>JANFOG010000001.1:0-2766493 GCA_024336345.1 Mariannaea sp. PMI_226 | reverse complement strand
GTCCACCACAACTCCACTACATTTCTCGCCCCATTGCCTACCAACTCCCCGTACCCATTTTCGCCAATTACCTGACCTGACCCAGCATAGCACCAACCTGCCAACGACAAGTCGATATCCACACCAGCTCCAGCTCCCCACTCATCATTCACTCTTTACGTTGTACTCCGTTCTTTCTGCGTGTCGCCTAATTAGTCGGTGCACGCAGCGTCTAATAACTTTCCACTTCCCCTGCTTCCGAGATACTTTCTCGTATATCTCAAGTCGTTACGATACTGAGCCCTTCTTCATCCACCCCAAAGCTCGATACCCTCCTCGATTCCCGAAACTTTTGGTCAACCTGTCATCATATTTTCAAGCCTCCCCCCATTATCGTTTTGTTGTCTTGCCGTCTCGCCGACCAGCCGACCTCCCGCCTCATCAGGCGCGACCACATGCAGCCTCGTCATAGACCACCCTAGCACTTCTCCATCGTCGTCACGATGAAAGCTACGCCTCTTATCATCAATTGGCATGATCAGAACGCCCCCGTCTACTCAGCCCACTTCGAGCCTGGTGGTAAGGGGCGCCTGGCAACCGCCGGCGGTGACAATCATGTCAGAATTTGGAAGGTTCAAGCCGATGGGGAGGAACGCAAGGTTGAATACCTTTCAACTTTGTCCAAACATAACCAGGCCGTAAACGTCGTTCGTTGGGCCCCCAAGGGTAGGTTTCTATGCTACTTCTTGAAGCAATTCTGCTAATGGCCAAGCAGGTGAACTTCTTGCTTCTGCTGGCGATGACGGCAACGTCATTCTCTGGGTCCCTAGTGAACTCACCCTTTCGAATTTCGGGTCTGAAGGTCTCGAGGACAAAGAATCGTGGAGAGCCAAGCATATGTGTCGGTCTAGTGGTGCAGAGATATATGATCTAGCATGGTCTCCAGATGCTGTCCACTTCATAATCGGCAGCATGGATAACATTGCTAGGATTTACAACGCCAACACGGGTATGCAGTTTGCCTGCCCCCATCTCGTAACGACTGCTAACATGGGAGACAGGAACACTCGTCCGTCAAATTGCCGAACATAGCCATTATGTCCAGGGCGTGACTTGGGATCCGTTAAACGAATATATTGCGACGCAATCATCCGACCGATCCGTTCATATCTACTCTCTGAAAACCAAAGATGGCCAATACACTCTCAGCCAAGACGACAAGCCTCCGCGACTTGCCAGTCATATCAAGGTTGACATGCCTCCCCGCCGCATTTCTTCCAGCAGCCCTGCCCCTCCTGACTTCGGGCATCGCTCCCAACTCGCCGTCCTCGACTCAGGTACTTCCGCAGGTTCCCCTGTGCCTTCGGCCCCTGGAACACCCACTTCGTTCCCGCTGCCCATGAACCCCCCAAGCGTCGTGAGCCACAGCCGCCGGTCTTCATTTTCCTCACGCCGTTCTGTCTCTCCAGCGCCCTCAATGCCACTGCCAGCCGTCATGTCCATGGATCCTTCCCCCAAACCCCCAAATTCCAGCTCTGGTATTGGCATGAAGAACGCCAATCTTTACGCAAACGAAACATTAACATCTTTTTTTCGCCGGCTCACGTTTACTCCTGATGGTGGCCTCCTGTTGACACCATCAGGGCAATATCAAAACCAATTCCCGGGAGAACGGGATGCAAAGCCGACCTACGAGATCATAAACACAGTCTATATCTACACACGGGGGGGCATTAACAAGGCTCCTATCGCACATCTACCAGGTCATAAGAAGCCTTCAGTCGTGGTTAAGTGTTCACCCATCTATTACAACCTGCGACAATCACCACCAACAACCAAGAACATTACGATTGACACTTCGTCTGCTGAAGATCCTATTCCTTCACTCCCAGAGCCCTTGTCAAAGCCATCTCCAGCTTCCTCTGTCATGGACCCGCCTCCTCCTCCTCCCGCGGTCTCCTCAGCGGTTGAACCTCCTTCATCAACATCAAAAGGATCTAACGGCGAAGCAACAATAAACGCGTCGACTCCTGGCCCGAAACCAGCATTTTCCTTACCATATCGCATGGTATATGCAGTTGCCACCCAAGATTCGGTCCTTATCTACGATACACAACAAAAGACTCCTATCTGCGTTGTTAGCAACCTCCACTGCGCGACATTTACAGATCTCGCTTGGTACGTTCCAGCAGACAACCTGCCCAAACACCGGTGTACTAATCCGAATCTAGGTCTAGCGATGGCTTAACTCTGATGATATCTTCATCAGATGGATTTTGTTCGACCCTGTCTTTCTCACCTGGCGAACTAGGTGAAGTGTATAAAGGCGAAATTAGTTCAGCCAAGGTCCAGTCCTCTGCCTCAGCACAAACTACACCAGTCCCAACGCCGACGACCAGTTTTGCGCCCCCATCTCCGTTCCCAAATGGCCCTCATCACCAACACCGTAACTCTGCCAGCTCCTTTACGGCACCATCACCGCCACTGTCGGCAACTCTTGCCTCTCAACGTCCGTCGTCACCTACGAGATCAAACTCGACATCTTCCATTGCCACCATTACGACGCAGTCAAGCACTGTACCCACGGGTTTCATCAGTAATCCCCCTCTTATCTCAGGAAATGTTCCAGGAATTGCAGCCGCCAGCTCTGGCAAGGTCACTGGTGTCCCGATGACAACCCCTCCCGAGACACCAAGGAGTGCAACTAGCAGTGTCGCGGGAGCTAAGAGGGAAGCTAGTGAAAGCGAAAAAGAGCAGGTCAAGGAGCCTAAGAAGAGGCGCATTGCGCCAACTCTTATTGAGACCAAACCGTGAGACTTTTGAACGGCAGCGTGGCGTACAGACTACAAGTTGTCGTTATTGTTGAGATGATATATATGGCATGGAATAAAAAGGATTAGGGCTCGGGCCAATTTGGTAGATACGACAACACAAGGAAGCAACAATTTTTCTCGGCTCGCAAGGCGTTTTCGTTTATGTTGAACTGGGCAGGTCAATCTGGACTTGGTAGGATTTTGGGTTTTAGAGTAAATTCATTGACGGTTATCACCGGGGAAGACAATGTCATCTACAAGAAGTACCGTTATCTGTATTTTTAAAGTATTGCTTTCAGCGCATATTATATCTGCTGGGGATGCTCCAAATTCATGACGGCTTATTTGTACTTTGCTAGCGTCTGCCACTATTTTTTGCAAGGAAATGTACGAGGATTTTACAATGACTTTACAAGATTTTATGTCCCATGTTTAGTGTGTTGGTCTTGGGGCAAAGATGGTCTGGCATGGCTGGGAAATGGTCCTTGACCAGGTAGTTAATTCAGGACCGGTGTCCATCCCTTTCGGGAGACAAACTTCTCAACACCTTCATCCCTGAGAACGTCAGCAGCACGTCGTCCTGTCACTACACTTCGCTCATGGTTGGGGCCGCGAACATGGAAGGGAAAGGATAGGCGATCATCAGAATCCTCGCCGATCGGCCGCCCAGCTACGGCGGATGTTTGCTGCGAAACTCTTTTGTCATTGTCGTTTCGGCTTTGGTTAGGCACCCAAACGGGGCGGCCGTTAACCTGCTTCTTAGTGAAACCACAGGTCTGGCGGTCGAGGGATAGATACCATCGGCGCTGGTGGATGCTGCCTATCGTGTTCTTGGCGCCTGGATATGCATTTGTTTTACGAACTTGCTCATCCTCAAGTTCTTGGATCTCACGTTCCATGGCGGATAGGTCATCTGAAGGTAATTCGCCGTGACCAGTAGTAGCTGGGACGATATCGGCGTCCTTGTCAATGCTGTCACTGCCTTCATTTTCCTCGTCAGTCGTCTCCGGTTGTGTATGCTTTCTATTGCCCCCTCCTGCACGGCGGCGCCGGCGTCTTTTGATTGGAGAAATACTAATGGCCCTACCCGCAGCATCCTCGGATTTGGTGAGGCGCAACTTCAAGATGTAAGGGTCTGGGAGACGTGATCCGAACAGGCGCAAGTTAATCTTGCGTGTTTGAAAGGCTTCGTGTAGGAGAGCTTGGGGCGTGGATGCTGACGATTCAGTGGCTGCATGCAGTGGAGATGATGGGGGAGACGATGGATCGTCAGCTGGTGCGTATTTGCTTCTGCGTGGGAGGACACAATAGGTTCCCGTATCCCAAATGAGGAGAGAACCTGTCGCTGAAGAGGCAGTCTCCACAAGGTGATTCTATGATAAGTCTTAGTTATTGTAGAAAGAATTAGCACCTAGACGAGTTATACCCAGAGACAATGAATGCGAGTCTCGGTGGCATTACGGTTCAGTCGAGAGCTATTGGGATCTCCGGGGAGCCCATACATGATGGCCCAGCTCACACTGCTATTCTCATTTATCTGAAGTCGCAGGTCATAATGCGTGCCGGCAATTGGGTGGTCATGTTGATGGATGACGAAATGCGCACCATTGGGGTTCCCAGCATTGGCAGTATAAAGAGAGACGAACGATGAGATAGATAGAAGCGGCGACGGCAGTGATGAGGAGATGTTCGCGCCGAGATGGTTTGAGAAATGGGTGAGATGGTCTTCAATGCGTACGGAACCGGATTCGATGGCGGACGTGGAAGCTTGATTGGTGGGCGTGTGTGGCGGTGGCAGTTGTTTTGATGGTAAAGATGATGAAGAATTGGAAGTTACGAGTGTCCACTCAAGGTTCCTTTTTTTCACGAATGGATTGGCAATGAGTTCTGGGCTTGCGGGGCGCTTATCGGGCATGATGCTGCGAATTGTGGTGTTGGCGTTGGTGTTGGTGTTGTTGTTGTTGCTGCTGTTGTTGCTGCTGTTTGTTGCCCAAGTCATTTTGTTGACACCTGATACACCGAACACCGAGAAAGGCACCTATGTGAATTCACATACCAATATCTACCAACAAGGGACAACAACAAAAGGAGAGGAAGAGAGAGAGAAAACGTTATCCCTCTTTCAAACCAGCGTACTTGGACATAGATACCCATCCAAAGGGCTCTTTGCAATGAGGTGATTTGAGGAATACGTGAGGTAGGTTGGTAGTAGACGAGTAAGTAGTTTGTTTAGCCTAGGCACTTTGGTGGTAGATCAAAGGATGGATGGATGGATGGATGGAATTGATTCTGATGACGTAGTTGTGTCTGTGTGTGGTGGTTGACTAACGGAGGGACCGAGGATTTTGGCTCCTTTTGTTTCAGTTGGGTGTGAGTGAGTTCGTGCGTGTGTTCTGAAGGAAGTGGAGTCGGACCGGAGAACGGAGGACGGAGTACAGATTACATGGGCATTGGATCCTCCATTGTCACATGGGATGGGATGGGGAATAATTGGGTACAGGTAGGGTACGGAGTATTTGGGCTAGGGACTGTAGGTGCTCAGGTACTGTTGAGGTAGGTTCTGTACGTACAGTAGTAGTACCTAAGTAGCAGTGGTTAATTTTTTTTACCAATGAAGGGCAACGATAGGTACTGTACGTTTTCCCTGAGCGGACATCGGGACACATGGATACCTTGCCGGGGGAGGGGGGGGTGGTGGAATAACACATGAAGAACGAAAAGATGATAAAGGATTGGAAGGACAGAATAAGAAGAACAAAAGACTTGACTTGAAAGAATCTTGAAAGAATCGGAAGAACATTACAATTTTTTCAATTTTATTTTTTTTGTAAGTCAGAGACATAGACTACAGTACCTACCTAGTACTGGTACGTATGTCTATCTCACCATGCATGTCTTGCATGCAATCACGGAGCGATCGTTGGGGAAATCTCTTTGTCATGACCGCGAAGATTGAACATATTAGGCAATTTTTTACCCCAGAATATGGGGATGATGACAGCCATGGTTCCATGAAAATACTTCTAGAACCAGAGAGTCTACAGTACAGTACACTCCCAAGATGTGCTACAGTAGTTAGGTAGGTCGCTAAGCAGGTTGCCAAGTAGGTAAGTTGCTTATCTGCTGTTCTTGAAGCTACGTACAAAAGGAGTACAGGTAGGTCCACCAGTACAGATTACACTGCCGGCGGTAATCTGCCGGCGGTAATTGACAAAACTCACCTACCCTACTCTGTACAATACCTAGAATAGGTAAATGTGTGTCGACAGATAAACTAATAATGACAGCAAAGTCAAAATATTTTTGCAGATTGCCGAGGTCTGTCTGTGGTTGTGTGTCTGTTCTACCTAAGTTACACAGTGGTACTCTCTCATTTAATATACCTTTTTTGTTTTTTTAGCCCTGAGCTCGGTCACTGCCCCGGACCCGGGTGGCAGCCCCGGATTTCTCAGCGTTTGTGCTGCCCATCCCGTCCCCACCGTGGCTCCCCCTCCCTCTCTCCCCTTCCAGCCACTCACAGACCTTGGCCGACCCGACCCCTGCTTGGCTCTTCTTCGCCATTGCAGTTTGCCTTCCGCCTTTGTCTGGTTCCCCAAGCCGAAGTCGCCCCCCCTCCAATTCCCCGATTCCCCCCATTTTCCCATTCTCCCTCTGAACACTGCGAGAACAGACATAGCAGTACTCCGTCCCCTTGTACCCTCCAAAGAAAAGGCCCAAAATCTGGCTACCACGGCTCGGCTTAGTCAACCGCTCCATCCACTAATTCTGTACCTTGGCAACTTGTAGTCTGCCCCAAGGCCCGGACTTCTCTCGCCTTCTGCCGTTGCCGCCTCCTCAGTAGTCCTCCGCTTCTCTCTCTCTCTCTCTTTTCTTCCTTTCCTTCAATTTTTTTCTTTCTTTCTTCTCCATTACTCCTTCACATCTAATCTGATCCGCTTGTGCCTCTTTGGACCCATCTAATTCTCACCAACACGACCAGTTAATCACTGGAGAGAGCGACCCTCTTAAACTCTCCCAGTCCGGTGCCACTTCCGTCGCGCACGGGGAAAAGTCCTCGGCTGGAGTACGGAGTCGACCGAGGCTCCCAAGGGCCCACTCAGCACTTTTTACACCAAACCAACCCAAACCCACCCAAGCCCGTGGTCACGTCTACTGCCGCTGTATTCTCCATACAAGGTCTCGGTCACAGTCACGGCCGCCGTCACGACAACGCTTACCTCCAGCCGCCTCACGTTCTCTGTCGCTCTGTCGCATAACATCACGGCGCAACCCTTCACCACCTTGCTCCCCTCATCCAGGGATCCTTCGATACCCCCTCCCTCCCTCTGCTTCATCTCCTCATTTCCCTTCTCTCCGTAACCACAGCCATGGCTTCTCCTCCAAAGCCTTGGGAGCGACCTGGCGCGGCAACAACAACGGCAACTGGTAAGCACAGCAATCGCCCGCATCAATTAATTCCTTGCACTCTCCTCTGCGTCTTCGAAGCATTCATGCTAACCAACTGTTTGATTAGCTCCATCGCCGTCTCTCGCCTCCACCACTACCGCGGTGGCTTCAACCGTCGACTCTTCTGCTCCCCCCATCCCCGACCGTCCATCCTCACTCGCCTCCCCAGCCAACCAGAATGCATCCGCCTATAACCGCATGGGAGCGTCTCCATACGGCTCGATGAACAGCTCCTACTCATCACCGTACTCCAGCCCATACTCGCGAATGGGTTACGGGAGTGGTTACGGTACTGGTTATGGCAGCAGCATGTACGGTGGCTACGGAGGCTATGGAGGAGGCATGTATGGAGGCATGTATGGCGGAATGGGTATGGGAGGTATGGGAATGGGCATGGGCATGCCTGGGGATCCGAACAGTCTGACGAACCGCTTCAACAACGGCACTCAGGCTACCTTCCAAATGCTCGAAGGCATTGTCGCCACCTTCGGCGGGTTCGCTCAGATGCTCGAGAGCACCTACATGGCCACTCATTCTAGTTTCTTTGGTAAGTTTAAAATGAATTGCTGTTACCCATGACACTGAGGGACGCAGCGGCTAATTTTGTTCAAACAGCCATGGTTTCCGTCGCCGAGCAATTCGGAAATCTTCGAGATACTCTTGGCCAGATCCTGGGCATATTCACACTGATGCGCTGGATCAGAACACTAATCGCTAAGCTCACCGGTCGCCCGCCACCTGCGGATGCTACCGCTCTCAATCCGCTAGCATTTGCTCGATTTGAAGGCCGCTCGACCGGCCCAGACGGCGCCCCTCTTCCTCCCAAGGCCAGCCGCAAACCGCTTTTCTTCTTCGTCCTTGCTGCCTTTGGTCTTCCCTACCTGATGTCAAAGATGATCAAAGCCTTTGCCGCATCTCACGAGGAGGAGGAGAGGCGTTTGCAACTTGCCCAGAACCAAGGTCGCGCGTTCGATCCCTCCAAACTCGAGTTCTGCCGTCTTCTGTACGACTTCCTGCCTCAGTCCAACAACGCCATGGAGCTCGAGGTTCGCAAGGGCGACCTTGTTGCTGTCTTGAGTAAAGAGGACCCTGCCGGAAACCCCAGTGAGTGGTGGCAATGCCGATCCCGGGATGGACGCCAAGGCTATCTTCCATCCACGTACCTGGAGGTCCTGAAGCGCCCCAACACCGAACCCAAGCAGATCAAGGCTGCAGCTAGCGACAGCAGCCGTGCCAATTCTCTGACCAGCTCCATTGCGCATCCAGAGGATGGCAAGAAGGAGTACGTAACCTCCGATGGCATGCAAAGAAGCCACTTCTACTCCTAGTTGAGAGCTTGGACTAGACGTCATGCTCTATAGAGGGTACGGTAGAGGGTAGAGCATTTTTTTGTTATTATTATTACTACTACTATTATTATTATCATTGTTATTGATGATGATATATCGGGCTATACCGTTCTGTTCAAAACGGTCTTCGTTACGGATTATACGGGTTTTTCTTTTTTTTTTATCAGGGGTTCTATCAAAAACTATCGTGACGGAGTTTTGTTACTGTTATTGTTAATGGTCCCACCAGTCACCAGCGGTTAGGTTCTTTTACTGTCGTTGCTCTTCTTTCATGTATAAGAGAGGGCATAGTTCGACAAATGTCTATATTTGCATGCACCTTCTTTATTTGGGTTCTCACCTTTCTCTCTCTGTCTATCTATCCATCTACCTCAATACTTCATATATTTCAATGCACTTGTACGAAGAAAGAGAATATTATCTCGTTTATTGCGAATACAGTGAGCAGGGATCATTTTACAATGCTCAATCAATTCACTACTTGCATCGCATTCAAGGTCCGAATCTCGACAGGAGAACTAAACCATCAGCTTTATTTTCATTTGAACATTGCTTTTTTTTTCTACGAGAAAAGGCTAATGCATTAAGCTTGCCAGCTTTTTTACCTTTTGATTTCTCACTGCACCACAGTAGAATGTCACAAAACCCGTGCCTTAAACTTCGTCACTATATTTCCTTGGGGAAACATTTTGACAACTCCCCACTTTGATCATCGTCCTCGCTTAGCCCTCAGCTTCATATGCATTCGACTTGTGCTTCGGTTGGAATTTGAACGTTGGGTGGACTGGGCCGAGGAACATCTCACTTTGGAAGACGGGAGTTAGCTATTTGATTTCAGCTGGTAGATATGAGTTCATGGATACATACCTGATTTTGATCCAGTCTTTGTAGTTGGGGGAAGCCATGAGCGTTTCCATCTCGTCACGACCCTTGTATGCTGGCGGACGATCATTGAGACTTGGAGGCAGCCGCTCCAGGAGGCCAAGGGGCACGTATCTATGGGTAAAACTGAGCCATTCAAGAAGGAAGCGGCGGGTAAAGCCAATACCCAGTTCATCAGATCCCCAAGCCTCGAGACCATAACGAACAAACTTCTCGATATATGTGAGACGCTCGCTTGATGACTTGTCGAGATATTGTCCTTTCTCGATTTCCTCAAATAACCAGGGTTTGATGAGCGCACCACGGCCAATCATAACAGTGTCAACGCGTGCATTCTCGATGTGCTCGACGTACTCAAGATGGGAGTAACAGTCACCGTTGCCTAGGAAATACATCCTTCCGTCCTTTGAGTTGGGTAGAGTGCTAGGGTCAGGCTCAGCTGCCGTGTCCATTAGAGCGTCCTTCTCCTGGTTGTAAGTCTTAATGAGGGCTGCACACTCGCCAATGTATCCCCAATCTGCCTTCTTCGTGTATCGCTGCTCCCGACTGCGGCCATGGAGAGTGATGGCAGCGCAACCCGGCGCTCCGAGACGCTCGCGGTGTTCACGAGATCCAAATGCAAGTCTGCCGATGAGCTGCGTAGCCGTTGGGCGACTGCTGCGAATTCCAGTACGAATTTTGGCGGTAATGGGAACCTCGCCGGATACAGCGTTCATGCCGCGGATCATTCGCTCTACTTTACCGTGGTTCTCCAGGAGGGCTGATCCACCACCAGTCTTGAAGACCATATCAATGGGGCAACCACAGTTGAGGTCAATGAGGCGGAGATGAGGGCAGTATCGGTTTAGGACATCCGCAGCCTTGGTCACAACCGCGTGGTTGCTACCAGAAATTTGAGCACCAAACTTCAAATCATTTTTGTGATTATAGTCTTCGTATACCGGTACAGTTCCAGGGTTGAACTTCGGAGGAGACAGCTCGGAATCGTGGACTTTAAGAAGAGTCCAATCAGCTTTGGTTCCTTGCACTAAGGGCATGCCCATAGCCATCTCAGAGTAGGTGAGCTGAGCACCAAGGTCAACGCAAAGACGGCGGAAAGGAAGATTACCCTGAGTGGTCAGGGGAGCTACAGTAGGTGTTTCGGGTCCAAAGTAGAGACGGCGCTTCTCAGAAGGCTTGAAGGGGGGGTCCACGAAACGGGCACGTAAATCTTGAACGCCCTCAGCCATCTCTTCCTTGCGACGGTTCTGGGACTCCTCGGCCAGTCTGGCTTCTTGGTTGAGCCACTTGATAAATTTATCGGAGTTGGTGAAGTCGGTGCGTTTGCGATTAAGGTCAATCTTCAAAGTCATACTGACAACGTTGGAAATACCAGGACGCTGCTCTTCAGCATCTTCATCCTTAGGACCCTTATCCACGCCATCAGTCTCAGAGTTGCTGACAAGGATCAGTTCCTTTCTCCCATCTTCGTGTTCAACCTCTTTCATATGGCTCTGGACAAAACGACATTTCCAGCCAGACGGGCAACTGCCATACTTGACAAAGACAGGACACTTTCCTTCAAATGTTTCAACATCGCCACGACGACCTTCTTTAAGGTAGCTTCGAAGGTCATGAGACAGTTTGCAGCGATCGCCATATTTGCACTCTCTTGGTGAAAATTCGGGGTAAAAAGCGCGACTATTGCAGAGTCGGAAAGCATCATCAAACTTGCCGAAGCTCCGCTCCGTGTTCTGACCCTTACTCTTCTTCTTATTCTTTTTGTTTCCTTTCTCATGAGTCCTGTCATCATTTTGAGACCCAGGCTTTTCCGCGTGCCCGCGACCCTCGGCAGCATCGTCGTCCAGAGTTTGGCTAGTTGACCTATCACCCTGGTTGCCTACTTGCACGAGATATCTGGTGTTCATTAATACCAAAAAAATATCAGGAGATGTAGCGGGAAACCTAGCCACTCACTCCTTCTTAATAGGCGCAATTCCCTTGATGCGACCATCAACATGTTCGGATCTTGAGTCTCCAGCAAGCTTATCCTCAGGGGTGACTGTGTCTCCCAAGGTTGCCTTCTCCATACCATCCACCTTCTGAGAAGAGTCCGATTCATCCATTTTAAGTCGTTTCGAAGCTCTCTCCTCAGAACCTGGCTCGGCACTAGCGTTCGCTGACCCGTTGACTTGAGTGACACCGACCATATCAGTATCTGCGTGCGTAGACATTTTTTTTTTGGAGGGGCACCACTGAGCAGAAACTGGGTCGAGGTTACGGGAGGGTGCAAGTTACTTGCTGAATAAAAAGAAAAAAATGAAGAAGGGTGGGATTTCTGAGCGTTTGGTGTAACACAACAAGGGTACTGAGATGAGGGCGAGTTCACTGATTATTTCGATGGATAAAACATGAGGAAGCGATGGCCAATTGAAAATCCAAAGCGCCTAGTGAGAGCTGCTTTTTCGTAGAGGTTAGACCTGTCAAGGTTGGCTTTTATGCGTAGGATCTGTAGAATTGTTGTATGACGGCTACTAGCTCAGTCGTGGGCAGCTTGCAGAGAAGGAGAGGAAGAAGGAAAATCTTGAAGCGAGTGGATTTGTTTCCTGATGCGGGCGAGAGAGCAAACCTGTTGTAGTTTGTCCCTAACCGTACTTTAGCAGGCACAACTTTGCCCACCAGATAGGCAGGCACGCTACCGGCAGTTAAATTATCGTCCAATCACTAATGAGTAGTGGGGAGGCGCTGTTCTTGCCCCTCCTAGGATCGCTCTTTCTCTGTCAAACCCCCGCATCGATCCCTCACTGAGCTGCACAGAAAGTCGCTGATTAGTTTTCGCCTCAGAGGGGTAGCTTATTAGATACTGATAGCCCCCAGTATTTTCCAGGTATTTTCCAGGTATTTTCCAGTCTCGTCTCTGTTTTGTTTTCTCTTGGCCAATTTTTATGCCAAATTGAGGGCGCTACCGGCAACTCAGTAGCGTTTAGCACGGGGTTTGATCAGATAGTAGTGTTCTAAAGCCGATGCAATTTTAGGTGTATCTAATGGAGACTTGTTTCAGGCGGTCAGGTGAGGATGATAGTGAAGCACGGTTCAAGTGAAGCATTCCAGAAAATAAATGCTGCGTACTGGATTGCTATGGTATATATACCTTACTTAGGTAGGTAGAGAGGCAGCAGACAGGTAGGTTCATATGAACTGCCAACTTGCCTAAACATGTGCTTCTCTGGGATTACCACGACTAATCATATAAATAAAACGAGGAAGGTATTGGGTAACCCAGTCTGAATTCTGTGCAATGCCATCACTTGTGAAGACCAACATCGTGCTAGATACTCAAGGTAGGGATTTAAAAATATCGTGGGACATTTCGCATGTGCTTTTTACCCATGCTGGATATTTCCAATTTGATCAACAACCGTTACCTACCTACGTAAGGGTACTGTACAGGAGGTATGGCTAGTGTTGCAGCTGGGACAGGGGGCCCCGCCTGCCGCATATCAGATACCGGCCCGTCAAACGGTAGGGCGGCGTCTGCCCACAACGTTGCGCTGTGTCCCGCATCCCTCCAGCTACGAACTACTCTACTTGCTGGACGCAGCTCCAGATCTTCACCTCAATTCACCACTACTTTATTATCCTGCTCACCTCCCTAGCTACCTCCTCCTAGTCTCCTCTCCTGAGAATCAACCGTTCCCCAAAATCTGCGCCATATCCACCGGAATATCGCACAAACGTCTTCTCCCTTCGCATAGCTTCCCTCCTCCTAACAACCGCCATCATCTTATTTTCCCTGCCGGCTAGATTCAGCTCCATTCCACGACCAACTTACGCCAACTCTCCCAGCCGACACTCTCTCTGTCTACTCATTCCCCCCCCCCCCCCCTCCTTTCTCTCCTCGGTTCGTCAAGCGCAAGGCAATGAGGCACAGCTTTTAGGAATCATGGCAGATTCGGGTAGGCCTACCGATAAGTCGCCCCTGAGTAACAAGGTCGTGCGATCTCAGAAGATTGCTGCTGTTCAATCTCCCCCTCAAAGAGCCAATCCCTCAGTCCTCGACGATGAATCCGACGATGGCGACTCAAGCGAGGCCGCACCCCTACCAAGAAGCCACACCCCTGGCCATCTTTCCAGCAAGAGCATCCATGCAAGCCGTCGAAAACCGTCCGATCTCACCATACGACAGCGCTCTCAGTCTACATCCCAAGTAGCCTCCAATCGTACCGCCTCGAAGCCATCCAAGCCACCACCCCCGACCATGAACGGAGTCGGTGATGCATCAAGTGAAGGCGACAAAGAGCCTCGACGCCCACACACTACGCGTACAACGTCTACGATAGCCTACCGGCCTACTGTCGCTACCCCGACGTTAAGTCGATCGGGAACCTCTGCCGCCTCACGGGCGCGAGGCGAGTTCACAGCCTACCCTCCGCTTCCAGACCCTACAATTGCATCAGATATCCCCAATGCTCCAGCATCCGGCATGTACTGGTCCAAAGCTCCAGTTTCGGGTGCGCCTCACCCCAGCTTGCGGGCACACACAACCACCCTTGTGGGATCCAATGTCTTCGTGTTCGGAGGTTGCGACTCAAGGATATGTTTCAGCCAACTCTACGTATTCGATGCCGACTCCTTCTTCTGGTCCGTCCCCCATGTCGTAGGCGACATACCTGTTCCACTCAGAGCTATGACCTGCACTGCTGTCGGTAAGAAACTTGTCGTTTTTGGCGGTGGCGATGGACCAGAATATTACAACGACGTCTATGTGCTGGATACGACAAACTTTAGATGGAGTAAACCTCGCATCCTAGGAGATAAGATGCCATCTAAACGGAGGGCACATACGGCATGTCTCTACAAAAACGGCATCTACGTCTTTGGTGGCGGTGATGGGGTCCGCGCCTTAAATGACATCTGGAGGTTGGATGTTAGCGACGTGAACAAGATGTCATGGAGGTTGATTTCCAGTGCAGACAAGACCACACCAGGGATGAAAGACTACCGACCAAAGGCCCGGGGATATCATACCGCCAACATGGTAGGCAGCAAGCTAATCATCTTTGGTGGCTCCGATGGCGGCGAGTGTTTTGATGATGTCTGGGTGTACGACGTAGAGCAGCAATTCTGGCGAGCTGTCGGCATACCTGTGGCTTTTCGCCGACTATCTCACACAGCAACAATCGTGGGCTCGTACCTATTTGTCATCGGAGGTCACGATGGCAACGAGTACTCCAACGATGTCCTCCTTCTCAACTTGGTCACAATGACATGGGACAGGCGGCGGGTTTATGGAAAGGCGCCTTCCGGCCGTGGCTATCACGGCGCCGTGCTATACGATAGCCGTGTAATAGTTATCGGGGGCTTCGATGGCTCTGAAGTCTTCGGCGATGTCATGATCCTTGAGCTAGCGGTACATGCTTATTACTCACAGATTAGCCACTTTACCATTGAGGTATGAGAACTGATGATATTTTCAGCCAAACTTCTTGATACGATCAGATGTTTTTTTTTAACGTCAATCTGCCCTTTGCATGTTCTGCTGTTTAATGGATTTATGAATATGAGGATGAGGAGGGGTTCAAGAAAACGAGCTGGATGAGATTCTGGGTGGCTAATATTCATTCTTTTGCATATGCGTTTCACAATGTATTTAATCTTTTTCTTTTGTTCATTCCTTTGGGAGGCGGTGATGTTGCATAATTTTTTTGTTTTCAATGTCTTATGTTACGTATGATTGATATATTGTACAAACCATCCGATACCCCGGATTCAATTTGGATGGGCCAACCCGCCCAAGGCAGTCAGTACTCCCAACCTGATTCTATAAAGATAGCTTTCCCCATGATTTCCCGCTTTCGCCCTACAAAGTTTTTTGTTCCTTTCATAGCAAAAATAAATAAAAACTCCATCAAATGGCCTTTTTTTTTTTTGTTGGGTTGTTCGGCGTCTCTTTTGTGTCCAGCCAACCAAGACAGTAAGTATACTCCTGTGTGACACACACCAAAACAAAGGTCGTCCTTTTATAGTGTCTCCAGAGGCCCAAGAAGGTACCCATGGAATTAATGCGTATTGGCCAAAAGTTGGGACATCGGTTATTGGGTTTCAATTTCGAGTGCATAAATGATCTCTATCATTTACCCCCATTTCAGTTGCAAACTAGAGCAAGCTGCTCAGAGTTATCGTTGCTCCTGAACTCGGGCCTTCTTGGCGGCCAAACGAGCCTCCTCGGCAGCAACCATGTCTGTAAATTGTTCAGTTAGCGTCATGGAAACTCCAATTGACTTGAATGTCATGTGTTTATTTCAGGGTGGGGGTATCTTTTATAAACTTACCCATCCAGAGGTCCTGGCCTTCGTATTCTTCCTTGTGAATTCTCTTCTCGATCAAGTGCTTGTGCTCTGGGTCATTGGGATCAAGGACCATGACTGTCTGCCAACGGCCGGAGCCCTTCTTGGCATCGTTCATCTCGAAGGCGGCGGAAATGATGAGGACAGCGAGGGTCAGACCCTGAGCGTACACTCGAGCCTGTACAACCTTGTGCGCGGTACTCAAGGGCGAGCGGCTCACAATGGCAAAGGCAATGCCCATACTGGCCAGCCAGGAGGCACAGACAATGGAGTAGCGGTTGTCACGGCCATATTCCATGAAGCGTTCCCAGGCAGTCTCGTTCTCGCGCACAATCTGCTGGGCTCGGCTTGCGCGATCCTGGTAGTTCCTCTTGGGGTCCTGGGCCTTCTGGTACTGCATTGACCAGCGGTCAGCGTTGATGATGGCACCGAAGGTACCGGTGGAGGTGACAAGGAAGGCTCGGAAGGGCAGGGTGAGGCCGCGGAAAGCTGGGAATCGGCGCGAGGCCAAGACAACACTTCCAAGACCGACACCGAGGCCAAAAGTACCTCCAATGAGACCGCCAGTGACGACGGCCTTGTAGTGGGCCGCTTCCTCTTCCTTGGTGAGGATCTTCATTTTTGTGTTGGTGTGTAGATTTTTTGATTAGGGTCGGGAGTTAGAGCTGCTGCTGTGCGCTCTTTGTATAGCAGAAAGGGTTGATGTAAGGTATTTAGAGACTAATTGAACGCCGAAGGGAACTAGAGGAGCAGGCGGAGCTGGGGATTTTAGGTGTCGTATGATAAATAAAGGGCGAGGAGCTGTAGATATCGGGGGGCCGCAGTGGGTCGAATAGACCTGGTTTTTGCTTGGGCAAGCTAGGGGCAGAAAATGGCTCCCCGCAGGTAGAATCAAGTCGCCGAATGGATCGGATCGCCGGGATTTGTGATTGAGGAGCAGGACACAGAAATCAATCAGATAATGTGTGAGTTTGTGATCTTAGCAACTGCTATGTTTGTGTTTCTCGTGAAGATTGCTCTCGAATGTTGAAGTTTTCGTGAGTGTTGTTTATAAGAGAAGAGCTTGTGACGCCAATGGTGATGTCAGAGTGTGAGCTATGTTACTCTGTGTGATGCAAGGCAAGCTTTTTTTGGTGGTGTTCGTTTGTGTCGAAGAAGGCCGAGCTAATCCCGTCGCCGTGCGAATGCCGAGTCTGGAGAGCGGTTCGGAGGGCGAAGATGTACCGGAGATGGTTTAGTGAGGTAGTCAGACGAGCTGGTTTTGATAGGGAGTGGAAAATGAGGAGTCAAGGGCAACAATCCCGGGGTCTTGAGAGCTGGGCTTTATTTGTTTTGGGACTCTTCAGTCTTTGCATAAATTTTTTTCTTGCTACTGTGACAATTCCCTTTTCGTCCATTTTTTCCTGTCCGCTGACGTACGGCAACGAAAGCGAGAAATCTAAAGATGTTTCAACTTCCTACTTCACCCGCCAGTCGTGTTACTTTATGCCGCACACGCCGCAAGCACTTATTATAAGCAGCGTGTGCCAGATAGAGGCCAGATGGAGGGGGGATCAGAGGAACACAGTAGTGCCGGCGAATGCGGCGAGTGCGGCATATCTTGACGGCACACTTTTCTGGCGTGGTTATGTAATGATCCTGTTTGGTAGTACTCCGTAATCTATTTAGACACTCAAGAGGACGGGCCCTGCAGAAACGAACTGCTCATGAATGCCGCGCCGCAACTCTGTCGGATGCGAGCGATGAAATGGCGTCACTTTGCGTGTTTTTTGGGGGGTTTTCGGAAACGCCGCCCAGCGGCCAACGCTCGCAGTGACATTTTTTGTATCCCTTCTTCTCAACACAAGCCCAAGCGACGGAGTACTATCGGGCGAAAGACGTCATGGCGATGCCGATTCCCATTGGGCCTGTCCGCAAGAATCGGCAATTGAAATGCAAGCCTACCAACCACTAATTCCCGTTCGAACCGCACTGCGGCATGGGCACGGCGACTGCAAGCGGAACATCTCCGGTGCCGTACCTTCAGCCACGCGTCCGGCCGTGGAGATACTACGGAGGAGCAAGACCCTCTCTACATAGTAGGCATAGTAGATGAGTACATAATCCGTTAGTAACTATGCGCGGCCATGGCGTTACAACACCCGAGGAAATGTACATGTTGAAGAGGGAGTTCGTGTGGCGTCCATGATCGAGAAGCCCACCGGGCCATTCCGGGGAGAAGGGGGGTCACACCATGCCACCAATTAGCAACAAACCGGGATGCGGTCAATGGCCTGACTTCTGAACGCTGACCGAGTGTCAATCGCCGACAGAATAATTAAGAATGGGATTTGGAATCGCTCTTCTAAGGTTTATAAACCAAGTCAGGTGAGTAGAACGGCATTTGTTAAGGTAGATGCACAGTTACCCACATAAGGTCCCCCCCCCTAGGGTAAGGTAACCAATCATGCGATGGAGCTACCCTAGAGGAAGTTGTCCTGGACGAAAGATGGCATGAATCTTGCTGCTTCGAATATTGAACTTACTTGTTGCATATGTCCAACTTCACCTGGCTGCCAGTTCAAATAGAATCCGGGGGGTAATAGGTTTTCTGACTGGAATTACTAAGGAATTTGTCGTGGTATGCGAAAAAGCAGATCGTTCTTTGGTGTCCATGATTACTGAGAAGACATTTGATCTTGCGAACTCGGCATCAGTGAAGATAGTCAAACGGTCTTTCTTTCAAGTATGGACAAGCCACTCTCCAACGGAAGTTCTAAACTCAAGGAACTGTCCTATACCTCCAACCAAAGCGATCGAGATATCCTCTGAATGCTATTCAGGGATATATATCATAAACGGAAAGGTGTCTCTTGTGCCTCTGCTACGCCAACACCGTGATGCAAGTGAAAGCTCCACCACGGTCCTGCGGACCATTGCACGTAAACACACGATCCTCACGAGTTGGCAATAGGTTGCTCATGTCGACATATCAAAGTAACCCACCGGGGAAGACTGTGGGATTCCGTGCCCCCAGTCTTCCATCTCAACTGAAGCAGCCATGTACGACTCTAGCCCCATTCCAACCAGATCTACATGGAAGAGCACTCATTGTTTCACCCCTGCAGTCGAATTCCAGGAGCTAGTGTGAATAAGCCATGAACGTGACGTCGTTTCCTATACTTTCATGGCCCTAGGATTAATCATTCCTGGTATTCTTCTGCTCTTGGGCATGAGAGTAATGAGAGTACTCCGTACGTGACTCCTGGACGCACAAACCGTACGGTTTCTGCTCTCGATCGATCGACATAATATCGGGGTTGATAGTCAGATTAGGAATAGAATATATTACCCGGGGGTACTAATGAGTTAACATACATGTTCATATTGCTGGGGAAATACAGGCTGTCCGATTGATCAACCTATACCTTCAAATGTATTAAGGCCCCTCACTAGGCATCCGATCTGCATCACCTACTTGGTTGGGCAATGATTTGAGTCTACTTATCTCATTGCTTTTTGTTCTTATTTGCTGCTTCGTACCGACCGCTAGTGGCAATATCCGATGTAACGATGGACGTTTTGTATCTGTTACTTTGAATATAGCCAAAAACCTATTGCGCTTTGATACTGTTACCCCCCTAACTGTGCTACCGCAACATTTGCGTATCGAATGGGAATAACGTCCAGTTAGAAGGAATCAGAACACGAATTCTTAAATCTACTTGAAGATTAGTCTATGACGAAAGGCCTTATGATCTTCACTGCTACCTCGCACAACTTCAATTTGCTATATGGTAATAGGCATCATTCACGCTGATCTGTACGTTTTGGGTAGCTGTAAGTCCAAAGAATGAGCTGGGGACCGATACGGCCCTGTTGCATTATCACACCTAATGGGGTTATAAAAACATTAGTTCCATCAGTGGTGATTGATAATCCCTGTGTGGTACACTGGAAGTGACTTTGCAGCAATGAAGAGATGAAACTAGATCAGTAAGACACAAGAACTTGGTCAGGAAATCGGAGTTCATTCCAAAAACGTGTTATTTCAAGTAATGTCAGTTATGCAAACTGGCAATGCTTTTCGAATATGGTAACTCTCACCGGACTCCTAGCGGGAAGAAGACTTCAATCTGTGTTTGAGACCACGTATACGACTCTCTACTAGAGACCTGCATCATTTTTAGCTTAAAGGGTTCGCATGGTCAACAGGTATCATGCGTATAACATTCATAAGACATCAGGTGCAAGTCAGACAAGTGTGAATCTGCGACTTAAATGTGTCTATGGAAAATCCTCGAGTGCCAAGTCACCAAGTTGCCAGGATCCAAGTTTTCTGCTATTATCATCATCTGTTTACAGAAAATGCAGATAGTACCGCATATCTACTTTACTCGCAATGCTTCATGACATGAACGAGTTATAGAAAAGTAAATGTCCTCCTTCTCCAGTGACTCGGAAACAATGTCGGTCCGAGATCAATGCGATTATTTGGAATCTCATAAGGGAACTACGGTTTGTCCTTTACTCTAGATAAGCTCCGAAGCTAGATGATAGCAATGGGAGCTTTGCAAGTTCATCAATTAGGTCTGGCTTCGTACCACTAATACCGACCCTGATCATAGTTGCACTAAAGAACACGGACCGATAGTTTAAACAACTGCGATCCATTAAGATAGAGGAAAACCTGTTCTAGCTATACGATCAAGACATGTTTTGAGGCCTCATGGTCCAAGGTTTAAGCCATATTTTACCGCAGGCGTCTAACCCCCAAGGCGGCGCCCCCAAGTAATCAGCATTCGGTAGACTCGGCAGGCAACTTCATGGGCACGCCTCATGGCGCCAAACGTGGATGAAATATTGAGTGCTGCCAGGCTCTAGCTGATCAATGTTATGTCAGGCTTAGTAACCAGTCTACGTCGTAGTTCTGCATAATATACAGTTTATATAGTGAGTCTTCTGATGGATAGACTACGGCGATGTGATTGCTCGAAAGAGCAAGAGAGAGCAAGAGAGATAGAGTCTGACGAAGAACTAAAAAATAGATGATATGCCTCACTCATCGGGTTACGGCGCGGGGGACGCAGCATAGTGTCGTTTGCAGGCGGCGGCCGCTCGTCACTTTCTTATGTGAGGACAGGCTAGCGTGATGAGGCTTGATGCACGACGGGAGATCCATGATCTGATAGTCTCACGAGGCAGTCTGATGGATGAGTAACAAGTCCGTGGCTTACTATTTTGGACTGAGCTGAGTAGTCCTGCTAATACAATTACCAAGATGCTTGACATGTAGTTTTCTCCCCTTACTTGCAAAACCACCACGGGTCTTCAGTCGGGATGGCCGCGTGGAGGCGGTTGAAGCAAGTCACGCGACCAAGGGACCTCGGTATGACCGTTCTTCCGGGCTCTGGGGGTAAAAATTTCTTGTCAGGAACGCAGGCTTCATTCATCTGTTGAGGGAAAACGGAGATGTGTCCAAGGAGAAGCTGAACAGGGATTTCGAGATATGGATAATGGGACTTGCTTGATCATCTCGAAAGTTTGCTAGTAAAGGCATTAACCCCCACGAAACCATGTAGTTAGTGTTGCCCCAGGTGCATATGTATATGCGTAAGGTAGCATCAGAGCCTCTTAAGAAACACATAATATAACCACAGCATTCGTTGGGGGAAACATGACAAATTTAGATCCCAGGTTTGTCTTTTCCGCGATGGGAAAGCACAATTCTCATCCCACGTTTGGCCCAGGAGATTATTAAGCTACTCAGCCACGTACGTGCCGGAACTAAAGGTATCCGACATTATGCCATGAGATTTGAACGAGGCTTGTGGTATTGGTGAGCCTCTGCCTGCTTGCCTACTCACGAACAAATGGGATTACTCTTCGAGTCATCTGCACAGAGCAGTGCCCAAGGATCCGTCCCTTTTTGCCAAGCGCCCACTTGACTTGAGAGCCGGGCCGGATTTAGTATTTACGAAGGCTGGACGCTAAGTTAGGTAGTTTCAGTCAGTCAGGCCAGTTCCAGGCTCGCGGGCCAAGTATTGTGCACGGTATGCTCGAGATTCGGGGAAAGGTCAGCAGTCTAGAAGAAGGGCCACTCACCAAAGTCGGCGATATCCCTGGGTTGACGGATCACATTTGGGCACGTATGACTCAGATTTACATGGGTGAGTGCTCATGGGAGCATGGGAAGAACATCGGCGCTTCCTAAGCACTTCTGGTACATCAAGAGTAGCGGGTTCAAGAACAGTCGGTAACTCGCCAACAACTTCTCAGATCAGCATGGCGAGCTTCTGATTGACGAGGGTATTTCCACAAATCGCTCCATCTCCATCTGTGTTACGCTATCGTCCTGGACTTATGCAGGTGAGTTGGCTGGGTCCGACCGAGTCCCTGAAGGTGATTGGGTGACCATTGGCGATCGCGCTATGGAGACTACCGCAGTTTGCCTACCTACTGCCACCTTCAAGGATACAGGTAGGTAACCTAGTGGCATTGCACCAATACCCATGCTGCTGCAACTTTCGAGGGGCATCAGGACGAGGTATACATGGTACTAATCCTACTATGTACTACATCGAGGTTTAGTTCGATGTTTCCTTGGGCGAAAGTGTTGACTTCTGAACGTGAGGCTGCTGTAGGATGCAAAGTCGGCTTCGAGACGCACCGTAGGCGAGAGAAGCAGATCTGTCAACTCGTTAGCTCCGTCGCTTAGGACGGGATCATCGGGCGAGCATGAGAAAAGGATCATTGCTGATGACAGGTCTCGAAACAAGGTGTCCCATGTCACTCTCCTTCCAACCCCTCGTATTGTTTGCCTTTCGGCGCCGAGGGTATGGCCAAGACCCCAGCCCCTGGGTGAACGCGCCATCTCGCCAACTCCCAAGTTGTTCTATTGATATCAACCAGAGAACGAGCTTTGAAGCGCGTTAGAGGGCGGCTGAGGCTCGGGCACCCCCATTGAGCTGAGCTGGATTCATGCAAAGAAATACTACTGGACATACAGGCCGCAGCCGCAGGCCACGGGATTCTCGCCTCTTTCAGCCCAGAAGCGAACTAATAATTGACCAAGTGCTGCTCAGCTGTCTAGGGGGGACGTGCATAAGCGATGAGCTGATTGACACGACGTCACATGCTCAGTCCAAATGCAAACGGTTGCCGCAGGTCGTTGGCGATCCTTCACGGGCGGCGAAGCAGCGAAAGATGGAAGAAGCCGTTGCCTTTTCACAGGTTTTGAAGCAAGTGCCAAGCCCCTGCATCCTAGTGAGGTCATGCATGGAATCATCGCTCTCTCATACTCTCTATATGTACTATATACGTATTCTCAACCAAGTAATGAATAACCTACCGTTAGGTACTTACGTTGTGCCTGGGCGGGTCGTCCGACGAGTGTCCAGTTTTAGGCCCGCAGCCAGTTACCACGAAAGAGTCGGGGAGGGGAATAATTACTCCGTAGCTTGGCAACTAATTATTTGCACAGTCCATTGCAAATATCGTTTGGGCGACATTTTACTAACTACAAGACTCCTGCGCCTGCGGGTGTGCTTGGGCTTGTGCCTGTGAAAGTTGAGTGGTGACAACATCTACTGCCAAGGAATATCTAATACCTGGTAGTCGGTTTCGCTCTTGAAACGGTCATATCTAAGGTCCAAGCTCTCTATTGTGTATATCATAGGTAACAAAAGGCATGTGGATGGGGGCATGAGTCAAATTAGGTGCACAATGCACGTGGGATTTGCTACATCTCATTACTCTTAAAATCTTGGAGCCAATGATGAACTACGCAGAGGTCACCGATGTTGACGCCCGTTTGCTGTTCAATGAGCTGGCTGGGTTGAAGATCAACCTAACTGATAGGATCACGATGAATCGTGGATCGTACTCCTCCATCTCAATACAAAGTACCAGACTGGGCATAATATGGCCTCTCTGATTGGCGTCATTTGGGATGAAGAGGGTGGGGAGGTGGGCAGTTGGGGGTAGATGGATGAGACCAGACTACATACTGCACACCAACTGCGTCTACTGCGTCAACTGCATCTAGCTTACAGATTACTGTACAGATTAAAGTGAGATGCAATCTAGTCTAGTTCCTACCGTTTCCAGCCGAGGACAGATTCACAAACTGTTGTTGTTGCAGACGAGGTGCGTATAGCCTCTGCAGTAAACAGACAGCGGATGAAGTAAGCTCTGGTCCCACTGTGCCGTGGTAGAAGTCAACTCGAATAACTTTCCCAGCCAGAGTCAAGCTCTGTGTTGTGGTTTGAACCTGACTCAAACATGACGCCTCGTTTACGAGATGGTGTAGTGGCTAACGAACTTTGCTTCGTGCCTCACAACCCGTTCTCGCCCGAATTCGGCATTTGTGCGTTGCGTGAGTTGTAGTGTATAGATCGCTTCCTCCCTGCGCCTCAAATCAAATCGAACCCCCCCCCCTAAAAATGACTGATTGTCTTGCATTCCCAGAGTTGAGGATGTTGTCGATTTTGCAAAAGTGTGCCCTCTTAAATAAGATAGCGTCAGTGCTGTGGGTTGGCGGGTGGGATTGGTACCTGTATGCACAATGGACAAAAAGACCCACCTACAATCTTCATGGCTTTCGGTGATCACGGTTTTCTTTTCCTTCTTTTCATTTAGAATACCTACCTGCCTCTCTGTCATGCCTTGGCATAGGCATGGCATGGCACAGCAGTGGTGAGAAAATGTCGACGACGGGACTGGTTCTGGTTGGCGGCATTCTAGCGCCGCACTGGCCTAACGCACTAGAATCTCGAGTCGACGTCGTCCCATTGATCCCTTCCACGACAGGAAGTCGTTCCGAGAAAACCAGTGTCAGCCACGAAGCCCGGAGTTGAAGCATACGTGGTTTAGTTCGTACGTAAAGGTTACAAGTTACTAGCTAACCGACTGTCTGTCCTGTCTGTTCTGCTGCCGGCGCGGACTCTCGGCAGTGGCTATGGCTTAATTGTCCACAGTCCCCTCGGCATCTCTGCGGGTTTTTGCACGTAGCCAAGACGGCAAGAAATGAAGAGGACAAAAAAGACAAGCCACATCACGCAAAGATTAGTCAAACACCAAATTCCCTTACAATGGCCATACCGACCGATGACGGCCCTGATGGAAGACCACCGAACCTCGGGCGCACAACCATTCCCATTTAGTTGGATTAGTAGACATCCTGTTGTCAGTAATTAATTACCTACGGAGTAGGTAGGCTGGGTACTGTAAGTATTCCATAGTATGTAGCTTGATGTAGTGCCCGTATCAACCAAACTAAAAACCCTCGCCAACGTCGGAAGGCTCGGTTGAGAAGCTAGTACGGAGTCGTGGTGGATGTCTCTCCCCCATCCAGCCTTAGGAGCATTTGGAAGAGGGCCAGCTGCATGTTATCCACTAGCGAATACTTTCCCAGTAATTTGTAGCCCTTGTAACCCCCGACGGAGTAGACTTTCGCCGACATGCACGAATGGAGGTATTTGGCGGAGTCATTCTGCGACGGTTGGCGTATATGCAAAGTAACTTCCTCGATAGAAAGAAACCTTATAGCTTATAGAGAACGGATAGGCTGAATTAACCGCATGCTTCGCCAAATGCTACCCTATGTATCCTTGACATGAATGAAGAATGGTGGTGATTGTAATCATTGTAATCATTAGATTATTATCAGGCACGAGTATTCCATGCGCCTTTTGGTGGGAACATACATGGTAGCCCACCACCACCACCACCACTGCCACCTAGGTAGGTAGGTAGGCACCTAGTAGGCAGCCGAGAAGTAATTACTGGATATCCTTTCTTGCGACATGTGTTTTGAAGAAATGCTTGGATAACTTTTGGTTTAACCAGGCAGGTAGGTAGCCACTGATTCAAGACTCGTCTCGTCGTCTTCAGATGTTATACTATGTAGAATCGCCTGGTTATTGATGTACCCGCCCAAATACTAAAAGGGCGGAAATGGCCGATATTTGGTATTAGTATGCAGTACCTACTTAGCTTAGTACTGTGAATTTCCTAATTATCCATGGAGCAGTATGAATGGCGCATCCTCTTCTCATTTCTCGATTTATGGATGGATGCCTTGCTTTCGTAGGGAAGTCTGGTATAGTAGCTTGCGACGTGGGGGGTGTATTTTTTGTGTCTGTACCTACCCTACCTCTGGCTGGTATTTTCTGCTTGTGCTTCAAGCTTGAAAGAACGCTTTTCTCCTACAGGCATCCCCATGTTTCCATCCTCTCGTGGGCGACCTGTAATAGTCCACCAGGCCCGACTTATTACCCTGCATTGGTTTGTCATTTGATGTAATATCCCACACACCTAACCACCAACATGGCACATGTACCTCTTGTAGGGATGTACCTCGCAAGTTACTTTCAAACTGGTGGCTCTCCAGCGGGCTCCATCTGTGTCTCCATTCTATCATCATCGCTGGCCAGGACCCAGGCTCCAGACCCTGGAATTAGTTGTCACTAGCTGCCTTCAACTACCACCCTTGATCTTGGGCTTGGAGACGGACAACAGCTCCGTGATCGATGCTGCACCTTGTTCCTCGAACTTTGTCGGGTCCCTGGCACCCAGGTTACGCCAGTTGCACTCCTAGCCCCAGAAGCTGGTTGCCATTCTTGAAGAAGCAAGAATCTACAAGTATCATTTAGACCACCGCTCGCTGCCATAGTTTTCCTTCATACATTCTTGTGCATTTCATCTACACGACTTACTTTAGGCCCGTGGCCTCTTGCACATCCAGGTGAAGGCTAATTGATGGCCAACCCGAACGCCAAATCTCTTATTAAGAATCGCGGACCCAGCATTTTAGGTTGATAACGGGACTGACATCTTTTTGAACGCCTGCTCACGGGCTCGCCTGTTTTCCCCCAAAGCCGTCGGAGCAACATATATAATTTCTGGCCTGTTCAACGGCTTGTGCTGCATTCATCCATTCCTACTACACAGTATTCCCTACCATCAGCCGGACCCTGACGCATTTTACTGGCTGGTGGCATCGGCTCTCGAGCAAGATCAGTCGTATTTCAGATCCGAAGGTCAGACCAGACCGGACCAGACAGGCAAACCCCCGACGACAGGCTTTATTTGCCCAGAGCATGTAATACTGAACCAATCGTCCCAAAATCTCCACGTCCAGCCCCCCCGCCAGCGCCGCAGCTGTCGCCTTAGGACCCAGCTCTTGGCAACCAAAACGCATCATCCAGCCCGAGCTCAGACCCCCTCAGAGACGCACACGAAACGCCCAAGGCGGCGAGAAAGGTCCGTCCCTCGGTTCATCACTGTTCCAAAAAGAAGAAGAGGTGATAGGGACGGACAGCCAGAACTCCAATTCTAGAGCTCTTTGAACTAGCCGGACAGCAACCTCGAAAGCGTATAGAGGTGCTTGCAGGCTAAGCAGGTGGTGCTGACTCAACAACCGTGACGTGATTCCTCAACCGTCGCTCAGGACTCTGTTCCCGTTCTTGAAGGACCCGGTTAGCGCTTGTTTTTGTTAACCTACTCAAGCGGAGGAAGTACTGTACAGTCGGTACTGTACTGCTGTATACCATACCTTACCATACGTGCAACACACTTGCACACTCGTGCCCTCACACACATTCACATTCACAAAGGCTCATCCAGATACACATTCACACTCTCAGCCAAACCACGTACAAGTACAACTTTCCCCCTGATAATTTTCCTACCTCCCGTTCCCATCCACCAACACCGCTGGTCCTTTGTCCAAAATAGCATCCTGCCATGGGCATCCAGGACAGACAGGGCATCCTGAGCAGGTGGTTCCAGAACGATTCCCTTGACATGGATCAGGAACCGCGTGCGTGGGCCTCCACTTCGAAGCCCACTTTCGCACCCGCCCTCGCCTCCGACGCCACCAAAAGCGAACGTACCTGTGACTCGAGGACCAATGCCCACTTCGCCGCCGCCGCCGCTTCTGGCACTGACTCTCCTGGGTCCCTCAACTCGGCTTCGCTGACGCAGTCGCCGTCGCCCCAGCCGGAGACCCCTACCTCGAGCTGGTTCCCAACTGGCGCTGACGCTACAGTATTCGCTGCCTCTCAGGCTGCCGTTGCCGTTGCCGCTACTGCTGCGACTAATACTACTGCTGCTACTTCTTCTACTACTACCGTGCCTCTCGCTACCCTTAGTACCACTTCTTCCAAACCCATCTCTATCCCTTCCCCCCACCGTGCTGCCCAAATATCCTCACCCTTCAACGAACGGTTCGACCCCCGCTTCGACCTCGAGAGCATCGACATCACCACCAACTCTTGCTTCGTCGACTCGGATATCGACTTCGATCTAGATTTCGACAACGACGACGACGACAAAAACAACTACATAATGACGACTGGACCTGCGCTCGACCCTTCCATGGGCCGTCCCCGCGGTGACTCGTTTGTCAGCGCCGGCCCAAAGCCCATTTCGATGAACAACCCCAACCGCGACAATGTCAACCGGAACCGAAGAGAGTCACTCGCTGGAAGTCTCATGGGAGGCGGTATGAGCTGGGGCGGTATGTCTTTTGGAAGCTTCGTTCGCGACGAGTAAGTTCATCTTTGCGCACCTCCATCGGGAGGTTTTTTTTTTGTACTCTTTCCATCTGCCCATTACACTTCAACCCAGCGATCGTTGGGCACACCGACACTATTCTTCGTCGGCCGAGACACCCTCACCTCACCTATCTCCCCCAACACATGCGCTGGTTTATGTTAATTATAACATTCTCTGCGCATTTGCTTGCGGTATTCTGACCCATCCATCCCCATGTTCCTCGCTTCTCTGATCCATCCATCGGGTGTCGCCAACCCTCAAAAGGATAACGAGACATTTTGGAACAGTGGACTCGGTGACAGTCCCACGCCACCCTCAGCGCGAATCCCATCTTACGTTTCACCTTGTCGAGTAGTTCCGCTGGCTAACCTTATGGAATTGCAGTATTATGATGCAGGGCACATCGCCGTTTGGCACTCACCAGTCCCCATCCTTCCATTCGTCATCGTATCTTCCCAAACTTGAAGCCAACTTCATGCGAGATTTCACCTGCTGCGGCAAGATTCTACCCAATCTTCACGATCTCCTTCAACACTACGAAGAAGCCCACACCCAACCCAGTCCCAACACTGCAAGGAACAATGCCTTCTCACAGTTCTCTCAGATGGGCATCCAGGGCGCACCGAAGATGCCCAACTCAAGAGCCGCTGCCGCTAACCAGGGCCACGGGAATGGCCAGCCTGTTGGTCAGCTCGAACAGCAGAACCGGAATACTGGTTCGGCCATGCAAATGATGGGTGGACAGCAGAATACGGCCATGAATCACGTACATCTAAACAACACCATGACCTCAAATCTCAACGACGAAATGGATGCAGTGGCAGATATGGAAATGGATGATGCCGTCGGAACGATGGAGATGGACGACAGCCAACGAATGCACCAAACAAGACAGCTTTTTGGACAACAACAGCGCCCGCAGTTGAACATGAACACCTCTGGCCTCACCCAAGGCTTGCGGACATCACAGCCGCCCACCCCTGCAGCCGCGAGCTTCGGTCTACAAAACAACCCCACTGTCTCGTCTGTGAACACGCCTACGCTTACTACTCATCAAGGCCAACTTCCCCGAAGGGAGCAAGGAGTAGATATGGACGAAGATCTCCCCGGCATGCCGATGGGCGGGAACACAAACGATATTGGCGACATGAGCTTCGGCGGAAACCAGAATGCCAATGACAACAATTTCTGTATCAATGATCCTGGAAAACATCTGTTCAGCCCCAACGGCGCATTCCCCGTCGCCAACCGATCTATCCAGGCGCAGTTGCTGCAACTGGGCATCCAACCCGGCCAAATGACCGACCCAGCATCTAATAAGGCTCTCATGCAACGATTGCAGGCTATGATGATGCCCGAGGAGCACAAGCCCTTCAAGTGTCCTGTTATTGGCTGCGAAAAGGCGTACAAGAACCAGAACGGCCTGAAGTAAGCCCTCTCCAGTCTAGTCTCTAGAACCACACCCCGCTCCATATGTATACTAATTCCGAAAACTAGGTATCACAAACAGCATGGCCACACAACACAGCAGCTGCACGAGAACGGAGACGGCACGTTCTCTATTGTCAATCCCGAGACGAGTGCCCCCTATCCTGGGACCCTCGGTATGGAGAAGGAGAAGCCTTTTAGTTGCGAGACGTGTGGCAAGCGTTACAAGAACTTGAATGGTTTGAAATATGTATGGCGCCTTGGACATGAGTGTCTACCCACTTTGGAAACTACCTACTAACAGCCCTTATAGCACAAGGCTCATTCATTGCCGTGTAACCCAGACTTCAAGCTCCAGCTTGCTGCTGGAATGAACCTCCAGGGAATAGGCGAGGACCAAATGATGCAGTAGAAACGGAATGACTGACCAGCCCCTGTCAAGGGCTTGTCGAGTATGTTGCTACTCGTGGCCGGCAAAAATCCAGGGAGCAGCAACACGAAACGGAATGCGATGGAGAGGTCATCGCCTCCCTCCTTTTAACTCTCTCGCCTCCAAGCAACTTGGCGATATCAGTCAAAACCCCGACTCGTGCCGGATCGCGAAAACATGTCGGCTCCGTATTTCCTTGTCAATACCCCCTGGTCGTTTGGGTTTCCTCTTTTTTTTTCTTTTTTTATTTAAAAACGGTTTTATTTCTTGTCTCTTGATTTTCTTGTGGTTCTTTTTTTTTTATCACCGATTTACGGTTCCGCAATGGCGTTAATACAGTGGCTGGGTCTTGTCCGGATTTTCCACGACGGCAGAAATGAGATTGATTCCATGGCGAATTGCGACTCTCAAAAAAGTTTTTGGTTATTACAGGCTCTCCCCTCCGTAGGGGCTCCATTCCAATAGAATATGGTTCAATGCCATGGTCCTGGCTGCACCTTTTTTTTGTTATCACGATCCCCTGTCTTGACATGAAGAGTGTGTGTTATGTTTGCCAATCTCAGGGCAGGTTTTCGAGATGCAGAGAAAAATTGTACCATGGCCACTTGATATGGTGATCCATACGAGCCTCAAGGTTTTCTCAGAGGTCTGGTCGGGGCTGGTTGGAGCTGGGCGGGCGCATGACATAATGAGAGAGAGTCATTGGGGTGGCCTGTATTGAAAAATTCATGAATGCGTTCAAAGTGGTGATTTGGAGAGATAAAAAAGTTGGCTTTGACGTCAAAACGTTTGGTTACGGGGGGTTCCTTTTTCTTGCTTGATTTGTATTTTCTGGTATTTTCCTATTCCGCCACCAGCGTGGATTGCTTGCTTTCGTTACCTGTTTTCTCCTGTGTTATAGTGTTCACTCCCCATTCTGACGCGAACTGAAAGGGGATCGTGGCAAGGAAGTCTACCAAAAGAACCCAGAAGGCGAAGCTCAAAAGGACATATAGAGATTGAGCAGTGTAGCTTCTATGCTATGAGCTTACCAGATGAATTGTTCATTATTCCTTGTTTTTCTGTTTTTTCTTTCCTATTCCTTTTCTTTATTTCGCCCTTTTTTCTCTCTCTTTAGTTTCTGGGTATCCTTCTACCTTCAGAGGAGAATTGATTTCATATGTTTGGTTTGGCTTGTTAGTCTGGTTTTATGTAGCGAAAAATAGATGCTGGGAATCAAAACTGGTGGCAGGACTCTTTATGGTCTTTGCCCACCGTTTCCTCTGCCTTGTTCACACGGGCGATTTTGTTTCTCTGTTTGATATGTGACCTATTGTTTACCTGATTTCTCTCTCCCTACGAGAAATCTGCTGCAGATTATCTATACGTCGCGTTGTACTAGACTAGATAGCTACTGGGTAACTGACAGGTTGTTATTACTACTGTGGAGTTCGCCTACCACTACTTTGGAATAAGAAGCAAGGCCTCAAGAAATCTACACAAAGGGGTGTGTGTGTGTGTGGATGCTCATATTGTTTAGTTTTCATTTTGGGGTTCTAAAGTGTTTGAGAAACCACTACAGACGGGCAAAACGCCATACAATGCAAGTTCCTACTTCAAAGCTGACGGCATAATAAAAACGTTTTTTGTTTTTTTAAAAAACAAAAACAAAAACAAAAACCCCCTTTCAAAGCCATCCTGGACAAGAGCTGTAACAAGGTAACCATGTACTACACCTTATTCGATACACAAAGTAGCCCAAAAAGGACAATCACTTGGTACAGGCCTCGGTCAATCCCAATACGAGGCGAGGTGAGAGGAGTCTGAGGGCAGGCGGGTGGAAACAACATCGTCCTCTGGTTGGCCATTATAGAAACAAAACAGACGAGGTAAAAAATCAGCTGAGTAGGTTTTCCTGTACTCCGTCGAGCATAACGTCGTGAAGATTGGAAATATTTTCATGATAATAAAAGCAAATCGAGGCGTAAAGGCTGCCAGATTGGCACAGTTTCCGACCAGGGAATTCGATTTCATTTGTTTTCGTGTTTCGTAACAGGTACCGTGTTCCAAACGTTTTTTTTAGGGGTTGGGGGTTGTGGATGAACTGTGAGCTCTAGTTTCGTTCAGTTCAGTTCAGCTCCATTCCATCTTCGTCATCGGCCTCAGATTCAAGCATCTGGGTATGGTTACTGCTGACACTCTCCTTACGGGCAGCGGGGCCTAGGCCCTCACCATACCGGCCACCCATATTGCCCCATTCAAGCTCTTCACCACCGATAATGCGGCCTTCCATGTCAATTTCCTGAGAGAGCTCGACGAGAGCGGACCGCGGGAGACGGAGGAAGCCTTGCGTTCGAACGATGCGACCCCAATGCGTCATGCAGAAGGATGCCGCTCTTTTGCGAAGCCACTCCTCGTTGGCCAAGCCCGCGCAGTACCAGATTACGCAAGCGTGGTCAACATCAAGCTCCTTGGCGAGGCGGTTGACACACAAGAGTCGAAGGTGAGGTATGTTATAAATATTAGACATGACCAGCAGACCGGCAATATCCGAAAGGAGCGTCGTCGCATCGCTGTCGGCGTCAGATGTACCGCGAATACTATCTGTGTAAAGATAATAAAGGAACGCCTTGACTACTGTATAAGGTTCGGGGATGTGCATTTTCTTGGTATGAAACTCAGCCATCTGCGCGTTGTATAACCGAGCAAAATGTGGCCAGCGGGCTTGCAGAATGAGCTTATGCACATAAATCGGTGCAGATGTTGGCGCATCGGATGATAACCAGTTTTCATCTTGGGGCATGTCATCCAATCGAACCAGCCCCGAACTCAGTGTCTGGTCTTCGTCATGATCGCCGGCCAAAGCAGTGATAACGAAATCTGTGCCACTGCCCGTCTCTGGGGGTTGGTTGAAGAGTTTCGCAAGGTCGGCACCGAGGCCTTTGGAAGGTTGGTCAACGACCCTCAGTGAGGCCGACGGCCTTGATTCAGCGCGGGGCTCCGGTGTCATATTGTCACCAAGAAAACCATATCTTCGGAGATCAATCTCCATAATATCGCTGTGACAGGTATGGTCAGCATGTAGCTCACAAAGCTTTTTCTTTGTCACAATTTTATTCAACTTACCTCAAGTATTCTTCATAGCCATTGGGCCCCAAGTCCGTGGTAGCAGGGTCAGTAGGACAGCCAAGAAGCCAAGCTTTCGTGCCATCTTCATTCATGGTGCAATAGTGCCACCGGTACCCGGACTTGAATATCTCACGACCTTCAGCAAGTTTTTGCCAGCGGAGCGTCCCAAGGTCAAGAGCAGACAATGAACATTCTCTTGGTGTAATTGTAGCAGCAGGTGTTACAAAATCCAGAAGGGTGCCAGAAGAATATGCGTGATAGTGAATTCCTGAACCCTGAGAGGGGATTGAGGGTCCTGACATGAACTTGAGGGCAGATATCGATCCTGGCGCCAGGGGAGCGTACGTCTTGAGTTGGAACGAAGGGGTATTCACCTGGGCTGTTCGAGAATTGGCAGCATATCCGGAAGTGCCAACTACTGGGGTCTGCGACATGGTGTAAGGTGGCCGAGGAGAGCCACTCACTCGATTATTCAACGAAGATCGATCAAACGTTCCAATCTGCGGCCTTGAGTCGAACTGGGGATTCCCTTTCAGGTCCAGCCACCAAAGATCACCAATCTTGTCCATGTCCTCACTCAGACCTCCAAACACCCAGACGCGATCACCCCAGATATATGCTGAGTGATCGAACCGACCGACGAACCGCCATGCCTTGGACCAGGTAAATGTCTTGAGGTCAAGATAGCAGATGTCATCTAGCACATAGCTATTTTGACCAGTTATGCCACCAATCACGAACAATTTGTCTTCGTGGAGAACTGCGGCATGCCGCGCGCGGCCCTTGGGTATCGGACCGGACACCTGAGGTTGCGTCCAGTGTGCGGTTTTCAAGTCGAAGATGATCAGATCAGACAGGTAGGTTCGGTGCTCATTTTCTCCGCCAAAGACAAGGAGTTTGTTTCCTTGGTAGAGGGTAGCGGTATGGCCTATGATGAGCTGTGTTAGTTCCTGGTTGTGTCTCGCCAGTGTCTCAGTTGGATCACTGAATTTGATTTGGAGCACTCACCCATTCGAACCCCAGGAATATCTCCATAGTTATCGACGAGACTCCACTGATGGCTGACGAGGTCTAGTCTCAGCACATGATTATAGACTTCATCTGTGTATTGATCGAAACCGCCGAAAGCATATATTTGATTGTTTCCGCAGTACGTCACTGAAGCATTCACTAGGCAAGCGGGTCTTTGACCTAGCGTGCGGGTGACTTTGGGGCGGTATCCATCTGCTACTGGGCGACCCTTTGCGGGGGAGTTGGGCATGATATATGTATTGTTCGACGACGACGAGGCTGAGACGGCCGGGGACGGCGTCGATGCAGGCTGTAGTGCAGTCAAGGCGGTAGTTGGATTCTGAGGTACAAGAGCAGAGAGCTGTTGGGTTGACCCAGCGACGGGAGCCGGCCCGCCGAAGATGGATTGAGGCGCTTGGCCAGGGGTTGAAGGCTGAACCATCATGGAGATCCGAGGGATGAGAGACGCTACCGGTGCATCTCAGGCTGAGGACGCGCTGCGGTGAGGAAATAGAGTTCAAAAAGATGGAACAAAGTCGCGGGAAGGACGGAGGGCTACAGCGTTACAGGTGTGATCGTGTGTCGTCGGTAAGAGGGATGTGGTGATGCAGACAAAGGCCTGGCCCCATGCTGTCAAATGGAGAAATTTCGAAGCCTCATCTGTGGCGCAAACCACAACCCCTGACTCGATGTGGCTGTCGGCGACTGCGATTGGTGCTAATCAGCTCCACATACGGAGCGAAATTTAATGCGACCCCGACGTCATCCCTACCGTTGCCCGGACAGGTGCCCAGTGGGGCGCAATGTAAATAAAAGGAAGTCATGATTCCCATGAGCTACAGATCGCTTCTCTACTCACATCACTCTCAATTCACACTCTTCCTCCTTTAATAAACCTGACTGTCCTGAAGCCAGATCTTTAGGCAGTATTCAAACTCTCTCCTGATTGATTCTCGCAATTTATTTTGGGAGTGTACTTGGTCCTATTCGCCACACGACAAACTGAGCATCCCATCGTCTTCGTTATATCTTTACGGCATACTAATATCAAGAAACGCCTTGATTTCGATCCTCTTGGGAGCCCGTTCGACCACGTCGAAACCCGATTCTACGTCGCCCTTCGACCACTGATTGGTAGGAGACTACATCAGTCCATTCCCGCACTTCCTACATCATACCCATAAACCATTGCAATGGCGTCTGCTGCTGTGTCAACCCCAATCAAATCCCACAAGGGACTCTTCTCTACTCGTACCGCTGGCGGACGGATGCCTCTGACCCCTTCTCCCCGTCAACAGTCATCCAACGTCGCAATCCCCCTCAACTTGAACTCCTCCCCATTCACTCCTGAAAGACAGTCTGGCAATGACTTCCGCCCATCTACTAAGTCTGCGTATGGTGGAAACCTAATGGCCCATCTTTCTCGATCCACTGCCTCGCATCGTGATTCACCCAAGTCCAACATTGCCAGAGGTGTGCATACGCCCCGTAAGGCACTGGAGCTTGGTGTCTCCGATTTCACGCTCACTAGCACCGCAATCACTAAGACCCCTTCCAGTGCCAAATCAAAGAAGGGTTCCCTGCGATCAAGGACGGCCAAGACTACCCTAAACTACGGTGGTGACCGATTTATCCCCAATCGCGGTGCTAGTTCGGCGATTGCGAACGCCGGCTCCAGCAAGCTCGAGCGCCCTGATAGACAGCGATCCAAGAGTGGCAGCACTGAGAGCTCTACCGTTTTGTCTTCTGCTGCTGATGAGGCCATGGCTGCACTTGAGAATCTCAACATCAATGACGACGATGAGCCTGAGACTTACTCGCGACCATCACCCAACACAGTAGCTTACCAAGATTCCCTTGCCAACGCGTGCGGTGTTAGTCTCAATACTCGCATTCTCGAGTTCAAGCCCGCAGCTCCCGAGTCCTCAAAGCCCATCGACCTTCGCCAGCAATACAACCGTCCCCTTAAGCCTGCGGGCGTCAGCTCAGCTCAGCTCCGCAGACGCATTGCTACCGCTCCTGAGCGTGTCCTTGATGCTCCCGGCTTGATTGATGACTACTACCTTAACCTTCTAGACTGGAGCTCTGGAAATCAAGTTGCTATTGGTCTTGAGCGCAATGTCTACGTCTGGTCTGCTGACGAGGGCAGCGTTAGCTGTCTCCTCGAGACCTCTCCAGATACATATGTCAGCAGTGTCAAGTGGTCTAGTGATGGTGCCTACGTCAGCGTTGGCCTCGGCACTGGTGAAGTTCAGATCTGGGATGTTGCTGAGAGCACCAAGATCCGCAGCATGTTTGGCCATGACACTCGCGTTGGAGTCATGGGCTGGAGCAAGCATCTGCTTTCCACTGGTGCTCGAAGTGGCCTTGTTTTCAATCATGATGTTCGCATCGCTGAGCACAAGGTTGCCGAGCTCGTTTCTCACACCTCTGAGGTTTGTGGCCTCGAATGGCGATCGGATGGGGCGCAGCTCGCTACTGGCGGCAATGATAATCTGGTCTCCATCTGGGATGCTCGCTCACTCTCCGTCCCCAAGTTCACCAAGACCAACCACAAGGCTGCTGTCAAGGCTCTTGCCTGGTGCCCTTGGAACATGAATCTACTTGCCACTGGCGGCGGTTCTTATGATCGCCACATTCATTTCTGGAATTCCACCTCTGGCGCTCGTGTCAACAGTATCGACACCGGTTCACAGGTCACTTCTCTGCGCTGGAGCCCTCATCACCGTGAGATTGTTAGCTCCAGCGGCTTTCCCGACAACTCCCTCAGCATCTGGAGCTACCCTACCCTCGTCCGCAATGTTGAGATCCCCGCCCATGAGAGCCGAGTACTTCACAGCTGCCTCAGTCCTGACGGCCAGATGCTTGCCACTGCTGGTAAGTCACAAGAGTCCAATCCACATTTCTGCGAATAGTGCTAACATGACAATCATCTAGCTGCCGATGAGAGCTTGAAGTTTTGGAAGATCTTCGAGAAGAAAGCCGGTGCCTCGGCTGGCATTGGTGCCTCTGGTGCCTCCAGCAAGGCCGATATGGTTAAGCAAATGACTATCCGATAAATACCAGTACCAACTGGACCAACGGTAGGTATCAATATTTCACTGGTATCTGGGTCTCTCTTGGGAGTTGTGTATTTGAAGCACGGAGTTGGGGAGTTTTGCTACCCTTCTGCATGTGGCATGAAAGCGCTTCTCCACGCAGGGACGAACGAAATTGAAATCGTAATCGGAATGGTCATGACATTTGATGTGCTATTCTTTTGGGACAAATTATTCGCCACGAGCGTGGCTGGTGTTGGCATTGGCGTAATTCCTGAACAAAATTGAAATTGGAATGCTTAAGGCGTTTGGTTATATTATATCTCAATTAGTACTGTGTGCACACGTGATGTGAATGGTCGTCACATCGCATCGGATACGACAAATCCTTGAGAAGAGGCCGAAACATTCGTGATTATTCCGCGCTGCCTCTTGTTCCCATCTGAGACCCTCACTCACATTGTATGTGCTTTTCACTTTGTTGGGCAGTGTGCTCCTTCGCTACTCCGTAGCTTGATGCTATATTTTCCCCAACCTGCTTTTGCGCAAGACAAGTGTAATTAGAAACATCTAGCTAGTGCAGTAGGAATACTGTTCTCCCTGGGGCAGCATGTCTTCCCTCTATAACGCTGAACCCCGAACCTAAAGTCTTCAAAGCCTTTTTCAAGTTGTCTTTCAATCATATCCAGTTCGGCCGATGATTGTGTCGAGCTATTGGAACGACAAATCATCCGCTAGCGAGAGTAGTCCTGGATTTTGTTTTCTCACCTTTTGGCGCTGATCCATCAGTTATCGCTTTCAAAAAGAGAAAACAGAAAATACACAAGGCAGATGAAGACACAAGCACTGAGTCATCACTATGCTTGCTGTTGGTCGCAGGAATATTGGTAGAGATCTCACAAAGTTAGGCAGTCCATAACAGGTAGACCTACCTTGAGGCAACGCCAAATTACTGATTCAGTGGTCATATGGCACCTAGGAGCAGGCCCCTTAGTGCCCACTCCCGGGATAAGGCGGTGGGCGATGGCGCTGCTGAGTAAGCTGCGTAACTGCGAGCCGCCAGTTGTAGAAGGGAAATCTACCGCAGGGAACCAACTCTCCCCACTGCACATCAACACACAGCGCCCAAGCAACGACTGTCATTTACATCTCAGCTTCACTCTACGAAAGCATCCGTCACATCCTTTAGACAGCGATTGGCGGGTCTACTTTCGCATTCAATTATTCCGAGTGCTTGTCTAGATTCCGCGACCATTGCTACATATTCTTATTCTTGGCCACTTGTTTGGAACAGTGGGTGCCCACCAAGCCAGAGCATCTTTCTTGCCCACATCATAATCGCAACTCGTCAACTTCCACCGAAACATTCCGCTACAAACTGAGCAAACCCTCTAGCTAGTCTGGCTCCGTGATCGCGACCGGATCTCAGCATCCTTAACAAGGCCCGTTTCTGGGTAGGAAAGCATCGCACATATACTTGCTTGCGTCCGACCTGCGACCTCAAGTACGGCCCGATCCCGGAAGTGAATACGCACCTTGGAAACCGACATCATGTCAAACCAGGCAGTTGGCAATGTCTACCAGGCGATTATTGACGAGGTCATCAATAGCTCGCGAGTTGATTTCGAGGAGAGCGGCGTCGAGGAGTCGGTTTTGGAGGAGTTGCGACAGGTAAGAATATACGATTTCGTTCATTGCCTTTTTCGGTTGCTTTCCCCAGGATGCCCTTCTCGCGCATCGCCCAAAGTCAATAATGTGGCAGGGAACTCGGCGAGAAGCATTGGGATTTTGTTGCATCTTCTCTCAGACAGTCCGAGAAAACCGTTGCGGCGATGCATCAACTTGATGGGATGCCATCATTGATGGTGAACCAAGTCTGATGCTGTTGGCTGGTGCCTTCACGCGCTGAGGGAAGACGACGGGTTGCGAGAGGGGGCGACACAGCACTATTTGGGTCTTTTAAGCCCCGAACCCCTGCCGCCATTTGGGCTGCAACTCCACGCCACCAACGCTGTCCTGATTGGGCCCTTCTGCCTCCGCCTTTCCTTCACGTGCCTTTTCTTGCTGCCTTCAGCAGCAACCCACTACTGCACTGGGCGATCAAACTCGCAGCGTTCTGCCTATTCAGAGGCTTGCGAAAAGTCAACTCATGCGTGTTTGCCATATCTCGTTCAATCATCACAAATCTTTTTGTGCTTTGCATAATGACGTCACTTCTACTCGTCAGTTTCATGACTGACAGTGAACATACTGGCTAACTAGATTTTCTTTTAGGGATGGCAACGAAAATTGACCCAACTGGACGTCGCCAAGTTTCCTTGGGATCCCAAGCCTGACGTTCCGCCTTCCCAGCCTGTACTAGCAGCTGCGCCAGCAACTGGCATGCATTCTCAAGCTCAATTTCAGCAGATTCCTCAAGGACTGTCTCTACCAAATGTCGGACAACAATCTCTTCAAGATCAGAATGGTGTTCCGGTAAAGATTGAGCCAAACATCAAGCAGGAACCTGGTCTGTCCAATGCTGTGCCACCTGCATTCCAAGGCTACAATGGCTTGGATGAAAAGCAGAGTGTTGCCGCGCAGCGAGCGGTTCAACAGCTTCAGGCACAGTATGGACAGCGTGCAACCAATTCTATCAATGCTCTTCATCAGCAACAGCAGCCCCAACAGGCTCAGCAACCCCAGCTCCCACAGCCACAACAAGGCCAACAGCCCGTGAACCACCAACAACAGGCGTATCGCCAGCAGATGGCTTCAGCAACTGCCCAACAACAGCAGCAACGCGCACCTAATGGACAGTCAAACCTGGGCAACGGTCAGACAGATGGAGCTGGTGATGACGGTGAGTTTGAGGGAGTTCTCATGGAGCGAGGTGCAGGCGGCGACCTCCATGAATTGGGCCGTGTAGAAATCGATCGGATGCTGCACGAGCAGATTGCTGCAAAGGCCAAGAGCATGGAAGGTGGCGGTTTGATGCTTGCGCTGAAAGAAGCGACCCGGACCGCTCCTGTCGCTCGGGTCAGACCCGAATCCAAATCCAAGCGAGTTGCTGGATATGACGGAGGAGATGACGAAGATGACGAAGATGCTATCAACTCGGATCTCGACGATCCTGAAGATGACCGAGATGATGATGAGGTCGATGACGAAGGTTTGGGTCATATCATGCTCTGCATGTACGACAAAGTGCAGCGCGTCAAGAACAAGTGGTAAATAGCCCCGCCAGCTTCCCCTGGCGTGCGTGAGCGCCATTCTCATTTTGTTGGTTTTACTAACGGCGCAATAGGAAGTGCACCTTGAAGGACGGGGTGTTGACCGTGAACGGCAAGGAATATGTTTTCCATAAGGCCACTGGTGAGTATGAGTGGTGAATGCGCATTGTAATTTGGATCTAGACCTTTTCCCACCTTAGCTGCAGTTGGTTGGGCTACCGGCCGTGTCTCAGAGGAGGCCGCAGACGTCGCGTAAATTGGCCAACAGCTGAATCATTTCAATGAAGGGGGAGGATGATGGAGGATGGAGGTGCAGCATTTTCTTTTTCTCTCAGTCGCCCGTACCTGTATAGTTTGAAAGGCGATGCTAGGAAATCAACAAATACCAAAAGGTCCATTCGTTAGCTGGATACACATGTCGCAAGCTCGTGCCACTTCGGCATCTACGCTTAATCTTGATACTTGACAACTGGCGATGCATTGGTAGCCGTTTCTAGTACAGTAGTTCCCCAGCCTGTGTGGCGTGGTGTCGTGGGGGAGGCGACGGGGCTGACCAAGGATCTCACGGAATACTTTTATCGCCCTCTTTTTCAACACCAGCACCTCTCGAGGTGTCCGTTTTGAGCCATGCCACCGAGTTGACCCAGCCAAGTCAGCAATAACAAATGCTATTATTGCCAGCATGCTCCCCCCAAAGAGGCCACCCAGCCGACGTGTTTGTCCACCAACCCTAGCTCAAGGCTTTCCCACATGCCTTGCGGTTTTTTAGGTGCCAGCTAGCTGAAGGGACCTTCTAACCTTCTTTAACTACCTTACCTACCCACCCTACCGTAGTGTGTACGACCTGGGTGCGTAAAAATAGTTGGTGGTGGGCCGGTGGGCTTCAGCGCAGGCTAGGTGCGACGTTGTTGGTGCAGTGCTTTCGCCTTGGGAGGGAAAAGATGGACACGACTGACGATGAATGATGCGGAGGGGGGGGGGGCTGGGGAAACCCGTCAGTGCTGACTTTAAAGTCGTGTTGGCTCGAAGCGCTCCATCCTACCATGAATCCATGGGGTACCATACTATCCCTGTAGAGTTAGGTAGGTACTATGTATTTAGTTTCGATGAGAGAGGCCTGGACCGGAGATGGTAACGTCTTACACTAAAGTAAATGAGAAAAGAAAGAAAAAAAAAAGGAAAGAAAGAATAATATTGGTAATAAAAGGATCGAATACAGGATTTAGGGAAGGGAAAGAAAAAGGAATATTGCTTCACTAGCCGACCATCACACGCCAGAAATGTCGTCAAATTGAGATGAGGCTGTTTTCTCGCTAAGCCCCCAACCGGGAATGGAGTCTAGGCTTCGGGTGTGCCGCCAAAGTGAGCCGGGATTACCTGTGTTTGTAATGAGAGATGAAATATCTGCCACAGTACCGACTTGTGGTTGAAACGAGTTGAATGCGAAAGCTTGGCGCATGAGGTAGCCATTTCAACAAAATGGGTGGACTGTACCTAGCACCTACGAGTTGACCTACCTAACTTGTTGTTGAGAAGGTAGCCTAAAGGTACCATATATCGTGGGTGTCCCATTTTGTGTTTGTTTCCTTCCTCTCTTCCAAATCCACTCCCCGATACCACCATCCCCTGCTCAGTATCAGGCTCTCTCAGGCTTGAGAGAGGAGGAGTGAGCATTTGTGGTTCTATGTTGAGGAATCAAAGCCAATCACCCAGACCGTGCGAATCCTGTTTTGCCTAACTGCCGCCGGCACCCTCATTTCTTAGCCCCACAGGCGACGACCCGACAGTCTGGTCGAGTTTTGCGCCAGTGCGGCACGGTCGACAGGGGCCAAGACGAAGTGTCTCAGTTTCGGGGGATTTCCTGCAGAGTTGCTGATGCAAATGCGTCAGGGAGGGGGAAAGCGGAAGCGAGGCTGTCAGATTAGGAGGACATTAGTCAGACGAAACAACAAAACAGACGGCAGTATTGACCGCCTCTCCCGCCGCCAGCTGTCGTCCGCTTGCTCGCCTGTTCTGCCTAAAACAAGGCTATCAGGAGAACTGAGAGACAGCCTCCCAACCAGGGACTGCTTGCTTTTCAAGGAATGGAAATCAAAGGCGGTCTGTCCCTAGTTGTTGATTTACCCAGTGGCTCATCCTTTCGCTACCAGGGGCCCAGCTAGTGGCAGCGACAGAGCGGCGCTTGGACCCTCCTCAGACGACAGCGCAGTAGGTAGCATCCAGACGCAGCAGCTAGCGCCCGCCCCAATGAAGGCGTACATAGGACTGGTGGTAAGATGGCGAGCGCATTTGAACTCACAGTGCACGAGTGGCTGGCAAGACCCGTCCATCCCTGATGGCTCCCATGGCTCCCCAATGACGCTAAGATATACCAGGGGGAGGTGATAGCTTCGCTGCAAATGGTCGTCTGACACACCTTGTTCCCGATGGAGTGGTTCAGCCCGGCCCAGACTAGCGTTCGGGAAAGGCAGGAAAGGGGAGGGTGGTTTATTACCTACTCTGCCAGCAGCTTGGTCGCCATCGTATTAGAAAGACCCGTGGTAATTGGGGATTGCAACGTAATGGGTTGCGTTATATCCCTGGTTGCGAGCAGACGGTAGCATTATAGGACAGTGGGAGGGCGTCTTCGGTTGCTGAATGGCTGCGATGACTACCTGGCGATGGCCTATTCCATCGTCAGCTGTTATTGCTCTCGTAATTGTGAGCATTGATACACTGGTTCTGCGCAGTATCCAGAGCTTTTGAAAATCGCAGTTGGGCAGTATGCACTGTCCGTGAGGGTGGGTTGCTCGCTGGCCTTCTCTCACTCGCCGACATTCTGCAGTTATGGTGCAACGGAGGAAGTTCCTGGAAGCGTTCACCTTGTCTCGAGAGTTGATGATCTTCCCATCACTTGACGCACCGCTTTGGAGTCATCTTCTGACTATCACCTGAAGCTTCTTCAGGAGTTACTGGTATCCATAAATGAGATTGCTCAAATTTCTTGGAACTGTGAGATTCCTAGGTGACGATGACGGAAACTGGCACCAGCATAACAAACGTGGGCTCGCAATACCTGCCGTGTGCGCGTAGCGGTAACAGATTCGTCTGACGCGCAGTCCTCAATGGTGCTGTGAGATCTGTGGACCCGTAGGAGGGACTGCCAATCGTTACTCTTACCCGCTGGGTCCTGCGGTGAATGACTTTGACCCAGCTTCCTGGAGAATGTGGGCTGTGACAGGGTCCAGGGACGAGGCGAAGCCAGCCTCATCTCCAGACGTCTGGTGCTTTGTTCAGACTCGTGGACACAATGGCAGCCAGCGATTCTGTTGACGGCAGATATCCAAGCGAGTGGTACCGGGCCCACTCTCCCCCGAAAGTTCGAGGTATCCAGGTCCTTGACAGAAGGGGGGAGAGGGCACGTTGGCTAATTTTGTGTTCTCATCACGACACAGTCAGTTTTTGGAGCAAACAAAACCGACTGCTGGCAAACAGAAAACTGAAACATCCGAAGAAAGCGCATCGCCCGCTCTCTCCTGTCTTACTTTCTTTCCTTTTTATAAAAAAATAAAGAAAGAAACAAAGAAAGAACGAAAGAAAGAAAGAAAGAAATAAATAGAAAAGCAAAGAAAGCAACCCGATTACGTAGCGTGAAGAAACATCATAATGCAGCAATCGATCCCTGATTGCTCTTATCTGCTAGCACAGGGGTCCCTGGTTGAGGAGGACAGTTGAATACACCAGCAACTTCGAGCACCTATACCTCACACACGTTGACAGCTCTACCAGCATCTTATGTATCAAAGCTAGACCAACAAAGGTGCTGGAACCGACTGGTCGTACTTGTGAAGGAGTGGATCGAGCATCTTACCGGCGCTGCGTGAGATTTGAACAATGCGATACCGTAAGTTTCCGACAAAGGCGAAGGGCCCGAAACTCTACAATTTCAAAAGGGGGTTTGGAAAATAATCTCCATAGTAGGTTGATGCACAGGATGCACTATCTTGTGTCATATGTTGGCCCGTTTTTACACCAAGGAAATGTATGCACGAGGTGCGTAATGTACGAAGTAGCGAGTACGGAGGAAGTATGTCAAGTTAGGGGGGAAAAACATCATCTACTGGAGATTATTGTTCCCAGACTGTGATTATTACTTGCGGTTACCACCAGCTGCGTATGCTGCGTTCCTAGGGCAGTGCTGCCATATGCATTGTCCTCTCGGCATAATGGGCTCTCCACAAGGGGGAGTCGTGGCTGATATCTAGCCATTTATCAGGGCGTGCTTCTCAAGCTCCAGCTGGTGTTGAGCGAGCCCACAACTTAGTAACTGACCAAGACTTTTCAAATAACCGAAACAACATCAGGGACAACAAATGCAATGCATGGACAGATGTGTAAAGTCGAAAGACCAGGGTTCGGAAATCTGATGGAGGTAGATAATGGTACAGTGCAAAATGGAAAAACAAAACTGTACCCAAACCCACCCTCGTGTTCAAATATGGGCTAAGGTGGTAATGCAACTAATAAATCTCAATGTGCATATCGAGGCCCACGAAACACGCACAAACATCAAGTGAAAAAGTGTTACACTGCAGGAGGCTGAGGATGTATGTCGAGGATAACGCACAGTGTCAAGTGCATACGGGAAAAACCAATCATGTGTGAGTACTCTTTCGAGGCACAGCTCCGAAACAAACTATCTCATCCGCTGAAGGATGGGCCTAAAAAAGGCCGATGATGGCCTCGCAGCGGTGTCATTGAGGAGTATTCTATCCTAGTGCAGCAGATGGGTTTTCGGTAAGCGGTCTGCTCCCATTCGTTATCGACATCAGACTTACTGGCCTGGGCCATAGCAACATGACCAAGTTGTCGTAGTGTGTACACAACTAGCAGGTAGTCATCTACATAGTAGAACCCCCTTCCCCCCAATGTCGACGGCCTCCAGGAGGACGGCCTGTGTGGATTCATGAGGAGTCGCCTTTCATAAGCGTGCTCTGAATGGAGGTGCATCCGAAGTATGGCTGCCGAGATGTTGGCCTTTGCTTGGCCGAAGCCAGGGCGGCATGAGCTCCATTTTTGGTATGGTGGTAGCGATTGAGCAAAACCCCAAAACGTGTTTGTACACAAAATAATCTGTAGACTACGAAGTGCTCCGCTCTCAACTACCCAAGGTGCTCGAGCGAATGATATTCGTTGCCAAAGTCGGTCAGTAGTTTGATAGTTGAAGGGCAGCAGCCAGGCGTTGCGATGTAGGGAAAAGACGACTGGGCAAAATTGCCCTTGCAGCCATGCTGGAAGAACCTAGCGAGATATGTGCTGGAGCTGAGGCCCACGCATTGGTGTGGTGGAGGTCTTTTCAAGGATGGCTGTGACTATTGACGGAGTTGGATTTGATCAACAGGCGGCGCGACATTGGGCCAACACAGTGCCAACAGATGTGTCGCCCGGCTGACTCAAGCGACGAGCAAAAATTGTGGTTTGAGAGCCGAGCAACCCTCCGTTTCCAGACCTCCGGATTCAGCGCCCAGGGAAAACCACTCATCGTCAGAGGACTTGCAGGGCGGTAGTAGGCAGAATGAGGGGCTTCTGACCACACCCCCTGGAGTTTGTGCTCCAATGTGATTGATCATGCACTGAAGCCATGCAGAAGTGTGAGTGGGTTTGTGGTACGGGATTGAGCGTGCGGCAACCACCGACTCTGGGGATTGTGGCGGTGGGCGAGCAACGTTCTGGCGGTCACAATGCTGTGGTGCCTTGGTGGGAACCAACAAGGACAAGAAAAGAGAAAGATTGGGAGTGCATGTGGCTAGCTGGGGAGAGGAAAGGATGTGTGAGGCGGGCATTCATTCTAGGTTGACGTAACCCACGAGGCTCAGGGCCTGGACTTCGGAGAATTACGAGGGAGCGGCGGTTTGGAGGCGTCGGTCATCGGCAAGGAAGCATGATACCAATTTGATGGTGAGATGTCTTAGTCCATGTCTTGGATTTCTTTTCAAGCTCATGGTTGTTTCTCAAGAGATGCTTGGGGGGAGGGGTGGGTGGTGCAGACAGATGGAACATTTCTTGCACAAACCCGTCAAATTATACGGTACGGAATATGAACTGGTGGACTATTTATTCATATCCCAGTAGGTCAGTATGAATGGATAACAAAAATTGTGATTGATCACAAAAGGTGGCTTGGCGGGTTGTTGGTCTAGATCTGATGAGGTTCTTCGTGAACCAAGCAACATGAAGACGCTCGTTGTTTCGGAGGAGGGAGAAGAAGAAGAAGAAGAAGAAGAAGAAAAAAGGGTGCGGAGTTCCAAAAACACTGCAGGGCAAAAGGCTGTTGAGTCCTTACACGCCGTTGTGCATCACGATTGCCAAACACGACTGTAGAAAAGGAGAGACAAGACATCGGGCCAGTCTCCGACCGCTCTTGAGTGGTTGTGGTGAATAGTAGGACCAGAGGCAGGCATGTACCAATTGGGCGCAAGTGTCTCAATAGAGCCCAACGTGCGTGCTGGTCCCCCCAACTTGAACCCCAGAGGCCAAAATCCAACACAGACGGGAGCGCTGCGGACACGGTGACGGCACGAGACGAAGTGCACGGGAAGAAAATGGGGCCCCCATATGGAGCGCTGCCAAGTCAACTGGGCAAAGAAGTAATTAGTGCGAGGAGTCGACTGGGAAAGAAAAAAAATCCCTTGGCAGCACTGGTTGAATGGTGGTAGTAATTATAAGTGTGACACCCTTCTTCAATACCTCCCTGGAAATCTTTGGCATTATTTGACTTCATAATCCCTCTCTATTCCCTCTCATCTCTCTCCTCCAATGCCAATTCCTTGAAGGCTCAAACACCCGTAGCGCACCAGACATGAGTGACATGCACCGGAGCGGCAGCGACGCGCGACAAGCTCCCAAGCGGACACTAAAAGCGCTGCCCATCGCATCGGGTTTGGTCACCGTGGGATGTGGGATGTACGTATAGTGCCTTTAGCTACAGTGGGTACGGTGCCTCTTTCGCACTCCGTTATGTGCGTGGGTACCTACCTAAATATTGTAGGGACTCCGGAGCGGTGGTCTCCACAAACCCCGGGTATATCTATCCAGACAACACAACGAATTGAGAAGAGATATGACCTCACCGATGTGGCAGATAGCCATCTGGCATTGCCGAGTGGTTGGATTAACAACATCGATACATTGCTCTCAGTACTGCGAGAGAAGGCATTGATGGGCGCGACATAATTGCTGGATGGTACATGGTACTCGGCACTGTCAAGCTCTATGAGATTCAGCCGACCTCATGCACCACCAGTCAATCTAGCAACCGCTTGCAAAGAGTAAAATTCATCCCTCTCAGTGGCAGTAATAACAACAGCTTTGCTCATAACACCACAAGCGTCCCTCTTCTGCCGAATAACCCATTCTTATGAAATGTCTGCCTGCATTTCGCATATGTTGATGAAGGTGTTCTCATTCTGGGAAGGTATTGGATTATTGGAACCCTATTTTTTTTTTTCTCTTCTCCCACAAAACCTCAACCTGCCTCTATCACTAGCTAGCAAAAATCCATCATATGCTCGACCCCTGTCATCGCGCATCTTCCCTGGACCTGGTAGCGCTAACTGCGAAAAGCACTTGGTTCGCTCGACGCTAAGGCGCAGAGTGCGGTCAGCTGCGGGTAGTTCCAAATCCGAAACACAGCGCTCCCACCAGCCGCCCGCCGCCATTGCGAGCCGGTCTCCGGCCATCATTTGGTGGCCGCCGCTGGTCGCTAGGAGTGGACATCAAGGATAATCAAGAGAACCTAAGCTTCAGCCTGAGAGTTTGTGTCTTTTTTTTTTTTTTTTTTTTTTTTTGTTTCAGTCTGTGTGTCCTCACTAGGGAACGGCTTCGGCGCAATTTCGTGACTGACATCCAACACAACTCTTCGATCGAAGGAACGCCCTAGCAAGAGACCTCGGGACGTAGCACATGCATACTCTTGTGTCTTGAAAAGGCTCCTTCGAAGGCTGGTGCACAGTAGGGACCTAGCTTGTCCATGAGCATGATGCATGTCGCATGACACATCTGCCTTTCTTTGTTTTCCGTTTATTTAAGCGGTCAGGTTATTAAGTGTCAACGTCTATAAAACATCGAGCACTTACTCCGTAGGTAGTTTAATACACATTCACTACTCCATAATATTTTTCTGTCAGGGTTAGCTGTGTGCCCTCTTCTCACCGGCCTGTGCCTGTGTCTGTACCTCTGCCGGTCTCTGTGCACAGGCTGGTAGGTGCGTAGGCAGACAGGTAATTTGTTTAAAGGAGGCTTTTAAATAGGAAATTTTGGACAAAAAAGGGCCAGGTACGACTCTACGTGTGCTTACCTTCACTCGAGGCGAGGTTGAATTTGGCCGAGCTGCTTGGTCTGTTTATCGGTGAACTGTTATACCCCCTCTTAATTATTGGCATCCCATCCCATCCATCTCACTCTCACGCCAAGGCATCGTCCTTTTGCATTTCTCAAAACTGTGTTTGCACTGTACGGGAATCGATAGCAAAAGGTCATTTGGACCAACAACGTTGCTTGCTTCTTCTACCTACCTAATATTGCAACACTAACTCTCCAAAAAAAATCTCCGCAAGGTAACTTCATCTCAGGTCAGTTGAAAACTTGAGGTGAAGTCGCACACCACCCAAAAAAAAATAGGTGCCTCTCTAGGTAAAGGTCGAGAGCTTAGCTGGCCTTCGGCAGGTTGTCAAATACCGACCTACCTGACCTTACCTCAAGCACCTTGGAAGGGTACGGTACCTCCGACTCTACTACTCTGGACTTGGGTACCTAGCTTGGGCTGAGCTACAGCGCCTTTCTAACCAACATGAGCAACTTTAAGCCCCAATCGAACCCCCCCCCCCCTCCTCCCTTCTGCTCCTCCCGAGGACGCCCCCCCCTTCTCTCCCACTAGACTCCCTCAAGGGGCGCATCGAGGAACAGCCCCAGGGGCGCGGCGCTCTCTCTACACTTGATCAAGGCCAACGGGGGTGCAAAAAGAGACGGGAAAAACAAAAGAGGGCCAGCACGCCCACAGTTCCACGCTCTCAGTTCCACGCTCTCTCCCTCAACTCCCTGCGTGCGTGCGTGCCATGTCCCATGTCCCATGTTCCATGTCTCAATTCTGGATGTCCCACCTTCCCACGTCCCCATCCGGCCGGCAATAAGAATCGCAAACCTTCCTCCCCTTCCTCACACCCTTCTCGACAGACTTCTCACTGCGCTATCTTGACCTCATCCTTGGCTCATCTTGTCTTCTCGGCCCTCCTATCACAGCTTTTCTGGTCTGCTACCAGCTCCGTCGCCACCAAAAACCCAAGGCTCACCGCAAATACCCCTCCTTAAATAGGACCAGCTTCTTACTCTCTCACCAACGCTTTCGGGTCCCCATCGCCACACCCTCACACGATACTCACACGCACCCTGCTTTCACCTTCTATCCACTGTTTGCAGAGCCTCCAACTAGCAACTGAGACTGAGCTTCACCCGTCACTCCAAATCCTGACTTCAACCGTCTGTTTCTGGATCGCAACCACACCGAGGCCCGCCTTCGCCCCTCTTCTCAAAATCCTGGGCCCTGCCACCGCTTGGCAGCCAATCCTACCGGTTTCTTTAGGTCCAGGCCCTCTTGCCCTACCTCTGCCATTTCCTTACCACTGCACTTGCTGGATCCCAATCCTGTCCCCGTTGTGTTTTACTTGATTCAACTTCATTCAACCCGGGGAATCTCTTGTAAGTTCCAAGTTGTAGATTTGCAGTACCTACTGCGTTAGCTATTTTAGAAGCAGTATATACCAATATTTGTCTCTATCATTGAAACAGCACTTAAAGAGCCGAGAGCTGTGTTTGCTAATTCCTGCCAGATATATCTACCTGCCTTTCCTTGCACTGCGTCCCTCATTGGTGCCAGTTGTGAATTTGTGGCTAGGATCAGGCGACTCGAGCCTATCCTGTTTTCTAAGGCTCACGACCTGCGGTTAGCTTCCCAGTCAACAATTCATAGAGAATCTCTCATGGTCGCCATGTCTTCTCAGAATAGGTATTTCTTTGTCCCAAATATATGGCCTATGATCCTCTTTCTCGTCTAACTTGCCGGCCTTCAGGGAACCAGAATCAGGAGGGAAACGTTTCGAGGCAGGCTTTTGGAGACATGGGCGTTTTTACGGGTCTTGGAAAATTGGGAAATATCTTGTTCCTGTTGATGCGGTAAGACCAAATACGCTTCTTTCTGGAACTCATCATCTAACTATCATGGTAGGAGGAACTCAACCGCTTAGATATTTTTCACAAAGTCTTTCTCGTGGCCCGCAACGAGAAGCTCTTTGAGGCACCCATCACACGCCCAACCCCAAGGATCATGGATCTTGGGACGGGGACTGGCATATGGGCAGTTAATATTGGGGAAGAGTATGCCCTAACCAACATGATTGGAAATTTGAACTAACTGTTTGTTCCAGAGTCCCCAATGCTCAAGTTATGGGTGTAGACCTTAATGCAATTATGCCACAGCTGTAAGTTAGCTCAGTTTGTTCACTTCTAGTTATGATGAGCTGACTCCTTTCAGTATTCCTCTTGGCTGTTACCAACAGCAATTCGATCTAGAAGAACGCACGTGGGATCCTCTCTTCAAAGACTGTGACTTGATTCATATTCGTATGCTGCTAGGCAGTATCCAGACCGACCTCTGGCCCCAAGTATACCGAAATGTTTTTGAGTAGGTTGTGTACTTCCTCAATCCCCACAATTACACTGACACTTTCGCAGGCACCTAGCGCCCGGTGTTGGCCACCTGGAGCATATCGAAGTTGATTTCCTACCGAGATGTGATGACGATGAACGGCCAGCTGAGTCTAGTTATCAGGAGTGGGTCGACCTCTACTTTGATGCCATGGATCAATTGAACCGCACTGCCAGATTGAAATCGCACGACACACGTCAAATGCTGGAGGCTGCAGGATTTACAGATATTCAGGAGAAAGTCGTAAAGGCATATCTATGTCCCTGGACTTCTGACTGGCAAGAACAGGAGCTTGCAAAATGGTTCAATCTCGGCGTCAGTCACAGTCTTGAGGCTTTCACCTTAATACCGTTCATTGATAAACTCGGAATGAAATTCGAGGAGGTCCGAGAGCTGTGCCTCAGAGCTAAGGACGAAATATGCAAATTGCGTTATCACACATACTGCAACATGTGAGTTCCTACGATTCAAAACTTTTCTCGCCATCTTGGTTAAAAATGATTGTACTAACATCCCATGCAGTCACATCTTTACAGCAAGAAGACCCGGGTCTCAGTGATGGCAATACTGCCTGCAAAGTCTAATCTGAGCGGCCTTACCAGAGAGCAAAATCCGAGCATGCACTTTCCCGACTGAACTAAGGCTCCCATAGATGATATATCAGGATGACTTTCTGTTGACTAACACCACCATGTCCTCTCATCCATCCCTTCTTAGACGCGATTATTTCACCCGAATTCCTCAGCTAGTTTAAACGGCCTCTTAAATAACCAAGAACAGGCGGTGCTCCGCAGCTGAACTCGGTACAAGCAATCAGCCTGCCCCTGGACATAATGTGAGAGCTCCCGGCATATCACTGTCCAGTTTCGTGGCACTTGGGATGCCTGAGGCTGATGAAGTCGCACACGCTTAGATACCGTGCTGATTCACCTCAGTACCTTAGGTACTGGCCAATTTCAGGGGTTCGAATGAGATGTGGCGGGTTGGCAGCAAAGCGCTGGCTCTCGGTCTTCTGGCTTGACATCAGCCCGCATACAACCATTGATGGTAACAACCAGTTGTTCAAAGCGCCTTGAGCATTGAAAGATGTGGCGCAGCTCGCCATTTAATTGATCAGCTCTCAGTGATATGAGCGGCGTCAAACGCACCAGTTTTTGGGGAAGGTTTCGAGGATCTCGACCGAATCTCTGCTATCGGAATCGACATACAGTTGCAGTTGTCAGGAGGTCAGTCCTCTGCTTCTCACCTCTTACTCATCATTTATGAGAGCAAGAGATTCATGCCATCTTCTAAGACCGTCCTTAGGCTTAGTGCCCTGCAACAACAATATGATGGAACGGAGGGACTCCCAGACGAGCTGAAGTGTCGAAGCAGTTAGATATCACCGGAAGGAGATATAACAGAGTCGAGCGTATTGTCAAGCCTCCTCAGGGAAGCTTAATTCAATAATCATAATGATCGATGCGGTCACAACTTATATCTTCGTTGGGTCATACTTGTAAAATGCTGCCATAATAGCTGCAAGATATGCAAACAAACAAGGTTCATCTCAAGGAGCAATGGAGAGGGGAGCACGTGTATCATTTCGCGACTAGACAGCATAGATACTAAGACATGTCATTAGATCTGCTAAAAGCTTCCAGAATCAAGATGTGCATGCATCCTTGTTTATGCTTATTAACCCAACAGCTGCTAAGGCTAGGGCATTTTGATAGGATAGGAGCCTCTGGTGAGCGATCAGAAGATTAGATATTTTGGTTTTATACCAATCTTCATTTTCGGTGAGGTGTTTTTGATGAAATAGAATCAGAAAGGAGTTGGCAACGTTTTACTCCCTTCTCATGATGTCAGCTAAATATGACGCGAAATAACTCCAACAATAGGAGATTTCAGAGTGTATCTTATACATATCATTATATTTGCGCTGCCTTCTTATCATTTTATTTTTGGGACAGCTGAGGGGATTCCTGGATTCTCATTTGCACCGAATTATCCAGCGTGACAATTTCACAAAAAGTCCAATATCCCAGCACGAACGATAACTTAAAAGTTACTGCAGCGGTGGGTGACCAACCGCAGTATAGATTGATTGTACAGTTCTACAAAAGAAAGGTGCTCACTGAGGACCAGCATTGAGGTCCCGACAAGATCGGATATTCCTAAATCTCCCAGGAGATACTCCTCGAATGGTCTCCAACCGGCCCTTCCCAGGCGTACCTAAGCCGAGGGTAGGCCAAATCTATCTATAACCCACTCCTCATATTTTATCCATCTCGTCTAACCACTCCCTCTCACGTCAATAACTCCCGTCCGAACCCCCCAAATTGGTTGCTTAATGGTGAGAAGCAGTCTCGCCGTGGTAGCCAACCAGCTTGAAGCGGCCAATGATCTCGCCCACAGTGAAGAAGCCGAGAAGCTCAGCAGCAATAACACCGCCGGCGGCAAGCTGAGGAGCGCCGATACTTCGGGCGGACTGGATGAACTTTTGCGAGGACTGGAGGATGGAGCGGTTCTGGATGGACTGGAGGAGGTTCTGGTAGTAGGTTTGGAAAGTGGCCACGGAGCTACACGCCGGAGTTAGCGACATTGTTCAATCATCCCACACGTGTGATTTGAGGCCTGTGCTTACGGAGGGCTCATTGAGCGGCCGTGGAAGACGATCTTGCCAACCTCAAGGCCAACCTTGGAGTAGTAAACCACGAAAGGGACTTGGCCTGTTTCATCTTATTAGTCGCTAGATCTCTAGTGATCGCAGGAGGATGCGATTCGCGCACGTACGCTCGACGAAGCCAACGAGCTTAGCAGCAGGGCCGCCAATGCTGGTGAGGGCATTGGCAACGCCCTTGGCAGCGTTCGCGACAGCAGGGCCAGCGGCAGAGCTGACGCGGGAAAGACCCTCCTTAGCCTTGGCCGCGGTATCCTTGGCGGCCTCGGTGGCCTTGGAGGCGGCGTTGCTCTCGAAGCGACGAGCAGCCAGGCGCAGGGCCGGCGAGCGGAGCATAGGGCGAGCGAGGGACTGCATTATGACGGCCGGGGAGAGGAAGGCGCGGATTGGGATGCCGAAGAGAGGAGAGTTGAGAGGGCCTCGCGGGATTCGATATCGGAGCTCCGGGGGGTAATAGGACCGGGGGTGGGTGGTCAATTGATGGAGTGAATCTGGTCGTGATCGTGAAGCGAGGTCGTCTGAGGGAGAAAAAAAGCTCGGGAGAAGTCGCAAGGCGGTTGGCTGAAGCCGAATGGGAAAACGGCGCTAGTCCTGTTTTGGACCCCGCGGCAAGTGCTGGACGAAGGGCAAAAAGTCAACTGCCTGCCTTCCTTCCTGTGTAGGTACTTGGACTACCTACGGGTTTGCGGGAAGGAGCAGCATTGAGCAGTATTTTAATGAAATACTACCCCATCCTTAGCCACCACAAGCCACTCAACTCACACATAACTAACTACCTTATTAATCCCAACTATTAGTTCACACACTTCTTCGCTCATACATCACTCATACATTCCACCAATGGATCAGGGATAAACACATGCAGCAAAAAAAAAAAAAAGCCTCTACTGTGCATTCACGTAACGTAACTCACAGCTTGCTTGGGTATCTCAAGTTAAGATAGGTTGATAGATTTCCATAATTGGGATGTTTTTGCATCATGTCCATTTACCAACCGAAAAAAAATGGCAATGCTAATAATCTTAATAATAATAAACAAATAAAGAATAATTCACAAGAATGAACACAAGAATGAAAAGGATGCCGTGAATGAATAATTCATTAATTTATCCCCCTTCTTCGTTGAACTCAATGCTATAAGATATTGTTTCTATTCATGTCTCTAAGAAAGGTAGTGCTCCCTCTACTACAAGAGTCCAGCAGCTCCGTCATTGTGCATACTCCCAAATTCATTCATCAATCGCCCAGTTTACGCCAGTTACCATCCAGTTTCTTTGTATTCATTTCGCCCTTCCAAAGTCAAGTCTATTCCAGACTTTGGATCATAACCTTGATCGAGCCGCTGCTGGGGTTGGCAGAGGTCTCGAATGCCTCGATGGCATCCTCCAGCTTGAATCGGTGAGTGACCAGTCTGGACAAGTCAACAACACCGTTCTCAACCAGTCGAATAGCTCTGGGCCAGGTGTTGCAGTATCGGTACTGTAGCTGAATGTCGACCTCGCGCACGCTGGCGCGCATGAAGGGGATGTTGATCTCGTTCTTGCCAACTCCGATGACGAAGACCTTGCCACCAAACTTCACAGCCCAGATGGCGGCTGCGATGCTGCTCTCGACACCAGTGCACTCCATGACGATGGCGGGCTCGACGCCACCAAAGGACTTGACAATGGCCTTGGCGCTGTCCTCAGCAGAGGCTCTCTCAACCTTGTGAGTGATGACTCGGGGGCAGAGCTCCTTGGCGAAAGCCAATCTGCTCTCTGAGATGTCGGTGATGACAATAGGAGCAGCACCAGCAGCGGCGCAGCAGAGCATGGTGATCAAACCGATGGGGCCAGCACCGCAAACGAGGACGGGGTCACCGAGGGAGATGTTAGCCCTCTGCATACCAGCAAGGGCCACACTCAGAGGCTCAAGCATAGCACCGTTCTCATACGACATATCGCCAATCTTGTGGCACCAAACGGCGGGGTGGTTGACATATCGTCGCAACAGGCCAGGGACAGGAGGGGTGGAGAGGAACTCAACACTCTCGCAACCGTTGTAACGACCAACCAGGCAGGGCTCGCACTTGAAGCAGGGAATGTTGGGCTCGACGGCAACCCGGTCGCCAACCTTGAGGCTCGTAACGGAAGGGTGCACAGCGATGATCTCACCGGCGGACTCATGGCCGAGGATGTGATCACCCTCAACAATCATGGGACCAATGCAGCCAGCATGCCAGAAGTGGACGTCAGAGCTAGAGAGCGTAATGTGAGACCATGATTCCTTTCAAACTGTGACTTGGGGAAGGAATTGTGATTCAACTTACCCACAGATACCGGTGCTTCGAATAGCAATGGTAACCTCGCCAGCCTTCAGATCGGCACCTCCCTCAACACTCTCAGCGCTGGGCTCAGCGGGAGACACCCACAAGTCATGCTTGGGGTTGGTGTAGACACCAATATTGGGCTTCAGGGATGGGCTCATGTTGTCTGTGTGGTTGGATGTCTCTACAGTGCCGTCAGAGTCGAGGAGGGTGGGCGGTTCTTCGAGTCGTTTGACCAGAGAAACAGATGTCGATGGAGGGGAGTGTCAATCTGGCCAGAGAAGAGAGGTCCCCCAAATGTCTTTAAATGATGTCCGGGTCGGAGAAATTTGGGGGAAGGGGGGTCGTCATGCGGTCTGACATCGCTATCCATTGTTGCGAACAAATCTAGAATTCCCCACGTTACCCTTGGGCTATGGAGAGCTCTCTCCCACTTGGTGGGAGTGTGGAGTTGTCTCGACGTTAGTTTGGATTGGCTGTGGAGGTTGTATGACCGACGCATCTCAACTCCCGCTCCAATCATGTTATCCACAGCCCGGCTTCCACGAGATGCAACGCAAGGTTCCAACCCAAAGGGTCGTGGCACACGTTAAACAGCTTGGACTTGAACTGATGAAGCTCAGGTCAATTGAATAGCGTCGGTAATCGGCTGCACGCGTCCAACGCCTCCAACGCCTGTCATTCGCGCGCCTTCGTTTGTCCTACTTAGTTTCACGACGGGCACCTGAGGGCACCCATTTCCAGCCTCGTATTGGCCAAAGGCCGTCAGTGTCGTCCACAATTTCATATCTGCTGTGATCGCCGAGGTCGACATACATAGTAGACATACCAGGCAGCCACGAGATAGCAAAGCTAGCCCTCCTCTTTGATGGATTCCCGGTGGAACGTACTATGCCCTCTACCGACTCGACAGTTGCAACTAGAGGAAACTAGGACGGGTCATTACTGGCACGGCTAAAGTGCGTTGTCGTTGAAAGCGGGCCTGAGCCTTGAGGGCTCCGACTTGCCGCGGTGGCGGGGTCAACGAGGTGGGTTGAGAGATGCAACCCTTGCCGCCCACCGGACCAATTGACCATACCAGCTTCCTTTTTGTCGCGTTGAAATGCTGCGGACCACGGCCAAAGGCCACCAGTATCGTGGCGATTTGCTGCGCAACGCCGTAAACTGGGTCCCCCCTCAGCGTGGGGTACTATGAGCCATTTATGGAGTCCGGGGGTCTTCGGGAGGGCTCAAGGTCACAAGAGTCGCAAAACTTTCAAGGCTTTCAAGGCTTTCAAGGCACAAACATCCATTCACTGGCGTGCCAGCCGGGACGAGCTCCAAATTGGGGACAGGGGCTTAAATCTTGGTATAATCAGCCGCCCCAATACGTAGCCGATCCCCATGGATCGATCCGTCTATCCCTTTATGGACTCCTCGACCCCTCACTATCCTCGGTGTCATGATGCATAATCCCACCGGTAACATGCAGCTCACCTTGAATTCATTCTCAAGATGATTTTAGCACGGGCTAGGCAACCTCTCCGACGCTCCACTATAGAATCAGCAACGCATCATCAACGACCAATTAGTTAGCACGTCAGCAGCTGGTCTCGGCTAAGCCAGATTTTCTAAAATGCAAGAATAAATTCCATCACGACGAGGAAAGGGAGGGGGGATGCTACTAGTAACCCCAGAACCAGCGACTCGATAGTACTGTAGTTTGGCCACATCACTATAGCGTCGTTATCACCTCAGGAGAACGAAAGAGGCGTTATGATGAGCAGTTATAGCCCACCAATCCTGCAACACTCCTGTGAATTGCAGAATTACCAAACGTCCAATTACGGCGTCTCCTGATCAAATCGTATTTATCCGGAGGCACTGTTGTCCCATTTTGCCTGCCACAAAGCAGGAGTTATGTTATTAAGTTGCTTTTGAACGGCCATGCAAGTGCGTGCTCGCTTAAGGTAAATGTGGAAATAGAAAGACAGGGGAAAGAACCAAAGAACCGGAGCCATGATTTCGACTTCTCTTCGAAACCTTATCTCGATCTCTCGAGTACAATTGAATACAAGCTTGGGGGCTGAAATGAAGATTAGTTTTGTCTGGCGCATTTCGGGATTCTAAGCTGGGATACTGTTGCAGAAGGGTTCGACGCGAAATTCCTCTCTGCTGAAGATGCTCTGCTAATTGCCTAGTTATGCAATCCCCTTGATACACCAGTCCCAGGTAGGATGAATTCGATTGGATCCATAAATTGTTCTGAAACCCCTGGAGCTCCTCAGACACACACATCCCCCACCTATAGTCAACGGATCCTCCCAATCAGATACCATGAAGACGTCAAAGCTGGAAGATCGACAGGACGGTGCGATAGAACCAGACGCAAAATAGAGTGTTCGACATCTCTGGATTGACCTAATCCGTTTGATATAGTCATATTATAGCTCAGAAGCCACGTAATAAATCGCATGGAACCAAGGTGGGTGGGCATGTTGTTGATAAGAGTGGAACGCCTCCCTCGTACATCGAATATAAAATAGTTGCGAGAGTCGTGTGCTTGGTAATTGCGTCGATATTGTCTGCCACGTGGATGATCTTGCGTTGGCGGGTCATGAATTCATAGTGTCGTAGAAAATCGCGTCAATAGGTGATGTTATGGGGGAGACATTCGCCGACCCGTTCCTTGTTTAACCAACCGAGACCACAACATCGCCTTTGCATGTTCCGTAAGAACAACACTCGGACGGATCCATTTCACCGTTGAGAATCGCATCAACCTTGTCCTGCAATCATTAGCTATCTGGGCTACACGCAAATCTGTTGCCCAGCGTTGTGGAAGATAGAGAACTCACATCAGCGCAAGGCCCGTTGGGGCCGATAGGAGCCGCAAAGCCAAGAGAGCTAGCTGCAACTACTACAATAAAAACCCACTTCAGCATAGTCTTGAATGATGACGCTGGAGCTGGATGGAATGAAGTCGCAGGCTCAAGTGGTTGACTTGATGAGGAGAGGAAACGCAACCAGAAAGAGCTTGCAGAGAAGGAGAAAAGTGATGAAAGAATAATAACGAGAATGAGAGGCGAACAGTGTATGGATGCATTGAAACGAGAGAGAAGAAAGCTGTTATATTGAACAAGAAATAGGTAGGTACCTGTGAGTAGGTAGCTGCGGTATCTATTGGCAGGAAGGATGCCCATGTATTCTCAAGGCAGGAACCTATCAATCTCAGACAGGAACCATTTACTTAAGGTACATAATAGGAGGTACCTTGCCCGGTACCTTAATTACCTTACCTTGTCACAAGATCCATAGCTTGTCACCTGCAGCGTTCTCGATGATCTGAGCAAACACCAACAAAGAAGATATCAGCTCAACTATCATAGCCACTATTAAACAGCTGTCCCTCGCCTTCAATGCCTCCATACCTCACTCCATATCTACCTTGTAGACTTCTTCAGGGCCAAGATAAGGTACCAATATAAAAAAAAATACAGTAAGGTACCTACCTATGGGTAGGTAGATGCCGGAACTGAGGTTAGGTCGGGTACCTTATCTTAGTCAGGAACGGAGTGATGTGAATTGTGGTTCGTGCTTCCTTCAGGATTAAGGTGCGTAAACAACGGGTCGCCTGCAGCGTGGGGCTGCTGACGGGTTTCTCAAAACTTGATTTGTGTGTCTCTCCTCTCTCCTCTCACTCACCATTCCCTGGACGATCCCGGCCATAGCAACTTTTCCTTGGTTATCGCTCTATTCTCCCTTCACATCGAGAACAGCACTTCCAATTCCCCTCGATCAACAACTTTGCGATTCCAGGTTTTGACTCAGGCAATGCATGATCTCGACTTCGCCTTGCCTCTTCTATATCAAACACCAATAATCAGGGCCCAGGTCGTCAAAGCAGCTACTTCTACAGCCGTCTTGGCGGGTTAATTTCATTCAGTGCTGGTGGCGTTGCCGAAGTTCAAACATGGACTCGTGGAGGATGGGTATATATGGTGCCACAAAGCCAATAATATTGCTCAATTCTGGGTTGCCCAAGCTTCTAAACAAGGAGTAGCACCACCTTTACTGGGCTGTGGACTGGTGGCTTCATTACCATCGTACAATCTTCCTGGCAGCAAAAGTTGCTAGAGGATGAGTAATTTGTAGGAGCTTGTAGGAGCGAAGTAAGCTGCATGCTGACTCCTCTGGAAAGGAAATTGACCCCCGGTTCCAAAGTGCGCCTCGTCTTTTCTCATACGTCCCTTGTAATACTGGTGGCCTCCCTGTGACCAGCTTCCCTTCCAAAAACACGCAGCCTTACTGGGCTGAACGAAGCGACTGTTTCGAATTGATTCGTACAAACTTGGCAAACCTCGTCCCGCATCGCATCCGAGATGGCAAAACTTCTCCCAAACAGAGTTATTCCCATCCACATACTCTACTAGGCCGTGCACCTTCTCACCAACACTACTTGTGTCATTCCACAACTAACAGAGCCCACCCATTTTAAAAGAGTAGCACAAGGCGAAATGCAAGCTTACATGCATCTGTCCTCCGGCCGGGAACAACTGGAACAATTTCCGCACCTCACGTTCATTCTGTCGAAATCAAATGTAAGGGCTTCGTTTAGGGGCTCAATATACCCATTATAGGAAGATCAGCCTTCCCTGAACAGGTACGAAGATGAACCTTCGAGCAGTGATCAAATCCCATATGTAATGGCTTCTCGGGGAGTTTTTCAGATTTCCCAGTAGTATTTCAGCTTCGGTTGTCCAGATATTGCGGGACGCTTTCATGGGGGAATTTCAACTCTTTGTTATGCTCAACCCATGTTTGCCCCTCAGACTCGGGCTTGTATCTTCTTGTTCGGTAAAGAAGCTTAATCAGATATTCCAGACTTCAATACCTACACCGCCAACTACAAGTCTCGGCTCATCATCACCGTCCACATCAGGATCATTCTTCATCACTTCCACAGCTCCTGGATCTGCGATGCCACTATACGAATCGGCAACCAGCTTCACCTTCTCCTGTTCAATTCGCCAAACCTTGAGACGTTGGTCGTTGCTCACACTCACGCCTAGTATTTCTGTACCACGCTGAGTCAATGCTACACCATTGATAGCTGCTGTGTGTGCCTTTCGTACGATGCCCCGACTTGTCACTGCGTACCGTTGGTCATTCGTCTCATTTGATAATGGCGTCAGCGCCGAGATTCCGAGTCCGTTATCGTCACCACCGGTCAGAACCTGAAACCCTTCAGGCGTTGGCCTCAGATCGAGACTCTTGACGCTGTTCTGGTGCAACGGAGCCATATGCACAAGTACGTGGTTGACGGGACGATCGTTATCAAACCTCGCTTCCCAAGTAGCCAAGTGCCCATCGGTTGAGCCTGTAAGTGCCGAGAGGCCGTTCCTGTCCACCCCGAGATGACGGATCTGCGTCAAACAAGCTCCTGTGTAGGATATCTTAGCCAGCAAGTGGAACGATCCATCTGCTGTATATCGGTAGGTCTTCAGTGTTGAGTTTGATAGGGCCATGGTGATAATGATACTGCTGTCAGACGCGATCTTGTGGGCATCGAATGACATAATACGGAGATCTTTGTCCTGACTCCGATCATCGAAAGCCGCTTCACATACAACGCCAAGGCCGCCGTAACTAGTATCGTCCAGTCTTCGTACACGCCAAACAAGAAACTCCTCCATGCCGGCACTGCTCAAAAGGTAGTCATCTCCGAGCCATTGCAGTTGCTGTATCCCAGATATGTGCAACTTCATCAAGGTTAAACATCGCAACTCGCGTTCAGACGATCGGCCTTGCGGGCCCTTCTCATACTCCCAGATCCGAATAGTGGTGTCTTCAGCACATGTTGCGAGATACCGACCATTGTAGCTCAAGGCACGGATTTCTCTTCCATGAGTCCCGTCTTTGAGCGATTGGTGTGATGCTCCATGTTGTGAGTAAATAAACAACTGGGATGCCTTAGTGAAGCCGAACCGGAAAAAATGAGGGTTTGTAGGATCGTGTGTGAAGGTGAAGGTTCTATGAGAGCCCCCGCATTCTATTGCCGCTAGCTCTTGTCGTCTTGTTTCGTTCCAAACGACCATCTTGTGACTCCTAAACCCATACAGAATCAGTTCCGGAGGCGAGTCCTGGGTAAACCACCCGCCTTCGACAAACGGTCCAAAAGGCGGACTCGTTTCGTTCCAAAGGTATAATCTCACACCCTGGTCTTCGTCCTCTTCTATTTGGTAAATCCTGTATTTGCCATCCCGGCTTGTCGCCAAAAAATAGGACGACCATTTTTGGTCCCCATCTTTGCTTGAGAGTGGCACGAGAGCGGTGATACCGTCCCTGCTTCTCGATGCAAAATCGAACACAGGGCGAAAACCTCCCTCGCCTCGTTTCAAAAGAGATAGCCATCCGTGCCGAGAACCAATAGCGATCAAGTCCTCCTTGATTCTGGCCGCGGATAAGGCGACGAAACGGGGGTCCATTCCGCGGACGTCAGTCATTGCCAGGACAGATCCCGTTCGCCAATTTAGCGAATAATATTGTGCATCGGATACGCCGTGAATGTGAACAAGGACCTCAACACATTCCTTATGAGAATCTCCACGGCCAGAGAGTAGCAGGATGTTGACAACTTTGCCGGGCACAGTTCCCACGAGTAGCATACCTTGGGACTCACAAAAGTGATAAATCCTACCAGTCGTAGAGCCAAGTAAAGCGACCCCATCTCCGATTGCTGTCATGCTATAGCAAGCCTTTACATCAGGCCTAACAGCGTCCTCGACAGCAATTTCACGCCATTTGAGGCCTTGATCGAATGTGCCTAGCATTAGGCGACCTAATGATGATGTAGCTAGAATCTGAGTCTGTGAAATGCAATCGTAGCGCCCAACAATCTCACGTCCCCGTCCCAGAGCCTTAGGGTTTGGCAAAGATGAGAGAAAAGCAGGAATATCTAGGGTTGAAACTTCATGCATAACGTGTTGATTTGAAGTTTCCGCTGACAATATTGGCTGTGTAATCAGAGAAATTTGACTATCTGCACCTCCAGTAGCAATGAGGGTCTGTTGGCCAATAGTGGTAACCGCGTGAGACCAGAGATGCTTTCCGTCGTGAAGAGCATAGGTCTCCTGGTGCTTCAGCACACCAGACAGTTGCGTGTTCGGGCCTGAAGCATCTCCTGAACCTGCGACCGACAGGTCCAGGCGCCAGCGCTGTGCTGTCGAGTCTTCTCCAAATGAGTAAACCATCATTTTATGGTCTGTCGATGTTGGTGCAAGCTTTACGCCCCAGATCCGGGATGCGTGGCCCATTGCAACGGCAATTGGACTTTCGGTTGCTGCATCTTGATTGTTCTTGATGTTATTGGTATCGTCTTCATGGCTCAATGTCGAACCAAAGCCCGTTTCGCGCGGTGCCGATAGTTGATGCTTTCTTCTAGCCTCATCCTGGCGCTCAGTGATATCCCATATCCGTATCGTCCGGTCATCGCTGCAGCTGACTAGCAACCGGAACACTGAACCATCGGGAGATTGAAGGTCCTCAGATATTTGCACGCCGAATATAGAGCCCTCGTGGCCGGCGAGAACGGAGATCAGCTCTGGCTCTGCAGCCCCGAACTGGTACTTCCACATGAGGATCTCACCAAAGATGGTGCCACCGGCAACGAGCACGCAGTCTGGGCTTGTCCACTTCACATTCGCAGCGTATAGAATGGGCCGTGACGGGGAAACCACAACACCGAGGATGGGTGTGCCGGTGTCCGCATCAAAATGCACTGGGATGATTTCGTTATGTGCAGTAACGAGCACGGCTGACTGGGAGTCGAATGGCGACAGTGCAGCATCATAGATCCAGTCCGGCGCTGTAACCGTCTTGATAAAGTGTGTACCGACGTCCCGCCCAGCGGTCTTCCCATGTGTAAGGCCTTCAACAACCTCTTCTGAGAGGACGGCAATTCGTGATGCGCCCCATATAAGAACACGGCCATTTAGGGAGCGAATACCATGAATGGGCTGGGCCTTGAAGATGGGCACTCGGGTGACGTTGCGAGTCCTCTGAACATCGTAAATGGCTAAGTGCGTGTCCTCACCAGCAAGCAAATAAGACCCATCACGGAAAAACGAGAGGGCTGTGATAGGGCTTTGTGTAAAAGCTCTTGCGAGGCGGACCTATGAGACCAACGATCAGTTACCGAGTTATTTTCTTTCTGTTTTGTTCCCTTCTCTTCTAGCCTTTCAAACTCCTGCAGGAGGGGAGATTTGACGCATACCAAACTGACCTCGCGGGGTTGAGTCATGATGACAAGGCTGGGAGAAACAGAACGCAAAGAAGAGAATGATGAAAAGGAGGCAAGAAATTCAAGCAGCTAAGATAACATTTAGAGATTGTCCATATGCTACTGTATAGATTGGATGAAGTTGTGAGAGTGGGTTCCTTGGATTTTTTTTTTTTTTTGGGTTGTGAGCAAAAAATTTTAGCCAAGTCAAAATAATAAATGGTGGTGTGCTTCCCTTGAGTCTACAGTTATAGTTCAACAATATCATCAGTTTCGCATTGCCAGCAGGTCAAAATAAAATAAAATTTTAAAGTCACCAAAGGAGGGGAAATGATATAATGTAGCAGAGGCGATTTGTTTGGGGTTCATATACGGAAAAGTTCTGGGAAATGAAGGAACTGCAAGTTTGTATGTGTGTATGGTCATTTCAAGTTTCCTATAAAAGCTGTAGGTATCTCATGCCGTTCCCTACTATCATTCCAGTTCATTGCCCAACCCGGATCAATTAATCCGAATACCGCTTGCCAGATGATAAGTATGTATATATGAAAAATAAAAAAAAATCCTGTTTCCCAGTCGTATCCATCATGTTCACAGTGGCTGATCATCGTCTCGGTAGTCCAACCATTGTCACCCTTGCCCAATAAAATCCCAACGCCGGCAATGCAAAATCATCAAAGGGTGGAAACACTTGACTAGTCGTATCAAGTTTTTTTAGGCTCAAGCCTCTTGCGCCTGAGGGGTGATCAAGCACGGTGCGAGTAGGGCTCGTAAGCAAGATCAGAACGGGCACCGCTGGGATAGCGGGAACCACCGTACTGAGACTGCGACTGGTTGTGGTTGTAGTAGTTACCACTGGTCATCTCGTGTTCACTGCCAAGAGGAGCGTAGCCCTTGGTGGGGAGCAACTTCTCACCATCAGAGCGGCGGTTCTTGCGGTCCTTGCTGCGGTGCTCGGGCTTGCAGCAGCAGATGGTGAAGACCCAGAACAAGCTGGCGCCAATAGCAAGGGCAGCAGAGATCCAGACGACAGAGAGGAACGAGGTGTTGATCTTGCCCTTGACGCCATAGTACTTAGCACTAGCTTCGACAGCTCCGACGACAATAGCTGCCAAAGCAGTTGAAAGACCAGCAGCGCAGCAGACTAGGACGGCAGCAATTCCAGCAATGATCCAGGTACAGCACGAAACAAGACGAGAGCAGTTTGCGAAAATACCCAAGACAATCTCGACAGCGAGTGCGACAAAGGCAAGCAGGTAGGCAACCTCAGTCCACTTAGTGACATGCTTGAAGGCCGAGAGGGCATCGGTAATTTCTTTGGGGAGGTCAATCTCGTAGCCAGCGGCCGAGCCAAAGTGCTCAACGTAGGAGGTGTTGAGTGCCTCATTGGCCCAGTCGAACTTGGCCTTGGTGCAGTGTCGCTTGCCCTTCTGGTCGTTGTAGCAGTAACCCCAGAGAGCAATGTCGTACACCTTAGCAAGACCGAGATCGGCAGCAGTGATGTTGGAGGTCTTGGCGGCACGGTCGTGGAGATCGGGGAGATCGCGGGAATGGCGGGATTCGATGTTCTTGAGGATGCTGTCGACGCCTACAGGGTCAATGCTGAGGTGTTCGACATCCAAGCGGAAGATGTAGAGCGATTTATCGGCGACACCAGCAAGAGCACCGACAAGCAGGAAGATGATGGAGCCGACAGTGAGAGCGAACGGCAGCGCTACGCAAAAGAAGCGACCAATACCCATCTTGTCCTGTTCTTTCTGTGATGAGAAGTGTGTTTTCAGAAATGTGTGTTTTGTCTTTCTCCTTAAATCACCGATTCTTTGATGACTTTCAGTGGTGGCGGATGCTTGTGTGGTTGTGGTTTTGTGGTTTTTATGTTATTTCTCTCCACTCCTGTTCAGATTGTCTTCTGGGGGATGACGTAAAGCGGTGGGTGAGGAAGTTTTGCGTGTCTGAGCGGGGAAGGCGGCGAAAATCTCCAGTACTTGGTGATTAGCGAGCGAGGAATGGCGGAAGGGCGCAGACGGAAGAAAGGCAACCTCAACGACAGCGCTGGGACGCAGAGGAAAATAAATATGAGGGAGAGGGGGGAGGAGGGAAATAAAGAATGTCAGCAATGAGAGGGGGGGAAACAAGGGCTGAGGGTGGAGGATTTATATAAAACTCGCCTGCAGGCTGAACTGGGCTGGGCTGGGTGATGTGCTGTGCTCTGCTTGCTGTGTGGTGCCGTGCGGTGCAGTGCAGTGCTTTGCCCACGGAAGCAAGTGATGAAGAGCTTCTCCATTCCTGGTCAAGGGCCACTCTATCAAAAGGCCCCTGGTCAACTTTACTACATAGTGCGCACACTGCGAAACCCTGGGCATGACGCCGCCCGCTTGCCCATGAGGTAGCAGGTGCTGCGGTGCAAGGTTGACGTGGAGTTCGGGCGTGGCGCAGCCACACCAAGGCCCCATGTACTCCCAAACTTCGGACCTCCAGGTCCAGTTTCTGCCTTGCTGGGGGTCCTCTAGGGAGTCTTAGGGCAGCTCTTTTGTGTGAAGGCCCCCAGCAGCTGATGGCACCAACTCAGCCACTATTCATACAGCTCAGGGTCCAGGCCCAAGCCTGGCGCAGCTTTATTTTTTTGCATCTTTGTTTTCTTGGCAAGACCTCGAAGATCATGCCAATCAACCACCGATTGAAATCATTGGAATCATCGGTACCAATAGAAAGGATACATCCAATTGTGCTGATCATTGGGAACAGGGCCGACTCATTAGTACCTTCTTACTGTTATACGAAATTTGACAGGACTGTCAGCACGCACACAGTCAGACCTAACACCAGTTGTCTTCATACAGTAGGTAAGTTACGTAGTACGTTAGGCCATGGGCCTGACTAGGCAGTTTTGGTTGCTGACAGGCTGGGAAACGAACAGTTTCATTCTGTCTTCCTCTCTTCCGACTTGCCCCCCAGAGGATGACACAGGTGAAGAAGATGGCCCCCAAGATAAGATTCGCTTCCTTCTACAGCAGGTCTCGCCAGAAAGGGTTCCTCTCTCAAAAATGCGATAGGTTACATTGGACAGTTTCGCTTCCTCTCTTGTCTCACTCAAGCCATCCAACTAGGTAAAAATCATAGACCAACCACCGTGGACGGAGTAACTTAAGGCCAAGCCATCAAGAGCCCCCCCCTCTTACAGCTTACTGCGCCGAAGACGACCAGGGCTCTCAGACTCCACATCGGGGATCAGGATTGACGGTGACCTCTTCGTGCTGATGAGTCTCTTGCTCAACACATCAACCAATACAACGAATACTATGTACATAATTTATCCCACCACACGCAATGTGCAGTAGATCCCCGGGTTGGTGCTTACATGCAGCTGAACTACGGCCGTAAAAAGCGTTTTTTTTTTTTGCGACAGGGTAGGATTAACAGCGCAGTGAATAATAACATTGATCAAACAACGTGCACAAAAGTTGCACTTGCCAAATTCGTCCACTACGAAAAAAATAATCACCTCGCAGTCTGTTCCCAAAATCCAAAGTCCATACGCCAAGCATCTGATTCTCTCTCGCCTCCGTCCGCTGATGTCACCATCATGTCTACCAATGACTCGCTTAATAAGGCGAGCTGAAAAACCACTGACAAAGGTGACGTGATGAGGGGAGAGGAGGTCCCGACCCTCTTTGTGGTAGAGGGCTTTGGCCACTCAACGCGGCGTCGAGGGCAGCAGAGAGAAGAATAACATCTTCTTCGCTCCATTGATTACATCAACATCAAGGATTCGATATACTAATCCGAAAACAGCTCGGAGCTCAATCCACCCGTGAGCGAATAGACACACTACTGATCCTATGGTCAAGACCAGAGGAGAAGAAGGAGGGTGGAGAATTTGTTTCATTTTTTTTTTTAAAGTGACGAGCTGTGAACCTCTAATCTCTACGGAGAACACAGCCCGCCAGCCATCCCACTTGGAGCTTTCCTTCGCGGTCTGCTTCGTAACCACTCGGAGGAGCCCGTGCGTGTGGGCATGCCTAAATTTAGAAGCCCGCCTTTTCGCCTCAGCCCAGTTGTTTGCGTGGACAGGTACCTTACCTGACTGGCCCTGGGTAGCACGCAGTTGCGGGACACGCACTCCAGCCACCCACCCACCAAGATTCAGATCCAGGACAGGCCAGGAATCCGAAGCGACATCAAATTCTTTCGGTACCAGTGTACAATCGGCTATCGCACAGCCCGCCATGCTTCAGATTCAGGACTTCCGCAGCTGTCTCCATCACGGAATCGACTGCAGTTGCCAACGCCACAACTAATTCTTGAGAGGAGTTCAAATTTCTCTCTTAAAGACCCCAATTTACTGATCTCAAAGGCAGACGAATTCTAATAATTCCAAATGCCAAAGACCAATCTTTCTGAACTTGGGGGCCAAACGCAGAATCGAGGACGACGCCGCTTCCAACAGCGGGTCAGCTTGATAACAGAGCCTTCTCACATCAGTTTCAATTCAGTACGGAGTAAATTAACCCTGTAGATTTCCGGGAATGGAGTACTCTGCACCAAGAGACGATCTTACAAGCGGTCAAGGCGTTTGAAGAAGACACCACCAAGTACCGGAGAGATTCGGCTACAGGACTCTGAGGCTCCACCCTACCTAGACGCATCATGAGAACTCAGCGTCGCTGGTGTCTTCAACCCTGTTCAGGAAACCGTCATCCCACATGCCAAGGAACATAACGGATCCGTGTGCCTATCTAATGGAGATTTGATTGGAGATCCAGCTAAGGGGAGTTGAGTGTACAGACTATATATAAGCAACCCTCTGAGCTGCCGGTTTCTTGGACCAAGAACTCTACAAACAGAGCATTCATTGTTGTGCCATTGCACGCTGGCTTGGTTAGTACCATGCTAACTTACTGTAAGTAATTATCCTCAATTATCCTGTCGAGGTAGGGGCTGCCCGGATCGAAGTGATAGGACGTCTGGTCATTGTTGTTTTCATCTCCCTCTAGTCTGTACTTCAGGTGCAGAGTGGACATGCACCTTTTTTTTCTTTGTCACATAACCATGTCGTTTTCATGAGGAAGTACTGTATATAGCAGATGCCTGTCTCAATTTCGATCGTCTTCAACTGCCGGCTACTATATCTCCAGAGTACGAAGGCATGTTGGCCAATGCCTTTCTTCCTACTTTACTATGCGACTTTGTTTGCCCTTGACGGGCGCCCCCCTCCAATGTTTGACAGTGACATCCAAAACGTGGGGGGGAAGCCGGCGATTAGAGCCTATTCCATCTCACAATCAATTCCAGTGTTCTCAGAGGAAGCCTGTATGTGTTAGTTGATATTACGTTGCATCATAATCGTCATGGCACATTCCGCAGGTGCAAAATGGTCCGAACGGTCTCATAAACGTCGTCCCACATGGGCGGGACACGGCAAAGAGTTATGTGGACAGTTGCTTGTTTTTTCGGGAGTTGTCTCAACATGATCTCAAATGGCCTAGAGGATTTCGGCCCGTAATCCGACGAATAATGTCGTCAATATGCGATCACTACCTTCAGTATTTTAACTTGTTACATCTCTCATTCCTGTGTCTTGTCATACTGGTTGTCCTTTTCATCCTCGCCTCCACAGTGACAGCCAGCCTTGGTGCATATGTTTGTCTGCAGCTAAGTCTGTATTTGGCTTGGTGAGCATGCAGCTTGCGACTAATAAACTCACCGGGCGGTATCAGCGACGCTCGAGACAGCGCGGAAGAGGCTCCCCGTGAGGGGTTGGGGGTTGGGGCTGGTACTGGGGCGGGTTGGTGAAGGTTCCCCGATGCTCCTGGTTTTGCCACTATATCGACCTAGCTGATCAGAAGAAGCAAAGAATCTATCATTCAGTTTTTATCTTCTTGAGGGCGATGACAACTCGATGACACCAGAAGCTAAATTAATTGCTTTTAGCTCCAGCTGCTCGATGGGCTGGTTCGCAGGATATTCGGAAGCTCCAGGCCCAATTTGAAGCACATCAAGGCTTCGAATTGAGGCATGCAAGAGACATACATAGTATCGTATTGAAAGGCAGGTTATGCCATAGTGGAACTGACCAAAGACGAATCAGGTCTGTAAGAATCATCCAGGTGCACTAGGCTGCAGAAAGCTGCGACATGCGACTTGTAGCAGATCCAATGTTGTGAAGGCTATGAGACAGCGGCCTGTAGGCTGGGCTTCTTGTCCAAGCAGAGAAGAGTGGTCACCGCTATGTGCCGTCTATTATCTTATTTTTTTTGTTATGAATTTTTTCTGGTAGGGGGGATTTGAGCTGATAAAGATCCCTGATCCTGTTTTTCCTTATTCAAGCCTCCTATTCTCGCCTCCTTCCCTGGACAAAACATCAGACGTGCATGGGGGCAAGAAATGGCGGGAATTTTAGAGGGCAAGACAAAATTCTCCGTTGTCGCACATGAAAAGCTGCCTTAGTCCTCATCTCACTTCTCAAGCTGAGTCAACTCTCACTGTCACTGGAAGGTCAACGCACAGATGGTGGATGCCGCTTTCGTCGACCGATCCTTATTAGCTCTCGTCGGTGAGGGAGCCGGCGAGCACGGGACTGAAGTCACGGGGACCCATTGTCCGCGTGTGCTACGGAGTCAACTCTCAGGCGCTCACCCACCTGCGCACGTACCGGGCCAGATGCAAGTCAGAACCCTCTTGAGTAGTTGGCAATATTTGCCCCTCCCTTCGTCCTCAATACAGGGAAATGTTACTGAATTGTGTAGTGCTGGGTGTTGCCGCTGTTACTATGTAACAAGAACGTTCGTGCCCTGACTCTGATTAGTGACTGTTTGAGACCTTGACGCCGTCTGCGGCCAATTTCGACTCTCTTCTTGCTCCTTGTAAGGCAAAAATGGCAAGCTAGGTTCTTCTGCACGTGCCACTGGACATTTCATGCCGGGTCCCTGGACCCTTGTTACTGCATGCAGCTGCGGCTGCGCTCAGTGGCCGGCTTGGTGTACGTACTCGGCAGCACGGAGCAGGTCAGACGCACATGGATGGCAATTCACCAATGGTCATGGGTTTGAAGGACACTGGTCCAGACATTGCAGCCCGGAACACGCCTGGAAGATGGATGGAGGTGGGGGTTTTGCAGAGGGACAAGAGAAACAACCTTCATTTCTCCAGGCGTCATTGATCCATGATGTTCGCTCTCCGATATTCCTTTTCGTCGAACTTCATTGCTACTCAGAGACCTAATATCCAGTCCGAAACAGCAAACAACAAAGCTACACCCCCCTCTCTCCTATCCTATCCTCTCCTCTCTCTCCCCCCCCCTGGTCTGGTTGGGCATCAGAACTGGATCCTCTTGGGCGCTCGGCCAGAACTTCTATGTACTTATCTCTCAAGATACTGGGACCGAGTAACTAGAGGAATTTTTCTACCTGGGTATGTAATTGAACCCATGGACATTAGTATTGGTTGCACATGGCTACATGAAAAAAAAATTTTAAAAAAAAAATCTAGCGCTGGAATCTGGCATGTTATTCCCCCATGGACTGGTCCATAGCCTCCGTAACGAGATTTGTATTTTGCCTTTGCGAGTACGATTGTCGAAACCTAGACCTTTTCATCAGATGTCTGAATCGTCCACCCCTAATTGTACAGTGACTCTCAATGTCCACTCAGTAGGGTCTCAACTTGGGTCCCAGCCAGGCGGACGAGCAAGTTGTGATTTTTTTTTTAATGAATACCTACTAAAGGGGGTGATCAATAAATACTAACGAGGCCCTCGTTCATCCTTCGAGGCTCTCTTGGCTCTTGGCGTCATTTACATAGCTACTCAGCTATGCACCAAGCTATCCAGGCAAGGTAGGTAGGAAGTTTAGGTACTCACTCATTCTATTTGGGGCATGGGTGTCATCTGTTTCTAATAATCAATTCATACTTGCCGACAAGACATACTGAAAAATATTACGGATTATATCGTATCGATTACTTCGTATGTATTATTTGCCCCCTCGGACTTCAATCATGCCTCTGACACCGAATTGATGTTGCTGTTGTTGCTGTTTTGCTTGGCCCCTCCCCCACAAAAAGCTACCTCTTTACCTGTACTTCATACGTCCCATCCCCATCCCACCGAGAGCAACCAAACCACCCCCCCCTCGTCGCAGTTGACTGATTCCTCACCACTGCACTTATTCAGTCACCCTTCCATCCTCACACTCATCATCCTCTCCTCACCTTCTCGTCTCCCCGGTTCCCCCCTCCAATCGCTGGTCTGTTAGTTCCCTACTTTGGCCTGACCCCCTGTCGCAATCCCACGCTCACCCATCCTGCCCGACCAGTGCAGCTGCACCACAGTTCGTCGCTTGGGGCTCTCACAGGCTCTCATAGGTTCCCAGAAGCCCTTGGAGGGACGTTGTCGCAGATCCCTGGCATTGCTTCCCCGATCGAGTACAACTTCTTCAAGCCACCAAACGCTCAATCCCCCCCCTCCCAAGCAAAAGAAACACTTTGCCTCCCGCCAAATTTAGGCTCTTCTCGCTTCCTTTTCTTCTCTGGTTTTTTCCTTCTTCCACCAGCTTCCGCTATCCCTCATCGCCCAGTCGTCCACAGTCTTCGCTACCTCCACCGTCGTGGCCGCAATCACCACCTATTTCTCCTTGACCCTCAAGCCAAGGAACCCAGCGAGAATCCGTCTCTGAAGAGGGGTGTGGAACCTTAATTTGTAGTCGCCCGCCACGCCTGCTCCGTTGCTTTTTGACCTGGACCTTATCCGGCACCGCGGACATCTAGCTGCCAACCAGTGCGACTCCCTCTTGCGCCCTCGCCTGCAATACATAGGTAGGCTGGTACCTTTCGTCGTCTCCAGTTCCGTCCCTTATCTCCATCTCCATCTCCTGTCCCCGACTTTGTTCATCATCTCTCCTCCATCAACCTCTCCTTCTATCCACCTTTGCCAACAGCAAAGATTCTCATCACCAAGCAAACAGCCACTTGTTTACTCTGATTAGGTCACCATCTTCCATTGCTGCTGTCTTGCCAACTCTACTTTATTCCTTTCTATCCATTGCGAGCATCCCGCCTGCCACTCTGATTTCGCCCACCTTGGAACTGGCCCTCGAATTACCAGTGCGATTCGACCTCAGAGATTTCCACATCTTTCTTCGCACGCTCTTGACCCATCGATACAAACAGAGTCTAGTCTCTATTCCCCAGTCCTAAGAAACTCTTGCGCAAACCGCCGTCTTTGAGCAGTCAACCGTACTGACGCCCAACTTGTCGTTGACGCTCGTTTCACTCTGGCGCCTTGGCGATCTGATTTCTTCCACTTGCCAAAGACTCCTCCCGCAAATTCTTTTTTTCCCCTGTCTTAGGTCTGCCACAATACAGCTGCGGCTCTCACCTACTGGCTGGAATTGTCACTCATTCCCACCTCTGAGGCTGTCTCAAGTTTTTTACCCTGTATGCTCCACCCATGAATGCGCCGCACAAATTTGCCTTGAACCCCGATCTCGTCGTCGTCGTCGTTGTTGTCGTCACCCAAAATATTAGCAATGCCTATTCTGTACTTGTGACTCAAGCTGACGTGGGTTCTTCTCTAGATCCGAAATCCGGGTTTCGGCTGTTAGGCGCCATCTCCGATTGTCGCCCGTTCGCACTTTACCATACCCCCCGGTTCCGACCCGGCCCTTAAGAGAGCACCCCACGACGTCATCACCACCACGAACCACACCCCCCGACATTCATACTCGACCTCAAACAAGTCTCCTCTCGGCGCCAGCCAGAACTACACAAAACGGACGCATCAAGGATCCGGCCTCGCGGCTCCTTCTTCTCTCTCCTTGGTCGGCTATACCGTCCTCCCTAACACCGGATTTTAGTCTGCTGTCATTTTTTTTTCTCAACTCTGGGTGCTGAGTAACGGGTTGGCCACTGAGCCCCTTCGAGACTCCCACGCCTCCACGCGACCTTTGAGACATCGTCGCGTTTGAGTGACACGGGGATCTGGCACAATGGGTAACCAGACTTCCAGGGAGAGCGGTAGCTCCGGCTCCAAAAACCCGACGTCAAAGAGTTCCGCCGGCTCTGCCGGCGCTGTTGATACCTCCCTCCAGTCCTATCCATCATTTAGCAGATCTGATACCAAGGATTCGACACGGTCCTTCAAAAATCTGCGATCAAAAATCCCTGGTGGAGGGAAAACGGACAGTCCCAGAAACTCAGCTATTCTATCGAACGGCGATGCTGCAAACGATTCGTCCAAGACCGATGCCGCTTCTGTCAAGTCTGGAAGAAGTGGCAGGTCAAGCGCATCCCGCTTGAGCCGAAGCGACCTCCCCAATATTCAGCCTACTAGTGTTTTGACGAACGAATCCGAAAATCAGCCTCCACCATCCCCCGTACAAAGCTCATCGAAGCGCGGCACCCATGATTTAAGTGCTGCTCAGGCATCGGGCGAAGTTGATCACGTCTCTGACCAACCACCCTCTGCAAACGCAAGCGTTAACACCCACATGCAAGCTCCGGGTCAATCTATTCTCGTCAAACGGGATAATACTATTAACCCAGTCCGTAACCAGACCTCTCCCGACACCAAGTCTGAGCCCAATTCCAATGTCGCCATGTCTGACATAAAAGATATTGACCTCGATGATTTCATTAAGCGATTGCTTGATGCAGGCTACGCTGGAAAGGTAACCAAGAGCGTATGTCTCAAAAATGCCGAAATCGTGGCAATCTGTCAGCGGGCAAGAGAGGTGTTCTTGTCTCAACCGGCCCTGCTAGAGCTCGATGCGCCGGTCAAGATTGTGGGTGATGTCCATGGACAGTACACAGATCTTATTCGAATGTTTGAGATGTGCGGCTTTCCACCCATGGCTAACTATCTCTTCCTGGGTGATTACGTGGACCGTGGAAAGCAGTCTCTCGAAACTATCCTGCTTCTTCTCTGCTACAAACTCAAGTTCCCCGAGAACTTTTTTCTGCTCCGTGGTAACCACGAGTGTGCCAATGTGACGCGAGTTTACGGGTTCTACGATGAGTGTAAACGGAGGTGCAACGTCAAGATTTGGAAGACCTTTGTGGATTGCTTCAATACATTGCCAATCGCGGCTATCGTGGCTGGTAAAATCTTCTGTGTTCATGGAGGCCTCTCTCCAGCTCTGAGCCACATGGACGATATCCGAAACATTGCGCGGCCGACCGACGTGCCCGACTATGGCCTACTCAACGATCTCTTGTGGTCAGATCCGGCAGACATGGAGCAGGATTGGGAGGCCAACGAACGCGGGGTCAGCTATTGCTTTGGCAAACGGGTCATTACCGACTTTTTGGCAGTCCACGATTTCGACTTGATCTGCCGAGCGCACATGGTTGTCGAAGATGGGTACGAGTTCTTCAACGACAGGGTTTTGGTTACAGTCTTTAGTGCGCCAAATGTGAGCCGTTCCCTTCCCTTTCCTTTCCCCTCCCCCTCTCCCCTCAGGGGATTCATAATTTATAAAGCGCTGAATTTTGCTGACAATAACAGTACTGTGGCGAGTTCGATAACTGGGGCGCTGTCATGTCCGTGTCTGCCGAGTTGCTATGCAGCTTCGAACTACTCAAGCCTCTAGATTCTAGCGCTCTCAAGAGCCATATCAAAAAGAGTCGCAATAAGCGACAGCACATGCTTAATAGTCCGGTAAGTTTCATTGGGCTCTGTGATTTCAGTTTTCGCCGCTAACTCCTCGCAGCCGGCCATGGTTCAGCCTCAGAGTGTATAAAGTCTGGTGGATCGTCATACAGCCAGGACATGGACGAAGAATCACTTTTTTTTACGACTCACTTCACTGTGAGCATCTTAATACGAATGAGAAACGGCCGTTGATCCGAGGGCAACCCGGGAAAAATCGGACGTTATGGTTTGGAACAACATCTAGGCAATTGCAGATCCTTTTTGAAGGACATGGGGAGGATTACGACGGGTTATCACGGTTATTCCGCTCACTTTGATCCCATCGTTTCCCACGGGGTGACAACCGTGTTGGGATGGCCCATGAATACCGACTGCTCTGCTTAAGGGAATAGACGTAGCTGTCTATGATCCAGATGGTCAGAAATGGCCTTCTCGGCGTGCTTTGCGGTCGCCAGCGCTTGGCTTCAGCCTCTCCATCCCGTGGTCTGAGATGGATTTTACATGGTTTCATGCAATGTACGAGTGTTGCATAGGTTTATGAGGCTGCAGAAGCAGCTCTCATACATGGATGGGGAATATGCAGTGTATTAGATCGCGTTGGTTTTATTCACGTCAGCGACAAGTGGATTTTGCATTGCGTTGGTCTCGGAGACATAAGTGGCTATTCGGCTCAATAAGATAAACAGGGGTGTTATTTGTTTTTGTGAAATCTGAAAGATTGCGTGCGATACTTGGATCAGAAATACAGTAAGACGACGTACAGTAAATATTATTCTGATCATGAGCCATCATAAGCCTCATGAGAAACTTTGTGCTGCGAGAAGGGCGACGTGAAAACGCATCTCCAAGAAGTAATCAGCGAATGAGGAGGTTTCTCCCCATCTGCTTAGTCATCCGCCCACCCAACGGCAGAAAATTGGATATCGCCAAGTTAACAACTCTAGCTCAAATCAACCTCACCCGACATTGGCCCACGATGCAACGCCACGCCTTCCGTTCGGTGTGCAGCCGGACAAGGCCTGAGCTCGAGCAGGCCTCGGATGCTCTTCGAAGCTGCATCCGCCAGTTCTCTACGACTCAATTGCAAGCCGCCGACGGCACAGGCCCCGGCAACAAACCATCGCTCCGGGAGCGATCTCGTGCCGCTACGACCGAAATCAACTCCCTCACTCGAGCTCGAAGCCCGGTTCGTGCTGGAAATGCCCAATCCGGTGCTGGTACTGGTGCCGGTGGTGCCCCCAGGATCGTTGATGTGAAGAGCCTGCCCAGACTATCACTCCGAGGCCGTGGCGGTGCTCGAGGTGGCGCTCGAGGCGGCTTCACACCTCGTGGTGGTTTCACGCCTCGGGGCGGTGGTGCCAGCGGCGCTGGCGGTCCCTCTGGCTCTTCTCCCCGCTTCCCTTCATCCACAAGAGGCGGCGGTCGCCCTACTAGAGGTCGCGGTGGCTTTAGCGGCCGGGGCGGTCGAGGACGAGGTGGTGCGAGACGATCAACACCACGCCGGAACGAGGACGAGAGCAAGGAAAAGGATCGCAAGACCCGTGGTGATGAGTTCGCACGCTTAGATCCCGACGAGCAAGCTTTCGACGACAACATGCGCTTCGGCGTTGCTACCAAGTACTCCCCGTCGCTGACGGTGGATTCTCTCACGGACTTTGCTCCCGCCGCGCCCTCCAGCTCGATCAGCAAGACCGCTACCGTCCTGCAGAATCTCAGCGTTTTGGGCACCGCTGACCACGTTGGTGCCCCCCAGACTTTCCTACCTCGCCACTTTGCGACCGAGATTGAGCAGGGCGGTCTCCGCTTCTTTGCCGACACCCAGAGCAGGGATGCGGCTGAGGGGTTCCTTCAGAGCAAGAACCAGGCTGAGGTTGCTGAGACCGAGGGTGGTGGAGAAGCCAAGAAGACCCCAGCGCCCATCATTACTGGCTCTGAGGATGCCGTCCGCAAGGTCATCATGGACAAGGCCATCCATGGCCAGCATGAGACGCCCAAGTTCGCTGTAGACCCCATTGGCGTATCTCGCTCGTGGCATCTTCGTGCTGAGACATATACAAGCAAGGATGTCAACTCCTTTGAGACCAAGTTGAATTCGCTGCTCGCAAAGAAAGCTACCAAGCCCGGCAGCAAACCCGCGGGAAAACAAAAGGCAAAGGCGTAGGGATTTTCTTTTTTTTGAGAGATGATGGATCTAGAGAGGAAAAGATCTGTGTATAACTTTTTTCGTCACGACGTGTAATATACTATATACAATGTTCATGATGTGTTCATGATGCAAAAATTCCTGTCCTGCACACCTTTTCCCTTTTCTTTCGTGAAATCATCGTGCAGGTTTCTCGTCTTCGTACAACGCTATAGATCTGGGCTAAGAAAGGTTACAATTGGCGAATAATCTGTGCCTCCTCTTGGTCAATCTCCTTCATCTTCTTGTCTTGCACCTTTTGCAGCTCCTTCTCGGCTCGCTTTGCCACATCGGGGAGCACATCACCATTCTTCTTCCAGTCCTTGATCACCTTTTCGTGTCGTGATCTCACCTGGCGGATGCGCTCGCGGTACGCCTGCATCGTCTCCTTGACACGGCGTGTAGCCTCGTCCTTGCGTTCCAGTTCGATCTTGAGGAGCAGCTCAAGATCGTTGTCTTCGGAGCGCTGGGGCTGCTGGTTGAACTCCTTGCTTGCCTGCACGGCGCTCATGATTGGCTTGATGTACTCCTTCTCGTGGACCAGCAGCGAGATAGTCCGCCCGGAGCGGGGGACAACTTGTGCGAGTTCGCGAAGGGGGAACGTGGCAGCGGTTTCACTGCCTTGCTCTTTGACAGACACGGGCAGAGCGCCTAGGTTGGTGGGGTTAAAGCGGCCACCGTGTGCCATGCCAGCGAGCTGGGCCTTGAAGTGAGTATCGATGGGAGCGTAGGCGGCTACCACAGAGTCGAAGTTCAGAGGATCTTCGGGATTGGGCTGGGGCCCCTTGGCTGAGGAGTGGGAGGGAGCTTCATTGGACGGAGAGCTCGAGGAAGCGTCCTTGTGTTTGGGGCTGTTGGTGGGCACAGCGATTTTGCGCTTCTTGTAGAGGTGGAGGGAGGAGGAGAAAGCCCGGACGGCCGACTGATTGGCACTTCGCGACAATGGGATGAAGAAGGCTAGGGGAGCCAACTGGTGGTGGGAAACGGTGTGGAAAGCTGATCTGTAATAGAAGAACCGTTAGCCAATTCGTTGCCCGTTTATGACCAGACTTATGCTATTCCTTGGGTGGGGGGGAGCCGTGATTGAAGCTCCCAAGGGGGATATAGTATACCTTTCGGACGAAAGAAGGCGCAGGTATTGCCTTGCTTGCGCATTGGCTCGTGGGAGTGCCATGATTGTGGTTGTATGGACGGGAGGTGGGGAGAGCTGTTTGTTTGAACGTCGAAATCCCTGCGTCTCAGCTTTCGACGTCAGTTCACCCACCTTGCTGCTCCAAGTCCCATCTGAGGTGCGGGCGGTACGTACTGTCTGTCAACTGTGGGGCAAGGTAGCTCTCTACCTTACCTGAGATGTTGATCATGACGAATGCGCCTACCCTAAAGCTCTGGTTCTCCTTTGACAAGTATAATGCCTTTATTACTATTTCGGCGATTTGGCTCTGTTATGGACGCTTTTTGAACTGAATCTGAGTTATCTATTCCTATGTAAAGTGGATATGCTTATGTATAGGTCTCTTTGGATTTGTGATAGTAAGTTACTCGCTCACTAACATAAAATTGTGGTAGAATGCTCTGGAAAAGGAGTAGGCTTCTCGATGATATAAGTTGAAAGATCATAATCCACATTGGCTAAAGCTATATTCCGCCGATTTGTCCCCACAATCTGTTGCGGGCCATGGGAATCTATAATCTGGGAATCGAAAAAAGTATATGCACTTGTGAGCAGACTGGGGAAGTATTCTGCTTTAAATAGTCCAACCTCGGAGCTTTATCTGTTTTGTCCGCCTAATGTTGGCTCGTACTGTGGATCTGTTGGGACTAGATGGGCTGTGGATTATAGTTAGTAAATACTGGCCGTAAATCAACAAGCAGGACCGTGTAGCGTAGTGGTCTAACGCGTTTGCCTTACATCCGAAAAACTCGATTGTTCGCAAAAGATCGCAGGTTCGACCCCTGCCACGGTCATTTATTATTGAAGTCCCACAACTGGGAGGAAATATTTTTTTATTTATCATTTTGAATACATACGAAATCAAATATCTGCCTCATAAAGATTCTGCCGCATGTTTCCCGTATATAGTGACTTTAAGACGTCATAAGCAGACAGTAGAGGTTGCGGACTTCTTGTCCTTTATCTATATGATGGCCCTGCAGTCATAGGTGTAAGCGCTGCCAACGCCTTTCGATGAGAAAAGACATGTGAGTCAATTTTTAATAGACAGCGTTGGGATAAGATTGCCATGCACCATAGTTATTTTCCTATAATCTCACCGAAATCCACTGCGTTTGCCCCATCGTTACGTAGCGTTACGGTAGGGTTTTCCCAATTATGCATCATCAAGCTCTACTCTGTTTATGAGGACATTGAGGCGGTTTCAGCGGAACAGCGTCTTCATCTTTCCCACATTGTCAGGGTGGAAATCACTGGTTAGACGCTTCTCATCCTCACGTAGCTAAGTGACGTCGGATGACGACCTCAGGAGACCCTCTCCCACACGCGAATGATGGTTTCAAGTGCAGCATTGCAGGAATCGAAACACACAAGTGACTAGAAGATATAAAAAATCGGGAGCTTTTATGAGATTCTACTTGCGCGCTGATAGGGCTATCTGAACGTTTGTGACGGAGTAATGAATGGTTGAGAACACTGAACCAAAGAAGCCAGAAGTTCTCTTTTGAGATGGCTTACGAAATGACTGCAGGTGAAAGACGGGTGCCCAAGACCGAGACTCTATTGCATCATCAATGTGAACCCGATTGCTGTGAACAGCCCCACATGCAAAAAAAGAGTTGTCACTTTCACGTGCAAGTCACTGCAGGGCATCTGCCCATCGAGCCATGATTTTAAAACTAGGCGTGGGTAAAATAAATACCGGGACAACAATAGAACTCAGAGACAACATCTTCAACAGCAGACTCTGAGGACTATTATTTTTTTATGCCTTTGGCGGTTTTACTTTCCTTAATATTATTTTGACTTTGCTGAATTTTTTTTTCTTTTCCGCTTTTTAGGAGGCATGTTGTATTCAACCCTTCAAAAGTCCGATTTCTCTCAACAGCCGGTTAGCTTCTCGCATCGTTATACAGGAACTTCCATCTGAACAGATCGAAATGGACGGTTAAGCCTACGCTCCTAGGGAAAGAAGACAATGAATACAAAGGACAGGAAATAACATAAGGAACGAAAATAAACTCTCAGGACTTTCCTCCCAGATCATCTGGATGAGATCGGTAGGAGACGCAACTCTCTCAACCCCTTGGGTGGATTTTTCCTCCTCATGGAGCTAAAAAATCCCAGGTTTGCAGCTCAACCTGCAGACCTGAATACCCCCCCATCAGCGCCGATCGCTATATACCGTTGATGGGTTACTCAGTTGTCTCGTTGGGTTTTGTCCATGTTTTCCCAGTCACATTCAACCATCTTCTACTTTTCCGATTTGCCAGTACGGCAATCCCTTACTTCATGCGTTCTGAATGCTCGGGATGAAACTGATTTCATTTCACGAAAAGACTCCCAAAGTAATTCTCTCTAGCTGGTACGAACCTAAGCATATTCGTCGTCCTTGCACCAGAGAAAATTAAATGGCATCAGGTTTCCTTCTCTTTGAGGGATTGCTTCTGCATAGAAAGTTAAATGGTAAGTTTTCCTTCTCCTCAAGGCAAATATTCTATGCTGACTTCCCTTTCTGCACCAGAAAAGCTTTTCTGATACCAGGCTTCCTTCTATTCGGGGCAGAGCTTCTGCACTAGAAAATCGAATAGTGGGTTTTCCTTCTCCTTGAGGTGAATCCTCTGTGCTGACTTCCATTTCTGCAATAGGAAAGCTTTATTAACACCAGGCTTCCTTTTGTTTTAGCTGGAGTATTTAATCCTCCTCTTTGGCCTTTACGTTTTGGACTCTTTTCTTCCTCTTGCTATCATTGTCATCATATGCGGTTCTTCGCTACCATCAATAGAAATCATCAATCCGCCCGCCTCCGCCTCTCAGTTTTTTTTCTCGCCTCACCATTGTCCAGAGTTTTTGATTACATCGCTACCAAGTCGTGTCACGTCAACATAGCCTCTCAGATTCTCTCTCTAATCAACATCTGTAAGTTGTCTTTCATCACTTCGAAGTACTTTTCTCCATTTGTCACCATCTCCATTTCTTCATCATATCGTCGCTATTCTCACACTAACCTCTGAATTGTAGGAAAAATGTCTGGATCCGCCGATAGTGTCGTGGTCATTTCGGTCGACGACTTCAAGTCGTTCATGACAGAGCAAATCGCCCAGCTAGAAGTCCGTACCAAGTCGTTCATGACAGAGCAAGTCGCCCATCTAGAAGTCCGTACCAAGTCGTTCATGACAGAGCAAGTCGCCCAGCTAGAAGTCCGTACCAAGTCCGTCATTACCGAGCAACTCAACGAGCATCTTGCCCAACATGAAGTCCGTACGAAGTTGTTCATCGACAAACAACTCAAAGAGCATCTTGCCCAACATGAAGTCCGCATGGAGGAGCGACTCGACCAGCGACTCGACCAGCGACTCGCCCAACACGAAGTCCGTACGAAGTTGTTCATCGACGAACAACTCGCCCAGAAGTTTAGCGAGCAAGACTCCAAATTTGCTAGATGGATGACTACAATACAAAACGACCTTCTCTATCTATCTAAAAGCGTCCATCAGATCAACAGCCGAATGACGCGTTCAGAGACTAGGTTTGCATGGTCCTTACTCATCTCTCCTATACAGCTGACACTCCTCTTCACAGATTCGAAAACGATATAATCAAGAAAAGAAAGAATGCTGCAAGAATCGTGGATCCTGGTACCACTCTATTGCCTCTCTACAGCATCCATACTGGGACTGCCATACCGAACTTTCCTCAAACCTGCAAAGCTCTATGTCAGATGGATGGTTTGTCTTTTGACCACTTTCGCCTACTATTGGTACCTTGACAACTAATTACTTGCTAGTTGATGCATTGAAGCCCATTCTTCGAGCTCTGGAACTACGTGTTGATGGCGACCTGGAGGATCTCCGAGACCGACTTCACCTAGCGATCATGTAATGTCGCTTTCGGTTGGGCAATGTCGCTCTAGCCAGTGTGGGATTCGCTTATGTATGCCTAAAATACAGCGTTGGTTTTTATTGGTACTTGGGCTGCCTGGTTCTGTTTTATAATATTATTTAGAACTAGCGATAGGTTCAACGGAATCTTGCCTCTCTCTTGCTTAATTATGGCCAACTGCCTTTATCTCGTCTCCCGTTTTAGCCACTGTAGTGGCATCGGAAGCCTTGGTAATATTGTTCTTGGACAAGATGAATTCGCCCCGCCGTGCTATGTTGAGTGCCGTACCTTGCACCATGCGCCAGTTCGCGGTTTCGTGTCTTGTGGCTACAAGGACGCATTTGGACTAGCCTTTCTCGCTCAGGTGTGCCCTCTCAAGAACCACCCTCTTGTGCTTTTTGCTACTTCGTAGTTTTCAAATTTTATCTCAACCTCATCACATCATTTCCTTCTTTCTTTTTTTCTTTCTTCTCGTCGTTATTTATTTATACTTCGAAATGACAGAAACCACGCAGTTTCTATGCAGATCCATCTGCCGACCGATCGGCCAAACCACCATTCCCTTCGCTAAGCCGAACGATGATCTTGGACGAAGCATCTGCTCCCGTGAGGAAGAGATGAAACTAGAGAAAACTGGGCAACTAAGGAAACGATGAAAGTGCCCGGAGTTTGTTTCCCAGATTATCTGGACGAGGTTGATAAGAGACGTAACTCTCCAAACCCATTAGGCGGATTTCCCTCCTACCAGACCCGGAGATCCCTCTCCAACCGGTATAATGCACACTCAAAACCCACCCCAAATAGCCCAGCTGATCTTATTTAGAGAGCGCTGAAGATATGATGGGGCATGACGAGGCATAATACCGGCCTTTCACTTTCTCCACCACGTTCCTTTCAGCGATTAGCATCTTCTCTACGGGATTCACGAGAGCAACTTTGATGCGGGCAAAGTCTTACTATCAAACTTCATGGATCCGCTACAAATATCATCTTCGGAAAAGGGATAGCCATCGGCTATAAAAGCGGACTCGCATAATCAAGTCGCGTATCAATCCTGTTGGACTCCTTTTTGGAGTAGTGTGGCCCACAAGGTCAAATTCCGCTCAAGACTGACGATTCGGGATTTGGATCGTGCTCTAGCGGCAATATGGGCGAAGTACGACCAGTCAGATTGAGAAGTTAAGTTGCTACACATAATTCACTGTTTGAATTCTGCACTTAATTTGACAATCGGAAGTACTACAGTTCAATCCTTCTAACCTCTTCTCGCATACAAAATCCTAACTATTTCAACCTGCTCCTTCTGGGCACTCAATTAACAAAACCTAAGCTACCTATGGCGATAAGTCGGTATTGAAAAAAATGAATACTGAAGAAATCATTATGGTGTAGGTAAAGAGTGGCAAGGAGAGCTACAAATTCGACTAGCTTGGGCGTCCATAGACAACTTGGGAGCTGGAGGGCAAGTTGAGGAAGATGATGTGCTACAGCGGCTTCTGTGACTGTTTATTGTTAAATTGCAACAACAACAATGATAGTGCTTTGGATATCATTGTTGAACCTTCTGGAGTTGGAATACACAAGTTCCTACAACCCCCCCCTCCCAGTTGCAACCTTCTTAAGGGCAGAATGGGAATGGGTCAAACGTTTTTAATCGCATCCTCTGGTCACATTGTCTGAATCAACTACACTCGCTACAAATCGAACTTTTAACCAATGGAAAAGCCGAGAACCCTGAATTTCTAACAGCCATTTAGCAGGTGTTTGGCTGGTGGTTTACCGCACCCCCTCGCCGCCTTGTCCAAACCAACTAGACTTATCACAAGGCGAGATTTAACCAACCAAAAAGCAGATAAATTGGGGGAACTCTACCGGGCTGATTGGCACATATTTGGCTGGCGGGTGTTTACAGGCATTGAGCAGGAAACACCAGCAAATCACGCAACTATAGGTAAACACATACTCAACTCACCTCTCCCGCTTTCTTTTTCTCACTTTACAAGTCTCTTACTTTTCTTCCTTTTCCCGCAAAACACATAAACATATTTGACATTCCCTTTCTTCAGCCTGTACTACGCAATAGTTGCTACTGCTGCTCACATGGGGAGTGAACGAGATCAGCGCCAGCCACGCCCAAAAAAAAGGCAACAACATATTGGCGATGACAGCCTTGTTTCTACTCCTGGTTACTTCCCTGTCTCTGATTCTGATTGTTCGTCGAATATGACTGAGGATGAGGATGACTACCCATCCCCTGGTAGTCCTGTGACGGTCAATCAAGTGGAGGAGCTCACTCTTCCTCCAACTCAAGAGGTATTTGAAGATGAAAACTACCTGACTCGCTCTAGCACTCCTAACCCCGTTGAATAGAGTCCTATGACAGTCAATCAAGAGGAAGAGCTCGCTTCCCCCCCAACCCCGACTGAGGAAAATCACCCCGCTGGTTCTGACACCCCTAATCCCACTGAGCAGGAGCATAAGTCCAGTGGAACAAATCCTGCAAGAAGTGAGGTCAGAAATAGAGAGTTAGGGTCTGCCGAATTTGTCACTCGAGACGATGATAAGGACCACGATACTGGGTTTGTGGAGTCTGGTGACTTGCACTGCCTTATTGCAGCAAACAATAAGCTTGTGGATGGATATCACTCAGAAATTGTTAAGCGTCTCGGCATTGGTCGATTTGGCGGTCTTCACACTGAAGCCACCTTCCGGGTTGGTCCCAGTACACCGTCGACTCTTAATATTCGCTTTCGTGTCCAACACGGGAATGGCAAATATTTCCTAGCAGCAATGCAGATACCTCTTGACAGCATCAAGGGCGATATGGAAGTTGAGTCGGTTCTGGCGATTGATACGTCAGATGATGACCTCATGCATCTACTTAACACCTGGACTCCTACCACCACTATTTTTGACAACGGTCACCTCGCAACCCAAGATCAGTGGAGTCAAGATGTGAGTGAACTTAGCGAGGTTGTTGTAGATGAAGATCGCCCGGGAACATTCATCAAACTTAAGCACGACCAAATTCGCCGTATTACATTCACTATCCCCGCCCGCGCAATTCAGAAGGTCTACACAAAGGAGTTCGCACAGCCTGTCCGATCTATTCCTGAGTGCTGCATACAAGCTTTAGAAGATCTTCGGGATTTTGTGGAAAAGCTGAAGGGAGATGTCACTTTCCACATTGCATATGATAATCGTCAGACCTGGATTCTGTGGGCCGATCGCCTTCGACGTCTTAAGGACTACTCTGCACCTTTTGCCCCATTTATCGGGCGTGCACGCGGTACAGCGCGCGACCTCACCTTTGGCAATTTTGACTGGCCGGATAAGTTACCTGAAAAACCAGCACCGGCATCGACAATGTTTACAAATGAGGAGCACCGTATGACATCGCTCATGGGAGGTGTTGTTGAGGAAGTCGAAATGCTACGACAGCGTGTCGAGAAACTGAAGGATACTACAATTCAAGTATCAGTCATTTCAAATGCATACGACAAATGGACAGAACAACCCGATGACCTCCAAGTATATGGGGTTACAGCAGACGGGTCACCTCTATCTCAATACTTCGTCGTTCACTGCCAGGATATTGCATCACTCCTCCCTGATGTGGGCGAGAATTGCAGCTTTTATATACCCATGACAACTCCGCGAAGGGAACTTCCGGAGAGAGCGACCACACACACATATATCGATGGGATATTGCCAGGCTTAGTTCGAGCGGTCGGCGCAGCTAGACAGGCCACCATTCACTCTACGGACCCTGAGGCGCCAGAGGACGTGCAACAGGCGGCTCTGGATAGGTTTGGTGCAGAGATATGTGCTATCATATACCCGACACTCAAGTCGCCCACAGACGCGATCAAGGCATTAGCGCCTGACGCCAACGTGGATGAGCAACGGCTGCTGACTGCGGTGATGCAAGGTCATGAAATCGCTGCTGCGATTAATAGTGGAGGAGATGTCAACGAAACTCTTATGGCATGGGCAATTCAATCAGCTGGTGCCAGCTCGGAGATGCCGAAGGCACCCGGGGAACCATGGCACGCAAAAAGGCTGCCTCTACCACCAGGAACCACAGCCAACATCGCTCTTTTCCTCGTTCACACAGCTTCACAACAAAATTGGCCTGCGGACCTGCGAAAGCCCCCCCTGAATCCAGGTTTTCCAGCATACAAACTTCCTCGAACCGGTCTGGCAGCGTTTCTGAAGACTTTCGACCCAAGCATTGGCACTGGTGATGAAGGAGAGACACAGCGCATGACCATTCCAGTCACCTGTTTTTGGCAACCAAACGAGGAGTCTGCCAAAAAGGAGTGCCACGCACTATCCGAGCTTGCGACAGTGCGACGAGACAGCCGCGCCAGTACCTTAATGGAATGGCTCCTCGATTTCCAGACGAAGCCACCAGCTGTCGGTTTCACCAACTTATTCCCGCAACTTCGGCAGGATATTGAGGCTGGTCTTATTACAGGCGAACATGCTACGGTTCTCGAAGGGATGCAGGATGTGAATGGATATGCCTTTCTCAATGGTGGACCCGGCTCTGGGAAATCCAAATTGGGAGGCGATATCTGCAGAGCTGTGATGGCCAGAGATGACAAAGTTGTTTGGATCGCACCATCTAACGCCCTTGTGCAAGATGCGTGTGAAAGACTCGCTATGGCAAATCCTGGAAAGATTGTCAAAAGAATGCTCCCATGGAAAAGGGAATTCGACTTTCTTACTACAATTGCCCAAGAGCCGGCGGTTGAAAACCCAGCTTCCGGTAAAGGCATCACTTCCAGCGATAAGGCATTAGCTCGACATGTCAATTGGTTCCGAATTATGGAATATGATGCTAAAAGCCCAAGCAGAATTGAGGCTTCAATGAGCCAGTTCGCCAAGAGCATAGCTGAAAGTAATGCTGAGACTTGGGAAGTTTACCTGACAGCTCAGCATAGCCTTCGACATAGTCCCGATGAATACACCGCCAATAAAGTGGCCAATGACGAGGCAGCTCGGAACCTTCTACTCCAGGCCATCGCGGAATGCGACGCAATCTGCACCACTCCAGTCGCATTTGCTCAGATGGTCAGCCACTTTGAAAAGGGTTCATTCAATGCCGCATTCATCGTGGTCGACGAGGCAGGTAGACTAACCGAAACGGCTTCCCTTGTATCAGTTCTGCAATGTCCGGATACCCCTCATCTTTTCATAGGAGATAACGACCAGTTTCAACCAATCGCTATTGCCCGCGATGACAGAGACTTTAAAGATACATTCGGTCCTCAACGCGGGGTTAGCTGTCTACTTCGAGTTGAACAAGCAGGTATGATGACTGCAACGCTTCATGATAACTTTCGAGCGAGAGGGGGTGTTGCAGACTTTGCGAATGAATACCTTTATCGTGGGAGGATGAATATTGTGAACAGCAAAAGGGGAACTTTAACCTTTAACATGCAGAAATGGTTGGGAGCAGCCATGGGCCAACCCACAAGAAAGTCCCCTGTTTGGATGGTCGAATTCAAGAATGCTGAGGAGGGGACAGTTGGTACATCTTTTGCTAACCCACTTCACGCTGTTGCTGGCAGAGACTTCCTTGTCTCAGTTTATCAGGACGGACCAATTCAAAATGCTCTCAAATGGAAGTCAGATCAGGAGCTGGAATTTGGAACTACACTGATCATTACGGCATATGCTGCTCAGAAGAATGAATGGGAGGGTGTGCTCGCAGAGCTATCCCCAGCCGAGCTGCCCAAGCAATTGGTCCAGGTTAGAACGATTGATGACTCGCCAAGTCACGAGGCGGATCTGGTCATTGTCGATCTCACTCGATCAACAGCGCAAGGCTTTCTGAAGGATATCAACAGAATTACGGTCATGACTACACGCGCAAGATATGCTATGGTAGTCTTTGGCAATCGAGCATGCATTGGCAAATTCCGGAAGTCAGCCCTAAATCGATTCTTCGAATTTCTGCAGCACAGATCCGTCATTGTTTCATTTGACTCCGCGGAGAGCAAGAAACGGCTTAAGATCTGTCATCGGTGCCACCAACAGGGGCATATTTCCTCGGACTGTTCGGTGACCCTCAATTGCTCCATTTGCGCTGGGTTGGATCACAAAATTTGCTCCCCGCAACACGATCACAATCACTCACTGAGACGATGTCCGCATGCGAATGAAGCCCCGTTCCCTGTTCAATACAGAGAGCCAGCAGATAGACATACTGACGGCGTAGCTCGAGCCCCTCTCCTTTCCGTTGGGAGCGGACAGGGCCGTAAGAGATCGAAGTTTCGCAACAGCGCGAAACCAGTCGCCCCTCACAACGTCGAACAGCAGATGGAAGACAACCATACTAACAAGGGCAAGATGTCTATCGCAATCGCAAGCGCAATGGCCAAGGTGCAGGCGGAGGCAATCTTGACTGCAGCTTTTCGAACCAGTGCTCATTTGCAGGAGGAAGTCGTACCCACAGAGCATGATGATTCTTGCGACGGAGAGGTGGCTTCCGAACCGGACACTGACGTAGATGACCAAGCTCCCAATGAGAAACAAATCGATTTCGACAACCGCGGTGATGCCGAGAGTTCAGTCGTCGAGAAGATACGCCCAGATCCCGATAATCGAACCGATTCCGAGAACCCCGCCTGTGAAGGGCAATCTGACGCCTGGGGCCAGGTTGATTGCAACGCTGGTGAACAGGATAATGCCTGGCAGACTCAGTATGGAGGAGAAAAGGAGAATGCGACTGACAACGTTCATTGGTAACCCTGAGATCCCAGACATCTAAATAGACCTAACACTAGGCTGTTGGGGGGATTGGAGGATTGTTGTGTTACATTGACTGATATTAAGTTATCGGGAGATATTGGACCTGGCATTTAATTGTTGGGAACGCACGATTGAGGGACAACTGGTATTCATTTACCGGAAGTATTGCTAAATCATGGAACTGTTGTATTTTTTATTACGCATTGATGCGGAACCTGATGCTTTCTGGACCCGGTCTTCTTGAGTGGCAAGGAGTGATGAAAACAGGAGTTAGAATAGCACGACCAAGAACTGACCCTGAGAACCGCCCTCTACCGCTAGTTTTCATAGCAGCTTCGTGGTCCTCAAATACTATCTTAACTTTGTAAGCCTTTTCTTCTCTAAAGTGCATACGCCACGGTTGTATAAATATCTTTGCTCGACCTTGACAGTGTTGTTAAATGGTTATTGAATTGAGTCGCTTAGTACTAGGATTATTGCGTATCTTTGCGAGTTCGATTCATCGTGTTTATCTTTAGGGCCATATAGGTTGACGATCTCTCTGTAGGATCAGTAATCCAGCCTATCTTACGTAGGAGAGCGTGGATCACTATTCAAGCCTAATAGAAACCCTGAATCCAATGGCTAGGCAGCTAGGTATATGACTGAAGCAGTCGGTTCTACTGGACGTATTCTTAAGAATCACTGGATCTAGCAGGTCTCAAGATATAAATGTGCAGATACCTAGGATCTGATTGATTCTACCTTCATCTACCGTATGTGACTTATTCTATAAGCTACCGGATTATGTGAGCCCGGACGTAGAAAGCGCCCCAGCTTTCAAAGAGAACCCTCTGCTTTCAGTGGTACAAGAACCCCAATGCTGTCTTACTCGATTATTGAGTCTACTTGAATGCTTCCCCTGGGCCCTCGTTCCGCTCAATCCGTCAGCGAAACAGGCTCATTATGTCCACTTCAATCGACCCCTTCTCGCTTTCCTTATCCACATTCTTGGCACCTTTCTGCGTTCCCTCTGGCGACTTCTCAACATCGTTTTTGTGTCGTTTAGGGCCACTCTCTGTTATATTAGCAGATGGAGGGCGTTTAGATTGTCCCGGTGTAGGAGAGCTCAGGCTGGGCAGTTGTGTTGTCGTATCCTGCCTGCCAGAGGGCGTCGATACCAGGGTCTCGCGTGCGAATCCGGAATTGAGCTTTGAGACAATCAAATCTACTATGTTGGCCTTCTCAGAGTCTGACATTCCAGGCTTCCGCTTTTCTAGCTTCATGAGCTGGCCCTTCATTGCGTTGAGTGCCTTATCTTGCTCGTCAAACTTCTTCTTCTGCTCGTCAAACTTCTTCTTCTGCTCGTCAAACTTCTTTTTCTGCTCGTCAAACTTCTTCTTCTGCTCGTCAAACTTCTTCTCCTTCTCATCCAACTTCTTCTCCTGCTCATCCAACTTCGTCTTCTGCTCGTCGACTATTTTTTGGACTTTTTCGGTGTCTCTAACGACTGTATTGAGCTTTGCTGCAACTTGAATAAAGATCTCGTTGTTCTTTTCTTTAGTGGCAGCGAAGGAGTCCTCGATGTCATGCTGTTTTTTCTCGATTTCTTTAATAGCATCAAGCGCCTGTTGTGCTGTGTTGCTCAGTCCAGCAACTTGGCTGGATGGTGGTTTTCCAGTGATGTCATTGAGATACCCATACCCCATTTGACTGAGATAACCAGACACAGTACCGTTGGTTGCGGCATAAGGATCGATGAATGGTATGCAGACAACTTCTTCGTGCTTTGGCAGCCATGATGTGAAATGTCGTATATTTCCACGAAAATCTTGGTATCCGCCGTTGACCCACGTTGTAAATGCCTCCTTCACATTGCATTTAGCTCTGCGCACAAAACCTGCGTCTGCTCTCCCTCGCTTCTTTGCACCCTTTCCATTGGCGCTATTCTGGCTGGATTGATAGTGTTGCGTGAGAACCGCTTCACATCGTGTGTAAAGGTCGGCAAGATGGTGGGTACTGTCCGGCGTCCCCTCAACTGCACCTTTCAAACCGTGCCTTTGGAACGCAAATGCCATCCAAATTTTGGCTTGTGCTTCGTCCCATTCTTTAGCTCGGCCATTGGGCTTATTAGCAGCACGATAATGACCGTAGGTTCCAACATCTCCTATGTCCAATTCGGCGTCCTCAGGTTCCTCAGGGTCATTATTATCGTTACGTAGATAAGCTGTTAACTTGTTGAAGAGTCGATAATGCCACCCTCCTTGGTTGGGTACCGCAGTCGCCCACTTGAATCCTCTGTAGACCCCGGTGGTTAGGGCAACGCGATTCTGAGGGACCCTCTAGGACTCCCAGTTCACTTTGCTCAGGCTAACCTGGCTAGGATCGACTTCGTGCTCTCCCTCGTCGTCGGAACCCTCTAGCCCATCATTGTGTTCGCTAATCCTCAGTGTTTCGGTTTCGGGTTCATCCCCGTTCGGATCTGGACTGCCGACTTCGGCCGGGGCGACGTCGGAATGGGTAGCCATTGGCTGCTCTTCTACATTGCTGGTTTCCGGCTGGCCGAAGACGTGCTTGAATAACGAGCTCATTCCGCGCTCCTCTGGGATGCTAGCGTTTCCCGCTGAGGAAGAAATCTCTGATCCGGAGGATTCGTCGTCGCTCTCGTCGGTTTCGTCTTCGTAAGTGTTATTTGTGTCTAAGCCTTCTGTTGTGTCTGAGGATGAGGATGATGACGATAGACCTTCTGATGAGTTTGAAGGATCGAAGTTTGAATCAAACCAGGCGAGATCTGCTTTCACGCACTCTTTCTCGGCCAAGAGTCTGTCTCGGACGGCTCTTGGATGGTCGTGGTACTGCAAGAGACAATCTCTCTTGTTGAGTGTTTTGACCACTTTGATGTGGGTTTTGATGTGTTGCAGGCGAAATCGGGTAACGGCGACAGGGTCTAAAACCTTCTCATCGTATGCGATCTGTTGCTTGAATTCTTGTATGGCTTGTCGCTCGAAATTATCAAAATCAAACCCGCCCGTCTGGCTAGCCATACGACAAACTCGTTTGAGTAGCAAGGGGGTGGATGGAAATGAAAGATATGACGGCGCGTTCCTGCTGTGCCGGCCAGAAAGATGTAAGATTGAAGATGGAAAAAGTGCAGCACTGCTGAGAGAAGTGTTTCTTAAGTAAGATTTAATGTGCGAGTAGCTGTTTGGCCATTCCTAGCTGTCAATAGCTGTTTGAAAACGCCTGTCAATAGCTTTTTGAAAACGCCTGTCAATAGCCGTTTGAACGCACCTATCAATAGCCGTTTGAAAACGCCTGTCAATAACCGTTTGAACAGGCCTATTATGTGCTTGTTTGTTGGAATTAATAAAGGCGTGAATCTAATGCGAAATTGTATAGCTTCTTGTCTGCATTAGAAGTTGGTAGGCATCTAGTATGGTGAGGCGACGACTATTGATTAATAATAGACGTAGGATAAGTAGTGTTCCAAATTAGATTGTGGTAGGCCTGGATGTGTATTGGAGCGTCTGGGTGGTAGAAATATTGACTGTAGAAGTAGAATGCCACAAGCTGGCGCATTCGCTTTAATACTCTGTCTTGGGATAGTAGGAGGCTAGGCTGCTCGCCATAAACCTTTATAGAAACATTAAGAAAAATTTTGACGGTCTTGAGTCCCTGGATGATCAATTTGCTAACCGATCTGTGGTTTTCCAGCTCGAACTGTGGATATTGGAAGTGTAGACTCAACGATAGAAAGCGATATTTAGCAGAGGCAAGTGAGAGACCCATCAACGATATGTAGCGATCGGCGCTGATGGGGGGGGGGTTCAGGCTTGTAGGTTGAGCTACAAACCTGGGGTTTTCTAGCTCCATGAGGAGGGAAAATCCACCCAAGGGGGTTGAGAGAGTTGTATCTCCTACCGATCTCATCCAGGTAAATCTGGGGAACAAAGCTAATGCGATTTCATCGTTTCCATCTCTTCCTGCTTCTTCATTAGAAAAAAAAAGGAAAAATTAAAAATTAAACATAAAGCTGCGAAAAGCATGATGTAAAAAAATACCCTCAAGAGTCCGCTGCTGAAAATGCCAAGTCTCAGTTTTTGTTTTCCATTTGGCAGTCTGGGGAACAATTATTGTTTGGCCTGCCGCTTCGCAGTCCACCACCTGTCAGCCAGTCTAATAAGATAAGGAAGGCCGCGGGGGTGGGCATAGGAGGAATATTGTTTCGAGCGGCTTGCTCGTCACAGTGGCGGCGGGTCTGTCAAGCTCTCCTGAAGATTGGTTGAATGAATGTCGAGTAACAGGCTACGATGACAGTTCTGGTTGAGAAGTCGTTTGTCTGATACTTGGTCTTTGGCCAGACTGTCCGACGATGCCTTCTGCTCGAGTTTGAGTCTAAGGGCCAGGCAACTTGTCAATCCTAGGTTGCTTGGAATCCCGCTTTTTGGTGCCTCTGAACCAACCCCGTGTCCGAAGTAACAGCTTTTGTAATACTCTTGCACATACGACGATCTGGAAGAACGCATTTGAGCTTTCCAATTCAACCCTTTAGATGTCCAAGGCCACGCACAGACTTGAAGGTGACATACTCGTGCTGTTCCGGGAACATTGTGGATTCAAGCCCCAATTTGGCTTTCTTATCGCTTGCACCCAAGAGTGAGAAGAAAGTGAGTCGGAGTGTTCATGCAGCCATCAGCCGTGGCTTGTGAGAAGAAATTAGAACAAGCTTGGGAATGTCTCAAAGGCAGCAAGGCAGTTGACTTTGATGGTCAATCCTTCGTAGCGAAGTCATGTTTTCCACTGGGAAGAATACCAAAGACTCTGCTAAATCAATTACGACGGCGCAGCACTGACAAAAGATCCTCAATCCCTCAGCAGATATTAAGTCATCTTATGTTGTCGTGTATTACAAGGCCGATCATGAATACTCAATATTAATTACCCACCTCTGTCCCGCTGATCAACGAATATAGTGAAGCTTATCCCAAAGCTGAACGCCAGCCAACGCAACAGCCTGCTTGCCTGCTTATCCTCAAAGCGTCACAGAGAAGAAGAAATCAAATCGGCCATGGGGCGTAAGTCCTCCATCCCCCAGGCAGTCCGTCAGATGTCGGTGGAGAACGCAAAAGAGCAAGTAGAGGATGAGACGAAGATGAGACGCATACGCATATATATTGACACGGGGTATGGGATTCAATAAAATAGAATTAATGCATCAAGGTATGACTAAAACGAAATAAAATGGAGCTCATGAAAAATCCATGAAAATCCATGTCAATGGGGGGGTATAATCCTGCATGTGTCCCCTCTTCATGATTACTTTCGTGTCCACAAAAAAAAAGTCACGATTCTCCGGGATCTTGCCTGTCAAATAGCCTTTTCTTTCCTGTTCCAGTCTCACCGTTTCCATTCTTCATCGCAACCTTCTTGGGGGCTTGTTTTGTCGTCCCGCTGGCGCATTCACGTTTCGTTCTCGTTCCATCTCAGCCTTCATCATACCCGACTTGTCATCAAACCATCTCCGCTCCTCTACTTCTCGGATAGTAGAGACTGGGCGATTTTTTTTAGTACTGAGGAGTCTGGCCCTGCTGCTGCTGCTGAGGAGGAGCAGGCATTTGCATGCCCTCCTGCTTGGTATCGTAGCCCTGAACGATAGGTCCCTGAGCCAGGCGAGCCTGGACTTCCTTCTCCTGCTGGATGAGGGCGCAGCAGCCACACCAGTATGAGGTGCAGCAGTCGCTCATGCCGCTGCCCTTGATACCGAATCGCTCTCGGATCTCACCACGCTTCATCATGGCGTAGCTAGTGACCAGAGTGTTAGAAAGGGGACTCCGACTTTCACACAATCCATTGTAACAATTAAATGATAAGACACTTACATAAAACCGCATCCAGTAATGGCCTGGATACCACAGAAGATCATGCACTCGCTGTTGCAGGCACTGGCGGTCTGCATGGTGGGATCTCGCATGCGGTCGGCGGTCTTACCGAGCACTGTGGTGAGGCCGTGTTAGTCACCAATGTCATTTCTTTTCGGAGGGGAATAGGGATATCAGCGGCAAAACGTACAGACACATGGCAAAAAGGTGCCGAGCAAACAGGTACCGCAAGGGCCACAGCTGCAGAGGCCATTGGACCACTCCTGGTTCTGGACATTGGGTCCCTGAGAGTACTGCTGGTGAGCCATTGTGATGGATATGGATGTGTAAGGTGATGATTAGGTTTTGTGTTATTGCAACAAAGCAAGGGCCGAGAAAGAGAGAGCCGGGATAGAGGGGGATAATCCGTGTACAGAAGTAATCAGCACGCAATGGCAGATGAGGAATTGAGTGACGGGATGACAGAGGAAGAGGAGAGAATGACGAGGCAAGAAAGTTGAAGCAGCAAATGCAGGCTGCAGGACAGGCTTTATTGAAAACACAACAGCCACTTCCCGGACCGACCAGCTAAAAAGAACTTCAGTCTGCCTGTCTGGACGGTGGACTGGGGTGGGGAGGGATGCTAATCAGAAGCTGCTGACCATGTGCCGAGCTGCCTGCTTCAAGAGCTGCCGTACAACTCATAACTACATAGTACATCCATGTGAGTGAGTGAGTGAGTGAGTGAGTGACACGAAACAAAGTCAAGGGCGCGATGCAATGGGCGGAGCCCCAGCAATCATCAAAAGTTTGCGTCCACTTATCCAAATGCAACTCTAGTGATGGTACCAGGGTACAGCTGCCTTGTACGTACAGTACCTGGATAGTACTTTGGGCTCCCTACAAAAGGATCTTTGTGTGTGTCTTGATTTCCGGCTCTCGGCAGCAGCTGGAAGGAACAAGAATGTCTCACCCATGTCAACATCAGCTTCAGGCGGGCTGTGCTCTCAAGAGCTCACTCAGGTGCTTGGCAGGATGAGTGGAAACCATGATGCAGGAGGTTCAGCCACGGATGCTGCTAGGGCCAGCTAGCGCCCGGAGGCTGACCCGACTAACTTACTTATAGGTGGAGATCATTTATTAGCACCTGATAACTATTGTATGTGTCCCTTGTTCGTTGTCACGACGTGCAGGTATTCTGTACTTGATATGTTTGCATATGTACCATCCCTCCCGTATCACTACGTGAAGCAAGCGTTGGTATTCACATTGACATTGCCCTTGGCATTGCCAGTGCCATTCGCCCGTTGGCCCTGCAACTGCTGCCCTGAAGGGAGTCTTCTGCATTCCCTTGCTCCGTATGCTCACCGTCAAATGGAAAAGAAAAAAAAAAAGCCTGGAGCTGGATGGATCGATAAGGTGCCCTTGCACTTTTACTGTACAGTACACACTAATGGCTATGGTTAAAAGCTGGAGATGAAGAAAAGAATAGGGCAATTCACTCTCGACGGAGCCGAGTAGGTTATGGTTCCGTTGCCCTTGTACGGATAAGGTGAGTAATTAGTTAACGGCTGTGCAGGAGTTCCATGATGACCGTCTCTGGATGTACAAAGTACCACTTACGGGATGGGGCTGTCGGTTGGTCGGCCTAGCAAGACGGTACTTCGTGAGTTAGCTTCGTAGGGTTGATGTCGATCCACTCCAGAGGACGCCTTGTTGGGCTAGCCAATGTTTGCCAAGGGCCGGCCTCTGTCTCATGTTGAGACGCTGGCTGACTTTGAATATTCCTCCCTCCAGAGCTTGCTCACTTTGCCATACCATATAGTACTGATTAATTACCTGCATATGCTAATTAGCATTTATTCATATTGTAATATGTAATTTCGTCTTACCTGGGTCACCATCAATGCTCTTGTGCTTACTGCGCACGGTGAAAGTTAAGAACTTTGTAATCTGTACTCCGTAACTTGCCTTGAGATGAACATGTTTCGCTGGGTCTTGGCCGTTATTTGCTTTCAGCCCTCTTCGTGCTGACATCCCCTGATCCTTGACGATGGTTGGTGCTTCGTAAAGGTGAGCCATTGTCATATTTTGGGCTCAATTTGTACTTTTTTTTTCACTAATCTGTACAGAGTAACTATGTACTCCACGCATCCACAGGAGGGAGCACATTGCCTAAAAATAAGCACACCAAAAGCACCTCTCACGTCAAAGTTCAACAGCGACGACCGTTAGACTTGGCGAAGACGACGTCGAGACCCTGAGCTGGCACCACCTCTCGAGGTCAATCGACTCAAAATTACAAAGTCGGGTATCACCGTCTTGCCTCCACGGAGTTTTCTCTCCCGAGGGGAGTAGTCATCTTTGGTGAAGCCTAGCTTCTCGTAAAACTTTAAACCAGATGTGTTGCTCACAAAGCAAGTGAGCATCACCTTTTCCACCGTCGGAATATTCTCTGCAACATCGACGAGGTGGCCCATCAGCTTGGTCCCTAGACCAGTCCTGTAAGGTTCGTTGTAGGCTCAGCACCACATTTTTAACAGGTATATTTTGGGAAGAGTTTCCCACACTCATACAACACGACCACAACACAGCCGCCCTGGTCGTTATCTCAGTCCATGCGCCACGCACCACGCACTTTGGCAGACGTACCAACAATCGAGAATCGACATGTGGCATGAGACATCGACCAGCTGGTTTGTGTGCGTACGTGCATATATGTGTGTGTGTGTGTGTGTAAATAAGTAAGGGACGAGAAATGATCGAGTTCAACTTACCCTTGTAGTTCCGGCTTCAAGTGGATTTCATAGCAATACACCACAGGCTCGTGGTTCTCAAACGTCGGCATCATCGACGCGAAACCCCGGATACTGCTGTCCGCATCCTTGACCAAGATGTACCGGAGGTCCGGCGACCTCATCTCCTTCTTCTTCACAGCCACATGCCACCCTATGGATGAGCTGCGATAGTCTGCACCGCTTGTCTCATCGACTAGATTAAAGCACGTGTCTAACTCCTCGTCGCGCAGCTGGCCTGGTATGGACAGGCCAAGGGAATAGACGGCTTTGGTGTGGGGATGCTCCCACTGCGGCCAGTTATCTTGACTATTTTACGCCAATGCAGGGCGTTAGACTTTTACTCCCAGATGCTTCGGACTGTCTTCTGGATGGATTTAGAAACACTCTCCGTGCACACTCAACTCACCTTGGTTTAATGTACTCCTTGATAAAATCATCGTCAGATATTTTATTAGCCGTCTCAATTGGATGCACAGGCTTTTCCCGTTGTTGTCGTGGTGGCTGCTGTCGTTGTGGTTGTTGTCTCTGCCGCTGCTGCTGTTGTCGCCCACCGCGTGTCATCTTCGACACAACTGTAGATGATGCTTCGTCATCGGTATCGGCCATTGGATGGGCTTCGCGAACTGTCTTTGTTGTTGAAGAAGACAAGACCGCCTTCCGTTGATGCAGGTAATTAAGCAGACTGTCTTCCCGCTGTGCATTGTCTTGCATCGAGGCAGGGCAGATTGATGACGGTGTCCAACTAATTGCCGGTGTGGTTAGTTACCTACCCCAGAGCACAAAAATATGCCTACATTGATGTACTCCGTACTTTTTTAAGATGAGTTACCACGGTAAGTAGGGTAGGTAAGTCTAGGTAGGTATATTTTTACCCCCCCACCTTCCGGTGGTTCATGGACACCAAGGCCACCATCATCGCGATTCGTTCCGGGGAGTTGGGCCGATGTTTTTCCGCCAAAAAGAATTGTGCTTTCGAGGTTCTATTCGCTCTTGAGTAAGTTACGTGAAGCCAAGATTCAAATAATTAGCTTCTCTATCCAATGAGGTAGCTTCCGGTGGGATGGTCTATAGTGTTCGTTTGCAGAATCTGAGCCGTGGCTATGCCACCCGCGGAAGCCCATCCCGCTTTGGTGGAAGCATGAGTCTGGACCAGGTACGAGATGTTTTGTTGTTGTCGTTGTCGTCATCGTTGTTGCTGTTGCTGTTGCTGTTGCTTCCATAAGTCTACTCCAAAGTAATATATGAGCCAAGGAGAGCTTTCCGTACTAATACAATGGTTGCCTGTTGTAGTTCATCCAAAGAGCCAGGGTTCTATCTTTCTATCGCACTATCCTCCGCGGCACCAAGCACATAGCCGATCCCACTACCAAAAAAGAGTCCCGCAAGTTCGCTCGTGATGAATTCGAGCGACATCGCGGTGTGACAGACCCCGTACGTCTTTGAATCCGTCCCCTTTAACGAGCCTCAGGAAGACGCCGCCATTCCTAGTCAATGACTAACCCTCTAGGAAAGGCTCACGTGCGGTATCTCTTGTCGACTGGCAAAACGGAATGGGAAGGAATGGAGAGGTATGTCAATGGGTTGTAGTAGTAATAGTATCATCTACGAGTTGTATATGACGAACATTCCCATGGCTAGACCGCCGTCTCAGCGTCCAATCTCCCAAGTCTGAATGGGATTTTCTTCTGTGTACATTTGCTCTTTGTCCTTCGTCCTGCCGGTCGCCGTGCTCCCCGCTCATTGATGCGTCTTCCATAATCGTACAAATTCTTAGGCCACAAAGGCTCATCAATTCCACAGCCCGGTCGCTCAGCTCTGTCGTTGCTTGTGTCGAGGATTCGCCTTGCAGATGATATAGAGGTATCCGTTATGTCGCTTGCCGGCCTTTCGTCGAACAACCTGTGAGGTAGAAGAAACCAAGTTAGCTAATCGTATGCCCACGCTGGAAAATGACTGCCATGGCCCAACAAATCCACCAGTCGAAGCCAATTCCTAAAGTAAATGGGGCAAATAGTACCTTGCAGTGCTCACAGCGTTTCTTGACGGAACTATGGACCTTCATTCCTCGAATTTGCTGCATTAGGATGGAGGGAGCGGTTGAAACGTTGGTGTTGGCAAACAGTGACGGTACTGCGCCGAGCATTGAGGAGGTACCTCGGGCTGTAAATGCGCCCAGAGCATTGCTCGGCCGCATCGTCCTTACGGACAGCGCAAAATTTCGGAGAAATGATGCCATTGTGGTGATCGTTGTGGGCAAGGTGATCTTCGAAAGATACCGTCCCGTAGTGGTGAGGTTTGCAATGGACCCAGGTTGCGCAACCTATCGACAGGTCACGTGCAACAATTTTCCCACCCAACGTCTTGAACGTCCTGGAGCTGATAGAATGTGACATGCACCCAACACATATTCACATATTGAACGCAATATCATTCATAACCAGTCTTATCGTTGATTTTGCTATCATTGCAGTCTGCTCGAATCAAAGAATCTCCCGAAAACTATCCCGAGTCCACACAAAAATGCTCCTCCCACTACTAATTAGCATTGTTGCCCCTGGTTGGAAGATGGAAGACAAAAATGCAGTATCAAAATCTTGACTAGTTCTCTTGCTAATCCCATAAGTTCCCAAGCCTGTTTAAAGGAAGAAAGAATTATCAAAACCTCGCTTCCCATCTGAAAACCATATTTATGCTTGCGTGAACCGTGAACTAAAGTATAAGTCTGAAAAGCTTGGAAGAAGCATACTAATTTCTAAGTACTATAGTTGGGGCTATGGCAAAGAGGGTTCCGTTGGTAGCCGGAAGGGAGAAATAATTAATAGCTGTGTGTTTGCATCACGGTAGGTGCCGAATATGGTTGAACACGCAAAACATCGTTGCTGTAACAGCCTTGAATATTACCAGAACTCACCAGGTCTGGCCTGCTGACCGTTGAGCGTGATATGTTGGTAAAAAGCACGCGCGAATTCCCAACTGAAACTCATTCGCGTAGCTGAAGTCACAGGTACTCCAAACTGAGCTTCATCATCGGTATTTGGCATTCCTCCGTCGGCCCGCGAACTACTGAATGGAGCAAGGTTACCTTGCTGTGTGGGGTAAATCTCAGCGAGGAACTGAGCTGTTGCGCGGTCTGTATCAGTTACCATAGCCCAGTACATAGCCCGAGATCTTTGTGCCTCCAATTCATTGCTGAATAACTCTGGTAAAGAAGGCAGATCTTGCACAGAGTCGTTGTGCAACTTGTTATCACGAACCAAAGCGTACATGAAACGCGGCTGATGGTAGTTACCGTTTTGAAGCACCTGCATAGAAGGAGGGGGAACCCTCAGGGTATCAGCCGTCCGGAGTCTGAAGATATCTTGGCCCCAGCGGTGAATTGGTGCGTCTCGGTTGAATGTCTTCGGGTTCCATTTCTCGAAAAGACAATCGATAATTTTTCTCTGGGATCTCTTTTGCTGATGATCTTCCGAGTCCATTGCTTCACGCAAGATGCACCCTGCGCAGACTCTGGTGTGAGGACGGGAGTGCCGCGAGTGGTTTACAAAGAACTCTTCCAGCATATCGTGACCACAAGAGGAGCAGAAAACCAAGTTGGTTCCCATGATCTGGCTAAACCACTCCCTAGAATCTCCAGAGAGGTCCTCAATGCCGAGTCGAACGGCCTTCAGCATATCATACATCGCCTCTTTAGCGGCGGCAACATTAGCAGATTTGTTTTCTTTGAGGGCGCAATAACGATGAAGCCCATCTAGAAAACTTTCGACAGCCAATGGAAGAAGTGGCAGCTGAGAGAGATATTTTCTGAAGGCCTTGCCTTCATCAAATAGGAGCTTGATCCCCATAGCTTTGGCTTTCAAGAAGGCCTCTAGCACAATCCTGAGAACCCCTCTCTGGGCTACTTCGGGTTCAGGCTCAGACCAAGTGATGCCGAATGCGGAAACACATCGATGTGCATATGGAACTCCCACGTTGAAGTGCGGGAAGAAGTCCATTTTCTCGATTTTGGGCTTCCCAATGGACACTCGATACTGATTGATTTCATGGACTAGGTCGAGCAAGGTGATGATATCACCGAAATGGACCAGGGGGCAATCGTATATGCCAATCATTGTGACATTTACGCAAGTCCGAAGAATCATTGCGATAATGCGTCGATCAAGCATCGGAATGTTGACAAAATGGAGGACATGAATTTGGTTGTGTCGCCCATAAATAGCAGCAACTGCATTCATGTTAGCCCAAAGTCCAATAACTATTCGCCATGGAGATAACTCACGGAGGTGGAAAATCCCGTCAAAAGTGGTTTGAGTATAGGGCCGATTAACGACATCTTTATGGGGCTCAAGGGCCTCCATCTTCTCCTCAAGATCTTCTATGTGAGGGAGTGACCGGACTTGCGACACCAGCTTCTTCGGATATAACCTCGAGATTAATCGAATCAAGGGACCTTGGCCAGCTACCGAGGCCTCATTGCCACCGCCTTTAGACCAGCAGGGCCTCGCTGGACCACAGTTGCGATGAATCTGGGTTATGATCCTCGAAACGTGCTGTTTGGACAGTCTTTCACGAGTACCGCCCAACTCGGGATTTCTCTGCGTATCACTGACCTTATATTCCGGGTTGAGGGCTAAGAAAACGCATCCATTCACTGGCCCATGGAAATCCTGTTTCGGAAAGTTGAAAAGAGCCTGCATCCAATGTTAGCATGATGAATCTGCCCTGTGTTTTTTTCCAAGACTCCCAAGCTGACCATCGAACTTGAAATCTCCTCCCAGCTATTTGGCATGGCAGCGGCGAATGATTCGAGTGTTTTGTAACCGTCTGCGGCTAACATATCCCCAATGGCTTTCCCATAAGGTGTACCACCTCGCAAGATGTCGCTAATGCCGACAGCCTTGAGTTTGGGTTGGGCTTGGTTACCCATAAACTAAGTGTAGTGAGTATACAAACCAGGAGGGGAATGAGAGATGACTTACTTTCGTGGGATCGGTGAAGAGATAGCTATAGGTGTAAGCACCGACATTGGCAACTCCGCCATTTCCTGTGACGTAGTCCTCCCGAGAAGGGCGATTCTCAAAGAGATCAGCAACATCAAACCAATCCTTGACGGCTTGATCAACACTTTTGAGAGAGATGTTTGGGCTGAACCCGGACTTCTCTAGGTTTGCCCTAGATATTTCGGCATTGTAGGGTCGATTGATTGCATCATCGCCATTGAGACGAGAGTTATGAGAAGAGTTCGTAGAGGACGGTTTGCTTTTCCCAGACCACGGAGACTGAGTTCGTCGTCTCCGAGCCATTGTCTTGGCAGACTGAGATCCGTTTCTGTTATTCTAGAGGGAATCTTCTGGGCGCCTTGTAATATCTCTAGCAAGTTGGATTCTCGCCTGCTGGGTTCGTCTCTTCGTCATGATATCAGGTCAGTGAGATTGAGAAAAAGAAAAAAAATATGAGAGAATGTCTGTCACTAATTTAGAGGGGAAAAGTATAACAGTGATTATCGACAGAGAGTTTATAGCAGGGCAGATATCTTCCGATCTGAGAGAGGCACATGCAATGGACACACTGGAGAAGAAGAGTGATGACTGACACTGGTGACAAGGCGTGATAAAGGACACCACACGTGCGATGCAATCACAGACTGCGGGGCCAATCGAACAATAGGCTACCCGTTAAACGGACACGGGGGGAAATGATAAGAACAATAGGACATGAATAGCAAACGACACCGTGCGTTTACTCACCTTTGGGTCCCTCAAATGACGGAGGAGGAAAGAACTGGTTGGGCTGAGCAATCAGAGTCCAAGGGAGGGTCAAACACTCGAATAATTCTGATGGTTATTGCCTTGGTATTTTGGTGCGAGAAACGTTTCTTGCATCAAATAGAGGGAAGATGCACGGGGAATCTTGCCAGGCTGTGCCGAACGACTGCCTGTTGACCTTATTTGTATGAGGTAAACAGTCATCTAAGGGTTCCTAAAGGCTAAAGCAAGGCGTAAGCAATAGATATTCTTGTTTTGCTTTATGAAATTGAGCCTACAGCCCACGTCATCGACTGGAGAAAGTTGCCATTATCGAGACTGGGATGGGTGATATTTGTCGCCGAAGCAGTACACAGAGCGCAGAACTATCACAGTGTATTTTCTTTCTTCAAGAGGATATGAGCCAATATTGGGGTTTCAGCCAAGTAGAGGATAGCAAGGGGCGAGCTCGATTTACCCAGGAAATGCGTGGGTTCAACTGGGAAAAGGATCACAATGGAGAGAGAGGGAAAAAAAAGGAATCACCGGCCTGGGGTAAAAGACAGCCAAGGTGCTAAAGGACCATAGAAGACAGCTACGAAAATTCTTCCGCCGCTCAAGCTCCTACTCACGAGCAAGAATTTGAAAGCAATAAGTAGCGTGGGTGTCAAGAAAGACGTATGAGGAAGGGGTAAGCTGGGTGAGAGGTTCGAAAAGGACGGAGGAAAGACAGATGCTCAAGGTTCTCGGTGTCTTGGAACGTCCCCCTTGGTGACTGCTTGACGATATTGAATTGGCTGCGAGGAGAAAGAAAGGTCGAGGGAGGAGAATAGCTCATCAGTGGTAGAGCTCTGTGGTTATGGTCATCACGCATCATGACAGGAAGGGTAACTAATACCGTAATTTAGGCCCTATGTACGTGCAGCTTATGATGCGTGATACACTCTTTCTATTACTGAAACTTATATTCATAGTGCCTACTATATATCAGGCATTGGTCCTGCCCAGAAGCCAATATAGAAAATAATGCAGAACCGCACTATTAATAACAACTCTACCTTCATCTGTTTCCAACAGGTTATCCTAGAGCTTTTCATTGTGGTTCATCCTGACCACATTGCGTTGGTCAATATTTAAGCTCACTACTCTGGTGCTTGATCGCACACCTCGCAGCCGGAAGAGCACTGTCAGCTGTTCACTACGTCTCTCTTTATTACCTCACATCCTGCAAGTAGAAGTATGATACATAAGATTTTCGTTGCGCAACAGTATTTGGCTCTCTAACACCCATGCCTAATAGGTAGCCGGGCGTCGTAATAACGAGTCCTCCCCCCAAAGCTACATTTAGTAGACTTGGGGCTAAATGATGTGTGTTGAGAACAGGCCGAGTGGCCATACACATCACTCGCTGACCGCCGTAATCACCCTATTCAGATGCCCTTGGAAATGAAGGGTAGATAGGAATCAGATACAGCAGACTAAGCGATTGCCATCATGGCTGTCAGTACCAACGCAAGTTATTTTAACAAGTCTCATCACCTCCTGTCTTCTGTCTACGATCCTTCATGTCTTTCATTGATATCTGTCCTTTAACTTATCATGCTTTTCTCTACACCTTAGACGATATTTGCATACATCTTGGGCATTTACCTACATGAAGTTGTCAAATTTGATGCTGATACATTAAAGGGAGTAATATAGTCGTCTGGTAAAGACTATTCATTGAATGGATACTACCTGATAAGCACCAGCTTGCTCCCCACAGAGAATTATTCGTCTCAAGTTAATCGCTGAGTAGCTAACGACTAAGATCAGTCTTTCTACAACTAACTACACCCCGTCCGTCCCGCCCACATCCTCACCGCAAGAATGGCTAATGTCCCGATCACGCCTGAAGCTGCATGGATCTGAGACTGGAGGGGCGAGTAAAAAAAAACAACTCACCAACTAGGACGGCATCCGGTCCATTCCAGCACACCATCGGCGAGAATTAGCATCTATAGATAGTTCCGGAATAGCTCAAACAAGCTCGATGATGTCAAATATGGATGGGAAGGGGTCAGAATTAGGCGGGCACATGTTCACTCTGCATGGGGGCGGGGACTTTGCATGAACGTGGTGGGAGAGCAAGTAAGAGAAACACGTTCCGTCATTACCAAGCAGGGTTGTGATCGACGATGTGTGGGAAGTGATGAAAAAGGGTTCAGTCTTGTTTGTCTCAATGATGTGCGGCAGCCAGGAAATTTTGAGGTGGTGGGCGTGACCACCGATGACCGCTATCGGTGACCCGTCTTTAGCTTTGGAGGCTTCTTGGGGGCTTCTTGGGGGCCCTTGGGCGGTTAGGAACGGGTTGCTGATGGATGGAACGCCATTGTGGTAGAATCACGAGATCAGGCAGTTGGGAGGCCACTGTGCAGATCAGCACACAAAGAAACTCCTCAGGTCCAAAAAGCCTGTATCTGGTGGTTTTACACGATCGGAAATCGAGTGGCGGAAGACTCGGTGTACTGATAAACATGGAAGCCAATCACGAGATCAAGCACAACGGACTATCAGGCCCTGACTGATGCCTGTCTTGTCGATGCCTGGAAGCCACAGTGCAACTTTGTAAGCAGGGAGATATTTCAGATCTTCGGTACTTTCGTGTTCGTTAACCAATCCCTTGTACAGCTGCACAACCGAGGCAGAATGGCAGTATGGCAGCCTTGGTATCAGGAGTTCTCTTGGCTTCTATGCTTTGTTGTTACAACAGTGGAAATAGCCTAACCATAAATACAAGGAAGCAGCATGTCGTCACACGCTATCAAGGCACCCACTGTAGAGATACATACAGAGGGAGATGGCAACGTGCAAGGGAGACCCCTTCACCGGCAGAGAGTTGAATAAAGCGGTAAGACGGAGGGATGAGGGTCGCATGGTCTGATGCACATGTCGCACAACCTTCTCACACCACCTCTCGACCAGATTAGAACATCTTTGCTAGGAGAAATATAGAAGGGGAAGCGGGGGAGTGAGAGAAATTTTGCGGATCACAAAGTGCCATGAATGAATGAGGGGCATCTATAGCTATCGGGCTCTCGGAGGATTACTCCCTTCATTGCCCAAGCTTCTGACAACCGTGACGAGACGCCACTCCCGAGCTCAAGCGGGGGGGCAGGGCTGGGAGCTATTCATGAGTCGCGCAGGCCACTGCGTCCATCATGCGTCAAGTGATGTGAAGCTAAGGTGCGGCGTGCGGCGTGTGGCGCTTCCCAATCTGCTCAACTACAGTATGTTATGGTGAAGGCAAATTCGAGCTATGAAGGGGGTTTAAAAAAGAAGGCAGTGGATCCATGTGTTGACACCTAGAACTTGATGATGATAGAAGGCCAAATGTTTGCAATTAGCTACTAGGTGGTTAAAAGTTGCCGACAGATGTAATTAGAGGGCTTGTGTTGAGTCGAATAACATGACCTGGCGGATAGTCCGGATTTGTGATTCCCTGTCACAGGGCAAATCACGACGAGGCACTTCACAATTGCGAGATTGCGAGATGTTGGGGTTTTCGGATGAAGGCCAATGCGGAAATAGAAAAATGTATTCATTCTTGTGCGTATGGATGTGTTGACACAATTTCCTTCGGTGTAAGAATGGGACGAATATGAGGCAGCCTTCTCAAAGTCGACGAGTTCAGAGGGCTCATTGTCTTCTTGGTGGAGGCAGATTGAGCTGATAAATGGGGGAGAGAGAGAACGCCCAGCATGCAAAGGATTGGTTCCGGGACGATACGTGCTCCGTGCATATTATGTACTACGACGTAAGAATGAAAGGGTCTTACGAGGCCATCGAGATGTAGCTGAGCATCGGGAGAAGCACACACATCACAGGTCACACCGCGTGCGCATCGCAATATCGTGTGCGTGCGTGTGTGTGTGTGCCCCTCTCCATCTCCGGAGATAAGTTAAAACATTTGCTGGTGCTCAAAAAAGCAACGAGCAACGGTGGGAGTAGGCAGGGTTTCGCGACTGGGTCATCACCAGGGCAATTGGATGCTGCAATAAACTCGAATCGAGTGCTACAGTACAGAGTAGGTACCTACCAACAGTATAACGAGGGTACCTATCCTATATGTGTGGTACATATTTGATTACATGGTAGAGTGAGTTGGAAAACGAAAGACCCTGCTGTATTAGGGAAGATTGGGTGAAATGACCAATAAAGTCGTCAATCGATGAGTCGATGCGGTTGATCAGCGGTCGTCTGGACTCCTAAGAGATTTGACAATATCGTTAACCCTCTCAAACCCCCTTAGACTCATAATCAAGGGACGAGAGACCTCGGACCCTCTTCGATGAGAGTTGCTATTGACAAAATGTCAAGGAGGATGATAATCCACTATCCACCCTGTCACGGACACCTTTGTAATCTTGATATTCTTTTTTTGGTTGCTTAATTTTTCTCCTAGCTCCTAGGCTATTACATAAAGACCAGCGCACCACTCTGATCAACATCGGGCACTCCAAAAATGCATCTCGGCTTGACTCCACCAGCCACAAGCTGGCGTCCAGTTTGGTCAAAACTTGCCAGCATTTCAAGCCAAACCGTGGTTGAGGTGATGGGTCTGTGTGGAGCTTGATGGATTTGCAATGAATCCACCCAGTTGGCACTTGCTGGTGATCGTGATGACCCAAAATGTGGCGACTGCATAAGTTCATGACTCTTCCTCGATTGGATGTATGTGCAGGACAGGGCCTCTCGTCAATAACCTCCAGAACAAGATTCTTTCATGAATTGGACTAAGCTCATTTGTCGTTTTGAAAGCAGGGCAGTCGCCATACGGACGGAGGATGGAGTAACGAAGCAAACCCAGAGTTATTGAGAGGGCCGTGTTTAGAGAACATGGACTCCCTTTCAACTGGTCAGACTTCCAATTAGACTTCATTGAAGCAACAGGAGGAAATTTCACATTCCTGGTCACCTGATCAGGGATTTCTCACGCAAGTAGATTGCCCCTGGCACTGTTCCTGGAAACCGTTTTCTTTCCCTCGAACTTGTGTGTGCGCTTTTTAGTAGTGTCGGCGCTGATCGCCCGAAATTGGCCAAGTAAGAACGTTGATAGGACCTACGTGCGCAGCTCGGACCTCAAGTCATTTAACCCAGTTAAAGGGACCAGAGCCATCAGGAGAAAACTTGGACGAACAAACAATGACCCAAGGGTCTTTGTAGGTGTCGCCATGTTGTGGCCTCGCTAGTCTTTTAGGTTGCGGTAGGGTAATAATACTTATTTTGGATAGCAAAACGAAAAGGTAACTCGGGCAGTGAAAGCAGCACTGCCGAGCATCAGTCCGCAAGGTATGCCATGGCTCAAACAATTCAAGCAAGAGACGTCATCTTAGCCAAAGAGTCACCTGGACGAAGTTATGGGGCACGAAAAAAAGCCCAAATACGGTAACAGTGAGCCACGAGCCACGAGCTGAGGCTCTAGTTTGGCTCGGGCCCAGTGCTTGAGTGGCTGTCAAGAATGTGGGAGTGGAGGACGGTTGTCAAGCATTTCCCTGCTGATGGTGTGGATTGGCTGCAAACTCACATAAGAGGCGAATGGATTTGGAAAAGTTCACTTGTCCAGAGTGCCACGAAGAGTCAAGGACTGGCTGTGAGATATCGAATGTGAGTGGAGTGCTGCAGGAGCTGTGCCTACCTATGTATGCAGAGCGGCACGAGTTGCACTGACGGATGTAAACTCGCATCTCGGACGTGCCTCCGAGTGGAGCATGGTGCTAAGTAGTTGAAAAAAAAAACGACGTCTCATTAGGATCTGAAAGCTGCTAAGGCTGCGTAGTACGAGAGTATTGAAAGGTGCAAGGCTAAAAGGGGTTGTAGCTCAAGGCTCTGATTCCATCTCTGGGATAGCTACGCACCTTCTCCGAGCGCTTCTAACGCAAGGCATTTTTCCATTTGGTTCACATGCATTCGAAGACACACCATCAACGACAACAACATAACGGAGGGGGTGGTTGATCAGACGGAGCGTGTGTAAGACAGAAACTTCGCTGATAGTCTGGTTTGTAAAGCTTTCTCCGTTTATTACGGCATTTTCTCTAGTGCAACATGTGGTGGTTGCTGACCGGCACGCAACGAGGAAACTATCTTTGTCCTGCCATGTCCTACGTAGCACCACCAAGGCTGGGCCTCAGACGGCTTCAAACTTCGTCATCTCGAAACGGGTCCAAAACAAACAGGATAGGTCAATAAGACACTGCTTTTGGTGACTTGGCGCTGCTAAGAAGACAGGGTGTGTTGGATGGCAGGAGAACTGGTCGTAATGGAGGGTCAGTGGTGCGCAGCTACTGGACAGACGAGCGTAGAGGATGGTGTTCAAAGGTAGAGGCTGAGCGTGACCTGATATGACATGACCTGGCCTGACACTTGCGTGCATGGCCAAGAACCCGAAGCTCTCACCCCTCCCAAAAAATATTACGCCTTTCCACGGGCTTCATCAGCAATAGCAGCGAGGGCATAATTCAGATCTCTTGTTGGTTGGTTGACCTGTTAATGTATGACGAGTTGGCTCGCCGACCACGCCTAGCCAACAAACTGGGGATGCAAGGGGCAATCAATATATTTCTAGCCTGTCGATGCACGAGATTTTTTTTTTTTTTTTTTTTTTTTTGGCAGATGATAAGCTCCAAGCACAGAGTCTCTCTGCGTGTACTCCGTACAGACTATGGAGAACACTCCTTCGTTATCACTCAATTGGGAGGCTTGAACTTCAAGATGAGTCCCTTCTACAAAAGGAGTAATTACTGTGCAGACGAACGTACTGTCACACTACATTGCGTGTACACGGCAGTAGTACTGTAGACTCATTCCCAGCGAAGAAATGGGGCCGAGAAGACACAATGTCGACCAGAGAGAAATGGTGCTCACGGATGGTGATTTCGAATCAAACCTTTTCCACCCCTGGCACATTGTCGTGTCTCCATGTTCATCCTCCGTTTTCAGATTTTTTTTTACTTTTGAATGATTGGTGATCCACCTCAGCCTGCGTTAACGTCAATGGCGGTTGATGAGAAGACTGGCACAGATCACTTGTCGGCATGGGATGAGCAGGGGATCCTAAAAGGGATCAGGGGACTAGGAACAAGGGAGATTATCCAAGTGGACATGATCCATGCGCAAGGGTAAGGGCCGACCAGCCCCGGACTCAGGGAGCAAACTGAAGAAAATGAGAGGCTCAACGTCGGACGAAACTGATGCTGAGTTTTGTTTGTGGGTGAGATTGGAGATAGTCAAAGTGCCCTGAATATGTTCGACATGTTTCGTAGATTTCCATGAGCAGGTACCCGGAGTCGATATCAACCCATGACAGATGCCCTGAGAAACGAGAGGGGGTACGGTACGGTACACTGAGTCAGAGAGTCAGTCGGAGTAGCTTATCACTTTAGTCAAGCTTCCTGAGGCACGCCTGGCACTGACACGATTACTAACTGCATTGTGGAGAATGAATGCCGATGTTATTGGAGACCGATTGAAGATCGATATTGCGCGGTGGATTGTGGTTTGACTTGGCCTGGCAACACTGGATCCCTTTCGCCCAAAGTTGTGGTGCTAAAAAAGCGAGCCGGCGCTTGCAAGTGGGATTTGATATTTGCGAATATTGCTGACCCGCTCCCCGTTTACTACCAAGTAATGACTTCGTTTTCAATGCTAGCAAGTGCTAATTCCACCTTTGTCCGTCATTGATGTCGCTTGGGCAGCGAAGTTTATGCGCGCCAGCCTGCATTTGCAGCATTTACGTAGGTACGCGGGTACCTAAGGTACCTTGCTATGTATCAGGTACAGTAGGTACATTGAGTCAGCCAGATTATCATAGAGGAGGGTCGATGTACTGTAGGTAGGTAACCAAATAGATAACAGCAGTAATGCTTGACGCTGGGGCTGTAGGTGCTTTGTAGACACCCCCCAGGTAAGATACGAGGTGTCGGACTGTTGATTAGGTATGGAAGTAACTAATCTAGAGTCAGAGTGTGTTGATGATTCCGATGTTGGGTGTAAGGCGCCCGCTTAAAGCCATAGGTCACAGTCACAGTCACAAACTGTAGGCTGCAGGCTGCAGGTGAAAGGAAGACCGCCTGACTCTGGGTGCATGGGTTGGGGGCATAATCACCTTTACAGTCAGTACTGTAGTTGCTTTCAATCCAGTTCAGGAATGGTTATGCTAACGTGAGATACCTTACCTGCGCGGTACTTACCGTAGGTGAGGTACCTATCTCATGTCAACTGAGTGAAACCTGACTACCTATACCTAACCTTACCTACCTAGCATCTCTCCGCCGCATTCACACTGTCATTCGTCACAAGTCCGACTCTAACAGTCGCTCAGTGGTGGTCTTCACCGCATCCTTCAGGGTATAACTTTCCAGCCATCCTTCCATCAGCAAGCCTCTCTTCCTCAGCCCATGGGTGCTTGCAATCATCATTGTACGTATACCCTTCGTACCCGCCTTTTAGTACCTAAGTACATATGTACCTCTTGGAGATATTCAACTAAGACAAACGCTTCAAGCGGGCTGGCGGGCTTGCTTCCGCGGCTGTATGACCCAGATATGATGCTCAGCGACCAAGGAGGTTGCTCACCTCTGAAAGGGGGGAAAGAGAGATGACAGCGAAGAAAAGTACCCAGGGTAACGAAAATGGAGAGTCCAGTGATCCGCAAGTCTCCATTAACTATTGTAAGTTAACTGCTCCGTCCTTCCTACGTGAGTGCTCCACAAGACAGCAGCAATTACCGGTCAATGTTGATGAGATGGGGGCTTGTTTTATCTTTGGTTTAAGCGTGTTGTTTGAGTGGTGAGTCGGGAAGTTTCATGTGGAAGCAGCCATCAGGCTCATCCAGGCGAACCCAGTCCAAACCCAATCCAACCCCCCTGACCCGTCCATCCCATAATGCTGTCTGTTGTCTACAGGCAGGGTCAGTCAGGCACTTCATATTGCTGCTCAAAAGTACACCTCGTCTGCTTCCTGATACTACTTCGTACCGAGTACAGTGCAAATTATGACGCAGCAACCAACCTCGCATCTAAATAACGGTAGCCGCGTTGAGAAAACAGAGGAGAGGGGTTACTTCGTGTGCGTGGCAACAAAACATACGTTTTGAAAGTGCCACTCCCTCGTATGTACATCCTCGTCGGCGGCTAGCGCTCGCCAGTCCCAAGTCACCTAATAATATGGAACGCTGAAGGGGACCAACAGTAAAGTTGAACGGGCCCAGTTTCTTTTGACTGCAATTTAAGTCCCACTCGCTTAATGCATGCACAGACCATCGCCCTTCTTTTTCTAGCGTCTAGAGGTAGGTACGTAGCGAACTACTACCAACGCTCTTGGCGGCACCCGTACTTTAGTGTGTTGAACAAGAATGGCAATAAGAATCAGCCTGACCAGGAGGGTACATACAGTACTTGAGTCGAGCCTAATTATTCGATGAGACACTACTCTTGCCCAGCTTGTATGGAATAGAAACTCACAAATTACAACCCAGCACAGCAGAGAATTGCTCGACGAAGGAGCAGGAGAGTGCCCTTTCTGTCAATCTATTTGAACGATAGCTACATGACACACAACCGAAATCGAGATCCTGATCAGCAAACGACAGAATAAGGGATAAGAATTGTTGCCCACCACAGCCACAACAACCCCTTCGCATCGATCCAGAAGGACACTACCGACCGACAGAGCATGCAACTGCGCAGAGGTCTGGCCCATGGCATCAATCACGGCCCCATCCGCTGATAAAAGTTGGCACACACAGCAGGATCGGTCTCTCACTAAAGACTGTAGCGTCAACGGAGTGCTGCGTACCTTGCCAAGTACTGCACAGGGCTGACAAAAGGGGTGTCAGGTTGCTGTGTTATGCAGCATTTTATGTAAGTCGCAGCACACCAACGCACTATGTAGACCATCAGGGAGCTATGTAAGAGACGGAACAGATGACAGGGAGCTTTGATCACCCCTGATCAGGTCGCCAGATGCACCAGTACCAGTGGCCCGCAGACCAATATGTTGTCATGTACTATAGGAAGGGCATCACCGAAGGAGGTACTCGTCCCTTCAGTCGTGCGAGGAAGCCAGTCACACAAAAGCAATAGAAAGGTTTAGGAAATGATAGAACTCCTCCAGAACAGGGAACTTGCCAAGAACGCTTTCCCCCTGTTGTCCCAAGTACCAAGGGAGTCAGTAACGGCACGAGGCTGCAACCACGACGACAACGTCATACTATGTGTATACTGACGGTAGTCCAGACTGGTGCACAACGCACCTGGTTTCGTGGTGCAGCCCGTCCCAAAAAAAAAAAAAAAAAAAAAAAGCATACGGAGGACGAAGGAGTCGTACGGTAGACATTGCAGATGGCCTATAATTAATTACGTACTACGCAGTACGCTACTTGGGCGCTTTGCTCTTGCAAGGTCAATGCCAAAGTGGCCAAACCCCAGAGCTCCCATGTCTATTTAGCCCGGCCCTGGACCTGGCTCTGGCTCGGCTTTCTTCCTGGCCATCCCGATGCGATTGAGCAGCACGCGCCCCCCTCCCCTGGACAAGGAATACTCCCCCAACCAGATTTCATGGGAGAACGCTGACGCTGCTACGTGGGTAGTTACAGTAAATGGCACTTTGTGATCCGTTTCATCGCAACTCAGTAAGAAATATATTTCAAGATATTCGCAAACCAACTGAATGAACATGCAGCACAAAGTGCCTGCACTTGGCCCATCTCGCTAAGTTACCAGATGCCGGTCCCATGGTCAGGCACTGGCTGTTGTGTCTGCCGCTGGATGCTTTCTACCGTACCATACCGTACCTACGCACGTCGTCTACTTCGTACTCCATACAGGTACACGGTCCACTGAAGCCCACCAGAGCTGCCCACCGTCGGCACCACGGGCTGGAGCCCACTTGTCCACTCATCTACTGGGTACGCACCAACTTGCCCACTTACACTCCAACGCCATTGGATCACACCCTAACCCACCGTGTTTATTACCACCCCCACCTGTTGATCGTCCACACCCTCCCTCTCCCTCCGTTCTCTCTCTGCCTCTCCCTCCTGTGCAGCTCGCCCTCCCGTCACGCCCACCACGCGAACAACAAATAAGTACCCCCGACCTCCCACGGCTTCCTTCCTCTTCCTTTTCTTTCTGCCCTCACCCAGAATTCTTCTGTCCAACGCCTATATCCAGTTCAACGACTTTTCTGGATTTTTTCCTTCTTTTCTTTTATACCCAACGTCTTTGTTTGTTGTGATACCCAATTCCCTTTGATACCCCAACCCGCATTCAAAATGGCCGAAGAGCAGAAGAACGTCGAGGTCGCTCAGGAGACTAAGCCTGAGACCGTTGTCGCTCCCGTCGAGGAGACACCCGTCGAGACCAAGCCTGTCGAGGAGACCGCCAAGACTGAGGAGGCTCCCGCTGTTGAGGACAAGCCCGCTGAGGAGACCGCTCCCGCCACTGAGGAGGCCAAGGCTGAGGAGAAGGAGGAGGTCAAGCCTATCGAGGAGGGTCATTTGAGCCACAAGGCTCAGGGCCTCAGCTTCCCTAAGTAAGCTCCCTTAGAGCCTGTCGGCACTGCTCTCGTAACGTCTTTTCGCTAATACCACTCTCCAGGAACCTGATCGCTACTAAGGAATTTTTCTTCTTCGGTGTCGAGGCTATCGAGGCCAAGGCTCTCTCTGCCTACCTCAGAGCTGAGAAGTCTGCTGAGACTGCCCACCGTAACATTGCCTGGGCAACCGAGACTGGCAAGGGTCTTCTTTTCGTCGGTGATAAGAAGTCGCCCTCTAGCGTCATCAACCTGGTAAGCGGCGGCTCCACAAGTGCATATAACTGCCGACTTGCATAGCTAACCATTTCCCCCCACACAGGCCGATGCCACTCAGCCCGAGACCGATGGATCTCAGAAGTTCCACTTGACCTCTAAGGGCAACAAGCACACTTTCAAGGCCGCCAACCAGGCTGAGCGTGACAACTGGGTTGCTCAGCTGAAGCTCAAGATCGCCGAGGCCACTGAGCTCGCCGCCACTATCACTGACTCTGAGACCTACAAGCAGACTCTTGAGAGCTTCAAGCCTACTCCCCCTGTGAAGAAGGAGGAGAAGGCCCCTGAGGCTCCCAAGGAGGAGACCAAGTCTGAGGAGGCTGCCCCCGTTGCTGCTGCTGAGGATGCTCCTAAGGAGGAGGAGCCCAAGGAGGAGCGCAAGAAGGAGGAGGTGAAGTCTGAGGAGCCTAAGCGCCGATCTGCTAGCCGCAAGCGTGCTTCCTTCTTCGGTTTCGGCAAGAAGGAGGAGAAGAAGGAGGAGGTCCCTGCTGTCGAGACTCCTGCTGTTGAGGAGGTTCCCGCTGAGGAGACCAAGCCCGTTGAGGAGGTTCCCAGAATTGAGGAGCCCGTCGTCGAGGACAAGCCCGCTGAGGAGGCCGCTCCCGCCACTGAGGAAGCTAAGACTGAGGACAAGCCTGTCGAGTCCCCCAAGGAGAAGCCTGCTGCCACTAAGCGCAACAGCTTCTTCGGCAGCGTCTTCTCCAAGAAGGAGAAGAAGACTCCCGAGCTGAAGCCTACTGAGCCCGTTGAGGCTCCCAAGGAGGCTGAGGCTGCTGAGACCGCTCCCGTGATCCCCCCTGTTGAGGCCACCACTCCTCTTGCCGTTGATGTTACTGCTCCCGCCGACGCCCCTGCTGAGACCACCGAGGCCGTTGCCACCTCCCCTGCCGCTGAGGCCAAGAAGGATGTCAAGGAGAAGCGCAAGTCATCTCTCCCCTTCGCCTTTGGAAAGCGTGACAAGTCCCCCGCCCCCGCCTCCGACGGTGAGGAGAAGTCTGGCAAGAGCCCCTTCTCCAAGCTCCGTGCTACCATCAAGGGCAAGTCCTCCAAGACTGAGGAGAAGGTTGCCGAGGAGAAGCCCGCTGAGGATGCCATCAAGGAGGAGGCCAAGGACGAGACTGACGCCGTTGAGGAGACCAAGCCCGCTGAGGAGGCCCCCGCCACCGAGGAGCCCAAGACCGAGGAGGTCAAGCCTGAGAACGTGGCTGCTACCACCACTCCCGCTGTCACTGCCGCCGCCTAGATGGCGCGCAGCAGCTGATGACTTATTTTCTCTTTTTTTAACCATCACTGAAAAATTTCAACACACGCATGAAAGGGTTGGGAATGGAAGGATGGATCTGCATTTCTTCACAAGATACCGAGATACCCTGTCAAAGACTGTCTTACTGATACCACTTTCCATATTTGCTTTTGCAACGTCTACGAAAACGGAAAAGGGTCTGGAAACAGGCCGCCGAAAATTTATGAAAAAAAAAAAAACGTCCCGGCTGCCAGCCTGTGGCATGCTCTCTACTGTTTCCTTGGTTTTTGTCTGATACCCGGATCGGAGATAATTAATACCTAATAATACAACTGATTGCGTGTTGAACAATTTATCCTCTCTCTTGTGACTGCAACGAAGTGATTATATCAGAGAACGTCTTGTCCCTCCCGAATTGCCAAGTCCCGTGAACGAAGGTTGGAGTCTTGTGGGACGTTGATTGTTCCTCTGCACGATGTGTAATTCCATGTATATAATCTCCACGCCATGGTTTCCTCTCAAGATTCGATCTCGGCATGGGCGCAGTAAGTACCGGTTTTTCTAGGTACATGTCATCGTACATGGAGACAGACTCCGGGTCTATATTGAGTAGGGCTTGGGTTCTTTGTTTTTTTGTTTCCCATATTCGGGTCCGTCTCTGTTGTAAAAACGAGGTTATTCGAGCCCATAAGAAAGTCTTCAGGCTCGATTGAGCAGACCTGTTTCAATGCCACCGATAATCATAAACCGCACACAACAGTGCTAGGCTATGACGCGGTAGTAGTAGCAAAATATGTGAAGATAACCATTGCATCTGCATGAAAGAGATCCCAGGTATTCAAAACGCTGCATCATAATCACCAAGGAAGCACATCGCAAAACTCAGATATTATGATTATATTTCCTGTTTCTTTTACTTCATTTTCCATCATCTCGTAGTTTTCTTCCCTCAAGGCTAAGTTTGCAGAGGCTTGCCCATTCCACCAGACGTCACCATCTTGGTGACTTGGTACTCGGCAATACCATCCAGGGACCCTTCTCGGCCGAAGCCGCTCTCCTTGACACCACCGAAAGGTGACGCAGGATCTGAAATCAGGCCAGTGTTGACTCCAACCATGCCAACTTCGAGACTCTCGGCAATGCGGTACACGCGCTCCAGGTCTCGAGAGAAGAAGTAACCAGCAAGACCCACATTCGTGTCATTGGCCATCTTGACAACCTCCTCTTCCGTATCGAATGGGAACAAACCAGCCACTGGCCCGAAGGTCTCCTGGGTGGCCATGTCCATCTCAGGAGTCATATCACGGATCACAGTGGGTGCATAAAAGTTGGGGCCGAGGTCATTGATACGCTGACCACCGATGGTCACCTTGCCACCTTTCTTCTCAGCATCCTGCACGTGTGCCTCTGCCTTGGAAACTGCGCGGTCGTGGATAAGAGGCCCATGGGTAATACCCTTCTCAAATCCGTTACCGACTCGGAACTCTTCGACCTTGGCGGTGAGCTTCTGGGCAAACTCGTCATAGATGCCCCTCTGCACGTAAATGCGGTTTGCGCAGACACAGGTCTGGCCTGAGGAACGGAACTTGGATGCGATAGCACCTGTGACTGCAGCATCGACATCGGCGTCGTCGAAAACAATAAAGGGAGCGTTGCCACCGAGCTCCATGGAGAGCTTCTTGAGAGTTCCTGCTGACTGCTTCATGAGGAGTTTGCCGACAGGGGTAGAACCGGTAAAGGAAATCTTCTTAATGGTCGGCGAAGAAGTCAGCAACTCTCCAATCTCGGCTGTGTTCTCGTGAGCAGTCACGATGTTGACGACGCCCTTGGGAATACCAGCGCGGTGAGCTAGCTCAGCTAGAGCCAAGGACGTGAACGGAGTCTCGCTGGGCGCTTTGCAGACCACCGTGCAGCCCGCCGCAAGGGCAGGGCCAATCTTTCTGGTGATCATGGCAGCCGGAAAGTTCCATCTGCGCAAGTGTCAGTCTATACAATGTGGCCTCCTTTGGAAGGAAATCACGGGGTTCGGGCTCACGGTGTAATCAACCCACAGACTCCAACAGGCTCCTTGACGGTCCAGACGCGGTTTCCGGGGACAGAGCTGGGGATGGTGTTGCCGTAGACACGGGGCGCCTCCTCACTGAACCACTCTAGAAAGTTGGCGGCATACACGGCTTCGCCCTTTGCATCAGCCAGAGGCTTTCCGTTCTCCCAGGTGATAAGCGTAGAGATATCCTCGGCATTGGCCATCATCAGGTCGTACCAAGCACGCAGCAGCTTGGAGCGCTCTCGGCCGGTCTTGGTGCGGAAGGCAGGCAAAGCATCGGCAGCAGCGGTAATGGCGGACTGGGCGTCGCTAGTGTCGAACTCGGGACTCGTACCAATAAGAGCGCCAGTAGAGGGATCTGGAGGGAGTGTTAAGAGGCCATAAGCAATAGGTGATCTTGTGGCAGGATGGGAATAGAACGATGAGTGAGGGTCAGGGTACAACTGAACTTACCATTCACCTTGAAGGTCTTGCCCGACTTAGCCGCAACCCATTGACCATTTACATAGCAGACATTTTGCTTCAATAGAGAAGGATCATTAAGCTGCAATCTGTCAGCTTACATGTGCCAATCACTGCATTGAGGACATCACCGACTCTGGGAGGGGCGAGGTTGGAAGCCCGGCGGGCGATGATTAAAGCGATGCCATGACCGTGTCGCAAAGCTCCCCTGCTCGAAGGAGCCAGGATGCGCTGCAGAAGTGTCATGACGACTATCGGTCCAGAAATCCGGCGGTAGGGGCAGGAAATCGCAATTTTATCAAAGGCACACAAAGAGAAGGAAGTCCAATTTCAAAGAGGAAACGCAATTGATTGTTAAATAAGTCAAGTCCGCCGGCGATTCCAGGAAGATTTCAGCAACTGGATGACAGATGGCGGGGTGACGTCTTATGGGGAAGCAGTTCGTGGTGGAGCAAGAAATCCGGGGCCGGATCAGGTTCCGGTCCGGCCATTGAAGCACAGAGCGGGATGGATGGCTGATGGTTTTTTTTTAGGGGTTTATTCTCGACCTTTGCTTAATTAGGGTAATAGAATGAGAATTGATGATCAAATCAGGAATATTTTTTGGACAGGCGTTCGTTGCAGATGCAATACACGGCTGAGTCTCTTTAGCCAGATGAATCATTTTTTTTTATTAGAAATGCCTGTCACCAATAAGGTAGACTACAAGCTACCAAAGCAACATGCTGTAATTACCTAGTTACCTGTTGACCATCCTGCTCAACTTGATTAGCTTCGTCATCTAGGACATAGATAAGCTACCTCAACCCAAATAGTACACGTCTATTTACACAAACCAAAAGCACCTACAACTACTGGTAGACTTGGAGTGCGCTCACAACACTGGCTCGGTCAGAAGACGGATATCAATACATCAGATGGTTTAGTATCATTCCTGCATAATAATTCTTTCAGAGCCGAATGCCCCCCCATGAGAGCTCAGCTACTCCTGTACTATGTTAACAATCCCCATGGAAGAGATGTAACAGACCCGAAACTCCAAGCCCAATTGACTCAAGGAAACCCCAAGACCTTTGCCGAGCAGGTAGCAAGCAAAATTTCTACGTAATCGGTAGCAATAATATAAATAGTAATAAAGTAAAAGTAAGGAAAAGGAGAAGAAAAGTATTGATAGAAACAAAGAACAACCAGTTGTTCCTTTCTGTTGTTTTATTTTCGCTTGCATTTCATCTTTGCCGCTCCTTGCTCAGCTATATCTCGTCTGCTGAGATCGCAAGGGTAGCTGGCGGTCAAGAGTGTGAAAGGCTTGTGTTCGCGGAGTGTAAGGGGTCTGTTGGAAAACGGGAGACCTCATACTACCCATCTCCCATCTCTGTGTGTCCTTAGGCTCGGAGCGATCAGAATACTCCTCTTCATCATCACTCAGCTCATCGTTGGTCTTGTTTGGGAGCAAGCCGTACGCAGCAAAGCCAAGGTTAACAGCATACACGACCCTATTTATATGGAATTAGCCCATGTACGACCTTACAAGACGAATGAAAGGGTGGAAAAAGAAACTCACATGAGGTATACGGCGACAACAAGGGAGCCTTGTGCAATCCTGCAATGACCGTAGCTCCCATACGGCTTAGCAAGGCCACAGCCCTTACGCCAGTACCAGGCGACGTGCGCAGGATATCGTTTATCGACCATGTCAGGGCCGATAAGGCCATAGACGCTTGTGGTGTATAAGGCAGTCATTCCGAGGCTGATAAATGTGCCCACGATAGGATACCAGACTTTCATGATAAACGCGGTAAGCTTGGCCATCATCATGAATAATGAGAGAACAGCGATGGCAACATTGAAGTTTGTGAAACTGAAGAAAAAATCCAAAGAGCGATTAGTTACAATCAAGTCTTCAACTCAAAGGAATGCAATTTTTAGTTACTCACGTTCGGGTCCAGATGAGAGCCAGGTGAGGCTGAGGAACATGGTTGGAATAGGCATAGAGAACGATGGCAGGGTTGGAGTTGAGGCGATGATCCCAACCAATCTGCCACATCTCAGAACGCCAGAGATCAGGTTGGGAGATTCCAAATATGACGAGAGCAGAGACAGTGCCGGCGAGCTCAAACGGCATGAGCCACCATGTTGCCTTGCGAGAAATTTTAGGCCATTTGCGGAAGAAGAGACGATAAGTCTGGGGGCTATCACGGCTCGGCCTGCGTTGGAAGAATGAGAAAGGCATGTTGGATTGGTGAGAGTTTGTTGAAGTTTCAGTATCAGGATTCAAGTCGGTGTCAAGTTCAGCGGAGAAGATAAGTCGTCAATCGTTCCGGCCTCCTGGCACACCTCTCAGAGGGTGAAGGTCTGTTCAAAAGTATTGAACTTCCCTTGTCGCTGCCGCTATCAAAGCGTCACTCTGACGATAATCGCCAGCCTACAGTACTCCTTGTTGGTATGCTCTTGTTGGTCAAATACTGCACAAGCAGCTATAATCGTGTTCGCATGCGGGTCTTTCGCTGAGAAGGTCTAGGAGGATTTGCCGGTCTTTGGTCGCAGCTTTGGTCGGGGAAAGCCAGCCAGTGGGGGGGTTGGAAGAGGTTCTTCTTCTTTCTTTAGCTGCCTCAATTCTTCCAGGGCGGTGCTGGGTAACAAAATAACACTTCTCAAACTCCTCACTCAAACGTACATAGCAGAGAATGGAGAAATGGGAAGAAGGCGGCAGGTTTGGGGGCGAGCATGGCGTTTAAGGGCCATGATGTGGCCAAGCGGAGAGGGGCGCACCCTTGTGAAGGCCATTTCGGAGAGGCGGCTGACGGGTCTCTTCCGCAGAGACTTGGGGTCGTTCAGGCGCATTTTTTGCTGGCTGCAGCCGCTCAACGAGAGCTGTCGACCGATGCCATGATCCACGGCATCGCATGCAGGCGAGTCCACGATCCAATGAGGAACCGGGACGGTGTGCCGTCACCGGGCTGTAAGCGCCCGGGCGGGGAGCTCGCAAGGCCATCGGGGGTGGAGGGGCCGCCCGATTGGCCGGGAATTCGGCAGCCCAACCTCCTGCCAGGCCAATCACCGCTTCAAAACAGGCGCTGAGCTGTGTGAAGTGCCGTACCAGCACATACTACGATGAGCAAGGGTATGCCATCCCTCTCCTCTCACTTTCTCTTCTCCTCCCCCCTCTCTCTGTGTCTAGAAATGTGTATTTATGGCGGACGTCGACCCATATTCTGCTCAACTGCCGAAGCCTCCGAGTTGGCGCTGAGTTCCTTTCTCATCACATACGAAAGTACGTGCCGTCTTATGGAAGGTTGTCAATCACAAAGCCCCGCTGCTGTGTAAAATACCCTCCCTGGTAAAGATCGGTCTCTACTTTATAATCCGTGCTCCCTCTTGCTTGACCAGTCTTAACCCCCCCATAGCCGCTATGCATACTCTCATCATGCGACTATGGAGAGGAATCATGTCAGATTTTTGTCGCAAACGCTCGGGTTTGAAGAAAAGCCAAGGCAATGTCCGGCACCGACATGTGGTGGATTTAGCGCTGCCGACGTCGTCTCGGCCCTTCATTCAAATTCTCAATCGGGACGAATCGGGCTTTGCTTTGAAAATGATACCCATCAACTCTTGTCCATCTGCCGACTTCTCATGTTTTCATATTGCAATTCAAGTAGGCGAATCAGCTTGCTCGTGTAGGAACGAGCTATTTAGTTGCCGTTGTGCATTGGGACTTACAATTCGAAGCTCTCGATCTCTTTGCAGCGTAAATCTTCTCGTGCCTTTAGCAAACCACCGCAATAGACAGCGCGATGGGCCTCGCGATAGTAATCAGTAATTGTTTTCTAGGCAGTTCGACTACACAATAGCCCCAAAATTATACTTCTTCCACCATATTTATACAGAGGTTGTCTCTTCTCGAGGAGAGAGGATTGTAACTCGTAACAAGGAAGGCGAATGTCCTACGTTTCATCGAGTGTGGGGAATGATAATCACGCCAGCTACCCTAGAGATGCCTCTTTAAACCTCAACTCAAGAGATGCTGGTATGAGAGAGAGACGTCATGATGGAATAATTGATGATATTGGCCTATTTCAGAACCATGTTGCCCTGGTATTTACTCTGTAGTTCCGCTGCAGAAACCATGGATAGCATTATCATCAAAAATACGCAGGAGAAGGCATCAAGGCATCAAGGTATCAAGTGTCATGGTTTCGCAAGTTCTTGGGGTGAGTGAGTGTGAGATGACAAAGTTAGTAGTACAGGTGAAATGAAACCAGACTCTGGTGCCCAGCCCCCTTTCCCAACGTTAGTCCTCGAGGGCGGAGGATGTGAGCCTCAAACCTTGCTTTGCCGATATGCTGGTGGTAGTGGTTGATAAGGGTGCAGCCGTCTGCGACGTGGTGTATCAGCAATGAAAATTAAGGTCATTATCTTTTAGTAGACGTGGCACTAGTTCCTCATGGGCACATCATCATAGATAATCAGTATTTGACATGCAATAATACCCTTCCAATACCTGGTAAACAGACTTGACTGACGGATTGCCGCAAACTGCAAGGCGCCGGCATATGAGTAGGCAGGTTGACAAGTCTGTCCGAGGTATCTACGCAATCGCTTGGCTGATAGAATGCGGGAAGCATGATCTAGAAGCATAAGCGAAGACGCCTCTTACCTATCGTGTAATCGAATTACCAGGGAGAACCTCCACGCTTGAGCTAGGTTGCGCCAGGCTGCGCCAGTTTTTTTTCTCCTTATTCAATTGCACTCGGTATCTTAGCGGAGGGTTACTGTTGGACGATCTGATCATCTGCGGCTTTCTTGTTGAAAACAGGCTTATGGGACAGAAGGCCAGGTGCCAAGATTCGACAGTTGAAGCCCCATACTCCTTTGGTTTTCCTTCATCATCCCAAGTCCACTCTGGAAGGTATCAAAAAGGGTACCTTGCAATCCCGGGATGGGTACTCTATACATATGACGTAGATGGCGCAAAATGCTCTAATACTGGATTGAGTAATTAGTTAGTTGTGCGCCTAATACAGTGGTACAGTAAGACATTAGGTCTTTTCTTGGGTTATCCAGCCATTCAAGTGTACGGCACTCGGGGGGAATTGTGCACGCATTTTGATGCTCCATCGACCCTTGATGAATAATAAGGCAGAATGGGCACGGGACAGTCGACAGACTCCACGAGCGGGACGTGGCGCGCTCAAGAGACTGTTCTAGACCACCGTGATCGTCATTGGGCCTTCTGGATCTGGGCTGTGAGTTCCACAGGCTGGTTTGGCAGCGTTGTCGGCTCTGCCCCAATCGACCCTTTTGTGCAGGCACTAAATCGGGGACTTTTTATTTTATTATTATTTTTTATTCCTCGTCTTGCTCTCACACTTTCGCTCACTCACCATATGCACCTCTTCGGCCTGTGACTTCGTTATCCCATCCTTCGGGGTTTCGGATTTTCTGGCTTTTTTCGTGCGTGCAAATATACCTTTAAACTGACCCATGCATACTGTGTTGTCAAAGTCCTCATCACTAATTACTCCGTGGACTCCGTACGTACCACTAGCGACCTCTCGTTTCCTCTCTCTCTCTCTCCCTCTCTCTTTGCCATTACAGCTCCCTGCTAGGCTTATGAGAAAGTAATTTTGAAGGGGCTATCTCATCAGCCACATGGGACTCAACCCCAAGAAGGGAAATTCGAGAACGCATGTACATAAAAAGAATCGGGCTTGCGATGGACTTGCAGACGCCACAACTCATGACGGTGGGCTTGAGACTAGACTTGGCGGTCGTGTGCGGTGCGCTGGTACCACAGCACGTATTATGTATGGGTATTTTGTTCTAGACGATCTGTGACCAATTGATTGATTGATGGTGTTCGATGCTCGATTTTCCGAACAGTCCGTCCAGGCAGATGCAGGTCTGGACCCTGGAGAGGCCTCAGCAAGCCCTTGTTGGCGAGGCAGATGCACAAGCACACTACCTTTGCACCTGGTCTGTTCCTGATGTACACCATACTTCATGTTATGTACTCTCTCTGGCAAGCGCGTTGAACGGAGAAGCTAGGTAGTACTTCATATGGCGTAATCTGTACCTCAGCTGAAGTTGACGTCGCTTGCCAAGACACGGTAGCGACCGTATGGGACCCCCCCTCCAGTGTCTTGGTTGACTATCCTATCGAGGGTTACGTACTTATTTTGGGTCCGCTACAGGTGGTGCAGAGGTCTATGAGCATTCTAGGCCCTTGGACCCCATGGTTCCTACGCAGCTAGTGGCCTGATTGATGATCAAGCTTATGATCGACAAGGAATGGAGGGGTCGAGTCCTCTGCTATGTTCTGTGCTGTACCCATCTGCAGCTCTGTGTTTCGAGAGGCAAAAAAAAAAAAAAAACAGAAAAAAGGAAAGACACCTGATTTATTTTTGGGTGTTTGACGTGATGTGATGTGATGTCTGAATTTCACCCAAGGCCAGCGTTTATACGGAGCAGTTAGTTAAACATTACCTTACTGCCCCCATCATTTCTCCAATTCCCCAGTGGATTGGGCCTGTGCGGTACGTACTGCTTGGCTCGGCCGGTCTGGGTCTGTTCAATGTCCGCCCGTCCCATCCATTCCCTGTCTCTAAACCGCTCCAGGCAAGCCCTGTTGTCGTCAAGCAATCTGTACACAGTAGAAGGCCCATTAGAGAAGTGCCATAGCAGGTGTGGAGCCTTTGATTCTTCGGATCTGGAGCAGACAACATGCTCAGGACTTGAACCACGTCCCTCCGACATGGGCATCCCTCATGTTGTAATTGTAGTCAGTTACAGTACCTGTACAGATTAGTTCCAGACTCTTCTCTCTTCTCTCCCCCCTCTTCCCAGTTCAACCCCTTTGCTATTGAACCACGCGACAGGCACTCGTGGAATCCCTCACCAGTTTGTTTGTAAGCCACGCCCTTTTTTTTTTTTTTTTTTTTGCCCGTCTATGTTGTGGCTCCGCAGTCATGCTTCTCGCCTCAAAGTACAGGGGACGTTGAGCGATAGTTTCTCCCTCCAGCAGACGGCCAGCATTGCGTCATGGTTTTATTTGACTACAGTAGATGCGTACGTGGGTGCTACTTATTCATTGCTTCATACTCTGCCCGTAATCGGTACTCAGCACTCTTCTCTCGGAGACATGGCGGGAACAAGGCTGCAGTGACGATGCTCCATTTAGTTCCCAGCCCACGGGACCTAGAGAATTTACGATGTAGTACGTATGAGAGTGCTAGATGGCACTTGTCTGTGTGTCTGTGTGTGTTATATGTGGCGCGTTATTACCGTTCTTCGCGCCTGAGCGGTGGAGAGAGACACCGGCCTTTGAACTGAACGGTCATGGCCACCTCCACACCTCTTTGTGGTCTACAAAATATTCCTGCCCCTGCGTCCTCCATAGTTACACTTCTACCTACCTCAGGTAGACATTGAATTCTGTCTGCAAACAACCGAGACAGTATGTCGTTCTGTATTGTTATGTAGAGAAGTAGGCAAGGTAGGCGATATGCAACCTACCTTAGGTTCCTAGCTTATCAATGCCAATAAGCTGACCTCGTACGCCATGCCTTGTTAGGCCCCAAAAGCTTGCGAATTGTTCATTTTCTAGCCAATAACGTAATTCGACTCTGACTGCTTGGGAGAAGCTCGCACAAACAGGCGGAACATCGGAAACCTGGTGTTCGAGGGATGGGATTCTATCGACTTTAGTGGTTGCTATTTTTTCCCCTTGGCTTAGTTTCCCATAAGAATGGCTCCAAATACCGATCCAGTAATAATTAGTCGTTAGCTATGAGATGCTGGGTCTTTGGTTTCTTTTGCTAGGGTCCCTTTTGAGTATGGTCAGACTCAGAGGGTGCCGTGCGGTGCTCACACTCTCTCCACTCGCGCACTCGCGCTCACTTGCTGCACCCGACTCGTTTGCCTTGTGCCTGTCTGTGTCGTCTCATCTCGAGTCTGGCCTCCTGGCTTCCCTGACTTTTTTTTTTCTTTCCCGGACCCATACTCTATCCCCCGGCCTTAAGGTCCATGTCCATGTCCATGTCCTTGTCGCTGTTCCTTTGCCCCATTCCTGTCTCTTCCATTTCTGCTGCTCGTACTCTGTACATAGCCAGTTGCTCCGGACCTATGTGCGACGGCTGCTGTTGGAGGAGGTAGTAGCCCCTCTTCAATTTCTTCCAGTTTCTCTTTTTCTTACTCACTTACTTCTAACGCTCTCATCGTTCTTTTTGCTCGCACAAATCCCATCGAAGCGTATTCACCAGACTTGGATGACTTTGGCTGGATTCTTGACTTGGACTCCTCCTCGATTGCTCGCCGCCGATCCGGCCTCAAAGATACAGCCTCACACGGTCTGTGACCCTGCAACCTAAAGACTTGGGAGGTGTCTCGTGCGTGCGACTCTTCCGACCTTGATGCGTTCTGATTGCCAACTTCAAGCCAAAAATTACCATTGGTCTTATTATTTTATTTATTTTTTACTCCATACCCAAAATACGAAGTACCGGCCACACACACATTATAACGCTTGCCTCCACCATCTCGCTCCTTGACCTTGAGAAGCTTTCAACACCAAAGAAAGCACCGGATGAGATTTGAAGACCAAGGGAATTGGGCTTGACAATACATGCTGAAGACCTGCTGGGCTATTCTCACCTCCAAAAACACCCACTGGAAGTATTACTACCTGAACTAAGAGTTGCATATTTTTATCGACCATTGAAGCCGCTTAGGCCCCATGTTCTTGGCCAGCAACCTTTACTTGGACATACTAATCTAATACCTGGCTCACACACCTCACCTCTCACCCACGATTGCGAAACCACGATAATACTGGGTGCCTCAACCGACCTTTTCGCTGAAGCGGCGGCTTCCCCCTCGTCTTTTCTTGTACTTGTAACCCCCGCAAGGCCGAACCATCGATACTTTGGATGTGCAGGAGTGGCAGGGTCTGACTTTCGCTCCTGTTTGGGTAGGTAGCTTCTATCGCGGTCACTCACCTCAAGCTCGCCTGCCCAATTCTCGACAACATATATTCAAGCAATCTGTACATAATCATACCTACCTACATACTCCCGACTATCATCTCCTTACCTTGTCATCGCCGCCTCTGTCGCCCTCTCTAACCCACGCGCACGAATCTCCATCCATTCACAATCTCTCGCCTGCTGCATCGCAATCCTCAAGCCCAAGCCAGCTGGTAGCCTTGGACTCGCAGTCCCTCCGGGGCTTCGACTCCGGCCCTGCCCCCGGCGCATTCATGCAGCAGCACCGTACCAACGACCGCTCTGCCTCTGCCTCTGCCTCTGTCCCCGCCCACGACGCTGGTTCTTCTGATCGTGCTCCTCTTTTGACCGCTCTCGATAACCATCCGGGCCGTCTCGATCAGGTTGCCTCCGTTGCCACCTCCTCGACGGCCGTTCCAGCTGCATCAACTGCCGAACCGAAGCCAACTACTGGTGCACCATTGACGCTCTCCAATTTCTTCGCTTTTGAGCGCTCTCGACGACAAGCCGCAGCATCATGGACGCAAATATCTAACCACAGTGTATCTGCCTCCTTCGTACCCAAACCCACTCCTCCCGATCTTTCCTCTGCAGTAAAGGGCACGGCTTTCTCATCCGGCGCCATTGATCAATCAAGCCTTTACGCAGCTGGTACTGGAGGGCCCACGGCACCCACAAATCGAAGCCTCATCCAGCCTCCAACCCCGGCGAAGCGTCCGCCGACCAGCAGCAGAGGCGATTCTGCTATGCATCCATCACCTGTCAAGAAGCCTCGCACTGGTACATCGCCGCCTCGCAGGGTTGACATTCCTTCACCGGCCTCCGGCTTGGCCATGTCCGCAAGAAATCATTTGGACGGACCAATTTCACCCCTCTTCTTTTCCCATTCATCATCGAGACAGATTAGCCGGCCATCTACCTTCCCAACGGCTGAGGCTACTGCCTGTATGCTCTCACGCATGCGGGAAGACCCTTCGGGAGCTGTAACAACACTCAAGTTGCCACGAGCTAGTGTGAGCGCGGTCAGCGCAGCCAGGTCAGAAAGCACCCCTTCTGGCAGCTTGTCATCGTCGATGGACGTGCCAGCGCAATCCTCAACCCCAGACAGCCGGACTCTTCCCCCAGGTCTGCAAATACTCCAGGGTCTGGGAGTTGTGGAGTTTTTGGAGCAGGATGAGCGTCCTACCTTTCTGATTGACCTTGAAAACACGGCCAATGCGAACCGCGCTGGACTTCACATATTATACTATAACGCTTCATTGCGCGCTGCCCATGCGGTGTTACAATCACTATCGGTAGATCAGGATGATGTGAGCCCGGATAATGATTTCGGACGGTTCAAATCATGGATAATGCGACCAGTCAAGGGGTCGTCGGACCTGAACCAACCCTCCCATGTATACGGCGGAATTACTTGGAGATTCTCCACGCTAAGAAAGAGATTTCGGTTTGTTAGCGGCAGTGGAAGCTCTGTCAGATTAAGGTCGCCAGCACTGATGGCCGACGAGACCGACGGTGTAGACCAAGCTGTTCGACAGCAAACGCCAGACATACCCATGATCCCTGATGCCGAAATCATTGATGCCCCTGACTATTTTGCTGGGGTCCAGCCATATGATTCTGACACCAACGTGGACGTGATGGATGAAGGCCATCTGCCATCACATCCTGATGCATTCACTAACGAAGTGCTTAACTCCCAGCCAGAAAGATCCATCTTCGACTGGACGAGGATACCTATTACGGACAACCTCCCCGAACACATTCGATTTGCTCGGTCGGTCAACTGGGCGGCTACTCCTCTAGGCCCTATTGAGGAATGGCCTGCCGGTCTCAGAGCGATGTCTAATCTGGTTATGGGCAGCCCCCATCCCGCAGCAATGTACTGGGGGCCTCATTTCGTTGCTATCTACAACGCTGCCTATGTCGACATGGCAGGTCGGAAACACCCACAGCTGATGGGTGCATGCTACCAAGACGCCTGGCCCGAAATCTGGGATGAGATCAAACCTGTTTTCAAGAGCGCTCTTGAGTCTGGCCAAGCCACCATGAAGCATGAGAACCAACTTTTTATCAATCGGAACGGGTTTTTGGAAGAATGCTTCTTTTCATGGTCTGTTGTCCCCATGGTAGGGGGTGACGGCGAAGTTGTTGGTTTGTATAACCCTGCTTTTGACAACACAAGACGAAGGGTCAGCGAGAGGCGGATGCTCATGCTGCGCGAGATCGGCGAGAGAACCGCAGCAGCTACTACTGTACGTGGTTTCTGGCCCCAAGTGCAGAAGGGTTTAGAGTTCGATGAACACGATGTGCCATTTGCACTGATTTACTCTGTCAGAGAAGAGACGGAGAGCGATGTCTCTTCGCTTCATTCTGGAAGTTTGAGTCATTCTCCACAATTGATTCTCGATGGCTCACTTGGCGTTCCCGAAGGCCACCACGCAGCGGTGTCGAACCTGGATCTACGACAATCCGAGGAAGGCTTTGCTCCTTATATGCGCCAGTCACTGGCAGCCGGTGGCGTCCCGATCATCCTGTCTGAGGAAGCTGGCACTCTTCCCAAGCACCTGATTGAGGGACTACAGTGGAGGGGATACGGTGACCCTTCCAGGACCTTGGTTGTCTTCCCGGTTACTCCAATCACGGCAGGAGAGGCAGTTGTCGGGTTTATTGTGATAGGTGTAAACCCTCGAAGACCATTTGATGAGGATTACAAGCTGTTTATACACCTTTTGTCTCGACAACTGGCCACGTCGATGGCTTCCGTGGTTCTCTTTGAGGAAGAAATTAAACGAGGTCAAAGAGCAGCTCGGCTGGCTGCGTTGGACCGTCAAGAACTCTCTATACAGCTCCATCTCCGAACACAAGAGGCGGTGGAAAGTGAATATAGATTTACTCGAATGGCCGAGTTTGCGCCCGTCGGAATGTTTATCGCCGATTACGCTGGCAAAATCAACTATTGTAATGATATGTGGTGGCAGATATCACGCCACTCCCGCGAGGAAGATTCCGTAGACACTTGGATGGATAGCGTTCGAGACGAGGACCGACCTAAGTTGGAGGCGGCATGGAATCGACTCTTGACGGAGAAAGTAACAATATCAGTCGAGTTTCGGTTCAAGTGTAGCCAAAGGAATGGGGGCAACACCATTGACACTTGGGTACTCATGAGTGCGTACCCCGAGAAGACGCAGGACGGCAGTCTCAAGTTGATATTCGGCTGCATCACGGACATTTCATCCCAGAAGTGGGCAGAAAAGGTCCAAAGTGAGCGCCGTGAGGAGGCTGTAGAACTCAAACGACAGCAGGAGAGTTTTATCGACATCACCAGTCACGAGATGCGGAACCCGCTATCAGCAATCTTGCAGTGCGCCGACCAAATTGCCAATAATATATCTGCCTTCAATCTTCATAATGACAGAGAGGCGGTGGAAACCTTGCTGGATAATTGCCTTGATGCGGCCAACACGATCAATCTCTGTGCCAGTCACCAGAAGCGAATCGTCGACGACATCCTAACACTTTCCAAGCTCGACTCTAATCTCCTAGCCGTTGCACCCGTGGATGAGCAGCCTGTACGGGTAGTACAGCGATCATTAAAAATGTTCGAGGCTGAGCTGACCGCTCACGATATTGGGTTCGAGTTCCGTCTTGACGATAGCTTCGAGAAACACGACATTAAGTGGTTGAAGCTTGACCCATCAAGACTGCAACAAGTTTTGATCAATCTGATGACAAATGCCATCAAACTCACGCAAGGGCGAGAGAAGCGAAAGATCACCGTAAGCCTTGGCGCATCAAGAGATATTTCCGAGATGAGAAATAAAGGCGTGGCGTACATGGACAGAATCGATCAACAGCGAACTGCCACCATGAACATCAACAATCAGGAGATGTGGGGACATGGCGAGGTGATCAACCTTCACTGCACCGTTGAGGACACCGGTCCAGGCCTTCTCGAGGAGGAAGTCATGGCACTTTTCCGGCGTTTCCAAGAAGCAACACCGCGAACACATGTCCAGTACGGAGGATTGGGCTTGGGTTTGTTCGTCTCTCGAATTCTGGCTGAGATGCAAGGCGGTCAGATTGGTGTTTCCTCCCAGAAAGGTGCTGGAAGCAAATTCAACTTTTACATCAAAGCTCGCCGTTCCATGGACCCTCCCTCCGACTGCGAGCGTATTGCGCCGTATAATATTCCTCAAAAGTCCCAGTCCCCTGTGGTGACCACGAAGCCTCAGCCCACCCACCCGCTCTCGCAAACACAGCCTCAGGACCATGGCCAATTGTACGATGTGCTTATTGTCGAGGACAACATTGTCAACCAGAAGGTTCTTCAAAGGCAGCTGCGTAACTGCGGAAACAACACCTTTGTGGCAAACCATGGAAAAGAAGCCCTCCAGACACTCCAACGTTCCAGATTCTGGTTAGGTCAAGAAGCTGAAGGTGTGGATATTTCCGTCATTCTGATGGATCTGGAGATGCCGGTAATGGACGGCATGACTTGTGCTCGCAAGATTCGGGAGCTGGAGAGGGAAGGAACAATTGTTAAACACATTCCCATCATTGCGGTAACAGCATATGCGCGACCGGAACAAATCGAGAGCGCCAAAGCTGCTGGAATTGTATGTGGAAACTTCCCCCAGTGCCCTTTATCAAAGATTTTCTAACGTCACGTTTTAGGATGATGTGATTTCAAAACCATTTCGCATTCCCGAATTGATCCCCAAGATTGAGGAACTTGTCAGCAAGTATAGCGACCTTAGTCTTTCCTCCAAGGAGTAATATTGTTGGCCTCGGCCACCGCTTAGCTGGAAGGTATTCGACGACCATACAACAACTTTACCTCCCTCACTATCCCTGGATATAACCTATATTGGTAGCATACAACTACCGCTGCCGCCGCCCTAGGTGTGCATTCTTGGTATAAATTTTTTTGCATTATGATGAGAGCGAGCCTGGATAGGCAGCTACAACTATGGCTCCCCGGGTATTAGATTCCTTATCCTGCCTTGTAACATGGCGCCATTCGAAGGGGTTGTTTTTGTTTCAGTTGTGGCTTCTTCCTTTTTCTGTTTTTCTGTTCGGTTTTTAGGACTACCCCATATAGCATGGCTTCAATGACTGGCATCTGGCGTTTTGGAAGAGGGGGGGCGGGGGCAAATAATTGTTTCCTTGACGACATGAAAGAGAGAAAGGAGATACCAAATACCTGGAGGTCATTTTTTTTTTTCAAGTTGAGCGTTGGGGTTCTGGTTGACATACATACATATAATAGGGCTAGGAAAAACGAGATGGCATTATTGTAGATACAATCAAATATAAAGACAGGAAAGACAGGTACAGGCACGGGGCCTTTGGTCCAGTCGGTTATGACGCATTTGTGACATGCACCTATCGTACTTTGCCCTTATTAACTTACGGCTTCCTTTTATTCGACGCAGAGGTTCGTTCTGTCTGTCCTCGGCTTCCACTTCTGCACCAGATGAGATCCAAGACACTGAACTCCCTAGTCCTCCTTCTCTCTAAGATTGTGCTTCTGTGCTGGCTTCCGTTTCTGAATACGAAAAGCTTCGTCGACACCAGATTTCCTTCCATGCTAATTTAGCGGAGAGCATAAAAACACCTGCCCACTTCTGCTTCTTTGGTTCTTTTTCTCTTCCTTTCATCATCATCACTATTATCATTCCAATCAGTAATTCTTACTATTTATCATTATTCTTGTATCCTTATTGCAGCCACCTTGGTCAAGTGATCCGGGTCTCTGTTCTCCTCATCGTCTTTATCAACAGTCCCAAGTGGTTCATCACCATCGAGTAACTCATCCAGCAAAACGTTCATATCACTGACCAATTCATAAGTCGGAGCAGGAAACCCGTATTAACAGAATAATAGACCAGCATAATGCTCGATTCAATCAGAAAATTGCCCAGATTTCAGCAAGCATGAGCCCCTTTTCGCCGAATTGATGGCCACGATAAAGAGACCTCCCAGATCTATCGAGGAGCGTCTAGAAGATCAAGAGCCGACCGACGTGTGCAGAGGTTGGGTTCGCATGCTTCTTGACCATTTCCTTACCACAGCTGACCTTTCTATTCGCAGAATGGAAAACGACTCGACCGAGCGGAGAAATGCTGCTGCGACATTCGTGGTTCCTGGCACCGTTTTGATGCAGCTGTACAGTATCAAGCAGGAGATCCCGATACGGAGCCTTTCTGAGAATGCCAAAGCCCTGCGCAAGGTGGAAGGTTTGTCTTCCAACCACCACACCTACAGCAAATGCACTGACAGTTATCCTCGATCAGTCAAAGATGAAGCTGGGACTATGGCTCAACGGTGGCATCGATGTTCTCCAGGAGCTTCTTCATCATGCGATTGTGTAATACCACTTCTCAGGCAGGGTGTGGGGTTTCGTTGATGTTGAGATCCAGCCAGTGGTGGTGGCCGTCGTCGTCGTCATCGTCAATTAGGCTCAGCGGACCATTTTGGAGTCGCGTACAGATCATGTCCGTTGGCGGGCGGCTTCAGTGGTCGTTTCGTCAGGATACACTGCAAAGTCTTCTTGGTTGGATTGGGCAGGGAGCCATTTGTATTCTTCTCTAGGCGCAGACAGACATAGTAGTCAATAGCAAGATCGAAATCGTCCCGTGTGAGAAGTTCGTCATACTGACAGACTGTCGACACATCGTGCAGCGACACTTGGGGTCGGAATATGCTTGATCTCCACCCAAAAGCCCTTGCGAATATCGTATATGCATATTTCCGGTTCGAGATGCTTGTGCCTTTGCATCCCCTTGATGTTGGAATGTAACACAAGCCGTCTCAATTGTGGCAATCTTCTCTCAGTCCGCGCTCGAGTTTCGATGTTTACTAGGGTGGACGTAGGAGCATCGTGGTTGAGGATTCCTCTGAAGATGTAGCAACGCGAAATTGTTAAAATAATGATCCCAACCCGACTGTCCCTCACAGGATTGCTACTAGGTTAAGTAGTAATAGAACTTGTGTATTCTATCACTAGTTTGATTGATAACAATATTCAAAGCACTATCATTGAAGTTGTAGCAGTTTAACGAAACCGTTGTAGTTGCAGTGCATCCCACCTTGGTTCAATGAAATGCCCATGGTGATCATTGCGGTCAAGTTGGAAAACTGGAAATTGATTAGCGAATTAATCAATCCAGATTTGGTTATCAAAACTCTGGACGAAACATTTCATATGAGACTTATCCTGCCTAAAAATTTGTACCACATTCAAGCGGTACTGTCTTGAATGTATCGCGTCGTCGGATGTTCTGTTGACTTTTTGTTGTGGTTGATTTTGCTATTGCTGTTATTGCCACTGTTGTTACTATCCTTGCTACTTCCAAATACCTATATCACAATAGGCCAATTATATGGAATTGCTTTGGACCTAAGAACAAATGCAAAGAAAAACCAATAATAAATAAATCTCATGTTTGTGGCGTGTAACTGCTTACCGTAACTAACTAAATCACTCACACCTGGCTTTCCTTAGCGTCGATCACGCCTGTTTTTCAAGGCACGGAAAAATCAACATCCAGCATCTTCCCGTCACTTCGATATAGCAAACGAATTTCCGTACTGGTGGTAATTTTGCCTTTATTTGGCTGTAAATTTCAAGTGACGCCGGGCCGCACCTCTATAATGTTTCGTGACAAACGCCTATTCATATCTACGGTTTGTCGAGGTTTCTTCAAGTTGTATGCATATCCAACTCTGCAAATCCTTTCCCCCGTGACTGCAAATCCCAAATCCCACATTCCCCTTTTATTCATGCTCATGCTCATCCATACCACATCCAAGAAAAAAAAGGAATTCCGTTTCAAATCATTACGCGTAAAGCTTCTTCTCATACGACTCCATGTTAACATTGCCCTCGAGCTGGGCACTGGCAGTTCGAATCTCGAAGCGCAGGTTACCCTTCTCAGCCTCCTCGTGAAGCTCAGCCAGGCTGGTCATACCACTATCCTGGAGAGAGTGCTTGAGGCCGGCAGCTAGGTAGGGGAGGAACTTGCCGATAGAACTAGAATCCACATTAGCTTGACTCTCCCTTTATACCAATCAAAAATCACATGAGTTAACTTACCCTCGGTGAGCCACAGCACCTGAGACACCTTGAGCAACAAGGACACTGTCGCCTTCAGAGAAATAGCGAGCAGTGCCGGCATTGCTCTTCTGGCTGTCCTTGCCACCTCCGCCAGCCTTCTTGTCCTGCATGGCATCGATGCTGCCCATGCCACGGTAAGCCTTCACCAGCTTACCCTCGCGCGAGACGAACGAAGTACCGGGAGACTCGGTGGTTCCGGCCAGGAGACCACCCATCATGACAGTAGAGGCACCCAGGGCGAGACCCTTGACAATGTGGCCGACGTTCTGGACACCGCCATCGGCAATGCAAGGGACGCCGAAGCGAGCGGCGAATCGGCTGACGTTGTACACGGCTGCAGCCTGAGGACGACCGACAGCCATGACCTCCTGAGTGATACAGGCGGAACCACTGCCCATACCAATTCGGAGACCGTCAACACCAGCAGCGATCAAAGAAGCGGCCTGCTCTCGAGTAACGACGTTTCCGCCGATGACGTCGAGGTTAGGGAACTCCTTCTTGATCCACTTGATCATATCGATCTGGTACATGCTGTTACCCTGAGAGGAGTCAAGGATAACAATATCCAGGCCAGCATCGACCAGCTTCTGGAGACGTTGCTTGTCCTCTGGGCGTGTGCCAACGGCGGCAGCGCAGAGGAGCTGCTTGCTGTCGGGCAACTTGGAGGCGAAGGGGAAGTGCTGGTTCTTGGTCAAATCGGAACGGGAGATCATGGAGACCAGGTTGAAGTCCTTGTCGACAATGGGAAGCTTGCCCTTCTTCGACTTGGCAAGAATCTTGTTGGCCTCGACAAGGGTGACGCCGTCAGGAGCAGTGATGAGGTCAGTGACCATAACCTTGGACACGGGTTGCTCAAGGTCCTCCTCAAACTGAATGTCTCGGTTGGTGACGATACCGAGGAGCTTGGAACCGAGCTTGCCGTCCTCTGTAAATTTTTTTCCAGATTAGCTTATGATTCAGTGCGGGGATGCTGCGCTTTGAAAATCAAGATTTGTAATTGAGGTCGAAATCATAGTATAGTGAGTCCCCATGACAAGTTGTCTATACGGTGGAACGAAAGTTATATAAAAGGGTGTATAATCATGCGACAAGGGGAGGGGGGAAAGAACAATTAATTGAATAGCTATACTGACCAGTCACAGGGAAACCACCAAAGCCAGACTTCTCCTTCAGGGCCTTGGCCTCCTCAACAGTCGCATTGGGACCAATGACAATGGGGTCAAGGATGAAGCCATTTTCATAGCGCTTGACCTTGCGGACCATGTCGGCTTGGGCGTCAGGCGAGCAGTTGTGGTGAATGACACCAAGACCACCCTGGAGAGCCATGTGGATGGCCATCTCGTGCTCAGTGACAGTGTCCATGGGAGACGACACAAATGGAGTCTTGAGAGTGATGCGCTTGGTGATTTTGGAGTCAAGCGTCACATTCGAGGCAGCGAAGCCAATGTAGCCTGGAAGCAGGAGGAAGTCATTGTAAGTGAGACCACCGTGCTTGGAGGTGTCCATGAGCTCGTGGAGGTCCAGGCCATCCTTGGACTTGTACTCGTTGAGCACGTCCAGGGCGGTAGTGTGGTCGAGGATCTTGGCGGAAGACATTGTTTTTGAAGGATTCAGAAGGAGAAGGAGGAGAAAAAATGGTTGAGGTCGAAGACAACAACGAGTCGATTCACTACAGCAAGCTGTGATATGTTTGTCTGAACCGACTGCGAAAATTGATGGAGCGCTTCTTCCCGAAAGAAAAAAAAAGAGAAAAGATTTGTGGCGGCCCCTCGAAAACTTTTTTATGCTGGTCCCTTCCCGGACGGCGCTTGCCACGCGCGATGCCGCCTAGAGGTGGGGTTTATTCACCTATGAAGAGGTACGTACTCTTTCTTTCGGCGCCTCAATTACCAATCTGCCAATGGAAATTTTACTTGGCTTACCTATTTATCAATGAGCCGCCAATTCATCACGAACGAGAGCAGGTGGGGTTTGAGACAATCTCTTCTGGGTAACTTTCCCTACATAGCTACCTACCGAAGGTAACCTACCTGGTATTTATCCGGTCTCTTCTCATGAAGTAGTAATATGGGATGTAATTACAGCACCTTACTCACCACCACTAAGGGACCACATCCAAGGTAATGCAAGAAAGTTGGCTTATCACTTGCCCACAAGAAACAGCAGTAAATTAGTTAACTCGCGTCTTTTGCGAACCGGTTTATTGTGTGGAGGTACATTGAACTAACCAGCCTACACACCGTGCATGCCCCCCCGGCGATATTGTCCACCTAAAATAGAAGTCTACCTTACCCTGCATCCTTGGCACATCACAATAACGATCTCTTCTCTGAAGCGTTCGTTGCTAATAGTATAGATACCATTCAGTGGTTATAGCATTAGATCGGTGCCATGATGGTATAAATTTGGCAGACATAAGACTGCACCCGGCACATTTTGCTCAAATCAGGGTCGCCAAGTTGATGCCATCCTGACGAGACTGTTGCTGATGTAAGTACCGTGTTGAATCACATAGTCGCTGACCAGGGCGCCCAGTCTTCGCTCACGGCACGGTCCCAGACGAGCTACACAGGTTTCATACCTAACCATACTGCCACACGTTGAAAGAACACCCAAAGCAAGCTGTGCCGATACTGAAGTCGCTGAGTGTCTCTCGAAGCAGACCGTCGTCACGTCAGATGTGTTTGCTACTTGCTGGACTTTTGTTACATTCACAATTGATTCCTCAAATGTACAGCAACACCTTGACATAATCAAATATATATAGTGTGTGTATATTAGTCGTAAATAGATTCAGTAGACGACCATGCGAAATTAATATTGCCAGCCTCCCCGTATCTATCCAACTAAAGAGATGTGCCACACACAATGTGGCCATGACAATCCCTTCACCATTTCAGCGGTCAAGAGCTAAAATATATCTTAATCTCAACATCATTGCTCCAGCCACTCTTCAGCCCCATCTCCTTCCAAGCCTTGCCAATATCGATTTCAAGAACATGGTTGTCCGCTTCTGAGATAGTTACAGTATCAGGAGGGATGGGCTGCCCTTGAATTGTAGCCATAAAGTCTCCCTCGATTGTCATGGAAGGCAACGAAGACACGTATACGCCTATGACCAGCTAGTTAATTTACCAAGCTCTTAAACGTGGCAAAAATAACCACTTACCTAGAACTCCAAAGGCCTTGACCCTGATATCAACGTTGACGCGACCATTTTCTGCGTGATTGATCTGAGAGCTGACAATCGCAGCTGCACCTGTCATTTTACCCAAAAGACCTAGATTCGCAATTCGAGTAGATCCGTGCCTTTTCCCTGTCACATTTGTCAAGGGATAAGCGCAGAAGATCTCGTAGCCGCGGACTGGGAGCGCTGCGGCTATCAATGAATCTGGCGCTCCAATCTTGATTGGTGTTGATACCCTGCCAGTCGTGTGGGCTCTAACGACATACTCAAGAGATGGATCAGTCCCAGGGAAAATGAATAAAGGAATTAGCTCTGTCAATGGCTTTGAAAATACGTTGAAGACTGCCAGAATGGGGTTTCCAGTCTGCGAGGAACCTATTGACGTCAGTTGACACTGTCAGATGGAGGCTGAGTGATACTTACCATGAAAACTTCCCACTTTTAGAAGTAGGCCATCCTCGCATCCCGCATAAGGGTATACCGTTTTACCAATGACACTAGGCCTGAAAATCACCGTTTTCCCTCTTGGAGTGAGACCGGTCATCTGGTCAATCAAATGCAAATCATGCTCTCCTGGGACATCCGTAATATAGATCGGGCCGCCGCTGACGCACCTTGCCGCAGCATGGAAGCTAGAATATTCGTGCACAGTTTGGAACATATCCCAATCTGGGAGTACATTCAAGTATTGCATAAATATACTATTGTGGGCATTCGCCCACACATGCCAAGTATGCGACGTAGGGTCATCGGGGAAGAAATCGTCCGAGTTACGGACTACCATAACGGGCCGGTTTGTGGGCATCTGAGAATGAAAGAGGATTTGAGGTACTTGGGACATGCATGAGATGGCCTTTGCACTAAAATGACGGAGCATTGAGATTGTCCAGGCATCCAAATAGCGTGTGAATAGCTCCCGGCGTGGTGAGGCATCGATCCATGTGTCCATCATGCACTGGGCATCTGTTTTCACAGCATCAATTCCGCAATCCGATAGGAACTTATAAAAGTCATCGTAGAAGCGCGACAGGTCCTCTTTTGCGATCACAGTCATCTTACCCACGATCGGAAGATAATCTGCATCCACGTCTTCGCGGGTCACTTCGATAGTCTTGTAAGATTTCGCAATCTTGCCATCTGGGGCAAGGCCACCCCAATATCCGAGAAGGGCATGCCAAACAGCGATGTGCTGTACATGAGGGTGTTTTTCTCGGATATGAGAAACTGTATGCTTCAATCCTTTGGGGAATCCTTTAGCATCTGCCTCAAACTCCTTCCACCCATGCTGGTTTTGGCTATGTCCTCGATAGTCAAGTGATTGCCAATTGTCATCAATGATGAGACTAGAGACATTGATATTTTTCTGAGCCAGCTTATCCATGGCGTCAAATATTTTTTGATCGGTGAGCCGCTGTCCGAGCGCATTCCAAGTACCTGCATGACCATTAGATCAGGATGGTTCGATGGGGAGGGAAAAATTGAACGTACAGAACCCAAGGCCATCATACCAAGATTCCATCCATTGTGGCTGAATTTCATTTGAAAGTGCTGCTAGCTCGTTATCACCCTGCTGGCTTGCCTGTGCTGCTCTTGTCACCAGCGTCCTGGCATGGTACATAACAGCTGCGACAGCGCAGTTAAAATCAGCGCCTTCGGAGACGAGTATGATTGCCTTCCCCTCTGATATACCGTCGTTTCTTGCCTGGGAATGTTTTAGCAGCATTCAATAATAGGCGTATCTTGTACTTCTCACATGAACAGAGAGGCTACCATCCATACTTTGTTGGAAAACTGGCGCGACGTGACTGATGCCACTGATGGCTAGAAACACCAGATTCTTGCCTTGATGACTTAAAAAGGAACATAAGATTCCATCTCTATCTAAATAAAAGCTGTCCTTGCCATGTCGAGGGGCCAGCCATGGTGTCGACAGACGTACAACAGCAAACCATCTGTGCCAACGTCAATACGGAGACAAAGCCATGGATGATATTTCCTGATAGCGATTCGAAGGAATAGAAAGTTTAGGACCTACCTTAGGAATGATGACTCCCATGGATTTCCAATACGGATATCTTTAAATGTTGAGCTGTCGCCATCAGCAGGTGGGACGGAGGCTTCCAACGCCCAAACATTGGTTCCAGGAGACTGGCTTAAGCAGGACGAAATGGTCCACTCGTTCACGTTCAGGTCGGGGATCAAGCTAAATATGTCGCTCTCGGGAGCGGTAGAAGGTCTGATGATCCAGCCGTCATCAATCCCCTGCTCCTCTCGAATCCATTTCCAATCATCGTTCTGATGATAACGGAACTTGAGTGTAAACTGCACACAGTTGTTGAAAGCCAGAGGTGCGGAGAAATACAACCGGGACACAGATTCTGACAGCGATTGTAACGTCTGCGGCACCAAGCCGTCATCAACAGGGAGGAGTATGATATCTTTCCACTTAGATCCATCTATAGATAGAAAGGCACACACCTCCCATGAACCGGCTTCCTGGCTATTTGGAACGTCAAGAATTGCAACCAAGGAGCTACTGTGAGTCTGAACGAGGGTGGCTTGGCCTAATGGAGGATACGTTTGCAATATTGCTTCCATATTCATTGAAGTTTCAGTAGAAGCAGGTTTTTGTTTAGAAGACAAGATATCCTGAATGTCTTTCGCTCAAATGTTAGAACTATTAGAAGAGGACAACATTATGGTGAGGGACAGAGGACAGATTGCCGAGAGACAAATTCGGAAGGAGTTTCTAATTGGGACAAAGCGCAACGGGAATATCTACAGTGAACCAGGATGATTCACAGCCTAAGACAGAAGAGCTCTTTGTGAACTCACAGGTAAGCATCTTGGGTATACGACTAATATATCTTGGAGGCTTGCTTGGTGATGTCCGTGTCCGTCTTGTGGTGAGGAATTAGCATTTCAGCCACGAAAACACTCCAGGTTGGTGACGAAAAGTGGGCATTCTGGTGGGCCAAAAATGGATTAGGGGGGTTAGTAATATGGGCATCTGATTGGCCACCTACCTCGGTCCTCTCACTGTGATTCGGAGTTCGTCGGAATGACTAAGCGAGCCGCCTAAAAGCTCAGGCCGCAAATTATCTCATGAAAGCTTCTAGCCGAACAAGATCGAAAGATTTCATCAAACCACTCAATTCAGCGTTGACCCTCCAAACCTCCGTCATGGCGTCCCGGAGACTGGCTTTGAACCTCTCGCAGGGTCTGCGATACCGTGCTGGTCTTTCGGCCGCCGCTCCTCTCCGACGAGGCTTTGCCACCCCTTCCACTGTCGGCAAAACCCAGACCACGACTCTTCCCAATGGATTGACTGTGAGCAACATTCGCAGAGACCAATTGGCCTCGACATGCATCTCCAATTGCCAATCTAACTCGCGTGAACTAGGTTGCGACCGAGCACTCTCCTTTCGCTCAGACTTCGACCGTTGGCGTGTGGATTGACGCCGGTTCAAGGGCCGAGTCCAACGAGAACAATGGCACCGCACACTTCCTCGAGCACCTTGCCTTCAAGGTCGGATACCCCATCAATGGGTTCTGTTTCCTCGCTAACATTCATCTCAGGGTACCGCCAAGCGCTCTCAGCAGCAATTGGAGCTCGAGATTGAGAACATGGGTGGCCACCTCAATGCCTACACCTCGGTCAGTCGGATGAAGGGATACCAACTTTTAAACTAGGCTAACACCAAACACAGCGAGAGAACACTGTTTACTTCGCCAAGGCCTTCAACTCCGATGTTCCCCAGTGCGTCGATATCCTTTCCGACATTCTCCAGAACTCTCGTCTCGAGGAGTCCGCCATCGAGCGCGAGCGCGATGTTATCCTCCGAGAGTCCGAGGAGGTTGAGAAGCAGGTTGAGGAGGTTGTCTTTGATCACCTCCACGCTACTGCTTTCCAGCACCAGGGCCTTGGCCGCACCATTCTTGGTCCCCGCCAGAACATCCGCGACATTACTCGAACCGAATTGACCAGCTACATCAAGAATAACTACACTGCTGACCGCATGGTCCTCGTTGGTGCTGGTGGTATTCCTCACGAGCAGCTGGTCGAACTCGCTCAGAAGCACTTCTCTGGTCTCCCCAGCAGCGGCCCCAAGACTCAGGCCTACCAGCTCTCCAAGCAGCAGGCTGACTTCTTCGGCTCCGATGTCCGTGTCCGCGATGACAACATGCCCACTGCCAACATTGCCCTCGCTGTTGAGGGTGTCAGCTGGAGCTCTCCCGACTACTTCACTGCTCTCGTTGCCCAAGCTATTGTTGGCAACTACGACAAGGCTCTTGGCCAGGCTCCTCACCAGGGTAGCAAGCTCAGCGGCTACGTTCACAAGCACGATCTTGCCAACAGCTTCATGAGCTTCTCTACCAGCTATAGCGACACTGGGTAAGCTTATTTCTACATAGGAAATATAGTCTGACGACAAAACTAATGATTTCTAGTCTCTGGGGTATCTACCTCGTTACCGACAAGCGTGAGCAGGTTGATGACCTTGTCCACTTTGCTATCCGCGAGTGGATGCGTCTCTGCACCAACGTGAGCGCCGCTGAGGTTGAGCGTGCCAAGGCTCAGCTCAAGGCTTCCATCCTCCTGTCTCTGGATGGTACTACCGCTGTTGCTGAGGATATTGGCCGACAGCTCGTCACCACTGGCCGCCGCATGGCCCCTGGCGAGATTGAGCGTCTGATTGATGCTATCACCGAGAAGGAGATTATGGACTTTGCCAACCGAAAACTCTGGGATCGCGATATTGCCATCAGCGCCGTGGGCAGCATCGAGGGTCTCTTCGACTACCAGAGACTGCGCAACACCATGAAGCCCAAGTTTTAAGGTATAGAGGGCCAAAGGTTTGCGAAAATCGAGACCAGGGTATAGAGTGTATGAGATACCGTTTACAGGCCTAGTGTATCATAAAGTTCCTTTGTTCATGCTAGGTAACGCGGAGTTGTGACTGGTGTGTCTGTTGATGTCGCCGCCTATGTAATACTTCAGTTCACTGTATCGCTCCCTCCCAGATGCAAAACTTCATCATGTGATGGTGTGTCCAAAACACTATATTCTCATGTCAGACTAAATTGGCATTACGCCCCTCACAGCAAAGAGCTGCTCGAACTACTGCCAGAACAACTTGACTTATGATGAACATGGCTTTCTCTGAGAGATTCTGTGTGACACACACATGATTGAGCATTTGACATTTGCGATTCATGAATATGTACTAGACTCGTTAGCAAGAGGCGACACAACCTTTCCGAGTTGGCATCTAGAAGATTACAGGATGTGATTAGATACCTCCCACTACTTGTGTTCAAATAATGAAAACCTTTGTGAGTTATATGTTTCATTTATTATCCTGCCAGGTATATATGACCTAGAAACCCCCATAACCTGAACGCCCAAACACCATCAAATCGAAGCTGCATTTGTATGTCTCCCATCGCAGCCAGCAGTCGTAACCCAAAAGACGAGACTTAGGGCACTTTATATGTAAGTTTAGAGGTTTATCGGGTGTCTAACCCTGCTCTGCCATCTCCGCATCCACGTCTTCCCCGAATACATCATCCACTGTGCCACCTTCCACGCCATCTCCACCTACATCTTCGGGATCGGGAGCTTCGATTCCTTCCATAGCATCGCCACCCTCCTCGTCATCACTGCCCTCTTCATCCCACGCATCCTTCAAACCCCAGCTCGTTCCACTAAGAACAAAACGCTCACTGGGAAGTCGAACACCCCATTCATTGGGGACAATCCTGGGAAGTGAAGCTTTGTTGCGTTCGCGAGCCAGCTCTTGCATATAATCTTTGCTGATACCACCCCCGGCGCTACCTCCACGGAACTGATAGCTCAGTCGTGCGGCTATTGCAAGCTTCACAGCATTGGCGGAGATGGAGGCGTCACCTGGGGCAGTGGCCGTAGCGCCTGAGGATGCGGAAGGTTTGGCGCCGGCGTGGGTGATATATGGATCGCCCGAGAGGTGAAGCGCGTCACTTAGCACAGAGGAGGTGTGTCGATATGCGAAGTCGAGGAGAAGGAGAGGAACACGCTGCTCGTAGGACGTCACTCCCTGAGATGTCAGAAGAAGTTCCACGAGTCGGGCATCACGAGGTCGGGGTGATGCTGTGGATGTTTGAGTCGGCGCGGGTTGGGAGGTGACGGTGGGCTGAGAGGCGACCGTGGTTTGAGAGTTAGGTACTGTCTGGGATGTGCCAGCAGTTGAGGCTGGAACACCGTTCGTCTGAGGCTGGCTAGACGACATCTCGAATGATGTCGCAAAGCAGTGGCAGATGAGAAGATAATAAGAGGCAACGAAATTCGTCGTCGCACGTTTTCAGTGGTGCTGTTGCGTTTTAGAAGATTGGAGTAAATCAGGGTAGGCGTGTTCGGATTATGAACAGTTTTGCGCGGTAAAGGGTGCGAGATGAAAAGCAGAGCCTGAACAAGAATTTAGAGAGATTTGGATGCCATTGAGGTTGAGAGCTCAATGTTCCTGAGTCCGCATCAGCCTTATGCGCAGCGCCGGAGCTTAACAAAGCGCGGAAGTTGGGTGTTGCGTCGGAAAAGGTAATAATCCGAGAGCCCTCGAGAACGAGCGCACAGACCACACCTTAAAATCGTCAACTCAGGTGCAAACTAGGAAACGCGCAACCAAGCAGCAAGTGCCGGCCTTGCCCTGGATGGCGTTCAATGGTTCAATGGAGGGGTGACTGTGGCTGGAGTCACTGGACGAGGGGCAAAGTCGTCGCTGCCCCACCAAAGGCTCCGATGCAGGACGCCCTCGTCACCACCGAGTTTTTGCAACTTGACTCATTGAGCTTGTCAATTGCAATTGATTTTGACCACATTCGACCCTGATTCATCGCGTATCTGTATTGGGTCTTTTCAGCATGGAGACGACTCTTCCCTTGCCCTTTGTGGTCAGCGTTGCTGGCACTGAGAGGCAAACCGCGAGCAATGGATTGTCCACTAGCGAAGTTTCTCTGCTCGGCGCCGTCTTCTTCGAGACCGCCGCCAGGGACTGGGCCAGCCTCAATGTGACTGGTAACGTCTTGATGGATGCTACCAGCGCCTCATCTGTGGATGATGTCGCTGCTCTTCTTGATAGCGGCGTCCAGAAGGTCTTTGTCAACCCCGCCAACCTAGCGGAGTGCACTGAATTTGGCGCCCGTGTCATCCCCACCGTGTCGACTCTGGACCTCTCTGCTGCCTCCGGAAGTGGCCTATTAATTAAAGATTTTGATCCTTCAGCAAGCGACATTGGAAAATTTGTTGAAGAAGCACAAGCTAAGAAAATCAAGAACCTTTTTCTCAAGCCAACACCACAGACCAACCTTGAGACATTGATCGAAGTAGCGACCAAGATCAAGGCCATCCCTATCCTGCCGTCGACTGGCATCACGACTGATAAAGATGATGCTAAGAAGCTACTGCTATCGAAGGTAATTGCTTCATACTGGAAATCTGATCGACCAGATGGACTTATCCCCACTGTCGTTACGGACGTTGCTGGAATCGCCTTGGGCCTTGCCTACACAAGCGAGGAGAGCATCCTAGAGGCTGTAAGAACACAGGCCGGCGTGTATCAGAGCCGAAAGCGAGGCCTTTGGGTTAAAGGTCTTACCTCAGGTGATACCCAGGAATTGGTCAAGATTGGGCTCGACTGTGATAACGATACCTTGAAGTTCGTGGTGAATCAAAAGGGTCGATTCTGCCACTTGGAACAGTTCGGTTGCTTTGGAGACCTCGCCGGAATTGCAGCTCTCGAACAAACTCTCAAATCGAGAAAGGAGTCTGCCCCTGCTGGCTCGTACACTGCCAGATTGTTCTCGGATGAGAAGCTTCTCCGAGCTAAGATCATGGAGGAAGCCGAGGAGCTGTGCGATGGAAAAACTAAAGAGAACATTGCGTTTGAGGCTGCCGACCTCATCTACTTTGCTCTGACCAAGGCGGTAGGCGCTGGTGTCAGTCTTGCTGACATTGAAGCCAACCTTGATGCCAAGAGTCTCAAGGTTAAGAGAAGACCAGGAAATGCCAAGGGTAAGTGGGCTGAGAAGGAGGGCATCAAGGCCACTGAGCAAGCTCCAGCGAAGCCCACTGTTGTTGAGAAGCCTGCCGAGGGTCGAATTACGATGGAAAGAATTGATGCCACCAAGACATCCGAGGCCGAGCTCTTGGAGAAGTTGAAGCGACCTTCCCAAAAGTCACCAGACGCTATCCTCAAGATCATCAAGCCTATTATCGAGGAAGTCCGAACAGGTGGCGACAAGGCTGTTCTGTCCTACACTCACAAGTTCGAGAAGGCTACATCCCTGACTTCCCCGGTACTCAAAGCCCCCTTCCCTAAGGAGCTGATGGATCTTTCTCCTGAAACCATCAAGGCTATTGATGTTTCATATGAGAACATCCGCAAGTTCCACGCAGCTCAGAAGGAAGAGAAGTCTTTGCAGGTGGAAACCATGCCTGGTGTAGTCTGCAGCCGCTTTGCACGACCTATTGAGCGTGTCGGCTTGTACATCCCAGGTGGAACCGCTGTCCTGCCTAGCACTGCCTTGATGCTTGGTGTGCCCGCTATGGTGGCTGGGTGCAAGAAGATTGTGTTCGCCTCACCTCCCCGAGCGGATGGTCGTATCACTCCCGAGATTGTTTACGTTGCACACAAGGTTGGTGCCGAAAGCATTGTTCTTGCTGGAGGTGCTCAGGCCGTTGCTGCCATGGCGTATGGCACTGAGAGTGTAACAAAGGTTGACAAGATTCTGGGTCCTGGTAACCAGTTCGTGACTGCTGCCAAGATGCACGTTAGCAATGACACGAACGCAGGTGTCGGCATCGATATGCCTGCAGGACCTTCAGAGGTCCTTGTTATTGCTGACAAGGACTCCAACCCAGCGTTTGTTGCTTCTGATTTGCTCTCCCAAGCTGAGCACGGTGTTGATAGCCAAGTTATTCTCATCGTCATTGACCTCAACGAGGCTCAACTCCAAGCCATTGAGGACGAGGTCCATACGCAGGCTATGGCACTGCCGCGTGTCGACATCGTCCGCGGCTCTATTGCCCATTCTGTTACTGTCATGGTTAAGGATATTGATGAAGCCATGCGAATCAGCAATGATTACGCCCCTGAACATCTTATTTTGCAGGTCAAGGATGCTGAAAGCGTTGTTGACTCTGTGATGAACGCTGGAAGTGTATTTATCGGTCAATGGACTCCTGAGAGTGTCGGCGATTACTCCGCTGGCGTTAACCACTCATTGCGTAAGTTCTTCGAAATCTCCTCCGCACAAGGCTGCAATGCAAAGACTAACATTCTCCACCTTTTACCAGCAACCTATGGTTTCGCCAAGCAGTATTCTGGCGTCAACCTGGGTTCCTTCCAGAAGCACATTACCAGCTCTAACCTGACTGCCGAAGGCTTGAAGAACGTTGGTACCGCTGTCATGCAACTCGCAAAGGTAGAAGAACTCGAGGCTCACAGACGAGCCGTCGAGATTCGAATCAAGCACATGAATGCGCAGTAAGATGGGAAGACTCGGCGTATGAAGCAAACAAAAAAGATGGAGTTTAGATTATGGGATCTGGTGTGATTTATAAGTGTCTTTTGTAGTGGTTTTTGGGAATAGATGGAAATTCGAACTATTTGAGGTAACCGAAGAGTGAATGCAAATAAACTATGTGCGATGTATATTTTGGTTAAACTTGATAAGCCGATGCTGGTTGACGATACTTTTCTGTCGTAACTCTATAGCACCACCATGATCATACATACATATGCAATCAGATTCCCAACGCCGCGCTATGATAACAATCGGAATATGTCAATCCACCCCTCGTCTTGCCGTAATCTTCCACAACCCGTTGCTTCCCTTCCTTGAGAAAAAGACTTGATGCAAGTTTCAGTTGATGAAAACCTCTATCGGACAAAAAGCAAAGCATTCTAATGGTTGAAATGAAGAAAACAAGGAAAAAAACACTCCAAAAAAAAAATATTCTTCCGCTCGGAACGCGTTATGGCGTAATGACGGCGACGTCGCTATTGGCTGCGAGCTCGGTGCTCTATTCACCCAGACTTAGCTCTCCCGTCTATATTTCTTCTTGCTTTTCAACCAAGAGTCGACTAACCCCTGTGATACGTTCGGCGGGGAAGTCCTCGACGATGACAGACTTGCGCCTCACCGAACCGTCATTGATTTGTGTGTCATTTGTGGCGTCCTCCTCTTCGTTCTCGTTGTCAACAATCTCATCGTTTGCTTCCTCATACGTCTCATCATCAGCGCCGTCCACGGACGCAGTCATTTGATGATGATGGTGGTGGGCCCCGCGTGCACGCAACCGGTCTTCAAAAACGCTGCCGCTGAGTCCAGTCTCGGCTTCGACAAATTCATCGATGGAAGCGCGGGATATGTAGCTGTCAGCTAGACCTTTGCCTATCTCGTCGTCATCATAATCGTCCTCTTCATCATCTAAGGGACCATCCTCGTCTTCGTCCTCATCCTCCTCATATATACTTTCGTGGTCATCGTGATCATCATCATCCTCCTCCTCCTCGTCCACATCCTCATCATCATCACTGTCGCTTGCTGAAAAATCAGCCATGGCGAGCGGGTCATCCCTCCAAAACTGGAAATCAGTGTACTCTTCACCGCCACCTTTGACTAATGTGCTGACGGGGGGGAAGTAATGGTCCACAACCTCGTTGATGTTGACATAGCTCATCTTGCGCTGAACAAGACTCAAGAGGTCCATGGAAACTTCGGAATTCGAGTTGATTGTGAAAATTCTATTTCTCGGCACGTCGACAGTCCGGTACGAGATTTGGTCAGTTAGTCGATTACCAAACCCAGCATAGAAACACGTCCTGTCTGGTCCGTACAGACTGCGGATGTCTCGAAGAGTAGCCATCTTGAAGACATGAGGCTTACGCAGGTAGACCTCACGTCTCAGTGCGGCCATTGTCCGATCGGGAGAGAGGATCGTTGGGCCGGGGGGCATGCGGCAGCCTTCCTGCACGATACCAGCGAGGTAAGCCCTTGTGTTATCTGACTGGCCGACGGATCGACTCGTCAGGTACATGATGTTATAGCCGTTGGCACTGATATCACAATACAGTTTGGCAATACCAGAATGAGTCCAGTCACGACCAATCATATTTAGAACATGGCCGAGTGCGTCTGATTTGGTAATAGTACCGTCAATATCGGAGATAACCACGGGAGTTTCGTGCTTCCATAGGAACATCTTTGCTGAGCATGTTGCTCGGTTGACCGTGAAACTCATCGTGTTCTCGCCTGGTTGCAGTTTGAGTTCCTTCAACTGCTGACTAGTCAGTCTTAGGGTTTTGGCGTAATTCCTGTTGGGGTCTCCTGCATGTCCCGGGCCGGGAGGAGTTCGAGGAGGAGTTTGCATATCTGATGGGCCAGCATCGGACTCTGATCGGCGATGGGATGGTGGAGGCGGGGTTGTGGTGATGTCGCTGCCGTCGCTTTGGTAACCAGGATCCGAAGCAGCATCGGCTGCGACGGCTTGTCGATGAGACTGAAGGGAGGACTCGATAGTCTTGTTCATGGCAGCTTGTTTGGCGCTCTCGCTGCTGTAGATCCACAAATTACCTTGCTCGTCAAAGTCGAAGAGAGCCCCGATGTCATAGTTGCCGTCCATCTCTTCAGATAGGACCTTGCGGGCAAGAATCTCTGCCCGGAGCACATCTTCATCGCTGTTCTTGAAACCCGACATATCCAGCATAAGGTCTCCAGTCTCGGTCACTTTGGTTGGAATGTTCGCTGCAGAGAGCTCTCGAGAGAGGTTCATGGCACGTTCAATCGCATCGCTGGGAGCGAGGGGTGGCGGGCTGTGCGATCGTTCAGAAGCTTCTATGCTCTCTGCTGCCGCTGATGCCTCGTTGTTACTAGTTAGGGGTCTAGCAGAGTGGCGAAGAACATCCTCGCTGTGAGGGCGTTGTAGGGTCGCGGACCAGTCACCGGAGGCGGGTCGCGAACTCGATTGGCCGGGGGAGTAAGATACAGGAGTAATCATACCTGAACCACATATTAGGTCGGAGTTTCGAAGGCTGATCATGATGTCTGTCCAAACTTACCAGTCTTATCTAATGGGACTAGGACAGTGGGCGCTGGCCGACGAGGCTTGCCATCTTCTGTATCGAGATCGAGTAGCTCAGGCTCCTGAAAACCGGGGGGGAATTGCTCGGGATCGAGAGGCGGACTGCTTGCTGGGCTGGATGCGGGGGAGACTAGAGGTGAAGTCTGGAGAGACTGAGGAATATTGTCGGTGGTCTCGAAGACGAAGAAAGCCTCACCACCTTCGCCAAGCTTCATCGAGTAGCCCTGCTTCACGCCATTGACCTGAAACTCGACCTTTTTCTCTGACGGTCGCAGGAGCGAGAACTTGCCGAAGCGGACGTGGAACGGGGAGCAGGATAGCGAGCCATCCTCTTGCTCAACGACGATAACATCGATGGCACCGCTGAGTGTTGCCGGATTGATGGAATTCCATGCTGTTGAGACTGAGTCGCTCAGATTTCGGACGTACTGCATTGTTGCGCAGTCGCGATGATAGGAAAGCAGTTGATGCGACGGGAGGCCAAGGACGGCAGACAGTAGGATGTCGGGGACAAGTTTCTAGGATTAATGAATGACGTGGTGGTTAAACCGGGACGTCAGCCATAGGTAGCGGAGAATTTAAGTGAGGTTGACGTCAACGCTATAGCGGACCAACAGCCAGCCAAAATCAAGAAAGGCAAAAAAAAAAAAAAAACCCCGGTCTAGAGTAGCGAAAGAACAACAAGTCCCAAATAATCAAAATGAGGGAGGGGGATATGAAATAGAGAACAAGACGGAAATGATATTCTGGCGGGATTCGGATCTTGAGCCGGCGGTCGAAAAGCTGGGGCAGAGGCTGGGTGGGAGAGAAGAGTGAGAGAGTATGTAAGAGGCAGGTGGATTGTTGGGGATCTTCGCCCGGGGAGGGTGGCGGGTTGAAGGCGGGTTGAGCTTCAACGTAACGCGGGGCCTTTGGCGACGGGGCGAGGAAAGGTTGACAATGTCCAATTCGACCAGAGGGATCGAGTTGTTCTACCGATTCCGAGCAAATGCCTTGCAATGAACGAATACCAAACAATAAAGAAATCGAAATCGAGGGGGGAACGCGAGTGGAAGCATGCGAGAGCGGGAGACAGAGAAAGAGAGAGATTGGGGAGATATTGATGGGATGGACCACTAATAAGTCAACTTGTTCAGAGTGCATACCGACCACATAACCAACCATGTGGATGTGCGTACCTTGACCAACCCGACTTACTGTCCTTGTCTCTGGGGCGTACGCGGCTGCTGGGAGTAAGGTAGCCTCAGGTACTGGATTCGGCGGCACAGTGGGGTGCTTGGCTTAATTACGGGGCCTGGTAGATGGTCACGAAGAAAGATGGTTGGTAGCTCGTTGAAGGCCTTCCGACATGGATCTTTCGATGTCCGCATGACGCTGACAAGTGGACAAATCCTCTTGGTCTTTGTACTACGTGCAGATTAGTTGTTTGTATCAATGTACGATAATTAGTGCACCAATCTCCATGTTGGTAATTCAGCTAGCCACAGCCTGGCCGATGAAAGTCAAGGATTTGGCGAGCTGCGATAATGTGTCCTGATTCTCATCATGATCCTGAACCTGAACTGGAACTCGGTCTGTTTCTTAGCGGCTGTTTTGATCTGTACTTCGTATCTCGATCCACCTTGTGCCAAGGACGGCTATAACATCCGTACTTAGTTAATTCCTGTTGTTCTCATCAACGTCAAAACCAAATACTACTAAATATCTGTCTACATTCAGTATTCATTACTCAACGCTGGCCGTAACGTCTCCATCCCACGTGGGAGTTGCAACCTGCAAGCCACCTAGGTAGGCTAGGTTGCATGGGGTCTCTCTAAATGCCGCGGCTCACCACATACGTGCTATGCAGTCATGTGCTTCTTCCAACATCCTTGGCTTACTTCCAGTATAATGATGAAGATGATGATGCTGATACGTAAAGTATACGTACATGAAGTACGTATTGCCGCCGTCCAATAGTCTCAATTTTTACAGCGTTTACTAGCCCAGCCCTTTGAAGGGTCGTCATGAAAAATTATCGAAATTCCGACGCGTGCCGAACCACGCTTGATGTCATCGGGGCACTTGCCACTAACACGCGGGCCTCTTTTTTCCCTTGGGACATGCCGCATTGCGAGTCTTGACTCGGATTTTTGGGCCATTTATTATTATTGATTGATGCGCATCCCTATATACCGTGAGCTCTTGTGCCATGCTCGGTCGAGTGGTATTTCCTCTCCACGAAAACAGAATACCCAAAATCATTGACCGTGTAACCTTGAACCTCCCAACTCCAAACTTTGCCGTGGCCTCCTTTGATCTTCTTTTGAACGTTACTGTTGGGCCTTGCACGTTTCCCGTAGTCCACCTCGTGGCGACAAGATTATGGAATGGAAGAAAACTTCTCAACTGGTAAGCTAGAGCTACATGCGGAATCATCGTTGCAGTTAAACGCCTTTTTTCCGTCTATTTGTACAAGATTAGAATTAAGAAGAAGAGAAATGAGCTGTTACGAGAAATTTGGCCACAAAACTTGAATCTCTCAAATTCCCAGTCATTCTGGACTGAGAAAAGGTAGTTCTGCTAGAATGTCTCATATATCTATGAAAACTTCTTGGAGGCTGGGCAAAACTTTTGACAAGCCACCTAATAAATGTTCATCAAGAAGCCGTTCGCGATGGTACTACGATTCAGCTTACGACGCAGTTACGAATGAGATCTTCAAGGCTACCTACACGATGCTGATATATCCATCTCCTTAACTTAGATAGACAATGCTTTCTTAGCCACCTAAAGAATTCGAGCACGTAACTACCGTAGGAACGAATATGATGCTGTTTCGGACTTCTACCTGGGAGATGTGCGCCGTGTCCAACTCATTTCATGTCTCGAGCACTCCCTTCTGGCAGTCTCCTAAGGCTAGAGCATTCAAGTTGGTTGAGTGTCAAAATGCGCAACAAAGTAAAAGCAGAACTTCAGTTACGCGCGATAAATCTGACAGTTAAAGCATAACTAACATCCTGACGAAGGAGTAGGTGGATGTTCACGAACGCAATTGTGAACGTCTTCCTAAGGGTCTACTCGTACTTACCAGATTTGCTCCTTGAGAAAGACAATGGACTAAAGAGCCTCCGCTTAGCCCAATTTTTTTTTTCGTATTTATCTTAGCGCAGTTGTAAGAGAATTATTTTTGCCATAGTCGCCTCCAGCACGACTCAGATATGAAGGTCGATCCGCAGAGCTCTTGGCGTTATGTCGGTCTAATCCGGAGGTCGGATCTCGGGATTATATCAGAATCAATGCGCACACCGAGACCAGCGTTGTACTTACACAAGTTTCGTGATGTTTTGACATGTGATGCAAATTGATTAGATAGATGGACTAAAAAATAATACCAGAATCCGAAATCCAGCCTTGCTCTTCCAAGCGTCTTCATTACGGCATGGTACCGTCAACACAAGTGGACAACCCCTGTTCGCACAACCTGCCAAATGATGAGGCAGCAGGATTCTTCAAATTGTGATATCGATTTCCGATAGGCATAGATTTTTCTTTCAAGTCTCGACCTCTTGCTTTTATACAACGAGATAACTATTCAGAATGCCAAACAGCTATGGTGAAGTTCCTCAAATCGATCTCTATTTTCAGCAAGCGGCTCAGCAATTCGAAAACAAACTACGTATCTGCCACTGAGTACCTATTAGGGATTATCAGGAAAGGGACACTCGCAATCCCGTTCCGGCCCATGCAAAACGGAATGCTATAAATATGCACATTGTCAGACAAACGCTCCGTGGGCAGTGGCTTGCGTAAACCTCCGTCCTGCGTCAAGAAATGTCATGCGTTTTGCAGAGACAATCAACCGTTTTTCCAACCTCCAGCTGTGCGACAGACCTACCTACCTGCCTACCTAACCAGGTTAAAATAAGGGCCTGGCCTCAAGCGACACACAGTAAATGCTTAACAGTCGCACAGTACGAACAAAATACAACCTCTACGGTACCTAAACGGAGTAGTACTTCCCGCTGGCGGTTCCATCGTCCGGCTACGGGCGATATTACAGCACCCACCCCGCCATAGGCATAGCGTTCCAGCAGGCTTCAGCACCTTGCACCGTGCCAATGTAACCCACCTGCCTCACAAGTAAGGTAAGGTATGCAGAAAAGGCCGGATCTCCCGCCAATCGACTCCCGAGATTTACTGGAGAACGAGATCACGCCTGGTCCGGGAAGGTCGACTCCACGTCTTTTTTCAATCCATCTGCCGATACCTTATCCTTAATCCCCCCATCCCACCCACCCAACTACACACGACAAAACGAGACAACGTCGACGCCTGGGTCCGTCTTGCTCGAAGCCCTTTTCTTGCCAGACCAGGACCGCGCTGAGAACATGTCATGGGAGTTGCCCGTCTTGACCTCTCTCATCCTCAGCGTCCTCGGCTTTTGGTGGGTCTATAGCCCGCATTCAAGCTACCAGAAGGCCCTCCTCTATGCCCTGCTCTGCGGCCTCACTGTGTTTCTTGACCCTCGCCGCATCTGGCTGCACATGTCCGTCTCTCCCGCTACCCTCGACGAATTGCGCGAATTTCGCCTCCATGTGCTGCTCGTGAGCCACTTCAAGATGGTCTTGACCCTTGGTGCCGTTGTCTGGTTAGTCTACTCCAAAGTCGAGATGCCCCTCGGGCATCCTCGACCTCTAGTTTATTTGCACCTGCTGATATTCGCCTCGCTTCTCTAGGCTGCTGCATCGCTCATGGCAGACACTATGGAAACCCGTTCCCGACCTAATCAATATCTTGGGTGTCGACGTCCCCGAATCCCCGGACGTATCCCTCGCCGGAATTCGAGCAGATGCTGCCACCTTAAGCTGGTCTAGACCGCCGAGTAACCGTCCTGTGCAGAAATATTCAATACAAGTTAATGGAGTTCATGGTTAGTTGTCTCCTCCCTTCCTTGAGGCTCCTGAGGCCTGGCTGCCCGCATGAATATTGACAATTCCTCTCTATAGTGGGTGACTCGCCAGGTAACGAAGTCGCTATTACCGTTACTGGTTTGAAACCAGATCATTTCTACAACATTCGAGTTGTTGCGGTTGGGACCAACAATTTTCAGGCAGGGAGTCCGGTAGTTCGTTTGCGAACGTTTGGAAAAGATGGAAAACCCCAACTTGGAAATTCGAGATTGCCAACCAGCTTCGCCGACGATGAGCGTCCTCACCATAAGGCCGATGTTGATAATGACGACCCTGAACATAATCGACCCTCAGTTCCATCTGTAGAGGCTGCGCCCGTACTCGATGGCAATGCTACGCCTGCTGTTGATTTGAGCGCAACTGGCCCTGCTCAACGGCGAAATACGATAAATAGGCGGCAACATTCACCTTCAGTGGCGAGTACGGACCCGCCCCAAATAAAACCTCCAATTCCCGATGGACCTGAAATGTCTTTGGAGGAGTTGAACCAAAAGTTTGAGAGTATTCGAAAGGAAATTGACGAGACACTATCACAATGCGCCAAGGACGAAGCTGAGTTTCAGGCCCAAGAGGAGGAATTGAAGAGAGAGAAGGAACGAAAAAGACAGGCACTGAAGGAGAAAGAGGAGCAAACGATGCAGCTCAAGACTCAAGTTCGTACGACCATGGAGCAAATGCGTGGTGCGGAAAAAGAGCGAGCACGGAAGGAGCAACAATTGAAAGACAAGGAAACTAAGAAATCCAAGGTCCGAGATACCACAGCAAAACTCGAGAGTGAAATTGAGCGGATGAGGAACGAAAGCGAAGGGTTTGAAGCGCAAAAGACTGAGCTGGAGCAGAAGCGGGATTGTGATGTTCAGAAACTGGGCGAGACGAATCGCGAGCTCCAAGAAAAGTGCACAGAGTTGGAGGCTGAACTTAAGGAGAAGGGGAAACAACTTCAGGATCTCAAAGCTGCCCGAGAACAACTGCCGGGCGGAGACGATGAACAGTGGAAAGAGACTGATCTTCAGATCAAACGAGAATGGGATGCCAGAAGGAGGGAACTGCATAGCCAATTGGTTGCAGAAACCAAAAAGGGGCACCAGTTGGATCAGCACCTTCGCATATTGGGCGAACAACTGAGTATACAACATCAGTCCGCCCCTGGTCTCGCTTTCTATGGTCACACAGAGACAGGCCCGATAGAATTCGAACCTCCCCCGATCAACAAGCGGCATAGTGGCAACAGTAACTCTCTCAACCTTTCTCCTCCGCCCGCTCCGCTTGCAATTCCTGACAGCAACTTTCTGGCGTCTTCGGGTCTTACTCGCTCTGGCTTCGCACCTGGTCCGTTCATGGAGATGGCGGCTGATGGCCCTGATGATGACGAGATGGAAGCTGAGATGAGAGCAAATGGTGGGCCTCTGAGTCCAACCGCGCATGCTCTCCTACCGTCCGGCATTTTTGATGAGGCATTTGAGGAAGCTGAAGCCAGGGCACGGCACAGTCCGTTTCTCCCTGATTCTATTACTGTCATGGAAGATGCTCCTCAGTCGCCCGCTTCTTCAGGTCACTCGCGAAGCCTTTTCTCTAGTCCACACGGCTCCTCCCAGAACCTGCCATTTCCGCAGTATATCGACACGGACCGACACTCTCTCAATCTGGCGACCTCACCAGAAGCGCCTCCAGCGACAGGCCATAGGCTTACCAGTTTGCTGTCCTCGTTTCAACGGAGTCGGGCACCTAAAATACCTGAAGACGGTGGAATCCCAATTGGCTCCCTGAAACCTGGGCAGAGCCAGTCATTTCCGCGCGGAACAGACGAGCATGAACTCTTTGGGAACAAACGTAGAATAAGTTTCTCCTGGATGAGTCGCCACTCGGGTGCGGAAGGGAGTCATGCAGGTACTGCAACCTCCAGGCCATTTTCTGCGCGTCGATTGAACCCCTTCACGAGCTCTGCTGGTGCTCTTCTCCCTGACCGAGACCCAGAAGGTTCCCGGCCAGCCTCGATTTCATCTACGGATCTACCACGCCCCTCAACTGAGAGCGGCCCTATCTGGGGAGCTCCGGATAGTATGTCCATGCTTAGCAAAAACCGTCTTTGGTCCCCCCCCCACGAAGGACGTTGGCCGTCACGGAACCCATCCCGTCGCCCATCTATCCATGGATCACCTTCGGCCCTGGAGACCACTCTTGCATCAGCCGAGGATGAAATCCTTGACGATGACGATTTGCTGGACCCTCAAACATCCCCCAGCCAAGTTGGCGTTATTGGTTCTCGCCCTCCCAGCCACAGGGCTTCAATCAGCCAACGTCTGAACCCTGCGGCACCAACTTTTATGGCCAACATTTTCCGCAAGGATAAAGACAAGGAAGTTAGTCCCGAGAAAGACAAATCCAAAGGCAAGGAGAAAGAACGACATCGAGACAAGTCTAAAGAGGGTCGAAGCAAGGGAAAAGAAGTTACCACTCCGTCCATAGAGCTGCCTGGAAATGCCGATGATTCGCCATCTGATCCACGGATCTCGAGAGACGGGCACTCTGTTCATACTCTGGTATCGGTTAGCGAATCGCATGAGTCTCTCAATCTTGACACAACTGCGTCCAACTCGACAACAGACATGACTCCGTCAGGTCACAAGGACCCTGATAGCGTAGTTAAGAAACTGTTTCGCAAAGGAAGTTCTAGCAAGTTTAGCTTGTCTTCAAGGTTGGGAAAGGACTCGGGGCTCTTTAAGAAGGGACCGGGCAGCGCAACCTATTCCGAAAAGAACCTGTCTGCAGAGCATCGCTCCAGCATCGGCGATATTGACGACATAGGCGAGGATCTATCTCAGCTAGGACGCAGCTTCGATAGCATGACGAGCAGCCCTTCGCTAGGAACGACCAGCTCTCGTGGCAAGGAACCAAAAGAAGGACGGACTGGTGGCACATGGCGATTCTCCATGAAGAGAAAGGGCAAGGATGCTTCGGGAAAGGAGAAAGAGAGCTTCGAAATCGATAGGGCAGCTGAAGGGGAATAGGAGAGAAGGGACTTTGGCTAGGACAAGGAGCATGACCAGCGCTGTAGTGATACATAGTATCTATACTCCATCCAAAGCGGAAGCGAGTAAAACGCATATTCTTCTGTTAAAGACTATTGAAGTTATCCTCCCATGTTCTGATCTGAAATGCACTGAGGGCAGTACCAAGTTCTAGGTACTGTTTTTCTATTTGGAGAGATACATATCTTTTGTCGATAAACAAGTGTAATGAAAGAAAAATAATTACTGGCAAGTTCGTTCCTTAATCTGTCAGCCACAATCATGGCTTGGCTGGCAGACCCACTTTTACGGCATCATGACAGTTCACGCCTGCTAGGCTCTTGAGCTTCGGGTTTCGAGCTTCGAGTTTCAGGGTCAGACGAAACCGACGTTCTTCAAATACCCTCGCGGCGCTCGAGACTGCGATTTCGGGAGGACGAATGTCAATGATGAATGGGGGACCAGCGGCGACTTCTGCCCTAGATGCAGGTATCTCAACGTTCCTATTCTCATCTGAACCAGCCAACCCCCCCTGGATGAATCCCTATGAGCTAACATTGCCGTTGTCGCAGTCGACTATGACCCGATAGACCATATCAATCTCCTCTTTTCCCGCCCGGCCGCCATCTCATCCATTAGTCGCGTGTCTGAGACCCTCCAAAACCACCAGAATGCCCTCTCCGACGACATCTCCGCCCTCGAGACGGCGCAGGCCTACGGGCCAGACTCGAGCCTCGAGCGCATGCAGTCGGCACAGGCCGAGCTGGCGCAGCTTTTCCGCAAGATCGAAACGGTTCGCTCAAGGGCTATTGAGACGGAACAGAACATCACTTCGATGACAGCCGACATCAAGAGACTCGATGGAACAAAGAAGAACCTCACTCTGAGCATGACCGCCCTCAAGAGACTGCAGATGCTTACTACTGCCTATGAGCAACTTAGGGGGTTGTCTAAGACCCGGCAGTATCGCGAGTGCGCTGGTTTGCTCCAGGCTGTGCTTCAGCTCATGAAGCATTTTAATAGTTATAGAAGCATTGAGCAGATTGCGACGCTCAGCAGAGGGGTTTCGGAGCTACAACGGGAACTTCTGGAGCAGATTTGTGAAGACTTTGAAATGGCATTTGCTAAGGGCGAAGTTGGTGCTCGCAGAGGTATGCTTGTGGAAGCGTGCCTAGTCATGGATGCTCTGGGCGATTCAGCAAAGTCGAGGCTCATGACATGGTATGTTAACACCGAGCTCCGCGAGTATCGACAGGTGTTCCGTGGCAATGATGAGGCCGGCAGCCTGGATAACATCGGAAGGCGGTACGCGTGGTTTAAACGTATGGTTAAGACGCACGATGATGAACATGCCATGATTTTCCCGCCGCACTGGAGGGCTAATGAGACGCTGGCGACAGCCTTCTGCGATGGGACACGAGACGATTTCAAGGGCATCCTAGAGAGGCTGATGCGACGGACGGACACGCAGAAAATTGATGTCAATCTCCTGCTTAGCTGTCTACAAGAGACGCTTGACTTCGAGCAGAGCCTGGAGAAGCGTTTTGCGACATCCTCACGGGCGAGCATTGACACGCTCAGCTCAGTCGAGGAGAAGACCAACAGCTTCCACGGGCTCATCTCCCTCGCCTTTGAGCCATACCTCAGCCTTTGGGTTGATTCTCAAGACAAGGCCCTCGCTGCCATGATACCCAAGTATCGTAGCCAGCCACTTATCCCCCCCGATGAGGAGTTTTCGCCGCAGTCAGTTATTACTTCAGCGATTGAGCTCTTTCACTTTTACAAATTGACGCTTGCACAATGCGCCAAGCTCTCTACGGGGGCGCGACTACTGGACTTGTCCAAGTCGCTGGCCAAGTACCTCGATGAATACGCTCAACAGGTGCTGCTACACCGACTACAGAGTGGAGGGCCTCAAGGCCCCGCGATCCAAGATGTTATCATGGTCCTCAATACAGCAGACTTTTGGCACACCAACACGTGCCAGCTTGAGGAGAGCATCAAGAAACGCATCGACAGCGACCTGGCATCCAAGGTGGATCTGTCGTCACAGTCGGACGCGTTTCTGGGCGTAGCGAGCGCGTCTGTACTTGCGCTTGTGAGAACGGTCGAGGTCGAATGCGAGAGCGTGTGGCGAGAAATGAGAAACACGAACTGGAGCACCATGGAGAGTGTCGTGGACCAGAGCTCATATGTTGGTGAGCTGGTCAAGCATGTGAGCGACAAGACGGCGGAAATACTGGGCGTCGTTTCAAAGCCGCAGTATGCCAGAGCCTTTTGCGACAACCTTGTCGACCATCTTGCAGCGGCCTACATCAACAGCATCGTGCAATGCCGACCGATATCCGAGGTCGGCGCCGAGCAGGTGAGTTTTCCTTCTGGATGGGTTTTCCTGAACGACTGAAGTGGAATGTGTAGCTGACCAAGCGACTACAGATGCTATTGGACAAGTACGTGCTCACCAAGGCATTCGAACGATTATTGTTACATCATGCCTCGTTTGCATCACAGGACACGCCACCATCCGGCTTCGTGAAGCGGGTTCAGCAGTGCATGAATCGACTGGATCCGTTACTCAAGACGTTGCAGGTGCGCCCGTCGCCACCCGAGGGTTTGGTGCAGGCATATCTCATCCACATCGCGGACCGATCCGATACAAACTTCAAGAAGATGTTGGATCTCAAGGGCGTCCGTAAGATGGATCAGGCTCACCTGGTGGAGCTATTTGGCATTCACAGAGACGGCACGCCCAACGATAAACTGGTGGCAAGCTCACCGTTGCTAGGTCCGCTCATGGTATCTACCGGCCTCGGCTCAGGCGGAGCCGGGGGTAGCTCCATGATAAGCCCGACAGCGGCAGCACTATCACTTACAGGGTCGTCTGGAGGTCCGCGATTCGAGGCCGGCTCACTAGGGGAGAAGCTGCTGAGCGCGGCCCGAGATATATCGCAGAGCAGCGGCGCCGGGACGGGGCCGAGCGGGCTAGAGAAGGCGACGATCAACGAGAACTTGCGCAACTTTGGAAAGTTCTTCAAGCGAGATATCGGATCACTAGGGGCGAGATTTGGGAAGAGAGATGACGAGGGACAGCGATGATGGATGATATATATATATATATATATATATCCTTTTTGTTTTTTTTGAGAGGGTTGTGATTTAAATAGAGCCATATACATTTTGCACGGTATGAAAAGAGAAAAAAGTAAGGCATCAAATGTAATTCTATCATGCTTGTCATGGAGGAGGGAAAAGAAGAGTAGTGACATTGTGGCATGGTATGGTCTAAGGAGAGCAAGATTAATAATTCTCATTCTGTTTCTTCACACTGTACTCTAAATTTTTTCGAATTGGTGAGTGAGCACGGTATAGATTACGGTATAAGTAATCTGTAGAGTGCCTTATGTAGTTAGCTTCATGGCCCATGTCATTCAAAGTTGTGTAGATTTTTTATGAACTGCAAGGAACCTGGGCAAAGAGGCTGAGGGTGAGGCTGAGGATTTGCAGTTGTTTCCATGGATATACTTGATAGGCCATTGATTAATGATATGTTGCCCATAATAATAGATGACCCCCTGTCTGTTCTATTTGGAATCAATTTGAGGGGGAGGGGGAGGGGGAAGTGGGAGCAGGCAGCTTGGCAGCTTAGAAATCGAAGAGAAGTAGAGAAAGTAGAGAGCCTCGGAATGGCGTCAGGCGCTTTGGTTTCAGGCAGGATTGATCCTTCAATAGACATAACTCTGCAGTTCGTAGAAAAGAGAGTTATTAATCAACTGACTGGGGTGGACCTACAACAAGTCGGCTATATTCTACCGCTACGTATGTATCAATTATTGAATCAGTATCATGCGTCATAGGGAAGGGGGGGGAATAAAGGCAACAACCGAACCCGTCTGTTTAGTTCAGCTCAGTTCAGTTGGATACCGATGTAATTACTCCGACCCGAAGCAACTAAATGCGAGCCATGATGCAACGGAAGCAAAGGAAGCAAAGGGGGCCGAGATCGGTGTACTGTAATCAATCTGAGTGCATGAATGAAGACGGGTACTGTGTAGGTAAGGCAGCTAGCGTAGCCTGTTTGATGACTGTATAGTTTTGCTCTTTTCTTTTGACGGCGTTCCCGTGATACAGTACCAGCAAAAGACAAAAAAAATAAGAAGATTTTGGGGGATAGAAAGGGAAGAAAAAGGTACCCAGTGTAGTCATACAGCACACACGCCTTTCTTCAGCCAGTGAGACACCCCCCCGTTCTCCCCAGTCCACCCCCAGATCCATCTCTGTCCACTTCATTCCGTCACCTTGTGCCGGCGTGCCTGTACCCGACGTCGTACCACACAGTCAGCAACCAGTAACTAAAAGGCAAGGCCGAAAATCTGAGCCAATACCCCCTCTCCCTTCTAGAAGGGCCAGCCAAAAAAAAAAAAAAAAAACGCCTCCAAGCCAGAAACCGTTACCAACTAACAAAAAACTTAGCTCGGCTCAGTTCAGTTCCCATTACTTTTCAGTGCTCTTCTAGGACACTCCGCTGGTTCTAGTCGAAAAGTCCCAAAACTTGTTCCCAGTGCTTTATTAAGCTTGTCCTGACATATAAACACTCCCGCGAACCCACTCGCCTTTGACTACTCTCTTCCCCTTCCCTTCCCCATTAACATCCGTCAAACTGTTTTCCTCAACTCTTCGACGAACCCTTCGCTCCAGCGCTGGGCTTTCTATTGTCGCTTCTGCTACGTTTATACAAAAGACTTCTAGACCATCTCTTGCCGTTGAGCTTGGCGTTAGGAAGATGCATTCCCAGGTCGTCAGTATGTGCTTGCTTGCCTGCTTGCCCGCCTTCTACTTACCCCTCAACACCAAAAACCTCCCACATCGCGATCACAGAAACTGACACGAGATAAAATAGTTGTTGGCTCCGGGCCCGCCGCCCACACCGCCGCCATTTACTTGGCTCGAGCCGAGCTTAAGCGTACGTCTCAGACCACCAAATAGCTTCCACTTTACATGGAAAAACAAGAAACTCTGGAAAACTCACACACTGCGCAGCTGTCCTCTATGAGGGTTTCATGGCCAACGGCATCGCTGCCGGAGGTCAATTGACCACCACCACCGATATTGAGAACTTCCCTGGCTTCCCCAATGGAATCATGGGAGGCGCCCTGATGGTATGCGCTCTTCTCAGCACCCCTTCCTTCTCCTCTTCCCGGGTGTTCCCCTTCGCCTCCCAGCATCACACCCCTTCTAACATCCCCTCCCAGGAAGACATGAAGAAACAATCCGAAAAGTTCGGCACCGAGGTCATCACCGACACCGTCTCCACCGTCGACTTCTCATCCCGCCCATTCAAGTACACCACCGAGTTCAACCCCGAAGAGACACACACTGCCGACGCCATCATCATCGCCACCGGCGCCTCTGCCCGCCGTCTGCACCTCCCCGGTGAGGACAAGTACTGGTCCAACGGTGTGTCCGCCTGCGCCGTGTGCGACGGTGCCGTCCCCATCTTCCGCAACAAGCCTCTCTACGTCATTGGTGGTGGTGATTCCGCCGCCGAGGAGGCCACCTTCCTCACAAAGTACGCCAGCCACGTTACCGTGCTGGTCCGCCGCGATGTTCTCCGTGCCTCCAAGACCATGGCCACGCGCCTGCTCAATCACCCCAAGGTGACGGTCCGCTTCAACTCAGCCGCCACTGAGATCCGAGGCGGCGCCGACGGCCTCATGAGCCACCTGGTCGTCAAGAACAACAAGACTGGCGAGGAGGAGGTTGTTGAGGCCAACGGCCTGTTTTACGCCATCGGCCACGACCCCGCTACCGCTCTTGTCAAGGGTCAGCTGGACATGGACGAGGATGGCTACATCAAGACTATTCCTGGCACCACTAGCACAAACATTGAGGGTGTCTTCGCTGCCGGTGACGTCCAGGACAAGCGATATCGACAAGCCATTACCAGTGCTGGTAAGTGAACACAATTTATTCTATATGGACCAACTTATGCGCAAAACATGTGCACACAGTCACCAACAGTATTGCTAACAAATTTCTCCTCTCCAGGTACCGGATGCATGGCCGCTCTCGAAGCGGAAAAGTTCATTGCCGATCATGAATGAGATTTGCGCGCGAGAAGTTTGAATATCTCACGATTAGAAGATACATCTACGATAGACACTGTTAGACATAGGATAGAAGTTCACGATATGAATGAAACAAAGAGCAGCTCAAAACCAAGGCTGTAAATTCCTCAAAAAAGGAGGAAAATATCATTATCATCGCTTAAATACTCCTCCCATATTTTTTCTTCATCAAAAAATCATTGTCGTGATTTGCTTTGTGTATGCCTGTCACTCTTCTTGTCCTGCTCTTACCGCAGCCGTCTTTTTATCGCTCCGCCCCGTTCTTTGAGTCCAGAAATCAAAGAAGTCAAGTAAAAACCAAGCAAAGGAAAAGGCTGCGCCATATCCTTGTATTAAATATTGTTCCAAATCAAAATCTTGAGCTTCCGTGGGCAGGGATGATGAGGAGCCGTCGCTGGGATTGTCTGGGTTGCTCAAACGTTGCTGCAGAAGAATGATGCACCGATATCCACAACATTCAGAATCCTGTGACAGTCGCAAGACTTCGTTCGTCGCCATCGGAGGCTACTGCTAGCCACTTTATTCTCGCTCCAAAACAGCAGGAGCAATAATCTCGGTGCCCTTCAGGTGCTGTAGGCCTTCGCCACCCTGTAAGGATTGTTAGTAAGGACTTGGACTAATTTCTTTTTTCTCAACATATAACTTACGTAGCTGATGAGAGGGGAGACTTCAACACCAGCATCAGCATTGTCGCCGGTGATGATACCACCAGCAGCCTCAATCCAGCTCTTGCCCTGGCCCATAATTGAGGCCTTGCTAGTATCGGGGTCGTCCTGGCCAGTGCCACGGGCATTCTTGAGGGGTGAGAACTCATCTTCACGCTTGACCTCGAAGCAGGCAAACTTCTCAAGAGAGAGCATGGGGAAGACATCGAAAACAAACTGCTCCAGCTTGATGCCATTAGGCTTATCAAACTTGACAGTCTCACCAGTCTTGAGATCTGCAGCAGGGATCTTCTTACGAGCAACGTGGTGAGGCAGCTTGTGAGCCCACTGGGGAATGGAGTCGAGGAAGTTGAAGGAATAGTAGTGGTTGACAATGTTGGCAGCTCGGAAGCGGAGGACGCCAGGGTGGTTGGGGTCCTCCTCCTCGGCAGTAGCCTTGTCAATCTCAGAGTACTCCACGACGTCAGGCTTGCCGTTCTTAGAGAGAATGAGACCAACAGACTCAGTCGCATCGCGCTTGCGGACAACCTTGGTGGCAATGTCGACATTCAAAGAAGCAGAGAAGCCGATGAAGATGGGGTCAGCGACCTTGACCAGGCAATTATCTACGCAGTAAGCGTGGATGTGCTCGATACCACGTTTACGCATATCCTCAATGACTCCGGAGACGACGAGGGCCTGGTAAAGACCTCCATTGCCATCAGGAGCCACGGCAACCTTGCTCTTGCTCTCGAGAATGATCTTGCCATCGTTCGAAATACAAGGAAGAACACCCTGCTCAAAGATGAAAACGTTGTCCTTGCTCAGGCCGAAGTAGTTGTTCTCCTGGAAGTACTTTTCTGTAGGACCTCGGGTAGGTCCGCTGGTCATGACGTACCACGGAACAACGGCATTGGAAGCGAGCTCCTGGACCTTGCGGATTCGCTCAGCCTGGATTTGGAAAAGGGACTTCTTGGATGGAAGACCAATATCGTAGCAGCCCTTGGGGGCAGAGCTTCCAAGGCGGGTGCCCTGGCCACCAGCCATGAGAACAACAGCAACCTTGTTCTTGGAGATTAGGTCAAGACCTGAATCATACCACTTCTGAATATCCTCAGGATTGGAGTCGACGATACTGGCAGAAGCAGAAGCGGGGAGGGGCTCAAGGACATCGGGCACACCTGCAGATGTGGCAGGGTGCAGGGCAAGGTTCGTAATCTCGTTGATGCGGGCGGGATCGAAGCCAGAAAGCTGCTCATAGAGAGCCCCTTGCTCCTCGCTAGAGAGGGAGTCGTAGAAGGTGAAAACATGGCCCTGGTTGGCCTGCTCGTACTTTTCCTTGAGCTGGGAGAGAGTCTCGGCGGAGGGTTTGACGGGAGCCATGATGAATGTAATGTGGTGAAGATAGGATGGGTGTGTGTGTGGTCAAGGAGAGCTGACAATTGGCGAAGTTCGGCTGGGGACAGGCTGGAAACGACCAATTGAGAGGCGTGGATGGGTGAGGTTTGCTCAAGAGCGAAGAATGAGGCGTGGATGGAGAGATGATGATGGGTATGAGGAGAGAAGAGAGAGGAGGGAAGAAAAAGCGATCTGATGTGCCGGAAGGAAGGGATTATTAAATACGAGTAGACCCAGTTTGCAGCCCGTCACTGTTTGATGGCAAGCAGACAAGGTGGGCAGGCATGACGACGAGCTCTGCACCTTCCCGCACCTTGCCTGACCTGTTCTTTCCCGTCTGAGAGTACTCCAGTATGTACTCCATAAGGTAGTTCGGCCCTCAGGAAGGTGGTCCCCGATCAAGGTACGGAAGACAGACTAAGGATAGGCATTATGGAGTACAAGCTATACAGAGTACAGTAATATGCCTGAAGCTCTTTTCCCCGCCACCGCTGATATTCCTTGGCTCCTCAGCTGCCCCGCCAACTGCAAGCCCCCCGGGGCTCTTTGGTTGGATACATCTTTCAGCAAGGAGTTACACCCTCTCATACTTTGTACTGCTGTGCTGTAGGTATGTAACTCCGTACTATCTTAAGTACATAGGTAGGCATGTTGATACCCAAGGTAGCGTAGCACCTCGCCCTGAGTCTCCCAAACTCCACCGTCAATGTCATCACTGACACTCAAGCGTGATAGGACGGCCCGCTGGCAACTTAATCGTGTAATACACACACACACACACACACAGATGGCAAGATATTGCTTTCCTCCCACTAATGCATGGGAGAATCCTTGAAAGAAGATGCATTAACCCGATAATCTGACAATTCCAAATGGCAAGGCGCATCCACAAGTAGCAGAAAAGGAAAAGGAAACGGTGCTTCTCTCCGTCAGTCTGACTGTACTTTTAAACGTTGGCTCAAACCTTCCAACTCTGTACCTTACACAGTCAGTCAGCTAGGCCCCCACCCCGACAAGGTGCGATCAACTCCAATGCTGAGCGACCGCTGGAGGGGTCCTAGCGTGGCATGCCATGACGCTACAGCCTCTTATTCGTCTATGCAATTTGAATGCCGCTTTGTCTGGCTGCGGGAGACCTGCGACCTCATGTCAGCTTCGAATGGTATGGCAGTGATGACAATTGACAGGTCAGACATCTTCCACATTTTCGGTCTCTTGCATCTCATTCTCCTTCGACCAACAATCCCGCTGCGGGAAGAGTTGCCATCCTCTTTTTATACAGGCCCGTATCCCAATCCTGTGTGATCTTGCGTCAGGGGCAAAATGTTTCACAGGCTACGAGCTCTTTTACTCTCGGCCCTGGGGCAGGTATGGAGTGCCACAGTAGTTCGGGTACATACTTTGGTAGGTCGTAAATACTTGCATGGCGCCCCTGCTTCCATACTTCTGCCACTGCCGTTCAGGGGCAATCCATACCCCCCCACCAACCACAGCAGTCCTCAACCAAGTGGTGGATGGAACAAAAAAAAAAAAAAAAGGAAAATTTTAAGAAAAAAGCAGCCTAGCCGTTTCTGGTGTGGCTGTGTCAAAGGCTGGTTTTGGGAAATATGAGCTAGCAACTGGGGACCTAGCAAGCTGAAAATAGTAACATTCTTTGCCTCTCGAAAAGCGGGAGTTTGCGCGCGGCGCCCCTGGACATACACGCTTGTGTAGGCACCACCCTTCCATTAATTTCCACCGATAGCCGGTCTGGAATCTTGTTGTTTGGGATTCTGGTGGCAGCCTTCGAGCGTGAATCTAAGGCTCTGACAAGGCTGACCGGCCACTTGATCATGAAAGTCATGAAAGCTAAGAGACGAAATCAAATGGAATAAAGACCCAGCACGCTCTTGGCCAAGACGGGACTCTAGAAGCTGCTGTTAGGAACTTGCCGTCTCACCCACAAGATTGTGATCCTCAAACGAAAATGGTTAAAAAGACATCACGTCTGGAGGATGAGGATCGAATAGTGGACAAAACTGCCGATGAAGGCAGCCTGGATCAGCCTGGATCGTCTCCTCAACCCGCTACCTTCAAAGGTCGTCTACAGCTCAGCGATTTTTCCTACAAAGATGCTGATGACTCCTCTACTTCGACAAATACTTCTGTACGGAGGTCATCGCGTCTGAATCCCTCATCATCATCCTCTACCACTCCCTTTGTCTCAACCAAGAGGCGCATTCCTAAATCCAATGATGGAGAGGATGCAGATGGTGCGGACGGTGCAGGCGGCGCAGATGACAAGAAGCCCAAGAAGAAGCGAGCCCGTCAAGCTTCTGGCTATGCACCACCCTCAACTTACTCTCATCTGCCACTCCTTCCTGATTCCATTGCTCAGGACCTCCTTGTGCTCTTTATTGGCCTAAATCCGGGTATTCAGACGGCTCGGACAGGGCATGCATATGCTCACCCGTCCAATCTCTTTTGGAAGCTCTTGTTTTCTAGTGGTGTCACTCCTCGATACTGCAGTCCTACCGAAGACCGCCAGTTACCCGAGCTTTACTCTCTTGGCTTTACCAACATCGTTGCTCGACCTAGCCGCAACGGCGCCGAGTTGAGCAAGCAGGAGATGGATGAAGGCGTCGAAATTCTTGAAGATAAAGCTCGAAAGTGGCGTCCCGAGTCCGTCTGTGTTGTGGGAAAGAGTATATGGGAGAGCATATGGCGTGTTCGTCACGGTCGTCCCGTTGGGAAGAGCTTCAAATATGGCTGGCAGGATGAAAGCGAGAACATGGGTGTCATCCAAGGAGAATGGGGAGGCGCAAGAGTATTCGTTGCAACTAGCACAAGCGGTTTGGCTGCGACTCTCCCGCTAGCCGAGAAACAGCGTATTTGGGGTGAGCTCGGCGACTGGGTAAAAATGCGACGAGAAGAGCGAGCGATTGAAGTTGAGAAAGATGCCCAATAACAGTTCACTACACAATGACAGAGCTGGGTTGAGTTGCTTTGAGGATGATGAATCTGGATAATGTAGCATACTTGTTCACTACAGTGTGCATGGAAACGATTATTATATAGTATTTCAATAAGATCAATTCGAGGATTCTAGCCATACATTGATTCCTACAAATTTAAAAACGCGAGTTCTTTTCGGAACCAGGCTTTTCCATGAGTTAGCTGAAAAAAGCGCACCCTCCCAACTCCATACGCCATATGCCCTCCGCCGTGAACGAGTTCTTTCAATACTCTACTTGCACCGCTTCTCAACCACGTTGGGGCCGTTCTCCTCGTACTCCTTGCGCGAGATCCACATCTGGTGGAAAGTACCCAAACTGGCGAGAATGCTGCCACCAATCCAGGCGCCAAAACGACGCTCGCTTGTCAGACCGGCAGCGTGGATCTTGATCTTAAGGCCTGGATACATGGTCGTCAATTCGTTATTGAGTCGATCATTGAATCCGTTGATCAAACTAGTGCTTCCCGTGACGACAACGTTGGCAAGCAGGTTTCCACGGAGATCGACATCGACAGCATTCAAGGCTGAGCGGATGAGCTCGGGGATGGTCTGAGCCTTGGTGAGGCGGTCGGCCTCGGGGATGGGATATCCAGCTGTCTCGTCCCACATGCCCTCAGTAACACGGAATCGCTGCTCGCGCCACATCTGGTTGTAGCCATCGGGCATCTCGAACACTCGTCCGGCCTGGGTCTTGACGTACTCCTCGTTGCCAGGCACACCATATCTGCTAGGACCCTTCCATACCTCCACAACAGACTCCTTGAACTCAGTCAAAACACGTTCCTCCTCGTAGGCGCGGAAAGAGTCGCTAATCTGATAGGGGAAATGGCGAAGACGGAGCTGCGGAGCTGCCAAAGCATCGACGGGGGTCTTGTTTTCAATCATGAAGGTAGGCGTCAAGTCAACCTTCGGCTCCGAGGTTTCAAACAGGGAACGAATCTGAGACGACAGCCACAAGCCACCAACAGGCGACTTTTGAATAGATCGCTTGAGGACCATGCCATCATGGATGGCCGTCACAGAGGTGTTTGCGCCACCGACATCAATGACAAGGGAAGTTGCTTTACCAGCAGCAAAGGCAGCCAAAACGGGTGTTCGACTCAGCCAGAAAGCTGGGCAACCCCAGTTCTCCATGATGATTTCAATAGCCTTTTCTCGAGATTTGGGCGTGTTCCAAGGGGCCTCAGTCATGAGTAGAGGGCTCTCCTGGAGGGGCTTCTCAGCCGCCTCAGCAGTTTCATCCATGGCGACGTCGCCTTCTCCATCCGCAGCTGGGACCTTGGGGTCATCATTGAGGCCGTTCTTAGAGGGATGAGTCGAGTGTTCAGGCTGAAGGCGCTTGATCAGCATATTTTCCCAGATCTTGGACGCTGCATCCCAATCCTCCACCACGCTATCTCGGTTCATGTAGTTTCGAACTTCGAAGTCGGCACGAGGGATCAGGTATTCATCGCCAAAGAGGTCGGTGGTGGGCTCTTTGGTAGTGTGGCCATAGAACGAAGGGAGTATGGCCTTTGGAACATCCTCGCCAGCGAAGCCAGCTCGAGTATGACAGTAGCCAGGATCGAGGACGAGCGCAGAAACCTCATCTACACGTCAGAATAATTAGTGCACATGCTCACGAGGGAGACACGAGGGGGGGAGCTACGAACCTCCTCCATAGACGTCGGTAGGCTGCGCCGACGAGGAAAGAGGTTGTTGAGACATAGTGATGGTGTGTAGAGAGGCGCGAGATGATGATGGCGGAACCAATTGGGGGATCCGGCGCGGAGAGTCGCGAGATTTGGTGGAGATGCGCCGGAGATGATGTCGCGTTTGTAACAAATTTCGGCCGCCTTGCGGTTTGATGGTTGACAAGCTTCGCCAGCTGAACGCCTCACCGGGTTCCACTCTAAGAAAAAGGTTTACAGGTTTACTATTGTCAAGGCTGGGAGGATATTGTGGCGTAGCTCATGAGCTCTGTGGCTGATGCAGTTCGTACCGGAAAATTATCGGCCAAGATTTTTCCTTAAATTTCGTTCCCATGAGCTCTAAAATTTCGTCTCTCTTTTCCCACACATGGAGCGAAATCTCCATGTAGCCATTATGAATGTAAGTTGTCTTTCTGCATGTCTCATACTCCCCTTAAATCTCCTACATGATGAATTCGCATACTCGCTTCAGAACCGCTGCGATTGACACAGCTTGCTGTGATTGATTACAACTGCCAATTTCTGACAATGTTGGGATCTTATCCTTGCTTTCCTTGCTTCATTTTTTGCATTGATCATGAAGCTGACTCAATTCATAGCTATGACAATGTCTATACAGTATATTCGCCTGGCCAGTCGGCCTCTGCTACGACCAATTTCTCCGAGGGTTCAGGGGATTGACCGATGCTCGCATAAGCTTGGCCGAGGTGACTCGTTGACTTGGAGGGCATGGAGTTTGCAGACTGGTGTCGGAGGGAGAGCTCTGTCTACATCGACTACTCGTCGAACCAATTATTCAAGGGCTCCCGAGGACTCTTCTGAGGCGCTTTCGCCCTTCAAGAAGCAGCGTCGCGCCATGTTGTGGGAGGAGCATCAGAGCGAGGACCCTCTTTATCCTGAGAGTCATCCGCGACTGACGCACACCCAACAGCGATACTCTGTGCCAGAATTTATACAAGCGTTCGACGCTATCGAGCATGCGGATTTGGATAAAGTCACCGTCTATGGCCGGGTTCGTTCTAAGCGTGCTGCTGGAAAGTACCTCATCTTTCTGGACATCGTGAACGAGTTTGAGCGCCTGCAGGTGATGGTCAACAAGTCTAAGTGTATGGGGGATCAGGATACCAGGAATCACAAATTCGCCCTGTTTAGGAACTTAATAGAAGTGGGCGACCACATATGTATGATCCCAATGTTTACTTTATTTCCCCAGATGCTTACAATCTGGCAGCAATCACTGGCGTCCCAACTCGTACCAAAGCTGGCCAGCTCACAATTTCTGCTACTGAACTTCCTGAGCTGCTCTCGCCGGCCATGGAGCAGATCCCTGAGAAGCTCACCGACCCCAAGACTCGCATGCAGGACCGCCATGTTGACATGTTGGTGAACCGCGAAGCCATTGATGTACTGAGGATGCGATCCGAGATCACCAAACATATGCGTGACTACTTCCATTCAAAGAAATTTCTCGAATTCCAAACACCCATCCTGGCTGAAAACGCCGGTGGTGCTATCGCCCGCCCCTTTGTCACCAGAGCTACCGAGTTCAAGGACCGGGATCTCGCTCTCCGCATTGCTCCCGAGCTATGGCTCAAGCGATTGGTCATTGGTGGTGTCGATAAGGTCTTCGAGATTGGGCCCGCATTCCGCAATGAAGGCATCGACGGTACTCATAACCCTGAGTTCACCATGTGTGAGTTTTATAGCGCCTATACCAACCTGGACGACTTGATCAAGGAGACGGAAGACCTCCTTTATAGCCTGGCTGAACATTCTCATAATCTGATCTCCACTCAGCTCACCTCCCTACCCCCAATCGACCTAAACAAATTCAACCGTCCGTTTAAGCGTGTTGAGTTTGTGCCCGCCTTGGAAGAAGCCCTTGGCCTTCGTCTTCCGAAGCTTTCCGCCGAGGGTGCTCTGCCGGAACTTTTGGCTGTACTCAAGCTCGCTGGCATTCGCATTCCCGGTGAAGTTCCCCAGTCTCTATCCAAGCTCCTTGATCGATTGGCGGCCATTTACATTGAGCCTATGTCATTTGATGAACCTATCTTGATCACGAACCACCCTGCCTGCATGTCGCCTCTCGCAAAGAGCTTCCTATGCCCGCGTACCTACCAACTTGTATCGGCTCGAGCTGAGCTTTTCATCGGTGGCCGTGAGCTAGCCAACATGTACGAGGAGGAGAACGATCCCGAGGCCCAGAAACAGAAGTTGCTGGATCACCGCAATTTGGTCAACAAACCGGATGGTAGCATTGCCATTGAAGCTCCTGAAGTTGACTCCGAGAGTGAAGGTAAGCTCATGCTTGATGAAGATGGTGATGGCGCTCCTCTAGACCAGAGCTTTGTCAAGGCTTTGGATTATGGTCTTCCCCCTACTGGTGGCTGGGGTTGCGGTGTTGAGCGAATGGTTATGCTCTTCTCGGGCGCAACCCGTATCAGCGACTGCCTTAGCTTCGGCACCCTGAGAAACGTGGTTGGTCTTTCAGCAGTCGAGGAGATGAAGGAAGATAACACGAGATCCAACTCTACCGCTGAGCCCAATGCGGCGCAGGAGTAGGGCTCCACTTGAATGGGATATATCCCGTTCAAAGAATGAAGCCACGAGTACACGCATGTACACATAATGGCGACGATGTATGATGATGAGGACTTTGTACTATATTGTAAAAGCGCCTGTTACTCTAGATGTATTGTTTTTGATAGAGAAAAGCCTTGAAATCTATTTGCAAAATACAGGACTGCATACACCCATTACCATTCATCGGTCTTCTCTGTCATTTTGGCATTAGTATCACAAATCTTTTAGTGTAAGAGTGAGATTATTCAGTGATTCAGATTGGATATCAACAAAGGTCGTGTCTCGTATTTTGTATTACGCACAGAAATGCTTACCTAGGTTCGATTCACCGATATACTCAATGTTGAAGCCAATGATAAAATAGACAAGTCTCTCTATCCAACCGTTATAGGGAGATATTGAAAATGCACAAAACTAACGCCAAAAAAAAAGGCAAAAAGGGGGTTTAGGGGGAGCCATTCCCGATGTTGAAAAGGTAGGTCATTGATCCATCAGCCTTTCTCCCGTTCCGTGTCATAGCCAACTCATGGGGCAACTTGGAACAAGCTGGTTGTAATTCCAGTCTTTGACGCCGAAAGTGTGTCTAACCACTCGCTAACAGTCGCGGAACTGAGTGATTCAAAGGATACATCCTTTGGAAGTTGTTTGATGGACACCGTCGCCGTCTTCTCCCAGAAAATTACCGCCACTTTGACGTACTCGTTGGTCGGGCGCTCAAAATAATCGGAGCTGCCGGCGCCGTTCTGGAGGTGGAAAGTGCTCTTACACTTGTTGTCACCGGAGGCCAAAACCTCGTAGATGTCGGCCTCACCGCAGCCGGAGGTCCAGCAGTTGCATGCCGAGTACTGGGCGGTGCGGGGGATGCGGGCATTGAGGGCCCAGAGGGCGGGCATGTCGCCTAGGAAGCCTCGATTGCCGTCATAGGGCATCTTGAACTCGAAGAGGAAGATTTTGTTGGCACCAGAGAAGCCCTCTATTGCGGTGTAAGTGTGTTATTACTTGCAGTCAATATCAAAAAAAGGGGGGAGTGCGCAATGAGTGAAGGGGAGGTGGTGTGGTCGAAGAGTAGGAAAAAAACATACTATAAGCCAGCTCTGGGACACGAGAGTAACCGCAGGTGCTATCACACTTCTCCGCCGAAAATATAGCAAACTCTTTAAGAGAAGGCACGAAAACATCTTTGAGAATGTTGTAGGTATCAGAGCCACCACTCGCATTGGGAGTGATGTAAGAAAGCGAATTGCCCCATTTCCTGCAGCCAAAGGATCAGTAAGCTGTACGCAAATGGTTTTTGTTGTTCTTTAGAAGGCCAGCTGAACTCACGTATCCCAGACTCCTGATCCTTGACCTCCATAGTTGCCCAGGAAGACCACATTCTCAGCGGTCTGCTGCTCAGCGTTGTAGTAGGAAGTTCGCTCCCATGCGCCCGTGTTAGAAGAGCCGGAAGATTTGGGAGGGGAAGAGGATGAAGACGATGATGGATATGGCTGATCATCGGGAGCGCCTGACACTTCGGCAACTTTAGAGGAAACTGGTTCAGTAGCAGCTGGCTGAGTTGCAACGGGCTCGGTGGCCGTAGCATCGGCAGTGGAAGTTTGCGGACCCAAGAAGTTCTTAAAATCCTTCGGCCAAGACACAACTTGGTTGTCAATGGTGGCAACGATCCAATCAGCACGCTTCTTCTTACGCTGCTCGTGGAAGTGCTCGTGGCCGTGGCGACGGGCGTAGACGTGAGGCGAAGGGTCGAGATCGCGCTTCCTGTCGCTGGCGAGGTGGAAAACGGCAAACTGCTTGAAGTTGATCGGGCCACGGACGTGAATAGAGAGCTTGCAGTACCTCAAGTTTTAGCATGACTCACAAACAACCAGTTTAGAGTGAGAATAGCAGGAGATGAAGAGGGGAGAAGAGTATGTGAAGCTGTGACTTACACCCTCATCAAGAGGAGACAGAGGACCACCATAAGCCTTTTCCTCTGTCAGACACTCGCCGCTGTCAGTCATGCTGGTAACGGCCTTGTAACTCCCGCTTTGCAAGAATCCTTCGTACACAATCTCGTTGACAGCGCCGCAGAACCAGTTACCACCTTCATCAACAGCTTTGCCGGTGCAGGTTTGCGTTAGTGCTGAAGCCAGACGGGAACCAGCCGTTAGAAGCACGAAACTTGTGTACTTCATGGTGAATATATACAAGTAGAGAAATATATGTGTGTATGTATATATGCTTGTTTATGTCCAGTCAATGAACGAATAAAGCCTTCTTTTTTTTTTTCAAATCCAAAAAGGGAGGGGAGGAGGGAGGTATAGTATATAATACTAAATCAAATATTGCTGCTCGGGAAAGGAAGCTGTTGCTTGTTGCTGTGATATCAGGAGGTGCTCTAGTAGAGTGACCAAAAGACCTTGAACCAGTCAGGTAACAAGAAGTGAATGAATGACACAGTCAATTCGTAAAAGAGTGAATGGTATCAAAGAAGGAAGTTTTGAATACAAGACAAGAAAGGAAGAAAAGCAAACAAAGCAATGATAATAGAACAAAAAGCAACCGCAAGAACAGACTCGAGCAGTCTGTGTCTTCAAAGTAGAATAGAAATAGGAAAAGAAGTAAGACAAGAGGATTAAAAAAAAGAAATCAAGGCATACAAAGCAGAAAAAGTAGTCGTTAATACAGGCCGATGCGTTGGCCGCCAGGCACAAGTGACCTGGATCCTAGAACGAATGCTCAGGGATCAATGCTGAAACATGCCAGACGCTGGGCACCAACCATTCGCATGCCAAGTGTGAAGTTATCACGAGATTTCCTTCTCCAGCCTGTATTTTGTGTTTCGCAAATAGGTTTGAAATAAAGTACTTGGAGCAAAATCGCCATTTTGGTTTTTTTTTTTTTTTCATGGATGAAGAAATTATCCCATCCATCTTAGACAAGTAGCTGGCTACTGAGATAAGTATGAGGAGGCAACTGAATGACTGAGAACGGTACCTTAATCTCAAAATCCTTGAGATTACTATTTTGAGAGGATGCAGGTACTCACTGCATTTGACTAAACAGGTAGACAGGCGCGTGTTCCTCGTATCCTTCAGACAGAATATGTATTTCGTATAAATTGACCAACTACCCGGCCCAACACTCCTCTGCCCCTCGAAAGATGAGTTTGACATTAGTGTCATGGCCAAGCCGCCGCCAACCAGCCAGCCTTGCCCCATCCCCGAGCGCTCTCAAGGGGCCGTCATCAGTGGCATGTTCCGGTCTTGAACTGCACCCAGCAGTTTGAAAATGAATGGTGCAGGAAAACAGCTAGAAGATCGCTTCGTGCTGGGCCCTGACCACCCAGGGGTGTAAATGGGCTGGCTGTGACGTGCAGTTCGATAGTCTATGGACCAATCAACTTTGCAGAGGAGCAGACGAGAAGACGATCTCAGCCAGAAACATGCGAGTGAGCTGCTATTTGACGTTGACAGGACCCGGCCCCATCTTTTACCTTTTTTTTATCAGTTTATCAATACTAATTCCCCCATGCAAAACATATTCCTTCAATAATGGTCAAGTCAGAACATCACCCTACGTCGGTCAGTTATGTAGGTATAATAGGCACCTTGCAGACAAGATACACTACCATGTATGCACACACATAGTCACAGTGAACATGACAAACACTGCCCAGTCTTGCAACTGTTATGTGGCATGTCTATTTTTTTTCGTCTTGATTCATTTGATATTAGGCACTGTGCTCTATAATCGAACAACGAAGGCCATGCCACTTTTTCCTCTATCATCGACAGAACGGCCTTCGTCTACTTTTCTCCCTCTCCTCCCCTTCTCTAAATGGCATCTAGTTAATCAAACCCAGTCCACTCCTCACCCTCGCTGTCCCCATCGCCTCGCTCCAGTTTCCTCTTCTTACTGCCCTCAATAGCTCCCCGTCGGTTGTTCTCTTTGCGTCTCTCATAGCCACTCTTGGACGTGATCTTGGCCTTAGTGCCGCTGCGTCGGGCTTCCACGCCTCGCTCCTTGAGCTTCTTCCTGTCTGCCTTGCCGACGTTGGGCAGTGCATCCAAAAGCCACTTTTGCACACCCGCCTCGTCTCCCGTCTTGCCAGCCTGCTTCTCGCTCGCAGCAATGACATTGGCAACCATCTTGACAAACGGAATGTCTTCTTTAGTATAGAAGGTCACTGCAACACCGCCTTCGCGGCCTGCACGACCCGTTCGTCCAGCTCGATGCACATAAGCAGCACTGGAACCAGGTACATCGTAGTTGACCACGCCGTTCACACCAGCAAAATCCACGCCACGAGCAAGGACATCTGTGGTGATCAGCACCCAAATTTCTCCCGCACGGAACTTGCGCATAATCGTTGCGCGAGCTGAGTCAGCCAACCCACTATGCAGAGCAGCGATTCGGGCAGCTCCTCCAGCCTCAAGAGGAATATCATACTTGAGCTCCTCATGAAGTGCCGTTGCTCGATCAATTGTTTGTGTGAAGACAAGGAAGGGAGGCCGCAGGGGTGTATCTGAGTCCTCGCTTGATGTTGGGCGAAGCAGTTGACGCAACGCAAGTAGCTTTCCTTGTTCCGATGCCGTGTAGGTGAGCTTGTGTGTGACATTGGGCACTGCAGTATCCTTCAGGCCTACGACTAGGCGAACGAAGGGCTTCTGAGGCACATCCAGCGATTGAGCTCGCGATGTCAGCTTTTCTGTAACTAGAGACTCAATGTTGGACCCCATGGTTGCCGACCAAAAAGAGATTCGTAGAGAAGGGTTTGTGCATGCTGACCACACGCTGAGCATTTGCTCCCGGAATAAAGGATCAAGTAGAACATCGGCTTCGTCTAGGATCAAATCCCGGATGGTCGGGAGCACTTTGTGAGTGCTTGCAGACCCAGAGGTAAGAAAGTTGAGCAGCAACAACGGTGTTGTGACCAAGATGTCAACTTTGGTGGTAGGCTTTGACTTGTCGCCCTCCTTCTCGTCTTCAGACTCGGCCGCCGCTTCATCTTCTTCCTCATCCTCAGAACCACTATCTTCAACAAGTTCCTGCTGCTGTGCCGAAAGAACAGTGCCCTTTTTCATGGCGACAACCTTAAGGCCTGTGCCTTGGGCAATTTTGTTCCCCTCGTTGACGATCTGATGAACCAGTTCGCGGGTAGGTGCCACAACTATGGCTTCGAGTTCATGGATGTTGTGCAAGTCCTCCTTCGCACGCCTTCGCATAATGTTGTTGATGGCAGGGATGAGGAAACTGATCGTCTTGCCACTTCCAGTAGGTGCAACGGCAAGGAAGTCGACTCCCCCATCGAGGCCCTCCTCGTCCTTCAACGCCACTTCTGGGTGCAAAAGGAGAGGCAAGCTGCCCATCTGGACCTCGGTGGGAACACGATAGCCTTGGGTAACGAGATTTTCGGCTACTCGGCGAGAGATGCCATAGGCAGTTCGAAGCTCGCCAAACGAATTTAGTGGTTGTGGGAATAACTGTTTTTTGACGTCCTTCTTGACTTCGACGGCGGCCTGTTTCTTTTTCTTCTTGGGCTTCTTGACCTTTGAATTATCCTCAGATCTAGACAGAAGAGTTATTTTGAGACGGTGCGACCGCAGGAGTTGGCGACATTCATCTTCGCTCAGCAGCTGAGGGGCAATCCCTCGCACTGGACTCGGTGCTCGTTCGGCCTTGCTTGGCTCTGAGGTAGTCTTGTGTTTGTTTTCGGACTTGGGGGCAAAGAAGTCAACCTCAGGAAGCTCTTCGGTAACCTGTTCATCGGTTTCATCGCGGGTTCGCTTCCTTTTCTGACCGCGAACTTCGTCGTGGTACAATTGGGGGTTCGTACTCGTTCCGGCAGATGGGAGCTTCGGGGTGCCAGCATTTCGGGCTTGGGCACTCTTGCCCGTCTTCCTTGTCCCTCGAGAGAGGATTTTGAGGATATCCATTGCGATTGCGAGCTCGAGTTGTGTGGTTCACGAGGGTTTGTTGCAACTCTTGAGAGAACCCGCGGGCGCAAATGATGGTAGAAAAAAAAAAGTGCAATCAGCTTGGCGATAAGAAAATTTTGGTGGAGCCGACGCTCAGAAGCTTCCAACTCCACACCCAGCACAGCGGGGTCGCCCATCACTATCACCCAAGTATGTATGGAAGACAAGTAGTACATGCGTATCAAATTTTTAGCGGGTAATTAACACTGAAGGCGAGCGGTTATAGCGTCTAAGGCCCGCCAAACATTCAACCACCAGTTGCTCACTGGCTCACATATGTCGCTCTCTCTGGCGCAATCTGTCTTAGGGTAAGGTACGAAAAGCGCCCATCATCAGAACCATCCCTTGTAATCTCGAACCCATCATGGTAGGTGGTAGGATTATCTTGTTTTTCTCTGCAATATTTCATTAATATGAACTTTGCCAACTTGGCCAGCTTTGGGTCCGTCATATGCCATCTCTTGCTAGTGCACCAGGTCCGGTTCCATGTTTGCCGATCCAGTTGTCATCCACCTCCCACACAGAGATGCATCACAGCCCAGACTGACGTCACCCTAGAGACCCTCAGGTCCAACAATCAGGATTTCTTCACTGGTACATCATAGACTTGCCCCGGTTGTGTAAAGCCAGGGCTACTTGCGTAGGATTCATACGCAATGGCTTATATCAAGCTGTTCCCGCCTCCCTCCCATTACTCGCCATCGGTTCTGAACTCGTTCACTGTATCTTGATCCCGCTTCAAACTACAGCAAGCACGTACGTCGACTTCCTGAGTATCCATCACCAATTTACATCATTTCTCGAAACTCACGAGTAAAACCGAAACAATACCATCACCATGCCGTCTATGCTTGGTCTGACCACTGATCCGTCCCCGCACGGTATACAAAACAGGGAGTCCAAGTTCGGCCGACGACAGAATGGCAGCATGGAACTTATGCCTCGGTCGGAGAACAGTCTGACGCCTCATCTCGATTCTGATTTCTTCAACAAGAAGGGCCCCAAACATGACGAGGACGATGACGACGACGACGATGGTGATAACCTCAAGACCATCAAGGGACGGAACCATGCCGCCGCAAAAGAGATGGAAACCCTTCTCTGGCGTGCCCTCTGCGATAAGCCCAAGAGCGCACTCAAATACATAGCCAAGGATGCTATCATATCGAACCGCTTCCTATTTGATGACCCGGAAACGCGATCCAAGGACTCGGATCCGCCGCTAGAGGAGGAACTTAAACATTGCAATGAATGGCTCGCCTACAAGATGCACGACCCCCAAGTCGTGGAAATCGATCTGATGGCTGTCGCTCTGGCCTACCGTGTCACTCTCTTCAGGCAAATTGAGGAAAAGAATGGTCAAATGGGTATGCAAACTGTTGAGGCCACCGTCTCTAGCTCTTGGAGGCAGGTTGCTAGTGGAGACTGGATGCTGTGCAGCATGTTCGCTGGCTAGATATGATTTGGATCGTCTGGTGTTATCGTTCTTATTCATTCCTACTGTTACTTGGTGAGGTGGGCATTTACACTCATCGCCAATTATATACCATCATAATTCTCATTCAATCTCCTCATCGACAGGCGTACGTGCAAATTATAGGTTCCCAATAGATCCCGCTAAAGAACTCGGATACAATGATAAATATCGTAAGGTATCGTCTAGCAAAGAAAATGCCAGAAAGATAAGCAAGAGTTTTAGGCAATCTTCTTAAATACAATCCGGGCACAAATTTAGGCACTGTGCTAATTAGACTATGTAGAGGTAGGGTTATTAATTAGGATGTTGGATGAAACGCAATGGTCACCCAATTATCAACAAGGACATTCATAGGGAGGAAGCATGGACTGTCAACGTGAACAATACCCTATCCTCTTGTCATATCCATTTTCGCACTTTGACCTTATCAATGCCACTTCCTTTCCCAATAATAGTCTACATACCATCTTTATTAGTCCTGTTTATGGAGTACCTACAAGTAGCATACTAATATCACTCTGAGGCAAGGGTCTGTACTTGTCCAAATTTGTTAGCATTTTTAGGCGCACTGTGATAGGATAGTACCCGATTCCGGAGGACATCATATCCTCTAAAGCCATGATTAATTGGGTAGTCAGGCAGTCTTTGGGTTGTACACTCCATATATCCCCGTTTACGTACTCTCTCCTTATAGAATTTGTTTTTCCTCAGCTGGTGATGAGTTCAAGGACTTCAGCATTGACCCCTGCACAATAATATTGAAGCAGCCATCCTGGGATACGATACCCTTGCACGAGGAAAAGATAGACTCTCGTATGGGGGCGAATCAAAAGTTCTACCCAAATAAAAACAAAAACTCTCAGATTGAAGGATAAATCCAAAGCAAAAGCAGTTTAAGAGAAATTGGAAGCTCATGGCATGGGCACCTAAATATATCTGTTTGTGTGCAATATCGCTGTATATTTCTTTTTGGAAGTGCCAAATAACGGGTGTCGATGTTAATGAGCCAATGGCTTTCAACGAAGCAGCTCATAACAAAAATTGAGACACGAGGGCGCAAAGTTACAAGGGATGGAGATTAATAATGAACAAGTAGATTTATATTGTATAATAGCAGGTATGCCTTATAATATCGAATACAATACCCAATAAACACAGCCAATAAAAATGTGGCTCAGTGGTACCCAAAATGATGGATTGCACTAGGGTAGGTACATCAAGAAGGAGATATCAGGAATACGTTTCAAAGAAATAAATATATAACTGTCCTCGTCATCGGGGCTCTTTTGTGAAGTTGTTGGGCTATATAGTAAGCCCCATAGGCCGACTTTTGATAAGAACAAGAAACTTCACATTTGCTCGCGGGTTGAATCTGTTGAATGATATGTCTTGATGTTCGGATGTCTATGCTTCCAATGTCCCTAGCTACAAGCATGCGCGACTCATTACAATAAGCAACAATAAAAAAAGTTGGTCATTCGACTACAGAACACATCAGCTCATTCTACAGTACCTCCAAAAATGATCAAGTGCCGGCCCTCGGATACTAACATAACAAATCTTTGTAGATTAGATAGCACTCATACAATACTACAGGCTAAAACAAAACAAGGAAATCTAACTTGATGACATCGGATATCTCGCTCATTAATCTACTCACAGTCCAAACAACAGAACGCTGATGGAATTAAATTCCATCAAAAATCAAGAGATTGGAGGGTGTCTTGGCTCTCCATCAGTTGCCTCCGGGTCTCTCCCACCCAGTGAGGGTCAATTTTCACCTTGAATGGAAGAACTTCAATGCTTCGAGCCCGGGCCCGATTGGTAGCCTCGTACAAGAAAATCTGAAACTCATCTTTCATTCGCCTGAACGCGCTCTCGTCACCCTCAGGGATGTGTTGCTGGAGCGTCTCCTTAAAGACGGTGAGACTGAACAAAAGCCCTGAGTAGGTGAGATCGCCTCGCACAGGTAGCTTGGTCACGAGTTCGCCAAGTGACGTCCTGAGGATTCCGCCTTGCATTTCCCAGATGAACCAGACGCGCGGCTCTCGCCTAACAATATAGGTACCCTTGAGCTCTATGTTGCCTTTGTAACCCCCTTCTGTCACAGCATTGGCAGGTTGGGCAAGGGGATCGGGTTCTGCTGCTTGACTCAGAACGTCTTCGCTCATCATGACAGATGCTTTGTCTGTGGGTTGGTTGGGAGGTTCATTTTCACTCTCAAACTCATCTCCTAGCCGATTATGAGCCCGCTCAGCTTCAACCTCTGGCTGTGGCTGAGGGGCTTGGGTGTTTCCATTTTCATTGACGGCAGAATGCTGCACTTGGGGTCGTTCAGAGACGGGCACGGGGATGGGACGGTTGATGGGACGGTTGATAGGAGTGAACGGGAAGCTTGGGAATTCGTCTTCCGACGATAGCTCAGCAAAGTCATCTTCTGCTTGCCTGCCCACCGTCTCCATTGTATCCTCTCTGAGACTGGGCAGAGGGGTCTTGGTCGGTTGTGCGCGTAATTCTGAACGGGCTGTACCCTGGGCAGGAGTCTGAGCATCTCCCAAACTTACGCTCGTGTCACGGGATTGTATACTACTATCAACAGACACGTCGCCCCAAGACACCATATCCTGGTGTTGGGTTGGCTTCCGTTTCCTTCCAGAAGTTCGTGCAGGGCCGGAAGACTTGGCCGACAGAGCACCTTCTGACCCCTTTTCAGCGGTTGTAGCTATCGGTGGCGGCGGTACTGTTGCCCCATTGCCGGTTGTAGTCGTAGTACTAGCCACAGTAGTAGCCGTCGTAGGAGCAGTTGCAGGAGCAGTTGCTTGGTGTTTGGCACGTTTTGTTTTGCCGTTGTCGTGCCTCCCAAAAAGGGGCGGATATGATCGTTTGCCCGTTCTGCCACCCTATCTTTTGTTAGTGGAATCGAAACAAACATGTCTACTGGGTAAGATTGAAACTAACACGTCTGTTAGTTGAACCTCGTCCTGAGCTTGGGACTCCAACATTGGGCTCCGCCATCGGGGCCTCCGGGGCCACAGGGGCGCTCCTTTGAGGGCCCGTCGTCCCGATACTGGTGTTCTGGATGTCGTGGCCGTTGAGCGGTGTCATTCTTGGCTCGAACGTACCATATCTAGGCTGCGGGTAGGAATGAGGTGCCTCAGATCCATTGCTAGTACACAGTTAGTACAGCTGGTGCAGAGGGGGGAACCGAGGATGGGCAACGAACGGAAGAGTTTGGTTCGTAGCACTCTCCACTGATGGAATGGGACGAGAGTCAGGTTCGTCAACGCAAATAGGCTCACTAGCATTTCGACCAGACTGTGAACTTCTGCTAGAAGAGGCTTCGGCATAGGAGCTGGTAGAAGCTGTCTGCTGGGGTGCAGGTCGTGTACTTATGTCTGGTCGACGGATGTTCTCTCTGATAAGGTTTAGATACCAGAATATTTCGACTAGGTGTACTCTGATTCTAACATTTGTGCGTCAGAATATAGTTAAGAGGGGCAGCAGTACTTTGGAATGAAGCGTCACTCACATTGCAGCGTGCGTAGCATAAGTCATGTGGCGGTAATGCCCATCTTCAGAGTTACTGGGCCAGAATTGGGCACCATGACCATCCTTTTCAAGAAAGGAACGAGCCATCTCAAGAAGACCTTCTTTGTGAGAGTTTTTCTTCAAGTCGAGAAGCTCCGTACCTGGGATCATGTTCTTGGCAGTAAAGTTTAAGGGGTACCACTCAATTTGCTTGAACAGATGGCTGTTCTTGTTCCTACCATTGTCTGGACAGCCAATATCCGACCGAAGCTTCAAAAGTCGGTGTTGAAAACTGGCACTATCATTCCAAGAAATCAACGCAGGCCAGTGATTCCAGGCCCTCTCCGATAGGGCGGAAACCATTGTCTCGGAGGTTTCGTCAAAGGGGAAGCTATCTAGGGTATGTAAGAGACAAGAGAGAGCGGGGGTCAGTACTGTTTGAAGGAGAACATCGACGCCTTTATCTTATATAATCTATTTATAGTTGAACTGACAGAGTGCGCGAACCAAGAGGCAGCCGGTTAGGGGGTGTGAGGCACAGAACGGTCACACTCACACGGGGCTCGACGCCCTCGTATCATGGCAGGGTTAGGACCTCACGCTTCACACTAAACTAGGGTTACGTTTGTAAATACTGTCGGCGAGTTCAGCCTACCCCCTTATTCAGCTTGTTGTACGGTGGTGCTGTGATAGTTTTGGGTCGTCAGTGGGGAGTGGTAGTATTAGATACACTCTGTCCTGGCGCCATGGTTGTTGCTGCAAACAACAGAGAAACGCCCCTTTTCTACTCCTGAATTTTTCTCGCAACTAGCTGTGCGATTTTGCTCTTGTCTTTTTGCGTTATGTGAGGCGGACCAAAAAGTTCTAGAGTTGACTCTGGTGGGTGGTCGCGAAATCAGGCCAACGGTTGGAATCTATTCACCGCTACCGCTACAGTTCTCCCACACGAAACCATCCCCTGTTTGCGCAGCAAGGCTAAAAAGTGACCTCTTGTTCTTTTCTCTTCTTTCCTATTCTTTCCTCTTTCCTCTTCTCCTCTCTATTTACTGTTCTCTCACGTCACGAGTCAGTGTTGGCAGAGAGACTCAGTAGCTCTGCAACCCAGCTGAGCGTAGACGTGCACAAAGGGAGGCGGACTAGTGCCCCTTTCATAATAATATATTACTAGATAGAGGAAGATCTCTCTTGGATAATCAATCAGGTGCTGCCACGTTTCTTACGAAGTAATCCGGTGAATAAAAACCGCCCAGTCATGTCGGGTGCGCCGCAGCAAGGACCATTCTACTCCAACGGCTCTGTGTGCTCGTCGAGATAACAACATTGTCCCCTGTGAACAAATAGAGGGAAAAAAAGCAATTCTTCGTCGGATTCCGGTAAAAGATAATAGGAACTTCTGAAAGAGCTAAGAATTGTAGACGCCTTACTGCCTGCCTTGTCTCGGGGCCCATCCGGAAAGGGGCTGTTGCATAACGCTGTTGGCTCTAAAGATATAGGCGCGCTCAACCGCGCAACCAACACGAATAGAAATTGCTAACCAAGAGGTATAATGAACTTGAAAGGCATCTAATTAATATAATTTACAATTTGGAAATAATCGCAGAAAAAGCGCGGCAATTCGGGGAAAGTTGGTGCACGTTGAGGTAGTACGGCTCCAAGACGATATTACATCTATGCCCCGAGTTTCCTGGACTCACTTTGAAGCTACAAGCAAGGGTGGTCCATGTATTGGAGGTACATGTACATGGGAGCCATCTGTCACCCAGCCTGTGCGTCTCAGAAGTGGAAAAAAGGAGGCTTCGTCGAGCCCTCCAGCCTCACTTCCACCCCCCTCCTCTATGTAAGTTGGAATGAAGAATTTTCCTCATCCCTGTCTAATGTTCACCCCCCTCCCCAGAAATCAACTGTAGATAGGACTCACCGCTGGTACGGTGCGAGCTGGAAGAGGTTTTTCGAAGCCCAAGTGCCCAGTCACAAAGACCGGACCTACCCCCGTTGTGATGATGGGGTTGCTCCCATCTTCTTTCCTACTCAGTCACTCCCCTAAGCGCGTCACTAATACCCATCACCGGCCCTCGTCATCCTAATGAGTCCCTTCAGGAAGATGAACGCATCAGCGGTTCCCAATATCACGCAGCTCCGTAAACTACTAGACTATGGCCACTCCCACGACTCCCGAGACATCAAATTCTGGAACGAGGCGAGGTCGTACCCGTTCACCTTCGTGTCTAGCAGAGACATTCCAGGGCAAGAATTGATCAAATGGGCGGATCAAACCCACCAGTCTGGATTATCTGAGATGACACACAAATTCCTTGAGCTTGAAGGTAACGGGCTTGAGTTCTGGCCTGGAGATTCTGGCCATAAAAACTATCGAAAGCTGCAGTATTCCAAGGATGCTCCAAGGTAGGCCTCAAGAGGCTTCCATATCCAACTTTAATATGTAGCATAAATCTAATTACTCGACAGGATAAAGCGTCTTGTTCTCCAGCTTTTCTTCAGGCTCAACCAACAAGCGAGATGGAAGGGAAGCCATATAGGCCGGGCCAACCGTACACTTCCAGAAACCGAAGAAGCCGAAAACTCCTCCTCAGCTGCAGGCGCCAACATATCCCCTCCAAGCCTCGATAATGAACCTGGCAGGGATAACTCGGTTTCATCTCAGCGAGGGAGCAGTCGTAGCTCTGCTGACAGAAGAGGCTTTGATAGGGGCAACCCTATCGACCTCGATGAACAGCCTGGTGAAGGGCTGCCCCCGATTCCTACGCTTGTTTCTTCCGCGTGGTAAGCCTACTACTGATATATATATATATATATATATATCAATCACTTTAATTCGGTCGTCGTTAATGTTTCAGTAGGGCTGCCGCCGGCACGCAGAGTCCGGACCCATTCGAATCATACACATACGGCTCCTTTCGACCTGTTTCTCGTGAGGACGAGAAGAAAGCCTCGACAAGACTGAGTATTTCCGAACAAGATAATTTGATACATGAACAACAGCCTGCGATTCCTACAGCTCCTGTGGCGCCCGTTGCCGCAATGGAGGATCCATACGACGGACCAAACAGTTCGAGAGCGACGACACCAGACGCAGTTTTGCCGGTTAGTCAATGTCCTTGGTTGCAGAATTATTTCAAACTATCATTCTAACTATTTATACAGGAGCCAAGCTCTGCAAAACGTGCGGCGCCCTCTGATCAAGACGAGAATGATCTCCAGGCGAAAAGATCCAGATCACGGCCATCAGCACCAGAAACCCCAAGGGAGGTCGGCGCCGAAGCCAGTGGCAGTCCCGCCGGCATAGACACAGGGAGCCGTGTACGACGTCAGCGGAACCCGCCGGTCGCTCCCGGGATTGTCAGGGGAGCTGAGTACAACAATGCTCTTGATAGACTTCCACGACGATCTTCGACGCCTGGCTCGGTCAGCGAGGGTGATAATTCTCAAAGCCTATATGAGCCTACAGAACTGATACCCTCTCCCCCAAGAGACCTACAGCACAATGCCACACATGCCAATGGTGACATCCCACTAGCAAGCACTGAACACCAGCTGACACCAATCTTCAAATATGGAGGCAAGCAAGAAACAATGCAACAAGTCCCAAGGATCCTGCCAAGAGTCAACATCATCTACAGTGTGATGGTATCAAACATGCTGAACAAGAGATGGACACCCCAAGGCGGCTTCCAGCCAATGCGCTTGGTGGAACTCGTCGAGGAGCTTCCCGTGACCTACACGTTCGAGGTGCTGACGTTCTCGCTGGAAACACCGGGCGGGCCCAAATATGAAGAAACTGTTGCTGTCGGTGACGAAGGGGGATTCGCAGAGATGAAGACCCGGTTTAGAGAAAAGGTTGTGAGTTGTCGACAGAGCCATGTTGGGTCGAGCAGAGTCCTCAACTTTGAGATTGTCATCACACCGCTGCGGCATGATGAGGGGCATCATCACCAGGACATTGGGGAGGAGGACGACTTTGATTTGTAATACTTGGAGAAGAGGGTGACGGCGACTGGCAAAGTTTCATTTCTTATAGTCTTGTACACCACCTAGCTAATAATGCCTTGTAATAATGCAACGAGTTCATATTTTTTTCCTGTTAGAGACAGTTGCAATTCAGGTCAAGGGTTGTCACGACTGACGTGAGGTACTCTGTATTGAAGAAGGAAGCTAGAGGCTATCTGAATATAGGTCCAGTAGAATCATGAGATGCCTAATGTCATCGTCACCATTGACGGAGGTGAGGCTCAAGTCAGAATGAAACAATACGTCGGTTGAATCCCACATTGGTGTCTCAACCTTCATTTCATTGTGGTGTAGCTGGACAGATGCGGGTTGATGGCTTAAGTGAATGGCCAGCGCAAGAAAGGCCACTGGTACACGAAGCTTGTAGTCACTGCTGAGGCATACGGCTCTAGGAGCTCTCCGAAGCTTTCTCCAATCTGTAGGCATATTTTTGGAGAATTTTGAGAGCAGAATTAATTAAATCATTCTTATACATATTAATCGCGGGCCTGAGCGGCGCTGGGGGCATGCAAACCTGTTCAATAAGATAATCTGCAATGCGGCGATAGGCTTATGACAACTCATATCTATATAACCCAGGCCAAAGATTTTCCGGGACTGGTATCAAAAGATCCTCAATGGCTCTGTAAAGAAGCTCTTGTGTTACTCCAAACGGTAGGAGGACGTGAAAAGGCGCCAATGGGAAGGGCGCCAATGGGGGATCGGGGTTCTGCGGCTGAATATCATGCGCCGTGTTCGCATTGGGCGATAGCCGATATTGCCAGCTGGCATGATGGGTAACGACTGTATAAACTGCTTGGCTCGTTTGGCCATTTGATGTTTCAACCTATGTTCGATAATTCAAAGCAGAACAGGAGAAAGCTGAAGCGAGGAGACCATGTGCTACGTCGCAATTGGCCGCCTAATCCTCTTAGACAAAACATATGAATATCCATATTTATACTTATTATCACACACACACATATGTATAACGTTTGGTGGGTTACCTAAATAACCTATCATTTCTTGCATTGTTGGGCGGAGACCAGCCAGCCTTTGAGCACAGTGTACTCTGTACAGAGAGGAGGAATGATGGCCAAGACGCTAATATAGATAATTATTGGGCCTTGCTTATTTATTACATGTTGATTATCCATGCTGAGCTCATCTAATGAGCCGTATGGAGGATGGGTAAAACAGATTCCTCAATGTCGGTAGTGTAGGTAGGTCGTCACGAAAAATCCCTTGGCCCAAAGCTATAACTGTCCCACAATAAGATCCGGCGACAACAGTTAATTATTAGATACTGGTTTAGGAAGAAAGTCAGTTGCCAAAATACAGCTGGCATTATGAGTAGGTGGGTATATATAGTATCTTCTGTATCATAGGTAGTTACTCATACCTCGAAATCGAGTATCCATGCTCGTACCCAAGTTGCATCGTCGATTCTCGCATTTGATGGATGGGGGAAACCATTTGCCCAATAACTCATCCATAACGCCGAGTTCCAATTTCTTTTTTCGAGCCCAAAAACGCAAACCCGAGATGCAAAAATAAAATAAAAATATTACATGAAAGGGGCTGGACTGTTATATCATGCTATTAATGTCATTTTTATCGCGTCAAGTCATTCCTCTCCTCTCTTATCACCCTCATCTTCCCTGCCCTCTCCGTAGAGCACCTCGCAAACTCCAGCAAGGGGGATATCCATCACAGCGTCCGTCCCTTCGCTCCAAATCTCGCGCCATCGCAACTTTCCATTCTCCTGCACTTTGCGCTCGCGGTTGCGGCTCATGCGTAGGCGGCCCTTGGCGTCAATCTCGGCCAGGTGGCCGGCGCCGTCGACAATGGTCTCGACGCTGGAGAGCGGCAGCGTCAGAATCTCGGTGTTGTAGGCTGCGAGCGCGACGTAGATGTAGCACAGCGTCATGACAATAAAGGCGGGTATGGCGAGCGCCCACCAGCGGTTCGGGTAGTAGTAGATACCCATGGCGTGCAGGAAGGGCGAGGGTAGGTAGCCCCAGAGCAAGTAGATGAGGAAGGTCAGGCTACTGAAGAGGTACAGGACGAAGCCATAGTATTCGTACGTCGGGACTTTGGGAGCGGCGCGAGGCACAGGCGCGAGGGCATCATCGTCAGAGGCGTCTGGAGTTGTTGGCCTCGACGGGCGCAAGAGCGAGGTGAGCGACGGCGATGGAGGTAGTGGTGTGGGTGGACGGCCGTAGAACGGGGGGGCGAAGAAGTTCTGCGACGACAGCTGGCGCGGCGGAGAGTCTTCGCCTGATGAGCTCGCAGACTGGTTATCAGAGAGGATTTCGTCCTCGTCGTCCGAGGTTATTGACATGGTGGCACAGGCATGGATTCTGGCAGTTTTGGAGTTCGTTGTCTGGGCTGTGAGAGCTCCTGTGAACGTCTACTGTGGGGTGCCCACGTTACAGCTGCCGCCCCACTATCTCTTGGTTCAAGGTTACTCCCTAAAGCTGTATTCCAGAATTGATACTGTGTACCATTTCTCTAACTACATGGCCTTCAGCTTCTTTCCTGCCTACCTTAGGTGTGGCAGCTAGGACATGCAACATATCTATTCTACATCGTACTCGACGCTGCACCCTGTGGGTTGATTGAACAGTTCTCAAGGGTAGAATATTGTATGTGAATATTTCTTATTGTATCTTGCATTTACCGCCCGCCCTCTGCTAGCTTCAATACGTACTTCAAGCAGACAGTTTTCTACAGAGACTTCGGAAATAACCATGAACAAAATTTGCTAGTAATACGACCACCTCCATTGACTAATTCTTGTTATTAATTGTTGCTATTAGAGTAGAACCCATTTTAAGGCGACGTACTATATCTTTCATATTCTGTATTCTGACGTTTATTGCTGATGCACCTTGCTTCACGAGTCCGTTCTCGTGCTCCAATGTCAACTCACTTGTGACGACAAGACACATTCAACAAATATGAGTGATCGTTTGTCAACTACACATCTTGCTCTAACCTTGTCAATGAGCCAATGCCAATCATTCTAACATAGAGACCTTCACTTCACTTCACTTTACGCCCTATGTTATGGAGCCCTGCACGGAGAAGAAACGGTTCGGTACTTAACGTGCATAGAATAAAACGCTAGCAATACTGTCACCTCCATTAAGTGTTGGCCTTAACTATTGTTCAAAAAACCCTTATTTGGACATGCCCTCAGGACTTCCATAATGTTCTGCATTCCTACGTTCAAAATGGATGCGGCCAGGATGTTGTGGTGGAGCCAAACACATTCACCAAATATGGATGATCGTTTATCAACTAATTATACATCTTGTTCTAACCTTATCAACGAGCTGATGTCAATTATTCTAACATTGAGGCCGTCACTATACTATGGAGCCATGTACGAACAAGAAAAAGTTGGGTATTCAGCGTGCATAGAACAAAGTGCTAGCAATATTATCACCTCCATTAATTGCTGATCTTAATAGTTGTCCAAGTGGACATTATCTGGATACATTCTAGGGCCTTAATATTGTTCTGCATTTTTACGTTCAAAATTGATGCAGCCTGCATCACCGCAGTGTCGGGCGACGATGCTGTGGAGACGAGACAAACTCATGCAATACGGGTGGTCCGGTCAAGTAATCGCCCAGACTTGGGAATCTTGACATTGAAACCTCGACTGTCCAAGGGTCCCTGGCATTTCAAATTGCTTTCCAGAGTAAATTTCTGTATGTTCAATAACCACGGCTATTATAAAATGCTCAGTATTTACATGCAAGAAGAGAAGAAAAGAAATCATCATCATTAACATCCTCCCCTTGTCTCTAATATTCGTCGTCGTGTGCTGTGTGCAGGAAGACTCTGATTCTCAACGGCCCCCTCTTTTTCACCCATCAATCGGACATCTATAGTCTCTCTCTCGTCCCGCCCCATTCTCCTGACGCTCCTGTAACGCGTCTAGGCAACTCTGATGATAGATGTGTCGACATGCCAATACCACTAGAGGCCCCAGTGGCTGCTGCTTGCCATTTGCCGCATTTGCGTCGGCAGGCTCCATGAGCATGCTTGATGGCCTCGTGTCCACGCCCTTGCCCTTAGACTTGCTGTCTGATTCCCCATTATTTCCCTTAGCACGGTCGGCGTGATCAGCCAGTCTCTCTCTCCTCCTCTTCTCTTCATCCGCTTGCTTGTCTTCCCATGCCTCAAATACCATCCCACCTGACACACCTGGACCCCAGACTCGTCGGCTGCATGCTTCGCAAGTTGAGCCTCGTGGGCGCCACGCTCGCTGCCGCAACTCAACCGACTGCTTGACGTTGACGAAGAGGCTGCGTTCCAAGAGCCTATTGGACAATCGTAAAATCGATTCTTCGTAAGCGTAGGCTGAAAAGATGGATGCAAGGACTCCCCTCAGATCCGCAAGGTTCGGTGAGGACGTAGCGGCTTGTGTTAAGAATGCCCGAAGAATACGGAGGAATGACAGATTTGCCCCGGCATTTGTTAGGACGCGAGCTCCCGGTTGCACACCCATTTGACTTGACGTTGTTGTGAGCAGGGCCGTGAAGGTGTGCTGCACAAGGGATCGGAGGAGGGCGAGTAGTTTCTCCCCGTCTAAATGCTCTGCCACTTCTGAGTGGTCGATAATTGACGTGATGGCGGGGGAAAGATTCCTCGTAATCCGCACACCAGCTTCAATCAAGTCCAGCCAGAGCGCTTCATCAGGGGATAAGGCCTCGACAGCGGACTGCTTCTTCTTCTTTTTCTGATGGACCACGGTGGTCTTTTTGGATGACTTCATTTGACCCTGGCAAAGCCAGATGCCGACATGGATATACTTCTGCAGAGCCTGGAGCAGGTCTTCCAGATCAAACTGTAGGCTGGCCAAATGATCATGGTTCTCTGTGCCTGCCAAGAGACCTTGCATTGCCGATTCTAGAGTGCCAAGGTGCTTAACCAAGCGTTCCATGGCCTCCTTAACCTGACCATCGCGGGCCATCAGAACAACTGCTGCATCAATGACACCAGTCTCTTCCATTGTGGGGATGAGGTTTTCCAGCCTCAGATTTGCTGACTGGACCATCCCGACATAATCGGAGACGGATCCAGGCTCGAACTTGCACATAAGTCGGACGTATTGCTCAACAAGATCTCGCTCAGTAACCACAGCATCCTGGGGGCTGGCCTCATTGAATCGTAACAACGTCTTCAGGTAGGTATGTTGTAAGTCGGGTACATCTTCTCCCGATTTCAGGATATGCTGATGGAATTTCGTATCCTGTGCTGCAAATATGCGTGCAGACTGCGCAGCGTCAAGCTCGAGCAGATCTCGAGCATGTTTGCTGCACACTTCTATCACTTCTTGGACCTGGCGGCCGCTAAGTCCCGACCGAGGGCGCAAGCAATCAGCGATGCACTCAAAAACTGTATCCTGCTCCTCGGCATCTTCAAAATACGTCTGAACCAGTTTACCATACTGGTGGTCAGTCTTGTAAATGCGCTTCAGAATGCGATAAAAGCCCGCCTCCTTGAAGAGTGGCATCAGTGACGGCATATCGGAAGGCTGATAGACGGAAAGAAGATATTCCGCACTGAGTTGAGAATCTTCCGCGAGATCAATGCCCGGATAATTGCAGAGTCCTGTGAGAACTCTCGAGAGCGTGGTACCAGGGAAGAGCAGATATTGCGGGAACTTTGGCAGGTTCCTTGCAATAAACATGTCAAGGTAGATGGTATCCTCGGCAGCAAACTCATTGCTATTCATCACATCAAGTAGAATTGATACGATGTATTGGCGGTTGATAGTGAGACCGAATATTTGCTCCTCGGGTAGTTCGCCCTTTGCCCCGCCGTTGACGTGTTGCTGGTCAGGCGAATCGTTTAAGAACGGGTCTTCGAAGGCCTCATTGAGCGCACTCAGAAAACTTGGCGCGTCAAACTTGAGAATCAAGCGAAGATATGGGAATGAAGGCTGGACCTGAGCACCGGGCATGGTGAGAAACTCGTGCTTGCTGCCTTTGGGCCAAGTGATAGTTTTGCCGGAGAACAGAAACCAGTATATCTCTGCCTTTGCTTTTGTGGCTACATCGTCGCTCAAAGTGCCGCCAGTTGGATATACTCGACCAGTCAAGGTATAGGAAAGGTATGGGAATATTTTGAGTGCGCTGATGCTGTAAAAGTCATCGGCCATGTTGCCGGGAATAAAGTCACCGTTGGCCATCAGGGGTATCAGAAGGGATAGGAGGTCGGTCATGGGGGTGATGTAATCCTGCATAGCCTGGTTCCATACGTAAATCAATGCATCGTACAGGCTATGCTGCTTGCACAACACGGTGATCTGATCGAGATCGAGTGTGGCAGTCTCCATGTGGCAGATTACTTCTTCCAGTCGGCTCTCCCACCCCTTGGTTACAAAGTGCATGACCATGTCTTTGACCACAGTGGGCGGTACCATGGTGATTGTTTGTTCCAGAATGTATGGTTCAAGACATTCAAGAAAGATGCCCGAAACATCTGCCTCTTCGTACCACTCATACATTTCGTCAAATAGAAACTCAGTGTTGCCAATGTTCAAACATGCGCCAAAGCATGTCTCAGCAAGCTGCTTCATGTGGTCGTCATCAGCATCACCCTGGTGCTTCTGCCGCTGACCAAAGGCATATTTAAGTGAAGCGCTGATGATTTCCATAACTTTGTCTCGAACCATGGCGTGCCGGAGGTTGGCGTCCTCAGGTAGACCCACGGTGAGTTTGTCAGCATCGCCGGTGTAGTAAGAGGTTGCCAGTTGGATTGCTCCAATATAGTCACCATGTTCCATCATGGCAATTAATCTGTCCGCCCAGTTGGAGAGGGCACCTATTGAAACTTCATTAAATCCCAATAGGAATATTCTGCCCTTGTATGCCTTGAAACTCATGTAGAACGCGTCTGCCACAACTCCATGCATGGATGAATCGTGCTCATCAAGTTGTTCCACAAGGCTATGCAGTTGCTTCGAAAACAAGTCGGTGTGATATATGTACTTTTGTAAAAGGTCAAAGGCTTCCGTCATTCTCATGGTTCTGTCCTCAAGGACAATCAACCTCTGCGAGATTGTCAGGACAGCTAAAACTGAGCGACTCAGCCATTGTACGGCAACAATGGCTTCCTCGCACTTCCACCTACTTCTGGCTCTGAATCTGAAGGATGGCGGCGAGTCCTTGTCCTCGCGAGGGAGCTCATCCACATCCAATACAGTAAGGATATTTGACCAGCAGTACACCAGCTTGACCTTCGAGATATCGCTGCCAGTATGAGGATCTGGCACTTTCAGTTGAACAGCTGGGAACCATGCCAAACAGCCTGACATGGCACTATGCGCAGGTACTTCTTTCGGCCTTGCTGACTTATGCTGGGTCTGCGCGACTGGTGTCGTTGAGACGATAACAAGCAGATATGGGGTCAACATAGCTGTCAGCCCAAGAGCATCAGTTGAGCGCTCAACGTTTCCCAGAGGCAAGGGCGCAAAGGCGAGGACAGTGCTAGGTTTAACAGCCTTGCCCGCCGGTGTTGGCACATCAGGATATCGACCAAGTATCCGGTGGGTTTTCACGGTCCTGCCAAGTGCGCCAGTGCCTCTTGTCGCTAGGTGAGAGAAGGCCATCCCCCTATCGTCGGCTGACACAAGGGCTGTATGTCGAGTTCCGAGGAATCCAAGGTGTGTAACTGAGACATTAGGAATATGCCCATCTGCGGTTCTGTTCTTGACTTGCAAATGGTCGAGGTGTGGTATCGTCAGAAAGGGCCTCGACACTCGATTGGTGTCCCATGTGAAGATGTAACCGTTCGCGTGTCCGCCAGCGATGGTTGTGTGATCAGCTGAGATGGCGATTGCTGTGATTGGGCCACATTCGACGGCTATATTCTGTCAGCCAGCTGAATCTCTAACACGATCGTCAACCCTTACCTTTGGTCCCCGGCCCAATGATCATTTTGAGGTTCTGGTTATAGTCAAAGACTAGTATTATTCCCTTGGAGGTGCCAATCACAATCGATGCCGAAACTGCCAAGCAGGTCGGTGACCCAAAATTCCGCTTCCCAGCTTCGGAAAACGCCTGCCCGTTGAGCTTCCGCAGGCGCGTCCACCGAACCACTTCCCATGGCGAAGTGGGCGTGTCAATGTCATTCGGGTCGAGAATAAATTGGGAGCTGAGGGATGCATTGCGACTATGTGTTGCAAATAACGCAGGGGATACCGAACGAGGTGACTGCAAAGCTGAGGAGGATATGCGAGATTGGAATCGTCGGTCGAAAGGTCTGAAGGAAGGTGTAGGACTGCTAAGGCCAGGGCGTGAGGCGACGGAGGGGAGGACGCTGCTCCCAGGAGAAGATATGAGGGATCCCTTTTGGGTTGGTTAGCGGTCGCTGGTCTTTGGAATAGATAAAGATCTCTTACCTGGACAGAAGGCGAGTCATCCGGACCTGACAAGACAGAGTCGATAGGGCTCCCAGCTCTCCTTGGCAAGTCATGGCGATCACTTCCCGTCAAGGAGCTCACATCTGAGCTATCCAGATGCTGTTGCAGCATAATTTCTCGATATCGATTCTTGACTGAGCCATTGGCGATTATAATGGGCGGCGTTGAGTGGTCATCGCTCGATTCTTCGTCGTTGTGGTGGCCATCGAGGGTATCGACAACATCTCCACCTCCACCTACACCAACCCCTTCCAAGACGTCCTTTATCGTGTCGCCATCATCTGAGGTCATATCTCCGGAGAGATTTAAGTCTTCTGGATCGGCCATTGCACCGTGGCTTCCATCACTGCATGCGCAAAGTACTACCGCGTCGAGGTCATGGCCTGGCGCAAACACAGAGCAATGAGCGAGCTTGTGATTGTAACGAGGCACCGGGGAACAGGGGAGCTCCAAGTCAATGGTTGGGTCGGTCTCCACGGATTTGTCAGATTTAAGGCCAATTTGGCAGGAATTTTAGGAGTTCGAATGCCGACAGGTGTGCTGGAATGCCATTTATTACTTCGCAGTGTTCGGTCTTCCCTTCATAGGTCTGGCGATTTTGAGGCTGTTCTTGAAAGCTGGATCGAGCTTCGTGGTTCGTTCCCGTCGTATGTATACACCACAGCTGACCGTTGCCTTGGAAGGGCAGTGCATGCAGTGAGCTAAATGGGGCGGGCCGGGGATTCTCCGAGCCAACGCTGCCGCTCCTTAGGCCCAGTCCAGTGACGTCTTCAGTGGTCCGTGAGTTCCCATTTTCTACTGCGACCTACCCGTCTGTCGATCACAAAAGCGACGAGCTATTCCACTCTGACCTTACTTCGCGCAGACACTGCTGTCTTCATCTTTTTCCGTTCCCCTTGCGCGACGATACAAATCTGCCAATTTGCGCTCGCCATGTCTTCAATTGGACCCCAACTTCCCCCACACTTGTCTAAGAGGAAACGGAGCTCTGACGAAGAACCATCTCCACCACCAAAACATCAACGGAGCGAGTCTCCATCAAAGAACCAAGACGAGATCGATCTCGAGGATTCAGACGACGACGAATACGGTCCTAGCGCCCCCAGCGCCCCAAAACCTACAGTTGGCCCATCGCTACCTCCGAATAGCAACAACAACAACAGAGACGAGATTGCTCTTGATTCCGACTCAGATTCAGACTCAGGTCCCGCTCCGCCAAACCGGAACATAGGGCCAGCACCGCCTCCCTCCGATCTCTCAACCCGACCCGTGGACGACGCCGACTCGTCATCCGATTCAGATGATGATTACGGTCCTGCACCACCTGGAGCCTCAAATTCTCATAAACCCGTCCTAGGGCCTCAGCTACCCAGCGCCGAACCACAACCCCAGCGAGACTCTTGGATGCTGGCTCCGCCCGAAGCCTCTTCCTACTCAGAGCGCGATCCAACACGAATTCGAAATCGCAAGTTCGCTTCCAAGCCGTCTTCCTCTTCAGGCCCTTCTACCATCTCCTCCATTTGGACCGAGACTCCTGAAGAGAAACTCAAGCGCTTGAAAGCCTCCGTGCTCGGCCGCGAAGATCAATCCAAGGGCGTTTCTACTGGTCCAACACGAACCAAGGAGGAAGAGGAACGACACCGTAAAATATCAGCGTCCATTGAAGCGCGACGGGGTAAAAGCCTGTACGATGAGCACCAGGTAGCAAGAGAGAAGAGCGGGGCCAAGGTGGAAGAAGAAGATGATCCGAGCAAGAGGGCGTTTGACAAGGAAAAAGACATGGCTCTAGGAGGAAAGATAGGCACAGCGCAAAGAAGGGAGTTGATGAACAAGTCAGCAAACTTTGGAGGTCGATTTCAGAAAGGCTCCTTCTTATAGGACGGGACCGATACTATTACATACGCATAATATTAGAACCTGCGATATAGGTGATTGCATAAATCAAACATGTACCTGGATGCGGTGACACTCAAGCAATTACGAGGTAGGGTCGGTCACCAATGCACACATGACAATCAGATTTGGTCGGAACAATAATATCATTGCGCCAACTGTAGAAGAGCCCATATGCCCACCAAAACTCCGGCGCTCCCCTCCGTTTCCAGCTGAAGCCCTAGTTTTCCAGCCCATGCAAGTAACGTCCCACTCCCTTCTTATAAGAAACAACATATATCAAAGGCAATATTCCTCCCGCCATCGTTGTGCCTGCCATCTCCCATGAGCATTGAGACTCTGCCTCTCTGTGTGCCCCAACAAGGGTATATGTGGCATTCATGCTCACCAGGCCCCTCAAAGTAGCGTCTCTGTTTATTCGCAGCTCGCCCTCCCTATATAGTATGTTGTGTGATGCGGGTGAAATGGTTTGCCCTTCCATAAAATGATAATTCGATCATCCTTGCGTATGATTCATGACGGTGATGCCAACAAACCGTGTGTGTTGGGAAAATGAGAGAAAGTCATCGCTAAAAGTAATAGTACGTGTCGTAAAAGATGTTGAACATTAAAAACAGGTGACTAGATTCGCAAAATTAAGTCGCAACGGCAGGACGGGTGCCAGACTCGAGCTGGGACGGAGTAACCTCAGCAGCCGGAGTCTCATTGGTCTGTTCGTTCGATCTTCTACCGAATCGAAAGACATTCCGGACAGAAGAAATCCTGCCACCGTTGGAAGCCTGTGTAGGCTGGTTTTCTGGTGATGGAGGAGCTGGTGGCTGCTCCTGCTGTCGTTCTGGTGTTGTTGTCGTACTCGCCACTTGATTCTCGGTTTCCTGCGCTTCAGGCCTAAGTCGCGCAGCACGTGCGGCCGCTCGACGATCACCAGGCTGAGGTCCATTCTCGGGGCGGTAAGTTTGACGACCGAAGTGCCTGAAAAATACGCCACGAAGTCCTGTAGGAAGGTTGAGACGGGTGTTATTGCGAGGGTCGAGACTTGTACCATTGCCCGCAGCATCGCCTTCAGGGGCGGGACGAGGCTTTGGAACATAATAGTCTGCCTTGCAAAGCGGGCAGCATGCTCGGCGGCTTGTGAGCCATGGGTCTACGCAAACAGCATGGAAAGCATGGCCACATGTCAGTCCACGAACGTCGTCATCATCCTCCAGAGTATCAATGCAAATAGCACAGCTGTCGCCGGGGGCTTCGAGGCATTCGGGTGGCAGAGCTCCGTCAATCTGTTCGTCATCGCTGTCCTCACTCGAGATTCGGTGTAATGGAGCTTCTGAGATTTCATTTCCAGATTGGGGTTCGGAAGTCTGGCCGTTCTCGTTTGACTGTGTTGGTGTCTCCTTGGGCTTCTCAGACTCGGATGCCTTTGTTATAGTAGTTGTAGTAGTAATTGTTGTTGTTGTTGTCGTTGCTGTTGTCGTAGCTGCTGCTTCTGTTGTTGTTACATCCTTCTTCGCAGGGGTTGCTGCACTAGACGAAGGTCGTTCATCAGTAGAATCGCGATCTTTGGTGAAATCAGGTACGATGCCGTCAGCATCCCTCAGGCTGTTGGCTCGGCTCGGTGATACAGAGACGCCGCCAGCCGTAGGTAGTCCTTCTTTCGCTCGATCAGAAACCCATGTCTTGTACTTCATCATAGGGAACTTGTCGTTGACTTCGTCCATGGTCATCAACTTCTTTTCGCGACGGCGACGATGAGGCCTCGGCATATTTTCCATATTGATCTGTTCTCCATCTTCGTTCATTCGAAGTTGTCGATTTCGAGCGTTATATCGGAAGCAGTACTTTACGCCAACGATGATCCTGGACAGAGAGTTAGTGGTTGTTCCTAGATGCCTCGTGCAAAGTCGTATCATGGTATTTAAGATTTAAGAAGAGTTCAACGAGGATGCCCGGGTAAAGTCTCACCAAAGATTCGTGAAAACGACACCAAATCCTAGGGCAACAAAAAATAGGAGGGGAGAACTAGAGCCACCGCCCTTGTCCTTGCCGTCATCAGTGCTGGTCGCGCTGGCGCTGGAGTCGGTAGTCGTAGCGGCGGCTCTCGCGACGACACGACTACCCTCGACGAGGACCTGATTGAGGACGGTCATCTTCACAGGCGGACCGAGACGATGATAAGATTTGAGCGATGGGAAGCAGGCTCGAATTGACTCGGGAGCTGCCGTACGGGTACCATGGGCTGTGGTGAAGGAAAACCAGACACGAGAAGAGAAGACCCTTGCAGAGGCTGGGGCGGGCGAATCGAGAATCGGGAAATGCGGGAGGGAAGCGTGGAAGGAAGATTTCAATCTTATATCCAGCAACCTTATGCACTCGATGGCTACTACTGCAGCACGAGGACTCGATCTGTGGAGCCCAGTAGAAGGAAAAGAGGCGATGCAAAGGATGAAGAATGAATCGTCCCGACGGGATGACTGGGCGGGAGAGATGGAAAAAGAACGGACGGAGATGGAACGGATTACGGCTGAAAGGTGGTGGTTTGTATGGAGATGGGGTGACGGGCGGAGGCGGAGTGTCAACTCGAAATGGATGGCACTGGGGGACTGGGACTGGGACTGGGACTGAGACTGGGCTGGTCGAGATACGTACTGTCTAATACCTACTAAGACGAGCCGGGACGCAATAGGTAGAAAGACGGGAAAGCGAGACGAGGGGGATGCTGCTGCGAGAGTTGGCGCGCAAAGTGGGTAGGGGAGGTACCTGAAGGAGGTAGGGTATGAGACGGCTATCTCCTAAGAGGTATGTATCTGGAGGTAGGGTACCCCGTCTAGACGGAAGTACGATGGAATACACAGGAAAAGGGCGCGAGGGGACAGAGAGAGGAATGGAGAGGCATGGGCGCACGGTGCCCCGGGGTCAACAAGCGTGGAATGGCCATCAATGACTGGCTAGAAGCGTCGAATGTGTAAGAATTAGAGTGGGACTCTCTACGAAGGCTTAGCCAAGTCGAGGAGGTACTGTGGGATGTACCTGGGAGCAAGCAAAGGCCGTGGGAAATACTGTGCAAGGGTACCTGATCCTGACGTGGTTGAAGTGAGGCGGGGGGAGGGCGGGGGGGAAAAAAAAAATAATGGCCTCAGAACTGGCTATGGGTCTGTCCAGCTGAGCCAAGGCCCTGAAAGCCACTTGAAGCCATCGACGGTCTCTAAGAACCCCCCCAACACTATGGCCAAGTTGAGACCGGGCTGATGTTCAGTGACATAGATATCAACTCCCAATTACAGTGGTCCTAGAAGATCTCCATATGGAGGAAATTTTTATTTTTCCACTGGCCTGGGGGAGGAGCGCAATCTAACTACGTAAATCTTTTTTTTTTTTTTTCCTTTTTGCCGTCGAATGCTAGTCAGTCCAAGGATTCGTTGTACTGAGACCTGCAGCAAGCCGTTTCTCGCTGAATGATGTTGGCCTTGTGAGCACTGATACGCCACTTTGGGGGTTTCAAACTTGCGGAAAGGCCCTGCGCGTAACATGAATACGCCGCTTATACGCCATTCGCTCGGATCCTTGCAGGCTGTGCTCATAATTCAATACTCAGTTCTGAGTAATGCAAGTCGGAAAGCAGGCCGGGTTTTTTGGGGTTTTGTTTTTGTTCCTTTCTCATCATCTGTTGTTGGACTGCGTTCGAGATATTGTCTCCCTGGATCACGGCGCTCCCTGGTATTTTTCCCTTTCAACTGAGGAAGGATCTGTTCCAAATTAGATGGCCATTGAGGGGGGGTAGAGACAATGCATCCGCACTCCGCTGCACTGCACTGCACCCAATTAAAGAAACATCCAATCCCTTATGGATGATCCTCACCAGCTCACAAACGTGCAACACAAACGGAAACAGTGAGTTACATCAGTGCTCACCTCCTTTGCAAAACGGAGCTCTCCAGAAAGATCTGGACCGTTTCCCATCCCAAGGAACAGCCTCTTTGGCGCCTTTCTCCGTTCCCCTGTTGCTACTCTTCGCTCAAGCCCGGATTCTTGCGCTTCCGAGCGGACACTCAGTGGCGCAGCTGGACCGCGGGCTAGGTGTGGAGCTACCGTGTGCGGGCGATCTGAGCAAGGATTGAGGCACACGACCAGCGGCGCCAACAGTGACAAGTGAAGTGACAGATGTGTGACGAGGGAGATCTAAGGAGAGGGTTATCTTTTCAGTAATTATGATGGATTGAGGAACAGTCAACTGAGACAGCATTGGCGCTGTCAATCTCGCACATGACTGGTAGCGACAAAGTTCGTCACCGTTCGTGAACCCAAAATATAGGATAAAAAATTGCACGAATGATTTTACATCTCATCTCAATTTACTACTCAGGGCTATTATTATCGAAGCGGATTTGGGCCTTCTCACAGATGCATTCTACTATTTACTGCATCCCCAGTCTCGCCCCAGGTCAACCACGGGGCAATGATTGTCCGCCGACGAATGCTGGTCAGATGTCTCAGTCCCGGCCAGTTCGCGATATGTGCTCCCAACAATGGGAGCTTTCAAAATGATACTCATCAATGGCCTTATTCACGTAAGTTCATCAGGTGGATCATCACGGACAAGGCGGACACTACTTGGTGCCTAGGCCACAAACAAAAACGAGTATGAAGATCAATCAACCAGCTCAACCAGCCTAGTTCATCTAACAGCTACTATTCTGTAAACTTTTTAGGCTTAGAAGATCATGTGCGACGTGCGGTGAATCCGGAAGCTTGTCATGGGCTCAACTCTGGCGACGGTGGCTGCAGCATTGGTCCAGCCCGGCGACTTTCCACCCGTTAGTAAAAAGCTTCCCGTCTTGCCTTGCGCTGTCTCATCCTGTCATTGGCGCTCGTGTCTATGTTGGGAGGTGACCATAATCGACTAGTAGAGAGCTGTCAAAGTTCAATGTATCTATATGTATCTGAGTACTTCATTATAGAGCATAGCTTTCTTTAGTAGTGATCTCACCCGAGTAGATACATCATTATAAAGTGAATGTTGTGTCTACAGTGTTCGAACGAATTGACAATCGCATCCCATCAATAAAAATTGCATTATTTCTCTTAGGTACGATAATACTATCCAGACTTTTATGTTGCAAGGGGGGATTGTAAAGAATAAGCTTGTTCCATGGAGACGATCATAGCATTCCCCTGCCCTTGGTGACACCATTGTGGCTGGGATTTGCATCTCATGATGATCATGGGCAGATTACTTGATATTAGCCAAGTAGCCGAAATATCAGCATCTACAATTTGCGAGAAAATCTACCCCCGTGAGCAGACAGGCGTAAAAGAAGGCGTAAAAAGAATAAGAAGAAGAAAAGAAATTATGTTGGTGTATTTTGGACGGTGTACTCCGTATACGCCATGTTATTCCAACTGCATGGGGGGCCGCTTCTCAACACGCCCATGAATACGAAGTAATTGTCTATGTGTGACCGTTTTGTCCGGCCTCTCGACTAGGATATAACCCTGCCTCAGCACCGCAGGGGAGGGCTTTGCTACAGACACTATGACGACGTCCAAGATTGGGCGCAGAAATGTTTTAAATTTTTTTCATTCTTTCTCTTTCCGCGACTTGAGTGTTTCCATAAATTACGGTGTCCACCTGCCATGACTCTCTGTTCAATTATACCCGGGCAAGCTCCAGCCCTTTTCGCTGCCCAGATGAAACGTAGTGGGTTCAACCAGTGTTGCCAGTGTTTGGAGGGAACTAAACCACCTTAGGTAGCTTCCTACAAAGTAATTTAATTGTTGCACGTCCCATACATGCTGTAGTGTTATAGGTAAGAACAATGCAAACAATCAATTAACAATGGCTTCGTAAAATGCGAATATCTGAGACATGCATACCAAAGTCCTCCGTAAAGAAAAGGCAAATGCTCGTATGGTTGACTTGCGCATACCTAAATAAAGAAAGCATCGGTGCATCTTCTAATCAATGCAGGGCGCTGCTGTCAATCTGACGGAGCAGCTCCGACGCTTGAAACGGAGTCTACTACAGTATATCTTGACATGATATTTGCACTGGCTACAAGCTCTTCCCGACATACTACCGCTTAGGCAGTTCGGGCCAGGTGGGTTCAAACGCTTGAAAAAAAGAGAGAGACCGTCCATACAGATGCTTGACTGGCACATCCTTGAACCAAATGGATCACATCAGACTGGTGGAAACCTGGTTTGGCGCGACCTTGTTTTGTGCCCCCAAAGCAACCCGAGCTTGTCATGCACAATGGTGGGAGTCCTTGGCCTTTGCCATTTGTTAGCTTGCCATTCTCGTCTTAATTGGCTCAGCTCTGATTCCAAATACTCATTGACATCACCCAAAACTCCAGATACGACTCGCTCTTCCTACCAGGCCTCCAACATATGGAGATTGTCATCGAAGACAGGGAAAAACATTTTGGGAAAAAATACTGAAGTAAAACATATGTTAAAATAAATGAAAAGAGAAAAAAAATAGAAATAAAGAAAAAAGCCAAAGAAATCGCCTAGATAGCTAGGGCATCCTTCTATCTGTTGACTACAGCATCGGTAGTAGTCTTTTGCTCTATCTGCACCTTTTTTTTTTTCATATCAACTTCCACCAAGTCAGATGTCATGGCTGACTGGGGACGGCCGCAGATCTTCCAACGGAAGAAACGGCTCATTCGGCTGTGACGGGAACCATAGAACGCCGACCGCTTAGTTATTTCAGATATTTTTCCCATTGGACCATTGTCCTTCTCACTAGGAGTCAAGTCAACCTTTTTTTTTTTTCTTTCGATGATCCTTTTGAACAGGCGCTTTTCGAACAAGGGACGGGGCTCTCTTCTCCGCCGGTGCCGGCAGTTGTGAAGATCATTTGCACATTTGGGTTCTGGTGCTAAACGGGTACCATGATGAACCATCATTCTTCAAGATCGCTAAATCCAACTAGTCCATTGCCCTCGCCGTCAAATTGGGGGATTGATCAACAGGTGACTGACACATGGACATGGAAGACAAAAAATGCGAAATCCTTTTTGGGCTGTGCTGTGTTGGCAGTCTATCTTTCTGACTAATAGCTAGGTCACTTGCTAAGCTACGCTTGTGCAAAGGATCTCGGCTTAGACGGCTTTCCTTACATGTGTATTCTATGCGTCCATAGTTGGAAGCAGTAAGCTTAGGAATCAGAAGGGTAAAAAACCTGGCCGATATACGCAAGCAAATCGGGCTGTGCAAAATACACTACCTCATACGTATCACCAACTGCAGTCGACGACATGGTTTATATTATGGAGCACCTCAGACACCCCGCAAGGCTGCGATGGGCAATTGGCGTACGGATACTCTGCACATAACGCTATTCATTCCCCAAAGACCCAATCCTCTTACATGTCCCAGACATCTGCTTAGAAATCTGACCTCCCTCCCCCGTCGAACTTACACGTTCCGCGCATCACAAGCAAGGGGGTGGAAAGGCTGATGCGATCCAGCTTGAAAGACGGTTAGATGGATCGCTGTGGGTGCGTGAACGTCATTGACTGGTGAATTGGGGGGTCTTAGACGCTAAGTACGAAGTCCTCTACCGGCATACGCCGTCTGAACAGAGTTCTTCCGACCGTCTTGTGAGCAACGGTGAACCTACAAACGGTTTTGGGGCAGGCAATGGGCGCATTGCAAGGCGTCCCCCTCTCCCGTCTGACTAACAGATACACACACTCACGAAGGTACACACCCATACCGCTGTAAAGTCGAGTTAATTGGTCTTAAAAAGAGCTAGAGATCGTCACAAGTCCGCCTCTCGCCAGCAGAGAGCAGAGGGCATGACGCACAACAACGCCAGAGCGAAGGGACTTTCCGTAGCTTTGACAACTTTTTGGCTGAGCTTTGACGAATAACCATGCTCGAAGAGGGCGATGCAGAGCAGCCGACTCAGCACCCAAAGGTATGGTAGGTTCATGAGCTCACAAACGCACTAACAAGCGGCTTCGAGTTGTCCCGAATGATAGGTCTACTATCGTTCAAGGTGAACTTGCCGCCTCTTTTTGCATTTCCCCGCGTCCGATGGCGTTACATTGCCAAAAATGAATTCCCCTCTCTTCCCCCTCCTGGTGCCGACAAGTATGGCCCCCGGCGCCCCCGGATGCCAGGGCCAGGATGGGTAGCACTAGGTACTGAACTATGCAGTAGGCAAGCAGGGGCTCCTCCTGCAGGTCGAGCTTGACGTGTGCTGGTATCGACATTTAACGCGATACGGGATTGTCTTCCAAGGTTTTTCCTATGTAGGTGCATAATAAATCCTGAACCCGTACAGATGTCTGCTACGTCAATAGTCCTGCGACCAAGCTGTACGTACAGGTATGTCCCAAGGTAGGTGGATGCTTAGAATCGGGTAATTAATACTACATTCCTATCAAGCATGATTTTTTGGTTAAAAAAAAATTCAGGCCCAAATGAATCGTAAAGGGCCCCTCCAACCTACTCCGTCCCTCGTCCTGTAAACCCAGAAAGGGAGGTGATGTTGGTTTTTCCCCGGCCATCTCCAACAACGTCTCAAAAGTAATAATGCCTCAAAGACGCAAGTGAGTGTGGCTGGGGGGAAACGGCGGGGAACGGGGGAGGGGGTCGGGTTTTATGGATCATTCGGCTCGCTTTCCCTACCATGACCTTTTCAATCTAGGAGAAAAATGAGATTGGATGGAAGCAGAGAAAAAAAAAACGGCTTGAACAGCCTGAACAGCTTGAGCAGCTTGAACAAAGCGCCCATCCAAGGACGCCAAACCGGAAGAAAGGCCCCGTGTTTCCGCTGGCCGTGAAAAACCCGCCCAACACTGCAATACGCGCCTAGCTCTGTCAAACCAGGCCCCAAGCGTATTCGTACTCTGGGCTACCTTGCCTGACTACGTATTGTATGTACCTGTAGTCGATAAGGAATTTGATCTCGAATCATTTCGCACCCTGCCAATCCGCCTTGAATCCCTCCTCACTATCCCCAACCTTTACAATGCCTCCCACCCAACTCCCTGAATCCGGAAACCCGCTGTAAGTTGCTTCTCCCTCTTCTCCCCCCTCCCCCTCCCCCTCCCTCTGTCCTCGCTCGATTTCTTCGCGGGGGACTTATGTCGCCTCCACCCCCTCTTCCACACTTTTCACTTCCCATTCCCTGTCCCGGTGTCCCGGGAACCATGTTGCTCGGGAATGTAGGCCCGCTTTCGGGGGTTGTCCCGTAGCCGGCCTCCGGACGTGATTTCACGGCCTCTTCGGCTGCAAACCCGGTCCGAGTCCATATCCTTTCCTATGCTACAAGTCGAGTCAATGCTCTTCTTGCTGTACTTCGTTGTATATGTGAATTAGCAAAGTTCTTCGTTCTAACGCTTTCCGTTTATCCAGTGTCTTCTTTGACATCACTCTTGGTGGTAAGTCTCTATATTTTACTTGTGTATAGTATACTTTCACTATTTAGCAGTTTTGGGGACTTATAGTCCCCGAACGTTTGAAGCTATTCTCACCACTAATCTATGCTCAAGCATGATGGGAGTTCATCTCTCGCTACTCAACCATGTCCCATGATTTGGCATTGGCAATAACTTCATAACTAACTGATCATTCTACGGTACAGGTGAACCTCTTGGCCGCATCACTTTTGAGCTTTTCAAAGATGTCGTCCCCAAGACAGCTGAGAACTTCTATCAGTTCTGTACTGGAGCGTCCAAGAACGCTGCCGGACGACCTCAGGGCTACAAGGGTTCCAAGTTCCACCGGATAGTCAGTCTTTCTCTTAACCAGGCTTTGGTATGGAAATGTTGGTTAAAAACCTAACACAAAGCTCCAGATCCCAAATTTCATGTGCCAGGGCGGCGATTTCCTTAACAATGATGGAACCGGGTCCACGTGCATCTGGGGCTTCAAGTCCTTTGAGGACGAGAATTTTATCCTAAAGCATGATCAACCTGGTCTGCTCTCAATGGCGGTATGTTTTGGCTCCCTTCTGCTTCACTATTCCTGTTGTGACTCAAGACGGATGGCTAATGCTCAGTGTAGAACGCTGGCCCCAACACCAACGGCTCCCAGTTCTTCATCACCACTGTTCCCACTCCCTTCCTCGACAACAAGCATGTCGTCTTCGGCAAAGTTGTCGACGGAATGGAAATTGTCAAGCAGATGGAGAGCGTAAAGACCGGCTACCGAGGCAAGGATACGCCCAACCTCGATGTGGTCATCGCCCAATGTGGTGAAATGTAGTTACCCCCCTTGTGGTATAGTAACGCAGACCTTTGTGGATGGGACAGTCACTCGAGGACGGATGGAATAGCTACACAAAAAAGGTAGACCTTTGTGGCCAACAGAAGAGGGAATGAAAAGGGGAAACAGGAAACCAGGAACATTGTGTAAGGTACGAAGAGCGGTGATGTAGATACCCGTCGGAATACTCGTTGATCCGCTCTCTCGTCGGCGGTTTCCTCACCTGTACAATCATTCCACACGCTTCCTTGCAACAATGATTTACCCCCTTGAGGGCACATCATAATGGAGTTTGCTTCTGAGGTTGTCTCAAGCAAGAAACACAACAGACGGAAGCGCGCGTGTCCAACATTGAGCAGCAACGTTAGCTCTGTCTTCTTTCATTACTACAATATTACAATTTTATTTCAGAATCGTCAAATCGAGCAAACGGATCAAACGAGGCACTCCATTGTTCTTGCTTCTTTTGAAACTTCAGATCGCATTTGGCATTCTCAAAGACTACCTATATCTGGAATATAACCGATATCCGTTTTCTACTCCCCCTGCAAAATATTTCCGTTCCGTTGTATCCCTGCCATTTTGCCATAAACCAGACCAGCCCAAACCCCGCAGAAGGAAGATGAAAGAATGGAGAAAGATAGCAAATGAAAAAAAAGGGGGGGAGGTGGGAAGAATATAGACGAAGAAAACCTGGAACTAAAGACTTTTTAGTTTGAGGTTCTTCGCCTTTGACTCCTCCCCACTGAGCCCGAATGCACCAGGGGGCAACAGAGTGACGCTCGTAAACAAGTGGTATCATGTATCCAACGCCGCTGATATGCTGCCTCTTCGTAACCCCCTCCCCCTGAGGTATCCCAGCCTTTTGGGGTTGGTCCACTGTGCGCCCTTTGTGCCGTGTGCCAAGAAGGCTGTGGCTTATCCCTGGGGTATGTAGCCTTGACTTCTCCTGGAGATGTCAAGGTTTTGAGTAAAATATATATGAGGAATGAAAAGAAGGAAAGGAGAGAAAAAAATAGAAAGGAGACATAAGTCGTTGAGCCTTGGGGGCGGGGAAATGCGTTCCATTTCTTTTTCCCAGTTGCTGAACGCGAGGGCGTTATGCTCTCAAAGTCCTAAGAGAGGGAGAGACCGAAATATCGTGTTTACCCTTTTTGGGATATATCTTGTCTTCTCTGGTGTTGAAGCCACTTTGTCTAGTGAGCACCGAGGGCCCAGTTAGTGCGTCGACGGTATGGAACTTGGTTCGCTCGAGCATAGACGACAGAAGTTGTGGTTGGTTTACTATCGTCAGGAATCACAGTCTCTTGAAATGTGCGACCCGGGATAGTCCCAGTAGGTTGGACAGTGGTCTGAGAAGTGCTCGGGATATTCTCTGGTAGAACAGTTTCTTGGAAAGATCCGCCAGGGATGCCGGTATTCTTGGCCGAGTCTTGACCCCCGCGGTTGATATGAGTGGTGATGATCTTGACAACAGTCGAAGTTGGTTGAGGGGTCGGCTTGCGGATATGTGTGGTGAAGAAGATGTATTGAGTGGAGGTGGAGGGGGCGGAGGTTGGATTTGCGGCCGAGTCATCGCCGTTAGTGGCGGTGACGGGTTTAGTGATCCGAAGGGTCTTGGTGGTGGTCGAGGTAGGCTCGGACGCCTGATTTGCGGGCACGGTGACATAGACGGTGCTAATAGAAGGGGGAGGCTGGACCGTTTGCGTGACAGTGACAGTCGTAACACCGCCATTCGAACCTCCATTAGCAGCAGTAGTAGGAACTGCCGCAGGGGCAGATGCAGGAGTGGTGGTAGGACCAGTCGCAGGATTGGTCGCGACGGGCGTACCGGTGCTACTACCGCCGTTGGTGTTCCCGGGGCCGTTGACTTCGACCTGGAAGTTGTTTAGCATCTGTGCTTCGATGCCCACCGAGTAGATGTTCTGGTCGGCGACATAGTCCAGGGCCACTGTGTCCTTGGCGGCGAATGAAGCAGCGCTGGATCCAGTGATCTTGATGTCGATGACGCTGGAGTAGCTCTCGTTCTTGGAGATGGCATCCATGGTGAAGCCGTTGGGGTCCTTCAAGCCGCGCATAAAGGTGCCCGCCCAAGGAAACTTGCCGTTAGTAGTGGCCGCAACGTCCATCTTCTCGGCGTTCAGGTCAGGCCAGTCCCAGTACCAGTAGACGGTGTAGACGGAGCCTTCCTTCAGGTCCTCGGGGAGCTTGATGTCGGACTGGCACGCGAGCTCCTCGTCATGTTTGGCACCCTGGCTCGCGTACTGGGTGGCGCGGTCGACGCTGAGGACACCAGGATTGTTCTGATAGCACTGGCCATCGTCGTAGTTGCGTGTAGCGAGGAGCCTGCCTCGCTTGTCGCCGCCGGTGCCGTCCTTGTTCCAGAGGAGATGGACATCAAATAGCTTCTCCTCGTCCTTGGGCTCAGAGGTGCCGTAGAAGTAGACGGTGCCGCGATTCTTGGGCTTTAGGGGCTGGTTCTGGGGGAGAGTGGTGTGGCCGTTCTCAAGGTGCATGATGGCAACGTAGTCGCCGGGGGCGGCCTCAAGCATGGGGAAGCTTGGGTTTGGCTCATACTTGAATTTGTTGAGGATCTCGTTGCCCGAGTAGGCGGCCTGGCCAGCTATGGGCAAGATATTCTGGGGGATCGAGTCGGAGTAAGGAGGGTTGGTTGAGTCTCGAGATATATAGCCTCGTGGATAGCCAGTTGGGCCAATCATTGTTCCGTTCTTGGCGAGTTTCTTGGCATACTCGATCCAAGAATGAGCAGAAACAGTCGGGGCCAAGGCGAGAAGAGCACCAGCCGCTAGGGCGGGGACGGATTTGTGAGGGAGCTTCATCTTCATGTTACTTGCAGGAAGGGCAGTTTTCAAGTCAAATCGTGGTGTTGCGTTCTTGATCCCTCGTCTGGGTGTGGCTGTTGGAGGAGTTGATGTGAAGAATGCAAAGAGGAGAGAAGAAGAGAAAAGAAGGGCGAGGACAAGAGAAGAAAATAAAATCTAAAAATGAACGAGCAACGCTTTGTGACTCGAGATTGACAATGATGGTGTGTGTGTGTGTGTGTGTGAAAGAGGCGTCCGTTTAGAGGTGGATGAATGAATAGACGGACAACAGATAAAGAGAATCTGTCACCGGTTGAAGAGAGAACGCAAGACGAAGGCTGGTTTGTTTATTATGTGCTGAACAACAGCGAGTTAAATTAGCGCAAAGACTTTTTCGCGAATGTGCGAGTGGGTGCAAATGAATCAGCTGAGTGAATGGATGAATGAATGAATTGTGGTGAGTGGGTGAGTGAGTGTTTGACAGCTGGCGACGGGCTGTGTGATGAGGTGCTGGCGAGGGAGAGCAGATGGCAAGATTCCGAACAGATGACTGGCTAGTTGCTTTGTTCCAGTGGTGAACAATAGTAGCCTGAATAGCTGTCGTGTTCCTTTCCTTTCTTGTCAAACTATTTTGTTCTGTTTTGTTGTTGAGTTGATTCTTTTTCGTTGTTCGTATTATGCCGACCGGCAGATGAAGTTGAAGACGATTCGACGCGGCCAGCGCAGAACAGGTGGAGGGAGGTTGTGGGAGGTCTCTCTTTTTGCTCAGTCCTGCTGAACCTCAAGGAGTGATTTGCAACACAAGACGAGTACCGGGGGATTATTTCTACAAAGAAAAGAAAAATTGATAAGAGTTAAAAAGGAGTTCTCCTGTAGAATGGAATGAGAGAGAAAAGAGAGAAAAAGGGAGGATGGGAAAACAAGTGTTGAACCAAGTCTACAAAGCCCATCTCCACCTGTTGTTTCGTGATTCACAGGCAAGAACAGAGTGACATGTGGAAGCTTGGCTCACCGGCGTGCAAGAGCCCAATGAGGTAATAGGAGAGCGTCCAGTACTGCCGAGAGACTGTGTGTGACTCCAACAGAACACGGGAGGGGTCAAGGATGAGACGGGAGGACAGGAGAAACGGAGAGGAAGGATGACGGTTGGGCTGAAGAAGAGGGAGCGGAGGACAAGAGAGATGGCTGCAGCCTGGAGGGGGAGGGAACAGGAGAAAGACGGGACAAGCAACTATACACGCAGGCAATCAAGGCAATCAATACACTCTTTTGGACAACGATGACGATTTCTACGAGAGGGTGGGTTTTGGGAGAGGGAGGGGTGTTGAAGAGACATATATTTCGTGACCCAGAGAGCGAGAGAGTGGAAGGCCGAGGGCCTATCGTTGGGCGAAATGAGGACGGTCAAGGAAACAGGTCTCTCGAACGATGTTCGGGCAAAATCTGGGTCTAAGGAATAGTTATTTCAGGAACAAGAGGTTAGAATAGTAAAATGTGGATGGAGCAGGGGGAAATCCCCCGAGGCCCCATTGATGAATGGTCCATAGCAACAAGATCTGAATGTCATCGCCTTGAGCAGAGCCTCAGATCTCACTGAAACCCTGTGTTTCTGTGGCAAGGGGGGCATGGAGGTTTAGGCGCCCGATTGGACGGGGGGGTGAGAGGGGGAGAGGGTAGGAAGTCCGTTGTATGGATATGTGTGTTTCTCGGCTATCGCCATCGCCATGGCGTCGTCGTTGCTTGGACCTGGATAAGAGAGTCTCGAACCCAGGAGAGCGGAGAGCGGAGCAGGGAAGAACAGAACAGAACGGAGCTGAGCGGAACCTAAGGCACGTCGGTGGTCATTGCAGACAGAGATAGAGACACAGACACAGGGCGAGGCACATGCATGCACGCATACGCAGACACTTAGACACATAAAGTGGTCTAGTTAGCTTCGTAAGGTAAAAACGTGAGGACCAACGAACCCGCGGTTGGGGAGATTGGCTGTGGTTGTCCTGTTGGCGCCAGGCCGGGGGGGGACAACTTGAGACGGCCAGGGGGACTTCTTTCATGGGGACTTTGATGGGCGACTGGAGACGGGCGTCTATTTGAAAATTGGGTACGTACATGGCCATCTGAAAGTGTCGCAAGCGCGCCTTGACGAGCACCAACCAATTGGCCCTCAAGCCTTGATTGCGAACCTGGAGTGAGACAAGGATCTAATAAATAACTATTTGCATAACAGCAAGGTACCACCATACAATAATTATTAGTCTGAGTTTCGTTTCTTCTTCTTTTTTTTTTCTTCTTCTCTCAGCTTGTTTCCCAAAAGAAAAAAAATCTTTACGTCGCTTTACTTAGTTAACAAGTAGTTTCCAATGGGACCTACAGATTAGATGACCCCAGTCTTGTATGATGTTGCGCCGTCTTGTCTCTTGTCTTCTTGTGTTATGTTGTGCAGCTTCTCTTTTTTTCTCTTTTTCTTCTTCTACGTCGCACGTTCTTCAGTCGATGAGAAATTGCTGCTGTTCCATCATCTTCCATATTCCAAATCCCAAATCCCACGTCGCAAGGTCAGCCAAGATTGCGCGCCCAAAAGGATGAACCACTATATTCGAAGGGAGACTCCAGTCTCGCTACTGTTTTGGGTTTAAATCCACACAACACCATGCTTAGCCGATTTTATGCCCTTGGGGGGCCCGGTCAATTCTCGCCCAACCGTTTGATCAAGCGCCAGCAATTATGAAATAGACAGGCCAACTTTACTGCCCTGGCGATGGGCGACCATTGTGGCACTTTCTTTATCTTGAGAAATGAGGCGAAGCCTCCGCTGCCATCCCTCTCTGTTCGTTGGATACAAGACGTCCAGCGTCAGTTGGTCGTGGATGGATGGACCCATGTTCAAACAACGCTGCTCTGCTTGTGAGGTTCAATTTGTTCGCTTGTTGCCAACAATCTTCAAACATGGACTTTGTTTCGACTCGCCAATTTGTTTCAAGCATTGCGGCTCTCTGACGTAGCTAGTCTTAGGTAAAGGGTCAAGCAACCCGTACAGGAGTGATATGCCCGCTGACTTACTCGCTCACTTACTCACTTATTCACTTACTCACTCACTCACTCACTCACCCACGTATTCACAGATGCACGCATCCATTTATCCCACATGCTCTCTCATCTTAGACTCACTCACTCACTCATTCACTCACTCCTGTTTATTTATTCGCTTAGTCCCTGCAGCTTTCCTCCTTGAGCAGTGAATCTCTCCCTCTCCCATGTCCAGATCCTGCATCTTGAATCTTGCATCTTCCATTTATTCAACCCTTCTTCACAACCCAAGCTATTTGTCCCTCTTCCTTATTCTCTAATTATCTCCCTCTCCTACCCCTCCCTGCCCCTCCTCGTACCCTCTCAAATGGCCTCTTATGTCCCCTCTGTGCCCACCTCTGTATCCCCTTTGTACGCCCCTCTGCGAGAGGTAAACCTCCCTCCCACCTCACCCCCCCTAGTTTCACATCCCTCCAGTGACATTCGTATTCATTGCTCGAGCCCCAACGAGGTTTGAAACCATGCATGCGCTTGCTGTGTCATTTTCATGGATGTTCAGTAAGATGAGCTTTTTTTTTTTTAACATAGAAAAGAATGAAGAAAGGAAAAAGGACACTACGGAACAAGAGAGCTGGCAAGCAAAAAGCTCACGTTCACGCATGACACCCAACCCACCCGACCCCATGTCTCACTGATCAAATCATTTTAAACAAAAAATGTCTTTGTCAATCCTCCGATCGTTGCCTTTGTCTTGTCCTTTTTCTTCCTTCTCCCCTTGTGTGTTCAACCGTCTTGTCAGCTAGTCTCTCGGGTAGGATCTCCCCATCCATTACCGTCAGTTGAGCTATTATACGATGGTGACAATCCAGCTATTGCAATACCAAAAGGAGCTTCTTGTGATCTCTATCGATACATTTCGAATTTAACTCATACTTTGATCCCTTTTTTTTTTGTTTGGGCAAAATTAAGTAGGACAAGGTAAAGTGTATGTCGTCATAATGAAGACCTCAAGGTCCGAGAATGGAAAAGATCTCTGGAAGCCAAAAATTCTCAAAAAAATGAAGCTTTGAGGCGTTGACCTACACCTCATCACTAAGCAGCCACAGAATGAGAACACAACAGCAAGATGATGTAAGTGTAGAATCCAGCTCCGTTACTTGCTTTGCCCTAATTATCTAATTATGCCTTTTTGTCTCCGTATCCAACATGACCTTTTTGTTGGGACCCTGATAAAAGAAAGGAAACGAGAAAAGATAAAAAAAAATATCAGAAAAACAACTATATCCCCAAAACGCCAACCCCAGAGCCGAGTGAAAAAGAAAGAAAAAAAAAGATATCGTGGCCTCTGGCAAGACTCATAACGTGTCCATGTCCTAGCAATGCATTATTCCCAGTCCGTGCATATCATTCCGCTCTAATGTGTAGCTCGCATTGAAGATGTAGTCATCCCTTCCCTTCCGACTTCTACCATCCCGCGGCCACCGTCACCGGCACATGGCCGTCCATCGTCTCTGCTCTTCGTCGTTTCATAGGTCGCGGACTGCCGTCGCGTTCTGTATGTGCTGCTGCCATTTGCGACCACTGTGCTGGTGCCCAAATAGCCTGCTGCTCCTGAGTGCCCACCTTATTCACAGTGTGTGCTGCCCATTCCGCGGCAGCAGAAGCTGGGTTAGTAGGCCAAGTATCCAGAGTCGGCATATCCCATCCTTGAAGATTTGTCGTATCGCACTCCCCATTATCGTACACGAGAGGATTCCCCAAGTCAAGCGCCGTAGTGGAGGCTGCTGTAAAAGGGTTGACAGTCGAGATGATTGGCTTCAGATCTGCCAGTGTTGTCGGGCCAGTTCCGTCAAAGTAGGTGGGATGTTGCCCATGGTTCGCTGTACCAGGCTGTTGAGGCTCTGTGCCCGTTGTTGTGGTGCACGTGGAGGGCAGGAAACCAACACCAGTAGTCTGGGGTATATTGTGGTCGTAGTTAGCTGGGTACGAGGGATGCAGGCCAGCTGTTGGCGGAGGCGTAGCGAGACCACCTGAGAAGGATTCAAACAGGCTAAGCCCATTGTTTGTCGTAGGCAATTGTGGAAGGTTCACAGTGTTGTCCCAGGCCGAACTGAATGTCTCACTCATGACTGCCGTCATGTGTTGGCTAGCCGACGGCGTTGGTGACATGACGGCGTCTCTAGACACGCCGACCGAAGGATATACGAGAGCCTTCTGTTGGTGGTATCGCGACATAGGGTCGTTTACCGTGAGCCAGCGCCAGGTGGTGCCTGCTGGCTTGAAGACCGGGGTGTACTTGTACCATTGGTTCGTCGTGTTGAACCGCCAGAAAATAATAGCCTGCCGAACCCAGCGCGTAGAATCGGGCGCGCACGACCAGAGTTCCTGATACATTGCCACTTTGCAGATCAAATCACTTCCTGTAAGTTCTCGTCGGGCCCACGAGGCTGCATCACCGTCGTCCTCAGATCGCTTGCGCTTACTTCCAGACCGCTCTAGCTCTAGCTTCTTCCGTCCGTCATCACCATTCTTGGATCTCTTTTCCTTCTTGCGCTGATGTTCAACATCAGGATACTGTACAGCTGTGCTCAGGATCTTGGCCCACTCAACAGCAGGGAAAGGGACGTGGATATCCTGGCGGGGCCTTGTGTGGCAGTCACAGTCAGGCTTGGAATCGTCGCATCCCCGTCGGTGAATTCCCGTCTCGTTCTTGTATACATCTTGTTTCGCTTCGTCGCTGTGAAGCTCAGAGGGGCGGGTGAGTCGAGTGATGCACTTCCAACGCTGGTTTTGGAGGTTCGGTTGTGTCACGGCCATTTCAACAAAGCCCGTCAGCTCAGACCCTGAGGGAAACTTGGCATTTTCGTGCATCTCAATGGTTGCACACATCTCGAGCAGGAGGCAATCCTCATCTCGCGTGGGTAGATCGAGAGTTTCGTACATTTCGGGTGCATCCTTCTGCCATCGGCGAGTCACCGTCTTCGCACAAGCCGAAGTTGTCCGGTCCAAGGCTCGTATATACTCATGTAGAAGTACTTCCTTGCCGAGGCCTTTTGGGCTGTCATCACAGTTGTTATACTTGTTGAGGTGAGGAAGTGATTCCTGGTCTAAAAGGTTATCATGAGCATCATAAGCAATCCCGTCTCGAATCTTGACATCTGACGATGCTACATAAAGCTCGCAAGTCTTAGGTCGCACCGTGATCAGTGACTGGAGGGCCAAGAGTTGGGAGAAATATTCGTAGTTCGGCTTGACATCTGGGACTCGACCCTCCGCAAGTGCTGTCAGGACGGGATTGGACTTGAACGACTCTTGCTCCTCTTCGTCGTAGTATTCGTCCGAGTTAGTTGAACCAGGCTCTTTCTTTTCTTCCGAGGGAAAGAGGAAGTGGACTTTTTTTTTCGTAGTACAATGTCAGCACATGTCTCCTCTCACACAAGACGTTTAGTGATCTTACAGCATCGTAAATCTTCGAAAAACTTCTTGACGACCTGCATGTGACTAGAGACTTGCTTCCGTCCCATCTGCTCAATGCTGTCATTGCTATTGTCGATACGGAAGATTTCTTTGCTGCCGAGCAGAGCAACACAGATGACAAAGATGTATTCGCTTATCAGCATGTTCCGTCCGTGAAGTTTTCCTCCCATAGAGAACTTGCGTCGACCCATGTGAGGCATAAGCAACACAGCTAACCACTATCATTAGCACATGTAACATCATTCTGAGCCATAACACTGTTGGCACGCTCTTACAGTCAACGAAAGCATCTTCAAGCTCCGGTCTCCTCCAGACACCGCCCTTATCCTTTTGCGTGTCCTTGTGCGCTTGTCTGTTGCGGTATTGACGGAAAGCCGGCCAGAAGTAGAGAGGGTTCACGCTATTTCGAGTTCTCCTCTGGTAGCGAGGCTGGTTACGAGGAGTCTGTACTCTCCCATAGAGACAGTCGAAAGATTGTGAGGGCACCATCGGGGCATGGAGGTTAGATGACATGGACGGCGACAAGCCAACTGAGTTGGGATAACATGATACCATGCTGTTGAAGCTGTGCGACTGGGTGTTGCCGTTGGACTCGCGGAGCGGTAACCGCCCAGAAGCACTGTAGGTGCTGCTTCTCCGTGCATCAACGTAGTCCACAGGAGGTGAATATCTCTGCGACGACAACACCGGCCGTGGATGAGGCTGATAGAGTGACGATGACATGGCTGCAGTGGAGAGTGAGAAAGGCAAAATGGCAAAGGAATGCCGGCAAGTATGATCGCAAGGAACAGCCTCGAGCCAGCGAAAATGCCTTTTGCTTCTTCACGAATGGGGGCGAGGTGCAGATGAAAGATGATGAGAAATGTTGGAAGGAATTCAAGACGTGGAATGGTGGGATAGATGTATGCTTGGAGAAAAGGAAGCTCGATCGTTGGAACGTACAAGTTTCGATGAGAAACTATTAGAAAGATATAATGCCAAGTCCCTTTTCCGGGGAGAGGAGAAAGGAGACCCAGATAGATAGCTTATGGGCAATACCCCTCCGAGGCCAGGGCTGTCGGTGCCTTCAGCAAAATCGCCCCTCCACGACCCAAAATGCCTGTGTATTAACTCAGGACCCATCCACCATCCATCATCCATTCATTAAGACAAGGAGGGTCTGTGGAGGGGAGGAGGGTGAGGTGTGGGAAGGGCGCTGCCACGGCCCATAGCGGGGAACTCTCAACATACATTGCCGAGAGGGATGTCTATGCTCCAAGGGACATGGCGGCCAATCTAGAGCAGTAGTGAGCGCCGCCAGCACATGGCAGCTTGAGAAGAGAGGGCGTCAGTTCGTAAGGGAGGGAGACCAAAACTGGGATAAGGTGTGGGTGCCCGGCTTTTGTCTCATCTCAAAGGGGGCGTGCCAGCAGACAAGCACCCACCAGTTCGCTGATAGCGCAAGGTATGTAGACAAGATTAGAACCAGAAACATGAAAAAGGATCCCGGACTCCCGTCTTCAAAGATTGGATTCTTTGAAGAGCACTAGCCCCAGGCTCGATGTGGCTCCCTGTCAATGCCGAGCCTCACCCTCCAATCTGAGGAGGCACGTCATCCCAGGAATTGGCATCCTTTTGATGGAATCGATTGATCGATCCCTTTCCAAGGGCGATTCCACCCTGTGTACGAGGGTATTTTTCAGCCTTGCTGTGCGTGCGCTTGGCTTTCTTCTCTCTTATACATGTCACTTGATGTGTTCTGCGAGCTTCCTTTGCGTAGTTGTGAGTATAGTGTTCTTTGTTTTTTTTTTTCGGCTTTGAGATTCAGAGAGAGAAAGTATTATTGAATTGAGCTTTTTAGCCCTCGAATTCGTCCTCGTTATCTCCAATATTAACTCTTTGTCTCCCTCTCCCAGTCAATTGTTGAAGGGCTACTTTATTGACCTGTCTTCCAACCTTTTTCTGCATCTTCGCAATCTCCTCCTCAGCATCAACTGCCTCAGCCTCCGCAAAGTCAAGTACCAGTTTGCGACCCAGCAGGTGGGTATCCTTCAGCGCATTTAGTGCGTTCTCGGCCTCGCGCGGTGTAACAAAGTCAGCAAATGCAAATCCTCTTGCGGTATAGTCAGCCTTCTTCGGGACCCGCACAGATCTGAGCTGGCCGTAAGTGCCGAATAGTGTCCGGATGTCCTTTTTGGTGGCCTGGAAAGGTAAATTCTTGATGATGATCTTAGTCTTCTGACCAGAAGCCTTCTTCGCCTTGTCCTCACGTCGACGCTCCTCAGCGGCATCATGGCCCTTGTGAGACGCCTTGGCCCCGAGAGTATGATCATCTAAAACATATCCATCCATGACCTTTAGGGCCGCCTGTGCTTGTTCCTTTGAACGGAACTCTACAAAGCCGAATCCCATGCTCAGTGTTTGACCTGGCTTCTTGGGATCCATCTTAGTCTTAACTCTGGCGGACACAAATCCGTCCAAGGACTCAAAAGCTTCAGCCAATTTAGGTGTTGTCGTGGCGAAGTTTAAATTGCGCACAAAAATTGTGCTCGTTTCCACGTCCTCCTCCGTCTTATCGCCGCGTGACAGCAAGTCGTTAACACTTAGCTTTTGAACTGCTGTCGGCCGATCTTTTAGTGCTGCGACTTGGTCGATCTGGCCATCCTTAAAGATATCCTTAGGCGCCTTCTCCAAAAAGAGAACGCTATCTTTGATCCGGCGGTACGCCAGCTTTCCAAAGGCGGATTTGGCGTGGTTAGGCTGCGCAAAGTGGACAATAGCGATTGTGCCACTAGGAGGCATTAGAACTCTCAGTACCGGACCCGTCTCCTCAAAAAGTTTCCTAAGTTCGTCGATCGTAGTCCCGTACGGGAAGTTCTTAACCAAGATGGCTGTGTCGCCCCGCTTGTGGGACTTGAAGGCTTCCAAATCAACCCCGTTGGCGGCGAAATAGGCTTTGGTCTCTTGAATGACGCTGGTCTCAGCGATCGCTTGTTTAATGGCGGCATCGGCAGACGTAGGGTCCAGCATCTCAGATTTCGAAACACCAAGGCGAGCCGCAACAGACGCGTTGACTGCATCCTGGCTCATGTAAAGCGCATTCCAGTTGAATGTGGTTGCTGCAGCTTCAGCTTTTTTTCTGATTATGTTTTGTTTCTTTAAGGGGAGCTTGGAGATGGCAAACTCGTCTAGGCCAGTGTCTCTCTTTGCGCTGGCAGGAATGATGTGAAGAAGTCGCCCCTGAAACGTTGTCCCGTCCATGGCTTGGAATGCTTCAACCGCACTGGATGGGTCCTTGAAGAGAATCAGGGCAAATCCCTTGCTAGTCCCCGAGCTCTTCGTAGGTAGATGGACCTAGTAAGTATTGTCAGTGACCTGATTCTTATTGACAACTGGAAAACAAGACAAAGGCAATGTCAAGACGGTGGCAATATCAGACAATCGAAGCATCTACTAAAATATTCGCCCAGGGTTCTCAGCAGGTTATCAGCTGTCCCTATCTGGGGTTCATCACGTTGCCATTCACGGGTCAAAAGTCAAAGGACCCAGGAAAGAAAGAAGAAGGAAAGACGGGGAAAGTAACGCGTACCTCTTCAAGGTCTCCGAACTTCTGAAAGCTCTCGCGAAGATCATCCTCAGTTGTACTGTATGAGAGATTGCGAACAAACAGCCGAGACGTCCGACGAATAGCTTCCACTGCATCGTCTGGTGTTGAGTCACCCGCCACTTCCTCGGCGATATCATCCTGGGACACCACCTCCTTTGCTGCAGAGGTGTTGACAATGGGTGTGTCGTCAACATTGCCCCCGTCTCCCTGACGGGTGGCGGTGGTGGTTGTGTCTGGTACTGGAATTCGTTCCAGATCATCGGGGTCAACTAGGTCTAGCAACCGGTTTGTCCTCGATCTTAGCCAGTCATCATCTGTTGCTGCGGGCGCGGCCTGATCCAGATCGGCCTGTTTCGACTCCTCCAGCACTTCAGCTGTTTCCTTATCAGCTGACGGTTGACCGCTGAGGGGTGTGTCAACGTCCATCGGCTGGGATGGTTGCATCGTTGAGGGCTGGACCTTTTCTGGTGGATCTATACGGCGCAACTTCTCCCTTGGAGCTGGGATTTGTTCGTACTCGTCGTCACTCTCCTCCTCAGGAACAGCAGTTGCAGGAATAATAGAGGAACTGTCCCCGAGTCCAGCCTCTGCAACACTATCAAGCGCACCCTCGCGGCCAGGTTTCATAACCTGGAGGAACTCGCGTAGTCTCGGGTCCGCAACATCTGGCTCGTCTCGCTTCCGTTTCTTGGAGCTCGACTCCTTCTCAGCCGGAAGTCCTAGTCCCTTGGAGGTATTGTCTGATCCTGCGACGCCACGACTGGAATGCATAGCGTTCAAGCTGTGATCCAGGGCGGGGTCAGATATCTAACATTCCATCAGTAGGAGTTTAGCTAGACATGGTGTGACGGTCACTTACAGGTTTGGCTATCTCGACAGCAACCTTAGACATGCGAATGTAAGACCTGTTGAAGTATTTGACTGCCTTGGAGGCGTCATCTGCAGTCTTGTAGCCAACATAACCAATGCGACGCTTGGGGATCAGCTTGACATCGGTGATTTCGCGGCCATTCGCGGAGAAGTGTTTCCGAAAATCGAGCTCGGTAATACTGGGCGGCAAGCCCTTGACAAAGATTCTTGAGGAGGCCATGATATATATGACGACTCCCAATTGAGGTGAATGCTTCACCGTGGGAGAATGTGATGGAGTTGCATCCTCAACGTGAGCGCGCTTCTGAGGAAGGAAGAGGAAGAGAAAAAAAAAAGTTTCTTTCCCTTCTTATCGTTAAGGGTGGAGACATGGAAAACATGGTCTGTGCGCGAGCTGCGCAGTTACACTGGATAGTAGGTAGGTACGTACTGCAATCGTTCTGACAAGAAACTCCACCATGGTAGCTTTTTACTTTGACGATGCTGTCTGTCCCTTCAGATTGAACCGAAATCGGTCGTTTCCCTACGTACACTCTGGACTAAGAAAGATCGTCTTTGGAGCCAGTAGTTTGAGACGGCCCTATTGTATCTCATGTCGAAATCATACGTGGGTGGGTTCTCTTAGCCATTCGGGCTGGTCTAAAGTATACGAGACATCCAACCGACATACAGCAAACATACCAGAGTTGGCAAATAGATCGATAAAGATAAAGCCCGACTACTTTACTAGAAAGTTGTCAGTAGCTTTTTAAGTTGTGGAGATTTTAATCATTCTGTCGTTATTTTGCTACATCCTCGACTAAGATTCCCTTCGAAAATTGTAATGTCCTTGGTCCAATCTCTATCTTGCTACGAACCATGGCCTACCAAGCTTTGGATAAAGGAATAGTAGACACTCTAGCCTGGACAGATAATCAGCCGTCTTCTTAAGTAGAGGCTTCTGTGGTGGCTTCAGTTATCGCGATTCGATGCTTAGCTCACGCCGATATATAACGTAGTGTCAATTCAGTCTCCGTCGCATTTGCTCTTACGCTCGCAAGCAGCCCGGCAGCTTTTTCTGATGTCTGTGTTCGTCTGGTCTCAGCTCGGGACGCAATCCGAATGATCGGTATACTTCATATAAGCTGCCAATATATAGTGATAAATCAATAGGCCCAAGATGATTGGGCCAGTCCCTACCATGTTTCCAGCCTCCGTTCTGCCCATGCTATTCGGCAGAAGCTCTCATTTAGTGAGGGCAGCTAGTACCAAAGACTGCTATACTCCAAATCTTACAGCATCTCTCACTTTTGATATGGCAATGAAAGGTTCACCCAGGTGGGTGTCATATGTCTTTCACGGTCTGTGCTGGGATACGAACTTTGATTTGTCAGGTTTAGCCAACATGGAGCATCGGTCAAACATCATAACGAACATATTACGCCTCCGTTTGTGCTTATTTTATACATTGCAGGTAGTTATCAAATTGTCGACAAACTTCCGTTTTCTGCTTTGGAAGATAGTTCTGCTACTGTTCGAACCCTAACACGACGAGATGTTCCTGTTCGCTAGAATTGAAGGGGCGATGACTCAATTGTACCCTTGGAAATGAAGACTTGTCAGTAGATGTTGATTACCATACGTCAGAATACATGGTGTATCTCTTGGTCTATTGTGTATTGTAGTATTTGGCTTTGGCGATGTTGCTTTGCTTGAGTTTCATAATCATCTGAACCCATTACTAGACCTTCACTTGCATTTTTTATATAAATTATCGACAATGACCTCAATAGTCAACACAAAGTCAAGGTAAAAATAACAAGGATGCATGAAAATACCTTAAAAAAAATCACATGCAATCAATAATATTTAGTTGTTCGACAATACGCACATTATCCGCCAGATCAGATGCAAAATCCCCATGAACCTTGATAAGGTGTAGGGTAAGCCGCTGGAAACGTAATCAAACTGCCGACGCCTTCCCTGCCTTACGCACGTCCCCTGAACTAATGCCCCAACGGCCAAACATCAAATCCACCACGCGACTCGCGACGTCCGGGTCCCTTGGATAGCACTTACGACCTAACTAGCCAACCGTCATCGAACCGCATCCCATTGCACCAACGCAGAACCTTGCCGACGACACCTTCTTTCAACGGCCCAGCACCGCTACCCGTACGTATCAGCTTGCAAACGAGGGGAAGCTTGTCGGCCACAACAATAAGTGGACGAGAGAGAGACTTCATCACAATCCTCTGCCTCACGTACTTGACACGATCTGTGGACACTTGGGCTAACCAGAACCCATAGCTGCCGAATACCGCCACAACCACGCAGCCGCCTCATTGCATCCTACTATCTAATCCACGATGGCCGACACAAAGCAGAACGCCGACCAATTCCCGCGGGAGAAGCTCGAAGGTGGGAGGATACTCCATGCAATCAGGCGTCGAAAAGGACATGCCAGCTAACGGCCAAGCTTCCTAGCTCAAATCAAATCCGCCGATATGGTAAACTGCAATAGCACAAAGGGTCATCTGGGAATTGACGGCTGACAATGAAACAACAAGACGGACGATATGCAACAGGAAGCCATTGAAGTTGGTACGTTATTTATGGGCATCCACGTCAATAGCACCTGGCACTGCCAAACTCCCGACACCCCTGTCCATGAAATGAGGCTGACGAGGCTACAGCCCAGGATGCGATGGCCAAGTACACCATTGAGAAGGTTTGCCTGCCCTGCCCAATTTGATATCCAACAAACCACGGGGACAGGTTAGGCTCACACTTGTCACAGGACATTGCCCAGCACATCAAGCGAACAGTTCGTGTACCACTCCAGAACAAGTAAACCACTGCATCCAACTGACCCAATACTCTGTCAACAGTTCGATGACCGCAAGGGACCTACCTGGCACTGCATTGTTGGCCGCAACTTTGGCAGCTTCGTGACCCATGGTATGTAGTTCTCATGATGACCATCTTCGCAGTTGTTTGCTTGCCTTTGGTCCAGATGGATAGAATGACAACCTGTGGCTAACAAAGGCGTGATTTGCACCACACAGAGACCAAGCACTTCATCTACTTCTACCTTGGCCACTGCGCAATCCTACTCTTCAAAACGCAATAGGGATGGGAGAAAGAGCTCGCAGATATCTGGCATGACATTTGGCCTTGGAACTGGAAATGCAAGCTGTGAGCGACGAGGGTTTCACACCTGGGAGACGAACGAAGAAAAGAACGAACGAACAATGAACAACGACGCAACATGTCGAGGCACCCAAGAATTTATGCCATGCCAGTCAACCAAAACGATGCGCAACCAGCGAGACCCTCGTGTGGTGAGAAACCACAAAATCACCTACATACATACATACAGAGCAGAGAGATCGTGAGCTATAGCTTGCCAGTGTGCCTAGTTCACGATGAAAACATATGGTGGGACGCTCGCTTAGAACTACATCCCATCTTCAACTTGTCTATACTATAAGTAATTTGCCGACAAAATATTCACATTCATTATTTGATGCTTAACGCGCCCTGGGTTACGAGTGACGTCGATTGGTTACCATGACGAGACAAATATCATTCCAATACAAGGCAATGAAGAACCAGGACAGCATCATGGCCGGGGATTCCATTGCTTCAGCCTTTTACATATATATATATATATAACTTGGCGTTGGATCCGTTCCTGAGACATATATGGCAACGCTTGTGAGACATAGTCATTCATTCTAATTCTTCTGCCACCATCAATATGTGACGACCTTTGCCTGGACTCACTGCTCTATCAATCTGTCTCTGCTACGCTACGAAACAAGTACACGACCAAGAACAACGCGTTAGACTGGGAAGCCTAGTTGCTCGAGGCTCAAAGGATGTTGATTAAGTCGCACGTTCATGTCACATGCACATTCAGGAACTGGTTGCCCGCAAAGATACATGTGTACGAGGTGTCGTACCTTACCTAGCTATCTACCTTATGTAGTGCAGATATCCAGTACACGTGCTGGCGAAATGGGCTGATGAGAGTAACTTGACAAGAAACTGCTTCGTTTTGTGTTTGCTGTGCCTCAACGTCAGATGGATCCTTCTCTCTTTTTTTGGCAAGTTAATTAAACCCAAACTTGCCCTTCATTAGCGTCGACTCCCTTTGGCCCGTTTTGTGAAAGTTAGGACGCTTCTTGTCCTCCTTCGGACGGCGTCCGTTTCGCTGTCCTGGCTGATTCCAGACGGTTCGGCTGGCTGGATGGGGGTCACCAACACCCCGCTTTTTGGCGTCTTTGGGACGAGATTTGAGAGTTGAGAGCCGAGAACGCTTCTCGCACCCAAGGAAGTGGTGGGTTGGTTGGGTGTGTGCTTCACAGTACGGAGAATGAGAGATTTTTTTTTCCCTTTCTTTTATTTTCCGTTCTTTTTTTTCTCCCTCTCGGCGTTTTTGACGGGACGACCCCAGCGAAAACAGCAAAAAGTGACAGCACTAGAAGGGTCGACAAGGATGTCTGAGTGGTGAATGGGCGAGAAGTGCGGAGGACAATGACCTCAGCCGAGCCAGCAGAACTAGGCAAAACGATACGATGTGTGATATGATGTGAGTCGAGTCTATGACAGCGGATGAGACAAAAAAGAAATATAACTTAAGACCTGGACAAGGGAATTGAGACTTTAGCCATTGTACATCAGGTAAGATGTTTATCCTTGGCGAGAAACAAAGAGGCCAAAAAAGAAAAAGAAATAAATAAATGAACCTTCACCCTCGCCCTCAGAGATCTTGATGACTGGTTATTCACTGCAGAAACCAAAAGGAGCGACCGGGTTTCCCCTCATCCGCTTCCATCGTGTCACCCTGAGAATAAACCAGCACGCGTATGGTCAAGTGCCTAATCAAGTTAAATTTGGAGAGCGTTCGAGATAGACTACAGATTATCCGAACATAATTTCAGTTGGATCCTCATTGTTGCTTTGCCCACTGACAGACATCATATCCACTGGAACACCTAGGAAACGATGTACCTTCGTAAAGACCCGGCGTCCGGCGTGAAATACCGAGTCCAACATGGATGGCCCATTCAACACACCCAGGAGCCAGCAGCCCGCTCCAACAAAATGGACATCTCCCTGTGGCTGGTCTCCGGAGCCGAGGGGAAGGCCTTCCGGAGAGAGCAAGGGCACCTGGGGGGACTGTGCTAACCATCCATGTTTGTATCCTGTTCAGATTGGGATGCTTGACTACGGTCGTTCCCGTACGGTGTGCAGCACGTATGATTTCAAGCCCGGGATTGAAGAGGGGCAAAAACAGAAAGGCTCCGGCAGCATCCTTCATAATACTGACTGATTCCTTTTTCACCCATCTACACTTCGTAATCACCATTGTGCTGGATTCCACCAGGGACCCTGGAATGAGGTTGTCAGGAACCCCGGGGAACCCGCTGGTGGTTGACAAAGCAAACTCCATGCCTGCGAGAAAGTGACAATTCATTCGTCCACCGAATCCCCGGTAAACCCCCGTAACCCATTTGGGATCTCTGGGTACCCTACGAAGCAGTGAAGTGCATATCGCCACTTGTTTTTGGACCTGCGCGTCTTTTTTTCTTCACAGCCCAAGTCAGGCCTGTTGCATGTGTGCTGCATGGCATCGCATGGCAAGCCGACATGGAAACAAAAAATACCGGCACTGTACATACACTTAGGCCCCCTCCATACCTAGACTGGAAGATGGAGAGGAGGGGGAGTGTGCAGCAGCTGCTGTCTACCTTTGCCCGATTGGCATTTATTGACTTGCAGCGGGCCGGATATTGACGAAAGACCGCTGGGATGGGTGTGAAGTGACAATTGGGGGGAGGGGATGAGGAACAAGACGAAGAAGAAGACCGAAAAAAGAAAGAAAAAAAGAGGCGGGAGAAGCCGATCACCTGATTGTGTCGATTCTCTTCATGATAGCTCGACATGAAAAAGCCGGTTGAGTCGTGGGGGTGCAGAGGAACGAGACACGGGACTTTGATGAGATGCGCTGATTGAAATATGTGAGAGGTGGGCAAACGACTAAAAAAACAAGGCGACAATGATATGTTCAGCCAGTTCTTCAATCATCCCGATCATGATCACCACGAAAGCGTCCGGAAGAGGGACGTCCTTGTCCTCTGCTGACGCGACGCCTCTCCATCATGTGGTTGAAAGCGCTGGGTTGAACAGGATATGTGATTGGTACACAGGCAGTGGGAGAGAGCAATTCCTGTCATGTAGGTGTGTAGGACCTCGCAATGTATTTGAATAAGCAGCAAACAAGAGCAAACCACAATATGTTGCAGTACATTGCCAAATAGGGACTTGACTAACAGCACAACTGTAAATAGCTTCGATGCTACCCGAACCCCAGAAATATTCATTCAAAATGGCCGTCTATTAGACATGCGTGCATTCTTTGGGGGATGTTTTGGGTCGCCATTGCCTATACTACCTAGACTGGGAAATCTAATCAGGGCCAAGAAAACAAAGAAATCTCCTGTCAGCCTTCATGTCACACGAAATACCTACTGCTGGGTTGAAGGATTCTCCAAAATATGGAAGGTCGTCTGCCTGCCATCCGAATCATCTGGCAGCGAACCCCCCTTCCCATAGCCTGTTCCCCAGAGTACCTAACCTAACCTGTCGTTGTATTTGTCCACTGGTTCCACCCTAGTCCAAGTGGTTCGTCTTTGGCCATGGCCTTTTTTGTTCTGTTCCTCTGGTGACTTGATCGCGTACGGAGCACACAGTACGGACAATATATCTGGGCCTTGGTGTGGGGGATTCGAGGTTCTGCCCCAAAGCCGTTGGCCGGACTCAAAAGGAAGGTTTGCCGCCATCCGCGCCACTGGTTGAGTTGGGCTATCCCCCGCTCATAATTATTGACTATAGACGTTGGGGTGGCGCCCTGGTCGCCTCTATTCGCAAGGCGGTCCTTGGGTCAGCACCAGCTCTTCAACCTCCAACACGACTAACAAAAGATTGGTACTGTGCCATGGAATTTTGAAGGACCCTCACCGGAGAGTGACACATTCGGTGAGAATTGAGTCCTTTGGCAAACACTACATGCGCTTCTTTGGGAGTCATGTCTGACTTTGGCTGCCTGTTGTACCAGAGGTGGTAAGACATTCGCCTCAGCCCAGCGTTCAACCCATTCGCTGTCACTCGTGCGCGCATGCTGTAGTCTTCGCGAACGTGACTCTCAATAGACACTCCCTATGTTGCCTTTGTCAAGTTTGCCTCGTGTTAAATTGAATCTTCAACGAATTGTTTCTGCATTCCAGTCTCTCTTCCCAAAAGGCTTGTCATCCGGCCAACAAGTCCTGCCGAACCTGCTCACGCTGAAGGGGTGCACTGGATAAAAAATAAAAATAAAAAAGGATACCAAACAAAGGCTTGCTGTCAGAAGGCTCAGGCGAGCTCTTCATTTGACGAAAATAGTTTATGTGTTCAGGTACGGAGAATGGACTAGCCTTACGGCGCCATGCCTGGAATTAGGGAGGAGTGCAATTGTGCTTTGTGGTTCAATGAAGACTGGCGCTCTTGCTTTCTCAATGACTACCGCCGGGCCAAGATTCGGGACAAAAACTCATTAACCCAAGCCTCAAAGGAATGAGCTGGTAATTATAGATTGTGACGATTGTGACGACTGTGCCTGAAGTGCAGCATATGAGCGCTGGCAGGCGAACTATCACCGTTTACTGGTCAGTTTATTGGTGGCCACTGCGCCATTGTCGCTTCTTTGGCTCATCTCAGCCAATGCCTTGTACCAACCTGGCTCTGTTCAAGAACGCCTTGGGCGCACGCCCTTTTGTAGTACGAGGAAGAGCGGCGGATTCGTATTTGACACTGAAGCTGGGCTCAAGGATTTTTTTTATCACAAACAATCGAGGGGAGGGGGTGAAGAAGAACTGAATATCGTAAAAAGCCAAGCTCAAACCCATTCATGGGGCTGAACAAGACACCCCCCATCAGATCAGATAGTCAATGAGTTAGCCCATTGTTGTGATTAGGTCTGGGTTCTGGGGGCTGGGTATCCCATCCTCGCGGCAAGGAACAGGTTGGAGGATGTTCGATGATCAACACCACCAACCTATTCTGAGTTGCTATGCTGGCTGGATTGGGCTGGTCGTGAACCCTGTACTCAGGCGGCTGTAGGAGATCTCGGGCTCTGACCTGGCTTGAAATTGGACCCTGATAAACATTCATCAAGTGCAAACAAAGGCAGGGCCCACTCGATGAGAGGACATGTGCGGTAGGTACGTATTGTGCATCATCTGCCATAATTGACTAGTGATGGCATCTTCTCACTTAATAAATCTGTCAAAATTAGCCTATCCGTCCGCGCCCATTTACTGTTTCTGGATGGCCGAACTGCAGATAGAATGCGCATTGAAGGGTCAACTGTCACGGATTGCCTAGGAACGGAGAACTCTGTGCTGGTAGGTGTAGTCTAAACTACGAAGCTGCAGCACAAAGGGAGATGGCAATCATCAGCGCCTCGCACCAAGTAGAACGACCACTCTTCGGGGCCTTGCTTGAGGGCCCTGCTTGAAGGCCCTGCTTGCCGCCAACGAACAGCCCGCTGATGCCGTCTCAAAATCGCCGGCACACACCTCAATGGGATGCACTATGTATGTACGTAGGCACTTGGCACGAATACATCGATGAGTGCTACCTACCTACTGTACTTAGGTATGCACGCCAGCCAGTACCGCATCGCCTTCCTGCAAGATGCCAAACCGACCTGCTTGTCGACCAGGGGAGATGGAGCATGCCCCCCGCCTTGTGCGGCCCTCGGTGTTGCTCCAGGATGGCGTTCGTGCCGGCCAAAGCCGCGCCCCAGCCAGTCAGGCGAGTGGCTCGGTGCACCACTCGGGAAGGCGAAACGGGATGCATATGGCTCGCCGATGACTGAGTTTTTTTCATCATCGGCCAACAATTACACTCATTGGGTCTCAACCACGATTATTATCTCGTGTACCTACACATGCCAATCGTTTGCTCTCTGACCGTAAGCTGTGTTGATCAACTCTTGATTAGCCTGATCGAAGGTCGGGCCTCCACAGCGGTCTGCTTAACATCAGGCTGGTCACAATTGGCCTGCACGTGGAGCCGTGCCTACCTCTGCGTCGTATCTGTTCAAAGCACGAATCACAGCGTCGTACTCCAGACTTTCTGCGGTTCTCCATACACCAAGACAGTGGTCACCCGTCGGCCAATTTAGTTTGGCATAGGCGGCGTGTACTGAAGAAGCTGGCCGGTCACCGGCGTGGGATGGGACGTGGGATGGCGGAGAAGGTTAGAAGCGTCTTCAACTGGCCAGTGGCAAACTGGGGTGATGGGTCGAGTTCGAACGACAGGTGACCGTGGATCCGCCTAAAGGTCGTCCAAAAGGTAGTCTCTCTACGAAGTACATGGTAAACGTGTGTCTGTCGTCTTTCTGGCAAACGCTCTAGCTCTGAACGGGTTGATATGCTTGACGCCAGGGCTACATTTCCAGGGTATTCGGAGCATTCAATACAGCGCCCAACTGGGCCAAGCTATTGCGAATGCGTAGCACTGGGATTTCGGGTGGCTTGACCATTTGGAAAGATATGAGGGTCTCGATCTCGATGGGGGTTAGCTATCCCGACACGCATTGTCAATTCGGCTGCTCTCTCCGAGAAAATTGTCTCAAAGATGCCAGGGCTTCATGGCTACCTGCGGCAAACGAGTGCGAGATCGCTGACATTTGCTAGTATGTACTCTCCGTTGTACATGTGCATATGTTATTACGAACTATGATGCCTACATGGAGCATATGCTGAGACAATATTCAGTGACGTTCGATGAGTCGATTGGATTCTACGTCTTCTCTGGACCACAACACAGTACGCCAATGGATTCCTTTGACCCATCCAAATGACCCTTAGTCAGCCAGACATTTGCTGGGTATCTCAACCTCGTTGAATGCCACGCCCACGCCCACGCCCACCTTGTACCCGCATATCCCCATCCTATCCCGCCCCTTGTCAGGCTCCACGGCCTGGATGATGCACCCTGCTGCGCCAGCCAAGACTAGCACAGGCAGCTCTGAAGCATCTTTTTCTCTTTGCCGTAGCTACATACATAGAAAGTGCTGAGAATATTTGTTTGCGGGGTTCATGTATCACCTACCAGGTGCGATATGTGTCTGGGAAAATGATTGACACAGTCGGTGCCGAATTGCCCCAACTACATCCCCTCCTTCTCTAGAAATGCTTCATTTTAAACAGCCGTGGTTTATGCGTTGGGCACTTATGCGTCTCCATCCGCTAACTATAGATAGGTACCTACGTAGCTTACTGTACAGTAGCAACTTTTTGTGGGGAAGCTGCTGGCAGGAGAGCTGGCGCCATCTCATGTTGCCATGTTCAGTCCTGCGGTAACTCATGCAATTCGTCCTACTACCAACAGCAAAATGATAAGTTCGTTTCACATATTGATACTTATATGCAGTGCGGGCACAAGCCCTTGAGAGAGCATGCTGTTAGGTGCCTTCAGCATAACCAACAGCAAGGAGGGGCCATTCAATTGTAAGGCTTGATCGCTGATGCGGATGTAAGCAAATAAGTTTACTGGGTTTGCCACCCGCACTTGACGGCCAGCAAAGCCTTCAAGCATGTTGGTGATTTATTTCTAATAATAAATAATAATTCTTGACATGCCAGTCGCATAATAAATCCGAAGCCCAGCAGCAGTACTTGTACATCAGGTCGCCTCTCAGGCTACGAAGGCAGTTGAGACAAGGCGTCGAGGGTGTCAAAGTATTTCTCAGACCCATATTTCATCAGCCACCAAAAAAGAGGGCGTCTCTCCATACTCTGTACCTTGCTGGAGGTCGGCGCGGTTCGAAGTACGATTCCGTGAATTTGGTGTGGGCTTGGAAAGGGCAAACTGTGCAATACCACAGTATTTGCACAAAAGCTCTGGTAACCATTTATTCCAGCTCCCACCCCAGCCCCAACCTCGTATTAAAGTTCCTTCGTCCATCGTACTCTGTGCTGCGCTGCAGTCACATGGGAAACTAGCACGGTCTGGAATTTATCGCGTGGAATAATCTATTGATTGGGTGTTTCGATCAGGGGTCCATCTTTCTCAGTTAAAGTAGACCCGAGAGCATGGCACAGATTAGGCCCAGGGTTTTGTAGCTCAGGAATGTTCTAATAATTACATACGACAATGCTTGAGCTGTATGGAGAGGGACTTTATCAAACCAGGTACATGACTTGTAATTTGACACTCTCTGCAGCAAGCTTTCAACTGCCAAGGGCAGCAAAGGACGCTGTTCGAGTTAGCCGTACGACCAGACACTAGTCAATCCAATTTATGTGAAGTGATGTCATTCACGGTTGGACACAGCCAACTCGGAGAGTCGACTCCGACCGACCTCAAGACGGTGGGATACTCGACGGGCCGAAAAGAGTCACATTTACGGGGTGTCACAGTTCCGGCTGTCAGCAATTTTCTATCCTTCTACATTTCTCCTTCTCTTGAATAGTCCTTTGTGTAACAATATGTGTGGTTGAGGGTAAGACTATCATTGTTCTGAAGTTTCGAACTCGTACAAAGTCTCGTCAGCTGTCTGCAAGGTCCCAGACCGCCCGGCCATCAGTGATCGACACCCGGGATGCAGGCCGTGACTGAAGAGTGCATGACTAAGCCAGACGATCCTGTCAAGATTACACAGTTCAGATAATGATATTTGAGTGCATGTTATATGTGCTGGAGTGAAGCCAGTCGACTCAATCTCCAGTGTCTTGATGTGCTCAAGCATTTATGGTGCAAAGGCCGCTAAATATGAATCGATAGCACGACTGAGGGATGAGGTAGGATAATTTAGCGAAAGAAATTACCAACCCTTTCCAGCATTGCTCTTGTACAAAACTCGCACTGTCTTGTCAATGCTATGACTATCTGCACTACTCGCTGTTGATTTGTTGGGGCATTGCGCATGAAAAACAAACCAGGGGTACAAGATATTGAAGCATATTAGTGACCAGAAATAACGTTTGGGGAATCTGGCACTGAGCTGGAGTCCGTCCTCCCCGTCAAACTTGTTCAAGGGCACCTAGGGTATGACAAGGTGTACGGCAGCATTCTGTAAAGAGTCAATATTGGGATCAATCTTCATTTCCTAAAGGGCCTGTGAGGAGCTAATTCGTATTTACATTGAGTAAGGCACAATGCCCACTAAGCACAGTTTGTAAACTAGTGGCTCGTTCGTTATTTTTTTTTTGTTATTTTTGTTATTTGAATCTTGAGGCTTGTTCAGACAGCTTGAACATATATCCGGGAGTAATTGTTCCGCGTAAAGCAACAGTGCGCAATTCTTGACGTCTGAGTGGCGTGCCTCGTACTGGAGGTACCTCCCATGCCTTCGTACCTCGTACCGAATTGCAGGTGGTGGCCCAACGGAACATGCACGTCTGCAACAAGGATGATGCAGTTTGGTAGACGGTATAGATCAACCTGGAGGTAGAGCAACGCGTCATGAAGTTGAAAATTGAATAAGAAAATGTGCGCAACGTAACTTTCCTTCCCCCCCTTCTTGCGATCGTGACCTGTTCCAGATAAATGTAAATTGTGGCGGACCCGCCTCAACGAGTCTCTCATAGGCGTTTTGGTTCACGAAGTGCATGCTCATGCCCTCCTCATGTACTTGCTATATGATGCACTTTCCTGTGCTATATTAGGTCATTCGATACAAACGATCACTCTGGGATACTATTTCATAGATTGCGGTAGATTTATCGTGACCAAGCAGCCGGTCAGCGAGTTCACGGCCAATTTGATGATAAGCCATTTGCTCACGAGGCAATTGTTCCAATCTTCTCGACGACGGCCCGTTGGTTACCCTATGTACCTCTCCAATCAAAACTCGGCACTATCATACCTGCCGTGCCCGATGTGGCCACATGCTGATCTGAGGATGACTGTAAGGTCAACGATTCCCTCCAAACATGGCGCAGAACCACCAGACATCATGGTCTCTCAAATGCCACCCAACATGTTCCTTCTCAAGAGAAGTATTGTCGCAAACACTTGGCCGCTGGCTGGCTAGCTGGTGGCCAATGGCCAGCGCTTAACCTTTCAGCAATGTTTCCCCGTTCCCCTGGCCTGTACTCTGTATGCTTGTTCGCCTGACGTGACGTCTATTGCTTTCAATTGATATATACGTAGTAGCTACCTGGAAACTGAGAAGTGGAGAAATGGCAACCCCTTCCAGTTCCTCCGTACGACTCTCCTGTATCACCAACTGGCCATTGACAGCCCTGTGCGAGGTACGGCAGGCTAGAGCCTCGCGTTAGGTCTGAGAATTCCTGTCATTGGAATACCATAGTAGAGCATTTCCCCCGACCTTAATACGGGGTTTTGAGAAATGAAATATCAGTATATAAGTATTCTAGGCACCCGCCAATGATTGAGCGGCCTCGAAAATGAGCTTTTGCTTATTAAAAACCACATAATTAAGTCTGCGTCCTCATGCCATGAAAAAAGGGCCGTGAGAATAGCGTCTGACGCTCCGCAGGTGTGGGAAGGGAAAAATGGATCCATCCATTAGATTTGTTGCCAGCCGATTGGAAGCGGCGGGAGACGCTGTGAGCTGGGTACCAGGGTGTTCCAAGACGCCACCGAGGTATGCACGACGTATTATGGCTGTTACGGGCATGACACACCTCGCTTTCCGGTGTAGCAGTGTACTTTATTAAGTGTCATGTCCAGGTTCATTACCATATGTTCACTATCCAAAGGGTCTGTCAGCCAAGGGCGGGGAAGAGTGGACGGTCGAAGAAACGAGGGATATGCTTCTTCAAGGAGGATCTGCTCGATTCAGGCCGTCTTGATCCGTTTCATCTAATCTCCTGGCCGAGTCTCACATAGCATTTTATTACTCTAGGGCGAGTCTGCTATTCGACTCCTCTTGCGTATTAGTGTGTCTTGCACTATACTTTATGTTGCATCAAAAATTACAGCAGAAAAAAAAACTAGAAAAAAAAAACCAGTTCCCACGCATCATGCTAATGAGAGAGCATTGGCTGGATGAAGTCCCATTATCGTATTATTATGTATTACCTTCCTGCACCTTACCCAGGCAGATATTCGTTCTGGACAGTGGATGGGCAAATGAGAGACGGACCAAGCGACACACATGATTCCCACCCACGGCGACGTCGCTGCACTTCTCCCACATTGGTACTGCATCGCACACCCGTCGTCCCAAAGTGGCCGAAGTCAGACGTAGATTAGTACAATCCGAGCCCGCCCAGACCGCATTCCGACTGAGAGTCGTGTGGGCGAGCCCATCTCCGAGCCTGTGTTTGTCTTGCCAGAGAACCGCAGGCTTTGGATGGAGCAATAATGGTACAGTGCTGCTAGTCTCTAGACCGGGGGGGAGCTCACAACAAAGGGCGGGCGATGGAGTCCCGCCGTCGTTCGCTCGCTAAAAACGTAGCTCAACCTGACCACTGGATCCAGCTCGTCATATATTTTGGGCGGTCCCCCCCCTGGGTTGTTGAATGGCGTCCAATTGCGCGTGAGGATTATAACAGGAACAAGGGGGTAATTTAGGGACTGTCAAGGGTTTTGAAAGATGGAAAAAATTTGACACACTTTGTTTTTTGCTTCCATCCACTTTCAGACTGCTCTTGCTTTATCGGACCGTTCATCTGGCAGCAATCCTTTCCCTGGGCACAGTAGAAGACTCCTGGCGCAAGTGAGGAGGATAAAAGGCCGGTCAACGGGACGGGAGGAACCCTCTGGTCTGACAGTGCTACTCGACCTAGCACAACGCCTTCGCCATGGACGACGCATCACCGCCAACTTCCTCGTCGTGGGGCGGGCTTTCCCCCAGGTCTAACTGATAAAAGTACTATGAAGTATCCACACGTAGTTCTTTCGTACTCCCTGCACTGAAGAGGTCCCTATAACCAACTGTAGCCCCTGTCTCGGTTCTTCCGGCTCACATCCTAGAGACTTGGGTAAACCATCTTTGCCATAGGCACACAGCACGCCCACGCACCACCGACGCCAAATGGCCCCAGTGATCCATAGCTAGCGCGCCTAGTTGAGTGTGTACATGTCAAGGTACAAGCCAAGCCGAGATGCATCTGCCTTACGGGGAGCGGAGGGCGGTGCTGCGGGCGGTGCTCGTGCCCCTACGGAGGCCCCGAAGCCACGCCGTAGATGCGCTGTGGCCGCTGACGGAGAGCCTGGGTTATGCCCTGCATCGAAAGGTACCTGCCCAGGTATCTGGATGCCGGGGTGATTCCTCGGCGTGCTGCTCCCTCGACTTCTCAGGCCCCAGACGGGTGTTTCCCCCCATCCATCACTGACGCTACGGCCCCATTCATACGTTTTAGGCTCTGTCAATGTGCTGACGAGAAGCTTGCGCTGTTCTCTTTTTGTTGTGTTGTGCTGCTCTGACTGCGCTGTCCCTGAGCCCATACTGTGCACACACGCAGCACAAGTGTGTTCCAGCGGCTGGGTCATTTTGGGGCTTTTGGCCACACCCCCCCTCGACTTCTACCTTGTTTGGCAGTGCACTGCTTATTCCCACTCCCACTTCCGCCTAGTTCCTCACCCTCCTACTCCGTACCTTCCTTGCATACACCTCCTCTGTCTGCCGCTCCCGTTCCCCCATCAGTTGTCTCCGCTCCTCCAACTTTCCCTCATCCTCATCCTCATCCTCTTGGTTCCAAGAGAGAGTCCTCTCTCTGAAAGGTGATCACAGTTGTTCTGTTGTGCTTCATTGTCTTCAGACAGAACACTTATTCAGGGCGTTTGGTTTCGCATTGTCCTCCTTTGTTGGAAGGGCCCGTACCTTTGCCAAAGCTGTGGCTGCACCTGGCACCAACCAACCACGAGCGAGAGAAGCGGCCTTATTGACTGCCAACCTTCGAATCATTATGTGACGAACGCACTCGACCATTCAAACCGATCTTCCTACCTCCGAAATATCCATTTATTTTCTCTTCTCTCTCATACCTTCAACGCTGCAATAAGTTTACTTCGAAGCGAATTTCGACCGAAACCCCGAACAGCTTCCTCGACTGATCGACGCAATCCTCATACCCGCGTCATTTCCAACATCACGGCCTGCATAGGCTCGTGTCAACCTCCAGTATGAACTCACTCAAGGTTCCTGACAGCGGGTGGGAGCTGGAGGGCTCTGGCAATGGTTTGCACTTGCCACCTCAGGCTTTTGCCCTGACTCTCAGCGACAATGTCATAGAAGACATGATCCAGTGCGTCAAGAATGGCGATGGCATCGAACTCTCCCTCGGAGCCACTCCAGTAAGTTTGCCGCTTTCCATATTATCGATGTTGTCTGCAGAGAATCTCCGCGACCTTCTGGCTTCCATTTGGAGTCCTGGGTGTGATAATGCTCAATAGCCCCCAGCGAGTTTATCTTGGTAGATACTAATGCCTGGGCTCTTCTTAGACCTTTCTCTACGGCTCATACTCCCATATCATCACCCCTGACGACAACTCCTATGATTTCGATATGTACCTGACCCAACCGTTCGAATCAACAAAAAGAGCTGAAAAGCTTCCACACTCCGGTTCCCTCTTCGAGAAACCCAAAGTCTTTGCTCCTGCCAGAACATCTACAAAGGTGGACAACGATGGCGACGCTAAGGCTAGGGGTGCCAAGGCGAGCAAGAGCAGCACTCCTTCTGCTCTTGATTCCGACCGGGAGGCTCTCCAGTATGAGATGGCGGCTCTTGCAGCAGGCCGAGAGAAGTCCGTCTCACATTCTTGCAAGATTGGCGCGATATTAACATGGATTCCTCTAGGGCTCGTGTGGTCGAAAAACTTCCCGGCACAAAAAAGGGTGCCGCAAAAGCGAAAGGCAAGCTACTGCCAGGCTACGCCTCAACTCCGCGATCGATACCTGCATCTCCGGGCCAATTGTCACATGGTTCGCCAACCTCGACACCGGTTCTCTCTGCGTCTCAGCAACATGTGGAACGAGCCAAGGAACAGAGAGTCATCCTCGTACACGAGCTTGCTGTTCAGGATCGCTCGCTAGAGTACCTATCCAAGAAATGGACTGGCAAAGAAGAAGATATGAGACCAACACTCGAGAAAGTGGCAGATAATCTTCCCGAAACGAAGAAGTGGGCCATGAAGAAGGCGTACTGGAAAGAGCTTGACGTTTGGAATTATGACTATGATACCCAGGAATTGCGACAAAAGGCGATCGACAATGCGGTCCGACAATACGACCGACAGAGACTCTCGTCGTCGGAACCAGAGTGGCAGAAGCTCCTACCCCGAGAAGAGCGAGGGAAGGGCAAGTGCTTGAGCCGACTCCAAGCCAATTTGGCAAAGGGACCTTCTCAGCCACCAGCGCCCAAGATCAAAGTGCAGAAGGCAGATGGTAGCCCTACATCTCGAGAGAGTGGTTCTTCTCCCGATGGGGAACGGACAAGAGCTGAGCCAATGTCTCGGTCCGCCTCCAACCCTCTCCCGGTCAAGAAGAAGACGACGACCCAAGACGCCCAGGTCAAGCGACTTCTCAGCAACTCCAAGCCCAAGGCGGCGGCTGTCCCGAAAACATCGCCCACTAAGAGTCGCTCAGCGGTGAGCAAGTCTAAAGACGGCCGAATTCTCTCGCAGGAGATCATTGATAACTCGGACTCCTCGGGTGATGAAGCCTCCGTTGTTGTCAAACCAAGACCTGTTGTGCCTAGGAAGTTGAAGGACACAATCGCAGCAAAACCTCGAGTTGTTAGTCGAGAGCCGATTAAAAACTCGCAAGTTGCCAAGCGACCTCGCGAGGACGATGATTCAAGCTCGAGCTCAGCTACCCCTCTATCAAAACGCATTAAGCCTAAGCAGTCAATGCCAGTTCAGAGAGTCAAGCCCCGACCGTCAGATACTGGCATGAACTCGCGCGCTACAGGGACAGCATCGTCATCACTCAAGAGCAAGAATACGTCGCCAACCAAGTCGTCGCCTCTCGCCTCTTCCCCTCCCACCAACGCGTCGGACCTCGAGAATGAACAACCACGCCCGAGACTGCAAACTGCGAAGAAGAGAAAGATGGAGTCGGATGAGAAGCCCTTGGTCAAGCGGCAAGCTATGATATCAGACGACTTGATTAGCAAGGCACAGCGCTTCAAGTCGTACTACCAAAAGTACGAGGCATTGCATTTCAAAATTTCAGCACTGGCCAACCCGCCCAAGGTTGATTTGGGCCATCTGAGAGACATGCGTGATCAATTGGCGGAAATGAAGAAGGAGATTTACCGGGAGTGTCCCCCGGAGAAGGTGAGGGTCTAAGGCGGATGGATGGATGGTGCTATAATGAAGGTGGCGTGCAAGCATGGCATATCATTTTGGGGCGGCAGGATGGGCGTACGGCATCATGAATCTTGCTTTGAATTTGCATTTACATCAGGGGTTACGGAATTAACATTATATGTCAAAGGGATAAGAGCCTCATGGATGATTCAGAGAGCTCACGGATTGAACTGAATTATTAGTTTTGATACCATAACGCCAACCACACGGCTAGAATAGGCAGGGAAAAGCCAATGGAATAAATATTACAGAAAGTTTTGATTGAAAAATCTGTGCCTGAAATGAAACAGATGGAAGCTCGCACGGGCGTCGTCCCAAGTCCTCCTGTCTGTATCTGGGATGAGAAGCCGTAACGGTGAGCTGAGACCCATGTGAAGTTGCAGAGGACGGGATAACTAGTTGAGAAGGGAGCGAGTGTGGGGGGGGCGTGCGTTTTGACGTCCAAAGGCCAAGACCCACTGGCCGACCTACACAGTACGTAGTCGATGACCTGATCCCCGAACTCGGCCTGCAACGTGCGTGGTTTAGGGTAGGATGAGCCTCAAGGTCTTGAACCCACTATGTCATGGTGCGGTATTCACGTATGGGAGGGCAGACAGATGCATATCGTAATTTGCTACCTATTTTCATTTAAAGGATGCCATTTTTTTTTTTTTTTTTTTTGGGTGGGGGCGGCCCTGAGGAGGAATCTATTTTATTGTCTTGGGATGGGCTTAAATGTCGAGCATCTAGACGCCAAATCCCTCCTCAAACTAGCAAACTGGAGGACTGAAAAATAGCGGGAAAAAATAGCTGGGGTTGTGTTTTGACGTTTTTTTGTTTACTTTTTGCCTAATTCGTAACTCATTGCCGAGGCAGATTAAGTGCGTCGTCTCATCGAGTGTAATTACGGAGTATGTACGGAGAAATCGTGGCTAACCGCGATTTACCAAGTGAAGAAATGTTAGTCGGCAACTACGGCACTCTTGACATTATCGGTATAATATTCGGTACCCTACTTGCTTTCCATTACCATGCCAGCACGAGGTAAAATGGTGGTTTATTCCGTGTCTACCTAGGCACTCGAGAAAGAGGGGGAACTTCATATACCTAGGCAAGGGAGACAAGGGAGGTAGGTAATTAATATGCTTACAAATTAGGATGTGAAAAACCCACAGCCACTCTGGAGGTTATTCATTCGCCGAATACATACTACGTAGAAATTTACTCGGCCAAAAAAAAACGCGTAAAAAAAAAAGCTCACCATCAAGATTCGCCATTGAGGTTGATAAAAGTTAGAAAATACATCGTAGCATAATTACCGCACATATAGGATCTAGATTCCAGCGAGGAACCACGTCTACGTATGCCTCGCACCTGTCGGCCTCTACATAGTACAAGAACACTCCTCAGTGTTTTCAGTGGGCAGTCTTGTTATTTACTGAGCATACCCAATGACAAGATCATGACTGACCATTGGAGCCCTGGTATACATGAAAATATTCTGCACCGTTTTCTCATTATTAAATAAAAGAAAGTAAGATCTGAGGTGACCTGGAAGGGAACCGAGGCTGTTGCCAGTTGCGAAGGCGGTGCCGCGAGAAGAGAGCGACGAGAACAGCAATTATGAGAAAAGGCGGAAGAGAGGATAACTAACTACGCGAGAATGTTCCCTGGCGAGGCCGGTCAGCGGAACCAAGCTTGTGCCGAGAGAGAAGGAGATTGAGTCCAATGTGGAGTTCTCTATGGACATCTGGATACAAGTGCTAGTGATGGATGTTTAACGGTGCGGGGTGCCGTGAGTAGCACGTGGACGCTCGAATGTGAACTTCACCAGTTATCCACTGGCAAAATGGCATTTGGTCAGATGACTCTGCGTGAAGCTTTGATTGGCAACTTTTCAGATTCAGACTCAATGTACTGATTCTATTCACAAGCAAGGCCAAAAAAAAAGAGACGACGCACCATCTCTGACAAGGTTGTTTGTCAGATGCTGGAAAGAGGCGTGCAGCCTGGCAGAATTCCAAAACCCTTTGATGAACATAAGGCGGCCAATCAGAAGCGAAATGCGGAGAAGAGCAGAGTTGAGTTGAAGGGAGGGTGGAAGGAGGGAAGGGGGGGCGTGTTTCAGTTTGCGCTGCACCCGCCTACGTCCGCGCCTTGTCCCTTGCCGGCCACGTGGAAAACGCCGGCGATCACCGGGTGTTTGCCTGCCCGATATGTAATGCCTGAGGCAGAAAGGCAGACACAAGACGTGGGATGGATTTGGGGGTCAATTGTCGGTTACGCAGTACGTACATATTTGCTGGTAAGGGTTTTTATTTATTTTTTATTTATTTATTTATCTTTCTTTTGAAGTGCTGGTTACACACGGACTGTGGGCGCCCTCTCTGCGAACTTGTGTCATTCCTGCATTGCACCAGCACCGCGCCCGAGTGTGCCTTGTACCTTGTGCCTTGTGCCTGCGCCTGCATTTACTGCTACGTGCGCCTGGGAATGTGGCGTCGCCCCGGCCAGTGGTGAGGAGCTGTGTGGCTTGACCGAAACACACAGACACATTGTAGTTAGTCACCAATTAATCAAGAAAACTGTCTCGTCCAAGTTCCCTTTCCAGCATAATTTCTTGCTCCCTAATTACACAGTATTACTTCGCTTGTTGCATCACCGAAACTTGCGCCGCTTGGGGCGGAAACAAAGCGCGAAACACACTAGTGGCATGAAGCACAGAGTAAGACGCTGACCATTTTCGTTTCTGATTCTACTGTAATCTGCAATCTGTAATGGAATATGTCAGGTACCTATTCACCGTTGCCACCACCAGTTGGGCTACCACACAGTCTTGTCGGTAAGAACTAGGCTGGTGGAACTCTTCCGGGGAGAGAGAAGGGGGGCGCCGCCGCCCTCGCGGATTTTAATAAGGAAAATTTTTTGGATCCTGCTAGCGAAGCCCGACAGGCAAATAGGAAGCCTGAGCTATCTGAATAAGAAGAGACCCATTCAAAAGGAACCTCTATGTTTTCCCTTCTTTTCTTACCCCTTCGAGAGTGTCTCCTCAAAACTCCCCCGGATTTTCGCCAATCTTCCTATCCACTCTGCTACTACTGCCTGTAGTGAGTTGGTGATATATCAAAAAGTTTTTTTTCTTTTTATATTTCCCCTTTATTCCTCTTAGTTACATTGTCATTGTCCAAGATGAGTGCTTAAAAGATTGCTCTATCGAGAGCGCAAACCTGACGAACAACTCGTCCTTCTCTCTGTACATTTCTCTTTGTCTTGTGTACCATCCAATAACGACACAATCTCCACCTGCTCTTTATCACCCTTTATTGCTGCGGGTCTGCTAAGAAAGGACCGTCCATCATGTCTGTCGCCGTGGAAGACTTCCCTCAGTTGTGGCAACGTCCCAGCTATACCGAGCTGGTCGACATTCTCGGGAGCCTGGAGATGAGCGCGCCCATATGGAACCATAAGAGCCGCCGCGAGGACATTTTGGTCGAGCAGCAGTCCCTTGCCAGCCAGCGCAAGGCTGAGGTGACTCGCTACTTGTCCAACATCATCAAGAGTCCGCTTGGCTGGATCGAAGATGACGAAAAGGAAACTCTCTGGACCCTGGCTAGCAAGCGTATGTCTGAGAGATGCGGCCGCACTGCCATGGGCGAGCTCCTTCGCCGGTGGCCCTTTGAGGGAGAGACATCTACGGAAGAGCCCTTCGAGCTCATCATCAAGGAACCTGCTCTGACAGGGGACTCGCTCGGCTTCAAGACGTGGGGATCCTCGTACGTTCTCTCCCAGCACCTCCCAAAACTCGCAGAGACCTCCCTTTTCCGCCTGTTCGACGAGACTCTAGGCCAGCCGCGCCCAGAAGTTCTGGAACTTGGCTCAGGAACAGGGCTTCTAGGACTCGCCGCCGCTGCATTCTGGAAAGCTCCCGTGGCGCTTAGCGATTTGCCCAACATTGTGCCGAACTTGAGGGAAAACGTTGTCAAGAACGCTCATTTGGTTGAATCTCGAGGTGGATCGTTGACAGTCGGGCCTCTGACGTGGGGTGGGAAGGAGGACGAGATTGACCAAGAGCTATTTGGAGAGCCATATCAGTTCAAGGTATGTTGATAATGGGTTTTATTTTTTTTTCGTTACCCTCCCTCCTTTTTGATTTCTAGAATTATTCTCACGCGGACATATTTGGTTGTGGATGGAATGGCTGCTGACATTTTATGACTACGTAGATTGTTCTGGCAGCAGACCCATTGTACGACGATGACCACCCGGCACTGCTTGCCTCGGCCATCTGCGAACATCTTGCTCTGGGCTCAGAGTCTCGCGCCGTGGTCATGGTACCGAAGCGTGACGCCACGACGGTGCGTCTCCTCGAAGCCTTCAAGCAGGCCATGCTGGATCTCGAGACGCCGCTGTTCTGCGAGGAGGAAGACGAGCTCGCGGGCCAGGACGACTGGGTGGACAACGATGAGGCTGGGCAGGTCAGATGCTGGCTGGGGATATTCTCTCGAGGTGGCTCACCGTTGAGGGTTGACCAGTTGCCAGATATGATTTGCCAGTGATGGGAACGACGTGATAGAGTGCGTGGCGCGGTATATGTGTGTGAAGAAGGACTGGCAGGCAATAGGATGGATGATTGAAAAGAACAAAACACGTGGGCACGAGAAATGAAAGATACACTTAGAATCCCACCTGAACGGGGTACTCTTAGACTTAGACTTGGTGACTTGGGGTTTCACTTAGAATTGTAGACATGGGCCATTTTGGAATAGAATCAATGCATTACTTTTCGTAGCGCTACTCAACCACGATAATGGGTGAAAAAAAAAAATCGGCATTGGGAAACGAGAGTCATCTGGGTCACAAGCAGCTGTGCTCGACGATGGGACGACAAGCGACGACAAAGTCACCTCGTCAGGCTTGCTAAGTCCTCGTGGTTCCCTTGATATGATGGTGGCCTAGCAGCTTGGCTCTTACCTCCATTCAGTCACGGCTCAACGTCTTCCTCGCCTCCCCCAACTCTTCTTGCCTACTTCACTTTCAACTGTTAATCTCTGTACTCTGACCTCTTCTTGACTATCTGGCTCTCTCTGGTTTACGGAAACTGAAACTACACCGTCAATCTCACATGCGATAGCGCTCCTGGACAATTTCTTTCACCTAACTCATTCTCCTCACGTTTCTACTGCTTCGCTTCAGCCTATTCACAAATTCTTTGCTATTTCACTCTCTATTGTTCCCCCAGCTTCGCGCTATTGTGCATTTAGCGACCTATTCACAGAATCGCTTTACGCCTATTGTGACCCTCGTGTTCAATGCTGGCACTCGGCCCCCTCTCTTCCAGAACTCATGATTCACGGTTACCGCAAAACTGCACTCGCACCTTTCTGAACGGGCTCGCATGTGTCTATTTCAATGCCGCTTACCCGTTCTTCTTCTACTCACTTCTGACTGCTTTGTCCTGTTTTGCTCTCTCTCTCTCTCTTTCTTTCTTTGTTTGCAGCGTTTCCCCCCTCAACCGCAACTTTTGCAACACCGAATCACAGACAACAAGAGCAGCCAGCAGCCCTAGACCGCCCTCAGCAGTATTTCAGTCAGCTGTTGACCTCGTTTACCTTGATCACCTCTTCCGCTACGCTCGTCTCCTTCAAAACCCTGATCCATCTTCCAAAAAGCCCCTTCCTCGCGTCAGGGGACCGGAGGGTTGGGTGACTGGCGGCGAAAGGGGCAACGACGACAAGGCCACTCGCCGTCGACCTACCTACGTAATTGTTTTCTTACCGTTTCTTATTCCGCTCTGTTCATCTTTGTTCTTTTTGTTTGAACAAACAAAAGCGGCTGACTCTTCTCGTTTCCAGTCTTTGCCACTTCTTGAATCGTTTTTGGTACTGGACATTCCTTTCTTGAATTCTTATTTTTCGGTACGCTTTCTCTTTGCCCATCTCCTTTTCTTTCCTTCTTAAACCTACCTTAATCTCAACTTCTGATTCTGTATCCGCCTCTACTCACTCTCATAATCTTCTTCTTCATTGTCGTCGTCAGCTTTCTACACTACTTCCAAACGTACTCACTCGCGCATCTTTCGCTGCATCTCTGGTCATATACCGACAGTTATCGACCCTTCCAGGACTCATCTTAATCAGCCTCTTCATAGCCTCCAAACTGTCTTATACTAGGTGCTTACAATAAGCCTCCCAGATATTTCCATATCCTGGCCAGGCAAAATGGTCGGCCAGAATACCTACACCTCGGACCAGATCGAGTTTCTACTGGACAACTTCATCTCAGGCACGGACGGAGCACAAATCAGGGCCGAATTTAAGGAGCGGTTCGAGAAAAAACTGTCCAACAATCAACTCCGATATGTGAGAAATAAGTATGGCAAGGACCCAAAGTACAAGTACGTCCTCCCATTACCACCTCGTCCTCGACTGCTCATCTTCCCCCCCCCACCGATCAACACACGTCAGTTCTGTAAGGATTATGACATAATCTTATATCTTTTTCTTCTCTAGCACTGCCATGATAAACACTGTCCTCAGGAACAAGAAGAGGAACCGGGTGAGCAAGGCGTAAGACGTACCCCCTTTCTTATGTGCTACAGGAAGCTGTTTGATAACCAAGTTTTGTTTCCAGAAGAAGCTCGACTTCCAAGCCTTCTCCCCGAATAGAACCTAGGAAAACGAGGATCGAGTCCCCAAATGTCAAGGACTCAAGGCCATCATACAACCTTCCCAACTTGAGCGAGATTGGCAGTGTCCCTCAACCGGAGAGGCTGCCCAGATGGGATAATTCACAATCGTGTCAGCCTCCGCTCCAGCCTCAGCTTCAACCCCAGATGCAAAGGGTTGAAGCTCATCAGGCCCAGTTGCAAACTCTCATGCACTGTCAACCCCCAATCATGGGATATACTCAACTGCCTCCTCTTGTTCCAGATCTTGGTGCTCAGCCTGACCTTTCCAAATCCTTCTTCTCTCCACCCACCGACGCCTCTACCTCGTTTCAGAACCAGCTTCCCCATGACCAACTCTCCAACATCCCAGCCCACCAACAACCAAGTCATTATCGACAGACGCAGGGAACGTTCAACGATAATAGCAGCCGCCACTTTGGAGAATTTGGTTTTGGTACCTTGGCCCCGAATATGCACTCGACTCCTGTACTTCCCGCCTCGACCTTCACTCCTCAGACAAACCTCATCCCGGACCTTCATGGACTGCCCGTCGGGTTTTCTCGTGCTGCAGTCGATTCACCTCAGTACAATCAACAGCTTGCACCCCGACATAACCAAAATACGCAGTTTCAGCCGGCCGCTTCTGACTATGAGCAGCTGTTGCTTAACCAGCCTTCTGAACAGTACTACGCGGCCGTCCGCCAGAGTATGCATGCTCCTGAGCTTGCGCCTACGCCGATCGGACACCCGTATCACTCGCCTCACCACACGAATCTGATGGTACAAGCCAAGACAGATCTTGGCGATGACCAGCATACACTAGGCAACATGAACTGGAACCATATTTTAAACAGGAACCATCAACATCAGCTCCAGCAAGCTATGTCTGCCGACTTGTCGGCTTCTGAGGAGATTAAACCTCCCATAAGCCAACACCACCAAAACACGGCGGCCATGTTCCCCCACAGCAGCAGCAGCAGCAGCTCCGATGCGCTCCCTGTCGTCGTAAGCAACCAAATCTCCGGCTCTAAGCTAGCTACAGAACTCATCCTTGATGATGTGCTAACACCCAATCTCGACCTGCACACTGACGCGTGTCGGATCATCAGCAGCAGCTCCAACAACACCGCCAACGGCGGTCAATTTGTCGAGATCCCAGGCCCACCTTCCCCCAGCAACTTCGTCGTCGACCAAGATAGAGCAATCATGATCGCCCTGTACCCGGATCTTGAGCAGCCAAAGTCATTACCAGCAGTGAATGATGCTGTGGTCGCTGATGAGACCATCGACCCAAAGCTACTTGCCGAGATTTGCACTCTTCCTTTGCTGCAGCGAGGGGATACAACAACTCCTGTAGAGGAACAGCCTAAGACGCCGGCCGATTAAGTCACTATCGTGGCACCTCTAATTGAAGACCATTCCACTTCTTCTTTTCCTTCTTCTTCTTTCCATGGGGTAAAAGCAGTTTCTTTGACAGCGTATTTTTTTTCCCTACTTATTTCTTTCTGTTTAACTCAGCGCTGGGCGCTACACTCTATTCATACGAGAACGAATGATGAAAGAGCCAAGGGCAATCGGGCATGCCATGAAAATTTTCTTTTTCTTTTTCTTTTTATTTTCATTTTCAGGTTGAAGCAAGGGCTCAATGGCAAATAGGGATCTCTCAGAATAGTGCAAAGTAGGGAATCTGAATCCATCAATTGGATAACTACCTAAGTCCTGTTGATTGAGCGACGATGTGAAATTGTGAAGCCGAGACATGACACCCCATGATCAGCAATGTCAAACAAATAGGGAAAAAGGAAACGGATAATAAGAAATTAAGATGGATTCCAGCGAACGACAGTAGAGAGTCTCTCCCTCCATCCTCCACGACCCTGATCCTTTGCATCTCATTGCTCCGTCTTTCACCAGTATCTTCATTCCTTAAAACAGGGTATCTAGTGCATTTAGAAACGAATGAACCACTACTAAACTCTCTTAATATTTATGGGTAATAGGGTGAAGAAAACATCTCGCTGCTTCATGTGTCGTGTCATTTGTTGTGATATAACGTAGTGAGAAATCAAGCTCTGCCCTCTGTCGTTCAGAGATTGTGTCCAAAATCTATGTTGAAAGAGAATATCGCAGAGCTGAATATTTTGAGAAAGAAACAAAAAAAAAACTTGGGCATCTCGGGGAACAAATTGACATTAGCTAGAATAAGCATCAGATGAACTCGAACGCTCTCTAGACCACAATGCTAATGTTCCGTCGCGTGTCTACCTCTTCATGCGGATACTGGAAGACAAAACGGAATAGCTCGGCGAGATACGAGAATCTTTGGGAGCTTCTCGCCATAGATTGAATACTTTTGGCCATCTCCTGGGCCGTAACCCTTTTACCCCGGAGTGGCAGAGAATGGTGGCGGGGAATAATGGAGTCCGTGAGGACAGAGTTTTTATATTGTGATAGTAGTGTTGTATGTGCCGGCATGGGGCCAAAAGAGCCGGCTGGTAAGTCCTGGACAAATTTGTGAAGAGCACCTGATGCAGCCATTGGGTCAATGATAGTGTCGCGGTCAAAGCCCAGGTTCATGGCTGCCCGAAGCACAAGAACCTTCACTCTTGTAACATTAATGTCCTCGGTTGCGGCTGTGGTAGTTGCCGTGCTGGATGTCTTGGTGCTTGCTCTGGAGTAACTCGACAAGTTGGAGGCGTTGCTTGACCATCTCCCGCTTCGACTGTTTTCGCTAGGGGTGCCAAGGATCATAATGTTGGGCATCTGGGGCGATTGACCGCCAGGTGAGATAGGTGTATCCTCGAATTCGGTTACTGGCGTTTCAGGAACTGGAGGTACCTTTCTCGACTTCTCTTCCTGACGCACGCTCTTGACACTGGGCTTGGAGTGAATGGATGATCGATTCGAGGCTTGGCTCTGACGACCACTCTGGTCGATAGATTGGAACTGGGAAAAGCCGATTTGCCTAGGCCGTGGAGTATTTCTGCTCTCTGGCCGTACCTGAGTCCAGCCATCTCTGAAAATGTCACAAAGATTCCAGCACGCTTGGACAGCAGACCCCAATAATTCCTCATCTGGAGGTCTGCCATCTCGCTTGTTTTGTCGAATGTTGAATAGATTCTCTGCCAGTCCCCAGCATGCTCGTAGTAGATGGTCGTGATCTTCCTGCATGTCTCGGCGTTGTTTCATCAGTCGATGGCAGAGTGTGATATAAAAATCCAGAGTTCTCTCTCTAAACTGCTCAGGGAGGTTGCGGCTGTCTTGGGAGCTATAGAGACTTTTGTATGCATTAGTAACATCATGAGTAATAGTTGATATGTGTCGGAATACTCACTGGTTGTTTAGCTCAAAACTGACTCGAAGAATAGAATCGGCAGTCTGATCATGTCGCACCCGCACATCGAAAAGGGCTTGGCAAAAGTCCCGACAGAGATCGAGATTCACTCTGACATTGAAAGGGGTCGCATCCTCATCTCTATTGTCATAGAGTCGTTGACAAAGCTTCCAGCATGTCTTCCAGGCTCTCTCGTGGGCATCAGGAATTCCAGAGCTGCTGAAGACTCGAGCGCGATGAATGGAGCTCAGGTTAGCAAGTGTGTTACACAGGGTCCAGCATTCCTGGAGAGCACTTCGCAGGGCGTTAACCTCATCTTCCTCAGAAGATATTGGTATGATATCGGATGCATATTCATCATCATCTCCCTCCGCCTCGGCAGCCTCTTCAATTTCTAGCATGTTGTCAGATTAGGACTCTTAATCAGCATTGGACAACGTACTCTCGAGACTACTGGTGCTGCTAGACCGCAACCGGACGTTGTCCTCTAACATCGTCTTCAAATCCTGCGCTTGAGGTGTTGCATTATCCATGCTATAACCTACAGGGCTGACATCCGTAGAAATGGGAGGGCGGGATGGTGGGACAGACGACTGAGTGTTCAATCAGTGAGGAAAGAATCAAAGACGCACGATTTTCAACGATTAACCTACTCTTTCTGATGCTCCCTCCAGGGCGGCCAAGCTGGCCGCATCTGCCCCAGGATACGTCTTTGGGCTAGGCTCACGTTGTTCCGTCACAGTGCTGGAGGATGCCTGTTCTGAGTCAGATAAATGAGCTCTGGTACACAAGGACGGTGGTAATACCCATGTACCAAAGCCCTTAGGAGCATGAATAACTGATATTGCTTCTTCGCCGGTTGCCTGATGTACGGCATCTGATATATTCGTGGAGAGCATGAGGTACTATATTTTTATGTTAGACGCTGTAAATCTACAAACGACAGAGACAAAATGAGCAGACCTCAGATCGACGGGTAACATCCGCACTAGTGATTTCATTATGAACATCGTCGGAGATATCATCTTCTATCTCAGTTGTCTCGGTTCCGTTGGATGTCACCGGTGAGGGTCCAACGATATCGCTAGGGCTCATTACACTAAAGGGATGTGCTGAGTGTCGATGCGCAGAGCTTGGCTGGAGAGATGAGAAGTCCGTGGTCGGAGGAGAGGAGCTATACGAGTATTAGAAAGGGCAACAATACAAGCGACCTTGGGGCGCATCGAACATACACCACTCTGAATGGAGACCGAACGTGGTCTGCTTCCGTTGGAACAGCCATATCTATGTGGTGAGGGAATGGGAAGTGAATATTTCCAGTAGACGATCTCAGAGGGGCTTCAAGGGCCATGGCGGAAGCTCAGGTAATTAATATCCTCGGTGACAACGAGGAGCCAGCACTGAACAATTCGTCGTACGCGGCGGGTTCGTGGAGGGGCCAGAGCTCAATGTAGTGGCGCTCCGCGACTTCACAAGCACGAAGCATATGATATGGCTAGGAAGCCAAGCAAGAATGATAGACTCGACACCGAATTGAACCAAAGAGCTTGTTAGGATGGGCCGAAAAAAAGTTGCTAGGGGGGCTCGCTCAGGTTGGAGTTGAGATGACCGGCAGAGGTGTGCGGCGGTTGCGGAAACAGCGTCTCTCCGTACAGAAGATCAAGAGCAATGGTATTAGAGAATGGCGATGAAGAGGATTGGACTAGGACAGAAGCAATGTTAAGAATTTCCTGGGATAACGAGAAAAAAGGATGCCAGAGACGAAGGAGGCACCAAGGACAAAAGGTCGAAGAACATGGGCAAAGGAAGAGAAAATGGAGGGTAATAGGGTTAATGAATGAGTGAGCAGGACAGCAAAGCGGCGTCGGTGATTTGAAGCGACGCAGACGCAGACAGGGCCAGGGGTGGGGGAGTGGGCAAGCGGTCCCCTGTCGATACTGGAGCAGAGCCAAGATGGTGAGCCCTTGTCAAGCACCCGTGGAGACTGGAGCGTCGAGCCTTGTTGATGCCTGCAGGAGTCAGGCTATTAGCGTCCGGTCCAGTCCGTGCCTGTAGGGCGTCGCTTCTGGTACCAACAACTGTCTTAGTCTGTACTTGGTACTGGGGGCCTCTGAGAGAAGTGGGGGAAGGGTACAGAGAAGAGTCAGAGCTGATATTCGACCGTGACCAAGAATATTGATCATCCGCCAAAGGTGGGATAGAGCATGTCGTGTGGTTAAAAACAAATGGGAGGAAGACAGCTTTGTGCTGACTGCTCAATTGTGCGAGGTGAAGAAGGCCACGAATTTGATGCAATGCCTCACACTTGATAATCGGCGGAGGCGAGAATCGTAATGATGGAATGGCGGTCGTTGTGGTGAGACTGCGCTTATTCGGGAACTGCGCGAAGAGTTGGCGCGGCGAGGAAGCGTCTGTCTCAGGTCGGCAGACCACTAAACCGGTAGCGATTGGTGCAGGGTTCCCGTCTCGGACTTGGTTGACGATGAAAAACGAAGTGGAAGCTGGCGACTTTTCCAGACTGGGGAGGAGACCAGGGCGAGAAGAGTGAAGAATCAGGTTGACTGCTGCTACTAGTAGAACACGGTGTCGAGGTTGCAGAACAAGAAGCTCCAGGTAGGGATACTGGAGAAGAACTGGGGGTGAGATGTGAAATGTTTGGGGGGGAGGGAATCCTGAAGTTGGCCTCTGCCTTCCAATACTATGTAACTACCTGGAAGGAGGGAGTGCCCAGATGGAAAAAGAGGGTGTGGGTACGTGCACCTGCTGTGGTGCTTGTTTGCTGTCCTAATGCAGGTGGGTTGGGAGGAAGGTGTGGCCCAGGGGTGTGAGAGGGAAAGAGAAGAGAGAAAAGTTGAGTCAAGAAAAAGGAAGGAAGGCAAATATGACAAAGTGGGCAGGTGTGTAATGCAAGAGCACGGCTCGACTGGCCAAAGGCACATTTAATAGTGAAAGGCCCATGGCTGGTTGATGGCCTTCTCTACAGTATCGCGCCTTGTTATTTCCTGTTGAACCGTGTGACATCCCACACATAGGTTGAGAGAGCTGACCAAGACTAAGGGAGGCAAGCTACCTGCGATGTGTGGGTCAGATGGGGTGGGTGGTAAGAAGAAGCAGATCAATTTGGGCCTGGTTCAGAGTCTGCAATTGAGAGATTGGGAACTGAGGATGTGGTTGTGGCATATTTGTGGCAAAGGGGCAATTGAGCGGTGGTGTTTTGCGCTTCCCCAGTAGACGCTAATAATAGGGTGACAAGAATCAATTCAGAGCTTCTCGAGAAAGGACGTCGTCTAGTGTGATTCTTTCTGAGAACAATTTAAAGAAAAAGAAACAATAAATAACGCAGGAAACCCAAAACAAAACCCCCCAAAAACCAAGTACATCTGCACTCGATCTCCATGTACTGTACAAAGGAACAAAATGTGGCTGTCGTGGGGATCTCTCTGGCGGTTCAGGAGAAGATGGGGTTGGTCCATGAAAACCTTTGCTGCGTGACAATGATACGGGATGTGATCTTTGGTTAGAGGATGAATGGGCATGGAGGGAATTGAATTTGAAGATCAGATCAACACGTGGGCTTACCTTAATCTCGTTTCTGGTTCCTCGTCTATGCTTGTTTCTATTTTCCTCATACCTGGCTCTTGCTTCTTCCTCTTCATTTTTCTTTATCTAGCACAGCACAAATGATACGCTCAGGTATCATCACCAAGAGAGAGGTCATTCAGTTGGGCCTTCTGGGTCTCAGGTGCAATGTTCCAAAGCCGTGGGGTTTCCTCCAGTCAATGGAAGGGGATAGATGGCGACAGGCCAGCCATGCGAAATACCCCCGACCACTGGATGGACGTAAAGAAGCATAAAAACGACAACGAGCAGGATTAAGAGATTCAGGTGATAACAATCCTGAGTAATACTCATTTCTATACAAATGACAACAGTAAGTTGGCATAAGAAGAATGACAACCCCAAACGACCATGGTGACTGCGCTCTTTCTAACATCTCCCGCGACAGCATTTAGATCCATAAGTATTCCAGTGGGTAGTAGCATTGAAGGGATCAAGGGACGGGAGACGAAACAAAGGTAAAAAATACTTTAACTCTGTGTACCTTTAAGGCACCATATCTGTAGTTGCGTACCTCGCTAGTAAGTACTATGCAGTGGGTAGGGTGTGGAAGAAGGCAGAGAACTCGCGCTAGAGGTGGGTGGAAGGATGCACAGTTTGATCATGTATCACACCTTTTCAACGTGAACTTTAAGTCACATCTCTTTAGCCTTCTGATCCCATTCAATCCTAGAGCTAATCATGCGATGGCATAATATCCTAATTAATCAATTGTTTTGCTAGCTTTCTTCATCATCCTTTCATAAGACAAAGAATATCTCAATGATTTTTTGTTGGAAAGAAAGAAAAGGGAGCAGAGCAAGGACGAGCGTGCTACAAGAAGACCCCTTTGCATCACCCAGCCTGGTCTTGCAGACACTCCCCTACCTCCTAAGCGCCCACCAAACGCATTACACCAATCAACATCCACCCCTCACCCCAATCCGTGGGGCTACATCAGAGCAATAAGCATGGGCGCTTAAATGGAATTCTGGGATTGGTCCAAACCTAGCAAAGGAGAGATGATGCCCAAAACCCCACCAACTCTTTGGACAGGGTCGACAAAGTACACGATGGGTAGGACCAATGTTATGGCTCCTGTGCTTAAAATTCCTTAGCTTGGCACTTGTGGCATGGAATGCGACGCAGAGTACAGCTCTCGCCGAGGCTGTCAGTTTGCGCGTACGGCGCGGCGAATTACCGTTTTCTCTTCCTCTCTTTGGCTCCGGTCCTTCAACAGTGCTCCTACGTCAGGTTGCTTGCCAACTACTTAAGCAGATACGTCATCCAATCAGGAATGGTCTGGGCAGAAAAATGATTACGAGCGTCCCCCAAAGTCGAGGCATTGAATATCCCTAGATAAGACGGTATTGCCTCGCATGCTGCCGATTGACAGCGCATTTCATGCATGTTAGAACTACGAGATATCCAAGACGGCGTGTGAAATTTGCTTGGCGAATCCTCTGGTTCTCACGGTTCCTGTGCACTCATATCTATTGTCAAATTGGACGGACAGACAGAGAAGCTGGGCGAAACGGATATGGCCTGAACCTGAAGCAGGTGCTACAATGATTTTGATTGTAACAATATATTTGTAATGAGCCACGGCATTCCGTTTTCGTAGGAAGGCTTCTTCTTCGACCACCGCGGCCGTGGGGACGAGATCTTACATGGTGAAGCTCTCGGAAGGAACTCTCGGCCGCGCCTGGGCTCTGAATGGATTAGGCCGGCATAGGATTTTCTCGACACGAGATACCGTTTTCTTTTAAATAAATCGATCATATCTGTATCTCCAACTGATGTACAATACATTGTTGGGTGCCGAGAGTAAACGCCCATGGGATGGCTTGATACTACATATGGAGTACTGGAGGTGATATGGCGTACTAGACTATGTAGCACAAGCCTGTGCAAGTTTGCCGCCAGCGGGCAACCCCGTTCCATGGACGGACCAGTCGGCGCCAGGCTCTTGAACCCGGCAGTTTGGTCCCGGGGGGTTTGAAGACGCTAAAACTTTAGCAGCCCGGTCCACGGACCACTTGTGGACGGGCAGAAGTGGACCACCCCCTTCTCTCCGTGACCATGCCACTACGGTGGTATGTCCATACCTTAGTGAGCTGTCTCTTGCCTTCTCTGTTCTGAGAAGGCCTCCTTGCTCGCGGCCCAATGTTCCATGAATAATCTTTTCCGGCTCCCACGGGAGGAATAAAATCTTACACAGGGCTTGCTCCAAAATGATAGAAACGGCAATTATCTGCACTGAAAAGGACCGTTCACCGGACTAGTAGAAGCCATTGGCTTGGCCAAGCCTTTCGGATGTGATAACTTCGTAGTGGGTGTTGTATCATGACCCTCTTTAAGCGTCGGTACAAGAATAGAGAGATATGAGCAAGAAAGCAGTGAACAACTGCCTGCTGAAGGCAAAGAATATCTCGTTCCCCCCTTGTGGTCGACATAATCATATTTGCTAAGAGCAACGGGATTAATCGGCCACTGTTCCTTGGAAGCCAGCTGCGCGAGTTGTGGACCAAGTTCTTCCAGTGGACGCCATAACCTCCAACACCACACCTTGAATAAACATTAGACTACCCACCCTTCTGTTAGTGCAGCCGTGGAAATTTGTCTCTTTTTCGTCAATCAATGAAAATATCTGGTGGGCCTTTGCTTCTTGTCCTTCATCATCTGACAACTCAGGTTATTCTACTCCATGCTATGTACGGAAATCCCCACACTCGCCCGTACCATGATCCCCAAAACTCCCACACATGTCTTCGTCCCCTGCCACAGCACCATTGCTCCGGCACGCTCCCTTCCCAGCAATATTTTAGCGCAGGTGACGAGTTCAACTTTCATCGCTACTGCATAGTTTCCGTTTATCACAGCGCTAAACAAGTTGTCGGATCCGGTACCAGCGATCCCATCCCAACCTGGGGGGTGCGGGGTGATGCTTGACTTCCCTTCTGAAGCATTCATTGGCTGCTTTGCGAGGCCAGGGCCTGCGTTTTCGATTCTTCTTCTCTCAGCCCAGGCATTCTCACCATGTCAGACACAAGAGCTACGTAATGCTAACCTCCACTAAATGGAACTTGGAGTCTGCCAGAAGAAAAAGATGCTTGGGCTAAAGGACCAAGCGTCGTTTCCCCCACAGCTGGCTTGACCGGCTCTGGCCAAAATCGCCAACTGATATTCGCACCCATGAGAAGAAAGCAGCAGCTCGTAAGTGACGCAGTGGATCTACCTGACGCGCTAGTTACAGTTCCATTGACGCGGCTTGGACTGAAATCTTTGCTGGACCTCTTAGGTGTGCCACCTAAGCGCCGCCGGCGCCTCTTGCAGTTGACAGAGTTGATAATAATCCTTGCCTTTCAGCGCGCCATTCCCGCATATTGACTCTGCATTGCATCTCAGCATGGTTTTTCTTCAACCGCCCTTTTATTTCCCTTTGGATGAGACCCTAGTGAACGCCATGGCGTAGGATCGCCTAAGCTGCGGGCTGCATCGTGCGTGCGTGCGCGGGTAATAACCTCACATTGAGTAATCTGTCACTAGGTTGTTTTGGTAAGTTGTTGGCCATGTGAGGACACCAAATGCTACCACTTTTGTGCAATTCGACCAACCGTCTGCCATACGCAATGCAGTAAGCTATCCATCAATTGATCATACCGCAATTTGCATGCTACGCTATTCACTGCTCGAATCGATGAGAGCTTGATTTGTTTGCTTGTTGGCTCTGTCTACCCTTCATGGCCCACACACAAATGACATGGCTGTTGGAGCTCAATTCCTTGCAAGGAATTAACCACAGGTTTGTGGATTGGGCAAACTTCAATTGAAGCAAGACCAAAAAATCAAACCGCTGGGTCGATTTGATACAAGCTCCTAGTCGCTTTTTCCACGGAGAGTGACCGTGAGAGTAGAAGTTCATGGGGCACTGAACGGTTCGCCAATTCAAAATAATATAATTATTATGGAAAAACCTCGAGCCGCGGCTTGGATCTACGAGATGCCCGCTGCCTTCCAGGACGACCTGTTGGTTGCTCAATCCCACTAGAAAGCCGCTTATGGCAAAGATACGTGTGTTCCCCTCCTTGAGGACGCATAAGGTTCCATCTAGGGAAGGAATGTGAGCTGATCAAAAACAAAACAAAACGAAGACCTTGTAAAGCGAGGCCCCGACAGTTCGGGTCAACAATTCAGGCAGGGCATCCCCATGCGACCAGTCTGCGACCGATAATGGCGGCTTACTATTATTCCTTCCTGCCAGAATCGGTGTCATTACAAAGAAAAATAAAATACCAGACCAACACTCCGTAGTACTGTCGGTGAAATGATCAAAACCCGCGCTTGTCATAGCTGACGTGGTCACGCGAGATTGGGCAAATGCAGGTATTCTTCTGGACCCATTAGGGACTTTAACATCAATGAGGAAAGTGTGTTGGTTCTACTCTAGTCTTGAGACCCATCATGTTGGTTGGAATCGCTTTCTCGGATGTGGTATTGTTTAATACCGACAGTCATATCAATGGATCTGAAGCCCTGCATCGTACAGGTCCATACCCAAGTTCATGTAATGGTGCCAGAATTTCGTGTTACTTCTCTGCCTCGGCACAGGGCTTCCGCCACGTCACAGCATCACTTGAAGATTTGGTTGTGGCAGGCAATATCCATCAACGCGTTTATGGCGGTTTTATGCTCCAGGTCGTGAATTTGGCTGCATGAGTTCGCCACTAAGTTAAGCGCCCCTGAGATTCATAACACAAAATTTTTTATTATTGAATGGCATTGCCTGTTTACGCCAACCCAGATACACTTGATTGAAAATTTCCGATAAACGCCTGACCATGCATGTCCTGTTGTTGTTCCCAGAGACGGGTCTTCCACTACTCCGTCTCGTTGAGTCGCTGCTTCTTCTCGTTTCGACCGTCCGGCGTGTACCTGCATAGATATTAGTAGCTGGTCGTCATAGGAGACATGATTATGCGTTGTGGTAGTAGCATACTTGAGGAGTTTCTCGATAAGGTCAACGTGGGTCATGATCATACGGCGGCAGCAGTAACGCTTGAGGCCAAGCTCGTCCATAGCAACACTAAGAATTTAGATCAGCCTATATGTTTTATATCGACGCGTGTGTATTCGATAGTGCCGTCTTACCCATCGGTCTTGCGAGGGTCAGAGATCAACTGGAGATAACGCTCCCAGAGGTCTCCAGTGACCTAGATGGTTGTCAGTTGACGGTGTCGCGTAAGTGAAGCAGAAGCGGGAAAGGGAGCGCACCTTTCCGCAAGAGAAGCAACGGATTGGGATAATCATTTTGAAAGCGGAATCAAGACTGGGTGTGAGGTCCGAGATTTAACAAGCGGTTTGCGACAAAGAATCAGTAGGTTCTCAAGGAGCTTGGTCATGAGCAGCTCAATGGTGTTGCTAGAAAATAAATTCTGCCTCCCGAAGATTTCCCGACTGTGCTTATCTTATCTACAAAAAAAAAGTTCACCAACCTTGAAAGCGGGACCAAAATTTCTGCGACCCAGAGCAAGGCCGTTTCTCGCCTTTCTAGATTGACGTTCTCGGTACATGACTTGGCCACCGCGCCCTCAAAACCCCGTGTCAACTCTGTACCGAGCGTGAACACAACTTATCGGAATCATGGCTGGCCCCAAAGCCAATCGGACGAGAGACGACCGTTCCAAAAAGCGCAAGCGAGACCTGGCGGAAGCAGTTTTAGAGTCCAAACGCCAGCGCGGCGATCTAAAAGCCCATAAGGTCAATGGACGCAAATCCGATGCGGAAGCCCTAAAGGATGCACTCTCAGGAGCCAATGGAACATCCACGACACTTGAAGTTTCTGGGGATCGGGAGCTGGAAATAATTCGACAGTTTGATAACGCCGAGGCTGGATGGCGGGTGTCGAAGCCGATGGGTGGAAGAATGCTCGACATTGACCCTATCCTTACTGACGACCACCAGTGAGTGTTTGAGAGTTTCGTTGGATTGATCTGCTTGTCTGACCGTCTTCAGATATCTCATCATCGCCTATAATACCTCGATTCAGATCTACTCGGCCGTAGACTCTTTACTTGTGCGTCGAATTCCGATCACCGTTGTCGAAACCTCGATCGAACATGCTACGACACCCTCAACTATTGTTGCTACACGGCTTTCGAAGCAAAATTCCAACTTTGTTTGGGTGGCCTGCTCAGATGGTCGTGTATTCCACGTTGATTGGACGTCCACCAAGATTCCAGAGTCCTTCCAAACGCGATCGCAAACAGCCAAGGCTCTAGTCGTCTTGTCCGTTCAGATCTCAGGCAAGCCTCAAGAAATCCTTCTAGTCGCCGAGTCAGACAAGTCGAACAGAGTTGAGGTTGTTGCCTATGAAGGAAAGACTGAGCCTGCTCCGTCTCCCAAGGCTATCATGGCAATCAAGAAGCCTGGCGATGGCCTACAGCTATTAGAGTCTTCCCAAGATGGCCAAGTTTTGGTTGGCGCAATCAATGATCGCCTGTTCATGGGAGTTTTGGTATCAAAGCAGGTCGATACATTTGAGGGACTAGAGTATGAAATTTACTCTTTTGATACTCCCGATCTCATCACGTCGCTTGATGTGCGGGTTTCTCCAAGGCCAGCAACAGGCAAGAAGCCCCAGTCAGACTCGTTCCCTGTTGTCGACATCATTGTTGGAGGAGCTCGAGGTTCCATTTACTTGTATCACGACGTCTTGTCAAGAAGTCAGGGTGCTGGCAAGCCGGGCTCCGACAAGGATATGATCCAAGCCCAGAAGTACCACTGGCACAGAAAGGCTGTACATGCTTTGAAGTGGTCTCGTGATGGTACGTGCTAAACCGCCTTTGCATGATTCAAATACTAACTTTTCGATAGGCAACTACATGATTTCTGGAGGATCTGAGAATGTCCTAGTCTTGTGGCAGATGGACACATCAAAGAAAGATTTCCTTCCTCACCTTTCTGGCAGCGTGGAAAATATTGTTGTTTCATCCAATGGATCATCCTACGTGGTTCATTTAGATGACAACTCGACCATGATCCTTTCGACCGCCGAATTGAAACCTACCGCTTATATCGCCGGCATCCAGTCTGCTGCCATCCACGTTTCTACACCCAAGGACCTGCTTGTTCAGCGAACCTGGACAGCACCTCAATCCGTGCGAAGACCTATTCCAGCAGCTATCAGACCCTCCGACCATTCAAAATTGCATGTGTGTGTGGGAAGTGGCAGTCAGGCCAGTTCATCGGGAGATTTCTCTGCCCCGTTGCTACAAACTTTTGACCTCGAAACTTTCCGAAGTATCTCGAAACAAGCCCTAGCCCGAACGCAGCCCACTGATGTCAACATCACCAGCAAGGGACATGTCATTGACGAGCCGGTCATTACTCATATGGCATTTTCCGCTGATGGAGGATGGCTGGCGAGCGTGGACACCTGGGAACCCTCGCCCCGAGATGTAGACAACGTCCTCGCCGATGCGAAGGACCAGTTTCTCCAGGAACGGCGTGAGGTTTACTTGAAGTTCTGGGAGGCACGACAAGGTGATGACCAGATTGGTCTTGTTTCAAGAATCAATGCCCCTCACGCTACAACCCGCAACGAAGCAGTGCTCGACCTCGCTTCGAACCCCGTCTCTACGTGTTTTGCGACAATCGGAACCGATGGTATGGTTCGCCTATGGCGGCCCAAGACACGATCCCAGAACGGTGTTGCTGTCAAGGGGACTGATGGGCGAGAAGTCTTCACTTGGAGCTGCTCGCAGGTGATTGCTGTAGGCGATAGCTTGCCTCAGGAGGGTTCTATTGACCTTCCCGAGCCAACCATCCGCAACGAGTCTCAGGGAAGTCTTGCTTTCTCCGAAGATGGGTCTGCCCTTTTCGTGGCATTTGGCAATGTCAGTGCTGGCGCGGTTCATATTATTGATACAGCATCTGGTGAGGTTGTGAAAACCCTAGAGAGCCAATGGAAGGGCCGATTGCGTTCTGTTCGCGCCCTCTCCTCCTTCGCTATTGTTCTGTCTGATGAGCTGCGTGTTTACGACGTCGTCACTGATGAACTGCGCTACGGAGTGGTGCTTCCCAAGACAACGACAAATAGCGACTTGGCCCAGCTTGCTGTAGACCACACCTCCGGGCACTTCGCCGTGGCTCTGCCATCCAACGAGGGCTCAACTTTGGGGGTTTTTGACCCCGAAGACTCTGAGCCATTATTGGTGCGAAACACCCCTCAGAAGATTGTCAGCCTAGTATCTGCCCCGGATACCAGCGGCTTCATCGCCTTGGACGATTCCGCCCAGATCTGGGTTGTCGCTGAGGGTTCCGATCCCTCCTCCCTGGCGACTGTCCAGCCCCTAGAAGACCTGCGCCTTGACAATGTTGAAGCTACCGATGATGACAAGAAGATTGCATTCGTCATCGACGACGACGACGACATGGCGAGTGACGGGGAAGAGGTAGCTGAGACCGCAGCGGACGCTGAGGACGTGGAGATGAAAGATGATGACGATGAAGTCCAGCGGAGCGTGATCCACCAGCAGCATCTTGCTGACATCTTTGATGCTGCCCCTGCATTCGCGGCACCGCCAATTGAGGATATGTTCTACAAGGTCACAGGCTTACTTGCAACGACGCCATTGTCAGCTTCATCGTGAGTGGTTCTTGGGACCCTGGGAGAATTTTGATACATGTCGTGTGATGATTGGAAACGCACATGCACTCCATCGACGGTAATCGGCGCCAAGGACGGTAGAGAGCGCATGGGAGAAAACTATGGACAGGTCCGAAAATCGGCCTTCGTGTGGGATGAAACTCGCAAACGAGTCCATCGCCAAAAGGAACAAAAGCCACTCGGATTCCATCGGTTTTGGTCCAGAGCGGGGCGCGGGGCCTCGGGTATGGACCTCAAGTTGACATTTTAGGGTATCGGGAATGAGCAAAAGTGTATGCTGTCGGGAATCATTTGACAACTCAAGGACCTAATAATGCGAGTAGGTTCGGAACTGGCCAATTGCGCAATTGCGCCATGATGTGATAAAGGTCCATCTCTTCGGGGCGGTTTGTCATCCCTCCAAGAGTATATTTGTATATACCAACTTCTTTTGCTACAAATTTCAAATCATCTCAATCTGAGCCATTATTTCCCATAGTTCATCACTTGTCTCGTGCTCACGTTGTTGCTTGTTCACAACAAGCCTTCTATAACGATAACAACTCCCCATTATCGATACGTGAGGTAGTCCCAAATGTCATTTACATCAATTCCAATCTTGGACCTGGCCTCCGCCAGCGACCCGGCCAAGAAGCCCGAGTTCCTCAGAGAGCTCCGTCATGCCTTGATGGAGGTTGGCTTCCTCTATCTCAAGAACGTCGGCATTTCAGATGAGCTGTTCCAACGCGTTATTACCCTGGGAAAAGGGTTTTTTGATATCCCAGAAGAAGAGAAGTGTGTATTACCCCAATCTCATACAGCTCGTCACTATATTCTCTAGGTCTTCTCAACTAACCATGTCCTCCTTCCTCTCGTCCACAGGATGAAGATTGAGATGAAGAATGCCAACTCATTCCTAGGCTACTCGCGCTTGTCGGCGGAGATCACAGCGGGGGAGATTGACCATCGCGAACAGATTGATTTGTCCACTGAGCACCCCATCCCCAAGCCTGGTTCCCCTCTTTACCACAACTTGCTCTCCCCCAACCAATGGCCAGCAGAGGAGTCTCTACCGGGCTTCCGCGAGACTTACACCGAGTACATGAACAGGATGGGCAAGATTTCTGTCTCCTTCACATCCCTCATCGCCGAAGCCATTGAGCTTCCCAGTAATGCCTTCAACAAGTTCTTTGACGAGGACCAACAGCACAAGCTCAAGATTGTAAAGTACCCGGATCTACAGGAACTCGGAAAGGGCGACGAGAAGCAGGGCCAGGGCGTTGGTCCTCACAAGGATTCCATGCTGAGCAGCTATCTGCTACAAGCCACACAGCACCGCGGCTTGCAGGTTCAGAACATTCGGGGCGAATGGATCGACTGCCCACCCATCGCAGGAACGCTCGTGGTAGCCATTGGTCAGGGCCTTGAGGCTCTGACACAGGGGGTGTGCGTCTCAACGACTCACCGAGTGCTGTCTCCCGCTGCCGGTACCGGTGCGCGCTTCTCCATCCCCTTCTTCCAAGGCGTCAAACTCGATGCCGAGTTCGAGGATCTGGAGACAGTGGGTGTCGGTAAGGTGCCGCAGAGCGTACGGGAGCAGAGGCGACAAGTGCTCGAGGCCAATGGAGGTCACATCGACGATGTTGAGTTTACGTTCCGCCGGGGCGGTGTGGCTAAGACGCTGGGAGAGGCAACACTACGAAACCGCGTGAAGAGCCATCCGGATGTTGGCGAGAGATGGTACCCAGACATCCTGGCGAGTATCCGCGAGGAACAGGCTCAAGCTGAGCAAAAGGCAGCTCCAGCACCAATTGAGGTGCCTGTTGTGGCAGCAGCGGTGGAAGCTCACTGAGACAAGGCCAAAAGATGACAAGTCTATATATAGTAGGCGTGGTGGAGGTTCAGGACCTGGAAGATAGCACAGACCTTAGGCAAAGCCCCCTCCCTCCCTTCTAGATGAGATATGAAAAAAATTGTAAAAAACCAAGGGAACAAAAGAAGAAAAAGGGACAGTGTCAATCATCATTCCATCGTGAGTCCGTCAATGTTTCGTTCAACCGCGCACCCCCGCCATAAATAACATGCCATACCAAATTCCAAATACGCCTCGCTAGATGCCCCTACTTTTGTTCTTTTCTACGCTTTTGTTTACCGACGATTCTGCGTACTGCGAGGGTGCCATCATGCTGTTCTTGAGGGTGCGCTCTACTGCTGGAAGGTTGGGAAGCACTCCTCGATACTCTTGCCGTGCTTGTTCTCGGCATGTTCAGTAAGACTGTGAGAAGGGGAAATCGAGTGTTAGCTTCGGTCAAGAGCCCTGGTGGAAGAGACGGGATTGGAGAGAGAGGGGGGACACGAACGCGGGGGCCTTGGTAGTCTTGAGGAAGGTCGACCTGCAGATCTGGCACTGAATGTCGCAGGCTTGCTGGTTCTGATTCGAGATGTAAGTACACGGAAAGGGTGGATTGTTGTTGGGTGTTGTTGCGGAACATACCACTTTCAGCTGCGACTTGGCCTTGTTCTCGGACTTCTGGTTGCGATCACGCTTCTGCTGAGCCTTGGCGCCCTGTGTTTGATTCCAATCAATACATGAAGACCCAGTTTTGATCAAGAGAGGCTGTTCTGACATACGTTACCCATGATTGCGGTTTTGGAGAGAGGTTGTGTGTTTAGAAAGGTGTGTGTTGTTTTTCCTTGGGTGTGCGTGTTGATGATAGTTGGAAATCAGACGCCATGGGCGGCAGGATTTATTCCTTCATAGTGGAGCACGATGTGCTTTCGTCCCTCCGTATTGGCAACCTAGAGAAAAAGAGAAAACGGAAAACGGAGCCACTGTCCATTTTTTGCCAAGTGGGGGGGTTTTTTTTTTATGGAGCAGGGGTCTTTTCTGGTCTCTTTCAAAAGATTCGAGCACAGTGCGATATTTTTTCGAAGCCTCTCATGATGAGTACGTACCTTTTTCTTCGAGAATGATGGATATGGTAAGGGACTGCAGTCACTAACAACAGGGAGTCTACCGGTACCTACCAGTGCCACAAAGCTGCCACTAATCAATGAGATGTCTTCCAGTTGACCAAATCTCGCTGGAGATATTCGACAACGGTTAAGTCTTCCGGACACCCGACGAGCCCATGCATTATCAAAGCATGCATCGAAACTACCTGCCTGCCGTGCCGTGCCCAGGACCAATTGACGTGTCCTTGCGCTTTGTAGAGTTCCCATATATAGTTGAACTAGATTCGAATATTTGGCATCCTGTTGATGTTGACATCAAAGAACAAACGTTGGGCGATAGGAGTGATATAATAGAGGACTGAAGAGGAAGCTGATAATGGAGTGGAAAACAGAAGGGCAATATGTCCCAAGAACTAGGCTCTCTATAACGATACGAAACACAGCGCTGGCTAACGTTACCTCGAAAAAGTGGCCAAGGGTGCGTCCGTCCAGGCATCCTATGCCATCGCCTTACATGTCCCTGTGCGTCTTACTTTGCCAAACACCATTCAAGATCAACGGCAGCTAATTACGAACTTCAAACTTTTACGATCGTCTCAAGTTTTCAACAGATTATCTTTAACGAATCGAGGAGTTTGAGAATACCGCACTTAAGGGGAGGTATACGACTTTGGGCGCTAAATATCGGCCAGAGACTACCAACACAAGTAGAGTGCTTGATAGATGAAAGGCACTTGAAAAACAGACTTGAAGAGTACGTGAAATTATTGAAAGGGAAACGCTCATGATCAGACATGGGCTTGGTTGATTGACTGGAGCTCTCTCGGGTGCACTCTTCCTCGCCAAAGCCAGTATCAATTCGCCGCGGGGCATAAAGGCAATCCTCGGGTGTGATGAAGCCCGCTGTGTAAGATCACTGCTTGGACTAGGCCCGCGCACCTGTGCATTAGTTGCGCATCTCGACCCGCCTCTCATCAGCCCACATATCGCGGAACTAGCAACTTCAGCTCAGAAAATGCTCCGGAGAGCTACGCTTATTTCTCTTTCTGGTTGGTCCATGGTCTCAAGCTCGACTGAGCTGAGCTGGCTCTGGCACCAATATATTGTCTTAGCAAGTCCAGACCCATCCTGGGATTGTCAATACATAAAGAGAGGCCTTGAAGTTTCGTGAAAAGTAGTCAGGATGGTTACCATCTACCAACTTCACCTCCATTTCCGACCTCTGCAGGCAAATAAACAGTCAGTGCCAAGAGTCCTGTAGCAAATGGCTATCGACAAGTACATAGCTCTACGTGAGCATTTTACACAGGGACAGCTTCTGCTACCAGGAGACAATGGCTTCGAGGAGAGCCTTCAGCGATGGAGTCTCACCTGTGTGAAACCTGCTGTAAGTTTTTGGAGCTTCCACAAGCGACTTGAAGGTCTCAGTACCTGAGATGAGCAATCGGCCCCAAGGCCCTCATCATTCGCTGCTGACCCTAGCCTTATCAGGCCGCAGTAGCCCTTCCTAGGACAGCTGAGGAAGTCAGCGCCACCGTCAAGATGGCGACCGCCAATGGACTGGCATTCAATGTCAAGGGTGGCGGTCACAGCACTGCACAGGCTTCAAGTGCTCCCTCCGCTCAAGGTATGGTAATTGACCTATCTCTCATGCGTGATGTCATGGTCAATCCTGATGCAAAGACCGTGACCTTCGGCGGGGGCTGCGTCTGGAAAGACGTTGACGAGGCCTGCTGGGAGCATGGCCTTGCCACTGTAGGCGGAACAGTCTCACACACTGGCGTCGGCGGACTTATCTTGCACGGCGGGTTTGGCGTGTTGATGGGCCTCCACGGCATCTCCATTGATATTCTAGTGTCTTGTCGGGTAGTCTTAGCCGATGGCAGCATCAAAGTTGCTTCGGCCGAAGAGAATCCAGATTTGTTCTGGGCAATTCGCGGTGCAGGTAGCAGTTTCGGCGTCGTCACTGAATTCACTATGAGGGCGTTCCCTCAGGGCGATGTGTACGGCGGCGTACTATTAATTTCCATGGACAACTTACCCGCCATCGTTGAATTCATGAATACCTGGGACAAGACCAATGATGGCTACCAGGCCTTCCGTACTGGGTTTTGTCGAGCTCCTCCTACCCTTGTGGCTGGCTCCGACAAGCAACAGCCTTGGGTCATATTTGTTCATCTGTTTCACTTTGGGGACAACGCCCAGGAAGCCGGTCCGGAATACTTTGCTCCATTGTTGAAACTAGACGCAATGATAAAGAATGTTGGGCGTATGCCATATCCGAGTATCAACCAGATTGGAGACAAGACGTGGGCTCCCGGCAGGAGATATCTGTTTGGTGGAAGCAATTTTACCACTCCGATCGAGCTCTCGACAGCTATAACCATTCGCGACCAGTTCACTGGCTTTGTCGATGCCAACCCAGAGGCAAATGGTAGCATGTTCATGTTCGAATGTTATCCCAACCATCAGATATGCCGAGTCCCGTCCGACGCCACCGCATTCAACAGTCGAGGGAAATACTACAACGTTGGCACCGCTTGGACATGGGAGAGTGAGGCAATGGACGAGAAAATTCGGGAGAATAATCGTCAATACCAGACGAACATCCGTGAGCTAGGCTACAATGACACGGAGCTGAAGGATGGCACTGGCCAGTACTTGAACTATGTGAACGTGGCGAGCATCCCGGCAAAGTCGGTGTTTGGTACAAATACAGATCGACTTTTCAAACTGAAAGAGAAGTATGATCCTCAGAATGTATTTAACAAGCCGCACAAATTAGGAGGACAGCCTTAGCCAGAGCCAATAGCCAGAGCCAATAGTACCTTGACCAATATAATGTTGAGAGGGCAGCAACTGAGTGTCTGTTTTTTTTAATACTCTTAATCAGATGATGGCCACTTTTGTCATTGCTCACCTTATTTTCTAATTTTAGCTCCTTTCTTTCTACCATTTTCCTTCCATTTTCCCTCTTGCTCTGTTACATTCAAGTTGCAGGGTGTGTGGTGGTCATTCGAGAGGAGTTGATGGGGTGGGTAAGGTAATGGCGGCGTCTCTTACTAGGTGCTTAAATTAATGCCGGCGCGACGCGCGGTTGACGTGACGCGCACCAACTTTGACCGGTATGCTCAGTGTGCTAGGAACTGGTACGTCGTTCTAACAAACTTCACCTTCCACAGTTGTTCATCTGGCTGTCCTCAAATCATTTAGGAGTCAATAAACTGAAGAGCTGTCCGCAATATTCATTTCATACCATAGAATTTTGTCATTTCCAAGCCCAATTTGCCCACCTCGAACAGACGTCAGACTACTCTCAAGCCACAAACATGACGTCGAGATCTAGCATTGTGGAAGCGGGAAAAATTGTCAGAAAGGAGTTTGACGAGCTCCTCGGACACTATCCTGACGTTGTCAAGTCCATTTCTGAGTCGAAAAGTGGTATGGAATTTTTTCTGATATAATGGACATGACATACATCATTCGGGCATCGCTGACAGGAGCTATGGCTGTAATAGTCAAAGATGGCCGGAAGACACTACAAGAGCTTGACCATTATCGCTATGTTGAAGCTCTAAAGATCTTCGGGGGAGAAAAGCCTCAACGGTCCATGCATCTTGACGACGTCAAAGAGCTCGTCGAGTGGAAGCTGTAAGCAGAGAGCCCCGGCTTTGATCCGCTCTTAGTCCATCCACCTAACACGGCTTTAGACGACACGGAAAATTCAGGCCCAATCTCATGAAACTCGTCTCATCAAACGATCCGGTTGTCGCTGCGGACATCATCAAACAAGCGCAAGATGCCTACCATCAAACCACGGACGCCCAGGCTGCCCTAGATATATTGACAAAGTTAAAGGGAATCGGTCCCGCGACCGCATCATTGCTGCTCACCGTTCATGACCCAGATCGGGTCATATTTTTCTCGGATGAAGCCTTCTACTGGCTCTGTTGCGATGGGAAGAAAAGTCCTATCAAGTATAACGGAAAGGAATACAAAGCTCTCTGCGTCAATGCCCAGCATCTATCCAAGAGACTCGGTGTCTCTGCCACAGAGGTGGAAAAGGTCGCCTACGTATTGATGAAACAACCGCAGAAGGACAAGCTGCCGGAGGACAAAGCACCATCCAAAGACAAAAAGGAGTCTCGGGGGCCTGAGAAAAAATCTACCAAGGTATCATCGTCCAAGCGGAAGCTGGAACCGGAACCCGGTCGTGATGTTCAATCAGAGCCCTCCCCCATCCTCCGGCGATCCAAGAGAACCAGGGCGTAGTGTTTCTTCTTCCCGCCGTCCCGCCAGGCCAAATTAAAACCAGACGCTGGCATCAACTCCATATCAAAATTATCTTGGCGCGTGATGCATACCAAGATGCATGTGCCGATGAAAGTGCAATTGGATTTCTCAACCACCGGCTGAGCGGCCCGCCACAGCGAACCTATATCCGAAGAATATGCAGACGCGACCGAAGTATTTCCGCCAGGTGACGCCTGGATAACCCTCCGAGCTTATGGCCAACCATCGCGATAACAGTTCACAAGGCAAGGCTATCTGAATGCTTCACATCAGTTGGTCAGGAATGCGTGGAGAACCATGGTAAATGGGCGCATACCCATGCCTCACCGCTATCTCTAATCGCGTCGACAACATGGGAAGCCTTGTCAGCAGCTTACCATCAATCCTTTCTGTCCTTGCTTATCTGAACAGCAATAATAGCCTGTCTTTCGGACATTAACGACTTATCGATACAGTAGCTATTCATTTACCTATATTCCAGTCTTGGGATTCCTTCCCCTAATATGTTCATTATGTCACAATTGAACCACCCTCATGGCCCCACCACTAGCATGTTTGCCGAGACAACCGAGTCAACGCCTCTATCTGCACGCTTCTCAAAAGTAAAGGGATCATTGATCGCTGGGAAAGAGAAGCAGGTCGCAGCATCATGGAAAAGGCTGCTTGTCAGATTAAAGGCTGAGGTTGACATTGTTGCCCAATCGGGTCCCGATATCATTCCCTCCATTTCATTCTCAGACCTCCACGATGTATCCAAGGCGCAAGACTTTGCTTCGAAGCTCAAGGAACGTGGAGTCGCTGCGATCCGTGGCGTCGTTGCAAGAGAGAAGGCGGAGCAATGGAGGACAGCGACAGAGTCGTACCTTGACCAAGACCCCCGGGCCCGTCAGTTACCTACTCACGATCCGCACCTTTATGGTGTCTACTGGTCCCCTGCGCAAATCAGAGCCCGAGCCCATGAAAATGTGCTCTGGACTCAGTGTTGGCTTATGAACCTTTGGCATTCTTCCGACCCCTCCGCCATGGTCAGCCCAAACTTCCCGGTTAGCTACGCTGATCGGCTTCGCATCCGTAGTCCGGATGATGAAGCCTGCTCCTTGAGTGTCTATGTCGACGGCGGGAGCGTAGAACGCTGGGAATCAGATGGCTACGGTGCTGAAGGTCCCTACAGGAGCATCTGGGACGGAGAATGGGAGAAGTACGATCCATGGGAGAGCAGCGCTCGACTCAAAGTAACAAGCGATCTGTACAACGGCGACGGAGTGTGCGCAACTTTCCGCATGTTTCAAGGCTGGATCTCTCTCAGTGACATCCCGGTTGGCGAAGGCACACTACTACTCTGTCCAATGATCACACTGTCTACAGCCTACTTACTCATGCGTCCATTCTTCTCGCCCATCAATGCATCTCCGAGCCACCCAGATTTTCTATCACCAGAAAATTGGATCCTGGAACAACCTCCATCATCCATCATTCAAGGCGCATTGCCCTCATATCCTCAGGAACTCAACGACGCCTTGCATCCACACCTACAGCTCTCCCGCAGTTTGGTCAACATCCCTCGACTTGAACCCGGCGACTACCTTGTGTGGCACTGCGATGCCGTGTACGCCCTTGACCGGCTCCGTCGCCCGGATCTCCCTGAGACCACAATAATGTATTTGCCCGCCTGCCCGCTAACACAAACCAATGCGTTGTACCTGGCTCGTCAGCGAAAAGCTTTTCTCCTGGGCCATCCAGGGCCAGATTTTGGTGGTGTCTTTGGCGAGAGCGCTCGAACAGCAAGCGCAGGCGTCCAGGAAGTTGGTGAAGCTGGGGGTGTGGATGCTCTTCGTGCCATGGGCCTACTCCCATGGGATGAGGAGGAAGCGATGGACGATCGAGAACAAGAAGTGCTGGAGATGGCAAACGGTATCCTCTTTCCCGAAAAATACGACTCGGGGTATTATTGATCTATGCTCTAGTTGAGAGATAAGGAGCAAGGGCAAGCATTTTGTGCTATTTGATTCAATTGAGCAGGGAGCTTAACGGTGGAGATGGGCAAGATCGACCAGATTAGGGAATATCATTCTGCTAGACTACCCATCTGTCTCACTAGAATAATGCGGCTTGTATCATGATAATAGGTCAGTGTCTCTAGCGCACCGAATATAAGTCAATCAGTTGCCGTCTCTAGACTGCGCCCAATGCTCAACCTTTAGTTCCATATTGATGTCCTTTTTTGTCCCACACCCTTCCACATACTACTATTTCGGCGCGGCAGACATCCTTCTGCCTCATTTTCACCTTCGCTTTTCAGCAAACATATTGCATTATTTTTTCCCACTAGAGAGAGTTTCGTATCCATGTACCACTTTGAAAGCTCGTGTTACTGGGTTCGACTCGACTCGCAAAGCACCTATTTCGCCTTCTTTCCCTCGCCGTCTAGCTGTGTGGCAGCATACTTGTCGCTCAGCTCATCGTAGCTCTTGTGAAGCTGCTGGCTCTGTTTCTTCAGGGTCTGGAGGTCCTGCTCCTTGAGCTCGAGTTCCTTTCGAAGGGAAGCAATCTCGCCGGGCTTGCCGGCGACTGCAAGCTTCTCAGCCTCCTTGGTGTTGGCCTTGGTGCCCTCATACTCCCGGATCTTGTCCTCGAGGCGCATCACCTCGAGAATCATGACATATGTGCGGTTTAGGATAAGAGAGAGGAAGAGGGTGAAACCACAGAGGTACATGTTTCGCTGTGAGTAGAACTTGCGAGCCTGGACTTCGAGACGTTCGTGACCCATAACGGCGGCACTGCCGACAGAAAAGGGAAGTTAGCAAACACGTGCGTTGATGCGCTCTCCAGCTACTATGTGACGTACCCTCCATGCTTGGCCTTTTCGGACGCGGCGAGAAGCTCAAGCTGAACACGATAGACACGATTGACGCTGTCGATGAAGAGGATGAGTATGAAGACGAAGGTGATTTTCATCCAATATTGGATTTTAGCGACGACTGGGTTCTCTGAGATAAACCTATTTTCCAGCAGGTAAGCTTCAACAACATTGTCCGGGTGGAGGGGACCAGTGGGCAAGCCGAGACGCACGTGAAGATCTTGCGCTTGACGCCGAAGGGAAGAGGGACAATGAGTAACATGAACAGTGCCATCTCGAAGACGAGAAGCACAAAGACCTGGTTATCGCCGCGTTAGCATATGAAGTCTTGTGGTCGCTATCGCTATCGCAGCCTTCGATGGGGAGTATGACGCACAAGAGTGTAGTAGAGCGTCATCTTGACTGATGGGCGGCTGGGAGGGGATTGGAGGGGTAACGAGCTGAGCGCCAATACAGCTGAGCAAGAATAAAAGAAAATGAAAAAAGAGAGCGATGACGTTCAGTGTAGAGAGTTTGGGAGGTGGTTCTTCTGGAAGATCTTGTCGCTTTTATAGGTGACAGAAGATGGTCCCAGAGCTGTTACAAAAAAGCGAAGAAAGGTGGTCAGTTGCCTGGTCCAGCGAGCTGTCGTGGCAGGAAGCTCCAAAGACTCCTGCTTTCGTCCAAGTCGAATGAAATCGACAACGTCATCGCTTGCTTTTGTGGCTGTGCTCTCATGTGGCGCCGTTAGGCCTCCAAATTTCCTAGGTCTCCATATGTCGGGTTAGGTGACGTCTCTAGCTTAATGGATCGATAGATAGGTACCTTGCGAACCAAGGGTGCTTTAATTATGGGGCAGAAAGGAAATACGTGACCGAGGTAGCACGTCGAGCAACTCGTGAAATATGAATGTGCGCTCGTCCAAGGTGTAATAGTAACTGATTTTGTCGTTGGTCAACCGTTTTAGGATCTTTCCATAAATATCGATATGGACTGGATGAGCTTCTGAGTTCTGGAGCGTTGGAATCGCTGAGCAGAAAATAGTCGTCGATGTAAGGTCGTAGGTCATATTCTTGGTTTAGAGATAATCCATCATCCAATAGGAACTAGACACTTTGGCCGAGTGGTTAAGGCGATGCCCTGCTATAAACGCATATCAAGGCATTGTGTTCGCACGCGCAGGTTCGAATCCTGCAGGTGTCGTTTCTTTTTTTGCTTTTTACACCCGCCCAACATATTCTTTACAATCATTGGAGCTTGCATAAAAAGGGGTGTATAATTAGAATGTAATTTTTTTGCTTTTTGTGCAGAACATTTATTATTTATGAAAAGAATGTATTTACCGTATAATGTACCTGAGATTTCCATCTGTTACTGTAAGAGAGACTGCTTCGTGGAGCGATTAAGTATTGGGCTCATATGATTGATTCAATGGTCAGCCAACATTCATGGGAAAGCACTCAAGGCAAAAACAAAGAGCTTAGAGCTTTGGTCTCTTACCGAATGGAATGATACCGCAAAGACAGAGAATTCTTCTATTTTCATAATGTTGATTTAGCGAATGAAGTATAACCAGTACAAAGTATAGTCTATGTGGAAAGAAACCTCTCAAAAAATGAAGCTAAAAAAAAGGCCAAGAAAAGACAAAAAAGTAAGCGACACCTGCAGGATTCGAACCTGCGCGTGCGAACACAATGCCTTGATATGCGTTTATAGCAGGGCATCGCCTTAACCACTCGGCCGAAGTGTCTTATGATGTATGCGGCAGAAAAAAACTGCCATTATATGAGGAACTCTCTAGAACAAGAAATGCGGCACTGGCGCGCTGGCAATCTACCAACGAGTATGAACTACATTTCTTCCTCGAGATCCTATATATATTTATCTTGACTTGAGTTACCACAGCAGACGAAACATTTAGTAGCCTTGCGTAGAGATAAATACAACCCACCTTATGTAAATGTAGTGAACAATCTGATAACTGCTAACAGAACGTTGTGAGAGGGTAGTTTATCCCAACAACCAGAGAACGCACTTGTACCTTCACCGTGAAGCACAGCGATATTTACCACCATAGTCACCTCCAAGTTGATATCGACACAGTGGAACCTACACATTGTGAAGCTCAGTCGCCATCCATACCCTCAATAACATCAAATATCCTACCGATATAAGACACCTACCTGCACATGGTCCGCCTATCCAGTTTCTCACCTCATCTACATCCAAGCGTGCATTTCTGGTACCCTACACTAAACTCGGGCCCAAATTGAGAGAATAATCGAGTCGGCATGTCAATCACGATCACGAGGAAGCTCACCTAACATCTCATAATGCTTGCACGGACGCGGTTCTCGGCAAATTATGTGCTCCATTTCGCCAGTCCCTCTTCTTTTGAATAACACTAAACTCAGGTAGCCTGTGGACTCGACTTCAAATCTCTTCGAGGTTGAAACAAGCTAACTCCCCAAACATATCTTACAGTCTACCAAATGCGATCATCTTCCTGCTGCTCTTCCTCTCTGAATTTTGCAGGTGGCCGCCGAATTCTCGTCCCCCTGTCCAAGGATTGTTGGCTAAGAGTGCTTCCACTCCCAACATCACCGTACTGCCCTCCGGTCACGAACTGTACAAACCCAATCCTTTCCTCTTCGCTATCTTGAATTTCCTCAACAGATATCCGTGGGGGCTGAATGAATTGCGTGGGCTGTGTTCGTAGAGACTGAGAGCTGTCCACAAGGGGGCTTGCAACAACGGAGCCTTCATTGGAGGGCTTCGGCATTGCTACACTAACAGGCATCACCGAGGGTGAATTAGATCTCGCATCACCAATAGTAGCAGTACTGAGAGTGACGATAAGGGAGTTATCAGCGGCGGAAGCAGCTACAATTTCATTATTCGTTTTCAAGCCTGGACCTCGGCGCTTGTACTTTTTAGGACGACCGCTGCCTGGCCTGGCACCGCCACGATTTCCCCGAGGTTTCGGTAAGCTGTGATCATCGGCTATGGGCACAGGGGTGGTGAGGCTGGGATGTCGTTGACGCTTTCGTTTGCGAAGCCGACCGACTGGCGTTGACTGGTCATCCGAGTCCATTGTCGCCAGTGACTGAGAATCATCAAATGAAATGGTTGCATCTGTCGTTGTTGGGTGATATTCCTCCTCCTCAGAATCAATCTGGTTAATTCGCTTGCGCTTGCGTGATGGCTTGATAGCTGGCTCCACATTGGATACTGCAGACGCTTGAGTATACTCATCATCTTCAAGAGAAACCGTCGGGGCTGTGGCCCTGGCTTTTACCGGCTTCTTCTTTTCTGCTCTCGGTGCCTTTCTGGCAACACCATCCCCATTGTCTGCCCGTGGTCGTCGCCCCTTCTTGGCCTGTCCAGATTTCGCCCCGGCCTTATCGTCAAGGAGCTTCTTCGTCAGGTTCGGGAAATTCTCACCATAGTTGAAGAAGAGTTCCTCTCCTGCCTTAATATCCCGCATTGCCGTAAATTTGATTCGGTACTCGCCATTGACGTATAGAATCCGAGGGGTGATATTGCATCCGCGCTTATCACTTTCTGATGCATGGTTGATGTACCGACTCAAATTGCCATATGTAGCGGCATCCACCCAGATCCCCTCATTTTCCAGGAGGGTGAACACATAAGAGATGCTAGACTCCTCATCGAAGACATCGCCTCGTCTTGCTTCTCTTCGAACACCCTCGTCATGACTAATGAGCTCCCCGACATACTCAATAATAAAGTCATCTTGGGGGATATCCTCGGCGGTGAAGAGGCCATATCCCACGCCCTCGAGCTGGCTTTGACCTAGAATGAGCGCCTTTTGCTCACCTCGCTGCAAAGAGCAATTTTGGCAACCACTAGAGTGGAGAGATACATCTTCAGCGTTCTCGGGGTCGGCCCTTTCCAACACACCGCATGTGCCACACAATTCAGGATCACACTCGCGATTCAATTGGACGCAGATGCAAGGTCTGTCCTTTTGCTTTGACAAACATGTCTTCCCAAGGGAATGACAAGCGCAGCCGGTGAATTTGTAAGCGCATGTATCCACTGTACAGTGACAAAACTTTTCGCACAGCAGATTATTTTGGACGCAGGTGCAACTCTCGGACGTGCATGGCCCTTCATGGGAGCAAGGCTCCATGAGCTCACGTCGCTGATGCTCATGGCTCACAGTATGGTCCTGCCAGTCCCCAATAAGCGTCTTCTTGATCCGGTCATACCACGACACCGTTCTGAACATGGGTTGTTTGACTGGGGGCTCGGGCTGAGGTATTGACACTTGCAGAAGTTCATACTGGCGATGAACGTCGCAGCAGTCACGATCTAGAAAATCAGCAGCCAAGCAGAGGGGATCACGCTTCGCCTTACTCTGATCTGCTGTAACAAGAATTGATCGCAATACAACAACCTCATCGTCTGACCAAGGTAGACTCGGAGGTTCTTCAGATGGGCGGTTGAACTTGCGGTAGCAATGCCGATCACATGGTCTAGTCGAGTGCCCATTAACCATGGTGTGGTCGCCACTGGGTCTGCGCCTCCTCCGTTTGAGTAAGTCTGATAAACGGGGGGTGATGGACAACGTGCGCCTCTCGTTGTTCTCATCATACTCTCCATGTTCGCATGAGTGACTATAGCAAATGACACACCCCAAAATGCAATACGTGCCCAGGTTATACTCCGCAAGTTCATCTTCGTCCTTGAAGGAACTAGGTCCGTCTTTGGCTGTCGGTTTTGAGTCCATCACACTATCAACTGCCTCATCGAGGAGCAGAACATGTCGCAATTTGAGGTGGTGATCTTCCCGATTCTTTGGCTTTGGTTGCGCATCACTGGGCGCCGCGAGCAAGGCATTGCTAAATGCTTTATCGAATGCCTCAGTGAATATACTAGCAGCTTCGTTTGCTTCAGACGAAGTCGTGGTATCGGATTCGCGATGCGAATTGAGAATGTCCGTCTTTTGACGAGGAGTGATTGCATCGTCGGAAACCTGATGGGCCATATATCGAATCAACGTTGACTTGTTGCAGCCTGGAATCGCCAGTTTCTCAAGCCAATCATCGAGATAAAGTGAAACTGTGGCGGCGTATTCTGACCTGTGTGTCATAGGAAGTTTATCGTCCTGCTTCATTGGCTTGAAGCCAGATTTCCGGTCAATTTCTTCAAGCTCCAAAAGCCAGCTGCTGTATTTGGTCTCCTCTGAACTTTCCAGATCTCTCAGGTGAGGGACAAATGTTAGCATGGTATTTGGAGTGAGAACATTCTTTTTTATTTCCACGTGGTGGAATCGGTATCGAGGAACACGCTCCTCGTTTGTAGGAATGCAAACAGCATCATAACGTCCCTCTCGTGCGTCCTTTTTAAGTTTACTGTGTTGTTTGTGTTGCTTCCGCATGGTTAGCTTTATGGGGGGGTTTAATGGAAGGGAGGATGTTAGTCTCTAGTTACCTTGAATTTGACTCCCATACTATTATTAGTTCTCGACTCTGAGGGGTTGGGCTTGAGTCCGGCGAAGAGGTCGTCGCCTGTGTGAACACGGCGCTCAGTTGCCTCAGTGGAGTCAATCAGGTAAGCTGTCAGCTGCGCATGCTGGTTCTTGATGTCTTGCTGGAATGATTGCAGTGATTCCACAATTCGCGGCACATCCCAGGAAAGCTTCTGGGGGGTCTGGATCCTGGGAGTAGTGGTCTTCACGGGCTGACGAGCCTTAGGGGTGGTAATCTTGATCGACTGGCGAGCCTTGGGGGTAGTAACTTTGACAGGCTGAGGAGCCTGGCGAGGGTGCGTGTCCAAAGGCGGCGTGACTTGCTGCGAGCCTGTGCTGATTCTGGCACCAGAGAATTCGGCCATTTCGCGAGCATTGGCAGCAGGCGGGGGCGGTCGCACAGGAGCAGTGGACGACGGAGCATGAAACAAGTGAGAGAATACCATTGGGAGAACTTTTCGAGGAGGCCCACGAGGGTCAATATTGGTGGATCTCTTGATGGGAGGAGGGCTGATGGGTGCGCGCGTGCTCAGGCGAGAACCGTCAGGGTCAGTGGTGGGGGATGAATGAGTGGCTGTGGCTGTGACAAGAGGAGCCAAAACGTGATTTGTGATGGCTTTTGTATGTGTCTGTGAAAGTTTTAAATGATGGGGAGTAACGGGCAGAGATAGATTGGTATCCGTGTCGTCGTCTTGAGTCAAGTCGATGAAGTTGTTTCCAATGTCCATTGCGGTTGTGAACGACGCCTCAACAAGGTTTTCAGGATTGCCCCTCTCCTTCTCTTGTTGCGGATGCGACCATTCTTTGGGAACCCAGTGGGCAGGCGTCATACAGCCTTCGAAGTTGCCTTGGGAGGTTGCGAAGATGGAGAGCAAGAGGAGCGAGACCGGCTCCGTCTTCCCTGCCGAACTGGGGTGAGAACGCGTTTGCGACGACACCCAAAGATACAAAATCTGACGAGTGAGGGAACTTCGGCCTCAGGAATGTCAGGGGCAGAGAAAACCGGAAGCCAAAGTCGACTCAAATGTTTGGGAACTACCCAAGGAAAGCGCTATGCGACGACGCAACGGTTCGCAATGAAGCGATCCATGCAACGGTTATCCGGTTGCCGCACTGGAAAGACCCCGTGAAGTGAGCAAACGAGTGAGTAAATGAGTGAGTGAGCGAGATGGATACGCGTTGAGGAGTCTGCACGGGGGTGCCACAGGGGGCGCGTTACTAACTGAGTTTAGGCTCGATTGCGCTGCACGCCCCCCGGAGGGGAGGACACCCACCCCCTTCCCGCCCTTCCCGCGTTAGTCCACCAGACCAGCTTCCAACTGGACCGCGCTCTCTGTTGTATGAATACACATCCTGCCTGTTACTTACTTACCTTTTGTTCTCTATAAGGAAATAAATACATCTGATGATTTGATGGGAAAATGCAATCGATTATACAAGGGTGCCTTTGATAGATATTCTCCGATCAAGTTATCGTCGAAGATTCCAATCACTGTGTAGAACGTAGGGTTGTGAGACTAGGCTGTGTAATTGTCCGCATGCTCCTGTGCAAGTTAATTACCACCAATTCCGACTCTGCTGTGTGCGCTGCTGAATCTTGAAGTTACTCATTCTTCTCTATATGCATGTATAATCCGTAATGAATTTCAAGCTGACCAGGAGGGAGGATTATCGCCCAAAGTTGATATTTCTAGCGCGCCTCATATCAATATGGTATGTTGCATCATTTTCCTTACATTGGCCTTGTATCTATTGAATAAACTTGACGAAAATGGTCTAATAAGCCCTGGAAATTGCTCCTTGCTTATCCATGATCTCTTTACAGATGTATTATGAATGTAAATGAAAATTGACGTTGGTGGCAGGCAGATGGAGTTTCTCGTAACAAAGGCTAATCTGGAATACGACTGTGTTGATCAATTTGATGACCATGGCGTGTAATCAACAAAAGGATCCAGTTTCTGGAGCTCAGGTTTCGATGACCTGGAGAACACAAGCCACGATTGGCCGGGGCTGGTCCGCAATTTCTTCGAGGCTCTGGGTGCCGCCTTGGAGCCCATTTTAGGTAGGTAGGTAGAAATTGTACGACAGTCTGAGGTAAAATTTGACCTGTCGACCAATCTGTATATACCCTCCATGACTGGGTATCCAAGGCAGCTGGGTGGCTAGTGTCACCTACCTAGGTAGATTTGTCGTTGACTATAGCCTCTAAAATACCTTACCTTGTATGCCGGGGTAGATAAGTATCCAGGTATGTTGCTCGGTATTGAGGCAGCGGGGCGTCTGTCACTGCACCTTATCCACAGCCATCAGCCCTGAATATCATTGTGGGCAGAGTTCATCCAGATGCTTCAACTTCGTCATAATTCTTTAGTCTCAGGCTAGCGTCAAAGTTTGTAGGCTGTGAGCCGCTTCAGGGATGGACAAACAAACTGAAATGAGGCCTCGACCTGGAATCCTTCGGCCAACATCAAATTCGATGCGCACGTAAAGGAGTACTTCCATTGCACAGGAAGATGCCCATTGCATGAGCTCGATGGCAGGGCAGCCGAGAATCAGGGCTTGGGGATCCTGAGTTGAGCGATTCCTGATGTAAACAAGAATGCCGACTGAGACGTAAAGAATGAAGCGCCGCACATGTAGGTACTATGTACGCCCTGATGAGCTCACCACCTCTCACCTCAAATACAGTGGGTCCAGATGACGTCTGCCTGTCTCGTCCAGGTGCGGCGATCTTTGGTCTCCGCAAACATCAGCACCCTCCAGCTTCTCTTTATCCAGCCATAAAACGTTCCTCGTCATCCCAGCCTCAAACCCTGGCCCTTCCTTTTCCACTTGCTCTTCGTTCGTGCTGTACATCTCCAGACCATCCGCGCCCACGCCCACCCGAAGTGCCCTTGCTTGATCGCCTTGGGACACAGCTTTATTTACTTTCCCATACCGTATCTTGTGCGCAGTTTCTCCTTAACACCTGCCAAGCTTGTCGCATCATCACTGCCACCACCAAAATGCACCGCACGTATTCTATGCGCCAGACTCGAGCGCCTACTGCCTCGCAACTCCAGGTATGTCTCGCACCCGCGCCAGGCTGTCGCATTGTTTTCCGCGTGTAGCATGTAATTGACAAGAATATGCCCAGAACCCTCCTCCTCCACCTTCTTCCACCAAATCCGGACGCCTGTTCAAGGGTAGTTTGGGTAAGCAACCGCCCACTCCGCGCTTCCAACCTCCACCGACCCAATCGATTCCACCTACCATACAATATTTTATCATCTTCCAGCACTGACACACCTCGACCACTAGGACATGCTCTTCGCCGCAATGCTGGCGGAGCCTTTGGGCCCGATCTTGCGAAGAAGCTCTCCCAGCTAGTTAAAATGGAAAAGAATGTCATGCGAAGCATGGAGACTGTTGCAAGAGAGCGCATGGAAGTTGCCGTGAGTCACAGTGTGTTTCCCCCCCCACAATAGAAATGTAATTGACGCTTTTGACAGCAACAAATCTCGCTTTGGGGCGAAGCTGGCGATGAAGATGTCTCTGACGTCACCGACAAGCTTGGTGTTCTTCTCTACGAGATTGGCGAGCTTGAAGATCAGTATGTCGACCGATATGATCAGTACCGAATTACCATGAAGAGCATTCGAAATATTGAGGCATCAGTTCAACCAAGCCGAGACCGTAAGTCTCCGTTACGATCCACACCGATAGCCATTCTACTGAACATTTCATTGCAGGCAAGCAAAAGATCACCGATCAAATCGCCCAACTAAAGTATAAGGAGCCCAACTCTCCAAAAATCGTCGTTCTCGAACAGGAGCTCGTTCGAGCCGAAGCCGAATCGCTCGTTGCCGAAGCCCAGCTCTCTAATATTACTCGCGAGAAGGTCAAGGCCGCATACACGTACCAGTTCGATGCACTACGTGAGCATTGTGAGAAGGTTGCCATAATTGCTGGCTACGGGAAGCACCTGCTTGAGTTGATTGACGACACTCCGGTCACTCCGGGCGAAACCCGACAGGCTTATGATGGCTACGAGGCGAGCAAGGCGATAATTCAGGACTGCGAGGATGCGCTCACTAACTGGGTTTCATCTAATGCTGTGGTGTCATCAAAGCTCTCTACTCGCGCACGAACTTTATCTCAGCGTCGCCGAAATCACATCCGCGCCAGGAACGAGGGTCATGACCTGTCTGGCCAGGATGTACCCTTGGATGACAGCAGTTCCTGGGTTGGACGGGATGCCGAGGTTGGTAGTGATGAGGAAGAGGAGGAAGATATTCATGAATCTATGCTTGGCAGCGATGGCGGCTTGAACGGTGAGTCCCGAGGACGTACCCAGGAAGTCAGTGTCGCTTAGGAGTGAGTCGACACATTACACGGCGTTATCATGAAGACAAGACGATGATACCGCAGTATTGATCAGATTCCCAAGGTTGCAAGGAGGATAATGCTAGGGCGTAATGAAGAAAATCGGCCTCAGCGCTTGAGGCGTATTAGGAGATGTTGGGACGAACGGATGGACGGACGGATTTTAAAACGCGTTTGGACTTTTTTTTTTTCCTTTTGGTTCACTTGGTAACCTTTATTTTCTTTCTTTTCTTTTGGTGTTCCCTTCCCCTACCCATTAATCTCGAATACGAGCCTTATCGATGAAGTTCGATTTCTTGAGTTGACTAGAAAACTCTTCAAGTTCCATTTTAACGATGTGATGACCAGGGACAACTATTAGGCCCAGGTAGCGTGATGTCATGTTTAAAGCGACTGTCCCGCCATCAGCTTTCTCTGCTGCTTCGGCGCGTTGCTTGGAGGTGGGCTGCCGGTATTCATAAGTGTTGGCAAGGACAATATTTTTATCCTTGATGTCATATTAGTATAGAGAATTCAACATGGTTCCAAGCAATGATGGATGGAGATTGCCATGTTGGGGAGGGTTTTGACGAACGGGATCGGTGCACTTGAGGGCCCCCCAAAACAAACGTCCATCCGACGTATGAATACGGAGATTCTTATTCAGAATACTCGCAAGAAAACTTCGAGCTTCATCCTGATCCATCTCTGCATGGCCAGGGGCTTTTCCAGAAGCCAGTGATAAGAGGAGAGGAGAGGAGAGTCAACGAAATGGAACGAAGTCTGGAGGGGGAGCGTCATTGGAGACTTGGAGGAAAGGTTCCAAAGGATGTTCTCGAACTTGGAGCCAATTGGATCCGCACTCTCCAGTTGCTCAGATCCACACTGACTTTTTGGTGCGGACCCTGGCAAGCTGGCAGTTCAACCTCGGAGTAATCTGTCCTGCCTTAGCCCTTCCCCTGTACATAGTAAGTGCAACCATAAGTGCGACCACGCACTGAGTGAGGGGCATGGCTGCTGACTAAGTTTAACACCCCACTATCAATTCGGCTGGGGGATTTCGACTTACGGGGGGTACTCGGGTACTTGCAGGCCGGCTGTCACTTGGTGGTAGCCTAGCTCGTGCCCTCAGCCAACTACCAACTTCACACCCTTCCAATCACCATCAATTCCTCCTCAACTCAAGGCTGAATGGAGATGGTGTGAGATACTGTTTCTGAGCCGCGCAATGGTTCTGAGCCGTCTCGATCGAGGGCCAATCCCTTGAGCACATTGATTTTGCGCCTGAGAACCGGTCACAACCCTTTGTATCCTCACCTTTACAATGGGTGTTAACGGTCTCTGGACCGTCGTGCAACCATGCGCGCGACCAACGAACCTCGCAACCCTTAATCGCAAACGCCTTGCTGTTGATGCATCTATCTGGATCTATCAGTTTCTCAAAGCTGTTCGTGATAAAGAGGGAAACGCTTTGCGAAACTCTCACGTTGTTGGTTTCTTCCGACGCATTTGCAAGCTCCTCTGGTTTGGAATCTTACCGGTATTCGTCTTTGATGGCGGCGCCCCGGTTCTTAAGCGCCAAACAATCCAAAGCCGAAAGCAGCGACGAGAGGGTCGACGCGAGGATGCCGTAAGGACTGCCGGTAAGCTCCTGGCGATGCAGATGCAGCGCATTGCCGAAGAGGAGGATCATAAGAGACGGAGGAACAAAGACCGCGTCGCCGCCAGAGAAGAAGAAATGCAAGAGGAAATCCCCGATGCAAGCCAGCTTGTCTATGTTGCTGAAGAAGGCATGACACAGAAGGAAAGACTTCAGAATAGACGGTTTCACAAGCAAGATGCTTACCATCTCCCCGAACTAGATGGCCGAGGTATCGCAGCCATGGGGAAGCCAGATGATCCCCGAATAATGAGTGTGGAGGAGCTGGAAGAATACGCCCGCCAATTTCATGCTGGCGAGGACATCAATTTGTATGACTTCAGCAAGATCGACTTCGATGGCGAGTTCTTCAAGAGCTTGCCACCTCCAGACCGATACAATATTCTCAACGCAGCAAGATTGAGAAGTCGATTGAGAATGGGTCTCAGCAAAGAACAGCTGGACGATATGTTTCCTGATCGTATGGCATTTTCAAGATTTCAAATCGAGAGAGTCAAAGAGAGGAACCACCTCACTCAACGTCTGATGCTTGAAATTGGAATGACTGGCCTTGATCTCACTCTAGGTGTGAATGGAAGGATTGCTGGAGAGAAGAACAGAGAGTACATCCTGGTAAAGAATGACGGTGTGGAAGGAGGCTGGGCACTGGGTGTAGTCAGCAAGGAGAAAGATGTTGGAGAGGCACATAAGCCTATTGATGTTGACGCGATCGAAATTCAGTATCAGTCCAAAGACAACGAAGAAGATGATGACGACGACGCAGATTTTGAGGATGTCCCTATTGAAGGCTTGAACCGATTGCCAAAACCATCGTCTGCGACTTTAGCTAGTATACAAGCAGCTCAAGAAATGGCGCTACAACGACAAGATTTTTATGGCAGCCATCGAGGCGGTGGACCTGGAGCAGTTGCTGCTGCCATTATTAATGACGAGGATTCATTATTCGTTGGCGATAACCTCGGAGACGTGAATGATATCATTCAAACATCGACTGAGATGAGATTGCACCCAGAGGAAGAGGATGACCTTAACCGCGCTATCGCGTTGTCATTACAGAATCAACATGGTGTCGGCCAAGATGTGGCGACCGAAGACAATCCTGAGGAGGTTCCCGCTGAGAAGCCCAAGTGGATGCAAAGATCCGCCGAGGCTGCTAAACCCATCACTGGAACTGGCGGTTTAGTCATCGCTCACATTGTCAACAACCGGGCTAATGCGGCGATATCAAATCGTCAAGAGCGAGGACCTGCTGTCGAAAGCGACAGCGAAGACGATATGCAGGCCATCATGGCAAAATCTAGACTCCTAAAGAAGGCGCAACCAGCACCAATTCTGGAGAACAAAAAGAACCCTTTCGACGGCCCATTACCCTTCCCGAAACTTGATTGGGGATCATCTCTCTTTGCAAAGAAAAAGTCTCAGAAAGAGACTGATGAGGCGAAGACCGATGAGCCGGGTGAACATCAGGATCTCGAGGATGAGACGGCTGGAGGCTTTGAAAAGGAGACTGAGAACGATGGTCCAAAGCCTCTTCCCCCTTGGTTGATTGATGGGGGCGACATCCGAGAATCATTGAAGAAACAGCAGGAAGTTGAACGAGAAATCAATGCTGAAGATAGACTTGCAGCTGAAGAGGAGGAGAGGCTTCGACGCCGCGAGATGCAAAACCGATTTATTGAGATCGATTCTTCCTCGGATAGCGACGACGAAATTCAGATTGTGGAAATTCCTCCCTCACCAGAGAAAGCTACTGACAATGCACCCATCTTCATTCGCAACGACGACGAAGACGAAAACAAAGTCGGCAGCAAGGCAAGGGAGAGTATTGCGGGGCCCTCTGAAGTAGAAGCTACAAAACCATCACCGACTCCTGAACCAGAATTTGAAGATGTGATAGAACGTTCCAACACTTTTCGGGAGACATCTGGAGAAGAAGAACGACTTTCAGCATCTCCCGAGCCTGAATTCGAAGATGTTCCTGTAGCACAACTGGCGGACACGACGCTTAGAAGTTCATCACCAATATTCGAGGATGTCCCAGCTCCAATGGCTGCTGATGGGCAGGTGGCTATTGACATCGATGATGCTCTCTTTGACGATGATGACCATGATGAATTCAGTGATCCAGGAGATGAAGAGCTTTTGGCACAGATGGCTGAGGAAGCCGAGGAGCATGCTCGATTTGCCAGTGAGCTGAACAACAAGTCAGCAGCGCAAAACAGAGAAGATTACGAGAAGGAACTTCGTGCCCTTCGAAGCCAACAAAAGAAGGATCGCCGAGATGCTGATGAAGTGACACAAGTCATGATCACAGAATGTCAAGCCCTTCTTCGGCTGTTTGGTATACCCTACATCACAGCCCCCATGGAGGCCGAAGCGCAATGTGCCGAACTTGTGCGACTAGGACTGGTTGATGGCATCGTGACAGATGACTCCGATACCTTCCTATTTGGGGGTACTCGAGTCTACAAGAACATGTTTAACAGCAACAAGTTTGTTGAGCTATACCTGGGCATTGATTTGGAAAAAGAACTGTCCTTGTCTCGAGAGCAACTCATTTCATTGGCACAGCTTCTGGGGTCTGATTATACCGAGGGGTTACCTGGCGTTGGTCCCGTTACAGCTGTTGAGATTTTGTCAGAGTTTCCTGGCAAGTCTGGTCTGCAAGATTTTCGTGAATGGTGGCAGGCAGTGCAATCTCAAAACCGGCCTAAGGAAGCTGATGCATCGTCACCCTTCCGTAGGAAATTTCGAAAGTCTCAGGCCGCCAAACTCTTTCTTCCACCAGGATTCCCAAGCTCCGCTGTCTATGATGCTTATCTAAATCCAGAGGTTGATGACAGCACTGAAGCTTTCCAATGGGGAGTTCCAGACGTGGAGGGACTTCGACAATTCCTCATGGCCACTATTGGGTGGAGCAAAGAACGTACAGATGAGGTTCTGGTACCCGTTATCAAGGATATGAATAAGCGCGATCGCGAAGGCACGCAAGCAAACATTACGAAGTTCTTTGGGGGTGGTGTAGGCGTAGGGGCGAAGGAAGCATTTGCACCACGACAGAGAGGGCAGGGCAGCAAACGGATGGCGGCGGCTGTGGATAGATTGAGGGCGAACGTTTCTGGAACAAGCCAAGACACGGGCCCGTCAGATACTGGTACTGGGAAGCGAAAACGAACAGCGAGAAGAGTTACCATCAGTGATGATGATGATGCTGATGCTGACGCTGATGGTGATATCGAAGATGAAGTGGATGAGACTCCAGCAGCAAGAGATCGAACCAAAAAGCGAAACAAAGCGTCTGAACAACGCTGAAGCGTACACACGATTGGGAAACCTTTTCTTATTCTTGGATTTGGAATACTGTTTCGACCGCTGAGTATTTGACGAGAAGCTTCAGTAATAATCACAATCAAGTCCAGTACCCTAGATCTAGATTCGTAGGTACCTAACTTCAATTTCATGCATATAGTGTACGTGATAGATGTAACATTCCCCATCATTCTGTCAAAACAATGTTTGTTCCAACCCATGACGTGCCATGCTACATTCTCCAAGTCCCGCACAGCTCAAGCTTCTAGGTGACCAGGATCGGTTTGGGCAAGCTTACAGGGGCAAACACAAAGCTCCAGCTTCGAGTCCCTCATACATGTACTGCATGTCTCTGACTGTAGCAGTCCGTAATTACGGTACAGTTCGTGCCTATTTACCTACCTAATTGGAGTTGGTGGGGAGGGGGAGTTTATGGGGGGTTCATGGGGGCATGGGGGGGTATGAGGGGGCTAAACACCGGTTGAACTTGCTCACGTGCCATGACCGTCGTAGTTGACGGAATCGCCTCGTTCGTGAAGGAAAGTCCACTTAGAACAAAAACTGGCGCGCATCGCCTGGCCTATCAATTTCCTATCTTGCTGCTGTACCTTGATTTCGTTTCTTTCCCGTCGTTTGTTCTCTTAACATTCGGTTTCGCATCTTCGCCTCAATCATGGATCAACGAGAGCTCGAATCGCGCGTCAAGGCGCTCACCAAGTGCGTGGCTGCCAATGAGCCACCCGAGAACGCCATCAAGTTGCTCGATACGTTGAAGAAGGAGGCAAAGCCTACTGAAGAAATGCTTCGGGTAAGTCGAACTTTTTGTCGCAATGGCAGAGATGAAGAGGATCTTCCTACATGCCTTTTGGCCTGCTCCCTGGAGCCTAATACTTTACGGTCCTTTGGATGGCCGCTTCTCGGTTGATGCACATTTATGAAAATGCGCCATCTTCAGATAAACGCGAGCGCAGTATTCATAGCCCTTTGCGCACCTCTTTTATTTGTACCTGTGCGACCAATTTTCTTACTGATGCTGACATTTGTATTCTGTCATGTACAGGCCACTCGTGCAGGTGTTTACGTGGGAAAGCTTCGATCAAACCCCAATAAGGATATCGCCCGCGCCGCCTCCGAACTCGTCATCAAGTGGAAGAAGCTCGTCGAACAAGAAAAGAACTCGAAGCTTCAAAAGGCAAAGGCATCTCCTGTGCCAGCCCAAAACTCGTCTCCTGCTCCTCCCTCAACGGCCCACAGTGCCAAGCGTGTGTTCAAGGGCGATCCCGAGAAGCGAAAATTCGATAGCGACGGCGTCGACATCAAACGCACCGACTCTAACACTCGAAACCAATGCATTGGTCTTATTTATAATGGACTTGCCTACCGATCGACCGCGCCAGAGTCTGATGTCATCGCCAAGGCCGTAACCGTCGAACACGCTGCTTTCAGTCATTTCAAAGGGGAGGGTGTTGAGTACAAGAAGAAAATCCGGTCGCTTTTCGCTAACCTCAAAAACAAATCTAATCGCGAGCTGGGACGCCGTGTTATGACAGGAGAGATTTCGTCAGACAGGTTTGTCGGGATGACAGACGAGGATTTAAAGAGCGAGGATCAGCGCAAGAAGGAAATTGAGCTGGAGAAGGAGAACATGAAGAAGGCCCAAGTCCCACAGGAAGAGAAGAGCATCAGTGATAGTTTGGAGTGCGGTCGGTGCAAGAAGAAGATGGTCAGCTACACGCAAGCTCAGACACGCAGTGCTGATGAACCTATGACCACATTCTGCGAGTGCATGAATTGCGGCCATCGCTGGAAGGTATGTGTCATGCAGCTCGCTCGCAGCTCAAGTACACCCAATCAAAGATTCAAGCTAACACCTCATGATAGTTCTCATAAACTCTTTTTTGGGGTCCCTTTCTTTTTTTCTTTTTCTTTTTTGTCTGTTGTGGAGGAGGCGTTTCTTATGAGCTCCTCGGCAGACTTTATACGGGGCGTGATATACATATAAGGGGGGTTCCGGAGTTTTATGGGAATCGGGGTTGCGGCTTAGACTTGTACCAAGAACAAAGACAAATGGGGCGCTGTATGCCTTTTTTTCTATTTCATCTCGACAAATTCAAAAGTTCAAAGGCGAGATCAAGGGTTCCTCAGTGATTCGTTGATCATGGACAGGACATGCAAACTTGGTTACAGCCCCTCGCTTGGAAACGGAGAGTTGGGTGGGTGACCTAGACTTTTTTTTTCCTTCTTCATGTTGCTGTATACAATTTGTTATTTTATTTATTTTTTTCCTTTATTTTTTTTTCTGAAGGTATCTTGCGTCCTATTTTAGTTTTGGTTCTTGGGGTATTCCTAGCTCAATAAACAAGTCGCTCGCCTCCTCTCGACCTTCCAAGCTCATCTCTTTAATGTGCTTCCAGAATTTGCTAAGATGTCTTGTCCCTGAATCGCACAGGATTGTGACTACAGTACTCCCAGGCGGGAGTGTCATGGCTGTGGCAACTGCAGCGGCGCAGTTGACTGAGCTGCTGCTGCCCACGAAGATGCCGTCGTGCTCAACCAGCCACCGCGCCATCTTGCAAGCCTGCTCGTCTGTCACCCTGACGGCGTCGTCGAGGAGCTCTCTCCCCACCTCAAAGTTTTGCGTCAGGCGTGTGATGCCGATGCCTTCTACCATGGTGTCGACCTGTTGCCGACGTCTCGTGCCCTCGCGCTCCGTGGACGAATACATGACTCCGTGGCGGACTTTGTTGTACAGTCCACTACCCTGAGGGTCTGCAAGAATGATCTTGACATTAGAAAGCTTCTGCTCCTCCTTCAGATACTTGGCGATGCCAGACACTGTGCCACCTGTGCCAGCGCCGGCAACAAAGGCATCCAGGTGGCCTCCGCTGGTTTGCCTCCAAATCTCCGGTCCGGTGCCACGGAAATGTGCCTGCCAGTTGGCCTCGGATTCGAATTGGTTGGCAAAGAAGCCCTGGCTGCCATCCTTGTGCTTCGCAGCATGCTCGATGGCATACCGCTTGGCCAGGTTCACAAAGTGGTCGGGGCTGGTGATGGGAGCCACGGGAACACGCTCGACAGCGGCACCAAGCTGCAGCAGCAGATCCGATTTCTCAAAGGCTTGGTCATCTGGCATGAAGATGTGCGCACGGTACCCCTTTGCGCGAGCAAGCGTCGCGAGGGAGATGCCTGTGCTGCCGACGGTTCCCTCGTAGATAGTGTCGCCACGATGAGGCACAAGAAGGCCTTGCGCCTCTGCCTCGAGAATCATATTGAGCGCGACTCGGTCCTTGGGACTGTTTCCGGCGCCGTTAAGGAACTCAGCCTTTGCGAGGATTGTTCGGCCTGTAGCATCAGAGAGGGACTGGATCTTGATGAGCGGCGTGTTGCCGATGCAAGCTTCAATGCCGTCTCCAATGACGATGGCGTGGGCAGCGGGAGAGGATGAAAAGTAGGCTCCTGACGATTCATGGTCTTCCAGCTTCACAGGCGTCCAAAGGAAACTGCTGCCGCGGCGAGCGCCGCTGGTGCCTTGCGAGCGGCGCTTGCGCTGGTAACGACGCTCGAGGTCCGGATAAAAGTCCTTGAAGCCAAGCGTTACCAGGATGCCGGCAGCGAAGGCGAAGGCGACGGCGGCCGAGCCGTAGGCCTTGGGATGGTCACTCAGAGACATATAATAGCAGCAGAAGATAAAGCGCCCTTTAATCTGAGTCTTCTAAAGCAATGGAAGTGATTGGGGGGGCTGAAGCTTTGGGCGAGGCCAGAGGGCTCATGGCATGATACAGAGGCGAGAAGGTCTCTCTAATAAAGTCGTGGGTGAAAAGTTGGACCCACGGTGAATATTTCGTCATCTTTATTCACGCTCCAACTACCTTGCTCTTACATAGGTACTAGTAACTTCACACAAAGGCGTCATGAATTGATTGCGGGAAAGACAACAAGAATTGATAAAACTACAAAATGAATTTGAATATTTTCTCTCAATTTTTCTCCAAGGCTATTTTCTTCTTCTTTCTCATTAGAGAGCTTAGGGAGACGAAGTTAAGAAATTGCTCAACTAGCTCACACCTACCAATTCGCGAAGTTGAAAAGGTGGCGAATCAACAATATGAGTTACCCTGGAAGGACATATATAATGCTATCAATACACGGGCAGAAAACACTCGCAATAGATAGTCTGCATGGGATCTGAAATGACTGGTAATTGTTTACGGGTTTTAAGAAAGGAACACAAAGTTCGCATAGTTATAGGATTGCAATAATATGCTTCTCTGTCTGTGTGGGCTGTCGTGGTTATTTCAGTGTCCAGACGGGCACGAGCTGCAAAAAAGGGACACTCTGATGTCTCATGTCGCAAGCTCTATACGCAGACATGCATGTATAGCAAAAAGAGAAAGTCATCGACCACGACAAGAGAAGACTCTACGAGAAGAAAAACCCAAAAAAAAGAAACGACACCTGCAGGATTCGAACCTGCGCGTGCGAACACAATGCCTTGATATGCGTTTATAGCAGGGCATCGCCTTAACCACTCGGCCAAAGTGTCTGTTACTTGTTGGTCCATTGCGCTAATACTATATATATACCACAAACACCCTCCCATTTCGAGGCTTCAGAGGCAAAGATTGAAGGTGACGATCAAATCGAGCTTTGGCTGTTTTTGCCTGGTATGACGCTCTACTCAACGCGCATTTCAAATTCAACTCTTCTGCTTCCATTTGCTCTAAATCAATTGCGACAGACTTACAAGCCCATCCCGAGGCTCATACACAGACTGCTGAAAGAGGAAATGTCTCGTATGACTCAATTGAGCGCCTCCATTCCGCTTTGGCACGACAATTCATCCAACAGGTACCTCGTACTCTCGCTCCATTCCCGAAGTGCACCCGATCCTCTTTCGCAAGCTCGGACCTCCTTCGACGTTTTGGTTCCGCTCCCACCTCGTCCAACCTGGTCGATCGTCACCAGCCGCGGGTCTAAATAAAACGGTTTGCCATAAAACCCCATGATGCTGCCGTCCCTCACGATCCAACGATAGCAGCTTAACATGGATTCCCCAATTGTGTCGCAGCTGTTCCGTCAGCTGTTCCGGCACAGGCCCCATGGCTGCCAGGGCCAGCTCCCGCGGCTGGGCAATGCCTTGCGGGCTGGTGGTGGTGTTGGTGGTGTTGAGCTCTATAACCGAAGACGCAATCATGGCCACCAAACGAGGTCCTACGTCGCTCGACCCTCCCGTGACCGTGGCATGAAGACGAACGAGAGTCGGTGGCAGCAGCGCACCCATATTCTTCCCGAGGATCGAACGGCCGAGTTCGCAGAGTATCCCTACATCACTTTACCCGAGCTCAAGCAACGTACCGAACGACCTCGCAAGGTCAAGATGCTGCTCCGCGACTTCATCGACGGTAAGATGAGCTGCTCAATTGCCCTCAGCGCCGTTACTGCGAGCTAATAAGGGCTGTAGATAGTCTGTATAACCCTCACTACGGCTACTTCTCGAAACAGGCCGTCATCTTCAGCCCTGGAGAACCCTTCGACTTCACCTCGATGCGCGACGAGATTGAATTCCAATCCGTCCTGGGAGAGCGCTACACCGAGTTCGAGGACCTTCTTGACGATAGCGAAGGCGACAACCCCACGCGCCAGCTCTGGCACACTCCTACGGAGCTCTTCCGCCCTTACTATGGAGAGGCCATTGCCCGCTACCTCGTCTCCAACTACCGTCTCACCACCTATCCCTACCATGACCTTCTCCTCTACGAGATGGGCGCTGGCCGCGGTACCCTCATGCTCAACATTCTCGACTACATCCGTGAGGTCGATCCCCAAGTCTACGCACGCACGAAGTACAACATCATCGAAATCTCTTCGTCACTGGCCGCTCTCCAGAACCACCATCTTCTCTCTTCTGCTGCTTCCCGCGGCCACGCCGACAAGGTAGAAATCATCAACCGCTCCATCTTCGACTGGGATCAGTACGTACCATCGCCATGCTTCTTCCTTGCCATGGAGGTTTTCGACAACTTCTCCCACGATGGTATTCGGTATGACGTGACCACCGAGGAGCCTCTGCAAGGCCACGTTCTTGTCGATGGGGATGGGGACTTTTACGAGTTCTACGTTCGAGAGCTCGACCCCATCGCCGCCCGCTTCTTTCGTGTCCGTCACGCTGCTACGGGGGGCAACTATCCAAAGCCTTATCCTAGCAATGCCATGCTGCGCTACCTCTCCACCAAGATGCCCTTTGCGGCCAACCTCTCTGACCCGGAGTTCATTCCCACTCGCCTCATGCAATTCTTTGATGTCCTCGAGAAATACTTCCCGGGTCACCGTCTCGTCACCTCCGACTTTGACTGGCTGCCCCAAGCTGTCAAGGGGCTGAATGCGCCAGTCGTTCAGACACGCTATCATCGGCGCATGGTACCGGTGACGACTCCATTGGTATGTTCAAAAATCTCGACAGAAAAAAAAACAATCGACTTTTTTTTTTCTATGTGCTTGAACTTGGGAACAGAGACGACTAACACATTCTTCTAGGTCCACCAGGGTTACTTTGATATCCTGTTCCCCACTGACTTCCGCATCACCGAGGCCCTCTACCGCGCCATCACTGGCAAGTTGACGCGGGTCATGTCTCACGGTGACTTCATGGCCAAGTGGGCGTACGTCGAGGATACCGAGACGCGAAGCGGCGAGAATCCTCTGATCTCGCATTACAGCAACGCCAGCGTCCTAGTAACCGTGTAACAACATCATGATGTAAAGATAAATAAATAAGAAAATTCAAGTGAATAAATTGGGAAGCGGACATGCATGAGAGGGCCTGTATCTGTCAGATGAGATAAAATTATACCCAGCCGCTAAGGAACATGTCATATTCTATTCTGGAAAATACAAACCACTCAACAACGACTCTTTCATAATGAACGCATTTTCCGCTTTGACATGTACCATTTTGCATATAAATCTCTACATTATCCCACGCATTTAACTGACCACACTCGAAAGCCGTCCGTCCATTTCTTGTAGTTACAGGACATTTAAACTCCTACGAAACCGAGTATAGAGCATTGTAACAGACATGAAAAAGCCTCTCCTTTTGATTGATGTGAGGAGTTTTCCCTTGTTTTTTTCTTGTTTTACATTTCAATATTACCCATCCTATAGCTTCAACTTCTCATTGAGCCACTTGGTCGCCGTCTCAACACCATCGTCAATGTTTTCAGGCTTGGTGCCCTGGCCCTGTCGTGAGGGCTCCTTGCCTCCTGACTTACCACCGATAACTTCGGATACGGACGCAGCCCACTGCTCAGCAGTGACACCTTGGGAAGACAAGTGCTGTAGAATTATGTTAGCCAATTTATTCGTCCTAAGCAATCACGTAGACCGAGACTTACAGTTCCCACAAAGACACCGTGAACAACAGCGCCTTCTTCCTTGCTTCCACCGAAGAGATATACAGTCTTCTCCTTATCCTTGCCCTGGAAGTGCTTGACGACCTCGGTCAAAGCCTTGGGGTTGGCGCTGACGGGCAGACGACCCACGAACCACTTAGCCTCCTTGTTCTGCTCAAAATGCTTGAGAACGGCGTCAAGAGCAATCTTGGCCTCAGCCTTTTGTCGCTTCTTCTGCTCCGTAACAACTGATGCGGAGATCTTCTGGAAGCGCTTGTTGAACTCCTCCTTGGTAAGGGTGGAGATTGTGAGCTGGCTAAGCTCCTGGGAGACAGACTTCAGCTGAGCCTCCTTCTCAGCACCGAAGGGCAGCTTGTCAAGAGCATCAAGCTTCGTGGAGAACTCATTGGCCTCGCGCTGGACACGGTGGGCCTCTGCACCAGTGTAGGCAATGATACGGCGGATGCCCTTGGCGATGCCGCTCTCCTCGACAATGATGAGATCCTTGATCAAACCAGTCTCTTCGACGTGTGTGCCACCGCAAAATTCGACACTGTACTTGCGCCATTCCACATTCTTGAGATCCGCAAGCATGGTGTCAATGTCCTTGCCAATAGAGACCACACGAACAGGGTTAGGATAAGTCTCGCCAAACACAGCACGGCAGCCCTCAATCTGGCGGGCGAGGTCAAGATCGACATCCTTGGCGTAAACCTTTGAGTTGTCGCGGATGTATTGGTTAGATTTATCCTCAATCTTCTTCAACTCGTCAATCTTGACACCAGTCTTGTGAGAGAAATCGAATCGAAGCTTGTCGTCATCAACAAGTGACCCCTTCTGGTTGACTTCGTCGCCAAGAACCTCACGCAAGGAGTGATTGAGAATATGGGTTCCGGTGTGGTTGTTGCGAATGGGCGCTCGGCGGAGCTCATCGTATTCACAGATGACCTCATCACCAGACGATAGGACACCCTCCACGACGTAGCCGCTATGAAGGATATAGCCTCCAAAGTTCTGAACGTCCAAAACATTGAAAGAGGCAGACCCGTCAATGACCAATCGACCAGTATCAGCGATTTGGCCACCAGACTCAGCGTAGAAGTTGGTGTTGTCAAGCAGAATGCCAATAGCAGTCTGCTCGGGAAGGTCCTTGGTGGACTGGTGGAAGGCCTTGCCGTCATAGATCAGCTGTACCTTGCCCTTGCTGTCGCCCTTGACGAATTTGGCGTCATCGTTGGTGCGAGCGACGTTGCGTTCTTTCTCCAGCTCAGAAATTTGATGCACATCGAGCTTGGAGAAGGTCTGGACGGATTCCTTGACGGCCTTGCTGGCCTCGCGGGCCTTAATTCTGGCAGCCTCAACTTCCTCATCGATGATCTCGAGGTTTCGTTCCTCCGCCATCAATCGAGTGAGATCGACGGGGAAGCCAAAAGTATCGTACAATCGCCACACAACATCACCCTCCAGCTTCTTGGAGCCATTGGTAGCAGCCTCCGCAGCATACTTCTCGAATTGAGCCTCTCCGCGATCCAGAGTTCGGGCAAAGGCAACCTCCTCCTCTTCGAGGATTTCCCTGATGTCCTGCTGCTTCTTGACCAATTCGGGAAATTGCTCACCCATCTGGTCGAGAAGAGCAGGCAAAATCTTGGAGAAGAATGAACCGATGTCGGCATTGAAGTACTTTCTGGCATACCGGACACCACGTCGAAGAACTCGTCGAACAACGTAACCGCGACCGTCGTTGTTGGGGACGGCACCGTCAGCAATGGAGAAGGAGAGGGTTCGGATATGATCGGCAATGACTCGGTAAGCGGTATCAATTCCATCGACGTCGTCCTTGCCGTACTTGTCGGTGTAAGGTCGAGCACCAGTGACTTGCTCAATCTGCTTGAAGAGGGGGGTGAAACAATCGGTGGCATAGTTGGAGATGGTATCCTGGAGGGCAGAGACCAGACGCTCATAACCCATACCAGTGTCGATGTGCTTCGCAGGAAGAGTCTTTAGGCTCTTGTCCTTTTGGCGATCGTATTGCATAAAGACAATATTCCAGATTTCGACAACAAGGGGGTCGTCCATGTTGACAAGACTGGCAGCATTTCGGCCGCCAACCTTGTCGTAGTGAATTTCACTACAAGGGCCGCAAGGACCCTGGTCGCCCATCTCCCAGAAGTTGTCCTTCATGTTACCGGGGATGATATGGTCCTCAGCAACGCCCACGGATTTCCACAACTCCTTAGCCTCCAGATCAGGTTCGAGGTTGAGCTCGGGGCTACCTTCGAAATATGTGACATAAAGACGGTCTGGGTCAAGGCCGTACACCTTAGTAAGAAGTTCCCATGACATGTTGATAGCCTCCGTCTTGAAATAGTCGCCGAAAGACCAGTTGCCCAACATTTCGAAGAAGGTGTGGTGGTAGCTGTCCTTGCCGACATCGTCGAGATCGTTGTGCTTGCCACCGGCACGAATACATTTCTGAGAATCGGCGGCGGCCTTGAAACTGGCCATGGGATCGGTCTTGCCAATGGTGCCGAGGAAGATGGGCTTGAACTGGTTCATACCGGCGTTGGTGAAGAGCAAGGTGGGGTCATTGTGAGGAACGACGGAAGAGGAGGGAACTGCAAGAGCGAAGATGTTAGTAGGCATGAAAAAATAGGGACTCGAAGTGAGAGAAAGGATCAGGAGAAAAGAAGATGGTCTATTCAAGTCCATTCATGGCAGTAATGCGGCGTGCCCGCACTTGCAAAAGATGTTCTCGTACCTATAGTGTGACTCCTTTGCTCGAAGTAGTCGAGAAAGGTCTTGCGCACGCGCGCAGCGGGCCACTTGGGTTCGGCCATTGTCGCAGTGCAAGTCGAAAACGCCCTCCGACGAAGAAAGAGGAGGAAATTGGGCGCGGCTTGTCGCAGAATGGTGGTGGTGGGTGAAGGGGGACGAGGGGCAAATTTGTAGTTGAAGATGTTTGAGTCGGATGCGTAGTGGTGGTTCTGAGAGTAGTGGTGGTGGAGGGGTCGTCGCTGTGGTGGCGCTGGCGCTGGTACTGGCACTGGCGCCGGCGGAGTGTAGAAAGTTCTACAAGAATGAGTCAAGAATACATAAGGCCCGTTCCCGCCGCCGCCAACGGCCCAGCTCCATGACAGCTGAAGCCCGCGCCTGGCCGAGCTGCCTCTGCCGCTGCCGCTGCCTATCCGCATCATATTGACCTTATCAAAAGCCAGGAGAGGAGAAGGACGCACGCAGCGAAGTCGCTTCAATTCAAACCCTGCATCAATTCCACCAGCCTCACTTTCAATCGCTTATCGCTGCCGAGACCCTTCCCGTTTGCGCTCCGCTCCCCCTCTCTCCGCTCTGACTTGTCCGTTTGTCTGCTTGCTTGCTTGCTTGCACGTGCGAGCGTGTGCGAGTGTGCGGTGCGTGCACCCTGTTGGAGTTGTCGCCTTCGACGCTGTTGTCGCCTTCGCCGTTGCCTGCTTCCCTTGGATGTGAAAAAGGTGAGGGCGGTCCCCTGAAAAAAGCGTTCCAGGCGCGGGGAATTTCATCGGCTCCAGCACAATGATGCTGCACGGAGCGCAATCTCCATCCTCCGTGTCGCCGGCCGCTGCCGCTGCCACGCCCGCCGCCGCCAGCCATGACACAGATGCTCTCAACCAACAAACGAGGATGCGACGTCGGAAGAGAAAGGCCGATATACAGGATAATGAGCGACTATCGAAGCGCATGAGCATTCTTAATTTAGGTATGTTGTTGCGCTCGCACTCTCTTTTCTTGTTTCCCTCCCTACCCTTACAATGCTATAATAATAATAGTAATAATACCCCAATAATATGCTATGCATATCCGTTCGTTCTGTTAGTCACAAATCGCTGACACCCCGCAAATAGAGAGAGACTGTAGCAAGCTCTACGTCCCCGTTGAGACCCCCTCGCCATCCAGAACTGTTACTACCGCCGCCACCTCCGCCAGCACTACTCCTGCCAATAATGCATCCTCATCCAGTTCTCATAGCAATTCTGTTCCTGATGACGTGATGCAACTAGACGACTCGAAGCACAAAGTCTACATTTACAACATCGACGACGAGCTCTCATCTGACAGCGACTCTGAGGATGCCAAACTAATCTTCCTTCCCGATATCGAGAAGCACCTGCGCGACAATCGAATCCCTCCTTCTGTCCTGGCTAACAAGGATGGCGAGCTTGCTGGCATGCAGGTCGTGCTCTATAGTGATCCAAAGTCCTTGTCAGTTCCTGAAGACAAGGACAGTGTCCGCAAGGCCATTATCGAATCGCGTCGTCGTGTGAGGGATCAACAGCGTTTGCAACAGGAGGGTAAGACCCCTTATACGAGTTCCACGAGTCCCACGAGTCCCACGGCTCCCACCACGATAGCCACAATTCCAGCATCCTCTGCAGATAAGACGAACAAGGATGTCAACGTAACCTCGGTTGGCCTTGACTTTGATGCGATGGACGTGGACTAGAACACACCACTGACTTCCTAGACGTTATATGTACATATATATACCCAGGCGCAAGTGGGAGTTTCGGATATTTAGCGACGCGGAGCTTTGCTATGGCCTCCGCATCTTGCAAGACAAGACATTGGGTATTTTGAATCGTTTCTTTTACTAGGATATTTAGGTACATTCTATCGGTGTGCCCAACCCAGGCCAGGCTCAACATCAATCAATACATACATTGTCCCTGGACACACTGCGCCGTTTCCCTTCGTTCATCATCATGGATCTCAGTGCCAGCCAGCGATCAATAAAAAAAATTCAAACTCCAAACCGTGGTTTCCCCTTGCCCAACCTGCTTTCCCACTATTGCCGCATGGCCGCCGGCGGAGGACCGAGAGGTGGTTGATAGTCGGTTGGCTCAGCATCCCTCCGATCTTGCATTGGATCGACCTTGCTCGCTCCGACAGGAGGTTCATACACCGGAGGACGGCTCGGGTCGTAAACTGGGGGAGGCACATTGTACATTCGGTATCCGTAATTGTCAGGTGCAGAATACATGCCGTAGATGGGTTGAGGCGGTACGTAGTTGGGATCGTATTGGGCTCGCATTCGTCTGCTCACCAGAACCTTGATGCCGGGTTACGAGTGATTAGTACTAGGTCTCTGATAAGAATCGAGTAAGGCAGAATAATGGGTGCTCACTCGGTGGTATCCCAAAGGCTGCAAGCCTTTCTTCAGCCTTGATTTTGCGTGAAAGTGGCCGATGATGAGCCAAGAAAGGAAGAGGACCGTTATTGTGCTGAAAATTGTCCATTTAACAATCATGCCAGTCTACGACCGCACGCTTTAATTAGCATTATCCTTGCGCCAACTCGGAAATCGAACCAAGGCCATACATCACTGTACCACCAATAAACACCCTCGTCATCCCAAACCCGATCATCTTCGTTGGTTGTTGTGTTGGTATCATCAGCGCGATGCTGTAGCAAGGCCAACTTTGCGAAAGTCGCCATGGTGAATACGTAGGATGCGCTCCCCTTTTCAAAATAAAGGGGAGAGGGAAGATGGGAGAGGGAAACGAATTAATCGACCGAGGGTTTGAACGTGATTTGGATGAATAGAATGAGAAGAAAGGGAAGGTGACTGCTTGGACTTCGCGTCGTCCAGGTGATCGACGTATCTTGGACGGACCGGGGGGGCGGGCTAGTGGTCTGTGGGATGTGAGATGGAGTGACGACCCGATGAGAGGCAGCCAACGAAGTTCGTATGACCAACAAGCGAATCAAACCGAGGAACAAGCTTCTCAAAAAAGAAAAAGAAGAAGAAGAAGGACAAAGAATAAGGCTACGCTGTAAGATTAGATAGCGGAAGGATGTGGATGATTTGCTTCATCATTATATGCAGTGAAGCAGCTGCGGCGGCTAGCGACATGGTATTTATTATCGGCTCGTAATCTGTACCACGTACTATATCTGGATCGCATTTGGTCGCCATTCTACATACCTACCTAACTCAACGTTACAACTTGGGGAGGAGACCTTTGCGGCAGCACCGAGATCCATTCGTGGCTGATGAGAGGAGGGGGGCCTCTTCTGCGGCAACTCATGTTGCAGCTCACGCCTCGAACCGTCACAGCTGAGTAGTCCAAGTGTCACACCTGGTCTAGGGAATGTGGGAATAAGGGAATGAGGGGGGGCCACTGGCCCACCAACACCCAGTTGTCCAGTGTGGTGATGCGTCCAAAATCGCATACACAATCTCGATTCAATGAGAGCCTTCTGCGGGAATCCCGGGGAATAAGATGCCGAGCAAGATAATTGGAGTCCAAGTCAGTCTCTTCAATCAACCTTCCTTGGAATACACCAAGCTACCCACAGCAAGGTAGGGTATCAACAAATAACACAAGATCTATACCTCCCTAGGTAGGTAGTTTCCTTGTGTCCTTCATGCTACAATCGCCGACTCCCCCCCAACCTACCTGCAACTCATAGAATGCACTCCTCAATCGGTTCCAAGACGCAAACCAAAATTCATGGTATGCAAACATCAACGAAGGGCAGGGGGACAAGAGGGTTGACAGAGATTAGTTCAGTTTGCCAAGGCCCCGATGTCTCCATATCGGCCACTTCTCTGCGTAGCATCAAGATCAAACCAAGACACCGGATGACAATCCCAGCGTAGCCGTCAGTACCGTGGTGCGTTTCCTCTTCAGCCATCCTCAACCATTATCCCTGGTGCGGAACCCCTGGCTTTGAAACCCATGCCTAAAAGTGTCTCACAACACTGTTGTCTCAAGTTAAGAGTCGCGAATGCCGACGGCCCTCTCTCTGTCTTTCTCTCTCTCTCTCCCCCTCCCTTCTTTCATCCCTCCTTTCCCCTGGCGCCCATTGTCCACCGGAATCCAACCAAGTCTCCGAGGCCCAGCGGGCATCCGTGCCAATGCGGCTCCCCCGAGTCGAAATTCACCTGCTTTTCCCGCCAAACATAAAGGAGAGAGAAAGAGAGAGAGAGAGAGAGAGAGAGAGAGAGAGAGAGAGAGAGAGAGAGAGAGAGAGAGAGGTAAAAGCTACGTATTGTACATTCTTTGTCATAAAGAATGCCTGGAAGTGAGTGGGAGGTGCGAAAATGTCTCCTTAGATCTAGACTTATGCCCATGCGGGCTTTCAATACATAGACTACTGTACATTCATACATCCGCCGTTCGGAATTATTCGGAGTGTTCTGCTTCTTGTCAATCAATGAAAAATCCAAATACGCCATCGCTGTAATGCTTTCCCTTGAGAAATGAAAACGCCCAGCCTGCCATTCTCCTTCCTTGTGCCTTCATCTTCCATCGTCCATCCTTTCATCCCTCGCTCAGCCTTTATGCCTTTCCCCGCGTCTACACTCTCCATCCAACATTCTTCATCCTACAAGAAAGCTGCACCGCCCGCCGCCCACTCCCCAAACGCTTCCGCGCCCTCGCGACCATTATCCCGAGGTGGGTTTGGTGGTAGGCCCTGCTCCTGTCTTCGCATCTCCTCTTGCTGTTGTAGATGCCTCTGCTGCAAACGCTGTCGCCACCAGAGGAGAAATACAAGTGCGAAAGTAACGCCAATGATTAAAAAGCTCTCCAAAATCCCATCATCTTCGCTCATCCCCTCACCACCGAGAGGATCATCGTACAGGTTGTCACTGTAAAACTCCTCGTCGTACTCGAGTGCTTCATCTTGAAGGAAGTTGGCAACCCACTCGGAGAAGGATCGATGTTTTTTCGGTTCTAGATATCTTAGTAAAAGCCCTCCAAATATAGGTAATACACATTATGTAGTGACGGGGTGCAGGATAACTCACTTGGTTCATCTTGGATGGAATGAATTGGTCCATGCGTTAGGGTGTTCCACGCACTTCGGGCGCGAAGCTTAAGAAGACTAAGTGTAACTGGGAGGTATGCCTCGTCGTTGACTTCCAACGCTTGATCATAGTATCTCTTGGCAAGATGGAAGTCCTGTACAAGCCCCACGCCATTTTCATGCATCCAACCCAGATTAAATAGTGCTTGGGCACTCTGGGAATAATCAGAAGCTCCGGTGTAGCACTGCACTGCCTTGGAAATATCCGGCTTGGTGCCAACGCCATAGAAGTAGTAGTCACCCATCTTGACAAGCGCGTCAACGTTGGACTGCCGGGAGGATCGCGTCCAGTAAATAAGCGCAAGTGTAGGGTTCGTCAGAATGCTCTTGCTCTCTTCATGATGTTGGAGTGAAGAGAATAGGGGCAACTGAGACTGGACCGAGTCCAGCATGTATGCAACGTTGGTCTGGGCCTTCTCATAGCCCTGCTCAGCAGCCAGCAAGTATTCAAGCAAGGCGAGCTCGTACTCACCGGCCTCGTATGCATCATTTGCGTTGCTCCATGATGATACAAGGGGCTCGGCTTTTTCTGCAACACTCTTGTAGTAGGTCAGTGATGCACCACAGAGCTTCTCCCTACCAACCCCATGGTGAATCATTTCCGCGATGTAATAGTGAGATTCAATATTGCCGTGTCGACCAGCCAGTTCGAAATAGTTATTCGCTATTCTGACGTCTTCTTGGCCACCCTGATCGAGATAAAGCTGGCCCATTTGAACAAGCGCTGGCGCAAAATCTTGATCAGCCGACTTCTTGAACAGCTCCATTGCGAATTTCACGTTCTCTTTTTTCGCGCCATAACCACGAAGGCTCATCAGACCCAGGCCATACTGGGATTGAGCATCCCCCTGCGAGACACCGAGCTCAAACCAAAATCTCGCTCTCTCAAAGTTTTGAGAAACACCATCCCCCCTCAAGTACATGCGACCAAGGTAGCCAGCAGCTTTTGAAGCGATCGATTCGATACCTTGCTTGTAGTTCTCCAGAACGCGGCCGTCCCTTTTCCAGTAACGTGAGGCTACCAGGAAAAAGTACTTTCGCGCCAGGGGTGTGTTGCGATCCAGACCACGTTCGCCTTCATAATAGATCCGGCCTAGGTTATAGGAAGCCTTGGAGTCACCCTTCTGAGACATGAGGTCCAGATACTCAATGACATCATCAATAGCGGCATTTGCATCAGACGCAGGGTTGGCTTTGTATGCATTCATACCAGCACTAGAAGCACTGGCTCCTTCACCGTAGATGCCTCCATTATCGTCCGAGATGCGCCATGCCTGTTGAATCCAAGTTCTGCCTCCCGGAGGACCATCCCGGTACCAAGCAATGGCCTTGTCAGCAACGCTTTTGTAGTATTTGACTGCAGTCTCGCAATTCTTGGTAGTCCCAATTCCAGCGTGATGTCGGAATGCGGTCGCCATCTCGGCCCGGATATCTCCCCCGATGGCAGCAAATGTGTAGTATAGCAGAGCCTTGGCCTGATCGCGAGGCACTACATCGCCAAGTCCGGTCGAATAGTAGACACCTATCATATACTGGGCTGTTGTGTTCCCATGTACAGCAGCAAGCTGCTGATAGTGGCCGAAGGCAACCTCGAGGTTTTTCGGGTGGCTGTAGCTGCCAAAAAAATTCATCTGGGCCAAGAGGAATAGAGCATCGGAGTTGTTTTGTTTTGCCGCTTCCTCAAGGAGTTGAACAGCGCTTAACAAGGGCCCGCTGATAGGAGACTCATGACTAGGAGAGGGTGTAGTTACAGGACCGCTGGGGATCGTCTTGATAATGTATCGCAGAATGGAGCCAACCAAGCCTGATGGTCGCCGTTTCCGTTGGTGGGATGATCGAGGTGTTTTACTAAGCTCGATTATGGCTGCATCAACGAGGTCGGAACCTAAACAATGTCAACACGTCCGCTCATCCTGTTCTGTTCCATCCACCACCTACCTGGTTGAGGGCTCCTACTTTGGCCCTGATCCAGCACCACGTCTGTTTTTGGCGATGCAACGAATTTATTTTGACCTCCTCGTAGGAGAGGGTCATCGTCATTGTGGGTTTCTTCGTAGTATTTAGCGTTCGTGCAAAGTCCGGAGCTTGCCTGCCAAAGCACTGGGACAAATTAGCAACCTGCCATCGCGAAATCGAGACGAGGGATAATCGCATACGGAGAAACCAGACGAGCGATTGCCGCATAATGGGCAAGGACTATATGCCTAAGTAATTAAGAAAAGCCCAGTGCATGGCGGGTTTCCAAGGTCAAGAATGTTGTAGGTCTAGCTGTTAATTTCGCGGGGTGTTGATTGAGCCTCTGTAACAAGCTGTCCAGTTGAAAGGACATGAGGTAATGTGTCCGAGGCCGCTTGCCACAAACGGAAAAGCGTCAGTTACCACCTCACAATAAGCTGACTAACGCAACGTGCCGCCGTCCGTGAGGACTACATGAAAAAGTAAATGTAGAGGAACGAGGAATATTCTACATCTGTACTGGCTAGATCAAGCATAGAGTCAACGTTACTGACCACTAGACATGCACATTTGATTCATTCACACGGGCATCCGGCCTTCACTCTGTAGAGCATATAGACCAATTAGATGAAGGACTAAGCAACCACGCGCGACACTGGAGTGCGCATAAGGTGTGGCTATGGTCAGGAGAGGGACGTTTATCCAACACTGCTTCAGGAGGAAAGCTCTGGTGAAAGTGGCTGGACACTTGTTTAGCATTGGACTGGTTACAAGAATCAGCCAGACTATTAATTATTTTCTTTTTCCTTCGGTTAATTAATTAATTAATTCTACCAGCCTGTTGAGCATGGTTACGCTCTTTCAACGCGTAATAAAGAAGCCCCTTGACTGGGTCCCTCTTCGCATACACAGTATATGTAGGTGTCCCTACGGAATAACACAGCGTACTCAGCCGACAGGTGAGTGATCGCTGAGATAGAAAAAGCAAGCCCCGCGTCACGGCTGCCTAGGGTCGGCTCCAGGCTTTCTCAGCGCCCCCAAGCCACTAATGCAGCCCCTAAATTGTCTTCACTCAGCACGATCAAGGTGGATGGCATGGAGTTTTTTCTTAGCGGTGGCCGGGGACCTCCGTGAACGCCAAAGTCACGGGCATCGCGTTAAATGGCTGCCGCCTAACCGCGTTTTGCGGACGCGTCTGGGTCAGCCTTGATTTCACTCTCTTCCCTGACGCTGGTCTGCGGCTTCAAGGATACGGATTAACATTAGTACAGTTGCAACCGTTGTCTAGCGACTCAACCCTGCTCAGCTCCCACGCCCCTTTATATTTACCTTATCACTGGCCCTAGGATCTTTTGAATCAACCTCCTTCACGATTCTTCCGTTTAGAGTTCCATTGTTCAGAGTTCCTCACTCATCTCGAGGACTCGTGCATCGACCATCTTGCCTCGGCGGTCTCCACCCTCGTACCATCACCATGTCGACTCTCAAGCGTAAAGCCAATTCGACTCCAAACGGGTCCGAAACAAAAAAGCCCAAGGCTAATGGTAGCATTTCTTCCTTCTTTGGGGCTGCTCCCAAGCCTGCCAATGCTGCCAATGCCGCCCCGGTAGTCAAGTTTGACAAGGCAAAATGGATCGCTGGTCTCACACCTGAGCAGAAGGATCTCCTGCAGCTCGAAATTGATACCCTGGATGACAGTTGGTTAGCCCATCTAAAGGATGACATCACCACCAAGGAGTTTCTCGAACTGAAGAAATTCTTGAACCGTGAGACAAGTGCTGGTCGAAAATGGTTTCCTCCTAAGGAAGACATATACTCATGGTAAGGCCATACACAACATCAAAGGCTTGTGTCCGTTTTATTCTAACCTTGGGTGATGCCAGGTCCCGTCACACTCCTTTCCACAACGTCAAGGTCGTCATTGTCGGCCAAGACCCTTATCACAATGTGAATCAAGCCCACGGTCTGGCCTTCTCAGTGCGACCTCCCACACCGGCACCGCCTTCCCTGAAGAATATGTACATTTGCCTGAAGAAGGATTATCCTTCGTTTGAAACACCACCAAACAGGGGTGGCTTACTTACCCCATGGGCGGAAGAGGGTGTCCTCATGCTCAATACCTGTCTCACCGTGCGGGCACATGAAGCCAATTCTCACTCTAATCGGGGCTGGGAACGCTTCACTCAGAAGGTGATTGATCTTGTCGCCCAAAAGCGGACACGAGGTGTCGTTTATATGGCCTGGGGCACACCCGCCGGAAAGCGAGTGCAGAAGGTTGATCGACAGAGGCACTTGGTCCTGCAAAGTGTTCATCCCAGTCCATTGAGTGCATCAAGAGGCTTCTTCGATTGCAAACACTTCAAGCTGGCCAATGAGTGGCTTGTGAAACGGTATGGTGCTGATGGAGAAATTGACTGGGCACTGGTGCCTGGCAACTCAACCAAGGCCGTCATCAAGGAGACGACGGTCAAAGCCGCAGCCAAGTCTGCGAGCAAGGAGACCGAAGTTGAGATTAAGAAAGTTGAGGCAAAGAAACCTCAGGGCAAGGAAAATGAATTTGAGGATGACGAGGAAGCCTTGGAGGAGGCGATGAGGTTGGCCGAGGCTGAAGCGAAATGATTGACTACTGGGACCAGAATTTTCCAAATGTTTTGTAGAGTTTCTGTCTTGGTTCGTGGTGTTGCACTATCTTTCATCTGTATCAACTGGATAAAGTACCAGAACGTGTCTTTTGGTGTCGGGAGGGCTGGTTGGGATCTATGGGCAGGGCCGGCTTCGAGAATAGGTTGGCAATGAGACAAATATCGCACGATTGAATAGGAAAAGGACGGCGAAGATACGGCCGGGATTTTGTACTTGTCATAACGACCACCCCCTTAATGCTTTAGAGAAGCGTCTTTTCTGTGCACCAATAAGAAGGGGAAAACGAGTTCTCACTGTTCGGGGATGGGGTAAGGATCACGGACGAGCCGAAGTCAGGCAGAAAGAATTTGCAATTCCATACCAGGCTTGTAAATGCTAGAATCTCAGCTATGGCCAAGAGGAAGGAAGTACAAGCCCCAGTAAATGAACGCCTCAAAGCTACAAGAAAGCCCTCTCCTACTATTCATGCGAATAGCGTCCAGGTAATGAATTGGTTCTCACAGTCGTTTCTCCTCGATCTCAGCAGAACTGAAGGATCACTATCTAATAAGAGTCCAAGGTTGAGGTTTGAGATTGTGGCATTTATATAACCGCGTGCCACGAACCCACACGCACATCCATGTCGCATTACGACCCCTCCCCCTCCAACTCTGTGGACTACCGATTCTGGGGTTCGGACCATTGGTGATGGGTCGTTGATACTATGGACATTCATACATATGTACGACCAAAGGTTCGTTTCAAACCCATGTTTGTCATCTGGAAAAACTGCCGCAGACAATGCCATCAACACGATGGGACGATAGGTCAGTTACGATTATCAACAAAGGCACGTGGATCAACAAGAAACGTGGGACTGGACGTTTCAGGCCCTGACACGACTAGCGAGAAGCTTTCATACGCGTGGAACAACTGGGAATAGGCTGCATGCGACCCTCGGCCAGATGCATGAAGCATGAAGGTGGGTAGTGGAGCCTTTAGAGCTCGCAGCTTTCAGAAAGGCTGGCCCCGACCAGGATCATGGATCAAGCTTGACTTGAATTATTTGACCAGTTTTCATTGAAGTGTGACCAAGTAGGAGAAGTCTCGCCATCTAATTGACGTGAACCCAAACGCCGACCCGGGACATGGGTGCCTGGTCTCCCGGAAGCTGTTCCTCGCCTTCGTTTTGGTCAATCAAAAGGTCTTCTTGTTTGGTATGACTTGCATCTCAATCGTAGCTTGGAAATCAGAGTCGCAATTGCAAGTCGATTACCGATTTGTTGGCTTCGAAACATCAACACGAACGAATCATCGGGGGATATCAGTTTGTTGACCAGGGGGAGGAGGGAGAGTGGTGCTCACGCACAGTAGGCAATTGCCAACTCATCAAATAGACCACTTCGGATGGCTGCGTGAAGTCCCATACAGCCTGGTTCCAGCCAGTTGCAATGCTGGCTGAAGGTGCCCTGCATCCTAGTTTAGAAAGGAGGGGATGCGTTGGCCATGCCAACTCATGCCGTGAGCGGGCTTATTCGCTCTTTTATAACACAGGATTTCTCTTGCTTGGATGAAAAGAAAAAAAGAAAAGAAACATCCGTGTGCCAGAAGGCTCGGAATATCATTGGACAAATTCCTACCACGTTAACATCCTCGAGGCCTAAATCTGGTTACTGCTCCGCAAAGTAGCCATGTTTGACTCCATGCTTGTCATCAACGTTGAACTGGCCCCTCTTTACACTGCTTTTACGAAGGAGCAAAAGAGGTTCATCCTAGCTAGGACACAGGGTATCCTGAGTTAATCGAGATCTTGACTAGTCATAAATAGTCCGAAGGCAAAAGAAGCTTGTGCAAGGCATTGGCAGTTCGATACATATTTACTCCAGTAATTAGTACTTTATCCAGCCAAGGAGCCGTATCTCCCCAGTGTTTACGGGGGTGTGAGAATATCACCCATCCCCTCCATCTTCACAACGGCTTGTATCCAGACGTGGTGACAAAAACAAAAGTACTATACTCCAAAAAATTTGTGATCTTGATCGCCTCACATCACTTCGTCAGCAGATGTGAAGAGAGTACGTGTTGACAAATGGCTGGGTATTCTCAGCAAAACTGGGCTGTATTCAGCCAAACGGGTCTGTGGCGTTGTGACATGGCAAAAAAGAGGTGTGCAAAGCACAGCTCACTTCCCGAGGCTTTCATGGCAGTAAGTTGAAAGGATAGACCAAATCACACACTTGTTCCCGAGTTGGACGGAGGGAGGTAGTGACACGGATGCTACGTTTATTAGCCAAGTCTGCCACGCCTCGCAAAAACATGAATGGCGTCAGGGCGATTACGCATACGTACGTTCAAAGTACGATGAACACAGGCAAAAAGAGAGGGAGCGCGACCGGGATGGGCTGAGCCGAAGCGAGCTTGGACAGAGCAATGCGATGACAAGATAAAGCATAATAAATCTCGAAGCTATTGATGCTTCCCTCATCAACGATTGCTTGACGAGAATGACCCAACGGCAACGAGGACTAGACATACCCTGCCTACCTAATCTGTAGGTAGGTTATTTACCACAGATAAGGTACCAGAGTAATTAAGCTAGATACTGTAGGTACTCACCTGGCGCTGTGAGTTGGTACCTGGTGTGTCCTCGTCTCCTCACGAGAGAGGTGCTGGGTAAGGTACCTAGGTATTAGGTATATTACCTGAGATAATTAAGAGCAAGTTGGAGCTCATGTGGGCCAGGATGGAGAGAAAGAAGACGCGAGGTGAAAATACTGGTCCCTGGGACTAGCTACAAGCCAATTTGGTAATGAGGTGATGGTGTCCAACCGTAATGCCAAGCTGGAAGGTGACACCCCTTCTTTCGGAACCAGGGGCATGGATCGCAATGCCGGTTGTGCTTTCCCAAGTTCGAGGGGCCTATGATCGCCCTACGGAGTACTGCGTACAGCAAGGCAGGTACTGTACCTGCTGTGGACACCCCTGCCAACCAGGCCTCATGCAGTTTCCCGTTGATTAATTGACTTTTATGTTCTCCCAGGTAGGTACCTATCTAGGAAGATGTGTAGAAAATTCTGAGGGTAAACTGCTCCCAAGGTGCCTACCCTGCCTGCCTTGCCTACCTACCTACCTTACCTAGGTAGGTAGAGACAATGGATTAGTAGACACCTATATTCCATACATGGCCTGTCAGTAAACATGTTCGTCTCGGATCAATTGCGACGGTCCAGTGCATGAGGTACACAGCAAGCAGGATAACCCAAGTGTTACCTACCCCCCTCCACACCGTGGAGGGCAATTACACTTCAACACGCCAGGGACAAAATGGAGCATGATGGACCTACAAGCGGACAACCCCATCCACTGGTTCCCTTCCACTAGTTGATGATCCACACGAAAGTGCCGCCGCCACTTGTTGGCTGGTTCCTGTTCTGTGGCCGCTAACTCATATTTAATCAATCCCCAAAGCTTTTGGCTCTTTCTTGTTTCCACTCGATAATGTCTCTTATTACGTAGGTCAGAGGTGATGAGCCAGCAACTCTGCCCATCTCCCTCTGCCGCACCACACTCTTCAGCCCACGATGCTTGTTTCGTGCCAAAATCAGTGGTGGGGAGGTTTTTTTTTTTTTTTTTTCGTCCAGCAGTGGGCAGATGGAGGAAGAAGTAATTGACTCTGTTGTCCCCTTCATTGCTAAAGAATGGCGTGTGTCCAAAGTCGATGTTGTGTCGTAGTTCGTTCTACCAAGTACGCGTAATTAAGTACCTGGGCTACGTCCTACGTCAAAAATCTGGAGGCTCAATTGACTAGTTTGCTACATACAACTCATCTTGTTATGAACCCTCTGATGGCTGGCCAATTAGATGCCCAGAGTATTATGTACTGTACTCGGTAGATATCGTACCGTATTCATATATTCTATTATCATCCACTCAAGGTCCAAGAACAAGCACTTTATGAAACGTACAGATTGCGCGGGAGATAAATCTACTGGAAGGTACGTCGTATGCCAGTACATCTCAGCGCACCCACTCCGGAGGTGTAGAGGTAAGGAATAATGCACATAATTGCAAACAATCCATGCCAATGGATTGGTGACGTTAGTAGAGGCCAACCAAGAAATAAAGTGGCCTTCCTCTTTCTCATCCAGTCATTTTGTTTTTTTTTCTTTCTTTTCGCTTCCTCAGCTTTGATCGCTGAATTGCCCACAGCTAATATATTTCATAGATCTCGCAGCTTCTTCCTTCTTCCTTCTTCCTCATCTTTGTGCATAGTAGGCCGATGATCCTCTTCTTTTCCACTTGACCCAAGACTGCTCCTTTTCGACACCCCCCGACCCGAGAAAATCCAAGGCCCCATGCGTCCACACCACTAAAGAGATTGAAATCATTGAATCCCCCCCTCCCCATGCGCCTGCAATCCCAGCTCGGCGCCCAATCTTAGTGTGGACATAGTCGCTACGTACCCTCCCAATCCCCGTCGTGCCCCTGAGCAAGCAGAAGCCGCCTTACTTGGTCGGTACGAAGCCCTGTGCTCCATTACAACCAAGTACGATGTACCGAGTAAGGGACGGAGTCCTCATCCCATGAAAGCCCCCATATTCAATGCCCCATGTCCCATGTCCCATATCCTGCCAGTCCCTCCTCCATCATCACATTTCTCTCTTCTCCTTTGCTGTCACTCTTGTGTCGTTCTATTGGGTCTTGTCCCTTGTTCTGTTCTTTCTTACTTCTCCATCTCTCATTCTTCCAGTTACGAGTCTCACACTCTTCCATCCTGACTCTTTTCACCTACCTCTGTTTTTTTTACTCTTTCTTTCTCCAGGGCCGACTTTTATTCATCTCGTGTTGAGATCGGGACTCGGTAGTACATTAGCTTGCCAACCTCGCCAGACGTACCTCCCCCCCCAACTTCACCTCATCTCCAAGCTCCTTCTCTCCCGATATCGACTCGCCTGTGTCAGATTCACCACCTCTTTATCCACACTGACATTCACGGTCGCATCCGATCTCTTACTCTAGCAGTGATTTCCCCACCTCAGAGGTCCTGATTGAGCTTCGACTTACACGTTTTTTCTTTCGCGCCATCCTTTCCGACCAAGTCGCAGTCTGTTCGTGACGGCACGGCCCCGCGACCATCTCCAACAAGGAAAAAAAAGCCCCTGATCGCTTCGCGCAACTGCAACTTTGCTTTTCCTTCAGCCTTCCCGTTTTTTTTTAGTTCTTTACATTTGGCGGTCAGTCCTCGGACGTAATTTTATTTACACCACCGCAGTTTTTTTTTTGTCCTTGACTTTATCGCCTCTTGTTCGCCTACACTACCTTGCCCACCTTCACCGTTTCTGAATCGACTCCTTTACACCAGCATTCATTGCTGCTGTCGCGCTTATCATGGCCGGCCTCTTCTCCCGCCTCAAAGGCAAGGACTCGAAAAAGAAGAAGGGTAACGAAAATGGGGACACGCTCGCCCTGAAGGCAAAATGGACTGATGCTTGGGCTCGAACATCTGTTGAGCCTGAGGAGGTTCACGAACTGATCCGATGTTGCACTGAGGAGCTCAAGGCGCGAGGTAATGATTACTTCCTGGGCTTTTGTATTTTTACCTATATTGTCAGCCTGCTAATTCTAGGTGTCTAACCCCAGCTCTGAACCTTCCTTTCGTGCTACTGCCATTTCGACCTACATCCGATCCCAGTGCCGTGCGCACTTTCGTCCGCCACTTCTTTGAAAGTCACCAGAATCTACGCGGCGAGCAACTAATCCAAGAATTGCGCATGGCGGAGCCAATGGTAAGTCACATGGCAAATGCGCATTAGCTTCCAATAGAGCAGGCTGACGTGGTTTTTCCAGGTCGTTTCCGGTGTGGCCAAATGGTGCTGGAGCCGTCTTCAGGGCGGTATCGTGGGCTGGGATGCCTATGAGCTGTTCAAGGTCGGCGAGATTGGTATGTGCATGCTTGATTTGACCGTCTTCCCCCACTTTCAACGGCTCGGCTGACTGGTCTCAGACTCGAACATGGCCCGGGATTCATTCAAGACATTCATCCCAATTAGTGTTGAGAACGGTGCCCGACAGCGTATAATCTTCGACTTCTTCGACCTTTTGGCCTCAATTGCTGCTCACGGCAAGTCCAATGGCCTCAGTGGCCGCAAATTGTCCCGAATGGCTGCTTGGTGGGCCTTCGAACACAAGGATACCAAGAAGGGTTTCGAGGGTGGCTACGACGGCTGGCTCAGGTGAGTTTTATTCAACCTTGGCAGACCTTTCCAGATACCTAAAGCTCAGCGTGATGTTATAGTGCCGCCGATGCTACAAGCCATATGTTCTTTGCATATCTCCGTTCTTTGTCCCCCGAGCAAAACGTAGGTGGTATATCTATGCTACCTATGTCTCTCCAAAAGCTCCTTCAGGAAACGGAATATCCCCCTCAGCGTCCTGAGTTGATGATGTCGAAAACGAACAAAGTTGTCATGATTGTGGACACTGTCTCGCCCACACCATTCGCACTCTTGCGCCGTGCCAACCACTTCCAATATCGAGATGAGGACCGAGCACTTCAGGAATTTTCCGAGTTCGAAGATCCCATTAAGGCGCTCACGGATGAATGCCGCAGAGTTCTTAAGGCGGTTGCTTCTGCCAATCAGTCCCAGGTTTCGAGTTCTAAGCATTCAACAAGCTTGCGTGACGCTTCATGGTCACGCTTCGAGGACATTGGCTTCTCCAGCGCCTTAGAGGAAGATGACGATGATGACGATGACAGCGCCTTTGCACCGAAGCAACCTGAGGGGCTGAGGTGGACTCCTGCCTCAGGTAATAACCTTGGGCGGCCAACGACCCCTTCGTGGGCTGATTTTCTGTCTTCTGGGTTTGTCGATGATGGTTCAAACTCCCGGCCTAACCTTCTTCTCCCCCCTGATAAGGTCCTGCCCCCAATTGAGATGCGGCCCCGACAACGAAGTTCCCAATCTCACCGACCAAGACTTGAGTCAGATCGCATGCTGGATCCTGGTGAGCTGGCCAGCATCACTTCATTCTTCCTTGATGATGCTTTTTGGTGGGTTTGGATGACCAGTTTAGCTCCAGAGGAGACTGCAGAGCGCAAGTCGGCATTTGGCCGCTGCGCAATCGTTGAGACAAAGATCACATCGGGCCGATGGTTGGTCATGGAGGAGATGATCGCTGGTGCCGCCCCAGAACCGCAGGAGGGTGCTTATATCGCGGAAAAGAAGGGCTTTTTCTCTTGGACGAGGCGCGGGAAAGGATTAAGTCGAAGAAAATCAGTCGGCAAATCGAACCTGAATGGAATTAGCCAAAGCAACGTCGGTAGCAAGGCCAGCATTGGTCCCGACACACACGCCAGAATTCAAGCTAAGGCTGCCCAGTTGCGGGCCCAGGAACTTCAAGACAGGAAAACCGCTGCCCAGCAGCAACAGTCTCAGCGAAGAGGTCGCACCGATGCTGAGTTGCTTGCCGAGAAGACAAACAGTGTTCTCACATTGCAGCCTGCCATTATCGGCGAGGCTTCGTCCGCATTGAAATGGGTCAAAAAGTATGATAAAGGCACCATCAAGGAAGCCTACATGGCCAATAGCCACGCAGGCCGTGGTTTGGCTATGTCTCCAGTTCCGTCGGAGCGATTTGACGAAGAGACACCTGTGAATGGAGGGATGAATGGGCATGACGACCAGCCTCCTGAGGTACCTACTAAAGAAACCACGCCTGCCTCGCTCCAGACCCCTCCCGTTTCTCCAAATCTCAGCAAGACGACGAGGAAGCCCGTTCCTCCGCCGCCTGCTGCTCCCACTCCCGCTCCCGCGCCAGCTCCAGTGCCAGCCCCTGCTCCTGCTCCTGCTCCTGCTCCTGCTCCTGCTACCGTCCCTACTCCTGTTCCAGTTGCGCCAGAGCCTTCACACGAAGCACCACCTCCAGCGCCGGTTGAGAAGCCAGCTGACAGCGCTCCTCCCCCTCCACCGGCGAAAGAGGAGAAGTTGAACGAGCCTTCTCCAAATATTGTAGTGTCTCCTGAGCCTACTAGCCCTGAGAGCAAGAAACAGTCGAAGAAGCTTCACAAGGAGGCCAAGGAGAATCGAGGTTTCCGGAAGCTATTCCGCAAGAATAGAAGCTCCAAGCTGCCCGACAATGCTGCTGCTGAGATCAATAATATGCTACAACCCGAAGCCACACCTGAACCTGTCGCTCAGCAGACTCCAACCACTATGGAGCCTATCTCACCCCCACAGGCGTCTGCGGAGCCTGTGCGGCCCGTCTCTCCATTATCGGAACCAGATGCTGAGACTAGTCAGGGTGCTGGGAGCAAGTTCCAGTTCACGCAAGGCCCTCTAGAGGATCAGCCAGCTTTTGTTCCCGATAGCGATGGTGAAGATGACGCCACTCCTCCACCAATCTCACGCATCCCCCGCCCGTCTCCTAGATTAGGCGCGGAGCAGCCCGAAGAGAAGCTGAGCCAGAGTGCCAGCCCTGGTGTCCAGGACCGCTGGGCTCAGATTCGTAAGAACGCTGCTGAGCGAGCTGCTACTCGCCAGCCTGACGATCTCCCCCGACCGATCTCCCATAAGCCTGTCGATGGAGATGGAGATACCAGTGGAGAAGAGAGTAAGTCTCGAATGGGACCCTTTTGAATTTGAACTGTTGCTGACCTTTTACAAAGCTATAGAATCTCGTGTTGCCCGCATCAAGGCCCGTGTGGCCGAGCTGACTGGCAACATGGAGGGAACGGCCGGCCCTCAAATCGCCGCTAACGCCCGTCGTTAAACGCAAATTCAACTTTCAGTGCTGAAGTGATTTAGCAATTCGGGTTTCTCGCTTTCTTTCGGATATTCTTCATGCAACTCACCGCTTTCATGCTCTCATTAACATGACCGGGCCTTGATACCCACTCAATGCCCAATCGCACCTAATACCAGCTGTTGCTTCCTTTTTGTTTTATTCTATCTCGTTGTCATTTTCTTCCTTTAACTTTTAACATGATACCACTAGAAAGAGGGAAGGAGAAGGAGAAAAAGTCATGCGAGCATTTTGAAAGTCCAGGGAAAGGGGAGTAACGAAAAGAAAAAGAAGAGCGAGGTACCTGGAAAACTCGTCTTGATTTGATTTTCCTTCAACCCTGGGCAAACGAAAGAGAAGATGTTTCGGATCTAATACCTAGTCTATTTGTTGTTTCAACTTGTTTCTTCTTGCCCGGTCACATGTCCCTTCGCGTCTCCGAGTTTTCAACTGTCTGCTATTTGTTTTGTTGGGTGCTTCAGTGAAGATAGGTTTTGTCTCACTACTACAAAATCACACCGCTACTGTACCCCCGAGATCAGTCTCATCGTCCTCAAGGCCGTGGGGGGGCTTGAAATGTTTTGCCTAGGTAGTTACTACAGCATCATTTGAAAAGAAGCAAGACCTCGTTACATCTACATTTGTATAATTCACACAAGCTACCTTAGGTAATCTAATGTGAGATGGAGCTTGTGACATTTCAGGTCCTCAATTATTTTGTTCGCCAGAAAAACGGGTCCTGCTATGACCGCGATTTGAGCTTTCAACTTGCTACATGTGACGTTCGCATAAAGCTACCCTAGTGCCGCGTGTTGGATTCAGAGTCGTCCTCGTCACTGGAGTCATAGCTAACCATTACGATAGCGCCATATTCTTCATCGTCTGTTGCATTTGACACTGGAGTAAGAGGTCGCGATGAGACAGTTGCCGAGGGTTCTGCAGCCACGCTCTCAGTTGGTCGTCTCGGTAATCTAGGTGCTTCTCCCACAATATGCTCCTCCTCATCAAGGACCTTAGTTGGTCGACGGGGTAGAGGAGGCTGTTCTTCTGCCAAACCAACCGGGGATGAAGGGCGCTGAGGAAGGCTTGGAGGCAGCTCTGCAACGTCGCTGGTTGGGCGGCGAGGGAGTGGCGGTTTCTTCGCAGAGTCCGACTCGGCTTGTGTTGCTGTATCGCTTTCAGGCGGTGGTGCTGACGGGGAGACAAGGCCAGGCGGAGAAATCGTGATGCCACGCAGATCATTGGCCAACTCTGCTTGGCTAGGAGAGAGTGGCTTTTTCACGCCCTGGTCTGACATCCCCTCATTGAGTTCGATGAGGTTGCCCTCACCACCTTGCTGCTCCTTCATTTTAATGAGGTCATCTTTTTCAATCTCATCACTAGCCTTGACTCCTAGGAAGCCACACTTGCGTAGTATCTCGCCAATCAAATCGGGATATCGAAGGTGACCGCTGACCGATTCGCTCAGGTTGAGGTTCTCGATGCCATTCACGTTCTCCACGGCCTGTAGGCCAGCAACACCATAGGCAAGGCTATGTGCGCGGTACAGGAAGCCGAGGACCATGTCGTTCTCCGAGTAGACATTAAAGATCTTCCCAGACACAACAGTCCGTAGGGTGCGCCAATGGGCCGGGGAAGAGGGTGCAGGTGCTCCAATTATGACAACGGTGTCGATGAGCCCGAAAGCCTGTCGCTGTGCCAGCGACTGTAGACATGCATGAATCGCTGTCGCGCCAAGAGAGTAGCCTACAAGAGTTACTGGTCGCTCACCCTGTACCTTGTTGATGAGGGCATCGGCGAGAAGCTCTCCAGCTTTTCGCGATCGATTGTGAGCTCGGTTAAAAGGGTTATCAACGTTGGAGGCAGCAGCAAGGACCTGGACAGGCCAAAGAGCTGCAAGGAGAGTGGCGAGAACTGTGCGCTTTAGAACCTCGAGCTTGATTGTGTTCCAAGCCATGGACTTCATAAGGGCCTGGAGAGCCAGTCCCAGGGCCATTAGCGACTTCAACTCATACCGCAGTGCAAATATCTCAGAATCTTGCCCCATTACACGCCATGGCTTTGTGACATCATCTTCGGTATTGAGCCAACCGTTAATCCCGATCGTGACTCGAAGCCTGTGCTCCTGCTGGGCTTTCTGTTCTTCCGTCTGGTAATCTTTTCCCCATTCTTCTTTGAGTGGGATGAAGCGGAAATCTTCAACTTCCTTGGCGTACTCATCCATCATCTCACCCTACCCAGATGTTAGTTTGAAGCTCTACCATATACTACTGCCACACTTACAGTCATCTTGGCACCGTATGCACCGAAAAGGGCCCCCACGAGAGCACCGTTCATCCAAAATATACCCAAGAAGCTCGCTACACCTCCTAATCCAACACCGCCCATAAGGCCTCCGATAGCTCCGGCAACAATGGGCGCTGCCAGGCCACCTGTGACTCCAATAACAGCAGCTCCGGCGACGGAAGCGAGACCAACTTTCCAAAGTCTGTTAAATTTGTTCTCCTGGCGGCGTTTTGCAGCTTCAGCCTCTGCTGACATTTCTTCCTTCTGCTTCTCGCCTGCGGCAGCGGACTCGATGAGAGACTTTGCAATCTCAGCTTCTTCCTGGATAACAAAGGATTGCGGAACTTCCAGTGCGGATGCCAGGTAGAGTGCCAAGACCCGCGAATGGGCAGAGTATTTGCCCGTCGAGAGGATCAGAAGCAGAATACACGCTATGGCCTCTCTTCTGTCCTCCTGGGGAATCGTTGTCAGTCTCGTTGGGATCGGATGATATAAGGCTTGAAGCGAAGCGACGTCCTGTGACTTCTCAATCTTTACCTCCCCGAAGCTGATGAGATTCTCCCCTTCCTCTGGTGTGTCCAGTTTCTTCTTCTCCATGGCCTCGAGACGCTTTCGTCTCTCATTTTGAATGTTCGTGTCGTCTTGGACGCGAACAATCTCCGCCAATTTTGGCATAATTTCCTTCTTCCAGGAGGAAAGGTGCTCCATGGCTGCCTTTTGAATCCGTTCAGCCTGTTTAGAAGCCTGGCCTCGCCTCTGCTGTTGCTCGCGCTTCGCGGCCTCGGAGTCGTTCGTTCTGTTGCTGGTCGCGTCATCGCCAGTGGTTCCCGGTGTGCCTGGAGAAACGGGACCAAGTTCATCTTCGGGCGTCTCCAGTTGGGATATCATATACTCGGCAATTTCATGCACGAGCTTGTAAAGTGCCTTACGGCGGGCGGGGTTGAGCGAGACAACAATCTGTCGCGGGTCGGAACATAGTGGCGCCATAGTTACCTGTCTTCAGGCACAGGGCTCATACATCAAATTTCTCTGCTCAAGAGGCGTAGATACGGTATCTGGGACGTGACAGTTCAAGTCTCTTCGCTGGCTATTCTGAGCAGAGGTGTCAGTGATGAAACAACGGAGCTGGTCTATCCTGGTTGCGCACTTAGGTGTTGGGCCTACCCCATACCGTTTACAGGTACACAAGCGAACTTACTAGGTGAAGTGAATGAAAATGGTATCAGTGCTAAAATGAAATTTGACAGCACCTCACGACGTTGACCTCAAGAAGGAAGTGTGTATCGAATTTCGAGGAGTCCTTGAAAATACAGGGTTTTGTTGAAAGTTGAAAGAAAGAAGCCTGCGCCATGACGAGGCTTTGCTCCCCCCCTCCTCCAGCTTGAGGCATCATCATCACGTGCTTCACCTGTGCTTTATCTTAACCCGCGTCGAATCGGACCCAACGAGCGTGTATGACGTGCAAGTTATGAAGCCAGAATTGAACGAGCACAGTTTCAATCGAGAGATCCTGCTCCATTCAATGGTGATGGGCCTTGATAAAGGAAAATGATGGTGCCGGTCGGACCTATGACTAAATTGACAGCAGCGCGGAAGTACCTTATTTACTAAAGTGAAAAACAAAATAACTTACATTAAGTAGCTGAGTAGGCAAAACGGCCTCAAATTGCTTCACCGATATGTAGACAACTCGGCCAGAGACACTATGACCTCAACTGCGTTGAAATAGAGAGTAAAATAACTAAGTAAACAAAGCTTGTAAAGTGTCTTGGTTTCACGTGAGGAGATGACTCGCAGCCGCAAGACGAACGGGGCTAGCAAACACTGCTGTGTGAACAAGTATATGGATAATGATGATACTGCCTGTCTCCATATCAATAGAATAGTTGTTGATGCGTCTCAAATTCCAGTAATCCGCGATGTGAATCTTCGTACACACAGATCAGCACAGGTTGATATATTCTGTCTAGGGTAGCTGATTCCTTATCACCAATGCTTGATAAGATAAAAAGAGAAAAGTGGTCGATGGCGATAAGATCAGCCCCACTAAAAAAATAATTATGACCGTCTGGGTGGGAGCCAGAACCACCAACCGCCTCACGCTGACTTTCTTTGCTTTCTTTGTTTTCTTTGTTTTGCCAAGCGAATCCAAACAACGAGGAACGAAAACGTACTCGTGATACAGGTCTTTCATTTCCCAATCCCACAACGATGAATGCACATGCCCTTCTCTCCGCCCAGGGTTGGCGGGGAACTGGCCACTCTCTGCACAAGACCGACGACTCGATTGGCCTTGCGAAGCCCTTACTCTTGTCTCGCAAGGACAACACTCAAGGACTCGGCCAGAAGCAGCATTTCACGAGCGATCAATGGTGGATGAACGCATTCGACGAGCAACTAAAGGGACTCGACACGTCAAAAAAGGGCATGGTGATACAAACGGTCACCTCTGGCAAACTCAACTCTCTCGACAAGAATGCCGGAAAATACTCAGTCTATTCGTCATTCGTCCGAGGAGGTTTCCTCGAAGGGACTCTAGATAAACTTAAAATTAGGGATGCGTCAACAAGCCCTGATTCAACAGAGTCGTCCGACGAGGACAGTGCCGACCAAAAGACGATCAAGACGAAAGTCACCGAGACCCGAAAGGAAACAAAGGAGGAGAGGAGGGCAAGAAAAGAAGCCAAGCAGAAACGCAAGGAAGAGAGAGCTCGCCGAAGGACTGCACGACAGGAACGCAGGAGTCTGAAGAAGGCTAAAAAGTCATCAGCAGAATCGAGTGAGGTGGATGAAGAAAAGGCTCGAAGGAGAGCTAGAAAAGAGGAAAAACGAAAGCAAAGAAAGAAAGAGGCGGAGACATAATGGGCACTAGAGGAAACAGGAATACGGCGAATTGGCATTTGCGTGGCGAAAACAAAGCATCGTTACGGCGTTATGGATGGATTATTTTCCTGAATGATACCCCCATTTTAGACGGATTGTCATGTCTCCTTTGGGACCTTGCCCGGCTTCCCTGATAGGATCCACGGCCTGCTGTCCCAGAATTCGTCTTTGATAATGTCCAAGTGCTCCACGAGAATCCGTGCTTTGGCTCGGCGCTTCTTATCTTTCTCCTTTTGAGACTTTGACTGCGTGACGGGCTCAGCCTGAGAGTCGATGGTTTCTCCCACATTGTGGCTATTAGGATCGACTAGTTCGAACTGTGCAAGGTTAGGCATCATGTTGGACAAGGAAATAAGAGAGAAAGACAGAAAGGGGGAAGAGAGGACATACATCGCGAAACACGACACTTCCCTTCTTGTAAATTTCTGGCTCATTGTTGTAATTGATAGAGAAGCGTGAAAACAGAATCTCATTTTTGTCCGCCGATAAGGTGCCCTCAACATACGGTTAGCGCAATGTCTACCTGCTTGACCGGGGCACTCACAGCGAGGGTCTTTTCGGCTTCTTTATTGTCAAGGCCGCCAAGCTGGATTAATGCCCAGAATGTTGTGTTATATAGATTGTTGATATGGCCTGTGATTGTTAGGATGCTTGCTTATATCTCTAATACGTGCGCACTCACAGTCCACTTGGCGCCAACTCATGTAGTCACGGAGGTTCTGAACGCTGGGATAGATAACTGCCCGACCGTCGAAGGTTGGAAGTGGTGATGAAAGAGGTGTATCTGGGAAATATGTCGACCAATGATGGACATAATTAGAGGTAAAAGTAGAGACAACGGTGCTCACGAGTTTGCTGCGAGTTGTTAGTCAACTAAGCCCGTTATTGCGCCTAGGTTGTTTTGGTTGTTACCTTGATCTCCTCTCGAATAACTCGCAGGTCTTATGGAAAACGAAACTGGAAACACATTAACATCTTGAGCTGGAGGAGGAGGGTGACTAGTGACAACGATATGAAGAAAAAAAATCCCCTTACCTGTACTCATCGCTGATGCCATAGGCAATGGTAATTTCGGGAATCTCAGTCACGACGGCTTTGGCTGCTGCATTCATGAGATCCAAGGCTCTGCGATCGTTTGGTTTTTCAAAGTTGTACTTGGCGCACATTCTTTTTGTTGTCAGAGAATTGTGGCCTTAATCATACATAGATTGGAACCAGGGATAATATTACTTTGTGAACCCCCGTCCATCAATTCGGACAACGATCCAAGTATTGGGAAGCAGAGAATCGGATGTCTCGAAGTTACGAACATACTCAAATCTTGAAGCAGGGATTAGATACAGGGTCTGAGAGCAGGAAATCAAATCAAAGCAAAGCACGAAACTCACTTTGAGTTCGCCATTTTTGTTGTAGTTTCTGACGCTCAAGGCAATCGTCTAGCAGAGAGGGGTCGTGTGATGTTGCAGTTGTTTGTCTGAGGCACGGAGGGACAGTGCTGAGAATTGTTAGTGCAGCTTTTGGCAAAAGCTGCCCAGCGTGCCAGCACAAAAAAGTACAAAAGCGCCGGGCCCACATTGATCTTTTGCATACACACCAGGGGTAGGCGCTATAAGCCATCGCATTGGCTGATCTCGTACAAGCTCAGCCTTGCATCTCAAACTTGGTCCTTTGCCTGTCAACGCGGCTGAGGTCGGCCGCCTTCTTTTCGGAGTCCCCTCCATACCACTCAATGGGTTGCACCAAACCCAACCACCAGTTTTTGTCGCCATGCCACAGAGTTGATGCAAGATGAATCTTCTGCTGTCGGACGATTACCTCCTTCAGGATTATCCTGAAGTCATCACCAATACAATCCGGTCGGGCCATGCATCCTTCTTGCGCTTCAGTCGCAAGGGCGACTATCTCGCCTCCGGCCGAGGCGATGGTACCGTTGTGATATGGGACCTTGAGACCATGGGGGTTGCGAAAAAGCTACGAGGCCACAATCGGATTATCACTTTTCTAAGCTGGTCAAGATGTGGCCAGTATTTGCTATCGACTTGCCAGGGCTGGAAGGCCATCCTTTGGGACCTCCAGGACGGCAAGAGGCTACGCGAAGTTCGATTTCGCGCCCCAGCATATGTTGCTGAGCTTCATCCATGGGATCAGTAAGTTGAATCCGATTGCATTTTCTTCTCCTTCTGCTTCTTCCCATTCCTATTGTCCTCTTGTTATTGTTATCACTACCGTTGTCGTTCTTAATCTTTCTTTTCTAAACCCTGCGAGCACACACTGACACGTGACAGCTTTCGATTCGTTGCAGCACTTTACGAAGAGCAACCCGTTGTTGTCGACATGTCTGAGCCCGTTGACGTAAAACATATCCTCCCCTCTGCGCCAAAACGATCGAATACAACTAGCGATGCTGCATTGAAAGAGAAGCAGGCCAAAGAAGACGCAAAACAGATGACAACGTCCGTTGTATGGACAATAACAGGCGATCATATCCTTGCCGGAACAAACAAAGGCCGTATCAACGTTATCGATGCAAAATCCTACGAGATCATCTACTCGGATAAGGTCTGCACTGGGATTATCACTACCATGCGAATTACACAATCAGGACGAGAGCTGCTGGTGAATTCACAAGACCGCATCATTCGGGCGTTTCGAATACCTAACCTTTCCGCTGAAGATTTGGACTTGGACACCTTGCAACTACCGCTTGAGAACAAGTTTCAGGATGTCGTCAACAAGCTGTCCTGGAATCACGTTGCATTTAGCTCTACGGGAGAATACGTCACAGCCTCGACATATAATAACCACGAGATATACGTTTGGGAAAGCAAGCACGGCAGTCTTGTACGCATTCTCAAGGAACCAAAAGAAGAACACGGTGTTGTAGACTGGCACCCAACTCGAGCACTCCTTGCAGAATGCGGCATGGAAACCGGGCGAATATACATATGGTCGGTTACCAGTCCACAAAAGTGGTCAGCGCTGGCACCGGATTTTGCTGAAGTTGAAGAAAACGTGGAGTATATTGAGCGGGAAGATGAATTCGACATCTATGCCCAGGAGGAAATCCATCGGCGGCGACTCGATGCTGAGGATGAAGATGTGGACGTTCTTACAATGGAGCCCTCCAAGGTTCTGGACGACGGTGAAAGCTTTCAGATGCCAATCCTTTTTAATCTCGGCGAGAGCGACAGCGAAGACGAGTTTGTCGCCGTGTCCACCGGAACCATGAGACGTAGGAGTCCAGGAGAGGGCCAGGACGCCCTGGACGAGGTTGTCGAGAAACCAGTAGCGAAAAAGGGTATAACCTCTAAGACGACCAAGGGTAGAAGACGATAGAAGCGGCATAATAATAAATGGGGTCGTATTCGTGGATACACGACAGAATGAATGGTCCCTATAACGAGGTCGTCGGTGGTGGGGAGGGGGGAGCAGTACGGAGCTCTTGGAGCTATTATGTTAGCGTCTCAAAATTTCAGGCACATTTCCAAGATTTGTCCAGCGTGATTCCAAAAAAATGTAATCCTAAACTCGCAGGATGAGTAGGAAAAAGAGGTTTCAGTGGAACAAAACAAAGCAGCTTTGTCTCGCCCGTGAAACGTGGCGCAGGTAGCGCCTGGATTTTCTGGGATGACAATAATTGGCAGACAATGCGCGTGCAAAGCAGCAAGGACTTGAGTCATCGGTGTAGGCAGGGAGCGTTGCGCAAAGGCATCTGGGGGAGGGAACGTAAGTGTACTTCGTTCACGCTACATGGGCGACAAGTGGACATAATAATGCATGGCATTAGTCGCCATTATTGCCAGGGAAATCGTTCGAACCTGGGCTTTAGTCAGCACGTGAGAGCGTGCCGGACAGGTATCCAATACTTGCACCGTTTGTAGCCTGAGGCAGGAGTTATAGAGCTTTAGGGAGAGTTTGCATTCCTAAACAGGAATAGCGCTGAAGCCTTGCTCGCCGGCCGCCTCAGGTCCAGATTCTTTCAGGCCTCCCCGACCTTCTCGCCTCAACCACGACAAAACTTTGCCCTCCACACAAAGTCATCACCACGCGTGTCGGGCATCGCGCGCAACGATACGAACATCTTCCCGACCGACTGACGACGAGCGTCCCGCGCGACTTTCGATCCTTCGCGACTTTCGAGGTGGAGGCGACGGGGGAGACCAGCCTGAGGTTCTCCTGGGCCCTCGGCCAGGACAGGCGTTGCCGTTCAGCGCCATCCATTATTCACATTTCACGCCCTTTACCATCGCTTTAGCGACTCTTTGCTGTACAAAAACGTCCTTCTTTTCGATATCTGGCACCATTTTCCTAGACCCTTCGCGCTTCACTTCGTGTCGGCGCGCGTTCTGACCTTTCCTCTCGCTTTTCGCTCCTTTTTTCTGCACACGTCCATCATATCCACTTCCGACCACCACCATGGCGAACCTTTACTTCACCCACTCGAGCGCTCCGCTCAAGACAGTGGAAGAAATCCAGTTCGGCTTGATGTCCCCCGAGGAAATAAAAAACATGAGTGTCTGCCACATTCTCTACCCCGAGACGATGGAGGAAAACAAGACTAAGCCACGCGACGGTGGCCTGAACGACCCCCTCCTCGGCTCGATCGACCGGCAATTTAGATGCAAGACCTGCACCCAGGCAATGGGCGAATGTCCTGGCCATTTCGGGCACATCGAGCTCGCGAAACCGGTGTACCATCCCGGTTTCATCAAGAAGGTCAAGAAGATCTTGGAGATCGTCTGCCACAATTGCAGCAAGGTGTTGGCCGATAAAGTTGGTCTACCTACTCCATGAAGCTTAATGGCCCATTGGATGCTAACCTCATAATCTCAGAGTGATCCCGAATTCGCTGCTGCTATTGCGACTCGAGATCCCAAAGTTCGCTTCAATCGCGTTTGGGAAGTCTGCAAGAAGAAGCACCTGTGCGAGAACCAGCCTAGGACCGATAAAAACAAAGACGACGAGTACGCGCCAGGAATGAAGCCTGTAGTTGAAAACCACGGTGGTTGCGGCAATGAGCAGCCCGCTGTTCGACAAGCCGCTTTACAGCTCAAGGCTGTCTCTGATGTTGTATCGCAGGAGGATGGCGTCAAGCGGCGTGAAAATAGGCTTATCACCCCTGAAATGGCTCACAATATCCTCCGGAGGATCTCTGAGGAGGACCTCGTCAACATGGGCCTGAACTCCGACTATGCCCGCCCTGAGTGGATGATCTTGACCGTTCTCCCAGTTCCGCCACCACCCGTCAGACCCAGCATTTCCATGGATGGTACTGGCACTGGAATGCGAAATGAAGACGATCTGACATACAAGCTTGGTGATATCATTCGTGCAAACGGTAACGTCAAGCAGGCTATTCGTGAAGGATCGCCTGCCCACATTGCTAGAGATTTCGAGGAGCTGCTTCAATACCACGTGGCTACATATATGGACAACGACATTGCTGGACAGCCACGAGCGCTTCAAAAGAGTGGACGTCCGGTCAAGGCCATTCGAGCTCGCCTAAAGGGAAAGGAGGGCCGACTCCGAGGTAACTTGATGGGTAAGCGTGTGGATTTCTCTGCACGTACTGTCATCACTGGTGATGCCAACCTTTCCCTTCACGAGGTCGGTGTTCCTCGCAGCATCGCTCGGACTCTGACATACCCTGAGACTGTGACACCATACAACATTAGCAAGCTACATCAGCTCGTTGAGAACGGACCGAATGAGCACCCCGGAGCCAAGTACGTTATTCGATCTGATGGTACCAGAATCGATTTGCGGCATCACCGACGGGCGGCTCAGATCTCATTGGAATACGGATGGAAAGTCGAGCGGCACTTGATGGACGGTGACTATATCATTTTCAACCGTCAACCCTCGCTGCATAAAGAGTCAATGATGGGTCATCGTGTCCGTGTCATGCCTTACTCTACGTTTCGTCTGAACCTGTCTGTCACTTCCCCTTACAACGCCGATTTCGACGGTGACGAGATGAACTTGCACGTTCCTCAAAGCGAAGAAACTCGCGCTGAGGTCAAGGAACTCTGTCTCGTGCCATTGAACATTGTCTCACCTCAGAAGAACGGTCCATTGATGGGTATCGTCCAGGACTCTTTGGCCGGTGTATACAAACTATGCAGACGAGACACTTTCCTTGACAAGAATCAAATCATGAATCTCATGCTTTGGGTACCAGGCTGGGATGGTGTCATTCCCCAGCCAGCTATCCTGAAGCCACGACCGCGCTGGACTGGAAAGCAACTCATCAGCATGGTAATCCCTGCCGAAGTGAGCTTGCACAATGTCCCGGATAGCAAAGAAGACAATCCTCTTAAGGATGAGGGTCTTCTGATCCAGGCTGGTCACCTCATGTTTGGTCTTCTCACTAAGAAGAATGTTGGTGCTGCTGCCGGAGGTATTGTCCACGTCTGTTACAACGAGCTTGGACCTGAGGGGGCTATGGCTTTCCTTAACGGTGTTCAGCAGGTCGTGACTTATTGGCTGCTACAAGAAGGGCATAGTATCGGTATTGGTGATACCATCCCCGATAAGGCAACAATTGAGAAGATCCAAGTTCATATCGATTTTGAAAAGAACGAGGTCGCAAGGCTGACACAGATGGCCACCGAGAACCAGCTCGAAGCTCTTCCTGGTATGAACGTCAGAGCCACGTTTGAGAACAAAGTTTCCATGGCACTGAACCAGGCTCGTGACAAAGCCGGAACGACTACACAGAAGAGTCTCAAGGACTCAAACAATGCTGTCACCATGGCTTCCTCTGGCTCCAAGGGTTCTTCAATCAATATCTCTCAGATGACTGCGCTTGTCGGTCAGCAAATTGTGGAGGGCAAACGTATTCCATTCGGATTCAAGTACCGCACACTCCCTCATTTTACCAAAGATGATTACTCCCCCGAAGCTCGTGGATTTGTTGAAAACTCGTATCTTCGTGGTCTTACTCCTAGCGAGTTTTTCTTCCATGCCATGGCTGGTCGAGAAGGTTTGATCGATACAGCAGTCAAAACTGCTGAAACTGGCTATATTCAGCGTCGATTAGTCAAGGCTCTTGAAGATTTGAGTGCTCGATATGATGGAACTGTCCGCAATTCTCTCGGAGATATCGTTCAGTTCCTCTATGGCGAGGATGGTTTGGATGCGATGTGCATCGAGAAACAGAAGTTGGGCATTCTCAACATGTCAGATGATGCATTCAGGCAGAAATACCGACTAGATCTTGCCAACCCTCCAGAGTGGTTCAAGAACGATTATGAATATGGAAATGAGTTGACAGGAGACAAACCTTCTATGGCACTCCTTGACGCTGAATGGGAAGCACTTCTTCAGGACCGCCGAGCTGTTCGAGTTATCAACAAGGCCAAGATGGATGAGGAGATGATGCAACTGCCTTTGAACATTGGCCGAGTTATCGAGTCAGCCAAGCGTGTGTTCAATGTCAAAGCCAATGACCGCAGTAATCTTCGCCCATCCGATGTTATTGTCGCTGTTCAGGACATGCTGGACAAGATCAAGATTGTGCGTGGCGGCGATGCTATCTCGCTTGAAGCTGATGCGAACGCGACCATTCTTTTCAAAGCCTTGGTTCGGTCACGATTAGCCTTCAAGGAAATCGTCAAGGTGCATCGCCTGAACAAACTTGCCTTTGATCATATCCTGGGTGAACTCCAGAACAAGTGGGATCGAGCGTTTGTCAGTCCTGGTGAAATGGTTGGTGTGTTGGCTGCTCAGTCCATCGGAGAGCCTGCAACCCAGATGACTCTCAACACCTTCCACTTTGCTGGTGTGTCTTCCAAGAACGTCACGCTGGGTGTCCCTCGTCTGAAGGAAATTCTTAACTTGGCAAAGAACATCAAGACTCCCAGCATGGCTGTGTACTTGAACGAGTATCTGGCCAAGCAAGAGCAGGCCAAGAAGTTACGAAGCATGGTCGAGTACACCAACCTACGGTCTGTGACGGCGGTTACAGAGATTTACTATGACCCAGACATTCAGGCTACTAACATTCCCGAGGATGTGGATATGGTCGAATCATACTTCCTTATTCCAGATGACACACAGGGTGAGATCGACTGGCAGTCCAGATGGGTCTTGCGTATCACTCTTGACCGACAGAAGCTACTGGATAAGGAGATCAAGATTGATGATGTCGCTCAGCGCATCAAGGAGGAATACCCCAAGGACTTGGCTGTCATTTTCAGTGACAACAACGCCGATGAGCAGGTGATTCGAATGCGATTTGTCCACCAAGGAGGAAAGGACGCAGAGAATGCGGGTGCCATTGAGGACGATGTCATGCTGAAGCGTCTTGAGGCTCATCTTCTGGATACATTGACTCTCCGTGGTGTACCAGGTGTTGAGCGTGCTTTCTTGACCAAGGGAACCAGACTGGTTGAAAAGCCTGATGGCGCTCTCCTTGCCAAGAAGGACGACCCTCTTTGCACACAGTGGTACCTCGATACAAGTGGCTCTGCTCTTCGTGAGGTGCTGGCTGTCGATGGCGTGGATACAACGAGAACATACACCAACGATCTTTACCAAATTATTGAAGTTTTTGGTATCGAGGCCGCTCGTTCTGCTCTCGTGAAGGAACTGACCAACGTTTTGGCCTTTGATGGTTCTTATGTCAACCATCGTCATATTGCGTTGCTCGTTGATGTAATGACATATCGTGGTGTCATCTCGGCTGTTACCCGACACGGTATCAACCGTGCCGATACGGGTGCTCTGATGCGTTGCTCATTCGAGGAAACGGTGGAGATTTTGCTCGAGGCTGCGGCAACTGGTGAACTGGATGACTGCCGCGGTATTTCTGAGAACGTCATGCTTGGTCAAATGGCTCCTATGGGTACCGGCAACTTCGATGTCTTCTTGGACCCCAAGATGCTCGAGACTGTCATCTCTGACAACTCTCGCATGGGGCTGATGCCTGGCATGCCGACCAAGGATGCCCAGGGCGAAGGTGCTGCCACTCCATACGACACTGGGTCTCCTATGGCGGATTCTGGATACCTCAGCCTCAGCTCACCTGCGGCTGGAAACTTCTCACCCATCCAGGGTGCAGGATCCGATACTCCTGCTGGATTTGGAACAGAGTATGGTGGTGGCGGCTTTGGTGGAGTGGGTTCGATGAGCCCGTATTCGATGCGTGGCGCGACCAGCCCATTCAGCACCTCTCTTACATCACCATTCAGTTCTGGTATGGGAGGATACTCTCCATCGTCACCCAATGCAGGCTACTCTCCCACATCTCCTCTCATCGATGGCGGGGCTGGCAGATATGCTACTTCGCCTTCGTTCAGTCCGTCGTCGCCGTCGTTCTCGCCAACATCCCCCATGTTGCGGCCAACTAGCCCGGCATCCCCCAACTATAGCCCAACATCGCCGAGCTACTCGCCTGCGTCGCCTTCGTCCCCTCGACACTACTCTCCCACTTCGCCGGCTCAGTTCAACTCGCCTACATCTCCCAGCTACTCTCCCGCGAGCCCCAACTACAGCCCCGCTTCGCCGAACCTTCATGCAGGCGGACCAACCTCGCCTTCCTACTCTCCAGCCTCTCCAACATGGTCTCCTACGTCTCCCGAGGCTTATTCTCCCACCAGCCCAAGCTTCCAGAGAAGCCCTGGCGCGCAGCATTCGCCAACTAGTCCGAGCTACTCGCCTACCTCGCCTTCTTTCTCTCCTCGGACTCCTGGCCCGGGAACATCTGGAAACCAATAGTAAGTGGATCTTAGTTACCTAGGATAATCGATTTCCAAGAAGCTAACATGCCATTTAGCTCTCCTAATTCACCGGCCAATGATTAATTTTTCAGTTGAATAATGCAAATGTGACACAGGTTGTCATCCGTTTTTATGGGTTATTTTTTTTTTCCTTTTCTTTTCCTGGTTGGGCTTTGAGCATCAAGTATAGACCCGAAAAAGAGGTTGGCATGAAAAAAGACAAAAAAAAAAGAAGCAAAAATAAGATTAGGTACCTGAAAGTGATGACTCGGGGGGAAGCAGCAGAATGCAGTCTGGGAAAGCTGGAGCATTGTAATAGCTGACATGTACACTATCGATGAAGACAGAAGAAGAAATCAGTCAAATTGCGAGTTACAGTTTCCGCAATGACGTGGGATGATGACCCAAATTGGAATCAAGACTGGCACTGGGAGTGGTGATACGGGAGCAGAATCTTTGCAGAACTCCGAAATGGATTGTCCTATTTTTGCACAAATAAGCACAGACTCACCCCTTTGGCGTCTTCGTTGGTGATAAATCCTGTCTGGCCATTGGTTGATGTTTCGTGATTGACTCACTCTCCTTTACGCACGTCACATTTGTCTTCTTGGTGTTGTGAATATTTTCAAATATAGCAAACTCGACTGATGATTGGATACTGTGACTGCAGGTCTATCTATTTTGGATAGGGCAGGCAACCGTACGAACCAAGGCTGCGCAGGGCTCTCCAAAGAGCTCGGCTGTATCAGATCATTAGTGGCCTTTTTGTGGTAGCCAGGCGTAGCAACAGTGGAGAGTTCATCATTCGATCTGAGTCTCAACCAACACCGGGTTGGGTCTGTTGGTCCGTGGCCAGGCACCCTGCCCAAACAACGGGGGGCGAAGAAGATTTTTTTTTTCTCTCTCTGTGAACTTGTATGACTTCGTATGCAAGTATCCATGTATGTACGTGGATATGCTGTATGTATGACATATAACGCGTGGTATTTCGCGTGCGCGAGGGCGTGCAATTATTGCTACAGGAGGACAGGCACTATGTCGGGGTGCACGAGGCTAGTTGACAGAAAATACAAAAGTATCTGGTGCCCAGAAAGAACAAGTCAATATGGATTACACGAGCGTTGTTAGTGGTGGACCACGACACCCCATTTGATCCCCCTTGATGCTAGCTTTCTTCCTGCAGCTCCATCCTGTGCCACTTGCACTGTTCAGCATTGCCTCTGAGGCCGTGCAGAGGAGCGAGAATGGGCTCGAATTGGAATATGAAAGACGGTAGAATACGAGCTTGTAGTAAACGAGACTGGAGGGTGAGAGGGCTATGTGGCTTTGTGGTCTCATGTGCATGCATTGTAAGGCTGCAGGAGATGTTGAATTGATGCAGACTATTCTTGCCAAGCGTTGCCAGCAAACGAGATTTGGCATGTTACGGATAGATAGCTCGTTAGATAGCCACCAATACACTCCGGCTAACACTAAACATGAACGAATGAAGGAGGGCACCTTGAAAAGCCCCCATATGCCTGCTCGCGTCTGCGCCTCGACTAGCTCAAAAGCCATGAGTGGAATAAAGCCATCAATAGTTGTCGGCAGGCAACAGGGAAAGTTGACTCCAGTGCCACAAACTAGGTAGACTATGGTACTTTTTTTTATTTTCATTCCTCTTTTCGTAGGATTCATACAACCATAGAGGACCCCATCCATCTTTCGATATATGTATCCCTTGCCAGGTTGTATGAGGGTAGACGATAATGGCCCTGCCCAGTACTATTGCACCCTGGTCCTTCACCACCCCGCCATTCTTGCTAACCCATCGATGGAACGAGCAATCCCATTCCTTTTCATCACATGATTCAAGATAGATGCGTGAAAACATGCGTGGCGCTGATGAAACAAGAGGTTGGCTCAAATGAAGAACTGTCTCGGCCAAGGAGTCATCCTGACATTTGCTTCTTCGATACCATGAATGACTTCTGCCTTACCTTGCCTTTTTTGAATGAAGGACAAACTCATTACTTACCGTGTGCACACAGTTGGATCCCCGCATGCGGGTAAGCATACAAAGGAGGGGGAGAAAACAAAAGGGAGAAGAGAGACAAGAGATTAGATCAGCAAACACAGCATTGCACTTGGGAGTGGCCCGCTTCTGGTCTCCATTTTCTCCGACCCTCTTGATTTCCACTCATAGAATCTGGCTGGCTGGAGAAACTCGTCCAGTCAAAGGGGGGCTAATCGGAAACGGCTTGGAGGGGGGGCCATCGTTGGAGCGCCTTGGACTAGGATCGCCGTAGTCCTTTCAGGGAATAGGGGCAGGGGGCTTGAAGAAAAAGCGCGCCGTCATGCGGGTGCCGGCGCTTAACTTCGAACCTAGGGCCAAAGAGGAGCTAGGAGAAAGCCACGCATGCATGCATCATTTGACTGTTGTGGCTTCTTGACCGGCTTGCGCCGTCCTTTCTGGTGCCCGTGGTGCATACCTTAGCCAGCTGCGTTTCCTTGATCGCATCTCTGTAATGAGGCACCTGCTTGATTCGGCTACCTTTCAGCATCTAGGGGGATTTCGGTTGCTCGCCGCATCGCTGAAGCGAAGGAAAGGAAGGAAGAACGCCCTCGCTAGCCCATCTACGAGACGAATACAACCATTCAGAAACGTTGAGAAGCCGGTAAAGGTGATCTTCATAGGATATTCAAGTTGGGTTGGCATTAGAAGGTGGAGCGGACCGTTTGCCCTTGTCAATGGAGTACGGGACTCAGAGGAAGTTACAGCAAGGCACATACGGCTGATGCAATGCAATGCGTGGTGCGGTGCAATTGTACGGAGTATCACCGCATAGTGTGGATGAATAGAAGAGTTGTAGCCGCCTCCAGTTGAAGTCGACCCTGATTTTCAATGACTCGATAGCTGTCACTTTTCGACCTGGCTTGGTTGGATTGTGATTGTGACTGATCTGTCAGACGCCACATGGCCCGCCATCTCCACGCGCCAATCTCATCTGCCGAGCGGCTGTCTTTTCCGGCAAGCATGGCCTGGCCTGCCTTGGTTTGTTCGAGGTACCGTGTAGACTATACGATCCCCACAATGAAGGATGGCAAGGAGGGAGTTCCAAGGCAGATTTCTGGTTGACTTGCTTGCTAGTTCGTTGATCGATCCGAACGACTATGGAAGCACATACGGGATTGGGGGCTGTGTGCGTGTGCGTGTGCGTTGGTCCAGAGCGTTCTCCTCATCCTCTGTTGGTCATGCATTTGGCCGCAGCGCGCCTGGCCATGGCGACATGGACAGCGGGTCCCTCTTGGGAGTGTTGGCGGGAGCGTTGGCGTTGGCGTTGACGTTGGCGTGAGGCGGGGCCAGAGAACCGGATGTACTGCCTAGTGGCCATGGGCACAGGGCTAATGTAACTTCACTGCAAGTGACTAGCAACAGGGCAAGCAAGGATTTCAGACATGAGAGGGACAAGGGGTGAAGTAACTCGAGTTATTGAATTCAGTCAACTGAGGAATTGCTACGAGATAGCTGTGTAAAAGGAGAGGAGTAAGAGGAAAGAAAAGAAGAAGAAGAAGAAAAAAAAATGAAAATACAAAAAAAAAAATGAAAAGTTTTGAAAACGAAAAAAGGAAAAAAAAAGAGAGAGAGAGAAAACGGAGATGGGACAAGAAAGAATAATGCAAGGGTAAAGGGAAAAGAAGAGGGGCTAAAAAAGGAAACAAGCACATCCACATCCACCACTCAAAAGGCCAAGCTTCTTGCTCCATATTCCGTAATCCTGCTTCCAGTTGCTCCTGCCCCTCTATTGACCCCCACCTTCACCTTCTACCTTCCACCCTCCACTTAACCAACTCATGCTCCTTCCGCCCCCAACCTCTCTCCCCCCTGGCACACGTACACATCAAAGTCATGAACCAATATCATTCAAGCCAGTTTCTTGACGAATTATGTTCGACGGGGAGCCAGGTCCTTCAGTAAAAAAACTTGACAGAGGACACAAAATCAAGGGAGGGAAAGAGGGTAAAAGAAGACGTGACAAGCGAATCCAAGATCTGACTGGTTAGGGCATCGTGTAGTTTGAAGGAATAGTAGATTCATTCTTTCCCGAGAGTTTTCGTGCCCAGCTCCGACTCAGCTGTTAGTAATGGCGCTGCTATTATGTTGAAATGGAGGAAAGATAAAATTCGACTTCTAGTGAGAAGCCCAGTATGACTCAAGGTCTCCCTCTCCCCCCATCCCTGATTGGATTTCATGTAATTCGTGCAAAGAAAGAACAGGACTTCAGCAAACACACAAGTTTGTCATTCATAGCCACGAAGCTGGCCTTTTTATAATTTTCGATCTCTTCGTCGGGGATTTTGCGGGTCGCTGCATTGATGAAACTCGTAAGCCCAACCATGGACCATTTGCGGGGGACGCATTGAAAGGAAAGGCGACCAACCTACTAAGAAGCTCGAGGGGGATTGGGGCAAGTAGAACGCTGGCAATAGCCCTCCCACCGCTGAGTGCCCTGGTCAAAGACAACTTTCCTGCACTGGCAGCTGGAGCCGGGTTTCTGCACGAGAGCCTCGGAGGTGCAGCCGCAGCAGGACCAAGCCTGAGTTGTCTTCCACAAACACATGGTGGGCCAAGACTTCCTTTCTCTGGCTATAGTAAAGCGGCTTGAGTAGAGGTAAAAAAGTGGGAGTAATTGATCGCCCGAAACCTTTTGTATTTGGGTGCCTGAGACGGTCTACCTTGGAGATAGAATAGGGACGGGATGAAGAGCGAGGAGCGGGCCTATGAAGTGGCACAACCAGTAAAACTGGATACGTTCTTGACAGGTCGTTACAAGCCGAAAGCCGAAGAGTTTGTGTAGTGGTTGCTTGTTTGGTGATACACCCTTCAGACGGAAGGCGCTGGCGTGATGCGGGTGAGAGATCAAGCTTGTTGGTTCAAAACATAGGACACGGGAAGATGGAATTTGCCGACAAGAATGGCGGGTAGTCCCTAGGGGAGCCGGGAGAATCCAACGGGAAGAAAGTGTCTGATCTGAAAGAAATACTAGTTGACTATGATTTTGAGTCCATCAATAGTCACCTAGGGTCGAAGGCTTTGGAGGATGAGTGTTGATCATCGGTAATGGAGCAGAAGGTGTCGGTCCTTATATACTTGGTGACACGGGCCCGAGGGAGTGGCTGCAATCATGAATGAACGAGGATGTTTGCTTTCCATAACACTTTGGGTGCAGTTGTTCGAGAGAATCCGTGAGATCAAAGTCGAAAAAGCCCTCCGAGATGGTAAGGAGCTTTAGACTGTTGGTTGTGTCCGCACTTCCTCTTACTTAGAAGCCGGGAGCTGGGTTGGTTTTGGGACGGAGGAACGGCTGGTTAGTTAGGTATGCATATTAGGTAGTTAGGGTTGGTTAGGGGAGGGGACGGGGGGCGTGTGTGTGGAACAATTCTGGAGTGTGGTGTTAGTCGTGCCCTCTTTGTCGGCCGTTGTGTCCCCGCAACGGCCGCGAAAGGGGACGGGGCAATGGAGCCGAGGGGCAGTGAAGGCTTTAGGGGAAGATATAGCTACCAAGCTCCAGATCGAGGAACAAGCAACAAGAAGCAGAAAGTCCGCCGCCGGCAAGTCCGATTCACATTGAGACAAATCAGTCCACACTCGATATCGGGGTCTTTTGCCTGCGGGGAGTGTCCAACACCTGGTGCGGCTTGACAAGGATCTGTTGACCACGATGCAATCCACGCGGTGTGCACCCGGGGACTCAAACCGAATTTACTCAACTACATTGGCCTTTTAGAGTGGATTTGGTGTGACTGTTGAATTCTGTATGTGGGTGCCGACGCGGGTGCGCATGCGGGTGTATGGCATGGGACGCCGATGTTGCGCCTCGATATGACCCTCAACCAACAGGAAGAGCTTGCACGGGAGTCATGTTCAAAGGTCCAAGAAATGGGAAACGTACGTCAAGTGGGCTGAAATCGACCTAGTGAAAATGTATGAGGAATCGGACGGTACAGGGATTACCGGCCCTCACGATCATGGCCGTTTCTTCTCTCACCGGTGAACAACGCGAGCATGATGATGCAGCTGCTGGGCGAGGTATCATTGGGGGCGCGATAGGGGGCGCGTGGTATGCTTCCCCCGTGCTTCTTGATGATCTTCATTGGGTTCTTGCCGTCTCTCCAAGCCTCATGCACCTACTTCATCCCCTCCACCATGTGCTTGAACCGGAAACGTTAAGCCCGACAATGGCAGCTCGACGAATAGAGAACCACAGAACCTGTCTTTGGCTGAAAAAGGTGCCTGTGGTATGTGCCATGGCCCTGTCCAGATGACAGTTCTTGTCTCTCCACTTTCTTGTCCTCCTGCCTTCCACTTGACTTCTTGGGCAGCACTCGGGCATGGACAATTTAGTAATTGATATGCCGTTGCGTCTGTGTTAGTCAACACTCCGGTGAGTATCATATCGTGCGTCATCATTCCTGGAATGCCACATAGTCATTTTAACCAACACTTTTCTTGCATGCTCCTAGCCGTACAATCTCAACGCCATCCTGATCATATGCCAAAACTCCCATGTAAATTGTAAATAATAGTAGAGGAAAATCCATGCGATGACACCACAACCTCTGGTCGATGTTCAGTTCTAGACACTGAGTGATGTCTCTTCAGCTTGAGTTTCGGTGTATCTGAAATCATAGCCTTTGTTGGTCAAAGGGACCTTCGTTACCACCTCAAAAAATTTCGCTTTGAGATGTGTCAGACAGCCTGAGAAGACGCAGGATGTTGCACATGTCCGCAAACAGAGGCAGCCACGAAGGGGCTAGTGCCGCTTAGCAGCAATTGGTTTAATCAGGAACCAGAGATGACATGCAATCTGAAGCGGGAAGGCTAACGAACGGAAGCATAACAGGTCGCTGATGTGTGTTAAACCCGTGCTGATCGACCGCACCTCAGTGCAAACCTTGTTGCCGCTAATCTAAACCCTCCTCGGTGTGCATCTAGCATGCCATGGGAGCCTTTCTGCCGCGGAAACGGATAAGGCTTTCCCATTCATTGAGCACAGATGAGGAGGCCGAGCTTGAATGGAACCTGTGGCTCTTGGTACAAGGGTATCGGTCGAAACAAATACCCAGGTCCTGTACACGGTACACCTTATGCGTGAGAACTTATCGAGAGATCTAGCTAGGAAGGCCAACAAGCAATCCTGAGCCTCGGCTGAAGTGAATAGTATCAACAAATAAGAAACACCTGAGTGAATTGATGCCTGTGGTATTTCATATCTGGCTCTTCCTTTATGCTGCGTGTCTCCTATCCCATAGTCTCAAGGGTGTGAATGATCTTGAAGCGTGAGTTGCACAGTGGGGCCACTGCGTTGTGACGTTGCTCTATGCAGGCAGGCTGACTGGCTTCGTGTCACACCCCGCAGAGCTTGGAAAACTCTGCCTGTTTTTGATACGTAAGGTCTTGTCATGCTAGTCCGTCTGGTTGTTGTACAGAACCGTAATAATCTGTGCTGTGTCTGAACCACGCCAAGCCGTGCCAGTACCCTTGCCAACTGCCCCCCTCTCACCCCTTCTGGATTGCTTTTGTCGGCGAGTTTTATCGATTTGCGCCGGACCGAACTAGCCCTACAGTCTGACAAAGAATGACAGGAGAGGGTGGGAAGGATGCGGCGAATTATGAGCCGAATGAATTTGGTGTACCCTGTAGATGAAAGACCAATAAGCGTGATCAGCATACACCAACGAAGACCTCGTTGCAACTGTGCAAAGAACCATGTTGAACTAGTGCAGGCTTGATGGGTATCAACCCACGCGTCGGAGAGAGTATGCTTACTTGAGGGAGAGATAGCTACCCCTTCGCTGATGACACAAGAATCCAACGGCTGTCTCCGAGATGTCGAGCAAGTGTCTCAGCAGGCACTTGGACGGATGCAGATGATTGAGTTGGTGATGAGTTGGTTGGTGATAGGTTTTTGAAAGCAGGGTTCAGACTAACAAGGAAGGGACACCTTAGTAGCTTGGAGCGCGGGGACGGGAGGCTAGGAAGCAGGCACCCCGACCCGCGGATGCCCTAGCTTCCACACCCCGACTGCGGAGTAGTCTACTATGGTGAACATCAGGTACAATACATACAGTACGAATATCTTCCAGTGTATACTGTACTTTGCACAGATTGAATGGCTGTCATTTCCTGTAGTACGTAGAAAGTCTACTGCTTCAACAAGTTAGCTGGCCATGGCTCGATCTCGTTGGCAGAAAAGATAGGATCCTCTGAACAAAGAACCTGACTTGGCCTAAGAAACTGGCCAACGTTCTAACGTGAGGACCTCTTCCTCCCCCATTGTTGATAAGGCATTCTAGGCATTCTCAGCATCCTACAAGGCACGCACAGTATTCACCAAAGTAATTACCGCAACCTTGCTGTGGGGCACTCGATGCCGTGCCTTGACATCCATGTATGTCCACTAAAAATTAGGTGATGACTTTAAGCGCCTGGCCCCCGTCACTTGAAGTTGCGCGCTTATTATGCATGGAATCCTATCACGTTGGCTATCGAATACCTTTCCGAGGTCGCGTCTAGCGGCCATAGGGCCAACCAACATTCTGGGCTGTCTGCTGATCCTGGGTCACTTTGCAATGACAAACAGCCTTGTTGAACATTTGTTCTGCCTGGGCTGGCCAGGCAGTGGAATACAGTTTGCGTTCAACAGGTGCTCCGTCGTTGCAAGCCCCTGTGACAGATGTCAAGGCAGCCTCGAAGATAGTTCTGAGGATGGACATTCCTTGAGAGTTCCGTGCTGAGTTGGTTGCAGCCATTTCCGATCCTAGACTCAAGTTGAGCTCGAGAGTTTGTTCCATATCACGCCCCAGGCACAACAGGACTCTATCTGCAGTGAATTCCCTCATATATGTTGTGTATTTCATTACCTCCATTCCCTGTCCCCGGTGCAAGGATATGACTCCTACAGCTGCTTGAGAAACTAAGATTTTGATGAGGGCCCCGAAGCCCTTGACTCCCTACTCGCTGTATCCCACTCTTTCAAGAACAATTGATTGATTGTGGTTGTCTCTCCTCAACAGGGTGGGCATCCATCCCGTCAGGGGCTGCATGCGACCAACAAACGTATGTGATCTACCCCATCATACGCGACCTTCATTGGCCCAATACTCCTCCCACACTGAAAGCTTTGTTCGGGATGTCATGGCTCCCATAGCTCTTCCAACATGTGTTGCGGATTTTCCGCGTCCAGAGGCAACTAATTAGTGCCATGCATCCTGCATAGAGCCTTGAGGATTTGGCCATCTGCCAAATCACATTCGATGATACGATGTTCACCCTCCAATCTCCAGGTGTTGAGAGCAAATACGAGCCCCAAAGTCAGGTTAGCGTTAGCCACTCACCCCCCCTCCCAGCTTACACTTCAAGAGCCAACAGAGTTTGTGATGAAGTAGGTTCCCATGCACAACTAGTCGGGCTTGGATCAGATGCACATGCTCTTTCACAGATGAATCAGTCATAACTAAGCAAATGAGGTTATGCAGTTAGTTCTTGATCCTAGCCACGAATCCTTCCCTAGACAGCTTCCTGATTTGTTCAACCGTTCCCTCCCTGGCATTGATAGCATTAGTAAAAGAGTAGAAGTTGCAACCTTCATGGGTTCTCTATGCCGACTATTACTCATTGATCCTACGTTCTTCGGAGTGATCTACTGGGGTCATTGCCAAAAGCTATCCTGCTTACACGGGTTGTTTGGAAAGTATGATAGATCCAACGGATTCTAACAGTCACGTAATCAATACAATGCAGAGAGATCCTAAAGGGTGTCTATGTTATAGCATTCGGGGAAAGATGCTTGTTTTCAGACTAGTTAGCCACCAATCGGCTTCTGAGGCAACCATTGTGTTATGGCAGGAATGCGTACGCTGCTCATGAAAACTAGACCAGAAAATATCACTCACAGCTGAAACTGCTCCCTTTTCCTTGATAACAACATTTCTTTGAAGTTCGCTGAGCTGCGCTATTCAACTATGTTACATCCTGATGGGAAGTTGGTTACGTGCACCCTTGTTTCCAGGATTAGCCGCCGTTTACCTCCATGTGACGGTTCAGCCGTGCAGTACTGAACCAATCCAAACGTCTGGTTGACAGCTTAAATCCCCTATTGGCAAGACTTAAAAAAACTAACTACACCCAATAGGCGTATTCTGTAAGCCTCGTGCTATTTCTATCGTTGACGTGAAAACACCAACTGGACGCATATTGTCTTCCACCATGGTATATCTAGTTCAGGTTCTTTTTTGAGAAGAAATATAGTACTTAAGGAAAAGCTATTATGTGAGGCCAACTCCTGGTGTGTCAGAACGAACACACACCTTTGGGGCAATCCGCTTTGCACGGAGTACACAGACATAGTCTGTAACACTCCTATCCCCCCCCTATTCTGACCGTGAAGAATGGAAAAGCCTAGGCTTCTATGTCTAAAACATCTGAGGGAACCTAGACCTGGCCATACACATAACGTAGGATAGAAAGTGCGTCAATTGAAGGGCTAGATGTCTGCATCAAGGTATGTAGACTAATGCAAAGCCTTTCTCTTGTGAAAGAGCCAGGAATGTCTCACTTCCTAGATCCTGTACGAATACTATTTTGTCTGGCTGCCTGTATGTGAGACCGGACAGCAACAATAATCACTTCCTATGGGATCCAAAGAAAGAAGATATCCTGAAGCATATCTTTTTTTTTCGGTTCCGACATAAATATATGGGGAAATGGTTGAGATATTGCCGTAATAGTATGGTTATATGTGTTCTGCTTCAGTTCTGAGAACATGAGGACACACTAAGAAGCGAGTTTACCTTCGTACGCCTCTGGAACTTCGAGTCCTGATGGGAAGGAGTATGTTCAAACTCTTTTCAGGAGCGAAGGAAATTGAAATAGGCTCCTCATCAAGTTCTAGGAGCGATTTGGTACCGGTGGTTCTATGAAGGCGATCAAACGTTTGGCCTAGTGCGACACAACTCGAGATATCCAGTACTTGTAAAGTCGAAGCGATCGAGGAATGCGTCGACTATTCCGAAACTCTACGGCGTAACGCAACGAGCTGGGAAGAATGTGTCAGCTTACTATTGAAGGATTCTTTGTTGAGCGGGCTGAAGCTGCTCTTAATAGAAACACTAGAGAAAAGATACACTTTGTGATCGAAATCCGCATGAACGGGACTTCATCGAGAAATTTGCATGTGATAACGAGCTGAGATATGCGAGAAAACCCGGGCAAAGCTGCAGTCTGGTTAGGCACGACCTCGGCGCAGATACGACTGTGGAAGAGGCCGAGGAGGCCGAAGAGTACAGCATACAAAAGCACAGCGAGCTAATCAGTGAGGAAGAGACGTCGGACATCGCAGCTAGCACTGCGGCAATTGCGAGCAAAGTTGTATGTTCCCTATATCAAGACAGGCGGAGAGTACGAGCTCGATTGCGAGGCGAGGTCAATTTTATACACTTGAGGCAAGGATTTGATCTTTCGTATGCTGGGGGACTGGACTCTCAAAAATAAGTCTTACGCGGAAAACCAACAGGTTTGAGGACAAGACCGCAAAGTCCCAAGTCAAATTTTGGGAATCAATGCACTTCAACTGCGATAGCTGGGCGGGAACGATCTAGGCTCGCTATGTTCATCTCCCCGGGGTTGAGAGTTGTGTAATGCTCGAGGGTAAGGTCCAGCTGGTCCTCCTATCGTCTATTGGATACAACGTGATAGTATAGATCAGCAATGGTAAGATACCTGGTCTTTTCCTGTCGCCATGTTTGAGGATTCGGGCAAGTGCAAGAAACCCGAGGCGGTAGCTTGGGCTGTCAAGGGCTTCGTGAAGATCAAGGAAGAGGTGGAAGCAGTTACGAACAGGGCCTAGAGAGTTGAAAAAGAATACATTTTGTGAATGGTTGAGTTCCTTCCTGAGGTCTACCTGCAGACAGTTGCATATTTGTAGTATCAAGCCACTCAAATATCAGACTGATAGCAGCGCAGTAGAGAGTCCAGGACGGCTTATACATCGAGACATAACTGTATAGGCGAGTCGATGCGTTTGACCTCTAGAACTAAGTCGAGACGGGACTTCTCGGTGAGTGATTGCTCACCACACCTCTTGCCGTAGGCAGTTATCTGTATTTCCCTCTATGCAATGTGGTCGGTCTCTCGGTCACATTCCTTGAACCGAACTCGAGCATGTGAGAGCTATTGTGAGGAAGCCAGTTGTGGATTTGCCGCTGCAGCTTTCTTGTGAAGATGAAAAGGGGGAATGAGGGATGCGGATGACTCCCGAAACGCAACCCCAACAAGATGCAAAGTTTCAAGCCAGCCAATCAATCATCGGGACCAAGACGCGAGATTGCCCAGCCGTGTATCCCCGCCACATGCCGCGAGTTATCGTCTCGGCCAGATGGAGGTTTGCAATTGCTTGTTGGCGGTTCCTTTCTTCTGCGTACGTGTACTATCAATAACGCACACGGAAGGGGAAGTGAAGGGGGGGCAACTGGGGAGGGAGACACACAAAATCTCCTTTCTCAGGAAATATTGCAAATCTGAAAATGGAAATATACGTGGCATGATATCTATTATCAGAATCGCGGACTTCCCCTTCCTGCTCTGAATTTGGCCACAGAACGATCTCCTGGTTTCAACGCATGGGCACAACTGGGAGCTAGCCCGTGTGGGGGGAACTGGCTTTTTCTCACAGCCCTGCTCGGCTTGAAGGGTGCATGCAGCAGAAATTGGCAGAAGCGACAGGAAAAAACGAGATGCAGCCGGGATCATAACCCGGTCACACGACAACCGGTGCGCCGGCAGTAAGTTAAAAAAAAAAAAAAAAAACTGGCTGACAGGGGGACGGACTTGGGCTGTCCTAGAAGATGTGATGACCACCTATCCTATCATCCACTAATCTGTACGGCTACCTTCGGTGCCTTAGATGCTGAGGCGCTACCAGGCATGCGGCCTCGTGGCTAATGGTGGGGGAATTCTCGCCTCCTCGCCTCCTCGCTTGAAGCAATGCATGCTGCAGGGCGTCGTCATTGGGAAGTTGAAGATGGCTGGCTGAAAGCTTGTCACAGAGGAGTCGAGACCGTTTGGCCTGTCTGGAGATCCTCAACCAATTGACTTTTATGACCACATCAAACTAGTTTGTTAGCAACCCGTCTTCCGTCTTTGGGCTGCTTGACTCCTCAGAAAAGAGACGGGCGGGCGGGCGGGAGCAACGTGATGGTGGCGGATCCCCCGCATTTCTTTCTGCATGGCGCGCGCCCGGACCAAAGCTTGCTTCCTATCAGCATCAGCTCCGGTCTCCGAGATATTCCCTTGACGCACTGTAATGAAGGTAGGTAGCAAACTAAAGGAAAAGGCACACCCGATGATGTAGATGAGCCATGGCCCCGAATCTTTCCAACGGTACCCATGCTTGAGCCTCAAGTGGAGCAGAATGAAAATGAGTGTCAGCAAGGGGAGGCGAGTGCGTGCGTGTGTACCTGGATGATGAGGGATCAAGGAAGAAGCTCACGGCAGTTTCTGGCCGAATCACAGCTTTGTGCCGTGCAGGCCTTTTTGGATTTGCCGTCACATCTCGCAGCTCAGCAAAGGCACACGCAGGCAGACTGTAGGCAGAGCGCAGGCAGATGCGATAATGGTCCCGGGCCGCTCTTCTCTCCAGCCAGGAGACAGCGTCGCCCTCCCATATCCAACCTACCCCCCTCACCTCTTCCCCCCACGGGTCATCGCAGACAAATTGCACAAATGGGAAATTGGGAGATGGGAGTGATGTTGCGGAGGACCAATCTGTCTGCGCCCACGTCAAGTTGCTTTTGGCGGCAAACCACTGCTGGCTGGCTGGGCTATTTGGGCTGGGGCACTTTTGGACCAAAGAAGACCGGGTTCCCACCGGATAACCTCCCTGTCCGAGCGACGGATCGCACAACCCCGAGAAGACCGAGACAGCCTTCGGTCGTGTCGTGGACACTCCCCCCCCTTCACGTCGAGGGATGGATGACGAGCAATGGAACTATGTAGAACGCGTCGCCATCATCAGTGTGGGTGGTTTGTCTGGTTGTTCATCTGCCAAAGTGCCCGTTCAATCAATTTAGCCAACCTGTCGGGTTTGATTCATTTACATCTGACTTCTCGACTACGGCACAGTCTCTGTGTCTCTGAAAAGTTCCTTCAGCAGAGTTGATGAGGGCTGTTGTTGAAAGGACTAGACAGGCTGTTAGACCGGACAACTGGAAACGGATTTTAATTACGCCCACAAAAAAATAAAAAATAAAATAAAAATAAAAAAGAAGGGGTCCTAATTCTTACAGGCACCAGAGATTATGACATCAAAATCTGACGGAATTCCCACATCCCACATTGGGGTCTGAGCCAAGACAGCCAAGAGAGCCTAGATTGGCTTCCGGCCTGGATCCTTGACACCCTGGACATCCTTGACACCCCCAAGATCTTGTGGGGACACGGACTTAGACACCGGGACGCCGGGGGTGGCACGAATGTATCATGTGGGATGTATGTCCAACAGAAACAACAAGAACAACAACGAGGGCACGAGCACGACAGCCATCCATCCATCGCCATCAGTCCTCGAGCATAAAGAGGCTGCTTCCCTCCCTCTACCCTTCTCTCTTTTTTTCCTCTTCTTCTTTCTTTCTTTAACCAACCAACACAACCAAGCCTCTCTTCATCCTCGATCTAGCTGTTCTGCCCACCTCAGCTAAATCTCAAGCCTGCAAAAGACCAACTTGCATACATACACACTCAACTTCCGAGTTTCTTGTTACAACCACCTTTCCAAACACTCACAAAAAACTCTGCCCAAAATGTCTGGCCTTCCTCCCCAGAAGTTCCTCACCCTCACCGCCCCTCCTAAGTCCAACTTCCTCTCTCTGGCCCCCGCTACCTCTGCCTCGTACCCCAAGAAGCAGAATGTCACTCGATCGCACACTCGTGCCCAGAACATCCCCTCTGGCACCCAGCAGGATGCTCCTCGACGACGACCAAGTGCCACTGGTGCCGGATACCGAATTCTGAAGCTCGGCCCGGTCCACTGGGGTGAGCACCCTGATGAGCACAAGGAGGACTTCCACGATGTCGTCCTTCACTAAGCGAGTGTGTGTCACTTTTGCAGCTCTTTTTGGAATTTCAGCCATGAAAGCGACTTGATTTTTGGCATTTCTTTGGAATTTCTCTATGACTTTAAGAGTCATTTTCTCATTTTATTGACGACACTTTTACTGAAAAGCTATAACCCTGCTTGAGACAGCAGGGTATTTGTTTAAGTTGAAAGGCGATGAAAAGCGCATTTCCCTTAAAAGGATGGAACAAAATTTACACACCCCCAAAAAAATTTCCTGTACGATGAGTTCTAGGATTGGAACGACGGAGAATGGAAACGGGAATTCTTTCGTCATGACACAAAGTTTCTTACGCCCCTCATTGGAAGCATGGGGTTCCTTAGGCTCTGCCTAGGGGAGTGGCAGAGAGCGAGAGGAGCTCTCTAGTCTCGGCTGAAGGGAAAGTGAGAAAAAAAAAGAATGAGGTGGGGAGTATCAACGGCACGGGATATGGATTGAGGTGGGCGACTTTAGTCTGGATCCTGCGTGAAGTACGGAGCAGTCTGGCACGGGGGGGAGCACGAGGCTCGGTGATTGGGTTGGGATCGGAAATGAATTGATGAACGGACACGGACTGGAGGAGGTTCTTTCTTGTTTCCTTTTTTATATGACCACTACCAAACGCTCATTTGGAAGAGACGGGAGACGCGGTTACACCCATACGAGTGGGAGGTGAGGGGGAGGTGAGGGGATCTCGTTGAGATGGCAAGGATACCCTGCTGCATTAGCGTCTGGTCCCCCTCCCCTCTCCCATGCAATCTGTAGTTCTGAGATGTGCGGCGGATGCATGACAAGGTAGCTCTCTGTTATTATTTTTCTTTTCCCTAGGTAGCAATCACAAGCCAAAGTCCTGTCCTTCATATGAAACAGTATTCTGTTCTGTGACGTTGAGCACAACAGTGAAATGCAACGCTGAGGACGAAGGGATCAATACGGGTGAATGGGTGCACTTTTCATACCACGTAAAGAACAAGATGATTACACAGCGAGGATATGAAAAAAAAAAAAATTATGAAAATAAAAAGTTTAAAAAAAAAGTAGGTGTGGCTGATCAGGGACTAGGCTCACTGACCAATGGATGGCCACATAGTGCACATATGTGACGAGGTTTGGGTGGTTGATGAAAAGGAACGACGTAATGAGATTTTTCTATCTGTTCGGGAGAGCGAGAGGGGCATCGTTAGGTAGCTACTAGGTACGTAGTGCATAGCAGGTGGTAGTGTTAAAGGGATGTGGTGGTGAGGTGGTGGGTGGTGGTCAGGATACAGTAGCGCCTTGACCAACGTTTTAGGTGGGGGAGCGGAGACCGGGACCGGGCTTTACGGCACAAAGATGCGAGATCTGGCTTGACAGCACAGCAGCGGCGGAACAGGCAGATGAACTCGGTACTACTGTATGTAGTCAACACGGTCGGTTCTTTTTCCCGTACGAGGGACCTAGGCTATTGGTTGCTGCCGACATATCTTCCCTCCTTCTTTTCTTTTTTTTCTTTTTTGCTTTTCATTTCAATCTGGTCTTCGCTTACCTAAGTTGTATGTTACATTCATTATCTTGCACTTGGGCTGAATTGCATCTTCTTGCGTGGCGCATTCCACCCTCCACGTGCCAATACACATATCACATCACAACTGGCTGAATTGTGAATGTACCATTGTCGCGGACGGACGGACAGGGGTCTGTTTGGTAATCCAGATGGCGATATTGACCAAGTCCGGGGCTGGGGCGTACTACTGTGTATGTACTCTGTACACTAATAAACTCCGCCGCTCCGCGCCGCTCCGGGCTTTCAGGGACCTCCAGCAGCACTAAGACTTGGTATCGATTGATTTGCCTGGTCGGCGAGGCGGTTAATCAGGTCTCGACTTACTATATGCAGGTAAGCCCAGTAATTAGAAACCGTCTCTAGACGACTTCAGTAAGCAATGGGGGGCCATGCGCGCCAATGGACGTGGGGGGCCCTTGTATCTACGTATAACCATCGCCTGAACAGAGACGTAGTCTTGCAACTACCTTGGGTAGTGTGCAACTCGGCGAAGTGAGACAGCCCGAAGGGGTGGGCAAAGAATGACGACCCAAATGTGCATTTGCTGATAAAGGAATGATCTGAGGCTTGACAAATCAACCACGGAGTGAAATGACACAGAGAAAAAGAAAGAAAGAAGGCGAAGAAGAGGTAGATAGACGAGACATGGGAACTATACGTCACTAATCAGGGTCCAAAAGAGACGTCATACGGATTTCGTCGAAGCGGTTGTATTATTAGTATCCGGAGTATCCTACTTGGTAATCCGTGCAGTTTGGGGGGGGGGGGGGGTCTGGTTGTGCAAGGGTCAACGGCATCAAGATCTCTCATCCAACAGCAAATAGCCCGGACATTCCGCAACTTACTACTCCGGAGAAAGAAATTACTACAGGTAGTGAATTATGCAACGACGAGGTAGTCAACCAATGAACCAGCGCCTAAGTAGATGGATGACCTGGATGAGGTAGTTCGTGCTCAATACTTAGCCGGCAGAGGCCGCTATCCCATTCCCTCGTTCTCCGAGCCAAATCCGGTCGGGGATAACTGCCCATACATCGGATCGGCGCCCGCCGCAACAATAAAAAAAAAAAGAGAGAGCAGAAACAGAACACACACCCCCAATCTTGCCAATCACATGACCCCCCCAGAGGGTCGCATTTGAACTGGAATGAAATGTCTCGGGCGTAAAAATTTAAGCTTAGCAAAAAGATGCCTGGGGAAGATTATCAAAGACATTTTGATTATCTGGAACCTCAAAACCTATTTGACCGGGGAAAATGGGGGAAATATGGGGAATTTGCCAAGTCCATGGTACTCCGCCAAGACCAAGACGCCGAGATATCTGCGACAGCCTTCCCCTTTCCGCCCCTTCACCGACCGCCCTTATTTGATCACCGTCCTGCTCACCTGGCCTGGCGCTTTGAGGGAACCTTTGGACGTCTTTGTATCGAGTATCCGGCGATGGCGCACCGAAACAAGCCCCAATCTCGATGAAACTGGCAGAAACAACCTGAAGTAATCAGAGCAGCGGCGAAAAATTGCCGTTCATGGAGGGGTGTGGGATTCATTCGGCTTATGCGGATGCTCTCTAGTGGTGGTTTCGCAATATCGCTTTTAGACTTCCCAAGTGATTGGTGTGATCAAGCTCTTTTTCCAAGAATGATTTCGCGGAATGCATACGTACTATACTACGTGGCATTCAGTCGTTTCTCGCCTGAAGAGAGACAAAAGGTGGTGGGGAGGGGGGAACTATGGCTGGAGTGCTTCTACACAGTGTTGCATACGTCACATGCAGGATCGGATCTTGTTCTTCGCACAAGGCTCTCGTCCTATGCTGTGTTGCAACCTATATATATATAACTATATATATGGCAACATCGATTGGTGTGTGGTGGATGGAAGCATACATACACACCAATGCACCCCGAGCGTGGGGGAGCATGCAAAGAAACGGAATGTAGTATACAAATTTGGTCGCATTAAAATAATAGGCACTAGTATTACCTAGAACGGGTCTGGGCAGAACAAGTGCGCGGCGGGTGGTTCAGCAAATGTGTTCAAGCACAGTTGGGTCGGTAAATATGCTTGACGGGCATTGATGCCACAGGTGTTGTGACATGTACCTACGACCGTCTTTTTTCGCCGTCGTTTGTTGTTTATTGTTTGTCAATTATACAAAATTGGCTACGACTTCCCTAGAGAAATTGTTAGTGGTATATACCAGTCAAATCAGGTAATGAAAAAGACAAGTATTTTCAACTTTACAACTTTGATGGATAACAATTGGTAGCGATTGTACGTTAGCAGACCAGGACTGAGTCCTATGATAGGGAATCTACTGACGACATAGGCCTTTTTGCCATTGTCAACGTTTACAAGAGCCTCCTCCTCTTCATTACGGTTGATGTGAGACTACATAGGTTGGTATTTGCATCATTGATTGATATAAAGTTTTCAACAGCAGACCTAGCAATGTGGGAGCTAAACGAAAATGGCCCGACAATTCATGAAACATTCTTGGATATGGTAACGCTATATCCATTGGATCCCAAGTTACAATATGCTATCAATTGGAATCTAGTATTGATACACAATCAAGCTTGTCGCCATTTCGCAACAAGTAAGACTGAAAAAGCTATTCTTGCTGAACCAAAAGAGGCATTATTAGCAATACCTATAGAGGAGACCGCTATCTCCTCTATAATTATCGTTAATGATACTGGAGATGGTGGCCCTAAATAAAAGCTAACCATCAACATGAAGATGTTTATAAGCGGCCTGGGTATATTGGAGGATATCAAGAAATTTACAAAACCCAATGAAGAATACACTACAACATTACAAAAGCTGCAATAAAATATTTAAAAACTACAGCAAGCACAGCCAGACAAACACGCCAAGAGTATAGACATTCAGCAAATACTGGCCATACATGCTGATATCCGTCGGATTAAGGAGGTTATGGGTAAATAAAAGCAGGCAGTTATCGACTTTCGGCAGAAGATTAATGCTATGCTTAAGCTAGAAGGCAAAGTTGGCGAACTTAAGACAAGATATGACTATTTGGATATCTTTACCAAAAAGCTGTAATAATTTTAGGGTAATTTTATTAGCTATGAGGAGGTCAATAGTTAGATCCGGGAGTTATAGTATGCCTATGCTAAGGGAATTTGGAAATTAAGGGATAAGATGAAGGAAATGGCTTCAGAAGGCACCAAAACAAGAGAATTACTTGAGGCCCTCCAGAAAGATAACGCTGATCTCAAGAAAGCGCATACCAAGCTTCACAGAGATCACTCTGCCTTGAAACACGTTTGTCATGGATGGGGAAATGAAATCGAAAAAGCTTTCGAAGATCAGAACAAAGCGATCGCAAGCGTGGTGGCGGTAACTGGAGCAGGTGGCACAAAACGCAAGCGTGACGATATTGAACCGCCGGCCACAGACGGGGCATGAGAATAAGTCACCACAAACGATAAGTTGGGTTTCTGGCCCGCGTTGCCTCCCTCTTTCCTTCGCTTCCCGCCCTGATATTTCCTTTTCCTTTATCTAGGTAGATGTTGTCTTCTCCTTCTTGCTTTCTTGTCATAACGATGCGCCTTCCCTTCAAGCTTCTGGCAAATACTGCCATCTTTAATTGATGACAATGCCTTCTCTAAGTTTATCGTATTGATCTCAACACATCCATATCTTCCCCCAGCAGTTTCTTGTTCTCATTGAATCATCTATCTGTCCCTAGCTGCCTCAGGAATGGAACATTCTCTGAATATTCTCTCAAATCTTCACCGGTTTAACTATGCTTCGGCACATTTGCTCGACTGCCGGCCTCGACTGCCGGCCTTGTATTCTGCCCTGGACTATTTGAAGTCATTCAATCACCGACGTTACTCACAATCACCTTTTTCTTTTTGCTTTCACAATCTGCCTACAGAGGTATTCGAGCGCTTTGGGATGATGTTACATGCCTCAGTCTTCGAAAAGCCAGGCATGACACCCACCGATTTATATTGGGTAGTACTGCTGCCAACACCGGTGTCCAACTCTCGTTCAGTTACATACAACAAAGATCCCGAAACTCCCGCCTCGTTTCCGATGTATGTACGCAAGGCATTAATGGATGGTTATCAAACTGTCTACAGACACTTACTTGTCTGGTTCCCACTTCCCTGCCCTACTGATGTCCCCCAGATGAGATTTTTCTTTATTCGATAACTCTACACTTGCCCGCTTTTGGCTCTCCCCTCAACAGGACCACACGTATGGTTCATCCCAGCAGGTCCCACCACGACACCCGCACAAATTGCAGTGGCTGTAGAGGCGTTCGTTCAAGTTCATGAAGAAGAGACGCCCAGAATCGGAGCTACTGAATATGTAGTGCGTAAGATGTCGAATAGTGGACTACCCTCCCACACCTTCGCGGTAAGTGCTGGCTTGGACAGGGGTTGAGATACACTGCTAACAATCACAGGTTGTTTAGGCGACACCCCGACCCTTTCGGTCGAAAGACATCTCCGTGCACATTCGTTCTCAAAGGCCAAGGTATGTTTATATTCGGCGTTTTATATACAAAAGCATAGGAGCTAAAAGACGTAGCAACTCTCTAAGCACAAAATCCGAGTAGAAAAAATTGAGTCTGGTATCGAATTGCAATACCGCTGTGGGATTATGAGTTCTCAAATGACATGCCCTAACTTCGACACAAACTGGGTAACAACACTTGGAGAGCGGCCAAGGTTGAGATTTGCAATTTCTCAACTAGATGTACTGGGTTCACTCACGAGACACAAACTGGGTAACAACACTTGGAGAGAGCGGCCAAGGTTGCTCCTTAATGGGCATTTATTCCTTTTATCTTCCTCTTACACTCATTTGACTGTATCCATTATTCATATTTCATTTGTCTTTACTATTCTTTTATTTATTTCTGATTTTGTCTTTCTAGTAACTCTCGTTAAGAGAAATTAACATTGCATTCGTCTTCTGTTCGACACTCTCTTTAATGCTAATCAATATTCGCAACTCTTTTTAATAATAGTCAATATTTTATTTGCCTTTTAACGAGTTATTAACACTATTCAGAATTGACAGTAACTATATATAAGTCTTGGAACATTCACGACAATTTTAGATTCCTAATAGATAGTTTGTGGACTAGGCACTAGGTAGCCTAGCTATCAAGTCTCAATTCTTTATCATAAAGTTACTTAAAACTTGTATTATACTAGCAAAGTTCCTTTGTCAAGGGACATCGATATGCATCTCTACTTTGAAACAAAATTATCATGGATATGGTGTAAAGTCGGAAAAAGTTCATAATAAAGTGCCTAGACCAGCGAAAGATGTTTAATTGTAGAGGAAGAGCATTCATGCTGACCTCCGCATTGGATTGAACTACGAAAGCATACTCGAATTTCTTAATATCATACCTATTGTGGTTGTGTCGTCTAATCCCAAAAAGTAGAGATTCAGGCGAAGACCATAACCATCCTGCTCGGTGTTCTTTGTTATGCTGATTATTGTGCTAATCAACATCGTGGGACCTCTCTGAATTTTCTGCTGCTGAATATTCTGGGACTTGTGTTCACCAGCAACGATGGAGAGGCGTTTCCATACATCATTGCAACCTATCTGTTTTGCGATAGGAAATATCCTGCCGAATATGTCAGACCTTTTGTTGACGGGTTTCAAAGGTTTTGAGGACCTGACGAAGACATTTGATGTCCTTAGGCATGAGTGTGACACATTTGGCATGGATTGTGAGTAGCTGGGCAGCTTTAAAAGTGGTTAGGATAGGTGGTTAATACAGTATAGTATCTTGGACCATACCAGAGAAAACAGTAACTAGAAAGCTTTCGGCAGTTTCTTGGAGGGTAGTGAGCGCGAGAGGATCAATGCGATATTGGCGGTGCAGCAAGGTAGCATTGTGCATAATCTCCCTGACTATATGCTGAAAGGGGAGTTTTGGCAGGAGGAGATGGGAATTCCGATATGATTTCACCCCGCAAAGGCCAGTGTCTGAGAGATCAGTAAAAGCAGTGAGCGTGAAGTGTAGGAAGGCGTACTACTTGGGCGCCAGCGGCGCTTCCGGATTAGTTTCTGTGGGATACGTTGGCCTTTACGAGGCTTCTCTCGTGCACGAGTTTTAACGAGAAAGGGTTGGTTATGGTATGAAGGAAGCTGGTTCCCAGATGCATTTGGGACTTGCTTGACTCCAGCTGTTGGTTGACCAGTGAGAGGCTCGCGTTGCTGCATGATGTGAAGCCAAGAAGTTATGAATAAAGGTAAGAACAGATGGGAGGGATATCACACTGAATCTGAGATGCGGCTTGATAATCGGCGTAAGGCTAGACCTGCGTACAAGATTCGCCTGAAGAACTGCAGGACGGGAGGAGATGGGAGGAGAGCGTAAGCTACTTGACAGAATCAATGCTATCAGGTGGAGTGTTTGGGAAAAGGACAAGAGTTGTGTGATGTAATACTAGAGCACAAGCATTTAGCAGAGTGCAGTCCGTCATAAAAATGAGGCTCGCTTCGTATATTGCCTTCCATTGTTTCTTTAACCTTATCCCTTAGTCTTATGTTTTCATCTTATTCTTTACCCTTATTATCTTAGTCCTATGTTTTATCAGTTTTACGTCTAAGACTCCAGGGGTCTTATGCTCTCTTCCCTTTAAACATCTCAAATCTATCCTATTACGTGGTCTATCAAAGTCACTCTCAAGGCCCTAGGATGGAACAAAGTACACGGGGTAAGTCATTCACGCTTGTTCTTACTGCGCAATTTAACTAATCTGAATCGCATTTCTAAGACGCCCTCCGGGTCGGCCTTGCATTGCAACAACAAAGGAAGCAAAAACTTGAACAGGCACAAAAGTCACCGCAATTTCTGAACGCAACTTCAGAAGAGCAAAGACAACTGCTCTAGAAAGTGAAGCAACAAGTCAAGGAAGATTAGTAGTATGTTTTCTAGCGAGGGCTCGTGTGCTAATCTATGTGCTAGTTGTATCAAGTATGACCAAAGGTAGGCATCCGGATTTCTTCAAGCCAGCGATGGTGGCAGGGAATAGTCAAGATGCTGAGGCCATTTCCTTGGGACGATGACGATAGCGACTGGGAGGACTTGAACGTTGATGATGAGCTCGCTTTCCGTCATCTCGAGGCACTCAATGCCCTACTCAACAACGAAGAAGAGCCGAATTCCGATAAGATTGAACAAGAACTCAAGGCAAGAACAAAACTCAAAGGCTTCGTTATTTAGGTTTGTACTTACAAGAAATAGCGACAGCGAGAGACAATAATAGCTGTTGGCCGAAATACACTCGTCAATAGACTGCAGACCCTATACTAAAAGTGCCGTTTAGTCAAAGTTGGGCGGAAGACCTGTATGAAGGCAGTAACAAGTATTGCTTTTTATTGAAGGAAGAAAATGTAAGCATGAATCCAATTATTGGAATCATTGTGATAACTTATTTGTGAATATAGGCACGAAACGTTCCCTACCTTAAGGGCAAATGTCTTCTCTGCTGGAGAGATCTTTGTCTGCGACTTCTCCGACACTATAAAACCCCAACCGCCAAACACACATTTCCTCGCTCGACCTAAACACGAACCAATTCATATAACATCAAGACTAACATTGAATATCCCTTTGCAAAAGTTCGGTCAGTTCTCTCTCGGCACGCGTTCTATTTCCCGACTAACAGTAGTAGTAACCAATATGGATTTCTTGTTCCTCGGAAAGGCAGCCTCTACCACCGTGACGAGTCACATTTCTTGGAAGCCAAGCGTTACAAGAATGCTGAAAGAGGTTCGTGGTTGGGGCAATGTGGCCGAATATCCCCACCTAACAGCTAACTGGGAGACGTTACCCGGACGAGCTTGGCTGTGGGATAACAACAGCAGCGACAGTCTCGGTGCCCTTTTGAACGGGGTGAGCCAGTACCCCGGCAGAGCTAGAGGAGTGCAAACAAATACTCTTTGGGATCTTTGCAAAGGATAGGCTTAAGGGAAGGGATAAAGAAACTTGAAGCCAATTTACCACGATGATGAGGATATAAATGAGGAATTGGTTATAAATGGCATTGGGATCAAAAGAGGTCGTTTGAGAAAAGGTGATAAAATACAGCCTCAGAAACCACCTTGAGTAGTTTTATTCGTATATGTGATATACCTCCTATTCTTCTTTAGACCGCAACGACAAACCCAGTCAAGAACCCTAGATGGGGTCAATAGTATCTCCTTGTTCCATCGGCCGCAACCGCAACATCCCTTTTGTCAGGATCCACTACTTTAAGCAGCTCTCTCCAGTCTACCTCCAACATCTCCCCATGACATGCCGTAGTCACCGTATGTGTTGCAGTTGCAACCAGAGGCCCCCCTCGAGACTCTCTGCCCATCCCGGCCCCGGCTCCGGACCGGCCCAATGTCCCACACTCTAACCCTTCCCCTGCTGCGTGGAACCGACACCATCCGGGGAGATGGCGCTGCCGGTCGACCAACAGCCGTGCCGTACGGAGGTACGGGTCCGCAAGCACCCTGAGTATTCCTTCAAGTGGGGGCCGTATGAACATGGCGAGATCGTCTTCTTCGGAATCCACCTCCCTGCCTCTTGTTCCTGTAGATATCTGCGTTCGCTGCTGCCTCTCTCCAGCGGGAGTTCGGACCCAAATGGTCAGATGCTCCAGCGAACCATTAACGACCATATCCGTGAGCATAGGTACGAATTCATCGTGTACCCAGGCCCTCAGACGCTCAAATCTGATTTGCAGATTGGCAAGCCGGCGGAGGGCATCCTGGGTTGTCAGGAGGGACGCAGGAACTTGTTCAAGATCCCCTACCTCCGCCCAGGGGCTCACCTTGGTTACAGTCTCCCGGGAATCCTCCAGACGCTGCCGAACATGCCGTGTATGCGTTCCCGTTGCGTCAAGCACGAATTCGTTGGCCGAGAAGAGTAGTGGGACCACGATGGCGTGGATAGACGGGTGGATGAGCAGTAGTGGGAGGGGATCAATACCATTTGGCTTTGAAGAACAGGGACACAGGAGGATGGGCGATGAACTAACAAGGAGGGGGAGGAAGATCAGGCTGAGGACGTCAACCGGAAGATCGAGGAGGTTTAGCTTGGGAGAGGACATGTCCCTGCCCTTTCGAGACGTACACACGCCCTAAGAGACGGGGGATGGAGGGAAGAAGAGAGAAGACAAACGTGTGCGAGTGTGTACGTCAGCGCGTATGTTTGTATGCGTGTGTGTATGCGTGTCTGTTTGCCTGCCTGTCTGCCTGCCTATGGCGTTGTAAAGCGATTTGACGGACACAGGCAGCGTTGTCAATTTGACAGTAGATCAAGACACTAGGGCACTTCGTATCCTTAGGGAAAACTCGCGTGAGTTGTCCGTAATACCAGTCATCGCCTTTTTGCTACATACTCACCAGCCTATTTTCCTGAATAGGGCTCGGCTGTGAAGCATGACTCTTGGAGTTGCTCCAACAGTCATCGTGTAAAAACCCCACACAGATTGTTTCCCGTCAGAGTGTGTTCTTACGTTTAGCATTAGGCTGCGGGGTTTTGGTTTTAGGGTGGCCACTCATCACCCTGCCTAGATACATAATGATCCGTGCCCAAGCTTCTTGATGTGACCCTAAGAGAGGCAGACGGCTTTATTGGATTCGCAAACTACAACGAAAATTGCATTCATAATTTAGAGATAAGGCAGATATTATTATATGATAGGAATAAGACACTGTGCTTATTAGTCCAGCCATCTATCAAAGTCTTAGGTAAATTCTAAATCTGCAGCTTGAGGGAAAACTGACACAGGAAGTGCTTGACAACAGCAGCTGTTCCAGAGGTTATCAGTTTTTTTTTTTTGGTTAGGAACAAGGCTCAATCGTTCGAGCAGATCTTCCCAGTTCAACACAATTCGCATCAATAGCGCGAGATGTATCCAGCAGGGTCGGCAGAATTTGGTTGCTCTAGGTTTGTTTTCATCGTTTTGAGACCCTAAATAATTGGGAACAAGGAAAACAGAACCAACCTTGGACAATAATAGTCCTTTGTAATAGTCAACTTTGAGTGCACACCCACCAATATCAAATAACACTAAAGAAGAGGTAACCAATTACAATCTCTAGAATATTCACTGTAGTTAGTGATATCCGAAAAGATGATTTACTGGACTAGTAGGTAAAACGCCAGCAAGAAGATGAATGAGGCCATTAAAAATCTCCCAGGTTGCTTTGAGGCGACACCAAGCTTCCAAACATGTACACGCACATACATTACCTGCTGACCGGCAAGCCGGTCAGCATGTCTCACAAACGTAGGCAAGTTGGGAATATTTTTGTTTTTAAGTTGGTAAAAGGCTTCATTCCGTATTTTTCCATTCTACCGAGTCTATGCTTAAATTCACAGGTCATCGTCCACTCATAGCGCTCTGACCCAGCGAGCACGCTTTCATCACCCACAAACATGCAGAACTTTTCGCGTGCCTCGGCTTCCTTCATCCGAATTACCGTAGATCGAAAAAAAGAAACCGCCCCAGTCCTAGGCCTCTTACTTAAAGGCAATCTCTGTTGCATTTTTTTTTGTTGCAACCCCAAGGCAGCTCAATCGTCGCAGCCCTGCGCGTCCCCTAACCTACAGCCCAGCCCATCATGCACCCGAAATGCATTTATCGGGAGGACATGGCCTTGGTGACAAGGCGCTTGATGGCAAGCTCCTTGGACTTGAGGTCCTCAGCAGAGCTGTCAGTGAGCTCGAGAGTGGCCATGGCCTCGCTCATGGCAGCCTCGATCTTCTCCTTCTGGCCACGCTTGAGCTTGAGGGAGAGAGTGGGGTCGGAGACAATCTCCTCAACACGGCCGATGTAAGACTCAAGCTGCTGCTTGGCCTCGAACTTCTTCTGGAAAGCCTCGTCGTTGTTCTTGAACTTCTCGGCGTCGTTGACCATCTTCTCAATCTCGTCGGTGCTGAGCTTACCGACAGAGTTGGCGATGGTGATGTTGGCAGAGCGGCCAGAGGTCTTCTCAGTGGCAGTGACCTTAAGGATACCGTTGACGTCGACCTCGAAGACACACTCAAGGACGGCCTCACCAGCCCTCATGGGAGGGATGGGAGCAAGAGTGAACTCACCCAGCGAGGTGTTGTCCTCGCAGTTAACACGCTCACCCTGGAAAACAGGGAATTGGACGGTCTAGTGAAGTCAGTATATTTCATTCTGTAAGAAAGGAAGTAAAATTTTTCTTCGTACCTGCTGGTTATCAGCGACTGTAGTGAATGTTCTAGAGCCCATAGTTAGTTTCTATTGATCCTGAATGGTATTTACAACTCGAGAGAAGACGAGGAGATATGGTGGTGATGCTTCAAGGCGACTGGTGAAAAGGTGGCTGGTGGAGAATGTGGCTAGTGAAAAAGGCGGCTGGTGAAAAATGGGCCCATGCCAGAAACTTGGCGCAAAGTCCTAAGGCTGGCCCCACCCAAGACTTCCAACAGAATGGAAATGGAGAGGCACCTGCCTCGGGCACTTTGGATGGACATCATAATGAAACGAGAAAAAAACAGTTCATGTGGCATTGGGAATGTACATACCGCTTTCGCAGACAGGGGACAGTGTGTCCGCGGGGAACGACGGGGGCAAAGATGTTGCCCTCCATGGCGACACCGAGAGACAGGGGAACGACATCGAGAAGGAGGAGATCGGCAGTCTCGGCAGAGGTGGCCTTGCCGGAGAGGATACCAGCCTGGACGGCAGCACCGTAGGCGACGGCCTCATCGGGGTTGATGGACTTCTCGAGCTTCTTGCCATCGAAGAAGTCGGACAGAAGCTTCTGGATCTTGGGGATACGGGTAGAACCACCGACGAGGACGATCTCGTCGACGGCGCTCTTCTCGCAGCCAGAGTCCTTGAGGACCTGGGCAACGGGCTCGAGGGTGCCGGAGAAAGCCTTGCCGTTGAGCTCCTCGAACTTGGCACGGGTGATGGTCAGGGTGTAGTCCTCGCCATCGAAGAGAGAGTCAATCTCAATGGTGGCCTGGGCACCGCTGGAGAGGGTACGCTTGGCACGCTCGCAAGCAGTTCGGAGACGTCGGAGAGCACGGGCATCACCGGAGAGATCCTTCTTGCTCTTGCGAGTGAAGTCCTTCTTGCAGTGGTCAAGGAGGTTGGTATCGAAATCCTGACCACCCAAGTGGGTGTCACCAGCGGTGGCCTTGACAGTGAAGACACCACCCTGGATGTTGAGGAGGGAGACATCGAAAGTACCACCACCGAGATCGTAGATGAGGACGTTGCGCTCCTTCTCAGACTTGCCGGAGCCGAGACCGTAGGCGATAGCGGCAGCAGTGGGCTCGTTGATGATACGGAGGACGTTAAGACCGGCGATGGCACCGGCGTCCTTGGTGGCCTGACGCTGGTTGTCGTTGAAGTAAGCAGGGACAGTGATGACGGCCTTCTCGACCTTCTTGCCAAGCTTGGTCTCGGCAATCTCCTTCATCTATAGCGGGGGGTTAGAAAAAAAAATTGCCTAGTGCTCGCTAGTGCGGGGGCGGGGGGAGGGAGGGGAGGAAAGTCGAAATATCGACACAAAAAGTGTGAGGGCGCGTAAAACGGGGAATTTCTTACCTTGGTGAGAACCATGGAGGAAATCTCCTGGGCGGAGAAAGTCTTGGTCTCGTTGAGGTACTCGACCTGGATTCTGGGGGTGCCGTTGTCATCGACAATCTTGAAGGGCCAAGACTCGATGTCCTTCTTGACGGTAGGGTCATCGAAGCGGCGACCGATCAGACGCCTAATGAGGGGTAAAAAAAAACCCTGGTCAGCAACCAAAAAAAAAATTGATTGTGTGAAGGTATTTTGAATCGGCGGGCAGGTAGAAAAAAACTCACTTGGCGTCGAAGACGGTGTTCTGAGGGTTCATGGCAGCATTGTTCTTGGCAGCCTCACCAATCAGACGCTCCTTGTCGGTGAAAGAAACGAAAGAAGGGGTGGTGAAAGAACCCTGCTCGTTGGCGATGATCTCGACATTGGTACCCTCGTACGTAGCAACGCAAGAGTAGGTGGTACCTGTAAAAATATGACGGTCAGCGATTTATTGACTCTCTTTTTGCGTCGTGACGTCGTCTTCTTGATGGATGATTCTGTGTTTTGGGTCTCTCTTTCTTCTTTTCGCACTCCCGGTCTTTCCATATGGCTGTCGAGAACGTCCAAAATTCGCGACGAGCCGATGCGTGGTGGATCAGAGAGTCGGGAAAGTTGAGAAGAGAAGGCGCAGAAATCAAGATCGTACTTACCCAAATCAATGCCAATGGCACCGTCATAAACTTCGTCCGCCATTTTGTCTGTGTAGAAGATTTTGGGTGGAAGAGAGGATGAGGGAAAGGAAGCAAGAACCGTGGGGTTTCAGTGAAAGAAATTCTCCCAACCAGATTTTGTGAGAATAAATTTTGGGCCCTCTGTGAACTGAACTTTTTCTGGCGAGTGGGGCCAGAAGCAAGTGGGCTACCTGAGATCACTTCATTAGGCTACTTTGGGCATAGCGCCTTCGCCTGAGTTTTTTTTTTTTCCCCTTCCTTCACAGGCTCCAGTTCTTTTTCTTCTACTCGGGGCCGGTCCAGCGCCGCAACTGGCTCAATCATTTCGGGGCGTTGCACCGGGGGCGAAAAAAAAAAATTGTCTGGATGTTTAACGAGTAATGGTGAAGCCCTTTTTTGTACACAGTTGCAGCTTTCATATCATCCGGTGTGTAACTCGACTTGGTGGTCGCAAGCCGTTGACGCATTTTTAATCCACTACCTTAAGCCGTCCCCGGGAAGCAGAAGTTTGTTCAAAACCATGGGATAGTGGTGATTTGCTGCAGCATTTCGGTTTATGACTTTTTGTGTGCTAGTGTCGAGGTTGGAGCCCTCGGAGGCTCGTGACACGGGGAAACTATCTGACACGTTCTCACTGTGCAGGTAGGTGCTGGATGAACGGGGAGAGAGATGGGACATTGGGCCAACGATGGGCCAACGGGGACATTCCAAACCTCACTGTGCTTCCGCCCCGGGACTCCAATGCAAGCCAAGAAAACCTTCTCTGTAACAAGCACTGTAAAACATGTTCCAGCCAACTAGAGGTCAGCCAGTGGCAACAGCGAGAGGGAGGCATAGCCTGACTCGGAAGTTGGCTGGCAAGACGAGTTTTTTCTCCCTGCTTTAAGTCAGCAAAGCAAGCCGCTCACCTAGTTACCCTCTCTCGCACCTCGACTGGCGGCAACGCCGAGTTGGGGCTGCCAACTGCGATGCCGGGGGGGTTGAACACGAGCCGAGAGGTTGAGCGATGTTGCACGTCGTCCTCCCTTATTAGCTATTAGTCCTCGGTCCTTAGCCCTTAGCCCCCTTCATCCTTGATCCTTAGTTCTTTTTTGGAGGGGCATCCTCATCCATGGGCTCGTGCACGACGTTTGCCCCTCCATCATGAAGGCCCCGTTCCACTGCATCATGAGGCCCAATGGTGGAGCGGTTGATTACCCAGGTAACGGAACGCAGGAGTGCTACGTAGATGCAAATATTATTATGAGAGTATACCATAATACAGTAACAACGCAAAAGTCTTCTTCCACCACACAGTGTGCCACCCTAAACCTCAAATATTCACCATAAGAACTCCTGAATAAATCTACCACCTACTTATATATGAATAAGAATATATATATATATGATAATTAAGTAGTGTTTTATTAAATATCTTAAGTTTTTTAATTGTTCTTCTTTTTTAAAGATACTAAAAAGTAATATTCAAATTACCAAAATTAAGAAATCTCAATTCCTCTCTATAAAATAGTAAGATTAATACCGTATTTCCCCTATAACTCTACTATAAGGAATGTAACTAATTTTTATATTTTTTGAGCGTTTATAATTTTCTAATTTAAGGATATAAAAATAAAATAAAAATAAAAATAGTAAATATTAATATTATTTTATTAAATTCTAATCTTTTATCTGGAAAATAAAGGTGTTTTGATTTATGAGATATTTTTGAAAGTTGTGAGTTAATGCGGTTACTGTGTGGGTGGAAGAAGACTTTTGTGTATGTACTGTAGCTACTGACTGCAACTTCAATTCACCCACCAAGCATGTAGGAATCAAATAGCAGTTGTGACACAATAAGATAACAATTATGGTATTGTTCAAAGTCAACTGGAAACTCCTGTACCTTATTTTACAAGGATCTCTTCCTGCTTTTCTAAATCCACAATGAGCAAGCTACTTTGCAAGACCAGCATCCCGAATGGTAGATCAACTTTTAGAAATGCCCAAAGATTCAGCTTCTCTCCTAACAAGCTCGGAAATAGTCGACCTTAGCACAGATGACTTTGGCTCCCACCCTAGATATTTTTTGGCCCGTTCGGACTCTCCTTTGGAGTTTGATCCCCACGTTGCGGCTGCCAGAAGCCCGGTCGCCACGACCTCTTCCTGTGGGACTGACTTGGTCGCCGGCGCCGGCAGATAGCCCTGGCGCGCCGCCTCCTCCGCGATCCACTCGGAGAGGTCGGACCACTTATGGTAGTCCTGACGAGCAAAGAAGTAGCCGTTCAACCCAAAAATCTCGGGGTTGTCTCGTTTGGATGGATCCTGAGTTGCGTCGACAAACCGGAGGAAGAGGTCGGCTAAATCGTCAACATGGACATTATCCCACTCCGTCTTGCCAGCGCCGACGATGGGCGCGTAGCCGAGTTGAAGTGCTGCACGGGCTAAGTTTGGAATCTGGACGCTGCGAGTGTTGACCGGACCACGACCGATGCCGTAGATGGTGGGAGGAGATATGATGAGTGTTTTCACCGATTCTGAATTGGCTGCCTGGACAATCTTGTCGACATCCCTGTGGAAAGCGGCGTCGGGGATGTTGTGAAGTCTATCCACGCCGCTGAGGTCGTTGTATGTCTCTTCAGGAATTGGGGCTTCGCCGCAGCGCTTGTGCTGGATATCGTACCAGGTCAAGACTCCAGTACCTGACAAGTGAATCCAGTACCCGGGGTTTTCTGGTGTATGGCCAGCAGCGAGGCCAGCGGCAATTGCTTTGGCTGATGGAACGTCATCCGCGGAATCTGCAGTGTCTGGATGAATGGTGTCAGTAAATAAATAAAATAAAAAAAATAAAAAAAAAGTGCTATCCTCCCCGCAACTCGTGAGAGGGCTTACGAATGACAATATCAGCTTCAGCTGCCGCCTTTTCGATAACCGCAGAGTCATAAAGGGACCCATATGCGAATTTGACGTTTGGATACTTGGCGGCAATAAGTTTGCTACGCTCCTCGTTGCGCACGAACAATGTGAAGTGGTAATCAGGGTGGGCGTCGTGCACCTGGGCAAACATGCTTCCGCCGACGTAGCCTTTTTCAACACCTCAATTAGTGACATTGTGCATTGTGATAGATGGCAGAGTAAATACCCGTAGCTCCAGTGCTAAACAAACAAACAAAAAAAAGTGTTAGTCGTAAATCGTCAACTTGAGTAGATCGTGCACGTATGGCATAGGCACTTACAAGAAGATCTTAGGCGCCATTGTGGTTTAGCTGAGTACCTTGACTAGGTACCTAATAAGGTGGGTAGGGTAGTCTTGGCTTGCTGAAGCGAAACACGAGGATACGGTAACCTCGAGCAGTGAAGAGGCAGAAGGAAGAAAGAAAAAAAAAAGAAAGAAGACGAAGACTAAGATAATATGAATTCAGTAAATCTAATAAATTGAATTGGATATGTTCAAGCATGGATATGGACATCAGGTTGAGTTATATGTACGACCCATAAAGAGTTCAATCAGTATCGATGCCTCATTGTTGGTTGCTGACGAGAATGACATCATACGCGGTCTAATTATTGCGAGCGCATTATAAATTAAAATTCGGTCGATTGTCGGGTTTCGCTCAGCCTACCCGGTACCCAACCTTGCCAGAGAGTCCACTCTTCCCCAATCATCTTCAACATCGTAATAAGTGGATTGTTTGGTGCAATAGTTGTTTACTAATGTTACTTCTGATGAATCCAGCTTTGAATTTTCCAAGCAACAGCGGCGGTGGATCATTTTTCTCTTGGCTGTGACTATTTTACTTCAGCTGAGCATGCATCAAGCACCCAGGTTGCATGTTAGAGCCGTACTGACCATGTACGTACACTCCCTGCTTTACATTATTTGGCCTGGATTGGATAAATACCTACAGAACACAGGATTTAGTTATTGGGTGAAGGCATATATATCGCATCTCACTATGAAACCGATACATAATAACTGGTAGCTTGAGTAAGCTAGTTATGTATCTTCGTTGGCGCCGGAATAACATATGGAGGTGACTGGTATCAAGCGATATTCCCCTTAATATCAGGCGCAAAATAACCGTGTCTCCGGACTAACCAATTATTCAAGCGACAGCCGGCTTCCTCCTACAAGGAGTAGCTGATTCACATATTGCCTGCATGGTTAAGACACATTGATCACATCGTGACAGTCTTCCGTATTACAACTTGTACTCACATGATAAATGTGCATCGCTCGTTAAGGGTTTATGTAGCAGCTTGACGGATACGGGCTCTGAACAACATTGCTCTTATTTGCTTTTTCCCCCTTCCTCTTTCGACTCAATCCGGGGTGAGTTTGGCAATACCCAAACGCCATTCTGTTTGCGAAATGAAGCATCAAACACCCTCATTGGTGAGCAGCCCTTCAGCTGACCAAACTCCAACCCCTGTCTACTTCAACGTGACTCCCTTTGTATAAAGGCATGTTATAATTCTCCGACCTCCGCACTTTATCAAGAAATCCCCTGTTCTCCCTCCTCCTCTCCCTCTTCTTTACATCTTCATCGTCAAGCCATCACCGTCAAGTTGAACCAGCCTCGTTACACCCCGGAAACTCTGATCACCATGCCTGACAACTATTCCTACAAGAGCAGCGGCACCAACAGCCAGGTATGTCTGCAGCCATTATTCCCGTCTCCATCATACCTCATTTAACCCAACCTTTCTTTAGGGTAATCATTACTGCGCTCGAGACTACGGTTCGAGCGCTACCAATTCCAATTCTTACCACTATTCCAACACGTACGTTCTCGAGATACATAACTATCTGCTATCTCGTGATTCAAACACTCTTGGCTCTCAGAAATCTTACATAGTGCAGTGATGGCTCCTATTACTATTCCAACCCCAATGGAAGCACTTACTACAACAATGGCTCGGGTAGTTACACTTACACCTCTCCAAGCGGCACCACAAGTCACGGTTCTACCTCTACCAGCTCTACCAGCTCTACCTCCACCAATAACAAGTAAATCCAGCCACCGTTGGTTACAAGAAGACACCGGGGTGGGTATTGACATGAAGGACTCAAGAGGCCAAAATTTGGCAGTTCAGGTCAACTTGAAGAATTAAGTAGTCAAACGATACTTCCCATCTTACAATAACTGGCTCTGATCTGTGAGACTCGCATTTGAATATCCACTACCCAATTCCGACCTACTGTGCTATCGCATCCCAATCCAGTCATGCTCGGATTAAATTCAGCACTACCCCAGCAAAGGACTTGCTCGTAGAGATGGGGGGAGGTTTTGTATAGTTTCGTAGCCTCTCCTTGCACACTTTCAATCGAAGCGGCATTCCAATTGCAAGTATTTCAGGGACCGTGAAGATCGTGGCCAGGTAACGAAAACCTAGCCCCGGGAAGCGTAGTAAACGGCCAAAGTGATGACCAAGGCGGGGAATAGAGCCGCTTCAATAAGTAGCACACTTCTCAGTTTTCGGCGCTGTGATGGAGCCAGAGAATACATCTCACCATCGGTATACCACGAAATTGCTGGGTCAAACTTCCCCCATAGAGCCAGTAGTCCAATGAAGGGGAAAAGAACCGTCAAGAGAATGAGTCCACCAAAGATGGCCCTTTTCTTAGTGTTCTTCTTCCCAGATAATCGACGACGAAAGAGAATGCCCTCTCTAGCTGATTCAATGAGATGCAGTTCGGAGGGTGTAAGTAGATGCGTATCCGCGCGAGTGCATCGGCTACTCTGTCGAGATCTCCGCTCTAAAGTACTCATAGAGAACCCACGGCCTGGTGGTAATGCTTCACAAAATGACATATTTCGCGAAAACCCCTGGTGCCAAACTTTGCTAACTGGAGCTCGAGGCTCAACTAGATGCAAATCATCTAGAATCGCGGAAGACGAAATCAGCATGTCGGAAATTCTCTCACTAGCTATGAAAGGTTAATGACATTGAAGATTGACACTATGCTTTTGTTTACTCACAGTCGCGGTAATGGAGTCCGTTATTTACCCCGTGATAGTGGTGAATCGGATCTGGTCTCACAATTTTATCTGTCCGTGAGGCGAGAGAGTGGTGAAATTGGCTTGATGACAAAGTATTTGGTGAAGCCATGGAGTTGAGAGTACTAGTTGTGTGAGATCCAATTCTACCTGTGATTGATCTCGCAGGTTCGGTGTGATCTTCCTCACCTCGTTGCCTTTTGAAATGCTGTAACATTGATGCTTCAGGGAGGCTAATCAAACGAAAGGGAAGTCGAGGCAAGCTCTGCAGGAATTCATCATGTGGAACATGACGAGACTTTTTGGGCTCGCCGAATCCCTCGATGCCTAGCATGCATAACGGTTTGTCCCAGACGGTTAGGGCAGTCTTTGGCGAATCTCGTCCCAGATTCTCTCTAATTCGAGACCATCTAAATCTTCTAGATTTGTCTGCCTTGCTTGTATCCTGTATCTCACAGCGAGATATATTGGACTCTGATTCAAGAGACTCATAGCTATCACGTCTGGAGTTTAGTTCAACAAAAATGCTTTGGCGATTGGACTTCTTTGTGGTACCATCTCGGCAGAAACGGGATGAGAATCGAGATGTGACTTCCGGATCCTGTGTCGAGTTCCGAGGCAAGCAACGAGCAGAATTGACTGGGAAACTTCCTGGACTAGGTGCAAAGAGTTTTGGAATCAAACTTTGGCCGTTTCTCGCGTTGTCCATGGCCAGCCGGTATGGTACTGGCGTGGCAACATCGTAAGGATGCTGGATGATTTTTTGGGTTGATGAATAAGTGGCTGGATCACCGCGCTCAGCATCTGAAATATCAGCAAGACTGCTTCCAGTTCCCTTTCCCAGGCTGTCATGAAACTCCTGCTGCATGGAATCAAGTCCACGATCCGTCGTGACCGTTTGCCAATCAGCATCAGTGGCGCTTCTGGGTCGGGGCTGCATTAAAGTTGCAATACCACTTGCTAACTGAGGAGATGGTGGCTGGGTTTCCGGCTGAGAGATAGGTTTCGTTGACCTGTCAATGACGGGGACTTTTACCTCTTTGTCGACATTCTAAGTCGATCGAATGGCAGAAGTGTTATAAAAAGATGCTATGTTAAGCCCTTTCTTGGGAGTTGGGGACGAATCCTCGATATATTCAGATTGAGGGTATTTGGCCACTGGATCAGGGCTCTCTCCAATACGATAAAGAGCATCGCTGACGTTCCTCTCAGCAGAATACTTGAGAAATCCAGAGTAGTTATCCCTGTCGTATTTGAACGGATCATCGTTGATGCTGCTAGAGGTTTTTGAGGTAGACCTCAAGACGTCTAGTCGAGAGCTATTCGGTAAGCCCTGCGTTTGTCCACCTCCCTGCCCGGAGTTCCACTAGTTCTCTTTCAAAATGGCAAGGTCTGTTTCAGCAAGACAGGTTATATCCTCCACATCACTGTACAGACTTGAGGCAGAATGGAAGGACTGCGTGAGAGGTGGTGCCAATCTCGGGATTCCAATTGCAGGCGGTACAGGAAGTGCACGGGTAGCAGGCAGACCCATGTGTTCGATTGGTTTGGCTTGTTCAGGATTCTGTTTGGTATTTTGGAAAGGAGTCTGATGAGCAGAATATGGGACCTCGAAGTTCCCTCGATGTCGGGGCGGAACCGTAGGAACTTGAGTGGCTTCTCTGAACTCTTCATCGGGGAAGACAGTCTCCCATTCAGAAGCAACTTGGTCTTCATCCAGAGGTATTAGAGAGCTCTCGCAATTCAATTTACTGGCATGGCCCTCTCGAGATCGAGGGAGACACTCAGAAACGAATTTCAAGGGTTCTGGAATGCGTCCCGGGGGAAGTTGAGGTTTGACGTAGGAAAAGTCCTGAAGCGGAATGCTTTTACCTTGTTGAAGTCCTGTGAAGGCGTCTGAATCTGTTGATGAAATTGGTGAGACTGTAGCATGGTCTGTGATTCTTGCATCTTGACCAGAGCGCTCGGTTATGGTTGAGGGCTGCAACTTCTTAGATTAGGTACTTGGCAGAGCAGCGGAATGTATGGCAACGACTTACGGATTCAGAAAGGGGTTGCATCACTAGAATGTTTGCTTATTTCATTTATTTTCCTTTTCGTTGCGGCTTCCTCCAGATTTCCTCGCGACTGGTACCGGGTCGGGACTTTATCTTTTTTTTTTTTTTTTTTTGGCTTCTGGGCTCCGTACACGTTGTGAATCAAAGTGAAGAGCCAAGGATCGAGCGAATTCAAGTCACTGGGTGCTCAATTACGCTCTGGCGAGTAATTATTTTTGCTGCAGAGGGCGATAGATCGTGGATCCAGGTGACTTGCTTTTGTCGAATAATTGATGGATTATAAACAAGGCGAGAATATTTTGGTCAAATGCTGATCAAGATGTGAATTGTCCAAGGCGCAGATGGGTGTTGCTTGGTGTCGCATTGACTCGGGCAGGAGTAAGGTAGTTGTGAGTTGTGAATCTGTGGTTGTGAATCTGTGGTTGCGCGCCGTGAATCAAGGTGTAAATAAAAGTTTTAAATGCAAGGACAACAGACTGACTGAGGCATCAAGAAATGGTCTGCCGCTTCTTGTTTACCCGCACGAGGCAGTCACCTCGGTATCTTGGAGATAGATGGGAGTGTTGGACAGTTGATTACACCTGGTAAGCATCCACTATCTCCTAACGTAAGGCAACCTAATAACCTAATTAAATAGGTACTTTATATCGAAGACTTGGTGAAATCACTAGGTACCTGTGAGTCTGTACGCTATCTACTGTATCAAGTATAAGGCACAGAGACGGGGTCGGTACTAGGAACCATGCAGGTATTCTTTCCCTGAGGCACCTATCAAGAGGTATATAAGGTCAATTCTAGAATTAAGCTTGGGGCCGGGGAAGATCATCTCAGGCAAGCTGGTGAATAAGGTAGAAAGGTAGGGGCATTAGTTGCATTAGTTGAGTAGTGGAGGCAGCCTGAGGTAGGCACACATTGACTTACCCAGCTGCGTCAAGCAGCCTTGCTCAGTCCTTGGGTAATGGAATCTTGGGCGCAACTTTTTTTGTTTTATAGGAAAGGAAATAGCATCAAACTATATATTCAGATTCCTTCTTGTCTTCAGATTAAATCTCTTACAAACACATTGCTGGTGTCCAAAAGTAATCACCATAGTTGCTTCTTGTGTGCTGTGTAGTTCTGGCTGGTCCATCACGCCAAGTAAGGTACCTGGTAGTCCATGTAGCTGTGGAGAAATCGCCGGACGCTGCTGGAGGTACCAATCTTCACCAAAGAATCCAAGACAGCTTTCCAACGCAACGTATAGATAGTCTTCATTTAAATCCGAAATGATAGCCTGTATATGTATACATTCGTTAAGTAATCAATGATCAGCTTCCCATTAGGATTTGAAACCCCCCGTTTTTCTACGGGTATCTTGGGTGAGAATAGCTCACTTGTCATGAGCGCATCGAAGGACATGGCAGCTTACCTAATCGATCATCAGTACCTTAACTCGTCGCTTCTGGTCAAAATCCCGGCCGGCCCGCTGCCCGCGGCCTGAGCTCCTAGTCCAACTATAAGACATCACACTGCGAAAGCTGAACGGAACCTTCCATCGGGATTCTTCCCCTTACACTATCCCTCTCTGACTGTTCTAGCTCTCTCTCGTCGCTCCGTGCCCCCAGAGTCCTGCAGCGTCACCTGTCGGACCCCCCAGTCCACTCATTGTACCTCACATGATGGACAACCCTAGACAGCTTGACAAGCTCCCCGACGAGATCCTTCTTCAGATCTTATGCTGTTAGCGTGACTATGCCCCGCCTTTCACGGCCCTAGCTGACCACTCGTGAAATGCAGTCCTTGAACCTCACCATCTACCCAAACTGCAGCTCGTCTGCCACAAGCTCCGCGATGTCTGCCTCGATCATGAGCTTTGGAAGCATCATTGTTTCCAACGCTCGGCGTGGTACCACTTTCTCCAGAGTCGCCGCCGCGTTCAGGCAGCCTCTCCTAGAGTCAAGCCCGATGGCCAACAGCAAAACGAATCCATAGATGGTGTGAATGACAATCATGGGGATAGCCACAGTCTCCCGCCCACAGACCAAGACGATCTGCATCAGAGCCGCCGGGAACATCTACAGTTTATCCAGGACATGGCGAACTGGGACCCAGTATTTCCCAATGAGAGAGTCTCCTGGTACGACGAATATATCCAGCGCCATGGTCCTACCTCAATCAACTGGCTCGAGGTCCCAACAGTCAGAGAAGGCACAATATTTAATCCCATTGAAGCTCGAGGTGTTGCCCTATTCAACCCGAATAACGGGGACGACGGTCTTGGCACGCTATTGGCGGTCTCGCCTCTGGATGATGGATCTGTATGTCTCTGGGATGTCAATGGTAGTAGGGGTAAGCAGGGGGGGATCATCGCGAACAGCCGGTCCGAGATTCTGTTTCTGAATAAGAACAGTGACAATCAGGTGCGGCGGTCAAAGAGAATTGATTCGGGGGTAACGGACTGCGTAAGTGTCAATCATAACGGCCACCGTGCCTTCTTTGCTGTCCAAAGCCGTAAGTTTGTGTTGTTCTTTGAGGAATTTCGAATTCAGTGAACTGACTTATCGATTTTCACATGGACAGATCTAGTTGAGGTTGATCTTAACCGGCTTGAGGTTGTTAGTCGGGAGTCGTTCGAATGGTCCATCACGACCATGTCGCAAGTTCATGATAATGTGCCCTTGACAGTTGGCACATCATTGGGAATCCATCTACACGATTTCAGGGCGCGGGCGCATGTACCTCGTGATGTGGTGGACAAGGTTGATGGCTCCGGATGGGAGGACAACAGTCCCTTCAAAGCACTGTTCGACCCGAACCCGCTCCCGCCTTACGCATCGCTGTCTCAGCCCACACCAACTAGCATTCTGCATTTGCCCCGTCCGGGCGACAACGAGATGGTGTCAGATGACATCTATGTAGCCGGACGATTTACCAACATTATACATTACGACAGGCGCAAATTCCCAAAAATCGTTGGATCCATCTTCTCAGGAGCGCAATTATCCAGTCTCACTGCGCTTCCTTATCCCTACTCAACGCTAGACTATGAAGTGAGACGACGTGGGGAGTTATCAGCTGAGCAGGTTGCCCGAAGCAAGTCAAATGGAGATGGTCGCACGTTGATTGCTGGCGGAGTCTACAAGACAAAGGGGTCACTGGAGTTATACGGGTTGAGCTCTGCCAACCAATCTGACAGTGGCATAACCCTGCAAAACTCTCTCTTGAAAAACCGCTACAAGGCAGCATCGTCCATTATTCTGTCGGTTGCTAACCACGGGACTAAGATTGTATGCTCCGATGGAAGTGGGTTAATCAAGTGGTTCGAAAGAGACGGGCACACAGAGTGTCTACGGATTCGGGTCGGGCACAGCGACTCACCTACCCAGTCATCACTCTTCGCCTCGATGCCGGGATCGGGTGACATGGCTCGCAAGATCATATCAACTAAATCTAAATACGGTCGGGAAAGACGCAACGAAGACAACATATTATTCTGGACGGGAGAGAAGCTCGGAATGGTCAGCTTCTCGGGAGAGCCTCTTTTCAAGCCAGAGGATTTCAGTGAGGCCGATGCCGATGCCAGCAATGAGGAGGATGAGCAACGGCACCTGTACAGCAAGAGACTACGGGTAGCGCTAGAGCAACAGGCGGACGAGGTGCGGTTTGTTAGAGACCTGGGAAGAGGCCCCAGAGGCAATGAATAAAAAGGGGACTTTGGCTTGTAAAAGGAAGGCACTGCGGGTTATTGAATGCAATACAACATGAAATAGAATGAGCGGCATGGAAAATCGGACTTTGGATTCACAGGACAGAGTAGGGTTGGCGTACAGGGCATGATGGGTTGAAATTAAGGAAGAAAGTCGGGATCAATATCCCAACCGGCGCAGTGCCATTGCTGACTGCTCTTTTGGCGATTCAAGTCAAGAGATGCGAGAAAGTTCAAACACAAAAATTATGGTTGTTTTTTTTCTTGGCCTAATCTTTCTTTTATTTCATTATTTCAAAATCAATCATCAAAGCCCGTTCAGATGTGGCGGCGAGTATATGAAACACCAGCAGCTCTTCAAAGCCCTTCCTGCTCAGCGCCGACTCCTGCATACCCTCGCTTCCGTTAGGTAGGATGAAATGTAAAAAGTCATACTCCTGGCTCCCCCCGTTCCCCTTCCTTGGCTCGCCACTATCTTAAGGTTACCCCCTTGGTGGTATTGTACTGAGTGCTCTAAGCTCTCACATATGTTTTCTTTCTCTCTTTTACTCTCTAGAGTTTTCGTCTGTTCTTGTCTATCCCAGAGGGGGATTACAACTAGGTTAGGTCCTGTGGTACACCATGTCCACGTCTATTGGAAGAACTTCTTATAGGCGGCCTTCTCCTTGGCAGCGCGGTCAGCTGCCTTCTTCTTCAGGGTGCTAAGCTGGTTACTGATAGTAGGGTCAGAGGGAGAGAGCTTGTGGGCTTCATCAAGGTCACGGATGGCCTTCTCGTCGTCCTTTCGGCCAACATAAGCCATCGCACGACGGTAATAGGGCTTTGCGCGGTCGCTGTCCTTGATGCCTTGAACCTCGATGGCCGAGGAAGCAGTTCTGATGGCGTCATCCCAGGATTCGAGCTTAAGGTTCATAAGCGCGGCGTTATTGTTCAAAGAGAATCGAATACCGAGCAACTCGGCCTTCAGTGTGTCTGGTTGACCCTCGAGCTCGGGTTCTTCGTTTAGGTAGCGAAGACCCTTCTGGTATTTGTCGACAGCAAGAGCAAACTTGCCCTCCTTGAAAGCTTTGTTGCCGTAGTCCTTGCAGTCAGTAGCAATCTTGAGGATCCCCTGAGCGTCAGGCTTCTCGGTGTTATCTTCGGGAAAGTCTTCGTAAGGGTCACCGGTGGAATCGGGTTGCTTAAGGTCAGCAGTAGAGGCGTCATCTCCAGTAAGTTCGCCGCAGTTGGTAATGAGGGCTTCCTTCGCAGGACGGTCGCCACTCTGTGTAGTGAGGTTCTCGATTTGACGAACAATGGACTTGCCATTGAGGACCTCACCGAAGACCACATGCTTGCCATCAAGGTGGGGGGTAGGGACGGTTGTGATGAAGAACTGGGAGCCATTGGTGTCTTTCATGGGAGCGGGGTTAGTGTCTGATCACGATCAAGGCTGGATTCGGGGAGAACTTACTTGGTCCAGCATTTGCCATGGAGAGAAGGAAAGGCTTGTCGTGCTTCTTGGGGAAAGCCTCATCTTCGAACTTGCTGCCGTAGATGGATTCTCCACCCGTTCCGTCGCCAGCAGTAAAGTCACCACCCTGGATCATAAACTGCTTGATGACGCGGTGGAAGATGGAACCCTTGTAATGGAGAGGCTTGCCGGAGCGACCAACACCCTTCTCACCTGTGCAAAGAGCGCGGAAATTTTCGGCCGTCTTGGGAACAAGGTCGTTGTAGAGTTCCATGGTGATTCGGCCGACGGGTCTGCCGCCAAGGCCAATATCGAAGAAGACGCGGGTGCGCTCAGCGGGGGTCTCGCCTTCAGCTGCCATTTCGACGGTGGTTGAGGACAGGAGAGTTGGAAAAGTTCAAATCAAATAAGAAGGAGAGTATACTAGGTAGGGTGTTGGTGAAGGAGAAGAGTCACAGAGTTGGGCAGTGGTGATAGTAACAACGGGAGTAGAAGAATAGAAGAAGATGGAAGAGCTGGTGTTGGTGAAGGTGGAGTTTGGTTGGCTGAGGTGGGTTGGTGGGGGGAGGGGCTCGGAAGAGGCAGTGGAAGGAAGGTGCAAGCCCGTCAGCTACCACCTTAGGTACAGTAGGCAAGGTACCTCGTGGAATGTACAGTAGCGACTAACGATGGAAAGAATTCAGGGTGCAGCACGCTTGAATGGAAACTTGATGGGGGATGGCGGATGGCGGATGGCGGATAGGCTGGCGCATTCCCTATTGGGAGGAGGGGAGAAAAGATCAACGGTTATCTCAGATTGGTCCCTTGAATACAGGCACCGGTAAGGTATGTAGGTAGGTCAATTCGCTGTTGTTGACATGGAGGGGGAAACTGGACGGGGCTACCAAGGTATTTAAGTGTATGTGCGCTTCACCCAGAGGGAAATTCAGGAGTCGAGGCGATATCAATGATGCCTCGGATATACCTTGCATGGTTTGAATTTTTGAATTTTTTGAATTTTTTTTTTTTCTTTTAGCAATGCCGTGCACATAGTGGGCTGCGAAGGACATGATGGGTGTGATGAGATGGACTGTCACAGAAGCCCAAAGATTTCGGCGCCTCAGCCCAGCCCAGGCCGGCCGCGACGTAATGCGGGGTATTATCTGTCGCAGCTCCCGGACGCAGCCTGCGGCCCTTTGCCGAGTGGAGAAAAGAGAGAACAGAGAGCGACAAGGGGGAGGGGGAGAAGCAGAGGGATGAGGAGGGAGCAGAACAGACAAATGCTAGGTAAAAATGCCATACGGTGCTTTCTTAGCGACGGTGGCCTTGGAACAGCAAAGTAATTAGATGCGAAATGAGCAGTGAAGCACGAGAGGCGAGTATCAAGAATGGAACTACAGGGCCACGATCTTAACCACCTACTGTACCGTTGCTTGTTCACGGCCAGGAGATCAACACTCTTATCAGGGAGAAAACAAGCGTAAGCTGCAAAGAGATAGCTTATAGTAGGGTAGTACACCGTGTCTACCTACCAAGGGTGACAGTTTTAACAACTCCATCCTCACGTAAAGATCAATTCAATGGTTGAGGTACGCAGTGCCTACTTCGTGCATCTCGGTAAATCTTGCTTGCGGACCCTTCAAAGAGTCTTGAGAGTCTAAAGCTAAGGACGCCACCTGCTAGCATCCATGTAAATTACAGCACATTCCCACACCAAGAGAACCCAACCCTTGAGAAACATGAAGGCTCTGCCGGTCGGTCAGCCACATCGGCTACATTAATACAGCTGATAATTACACCATCACCCGTGTTTTCCCAGACATTGCGGCCTGTACTGTATCATCTTTCCCAGTCTGAAATCGACAGACTTGACAAGATGAGATACAGTGCCACACAGAGGAGGCTAGCCTCATATAAAAACTAGCGGGCTCTATTGGGACTTGGCCCAGTGAAAACTGTTGCGGTCCTTGATAAAATATAACTACTAGTACAGAGACCTATAGATAGAAAAGCTTGCGAGAAGCTATTCTGATCGACGATGCTCCAGCCCAATTTTTTTTTTTTCAACTCCTCTTCTTCATCCCTGTCAGCACATCACAATCCGCCCAATGAATGGATTTCATGGGGTATCCTCGATTCGCGCAGTCCCAGTACGTGCTGCTGGGTACAAGACTTCGTCCAATGACAAGGCTGCTGCACGATGCACAAATGCTGTAGCTAACCGCAAGTTCAAGGCTGCGTCTGTGCGAAATGCAACTGGCGTTTGAGATTTACATTCGCTTGCCCTCCTTTTCGTGATTACGGTCGCATGATGAGGGTTTGCATCGTCGTCATGAGCAGTACCAAAAACAGTGCATGAGGTCACAGGGGACATGCGTAGCGAGAGAAGATACGACCAGAGGATTTTAGGACTAAATTCGATCATGCATGCGGCACCCTCCAAAGGCGCCGGCCGGAGGGTGGTGAACTGGGTCGATGATCCATCCTCATACATAGCCTCAACGTTAGTTGCAGGGCTCAACTGCAGTCAGAGCACGGCAGTCGCATCAGGGTAACAGCAAGGCGCGATTCTTTTCCTTTCTGAGTTAGGTTTCTTGCATCTTTTCCGAAGCACATGTGTAGTCTCTTCTCTCATTGAGCTTGGCCGACCGTTGCCGTGAAAAGTACCTGCAAAGTACCTGTTTTGCTTTGATATCCCGGCTGGGACGGCCCGGTCCATAGCTTAACAAAACTGCCCATGAAGACATGGGTTTGACGAAGGAAAAAAAATTAATGACACGTTCACCTGCAATTCGCCCTCTACCTTTGCAAAATACGAAAGTACCACACATCCATCGCTTCAGGATGCCTGAACATCTTACTCCTAGCAATAAAAAAACTCTATTGTCCATCAAGGAATCATCTCCCACCGGCATAGCTGGTCCCTCAGTTTCATATACGCATTATCAAGTTCGTCTTCTTACATAGGTCTAATTCCATCCTTTCATTGTTATCATTGTTGTTTGTTGCTCTGCTTATTCTGGCGTGCCAAGACTATTGAGCTAGAAATGAAGTGAAAACTTTGTCGCACCTGGCAATACTCTTCTGCATCTTTTTTTCCCTCCATATTGGCCATCCTCTGTTCATAATTGCTCATCCACTCTTTGTGCAAGGACCCGCGGCCTCCGAGCAACCGAGCCTGTTCAGCGTCTCCAACAAAGGTCGGCTTAGAAACGTTACCAATTGGATGCACTAAAGGGGTACTCCTCGAGGCTTTGAGAAGCAGGTATGGAGAAAAAAAAGGTTTCCCATTGACTGTGCGTACAGCACAAGAAGAGCTGTATCAAAGGTACAGCGACCTCAGTTTCCCTAATTAGTCGCTTCATGCAAGTCCTCCTACCTTGTGCCTTGGGAGAAACACCGGGTTTTCTCAGACTTGAGAGCAGCCTCGAACACTGCGATCTTTAAATCAGAGTCTTTGTGACGTTCAATTTCGAATATTGCTCCGAGCGTCATTGGTGTCACAGACGCGAATCGGCTCATGGTGCTGGTACCAGACAAACGTCCGCCACGCCCTTCTCAGCCATTTCTTGAATGACTGTACACTATTTATCTCGTTCAACGCACTACCATAATGCTCAACAACACGCATTCCAGTAGGCATACTGCCGCCAATCCTACACTGTAAGACACCCACTTCATAACTTTGTCAACGATGAGGTGCTGCGTTTGAATGTCTCGCTCACGATCTAGATTCGGTTGACCCTCGGACGTAACAATAGTCGAGCCAAATCCAAGTCTATCTCCGTTCATAAAAAAACATTCCTACGACTAGGTCCACAGCATTCTGTAGCTACCCATCCTTGTCAATATTGGATTGCTCAAAGGCATTGCCCTAGCAAATCAGGCTCCCATGCCCTCATGAGAGATCCGCAGAGAGTAAAGCCCAAGACGAAGCGACTATTGTCTTGAGCTGCGAGTACCTCTCCTGTACAAGGCACATTGCGAGAGAAATCCACGCTATGGAATTTATTTATGCCCCTAAAACGCGACTTTGAAAGGTTACAGGTTAAAGATAAGTCAGTATAAGAGGGCAAGGTGGGTTTATTACTTGGAGTTGGATGGACAGCCGCCTGCTCACGTTTTACGGGGGGTGGAGGTTGACCATCAAGTTAAAAGCTGGAGCAGGAGCCATTCCAAAACATGATTGGCAGGTTGTTTGGAAGCGATGAAGGGGAACGGTCAAGGATATTCGCATCGCGCAAGGCCCGTTTTGGTAGATCGCCTCGTGCAGCTGTTCGAAACCAAAAAGGTGACGTGTCAATGCAGTATCAGCCATTTGACCGTCTCATATGAATCACAATACTACATTGCGTGGACAGACAGCACTGGCGCTGATCAAGAACAGTCCATCCTAGCTGTGTATGGTCGGTGCACAGGAAGGGAAGGAAAAAGAAAGAAAAAGAAAAGGCCACCGACGAATCAGCAAATTTACCAAAAGTACGGAAATGGTTGTCAAAATCAGACAAGCTATGGCGTAATTGAGGCTGTGATTCGAGGTTCTGATAGTGGATGATCCGAGAATTACCGTTTATGCAGGGAGTCCTCCGCTCATGATATTGGTGGTGGTTGTTCAGCTCAGACGGGTAGTGGCACACCATGCATCAATGTGAAACCATCGAAAACTCTCAAAGTGATTAACACATTCAATACTGATTGGATAGTTGTATACTGAGGTTTCGCCACACTTCGTATCCTATTTGCGTTGAGCATGACATTTGTCCAAGATACCGTAGGCTGAATCGCAAGCAGGTAGTTGGGTTGTCTAAATCTATTCATTTCTATCCAAGACATACGTGTAAAATCCCTAGCTCTTTGTATTCTTTCTTCGCCGAGCAAGGGTTGTAGCCATCAGCTTCATGCAATTCCAGTGGCATCAGCCCTGCTTCACTCTGCATTGGCTCCTCCAATTTGAACCTCTAATGTCACCTTTTGCAGCAGTTAGTAATTAAAGTCCACGTTCAAAGAAACGAATCATAGTAGAAGCTTCCAACGCACCGGGCCGTCGTTGACCAAGGCTACTTCCATCATAGCCTGGAACTTTCCGTCCTTGACTCTCTCCTCCTGGTAGAGACTTCGGACTTTCTGGACAAAGTACTGGTACAAGCGACCTGCTTCCTCTGGGTTGGCTGCGCCATGAAAGTCTGGCTTCGTCCCCTTCCTAGTCTTGGCCAGGAGCGTAAACTGGGACACTACCAAGGAGGGATCCAATGTCAATAGGCTATTCCACAGACCTGGTAGGAACAAGGAGTGAGAAAAGAGGTTTCGATCATACCGCAAAGAACCTCCCCCTCAATGTCTGTAACGGCCTTCTTCCACTATGATACCCCACATCAAGTCAACCACCGATTCGAACGAAACAAAAGACGAAGGATAAAGTACTCTCAAGTACCGCAAAGCCTTACCCGACCACCAGCCTCATCATCCCACATTTTCATCTTGAGGACCTTATTTGCCAGAGAATCGGCCTCCTTCTCCGTATCTCCGGGGGCCACGGCCGCAAAGACCAGGACTCCCTTCCCGATCGATGAGATGACTTCCTTGTCCACGGTCACTGACGCTGACAGCACACGTTGCAATATAGCTAAGGCGGGGAGTGTGAGTAATTCAACCCAAATTCTCTCACATTATGAGACATAAGAGACCAGACACTTGCCGGGTGGCGAGTAAACGAGCGTATTCCTACCTTTCATTGCGGGTATTGGCAGTGGTGTAACGAGACTAAAAATATGTACTTTTTGTATTGAAAGATAGTATCGAGACTTTGTGGAGATGAGAAGAAAAAACGAAATGGGAGAATAAAAAAGAAGGAAAAATTTTTAGGGGTATAGATTCAAGTACAGGTAGAGTCACAAAAAAAACCGCGATAGTTAAACATCTCCCAAAGGTCGATGTTCTCTTCCCTCTCCGCGTGTTTACGACTCATACGCCGATATGGAACCTTGTTTGAAGCGGCAGGACCCTTCTAATTGCAAGGGGCAATTTTTTGGGCAGCCCTGGCACAGCCGTCATGTGAGGGGATCCATTGTGATGATTCCTTACATTAAGTACGGAGTACTTCATGACTCTCCCCTTGAGGTACCTAGGCGTCTAGCGGAGGCATGCATCGCTTAATGTATCTTCAGATAGCAACCACCAAAGCAAATCCCCGGTCATCGAACAGAACTTGTTTCAATTGAGCAAACTATAACTTGATTACATCACAGAAATTATGTTAATATTTATATCTTGATTCATAACAGTACACGTCTTGTTTGAGCTCCCATTGTCTGGCAAAAGCACCCCAGCGCCTAACCTAAATCAGCCCATGTGACTTAGCGGCTGCTAGCCAATCGCGCGCCTGCAGTTGTCTTCCAGGTTCCGCTTGATTTCCCACGTCCATCATCACCACCACAGCTCAACTCTGTTCACCTCTCGCAACGCCCCCAATCCCACCACGCTCCCGGAATTGAGTAATACGAGACAGCGCCGAAACGTACGAGCGTCGCGATACTATACGCCAAGCTCCACTCGCCCTGATCACCATCTACAGACCTCTCGACAGCCTCGTTCGGTCTGATTCCAGATCCTTCTCTGGTCTGGTCCAACTGGACTTTTCTACCAACAACACTGTGCAACTAACAGCTACACGAAGCCGCAAGGCTGAACCTCTATCTCACAATGGCGGCGAGGAAACTACAACAAGAAGTCGACAAGTGCTTCAAGAAAGTCGCGGAAGGCGTTGCCGAATTCGAGGGCATATACGAGAAGATTGAGCAGTCGAATAACCCTGCTCAGAAGGAGAAGCTTGAAGACAACCTGAAGCGCGAGATCAAGAAGCTACAGCGGTTACGAGACCAGATCAAAACATGGGCTGCTAGCAACGACATCAAGGACAAGGCTCCGCTCCTGGAGCATCGGAAACTGATCGAGACGGTCCGTCCCCTTCAAAGCTGGCTAATGCCATCATATGATATAGGCAGCATTGCTATCCGCTCATACTGACTCGATTTGTTTTTTTTCTTCTAGCAAATGGAAAAGTTCAAGGCCGTGGAAAAGGCCATGAAGACAAAAGCATACTCCAAAGAAGGTTTATCAGCTGCTGCCAAGCTAGATCCTAAAGAGCAAGCAAAAGTCGAAGCCAGTGAGTTCCTAAGTGGTATGGTAGACGAACTGGAACAGCAAATCGAAACACTCGAGGCCGAGGGAGAGTCTATACAAGCTACCATGAAGAAAGGCAAGAACAACAACGCAAAGGCCGAGCGAATCGCTGAAATCGAACACATCATCGAGCGACATAAATGGCATCAAGGCAAACTAGAATTGATTCGAAGATCGCTTGAAAATGGTGGCGTCGACACGGAACAGGTCAACGACCTAGAAGAGAACATCCGATATTACGTCTCTGACGGCATGAACGAGGATTTCATGGAAGATGATGAGATGTACGACGAACTGGAGTTAGAAGATGAGGAAGGCGTCTACGGGATGAATGTAGATACCGAGAAAAACTCATCTCTGGACACTCAATCTATACAGGACGATCTGGCGGTTGAAATGGAGCTGAATAAACCAGCAACGAGGAAACCAAAAAGCGAATCCAGAGGGCCTTCGTCTCAGACTAAATCACCATTGCCTGCGCTTGCAACACTTCACACCCCTCTAACAACAATCAGCAACGGCAACAGTGGCGGCCCTACTATGAAGCCGGCTGCGGTCCCAACCCGGCCAGCAGGTGAAGGCCTCAAGTACGCATCCGCTGCCGCTGCCGCCGCAGCAAGCGATAAAAACAATGTTGGCATCGCTCCTTTACCTCCACCTCCCGGGTTTGCTGGGTTGGCCGGCATATCCCCTCTACCTCAGTCTCGAACAAGCGCAACAAGTTCCCCCGCAACATCATCGGCCCAACCCGTGACACAACAAGCCGACTTTAAGTCTGTTGCTGGAACCTCTGCAACCAACTCACCAGAGCCCTCTATTGTCAAGCCTATCAAACGTTCCAAGGCTGCTGGAAAGCAACCTGTCCCCGGGACACCTGAGCCAGCCAAGGGTATATTTCTCCCTTCCATCCCAGGCAGTTTTGAGATTCTCCCTCTTGCTAACATTTTTGGACAGCTGCACCACAACCTACAAATGGCAACACCAACGGTATCAAGCCCATCGAAGAGGAACCTGAAGAGGAATCAGTCTACCACTTGCCCTCTTCGCTACAGGATCTGGTTGAGTCGTATGAGATTTCAAAGAGACGACCACCACCCCCGTCGGCTCCATCAACGCTCCGTATGATGAGCGTGAGCCAGGCTAACTGCCCAGAGGTGTTGGATGCGGAGGTTCCTCGAACATATCGACCTGATATTCCTGTACCTCCTACTGGCTCTGGATTCCCACGAGACCCGCTACCAATCTTTGACGACCCACGACTATACGGGAAGATTGATCCCGATACACTATTCTACGTCTTTTACTACAAGCAAGGTACAGCACAGCAGCATCTGGCAGCCAAGGCGCTAAAGGACCAAAGCTGGCGATTCCACAAACAGTATCAGACTTGGTTCCAACGACATGAGGAGCCTAAGAACATCACCGAGGACTTTGAACAAGGAACGTATCGCTTCTTTGACTACGAGAGCACTTGGTAAGCCACTTCACGGGTCATGGTCATATGAGATGTGGGAGTATATGCGCTAACACCTCGGGAAATAGGATGAACCGACGAAAAGCTGACTTCAAGTTTGCTTACAAGTTCCTCGAGGATGATGTCTAATCAATAGCACTTGAGAGCCTCTATGCCCCTATCTACGTTCCTTTTGGAATTTCCCCGGATGGGGAAGGATTTGGCAATTGTCAATCTATCTGTCTGTGTGTCTGCATCTGTTTGTGTACTGTCTCAATTGTGCTATTAAGGGAGTCTCCTGGGTACCTGTCAGTTCAGGAGCCAACTGGAAGGGAAATGGTAGCCTCCTCTTTTTTTTTTCTTTTGTCTCTGCTCGGCACTTTTTTCGCGACGGACAGAAATCGCGACGGCGATGGCTTACGGCAAGGGGCTACGTTGGGGAGTTTTTTTTTTAAAACCTCATCTAGTGTTGAGAGATGAAAATGGGAAATGCTTTTGGCTACCGGTGCGCTTCGGCCCCTGGGGTAACAAAAAAAAGAGCATGTTGTTTTGTTCCTTTATGTTGACTGTGATCTCGCGGGCATATACTTTGCGATAGCGCTTGTAAGCAATGATATCGAGAACGAGTGAGGTGAAGGCGTTGTGAATCTGTTGCTACGTATCTGGCTGCATTGCCTTCATGCTAGCTGCTTTGTTGACTGTCTCTTGATTTTCCCTAACTGTACAGGAAACAAACCAGCTACGACTGACTATAGGGTTCGATTCCCATCACGCGCGCGCGTGCACACACACACAAGAGCCGGAGAATGAGGACCGAAATCAATTACTGGTTGACTAATGAAGGGTGGGATATCTGACGGCAACAATGGCGTTCGGGCGTAATATGTGGCAAACGCTCCGGTGACGATTTAGGTGAAGCGGAGTTCAGCTGGAGTAGATTCATTTTGTGGCTGCCAAAATTTTCACAGATGCATTGGTGCCCAGGGCAATTGGCGACCAGAACACATAGAGGAAGGATGGTATTTAAACTAACGACTACTCCAGGCTCTCGAAGAGCCATCGAGGGTCTATATCGGTACTAGCAATTGATGATATGTGTCTGTCGCATCAAAGATTCTCGATCAACCTTCCACAGAACATGAATTACCTGACTACCCTAGAGCTACTGTGAGCCATCGGTGGTTCCAGAACATTGCCAAACCCTCTCAATTGCAAAAGCAAGCAAAAGCGCAGGCATGACACTGACAGCGCTACCATACCATGTTGGCAGCACGCCGGGAAACCCATTACCTGGGTTCTGGAAACATACCAGGGATTTTGATGAGCTGGATTGAGGGCCTGGTCGGACGTGATGGGAATACAAGTCCCTGGTATTGACCCTGGCAGGAGCACGAGAGCAGTTTTCATTCTCAGGGCGTTGACCGACTAACCAGGCACTGTTTTTGACCAGGGAGTCGAGATGATGCTCAAGACGTTGTTCGACACTAATTGCGCACTCTGCAGTCACTTTGCCGACGCTGTATCGCCGCCCCCTTCTCTCCCCCTCTCTCGTCTTGTCGTCCCGCAGCCATGTCACCATAACACGACAAAGCGCGCGTGTCGCTACCCAGTCAAGGCAGGTGACTGGACGCCTTGGAGGAAAGGAGGGAAAAAAGATCAATATGGCTTGTTGTCTACAATGCGAAACAAAAGGATTCGAGACAAGACCAAGGACCCATGGTCTCGCTCAACACCGAAGACGCGGGCGTTGCTCATCACTATCAGCTGTGCCGCACGAGAGAAGGGATCCATCACAACCAAGACAGAAGGTGGGCTAGGGTCGGATCAGGAAGTCTTCCAGAAGCTCCTCAAGCGCCCTATTAGGCCCTGCTCGGTCCTGTTAAACCCAGTTGGACCCAGTCGGACCTAGTCGGACCCAGTCAGAAGGGCGCCCTTGCAAAACGAAACACGGGTCCTTGGGGAAAAGGAGGGGGTTGAGAGTCTGTGATGTGCCAGCCCATGTTCCAGTCGGGTGATTTCTGGCGTCGAGTCTCTTGAGTTCACTGCTGATGGGCCCCGCGCGATCCACAGAAGCTCTGGCGAAGGAAGAATCCGGCGTCCATTGGCCAGCAGGTGGCCACTGCACCGTACCTACCTACCTACTGTAGGTAGGTAGGTAGGTAAGGTAGGTAAGGTAGGTAGTCACGGCAAGTGAACAGTTGCCGGCTTATCTGCGTGATGCTTGCGATACAGTACCTACCTAGCTTTCCGCTTCCAACAGTCTCTTCCCAAAAAGGAAGAAATCTGAAACCGTGTTCAACTCGGTCCGTCTGGATGAATCCTTCCTCATGGCCGACACCTAGTACCGTACCTGCCTGCCAGGTCTACCTTACTTACCTACCTACCTTAGGTAGGTAGGTAGAGACTGAACACCAAGCTCCAAGCTTCAAGCTCAAGTCAAAGCTTCTTGCAGCAGCTGCATGTGTTGCTTGATGAGCAGTCCAGAAGGGCGTCCAAGCCGTCCACGCCGTATCATCACCTCCTCTCTCTCTCCTTTTTTTCTTTTCAACACTGAGCAAAAGGAGACCAGCCGGGGAAACACCCTGGCCAGCTCTAAAACAGTACCCTGCTTTTACCGAACCAGCATCGACATCGACAAAGATTTCTCAGCTGCATCTTGTCGTTGTTTTTTCTCGATATTTTTGGAATATGCACTGTACTTCCGCCCGGTGAACATTCCGGCTGGTCAGGCGACTAAGACATACATGCGCCCGACTCTTCAATAGCCAACCACGGCTCGCCATTTCGACAGGCTCTCTTGTAGGCTCCCCCCCTCAAAAAACAAAAAAAAAAAAAGAACGAGAACCGATACCCCTACTCAGCGTTGAATATTCCCTCACGTTGCCATCACCATGCTTTAACCCTGAGATTAAGGCGTATCAAACGGCGCCAATGTTCTCACAAACAAGGTGACCAAATACGTACCAAGATCGGCCACCGAAATGTGGAGTGGTGATTGATGGGACCCAGGCCCAGCGGGTGAGAACGGGGCTGGCGGGGGGCCAAGCAGATGCGAAGAGTGTTACCTTCGGTCTGTGCTTGCGGCTTGACGTGATCACCATGAAGGAGAGGAAAATGTGGTCTGGGTCAAGTGATTGGCTGATTGGCATCGGCGTCGGGTAGAAGATATGGAACCGAAGGAAAGATGGAACGAAAACTTGACGAGGAGGGCTAATGCCACCGAGCGAAGCAACCCCTGTTTCTATTCTGGCGCGTCCTGGAACAGGGCAGAGCTCATTCGGTCAAGTTGCGATAAACATATTCGTACAGCATTGCGAGGTACTAAAGTACAGGACCTTGACGAACCAACCAACAGGGCTGTGCCTTTCCTTGGCTTGGGGAAAGAATAGCCTCGCTCCAGGCAACGAGAAAACATAGTCGATGGCACATTGCGGGAAGTGGATTCTGTGATCTTCATCTGCTCGCTTATAGTTGGACGAAGAAGATGAAGAGGGGGCCTCGGCGGGCTCCCAACTTGGCCTGAGCGAAGGGATGCATTGCTACAAAAAGAATACCACTCCGCCACCAATAATGATCCACGATACCTGTTGCCAAACGCATTTAATGATGCTCTCTCATCGGTGGCTTATTGTGGTGGTGTGGATGTGCGCATCCTTCCGGCATCTTTCTGACGAGCCGGCCATCCAGAAGCCGGCATACAGCCAGCATATGCAACTAGAGAGTGGTCGTTTGAGATGTCAAGGAGACTCTTCCTGAACTGGCTGCATGCTTGCAAATAACGACTAGTGGGGTGAGTTCAATGGTGGTGTGCATTTTCACAACCAAAATAAAAAAAGATGAACCAAGAAAAAATCCTCGAATCGGCAGCCTCCACTCCCACCACACAGATCAGAACTTGGACAAAGCCTCTTTGCAGTTGATTAGGCTGACACATTTCCCTGTCGCCCCCAAGGGTTGGTCCTCTCAAGAACAGGCCCAAACCTGGGGTTTTGCACTGTCTGAGCAAGTGACCACCTATTGCAAAACGGTTCTGGCCACCTCTTTCTGGCACATGCAAGAGTGGATTGCATGCCATTCTCGTGTATGCTTTTGTTCTTTTCTTGCTCTTTTCAACCCCATTGTCGAATCAGAATTCGACCATTGATTGACACGTTGTCACCGCCGAGTCAGGTGCGATTTTCCATGTTTTACTTTGCAGCTCATTTATCAATTCCCGAGATATCCGCTGTGTAGGTATGTACTTCCAGTGCTTCATGCGACTGTCTATTGCAAAATGCGCAATGGCCAAGTAGCTACATCTTGAAGGTGAGGTAAGTATGGGGAACGTCGCTGTTACCTCACCTGGATGGCTATTGGCTGATAGGGAGACGCAATACATGGAGCGGCTTCCTTCGTCTCTGTGCCTTAGTACAGCGTGAGCCACACGACAGAGCAAAGGGAATAGGTCGGAGCAAAAAAAAATCTCGCTCCTGATCCGTCCTGGATCTTGACCGTTGCCTCCCCGAATGACTAAAGAGACAGGGGTCTTGGTCTTGGGTTGTGCGAGAGAAAGCTCCCCGCCATCCTCCCAATACCGACGGCCAGTTTCGCTCTCCGGGTGATCTATACTTGATTCACTGTTACAGCACAACCTAAAGAGAAAGCAGTCAACATAGCTCAATTGACCAGCTTGATGCAGGTGAGCTACTAGCAGCGTCATCATCAGCACCACACCATCTCCATTACCACCATAGCCCAGCGGCATTAGAAGCATGGGAACAAGCGCTAGCAGGAGCACAAGTGCCAGCACCAGCATCTGCTTCGGTATCCAATTGTTGGCATCGCTTGTCGATAGAGAGTATGTGTTCACTCTCACCTCGTCTGGTCGGTTCCACATTTGGAAAGCTTGGATCGTGCTCAGTGTCCAACCTCCAGCGCCAATTTAACCTGACCCCACCAGCGCCAGACGCCCAGGCATTTTTTCCTTGGCCCCCTAGGCAATGGCGCCCTACTTGCTACCGAAGGGCCATCAAAGAGCGAACAACACAAAACAGGGTCGTCATATAGGCGGCAATTAGTGATGGTCTTGTGGGTAACTCGAGCAACGTGCGCCTGTCTCGTTTGCTGTCTCTGTTCCATCATGACCCGACTTTATCGGATTGATCCACTGTTCAAGCTCTGGTCGTACTGGTGCAGGGAGCAGTAACGCACCATGCCCATTACTCCTATTGCCAAAGACGAGCGAAGGCTTGTGCTGATGAAGTCACCGGGACGAACTCCTCCATAACCGCCAAGGCTACCAAAACCAATACAGCTCCATCTCTCTCCGCCGCAGCCATTCCGTTCCCCTCCCCCCGTGGTCCTTATCCTCCCATATCAGAGATACCTCATCTCCACTCCCGTCAACCTGGTCCCTAATCTGGTACCCATGCTACTTACAGAAACGCTTGAGCTCTTTGGCGTCGATGGCGGCGCTGGCAGTGCTGTCACTTCCACACACACACAGGCACACAGACACACGCTCGCACACACACTCGCATAGACCCGTGTGCGTACCATTTGCTTCATTCTTGGGCGTTTCTCCGCTCTACTGTGCTCCTTTTTCACTCGTCAGCCTTGACGAGGCGATGCACAATCTACTTTCGCGCTCTCGTTGCTCTTTTCGTCCCGGGCACCCGATCAGTATGTCTACTGCAAGCCAGGTTTCCGCTATTGGCCGTGTTCGATTGTGCGCGAGCTCTGCCACATTGCGATCCCCGATGCCCCCTTGTTCTTTTTGAGTGTTTTTGTGACTGTAGCATTTCCATACCTTTTTGCCCACCCATGCAACCCTTTTCTGATGTCTCATCCTGGTTATGTTTTTCCTTGGACTTCCGTCTCGATCTCGCGAAGGCCGCTCCTCACCAAGGAAACGAAGCTAAAACTCAACAAGGGCCGGCTCCAGAGCCGCTCATCCTTTGTATGCAGGTGCAAGCTGCATTGTCCCTAAGGCTATCATCGAGGCGACTCTGCTTCCCATTCCCATTCAGGACACCGGCAAAGTGGCTGTTCACTTCGTGTCTCGGTTTCCATCTCTGGTGTGGATGGAAATCCCCCCCTCCTTCTGTTCCGTACCGTACCATGCGCGAACCCAGTTTTCGCGTTTATCGTCTTCTGGAGCCACAACACTTGGGCCACCCACGGTACATCCAAGAATCAAGTCCGCCTGTCTAGCAAGTTGCATCACGAGCTAGGATGGCTAAAAGTGTCCTAGATGCGAGTACTGTACTTCGCCGCTAGTCCTGGACCCGTCACCCTTGCCCACCCTCTTTTCTACCATTGGCCTCCACCCACCCTGGGCCGCCCCTCCAGTACGACATGATACATTGTCTTTCTCCGGGGTCTTGCTGTACCATCATTGTATCCTTGCCCGCGCATCCCATCCATGCCTCATGATAGAGAGATCGACGTCCTGGTTCGACCTGTCGATAGGTATGCACACATACATACAAGCACGCACGCACATCTTACCCCAGGGATCCAGTTGCGTCAGGCTGTTGGCCCATGCACCCCTTGCGCATTCTAGAAGCCCAATGATGCCCCTTTGGAAGATACAACGATGTGTACTCTTGATCGCTGGGGTTTCAGGTCCCTGCTGCCCTCGTCAGCAAGTCTGTGAGTCTGAGTCTACGCCATTCGCCTCACTGTCGAAGCCAACTGCGCAACTTTTTGGGGAGCCTCACCGTTCTTCCCTTGGGTCTTCCTTCTACAAGCACGCACACCCCACCCCCTCCTCTACTCTCCCCTCCTGCCCCCCCCTTCCCCTACCCAAGAAAACTTATATATCTACCTTCTTGTGCGGACTTCCACCACTCGAATCCTCCCTATTGTGTCACTAGAATCTCTTCGAACATATCTTCTTCATTTGATTTCAATCAATATCTTCGCCTGACTATCAGTCGTTGAGCTCACAATTGCATGTCACTTCACGCTTATTGTTGCTCAGGAAGCTGGTCGTCTCCCTGTTCCTTTACCATCTGACTATCTAGATACAAAGCTCTTCAAACCAACAACGCCACCATATCATTGGGGTTGTGTTCTTGTTGAAACAGTTCTTGCCAGTATCGCCCCAATCCTATTCCTCTACTATCAAAAATGGAACACAACTTCGATTTCAATAACCAAGGATACTGGCATGAGATGCCCTCACCTCAGTTTGAGCTGGCTGCATCGCCTTCAGGATATCCATATGACTGTTATCAAGCTCAGCCAATGGCTCGGTATGCTAGCTCCAGTGGGAGTTCTCCAGCATCGTCCGTTCCTGACTCTCCTTTGGGATTGAGAGCCATTCACGCCCCAAGCATGAGCGAATCATTCTCCCAGAGTAGCTACTATGCTCCTTCTCCTCAGGCTGCTATGGAGGAACTCCCCTCATATGCCTCCTCTGCTGCTTCCCCTTCCCCCTCTGGAAATGAAACGTTTGTCACACCCTTTCTTGAGATTGTCACCACTTGCTAATGCCGAGTCGTTTTACAGATCATATTCCGGCCGCGACTGGCCTGTTTTCTGCCTCATGCCTGGCTGCAATGCTCGCCCATTTAAGCGATGTGCCGATTTGCAGCGGCACTACAAGAATACGCACGCGCCAGAGTCGCTGAGGGACAGTTACCTTTGTGACTACCCGCGATGCACACGCTCCCGCGAGCCTTTCCACCGCCGCGATCACTTCCGAGATCACCTTCGCGAGTATCATCGTGAGGATATCCAGAAGCGCGGAAGTACTATCAACGAAGAGTGGCTCGAGGGTCGGTACTTGCCCTCGAGTTGGTGGCGATGCCCTCGCTGCCTCTTGCGTGTCTACGTGAGCAAGAGCGGCTTCGACTGCCCTGGATGCAAGACTTCGTGCGAGTCCAGGCGCAAGGCGAAGCGCCGAAGCCGAAGCCGAAGCCAAAGCCAAACTTGAGACTCTCTCGCTGATTGAGGGTATCTCGGTGATTTCCTCTTATCAATGCGTTGACTAAGACCACGTCTCTCCCTCTGGGTGGTCACCCGCCATTGGAGGGCTCCTCGTGCAGCTATCGCATGCTGAGCCAATTGCATGCAAGATACCTATGTGGACAAGCTGGACGAACCGGTGTTCGGCGCGCTCCAGGCAAGGCTCTTTTTTCATTTGCCTGTGAAAGGCTGCCACCAAATCGACCTAACTTAGAGGCCCCTCCGGCTTCCGCTGTCCATCTGACATGAGGGATGGCAACTAGGCATATTTGCCGCCTTGGTTCACGCCGTTCTGCCTTCCCTTAGCCCCCATCCCTTCCTCATTCCCCAGCTGGACGCGCCTCGACACCAATCACAGTAGAACGCACGCAGCCATACTTCCGCCCGTGTCCTGTTTTACTTTTGATTTCAACCTTGCATACCGCACCTTCTCCTCGTCCTCTTCCTCCCACTCCCCCACCCTCTCACCTCTTCCCTCCTCCTGCTGTTGCAGGTGTCACCGCCTCACGCCTGCAGATCAGCTGTGAGGCTGACTTGAAAGAATTGTTCTAGAAGCGGAGATGGTGGCTGGGGCTGTGCTCCTTCCTTCCTGTCCTGGCTCCCAGGCCCACCAGCCACTCCACCGCTAAATTTCTCTCCGTTTGGGACCGGGGCCCTTGAAGGGCAAGGGGGAAGACGCCCCATAGCGGGTGCGATTGTTTGTTGATCAAATTTCCCCATACAGTATCTTGTTGGATGAGAAGGAAGAAAAAAAAGAGACTAACAAATTCACGCACAAGCCTTTTCCGTTTTCTCCTTCTTGATTCGTTTTTTTTGTGTTCTTTTCTTTGTTATACCCCGGCCTTTACTTGGTCTTCTCTCAGTTGGGAACCGATTGGATTTCCCCCAAACGCACTTATTAATGTGACAATGGGTACGCGATGACGACTTGACTTATTAGAGGATTAGATATGGAGTACGGAACACATAGATAGTGGGAGTTTGTTTGAATTTCTTTTTTTTTATTGCCGCTGTCTTGTTTCTCTCTCTGAGACAATTGGAATGCGCGCATGACACGAGTGTACGTTATATACATCATGATACAGTTTTTCTTTTCTTTTTTATTTAGCTCGCTACCTCTATAGACTACCAATTATTATTATTATTATTTATCCTCATGCAGCAAGCACACTCTTTTTTCCCTGCATGTTTTACATAGACTACATCTAATTACTCCATCGCACGGCAGTAGACCGATCATCAAAAACAGATACCGAATTGCTCTAGTTAGAGGCCCCCCATCATCCCTGCTTGAAGAGGTACTTCGTAGCCTGTCATGGCAGCAGTACAGTGATGATGCAGAGAAGGAATGGGGAAGAAAAGGATCTTTCGTGACGTCGTCTCAGTCCCCCTCAGCTCCGCTTATCCGCTTATCCTATCACACAACGACGCTGGAAGCACAAAGGCGGGGGGGCGGACGGTCCTGTTTTCCGGGACGATCACAAACCTATAACAACGTTTAAACACCAACCGAGTCTAGCGTGCATGGCCGTTCTCCCCAGTGGCTGAAGTCACACACAAGTCACACAAGTCACACACACCCCCTCGTCGCACGACATCTGCATTGCCCTTTCTCCCTGGTTAGCACACATGCACACACACACCCTCTCTTGACGCAAATGCAGCCACACGCGACACTCTTTGGCCCCATCTGACCTGCAGCTTCCCACCATCTCACCCTTCTCCTCAGCTTCCATTCAGCTTCCATCCAGCTTCCATCCAGCTTCCATTCAGCTTCCATCAGGCTTCCATCAGGCTTCCATGCGCCTGCCCGCCACTTGTGTTCCATCTGCATTCCATTTGTGTTCTAAATGTGACCCTCCCTTGTCAGACATTCATTTCCCCGTCCATGTCATAACCTTGCCGCTTATCCTTCAGAACACTCCTCGATTGGATCGCTGTTATAATCTGGCATCATGCGGAAGTCCGGTCGTCCCTTTATCCTGTGTTTGCGTGAGTGTCGGCCGCCCTTTCTTGCATTGGATGTCTGTATTTCAAATGGGCCCGCAGTACAAGAAGGAAGGCTTGCGAGCCTTCCAATAAAGGGCAGGGGTTGGTGGAACTTAAAGTCCGGTTTCTGGCGCTTGGGCGACCCAGCTCGAGCGATAGTCGAAGTATTTGTGTTACTCAGTGCGGTCTCGCTTACAGCGGCCTCGGACGACGGTACTTCGATACGAGTGCGTGTCTCTAGGATATTGGTGCTAGTCCCTCTATGTGAAGTTGGGTTCTCAGCAGTACGCCCCCATGATGATCGCGAGGGCGGCTCTACAACGTCGCTCAGAGGTGTGCCAGTGGCAACGCACCGAAGATCTTCTGTTGTTTGATGTCGAGCCTCCTCTCCTGCCTTGCGCCTTGTTCCGGCGCTGTCTTCGTCGAAGACGAACTTCTTCCAGATCTCCTCTTCTTCCTCTTCTTCCGGTATTTCTTCTGGACCATCATTTGGGTCCATTCCTTCGTGCTTCTCCTCCACCAAGCCTAATAAACCTTGAGCCTTAGAAGATTTTAGTATCTGCAACCTTTTTGGGAGCACGCGACCATGGCTAGGGTCGATCTGTTTCTCGCTTCTCCCACTGCTGGAGGTGGGTAGTGGGACCAAAGGATTCCTGGACCAGGTCCCAACTCCTCTAGCTTCATCCTGCTCGCTTGGCAATTTAGGAAGCTCAAGTTCGTCTTCAACTAAATGCGCGTCTGTTTTGCCGGACGAACTTGCAGGGGTTGATCGTATTACCAGGGGTGGAATATTTAACTCATCATCTTGTAAATCCTCCTCCACTTCAGAGACCTCAGGGTTACCGGATGGTATTAGCAGTTGATCTTCGTAACTAGACTGGAAGTGGCTGATCCCGGGAGCCAGGTTCAATGAAGTTCGAGGGCTGTTAGAGAAGCATCCTTGTTCCTCGTTGCTACGGTCATTGGCACTAATCAAATCCTTCCATTGGGCCTCCTCCGGCGTGGCTTCGGAACGATCATAATTGACGCTACCTGTGTGGGCGAGGGTGCTAAAGTTGTCCTCCGAAGTAGGAGAATATATGTCGAAGAACTGGGGCCTTGTAACTTGCGTTGGCTGAGGTTGGTAGAGAATTTGCGGTGAAGACTGTACAATATACTGCGGTCGATCTTGTGCTTTCTTGCTGTTTCCATGACTACCAGCACTTGAAGAATGCTTTGTGTTGGTAGTTGAGCTTTCCGTTTGATAATGAGCCCTTCGGTTTGAAGGCGGGGCCTTCGGGCTATCCCAAGCTGCTGCTGATGAAACGTGTGTCATAAAATGATCAGATGAAGATTGTGACCTAGGTGAGTCTGCTCGCGAACTCCCTTGCTCTGCAGCCCTACCCGCAAAAGTTGATAGAATATCATGATTGCTAGTGGGACTTCTTACTGAATTGCTTACTCGGCTCCATTGAAGATTATGGTTTCCAATCCTCATTATCATCTGGCCATCTTCCGGGATTAGCTGGGTTTCCTGGTCGGGTTGGCCTCGCTGTTTTGTAGTCCAACCTGACAATCTCTGATGCTTTCTTCCTGGGTTTGGGTCGCTGATCGAAGTAGTTGCTTTGCTCTTATAATGTGATTTAGGAGAGAAGTCTACTATTATGGGCTTTTGGAAGCCAACTCCGGTCCAATCTGTCCTCTCGAGTAGCCTTTGTCGTTTGGCCTCAAGATCAGTATCTCTAAGAGTTTGAGCTCCTGTGACGCTACTAGGATGCAGTGTATGAACATTTCCAAGATCTGAGGCAGACTTAAGCCGGACCAAAGAGCAGGCAGTGGCATTCGTATTCTGGCATTCTTCTCGCTGATTTAGCGGTCTCTTCCGGGAGACAGATGATTTCTGTCTAGTGACGGACGGGGACTCGGTATGCTGAAGCCAATTCTTCTGTGGAATATAATCGGGGACAAAGAGGGTTTCTTGGGGGCTTTTGGGAGCACAATCTTGTTTCCGAGCACGAGCTTTGGCAAAGTATTGTTTTTGGCGGGCAGCATCTTTGTCCCAGCCCTTACGTCGTGAATGTCGAGCGAGGGCTCCTTCGGTCCAATTCATCGTGTCGTCAGTGAGTTTGAGTGAGTGTACTGCTGATATTGGGCTTGGCTTGGGATTAAACAGTCTATTATCAAGAACGTGAGGTTTCAGTGACACGAAGTATGCGAGGAGAAGAGGCCAAGGGGGAAAGAGAGGTCAAGTAGTTTGGAAAGTGTCACCGAGGTAATGACCTTCCTTTATCAACAGCCTCTAGCCTCTATTCCCCAGGGTGAGATAGACGTATTTCGTGTCTAGGCAAATACCTCAAGTACTGCATGGCTTGTACCTTGATAGATACCTAGGATGTTGTCGGATGAGGCATTCAACCACGCAGCTTATTTGGATGGTCGATGTCATTATTTCATCGACTGGATACATCCCAACTTAGATGTGCAAGATAAGATAAATCGGGAAAACAAGAGATGTGGTGACATCATCCTTGTCTTTACCTTTGAAGTTTGTAGATTAGGCGCCATCAGGAGGGAGGGAAGCTTATACATGTGGTCAAGCTTGGGAAAGAATTCACCAGCAAAACACTGGTAATCATAGCTAATCTGGTGCCTCACCTAATGGCGAAATTACTTAAATACTACCAAGTGACCGTAGATGAAGATCCGAGTTACCCTTATCAATACATACCAGGAGAACCTCCTGGCTTCATGGTGGCCAGTCTAGACATCACCGATCCCAGTCTTCAAAAAAAGAGTTCTCCAAATAGAAAGTTGACACCAAAGTCAAACAAAGCTCGATGATAATTGAAGATGATATTCGTTAGCTTCTAGTCCTTATCATAATGTGCTCTATCTACAGGCTTTTCATTTTCCTCCTTGTTGTTGTTTTTTTCCTCCTCTTTTTCTTCTATTTTTTTTCCTGTTAAATAAGATCGAGCAATAGGTACGGAATAGCTGGAATGCGTGTATCGCGCCTAGGTTCGAACATATGTGGCTCCACAGTAATGATTCGTGTCCCTTCATACTATGCACTGTGGTTGCACAGGCCAGCTAAGCTTCAAGCTGGTGACGGAGCTTCCCTAGACGCAAACGATTGACACATGTGCCCTAGTAACACACGCTTCCTTCATCCTCCACCAGAGTCTCTCCCAATAAACCACCTAGCCACTCTTCACTTCTGTATTAGACGAACCTTGGGTCACCATGGCCGACGCAGAAGAAAAGGCCCGCGCCGAAAAGATTGCGGCTGCCAAGAAACGAGTTCGTTCAACCCTAACAATCCGTCCCTCCCTTGAGTCCACGAGCTGACACAACACCGACAGGTCGAGCAAATGAAGAAGAATAAGAAAAAGGGAACAGGATCCAAGAAGGCCAAGCAGGATGCCACCGATACACCTGTGGCTGAAACTGTCGAACCTACCGCAGATGCGCCCTCCACCGCCGATAAGCCCACCGAAGACACTCCTCAAGAGAAAGTCGAGGATAAGTTGAAGGAGGAGACTGAAGACCGGGTTGAGGATTCCCCCGAAAAGGATCTAGAAAAACCCGTCGAAGAATCCGCGAAAGATGACGGTGAGGTTTCCTCGCCATCAACAACTCCATCACTGGCACAACAATCCAAGTTGAGATCAACCTCGTTCCGCGCTGGCAGCGTTCCGAGCGCTGGCGCGACATCCCCTGTTCCCTTCAGCCCCGATGGCGATACTGCCCCCGAAATCTACAGAAAACACGTTGCCAAGATTGACGAGTTGGAGAAGGAGAACAAGCGACTTCTAAGGGAGGCCTCGGATTCAGAGAAGAGGTGGCAGAAGGCCGAAGAGGAATTGGCAGATCTACGGGAAGCCGATGGTGATAGTGATGACGCCAAGGACAAACCAAATGCCCAGTTGGAAAAATTGGTAAGCAATCATAGAGAATTGAAATGTGTTACCCAGCTGACGTCATAACAGAAGAACGAGATTGCTTCCCTTCAGCGACAAAATACACAACTCCAACAACAAGTGTCGCGTGGCTCAGCTCATGGCCATGGTCATCGACCATCCCTCTCCGTCCCGTCACCACCTGCCGAGCTGAAAGCAGAGCTTGCTTCTAAGACGGCGACAATCGAGTCCATGGAGATCGAGATTTCCAAACTCAAAGCGCAAGCTGAGCGTCATGCCAGTGGGACATTTTCAGAGAAGGAGCAGATCACAGCTCTGGAGGAGAAACTTGCTCGTGCAGAGGTTGCGGCTGGCAAGGCTCAACGGGAACTTCAGGATCTAAAACGCAACCTTGATCGAACAGCCGAGAAGGCTGTACGAGAGGGAAGTGAGCGAACAAGCGCCGAAACCAAGGTGAAGACACTTGAGCAAGAACTTGAATCAGCTCAGACTGCCAAGGCAGAGCTAGAGAAGAAGGTTGAGGGCTTAGAGAAGAAGGCGACGACATTAGCTACCCTGCATAAAGAGCAAGACTCGCGTGTGCAGGCACTGAAGAGAGACAAGGAGAAGGCAGAGAGAGAGGTTTCTGACCTCCGGGCCAGAGTAGAGAAACTGGAGACCAGAAGCCGCAAGTCCACTGAGGGAGGTGGCTTAGATGACGAAGGCGTCGATGAACTAGAGGACGAGGGTCGGGCTCGTCTGGAAAAGAAGATTCGCTCCCTAGAAGCTGAGCTCCACCAGATACGCAGCGGACAATGGATCGGGAAACGGCGGGAAATGGAAGCCTCCAGTCCCGGATTTCATGATGTCGATCTCTCGAGTGGATATGTTGCCTCCCCATCGCATCGCAAGCAGGGCGGCATTGGGGACCTCCTTACCAGTGGGCTCAATGCTCTCGCCGGCGGCGGTGGCGACGATGATTTCCTCGATGACGATGATATGGATTTTGACGAGGATGCATTCCGTCAGGCGCAAGAAGAGGAGTCGAAGAAGAGGATTGAGCGTATCAAGGAGATCAAACGATCACTAAAGCACTGGGAGGGATGGCGGCTGGATATTGTGGAAAACCGAAGAGGTGGACACGAGGGCGTAGGAGAGATTTTTGATGTCTAAGAGGATGAGGGTTTTTGGGATTGATTGGCGAACACGAAGGGATACCAGGCTGGGGGTCAATTTATTATGAGTGTATGATAGGATAGGCCAAGGATTGAGGAGGACAATTAATTGATGCATGTTTTCGAGTCAACAAGCCTTCACATCATCATCACACTACCAGATGTTCATGGCAATACCTAAGCTGACTTATGATGTTATTTAGAGATGTCAGATGGTGAATCTTATGGATTCAATCAAATGCCTTGCTCAATTCATTTTGAATTTCACATCCATTGAAAGGGGGTTTCCGCATATGTGAATTATTGAAGAGGCCAAACCGACGAGCCGGCATAAATGAATAGAGTTGAATCGTTTTCAGACAAGTAGTCCCCTCCGGCTTATATCGGGACCTGTTGATGAACAATCCGTGGCTAAGCGCATGATTTTTTGTTTTCGGGCTGGTCCTCCGACACGCAAGCGACGAGCACGGCAGAGAGCCCCGAACATCGGTCATAGCAAGGTATGACATGGTCCAATCATTATGTCGAAATACCAAATTACCCAAACGCTGTGCTTTTATGATAAAAGCTTTATCGTTTTTGCTAGGTAGTTTGTGAATCACAGTTATTGACATGTCAGTCACACACGAAGGGCGCGCCGAAGAAGGCACTGATAAAAAGGGTTTCGGCTCTGGAAGTCATCTCAGCTAGCAAAAGATCAATTCAAACTCATCAATCCGTTCAACCAATCAGGGAATTTAATTCTTTTTCTCTTCCCTTCTTTTTTTTCTTTTCTTTATTGTTTTAGATCTTCGCACTCAATACCAAACATAGAAAAGTATAGTGTATGCTGTCCAAGCTTCTGGGTTTCCCCGCAAACTCATCTAGGAAAACTAAATGACTAACTGACTTGCCTCCCCCCACTGCAGAGGACAAAAGATGAGCATCGCCTCAGAGCTTCGAGGGCGAACTTGGAGAAGGGATTCCTATCTCATTTCTACCGATGCATCTTTAATCCCTGTACCTCAGCTCAATGAAATTTTTGCAAGCGATGGGTTCTACTGGGGGAAACCGGTGCCAGATGAGGTCATGAAGGAGATGCTTGATAGCTCTTTATGCTTTGGGCTGTATCATGAAGTCAAGGCGCAGGAAGAAGGCAATGGCCAAGAGGAAACTAACGGCTTGAGCGATACAAAGGAGGCCACAGGCACTTCGGTGCTACAATCATCTTCCACCTTAGCCTTCCTAGGCATCGCTCGCTGCGTGACCGACTTTACGACGTTCCTCTACGTGACGGATGTTTGGGTCAACCCTGAGCGGCAAGGCGAGGGTCTGGGCAAGTGGCTCATGAGCTGTGTTCAAGAGGTCATCTTGTCAATGCCATATCTGAGGAGAAGTCTCCTCTTCACGGCTGATTGGGAGAGGTCGGTACCGTTCTACCAGCGACTGATGGACATGAATGTGTGCGAGTTTCGTCAAGGTGAAGGGATTGCAATGATGGAGAGGAGAGGGAAAGGTCATCCGGGCTATGGTCTCCAAGGCCCTGGATACACTCTGAAGAAGAAGGAGGAGGATTAAAGGTGGACGAATACAATATCCCATCCACAATACATGATACAATTACCTTGAAAAAATTGGAAGGTTGATGCAAAGACGGGTGGCGGTCATCGCTACCCGAGAACACTCTTCAGAACACCTGAAGAGTACCCACGGAGGATGAGATTCATACCAGACATCAGAAGTGTATTATCAATCAAAACGAGATGGACAGAAAACATAATCTCCGCGTGCACGCCTGTAGACCACGGCGGAAAGGGAAGCACCCTGAATATAACCTCGGATACCGGGTTTGTGAAAACATGCCACTTTGGGGGTTCTGTAGCAATGGAGAATCAGCACATACTATGTACGAGATCATGCACTACCCCAACGAATGTTCGGGAGGGTCATCGTAAAGCTGCCCAGTTGAATTGCTTTCTTTACGTCCTTTCCCCGCAAGAATAAGCCGAACGGGAACAAAACGGACTCGGATTTGCATTGGAAACCAGGGCGAGGCCTTGGGGGGGGACCATTTAATTATTGTTGATATGCACTTATTGTTGGTCATCAAGAGGAGCAACCATGACCAACCGATATCTGGTACTTATGGGGTGGTTCTCCTCCTCCTCCCCGATCCCGGCGTGGAGTGCTACGTCAGGCACCGGAGATCCGATACGGGCGACGGAGATTCGGGAGGAGCCGAGCTGGAAGGCCGGCTTAGCGCGGATTTCCGGCAGGTACTCGGTGCGTCCGGGGAAGGGCGGTGTGTTGCAGTGGAGGTGGGATCCTGCTCTTCCTGGATTTTGCTTGTATTCACCAACCAGAAGCCCAGGTCCCCGGAGGCTGAGGCTGGGGAAGCAAGGGAAAGGGTCTCAGAGACATGCCACCTGGGACGATGTGCCATGTGCGTAGTACCATGTACGTAAGGTGGTAATCGATCAGGTGGTAGGAGTGGCTATCACAAGGCGCTTGGTGAAGACATTTGCCCATTTGGGGGAACTAGTTCGCTGAAGCGGCCTTCACTTACACCATTTCCATAGCCTTCATGACCGAAACAAGGTCCGAGGCTGAAAGTTGTATATGCACCTGCCCTCATCGAACAGAAGAAAAAGAAAGGGGGGGGAGGGGAGGCCAGCAAGGGAAGAAAGAGGGAATTCTCAAACTACCACAGAGCTGTCGTCCATACAACCCCTGTATTTTGCTCATGACTTTGAGTGCTTCATCGTCGCCGCAAGTTTGTTCGTTGTTGAAGACAATCCCCACAACGCGCCGCTTGGAGGCGACACTAGCGCCTCCCCGCCCATTGCGTCCAGGGTTTTTTTGACTTGCATGATGAATTGACAAGATTGATGCTGTTGACGATGCTCTCCATCTGTTTCCGTCCGTCAGGTACCGTTCGGTCATGATCCGAAGGAAAAGCAGCACTTCGCGTATCGAATTGTAGATACCTTCCTCGCAAGGGAAAAAGGGGGGGCAATATTTAGAGTCCATAATTGGAATGCAGGGGAAACGGTTTGTGAGGGCTTATCCGTCACAGTCGGCTATATGTCCAGGGGTTTCGCACACCACCTGATTCTCCTCCTGATCCCTTGACCATCACCTGTAAAATCAGCACACGATGGGCCTCAAGTCATGACGGTGACGACGGACGTCATTCCATAGATGTGCGCGGGAGCAGGCAGAGGTGCAGAGAAAAGGTGCTCCTAGTTAGTGGAAAGTGCCGCAGCGAAGGAATCGGCCAGCCACAATGTTATTTTGGTTTGGATGTTTTTTTTTCCCTCGTCCCCCTCGCTGTTCAATGAGAGACGAGAAAGAATAGAGAATGACCCCTTGCTTTGCCGCCTTCGGCATGTCTGAAATAGTGACGAGCCGGGCCAGGTTTCCCCAGAGACTAGGAGAGAAAACCGCCGTGATTCCCACTTCAGTTCCGTTGTCGGATCCTCCTACACTCTGCTCTTTTATCACTCATCAAACGATTCTCCAAGAACAAAAGCATCGCTATTGAGGAAATTCTTCCCCCTTTCCCCCTCTTTACATCGTTCGTCTCCATCCCTTGCATTTTCGTGACACGGAATCTCTCTGGTTCGGAACCCGGAAACAACGCTTGCTCAAGAAGCTAAGAGCTGTAAGTCGATCATATTGTCCCCCCAATCCTTGCCACTTTAAGCCTCAAAATGGCCAGCGGGAAACGCTCAGAGTTCGTCTGGGAAATGCGCCAGCCACAAGCGCGGTCCCCTTTTTTTTTTTTTCTTCCAAGCAGAGAAAAAAATGAAGATGGCTCCTATATGCCATAGCTCGATTTAGGTTGATATGCCACTCTGCTGCTACTCCCAACAAAAAAAAAACCATTATGAAGAAAAAGAGGGAAAGAAAGAAAGACATGCCAAAGCCTCACTTGCTCGCGTGTGCAAGCCAAACAGAATGGGTCAGAGGATGGCTTCAAATCAGTTTCCCACCGGCCTTTGGCATAAATGAAACGACATATAATGAAACAGCGCCGTATGAAGCTGACAGTATATGACAGACAGTAAACAAACGGGAACCCCAATCTTCAACGGAACGGAACGATTCCACGGATTAAAAAAAGCAGCAACCACTGCAACCAGGTTCGTGGCATCAAATCCGCCTCATCTCATTGGGGAGAGGAATCCTTTACTTGTTCAAGCATCAAGCATCCATATCCCCCTCCATCTGCATCGCGTATCGTCGCATCTTGTCTCGTCCGCCCCTCTCCCCCCCGGGCCTCATCGGTTCAAGTGGTCGCCGGTACTCCGTGCGTTGTATCGTACATGGTATCGCGTCGTGGCCGAATCGCCCGTCCGGTCTGGTGTCATTTCTGCTCGGCCTGCTTCCGCAAACCAAGACCCAGTTCTTTGCCCAAGTTTGCCCACCTCGCAGCCCAAGACAACCAAAGGCAGCCAAAAGACCTTGGGGAGTTACCCGGCGACTTCCTCGGTCCAAGCTTGCAAGTGCAGGAAACCAAACCCCAAAGTTTTTTTTGCCTTTGCCTTTGCTTTTGCGCTTGCCTTTCTTGCACCACGCAGTCTTCAGTCTATTCCCACACTCTCTTTCCCACCCCCCTTGAACTAGGCCTTGGACCTGCCCGTGGGACCTGCCCGTGGGACCTGCTCTTAGAACTTGCCCTTCACTTACCCTTCACTTACCCTTCACCTGTCCCGGCCCTTCATGACTCCGTCTTGTTGTCCCCGCATCGCCCGCCACTACTCGGACCCCGGCCTGCCCGCAGCGTCTGCCGCTCCGTTGCCGCCCCTGTCACCCTCCTAATGCCCCCCCCCCCCTTCCTCCCCTCTTCCGTTGCACATTCCCCACGCTTACCACGGCTTCCACTTACAGCTCCTTAGGCTTCCAGGTCGACCCTACTAGCCCCGAAATTCATACGGAGTCTTTCCGAGGCCTTACCTTTATATTGGTTTTCGTCCCACGCTTTTTATAACTCTCGCCCATCATGCCCGCCATCGTCCTCGCTGCTCCCAGGTCTTTCCTGTCATCCTCTCTGCGTCGCGCTGCTCTCGCCTCTTCTCCCATCGCCACCCGCCCTCTCCGTTTCGGCGCCGTCCAGACCATCTCTCCCTTCGCTGTCCGCACCATGGCTTCCTCCGTCCAGAAGATCAAGGTCAAGAACCCCGTCGTCGAGCTCGATGGCGATGAGATGACCCGCATTATTTGGCAGACCATCAAGGACAAGTTCATCTACCCCTATCTCGATGTCGACCTGAAGTACTATGATCTTGGTCTTGAGTACCGTGATGAGACCAATGATCAGGTCACTATTGATGCCGCCGAGGCTATCAAGAAGTACCAGGTTGGTGTCAAGTGCGCCACCATCACTCCCGACGAAGCCCGTGTTGAGGAGTTCAAGCTGAAGAAGAGTAAGTCTTTCCACCTAAATCCACTGGACTTAGAAACCCCATTATGCATATCCCACGTATTGGGTTACATGCACCCGCCCACTGTGCTTGCATCTTCCCCTCAGTCCTGGCCTACCCCATTTCGGCACCCCGCAGTCATGATGAAGCTAGTAAGAGGGGGAAGTACGAATTGAACAAGAAAAAAAGAAAGAAAGGGGGATGGGGAAAATTGGGGGTAAAGAGGGGATGGATCAAGAACAGATTGAAGGCAGGGGAAACTTGGTTATGAACAACATTTGCTAACACGACATCTCTCAGTGTGGCTCTCCCCCAACGGCACCATCCGAAACGCTCTAGGTGGCACCGTCTTCCGCGAACCTATCGTCATCCCCCGCATTCCCCGTCTCGTTCCTGGCTGGAAGAAGCCCATCATTATCGGCCGTCACGCTTTCGGTGACCAGTACCGTGCCAAGGATGCTGTCCTTCCCGGTCCTGGTAAGCTCACCATGGTCTACACCCCTGAGGGCGGTGCTCCTCAGGAGATCGAGGTCTTCCAGTTCAAGAACGGTGGTGGTGTTGCCCAGACCCAGTACAACACTGACGAGTCTATCACCGGCTTCGCCCATGCTTCTTTCAAGCTCGCTCTCGACAAGGGTCTCCCCCTTTACATGAGCACCAAGAACACCATCCTCAAGAAGTACGATGGTCGATTCAAGGATATCTTCCAGGAGCTTTACGACACTCAGTACAAGACTCAGTTCGAGGCCAAGAAGATCTGGTATGAGCACCGCCTCATTGACGACATGGTCGCCCAGATGATCAAGAGCTCAGGTGGCTATGTCATGGCCCTTAAGAGTGAGTTTCCTCCTTGGATAGAGCCGCTTGGTTCCATTTTGCTTTCGCGTTCGATTTCTCGCTGTTCCCATGACTAACCTTCTTTGTCAATAGACTACGACGGCGATGTCCAGTCCGACATTGTGGCCCAGGGTTTCGGTTCCCTTGGTCTCATGACTTCCGTCCTCATCACCCCCGACGGCAAGTCCTTCGAGTCCGAGGCCGCCCACGGCACTGTCACTCGCCACTACCGTGAGCACCAGAAGGGCAACGAGACCTCCACTAACCCCATTGCCTCCATCTTCGCCTGGACCCGTGGTCTCATCCAACGTGGCAAGCTCGACGACACTCCCGAAGTCGTTGCATTTGCCGAGAACCTCGAGCAGGCTTGCATTGATACCGTTGACGTTGATGGAATCATGACCAAGGATCTTGCCCTCGCTTGCGGCAAGAGCGGTCGTGAGGACTACGTCACTACCAACGAGTACCTCGATGCTGTTGAGCGCCGCCTCAAGGGCAGCCTCAAGGGCAAGCTGTAAATAAAATAAATCAAATCCGACAAGTTTTCTTTCGCCCGGCGGCCTTCTCATCCCCTGGGTCCTCTTTCATAGCGAAACCTCCCCCTCTCTCTCATCTCTCTATCCTCGATTGCAACAGAGGATTATCGCCTTCATGAACATTTGAGGCGACGACGATGCAAGATCTCGATCCATTGCCGGACGAGTACAGCACGACATCCCGCCATTCTCCTCTAGCTACGGAAGGAGTTTACTTTTCCCCTCCCGTGCTTTCTCCCTCCCTTATCATATCTCTGTTTGTTGCAAAGACGTAGCATGGGTCAGAAGGGCGAACACTCTCAAGAACTTTCCTGTATGAAGTATAGACACCATCAGAACATGAGCGGGCTTGCTGTAAAAGACAAAGGTGGAGAGGATGCATCATCTTCCATGTTTGATATCATAGGAAAGAAAGTTTTTTTTTGGGGGGGGAGAAGGAGAAGAGTGATGGGGGAGATTTGAGGACGCTGCCAGGAACGTGGTCTGTCACTTTATATACCTAGGACAGGGCAGGCATTTTGTAGATCGGAGATTATTACCTGGTCATTTTTGGAAGTGTACATAACAGCGATTTAGATGGGATGCCTTGTCTGGTTTTATAGTTTTTTTTCTCCTCCCTAAAGGGGTGTCCAGCTTTTCGTTCTCCGTGTGCCGAAGAGGCTCCCTTGCTTGTCTGCTCTGCCGTGACTCCTCTTTCCCTCTACCCTCCTAGAGAGAGGGGGTGTGTATTCGTGAAGGCGTGGGAAAGGAGTCATACGACCAACGCCAGTCGGTTAGTCGTGTGTGCTGAGGGAGGGGGACGCAGGTTTTGAAGCCAGGCTATTGGATATCAAGGATGGTTGGATATATAGTTCACATGTATGTACTGTTTACTGTGCGCATCGAGCAACTAGATATTTCTGGGCTGTGTATGTGTGTATGTGCTCGTACGTGGGTGCTGTCTGGTGTCTGTTTTCCTTTCAAAACGCCTCTTAATTTCGCGTTTTTATGTTTGACGCATATTGCTATGTTCCCGTCCAATCCATTTCCGATTTTCCATCTACCCCATCCTAAGTCTTCAGACACACAATGAGATGTGGTGTTGTTGTATCCTCCCCCCCTTTTCCTCCCCGGCCATCTCCCAGCAGCAAATCCGTCCTCGCCTGCCCAACACTCACTCGACAAGGAAACTGAAGAGGTTAAGAAAAAATAAGGAAGAAATTACTGATGATAATAATACAATACAAGCGGTGGGTTCTTCTTCTTTACGAAGACATGTTTGTGAGGCTTAGACAGGTAGTAGAGCTGACCACTATGTGTCTGAATGCTTGAATAGCATGTGCCCTCCGCATCAAGGTACATGCCCGTAGACCCGAGGCTCGGGCAGCCCCCGAGATGTGCCAACCCATTGGAGTACCGGGTGGCCGGAGATCCACCCGCCGTTTGTGGATTGATGTATGTAGGGATGTACGGACATGTTCCGGCGCCATCGAGATCCGAATGTGGGAGTCATACTTTCTTTTGTTCATAACACTGCCGTTGATAGCCAGTTGGGTATGAAGCCAAATTTATGTCGATGCTGGGGAGGCGCTGCAGGAATCAAGAATACAATGGATGGCTCTAATCGTCGCGGGCCGAAGCGGCCGCTTCTTTCTTAGATTTGCGCACGCTGGGGGTGCCATCGACTTCGCTTTTCCGCTTCTTCTTGGTCGGTCTGGTTGATGAGCCTCTGGGCTTATATCCAGTGTCGTCCTCATTCCTCTTGCGCTTTCCCCTGCCCACAGGTGTGGCTGCAAAGTCGGGGTCCTCGTCCATGCTAGCATCCCAGTCGCCGCGGTCTGCAGCCGATGACCGAGCAGCAGTGCTCGCACGCTTTCCTCTTGTACTGGCACGGCCGCCGCGCTCTCCACGACTTCCCCGCGATTTGCGCCCGCCGGTGTGACCACCCTCACCGTCTTCTGTATCATTATGGGTTTCTCCGTCTTGAAGGAAGATCTTGGGCGCATGTTTACGTAGCCAGTTGGTTACGCTGGTCGGGTTCTTGAGATTGGGATGCGAGGCATGGTTATTCTCGGGATGCGCAAGGGGGGCAAGTGTAGGGAAGTGATTGTCTGGATCGATAATCTGGTCGACTTCGTAGATGTAATTGTCAATGTCATCAGCCGACAGAAAGTCAGCCGGATGCGATTCGCCTTCCGGGGCCTTCAGCTCGTCGATAATGGAGGGAAGAGCCACCTTGGCTTGTGTGTATGATGAATGTGGTACGTTTTTGAGGAGGTCCTCGAACTTCTTGGTCGCTTTATTATTGTGGCTTGCGCGGTCGCGATCTACTGCCAGGACAGCGGAATTTATGCGTGATGAAGGGTCCAGCGAGATGTCAATCTGCTTTTCGGGAGGGATCTGGGGCGAATTGTTGACCTCGAAAAGAATATCCAACAGCCGGCTAAGAGCCATAGAGTCAATATGAGTACAAAAAGCTGCGCAATTGGGGCGCGGAGCTCTGAAGGGGTCAAGGGGGCCTACTCGTTTTCCACGGCCAGGCGCTTGACCAGGGCAGCGGCCTTGGCCTCCTGCTTATGCAGCTCTTCGCCATCATGCATCTTCTGATCAAAAGTGATGCGCATCTTACGATACTTCTTCTTCCATGACTTGTAGCCGGCGCGATGTCGCGTCGCGTCACCTTCGGTTTTGGTGGGAGATTCGTCCATGGCTTGGAGCCTCGTGAGGCGATGGATGGTTCGGGTAGGGTAGGTTAAGGAGTGACGCGATGGTGAAAGGACCGAATATGATAAATGAGGGATTGTCAAGGACGAGATTAGAGTTGAGGAATCGGTTGGCGCGTGATAAATGCAAAGAGGGGCTCGAGTTGGGCGATGCGCGAGGGTGTTGGGAGAGACTGTGATGAAGGGAAGGGAATGAGTTTTCGTTGCCGCCTTCGTCGCTGGAGGCTTACGGGTACGTAGCGTGATGCCCACTGGCAGCTCTCGCTCGTGCCTGTGCTGGGAACGTCGCGTGGTTGACTATGGTTTGGAGTTGGTCCGGTCTCGGATTATCTCAACTCCGTCCCTATCTGGGCGGAGAACTATCATACCTTGCTACCCTGTGTAAGAGAGCAGGATCTGGCCGGGAGAGGAGAATAAGGTGTGGCCTGTAAATTGATCGTAGTGTTGACTCTTCCTCATTGAACATGTGTTCTTTATAGATTTCCTTTCTCCTTCTAGCTATTTTGTAACTTTATCTGGGTGCTATGGGCCAAGAAAACTCGATTGAAAAAGTGTATCACCAATGTTACAAATGGTCAACCTCCAGGACCACCAAATGCTGGTGAATCAAATGTCACAGATTCTGGCGACCGTGATATCTTTAGATTCTTAATATATTCGAAGACTATGGAATCAAATGAGTGAGGTCCACCATCCACTCCTGGAAAAAATATTGTGTAAAAGAGCGCAGCAAATTGGAGTTTTGAGCGAAGGCTTGTAGGCATGTGCACGTGTGAGATTACACGTTCCCTCAAGGCTAACCCCAAGGGTTTCAATGTCTGCTAGACACCAACTAGATATACCATTTGACCATCATTGAGAACAAGACCATTACTTGCGCGACTGCCTATTCTGACTCGGGACAAATCTCTCAATGTCACGCCATTGCATTGGATTTGCTTCCTCCAGAGGCACCTATTATTATATTGGCTCTGAGACTCTATTCTCATGAGGAAACCTCCTTTCCTAGCCTCTCTAGCTCCTGCTTGATAAATTCCGTTGCATTCACTAGCTCTGTACTGCCATAAACGACTCTCTTCTTGGCCCGGTCACCTCCCGTTCTGTTCACCCACTCTTGCAAGTTACCATATTCGTCCATGCTACCACCGCCCACAGTGAACACAACTGCGTCGCTGAACCCTTGCCTCCGCTGACCAAAACTGGCTTGCTGACCAGGTCCCTGGGAACCAGGCAGCCCACCGGGGGCGTTTGAGCCTGCGCCAGCACGCACCGCGCTTGGAGGTGGCATAGTACCGCGCGCATTGGCAGATCGCGGGTCAAAGTAGAGATAGTGTTCTGTTTTTGCGATAGCCGAAGAAGAGGCAGCTGAAGGGTCCATGATGGACTCCACAATCTTGGTCACTGTAAGATCGCGATCCGCAGGTAGAAAATTCTTAACGCCGCTGACAAGAGATTCAAAGTTAGAAGATAATCCTGTAGGGACACCGGATTCCTTGAGACGATCAGTGAGACGAGAAGACATGGAGGAGAATCGACCAAATAAATCAGTAGTCTGAGCTGGCTGGGCGGTACTGCTGTTGATAGTGGCGAGCTGTGTCATTTTCGTCGTCGCGCGAACCCTGTTCTTGTTGTCAGTGGCAGGGAGATCGAACGTTAGTTACCAAACTTACTGTCGAACATAGGGCAGACATGAGACATCTGCACCAGCCTCAGCGAGGACCTTTTCGAAGCCTTCAAAGTCTGCTCGGTTGACATCTTGCTCCATGCTGAGGAACCAGATGACGAAGAGACGCAACTTGTCAACAGGCTCAGTTCCCTTATTCTCGTCCTTGATAATTTCCATAACCTGGGCCTTGGTTTGCTTCGAAATATTTTCTTCCATTTGGAAGTAGTTATCGAGCTGACGATCCTTGATGCCGCCCAACAAGGCAGCCAGAATGTTCATGTGCATGTCTAAAACGCCCTTGCGTTCTCGCATCTCCGGCAGTAACGTTATTGCCGCCTTCAGGTGTTGAGCACTGGCACTTGTATCATTCTGCAGGTCCTCCAGATTAGAAACTCCCGTTTTCCTTGTAATTGACGAGGTGTCCTCTTTGTATTTAGTCAACTCGGCATCGATGTCCTCCGCAACTTGAGGAAAGGGAACACCCGCATTCTTCGCCCAGAAAAAATCGTTTGCGCTCAAATCGTAGGCCTTCTTCTGAGCCGGTTTACCATCCTCTGAAGGTGTCTCGATCGTGATTCTGTTCAGCTTCATGTTGAGCACATCGTGGACTAGGGATTGGTACGTCCATGAGTGCGACAACATAGGTATCAAATCAACATTTCGGTCGAGAAGGATGAGGACTGGTCGGGATGAGGGTGTGCCCGCTGAGGCGACTGGTCGAGAGGCTGAGAATAGGTTGTCCTTGGAGTTGAGGATATGATCCCGAAGCTTGCGGTCGAGACGAGTGGCTACCAATTCTGCGGCAGCCCCTTTGGGGCATCGGATGACAGGGATGACTCCTGCCGAGAAGTTAGCCTTGTCGCGCGTTGCGTATCGTGGAAGCGCACTTACCCATGGTCACTACGACACTGAAGAGACCGCTCACAACTTTGTCTATCACGCGGTCGAGTTCTGCGTCATTGGTTGTTGCGCTGTTCAATGCCCAATATGTATGCTCGTCCTGCATTCCCAAACTAAAAAGATCTGGCTCCGCGACAATAAAGTTGAGGTATTGATCGTATAGCTGCGCGATCTGTTCTGATGTACCAGCAGTGGCGGTTTGCGCCGCAAAGTCCTCAAGCAACACTCGAGGAAGTGAGGAAAGGAAATTGATGTAAGCGGGGGAATAGAGACCCTTCTGCAAATCGGCTGTGATGTTTTGGAGGTTCTTTGTATTCGGCTCGAGAAGATAAATAACTGGGACGTCGGGGATCGGGTGTCTGGCGGCTCCAATGTGCCTATGATAGACATTAGCATCGACTAGTGAGCTTTCAACATGGAGTAGTCATACATGTGCATTGTGACTCCCATTGCGCGAAGGTCGCTGACGCGCATTACGCTACTGATTACATCTCGGCCAAGGTCGTCAAAGACGAGTATCTTCCAAATGGGATTGCCATCAGCGTCGAGGATTGGGGCAACTGGAGCGAGCAGTCCATTGGCTTGGACTTCGTCGGTGTCATTGGATTCGACCGTCTCATTAAGATTGAGGATCTTTCTGAGGGAGGCTGTGGCAATGGTTAGCATAATGACCTTGCCAAGTATTTTTTTCTCATGTTCATACCTATTTGGCGATCCCTCAGAGAGTTCGCTTTGGTCGCCATGGTGGCAGATGACGTCGGTTGGCTTGAAGCTCGAGCTGGTGGTGGAATGGTTCGCTTCAAGCCAGCGAGGTTCGACAAAGCTTCAGCGGAGCTCGAGGCTTAAGATACTGGCTCGATAGGTCGAATAGAAAGCAGAAGCTAGATAGGAGAAGTGATGCGACCTCAGAAGCAAACAGAGCGACTTCTAGATCGATAAAGGTGCCGACTTGGACTGGGCTTGAGGCCACGATATTACAGACGGTGCGCCAGTATACAGAGGATAAGCTGACGAGGCTGCGAGCACGGACCGGTTGGGGCGTCTACGATTGGGCAGCAGGGGAAAGGTCACTCGTTACAGTGGGTTCCTGCCTACGAAGGAGCTGGTGCAGTGGCAAGTGGGTGGCCAGTGGTTGGGTGTTGAGCTTGCCAGTTGCCAGCGATTGTGGCGGGGCAACCTAATGCCTGACAATGGAAGCTGAGTGCCTGACATATGGGGCCACTGAAGCAACTCCGGCCCCCATTGCCAGGCCAGGGACGGACTTTTCCATCCATTTTCTCGACGACACCTCAACCACCTCCCCATCCATCGCAACGACCACCAAGCATCGCGTTCCAAGGCACAGTCGCAATCGCAGTCGCAATCGCAGGATATCGCACCATCAGAACTGCTCAGGCAAGGCCCCTAGAAGAGCCACAGTGATAGATACACGTGGCGTCCAGGTTCAGCCATCTCTGGCACCTGAGCTCACGCCCGGCTGATTGCACTGCGGGCAGCAGCCAGCCGTCACTCGTGATTTCCATCTTCTCCTCTCCGACAAACCGCGCTTGAGAGCGTTGTAAAAAAAAAGAAAAGCGACTTGCTTGCGACACAAATGGGACAGTTTATGAGTACACTCTCCCGGTAGGAACACGGATAGAATCTCGTCATAGGAAGTATTTTCAGACAGCTCAAGGGTATGCTCAATCCTCCCCCCCCATTTCCCCCAATCCCATTTTCTCCAGCAGTCGCGTTTCCGTCGAGAATCCTTACCCCTTTTCCCACACCATGAAATCCACACAACAGTTTGTATCGTGATATCGCTATGAGCACTGGAACCAGTCGCGTTGGATCTTGCAGCATTTAAATTGCAAGACGCCGAGCTGTGGCTACCACAGAGACACGCCCTGGGGATATGACCTCTCGTACCTGCAAAGCGGGCGGTGAGAGTAGGACGCGGCTGGAGGCTGACACTCTTGTTGGCCGCACCCGCACTGGGTCAGGTCTCATCATGCGTCTAGGCATCCGCAATTTGGCGGAGCCTGGATAAAATACTGCCTATGGCACAAGCGAGCAATATCTGTTTAAGCAATTACTGCGAGTCCAAATAACACCTCCATTCATCGATCTCCAGTCGAGAGATACTGGAGGCGGTGATACAGGGATGGGCCGTAACTTGTGCAGGTTGGCCTTGTGTCTTGAGAGCTCAACAGGGACTAGTTGGAGGGACACCCACAACTCCCACATTGAAGGAGTTTGCAGAGAAAAAAAAAACCAGACAAAGAGGCTTGGCTCCGCTCAGAAAAAGTTCCAAAATCAATGGTCCTGGGGAACGGAGAAACATTTTCATCACCAATTACTTCACCATCCGCCAGTTCGTTAATTCTGGTATTTCGAACTCAATGACTTGTGTGGCTGCAGGGGATTTGCTGTTCCGCATCAACTCTCTGGTGGTGCCCACAGCCTCTTTGTCCGACCATGTCCTCACCTATCCCTTCTTGGTATTGGCTGAAGCGGCCTCTTTTGTGCCTCCAGTGCCTTCAAGCTAATGACTAGGCGCTCTGCTCTCACTCTGCGAGCCACACATTCCATTCCATCCATTCGAGCACACTGTCCTTTCAAGAACACACTCTTCACATACGCTTGGTTTCGTTCTTTAACACAATTTTTCTTCTTCTTCTACTGCATATTTACTGATAATTCATCCTTATCGCTTCCACAGATTGCCCTGTTCGCGCACCCTCGAGACAACATCCCAGTCTAAATACCAAAAGCGGACTAGCGCTACCCATATTGGTGGGTCCACCCGTGACTGCTACCCCGGGACTTGTCCACTAACATGCAATACTTAGCTTCAAGTCTCTCACCTCTTGATTTTAACTTGTCAGTACACGCCCACTAAGTCTTACCTGCTTTGGCCCCTCCCTTCATTTCATCGCTTCTCCGTGGCTGTCTGCTGTCTACCTTACATAAACGTCATTGTCGCGACCATACCATCGCGTGTTGAGCCGGCATCGCGTCACTGCATCGCTTTCTTTTGCGCATCCACTCACGCACACGGCGATGATCGCTGACAACATGCATTAGCCTTAGAATCACCCTTTACAGTTAGTTGGGTCACTGGTGTTGTTGGTTGTTCTGCTGCTGCTGTGGCGGCTGCGGCCTTAAGCATCATTCAAGATGCAATCATGGCCCAACGCTGGGCAGACCGGCGCGGACGAACAGTCACACCAGCATCAATGGCAATCCAACTATGGGTTTGCTAGCCAGAATGGCCAATTCGATCATCAGGCTTGGTCCCAATCCATGGCCGACCAAACCGACTACTCCCACATCAATCCCCAGGACACCACCCCCAATTTCTTTGATTCAACACAGGGAGCTTCCTTTCTTACCGGAAGCTTGCATGGTGCAACACCGAATCAAGCCAACTTCCACGGGGGCCACGAGTCTTTAGCCTTGAACCAGCCATTCCCTCAGTCTACCCAGGATGTAATCGATCCTGCATTCAGTGAGATCCATCCAGATATGTACGCGCAGCAAAGCAAGATAAACCTTCCAGACTCTATGGGCCATATAAACCAGGTCCAGAACCATCAACATGCGCATTCCCAGAATTTTCCATACGCCTTCGCGACCCAGAACGAACACTCATATGAGTCTCCCATCCAACAATTTGCCCAGCCTCATGTGATTCCTCCACAGAATCGACAGCAGAGCCACACTCCTGTCCAGCAGTTTGATGGACTCCAAGGTCCTCCGTTTCCTCATGGGCATGGTTTCAGCCGTCCTCCTCAACAATCGCCTGTTCCGAGTCAACAAACTTACAACCAGAATGCTGCGTTCTCCCCGCCGGTCAATGGACAAACAAGTCAGCCCCAAGTAAACTCGCAACCTAATTATCACCAATCGCATCAGCAAGTTTTGCCGCAACAGCAACACTCCCAGCAGAGCTTCCCACAGCCTCAGTCTCAACCTCGAAACCAGCCCCAGTCTCAATTTGTTCCTCAAGAATCACTTGCTTTTCAACAATCTTCGCAGACTCTCCAGAATCAGAATTTCCAGCAGCCTCTCCATCAACAATCCTTACATCAAAAGCCTCCTCAGTTCACCGCAGGCGCTGCATCTCCACCTGCCACCAACTCCCCATATCTCGTTCAGCAGCTTGTAGTTGAGGGAAGCCCAGCACCTTCGCAAGTGGCCGTTGCTGAACCTCCTGCAAAGAAGAGGAAGCGAGCGACTACCAAAAATACCCCAGAGGTTCATACTCCTGAGCCTACTGTGACGCATGTAGACTCGCCGCTCGAAATCGATGCAGGCACCAGCACTCCTACCAAGAAAATTGAGGAAATCGATTCCCTGGCTGCACCTACACCATCCCCAGATGAGGCTCAGATGATCGCCCAGTTCCAGAAGCGTCCAAAGGCTGCTCAAGCCAAGCAACCAGCTATCAAAGGTCTTCCATATCTCGTGTATGATGCCAGCATGAAGCTTCCCGCACCAAAAAGCTACGACAAACTTGCACCTCTTGTTGCCCTACCAGCGCGCACTGGCAAGCCCATGGTGCCAGAATTTGGTTACAATCTACCCTGTGAAGTACAGGGAAGATTCACGAGCCAATATCGACCGTCACCAGATAAAGGGGGTTTGGATGAAAGAAGGCTTGAAGCCAAGTACTTGCTGGATGAGTTCGATCGTTCTATGAAAGCCCTGGCAAAAAGGCGGCCTAAGTACACAGAATATCCCCATGCTTTCAAAGAGCAGCTGAAATCCGACGAAGCATCCAAAAACAAAGCAGAGAAGAAGGCAAAAAAGGAGTTGGAAGGGGAGCGAGTTAAACCAGTAAGTAATCCAGTTTTCGATTCCCTTTGGGGCCAACTTGTCTAACTGAGCTCAGATCCGCGCTGCAACCCGTCCTGTAAACCTTGCCGAAGCCGCCGCATGGGATGCTATTGGCATCGTTAATATCGACCAATCTACATCAAGAACAAGTGCCTTGATTGCTGGTCGTGTGCAGCAGGCTGGTGACTTCTTCATCAAGCTTCGTACAGAGATGAATCGTGCGAAACAGGATCTTGATCAGGCAATCAAGGACAAATTGGCGGAGACCGAGGTTAGCAAGCGTCGGCAAGACTTCGAACAAAAGAAAGAGATGCTCTACCGGGCTCTCGATTCTACTATTGAACATGCAGATGACGCCGTAATCGACAATCTTGGTGGTCACCAAAAGCTGGTGCTTAGCTTGATAAATGCTCTAATCATGTGCATTAAAGCGGGCGACTTTTCTGGAAAGCTTCCGAAGATTGTTCTTGAACTTTTTACCCATTTCTCGATGACGAAAAAAATCGCGGATACGACAAACTTCGAGACGGTGCGGAAGCGATTTGCAGATAAGGGTGATGACGAAGTGAAAGAACTTGTCCGCGATATATCTGCAAAAGTCAAGAAAGCCCTGAAGGAGCATGAAACCTCCACGGGATACACGGGCACTTCAGCAGCTAGCAGGGCTAAGACAGTGAGCAAATCGTCGACAGACCATTCTGCATCAAAGCGTGGTCGAGACGATGAATCTGATTCACGAGTCGTGAAAAAGATCGCAGTTGAATCAAGTGGCAACGCTCTCAGTAAAAAGCTGGCACAGCCCAAGCTTCAGCTTCAGTCAGCATCTAAAACGTCTGCAGCCAAGGCTGTAGCCGCTTCCATCCTGCCTGGTAAGTCAAGGCCGGTGGCAAAGTCGGCTCCTAAGCCGGAAGCACCCAAAATTGAAATCAAGGCTGCGGGTGAAGACAAGCCTCGAGATGTTAAGCCCACAACTAGACCGGAGACCAAGGTACCCCTGCCCAAGCCGGTTTCTTCTACTTCTAGCGCTTTGTCCGGAATTGCCTCACTTCTGGATTCAATCAACGCTCCAAAGGCTGAGGCTCCCACCACTGTAGCCAAGGACAAGGAGGATAAAGATTCCGACTCTTCTGAGACACCTGAAGAAAGGACAAAGCGCCTTCGAAAAGAGGCACGTAGAAAACTTCGAGTGAGCTGGAAGCCCGAAGCCGACTTGGTCCAAGTCAAGATCTTCCAGAAAGAGGAGTCTGAAGATGAAGGCGGAGAGGTAAACATGATCCGAGATGCTGGCGATGATCGATCGGAGGGTATGGTCTTGAAACAACGCGCCATTGTTGATGATGAGGACGACGACGATGATATTCCTTACCAGCCATGGATGGAGCCAACTGCGACTACTTTCCTGAATCTTGCGGAAGATGTTCGAAATAAAAACTTCGTCACCAGAGGTGGCAATGTTCACTTTACAACGGACGAACAACAACGAGTCGCTGCACGAGAGCAACGAGAACTCATGGCAATCTACACGGACTTCGACGACATCCCCCCAACGCCTAAGTCACCGCCACCCGAGTCAACTGAAGGCTTTGAAGGGAAGATTTCTCATCTCCCCAGTGGCGACCCTAAATTCCAGGAAGTCCAACTTCGATGGAGGGATGCACAGCAGATGGGCCTCGAGGGCGCACTTTATGCTGCAACCAAGCGTTTGGATAGTAGAGAAAACCCATCGAATAAGCTTGACTCCATCTTAGACCGACTCAGAGGCACTCCATCGACACCGCAAAGTTCTACGCAACCGCCAGCTCCTGCACAGGTTAAGGCCACATCGGGACATGACAAGATTCCTTTGATGGCTGGTCGAGCTGCAGGAGAGCAGATACTTGCACTACTGCGATCTGATCGAGTAAAGAATTGGCGGGACCCTAGTCCAATCCATTCGGACGTTTGGCGTGCTTTTCATTACTCCGACCATTCAGTTCATCTTTGTGGGAATGCTATTGAAATTGTGGCTCGAAGTCTAGCTGGCAAACCATTCCCTGCCACGAGTCCTCCGGAATGGATCCAACATGATGACGAGAAAGTGCGGGAATGGCAGTTTGGTTATAGCAAAGAGGTCGCTGCCAAGCAGAAACTGGACGAGGAGGAACGTGCTCGAGCTGAAGCTTCTGCCCGTGTTTTAGGCACAGTGACAGAGAACGGCGCCCAAACAACAGGTAATGCACAGGATTGGACGGCATATCTTGCACAACAGCCACAATACGCGCCGTACATGGCTCTTATACAGCAAATGGCTGTTGGTCAGCAGCAAGGCTCACAACCGCAGTCCTTGGCAACCTCCTCTGTACAGCAACAACAACAACAACAACCACAACAGCAACAACAGCAATCGCAACCGCAAATCCCTGATAGCCATTTACAATCTATCCTGGCTGCCATCAACCAGCCTTCACAGCCGGCTCAACCATCGAACGCCGCAAGTTTTTTGAACCCAAATGACCCGTCATATCAGCAATACGCGATGCTCGCGCAGATGGCTCATGGTCAGCAGCAACCTGCTCCACCGCCACCGCCACCTACTGTGGGAGGAGATCGCGACAAAGACTGGGATCGTGATCATAGAGATCGGGACCGCGAACGTGACGAGCACCAAGGAGGCCGTGGTGATCAACGCGATGGGAAGGATAATCGAAGGAAGAGAGGGACGCTTCCACCACACAAACCAGCCAACAAGGCGCTCATCGGAACCAAGCCCTGCACCTTCTGGCAGCAAGGCAAATGTGCTAGAGGAGATAAGTGCACATTCCGGCACGATTGATATGGGCGGCAAGATGCATATGGGGACGTTTTGATGATTCAATATGCGATCAAGCATAGGTGCATTGCTTCTTTTCCTTGAAAGAAGGGACTGGAAGATCATGACACGGCGTGGGTGGCTGTATATTACTGTAATATGTTTTTCTTTTCTTTTTTTTACATTATAGCATCATATTTGATTGTGGCATTACTGGGTGGGGGATACGGGGTGGAAAGAGTACTGGACGGCGTATTAGCTGCCCCATAAACCGATATTTAGACAGACAAGTTTTTTTCTTTTATCTTTTGCTCATTTATTCTGTTTGGTCTTAGCGTTCCTATTGTTCGTCATGTCATACAAGTTGAAGGAATTGTGCTAGGTTGGATGAATATGCGATGTCACACATTTTGAAGAGTAGAGTCTTCCCTGCTCGCATAGTAGAAAATGCAAGCCGCTCAGATGGCATCCCTCGTATCTTTGGCTTCCACCTTCTCTCTTCTCTCTTTTAAGCTTTACCTATGTATAACCCCCTTGAATGCCTAAGCAGACGCCATCTCCGTATCGCCTTCACCCGGCCTCTTGATGAGACCTCGAAGACTGAGGTCGTACACTACGTCTTCCACCTTTTTGACGTCGTATTTGACGGCATCCGCACGCTTGCGCAGAATATCATTCTTGAGGTTCAGAAGCTGGAATCCGGCAAATAGATCCTTGATGAAAGCGCTGATGGTCAGCGGCAGGTCGAAATCGCCATGAGTCACAGCGTTGGTGGCCAGACGGGCCAGCTCAGAGGTGAGGTCTGTAAGAGAGAGGAGGTACTCCTCGATGGTGAGATGGAAGGCGTCGCGGTCCTTCAGGTTGGTCGGAACTGGGTAGACAGAAGGTGGTCAGATGGGAATGGTTACGAGATCAGTAGAAGTGGGAGTAGAGCTTACCATTGAAGACCTCGCCGACCTGCTCGAGGGTGAGAAGACGGCCCAACTCGCCAGGCTGGGAGTCGGTGCCTAGGCCACCAAGCCAGCCGCAGTAGACGACAGTGCCGATAGCATTCTGGACGACTCTTGCCCACTTTGCGTTGAACCTGCAGACGTGATCATTATTAACCCCAATTCCCCAAGACGCCGTCAGCTACAAAAAAAACATACTTGTAGTAAGGGTGCTGGCTCGCCACCTCGTTCAGTTCTGCCACGATTGACACCTCTTCCTTGATGCTCTCCTCAAGCTGGGCCACGAGGGCAGGGTCTGTTACGAGAAACACGCCCTAGTCAGTATGTTTGTTTACTACATATTTCTTCCTGTATAGTAACCATGTGGAACTCACAGCGGGCGCGGGTGGTAGAGTGCACGCGAGAGAGGAGGCCCTGAGTGGCGGCCACGGCGCGCTCAAGACGTTGAACGATCTGGGTGAGGGTGTCGCGAACTTGCGTCTCCTCTTCCAGCTTCTCCTTGAGATGGGAGAAGATGGCGGGATCGAGAAGTGGCTTATCGGCGGACATGGTTGGCGATACTTTTCTTTTGAGACTCTTGTAGTTGGCAGGTTGACGTTTGTTGATACTATGACGAAAGGTGAAAATTCAGTTGGGAGAGTTAAATTTTACGAGTGAGCGTGCTGGGTATTGACTGGCTGGAGGGATCGGTGTCAAAACAAATGCTGATGATAGAGTAGCAAGGACTTAGGACATCTAAAGATTCATAGTTTATTTACTTCACATGGGGGACAGACAAAATTATGCGAATCAATATTGGCAGCTTTCATCATGGGATGCTACAGAGCCGCCATTTTCATACTCCAAAGCATTTTTTTTCAACAGGCTACTACTACTACACACATTCAATGGCAAATTAGATGACAGTCGACGGTCTTCTTCGCGATCCAGGCAAGCCTGAACAAGCAATGAAAACAAGGAGCCCATGTAGTCATTCGCGTCACCTGGAAGCAGTGTAATACCAGGGACACTGTGGGTGAAATCATGTGCAAGCACAGAGGAAATCGCCCGAGTCTCAAAAATAGGAATAATCACGATTGGTCTCCTTAGAGACCTTTCAGAGATTAAACTGAAAAGAACAGATACTACACTTGATCTAAGCCAAAAGGCAAAGAGAGCTAAGGAGAAAAGAAAAAAGCCTTCAAAACCGGGCGACCAGACGCGAAATATATAGGAGATCGGAGGGCGGTGACGGAGTGGAGTGATTGTGAGACTGGCAGAATTTAGGCCAATAAGAAGCAGTTTTCTGAAAAAGGTGGGGCTGAGGCTGGGGAGTTGGAAGGCACGCTGTGAGTTGGGTGAGAGTGCGGCTGGGCTGCAGCCTAGTTACGGTCACTAAGTAAGTACCTAAGGTAGCCTAAGCTAGTTGGGTAATCTGTCGTCAACAACATATTACTGCACAGTTGTGATGGGGTCAAGTTGAGCGGTGTGTATGATTGACCGTCGTCGTTCAACCAACGAGCGGCAAGAATTGCACCAAGGGCGGGCCGAAGTTTTGTGTGCTTCTGTGGAAAGACTCCATTTCTCATTTCAATCCCAGCCATATGCTCCATTTTGCAGCCACAATTTTGTGGGAAAGCGCCCAAGATGGGACCCCAAGAAATGGAGACATGACCAAAAGCTGGCGGAATGGGAACGAGGGCCAAACACACACGGTGCGCCGCTTTGAAATGTACCTATCTGCAGTGGGGGGTAGGGATAGGAGTAGGAGTAGGGCACACCACACCGGCACTGCACAGGATTACTATCCATGATCAAAATAGCGACAATTGCTGATGAGCAAAGAATACACTGTGCATGCTTGGCTTCTCACAACTTCTCTACTATGCAAAGCGGAGGTTGTGCCATTATTGGATAACTATCTACGTATATTCAAACATCAATCAAGTTGCATAGGTAGTGCTTCGCATATCTTATTACGAGGACTACTCTGCACAATTTCTTAGGATTGCACAAGTCTAGTGACCATTTGCGTCTGTTTCAACAATACAGAGCAAATACGCTCACCCGGACTTTTGCTACTACACTATGTATCCGAGGACCCAGCGCATCTATTCTCCAGCTACCACCCTACATTGGTGGAGGTCACAATGTCCACGTCGCCTGCAAACTGCTATCTTTTGGGATCAAGAACAAGTCTCATACTGGATGTTAGATGTTCACCCTAAAGTTGGTACTCATGTGGTAGGTGAGATATTTTCAATCTATCATCACATTTAGTATTGCAACAAATTCTTATCTAGAGGTTGAATGGCTTGAACTAGAGATGTGACTTATCGTGCTGACTGACAGTCGTCCATCCTGAGCAAGAATTGCGTCGTATATCCCCAGCGTGACACCTTGGCCTAAGGTGTCAGCCGCCCTGAAATAAGTGAAATGGCTTGGAAAAGAGATGATAGTTGACTTAACTGCTCGGCTAATGGCCATATTATTGGTGATTGTTTGGCCATTTGTATAGTAGCCGCCGTATTATGGCGCTGAGCTAAGCTAGATAACAATGTGAAGCCTTGTGATTGTTCTGACGCCTCCCGCTCGGTTGAGGCACAATACGTCGAGTCGGAGGTACAATACAGCAGGACGTAAACAGATTTATCCAAGATAATGAAAAAAGGGCGAAACATTACTCCGTTTATGACCTGCTAATGGTTTTGATGTGAGTATGTCCATAAAAAGAGCAATCACTGCAAAGGTTGTTGATTGCGAACTGAAGTTTCACCAGATATCACTCGTCGCGTCATCTTAACCAATTTAGTAACTATCTGACTCAACGAAATGTCACCCAGATTTCGGAATTTGGCCGGATTGCTATACTGCATTCTGGTCGCCATTTCGGCCGCGAAGCCCGTCGTTCTTGAGTCGTTGAACCAACTCTCTGCCGGATGGGAAGCGTCATCATCTGCTGCTTCCGACAGACGCATCAAGCTCTCTATCGGACTCCAACCTAACGACCCTCAACTACTCGAGCGCACCCTATACCAAGTATCGGACCCATCCCACCCTAAGTATGGGAAACATCTTTCCCGTGATGAAGCGAAAGCTCTACTCAGCCCACCCAACGAGTCAACGTTGAGAGTCAAGCGCTGGCTTTTTGACGCGGGTGTGTCTGATGACCAGGTTAGCGATGATGGCCACTGGATCCACGTCTATACTACTGTCGACGAAGCCGCTGGTTTGTTGGCTACAAGGTTTGGCGTTGTTACTCGAGACGATGAGCATGCCATAAGAGCAACGGGGCACTCTGTTCCTCGTGAGATTCGCGACTGCATCACCACTATCCAATCGACAACTTACTTCCAGGGTCTGACGAAGGCTCGCGATACTAAATCGACAAAGAGGAGGAGTATAAAAGCACGCAAGATACAACCGGGACAGGAAGGTGGCCCGATCTATCTCGATTTGGAGCAGTGCCAATCGAACGTAACCCCCCATGCCTGCGACAGTTGTACAAGTTGCCCACCAACAATTTCCCCGATGCCCACAACAGAGCTCTCTATGGAATCATTGGGTTCGATGGGGTGAGTTCCTCTAAATTATTTCCGTAGTAGAGCTTGTGACTGACACATTCGTCCCTTGTCCAGCAAGCGGCGCAATTTGACCAGCTTCAAGAATTTCAAGAGAGATTCGACCATGCCCAACGAGGTCGTAATTTCTCAGTTGCCCTTGTCAATGGCGGCTCGAACTTGCAAGGGGAATATCCAAGTGGAGAAGCTAACCTCAACATTCAGTATGCTACGTCTTTGGCTGGCAATGTCCCAGTGACGTTCTTTTCGGTAGGGGGTGCGAACCATAACTTTATACCCGACCTTGAGTAAATAATGCCCCTCTCGTTTGGAAAGTAAGCAACTCTTGCTAAAGACCATGCTCTTAGTTTATACGACAGACAAGAAGCTTGGATTGAACCTTTTCTTGAACTCACGAGATATCTGATCAACTTAGAAGACAATGACTTACCGCAGGTTATCTCCATCTCATACAGCATCAACGAACAACATGTTCCAATGTCATACGCCAAAGAAGTTTGCAACATGTTCGGTGTACTAGGGGTCCGCGGTGTCTCTGTTATTGTCGCTGCAGGGAATCGTGGCCCCGGAGCGGGTTGTATGTCCAATGATGGGAAAAACGTAACAAAGTTCATCCCCAGCTTTCCTTCATCATGTCCCTACGTCACATCTGTCGGCGGGACGGACAATTTCGGCGCAGAAATTGCTGCTAATTTCTCTTCCGGTGGTTTCTCAGAACACTGGCCTCGGCCTTGGTGGCAAGAGAGCGCAGTCAAGCACTACGTAAAGAAGCATGGGGCCAAGTGGAAAAGCTATTACAATGTTGGCGGGCGTGGGTTTCCTGATGTGGCCGCTCTTGCGCTTGATTACCAAGTGATGAACCATGGTGAAGTGCAACAAGCTGGAGGTACTAGGTGAGTCAGGCATAGCAAGAGAAGGCTTGCAAGTTATCTCAGCTCAAGGAAGAATAGTTCGGCATCCCCTGTTTTTGGGTCCATGATCGCCCTCATCAACAGTGACCGTATGAACAAGGGCAAGCCGCCGATGGGTTTCTTCAACCCATGGATCTACGGCTTTGGTATCGATGGATTCAAAGAGTACGCTTTTCCCGCTCAACCCCGCACTTTTTGAGCTAAATGGGCTTCGTTATTGATTGTCTTGTTTATATAGCATCACTGAGGGCAAGTCAGCCGGGTGCGCAGGCACAAGCATTTGGCGGCTTCCCTCGCCGGTTATTCCTCAAGCAGGATGGAAAGCAGCCAAGGGATGGGATCCTGTAACGGGGTTAGGCACACCATTATTCGACCAACTCAGGAAGCTGGCCTTGTGAGAAATCTTGATTGAGCAGCTGGCTAAGGAGGAGGCATCTAGGATATGGAGCTGCCGTTGGCCCAAGGCCGCTAGGGGAAACACAGCACAGGACCAGGGGAAGCTGTTCTTAGACAATTCGCTGCAGTGAAGGCGATTTTCTAACGTCGTGGAACAAGACCTCGGCTACTTCTTTTCTCAGGAGTGAGAATTTGCAGTGTCCGGATGGAGCCAGTCTTCCGCATCCGGAATGTGGGTTGATATCACTCGAGATTTGATTTGACGAAGGGACGGGAGCATAATACAGACTAATAAGAATAGAGCGCTTCTAGGACCAGCTCAAAACTCCATTCGTTTAATTGCACAATCGTTGAGTGCGGTGACAGCTATAACACCTCGTGACGAACACTGGGCTGAACCTACCTCTTCGTGTTCAAGACGTGACTCATTCAACCGGCCTTATGATCATATCAATCACATCCCGTTTTCTTTTCTATTTCGTTTTTCTTTTCTTTTAGAGAATACTCTTCACCTTTCGCCACTAGGTTTGTATGTAATCATAAGCACCGATACTAGCAACTGGAGACGTTTCTCTTGGCTACTATCTGACGTAAGCCCTATGCTCGTCTCTAATTTAACAGGCCTCATATATCATTGAGAGTATCACCATTGGGAGCCATTCTCTTTAATCTTTGAATACCAGAATCACATCCTCAAACTCACCATGCTTTCCTTCTTACGTGCTCCCTTACCTCCCAAGACCAATCGCGCGGATGCTTCTGAAATCATCTATGAAGATGGTGCCTCCGCGCTCGAATTTCGCCAGTCATCACCATCAGATTACTTGATCCGAAACACGCACCCCCCCTTTAACAAGGAAAAACCCTCCATTATGGTTCCCCCGTTTCACTTCCACATCTACCAGACAGAGCACTTCCGCATCGTTTCGGGTTCATGCCATATCTTCAAAGACACAGCTGACAAGCCGTGGAAGTCGCTTTCGGCGGACGACCCAGATGGTCTCAAAACGGCCTCCATCCCACCCAATACATATCATACGATAAATAATGCATCCACAACTGAGCCGTTGACACTAGATGTCTCACTTACGCCAGAAGATGTGGAGGGAGAGGAGCGATTTTTCAGGAATTTCTTTGGATACCTGGATGACTGCAGGAAAGCTGGTCAACAGCCCAGCGTTTTTCAACTTATGGTATTTTTGAGAGGCAGCAATACCCCGTTAGGCTTGCCTATTGGCCCCTCGTGGCTCGGAATTGCAGCCAGCAAGACCTTTATGCACGTTATGGGCATGATTGGAAAATGGGTATTCGGGTATCAGGAAAGCTACGATGAGTATTATAGGAATAAGAAGGCACTTTAGCACAACGTCAATAACGTCTCATCAAATCTTCATTCTAGTCACACAATTGCGTCTTTTCTGAGCACCAGTTACATACTATGCAGCAAATCTTTCTCAGCAGCTACGTGCGAGGAATGACGTGTATTTTGAGCCTCTCAACCGAAGATCCTTTCGTTGACTCCATCGGGGGCCTAGTTGGCCAGGCGCTATATATATGCCGTCGATTTGAAGAATATTTGGAGACCAACCACCCCTGAAACCAACACTGCGGGTTTCGGTCTCTCCGAACGAGGTTAGTGATCATCACCCCCGCAGGCTCGGGTTCCCATTAGAAGATTAGCAGTCTATATTGGAACTTCATATCCTGATGGGTCCGTAAGTAATGTGTTCTGTTGGAATCACAGACAGAAACTACCGCCAACGGCAGGGCGGAGCGACAGGTCTGTTTATTGATTCTCGATTGAAATGTATGAGGAGATCAAGACTCAAGCTGGAGAGGGAGGGGGGACTTTCTTGGGAAATTGGTGATGGACAAGGTAACGCTTTCAAACTAGAGATCATGAGCATGACGGCCTGGTAGTCGAAAGATCCTCATTGTGGGATTTGATAATGTATCAACATGAGTTAGCCTTTCCATAATCATGATGTGCAGTGGCTCTATCGTTCCAATAATATGCAATACGTGCTGTACTGTAGTCAAGTAAGGGTGTTTCTTTTCTTCTACCCCATAGTCGTTTGATGCTCGCTTACGAGCATCTCTCGCTGTTACACGTGGAAACATGCCTGCCAACCCCTCTCCTTAAGTGAGACCAATTGTCATGGCTTCCAGAAACACATGATTATCTGCTCGTCCGGACCCCAGGTTCAGTACTCGATACTCCGCTCCCCATACTTCGTATGTTATGCAAGAATTGAAGTTCCTCCGCCTTTTCCCCCATCTCCCCGCTAAATTGGAGTTGTATGGGGAAGCCGTTGCCACGAATCCCTAGGATGCGGGGATCTCGGGATTCCAGTGCAAAGCAATGCCATTTTCCTTGCTGTACACGACGCAGTTCGCTTCCTCTTACTCCACATACTACGTATGCAGCAACAGCAACCAGTTCATGAGCATCTAGGCACTGAAACGAAATTGGCAATACGAGGCGCCTTTGCCGCCGGAGACTACTGTAAGGTGGTGGTAGTCGTGGGGCCGCCCCATACAACGACCGACCTAGTGAAGTGAGTACCGTACCGAGTGCCGAATACCGAGTGCCTGTTAGTTAGACTACCTGACCCTGGAAAGGTCCAAATCACTACGTGGGTTGAGAGGTGCGAACCCTGAGTTGGGGAATGGGGAATGGAGAGAAGGGAGAAAACGACTGTCCAAGTAGTCTATTGGAGGCGCTAATGAGTCAAGCGTCCACTGCGTCCTCCGCATTCGTGCAGCGAGTATGGAGGAGAGCCGGAACGTCTTTTGTCTGTGTGGATGGCTGATACAACATATTTCCTGGGGTTGTGGTGTATGTATGTGTCTGTGTGTATGAGACAACGTTGAAGAAGTAGACTGATGAAATGCAAGAAGTATTAGCTGTGTTTCTCTTGCCTCGACACTCAACACTCCGCACTCTGCAGAGAAAATTCGCCAATTTGTGAAGAACCCTCACCATTTTATTTATTCAGCAGGTGGGCTACTATGTAGTACATACTATCATTCAATTGCATGCCTTCATGCCTTGATGGGGGAATTGCGCTATTTGGCCCACAGACAGAACCTTGGTTGTTGGTGGTGGACTCTGTCAGCTAGCGGCCGCATACATCCGGGCATGTATTTTGATCTGCAGGTTGCTCTCAAGAAATGACGTACCGTAGCGTTGGGGAAAAACAAATTACGTGGCTGTAAGGAATTAGATAGATAAAAAAATACCAGGTTAGCTCCCTTGGATTTGTTCGTGGCTCTGTGACTTGTGGATGTTTTCCCACTGATTCTCCCTTCAGGAAGTTTTAGACGTGTGCCATCATGTCGAAGCCTCTCGCAGCACAGCACACACTCGTTGAGTACTAGGACAAGCTACTGTAGACACGAAAGATTTCACAGGTACCATACGTATAGTGGTTACCTAATGTTCCCGTCTTATGGGAAAAGTTCTAAACCCCTCTGGGGTTGATTGGGTCCATGCCGATCGCCGTAGTCCTCTGCTCCACGAATCCCCCAGATTCGGCCTTTTAGTGCTTCGGATTCCCTCTTTTGGGCATGTGGATCGAGTGCTTCAAGTTTCCTGTTTCTTGAAACCTCATCTTTACCAAGTCCGTGCAACGATGTAGTGTACCTACAACAGGGCGATGCCGTTTCGCTATACGACGTCGTCTCAATGGTACTTCACGAATACAATACCATAGAGCCATTTCATCGTACGAACTAGGGAATCCGAAGCACATAACCCAACAATGGACAGCTAGTATTTAAAGAAGTTTCAATTTCCTATCGATACTATCTTGCCTTGACGATCACTCGCATTCGGGGCATCACTCCTCTTTCTCCCTTCACTTTGCTCTAATCCTTCTATCCATCCTTGCCAAGACCGAATATTGGACGTTGGACCACATTTCATACTTGCTCGGTTGAAAAGGAGAAATCAAAACAAAGGGAAAACCTTTGCCTTTTTTTTGTTTTCAACATGAGGACCTGGTTCGGTCGCGGCAAGAAGCTGCAGAGAGCAGTTACATCATGCTGTCTCTGCGCCTTCGTCCTCTACGGTTACGACCAGGGTGTGTTCGGAGGTATTCTGGAGAATGAGGACTGGCTGAGGCAGTTCAAGCGTCCTGGAGATACACTGACCGGTCTTATCACTGCAAGTTACAATCTTGGCTGTCTGCTTGGATGCTTCGTCAACTTCTTTATCGGTGAGACGCTCGGTCGTCGTCGCACTATCTGGTTTGCCATGGCTTGGATCATTATCGGTGCTTCACTGCAGGCCTCGGCTTACACCATTCCTCATCTCATCATTGGACGAATCGTTACTGGCCTTGGAACCGGTCTCAAGACTTCTACCGTGCCCATGTACGTATCTCTCATTGAAAAAACATGCTCCTCTATCTAGCCTACTCTTGTGGCAGCAAGATCTTTAGCCACTGACATACGTGGACACAACAGGTACCAGTCCGAACTGTGTGAGGGAACGAAGCGAGGTCGCTTGGTCTCTGCTGAAGTCATGTTCGTCGGTATCGGCATTGCATTTGCTTACTGGTGGGACTTTGCTTTCAGCTTCGTCGGTGGAGCGTTCGCTTGGCGATGGCCCATTGCTTTCCAAATCGTCCCTGCCCTCTGGGTCATTTTTGTGGTGTTTGGAGTTCCCGAGTCGCCACGTTGGCTCCTAAACCATGGGAACAGGGAAGAGGCCATCGAAGTCCTCTCAGCCGTTTACGATAAGCCAATTGATCATCCTGACATCATCCGGGAAGCGAACGCCATCGAATTGGCACTGACGATGGAGGCTGAGGCTGAGGGAAGTACCTCTTTTATGGCCGTCTTTCGTCAGGACAAGGTCAAGACAGGACAGAGAGTGTTCCTGGCTTGGTTTGTCCAGTTTATGAACCAGGTTGGAGGTATCAACTTGGTCGTATACTACATTCTCAGTAAGAACGCCTCCCTTCTCATTACTTTTGTAGTGCTAGTCATATACTGACATTCAACACCAGCTGTTCTTCAGACAAACGTTGGTCTAGAGCATAGACTGGCTCAAATTATTGCAGGATGCATCCAGCTCATGTTCCCCATTGGCTCTCTTCTTCCCTCCCTGGCTCTCGACCGCATGGGCCGTCGAGCCACCATGATGTGGGGCTCTGCTGGCCTGTCAGTTTCCATGTTGCTGGTCGCTGCTCTGCTTTCAAAGTCCAAGGGCGAAGATGGAAAGGTCTATGCCGCTGCCTCCATTGCCTTCTTCTTCACGTACATGTTCATTTTCGGAGCCACCATGAACTGTGTGCCTTGGGTTTATGTCCCCGAAATTCTCCCTCTTCACGCACGAACTCGCGGAACAGCTATCGGCGTGAGCTCCAACTGGCTTTGGAACTTCACTGTGGTATGTATCAAGCGTATCTCTTCCATGAATTTTCTTTCGAAGTTCCAACTGACACTCTGAAGGTCATGATTACTCCCATCATCATTAACCGCCTGCAGTGGAAGGCCTATCTCATCTTCATGGCTACAAACTTGGCTTTCGTGCCCATCATTTACTTTTACTTCCCCGAGACGTCGAACTTGGCTCTGGAGGAAGTTGACTGGATCTTCTCCGAAGGAGGAAACCCGGTTGAAGTGGCCCAGAGGATGCAGGACGAATTGGCACTCCACGGAAAGCTGGACTTGGAAGGGCGCGCATCTGGTGGTATCACAGAGAAGGAGGATAGTGGTGTCGAGCATGTGGCCGATGCCTAAATACGAGAAGACTTCCTTGTCTTAGAGAGATGAGGCGCCGGACGCTCAAGCCAAGGGACTCATCGGGGGCTAATAGCTTCATCGTTGTTTTTTAAACGAAGGCAACTAATCCTGCAATGCCTCAACACTGAAATAAATATTCCTATTCTACTTTATATACTTGCTAAATACACTAAATACACAAACAATCAGTATGCATATCAGTTTCAAACGCAAAAAGTGGCACTCCTATTCTACTTTATTTTCGGATTGGTGACCTGAAAATCTTGTGCAAATAAAGATGCTGAGGGTGAAGCTTTACTTGAAATTGTATATAGCATTGAGATCAGTCCAGGCCTCACCTTCTTACCAGTCTACTCACACGCTATGTATATATTATAAGGTGACTCGATATGTTGGTAGCTCTTCCGAACAAATTCACCTAGCTCGCTTATATCCCAATGGTAATTTAGCATCTGTGAGATGTCTAAAGAGTTTTTTTTTTGTATGTACGCGGCACTTTGATTATCGCCATATATCTAACAACCCATCGCTCTTACTTGCGCTTCTTGGAAGTGTATTCGATGCCCACATTGCTCCTAACTACATTCTCTGCAGTTTTCGGGTTACGTAGGCGGCGACAAATGTGCCCATCGCACCGATAAACAGACACACTGCAATGGCATTAGGTCTTTTTGGATCCCACTTATGCTTCGGATCATCGGATAGCTCAGGGCTTCTCCCAGGCTCAAGAATAGCGAAAACAATAGTCGATATGAAAGTTCCCACAAACTGCGGCAGGGTGATATAAATGTTGAGGATTCCGAAGTAGATGCCTGACAACTCGCTCGTGGAAGATGATATTTCTAGGTATTCACTGTCACTTTCATGCTCATCTTCAAGCAAACCATGACTGGCATCAAGGCCAGATAGCTCCACCTCGACTCCTGAGGATTGGCGATGGGGGGTACTGCCGAGCTTGTTGACTTCCATGCCAAGCAAGGCACTGGGCGCCCAACTGGCGATAGCAGAGGGTCTACATTCGTTAGTTTCGAAACCATCAAACTCTGCATGCAGGAGAGACACATACATTCCACAGAGACAGACCAACAATGTAGCAAAGCGAAAGCTAGTGGCTAACGGTGCCAAGGACATGGCACCAGCAAACATGAGATGCCCCAGAATCCATGTTGTCAACAAGTCTGGTTTTTTGATTTGGCTGAATCGCGCAAGCAACCCTTGAATAGCATGTGGTGGTCGATGAGTAAAAGGCTGGTCCTCTGGAGACCGGACGAACAGGGGTAGAATCCAGGCGCCAAGGAAGTTGATGGTGGAGTAGATGACGAATGAGGTGCTCCCAATACGCCCAATTGCCCCAAGCATGTCGTCCGGCTTTTTAGCATCGGGTGCGTCGTAACGAAAGTAAGTCTCGCCTACCCAGGTGGTGCTATAGAAACTGAAGGGGAACCAACCGATCCATGCCCAAAACTGAGCCCAACATATGGCCTGAATACGTGGTGGGAGGTTGAATAGTGTGGAAAATATATGACGAACAACACCGAACCTGCCCTGATGTTTAGCGGGCGGGGGTGAGACAAGAACACGCTCGGTGACGGCCCAGCAAGTGACGGTAGTGGAGATGAGGATGAAAATAGACGCGACGACCGTGAGTTGTTTGAACTGGGTGTCTCCAAGTGTAGTACCGAAGAGTTGGACCATGTCGACCGCTCCAGCGGCATAGCCCAGCAAATGGCCGATAGACGACATTCGACTAGCTGCAAAGACTTGATCAATCGACTACACATAGACTATTCCCAAGCTATAAAATACTCACCCCAGGCTGCACCAATCTGCTGCTTTTCGACTGGTAGAGAGTCGACGAGAAGGCTTTTAGAACACGACATGACTAGGATACAGTTAGACTGCGATGCCATCGGCACTTCCTCTCCCGCCCCTTCCTTTCCCTGTTCGACGTACCAGCGTTCAGAGCGAAATCAACCACATAAATGGTCAAGACGGCTAACACAATTGTAGGTCGCTTCGCAGTCTCATCATCTGATATCAAGATGCCTACGACATTTCGAGTGAAGCCGAGCACGATAAGGCAAGTAGAAACAATAAGTGAGCCGACAACCATGAGTGGTCGCCGCCGGCCCCACCTTGATGTGCTCCTGTCTGCGATGGCACCAACAAGAGGTTGAACGATGAGTCCGGACAATGGGCCTGCAATCCAGACAAGGGACGTGTTGCTCTTGGTGAGACCCAGGTTCAGGAGGTATGGGGTAATATCTTGGACACTCAATAAATGAATAACGTGCTCAAAAGCTAGTTAGAGGACAAATAGGAGAGGGACTTACACGTCATTTCAACACCCCATGTAAAGCTAGTGAAGGAAATCTGCTTGTCAGTTTTATCCTAGTAGAACCACCACCAGCCTAGATCAAAGGACGTACGTAAGACCAATTGTCACGAAGGACAATAATATCATGCGAACTGTCTCAGAACGCCCCTTGACGGCGGGCTGCCCTGACCAAGTGGCCATTGCCGGCCGGATTGTGGGTTGCTCTTGTGATAAAACTTGTCTGTTATTTGGGTACTGCGGCTACTGCTGCTTGTGAGTTTAGTGTAGGCGAGGGACGTAGCGTTGACGCGACTCGAACACGTAGATCTGCAGAGTGAGGGGGTCTTCTATCATGTGGCGTGAGGAAATAACAGAGTCTTAGGCTGGTAGACAATCAATCCGAGGCTGACCAGGGCTATCAGCAATTGCATCAATTCGAGAAGTTGTGGCGGCGGAAGATGGTCATCCCGGTTATCATTATAGAGGAGAAGACGCTGCACATCAAGCTCGGATAATATCGATGAAAGGGAGACCTGTCATCTCATGCATGCTGAGCTGGGCGATGTTGCGGCGTTGGAGTAAGATAAGCTAGCCACATGTGGCTTGCTTGTTTGATGTGTGTGTCTGACTTGAGTCACGCACGCACGCGATCATCATTAGCCAACAGCAGCCGCAGCCACAATGTTGGGTGATGTGAGCGCTGTCATCATTGTAGCTCAATTGAACCACACACACAAATACGAAAGGGGAAAAAAAGGGCAGTCGAATATTTATTAATCTAGAAATATACAGTTCGGATGCAATGAAAATGAATAAGTTGCGATAGGAGAAGCATGAGGTTGAAATTCAAACCAGATTCTGAACCAATATTCAGATCATCATTGTATTATGTCTAGAGCATATATGTACGTCTTAGCTTTGAATAAAAAAAAAAGAAACCAAAAAGAGTCCAATCTCTATCACTACAATACGCTAAATGCTAAAGCTAAGACCGTCATAAAACTTCATTCAATTTTTGGGAAACAAGATTGCATTTATGCAACCGCAACAGCTGGCGTGCTGTCGACCTCCAAGCGCTGGAAGGCAGCCTCCAAAGGCTGAGGGACAGCCGCTGACTGTCCAATGGGCCAGATCTGGCGTCCAGCCGCCTGCTCCAACTCGAAGTGTTCCTTGACACACTGGCGCACGTTGTTCTGGAACCACACGGCACCCTTCTCGAACTCGGAGTGCAGCTCGCCGCTGATGTAGACGCCGCGCTTCATGTTCTCCTGGGCACCGAGGGCGAGGAACTTGTCCTCAGTCATGACTCGCTTGTACATGTCAGAGACTTGTCTGAAGTCGGCCTCAGAGGCGTCCTTGTTGCGATACACCTCGTAGCGCATGATGGAGCGTTCACGGGTGACGGGAATGAATCGTTGCATCATGAAGAAGTTTCGGCTGCGATATAAGTGTTAGCTACCAAGGTTGTGTGAAAAGGAACCCCCCCAACAAATGCGTGTTGGAAGGGTGGAGGCTATAAAAACTTACGCGACGTTGACGGAGGCATTAGGGAAGAAGTAGGTGGGAGAGATCAACAAGCCCTTGGCAATCATCTCAGGGGTAGGGCTGCCATAGTGGAGCAGGGAAGAGTTGTGAGGGACGACCTTGTAGGTGTTGATGTCGACGAGGTCGCTGTTGAGATCGGGGTGGGCCACGCGGCAGTGGTAGCACTCGTTGTAGTTGTCGCCCAGGAGCTTCCAGTTGTAAGTGCCCTCCATCTCCCAGGTGTGGTCGTAGGAGTAGCTCTCCCAAGCGTATTGGTCAAGTCTCTCCTGGGTGTCGGCACCCTCGAAGTGATCAAGCCAGGCAACAGGGGTCTCACTCTTGTCAAGGTTGGTCCAGATGAAGCCACGAGAATCGACGTGGACATGAACAGGGGAGCCAGGCTTGGTGACATCGAACTCCTCAACGTCCTTAGTGGAGTGGGCGGCCTTGATCTGTCCCTCGTTGTCGCGGTAGACGACAAAGTGGTAATCGATCATCTGATACTTCTGCCAGTTTCCATTCTCGGGAACTCGGTAGTTGTGGGTGGTGAGCAGCCAGCGCTTGTAGAAGATGGAGCGCTTCTCGAGCTCGAACATGTCCTGAGAGATGTACCATGAGGCAGGCAGAGCCTTGACGGCATGTCTGGAGCCATCCTTGACACCCTTAGTCTTTGTGGAGCAAGCCATTGTTGATGATGGGAAAGAAAGTCGAAACTGGTATTACAGTTCTTGGGGTTGAGTTGAGGGAGGAGAGCTTGGTTGTCTTAGAACAATCAGTTGCAAAATGTCGTGGATGGGCAACCTTTAAAATATCAACTATCAAGTGTATTACACCCGCTTACTGAAGCCTGATACAGAGTCAATTGGCCCCTCGCCCCTCTCCCCCCTCCCCGTCGTCCCCCTCGCCGCGCCCCCCCTCCATCCCGCCCTCTCCCCAGCGTGAACAAGCAACAGGGTCCCTCAGCTAAACTGCGTGGATGCACTGCGTGGAGGCTCTAGAACACACGCCGGTATCGCGAAGTGGACTCGGCCGACGACGCCAACGGTCCAAACGCACAAGATGCCGTTCACATGAGCGGCATTACGGTCTTGGAGACGCTAAAATGGTCTTATCGGCCTGCCACCCCAAATCGACGCGTTATGTGGTGGCGCTGTTATCATTCCTTATCTGGCATCGATATCCGGGGTCGCGCACTACTCATGCGAGATTTGTCTCTTCCTATCTCAAAATGGTCAAGGGAGCCCAGAAAAAGGGCTAGAAACACTCCAAATTGCTTCCACGCCCTCCTCCATTCGGACTGCCACTGCATCGATTCGCCAACCGCTGGGACAATGCTGCATACCTTTGTGGGATAGCCTTGTTCGAAGGTGCCGTGTCTCTACTTTGGGATTTTTTTATTTATTTTTCGCAGCGGCACTTGAGATTTCAGATGGTGCGATTTGCCCAGGATGGTGGATCGAGACTACTAATGGGAATCTACGTGAGGGGATGGAATTTGGTGAGCACTTCCCATGAACTAAGAACAATTCGAGAACAGCCATAAACCGAGTGGCTGCCACGGGGGAGGGGGGGTTAGGCGATAGGAGAGGAGTCCACGGTTCGTGCAAAACAATAGAATAACGCCATTGGGTGTGGGCTTTGCCAGTTGAGTGAGGGGAGGCCCGGCATCAACGGCCAAAAGACCGAGATTCTGGGAGGGAAGTTATCTTATCAATCTGATCAACTTGCATACAGGCACCAATGCACTTAACTAAATCTCCCGGTACTGCCGGCTGGTCCGGGGCGTGGCAGAAGTAGGATCTTCACGATAGGCGTACAATGAGGGATCATTGATCGGTTACGCCAACTGATCTAGCGTTCTCGCGAGATACACAAACTGCATCTGTGTAATCTGTAGATAGCTTTTCACTCTCGCCACAGTCCGATCTGCCCGTCATCAGCCTCCACATTTCGTGGATTTGAACCTGGGGAAACCCCAGTTGTGAAAGGGCTCATCAAACCCCGTGGGGTTGGCGACGGTCGGGGTGAGATCCGGCGTCCGGGCTGTGATACCGTGCGTCTGTTCACATGAATCCATCAGCAGACCCAAGTGCCGAACTTCCTTCACAGTCTAGCCACGTCGAGCAGTCGAGCACTAACTATTGATGGCGATAGCGCCCAAGTGCCTAATGATCAGGCACAAATGGTCATTCTCTATCGCCACTCTATTATTGGTTCATATCCATCCTAATTGGTAGTTCTCGACTGCGAATCCGTGTCTCGACTCACACCACCCATTCACTCCCATCCATGTTGGTGGTTACCGATTTAACGACGATGTGTTCTCGAAGAATCTCTGCCGGTTCGATTCTTCTACTTTTCAATATTGTGTGTGCGGCACCAACTATGAGATAAAAATAAAAAAATATATTAACTTTCGCGGTTGCCGATCATTGAGGGTTGCAATGATGGTCTTTCTACCCAAATGCAGTATTCAGTCGGCCCTTTGTCCGGCTCGCCACTCGGTTCATCCCTTTATTGATGCAGGGTGAAACCGAATTTCCAATAGAAATGAACGTCCCCTGGCGACACTGGTGGACCTGGGATGTTCATTCTCTATTCTTGGCGAAACATTACGCAAGAGATTTTCATTCCAAGACCATAATTCCCTCAGGAGCCCTCCCAGCACGTCGCCTGGTCAAATGAAGAGTATCACTATCTTGCATGATCTGGATGTATGAGTAATAGATCGGATGCGAGCATCGAGAGAACATTCCACTTGGAATCCACAGACCGTGAACGCCAGGGTCTGGCAATCGCATACAAGCACTCTTCTAGTGGCCACCTGACAACATTTACTAAGTGGTGGCCCTTTCAGCGTCAAAAAGGCCTTAATCTGGGCTTTTGAAGCCTCCGTTGTTCGGTTTGAGACACGGCATCGGACGTGATACCGGCAAGGCCGGGTACGTATACCTAATTAGGGACTGAGCAGTCGATTATAAGCACAATGGCGGTATAAATCTAGTATGGTTGCTGACTATTTTATAAGGCTAGCCGGCGAGGTGGACATAGTAAGTAGGCTTCTGTGGATTACTTTATAATGACTTAACACAGAAGTGCAATTTCAAAATCGACTTGCGGAGCTGTGTTATGCCAAACAGCACAAGGATCAGGCCATGACTATTAAGCCCGAAGGGAGGACTTTATAATTGTCCAAATTTGTTGAGTTCACCAGGTTGTATCGTTACTCTATGGCATCTGTGGAAATCTTCGTTTATCCTGGCCCTTCACACAGGAAGGCTTGATTCCTCATACTCTCCCTCAGAAGCGAGTGTGGGTTGCTCTACTTTCGAAGGCCTTACAAACGACCATGTTTAAGATGAAGACACTATAGTTCTTGTCTACCTCGGCGTGCGACCTGCATACGGCTTCGCCGTTGGTCTGGGTCTATATGAGACCATCCCAACTGCCTAAATAACTCTCGAAGCTGCATGACGAAGACTAGTTTAGCCTGTGACCTTCTTCAGACCTCAAATCAGCCAATATCTGAGCGGCACCTCTCTTCCCACTCCTGAGAGCCCCTTCCATATACCCCCGCCACTCGTTTGTTAACTCCGTACCAACAAAATAAAGGCCGCCCATCTTCTCATTGACCAGCTGGCCATCGTCACTCTGGCCGACCGTACCCGGTGGGATTCCAGCAAAGGGACAGCCCCATCCAGCCCACTGATCCTGCATCCAGCCACTAGTTATAGACTCGAGAAACTCGAATTTCACGGTCTCGTATCCTACGCCGAACAAAGATCCGAGTTGCCGAAGGACGACCTCGTTGCGGTCCTGTTCGCTGCGGGCCAGCCAGTCCCGCCCTGGTCCAGAGACCATGAAACAAGTTAGGGCATAATTGCCTTCGGAATCAACTGATGTGTCACGACAATGGTTGATGGGTCCGCAAAAGCTTTGAGCAAGCCCGCAAGCACCTACTTGCCTCCAGAATGGACTTTTGAAGAGGCAAATGTACTTGACGAAACAACCATACCGGGCCGCATTTGTATAATCTTGTTTCTGGGGTGAAAGAGGGGGCTGAAAAGTTATCGTCTTGTACAGAACGCTGGGGATACTGACAATAACTCTTCGAGCCCTGACGGTGGCTCCAGAAGCCGTGGTTACACAATAAAACTGCTCACCATCTTGAATGATAGAAGTGACTGGGGAGCTAAGTTGAATCGAATCAGGAGGCAGTAGATTGGACATTCCAGTAGGAATAGCTTGATTACCCTCCTGTAGCCGGAGATGCTGAGCTCCATGTTTACCATCATACCTCAAATTCACAATTCCTAGCCCACCGCGAGCGATTTCGAGAAAATAGAGTGCCGACACGGCACCGGGGTCTTGGCCTAAAGTCCCGCGGCACCAGACCCGAGCGGTCAACATGGCACGGTGGCCCGCGCCGGCTTCTTTAAGCCATTGCTCCAAAGACATACTGTCAAGCTTAGAGCGGTCGGGTTGGTTGAATGTGGTTGGATTTAACGACGCTTCCTCAACCTTGTTGCGAATGTCAATGATATTATCGATATCTGATTGATCGAACTGTGTTCATCTCTTATGAGCGAAAGCCCTTCGATGGCTAGCGAGTTAATTTCAAATTTATCTACCTTAGGCATCCCAGTAAATGGGAATAGGTGAGAGTTGCCATGCTCGTCTTGGCATGCAATCGATCCGGTAATACGCTGGACCACCGGCGTGAGGTTGAATTTCTCGCAATAAGCCCAAATGTGGGATTGGTTACTGTCATTCAGCCATGCTGCCCCAAGTTCCTGTCTTCCCCTTCCATCTGGTCGTTGAATCGTGTTTACCTTGCCACCCACGCGATCACGAGCCTCCAATATAGTAACCGATAAACCAGCCTCGTGGAGATCCAGTGCTGCTTGCAGCCCACTGAGGCCGGCGCCCACAATAGCTACGTCAAGAACATCCGTCATGGCTGAAGGCGTTGGATACCGTGAAGCCCCAAGAATGCGGCTGAGAACGACTAGATCAATGTTGGACTCCTGAAAGATTTTGGATGTGTTGATAGAATCGTAACCTCGGAGGGTCCGAAAGACAGTTCTATACGCTCAAAGCCTAGATGCTTGACTTGAGATTACTCAAGCAATCGAAGCCTCAAATTCAGGTTACTGATGATATATGGCAGTGTACTGCTTTACCCCTCACGTGAGGGGGCTGCCAGGGACTCCACCTGACGACAAAACGATAGCCTATAATTTCCTATCCAGGAAAGTATTTTGCCATAATTGAAGGGAAGAATTGAGTCGTGAAAGTGGTAAAAAAGACGTCGATGATTGGAAAGTTGGTATAGGGGGCTTGGCCTGGACCCCCATATGGAAAATGCATAGAAACCAAATACCGGCGAGTCGAATGAATTCTGACCAACAATATGAGCATAACGGCGAGACTTATGTAACAAGAGCCCGGATGTGCAGAGAAATAAATACATTCTTGACAATAATGTTGAAAAATAGACGGCAATTTGAAATGTTTAGTTACCAAGTTGGATTCAATGCAAAGCCCATGCTCTCGTCAAAATCAATAGGTAGTCTATACATTTCCACTGATCACTATAGAACTGCATTATATCACATGAATCGCTATCATTTTGATAACCCAAATGATATAGTGAGGTTGCAGGGTGAGCAATTAAGTTGATAGACTGATTCATCGATCAATAATCTTATTTGCACAGATTTTGTGGTTATGCATTGACTTTCTTAATTTAGGAACGCTCATTACTGCACCTTGGACTGTATCTAGGCAGATTGTGTCATATGACTCCATGGTTTGTGTTTGTCTTGTAGTTAGAATCTTTGAAGATACGGCTTAACTCTTTGTTCATGTCTCCAATCAATTGACCTTTGAGGATGGAAAACCGAAGCTGCTGGAACAGGATTGGAACACCAGCTCCCCAAAACAATAAACCTACATATCGCTCTGCATTGTTTGAGGCCAAAGAATAAAATGTCAGATATTACCTTAAACTAGAGATATCAAGGATGAGCTGCTCCGCAACTCGATTTCTCGTTTCAGACTGACATCAATGCGTCAGCTACCCTGGGGAAACAATATGAACCATGCCTCAGCGAGACCGTACTGTGGATATCAAAGTAGAATGTGCATCGAAAGAGATATCGTAGACCTTTCATAGTTACCTAGCTCCTATCTCATCTGTTTGAATGGACTCCTTGGCTCTTAATCGCCCACTGCACCCTGGAAAACTCGCCTCCAGCAAGGATGTAAATAGTATTCCAACGCTCGCATGAAAGATAACTGTGGCCATCAAGGGTAAGTCTGAGGAAATAGACTGCCCATTCGAGAAAACAAAACAAAGAACCAAAAAAAAGGGTTGCTCCTAAAGTAGACAACGCCCAAACTGCTCCCCTGCAGTACGGAATCTTCGGCCCAAACGACAACGCGAGTGATTTGATATTTCTGGGGGACTGTTGGGTGGAACACCTATATTCTCGTTCAGAAGTTTCATGAAATGATGTCGCACCTTCGCATTTTGGGATAAACAGAGCCATAAATTAGCGAATTGCAGATAATGTTGGCGTGGATTTGGAAGACAAGCTGTATGTATTTGGCCTTCCACAGCGACAAATATCATATTGGTTGCATGAATGATTTCACAAAGCCCCGTGTTCGCTAATGGCAGCGATTTTGTTCTCTAATACAAGAAGGGATCCGTTGCGAATGACTTGGTTATCGCCTCCAAACGAGATTATGGTTGCATCGCAAATGAGCTTCACGGAAGCCTGCACCCAAGAGACCTGCAATCCAAAGGCAGTTAGTGAAGAGATGAGCATGATAGGTGTTGATATAGAGGAGACCGATCATACACAGGGTGCCTCATTGCCGATCAAATCTGGAGAAGAGGGTAGTCTTTTGTAACAGTAAGAAGAACAATCTTTACTCCAACAGCTGAGAATTGCATTGAGATTTTGCTCGTGATAGCGGCGAATTCCGAGGAGGCCTCCTTCGTGGCGACTAAAAGGCATCCATCGGGAGCATAAGGAAAATGTGCCATTTCGTTCTGGTGCTCCGGCCAATCGCGCGAACCCGGAGGAGTCGCCGACTCAACTCAGAGCCCGAGAGCAAACATAGCACTTGTTTGATGATTACATTATCTACCCTCTTCATACCAGTTTTGCACTTCGTTTCTGACCAAAGGCAAATTCTTCAGAGGCTGGTTTTGATACATTCCACTTGAAATGCCCAAGGCGTCTAAAATAGCCTTCAGGGGTCTCGTATGTGACAATGCCCGAGACGTAAAATAGGAACTTCAGGCTATCAACCCGAGACTGATCCGACTTGACATTTTGGGCCAACATCATGTAGTAGACGCAAGCCACATTCGGAGGCAGCTCTTCCACATCAAGATCCATACTAATTCTTACACGTTTGGCCTCTGACCTGTCGCTGGTGAACTCGTCTCTGCTGCGGCAGAGCATGTGGCACTCGATTTCTAGTGCGAGCGCACTCGGCTCGTTGCCTCCCGTCGGTGACGGAGTCTTGATCACCAAGAATCCCTCGTAAGGTTGTTCGGAACGAAATAGTTTGAGCCAGATAGGACAATCTAGACTACACCAAGACCAAGTTGGCGCCCTGTTAGATCTCGTCAAATTCGGGGGTAATCGCGTACTGGAACCGAATTCATCTGGAGACAGAACTGGATGAGGGAAGCGGCACCAAAGCAGATGGTCTGGTAGACAGGCCATCCAGGTACCGGCAACATAGGTTTTATCCATGTTATTCGACAAGTGACGAGATTGTAAGAGCTCGTTGGCTATCCCCTGCATAGCGTGAGGCCGGTCGTCCGGCACTGTCAATGCCCGAAGCGTGAAGTCCCTGAGCATGGCCTCCCACATGTCTGAAAGGAACCATGGTTGCATCCAATTGTCCCCATACATCTTGAGGTTGGAGTCGAGACGCTCAAAATGCCTTGTGCCAAGATTGTACAGAGTTGGTTCATTGTATTGAGCGAGGTTTCCGAGATTCAGCGATCTTCCATGCTCAAACCGGCAGTGGCATCGTAAGTCATACTTGGAAAAGATTAGGAGGCGCTGAGAGAGGATAGCTTCTTGAAAAGCCCAGCCACGGGTCCGGAGAGGCTCCGGGAAAATACTTCGCCACTCATCCTTTTCTACCGCCAGCGTCACTTCACCAAGCCGAGGCGATCCGGGAAGAGACACGGGGATAATACAGGACGAGCTCAGTTTATGGTCTGTACAAGCTTTCAAGAAGCCATCTGAGGCTGTTCGAGAATACGATGCTGCCAATGTCACTGTGGCATTCCGATATATAGCGCCCATTCTTCCAATCTCGGCAAGTTTATCTTGTTCACTATCTTGAATAATGCATAGAGCATCAATCCATAAATATCGCACACCGAGCCGTCGTGTGACATGGACAGCATCTTGGAGCGTTTGGGGCAGTGCTGAAATATCGATCCCAGCCATGAGTTTTGAAATGTTGGCCTGGATCGTGGTAAGAGGCTGAGGTCCCCCCCAGCTGTAGCTCAGAGCGACATAGTTCTCTCGGCTGTCGCTCGTCGTTGGTTGGAGACGGAGCATGGGGCCAAGGCTTGGGTCAATGTCCAGAACTCGGGTAGGGAGTCGGGGCTTCCCAAGGTAGACACAATTCTCATGGCGACCTCCAATGCAGTCCGATATAAATTTGGCTGCTTCTTCCATAACTTGATCGTGCAGAAAGTTGTCGCAAATCGTTCGCGCCGGAAAGTATGTGCTCGCCGGATCTTCTACCGTCTGATCAGCTTGGGCGGTTGTTTGTGGACTAACAAAATATAAACATGAACTTACCCCGAGAGGCCATCATTACCAAGGAAACAACATGGTCGAATGTTCTTCGCGGGTGAGGGTCTTCCTTTTGTGACATAACCCCACCATCTAAACACTCCATATCGCCGTAGCCTTGACTGAGCTTGCCATCCCAGGCCTCTTCAAGATCTGGAACAAATGACGGAGGCTTCCATCGGCTGTTGAATCTCCTGGCAATAAAGTAGAGAGGTTGGGCCTCCTTCGCTCTCCTGGCTTGAACCACCTGGGGGCTACCGGCTGGCTGCCCACGACGGGCTTCCCATCCCTGGCGAAGGATGATGTCACACAGGGTGCAACCTCGCTCCGCACTTTTCCGACATTCTTCTTTATTGAGATGGCGATAGCCTGGCAAGGTGCACATCGTTCTAATGCCTTCTGATGTGGATAGCATCTTAGCGCATGCGTTACAATAGCCACCTCTGTTCGCGATGCTTCTCGCTGACCCTGGCTTTAGGATTTGGCGAAGGACATCCATATCTAGAAAACCCCTTAGATATGGACCGTGGCAACTGATTTGAGTAATAGCTACTTGATGACTTTAATTCCATCCATGGATGTGTTTTGCGGTGAGCAGGATGCTGACAGCGAAGAATCCTCCCACTGGGTTGACTAAGCTCACCCCCAAAACTGGCTTGCCTTGCTCGAATGGTAATGCATAATCCTGTACTGAGTATTCGATTCCCATATCTCACCATTTCTCGTTGGCTATTTTAGTCAAGCACAACTTATCAGAAAAACTGATAGTGGCTGGGGCTAATAGCACGAGAATAAACAACCCTTGTGTAGTATGCCCAGTCACCAAACCCGACGCCCTCTTATTTATAGAAAGCTGATCATATGTATCTCATTGACTACGCAGAGTAATTGAGCCGGTGGTAGCTCTCATTTTCGATCAAGTTGATCTATACGTAAGACTACACATCATGGCGAAACTGCTACCTCCACAGCCTTCTTGGCCGCTTCCCCAAACCCAGCCTCGACATATAAGCCGAGGTCAGCGTCCTCCAACTACAATTACCGGTTAGTCGTGGAAGCATTAATACCAACCGATCCATCCATACTTACCATTGCTAGCCCCTTCTCTGAGTTTGTACCCTGCAAGCGAACTACTACAGGGACTCGCAGCGGCCCGAGCTCGCTTGCTGCTGCTATAATGGATTCTGCAATCATGTCGCATCTAGTCAGGCCTGAGAGGATGATCACTCAGTTAGCGTGTCGCCCCCCAACCGGCGTTGAAAATTGAAACTCCTAGTTTGGAGCACCTACCCCCATAAATATTGACCAGGATGGCCGTGACTCTGTCATCTCGCAGTATGATATCAAAGGCCCGCAACATGGTTTCCTTCGTAGCTTTCCCACCAGCATCTAGGAAATTTGCACTCTTCCCCCCATAGAAGCTAATAGCGTCGTTGGTGGCCATTGCCAGGCCTGCCCCATTGACTACGTTTCCGATATTCCCCTCCATCCTGACGTAGACAAGGCCGTGCTTTTCTGCCTCTACCTCCTCGCTCACTTCCTGCTCATAGTCTCTCAGAGCAAAAATCTCAGACTGGCGGCTTTGGGCAGCATCATCAAAAGTGAATTGAGAATTCATGCACATGAGATGCCCACCAGTTGAGCATCGAACAAGGTCGCCAACCACTAGGTTTGTTGCTTCTTTCTCAACAAATATGCTATATAGTCCTCTCAATATTTGCTCCAAGTTCTTGGGATTGTTTCCTGGAAGTTTCAACCGAGGAGTAATCAGCCTTATAAGCTCGGGGGTAATCCCTTCGGAGAAGCCGAATGGAAACCTGTATTGGATGATTGAATGCTCTGTTGTCTGAGACCTCATAATCGACCCATCTTCAGTGAATACGAGAACCGGGCAGTAATTATCTCGATCGACAGTTAGGGAAAGGATAAAGCTCCTGTCGAACGGGATGCACTCTTGAATATCAATCTTGTCAATGATGTGAGGCCTTTCAGCCGGATACCCCGGCAAAATCTCATGACCGAGCATTTTTGAGGCTACATTTACCCCCTCTTCCGGAGTATTGGCAAAGTGAGTTACAGTAGAGATACCGGAACTCAGGCATCTTGGATTATGACTTGTTTGGATGAACTGTGGCTTGATGAAGTATGAGTTGCCTACCAATGTACCGTTAACAAGAGGAGCCTCAAAGACCGAGGTTTGTTGCTCGCATACCAAACTCACGAAAGATACTCTTTGCTTCATCTAGTGTTTTGGCCACTCTTAATTGAGGGACAGGGATACCGGCCTAAGAACTGCATTAGCTAAATGGAGGGAGGAAACACCAGCCAAGATCTCAGCGAAAGGTGTCGCTACTTTTTCAAGTAGTGCTTGAGATTGATGCGTATGAAGATGTAGATGTCTTCTTCCATATATATGGTTCAATACCTGTACTCAGTAACTGTATTAGTAGCGGGAACAGCTGAACAAGTTATCCACGGGGAGGTGGTGGGAGTGTGTTCTACTCTCTTGTTGGTCCGGCGTTGCAGCATGGCTGGTGTGGCGACCCAGAAAGTTGGCAATGGCAAAAGATGCAGACAAATTTAAGGCTAATTTATAAACCGAAACAGTCTATTCAAATGTTGGCAACGCGTATAGAGACGAGATGGTGCGCCTATCAGTCTTTATTTACAACAATATGGAGGTGCCAAAAAGGTGCGCAGAGGGGGCGGGGCTGATCGGCAATGGCCGTCAAGCCATCATCACGAGGTTGGATTCAGATTCATTCTTAGTCATGGAGTCATCAAGCAACAACTGGCCCTGGTAAAAAATATACATTAGGGTAGGAGGACACTCGGATGGAATGGTGTCTTAATTGCAATGACAAAATTTGGGAAATTTATTTGGACAGTACTGAAATCTTCACCATTCAAACAGTCGTCCATGGACTTCTTCCGCAGACCATCAAATTCGGCCTATATCGAGTCGAAAGCAAAAGTCTAAGCTTCTAGAAGTTCCTTCATCATGGCTCCCATAACACCTGGATGTGGTACAACAATAGCACCAGCATCTTGGAGAGCTTTTGCCTTGTATGCAGCAGAGACGTCCCCAGACGACAAAATAGCACCAGCATGGCCCATTGTCCTACCGGCTGGAGATGTCTGTCCGGCCACCATGGATATTATTGGCTTAGGATTGGATGATTTACGATACTGCTTTATTAGATCTGCAGCTTCCAGTTCAGCTTCTCCCCCGATTTCTCCAATAACAATGATGCCTTTGGTCTCCTCGTGGTCAAAGAAAAGTTTGAGTCCATCCGCCAAGGTGGTTCCTGTCCTTCGATTAGCACTCTTTACTCCAGTGTGACATATCGCGCATTTCATCATACCAGGCAATGGATCCCCTCCCATGCCAACCACAATACTCTGGCCGAGACCTGCGGCAGTTGTTGAGCCAACCGCCTCATAGCTCAGCGTACCCGACTTGGATACGATCCCCACACAGCCCCTACGGTACTGTCGATAGGGCATGAAGCCAATCCGGCACTGCTCAGGAGCGATAATCCCCGGGCAGTTTGGTCCGACTAGTCGAGTTTTTGATTGGCTTCTTAGAACTTCTTGCACACGCAGCATGTCATGCATGGGAATGTGTTCTGCCACCGAGACAACTAGTGGAACCTCGGCTTCAATCGATTCAATAATGGCTTTGGCGGCAGATTGAGCGGGGACGAAGAGACAGCTTGCATGTGGCTTGACGACTTCCATGGCCTGAACATATGAACACACAATGAGAAGTTGATCAATCGATTCTTAGATGGCACGTACTTGCCTCCCTTACGGTGTTGAAGACCGGGAACCCGAGATGTATTTGACCGCCTTTGCCCGGCGACACACCTCCGACGATATTGGTGCCATATTCGATTGTTTCCTTAGCATTGACCGAAGCCTGTCCAACTCTGAGATTAATCTGGCTGTCAAATTCAAGGTTAGAACAGATACAGAAATCAAGAACATACAGCTTTCCCCAGGCCTGTGCCGTGAAACGGTTAGCTACCAGGACAGTTTGATGATGACCTCATAGACCACTGGGGATAGAACCGACGCATGACTACTGACCTTGGTATATCACTCGTGTGCTCTTAGATATGTTTAAATTGGAAATGGTCTGTTCGTAACAACTGCCCGATTTAGCGGGCGTCGTCAGCCTCCTCGAGGCGTGAGTGATGATCCCTCCGAAAGATGTCGTTTGTTGTCGACGCAGGGATTGCCAGCACGAGAACGACATTGAAATCCTTTTCGTCAACAAGCTGGCAACAATAGCTTATTGTGTTATCACTGACTTTATTGCAAGGTCATGAACTGCAAAATATAACATGAGAATTACAGTAAAGAAAGTCCACTGTTGGGGGTTGTCTGAATTCGGGTTATCCCGCGTCTTTCGCATCTCGATTACTACCCCGCAATGCCAATTCGGGTAACTTGGAGAGAGATCAGCTGGTCTACTCAACAAATGGAGGACTTCAATAACTACCATCTAGGAAGCTCTATGGCTTTTTTAAACAATAAATTCCCTAGTCATTCTTCGTTGTGAAAATTAGATCCGCAAGTATGGGTGTCATCATAACAACGGAATATTTCAATGCAGTCATGTTATTCCTCCGGTTCGGTCTCTACCAATCGCCCTGGGTTTTTCAGCGGCTTTCAGTCGGCTCATAACATCTTTCACATGGTTCCCCGTAATATCTCAATTGCCCTGCATATTGAGCCATATATGTGGTGTGGCCTGTCAATTGGTCTCATGATTGGACTTGTGCAAAGTTCCGTTGTCTCTGTTTCATCAAACCGGTATGATCCCTGTCTGTCAACAGATTTGTTGAATTGGGCATCAGCTCATAACCCATTCCGTGCATTAAAAGTCCGTCACCCAGAACATGTGTGCGGCGCGTTAGAGCATCACTGTAGTCTCAGAAACGTCGCCCAGAGTCCTCAGCTAGTATTAGCGAGACTGTACTGTTTCATTTGGAGCATCAAAGACGTTCGTTGTGCGACTTTAGTCATGGTATTGACATTTCAAACGCGAGCTTGTTAGAAAAAACATACGATGCTGATATACGAGAACAACAGCAATAAAAAAAAAAATTGAGATCCACCCAAAAAAGAATCGGGCATAGTTATCTAAAGTGCCATCCGCAAATCAATCATTACTCAATTCCTCTAGAAACAGCGGCAGTGGAAACGCAGAAACGCAAGTGTACCAAAGAAGAGTGGAAATATCCGAATAACTCAATGTAAACGACCTTGACTTCGAGATTGAAAATAGATCGCAAGGGCAGTCCCCTAGCTTAAAATTGATCCCACCAGTGCTGCTAAAAATGTGTGTATATGTCGTAGACCATCCAATGTCCCCAACAACCCTGTCCCTTACAACCGCATCCGACAGGACGAATGCAAAATATCGACAACGGGGAATCGGAAGCGGCCGTCAATTCAATCGACCGATGTCGTGCATATGTGTCGGGTGAATATGTGCTTGCCTTTTCTATCGTGTATATCATCGTTGCCAGGCCATGCAGGTGTGCATTGAAGTCTTGTCCCAGGGTCTTCACTAACCGCCGTCTCTGTTCCGGTGGGCCGTACATGACAACACATCAACGAAAGAAGTCGTTGTATCTGCGTCTCGCCCAGGGATCAAGGAGTTTCAGAATTTTTTTCTACTTGAGGGCATTCGGAAGATTTAGGATATTGACCGGTTGGCCCCCAAATTTGGAGATCCCGGTCCCAAGATTTCATCTATATAAGACTTCGAATCATTGCCCGTAAATCAGACTCTTGGAATATCAGAAACTCATACACTCACATCGCTATATCATCACCATTCAATATTATCTATCACATCGATATTTAGCCCGGCCAACCACCGAAAACTGTCAATATGTCTGCCCCTACTGCGTAAGACTTCTCCGCCGAGCCGATGGCTTCGAGTGGCATACGGGCGATTGCTTCTGAATCAACCCATTGTGCTGCCTTTTTGATAAGTTTGCTGATTTTGTCAATAGCATCGCCAAGAACCCCTACGTCTCTGATGATGAGCCCTCCAAGAGCCAGTTTGTTGTGCCGCTGCCCACTGCCACTGGTCTCAGCCAACCTGCAGGTCAGTATGCCATGCTACAGTTGGTTTTCTCTAGATGTATCTAACAACTTTTCAGGCCAGCTTCTCAAGGGTGCTACCGATGATAAGGGCAAGAACACCTCTGCTGCCCTCCTTGTTGGTCTCAAGCTCGATCTTGAGGCTGAGGTTCACTTAACTGCTCGTGTCAAGGGTGACATCTGTGTTGGTCTTTACTAGATGATCGCATATCTGTACAGTCCAAAGTCACAAGGAGAAAAAAAGGAATTAAAACATCGGGATAAGCTGGCTGATTATGGCGACTCCATAAATGTACCATCAGATTGGAGGATCAAAGTAAAGGATGGAGAGTCTTCATGGGAGCATTGAGGTCTGGATATTCGGGTATATTTTCTTTGGGTCGTACTGCTCCAGGCTACAAATTATCAATAAAACCCCGCGTTCTATGTCTCAGTATTACCTCATTTTCACATTGATATCTCCCGTTGTATCCAACTTTCTGCCTCTTATATGAGTAAGGTGCAATAATCAAATGCTGAAAATATACCTCTATCTGGAATTCTCAGAAAAAGTCATTCTCCCAGACAGAAATCACTTCCCCTCTCATTTCCATATTCCAAGAGTTATAATTGTCTAGGGGACTCTAAGAAAAAGCAATTCTTTATTTTGGAAAAACATTCCTTGCTCTCGTCATTGTAGGTACAGGACGGCAGCAAACTTCGATACAAGATCTATTGAAACCAGAGCACGGCTTGATGACCTTCAGTTTAGTTTGTCCTCTCTGAACAGCATGTATGTCGTGCAATTCCTAGAAGCCAATTCAATCAAATTATGTCCGATGAGTCTGTCCTCCCAGGGGATCAAAAATACTCAAACCCAGTGAAATTTTGCTTCTTGGGTTCTGTTCCTTGAGCGGGCAAGACATCAAAACATGTCAGCTTGGTGGCTAGTTGTTTTCGGCAGACGACAAGGGTCCTCAAACAACCGTCCGATTTCCTGCAGAAGGGCAAGGAATATCGACCCATTCACAGGCCCTTACGTGGCATGGGGCGGCCATGCGGCTGCAACCGATCTCGACTGGGTTCCCATGTTCTCAGATCTAACAATGCCTCGTTATCCACTCGGATTGCCTGAAAACCGCAAAACCGGAATACAACCCGGTATTGTGTCCCGGTATTGCGATGCGCGATTGAGAGCGAAAAGAAAGGACATAATGAATTGATTGAGAGAACAATATCTGGCTAGAGATTAACTAATCACATATATGTATGTGCACGATAATGCTTATGTCTGTCATCTAACTTTTGGGGGCTGAAGCCCACATTCGGTATGCATAAGTGGTAAGTTGGACTCGGCATCACAAGGATCGGGAGAAACCAAGCTGGGATTGCCCTAGTTTTCTTCAAATGACTGCTAAACTTGTGTTCACGGTTTTCTTTGAGTGATGTATGCTTCATTAGCGACCGCGGTTTGCGGTCTCCTCAGTAACGAGAGGTAAAATGATCAGTTGACGTTGGCATTGATACAAAGTACATAAGCAATCCATATACAAAAAGGATTTACTCTCAAACACTTCAATGGTTTCGCTCAAAGCTTCTGTTCCGCCCATTTCGCCGCGATCAATCTGCTGATATGGTCGGCGATAGACATGACTGTGACGGATGGGTTCACCCCACTAGCAGTAGGAAACACACTCGCATCGGCAACGTAAAGACCCTTTGTACCCCAGACGTGGCCATCAGCAGCTACAACACCATCTTTCGGTTTTGCTGACATACGACAGCTTCCCATTTGATGAGCTGATATCCAGTAAGTCTCTGGCGTAGGGAAGCCATGAGCTTGCATCTTCGTGATCCAAGTTTCGAACTCGGCATCCGTTTCGGTTTGATCAGTCCCGTCTTTTCGCACAAAAGACTCGAAGCCGGGGACAATGGTAAATATCTCCCGAGCTCCTGTAACGTAACTGATTCGAGCCAATGCAACGAGCCCTTCGAGAATGTTGGCCTTGTCAAAGTTCGACGGATGATATTGTATCCGACAGCGGCCATCGTCTGAGTCTGGATAGACGCGACCAGGATCTCTGTCTCTCGGAACGCTAATGAATCCAGCCATACGGTTCATTTTTGCTGCCAGTTGTTTGTACTTCAACCCTTCAGTCCAGGGAGCCCAAGTAAGCCAGCTCCAAGGCAGCATGTTCGTCGCTTCAAGCTTCACGCCGTGGCCGTGACCGTCGAGGTTTTCGAATTCGGGACTTACTGAAGTCAAGATAGGACCATCCCAAGGTCGAGTCTCCTCGTCATAGACTGCTCCAACCATGGAGACCGGATGCAGGTAGAGGTTTCGGCCAATTTGGTAGTTCGTCAGACCGGATCGTAGCAGAAGCAAAGGTGATTGAAGCGAGCCGCATGACACAATCACCTTCTTGGCTTGAATGAACACTTCCCTCGTCACAGTAGGAGTTCCAGCAACGCCTTTGTGTTCGTCCCGGCTTTTCCAGGTGCCTCTAATACCATTCACAACCTGGTGGCCTCGAACTTTTGTGAATTCAATCTTCTTTACATCGAGACCTTCCATGAACCTAGCACCAGCTGATGCAGCCCTTGGGAGCCAAGACACGGCTGGTCCTTGTTTCTCCGCAGAACGACATCCGAGATGACAGTGGCCGCAACTGTGCTCGGAGCCACCCGTGTTTTGTGGCACTGCAGCATGTGCCCAGCCTAGCTTCCGTGATCCTTCCAGGAGAAGAGCGTTGGGCTTGCTGTGCTTGATGTGCTCAGCAGACACGCCCATCGTATCGCACACTCGGTCGATAGATTCTTGGAAAGCTGTCGAGGTGAAAAAGGGAAGGCCTTTGGCAGCCCACTCTCGTCGGACAAAGCCTTGGGGCTGAAGCGAGGCAGACCAATTGATGGTTCCACCACCGCCCCAAGTCGAACCCGCAACTATGTTGACAGATCCATCATCGGCTAAGGGTAGTCAGCAAAACCTAAACCAGAATCTTTCGTGGTGAAAAGGAGGTATTCACAATTGATTTGGCCCTCATTCATGAACAAGTGGCTCGGGCCCTGCACAGCGGTCATGGGAAAATATTCAGGAGACCAGTAATACCCCTTATCCACGACGATGACCCGAATCCCAGCTTCAGCGAGTTCCTTGGCGCAAACTCCCCCGCCGCAGCCGCTGCCAATGATCACAATATCGGTCTCGAGTGTCTCCGGTTCTTCTCCAGGAGGCAACTGGATGAAGTTGAATTCGTGCCCTTTACCCAGAGGAGCGTAAACTGGCATCCTGGGTAACCCAAGAATTGGCTGCAAGTTTGGGCTTGTCCGAAGCCAGAGCTGTTTCGAGACCAGTGTGAGCTGCCGCACAAAGAGACGTAGCGCTCCGAATCGGGAGGTGACCCAGCCTTGGATGATTTGTTGACGTATATCCAAGGGCTGCTCTGAAATAATCGTTGTTCTGCCAGTAAGAACGACAGAGCCAGCCGAATAACTAGGGGATTGTTAGATGCCTAAACTTTGCGTCGCTCAAGGGTCAATGCTCCAGTCTAAGACTAACCTGAGAAGACTCAGCATTTGCAAAAGCTGTTTTCGTACTGATGGTAACAGCAGAACAATGAATATTCTCCTGAGGAGCTCTCTATACTCTGGGATCGTCGATGCTCCCTCTTCAAGATATGCTTTTACCCGACTCGCCGAGGTGTCTCGCCGTGATGGTAGCGCTTCAAGTGCGTCATTCTGAAATGTCTCGGAGACGTCAACGAGCTTGCCTGGCTCTGACGTATGGACGGACAAGATGATGGTATCACAAATTGACATGAGAATCTTCCACTGCGTCGGATTCAAGAGATCTGGGGCTGAGGGGGCTGCCACAGGCGCAGGCAGCGGGAGGGGGGGTGAAGCGGACATGGCAGGTAATTGCTGGAGAATTTTTTTTTCTCTTTTTTTTGTTCTTTCTTCCGCACAGGTAATGGAGATCTATCGTACTTCTGAACAGATTTACGGGTTACACAACCCCAAGAGGAGGCCAGTCAACTCCATAAGAGCTCGATGTTGGAACCCATGCGCCATCTCGCTTGTAATCGGGCCCGGTATCCGCGGGCTCATCCCCGCAATGAATGATTGTGCCGAGGAGATGTTGACATCCTGGGATGGTGTGCAGGACTTACTCTCCGTCACCAACTTCCCCAGACTTTCTTCATAACTGTTGGGTCACATGTGTCAAAGAAACATCATCGTTCCTCGGGTGGCACAAGTGCGGTGCGGGGTTGCGGCGGAGCCATTCCAACAACATACTAGTTTTTCGATAGGATCATCGAAACCACCAGAGGCGATCGGCCGGGAGCGTCCCGCGATTCAACGTTCTGACTTTGAGATACGCCGAGACCCCGCTCGATCTCCCCAGGAACAAGAACACAATGACAAGGCCATCAGTTGAACATGGCAAGGGGGATCTTTAGGCTGTTCACGTTCGGACCGGAACCCCTTCCTCACTGGTGCAATGGATCAACAGTTTGAATGGTATCGACGTCCCACAGTCCCACAAGAGAATGGACTCAACAAATGGCCCTACTGTACTCATCTCGGCACTGTCTAGTCAACCCACAAGGCTGTTAGGCTTGTGTATCCACAAAGATGTTGAGAAGGTCTAGGCCTAGAAATTGGGACCTCGCGGCCTTCGGCATTGAACAGTACGGCAGTAGTGCTTCTTATGGAGCCAACGGTTACCACTATGCTGAAGGTCGGGTGGACGAAAACTCCCCGGCGAAAGCCTTCAATTGAGAATGATGGTGAGAATATGCTCCCTAGGTGAATGCAGAACATTGAAGGGATGAAGAGCCAAGACATAGAACAGTTATCCTCTTCAGGTGTTGGCGAGTAGAATAGTAGCTCCATGGTCGCATTGGGCATTGAGCTGGCACGGCTATTCGAAAGAGCAACTCGTTGTTGTTGCTGCCCTTTGAGACACAGAAACATGTCGTCCTGTCAACGTACTGACGGAATATCCCGCCATCTCTCGATTTGTTTGTTGGACTACGCAAAAAATTACAGATTAGTTGGAGGGGAGATAAAAAGTCGCGCAGGTTTGGCAAGATAGACAGACTCCAGCTTCATCACTGGTTGGCCCCTGGTTGGCCCATCCGACATCGCATCTCAAGCTTATCAGCTAGTACAACTGAGGCCAGGTACCAGTCCTCACCAGTGACATGCATAGTATGACTACAGCCCATTTGTACCTCTACTCCGTCCATCCGGAGGACTATGTAGATCAGTGGTCCGGCAATTGGATGCAGATGCGGCTAAGGACAATCCGTCCATCAAGCTAAAGGAGACGGACAGGGGCCGCCAGGCATCTTACTCCAATATCCTTGCGAATCACAGCGCCACCAATCTCTCACATAGTTGGGTTGAGTTATGCTTACTGCCGCCCCATTCTCCTCTCAGCGGCTAAGGCAATTCTGGCTTAAAAAAAACCAGGGACGGACAAATAGGCACTGTAAGTGAGACAGTCAGGGGGGAGCTGAATAGCCAGTTATCAGCTGCTGGCACCACTGCTGTCAGATATAAAAAAAAATTGAAGTAAAATAGAATAAGAAAATAAGCTGTGCCCTTGTGGCTGATTTTAAAGCTCATTTGTGGCTTCAAACAACAAAAAGAAAGACAATCAAATACCTAATTTGGATTAATGCTGAATAGATAACAATTAATTCTCACCACAGCTGAGGTGAAGATACTCGTAATCAATCACCCCTTTTGAACTTTTCGTCGTAACCTCCTGAGTGTGAAAAGCCCCAGGAGAGAGGGGTTTTCTTTTTCTTTTCCCGTCTACATCTGTATATTTTCGAATAATTCAATGTCTTTACGCGTAAACTCGCCGAAAATGAGGCCCCAAGTGATCACGGCAGTAGTCGCCCTGATCTCAACAAGTCTCATCCTTGCATTCCTCATTTTCACAACGCCCCTTAATAGCCTCCCGGCCCTCTATGACCTCTCCACAGGGCCAGAGAGTAATACAACAGAGCCTTCTGGCAGCAATGTGCGATACTTCGTTGTCTTGTTCGTGCCCGATATAGACGCGCCTGCGAGTTGCAAGCCTGCAGTAATTTAGTTAACACGAAAGCAGTGGTGATTCCTGGTCCAGGACGGGCTTCCAACACAACCTCACCGGACCGTCTTCTGATGCGAATCCCTCGGCCAGTAACCCCATTGGGAACCCAAAATGGCCGGGAGAAACCTCAACTGGCGGCAAGAACTGGATTGGTTATATGATCTCAGAGTTCAACTCAACGCTTACTTTGGCTTGGAATTTTGCCAGCGGTGGTTGTGTGATTGACCGCAACCTCGTTCGTCCCAGACTCGAGACATTCGGTTCCTTTGGGCAGCAGATTCAAGCCTTCAACGAGACCATCGCTCAAAAACCTGAATACGCTCCTTGGACAGCGGATAACGCGCTGGCAGCGATCTGGTTCGGCATCAATGACCTTGGGAGAAGCTACGCCTTCCGCAACCTGACTGCCACGGTGCCACGGCTCGTTGAGTCCTTGTTCGATCAAGCTCAGACAGTGTACGATCTTGGGCTTCGACAGTTCATGTTCTTGGAATTGGCGCGTAAGTCTAACATGCCACTGTAGCTCCCTAATGAGATCGGAAACCTGAGCTGATGGCGTGTACAAAAAGCATTTGATCTAGTGCCCATTTTCCAGCTAGACGTGACCAATATTGACCATACCAAGGCTCGCTACTTTATCAGCACCTTCAATCTCCATCTCCGACAGCAGTTGGATGAGTTTAGAGATGTCAATCCTGACGTAAGAGCGAGCCTAGTACTAACATCTGACATATTCTGGGGAGCTTTCATGGATCCCCAGGCTTATGGCGCCCCGAACACCACCTGCCGCAATAAGAATGGCATGGATTGCGTAAGTTTCACCTTAATACACATTTGATAGAATTGTTTTCTTCTCTCGTCACTAACTTGGGTTCACAGTTGTGGTGGGACGGTGCTCATCCAGCACAAAGTATTCACAAGCTCATTGGAGAGCGGGCTGCGAAGCAAGCTTGGGGTTAAAAGCAGATGGTCTGTCAATCTTCTTCAGTTCGGATATTTCCAGGTATAGGCGCGTTTAACGGGGATATTATAGGATACTTCAAAGGCTTGATTTCTTTTTATTTTAATTAGATTCTCTTTCTCAACAAAAGGTTTCATTCTTCCAGATGGGTTACCGGGTCCCAATTCCCTTCACAAGCTTACCGGCTATTACTCTTCAAATCCAAATGCCATATCACCTTCGAAGATGGAGATGGGCGTGATTTTTAACGAGCTTTTAGGAAGCCAGAGCCATGTTTTTCTCTATTGTCTCGCCATTCATCATTCTAATTCTCTATGCTTTTCATTCTCATATCTGCTTCACAGGCAAGACTGCGAGACTCTCATAGAATAGCCCGCCAGTCATTTCTATTCAGAATTATGCGCAAGCCAACCATAAAGACAAGCGTCATTGTGAAGCAGAGCCCTGAAAATAGTTGAACGCCAAGGTAATGTTTGGAATCTCCCAATATGGCACCAGCAATAGGGGACCCAATCAAAGAACCAAATCCCTTGAGGAATGCAACCATGCCGAGTCGCGTTCCCAATAGACTCAAATCCTTGGTGAAGGACGTGAGCACAACTGGTGCTACTGCGACTAAACTTCCGGAGAAGAACCCATAGAAGACAGAAAACACAATGCTTCCGGCACCAGTATCGACCGCAGCCCACGAGAAGGTCACAATCGCAGTTGATCCGGTGATAAAGACAAAAGTGTTGACCGGACCAAATTTGTCGGACAGCATGGCCAAGAGAATTCGACCTGGGATGGACGCAGCGTTCAAGATAGCAACGAGATAAAATGCTAAGATTTTGCCTTCCATTCCATGGGTGAGTGCATATGACTGCAGATAAAAGACTGGCACGAACCAGGCAACGTTGCTAAAGACGATGCCTACAGTATAGACCGAATACGCGGGGCTCTCGAATGCTGTACGATCCACAAGTGATCGTAGACCCGAAAACCGGCGCCCTCCGCGCTGTCGTGGACGCAGAACAGCGATGGAGAAGCAGCACATAATGAGAGATATGAATCCAAGAACACGGACTGTCCAAGAAAACCCGATGCGCGGTTGCAACGATTGAAATATGAGAGGGTATATGGTACCTCCCAGACAACTCCCGACCGTAGCTGTGCTCATCGCCCTAGCGCGCTGCGTTTTGAAATAAGCCGGGATGATTGCGATGCCCGGAATGGATAAGAAGCTCGTTCCGAGGCCTACGCACACACCATGGGCGAGCATGACTTGCCAATAGGTTTGGCACAGACTGGTCATCATGAAGCCGAACACGACAAGGAACGAACCAACTAGGAGCAAGGCGTGGCAGTGGCCTGCGTCATATAAAGGGCCAATGATGATGCCGACAGACATGAGGAAAAACATTTGTATCGAGCCAATCCATGAGATTGCTGACGGGGTCATATTATTCAGGAGATGGTTCTCATAGTATGTCTGGAACACGCCAAAGGTGTTTATGAGGCCCCTGGCCAAGGTCAGTTTCTTGTCAAAACAGATTGAAACAAATTGAATCTGATTGATAACCGCTACCACTCACAGGCTGTTCCAGTACAGAAAAAAGCACCCAGCTACTTGAAGCCATGCCAAAGCTCCTCCCTCGGTTTCATTTATGGGGTCAGGTACCGGGGGGGTTGGTGATATATTGTTGCCTGGGTGGCACTTTTCATTTGGCACTTCTTCATCCTGAGTATCATGGCTGTTATGAATGAACTTTGGTAGATGTTCGTTGGCCGTGGCAATCATGGGAGAAACAGGGGTAGTCGTAGGTGAATGAGCCATCATGCCAGCGAGTTTGGCGCCATGGGCACTCTGTAGAGATTTGTCTCTGATTGGACACACAATTATTGACTCAATACTATAGGTTGAAAAGAACGCAAAGGACCAAAGATTGAGGAGGAAGTAAGACTATGTATTGCTTTCAGAAGTCCCGTTACTAATTGCCGTCCCATCGTCATCCCAGTTAGCGAACGGGAATAGAAACAAGTGTGATATGCCCCGAGGCTCCAGCCAATCGCGCAACCGGGATAGTCGGCCGAGCTCCGCTGCCACCGACTCCCCTTTCCTTTCTGTGTGGGCTGTCGAAATATTGTATCCAGTTCATAGCTTGCCAGCGAGTTGACATTCAGGCTTCTCTCGGCATTGCCCCCGCTTCACCGATTTCATGCTTTAAAGGAGAGAGAGGCCGCGTACAGGAACATCTATCGTTTTCACTATAATCTCCAACTACATTTACTTTGGCGAACCAATGAGGATTTAATTTGTCTCACGGTCTGGTTCTATTAACTTTTGATAAAGTAGATTTATTATTGTCCTTGATTTGTTTTTCTAGGACCGAGAAGGTCCAATAACTTGGATGTAGCAACACATCTCTCGATAATAGCGATCCAAGGCTTCCAGCTGGAATTTTACCCAGGAAGGTATTTTGGTGCGGTTAGCTCCTTTTACTTTCATTATGGTAGCAGGGGAAGCCATTGACTGGCTAGCTCACGTGGATTGAAGAACGAGTTTATGGGACCTATTTGGCTGGCAACTAAGCACAAAATCAGTAATTGAGCGTTTTTGACTGATGAAAGTGATTAGATCAAATGGACTGAAACCAAGGTATATCCGCTATAGTAACCTAACTAAGAAGAAATTATCTCTCTCTCTCTCAAAAAAAAAAAAAAAAAAAAGAGAGGTGAGCATCGCCACAAACGGGAATATGGAGCCACATCGTGAGCTACTGCTCTCTTACACAAGTTAAGACCATGCTTCTACGGCATTACCTTTCCCTTTCTATACTAAACACTTAAACTATTTACGATTAAAACTATACTAAATCTACAGCTCAAAAAGAATTCCAAAGAAGAAAATCAATTCATACCAGCCACTAACCCACCCTCTAGTTCAAATGCAATGATCTATTGCCTATTGAACTTTGTCAAGAGTTGGCCAGTAAAAGATAGAGAAACTGAGAAGAGGAGACAAATTGTGTATAAAGGAAAAATACCTAATCTGGTATCTCACCGATGGCATCGGTGAAACGTTCCGGCAGCACATCTCCTTGCAAGCTACATGACAATGAGGTGAATGAGGCATTGCTTTATACAACACTATGAAGAGCTTTCTCCACTCGTTATTATAAGACATTTCGTTAATAAGCCTACCCCCTGTCTATTGGATATCCATTTTGTATGCAAGTTTGCTTCGGCTTCTCTTACGTACAAAATAATTGATTTATTATGTACGGATCGTGTCAGGCAAGATTACGAAAGCGTTCAGTGTTGTGACATAGGATAGGGGACAACTTCAAGGCATAGAAGGTCTTGATTTCTAGCTATAGAAAGGTCCTACAGCAGACTATTTATCTTCTATAGAAGGGGCTGTCTATAGGGGCTTGTGCCCTATAAGGTTTCACTGTTCCTGCTGTTATAGGGCGTGTTTCACTTACACAGTCATAGCTGGCGATGCCTTCACCGCTCAGCAGGCTTGGTGTTTGACCGCTATTTGACGAGTGTTAAGCCGAAATTTTCTCTGGACAAGGATGATGAGTCCTCTAAATGTTTAAACATCCAGAGATCCGAAATTAAATTTCCCAATGATTGATTGCGTCTATGAACATTGCCTCAGCTCATTTCAATCTACGTTACACTAATGTATGTTTCTTGAATTGTTATCTATTGATTAATGACACGCAGGCCACTATATGCCCCAAATGTTCACCGTTGCAGGTATAACAAGGAGTCAGGGACAAAAAAAAATGGAAAGGTATTTAACAAAGGGTAAACCTATTTTGAGTCTCGACCTTTATCAATATCAATGCCAGAACTGAAGACAACACAAAATCTGCGTGCTTGGACGGCGCAACTAGGAGAACAACCCAGTAAGTCATGATTTCAACTGATGTCGACGGCTCGATTATTTTGTCACTTTGGCTAGAGGACTTGGAAATTGTTGTACACCCCTGATACCAGCTTCTGTTTGTATACAAGCATGCCATAATCTGACGTTGCTTGAAGCATACCCATATAAGCCATCATGTGTGGGAAACCCCAAATATATTCCCGTTGTTCTATTTCTCAAGATTTCAAATGCCAAATGGCACGAAGGGTTTAGCAATGAATACAGTACTATATAGGTGGTAACTAGCCATACTCAGATACCAAATTATTTTCTATCATCCCGGGTTTTTCAGAACGGCTTTTGTACTCGATAACTCCCATAGCTCCAGATAACTATTTGTGAATAAATATCCATTCAATAGTGACCGCAGAGCAAAAAAAAGTATTATCATTTATAGTAACAGGCTGAAGAATTATGAGGTCGCAACTAGATATATTTATGGATAGCTATAGATGCAGGTGGTGAGGTTATGCCATGACTATTTGAACCAGCGCCAGGTTAACTAACAGGCGCCGATCGGACTTTATAGGGCCATTTGCGAAGGACGAGGCGGTCACTGAAACTTCCTCGCAGTATGCCCTGCTGCATCTTCCACATCGCAATATAAATTGTCATCATGCGTGGTTACATGGATGTGCGCAATGTTCTACAAATGAAGTAAGGGCTTGCGGAGCCGGTCTCCGAGCGACTGGGAAAACTGCGCGCGGAATCGGGAATGCTAGGATTTCACAAGGGTCTACCGTATCAATGAGCACAAGGCCCGAGCATCGTCAATAAGCCTTGTTCTTTTTCTGTCCCTCTGAAGCAGTTTGAACGGGTTCAATACGAAAACTGGGAGCATAGAACTCTAATGGCTTGGCGGTCTGGTTTGCAAGATGCATTGATCACTTTGACCCATGACGGTTGGGCGCTTCCATCCATTTGTCGGCTTCAGGTTTGTTGGAAATCGTCGACCCTTTGTTAGGACCTATGCCGAACTACCAATCTCTTCCAGTAGGTGGCAATCCCTATGAACCAAGTAAAAGTCATACTTGCGAACGTCGTTAACACACCATGGTTAGGAGTCCCCATCGCTACTGCAAGTATCTTGGTCATCCTTTATTTCTCCATATGTGGCGGCTGATTCAGCTGTGCAATTCCCCAAATCACGATAGCGAGTCTAGGTGCAGTAGTCAGCCGTTTTTAGGGCCGCCGAGGTAGTTAAATAAAGATTACTGATTGTGGAAAATTGACAAAATCAAGGAAACGGCGTCGAGGGACGGTGACGGAATCGAGAATGATATTTACGATATGTGATAGAGCACAGAGCGAAGCTAAGCTGTCTAGGCTACCTATCGATCAGGAGAGGACAGTGGGTTGGGCCCTGACGAGCTCCTCGGGTCGTTTCGTTGAGGATGACGAAGAAATGACAGGACGGGGGAGGAGGGAGAGGGCAACGTTGTATTCGCAAACTAACTACGAATTAAGGTAAGGTAGTCTATAGACTACTCTGTAGGTAGATAGCTAGTGCTCAATAATGGAAATGGTAGTCTACATCCTCGTAGGTCGTTATTAGACACAGTTCATACGAGGCGCCATCTCCGTCTTTTTTCCCCTTTCGTGCTTCACTCCTTGAGGGTTCAAACAGTCAAGCCTGGTGACATCCCGCCTCCGCCCCTGACCCCCTGTTTCTGTAATAAACAATTGATTAGTTGAGATGCGTCATGATTGGAGATTCACGATAATTATGGCCGTCTCTCTCTAACAACTAGGAATCAGGCAGCAGTTTCGGCTGCGGTAACTGTAGTTTATTTCGTTGTGGAGCGAATGGTGTTAATTCATCCCTTGTCTCCTCGCATTCTTTGTCATCGTTCAGTGGAGTGGGTCGGTAGTTTGGGCTGTAGACTACCTGTAAAACGACCTGTCGACCTGCAGAACGACCTGTAGCTGGCGATAATAACGGCAGATCAGCCCCCACAAAATCTGTGCCCTCTTTAAGGTATGTCCCATTTCCCTTCCACTAAGGCACCGGACCATACTGACAAAACTGGCCGGCTGACGCTGACTACCTTACGGTCCTTGATTTCTATATTGAGTGCATGAGTGGAAACACTTCCACGTGCGAGAAATTGACCGTTTTTTTTATAACCTTCACGACTTGATGGATACCATATCGAGGTAGGCCTTCTCCTGTTGGCTGACAGTATTTGCCATCCGGGCGTACGTTTGCACGTTTATTAGGTCAGCTACATGTAGCATGTTTAGTCTAAATTAGAGCTTAAAGAGAAAAAGAACATAAAATAACTAAATAATAAAAAATGAAGAGGGTAGATGTATACTACAACCCCAAAGACATTTAGTTCCCTCAGCCTCCATTTTGCTCTTTGTCTAACTCCTCCAATGGACCCAGCAACCCAGCGATACGGGTCGTTCGGTAAATAAGCTTCTTGAGGGAATGTCGCCATCAAAATGTTTTGTCATGCGGTCGCGCTGGGTCTCGACCACTCGCCGCCTGCTTACATAGGATGAATAGAGTTCCGCTTAGCGAATATCCGGCAGCCCAATCCACCCACCTCCCACCTCCCTCCCCCCCTCTCCTGAGTTTGTCTTCCCTCCGCTGCGCACAGCGAGCCAGTGTAAGAACAGCAAGATGTCTTTGTCAGTAATCGAATTATCGCTAATCGAATTTTCGCAATCCGAGAAAGAAGGAGGGGGGTAGGAGAAGGAAAGATAACCACGTGCAGTGACAGACCTTCTCTCAGCTAAGACAGTAATAACAGGAGATGCTCACTCATAGCTCCCAACTTTCTGTTCCTCCGCGTGTCCATCTGGATCACACTAACCCCGAAGGGATCCTCCGACTTATTAGAATCGGGTCACGGGCGTTACCAAGGCCTCTTCTTGTTGCAGGAGTATGTACAATGAGTCGGGTTTGGCCGAGTAGTTGGCCCGATGAACAATAGTAGTCTACCCTCCCTTGGACCAAGTTCAATCTTGGGGTCCCCGTGGCGTCTGTAGGTACCTTGAGTTATGCAGCGAGTCTCGGGTTGAAACCTGACGGCTTGCACACACACCCAGATGTTCGTCTAGGGAGGATTAAAAATAAGGCTCTTCTCTGTCCAAAGTATATATGTGTGGCCGACGGAAGCTCTGCGCGTGTCCGCCAAGATGGCGTCAAAATCTCTTCCTCCATGTCCCATGAAAACCTGCAAGCTTCTGTCTACGCAGATAAGCTTCACTCCCTAACAGCTCCTTTGGCGGCCAGCCATCCCACCCGCTCATCAACGACAGGACCGTGACTGCAATGAAGAAAAAAACAACAATGGACTTCTAACAGTTTTCTCGGTTTTGTCTTTTCCGGCAAACTTCGCCTTCCTTCGCCTCCTTCAGAAAACGATTGCCCTCTTGACAATTCTCTGGATGCATGTCATCTCACGCAGATGGCGGCCGCAGACCCCCATGCGCTGGACGTTATCGAGCGCGTGTGCTCCTGCTTTTCGCTGCTTGGTTCCATCTTCATCATCAGCACATTTTGCTGCTCCAAGGCCTTTCACAAATCCATAAATCGTCTAGTCTTTTATGCCTCGATAGGCAACTTCGTTGTCTCTATCTGCACCCTCATCGCTGGAAGTTTTATAAAGAATCCTGAATCCGCTGGTTGCCAAATACAGGCATTCATGATAGAATGGTAAGGTCATTTACACGTTGTCGCCCCATTGCCTCCTTTTCTTCTGCTTCTGCTGTTCTGGATTTCTTCGATCTTGGAATATATACTCACATAAATTTCGCTCACTAGGCTCATGGGTACAGATGCACTCTGGACCCTGGTAATGGCCCTCAATATCTATCTTAGATTCTATCATCAATACAGTACTGCGGCATTGAGAAGAGCAGAAATCTTCTATCTGATATTTTGCTACGGCATCCCAATCATTCCTGCCTTTGTCTTCATATGGGTTAGAAATAGTGGGGGACATAGAGTGTATGGCAACGCTGGAATATGGTGCTCGATATCAAACAACTGGGTTGCATTGAGAATTGGGGCTTTCTACGGGCCAGTCTGGTAGGTTTACCTTTAAATGATCAAATTATATGAAGAATAAAACATTCGGAGCCAACATTGACGATAAGATAGGCTCGTCATCTCGCTCACATTCTTCATCTACATACGAATTGGATGCAACATGGTTCGAAATCACATACAGCTAAGCAAACTGAGCCGCAGCGATCTTGAGACAGCAGCAAGCAACTCAGGTCATATCAACACACACACCACCATCACATCTGTATCCTTAGCCAAAGATCACCCCGAACTGCAAGCAAAGAAGGCATCACGATGGAAACTGAAGCACCGCGGCTCAGGTAGCGGCTCCGAAGCATCCCATACCCTTGTACCGAGTCAGATCTCGAGTCGTGTCCTGAGCCAAGTCCCAAGCCAGGACGAAAACCACGGTCAAAGACAGGATCCAAGCCCGACCCAAGCCCTCAACCAAATATCAACTCAAGCTTCAAATCAAAGTCCAAATCAGAGCCCAAATCAGAGCCCAAATCAAAGCCAGGGCCAAATCGAGCCCCCAAGCGATGCCCCGATTCGTGTCCCGACCCGTGCCTATTCAGTGAGCGTTACGGCCCACGTCCCTCCGGAATTGCAGCTTCCGGACCGGCCGACGATGAGTCCGGCCGAGTGGCAGTATGCAAAGTGTTCCCTGCTCTTCTTCACAGCAATGTTCATCACCTGGATCCCGTCGAGCGCCAACCGCGTTTACATGCTGATCCATCCGCACGGTAGCTCAGCACCTCTACAATACATGAGTGCTGCTGTGCTACCGCTACAGGGCTTCTGGAATGCTATGATATATATGTTAACATCGTGGGCAGCTTGCCGGGCGGTATTCGGCCATGTCACACGCCTTGGCCGGACAGAAGGCGTTGAGATGGGCACTCTTCGGAGGGCAAGCCTACGTCGCAGATCACTCCGGCATCGATTCGATCATGAGGCAATTGTATAAGCGATAGGTTCTAGCAAACAGCACAACGAGCGATGATACTAGATGTTTTGAACGAAGCATTAAAGACGGAGCATATATGATATCCCATGGGTTATAGTTCGGTACACTCACAGAAGACATATTCCTTTCCAGTTTAGAACCAAAATGTAATACAATCTTACATTAATCATATCGCGGACTCATGTTCGAGTGATACATACATCGAGTACTTCATATCTTGTTGTATTTGAAGATGTCATAGCGACGGTCAAAACAGAGGTGTATTGCAGCAATCCGGATGACTTGGCTGGTTAGATCCGGTTGGTCAGACCAACCCCAAGCCATCGACTTTCACTCTTCCACAACCCACGCATATGTTGTATCTGAGTTGTTTTTTGGTTCGAGAACATGAAGGAAAGCGAAACCGGTTGTCCACTCTATGCTTCATGAAGCCAAATGTCAGAGGGCTTGGCTTGCAGGAAGGGTGATCATGCTTCGCCAGCTGACCATAATTTCCGTGCCTAAAAGGAATATGACGAGGGGAAATAAATAGATTTAATGGTAAATCAACGACTGATACGCCTTGACAAAAAAAATCGGAACATAACTTGGGGTACAGAGCAGTATAGAGCAATATCGGCACCGGATCAAGCGAGCAACTTCCAGAGCTGAAGTATAGTGATTTCTCACTCAGCCGTTGCTAATTGGACCAATGCGCTGACATCGTTTTTATAAAAAAAAATAATAAAAGGAAAATACGGATATTGGAAATGTACCCGAGCAGGCATCCTACCCCTCGATACGCGCGTGATATATCACTTCATTGATCATTCCACATCCCCCTACCCAATTTCTGCCCCAGTTTACCGCTCTTCCGCCTCTCCATTCTCTCATTGCTCTCGGATTTCGTGTCTCACAATACGTGGCTTATCAGGAAGATATAAAAATTCCCTTTGTGTTTTGAATGCTAATTTTACCATGCGATTCATCCACGTTAGACTGGTACCCCTGCGACGCACCCAAATTTCTGCACGCATTCACTCCATCGTACGTCCAACCGTCATGAACGTGACCGATCCATCCACAGCCTCCGAGAGAGCTTACAGCTCGGCATCGAGATCGAGATCGAGTCGTGAAGCAGCTCAGATAAATCCTAGCCGGGCTCCTCGATTCGTCATGCCGGCAGAATGGTCGACCCATGCACGCACCATTACCGTTTGGCCAGACTTGAGTTCCGTAGAGGATAAAGAGTTGCTGCGAGAGTCGCGGAGGGAAGTCTCCGCCATCGCGAACGCAATTGCCAAGTTCGAGCCAGTGACAATGTACACCAGAGAGAAGCATGTCAAACTAGCTCAGGAAACGGTTTCAACAAACGTTACTGTGGTCGGCCTGGAGGCGAGGCAGCTTTGGGTTCGTGACACTGGTCCCGTAATTGTGAAGGCATACGCCACGGGACGCACGACGGGGCTTTGCTTAAACTTCAATTACTGGGGCGCAAAGCTACCCCAGGAGGGTGACGAGTTGGCTGCCACTAAGATGCTCTCAGATATGGACTTACCAGTCCACGTTGCTCCATTTCATGCTGAAGGCGGTGCGATTGAAGTCGACGGAGAGGGGACGCTCTTGGCGACGGAGAGTTCCATCATCAACTCAAATCGCAACCCCGATGTGGACAAGGCACAACTAGAACACCACTTCTACGATGTATTCGGCGTGAAGAAAACGATCTGGATCCCCGGAGTCAAGGGCCTGGAAATGACCGACTACCACATCGACGCCCTCGCCCGTTTCGTCGAGCCCGGGACGGTGATGCTGAGCAAACCCCCGATCAAAGCCGAGAAAGCGGTTCGCAAAGCGTACGCCGAGGCAAAGGCGATTCTCAGTCGAGAGCTTGATGCCGAGGGCCGTCAGCTACGAATTATCGAGGTTGCCGAGCCAGATCTTGCCGACGTCGTGGGATCAGAATTCGGTGAGAGTGTCGCCTCGTACGCCAACTACCTCGTGGTCAACGGAGGCATCATCATGCCCCGATTCGGAGTCCAGCCCGCCGATGACGAAGCCTTTGAGCTCTTTACCCATCTCTTCCCTGGCAGGGAGGTGGTGCAGGTTCACATCAATGCGCTTCCAAATACTGGCGGTGGGATTCATTGTGCGACGCAGCAGATCCCAGCCTGAACACGCTCTTGAAGTGACTTCTTTCTTCAGATTCTTGTGACTCTGCACGACTCTTTCAGCGCCCTCTCGTGTAAGACAGATGAATAAAACAATCTCTTCTTTGTGAAATGAAACGTGTCTTTCAACGTAGGCAACTAAAAGGAACAGTCAAATAATCAGGGGATGATCCCAATTGTACAAGGCTTTATGTGTAAGAGTCTCGTACTCAATGTTAGAGTGAGTGACTCGTCTTTTGAGTGTAGATGCCGCCATTAGACGAAGACGTACACAATCTGAGGTATGTAGCTTGCCTTATATCGTACATTATCAAGTTCGACGGCCGCCAGTATATCTGAGAGCATCATGATATGGTATCCGCTCTTTGTCCTCTCATCCACTCGAGCCATACCCCATTCCCTTCTTCCACCAGTCGCTTAATCCTCTCATTTCCATTTGCTTGGCAAAGTCGGCTACCGATTCTGTCTCATCAAATCCCGTCGTGCGTCTGTGCAGGCTATCACTGCCACCCTCCCTGGGCTCGTCTGCAGCTAAAGGCGCCGGCCCCGGACGGATTACGCATCTAAAGTCCTTGTACCGAAGTGCCTGCACCGCAGCTACCCAGTCGACCAGCGCGGCTTCACTGCGAGCCTCGCCAAACATGATGCCAGGCGACCCGCCATACCGAATGAGCACCCAGTCCACCTGCAGTTGGGACGCCGCCCGGCGCACTCGGTCAACTTTTTTCCGGGATGTGATGTGATGCGTGCGGATGAGGCAATTGAACAGTGAAGGAGTGGAAGGCGGGCGTATCATTATGCTGAGTTATATGGAGGTGCGCCGCTTCCGTCTCTTTTTTTGTCTCGTGTGAAGCATTGTGAAAAGGGATGATGCTGAAGTGAAGCACAGATGCTCATTCAGAGTGGGCTGAGTGGGAAAATAAGACTGCTGCCCCCCACCACGCACGATGGTCAACACATCAAAGCAACTCAGCACCAACGTGAGTGAGAAAACAAAAAACACATCTTCCATTCCCATGCTAATGCATACCATCACCAATACTATACAGTGTAAATACCTCAGAAATACCGCTAAATAAGTCCTTCATGACTGGCCAACAATTCCACTAGGCAACTGCAGTCCAAATGGCAGTCCCTTGCTGTATTTTTCCGAATAGACAGCTCCCCTTCGTACAGCCAACTTCTCCTTAACATCTTCATACATGTCATATCTATAAGCTGAATATTAGTATCATTTATATCACAAACTTGACGCCTTTAGAGGATTATATGGGCACACTGACGCATTCATCTCCTCGATCGTCAACTTGTTCTTTTCATCCTCGACTCGATATGTCTTCATATCCTTGTTGGTTGAGAATCCTGTACACAGATAGAGATTCAGCATCGCCGTTCTCAAGGTGGAAATTTCCCCCACAAGGAACACCTCGCGTAAGTTGTGGACATACCAATTCTCTCATTGATGTTATACGCAGCCTTAGCGGCCGCGGATTGCACTCGTGTGACTCGAGGAAGTCGGACGTCGTTGTATACTCCTAGGGCCTCTGAGATGCTCCCCGTGAAATACTCCTTGCTAAACAAAATACCAAGCGCTGCTGCGTCTTCAATAGCCATGCAGGCACCCTGGCTCTGATGGGGCATCATTGGGTGGCCAGCGTCGCCTAGTAGACATACCATGGACTTTTGGATGTAGGGATATGGCTCGCTACAAACGAGCCCCCCGGGAGGGGGCAAATTTATCAGCTTTTCGTTCCCCAGGCACCATTTTGCTCTCCATGGAGACGGAAAGAAGGGGTTTTAACTTACTGCACCCACAAGCGCCACGGCTTGATTTCCTTTCCGATAGCCAGATGCGAGCGTACCTGGATGTCAAGCTCTGGGTAGGGCGCCAGGAGCTCCTCCACGGGTCGTTCATCTGCGCCCCAAGTCTGGTTTGTGTAATCACCAACTGCGCGCGGGAAAAAACAGTAATACGAGAGAAGTTTGCCGCCGTTGCAGGGAGACAGGACAATCTTATCCCACTTGCCCTCCTGACCGCCCCAGTATTCCAGGGCGGCGTGCTTGGAGTAGTCGACCAGGCCAAGCTTGACGGCTTCCTCTGTAGTGACGTTGGCGTGCAGACAGCTCGACTCGGAAGGCTTCTTAGCCGGGTGAATATCTATGATTCCTCGGACGACAGAGCCAATACCATCGGCGCCAATAATAAGTTCATGCTTGACTGTATCTCTGTCTTCGAATGTGATCACTCCGGTCTCGAGGTCGATGTCTTGGCACTTTTAATTGATGCCATGGTTAGATCAATGAAAAATCTCGGACATGATGATTCTGGGGGCATAGTTACCTTGTGGTTGACAACGAGCTTGGCCGGGGTTCCCTCTCCCTCTCCAAGAGCAGAGTCCATCAGCATGGAATGCATGTTTTGTCGATGGAACATGTTGTACACATAACCCCAGCGCTCTTCGTAGTCGTCTAGATCGTACACGCTTACAGGCTCGCCCGTCTTCCAGTCTCTGTTGATAAGTTTCGTCAACACCACAGGGTCGCCCTTCTCAACGTCGACCTTCCATTCATGTAACCAGCGGGTACCGTTAGCAGCGCACGAGACGGATGCTCCAACTTCACCAGCAAAGTCGTGTTTTTCGTAGATGGTGACGAAATGACCGGCACGGCGCATAGCAATCGCCACAGAGAGGCCACCAATGCCGCCGCCAATTACACCAACGCTCAGCTGGCGCCAGCTTCCACGATCAACGGATCCCATTTGGAAAGATATAAACTGCTTTGCACAAAGATCTGGGGTTTCAAGTTCACAGCCTTGTCGTTTGTGGATCTGAATAGTTAAGAATTCTTAATTGAACTGAGGAGAGCAGAACAAAAATCGCCAGTCGAGAAGCTTTTCCATCCAACTTATTATCTATCTGAATCCCTCCTCACCACCGCCATGATGCCATACACCGCCGCTATCCGCCCCTGGGCAACAGCTCATCGTGAAATCGGTGGCTAGAACCTGACGAATGAGATCAAGGTCCGCCATTCTTGACACTTGATCGAGTCGATATTCAATTGGGGTAATAAGGTTGGGCGGAAGGTTGGGCCTAGGCGTGCATTATCCGCAGATAGTCGGAAGACGAGACACGGAACTTCGGATGACGGAGATGCGGGTATTCCTATCACTCGAACATCTCACATTCATGAATACGGGCTACTCTTGGTTTTCGTCTTGATAAATTTAAATAAAACTTTCTGTTAGGGTCTTTCGGATAGATTGAGTGTGCATGTGCCACATATTGGATCGGGTAAACAGCTTGTAGTGACGGAAACTCTTGACATATATCAATTCATTAAAAGGCCGTGCCAGAAATACATTGTGTGCGCTCACGCTCCTCAATCCGTTCCAAAACTCCTAGGGCCTAAAAAGGGAAAATTATCCCACTGCGATAAGTCCAGCGTGTCCCAACCAGAGAGAAAACTTCCATCCATATCAGCGAACATTTGCTGCGGCTGAAGCCCAACCCAAACGCCATTATCATTATCATTATCATCACCAGCTAAGTCTGTGGTGTCTCTCCCCATGGGAGGAAATCCCATAAAGTCTGGAATACTCGTCGATGCTGTTGCCGCATCATCTGTTGCCCGGTCAAGGGTAAACAGTCGTCCAACATATTTGCTGCCGCCGCGCGAGGTTAGCCTTCTACGTGGAGTCTCGATCGCGCCGAGCAGAAGACCAAGGATTTCTGAGTAGTGCGCGGCTTGCGGGCTCTGAATGGCCAGCGTCTCGAGGATTTCCTTGGCACTGCGGAAAGCCTTTTCCACCTCGTAGTCGCCGTTCCGCTCCGCAACCATGACGAACCCCAGGATGAGGCCGGCAGCGAAGAGTAGCGCCCTGATTACATGGCTCATGAGCTAGAGTCCTGAGGATAGGGGCAGGAAGGAGAAACACTTACTTCATAATGCACATGTTTCCGAAAAGGTAGCCCATTCTGTGAGCCTCCATACACGTCTGGATAAGATAGAGAGCCGCATCTAAACACGCAGAGGCCATTTGTGACGACGATGACGACGACAACGACGATGACGATGATGTTGACATTTCCAGTCCTGGCCTTGAGCTCAGAGTTAATATTAGTATGGGGCGTGTAACCAGTGTTACAGCAAAATAGTACATGCACGAAATATGGACGTTGCGAATTGTTTCTGCCTGTGTCGTTGAGGCCCCTGAAAAACATGGTTGACTCTTGAGACACTCCGGAACAGATTGACTCCATTTGTCAATGGCGTCAAGAAGTCGTTCAGCATCGGCATGAGCCACAGCCTCCTTCCCGTATAAATCGTGAGCAGCTGTGTTGATGATAGAACTGATTCTGTAAGCGGCGAGAAGACAAACAGTATCAGGGTCAGTCGCCACACCGGGCGATTCTTCGAGCTCTCGGTCGACTTCGAATCGCAATGATAACGTTGCTGGAGGACGTCCGAGGATAGCACTGACGAGCATATCCAAAATGCATAAGCTCAACCAGACTCGTAACCTGAGAGTTTAGATCTGTTAGAAGAGGTGTCCTCCTCGCACCAGTAGTTGGGAATCAGTATCCGTCCAACTCACCTAAGTTTGTCTTCCTCGTTGTTTACATCCAAAAACGAATCTCGGCGATGCAGTCCCAGAGCCACGGCTGCCCTAGTGGCGATTCCTAAGTAAAGGAACGCCGTGTTCCTTCGGCAGTTGCCCAACATATAAAATGTCATGAGAACAAACGCCCGTACCATGTCAATATCCGGGTCCTCAAGCATGCCAGCAAAACTACGACGTTGCGATCGGCGGAAGTATCGTTGTCCAACGTCTTGGGCGGTCTTTGGAGATTTGCATTGTGCGCCGATGGAAATGACAAGATCTATCAGAGACTGACTGCCGTCACTAGTTGATTGCTGCTGCGTGTGCACCCCATTTTGAAGAGTCTCAGTTTCCGACGAGGAAAGAAGATCCAAAAATCCGCCAGTCTGAGAAATTATCAGCGTGATTCTGGTGGTGAAGGTTAGATCATGTGTTATTTACCACTGTCCGGTATATACCATAGTACTCTAGCACATCTGGAACGCTTAGGCCTTCGGGATCCGGCTCTAGTGATGCTGTCGCATCTGATACTGTCGGAGCTGACTCGAGCATGTTTTGGCTTTTCTCATTGCGGGTAAACTGTGAAGGTCCTATTTGCTCCTCGACTGTGTCTCGAAGGAATTGTAAGAAAGATATCGATGCGGCTTCTCCAATAAAGACTTGGAAATCAAGTTAGCGAGAGAGCAATGGCCAGAGCATTATAAGTGCCTTTATTCTTTTTTTTTTTTTTTTTATATGTGGTAACAATTCGAAGAAAGGGGAGATGATTCCAGTCATACATACCCCGATTTCCTCGTAAATTCAACAACATCCGAGCATGAGGATCATGACTAAACGACTCTTTCCGAGAATTCAAGGGCGCAGCGCTGGTCTGAATCGCATCCGGACTCTCCACTCTCGACTCTGAGGGCGATAATGGGCGATACTCTTCACTAGCTGCGTTGCGCGAGCTCGCGGGGCTCCACAACGGGGCCTCGTCTGGGGCGACGGAGATTCGCCGTCGCTTTTCCCGCTCCGAATCCCGGGACAGTGGAGCGTGGTGAGGTTGCTGATGTTGACGCGGATTCTGGGAGAGAGAGGATCTGCCCGTAGCTGCGATGGACGTGGATGCCACCGCAGATGTCGTCGTCGCCACCGTCGCCGCGTCTATTGAGGGAACGGTTGTTGCTGGGTTCTTATTCTGGAGAGGGCTCGAAGCATTTTCGCGAGTTCGTCGTGTGCCCCAGGGCTTGTGTGTGAGATAACACGAGGCCTCCATCCCCCTCTTTTTGCATGCCGTACACGGAACCGTGGCGCTGCATCGTTTCTTGGAAACGCGACAGAAGTTGCAAGCTTCAGCAGCACGCTGGCGCTGGCTGGGGTGGACTTTCGGGCGCGGCATCGTTCCAATTGCGTTGAGAAGCGACGGTGAAAGTGAGGTAAAGAGAGAGGGGGAGCAAAGTTCTTGGAAGTCTTGAGAATTCCCTTCGACAACCCCAACTTGGGGAGAGAAACGTACTCACTCAATCTTCGTCTCAATTATCCGGGCTGCTGGATTTTCCAGAACCAATCCGTCCCAAAACTGAGCCTCCTTCCTTCCTTTGCGTCGCTTTCTCCCGTTATCACCCAGCTAGCTGCAAGGCCAGGATGCGAGATGATGCTACTGTACTGCCCCGGTCATCGTCCTCTACTACCCCACATTGTGAGAATCGAGATTCATACCATATCAGGTCTAGCCTTAATGCTTCCGTCGTGTGACGGTATCCGCCAGCCGCTTGTCAGACTGTGTGGGCCAGATATTTGGGAGGCTCTGAACGGATAATGCACCCACCATTGTCACCATATGGTACGCATGCATCAGGCTGGTCAGATGAGGCGGGGAGCATGATACCGTAGCAAAGCCTGCTCAAAAACAATTCTTCACGTGCAGAAGCAGGTAGTTATAACATAGTAGATATCGAGCCATACTTTATGCCTCACAGATATGAGCCATATTACCATCTCTGTATGAACACTAGGTCGTTATATTTGTCATCCTAACGTGTGTATATATCTAAGCCTCCAACCCCATTGGCAGCCCAAACGCCCTACCCGAGCATCGGGCGGCTTTACATCCTGTGAACATGAAAAAAAAGACTCTTGACAACTGTCAAAATACACGGGTACACGCCAACTTCAGCAGTCACAGTACTCCAAGGCTAAAACAAAAAAAAAGAAAAAGAAATCTGCAGGGGGGCAAACGTCCAAAAGAAAACGAAGGGGGTATAGCTTGAACTGGCTTCGTGCGAACAAGAAGCGCGCCCTGTCGATAATCGTCGTGCGTGATTAGACGCCACGGAACATGCGAACAATAAGAAACCACATGGCTCCCAAGAACTTGAAAGCACTAAGGCCTGCAACACTCCACAAGACGACATTCAGGTAGATATTGGAGCGGGCCAGCGCCACGTCCTCGTTATCATTGTCGCCGGGTGTGATCTTCTCTAGGCCTGCCGAACTCAAGACCACAGCCGCAAGCGCAAAGTTGAGGATCATCCAGATCAGAACGACACCTGTTCGCACACCCTTGTAGTAATCCATCTGCTTCTCTTGCAGCTGACTAGGAGTGGGGTCCTTCTTCTCAGGAACGAATTTGTGGTTGAAAACAGTGAGTTCGCGGTGGTACTGGGCGTCAAGGCTGTCCTCCGACGGCAAATCAGCTTTGATTTCGCCATTTTCAACCTTGGCGTGACCGATAGGAGCAGCTTTGTCATCACCCTTGGTTCCCCAAGACACATCGTGAGTGTTACAGAAAGCGTAGACGTTAAGAACGTTTGTGAACGAAGGGGTCAGAAGCATGTACTGGACTAGAGACGTGACCATGTGCCAAGGATCGAACATGAGCAGAGAGGCCAAGATCCAAAGTCCATAGGTCGACATGACGGAAACGATCAGCGTGTAGAAAACCTTGTTCTTAAAGAGTTGATCGATGCTGAAGCCGTCTGCATCGTTGACATCAGCAATAATCGCCTTGACAGAGATGAAAATGGCAGCGAAAAGGAGGTATCTAGAAACAAAGAATTAGCGGTCAACGCAGCGTGGTTGGAAAAGAAAAGCGGCACTTACATCATCAAACCAGCCCAGAACCAAACCATACTTCCGTAGAGCTTTCCGGATCCAGCAGGTCGGTTTCCAAGTGACAGTACAAAACAGGTGATCAAGCAGACGCCGTAGAGCCAGGTGAAAATAACACCAAGAATCTCTCCGGTTCGACCGAGTAGAGTTGGGTCTCCCAAACTGGTGGTGAGAATCTTGAAAACCAGAAAGAAGTTACCAATGGCGAACCAAGCGAAAATCATGTTGATAGTATTGAAGATGAACTCAATGAAGAAGGCGAATTTGCGGAAAGCACTATGATCCGATCGGAAGAAGTCGTGGAAGTGGGCAATGGCATAAATAGCGGCGAAGAACGATCCGTTTAGCCAACGACGTCGCTGAAGGATAAGTTCGGTAACAGTATCCGGAACATCAGTCTCGCCAGTAGCGGATTTGACATATTGCAGAATCCAGTGGCAGTTTCGCTTGGTAACCAATTCGAAGCAAAGAATACGATCCTCAGCCAAGTACATGTTGGATTCGAATAGACCTGCCTCACCTCCACCATGCAGCGTCTCTCCCAGGAAATACTTTTCCAGCGGTCCCTGCCCGTTCTTGTCATTCTGCAAAGCAACGTATCGGTAGGCTGAGAAAGCACCGGGCAACACCGAAATGAAACCAAATGCTGATTCTAGAGGCTTGTCGAGAATGTTGCTCATCTTGTATTCGAAGTTTTGCGCAGCAACGAGCGGGTTCAAGAGATACTTTCCACCAGTACCCAACATGGCCTTGATTTCACCACAAGAGCCCGCACACATTGGCTCCAGGTCGAAAGCCTTCCACAAGTGGTAGATGGAATTGCCGCCAGGACGAGTACCAGCATCGATAAGAACGCAAATGTTGGGATCGAGCACGCGGCCAAAGGCTGAGAAGAACCATCTGTGAGAGTTGATCTTCTTGGCGTTCTTCTCCTTGAGACAGAAAAGAATCTGCACGGGCTGACGCCTGTGCACCAACGAGACGACGTCGTTCTTGAGCTGCAAATGGGTCTGCGTCGTGTATTCGTAAACGTGTGCTGTGACCTCGTCGTCATTGACCTTCTGCTGCGCAATGCCTTCTTGGTACACGCCCATACCAGCCAACAAAGACCTTGTTCGTGGATTAATTTTGGCACGACCATCACTCACGACACACACTACAATCTTCTTCCAAGCGTCCTTGCCCCACGTCTTGCTGTTCGGCCGGTTGCACATGTACTCAACATTTTTGAAAACACCCATCATGGTTCGAGCAAAGAGAACATCGTCCTCGTTGTACATGGTTACCACAATGAATAGCTCAGTATGACGCGACTTGCTGAAGAGCTTCTGTCGTAAGGTGAAATTTGACTCGTAGAATTGATTGGGATCACAGGTGACCGCAGAATATCGCATATGCGTAAACTCGTCTCGCTCGCCGTGGGGGTTCTGGCTCAGAAGAGCAGGAGGGACAGGGCAATCAAGCACCAAGTTTCCACGGTACAGCTCAACCTTCTTCCTGACAGTCTTCGCTCGCGAAAGTCCTCCTCCTGCTGTTGAGGGTGGAGGCGGGGGCGTTGGCTGATCGTAAGGTTCATTCGTCAGATTGGAAGTCTGGTGTCCCAGCATAGGTCGGTGGTCATCGAAATACTCGTCGTAGCCCTCCTGGGGATTCGGTTGGTAAGGTTGGTTGCCGTAGGCGTCATGATGTCTCTCAGGATTCACAGAGTAGTCTCCATAACCATCGTGGGAGACATTGACATCGGAATACTATGAACGGATTCATATTAGCAGCCATTCTTCTGTGGCGCAGAGCAAACTCAACGAGGCGCCGGAAGCACTCACGGCAGGGTTAAGGGTCAAGTGGTCGCTTGGTGTCCCCATTCGATGCATGTCAGCAGAGGGCATGTTGAGATGCGATTGCGAATAGCCCTGGTGGCCGTAGGGCTCATCATCAAGATTGTAGCCTTGCTGGCCTGGAGAAGGCGTCCGGTGTTGGCCGCGACGGTCCATCTGGTTGTTGTAGTAATTGTCGTCTATTAAAGGTGAAGGTTAGGGGTAAGTTCAAAGAAGCAATATCCGGACGATTCAAGTGAGGAAGTAGAAGATGTAGTAGGCTAGAAACGACTAAGAACAAGCTCCGTCACAATGGCTTAGGTTCTTCACTCTGGTACAAGGCACAAGCTTGTTCAGTCGAACCTGCGACACACAAAGTGTTTGCTTGCGTGAGAGAAAAAGGGAGAGACAGAATAGATGAACAGGAGTTCAGAGAGAGCGAACAAGATGAAGAGAAGGAAGAGAAATCCCAGCGCCGCTCAACTCCCAAATCGCAAGTATGCAAATCGCAATCTCGAACAAAAAGCCAGGGGCGTGGGACCAAGGGTGGAGGGGGTTTCATGTGAGGTAGAAGAGAAGGAACGGGGAAGGGGAGCTTCAATGCCAACTGGCAGCGAGGCAGGGAAGGGGGTTACGAGGGGAATGCCATGGACTCACCTAAACGTTCGTACGACATGATGGCTATAGTTTATGCGCACCCAAGGCGCTCCGTTGACAAGAATTCGAAAGAAAGGTGGTTTTTCTTTGGCTGGTGTGGCCCAAAAGAATGTTGCTGCACGTCGAAAAGACCCTCGAGATGGGTAGCCGGTGGTTGCCAGGGGACCAAGCAGCTGTCGAATCACACACGTTATCAACACCAGCGCGCCAATGCTGTGGTCAACAACAACGCAACGGGTAGGTAACAGACGCACAGAGTGCAGGAGAGCGCAAAGAGAAATGCACTGGCGTCGCAATGTCTCGCAGGTCGCAAAGGGTTTTTTTTTTTCCACCAGAAACTGTGATGAGCAAGAATGAAGACTTGCGAACGGCGCTGCTGAACACAAGGGGGGGCGCTTTGTACCAAGTAGGACAAAAGAGAAAGCTCGTGGTTTCAAGCTGATGAAAAATGTCACAGACAGACAAGCGATTAACCCGACTTGGTTGGTTGGCAAGATGGTCGTTGCTGCTGAGTGGCTTAGAGGCTCTAGTGGGGGGGGAGAGGATCGGAGCCTCTGGACCCAGAGGTACGAAGTAGGAGGTCTGAGGAGGAATGAAGGCTTCCCCCGTCAAGTTACTTCCGTCGAGGAGTTCAGTAATTAACCACTGCAGTGTCCAAGGATCAAAGGGGCAACCGAGGATCCGTGTTTCAAACACTAGCCAGGACGATCAGCAGTCCGTGTTTCCCCTATATTAAACAAGCCTGTCCACTGTGCAACAGCCAAAGCGATCACTCGTAAATGGGGTCGAAGGAATGGATTTCCTCGGCGGCAGTTGGGATCGACTTGTGTGACGTCGCTCGTGGTGGCTTGGGCAGGCCTTTTGGGGTTTGGGGTACGAGTTCGGGAATGGCTGGTTCGCCTCAGAAAGCGTCGTCGTGGCCTCGGCGCCAGGGAGGATTTGCCTTGAGAAGGATGCGTACGAAGTACCAGAGCTTAGGTATACCTTAGTTGGTGGGCAGGCAGCTCACTGATACACCAATACCCAGCACCTCTTCCCTGCACTGTCGACGAAGGCAACAGGGGAAAATGAAGAAGGGGGAGGAGCGGAGAAAGGAAGAGGACGAGAGAGAGAATAGAGGAGTAAACCTCGCATGGGGAGCCCAAGTTAATAAACGTTGACCATCGTCCATCTTTCCTCCCATGACTTTTTGATCAAAAAGATTAGACTACCTGCTCTTCAGTCCTACCCCCGATTCCAAGACACTAGTACCGTCAGCTATGGTTCAGCCATCAGCCCGACACCTCAGCCATGGCGTATTTCGTGATACGTACCACCTCCTACGTAACGCAGTGTAAGCAGGTTTGGGGCCGAGCCCCGTCCCGCCCCCGCCAGACTTGCAGTCGAGCAGGGTCCAGATGGGCCGTGTGTCGTCGTCCAATGACCTCCATGGGCTCTAACTTTCAGGCAAGGCGTTCTGGATGTTTGCCATTTGCCTGTGGAAACGAAGTGAAGATGGAAGCTAACCAGATAAGTGACTTTTGTGAGATGAAAATTGACGAGCCGTTTGTATGGATCACCTCAGTTACTGTAAGTTCGATAAGCCCTTACCGCCTCCCCACTTACCTTTTGGTGCCCTACCTACCTTGCTACCTTTGCAATCCAAGCCTTGAGGTAGGTAAGTTATGGAGTATAGGTCGAACTTCGGAGGCAACATTGCCTCAGCTGCTCTCTGGCTGGACCATTCTATGCCACACTATTTCCAATAACCAAATCACCCACTCTTCGGCAGGCTCTCAAAGTAGTGTGAAAGTCAACCTTAATTTTTTTTCAATTTTTATTTTTTTTTCATATTGCCAGTCTGGTGTGGTACAGTAATATGCACTATGTAGTTAGTAGGTCTTCAAGGTAGCCGGGCTGTTGGAGCCAGGCAGTGCAATCAAGGTTGACCAAAATAAGGTGAGGCATATCGATGGTGCGTTCCCGTCTTATTTAGTTAGTGGATGATGGTCCAAAAATACTCCCCTCGAAGGAACCGCCGCAAAGTCCACCCAAACGTCTGACAAGTAAGAACCTACCTACCAATAATTGATAAGACGTCGTGCACTTCGCCACCACTTTTCACTCTTGCTGCAGTACGTACGTAAGTCGAAGAAAATGACCCCGACCCAGCTCCGTTCCGGCCTACTTCGCTTAGTCTGGCATGCAGCTGAGCCTCGCTTTGCTGTCCGTTGCCGATTATTTTCTCTTCCATAGCGCGGTCAACGTGGTCGTAAGACATGGTATTGCACTCAAAGTATTTCAAATATGACCTCGGGGTAGTACCTACGCATAATAAGCACATAAAAACAAGGAATCGCAGGCATTGCCGACCTGCATGGTCGATGCGAGACCACTCCACAACCCACTTGACCGTTGCATGTTGCCCAAGCAAGCACTCAGTCCGGTCCAGTCCAGTCCAGTCCATTCAGACACAAACGAGAAGACGCATGCGCCGGCCCTGAACATGGCCTGTACTGCATGCACACCATTACCGCTGCGCAACCAAGCGCCATCTCTCCACGAGGCCATGTCTCGTGCACGCTGACGGCAACTGGGGGTTCTCAATCATCTGGCTCCCCAAGACACACTGGATTCATGACTGCATAAAGAGGTACGCATATATCAAGGAGAAGGAAGTCCTAGCCCCCAATGGGCGGGTCTTTAGCATGTGTCTCAATGATCTGTACGGGAAGTCAGCATCTCAGCGCAATCACTACCATTTTGGCTTCTCGATTTCCTGTGTGTAACGATGGCACCTAGGTTTAGCTCGCGAATCAGCGCCTCGATTAAATTGTCCCGCTCTTTTGACTCTTTTGAGTGAGGCTTGCCGCCACATCTGAGAATGCGCACCGACAGTAACACATACATGCTCATTGATTTCCGCGTCGCATTCTCGTTGCGACCATCATGTTGCACACTCTCTTCAGGCCATGCCGAGATCAGCTACTAAGAAGCCCTGCAGTCTGTATTGCATACCCACTCCAAACAAGAGATCGAATACGCATATTAGTAAATTCATCTCTTTTGAAGAGCGAAAGTGATCAGCGCTCATTTAATAGTAAGGAATCCCTGCTGCATGCCCAACCGGACATGGCTCTCCGAAATTAGTATCACAATGCGATACAACTCCTCAAGTGAACCTCCACACCCTTGGCATCGCTCAATTTTCAGCAAGATCCTTTGCCAGAATATACCCAATCAACGAGCTTAGAACGTTGCACTCTGTACCGGGAACCCTAACCTTCGCTTTTAGCATGAGCTAAAGCAACCTCGCTGGCCCGAGATCTTACCTATCTTCTTGCAATGAGCAGCCAACCTATGAACCTGGGTCAGCCTAGGCGTTGAAGGAACTACACGGTCGATCGACCATATCCTCAAAGCGCGTCAAAATTATGAAGTTTTATTTCCAGTTCATCATCATCACCGCTTGTGGGCAGGTGTTAAAAGGTGGAAGTCTCAATTTCCTTGTGAACCGGACAGTCCAGTAGATTTGAGCAGTCTTCGATTACTGCTTCTCTCTTCTTACACTCGCCCACGTCCAACAAAAATTCATCCTACAACCAAGATCGTTCCTTCTTATATTTTCGATGCCCTTCACTCTCAAATCCCCGACGCTTGTGAGGCCATTCTCTTTTCCCCAGGCTCGACTTGCATATGTGCGGAATACTAGCGTTTGAGGTCTTCGACTAGCTGCTTTCATATCCCGGGATAACAATCAAACCACCCACATTCCCAAGTCTTGAGACAGCATTAATACAATACCCAGCCAATAGCAGCTCTTCAACCCCTGGAGCCTTATTTCTAACCTTAACCATCCCGGGCTGCCATTCCCACGTTGGAAGGCATTCACTACCCAACATGTTTGAGGGATCGTCTTTACTTCGGGCCAAGGATTGTTTGTTCCCTGTCACTGGTTATTAGGGAAACCGGGGCAATTATCGTCCGCATGATAGTAAGCCTGGCATAGAGATAGAGTCCTCGCGTGGTTCCTTAAGATCTCTGCCTCTCCAGTTTTATGTATTCTTGCTTGTTGTAGTTTCTTATTTGTTCTCCGTTTCGCTTTCCTCACACTGATATCCTTTGTATTCATAACTCACAGGCAAGAGTCTTGTCTGACAGTCACTCCGATGAAGACACCAAATCGATTTAGAATGGCTGGTCTATTGCATCTGTTCTCGTCCATCCTCATACTCGTGCAGCTGAGTTTAGCCGCAGATACTGTCTCGATCAGCGAGGTCCTACCTTCAGATGGTCACAAGTGTCTCGAAGCTTGTCTATTCGACCATTTCTTCACCGATATGGGCAAGGCTATGGGCTGCGATACCCCTTATGAGAATGCTTGTTATTGCGCTACTGAGTCTGCCTCTGTCTCTGTTGCAGACACCTTTATGAGCCGATGCGGTTCAACTTCATGTGCCCGGGGGGACTATACTCGAGACCTCAAGTCGATGCAGTCTTTATATGCCTCCTATTGTATGGGGGCTGGTTTCAAACAGCCTGGCGCCACGAAGTGGTACAACCCAGCTACAGCAACTGAGGAACCCTCCTCATCCACCTCGGGCACTGAGCAAGATACCGGCGAGACTGATGCACAACCCAGCAAGACTGCAGACCCTGGCGCCGCAGAGACGACGACGCAATTGACCATTGTCACGCAGACCACTGAGGGGGGCTCGGGGGCCACCAAGTCGCGGAGTAAGTTCCTGCTGATCATGGTATTGGTGCCTGTGATCCTGCTTCAGGTACTGTACCTGCACCTGTATTTACTCTAATTGGGAATTCCCATGTGCTGACCAAATTGCCTCTTTGTAGTAGTCGTTCAAGCAACGTCAACCCTGTGGGTAAACCCGGACGGATCCCTTTCCAGTTCCGATGGCCACAACTCGAAAAGCAATTCTTCTGTGAAAATTGGGGTGGGCGTTGCGGTTCCTGTGGCGGCTATTCTGATCGCTGCGCTTGGCTGGTGGTTCTGGAGGAGACGCCGTGGTTCACCTAACAACCAACCATCTCCAGAGACTGGCATAACTAATACCTCTGTTGCCCCTCCTCCCATGGGCTCCATGCCTATTAATCGAAAGCCGGTTAACGCTACTGTGCCTCCTCACTCCAAAATCAACGAACTTTCTGACGCGGTCAAACCCAAGGGGGAGATTGATGGGCAGGAAGTGCAATTCATTCCTACTGTAGCAACTGCCACACCTACAGATACCACAGGGCGCCACGAGGTCAATGGCGATTCTGCCTTGCGCCCTGAGATGGACGGTCAAAGCCCACGAGGTGAAATATCGGGAGAGGGACGACCGTCTGAGCTACCGGGGCAGACGCAAAGTCCTCCGCCTGGGTACACACATGCTTCCGAACAGCCCGTTCAGCGATGGGAATTACCAGCTAGCTCATAATGGACTCCAAACAAGGTCCTTAAAGGAATTTGAAATTCACTTAGATGTGCTTTTATTTTTATATAGATGTTCAGCATCCAGGGGGTACGATAGCAGATCCCTAGGCAGTATATCTTTTATGGCGTCTTAAACATACCCGCATCTCATATACAGGATTCATTTTTTCTGATCTCTGTCAGCAATGAATAACTATTATTTACTGTGACCCCTATATCAGTATTGAACCAGTTGTGCTCGTAGGCGATCTTAAACGTTTGGTCTGCTCATCAGCAACCGCTTTTCTCTCAATGTGAGAACAGGGACAGACAAATGGGGTGTGTCCAAACCAAGACAGTCACAGCAACTCGCCAATAGTGAAGCACTGTCGAAGCACCTTCGCAACGTTTGTGGAAGCTGGAGACGTGTTGCCTCTAGATCCCTGATGATTCAAAACCTATTTGCCGTATTTACGGGAGGCTACCCTGCGCAACTCGACCTTCTAGCCTCGTTAATGGGCTCTTATGACAAATTAGCTTTGGAGAAGAAGGCAAAAAGAACGAATTGCTGTCTGGAAGTTCAAAAAGAAGGGTCTGGCCGGGGATTGAACCCGGGACCTCTCGCAAGCTATGCTGTAGGGTTGTCCCTAAGCGAGAATCATACCACTAGACCACCAGACCAGAGAAGCTCAGATGAGCCAGCATGTGAGCATCACGTGATGTGTTGCTGCTTGAAACCCGGAGGTCGAGAAGCAGTACATGAACCCAATCACACGATGAGAAGAAACGGCATTGTCCCCGATGCCACCAGATTAAGTAGCTTGTAACAAGGACCTATACCTCAGGATGCTATTTTCTCGCGATCCATCAACGATCCACACCCACCTAGGTATCTATATCTACCTTTCAGTCATAGAAAGTAAACTAGGGCAAACAGGTCAACTATGGGGATGTGCAAGTTATCTGCATTCTATTCTAATCAGTTAGAAGGGATTCTGTTAGCTTGTCAATTGGGTTACTACTTAGGGTTCATAAGTAAGGAATTTACTGTGGGAAGCTCGCAAATTGATATTCGAAATCATTGTGGTCGGAGTTTGGGGCAGGTCTCGCTTGCCCTCCTTGATTCAGCCAACGTAAGCAGCGATTTTTTGGAAGCGATTCGGTAGTTCGCCAAGGATTGCTTCAAGAGTACAATCGCCGGTTTGTTCTGTGACTGTAATGGCACAGTCGTGAGCAAGAATATCACAGCTCCCACCACACTACCAAGAGCAGGAATGCGTATGGAGTCTCTTCATAGATCTCATGTTGCTCCTTATTCGTCTACAATATCTTGTCCTAGATTCACTACTGTCTGTGGCCTTTTCATCCCCAGCGTGACAAACCCATCTTTTCGCTCCTTCCAGAACAAACATAGTAAGTTGTGTTTGGTGGAATCATATTCAACTTGATTCAGGGTTATTCAAAGTAGTAGTATTTGTTGAAAGTTGATGCTATTAATCTCGACGCGTCTTAAAAACTTGGGGGTTGTTGGGGCATTCAGGGGACCACGAAGCTTTCGTCGTCAACAATTGGAATGATTCTATGAAATAAGTTAGTGGGTGAGATGTGACAACATAGGTATTGACCTGGACTCCAAAAAGAAATTGCCTCTGAAACCTTTCGTTGGGGACGCGGCCAAGGTGATACCGCCCTCGTTTTGATTGCTAATGACTTTTGTGATTCCATTGACAGTAGATGCGAAGATAGTCTTGTCCTGCGGGAAGGCTACAATTAATGGCGTGTGAAACCTAGGTCTGTTTGTGTCTTCTTTTGAGGATGGACTTAAGCAAATACATCACGGGGCTGGCACATTTTTCCAGGATAAGAAGAGTAGCTTAGGTAGCATTTGGTGGCAGCCTTCGGCTTCGGCGAAGAGAGGGAAAACAGTAGAGGCACCTGGGTGTGTGGTCCCGACACCACAACACCAAGGAATAGCAACGCTAAAAAAGACGATGAAAGGAGCGGGGTTACCATCAAGCTTTAATGCTTCTACCTTGATAGTTGCCTAGGTAACAAACATATTGAATACCAAAGCGTCACTTGCAAGTAGGCAAACATGTCTGTTGGAATGGCTGCCTTGTTAGATAAGGCAGGGTATGTAATCCAAGATATATATTTCTCTACAGTTGAAATATGGAATAATCTAGGCTTTTGTTGGAACGTCAGGCACCTTGTCCACCTCATTGATAGAACCAAGATTGCGATATTTCACAATCGGAATGACCCATCAACTAAGGGGTGGATGGCACTTTCCGCTGTAGTGGCACCCACAGGAAGCACATGAGGGCAACAGCGACCATCCATCAATCTTGAATCCACTTCCCCAACTGTATTTCAGAGTTCAGGTATGTCCACCTAGGTGTGTATTCTCATGAAGCAGAAGCCTTTTGGTCATATATGTTCCCTGTCAACTCTATAAACTCCCCAAAGCCCAAGCTCCCGCGCACACTAGGCCGTCCGCTCGAATCTTCGGGGCCTAGGAAGAGTATTAGGGGTACATTAGGTACTAATATCCCTGCCTTGACAGTATCGATACACTCAAGAATATCCTGGCCTGTGGTTGGCTGATAATCCTCCTTCGTCGCCCACCAAAAACCCGCATCTCCAGTCGTTCCCGTCAAGCTCACTTACCTTTCTTTTTCACAACAACACGACTTGAGTTTCTCCAGCAACTCTCAGAACCTGCATTTCAAGAAAAGAAACTTCGAATCACATACTTCCTTACTAAACTCGATTCTTCTAAGAACTCACAATGAGTAGCATCGATCCTCGCCTGGTTGAGGCAGCTTGCATGGTAAGTCTTCCCTTGTCTTTCCACTGGTCAACTCCTGGCGCCAAGAAAGGTCAACCCGTCCCCTTCTTCATATCCTACCACCTAAAACCCCCCTAGAGTACCCTACAATATTTCAGTCTCTGGCTTGACTTCGTTATTCATGTGGCTGGCAAGGAACTACCAGTTCTGGGACGCACTCTTCCCTACAACTCTAACTCTGCTCTCTTCATCGCTGTGTTTATACCTCCATACCTCGCCACGCGAACTTCTCTAACTCCTAATCGTCTCCATAGGCCGACTTGAGCCGTGAGCGGCAGGAAGAACTCCCGCTTAGCAATGTCGCGAAGAAAGGGCCGACTTATGACCCTCGTGGGAGGAATGGAACCTCACATTACAGCCCACAGCTCAAGGATCATCTCAATGATAGATGGCAAGGTGAACAGAAATATTCTGCTGCGGGAAAAGAAACATCCACGCTAAAATTGTCCCTAGTCGAGATTGTTGACGAGGAATCTCGTCAGACCGAAGGCCTTCGGATTGAGGATGCTCGACCATGGGCTGCCAAGGTTGCCAGACATATCCTTGAGAGCGATGCCGCCAAGTAGTAAGACCTGTCGATATTCCAATTTATTTACGAAGATGAGGTTAATAATAACACAATAGTGGCCCTCAAACCAAAAATGGCAAGCCTGTCCAACCATCCTTTGATAACGGAGTTCATTTCAGGCCTGCAGCTCGGGGTTAGGAATCCCGTGTGCGAGATATGCGATCAAATCCAGCGACCCGTCCAATCGAAGCTCAATGGGGGCCCCCTAGGGCAGTTCCAGCCTCAAATGGCAAGCTCAATCCCGCATCTATCCCTGCATTCGGGCCTCTGTCCCAAACTCCAATACAATCCAACCCTCCACTGAAGCAAACCAATGAAACCTCACAAGATCATATCGCCAATAAATCCACTCCAATTCAACATCACGAAACGAAAGAGAATGCAGATGCACAATCTGAGCATGTGCTTATTCGTGGAGAGTGTGAGGTGGTTCCAGGACAGCTCGAAAAGGCCAAATTCATAGTGGATTTCAAGATGGTTGTACTGCTTGACAAAAACGACGCTTGTATCCACTTTGTCAGTCAAAAAGGCGGCAGAGGAGAAAGAGTGCACGGTATATTGGACATAGAGCCCCCCGTCATTGACGGAGAATTCTGCAAGCTCAAGCTTCGGGATAAAGAATACGTATACTACCTAAGACTCGGCACGCCCAGCCAAACGAACAAGTTCAAGCAGTACATCGAGGGCCTGCAGCAATCTGTGACTGCGCACCTGAAGGGTAACACCATACCACCCACTTCACATGATGGCATCGCCACTGAGAGCCCTGCTACTGGTCTCTCTTCTCCTCCCCAGGCAGCTTCGGTTGCTGAAAGTCCCGCTGTTGTTGATGTGGAAGATGGAAAGCTTATTGATCTCAATGGCTTCGAACAGGTCCAGAATTTGCAAATTCCGACACTTCACAATGCTGCTGGCCATATCATCAACCTAATCGATCAGGTCATCACTCATTACCATTTCGAAGATCATCTCATCGACTCTGTAGTCAAGGGTATCGAAGATGGAGCAATTGAATACTGGGTTCAGCAAGGCTTCATGAGTGATTTCGATGATGAAATCAAAGAGCATCTGATTGCTGTCCTCCGAAGTATGGCTCATATCAAGATTAAGATGCATCTTCGTTACACAAAGCAAGCCAAAGACCGTGTTCAAGATTACGAGAAGGAAGATGCTTCTCGGTATTCCGCAATCTTTGGAACTGTTAGCCGTCTCCAGTACACCCCAAAGGATATCAACGCTCTTCGATCCAAAGCCATTATTCCAAATGATTGGAGTGCAACAAAAGGTCTCCCAATATCAGCGGCTGCTGCCGCACGGTCGATTGTTCGACGTACACAAGTAGCCTCCCAAGTAAAAGTTGGTGCTGAGGTCAAGAATGCGAGCGTTGAAGACGTTGAGATGATCAATGCATCCAATGGAGAGGTGTCCGAAACGTCGACACCTAAAATCTCTTGCAATGCCACTTCTGTCTCGAATGGAGCTGTCTCGAGCACTCAGAGTCGACCTGTAAATGGCCTTGCTTCTTCTCATTGGGCAAATTCGGAACCTGATCTGGGCATGAAGACTTCTCATCGAGCTTTTTCGACCAGTTCCATCACGAGTGGTATGCCCAACTCGCCAGAAACTCCAGCAACCCGTTCTGCCCAACGCTCCGTCTCAGCTTCAGGAGCAGGAAAGTCTCTTCAGGGGCTGAGTTCATCACGCTTTGCATCAAGACCTATTGCATTTCATGGGAATTTCACGGGGGGCAACTAAGGATGTATATACAAAATATACGGCCTTAACCACGGACGGTAGGATTTATTGCTGTGATGTGTTGGTCATCGAACCCTCTGAACCATAAGGTATTTCTGCCTCTGCTTCTATTCGCCGCTTAGAGATTTTTCCACTTAAGGCGGGGGTGATGGAATTTGCTTTGGAGAGAAGAAGATGGTTGGAACAGGGGTGATCTATTAGAGATAATGGGTTTCAATCATCTTCAACCCCAGGCCTCTGGGGAATGTAGGCAATACCTAAGTTAGGCAGATTAATGCGAGATATTTCGAAACGGAAGGGTTTTATTCAATTTCCAGGTTGCTCAACATTGTCGCTGCTGGATTGTTTTTGACTTGTCTCAATCTTGAGTTTTTGCTTCCGTCGGCATTTGTCTTGATATATCACCAACATCTGTCTTGTCTCATCGTCAATGCCCTCACTTTGGGTGAGAACATCGCTCACAAACTGAATAGCTCGTTCATAGTGACGAAAGAAGTACATCTCCTCGACTGCATGAAGCAGCTCTTGGAGCTCAGCTTTTGAGGCCCCGTTGCCAATGGGCAGTTTTATGTTTGAACAGATCTTGATGACAATCAGCATCACAATATTCGGGAACATATGCATATATAAATATGTATATGTATATATATATAAGTAGTACTCTGCACTCACGTCTCCATTCTCAACCTTGGCACGATAGTCTCTCTGAACTGCCTTCCAGGCTTCCTCGGACTGGCCGGTCCGACGGGCCAACTTGGCCTCGCGCTCGTCTGAGGAGTCGTCAGAGATTTCGATGTTGAAGAGGCCGTTTTCTTCGTCATCCATTGTAAGGGAGGTTTTGTGGAGGAGGTAGGTTGATGGAGTGATCAAGTCAGAAGGTGGGTTTTGACTCATCCAAGGCCTAGTTTTTTTTTTTCTTGACTGTTAGGATTGACTCCCTACCTAGATGGCCATGACGACCCCACTTACGGCTACCTATTTACCATTTACAAACCACCAAGATGGGCCTATTTTCGAATTCTGAAGTCCTGGATCATCAGAAGATGAAACCTAAGCTACAGCATCTTGACAAAAAGTATATAGTATTATTTTCATATATGAACAGAGTGGTGTGGTTAAAGGAATGAGCGGTAATTGGAGTATAATTGGAGTAACATTGCAAACGCTTTAGTTTTGATGACATGATGGCCGCCAGCTCCTGTATCTTTCATCGGTACATACAGTTACCTAATTCTCGGTCACCAATTCACTAAAATGGGAATAAAAGGAATATTATAAATTAAAAGGGGAGAGGGCTGCAATAGAAAAAGAGAAAGAAAAAAGAGTACTCCTTCAAGAGCACCAAAACAAACTTCTTTGAGATAATACGCTTGGCACATAATCAATGGGCTTCGTCACTCACTCATCAGTATGAAGATACGTACTATGGCACAGGGATTGACAGAAGGGTTACCTCGATGGATACGCAAAAAAGTCTCAGTCAGCGCTGACATCACTGACTCATGGGCGATCGATCTGGGTCAAAGTCTCAGTGGAGTAAGGACCCCAGTAATCTGTATTTAGAGCATACAGTATTTGTGAGTATGTGTGGATTGGTAACGTGGGGTAGGTACAGTATTTTAATCTAGCTATCTACTACGTAAGGTACCTACGTACTTGAATTGAATTTGCTCCCGTCCCTCCCAAAGGTACAGGATTTAGGTACCACACCTTGTGCTCCAAATGACGAACAGTGCGGGGGGGGAAGCACACCAGCTGAACTGCACAACTTCCCACCTCACGAACACCTCGTCTGCCAGCCGGAGCCCTCTCAAGAAAAAGAAAAAAGATGGAGGACCAGGTCAGGAGGCTCGTGGACAAGGCGTGGAAGTTGTATGAGGAGTTACCGCCAGACCAACGGCTGCGTAAGTTCCAATCCAACTCCCCCAGTTCATGCTTGCCATCCATCCTGAAAGAACAGGCACCAGTCATGATGGGGGATGTCATGATATCAGACAATGACTGCGTTGAGCTTCTCATCACCCCAATTTTGGTTAATCCGTGCTGAATCTTTCTCTCTGTTTATTCTAGTGATTGGCATTTCTGGGATCCCCGGGTCAGGTAACTCAATCCCTCCCGTTGCGTCATTACCTCTTCACTGACCACCACCCTCTCGTCATCACCTTTAGGCAAAACAACTCTGTCCCAAGTCATCACCACCCGCCTCAACGAACGAGCCCAGTCCCTTAGCCATGCCTCCTCCTCCTTCTCGTCCTCCTCACTCCCTGCCACTTTCGTCCCCATGGATGGCTTCCACTTGACCCGCGCCGCCCTCTCTGCCATGCCCGACCCCGCCGTCGCCCACGCCCGCCGCGGCGCCGCATTCACATTTGACGCACCCAGATTCCTCGTCCTCGTGCAGGCCCTGCGCGTCTCGCCAGCCGCCGAGCCCGTTCTAGCACCGTCCTTTGACCACGCAATCAAGGATCCCAAGGACGACGACATTGCCGTGTTGCCGAGCCATCGCATTGTGGTGCTGGAGGGGAACTACCTAGCGCTTGACCGGGACGTCTGGCGCGACGCCGCTGCGCTACTGGACGAGTTATGGTTCGTCGAAGTGGACCGCGATGTTGCGAGGCAAAGGCTACGAGAGAGACACGTAAGGGCCGGAATTGTCAGAAACATTGAGGAAGGGGACCGTAGGGCAATAGAGAACGACTTGCCAAACGGAGACGATATCATACAGCACCAGCTCAGAATTGATGAGGTTGTTCAGAGCAGAGAAGACGGAAGCTGGGTACATGAATAGGAAATAGTAACCAACAAAAAACAATTTAAAAAAAACATAATTATTTATATCAAGAAACCTCGCTCGCTCGCTCGCTCGCTCGTTATTCATTTTCCAGGAGGTGCACCAAGTTCTACTGCCTACAGGTGACCCGATTTACTACCATCCGTGTAACTTTAGAGGAAGCAATATGCATAAAGCTGTCGTGACAAAAAACAGAATACCCATTCCTTACTCCGTCGCTTTGACCGAAATCAATTTCATAGATCCATTGAACTTCAGGATAACGAAGTTCGGCTCATTTCAGCGCTCAGTTTACGAATCTCCTCGGCCATGCTTTGTCCCTGGCCCTTGCGAACCGAAGATGTGAGAGTCTCCGGGTGTTGCTGCTGGAGGGTAATCGGTACATGCGAGGGGTCCAAACCGAGAACCTCCATCAGCTCGTGAATCTCGGCATGGTCTCGTGTGGTCTTCATTCGGTGACACCACGTCACCCTCTTCTCTTCATCACCATGATGCTTCTCGACGGGACCTTTACCACTGTTGGTAGGTGCAGCATCATTAGGTTCCTCGAATGCGCCAACACGTTTTGTCTTCTCTTCACGAGGCGTTGACACAGGCGTGACAATGTCTCGCGGTTCAAAGAGAAACTCGCCGCCGACCTGGCGCTGGTCTCCAGACTTGAGAACGTTTCCGCTGGGGATTTGCTTCAGGCCTTGAACGACGCTCTCCACAATAGATCTGGTCATGCTTTTGCGCATGTACGCGGGCTTCGACCCCAGTGCCAGCGTGTTGATCATCCCGAACGCTTGGAACAGCGATCGTGTTGGGTCTGTATAGACGGGGAACGGACAATTGGTCGCCTCAACATACATGTCGATGAGTGCTGGGTCGCCGCATCCCACAACGGCGATGAAGGTGCTTACGGGGAGACGGAGGAGAGATTCGGGGGTGATGATCTCGGAGAGGTAGCGGAGATATTCTTGACAGTTCTAGTTGCACCAATGTGGGTTTAGCTTCTGGGACAGAGAGAGCGAAGAGGGAGGCGCAGTCGATTTCAGGAGGAAATATATGTACTCACCCCGCAGAAGAAATGGCGGACAAAGATGATGAGAACACGGCGGGCGACATTGCTGCCAGTGTGTAGACTCTTGAAGGTGTGCGTCTTCCCGTGGCGGTCCAGCACGACATAGTCCTCAATCTTACGGAGGGTTTCGCGAGAAGGAAGCTCGTTGTTAGTGGCGAGCTCGCCGTCAAAGTCCTCGGGCTGCGAAGTGTTGATCTCGAGATGGGGCAGCGGTGGCCGGGCGTTGGGCACAGCTTTGCGGGTGATTTGATGGTTCCCGTTTCCAGGGCCTGTTGGCGAGGAGGGCGAAGATGTGCTTCGCTGGTTCTGGGCATGGTTGGCATCGTCTCCTGCGTTTTGGACATATGGCGGAGGAGGTGGTCCTGGTGGTCTGGGTGGTAGGGGAGGCGCCTCTGAAGTATCAGGGTCGGCTGGTCTTGATGTTGGGGGCTCGTTTGCTGGGTTTCCCATTTCTGCAGCTTTGGTTATAGAATCTGACGATTTGTCTGTGATAGGTACTGAATAAAAGAAGGAGAAGGGGGGGGAGGAGATGAGTAGTAGTGAAAGAGCTTGGGAAACTGGGCTTATAAGGGTGCCGTCTAAATGGAGTAGTTCCAAGGTTTCAGAATTGCAACGGGAGTGAGTCTGTTCTGGAGAGCCCGACCAGCCGACCGTTGTGCTTGCTTCGTCCCCAAGCAGGCGGGTCGGAGAGGGGTCCCTTGGGATTTTGCGTCTTGGGGGGACGGAGTGGCGATGAGGCGTCCGCTAATTCCGCTAGCCTGCGGCTTAGCTTGCAACTGACAGAGATGCCCGATTAATCCCCTGTGCAGTGAGTAAGGGCATCTCAGGTCTCATCACTGCAGTGTGCGTGTGTGTGTGCGTGTGAATACGAGGAAAGGGTTTCCTTTTGCAATGGCTGCTTGGACTTTCTTCTTACATGGCTCAGGAAGATACTAGTAGACTCCATACATAAAAAAGGCCCCTTTGCGCCACGCCACGCAATCATGAGGCGATTCGAAGCTCTGTGAGCGGCTTACTTTCCATCAGCCAAGACGCACTGAGCAGAGACACACCCAAGCAAGGAAACAAAAATAAATCCTGGCAAGATGTCTCACGATCGTGAACGCGGATGTAGTTGAGCCCAGCCGGCAGCTACCGCACACGTAAATTGTACACCGGTACTGACATGACAACCAACACCAGAGCGCTCCCAGTCTATATTTCATCTTTCCAAGCTTCTTGGCCCTGCTGATGAGGTCATCGGGGCCACAATCTACAGGGGACGTTGACCACAAGCTCCCTCTGAACTAGGGACAAAACTTGTCCAGTCTACAGATTAGCTACCTCGGATTGCTTGCCTAGGGTGTTACAATGGCGCGCGCCGCACTAATAAAGCCGCACACGTAATAATTCTTCTACCTGCAACGTAATCTGTCGTCTACGTGCCGATCCACGGGGACAGGACCCCTCAATCCAGAGCAGGCATCTCAATTATACCCAAAGTCCCCTGAATTCGAAAGGAAAAGAAACTCATTCACTAGATTCACTGGATTCGCCTCGATTTCCGTAGGCGGCCATTAAATGCAAACGTTACATAGTAATTGAGAATATCGTCAAAATGCCTCCAGGACCTAAGGTAGCGTCAAATGCTATAATTATAATTATCGCTTCCGGGGTCCATCCACAAGGTTCAGGTACGAGTCCCCCAGTGGTACATAGAGTACCTACGTTAGCAGTACAGTATGCATCTGCCGCTGCCCGGCATTACCTGGCCTGACCCAAGCCACCGCAGTTGCGAATAGCCTCGTTCTCCGTCAGCGGCCTCAGCCTCGGCCTCCCCGTGACTAAAGCCATTCAATCGCTTTCTTTTTCGCAATGACCATCAGGTGAGGAGGGCTGAATCGCTCCCATGTTGTCCGTTTTCTCCTCCATTCATTCTTCGTCATGCTCGTCGCGCCCAACGATGTCCTGCCCACCGCCGTCCTTGAAGGCTCAATCTCAACCACCAGGTTGTACTGGGTGTATCCGAGAAAGGTCTTTGGCCGGAACATCGCCAGGACCACAATGTCCCCCAAATCGACGACCTGGCCGTCGCTACGCTTTTTCCGGAATCGCTCCATCATATCTACAAACGTCTCCCGTGCTGAGAAGAGCTCTACTGGGTCATGATCAAGCACGAATATGTCCGGTTCGCCTTGGAGAGACAACACTTTTTTTGGCACACTCGTGGGGCTCTTTTTCCACGGGAGTATACGACACCAAGGTTTAGGTGTTCTCCGGTCGTTGTTGATCATGCCTTTGTCTGCTGCTTCGTCGTCCTCGTCGAGGTTGCTGTAGCCCCATATCAGAAAAAACCCTTGTGATAATTCATTTTCTACGACAAATACTCCAACATCGCCATCCCTTATGCATTTCTCATCAGAGACTAGGTCTTTTGTCCCGATTGTGTAGTGTAGGGTTGGTGGTTGAACCAGAGGTGTAACACAGAGTCTAGGGTTTCGTTGAACGCTTGCAGATCGCTCTGTCAATGCTACCTGGATGCTGCCAGGTTGCGCCTCCTTTTCTACAAACGAAACTGTTCAAACAGAATTATTAGTGATATTACACAAGAATAGGTACAGGCATTGTAGAACCGACTTTTCGTGCATGTCAAGTTTGGCATAGACCCTATCACCTTCCCCTGCGAGTGGGCTTCTAATTGAGCAAAGGGCAGACCTTGATACTGTTCAAATACTTCATCTACCCCTTGTCTCCGCAGAACAATGCCTACTCTCGACTGATCCCTATCGAAATGGCAGTCGATAATGGCAACAACAAAGTGGTCGTCCGTGGAACTGTCTCCAGCAGCGTGGACGACACAGGGACACAACAAAGCCTCGATACTCAAGGTCTGTGGGTTCGTAACTGAAACTTTTGAAGAGGCTGCACCTTTTGCTTTAAGCCAACCAATACCACCACTATCTGCGTAATGCGTAGGATCTCGGTAAAACGACATTCCAGCGGATAGGTTCCCAGCAGTGGTCCATGATATCAAAATTGAAGGGTCCTCTGTATGCCGTATTATTTCTAGGAAGAGGCGATGAAAGGCCTTTTTACCCTCTCCGTATAGTATTTGCATATTTATATCAAAAAGACCCAATAGGCAGTATGCCATGTCCTCTACCCTTGTAGTCTTTCTAGCCGCTGCCCAAGAAAGCCGGGCTGCCACACTGTAAGATCTCAACATGGATCGAAGGCGGTAAGCTGTTTGGTGACGACTCTGGCGCTGCACGGAACCACGTGAGTTTGTTTCCACGTATTTCTTCCGTGCTAGGATAGGCTGGTTGATACTAGTGATTTCAGATATCAGAGAGGCCATCGAGTCTCTGTTACCAATATATCTCCATGTTGCGTCGTAGAAGACTACAACCTCAGGGGCGATGAGTTCCTGGAGCGTCCATCCCCGCTCGAACCACTGGCTAAGCGCAAACGCATACTTATCGTCCATATCGACATCGGATAGGTAAGCATAAGATACGGCAGCCTCTTGGTACCAGACAAACATGGCGTTGATGGCCTCGGAAAGCTCTGCGCTGCTTGACCTGTCAAGACAGCAAGTATCGGCCCATATGTAGTCAATTCCGTCGTAAAGAGCCTGAGCGCAGGCTTTCTTGATCTTTTCGGCGCCTTGAGTAAAGACTCGGTGCTGCCAGCCATCGCATACAGCCTCGTCAAAGAGAAGCTCAGCGTCGCCCCACCGATGTGATAGGACGGCGTATCGTGGGGCCGGGCCTACAAAGGACTCGAGGCGAAGAGTCTCTGTATTAAGGAGGCGCATGACTTATATCTTGCTTTCTGTGTGGTAATGAAATTCGAGAACCAGACGAGCCGGAAGTATCTCAAAAGTACCACCCTTTTTCGAGGTTATGACAGGCTAGCATAGACGGCAAAGTGGTGAAGGCAGAGAGGAACTGACTGAAAACCTGGAGGTAGCTAATGGAGAGAGAAGTGAGCCTCAAGAGGGCCATCAATATGTGACGGACGAGGATGAACACATGGCACATGGCAAGGACGTGGGTGCAAGACCGGACGGACGTAACCGAGCCGAGAATGCAACAGAAGGGAACCAGAGCACATGGCCTGTCTTGACAAAGAGCAACGACATGGTATGGCGCTAATCAACCAGAAGAGAAGATCGCTGATCGCTGCCGTGCAGTCCTGTTTTTTTTTTTTTACTAGGTTACTAGACTAGAGCCCTTTGTAATGACAGCAGAATTCTGCATCCCTTGCGCTGTTAGAGGTGCTTGTGACCTGACTATTAGGATTGGCCCTTGGCCCTTGTTCCACGGCTAAGCATGGCATGGCCTGTCGATGGGCGGCCTGCGGATGTGGTGTTCGGTGCCAGCACGTATCCTCCGAAAGCCAGTTTGGGCTATAAGAGTAGCCAGCAAAAAAAAATTGAAATGAAACGATCTCAGCGTCAGATGTACAAATTTCGAAGAGCTGCTCCGATGCCGTGATACGACAAGTCAAGTGTGCTGGTGGGTGTGTAAGTCTGCTCGGTTATTTTCCAAGACATATTTTCAGGCGTCTCCAAAAGAATGCCAAAAACTGAGTGTGAATATTTGGAGGAGGATACTGTCAGAGGGGGGAAAAAATGAAGGCATATTCATGAGAGCTCTTGTACTGATATTGCGGAAACACAGCCGGAATGGTATTGCTGCGTATTGCTGCTTCTATTCTCCATCTCAAGCACGAGCTGGCTGAAACCACCAAGTCGCACGTATAATAGCAAAAGCCCTTGACCAGACTCGCCAATCCAAAAGTCGAAGAGGAACTTAGAATTACGTTGCAACCGCGTTGTGTTTGTAGGTCACCGCCATTGCCAGCTCAGTTCAATATCAGGGATACCATATACACGATCCTAGCGGCTCTTCTTATAGTGCTCCCTCTATTGCTCCCCACATCGCGCCGGGTATTGAAAGGTAGAATAGTATGGACAGCCGCTTATTAGCGGCCAACATTTCCCCGTGTAGTTTCCTCTACCCACACTCGTCATTGATAAAAAAAAATCTGTGGTGGTGTGTGCCTTAGAAAAATTTAAGTATGGTCAGAATTCCACATATACTGTATGTCTGCTAGAATACCAGTGCGAGTGTCTGGATAATTGTGTCTGCCAGGTGGGGTTACCTATCCATCCCACTTTTTAATCCCACCCCGTCTTGACTGCAGACTGAACGATTTCTTTCTCGGTCTTCTTTCAACAGGTTCAGCTTCCTTTTATTTGTCCCAAGCCCACACAACAACTTGGCTCAAGATGGCTGCCCAGGTTCCTTCTGAAGCCCTTCAGGGCCTCTCTGGTATGTGTGTGCCCTCCTCAACCGTTTCACTGGCGCAAACCCTCGTTGGCTTACCCCCGCTACACCTGCTAATCATCATCGTCGACACCCCGCAGTGACCGAACCCTCCAAGACCCCCGGCGCTGCCGCTCAATCAAAAACTGCCGCCACTGGTGATGATCACGGCGGTGATGACTCCGAAGACGAAGCCGATGCTCCTGCCAACGATGCTACCGGTGCGTCCTCTGGTGCTGCCAAGAAGAAGAAGAAGAGAAAGCCCAAGAAGAAGAAGGCCACCAGCCAGACCAACCCTCCCCGAGTTCTGGTCAGCCAGCTCTTCCCCAACAAGTCGTATCCCAAGGGCGAGGAGGTCGAGTACAAGGACGAAAACAACTACCGTACCACCAACGAGGAGAAGCGCCACCTCGACAACCTCAACACCGAGTTCCTCACTGACTATCGTGAGGCCGCTGAAGTCCACCGTCAGGTCCGAAAGTGGGCGCAGCAGAACGTGAAGCCCGGACAGTCCCTCACTGAGATTGCCGAGGGCATCGAGGATAGCGTCCGCGCCCTCACCGGTCACCAGGGCTTGACCGAGGGCGATGCCAAGGTCGCCGGTATGGGTTTCCCCTGTGGTCTGAGCATCAACCATTGTGCCGCGCACTATACCCCCAACGCCGGCAACAAAATGGTTCTGCAGCAGCAGGATGTCATGAAGGTGGACTTTGGTGTCCACGTCAACGGCCGCATCGTCGACTCTGCCTTTACCATGTCGTTTGACCAGAAATACGACAACTTGCTCCAGGCCGTCAAGGAAGCCACCAACGCTGGTATCCGTGAGGCAGGCATTGACGCTCGAGTTGGTGAGATTGGCGGTGTTATTCAGGAAACTATGGAAAGCTTCGAGGTCGAGATTGACGGCACCACGTACCCTATCAAGAGCATCCGCAACCTGACGGGCCACAACATTCTGCCCTACAGCATCCACGGCACCAAGGCTGTGCCTATCGTCAAGAGCAACGACCAGACCAAGATGGAGGAGGGTGACGTCTTCGCCATCGAGACTTTTGGCAGCACCGGAAACGGTTATGTCCGGGACGACATGGAGACCTCGCACTACGCGAAGAACCAGGACGTCCAGCACGTCGACCTGCGTTTGAGCTCGGCCAAGAACCTGCTCAACGTGATTAACAAGAACTTTGGCACCCTGCCATTCTGCCGCCGTTACCTGGACCGTCTCGGACAGGACAAGTACCTGCTTGGAGTATGTTGCTCATGCGCATTTCACTGCTAAACCTTAGCAGTCCCTTGCTAACCATTTTACAGCTCAACAGCCTGGTCAACGCCGGCATTGTCGAGGCGTACCCGCCCTTGTGTGACAAGAAGGGCTCGTACACAGCTCAATACGAGCATGTAAGTCGAAACCGCTCTCCCCTCCCCCCCTTTCCCATTTGTACCGATGTGTCAGGTAACTAATATTAAAATTTAGACCATTCTGATTCGACCTACCGTAAAGGAGGTTATCAGCCGTGGTGACGACTACTAAAACCGCATTAACCTTGCGGTGCTTTGGTGAGCGTTACGAGATGGATTCTGAAATATGACCCTCCTCTTGTTTTGTGTTGTAGGGTAACCAAAGGCGGAGTAAATGAATGTGCTATGTAGTCTGAAGTTTGACAACGCCACTGAAATAAAACTCGCCCATTGTGTTATGAATATGTGTTTTCTCTATTTTTATCCCATTTACAGCGCGTAGTTGCTGTGTAACCAAATTGCAATATTGGCTGTGAATGCGATGGAGGGGCTGTGTTCTCCGCGCACCTTCGGCGATCTCACCTCTTCTTCAGTAGACAACCCAACCTAGTAGCAGCCTGACCTCTGATCCCCGAACCAAAATTACGCCGAAACAAAACAGGCAAGCCATAATCTTTATCAAATTTTGTGGTTAATATTATTTTTTCTATCCATGGATAAATAAAAGCCAATTTGGCCAGCTAAAATCGGACTTATAATAGCTTGAAAGCCATGTACCAATATCAGACTGCTATCATTATGCTTCAAGAAGCTGACCAGTGGTTAAGCCTCACTCAGCATCTCTAATAAGACCTAAGAGACTTCAACGGGCCTGGCAGAAGCAAGCTTATTAGTTGGCGAATCAAGCTGCCCCGGGAGGGACCCTCAATGTTACACCTCAGTATTTATGTGGTGTCGAGTACAGTACCAATGATATTGGGGACACGCATTGGGGAATTCCACTGCTTCTGCCAACATCTGCCCATTTCCCTGCAAGATGATCGATCGATCCTCCGAAGCATCGGCGCTGAAGATCCTATGCTGCCGTAGATCAAGGATCGAAGAGGTAAAAGAAACTTGTATACTACTGTATTTGCAAATCATGCTGGGTTTTGGATGACCGAGCACGATCCTTTGTGGCCTCAGATCAATCAATCAATCAATCGGCGCCCGAGCGTTCCCGTCTTGAGGTCAAAAGGCCTGTTTTTTGGAGCTTTGATAATCATTACACAGTACAGATTAGTCCACGAGCTCGCTCAATCAACCAACCTTCACCTTTCCCCAGCCTTTGGCCCCCACTCTTTCTTCTCCGGACTTTTCCTCGCAGTGACACTCAGTTGACCATTGCATCACTCGCCACCTTGTGGCGGTGCGAGTTCGCGGTTCGACCCCCCCCTCGCCCAGTTCTTGCTCTCTTCTGGAGAAGTGACAAGTGCGAACAGCGAAGGGGGGCCGGGGGATGGGGGGAATACGCATCCTGCGGGCCGGGCCAATCACATCGCAGCTGAAGCTCTGCCAATTCCGAGGCTTTATCGCAACTTATCAAAGGCCATGCCGCATCCGGTCTAGTATCTTCCGAATCAGGGTTGGCGGCTCTTGGGACGACTGAAGCCGATGGACTCCGAAAGGAGAGGAGGTGGGAGACCCGGAGATAGCGACTTTGATTGATTCACATGGTAAAAATTTGAGCACACGCGCCGCCCCCGGAGCCCAGTGAGTAAGTGGGAAAAAAAAAAAAAAAGGCGCTGGAGGCTTTAAACGTATTAAAGATAGAAAAAGGCCGCACACGCATTCTTGTCCACCCCCTCCATTGTCAAACCTGTGATCCATTGTTTCCTGTCGCCCGTTGTCGGTTCGTTAAGAGAGCTTCTTTCTTTTATTTTATTTGTTCTCTTTTAGATCGGTCCTTTCTAGACTCTGCTTTCCGTCATTGCGCACAGAGTCTCACCGTACCAGCTTCGGCTATCCGTGCTTCGTACCGAGAAGGAAAAAAAAAAAAATCGAGCCTGACTTTTTGACTCCCGGAGAGCTTCTTTCTCGACTACCTCTACACACGGGTAATCCTATCACCCGACATCAGCATCAACACCTTGCTCCTACAAAAACCCCCCACCGACGAGAGCGAACCCTATCATAAATTATTCCCGCACCTCTCTCTCTCTCTCTCTCTCACGTACATATATCCAAACGATCCATCCATCCTTCCAAATCTTCAGAAATGAAGGTCTTCTCCAACACCGTCACCTACAACTACTCCTGGGACGAGGTATCCTCGGCAAATTGGCGCAAGTATGGCCCCTGGAACAACAAGTCGGAGCACGTCATTGCCGTCGACACCATCTCCCGTGAAGTAGACCCCGAAACCGGCATCCTGCGCACCGAACGACTCATCACCTGCAAGCAGTCAGCTCCCGACTGGTTCAAGACCATCATGGGCAACTGCATGGAAGAGCACCAGGTCTACGAGGCGAGCTACGTTGATCCCGTCAATAAGACTGTTACCATGGTCAGCCAGAACCTGACCTGGAGCAACCTTGTCAACGTACAAGAGGAGGTTATCTACAGGCCCCTCGGTGACCACCAGACCCAGTTCATCCAGACCGCCAACATCACTGCCCTGTGCGGAGGCTGGCAGCGCATCAAGAACAGCATCGAGGACACCCTCGTGCATCGCTTCAAGGAGAACGCCGTCAAGGGACGTGAGGGCTTCGAGCGCGTCCTTGAGATGAGCCGAAAAGTCTTTGCCGAGGAAAAGGAGCGTCAACGACAGTTGGCTACTCTATAATTTCTGCACTCTCTGTTTTCGAGTGTCTAATTTTCCTCCCAACTACTACGAATTCATCACGACTTCCCCCCTCGATGGCTGCAATTTTTTTTTTTTTGCATCTCAACGAGCCTGCTCAAGGCAGCGCAAACACTCTACAATGCAAAAAATGACACAAACACACACCCATCCACCCACCCACTCCACTATGACATTTTTTGTTGCAACTCTACCTACGCGAATATAACTCACCTCACGATCACGAACAAAACACACGAGATCCTTGTACAACGGCGCGAATAAAAAAAGAGGGCGAACAGCGGAAAGGGCCTTGAATTTGAGCATTTACACTGGCAAACGGCGTTATAGATGGCTTTTCTTTTTTTCTTTCTATTTTTTTTCAACAAAAAGGTTATGGATTTTCTTTTTCAATCAAAAGCTTTGGAGTCACAGGAGGTGAAAGGGGGTGGCTGGCTTGGAGTGCGGGGAGAGGCGGGCTGGACTATCTTGAGGGCTTTTGGGTTGACCGCCAAACGATATTCACCTGGAAAGCCCTTTCCGTCCGTCTCTTGATTATTTTTCTTCAATTATTTTTCTTCTTCATTCTTCTCGAGGAGTTCTTCGGTTTATACCCACCCCGGTCTATTAGACAAGTCTTCGAGCGAGCAACACCATGGGGCCTTTTCTGGCAGTCTCTTTGTCACTCGATATTGCCTAGAATATGCTTCTCCTTTTTATATATTGATGATAGAGTCAAAGCAATTAGACAGTTACTCAATCAAGACGGAGGACGAACAGAGAACGAGACGAAAAACTTCTGGTGCCACATCTTGCTGTGTCTTGTGAGCATAATGCGACTCGTTCTGCATGAGTGAGGGTGACGATTCGCGATATTTTTTTATCTTGTGTAAATATTACGAACAAATGATGCCATATGGGACAATTACTTAATGCAGACTTGCATTCCTGATGAGCTTGCATGCCCCCCCGTACATAGTTACTACGTATATGCTCTAATAGTTTCGTCTTTTCTACTGCTGCATCGTGACGGAACAGCTCCCCTTGCACCAGGCACTTACTCGAAGCTGTCGTGTGCTACCGCATGAGAGCTCTCTCCCGCATAAGATCCCAGGCCCACATAATGCGGAGATCAGAAACATGCAAAATCGCACTATCGCATTCCCCCCCCCGTCGGGTTGCTGCGGGGTTTGCTGCTTTTTCTGTAGCCCGGCTATGTTGGAAGGAAAAAGGTCTCCTCAAGTCGGTGTACGGAAGCACGGCGTTAGGTTGTGGTGTGGCTGGAGGAGCGGGAGGAAGCGGGCTGACCGAGGATTTAGCTACAACACGTAAACACCTATTCGGTTACACAAATATTGATTAGCTGAACTCTTTCTGATTTAGCCGTGGCTAGTACACTTGCTGCACAACCCTCGGTGTCGACCGGCGATGGCTCGGTAACTATGTCGAGATGGTTGCAATGATACGTCATTTTCTTTGTGAACAACCCAACTGACCAAAATTTTGCAAGAGGGAGAGCACGCGATGGCGATGGAATTTGTTATTTGGTGATCTAATAAAGCTACCAATGATCCTTAAACCGGTGTCATGTCCCGTAGGCACGTTATAACTTGACTGAGAAAGCAGCGTTTGCCAAATGGACCAAGAGTAAACCGTCTCAAATAGTGAGATAATGCCCCAAGCGAGAATAATCGAAGCGGGAATAGAGAAGGGGAATATTCGGACCCAGATACGATACTAACGCAAACAAAGTTACATCATATCAACATCGTCATCCGCCTCAGGTTCCAACTTGGTCTTCTTCCTCATCAGCTCCTCCGCCGTCTCGAATTGTCGCTTGATTCCAACATCCGCCATCAAGTCTGCCTGTTCCTTGACCATGATGTCGTACTGGAGAGCCACGCACGCGTCGATACACTCCTGCCCAGAGCCACGGGCCTCCGCCAGTTCCAACAAGTCCTGACAGAACTGTGTAGTGAAGTTGGCCAGCCGGGGGCCTCCCACCTCCCAGCGTTGGACTGCGTTGACGGCGATGGTCCAGACCATGAAGGCCCGGTGCTGCAGGATTAGGGATTCGGTCTCGTTGAGACCAAGGAACTCATGCACCTTCAGGGTTGCATTCCAGATGGTAGTCATGGCAGGTTTGAGAGGTTCCCCGAGGGGTGCGTTGTTCTCCTCACTTATATCCAGCAGTGTCGAAGTGTTGACGAACTCGTAAAAGGCCTGGAGGACCATGGCCTCCCTGGTCATGCGCGAGATGCGAGCGAGTTGGTTGGCCACGCGGACTGAGTCGAATTGTGACCCGATGCCTTGGTCAACCACGGGCTGACCATTCTCCTTGTTGCCGATAAGACGATCGCGGGATTCCTAATCGTTGAACGCAATCTCCAGCATGGCACGGAGGACCTGCTTGTGGACTCGCATTAGGGCGACGTCCCGCAAAAGTTTGCCGAAGGTGTCCCCCTTGATGGGGTCGTGGTCAGCATCAATAGTGAAGGGCGTGGCTGTGAAGGCGATGTACAGCTCCCAGACCCGGATGAGGCACTGAGCGGCAAGCTCGCCATGCTTGCGAACAAGTGCGATGGGCAGGCCGTGGAGGCGGTCGGCGGGGTTCCTCTCGGAGCAGAAGGCGTCGTAGATTTCCTTGCAGATAGGCAGCATGGACCGCTTGGCAAACTTGTTATTGAGAGAGATGGCGTTGCGGATGGTGGAGAAGAGGGAGTTGTCGTCTTTGTCCACATAGGGGAGCTGGAGGCTATCAAGCCGGCTCTGCCAAGTGAAGGGGGTGTCAGGGAGCGCCAAGGCTTTGTCGTTTACATAGTCTCGTGGTTGGGAGACGACATGTCGGGCGGGTAGACCAGGAGGGCTGGAAAGGGGAGGAAATGCTTCCATCGTGGGCTGCAAAATATTGTGAAAGGAGTTTGTGTTGTGATGTGCGTTTGACTTGGGATATGGAAAGGCCTAAGAAGACAGAATGTGCGTTGGCGTTTGAAGAAAACGTTGACAGATCAGGGAGAGGTTTGCGGAGCGTGAATATTTTTAAGCGTCATAGTGAGCTCCAGACGGTCCTTGGTCTTGTTGCTATGGATATTGGTACATCTTTTTGTTATTGTCGTTGCTGTTATTGAAGGAAGTTGTGTAAACAATATTTCTATTGTTCGCCCATTCATGACACATTGTGTGCAGTGCGCAGCCTAGCTTGACTGCTAAACGATGTTGATAGGCCCGTTGTCCGTTTGTTCTCTAGCAGAATAGCAGCAAATAGAAAGTCTTTGAATGAAATACAAATGCAATAAACAGATAAGGGTATCAAATTAAAACCTCCACATATAGCACCCAACACCTTGATCTGACGGCTCAATAGATGGGGAGCTCCTTCACTCAATAGCCTCAAAGAAGGTTGAAGGTCATCATCCTGTCGTGATCACATCCACATCCAACCTCGCCGACTTCAGCTTGACCTCAAATCTGGTATTGTAGAGATGACGAGACAGCCAAGTAGTCAAACGGCAGCAATTGATTCCTGCCTGAATGATAAAGTCGGTTGTGGTCATTCATTCATTCTCTCCATTCAGGCCAGTGTTCCAGATTCAGATAAACTGGAACAACCCTAGTAGCAAAAAAGAAGGGAGGAAGAAGATGTTCCACGAATTAGCATCATTTCTTTGATGCAATGTTTTCTTTTTAGACCGATACAAGTACGTTTCTCTCAAGGCGCCACCACTTGAGGGCTGTTGCCAACAGACTTGTAGAGGTCGCGCAGCTCAAATTCATCGTATCCTCCCTCTGGAATCTCACCAACAACCCTCGCAGGCTGTCCTGCAATGATGGAAAAGCTTGGCACCACCATTCCTGGTGGTACCACAGTGCCGTCTAGGACTTTGACGTAGTCCTTGATGATGGCGAACTCTCCCACGGTGCACTCCTTGCCGATGTGTACATGGCTGCCGATACTGCCGGCCTGCACGATACTGCCTTGCCCGACGAAGACGTGGTCGCCCATCCGCAGAGGCATAAATGTCCACGAGCCTTTGTATATGCGACCAGGTGGTCGCACAAGCGCTCCACGCGCGAGGAAGCAGTACCGGCCGATGGAAACAGCTGTGGTGTTGGCTGGCGCAGCGCCAGCGCCGCCGCCTGCAGAGGACGAGGTGGAGGACGACGAGGGAACTGTGCGACCGAGGTCGCCTCGGATCATTACTTCGGGCTGAATAACCGTCTTTCCTCCAAGAACGATGTTCTGGGTACCGACGAGGATGGCTTTACGGGCGACCTTGTTTCCCGTCTCCTATAAGCGCCTCCGAACAACGGCGATGGTTAGCTTTTGCGTGCTGAAAGGAGGACGGGGGAGCTGTGGGAGGAGAAGAGGTGAGGCTCAGCTTAGCTTACCGTCTCGATGTAGTCGCCTCTGGGTGGTCGGCGCGACATGGCGGAGCGAAGGACGGTGTCGGGGTCCTTGAAGTCGGTGAAGATGCGCAAGCGAAGCTGGGCTCTTGGGGAGCTTCTGGGACGCGGTTCAAGCGTGGGGCCGGATTTCGGGTCGGTGCTGCGCACTTCCCCCACTACAAATGATCAAGCCCACCGTGCCGGCCAACAGTCAGAGGGCCAAAAAGCAAGGCAGACTGCAATCGACACAACTTTAGGGCAAGTGTTGGACGAAGGATGGCCAATTGAATTCCTGGTGTACGAGGTAGACTTACCATGGCGGCTGCTCATTCGCTCTTCTCGCATTATTAATGATAATATCCGGAAAATAGAAAAAGGATTAGAGATATATCTGCGTACGGTATCTTCCATAACTACGTCCCTGACGTAGCCACTCTGTAGGCATGCATACCGAATTTGGCTCATAGGTAGCTACATATGCACGTCGGCTACAACAACAGAGCTACCGGCCGCGCGCCAAGGGAGACAACAGCACAGCCAATACCAGTACTACCGGAGACAGTCATGGCAAGAAAATGCTCTTGATCCTGCCGTAAGCGAGCGCGCAGGACCCTCCGAACGGAATGGCTACACGTGGCTAAACAATGCAGACAGAAGCGAGCGAGGCCCTGAGGCCCCTCAAACGACCGCTGATCGATCCTTCAGAAGCAACTAACGTGGGGGAGGAAGCTTCTATGGCTTATTCTTGCAGCCTGCACTGTCAGCCCACGTAGCTGTCTACCTTGCCTAACTATACATGTGTAGTTGCAGCCAACACAACCAACAAGCCAATAAGTGTGCTTTGTTGGAGAAGGGATTTACAACCCAAGATGCACAGTAAAAAGAGGAAGAAAATATTGCCTCTTCTGGGAATTGGCTCAGTTCAGTTTTTGGGTCAACCGGTCCTGCAGGCAAAGTACGTATGCGAAGTCAGACAGCCTGCCTGCTTATAAGTCTACGAAATAACTACAGCACATCAATATTATGCAATACTGGTATTCTCTGTATGAACTTGCGCAACCCATACGAGTGTCAGCTTTGGAAGACATACACGAGATGCCAAGGGAGAGCGAAGCTTACAAATAATACGACGGGGAGGAAGAGCAAAGTGAGACAAGGAGAAGTGATACGCACCGTTGATTCAATGCCCAAGATATCTCCATGTACCAATTTCTCAACCAACTAACTTACATGGGAGAGGGATAGAACGGCATAGTTCTATGCAGACTGGGGAATAAGGACTAGGCTTCTCAAAAGAGCAAAGAAGAAAAAAAAGCGGCCAAATTAGCCCTCAATTCTTCCTCGTGCATCTTGCTCTGCCGTACCGATGCTAGCACTTCCATGCACGAATATGGATGGAAGGTACGTACGTACTGCATCGTCACTATCAGACCATTTTCTCCTTTGGTCGGGGAAAAAAAAAAGAGCTCAAATTTGCCCCAATTTTAGAAACAGCGTTGTTGCAGGCCTGGCTAATTAATACAGAACAAGCTAATGCACCCGTTCCCCCCTCCACTACCGCGGCCGCTGGCTGTAGGCAACGAACAGCCTATCTATCAAATCCAGAAGGGTGTCCTGGCCGCCTAACCCTCCAGTCAGCATCATGGCCGTCCCACCTTTTCAACGAAACTTCTTCGTCGTTGCCGCACCGTTTTGGGAATTTGCCTACCTTCTTTGGTTCAATTGAAGCCGCGTTGACAGTCTGTTTCTGATGATCGAACTAATGAACCAATGTCCCTCTTTCGCCTTTTTGGTCTGCTCCCCCATTCCATGTGTAGTTAGAAGCTATCACAAGCCCAGGATGACATTTTGCGTGTGCATGTGTCGCCGCCGCGGGCGTCTGTAGGCGCGCTTCCCTCCTCAATTGAACACCAAGGTACCTATCCAGCTTCCCTCTTTGACTGTCCGCGTGGCAAGGCATTCGGACATGCTGCCCCCGTGCGACTCTACCGTTACATACGTATATGATGGGTACGAGATAGAAATGATGCCAGTACTACCTAGCATGTGCAGCAGAGCCGTGCCGCTGTGCAAATGAGGCAATTAATCTCCCCTGCTGCCAGAAGAGGCTGTCTTCACACAGGCACGTACGTATCCGTACTCCGTAATCTGTAGCACATAGTATGCAGTATAATGGAGACGGGAGGCTCTTTTCTGAGGTACTGTGTACTGTGTACTGTGCAGCAAAGTGATATTTGCTTTTGAGGCCAAGTAGGACGTGGATGGGTTGTTGGGTTGTAGTGATGGTCCAGGCTTCCTGCATCTGGCGAAACAGTCCGGTTCACTCCTTGATAATACGTGCTTCACATCCGTGATGCTACCTCTATGAGGTATCTACATAATTGAAGGCTTTCATAATACTTTCTGATTTCCAATTCCAGGAAGAAAGCCATGTCGGTTTATGTGCTTGTTACCTGATTGCATCAGAACCGGATATAATCATGCGGCAATTGACATTCATTCTCATTGTCTCCACTGCTCATATCCTCTTCTTCTACTTCTTTCTGTTCTTGTTTTGCTCTGTGGGGTTGGGCAGATGGATGTGACCATGGGAGATCCTTGAGTAGGAGCAACTTATCCGAAGCATCCATGGATCATGATGGACAGGGATATACCGTCTTTGCTGCCCCCCGAGACGGAGAGATGCCTTCCGTTCTCCCATTGCGGTGAGGGTTGAATAGCAATGATCGGAGCATGTTTGCATCATCCCGCTTTTTTTTCTCCCCATGTCTTGCTCCAGCTTGCGTCTAATGTTTTTGCTCACCCGGCAGCCTGAACTCAACTAGGCGAGCCTGGAAGCCTGGCCTTGCAACCAGGTGGTGTTTTATCATTTTGTTGGGTAATTATGTTTCACGGCATGTTTTGCGCTGTTCAGTCGTTGGCCACTTGTCTAACTAATACAAAGGTTGTTGAGGCGAAAAAGAAGACCCTCATTCATGATGAAGACACTGTTAACATAGCTTCTAATTTATTTGTCATTTAATGTGGCTGAATTCATGGAAGCGTGAGCATCCGGATAAGTAAACGATTAGAAATTCGGCTCCAAATAAAAAAAAAAAATAAAAAAAATTCCCCAGTGTTGCGGTAAGCCTATGGATCTGCTACTCAGCGTCAGAAGTCAGTCATCCGCAGCCCGCGCGCTCGGATGCAGCCAAGTCCGCGTCTGCTGCGCCAGCTGGTTCATCTGCCAAGCCCATTTCAGGTGGGTGAGAGGGAGAGAGCAGCTAATTGAGTCGGCCCCCAAAAAGAGGCGACGCTTTTCTGCAGGGTCACCTTGTCAGTAGGATCGCTTGGCCTTCGCTAGTTTTGCTTCCTCAACCCAAATCCATACTATGTAGACATACAAGACCAAAAAAAAGGTTTCATTACGTTGTCGCAATGAGACAACGGGCCGAAGTCCCATCGAGACAAGAATGTGTCAATGTCAAGAAGGAATCTGATCGAAGGGGGGCTGTGAAGCTCTTTTCCCGTGACAACTTCATTATCGCGGGGAGGCGAGCAGACTAACAGGGGGCCAGTTCCATCGGCCACATGGCACATGCTTCCAACATCTCGTGAACTGATCTAGACGGTGGAAGCCTGTGTTTGTTTGTTAGTTCGTTCGTTTGTTCGTTTGTTTTCGTTGATCCTTCATCTCGCCCCAGCCTGGTGAGCCATTGTTTCGACAGGTCTCCATTGCGCTAGGGTCTAACATTCAAGACGGCCAGGTAAAGTGGAAAAATGTCTGCGGACTTCGCTTGAGTTTCAAAAGTTGGCAGACGGGACGAAACTGTACCTCAATCTGCAATTACTAGTATGGAACATAGAGCTGCTCAGACACTTCCCTTCCATTCCTTTTTCTCTTCGCTCTTTTTTCCATTCTGGGTCCGCACTGGCCATCCTTTTTTGCTTATTTCTGACCTTCAACTGGGGGGCCCCTCCCGAGGTGTGTCTTGCTTGTTTGCATCTCGGGCAAGGATGTCATCGCTGGACGGGGCCCGACATGGACCGCCCCAGATGCTCCTTATTCTTTCTATTCCGATGCTTGCTGCTTCTCTTTTCAGCAGAATTTCCCTTCCCAAGTACGGAAGAGACCAGACCCGACCCGGCCCAGGCGGTAGCATCCTCCATGGCTGAGTAGTTATTGAGATGGCCCTTGTCGAAGCCCGCGCCTCCTTGGGTCACATCTTTACAAATCGGTGCTTGGCGTAGATTACTACCTAGTAAGTTCCATCTTGTTTCCCGAGTGCTGACCACCTGTTCTAGCATGCGTACTTACTGTGTAATTTCTGTAAGTTTGCTTTGCACGGTGTGTAAGTTGGGTAGGTAACTAAAAGTCCAGGAGGGGACTAAATTATGGTCTGGTCTATCTCAAACTCGCCATGCTGTTGGGACACCCCGCTATTATACATCCTAAAATCTTATTGAATCCTTCATTCTCCCTTGAGGTACTTGGGCAAAGGTGCTATCTTTGTATCTTTGTACACAATTTCGTCAAACGATTGTGTAGTGTGTAGTGTGTAGATTAGAAACCCAAAAAAGACAAAAGTAAAAGGCGTAAAGGAAAAAAAAGAAAAAAAAGAAAACAGTAACAGGGATCTCAAGACAGCATGCTTCCTCTCTGCAGGGAAATGGCTGCACTCCAACCACCATAGTCACCACTACCACTATCACCGCCACCAAAACCACAGGGAATACTGCTACCAACCACCAGCTACCACCTAACCAGCCTGCCAACTTGGCTGCCAACCTGCCCACCAGCCAAGCTGTCAAACAGGCGTCCAACTGACCAACCAACTAAAGTCAACTCATCCTTGTGACCACCCACTCTCTCTTCTCGCTGACCTCTTCCCGCATGGCCAAGCATTCCAAAAGCGAAAAGGCACACACACATACACACACAAATTCCCCGCCTCTGCACATCAACCTCCCCTCGCCCCCCACCCCTGCTGCTACTAAGCGCCGTGGTGGGCACCCTGGATTTTTCTTTTTGGTGGGTTGGGAACACCAAAAAAAAAAAAGACCCAGATAGACATGGAGCCCCCCCTGCTCCCGGAACTTTCACCCAACTTTCCAAATCCGCATTACTGCGGTTTATTATTAGCTTGCCGCCACCAAGTACCTCACGTCAGGTACACACTAGCTCAGCTAGGTGCGCTACGGCTCTAGCAACCAACAACGCCGGACAACTTACACGCACCCACGCCTTGTGCAACGCCTGCTCCCGCTCCCGCAAGGGCCCAACTTGCCAGCATCTACTGTAGGTATATTATTCTGCCCGTCCCGTCCCTTTTCCTCCTTGCTATTTCCAGTATTGAGCTGCATTACCACATCAATTGAGCCTTTCCTCTTCCTTACCTTGTCTTGGTTGATCTCTTCCCATTGATCGACATACATCCAGCTCAAGCTCTTCTCAAGTCTCATCTCACCTTCTCGGGTCTCCTCAACCGACTATATCTACCTATACACACCAATCCTCCTTCTTATCTTCCCTACTCTACACATCCTCACATACCAATCGAGATGCTCTTCAATCCTCTTCTCGCCCTTGCCTCTGCCACTCTGGCATTGGCCTCGCCTTGTGCTCTGTCCACTCCCACTCTCCCATACAACAGTGGTGGTAAGTCCTTCACTCTCAAACCCACCATATCTCCTCATCTCTCGTAGAAAGTAAAGCTCGACTAACACGAAATTCTTTCAATATCTTAGGCACCCAACTCCCTTCTCCACCTAACAATGTTACTCTCAAGCACATCACTCTCGGCCTCGGCATCCAGAACTACTCATGTTCTACCGGTTCGCCCGTAAGCACCGGTGCCTTGGCGATGCTCTACGATATCACCAGATTCTACCCCAAGCGCCCAACCCGCCAAGCATTGTCGACGGATGACTGGGCTGAGCTTACTGCCACCGCGTTGGACTCCTGCGATGTTCCCCTCAACCTTCTCCCCTCTGGCGGCGCCGACTCCTCCAATCCCTTCACCGAGTCTGACCCCCTCGAGGTCTCTGGCCACTCTTTCCCCGTCCTCGGCCATCACTACTTCGATGCTGCCGGCACGCCAACTTTTGATCTCGGAAGCCAGGTCCTCAGTGCTAAGAAGATCGATTCCGTGCCCGCCCCCTCTGACGCCAATGCCGGCCCTGACGGCACCGGCGCCGTTGCTTGGCTCTATCTGGGTGACAACGGCAAAAGCATCGGCCTTTCTTACGTCTACCGCGTGTACACCGCTGGAGGCAACTCACACGGCTGCTCTTCTGCCGAAGACAGCACTGACAGCACTTCGTACTCTGCGCAGTACTGGTTCTATGGCTAAACCATTACTCATTGCCACTGCTGTTCACTTCATCTCAAGTCCTTCTTGGCTAAGAAGCAAAGGACATGCAAAGATGTGACTTCACAGCTTTGGCTTTTTACGATCGTTCATCTCCCTTCTCATCTTATTGCCATTCTTGTCAAATATTTCATCATTTCTTTTTTTTGGTTCGTCATTCATCTCGCACCTACGGGTTAAACAGGGTTCAACATTGGATATACCCGCGGCTTCTCAACATCCACATGGCTGATGCACGAGGTTGTTTTTGCCCACAACGCAATGGTTTTATAATTTTTTTTTCTTCTTCTTTCATCATGCATTTCGACGCTAGACTTGGGAAAATTCGGCGCGAGGTTCCCCTTCAGGCGTTACTGGGTTTGCTCTCGGAATCTAGAGGGCTTACATATGTGTCATTGGGAATGGGTGTCAGTAGCACAGGCAGGAAATATAAAATAGAAATAAAATATCAGAAATGAGTCTTATTCTCATCTTCGCCTACAACCTGTGCCTTGATGTGTGACTGTATGACATGGGAAAGCCTGCTTGGGGAGCGAATCGCAATGTTCACTCGCGCCCTGGTTGGCCTGCTTGTGACACACATACCAAATTAGAAAGCCAAGAGGCCAAGGAAAACAAAAATAGGACAGGCTCCGACGGTAGAAACGGTACGGTAGAAACGGTACCGCCATTACGTATACCGGGCGCGTGGTGAAATGAGGCGGCCGTGTGGGTGACCACATCATTTTCCATAACAAGTCCTACGGATATTGCTATCATCGCCCATTCCCAGCAGGACAACTGATAGTGAAACACGCTATTGCCTCGACCAAATCACATTGTGCACATATATATTTAGCAAGTCAATAGTTTTAAACATGATCAAAAAAAATATTCATCTCGTATCTCATATGAAAGAAGGGGAGGTGAGGACTGTAGCAGCCCTCTGTCTTGCCCACAGAAACCTTTTGCTCGACCGTGTGTGTGCCCGCTTGGTATCCAAGCCCTCACTTAGCCACCGGGAAGACTCTCAAGTCACAGCCTAGAATCAGCTTTCCCTTTTGACTGCGGGCACAAAAATTATCCAACTCTTTGCCCCTTCGCTCTTGGCCCCCGACCCCCTTTAATGCCCTCCCTCTCTTCTATGTATCAGAGAGCCTTGTATCAGTTCACCAAAAAAACAATGACGCTTTCCTCCCCGTGTCCATCTTATCTCCTACCAGCATCAAGTCCACCTGCAAGATCTTGCTCGAGACCATTGGCGTGGCCCATGTACTCTTGTGGTCGCGGATCCTCCGCCTTCCACTGGCTACCACCCTGGGGCATTGGAACTTGACCGGCAGCCGCTTGTTGTCCGGGAGCGCCAGGTCCGCCGGCTCCTGGTACGGTACGGACCATTTGGCGGAATCGCATAACCTCATCGAGGATCATGTTACGCATCTCACCGACATCCTCGACGACCTCAAAGTCGAAGTCAAAGGTGGTGGGGCAGTCAGGCTCGTCGGAGGCGTCGTGCCAGATCTGGAGGTACGGGTGCTCGAGAGCTTGCTCAACACTGATACGAGAAGAAGGGTCGAAGGCAAGCATCTTGTCGAGAAGGTCCAGAGCGTCGGGGTTGGCGTTGGGGAAGAGGGCGGGGAATGGCTTCTTGGGCATGAAGGGTAGGTTTCGAACGTACTCCTGGGCTCGAGGGGAGCCGATGCGGGAGAGTGTCTCCTCATTGGGAGTTCCAAGAATGTGAAGAATCTGGTTCAGCTGGTCGACATAATCTCGGCCCTTGAAGAAAGGTCGTCCACCCAAAAGCTCAGCAAGAATGCAGCCAACAGACCACACGTCAACTACAAGTGATTTAGGTTAGCAATAGCCTCTGATAGGGCTGCGCACCGAGAAGTGCCACGTACTAGCTTTGGTGTAGCTCTGGAAGCTAAGCATAATTTCCGGAGCTCGGTACCATCGAGTAGCGACGTACTCGGTCATGTATCCAGCGTTTTCCTCGGGGTCGACTGAGAAGCCTCGGGCGAGACCGAAATCGCAAATCTTGAGCTCGCAGTCGGCGTTAACAAGAAGGTTACCGGGCTTAAGATCGCGATGCAAAACGTTGGCGGAGTGGATGTACTTGAGACCGCAAAGGATCTGGTAGATGAAGGATTGGAAGTGAGCATCGGTGAGGGGCTGGCCGGAACGAATGATGGCGGCCAAATCACACTCCATCAGCTCTGCAGCCCAAGTCAGCGTCAATGCCCATGCCAAGGAGAAAAAATATACTGGGATCGCTACCAACCTTCGTAGAGGTAAGTCTCGTTGAAGTTGTCAGGTCGAGGAATATCCATGTCATACAAGCAGGTAATCTATCATTGCGCCGTTAGCACCCGTCAAGAGTCGAGTCCATTGGAGTTTGAGGAGGAGCAGAAGCAGGAGGAGAGGGGGAGCACGAACGTTGCGGTGGCCGCGGAAGTGCTGAAGTAGCTTAATCTCGCGCAGAGCGCGCTTGGCGAGGATCTTCTTGCTGAAGACATTGGTGACCTTCTTGATGGCGACACCTTCTTGAGACTGGTTGTTGACAGCAGCACTATTGAGCCCGACGAGGCGGACTGTGCGTCAGAATGGCGGGGTAGAAGCACAGGGAGAGGTACAACTGCGCTCACCAGACAATACCGTAGGCACCCTGTCCTAGTTCCTTGGTGACAGTGTATCGCTCATCGACAACGAAGTCCTGGTTGAAAACCTTGAAGACCTTTCTTCCCTGAAGATCGCCCATGATGTCGGTCGGGTGCGGCACTGAGGAGGCGGGGGGTGGAGGACGGGTAAGGAAAGTTGCAGACGGGTTCGGCCGTGATAGCGGGGTTGGCGGTAGAGTTGGGTAACGCAGAGGTGGGCGTTGTCTGAATGAGAGAGGAGGAGTCGACAATCACGAAGGAGGAGGGGGGGGAGAAGTTTATATCGGGTAAGCGAAGGATAAGGTTGGGATAGAAAAGTCTTCTTCAAGACCAAGCGCGTGCGTCGCGATTATATGTATGTTGGTGGGTTGGGAACGTGTCGAGGAGCAACTCTCAGTGGTGCTCTGCGCAGTCCAGGACTCCCAAGGACTGCCCAGGCCTCAGGGCGGGGATCCACAGCAGCCCGAGCCACTAAGACACCGCCCCCCCGCAGCGAAGTCACCTCTGGACTGGGCCTCCACTGCACCAGTGTGGCGGGAAGGAGCCAATCAGCACTCGCATAGCCCTGATGCACATTGTAGCCGCGCGACAAAGACCCTGGCTGCTTGGACAAAAATAGGAGGGCAAGTGACGGAAAGGGGCAATGTCATACTCAAAAGAGACATCAAAGGAAATGAATTCGCTGAGTAGAGAATGGTGAAGTCGTGTTCCCGTCGCTTGTGGTTGATGACCTACCTACTTTGGTACGTAGTTAGGGAAGCATCGTGGGCTGTGAGCATGAGGTACACAAGCAATTCCAGCTCTTAACCCGCGGGGCTGAGTGCGTAGTGTAGCACGCCGACATGATCAGGTCAGCACCAAGAGAAAATAATGGCAACGGCGGCGATTTCCACCATTCACTAAAGAGGGATTAACCCGAATCTGCCCTTCCCGTAAGCCAGGCGGTGTCGTTATGATTTTTTTTCTTTTCTTATTTCGTGCGGCAGAAGAAAAATGTTGGTTGGCCCGATATGAAATGGGCTGCCAAGTTGATGATCCTCAAACACCCAGCTAGCTTATCTGTTGGAAATGGCCCCCAAATACCCAACCTAACGACAAGCTCGGCCATGAAAGGGGACGGTCGTGTAGGGCTGAATCAAAGCTAGACCAGCGGTGGGCCCAGTTACATCCTGATGTTGTCGAAAGGTAAAAAAAATTAAAAATTGGTAGAAGCTACTCCGGTTGCGTCTTATGGAAGCTGATTGGCCTAGCCATTCTGACAGACGGGGGCTGTAGTTCCTTGGATAGAAGGGCCTGTTTGATTGGGGATTCGTAACCTGGACGTCGCAATCTCGACGCCCACCTATCACCCTGCCTTGATGCCCTTGTCAGGATTGCCCGCCAGAGCATGATTGAGATTGTTTCAAAACATTCGTCAACGTTCTTCTTGGCGGACCGCTCCGTACGGGCCGGAATAATGGTCCCTGGCAGATTACCATGCAATTGGGTCACCATAACCATCCCTCGACTCGAACCATATGCTCTTTTGAACTCAGTGACTTCCCTCCGAGAAAATATAGGTAGTCTTTGTATATTATTGTCTCTCTATTCTATCTAACAGCTCATCCTCATTACTCTTTTTAGCCCTCTCTGTAAATATAAGTGTTGGGTATATATCACATCTCTTGGCCACCCAGCTCTCCTTTGGCCCTTTTGTTCGCTAAGCCCCTGCCTGTTTATTGTCCAAGAACGTCTTTGATGAAGTTTTTGGAGAACCGCGAGCACTGCTCGAATGCTTTGGAGAAACCCTCATCGCCACCATAGTATGGATCGCTTACGATTTCCGCTCGTTTCCCGCCACTGAACTCGCCGAAAAGCATCACTTTGGCCTTGCTGTCTGGGTTGTTCTTTTGGAGTCTCTGCAAGTCGGATAGATTTGACCGGTCCATGGCAAAAATGTAATCGAATCGGTCAAAGTCTTTTGTCTGAAACTGCATCGCATTTGTCAGTCGCAAAATCGAATAAAGTTGTATGGGTGTAGTTTATGTGACATACGCGCCGAGCTGAGTGGTAGTAGTCGTCAATGCCATTGGCCTCGAGAGTGGCCAGCGTTCTGTCGTCTGGGCCCTCGCCAGCATGGTACGCGGCTAGATGAAGAATATCAGCATATGGTCCTCATGCAAAGAGGCCCTACGCATGTATTGAAAAGAGCATCAATAAACACCAAAAAAAAAGGAAATAAATGGAAACACAAAAAGAAGGCAAATCTGCCCTGACATACCTGTACCGCACGAGTCGACCATTGCGATCTTGTCCTTCAGCTCGGGCTGCTTGGCCAGGTTCTGGAAGATACCCTCTGCCATGGTCGACCGGCAGATGTTGCCAAGGCAGACAAACAGTACTGATATAGGCTCTGGCATAGCGAACGACGAGATTTGGCAATGAGAAACGATTTGGGAGACCGCGGGGACGAAAAACTCAGGAGGTTTGGCGACGGGTCGATGGAAGTGTTAATTTATCCCAGTATAATTTCACGCCAAGGTGACGTGACGGGCCCTGCGCGCTGTCAACACTTGCCTTCTTTTGACCCCCCCGCTATCATGGAGGGGTAGGCATGTGTTTATTACAGTATGCGCCGCCATGTGTACTTTACTGCTTGCACTGTATGCTCACAAGGAAGTTTCCGGTATTTACGGGAGTGGGGTGCTTTTCTTTGCATCAACAGGTACATGCCTTGCTGTACAGAGTAGATGGTACCTGTTGAAGAGTAGATACCCGAGGTACCTATGCATCATTGTCCAGATAGTACGTATCAACATATCGCCTTTTAGCAGTCAGGCTTCGTGGATCGCCCTTGATATTAAGCTTGAAGTGGAAAGAGGAGGTTCTCCTTTCTTCCAATCTAGCCACACGGGCCAAAAACCCACCCCCAAAAATTAAAAGAGAACAATAACAACAGCTCTTGGGACAGAAGACGTGGTGGCTTTGGTTCAGGACAACTGCCTACTTGGCTAACCCCAGCCCAGCTTTCAAGAACAGGGGCGCTAGGGACCAATTGAGAAGATGCCTCTCGTGTCTACCCAGGCATGCCCTGTTCTGATTCGCCCACCGTCGAAGTCCCATCTCCGGACCTTCACCAAAGAGTTGGTTGTTTATTTCGTTAATTTCTTAGGCCGAGACCCTCGTGCATATCATCACCCATTATTGTAATTTTATTATGGATTCAACAGTTGGTTGGGCTCCTGACTTTCTCCGCATTCAATAGAGCATGCAGTCATCAGGGACATTCTGTCGCTAACGATTCAGCTTTTGGTTTGATTTCGCGTGGTCAGGCCGTCCGGCTGATTTGTCATGATCTTCTGTTTTGTGCCTGAAGTTGCGACAAGAAAGAGGAAATTGTGCCTACTCCAACTACGAACATTGTAATTCTTCAAACTAACAAGTATTGGGATAACTAATTGCCCACCTTGATTGAGCCTGGCCTGCATCACGGATAACTGGGTAAGGTTGCTACATAGCACATACAGTAGGTGAACTGGGCATGGATATGATTCCGCCCAGAGTCTTCATATCACAAATCATGTTATCGGGCATATTACCAATCTATCGCTTCAACCACGGTGGTTGACAATAAAACCCATGGTCAAATGAGGTGCAGGCTCAAGACGCCAGCGATCGACGTTCTTCTTTGTGGTTGCATCATATTGCCGATCAGCAAAACTTCCACACACGTGCAATAAGTGAGTATGAGTATCAACCAAGAAGCTAGGCAGATCAACGCTATAATCTTCCGAGAGGCAACGCCACTTGACAAATGAAGATAAATCAGAGATGATCCCTGGGCAGGAGAAGCGAATGGAAGCCAAACCATAAGTAGGAAGATATCAGAGTGGATATCTACAGTAACGCACAGAGAGGAACGCTACTTGTACCTCATCTCTCTTTTCGGATTCACGGGCCTGGCTTCCTCAGAGAGCTTCCTTCGCCTAATTGACCCAAAACTCATGGGAAGCCCCAAGTGATTAATAAGCCGAAAGTCGGCTTTTTGCAGAGTAACTGGGTAATTGTCCAGATCTCTATTGCAGAGGCTCAGCGCTGGAGCTCAGGTCAATCGACAACAAGGGACACGAGATAACCCAGGTTTCATGACGAAGAGAGCTAGAGACAACGGGCTTTGTGTGAAATGATCTCGGATTGATAGAGTTGATGGGGCTCAATTAGAATGACCTATTGATGCGTTTGTCGATCGCGTTTGTGGAGAATATCAAGATTGTTGGATACTAGGCCAATCCTTGCGAGGTCAATCGATGATGTGGCGCTGGATCTTTCAATCGTGGACGCAGAAGCATTGCCGCTCCCAAGGGTCTATTCGCATCATGCTTTAAGGGGGGCTTGAAACTGCGAGAGGCATAATTCGCCACAAGCCACAGAGGTAACTCAAACGTTGCCACTCGAGCTGTTGAGATCGGAGAAGCTCTTCCACGAGACGTGCACTAAGAAAGCTTTTGACTTGGAACATTCACGAAATGACTTGGGCACCAGGCGTGCTGTTCATACACCGTTTTCATTCCTATTTCGTGCGATAATTTTGTGCCTATCACAAGAGAGGAGATTCCACACGCTTCATTTGGAAGCGCTCCATTTCGTGCATAGGCACGCTTGATCCGATTTTCTTCCCATCAACGTCCAGCCAGATCCAGCAAGTATCCGTCAGCCAGTAATTCTGCTTCATCCTATCCCCAAATGACTCCAAATCGTTAAAACAATCATTGAGCGCCTTGCTAAAAGAAAAAGAAGAGAAAAAAAAGGTAGTAGTAGTAATACAGTAAAAGGGTACAGGGGCAGGATGTCGTGAGTATGAAAAGAGGTGGGACATTTGACAGTCCCAAATACAAGTCCATGATTGCGCCGTGTCCATCATTCGTTGTTACAATTGAATCATGCCGTAGCTGTGTAATCAAACAAGCTGTCGCTGGCGTTCCCTCCGTAAAGTCTCGAGTACGCTCATGACGCCGTTGTTGCGTAACCGCTCCAGAACAAGTCGCATTCCATCACGGCTCTTGTAAAGCTGGTCCTGAGTTTTGGTTGACGCAAGGCTCTCGATGCTGCGCTGAATGCCCGTGGTGCCCCATCCGCCCACGATACCAGAGAACCAGCCATCTTCTTGGGCCTGTCCCAGCTTACCCCGGAGCTTCTCTCCTAGCCTCGACTTGAATTGGACCATCGTTGTCACATCAGTCTCTCCAGAGTTCTGTGCATCGGAGGGAACACTAAACTCCTGCTTCTCGGTCACCGACAAAACACCAGTGAAGTTGAGATTGCGGCTCTCGGATTTCATCCAGCCTTCTTTGATATCGACGACACTTGTTTCGAGAATATACGATGCTTTCTCTCCAGCACCGCCACCAGTCACGCTCTTGGGAAGCAGCTTGTAGATCGCAGCGGGCATGCGGCTCTTCTTTAAGTGAATACGCTTGGTGTGGAGGCGATTGGTTTTGGGGTCGATATAGCTCTCGATGGTGTCGGTGCTCAAAACATGGGAGGCAAAGGGATTGAGCTGGGGAGAAGAGTAGCGGAGGAAGAAGGCGAGGGTGACGGTCGGGAAGGGATGAGAGTAGGCATGGTTGGTGGTGTGAGTGAGAACCATTGTTGCGGTTTAAAGGCCAAAGCGCTCGCGAAAAAAGAAGACAGAAGTACCGAAGAGGCACATCTGCCAATTGAGTCGATTGTCGGGAGAGGCAAAGACGCAATAAATGCAGTCTAGGTCGACGAGCTCAATTCAGTTCCCTCAAAATCTGAAGGGAGCTGCTCTGAGACTCGGATCGAGATCTCGTTGGAGGCGATTGGTGGTGGTTGGTTAGAAAATTGAACCGGGGAGCTCGGCTTAAAAAAAACCAAGCCAGTAAAAGAGAGCTCGGCCGAGGAAATCGGAAAAGGAAAAAGACTCGCAGCTATGTCGGGCCGCGAGAGAGAGGAAGGAGATGGAGGATACGATGAAGAGAGATGGCGATAAAGAAGTAAAAATGGAAAAGGGAAAAGGAAGATGCCCTCGCGACCTCGACAAGCCTTGACCTTAACCCCGGGAGGCAGTACGAAGGCACGGTACGTGAGGGGGAGCAGGAAGCGGGTGTGAGAAGACGGAGGAAGTACTCCAGAGGACGGATCAATCATATCGGATGATTTGAGTGCGGTGCTAAAAATCGAGCCAATTAGAGAGTTTGCTTTCACCGCTACAAAGCTCCTGGTTGGTTGGCAGTGAGGGGCTACCACGACACTGTCGGCTCATCGGGGGGTTGGAGTGCGACCATCAGCACGTGATACCAGTGTTCCTCCAGTTCCATCGATGCACCGTCAACACCAAGAATTCGCACAGCAGCGTCATCGATGTTTCTTTAGTAGGTGGTGCGAATGTGCAAAACGTGCAGTATTTCGTTATTGGCATCCCTGCATGAGTCTCGTGACTCTCCACCGGAGCCGCATGAAGTATGACATTGTCAGATCTCGGAGCTTTCTTTTGCCTGTGCACCCACTTCCGAGTCACCTTTCTCGTCCTATCAAGATTCGAGATCATGAGTTCCTCCTCAATAAACATACCACATGTATCGGTATCTGCCGAACCCTTGATGCGACCACGATATAGTCCTATTCTTTAGTGTAAATTATTCTGTCTATTCATTACATCTAAGTGGCCTTTAAATCTATAACAAAGAAACGATCAAACGCCCCCGGTTCCCTCTGAGATTAACTACACTTATGATACAGTATAATACCAAACATCGCTACATAGCGATATTTGGAACGCCAATGACACGCTCCACATGAACAACATCGCAAAGTTTGGCTTGGCTTGGCTTGGCTTGGCTTGGGTCACCTCCTTAAATCATGAACTCGGCCTCAGCGAAGTGCTTCAGCACCAAAAGTCCTTCGTCAAACGACGGCTTGTCCATACGTACAATGATCGCCGCATGACTGTGTCGGTTGTTGTGAATCCATACAGGATACTTGCGCCAGCCCACCGAATCAAGGCTATCAATCATCTTGAATTGGTGCGGCGTCAGGGCAAGAGTAGGTTGCGTGGAGATTGAAAGCCGACGCTCCCTTTGGAGCAAACTCCGGTCTTCGGCATCTAAGTCTTCATCCTCTTCGTCCTCTGTACCCAGGTACTCTTGGTTCTGTGAGTTGTTGAGGGCTTCATAGGCGTGTTCGACTTCCTCTTGGATTTCTTTCATCCAAATTGACATGCGATATTCCTCAATCTTTAAGCCGCTCTTGCCGGTGTCATGTAATCTTATTCGGTTGGCACTGCGTATCGTTTGTATGACTGCGTTGATAAGGAAGGCAACGATGCCCACAGACAGGATGAGAGCGATCTTCAACATAAAGGGGATGCGCTTCACCCATTTCAAGATGCTAGCCGTAATCGTAGACCAAGTTGCCGGTCTCTGGACTCTGGGGCGGGCGACCGAAGGGTTCATTGGGTCCAAGATAACACCCTCATAGCCTTTCAGGTAATTGACCTTCACTCTATCCATATCGGTGTAGGGATCTGTCTTTTGGATACCAGTGGTATAGTACACAGCGCTCCTATCGTTGACGATGTTCGTGTAAAGCGCACGGCGCTTGAACTCACGCAGACCCGACATAAAAATAGAGTTGGGGTCGGCTAAGACAGAGAGTAACGGGCGTTCGGTATCGCGGAATTTATCAATCATGAAGAGCTGTCGTCCTGAAATGGACAAAGACCTGGCACCCAACACATTCCAAATATGGTTGATCCAACCTTTGCGAGGTGATCGAACGCCGAGGTGGGGACTGGCGAAAGTAACAAAGTTCTAACATCACTGCGTGAGTAACTAGCCTTGATAATGTATTGTCTACGAACCGTTGGAGGACGGGGATTGATGCTACTGACCATGCACTTGACAGTGTTGAAAAAGCCTTTTGCGTAGAGCAATCCAACGGCATATCGAGAAATCAGACCTCCGAGTGAATATCCCACGATGCTCAGCTTTGTGATCTTGCCGCCACGAGACTCGATTTCGCGAATCTCAGCCTCAATCTCAGCACAAATGCGCTCGCCGCCGCGATCGATACCATCGTATGTGAAGTTACCGCTGTTCTGTTTCGCGAGGAGGATATAGAGATGGTCGTGCGAGTACTTTTTTCGGAGCGCTTTCGCAATGTTGCGCATATGGTTAGGATTGCCCCAAAGCTATATGCGACCAGTGTCAGCCATGACGTAGCCCAAGAGTATTGGAGTGTCCAGGGGTTTTTAGGGGGGAGTGTCTTACACCATGGACCAGGACGCAGAGATGGTCTGCCTGGGCGCTGCCGCCGGCATACTCTTCGGCGGGAGCAGACATGACAGAAGAATGGAGGACACGAAAGTCGACTAAAGATGGCCAGGCTCGTCTGAGAAGATAATTATGGAGTGACCAAGTTGACGAGGCACCTGGAACGGAGGGGAAAAAACTGTTGGCCTCTATCTAGGTACCAACGTATTATTATACTACTATACTAGGTACGCGCGGTCTACCTACGGGCCCCGAAACACCCCAAATTCCTGCAGCTCAACCGGAGTTTTCGGGAACAAGAGTTGCGCCCCGGTGCTAGCTACCAATGGTACCTTGGTAGGCAGCTAGCCACAGCACCGCCACTATACATAGTATGTAGAAATTACGTCTTTATCGGAAAATGGTTTTCTGTCCTATAACTTCCTTGCCGTCGGGGCGATTCAAAGCCGTGTCCGTGTGCATGGACTAAAATTGAGACGAAAAGCCAACAAAAGAGGTAGTTTTAGCACTGAGATCTCGAAATTACCGTGGTAAATGGGAACGGCGTGATCATTAATCTCAGCTAAGAAACACAGATACTGGTCCCCTTATCATGGCAAACCGATTCATGCGTTTTCCCAGCTACAATATTCGAAACACTTCTCCCCGCCATCCACCATCTGCATAAATACCCCACGGTAGGTGTCAACATTCCATTAGGCGTCAACGATGTCGTGATCTAGTATTATTTGATACCTAAATCAAAAGAGATTGTCCACTCTCCCTGTGGCCTGTTAAAAATCTGGCCATGCCTGGGCTCTACGGCTCCTCTTGAAGAGTAACTTCTCAGGCCGTTCTCCCGTTCTAACACCCCTTCACTTATACAATCTCTACCCCCTAGTAGGCACCTACTGCGCTTTCAAAACGGCAGATACATAGGCTGTTAGGGCCTCCCCCCTGCAAAATGATCTCTGGCGGGGTTCCCGTGTGTGCGGGCCTTCTCTCGGCTGTCAAAATAACCCTCTACGTAGTACCGTACGGAGCTCTCAGCTGCCCAGGTTTCAACTTTTAGTGGTTCCCCATTAATTTAATCCCCTAAAGTATTAGTGCCTCAGGCCCTACGATATCCAGATTGCGTTTATTGACTGCCTTACCCACCTCACTTCATGAGCTGGCTCTTGAGGGAGGCTGCATCATTGCTACATATACATGAACAGCACCACCAATTCGCCAATCTTGATGCACTCTAGGGCTCTGAAGGCACCATCTATCTCCTTCTTAATATCAACTACTACCTGCTACAGCTAGTATTTCTGTACTCCATCGTGCAGCTCTCTTACCAAGACACAACGTGGGAGGTGGCCACCCAGCCCCTTGGCCATCCTCTCACCCTGCCTGAGCCCATCGTCATTTGCTATTGTTTGAACTTTTCTTGCTCCAGGCCACATATTCCATCCCGCTTTGTCAAATCTATGCTTAACACACGAATAAGGAGCCTTCCCAAGGAATGAAATCAAGTCAATCCTAAAAAGGACATTTGCTACACCATGAGTTTCTTACTCAAGCATATTCCTTGCCCTGCAGGCAATAAATGCACTGCTTTTCACTGCATTTTTGGCCATGGAAATGATGAGTCTCCTGCTAAGACTACCGCCGATGCTCCGGTCGCCAGAGATAATGTTGCCCAACAGGGTCACCTAGAAGACAGTCCAGCAAACGAGGATGGCCCTCGGAAGCGTGTCAAAACAGACCCCGTATCGAATCCAGCCCCAAAGACGGCGGATAATGGCAAGGCATCGAGTTCGACCTCTACTAATCTACAAAGTACGAAACGACCAGTTTCGCCTCCACCACTGAAACGAAAGCTTCCACTCCCAGTGAAGCATCAGCCTGTTCCATCTGCCAAGCCCTCTGCTCCCGCTGCGGGCAGTCAATCACGTCCCTCGCCAGCTCCCAAGCCCTCCCAACAAAAACCCAAGAAGGTTGAATCACTCAACCCTCGTTTACTTAAAAGCAATCCTGCTAGTTATGAAATCCGTCTCCGTCTGCTCAAGATGCTCAACTCCGAGTTTATGCGTCTCAATACCGAGGTCAAAAAAGCCTCCAAGGATGGAGACAAGGCTCTCATTCTATCTGACCAAGATCTCATTGTGCGAGCCTTAGATAAAGAGGAGCATACTGCCATACACAAAGCAGCCGTCTATCCCAACGTCATGAAGAACATGGTAATGCAGTACAAGCGGATGAAGGTTGACGAGTGGAAGACGGAACGCAAAGAAGATATCAAAAAGGCAAAAGGGCAGAATGATGCTCCGGAGCCTCCCAAGAAGCTGGAGACCGGGCTTACTCCCTTACAAGAACTTGAAATTGCCAGGAGAATTCTCACGCCCATTGATGATCTTTCCGTTCATGGTTACGTTCCTATCATACCATCTGATGAGGATATAGAGAAGGCAAAACAAGGTGTAGAGGCTTCCAAGGGGTGGGAAAAGTGTGATCGTTGCCAGCAGCGCTTCCAAGTCTTTCCAGGTCGACGAGAGGAGGATGGTGCTTTGACTTCAGGAGGCTCCTGCACCTTTCACTGGGGCAAGGCATTCTATCCATCCAAAACGCCTGGAGATCAATCCAGGAAGCCCAAGAGGTATCTTTGTTGCGGACAGGATGTTGGGGATTCCGTCGGTTGCTACACAGACGACCATCACGTTTTCAAAACGACAGATCCCAAGAGATTGGCATCTGTCCTTAATTTTGTCGAAACTCCAGAAAACCCTCTTGCTCCAACTGACCGCGCCGTAGCTTTTGACTGCGAGATGGGTTACACTGTTCATGGTATGGAGCTCATTCGGCTAACTGCCACATCTTGGCCAACCGGGGAAGAGCTCCTCGATGTTCTAGTTAGACCTATCGGAGAAATTCTTGACCTCAACTCCCGATACTCGGGTGTTTGGCCTGATGACCTTGCTCAAGCGGAGCCTTGGACTGGAGAGGACGAACTGGAGCCCACTCACAAGGGGCCCGGGCAAGAAGATAGCGAGGATGGCGAGACTACGCGTAGAAAGAAGACTCCCAAGATCGTCTCTTCGCCCGAAATTGCCCGCTCCCTACTCTTTTCTCTGATATCTCCCAGCACGCCGCTTATAGGACATGGCCTCGAGAATGACCTCAACACCACTCGCATCGTTCATCCCACTCTCATTGATACTATTCTCCTCTATCCGAGCCCGCGCGGTCTTCCGGGTCGACTGAGTCTGAAGCATCTAATGGATGTCCATCTCGATCGAAAGATTCAGCAGGAGACAGGGCCGAAGATGCTGGGCCATGACTCAGCCGAGGATGCGAGGGCAGCAGGAGATCTTGTTCGTCTCAAGGTCAAACACAAGTGGATGGATATGCAGATGGAAGGATGGAAACTCGTAGATGGGAATTTCATGGACCCAAAGAAGAACGGTATCAAAGAAGGGAAACTAACAGAGGAATTTATTGAAAGATGAGCCATGATAGATAGGGCCCAGAGGATAGCGAGCAAAGCACATTAATTTACTATTTTCTGATACAAGAAGAGTCATGCCATCTCCGAAAAAAAAACGAGTCAAACAGTCAAAAGCTCAAATATCTCGTAGCTGACTACATCTTGAAGAGCAAAGGAACTCGAGTTCCCCGCCAACCCCATCATATCATATAACACGGTGGTCTATCATTTTGTGATTAGCTTGGGATGCATCTGGACTAGCAGTGCTAGGAAGAGTCATGTGGACAACGAACATACCGTTGTGCCTCGATAAGAATGATAGTAAGGGCATGCAAACCTATAAGTTTGTAAGATTTCTTTTGGTGTATACCCAGTATGTACATTATTCGTGTTGGACTCTTGTTGGAACTTTCAATTTGGAGGACTACTCTTAAATTGGGGGTTTCCAAAGACGTAGAATCTTGCTCTATTTCAATACATAGGCAAACCATGTCCTAATAGGTATTCTTAAGCTTTTCTTTTTTTTTGGTACGAGTTTTCGAATGAGCTGAATTGTAACATTTCCTTCTTCCTCTCTTTCAAGGTGGTTGATAATGATCAGTACTGCACTTCGTACTTTGGACTTACACACACACACACACACACATACATACAAACATACATATATATATATATATATATACCTCTTCTCTCACTGTTCATTCAGCTTATAGTAGAGTGCAATAAGTTGGAAACAGAATTTGCATGCACATTCTTCAACGGTCTGTTGAGAGACATCAGGGAGCCTATCCCTATACACATACATCATTTCACAAGAGCAATAGAAAATTCCAGAGACGAGACAGAACTCGAACTCATATTCCCGTTCATAACATATCCCTTTCTAGAAGTACATGGTTGGTACATGATGGGATATTCTCATCACCAACTATAAGTGGGGAGTGTTCCCAAGTCCAATAGATTAGCTGTGGTATACATGTTTTTCCTTTTCTTAAGCCTTGCCCACCGCCAACAAGTACTGGCCACCCTGCTTTCCACCAGGCAAGTATGCCACATTGGGGTTGCTGGACAGAGTCGCCGCAATGTCCCTGCTCGCCTCAATCTTTCGGATCTGGATGAGACCATCGCCAGCCTTGGCGATGGCCTTGCTGATGACGTCGGCACTCTCAGACTCACCCTCGGCTCGGATGACGTTGGCCTGGCGCTCCTGCTCGGCACGCTCGACAATGAAGCGAGCTCGCTCGGCATCCTGCTGGGCAATCTGCTTCTGCTCGACAGCCTTTGTGAACTCGCGGCCGAAGGTCATGTGAGTGATGGAGACATCCTCGAGAGCAATGTTAAATTCAGAGGCACGGCGGGTCAGGTCGTCGCGGATACGGTGCGAGACAGCCTCTCGCTGTGTAATAAGCTCGGCAGCGTCGAACTGGGCGACGATGGACTTGAGGACTTCGTTTCCGATGGAGGGGAGGACTCGCTCATCGTAGTCCACACCAAGATTCTACATGGCCCGTTAGCATCGGTGGAACAAAATGCAGAGTAGCTGGTTTCGACAGAAAGATGGACTTGCCTGGTAGATCTTGGGAAGAGCCTGGACGTTGGGACGGTGCAGCACTCGCAGCGTCAAGCTAACCATCTGCAAATCTTTGCTACCGGTGGTGGTGGCAATATTCCTTGGCTTTGTCCGCACATCGAAGATGATTGCTCTCTGCAGCCATGGGACAAGGAAGTGCGTGCCCTCATTGGAGACAGTCTCCTTGACACCACTCAAACGATCGAAGATGACGGCACGAGTGCCACCTTTAACATCGTAAATGGCCTGGCTGGCAAGGAAGACACCTGCTGATGCTGGCACCGCCATGCGGTACATCCAGTTGAGGGCCTTTGCTACGCCCGCCATGATGAATATTAATCGCGGGGTGGGTTCTCCCGGTCTTGTGGTGCAAAAGAGTCTGTGTTGCAGGGGGCGCTGCAAAGAGGTAGTCGGGTTTGTCGCTGGATGGAGAGCTGTCGGGGTCAACGGCGATGATGATTTGAAGCTCTTTTGCAAGGCCCGACTACCTCCGCTCTCAAAGTGAGCGGAGAGCGGGAGTGGTTGTGTGCGTGTTGGCGCTAAACCCAATCGGGGAAGCTCGGATGATGGGGGAAGCGTCTGCCATTTTGAACTTCGTCTCGGGAACAAATCCTGACCTTTTGCCTCTTGCGCATCACCGAGGAATCCACCACAGTCCCCCGTTGCAATCCGACAAAATGCAGCCCACGCAAGCTCTCCGATCCCACCTCGATCCCGCCCGCGGACAGTACGTTATTTCTCTTGCCAGGCAAGAGGGCAATTGGTTGGAGGCGTTTGGCGACGTGCGGCTTTTCCGCCAGCTGAGGAATGCCGTCAAACATCTCACGCCCTGAAACCCGAATGCCCTCCTCCGCCGTCAATCGCGATTGAAGCTTGTGCTAACTGATAACTCTAGCTACCTGGGCAACTGGGGCCACTTCGGTATGTGCATTCTTCAACAAGACTCGACTGCATTGCGCCGAACGACGGACGAAAGGGATTGATAGCCCGAAGAGAACATTTGCAATTGAATCAATCCATCGCCATTGCTCAATGCATATCACGGGAATGCACCCTTTCTCCGCTCGCGTCGACTCCAAAATTGATCACCTGGAAACCTTGTCGAAATCTCATCACGAATCTTGTGTACTGACAATCCACAGGTGGTGAGAAGCAGCGCGGCATTGTCACCTATGGTCTGTCTGCCAACCGACAGAACCCCTTCCATAATGCCTTCAACGACGCCATCTTCAACACTTTCCGCCGCACTAAGGCTCAGATCTTCTTCTGGGTCCCTCCCATGATTGCCGGCTACTATTTGATGGACTGGGCCACCCATCGGTAAGTCTCTTGGTCCTCCCTGCCACAAACATTATCTTCAGAATCCAGTGGACTAATGGCCCGAAGCAACCACTACTTCAACTCCAAGGCCGGCCGTGCTGAGTTTGGTGATGAGGAGGAATAAATAGTTGGAGCGAAAGTGAACGGGCAGGAAGCCTTGGAGAAGAAACAGTCCTCATGACTGAACTGTACATCATTGCCTAGACTGGAGGGACGCAATAGACAATTGTCGCAACATTTCGTTTTGTCATCATCTACAGTTACACAAAACATCTCAATTGCCCTATTCACATCGTGATACTTGTGGTCATCTCATAGGTAATTCAAACATGTTGGCATTGGCCTTTGGAATAGCCTTTTAGCATTATTATGCGCTCACTTTTCTGTAATGGACTATTGCCGGCCCTTGATTGGACTAAACGGTTTCTCCCGATCATTGTCGTATCACGTGAGCAGACGTATCCCTCCATGCGTGCAGGCAGCGGAACCGGCACTATGAAAGGCCGAAAATGGTAAGTGGATAGCTAACCTCACCGAAAAAAAAGTTTGGTTGGCAGAAAAATTTCGAGGTCCCCCCGGTGGAAGGTACAACAACCAAAAAAAAGACTGCATCTTGCGACTAACCTACCGTCCGTCCCAACCAACCTCAATTGGCCTTGTCAACGCGGTCCTGTCGATCCAAGACCGAAGATATCCTTCTGAAACAAATAAACCCTTCCGTTCCCCCCTACAAAACACCGCAGCAATGGCCGCCGAGAAGCCCGATAAGAAGGAGAAGAAGGACAAGAAGCGCAGCGACGAGTCCGGCGTTGGCAAGTCCCGAAAGGATAAGAAGGACAAGAAGGACAAGAAGGAGAAGCTGGCTGCTGCCCTTGAGGAGAAGCTCCAGCAGGATGTCGCCAAGGTCGCTCCCGCCGTCACCAAGGATGAGGAGGACGACTCCGAGATGGACGAGGACAAGGTCGAGGATATGCCCCTTGAGCGCACCGTCGTGTCCTTCGCCGTGCCTGTCGCAGATGAGAAGGGCATGAAGAAGATTTACAAGACCATCCGAAAGTGTGAGTTTCGCGCCCAATTTGTCAAATTTCATCTCCTCATCGTGTCCAAAAACACGCTGCTAACCTCGACTCCCTACAGCCGCCAAGCACAACACCCTCAAGCGTGGTGTCAAGGAGGTCGTCAAGACCCTCCGCAAATCTCCCCCCTCCGCTCCTGGCTACACCTCCTTCCCTGGCGTCGTCATCATCGCGGGCGACATCTCCCCCATGGATGTCATCTCCCATCTCCCCGTGCTCTGCGAGGACCACAACGTTCCCTTCATCTTCGTCACATCCCGTGCGGAGCTCGGTGCCGCAGCCAAGACAAAGCGTCCTACCAGCGTCGTCATGATCATGGAGAAGGCTGAGGGCAAGAAGGCTAAGTCGGTTGAGAAGGATGATAAGGACGATGGTGAGGCGTTTGGCGACAGCTACGCTTCCCTCGTCAAGTATGTGCAGAAGGAGTACTCCAAGCAGGCTACCTGGGTCAAGGGCGAGTCGTCGAAATAAAGGCGAGGATGGACGATGTTTAAAAACACCGGGTTTTAGTGCAAGTCAGGAGGAAGCAATGCGGGGAGAGAAAGAAGCAAGGGCCCTCTAATTAGAGGCTCTGCGTGTGTCGAGTTGGTTGTGGAACGATCTGGGTGTACTATACCAGAGGTTTGGCCGACAAATTATGGCCGAATGGACTTGGCGGCGTTCAGGTATTTATTGCAATTATAAAATGGGAAAGACATGATTTCTAGAGTCCTCGCTAGAGCTGATTGGATTCGATATCAATGACAAGTGATTTGTACTTCCAAAGAATCTCTATCTCATTACATTCCGCCGCAACTTTCATCTTCAGTTTTTCACGCGTAAACAGGTTTCATCGTCAACTTGGGCATTAGATCAGTGATGTTTGTTCAAGTGATGTTATTATCATAGTATTTAGCCAACGAGCCCATTGGAAACTAAGTGATACACTATATATGGCAGCCAGAGGTGAAGGACACGAAGTCATGTAAGTGGAGAAGCGAGGGAGAGGTCATCTTGTCATTCGCAAAAAAGGCAATCCTCCAAGTCACACACACAACCCTTCAACCCCGGATTGGGAGTTTATGCTTTCTTTTCTCCCCCCCAACTTTCTTTACTCAAATGGGTTGGTTCGGGTCCCCCACCAAGTCAAGAAGACGGAGAGACCCAGTGTCTCGACGAGCTTGGCCGCGATGCTGACGCCGACAGTGTCAAGGGGACGCCTCTCAACAAAGATTTGAGAGATGTACTGTTTTTGTCATATGCAAGGTCAGTTAAATTCTTTTTTTTTTTTTTTGGTTTTCCTCGAAGCATGCATGAAGGAAGTGAGAGGTAATACGTACACCTGGAGCAGCGGTAGCAAAGAAAATCAAGCTTCCCAAGTAAGCAGCGCCCTTGTAGCTCAGAGTGCCAGTGGCATTGATCAAGGCGCCGACGCCGTAGCTCTGCAGGGCGGAGCCGATGAGCGAGGTGCCCCAGGCCGCAGCGGCGCCGCTGGCCTCCTTGGAGCGGATGAACTCCTCCTTTGTGTTGGAGAGCTTGGCACGCTGATAGGTAGCGCCGAAGATAGGCGAGAGCACGGCCAACTCGACGCCGTGGTTAAAGGCGGTGCCGAGGGCGATGGCGGATGGCTTAACGGCGGGGAGGTCTTCAAAAAGGGCAAGCATGTCAGTATGTGGATAGTTCAATTATTGTTGGAATTTGGGAAAAGGAAGGGGGGAGGGAGAAGACAAAGAGAGCAAAGCGTTTCGAAATGAAAGGCAGAGGGGTAATACTGACAGTGCAGCGACATTATGTTGTATGTTATAAGATGCCGAGTTGGATATGTTTGATATCGGGAGATCTCAAAGAGTGATTGATGTAAGTGAGGATGATTATTTGAGATTTCTTTTTTTATTTTCTTCTCTTGGTTGGATTTGAATCAGGAGATACAAAGAATTAGACCAAAAGGCAGTACACATGCTATTTGTACTTCCCCCCTCGGACTTCTTGACACATTTGTTCCTCTCCCTTTCGTCACTGGATCTCGATGAGCCCGTGGCTTGCGCATTCGGTGCTGGTGCTGGCTGGTCGCTCGCGGCACTGTCGTCACCGGATATGATGATGTCACCACTTTTTATGTGTGCGATTGCCGCGTGGGTCGGACACGGACGACTGTGGCAGCGGTTGTGAGTTTGGTACCGAGAAAAGGCCTCAGTACTTTATTTCTGCTGATCGAAACCATATTACAGTTGGGTACCTCCACCTGGCGAGATACTTATTTTCTTAACAACCAACAAATCCACCACCCCTACGCTTCAGTGGGGTCGACAGTGCATGCTCCGTAACTCGACTGCACTAAGGTTGTGCTGCACTCAGTAAAAAAGACCAAGAAAAACTCAACATGCATGCAGTACACAGTAAACCCAGGCAATCAATCAACCAAACTAGTACCTAACCTAAGGTACGAGCGAGAAGTAGGAACAGAGCAGGCCCCCCAGCAGGGACATTAGTGGGTGTCATGATGGGGTCACGGCGTCATCCTCGCATCCCCCTCCTCCACCCGTTTTTCTAGCTACCTAGTTACTTGTTTTCTAGGAGGGTTGCGATGCTATGCTATTCTGCCCTGCACAGTACAGTAAACTAAGTACAGTACGCAACGAGGTACCTCTCGGGTTCGTCGCACGATCCCCCACTGTCTCCTTAAGCAAGGGGAGGGGGGGAAAGCTGTCAAACAACTGTCAGGAATGTCTCAGACTGGGAGCATGTTGATGGGGGAAGAAAAAGGGCCACATGCAAGGGGCACAAGACCCAACCTCGAACAGTATCGTGGTTGGTCGACTGAGAGAATGCAGCGGAGATATGTCGGCGGTCTCACACTGCACTGAAGAGAGAAACAGAGACAGAAAGAGAGAGAGAGAGAGCAAATGGCACGTGAGCCTGTTGGGAGTTGCCGGCTTCTGAAGAAGTTGAAGAACAGAAAGAAGAAGAAACACATAAAAACACAGAACTTCATTTCCAGTTCATCTTCAGCCTGAGGAAAACCCTCTTGGCGCACAGTTGCTAAGCATGTATTCCGCTCAAGATATATCCCCCGCCGTCTTTCACAATACCATACACGCCTGCCATACATGGCAATCCAAAAAAAAAGAAAAAGAAAAACACCATGTGTTTATCAGTACACTCGAGGGCGGAGCGCTTCATGTCCTATACCATATCCCAGCTCTCTCCGCCTCTCGTGGCTCCCTTTCCCTCCCCTCCGTGCGCGCCAAAAAAGGAAGAAAAAAAAGAAGATCCAAAAAAGACCTCTCATAAGCCGGCTGTCGTTCTTGTCTATCCTGGGTCATTCACATCTATGCCATGTGTTGTCCATCCTCACCCCCTCGCAGTGCAAGCAGCGCTCGCACATCGTGCACGTATTGGAGGCCCTCCAGTAGTGGTACTAGATGCATCAGATCGGTATCGGTCGGGTCATTGATCCAGCCCTGGATCGGAATTGCGTTGTCTGCACCCACTTGTCAGTCACCAAACCCACAAGATATATACAGCAAGCCGTAGGTAGAATATAATTACCTTGATGGAAGAGGTAACTCAACGGACTATTGTCCAGTATCATCACATTACTCAGGTCGGACTCGACTGAGCTCAGATCCTTGATGAAGGCTCCTTGTCGGAATGTGCAGTGCTGCCGGTAATACCGAGCAGAAAAGAACTTTCTCTCCTGCTCCAACCAGTCAATGACTGGGTCCGCGTACTCCTGAACCGACGCCGTGAAGACAACCAGATTATACCACTTGCATACCCGCCGCAGGAATTCGTCACAGTAAGGACGCTTGTTGACCCAATACAAAATCGGATGCTGAGGTCCAACGGCTGTCTGGCCCCCAACTACATATGTCGTATTCAACCGAACTTCCACCATGTGTCCTGTGCTCATCCTACCGCCCTTGGACATGGAATGAATCAGCGTCTCATCTAGGTCAAGTATTAAAGTCTTTTGCTTCTTGTTCGTTGGCTCAAGATTAATATAGGATGGCTGTCTCCGCGGGATGAGCGGCCGTGGAGGTGCCGGAGTCTTTGGGTATTTCGTGAGGGCGGCAATGGGGGATGTGGGTGACTTAAGATGGGAGGATATATCGCCGCTCCCTAGCTCGCTTGCTTTTGTCCGCGCAACAGCGGACTGAGTTTTCCTGTGCTTCCGCTCTCTCAAGTCTTCGTCGCTATTGAGCTTGATCCTAATGGATCTACGGGTTGGCGTGGTTTCCTCCACAGGCTGCAGCGACTTGGACCTTGCATGTCGCCCAAGACTTCCTGGTCGAGACCCTTCCGATTCCGATTCCGACGACACGCCCGACGATGATGTCCCTGAGGAGACAGCAGGCCGAGGTGCTAAATTTTGGTACCCTGACGTTCGCCCATAGCTATCTTTTTCTGAGCCAGAGTACGACTCGCCCTCCACAGACTTCCCTGTCCTAGAGCTACGCTGGAGACCAAACAGCTTGCCCAATTGTGACAAGGGCGCAAAATAGCCGTTCTCGTCGTACAAGCAAGCAATGAGGTACACCCCAGGGGAAGCTAGAGTCGCAAAGACCCATCGAATGGAGCTTATGATGCTTGAAGCAATCCCACGAGGCAATGAATGCCACCAGCTACTTCTTTTATTGTACTCAGCAGGATCGCCAAGTAGAGGTGTCTCTTCGTGCATAAAGTGCTTCTCGGAATCGAAGCGCGACTCGTCAAAGGTATCGTCGGGGAAGGACTCGTTAACGTGAGAGGGTGCCCTGTCGTCGGTCTGGTCATGTGTGTGATCTTCGGAGGCAATGCCGATGCCAATAGAGCTGATACTATTAGATCGCGATTGGGTGGGACTTGGGGGAGGTGAGACGCGAGCCGTGATAATGTTGAGGGAGTTCATCGTGACGGAATCGAACAAGCCATGAGTCATGGGGAAGAAAGGCGACTGTCGTCGAGGAGGTTGATTGATGTGAATAGGAATTAGAATATTCGATCAAGGGAGAGGATATCAAATGGGGCCGAATGAAGGCGGCAATGGTCGGCGACAGGGCAATGCGCGACCAGACGGGAGAGCAGAGAAAACGCTTGCGCAACAGGTTGGGAGAATAGAATGGGTTGGGAAGAAACGAATGTCAAGTGGGCGGCATTTGGTTATGGGTTGATGCGCACAATCGGCTTCGTGGAAGAGGCAAGTAGATGGGGGTGGTGAGCAAGGGCTCGGGATCAGAGGATTTGAGAGGAAGAACGGCTCAAGTTCAGAATCGCAAAAAAAAAAAAAGTACGGGTTATGGGATCGGACGGAAGACTGAATACGAGTGGAAAATGGGCAACGGAAGATTGAACCGGGAGAGGGAGAGAAACGAAGAGGTAGAGGAAAGGATGAGAGGTAATTCCCCCCCAGTTCGCAAGTAGAAAAGGGTCCCAGTGGTAGATGGTGGAAGGGGAAGATTCTCTCAAACAGACGGAAGAGAGAGTGTGCAAAGGGCGAAGACGGGAAAGACGTCTCAGCTTGTTGGATTTGTGGCGTTGAACCGAGCCTCAACTCGAGCCTTGTCGACGCACCCCCAAAAAAACGATTTAGTGGGCTCCCGCTGGCTTGTAGGCTACAGACTCAGACTCAGGGTGCGGAGAAGGGGCCTAGTATGTGGGCTATGTGTTGAGGACAGACAAATCCGACAATCAGAGTTAGGCAAATCAAGCAAAGACTGTGTGCGTGTGCGAGTGAGAGAGACGGTGGAAAATGCAGTGGCCAGAGTGAGCGAGTAAGGGAGGGGTGAGATGTGAGATGAGTGACCAAGTTGGCGTCTTTTTTGGCAGATGGAGAGCGGGAACAGAAGCGGCAAAGGCGCCTGGGTGGGCATGCAAGAGCAAGGTTATTAGGATCGGGGACCCCCAAATGACCACATGCGAAGAAACACAATGGGAGTGGTTCCAGAGTACTTCCTTGCTCTACCGATACAAGGGGTCGTCGCTGGACCTGTCCTGTCCTGTCTTGTGCGTGCTGTGCTGTGCCTTGGCTTGGTTGGGTTGAGAGTGGAGGACCGACCGCTGTCGCCGAGTGGACGAGTAGACGAGTGGACGGATGATGGTTGAGCGATGGTTCACGTGTTGGGGAAGCGCCATAAAAGTAGCATCAGGTGCCGAGCAGAAGACTCCAGACTCCCAGCAAGCCCGGAATTGCTGGGGTTAAGTCGGCTTCTTCCATTTCTTCCAGGGCACCGTCTTTGCAGGTGCACGGCTCCATTCCTCTGACGTTTACATAGTACTACTTATGTACGTAGCCACGCCGCTGTGATGTAGATGCTTATGCTGTAATTAACCTGCTGCTACAAATGTACAATTGGATTCCTCTCCAGATTTTCAGACAACGGTCAAGACAGGCTCATCAGGCCGAGGACAACTGACAATCTACCAGCCGAGGCGCTAGACAGACCTGCATGCCAACGCCCAATCAATAATTAGTGCGTGCATATACTGCCTGGGTTCCTTGATGCTGTCGGATTGTACTCAAAACCCCCCCTGCTGATCCCGGAGGGGCATAACTGCAGCACTCTGCATCTCTCTGCATCCATCTCTGCGTCTCTGCATTGCTGCATCACTGCGTGGCGTCTTCTCAGCGGGCCTACTTCTTCATCACGCAGCATTTCGCATGTCTCACTCTCCCAACCCCTCCCAACTGAGAGCATGATCCTCAGGTACCAAGGACATCCGGTAATTAAATGGTTCACCATTTTAGCGGGCGGCTCCAGACTCGTAGAGAACGCGCTGGATGGCTCTGCCTGAACGACCTACGTAATTGCGGCGCTCAGTGGGGGGTTTTGTTCCCCTCATTGTCGAACTGAGGTCCGCTAAAGAAAACCCTCTGGACACGATGCACCTCAACGAATATGGGCGGAAATAAGCGGCCACCCCCTCCAAAGATAGGCAGTTACCTTCTTTCCTCCCGTCATAGCAATAACATCATGTACAGTGGCACAGTAGTAAAGGTTTGTGGCCGTATTAGGAATTCCTCATCTACTAGTTGCAGCACAATTTCATACCACGTGGAGTATCAAAATCACTCTTTCCTATCATGACATATGTATGTATTTGTTTCCATACTGTTGAGGAGAGAGCACAACCCAGACAAATAAGAGGAAAATCTACCCGAAGCTTCCACTAGGGCAATTTTACACTCACGCACCCCCCGACATTCTGCAACGTCTTTTTTTTTTCCTTTGCCCGTTTCGAATTATTGGAGGGGGGAGAAAGGCTATTCTATGGCATGCGAATAAATGCAGCCTTGAACCACTCAATTCAAGTTTACAGTACTCACCTATCATCTCTAATGCCGCCAATGCAAGTCTGACTCGGGGTTTTCGTGTCAGCTATGGCGACAGCGACGGTGAGCATCGCTCACCTTGCCTGAAGTTGCGGCCTAGGAATTTTAGCGGGGGTGAGGATGTCTTACACACCCTATATATGTACCCAACTGAATGAATGAGGATCCTTTCCCATTTGTTCTCGTGGCGAGGGCATTGTCCTCTCACACGCAAAACTGATTGGCTCATGGCCAATTATCCAACATATACGGAGTACTTTGGTATATAGGGATGAGTTATTGACAACGAAACAAGGCATTGATACCCAATACTTACAGCATCTACAACTTTGAGGGAAGGATAAGAACGTCCAGTCCTGAGCGCTCCTCTGCTCACCAATCTTTACTCGCTTCATTGAATGAAGCAGCATATCATGTATATATGTTGTTGAAAGTTACAACCGAGAGAAATTTTTTTAAACTGTTTTCTTTCTTCGCCAAAGAATTTCCTGCCACTACATGAGCATGGGTGTTGGGTTTGCATTCCAGTTCCGAGAGCGCTGAACGGCAATCAGGACATCACTGATGGCGCCGCAGAACGGGAAGGCTGCGGCTGTCCCACACTCACTAACCCCCATTGGCCCCTGCTGCGGGATGGAGACCTCACTGATAGGCCCTTGTCCACTCTCCAGTGTTGAAGTGCGCGCCAGCTAGGTCCAACCTTGTCGGCGGGTGGCCGTAGCCTCGCGCATTGCAAAAAATGTGTGTTTGAGTCACCGATTTCAAGAGAGCCGCAAACACATCCTCACAGCGCAACTGTACGACATCCAAACAAAACGGGTCCGGCTACAATATAAACGCGACTCCCATAAACCATCAGCTCATATAACGAATCATATTTCGATCCCTTTATCACCGCCTCCTCTCGATTCCTTACCCATACCAAGGAGTGCTTTGTAGAAATCGACACAAAAAAAAAGTGCCCCTCCTTCACCCCGCCAAGCAACATCCCACTTGGCTTCGAGCTCGCACAAAGCTGAAGACCCGAGTCCGAAACCTTCTCTCAAGATGCCCCCCGCTCACCCTGCGGGCTATGCGCTCGATCTCGAGAAATTCTTGAAATCTATCAAAGGTCAATCGTTGGAAGCCTCCGTCGAGAGCCTCATCTCGTGAGTGGTTTCCTTGATCCGTCCCGCTTCTCGCCCGGTGATTGACCCTAGGTTTTCTATATAGCCTCCTCAAGCGACGCCAAATCAAGGGCCCTGAGCCCTGCGCCGTTGCCACTGCCCACATCCTCCTCCAGGTCGTTGCCCGCGCCAAATGGCACGACGTTGAGAGCCTCATCGACAAGGTCTCCCGCACCGGCCGTCAGCTCGTCGAGGCCCAGCCTAAGGAGCTCGTCATTGCCAATATTGTACGACGAGTCCTGGGCCTTATTCGTGATGAAGCCGCCGAGGATAGGAACGAGCTTGCCAGCGAAACGCCTAGCGAGGCTCAGATGACACCCACCGACATTACCTCCCCATCCGCTAAGTGGCCTTCTTCAACACAAACCAAGCCCGATTCAACCGACTTCGTTCCAGCTCTCTCTCGGCAATCTACGGCCCGGCCAGGATTGGTACCTTCTTACAGCTCTGTAAACGTGCCTAAAAGTCTTTTCCACTTGTTGTCAGTATCGGGTCCCAATGACGCCGAGCACAGCCTGTATGGCTCTCCGCTGGCCACTTCAGGAGCCTCCACGCCTTTACGAAAAGCAAACTATGCTGAGATTCACTCACTGAGATCAGAAGTCATTGATGGTATCGAGGAGATTCTGGACGAGATCAGCCAGGTGGACGACCAGATCGCAGCCCTCGCCGACGTGCAGATTCATCCCGGGGACTATGTTCTCGTTCACCAACCCTCCCCGACCACAGAGCGTTTCATCGTTCGGGCTGCTCAGAAGCGCAAGTTTACTGTGTTATTGGCCCTCGCGCCTCCTCGGAAAGGGCAGGCGGAAGTACAGCACGCGTCGTTCCGTAAGAAGCTCACCTCGGCTGGAACTACCGTCATCAACGTCATGAATGCAGGTCTAATGGCTTACATGTCGCGAGTGGACAAGGTTGTCATCGGCGCCCACGCCGTAGTTGCTAATGGAGGCGTGGTGGCCGATGCTGGCGCCGCCGCTGTTGCCAGGGCAGCCAAGGAGCAAGGAAATGCGGTGATTGCGCTTAGTGGTATATACAAGCTGAGCCCGGAGATTCCTTTCAATGAGGAGTCTCTGATCGACTGGGCAGCTTCTTCAACTTTTGTGAATTTCGAGGACGGTGCCATGGTAAGCAACGTTGAGGTCCGAACAGCCGCCACCGAACTGGTTCCGCCAGAGCTGATTGACACATATATCACCAACCTGTAAGTTGATAAAAATCACCCTGGTATATGTTAAACTTGAGACATTGGCTTACACGAACCTGAATAGGGGCACGCATACAAAGGATCACCTGTCTACCTTGATTGCGGATCATTACAAGCAGGAGGATGTCGACTTTCACTTGTGGGACCAATGAGGGAGCAACGTACTTGTGCAGGCATTACATGGAGGGTTAAGAAAGGAAAGGAAAAGGGGCGTTGATAGGTGACAGCGGTTTATGAAAATTTCCGAATCAGGCATTTGGTGTAGATTCGAAAGATGACACTTGATACTGAAGCCTTCATAATAGGGTAGCCGTCCGCCTACCTTTGTGTAGGGTATATAAAGCATCAGGGAGCGTGCTACGCAGTTATTGGAGGTTTTGTAAACTGCCGGTACTAACAAAAAAAAACAAATATGCAACAGCTTGTTCTTGGACAAGTTGTTTGTGCTTATAAGTACAATAAAGCGAAGAAAAAAAACAGTCTATGCACGACGAGTATATCAAAAACGGTTACAACCCAGCCCAATCGCCTTGTGACGTACGTCCGTAGATGGATGGCGCTAAGAAGTAGGTACCTAGATGCAGTGACTGTTACGGAGGTATTTGCAATTTGGGTTCTGAGGCACAAGTACGGAGTACCTACAGTACGTAAGGTAGTCGATTAAGCTTACTTAGCTCAGCCTTGATAACGCCGCCAGCCTTAGTGCATTGCATGAAAAGAGCGGAAACAAAACAAGCTGACATTCAAACGTCTGCCTAGAGCTCGGTACAGCATGATGTGACGCCAGCTGCTGTAACGCGTCGATGTCCGAGCTCCCCCCTCAACTTGCCATTTGCCATTTGACCATGAGAGGGGGAGGGCGCCCACCACCCACTGCCAATGCCACGCCATCCAACCCTCCAGGAGGGGAGGCCTGTACCTCTGCGCTCCTCTCAAGGGCGCATTTCGCACTCGGATCTCCGGCATAGCAGCGACAGCACTAACAGGGAGGCAGGTGGCCTCCGCGTGCTTCGGCCGCGTAAGCAAGTAGCCGAAAGAGAGTCAGAGAACCCTGGAGGACCCAGTCATAGGGCTGGGAATTGCGAATGCGAGCGATGCGAGCTTTGCTGTGGTTGAAGACACATTTCCCTTTTTTGCGCTGGTAATTGCTCTTCTCTTACGTAGATGCCCCGTTGTTGGTTAGTTTGTCCCTTGCTAGTAGGTCTCTGTTCAAGGTCCCCGGAACTAAGTTATTAGCTGGAGAACAATGGAGTGCGTGTGAGTGTGGTATCATGGCGAGATGAGCTCGCCATCCATTTAACTTATAACACCCATTCGTACCCTTTCGCACTCAAGCTTGTGCGTCAACCTGTTTTGTTTTTATCTTTTTTATCACTCACGTAGAGCGAAATGCAAACAACTACGAAGACCTTTGGTTCCTCTTGAAATCACTAGGTATCTATACAGCAACTTACATCATATTGCTCTTTGTTGGTTGCCCCTTGTCCTATGGGTCATAGCATAACCAGCACTACCTACCAACACCTTTCTCTCTTCCTCACCACGCACACACCATCATGACTCCTACATCACCATCGCAATCAACATCACAACCCACCAACAATATGGACGGCGATGCGAATACTCACCTTCGTGTCACCGTGGACCACGACGCCCCTCCACCTCCATATTCAGAAACAGACATCTACTCCAACGGCTCCGTGGGAGGCCGGTCTCCACGCTCGCCTGCTGTTCCAGCCTTCACTGGCGACGACGCTGCCTCTCGCATCTCATCATCTTCTACAACGGCGGATGCCATCATCTATACGCCGCCGCTCACACCACAGACTTTCTCAAATGCAACTACTTTCGCCGTTCCTCCTTCCCCCAGTGCCAACTTATACTTCAATGACCGCCCCGCCATCCTCCCAGTTACGACTAGAGAGCCATTTATCTACACCGTCTCCGTCAAGCCAGGATCCAAGGCTGACGACTTACCATATCCTGCTGACTGGGCCGCGAGCCACGATGTGACGCAGGCCGACTGGTCTACGTTTGTCAACTTTCTCATCCCTTATCACGACGCAGAGAGCAATGAGGCCATCATTGGCGAAAAGGTGAGCGAAAAGATGACAGAAAAGGTCCGCTCCGAAGATGTGGAGGATATTCGTGGTTCCAGAACTCCTACCGAAGCTACCCGCAGCGTCAAATCGGTAGGTCAGACCGATGACCCCAGCGAGCCAATGCGTCGCCGTGCAGAGATCGAGGCCACCGTACGGCAGTGGAACGATGGCTTCTTTGCGCCGCGCGGCGTTCGTGTAGAGCTGGAGCCCCAGGTCAATCATCAGGATGCTCGCATGCCAGGTGCATGGGACACAGCCTTTGACGGGTCTCCTGCTACATCCGGAACTGCGGCGGCGGGACCGTCAACGCAGCCGCAACCGCAGCCGCAGGGGAGGGGACCGGCAGGAGGATGGAGAGGCGGATGGGGCGGTTTCCGCATCGACAATGAGAGTGTGAGGTGGGGAGACAGCATTGTCGCCGATAGCAACGGGCTTCGCATCGGAAGCTTGGTCATGGATAACAGCGGCATCCGCATGAATGGACGGAGCATCGGTATGCAGGCTAGACCTGCACGTTATGGCCGGGGCGGGCCTTGGAGCCACCGGGACCGTCACGGACCCGGCCGCGGTCGAGGCCGCTCCGCTGGGCCCCACCACCGCCATTCTCGCAGCCGATCTTCCTCCGTTTCATCGTCGTCATCATCTTCATCCTCCGACTCAGATGCTTCCGATGTCTCCTCTATCGGCTCGCTGCCCGACTACGACGACCTGAAGGACCAGCAGCTCCCTCTGTACGTTGAGCGTCTCCAATCATGGAACGCCCACCCAGAACATGTGCGCACCAAGGCCGACGTCAAACAGTTCCGCGCCGAAATCAAAGCCGCCAAATCACAAGGCGTAATTCAGGCTCTCGCCGCCGCAGATCGAGCTGGGTTGAAGGCCCAGATCAAGGAGCTCAGACACCAATGGCGCGTTCTGAAGAAGCAGCAACGAAAGGAGGTCAAAGATCTGAGAAAGGAACGCCAACGAAGGAGAAAGGCTGAACGGAAAGAGAGGAAACAGCAGAGGAAAGAGATGAAGAGGGCGCGGAAGGAGGCTCGTCGAGGGCATCGAGGACCAACGAATCCCCATGTTCACGTCCCACCCGTCAATGTTCCAAACGTCCACATTCCCCCTATCCCCAGTATGCCTCCTCCTCCAGTTGTTGGTGGAACAAGCTGCTGGGGCCGGGACGAGAATCGTGGTCAAGGACATCACGACGCTTCTAATCAAAGTGGCTTCTTTGGATGCCGTGGCCCTCCTCCTCCCAACTCCCATGGCCCATTTGGACCCAACGGGCCCTTAGGTCCACATGGCCCTCTAGGACCTAATGGACCGCTTGGCCCCAATGGATTGTTCGGTTTCCGGGGTCCCTTTGGTCCTCAGAACCAAAGGGGCAGCCGCTGTGGTCAAGGATCTGGTAGGGGATGTGGCCAAAGCACCGGACGAGGAGCCTGGGGTGGTCGTGGCACTTGGGGCACCCGATTCCCTGGCTCTTGGCCGGACGACGTCCAGGATGATGACGCGGAGCTACCGCCGCCTGGTCCCGCATCCGCTGAAAAGTACCGTACCGTGGCCGGGTTGGAAACTGAAATACAGAGTAAGAAGGGCGACATCGGGGTCAAGATTGTGACCGAGGGGGAGCGCCGGGCGGCTGAGAAGGAGCTCGAGGCGCTCGTGGATAAGCTGGACCGCCTAAGGGTTGAGGCGGACGAGGCATATGCTCGGGAGTTGGCGGCAAGGGAAGGCTAAGGACTGCCTTTTGTTGGTCGAAAAGTATAAAAGAATTGGGTTGAAAACGAAAAATAAGAAAGTTGAAAAAAAGAACAAAAAAAAATTGAAAAAAAGGATTTAAAACTGTTACAGATATTGGGCTGCGGGAGATTATATCGACCCTCACACAACTGGGACTTTACTTTATATAATGATGACATGAATATATGTATACTAGGAATTCACAATCAATACCAATACCTTATTGCTCCACCAAGTAGAGAATGCCAGACAAGAGAAAAGGGCTTTCTTTTCTTTTCTTAAGAATATATCATCGTTCTCATTATCCTCATGAATCCATATTCGGTCATGATAATTCTTCATCCAGCCCCAAGACGTCTTTTTGTCTATCCCTCTATATATACCTACAATATCTCCCGTCCCCCTCATTCATGTCCTGAAAACATGGTCCTTTTTGTAAATATAAAAAAAAAAAATACACCGCCCCTATAGTCACCCTTCTTGTTCCTCTTCAACCCGCCCTTCACTCTCTGTGTCTACTCCATTACTTTGATTCGTTCTTTTCCACCAGCTCGCCCACACCCAGTCCTCTCCCCACCGCAACCTTGAACTTCTTGCCGGCCTCGGGATCGCGACCGACCTCGCCGACAGGCTCACCCTCGTCGACAGCGTCTCCGCTTTCTTCGTCCTCAGCGGCGATGGCCTCGTCAACCTGGGCGCGGATGACGTCGAGGTTGAGGCGCATGCAGAAGGCATCTTCGCCGTCCGCGTAGTACTTGGCCTCGGTCTTTTCGTTCTGGAACTTGAGCGTGTCCTCGTAGAGGTGGCGGGCAGCAGCGTTGGAGACTCGGACATGGAGAGAGACGTATTTTGCGCCGTAGGTTTCGACCATGGCAAGTTCTAATAAGATTTTTCAAAAGGATTAGACAGGACGTAATGGTTTTGTGTTTGTGTGTGTTTGTTTTTTTGTGGTGAGGGGAGTGCGTATGTGTATCTTATAGAAGTTATGACAGCACTTACGGCTCTGACGCATCAGCTTCTCAGCAATTCCCAAACGTCTGTGAGTGCGCATGACACTCAAACTGGTGATATGGCCATGGGGGATGCCGTCAGTGGGCTCCTCCTCCATCTTGGCCAGGACATAGCCGACAATCTTGGGGTAGTCGTAGGGGCTCTTCTTGGGTCGGGAGACATCGACGGCCACGTAGCTGAGCTGGGGCCAGGAAAGAGCATGGTAGAGGTAGTACTTGAGGAAGTAGTTCTCGGGGAGGTTTTCGAGGTTGGCGTGCTGGATGAGGGGCAGGTCTGCGTTTGTGAGGAGGCGGATATCCATGGTGGGCGTGTGAGGTCTAAGAGTCGAGTGTCTTGGCTGGTATGGTATGGTCTGGTCTGGTACGTAGTTGCAGATGGAGGTGGAGGGGGGTGCAGGTGTGGAGGTGGAGGTAGACGAGGCTCGTCGTTCGTTTGGGAAGCTGGATGAGAAGAAAGTTGGTTGATGAGGCTCAAGGCATTGGATTGGAAAACGAGTGTGGACGGCGCCAGGCTTCCAGTTTGGGCGATCAATTGGGGCGGGGGGCACACCTGGGGCGGTTTTTCACGGGTGCAACGCACAACGCACAACGCACGCTCACTGGGCCTGGGCGAGGACGTCAGTGAAGGGAACCCCGCCATGGCCTTCTGGACCTTGGGTGCAGTATCTACATAGTACCTAAAGGTAGGTACAGCAACACTGGAACTGAACCTGTAGCATCAACTCGCTCAATCCGCTGGAAGAAATATCTCCGGTGGGATGCAGAGGTACAACCAGTATTCTGTACATTAGGTGAGGCACCTTAGGAAGCCCAGTTTTGTCGGACAATTGACGGACATCTTCTTGTACCTACCTACCTATAAGTAGGTAGTCCTATCCATCCTGTGGGTTTCTCAAGTGCCCAAGGTAGGGTACCTGAAGAGTCAGGGTACCCCGCCATAGGCTCCCCCCCACCGGATGGATAAAAAGCCTCCAAACTGCCCCCCTGTAGAATGAGCGGACGTCCTAAAAAGTTCGATTTGAACCGCTGGATTGGTTTAACCCACTATAACCACAACCGAGCCAAACAGACAGATAAAATTATCAATACTAGAAACAATTCGTCTTGGAGTGGCTTACAAGGTCCCTGTCAATCCAGTCCAATCCAATTCAAACCATCTCATCCCATCCATCCATCGCAACGCCATCAAATGCATGTGTAGATGACAAACAGTACTGTCACAGCGGGGCATCTCAGGGAGGGGTGATTTGGGTGGTTTAGGTGGTCAACCACATGACCCCCCGAATAGGAAATTACCTCTTCTAGTACCCGTGGACACTTATCAAAGTCGCATTCACGGCAGATTTCTTTACAACCGCACCTCTCAGCTCCAGCTCCGGCCGCCACCCGCTGGGGACCATCCGCCCGTGGACACCTCGACGTCTCGAGGCCAGGCACTTCCACCGGGCTCGTAATTGGCGCGCAAACTGGGAGTGGAGATTCTATCAGAGATCTGTCGGCTCTTTTAGGGGAAATAGATGGTGCCCAGAAAAAAAAAACTACTAATTGTGAACACTACACTACACGTGGATATGGTGGGGAGGGTTGCTTGTTGAACATATTAGATGGCGCTGGCTTTTGTCATGGGGAGACGCAGAGAGGGATAGTCGAGCTCCATATGTAGGTAGCGGTAGTAACTGCCTACACATATGTATATAAAGCCTCATCCTTTGTCCGTTCAGAGAAGGAGAAGAAGGAAAATCTTCATCTCTTCTCATCCTAGTGTTTGATCTCTTGTCCTTTCGCAATACACCCGCCAGTCCTCGGCTAAAAGCGTGATACCCTCAAATTCCCTAATTCCTTTTCATCTGCATATAGCCTGTTTATTCACAATGGCTCTTCCTTTGACTGGAAAGTTGGCCCTCGTCACTGGTGCCTCAAGAGGTATGTTCATTGCAAATGTTCCAGTCCAATATTGCCATGGTGTAGCAAACAACGGCAACAGCAATGTCTCCTACTCAAATCTCCTAACACTTCGTTAAGGCATTGGTCTGGCCATTGCCAAGACTCTCGCCTCCCGCGGCGCAGACTTGATCCTCGCCTACACTTCTGAGGGCTCTGCTGCTTCGACCGCCACTCTCGCCACTGAGCTGTCCTCCAAGTACTCTACCAAGGTCGTCCCCATTCAGGCCGACCTGGGTACTGTCACCGGCCCAGCGTCACTCATCTCGCAGGCTGCCAAGATCTTCAGCCCCCTGCGCATTGATATTCTCGTCAACAATGCCGGCGTGGCTCTCAACGACAAGGTTCCAGACGTGAAGCCCGAGGACTTCATGCGCACTTACCAGGTCAACGTCCTGGGTCCGTTGCTGCTCGTCCAAGCCGCCCAGCCTTACCTCCCCACAGACCGCTCTGGTCGAATCATCAACCTGAGCAGTGTGAGCTCCAGCATGGGCTTCGTTGGGCAGAGCACCTACGGTGGCAGCAAGGCTGCTCTTGAGGCCATGACCCGCACCTGGGCGCGTGAGCTGAGCGAGCAGGCTACTGTCAACGCCATCAACCCCGGCCCCGTCCGCTCCGAGATGTACTCTCGCAACTCGGACGAGTTCAAGCGCCTCATCAAGCCCTTCATTCAGAACGCTCCTCTCATGGCTGCTCGTGAGGGTGTCGACGCTCCCGAGATCGTCGAGGACGCCAAGACCGCTGGCGGTCGTGCTGGCGAGGCCGAGGAGATTGCAGGAATTGTCGCCATGCTGGCCAGCCCAGATAGCGCATGGTGCACCGGTCAAGTGATCTGTGCCAACGGAGGAATGATTTTTGGTATGCAGTAAGAGAATCGAGAAGAAGAATTCACACAAATAAGGCTGTTAGGGATAAGTTAGAAACGGAGACGGACGGCGTTAGATCCATAGACTGGTTTCCTTTCAATGCAAATGAATATAAACTAAAAACGATAAATGGGCCACATGCAATATTGAGCATATGGTATAACATGATATTGATCTGGTCATGGCGAACACATATGTGGTGTTTTGCAGGTATTTATGACACAGCAATAGCTCGCTCATGTAAGTCGTCCCAGCGCGTTAAACTTGAGCAGACTTAGATATCGGGGGCTCGCTGAACCGGCGCAACTTCTCAACTGCCCCGCCATGTTCCGGGCGGTGCCGCAAATTCTGCCACCTCCAACTCTCACTCACTTTCACTCGTTTGGTGCTAATTAATGCTCATTGCACAACGGGAAGACGCGGTCACGCACATTCTATTATAAACCAGCATCCCATCATGGCAACCGACCCCTTGGACGATGTCTTCAACATCGAAAACCGCTTCTACACAGAGGGCTACCAACAGGGTCTCAAGGACGGCGTCCAGGCGGGCCGCATAGAAGGCCGCTCTTTCGGCATGGAAAAAGGGTTCGAAAAGTTTCTTGAGAGCGGCCGTCTCGCCGGCAAGGCCATTGTCTGGGCGAACCGCACTCCCCAGCAGCAGCAGGGAGCCAGCGGCGATGATACGGAGTCCCACGAAACTTGCAAACTACCACAGCTGCCGAGGAACCCCAGGCGAGACAAGAACATCAGTGCCGTCTATGCCCTGGTTGAACCCGACACTTTGTCTACGGAGAACACGGACGAGGCCGTGCAGGATTTCGATGACCGGGTGAAACGGGCGCAAGGGAAAGCCAAGATTGTCGAGCGTATGCTAGGCGCAAGTGGCGCAAAGGAGTCGTCTTGAAGGAGAACATCAACGGATTTGTTTTTTTGACGATCAGCGACATTTGGGCGTCTAGGTTTCGGATTGGCGTGGCTATTGGCATTGGATAAAAAACATATAATGGAGTTTTCTTTTTTGAAACGGTGCAATTGTGGTGGCTTTTGAACAAGAAAAAAGGAAAGCTTCTGTATTGTCAATGGCAAATCTATACCCTCACTACCTCACATTCGTATACACAATGGCTTCCTCCAATAACACATTTATTTGAACGACCTGCAGGGGTAACTGCGAATTTGTTAGCAAACTTATCCACCCTGGAACAGTTGTCCAGTGTCACATACCCCTCGCCATAGGAAGAATCCGTCACCTCGTACTTGTGAACATCCCACGCTCCCGACGCCAAGCTAGTTCCGCTGGGCAGTGGTGGCAGGCCGTCCACAAAGATATCCTTGGAGACGCCCTTGGGAGCCTTCTCCAGAGCTTGGGCAAGGCCAGTCTCGGCATCCTGCTTGGCAGCAACAAGAGCCTTCTCGCCAGCCTCACCAATGAGCTCAACCTTGGGAGAAGCGGCGCTGCCCACGGTGAGGAGGGAAGCGAACTGGGCCTGGTTCACGACGCTGAGCTGGGGGTAGTTTCGTCGGGTGTCGCGCTTCCAGTAGGCATTGTCGGCAATATCACCGGCAGGGAGCGTCACGGGGTCGGTATACTCGAGGGGATCCTGGGCACCGGGCGCCGGGTAACGGAAGTGAGGGTTGAGGGGCACACCATTGGATCGGTTGGCATCGACAGCGAAGACGCGACGGAAGGCCTCCCAGATGCCCGTGGACTGGAGAGTTTGCTTCTGTGAGGCGGAACGAAATTCATAGGTCAGCTAAACTGACTCTCTCTTTCTCGGGTATAGTATGCAAAGAAGGCGAGGCAATTCGGGTGATCGGGTGGGCAAGAGGACGAGCCATTGAGCATGAGTGAGGTCAGCAGAAGAGGGATTGGACATACCTTAGCAATGCTCACCACGCCGCCGGCGACCTTGGCTGCTGCTTGAGTCGACATGATGGCAGAAGGGTGGACGAAGTCGGTCGTTGAGGTTCGGGTGATGGAACGTTTGCAACTGGAAATGGAGTCGTGATTATTGGCCAACAGCCTGAGCCATATTTAGCCGGCATTCTGCCGACACTCAGTTGATGATAGTTTACCCTATACCAATATTGGAATTTGAGCTTCGATGGTGAGAAAGAGAAATTGTAGTCTGTTCGCTGAGGCAATTTTTCGCCGGGTCTGATAGTTGATTGGCGTAATTACTGCTGTGAGCAGGTAGATGGTGCCTTGCTGAGTTATTTGCTATGATGTTGAAGAGCACACCTCCGTGAAATGATACAAGTTAGATGACATGGATATTATATGGACCTCACTCCAGATAGGAGCTACCCAACCAATGAACCTATGACATGCTGAACATGAGTGTCATCAAGTCTACACATAGCCAACCAACCCAAAGCCCGGATTAGCAGTGAAAATCACCAGTAGGAGTATAAAGATGCGCGGCTACCCAATACTCCCCCACAGCTCACATGCGCACACACGAAACTTCAACAAACCAGGGACGGAAACCCAGGCACATACGTACAAATTCAACACTACATAGGTCTTCACTGCCCATACATGAACACGCTAGGATACCAAAGAAGAAAACACGCGCCCTTTGCTTAAACTATACATTCTACATCCCATGCCTTCATTACATCCCGATATATCACACCTCAATGTCGTCACCGTAGGAACCGACTTGAGCATTTGATGCATTACTTCTTGCCCAGCTCCTCAACCAGTGCAACGACGCGGTCGAGGGTACCTTGGGGGCTGCCGGGCTCGGCAACGAGCACCTTGCCCTCCTTGCTCACGACGAAGACGCCACGCTGGGTGCCGGCGGGCGCCTTCTTGAGGCCGATGGCGGTGATGAGGGTCAACTTGGGGTCGCAGAGTAGCGGGTAGGGCAGCTTCTGCTTCTCCTTGAAGGTCGTGTTGGCCTTGGGAGAGTCTTTGCTCAGGCCGTAGATGGCCAGGCCGCCTGCCGTCAGTGGCTCGTACGAGTCGCGGAAGAAGCAGACTTGCTTCGTGCCTATCGGTGGCTGGGTCAGCGAGACGTGCTCATGAGATATATATATATTCTTTTTTGAAAACAGAAAATACGACGGGGTACCGAGGAAGAATGGGTAAAACTTACAGCCAGGAGTGGAAGCCTTGGGATAGGTGAAGAGAACAACACCAGCCTTGCTCTCGTCAACAAGCTTCTTCAAGGTGGTCTTGTCGCCGTCGTTGGTCTCAATTTCACCACCGAAGCTATCCAGGTCGATGGTCTCCCCAACCTCGACCTTGCCAGCTTTCTTTGTCTCCTTGGGCTCGTCCTTGGACTCTTCCTTGGTGTCCTCCTTGGGCTCTTCCTTCTTGGCGTCCTTGGAGACTTCTTCATCCTTGGGTTCCTCGGAGGCCTTCTTAGCAAGTGCAGCCTTCTTCGCATTTGCCTTCACCGCTGCGGGCTTAGCCTTGGCTTTGGTGACCCTGCCGGTGGCTGTCTTCTTGACGGGCGCGGGCGCAGGAGGCTCGCGGGCCTTGCGCTTGCGCAGTTCGACAGGCATATTTTTTAATTTTAGGTTGGGAGGGGGGGGATGTTTATGTTCTTTGCCGTCGCGGGCGGATTTGACAAAGAGAGATAGGATAAATCAAGCGAAGAAAACCGTTGCGCGACGTGATGCGACCAAGGCACGATGCAGTGCGATATGATGCGAAACGCGTATGCGACGTGGAAGCTTGCTCAGAAGGGAAGAGGGCGATGGTGTGCTGACCTCCCCAGATATGCGCTTTGGAACTATGTCGCAAGCGGAGCTGGAAGAGGGGGCGGGAAGGGGAAAGAGGGAAAGGAAATAAAGAGAGATTAGGTAGGCACTGGAAGGGACAAGGTGATTAGAGCCAAGCAGCGATACGGAAAAGGGGAGAAGGAATATCAAGACAGGACACACATCAACAGAGCGAGAGAGGAGAGAGGAGACGCGAAGGGGGCGCGGGCGCAGGAGAGAGAATCGTTGGAGGAGGGGGGGGGAGGATTTCAACCAGCCCGTCTGTCGCAAAGTTGCAGTCGCAACCATAATGGCAACCAGGTCCAGGCCTAGGCCCGGCCCAAACCCAAGCCTGAGTCTGAGCCCGAGAGCAATCTCATTACGGAGTGAGTGCGCGGTAACGGACAGTAACTGGCCCAACTACCTTACCTTACCACCGTAACTTGGGACGGTACCTTTGGGTGGCCAACATAACAGAAGGTAAGATAACTCAGCAAACAAAGGTCTAGGTCTGGGTCTGGGTCTGGGGTCTGAGCTTCTTGGCTTCTGGCTCCGATGCAGGCGGCGCGATAGCTACGACCAATGATGGCTCAGACACGGTGACAGTAAGCTTTCCGGGAGCTTGGGCCCCGTCGACGGGCGGCCCCCGGAGTCCCGGACCACCTCTTGGCCGTCTTTCCTTTATTGTTTTTTTTCTCCCTGGGTTCTTTTCTCTGTATTCTTTTCGCCCATTGGCCAGTGTTTTGAACTGTGGAGTGGAGGGGACAGCGACCCGTTTACTTCTTATCGATATGCATCAATTGAAGGGATTGGCGTATGAGCGCTAAATCGAAGCTCGCACCGCAACAGTCGATAACAAGATTGAGCCCGGCTAGCTCAATCGGAAGAGCGTGAGACTCTTACGAGTTCTTCGTTAACTAGACATCTCAAGGTTGTGGGTTCGAGCCCCACGTTGGGCTATTCCTATATGAATTATCTTTTTTTTGTTGATGCAGGCGAAATGTGTCTGCTGCTTTTTTTTATCTGTTTGTTAAACTTGTTTATGGTCTAGGTGCGGTAGTGAGCGAAGTGACATAAGGCTCCAGACGACCTGGGAGGGGCAGGGAACAGGACGAAAGGTGGAAAAATAGTAAAAATCATTCGGTCTTGGAAGTCCTCCTTTGGAAGGACAAGGGGTAACCGGTTTACAATTCCGTCCTTCTCATAAAAATGCATCGCACCGTCCGGAGATTGCTTTGTCACCAGGTCTAAACATAATAGCTGTAATATGATAAACTCCTGAGCACACTGCTGTACACTGGCAACCGAACTCCCAGAATCTTCTTGAGTGCCTTCAGCCTCACGACTCTCCTCTTCTTGGAGGCACTCCTAACTTTTGAGATTTCTAGGGAAAACCCGTGTCATTAGAATCGAAGCAAAAATCTGAAAAGTACATAGAAAAGCCTACCGCATTCTCTCTCGCTTCTCTGATTGACGATCTCGTGTACCTGAATGAGTGGTTTTACGCACATCAGCTTCGAAAAAGTTCATGTTTTCTCCGGAACCACGCCACTTGTCTACCACTCACGCGAGGAGGACGCAAGCCATTGTAAACGCAGCCCCTGGGGCTATGAACATCTATTATGAAGGATTATTAGTTTATAGTGGAACAGATGCATTCTATTCATGCAAGAGGGAACATACCCGAGGATTCATACTGCTTTGCCAATTGGCATTCTCTGGAAATACACAGCTGGTATTGGTCGTTTTGAGCCCGGACCTGAGGCGGGTGAGCGGGTGGAGACAAAACTTAAAGAAGGTGAGTAAGTCCTGGTCAGGAAGAGGGTCACTGCTATATTACAAGGCTGATATATATATACATATCTATATGTCTACATTAACTACCCACCAAATTGTTATGGGTAGTTAGTGCATATTAATTAATAAACGAAATCATACCACATTCTTTCAAAACTCATAATTACTCTAAAGAATTGATAGTAAACTTATTTCTGAGTTCTGCGATTAATACGAATAGCGCAATTAATGTTTTTAATATAGACCAAATCACCAGTCATTCTTCACCCGAGGATTGATTGCTTAGGTGGCCAAAAAAGACCAAAAAACGACAAAAACAAAAAGAGAGTAAATGTATAGGAATAGCCCAACGTGGGGCTCGAACCCACAACCTTGAGATGTCTGATTTAACGAAGAACTCGTAAGAGTCTCACGCTCTTCCGATTGAGCTAGCCGGGCTCAATCTCTATTGACTGTTGAGCGACAAGGGTGTTCTCGATGTATAAGAGTCTACTGCTAAGGCCAACCAGGGACATTCACCATACTCACTCGTCGCTTCCGCAACTGAATGCGAAGAGTCATATTTGTGTTTCGTCCTTCCTTGAGCATAGTAAACAGGCACCCAATATCATTCATGTTCAACTTGGCTAACAGTCCTTCTATGTGCTATGGAATTGTAATGTACCAATTTCAGAAAATACATAACAATGAGTATTCAGTAAATCATCTGTTCCTGATGTTATATCTTCCACTCCTAACGCTGTATGAACTACACCATCCGATCTGCCATGATTCTCACGGCTAAAGTCCCTCGACCAAGAGTACCCTGCTCTCTGCTCTTTCAAAGAAAAAAAAAAAAATCCCCGTTACCGTGCGTAGATGATTTCGAATGGGCACGGAATCCGTGGGCGTGCCGTTGTGATCATGACATGACAGAATAACTCTCACTCGGCACTCTGCTCATTAGGTACCTACGTGTGTGACCTGTTTTGAACCATTATAAAAAAAATGTTGTTGTCTAAAGCCTTCAACCGACCGAAGGCATCTCAGTGCTGTGCTCCGCCCCCAGGCCATGTCCTTTCCGTATGAACCCATGTGTACAAATACCTCCCAGTGGTTTTGGAGGCCTGTCTCCCCTTCTTTTATATGCCCAATGTACAACAATGTGTGTTGACCTCTCGGATTTTTTTTTCTCTTCACCTTGATAGCAGTATTTGTGCCTCAGCCTTTGTCTTGTTCAAGTTCTTCATCACATATTCATATGTCAGCATCGTGACGGTCGCCGCGGGGACAGCTCGCATCATGTTGGTGCCCAGTCCGGCATAGAATGCCCTCCAACCTTCCTCTGCGAGGATGGTTCGGAATGTGTGAACAACACCCCTGTACTTTGGAATATGCCTAGTGGATTTCTGGGCAGATCCGTCGGGATTGGCACCCATGTCCTGCATGAATTGCTCTCCTGCAACTGGGCGTCGCTGGGTTTGTAGTCTCGTACGAATTACTTCGTGTGGGTATGTCGCACTACTGGCGAGGATTTTTGATAGGATTGAGGCCGACAAGATACCGACCCATTGTCTACCATCGCCTTCACTGGGAGCCTCACCCATAGCTTGGCCGGTAAACGACTTCTTGAAGTATTCATACGTCGGAAACTGAACAGCGACATGGGTCAGACCGAGAAGAGCTGGTGTCAGACCCGAATAGAAGGACATGATCCCTTCTGACGTGTACATCTTTCGAGCAGCGTCAAGTGTTGACCTATAATGCCATGGCGCTTGCAAAGTCGGTCTTGCAGTAGGAGTGCTACCAGGCTTGGGGAATAGGTTTTCATGGTGAAGATGAGAAATATGACTTTGCGACATAAGCCGGGTTTTAATGACCCAAATTGGATTTGTGACGATGGTGCTGCTGGCGCCGGCTATTATTGATGACCAGAGGTTAATAACGAATGTATTTTCTGGGAATCATCAGTGTTAGCAAGAGGTTCAATAAACGCGGAATATTTCGTTTCGGTTCTATTCCTACTCACCATGGTGTTGCCCTAGCCAGACCTTGCACTTATTGTAGACGGTAAACCACACAGCCCAGGTTGGCAAGTAACCCATGACAATGGGCCCCAACCCACGATACAGCCCACGGACACCCTCCTCACGCCATATCACACTGGCCGTGCCAACAAGGCCATTATATAACTTGGGATGCCCAACATGGCGACCCTTATTAATCGCGGTGTAGGCACCCTGCGCTTGTAGCTTGGTCTTGATGACGTCGAGTGGGCAAGTCACGATGCCAGATGTGAAGCCTCCGATGGCACCAGCAAGCGCATTAAATTGGGAATCGGACGCATGCAGAGCCCATCGATGCACCGGTGTCACCGCTGTGTGTGTAAGCATTTGAGGTTCGGCGGCAGCGAGTCCGTAAGAGGATACAGCAAACTCTGGAGACGGCGGCCGGCCAGCTTCGGGGGAATGCTGGTCGTGAGACGTCATTCCCGCCGTCTCTCTCGTTTACTCGGTACTTCCTCTGGTTGGATTGTGTGATGATCGCCTTTCTGATTTTCGGAGAGAGAAATCGGTATAGTATTGATGTCGTCGTTTGTCGTAAAAGAATCTCGAGAGTTTCGCCGTGCTGTCGCTGCTTTGGCTGGGGAGCAGCCCTGTCGTGGAGCGAGGAAAAAAAAAAAAAGAACTTGATGAATACCCCGTCGTCGAAGTTGAAAGCAAAAGAAGAACAATATCCTTCCAGGATTTTCCAGGATCTTCCAGGATCAAGATTTCCTTTTACGAGGGAATCTTTATCATTCAATGACTCTTTCAAGGTCCCATCCGTAAATACTCAGAAAATCAAGTTGGTTGCTTCGGGCCGGTATAGGACGGCCTCGCTGTTCCAGGTTCCCTGAGTGCTACTCCCTGCTTGCTCCAGTGTTGAGTACTGCGGGGAGAAGGGGGGAGGGGGGGGGGGACAAACGCCGCTGTCCACGCGCGCGACGTAAACCCGTATTCCCACTTGCGTCCTGCGTTATCGATTGGCGCCGGCCATTGACTTCAGCGACGAGGCTGAGGGAATTCGCTTGGGCGGCCGGAGGGACCGGGGCCGTGGGGGACGATGGGCGGGAGAAACCCGAAGCAGTTGGGAGGAGTGGACGGCGAGGCGGCGACCCGTGGAGGAGGGAAAAGGAAGCGATAGAGACGGTGGGAGGAGTTGGAGAGAAAAGAAGTTGGAGAGGGAAGAAAGAAAGTTGGCAGGCGGGCCAAGTTTCGTCAGTGGACGGGATAGATGATGAACGACCTAAGAACTGGGCTGCAGCCAGCGGGTTTGCATCGGCCATTGGCTTATGAAGGGCCCCCGGCCTGCAGTGTAGCGTCTGCAGCGGCAACGTCTGCCGGGGCTTTCAGCGCTATCGGTCAGTGGAGGACAGTGGGTCGTCACTTATGGTCGGGCGGCGTGGTGTCGCCGTCGCGCCGAGAAATAGTGGGCAATCTTTTTTTCAGAGGCGCTTTGTCTAGTCGGTTTTTTCCCTTTCTTCTAACAGAGGACAGTACTGACGTTCAGGTAGATTTTGATGTCTTTTCTGCCCGGTGCAAGCCGGTTTGGACCCAGGAACAAATGACGCAGTCTTGTGTGTGTCTACGTACTCTTCAAGGCCCAAAAGCCGGGTGGCATATTAGTGGATGGAGACAATGTTGCGCGACCTTTTTGGGGCAATACTTGGAGAAGTAGTCCAGTGCCTGAACACCCATCCCACCATCTACCATCTGATTAGAATTAACCCTGAGTAAGACCTTTGTCCCTGGCGTCGGGGTGGCCTTGCGGCGCTGTTTCTTGTGCAGTGAGCCGAGCTGGTCCTGCATGTCTTGCGTGCGCGCTTGCGTCGGTGGCACATGTCTTTTCGCACAATTCGGAGTCTGTCTGCGTCTGCGTCTGTGTCATGGCCATCCCACGTCCACAAGGTCCGATGTCGATCTGACGTATTACATATTACACTACAGTACGAAGAATGCAGCGACCTGCTGACGCTTCACCATTTAGGTCGATAGAGAGTGTGTGACACTTTGCTGATGTGGTCAAGCCCTCCTTCACGTTGGCAGTACAAAAGTAGATATTTACCACAAGAAATTTGGATGGAGAAAAAAAGTACACGCATTCTTGCTGTCTACATCCTCAATCGTCGTTGTTGACTTGAGGGTGGAGGCATGATTGGTATACTACTACCTTTAGAACTGTAAATGCCCCTTCCGGCTCTTTTCTTGAAAAAAGTTCGCTGGTCGCCTCAAGACTTTTTCCCCGATATGGACGCCCAACAGCCTCGAAACCTGGCCGTTCTCTTCCGAAAGCCGGCTTCATGCGGGACGGACGGGGACACATGACCCCCACTTTTCCCTTGCTGCACCCTTCCCCGTGACCGCATCCGCTCACCCATCGAGAGCGCGACCCTCCGCCCGCAACTCCGTCCCTGCATGAGAAAAGCCAAACGGTAGTATCACGTGCTCAATCACGTTTCCTGAACCTCACTTCATCGCTCCCGACTCCAAGCTTAGACAACAGAGACTGTAGTACTTGTGCAGGTACCCACCCCTGTTGGCCCCACTGAAAAATTCCAGCCAGCGAGCTGCCAGCAATTGAGCAATGGTCATCAAAGGCGAAGAAAGGACGGAATCACGTGATGGTACAAGCAGCTGCCGGGCGGGAAGTTTTGCTTCCACTCAGCCCATCCCCATTTCGCGCATTCCCGGAACCCCGACGAACGACGACGGAATCGACGACTTGTACGAACCGACACCACCTCTCGACACTCGTCCTCTCGCGCCAATTCCCTCTTCACAATGAAGTACTCGCTCGCCCCCTACATTATCAGCCGACCCTGGCTCGCCAGCTTCTTCAAGCCCGTCGCTTCCTGGTACACCAATGCCGCCGGCTACCGCCAGCTGGGTCTGAGGTACGCGAGATAAAAAAAAACTTGAACCCTCAACCGATTACGATGCGACTCGATCGAGATGCACAGCCAATTGAAACACTCTAGTTGCAGAGAAGGCATCGGTTTTTGCGAGAATTGTGGCTGACCAGGTCTCTCAATGGATGCAGATACGACGATCTTATCGAGGAGGAGAACGACGTTGCCCAGAAGGCCCTCAAGCGTCTCTCCGCCAAGGAGTCCTACGAGCGCATCTACCGCATCCGCCGTGCGGTCCAGTGCAGTTACCAGCACAAGCTCCTCCCCAAGGACCAGTGGGTTAACCAGCAGACTGTACGGAAGCCCCTCCCTTCTACCAGCTCGGCAGAAGTGCCACAATGCCTCGTGATCGGGTTCGGAACGCTGACCCAAGTCTCCCTCTAGGATGCCCGCTACCTCCAGCCTATCATGGACCAGGTCAACACCGAGTTTAACGAGAAGGAGGAGCTCGACGCCATGGCCGTCATCCGCAAGCACTAAATGTTGTTCGTCAGGGAAATTGTGACGAGTGTATAGAGTATGGAAGCCGAGGAGGATTTGGTGATTGAGCGAAGCAACGGCGGCCCTCTGGGATGGTGGCCAAAATGGACTAGACAGTCTCGTGTACCCTATGTATAGACGTCGTCTTACCGACTCACTTTTACACAAATTCTTCATCTCACTGCTGCTCTTGCTTTTATGAAGTTATTTGATTGATTATTTCTGGACTTTTTTGTAGTTTACAAATATTCCATCCGGATCAAGCTCTAAATTAATCGAAGAGCTAGTCCCCGGGTAGACCTTAAAATCGCTGTCTGGGAACTCGTTTTCAATGTCAACAAGGCCCCCATTGAGCGACTCTGCCCTGCACATCTTACACCGTCCTGCGCATGCACCTTGAGTGATTGGATGAGTTGTTAGATCTCAAGCTTGTTCTTCCTCCCTGTGTGAACAACGCTCCGACGTCACACGCTGAGCCACCGACACCTGTCCATCAATTGTTTCCCACACCTACTCCCAGCATCCCGATTCCAGTCCCAAATAATGGTGCAAATGTATTTTCATCCAAAAAGGCCGTTAACGATCGTTCCAACTCCGTCCTCCTCTTCATGACGCAATAATTAACCAGTCAAAATGATTTTTTGACACCGATAGCGGGAAGGGTTCCAGACAGCTTGATGAGATCAGACACGCTGATAGAATAGGAGATAAGCCACCTTATTATCCTTGATGCTGTCCTTGGCCTGCTTCGACTTCGAGGTGCTGTTGCTGGCTCCATTGACGACGTTGCTCCATCGCTTGTTTCCTCCGGCAGAAGCTGTGACCTGCTTCCAATCACCCTCATCTCCTGCGTCATCATCAAGAATAGCGCCAAATCGGTTGCCCGAAGCGCCAGAAGCAGAACTTTCCTTGTGAATATCTCTGTCGTTCTCTTCTTCACCTCCCTCAGCAACATCCTCACTCCGCACTCGTCGAATAACAGTGTCGTCGAGACGGATCCATTCCTTACCCTCCTGGCGTCGCACGTCTACAGTGTAGTGACCGCCGCTGGCATTCTTGCCATGATGATACACTACACTGATGAGCTTGTACTTGGGCATGGATCCCTCGCTAAAAGTTTGACGTGTCTGGCGAGACAAGGCTTCGCGTGGGATCTCTAGCTCCAGAGGATACCCGACTCTCTTCCAGATCTTGACGGTGCCATTACCTTCGGCATCGAATTGGAACCGCTTGAGGTGTAGAATGAGCACAGGAGGCAGCGATTCGATGAAAACCTGCTTAGTTGCCAAAACGTCCTTGCCGCGAGGCGAATTGAAGTCACCCTGCAGACGCTCAGGTCGAGTCAGTCCGCGCAAGGCGTCAACCACATTTCGCACATCAGGTGAGCCAATATCCAACTGAAGTGGTTGGTAAGGCTCAGTTGTGATTGAGTCTTTCAGACCAGGCACTCGAAACTCTGATCTAAGAAGGCCACCGAAGATCTTCGTAATCGGGGTCGAAGTATTGAAACCTGTGGACCGGGTGACAGCAGCTCGCTGTTTCCGTCCAACTTCCATCCAATCTCCTGAGGGATTCGTACCGTCCTTGCTGCTGGTAGGTGAGGAATCACCTGCAACAGACAACAAGGAGGTGTTCATGACTGAGGTGCACTCATCATCAAGAGATTGAAGCAGAAATCCAAGGAATTCTTCAGCATCTTGTTGATGACCACGCTATACCGAGTTAGAAAGAGCCCGAGTGGTGATCAATTGTAAGCGTACATACCCTCATACTAGCAAACCGGGGAAGCTTTCTGATAGCCTCGTAAACAAAATCAGGGGTAAATGGTTCGCCATAGCGCTCGAGCTCCTCGCTCTTCAAAGCCCTCCTCAGTGTTTCAACGGACGGAGCAGATTTGAGCACCTTGTATTCATGCATGAACATGATCCTAGTATGTGTCAGGTTAAGCAAACGGGCGAGGAATTTCTTTTCGACTTACATTGCATCGACTAAAGGAGTTTCACTTTTGAAGCTGTGGGCTGCTCTCTTGCTTACTTGGCTCAAGAAATCATGAAATGGAATACAGAACATCAAGACTTGAAGAACCTACTCCAGTTAGCGTACCGCAAATATTGAGACACGGAATAGGCTACTTACAGAGTTCATGTAGCACATATTCCCAGTGTTGATCAAGCCACGCGGCTCTAGAAAAGAAATTTTGTCACCACCCCCAACTTGATATTCACGAATAGCGGATGCCGCAGAGTTGGCGTTGGCGGCTAAAAAGCCTGGGACACCACCATTGATTCCACCAACAGAGCCCTCATCACCACCATTGATGGTTATGGTATTGGTCGGTATGCCATTAGTTGCCGCACCCTTGGCAGCAGCCGCAGACTTGGTAAAGAGATTTGCCCAGCTTGTTGGGGCAGCCTTAGCGGGTGCAGGCTTGGGTGCACTAGAACCAGGCTCAGTAGAAGCAAGGGAGGACTCGTTCGGCGCATTTTCCTCATGGCTTACAGTCTCCGTGGCTACGTCACCGTTCACAGATTTTTCTGCAGGAGCTTGCTTAAGTTCCTTAGGGATAGCCTTGGGGAGAGTAGGTACGGCAGGAGCTGGGTGCGGGACGGAGCGAGTAGGGGTCTTATTGGAGGCAGTAGGGCTATCGGTACCCGAAGCAGAAGCAGAGTTAGTCCGGGAATGTTGGACTGGGTTCTGGGTAGCTAGAGAATCGGAGATCGCCTCAGAAGCAGGTGCTTGGGCAGAGACAGCAGTCTCAGACTGGGCATCCGGGGCCACGGTGGATGGGATTGAGGTAGAGGTCTCCTTGAGAGGGGTCTCGGCTACCTGTTCGATCTGTTCAGTAGCAGCTTCCTGCTGCCCAACTGGGAGGCTAACTGATTTGCTATCAGAATTAAGCAGTCTTCTCCGTCTCTTTGATTTCGCGCTTCTAGTTGGGAAGTCCAAGTCGGGATGCGAAAGCCATGGCAGCTAAACATAGTTAGGGGCTGACAGTGTTGTTTGTTTTTCCATTGTTTTCAAGACTTACCGGGGGGCGAAAGGGTTCCTTCGGAGTCGCCTCTGCAACGGGAGTTGCTTGGCCAAGTACAATCTGGCGAACAGGAGGAGCTGGTTCTCTGGTTTTGGGTGTCGGAGGAGTGGGCGGAGGCATCATCTGCGATGAGTGGGTCGAGGATGGGGTGTGAGGAGCCGGGGCAGGCGGAGGCTGATATGGGGTGGAGAGAGCAGGCGATTGTTGGGCGGGACGAGGATAGCTGGGTGGCACTGTGACGCCGCTCATAGGAACATATTGGGGCACGGAGGGAGGCGATCGACCGTAGTTTTGGTATGGCATGTATCCAGGTTGAGGCATACCGCCGCCCTGGTACTGAGGAGGCATGCCATAGTAATGCTGGGGAGCGTATGGCACATAGTTCGAATACATGGGATGCTGGTGCTGGTGCTGATGCTGATGCTGGTGTTGATGCTGATGTTGATGCTGTGGGTGATGAAGATGGTGATATTGTGGGACATATTGAGGGGGTTGCCTTCTACGAGGCCCTCCTCCTGGACCGCCGGCCATGTCAACACCAGGAATTCCTCCAGCCATTCCCTGTATATTCTGCCCAGCCGGCAGATGACGGTTACTCATCGTGCCGGCTTGGGGGTTGAATATGATGACCGCCGACCAGTTGGCGCGATCCCAATCACACGTCGCTGCGGAAACTCCTCAAAAGCACAAGGGAAACGATTCGTTGTTGTCAGGCGTGGACTTTGAGATTGAAGATGAGTCGAAATCGAAGAGCGGTAACGGATCGTGGATTGCGGAATCTTTGCGCAACGCGACACCGGCGGCGGCCTGGACGTGCTCAAGAGGATGATGGGGGAATGATAGCGACGATCGGAGGCAGAGACAGAGGCGATGGCTGGCCTCTTCGGACACGGAAACAGAAGCCGACACCGGGGACAGACAAGAATGACAGAATCAATGAAAGGGGCGTAGAAAGAGCGTCAAGGCCCAGAGTCGCCAAAGGAACGCAGGTTGAAGAATAGACGCACCAGAAAAGTTGCGTCAGGCGAATGCTTGACGTTGAAGGCAGAAGGTAGAAATAAAATTTGGGGTCTCAACCTGTTCGGAGTTTGCCTCCACGCCCGCCCGCACGAACGCACAACCGCAAACACCCTTGGAAGGCACACGAGCCATGAATCCGCTGGAGGGCGACGCCCCCCCTGCTAACACACCTGCACCGCCGGTTAGGTAGCTTGGGGCTGACAGAAGGTACCTACTGACCGCTGGCGCATAGAGCTGTACGACGCCGGTACCAATGTGGGGTGCCTAGTGAGTTCGTTCTTGCTGTCTGAGGCAGAAAAAAACCGCCCACCTCGCACTGCACTCGACGTCCCGGCCGGCGAGGACCTTCCCGTCGGTTTATGTCAGTCAGTGTTGCAACGGCCACTCACTTGGCAAAAGTGGTCTGTGCCGCACCCTTGTCCCCATTGTTAGCTTTATTAGTTAGTGTAGGTTTCCATCCTTTGTTTCCTGGATCCTTGAGGATGCATCAGCAGTATGGTGTTTCTTTTTTTTTTTTTTTTTTTTTTTTTTTTTTGAATGCCTCAATTGAGATTCGAGTTTGAGAGTAATACTAACTTGATACATAATTACGTACAGCAGTTGCATACCTGCTAAACAATGCATCCACCTTCATCTCCCTACTCCAACTGTCGACCAAGATGAAGATGACATGTTTGGTAATCTCTCATACCAAATGCCAAATACCAAAATCTTGATTGATAAACGCCATGCTATCCATGTTACCGTATCAAACTATCAATGCAACGACTCCCACGAAAAACGCTAAACATACAATGCTATGCCATGCCTCTATCTATCTACTCGGCGCCATGTCTTTTGTTCTTACTCCTGTTCATCTCGAAAAATCCATCTCCCCCCCGGCCGCATTGCCTCTCTATATCTCTCTTGTATCGTTTGCTTCTCTCGCTTCGCTGCCTCTGCTCTTTCGGTATCGAGTTCTTGCGTGCTAGGGAAATCTGCATTCCAAAAGCCGGGCGGTGACTGCATACGCGAATATCGATGGCGATGCTTCCCATGCTTGTCTGCCAACTCCTGTGCCTTTGCTTCAACCCAAAGTTCATCCCTTTCCTCTCTGCTCATTGACGAGAGACGGTATGCAAAGTTGCCCATGTAGTTTTCCAGTAGTCTCTGCTCCTCCTGTCGCTGCGCAGGTGTCAGAGGTGCGTTGGGGCGTTGCGAGATGGCAAAGGCGCGCCAATTCTTCCCACAGCAGTGCATGTCTGTGCATCCTGACAGCTCTGCTCTGCTATCTTTATCTCGTACGACATCCGAGTATGCAAAGTCGTAACCCTCGTTTGCAAGTGGGTTGATTTTGAAATCATCTAGCCGCAGCTCAGAAGGTGGCTTGTTCCGCAGTAACGCAGCTGAGCCCTTATGCGCAAGAGGAGATCTCGTGTTTTGCGGTAGCCGGGACCTGGCAGCGCTTGATCTACTTGCCGTGTCGGGTTGTTGGTTTGTTAAATTATCCCTAGGCTGCTTTTCTCGTTCGAAAGGTAGTTCTCGTCGTCCTGGAATGGTTAGACTGTCTGCTAGGTTGGCTCTTGCCCGAGGCCGAGGAGAGCGAATAAGTGGCTCATCGTTGGGCATAGCGGATGTGTTGAGGAGCGCATCCAACCTACCCTTAGGAACTGGTTGGTCTGCACCCTTCAAATGGCCAGCAGGTACATCCTCTTTGTAGACACCGCCATCCTCAGCAAGACTCGATATACGGTGGCTCAACCCTCTCTTAGGAGGTGCGACCGGCTTCTGTATCCTAGGCTTGTCTCCCCCAGACTGTATCACTCTCCGATTGACGCTCAGCGGCGTCAGAGCCGAATTTCGGGCAGATGGTCGAGCTGTTTGAGGCTGAAGGATCGGATCGGCTCGCACGTACAGTGGCATAGGTGTCGCCAACACTGCATCAGGCATGGCATTACGCACCAGCTCGCCCCGAGTCGAAGCCTCAAAGTCTCTGCGTTTCCTCGGTGTTGCTATCTTTTGAGCAACCTCTCCCAGATCGATGCTATCTTGTATATCAAGCAGGCTTGCTACAGTAGTCACAAGAGGGCTTGATTCTGTATGGGGTTCTGTCTTGATAATTCGAGTAGGCGTCTCATTGAGCTCGGGTTCATCTCGCTTTCTCTTCTTGACGGCACGTTCCGATACAACAACAGGCTGACTTGATGAGGGAGCTTCTTGCTTGATTTGCACTTCATATGCTCCATCCGTTGAAGGTAACTCGGGAAGGTTGTCGGAGCCTCTAGTCTCGGGCACACTCTGAGTTGAATCGGATAACGGGTGTGTTGTCTCCTTGAGGCGAGTATCAGGGTCTTGATCCGGTGACAGGGATTCGGCGGCCAAAGGAGGCAATTCCAAGTCTGCCTGGTCAAGTCCAGCATCGATATCGGATACAAAGCTGGTGTTCGGACTGGGGTTTGCTTCGGCCTTGATATCAGGATTCATCGTAGCACGGTTGCTTCGGCTGTTTTTTTCCAGGATACTGATCCCGTGTCCTTCTTCAGCGGCTTTGATTTTCCTCTCCAGGAGCTTGGAGTATTCAGCCCACTTATCGCGTTCATCTTTGCGCTTCCGCAGTGCATCCTTCGCTTTCCTGAAATTTTCCGAAAGGGCAACAAATTTAGAGCTCACTCTGGCACACTCCGATTTCCAGTGTGATTCATCCGCAAGAGGAGCTTCGCCTGCTATGCGTGATGGGGTGTGTGCAGATGAGGCGATCTGGTTCTGCACGCCCATTGCCCCTGCTTGCCGGAGCAATTCCTTGAGGTGATCATTCTCGGCTTTCAGCTGGGAGATTTGTAACGAGTTTTCATCACGTTCATTACGAAGCTGCTCGAGCTCTTGTTTCGTTGAATCGAGATCTACGGTCTGTTAGTGGGATGGGTGGCAGGACTCCCGAAATATGGAGCGATACTGACCTTGCCTTATGACCTCATCGACGCGTCCACAAGCTGTGACAACGGCCTCGAGTATTTCTGGGCGTCCCACGCTGAACCAGCTCGTCATTGTAGTATATTTTCTTTTCTTGTCCTCACCAACATCACAGACCAGAGCAATGAGGGTTGGGTCGAGTCTCACGTCAACTACAAGGTGCGCGTTTAGGCAAGCGGTGTCGCGTCTCCACATCAAGTTTAGGTAGCGGCGCGGTGGCGCCCTGCGGCTTTCCTTAGTTGCCGAGTGCCTTACTTGCTTGCCTAACGGTCTCGGTACGTACCCTTCAAGTCGATTCTCGGCGCCTGAGAGGTTGGCACGGCTATCTGGATCATCACCTAGTCATGGTAATGCCCCACGTGACGCCCTTGAGCTGGAATCTTGAACCAGTGTCAATTTGGCCTGTCCATTTGTTGCTTTTATGCACAATCTACTTCATTAGAAGCCCAGTCGGTGTGATTTACTTATTAATGTGGACCATATGGTACATACATGTGTTTTGATTTTGCACCCATGTCACCATTGGGGATTGATTGAGATTACTGCCAACGAATTAGTAACAGCAGAGTACGTGTTGTAAAATTCCTATACGCATCCTAAAGCATTGGTGATGGTTCCAACGAATGAGTGAACTAGAATATTCGCAAATATAATTCAGGAGTCGTCTTGATCAGTATTGATTACTTATAAAGCGAAGGGATTCCCATATAAGTAGGTACTTGCCGTTACAACACTTCAGAAACGGGGGGTTCAACATCAATCCGGCTGTTTACAATCAAAATACAAGCATAAAGATCATATTTGAGGGAGGGCTTTCTTTCATAGAAAAATAGAATCGGTAGCTGTTCGTCATGGTAATTTTATTGATGATACTTGATCAAAGAGATGAGCCTAGAGGCACTCCCACTAGGATAGGCCTGCCCTACCGATGGAGATGAAGCAAACCTGAAGGCTGACAGTAACAATATGTGAGTATTAAGCATTATATTGAATGATCTCGATCAGCTGAAAGTCTAAATCAGCAAGTTTGCGTTATGATATCATACAGGGTCGCGACTCCGTGACAGTAAGGCCCTGCAACGGCCCGCTGTAATAAATTGACGATATCCAGAATTGATACATGCGTTTGCTACAGACGCAGATGGATGCATCCTTAACCAATGAAATATTAAACAGTGATGCGAGCGAGACAGCCAGTGGCTTCCCATGTATCTATCGACGATTGGTAATCCATCTCTGCGGTCTTCTGAAGTTCTAGCACGTACGTAGTATCAATAACTAACATGAATCATGTTAAGAATGGACTAGTAACCCCCATGCAATCATTGCGTTGCAGCTGTATGGTGCAAGATTGCTGCATGATGAGGTTGAAATGCTTTACCCAAACAGAGCGGAGGATGAGATATAGCGGCCCTCATATGTTCTAGTCATAGTTTGATCATGTTTCTGCTTTGAATTCGAGCATACTCACCATATGTAAATCTCATTACTTGATACGAGGTACATCATTCTGTGTGGAGGGTTATGAGACTATCAAGATGAACCTCATCGCTCCGTGTGTTATGATATAATACCTGAGAACAATGACGCAACAGGTTGCCACGGATTTCAGCTTCTCCAGCAAAATAAACCGTTTGCACCACCTCAAATTAGGCATCAACCACAGCAGATCCTTCTTCGCCATCTTTCTTGGAGGCTCGTGGGGTCGGTCTTAGTAAGATTGTATCTTGTGCAGCGGCTCATGCGACGGTCTTGATACTTTTTTTTTAGAGCCCGCAAGCCAAAACCCCAGAGAATCTCGTCTGCACTTAGCATATAGGTGATAAGAAACTGTGTTGGCAGTATTGTTCAACCCCGGCAAGCTTAAGAAACATGTACATTCGGCGTGCTACTTGCCGCGTTAGAGTCATCACGCGGGATGAGACTGTCGATTGCCTCGCTGGAACGATAGCAGTATAGTAGGGTAACTACGCGCTGTTGTAACAACTCATTTCTGATCTATTTAAAACGTGAAGTTGACCGCTTCATTCAATTTTAAGGCCTTGACAAAAACATGTTGATAAGGAGCTGTCTCTTTCAGAGCATGAAAGAGGTTCAATTTTTGCCCAGCACCTATTGTGTATGTGAAGATTTGCGACTTGGAATACAAAGATAACATTGAAAATTGTACGGATGCTACGGAAATAAACTAGGAAGGAGATTGGCTTTCTTTCCTGCACATGCGTTGACGCAAATAAAGAACACTCTCACCTCATCTCGATAGAGGCACAAGGAGCATATGATAGGTTTCTGGTAGCACCAGCTGCGGGGTCAAGCTGGAGAGCGCTGTGTAATAGGAAGCAATATACTGTCTGATCGCCCTTGTCTGAAATACATATAAATACCACTATGATCCTCAGGAAGAAGTTCATCTTTCTGGATCAACAAAAAATAGCATTCCTCATTATCAAGCCACCCCTAAAACCACATACTATAAATCAATAATTACCATCATCATGTCTCCTCCTGCAGCTGATGTCGATGTTCAGACTCCAGCTCCCGCTGTCCAGCCTGCCATCAAAACGATTGAAGACGTCAGAGGTGACTACGCAAATCGTCTCAAGGGACCTCTCAAATACGGCGGCAGCCTCGACTCCTACGATCACTTCGACGTCACTGCCTCCATTGGGCGGGAATTTCCGAATTTGCAGCTTAGCGAGATCCTTACAGATGACAATAAGCTGAAAGATTTAGCCATCCTAGGTAAATATCATGTGATGATAACTTGTAGTCGACTTAATTATGCTAATTGTTGGAAAGTCTCTGAGCGAGGCGTGCTCTTCTTCCGCAGTCAAGATATAAACATTGATGATCAGAAGTATCTTGGCCAAAAACTGGGTGAATTGACTGGAAAACCTGAGTCTTCAAAGGTATGTTACTCGTCCGATTAGCTTGACCTCTAATGACAATATTTTCTGGGACCAGCTTCATCGCCATGCCTTGTCCAACAGCAAGCGAGGAATTGCAGTTGATGAGCATGGGAAACTAGATGATGAAGTCTCCGTAATCTCATCCGAACAGAATCGCAAATTTTACAAGGACAAATTCTCGCCGGTGCACAAGAGTCTTGCCGGAGCCGGCTGGCATGCCGAGTAAGTACACCCCTACGATGAATATTTGTGTCTCGTAGTATTGACCAAACTGAAACAGCATCACATTTGAGAACATTCCCTCTGACTACGCTATTCTCAAGATCGTTCAACCTCCCGAGGATGCCGGTGGCGACACCCTCTGGGCATCTGGCTATGAGGCATATGACCGCCTCTCGGCGCCAATTCAGAAATTGGCAGAGAGCTTGACTGCGACGCACTATCAGCCCAACTTCGTCCGTGTCAAGAATGAGTTTGGGGAAGATCTAATTGAGGTTGAGCGTGGCTCTCCAGCGAATAATGGTCTGGATTTCAAGGCATCTCAGTACGATTCAGAATAATGTATCCCTTCACGAAGCTCCAGAGAACTAATGCCTCCGGTGTAGCCCTGTCATTCGTACCAATCCCGTAACTGGATGGAAGAGTTTGTTTGCTGCCGGTGGGCAGATCGCAGCAGGGCACATTGATGGTGTTACTGAGACCGAGAGCGATATTCTCAAGCAATACTGTAAGAAGACGGCATTTCTGCGAGGATAGCTGGGGCTGATGAATGATAGTCCGGACCCTCATAACCGAGAACCATGATCTTCAAGTTCGATTCCGATGGAATAAAAACGACCTCGCCATTTGGGACAAGTAAGTTGGACTACAAGCCTATGCAGGGCCGTAGAGCCGCTTTGCAGTGATACTAATCTGCACTTCTGATATAGCCGTTCCGTGTTTCACACAGCTACCAAGTAAGAGACTACATTGCGATTTTGAAGCAACGTTATACTGACGGTACAATTCAGTGACTACAATGGCAAACGACAAGGGAATCGGGTTGTCTCACTGGGTGAGAAGCCCTATTTTGACCCAAAGTCTGTATCACGCAGGGAGGCTCTTGGATTGGTCGAGTAGAGCTTGGTGTGTTATGTGGCCCAGCGAAGATTTTGATTGAGCATGTGGTGCAGCTATTCATGAAACAGTTCTGCAGGCAACAACTTATTGTTCCTGAATAGAATACCAGGTCAATTCCGTAAGCTCCGTCTTAACCACCAAGCCTGACAAGTGAACAAAAATTATGTAGACCATACAGGGCATTTCCATTGCGTCTGGAATCCTTGCCATATTGCAAACGACGTTGGCTCCCTGTGACAATATGTAATCCCTGGTATCTATTGGATTCAGGCATCCGTTTTCTCCTGGTAGAAATAGAGTACGGACTATCTGGCGGTTTGTAGAGTCACCAGCCTGTGTGTCGAGCTGTGCAAAACGTGGGGGACTGGGTGGTTTGATAGACCCCTGGTCGTGTTGCTGGTCTCCCACCAGTCTCCAACCAACAAGGGTAAGAAAATCCTTACACCAGATTAGACCAGAAGAAAAACTCCACCGACTCCACTGCTGCCCCGTCTGTGCGACTTCCAGACTTTCTAGATCTCGTTTGGCAATCCGCGGCGCCGTTTCCAGCATGCAGCGTCCGAGCTGGAGGCGTTTCACGGCTTACATGTGGCACGGTTGGACCTCCCACCAACGAGGAGTGTGGAAATGGCGAGAAGCACCATAATTCTATGGGATTATTGGATTTCAATACAAGTGAATTTATCATAAGGAATTATACGTATGGGATGGTCATCACCGCAAACCTGAAGAGGGGGATAGGTTCGGATGTAGTATTCCAGATAAGTTTGCAGGGATCGTTGGCATCGTCTTATTATGGCCCGAATTTTGAAAGCATCAACGAGGAGTCGACCACTGCAACACTGACGGTTGAGAAACATGGCTCAATTTGCAAAATTTCCGGTGGATTATTGCAGCATCTTTGTGCAATGGTTACCGAAGTACAAGGGCATGCTTGATGGTTGGACAACCATTTTGTACCACTCAATCAGTGGACAACCTTCCTGAAGCCGCAAGAAACCCGATTGTCCAGGGTATAGAGGTATCGTTGGTGTTCGCCACATATGTAGGGAAGTAAGGGCGCTAGTAGATAATAGGATCAATTTCGAACAACGCGAAAAAAACGTACGGGAGCCTACATGAGCCGTCATTTCGAAAATGTGGCGTGCCAGTCTCTTTGACTGGCGAACGGATCAACCAAGAGAAATGCAGAGAATGAGGTTCCGTCTCGGCCAAACGAACCAATGACGTTGAGCATCATTCGCCAACCGAGACAGTTTGGATTTCTATGCCCGAGCACTGATTTATGCCTTAATTACTTGTGTGAATTGGCTGGGCACCTGACTGAAAATCTCATCACCTGAGGCGAAGACGCTTTCAAGTGGAAGAAAAGCGTATCTGATTAGGGCTCCAATCGTGGGGATGACAATCAGCCACCAGCCAATGTCAATGACGATGTGCAAGCATCATCCCGTCTTCTTCGCTCAACTATCGTGATAGTTCTTGAGCAAGCGGGAAGAAGTCGAATATTTGGCACGCACTCAGTCAAGAGGTACTTTTGGATGCCTATGCTACGGATATGGATTCCAGGAACCATGGTCTCAACTCCGAGGCGTTGGACAGGTAATTGCTCATACAGTAAGCCACACAGTATGTGATTCGAAACAGTGTAGGTATTAAATAAGGACCCCAGCCTGTCAATTCAGGTGCTAAACCTGAGGTTTTGAGGTACCACTGCAAGGGACGGATGCAGTGGAGATGTATGTCAGGACAGTCTCGCCGAACCAAGGATATTGTACTGTAAGCGAATCAACATGCAGGCCTGCTCTCTCGCTCAGGGCAGTTTGTAACCCTACCTCCCTCCCAACTAGAGAGCTCATGGGGTACAGAGCGCGGTGGAGCTTTGTCACTGAGGCCTGGGCTACCAAGTTTGTAGATACTGTAGGTATCTCCCTAAGGACCTGACCTTTAGAGAGGTACGTGCCTTGCCTAAAAAAAGGTACCTACACTACCACATCACCACACCAAGCATCTGTGGGCCCGCTTCTTGCCTCTTGTCTCCATCAGCATCACTCCTCCACACAAACACGCACGCACAAACAAGTTAAACTAATAAGGAAGCACACGTCGGGCGCGCGTCAACCACTGCGATCCACAACCCACCACCAACTCAACTTTCTCTTCCTTACCACTACACCTTACACCTGCATTTTACGCATCCTTAGGACCTCGCTTCTCGTCCTCAGCAATCCAGCCTCGCTCAGTAAGTGGCCTCCATGAGCTCCTTCTCGCTCTCATCCCTATCAATCATTCCCATCTTTTCACTTGCTTTTTCTCAACATATCCACACACCCTGCCTTGTTCGTGCGCAGGATTGTGCGAAGCAACCCAAAAACCTGCCCTCAAGTTTACTGCGAGAGTGGGCATCACCCACCAAAAAAAAAAATTACTACTGGGAAATCTCTGCACGCAATGCACCCCGCCCCCGCCTGCCGTTTACGGCCCAGTGGACACTGTTCAACGACCGCCGGCAGACGTTCTGGATGAGGGAAACCACCGTCCGGTTCTCATCGAGAGGACCTCTCTCAAGGCATTATTCGCATTGTCTATTGCCCGTTTCAACGCCTCAGTTCTGCCCCTTGTCCCCTTCGCCGTCTGTCTTCTGCCCACTTCCCCGCACCTAGAGCATGTTCATAATCCAGAAGTCTTTCTCTTGGACTCGATCTAGACCACCCCTCCTCCTGGCTTCAGGTTATGGGCGCCCACCCCATGACCCTCTCGCTAATCTTTTGCCTCAATCGGATCTCGGGGCGCTGTCAACCGCGCTAGTCTGTGGTTCTCTTCACTCTAGAATCTAACATCGCGAATTTGAGGTCAAAATCCTTTACTGACTTTCACACAGACACATCAGCTTCTCAAGCAATCCATCTTCTTTTCCCACTCTGCCAAAATGGACTCTTTCCAGCAGCCTCCCCGTGGCGCCTGCTACTCTTGTAAGTTCTTTTATTCAACTAGTCTCTTCTAGCCTCTGCATTCGAGACTGAACAAACCCGTTTGCACCTGTTTTCCCTGCTGCCTTCTTCCTTCTTTCTCTCATTTCTCCTCTTCTGTTCTTTTCTTGCTCTTTTTCGGGTACTCCACGTGACATATCCTATTCTCGTATACGAGCGCAGTTGATTCCGATCGCTCAGAACCAGTGACGAGCGAAATCATGTCTCAGTGCACTTCCTGCGTCAAATGACTCTGCACCCTTATTTCCAACCCTCTTTTGCCCGTCCGTCAAGCACTATTCACCGGGTCCTCTTGATTCCCGAAATCGATTCAAGCAGCCCAATTGCGTTCATATTTCATATCATCACTACACTAAGACATAAAAACAATGCTAACAATGTTTTTTAACAGGCGGTGCTCCCGGCCATCAGGTATAGTTTCTTGCAATTAACTAGATTGCACATTCGCTCACCTTCGCTCTCTCTAGGCTCGTGATTGCCCTACTAAGGGACCTGCTAAGTGGTATGAACTTCTGTCTCGTGCTTTTATTATCGGATCTGGGCTAATGAATACTCTAGCTACAACTGTGGCGGTACGCTTTCTCGTGCACCCCTATTACCATTGCTTCAAGTACTGACATCAGTTGTTCTGTAGGCGAGGGCCATATGAGTACGTATACACAATTATGTCTATTTTCTCTTAAAACCGGAGATTAACCATCAAACCATAGGCCGCGACTGCACTGAGCCCATGAAGGACAACAAGTCCTGCTACAAGTGCGGCCAGGCCGGCCACATCTCCCGTGACTGCCCCATGAGCGGCGGCGGCGGCAGCGGCGGCGGTCAGTCCACCGAGTGCTACAAGGTTAGTTGACCATTTCCCGGAAATTTACACGCTGGCTAACAAAATCAGTGCGGTGAGATGGGTCACATTGCCCGCAACTGCAACAAGTCCTCGTACAATAACAACTACGGCGGCGGTTTCGGTGGTGGCGCTGGCAAGACCTGCTACTCCTGCGGTGGCTACGGCCACATGTCTCGTGAGTTTGTTACCCCAGCACCCCTTGAGCATTGCTAACAAAACCTAGGTGAGTGTGTCAACGGCATGAAGTGCTACAACTGTGGCGAGTCTGGTCACTACTCCCGTGACTGCCCCAAGGAGTCTGCTGGTGGTGAGAAGATCTGCTACAAGTGCCAGCAGTCTGGCCACGTCCAGTCCCAGTGCCCCAACAACTAAAATGGCGATGAAGTTTCCTTGGTTCACCAACCTAGGGAAAATTGACGTGGCAGCTCCATGATACCCACGGTCGAAAAAACTCGTTTCTTTTGTTGTTTCTTTCCTCAACCTTCTACGCAAAAGGTTCATCTTCGAACATGACTTTACGACTTCAAAAATCGCTGGCTTGCAGCTCATGTTGCTCGGATCTCGGTAAGGGTTACATGGATCCTGGTCCCTTTATTGGAACATCTCAGCATTGGATTTCGTCACGCAACGAAAGGCTTTTGATAAAAAGCCCACGGCTCGACTTTTAAAGGGGAGAGGCGGATGGTGACGGTTGATGAGTGACGAGAATGAAGAAAAATGGTGGTTTGTGAGCAAATTCTCGGATGCCCCAACATTCTGACACGGTTGTGGTTAGAGGGGCAAAGCCGAAAGTACTAGGAATTGCTCCTTTGGTAGTCAGGACGAGATGAATTGCGTTGATCCCGAAGCTGACGGGAAGTCTGATCTTGGTGTGAATGTTCATGTGTCTTGGTGTTGCCGATCCGATTTCTGCGCTTGTCATGCTGCGCTACTTGTACAGCGTAAAGCACAGCGTAAGTCCATCTCCCCAAGGGGGCGAGTTAGGTGAGGTCTACGGCCAATTTAATTTACCAAAATTTATCTAGGTTCAAGTCGTTTCATATGCGACCAGCGGGTGTTAGCTTGTTAGTATCGGGGCTTGAGACTTCACGAACGAATTACCAACCCCACGAAGATCAAGTTCAACAGCAGAACCAAGACGAAGCAGTAGAGAACAATTACTTTCGGGGTAGCCTATGAACTCCGGGACGCCGCCTAAATCTAAAAAAAAAAAACCATACGTGCACGTACGACGAAATATCGCCGTCTTGATGCCTATCTACAACATCGCCTTGGGGAAGTTTCGCATAGCTTGTCTCACGCCAAGGTCGCCAAGAACCTCCTCAGCACCACCGAGGATGGCGTCAAACTTGTACGTTCGATGGAACATTTCGATGAATTTGCCCATACCAGTCTGTGTGAGACCGCGGCCACCCCAGATCTGCACCGCCTCATCAGCAATCTCATGGGCTGCGCGGGTGGTGCTCATCTTCAGCAGACCGATCGGACCGGCCAGATGTTGAGCTTGCTGCTTGTATGGCATGTGACACATCTGGTAGGTGATGGTCTCCAGCCAGGACTGGTTAGCTTCAACTAGAGCAATCATCTTGGCTAGCCTAAATGTCTGTTGTTAGTTTTCTATTGCTCAAAATTAGTTGGGTCTTGACAAGTAACGCACTTTTGTCGAATCACGGGTTGATCAATAAGGCGCTTGCCAAACACAAGGCGCTGGTTTGCCCACTTCAAGCATTCCTCAACAATATATCTTGAGACACGAAGACTGCCGCCTAGTAATGTTGTCAGCTTTCAAAACTGTGACCTCATTAATTGGGGAGGAAAACGTACAAACCATGGTCCACCTCTCGTGGTTGAAGTTGCTGAGAATCACATGGATGCCCTTGTTCTCCTCACCTAGCAAGTTCTCGACGGGGACCTTGACGTTGTCAAAGGTGACATAGGCGGTGCCTGCGGTGGGAGAGTAGGACGTCTTGATAGGCTTTGTCTCAACACCTTCTCCACGCTCAATCAGGATGACGCTGAGATGGTTACCGGTGCGGACACCCGTCACGAAGTAGTCGCAGAAAGTGCCGTTCGTAATCCATTTCTTCGTGCCATTGACAATCTATTTCTTGGTCAGGCGGACACCTCTTTTGTATAGTAGCTGGAGTAGATGGGGGATTGCGCAACTTACGTAGTACTTTCCGTCAGGGGTCTTCTCAGCGGTTGTACGTAGACCAGCGACATCGGAACCAGCAAATGCTTCGGTGATAGCCAAGCACAGCTTCTTCTTGCCGCTGAGGACCTCGCCTGAAATCCTCTTCTTGAAAGCTTCATCGCGGCCAAAGTTCATCACTGCCGTGAGGCCAATGGTCATACCAGCCATATTGCCATCCTGGAAGCCTCGTGCCATCGCTCGAGCCGTCTCCTGAGAGACGATTAAGTCATGGAAGTAGTCGAACTCCTCTCCCTTGACAGCGCCTCCCATGAGTTCCACGCCATGCAGATGCTTGCCGGGACCAATGCGCATGTGCAGGATTCCCAACTTGCTCATCCTATCAATCATCTCTTGGCTAACATGGCGACCTGTTGCCTCACATTCCTGCGCCTCGGGATACAAGTACTTGTCCGTAAACACGCGCAAGGCTTGCTGCAAGCGTTTGTGCGACTCGCTATAGTATGGGCTTCGGAAGGGAGGTGCCAGCCACAAGGGCTCAGCATAAGGCACCTTGCTCAGGTCACCAGGCTGGGGAGTGATGACCTCGGGCTTCTTTCCATCGATGGTGCCGATGGCGAGGCCGGCGTTGCGGGTGAGAACCTCGTGGCGGTGCAGGTTGTAGAAGGCGGTGGTGGCATCTTGGCCGGCGACTTGACGGAGAACGGATTCACCGCCGGGGTGGGCGTCGACGAAGTCAGTGAGGTCGTAGACGGTGTTGTCGATGATGCAAAGTAGGTTGTCCTCGGAAGTTTGGGAGCGGACCTCCTCGCGGGTGAAGGTCTTGGAGGGAGGAGCCATGATGGGCGAGATGTTGTGAATAAGGTAGTTGGAAAGGGAGCCCGCAACAAGGTAATGCTTCTATAAGAGAACCTTCTATGATCTACTGGCAGTGTACCCGGGATTGTATGGAAACCATCCAAAAGAAGAAGAAGAAAATAAATAAATCTGGAAAAAAGAAGAGAGGGAGAAAGGGAGAGTTATCTTGTGAAGTTTTGATGCCCCCAAATCTTCTGTCAGCCCCAGAATTAGTTATGTTGGTTCGGGTCAGACTCCAGATCGAAAGCATCACCCGCGGCCCTGGCGAGTGACGTCGGCACCTCGGCTTCTCCGCAGTGGAGATTTAGCGCAAAGGGCAACGAAATACCGCCTCGGTGATTGGCCTCAATGCTTCATCTTAGCTCGACCCTGGCGAGGGGGAGGGTACAGATGGTACGGAGGATGCGGGGAACATGTGATTAATTCTGGGCAAGGGGACCGTCTCTGGGGTCCTTTTTCGGGGATTTGACTTGATCTCGACCGTACAGAGTACTCCCCCTGGAAAAAAATTCCTCGGCTCAGTTCGTCTGATCCACTACAGCAACTAATAGGACCTGTTGGACTAGAAAAATATTGCTCAGCCGGTAAAGAGAGACGCTTCTTGGGGTGGAATGAGACGGACTGACTTTGTCATCATCTCACAAACTCAAAGAGTTGTCCAATCCTCGAATGCGGAATATCAACGGGGGGCTCGCGTTCCCGCTTTCACCTCCAAACTCGTTCCCCATAAGACTGGTATAAGCTCTGGTTTCTGTAGTGCGTGCCTATCGCAAGGTATTGTTGTCAATACCAGAGTCACTTAGCATATTCCAGGTCCTTAGAGTTCGAGTCTAGGAAGGAATCTACTGTCTCGGTGTGAATTTATCCGACCTTCGACATGAGCTCTGTTGTGTCTAGCGTCATCTGACTTGAATCAGGCCAAAATAAAAATAAAAACTAAAAAAAATAACATAAAAAAACGGTCTTCTGGGTCAGCTTATGTACCATGGTTGCTCTCTAATCTATACAAAGGGGCGGTATTGTTATATATACCAGCGTCAATAGCCAAGCAATTATCCTCTCTCAGGACCGTACGGAGTTCAAGAGCCCATATTCATGTTTTATGGCCAGGACAAGGACGTGCCCCATATGACATGCAGGAAGATATATCGATGCAGGCTATATTTTTCCAACCCCGAGGAACCTGTACTGTTTTGCTAGTACAAAACAACTCCAATCATGAAAGGACCCAGGAGAACCACGCATTTAACAAGGCTATCCAGTGCCAGGTCAATCAACGGTGAGAAGCAGACTCAGTGACAACCGGAGTCGACGCTTGCCGTTCCGCCAAATAGTGGATTTTGGCCATAACTCGTGCTGCATTATAACGAGAGTCCGATTAGCAAAACCACTCAACGAACGGAGACATAACATGTCTACTATCGTGACGCGCGGACAGACCGAGGTGTGGTCATGCACTTTAGCCCGTTGCTGAAGGTTGAAGTACAATATACTCCAGGCACGATATCTGGTAAGAAACTATATGCTCTTTTCAACTTTCGTGTCTAGGTTTCTATGCCGTTGAAAATTGGATCTCTTCGTGTTTTCTCGTGTAACTGGAGGTTCGTCTTATGAGAATTGCCTGGAGGTTGTTCCTACTGGCCAATTGTAGTCGAAAGAATTCGAACAGGTAAGAAGATAGAGCCGCTGCCTTGCGTACATAACCTAGGAACTTGCATTAATCATAGATGAACAACCATGTCTAATTTTTTCTTCTTCTTAAAGCTCGAAATCCCTCTGCCGTATCTGAAAAACAAAGCGCTCTTGAGTTTACTTCTAAGGAGCCGGGGAAGAGTCTCAGAATCTTTTACTAATATTTAAGAGACGAGAGCGGCTGTGAACTCATTCGCTTCACCACAGCTCTATGTTGTGTTTCATTTCATTTTATAACCTGCTATCCAGTAACTCTCTCCTAGTAATAACATAGAATCCTTAGAATTATGCCACCCACCTGCCGCTACCACTCCGATGTTGCGGCTGACTACCTGCGTGTATTCTTACCTCGATAGACTATACTCACTAACAACACACGAAAAAAAAAAGAGAAAAGAAGAAAATGAGCAGTTGCAAACAAGAGTAGGCTGCTGCTGTCTCGTGACCTCACGTTTGGACAAGTGTGAGACTATTATCGTACATCCTTGTGCTGCAAGCTAGTTGCATCTGTCACATCCGGAACTCGGTACACGGGGGACCAGTTACGTTGAACGAATCGTCGTGGACAATGATAAACTAGAATGAAAAGAGGATAAAAAGAACTCAGTAGCAGCGACGATAAGCGGGCGCCGCGTCGCATGATGGCGCCTCAAAGCCAGCCAAAGGGCTCCATAATTGCATCTAGGGCTGGTCCCTTTGCCGTGAGTTCCCTTACTTTTCCTTTCCTTTCCTAGTTATATATTGAACGTTGTAGCGTCTCCAGTTGCTGCGATATGCCAACTCCCTTGGTTTATTCGCTTGCAACGCTCACTCGACGAACATTGTCGGTCTCTTCCTGGTTCATCACAATGTACGTTTGAATTATCAACAGCGGATTGCTTTGCATTCGCTGTCGTTTTCCTTCTTTGCTTCCAATGTTCTTTGTCTCATGAGACAATTCCCGGCCGAGCCGAAGCTCCGAGGTCCTTTCTTTTATTCTTTTTTCTTCTTCTCTCTCTCTCTTTTTTTTCCTTTTTTTTTCTTTTGCACTGGCGCATACCCTGTACCTGGGACCTCGAAATTCGGATACCTGGTAGTGCCTTGAGCCAGATTTGGGTCTACTGCAATGGGGCGGCTTGGTGTCCCCATTCTCCTTCGCCTCGGGTCCCTCATGAGCAGCCTGGTGGCGACGGCGATTGGTCTGTTGCCTGTGTCACTGGCCTCGTGGCTTTGCCTCTCTGAGTCGTGAGCCCGCACACTGACATGTCTGGATGGGGCCAGAAAGGGGCCTTTCAGCTTGAGAGAATGCCGGTGAGACTTTGCACTCCAGAGCCTCTTATCGACGCCGCCACACAGCACGTGCGAAGTTGTACAATCCACGGTACTCCATAGCGCTGTTCTATAGCCGGTTATTTCGCTCCTGATACGGCACAGTGTCGAGGTAGCCGGCGATGTTTGTATGCCCCGTCCGCGTCTTCCTCTCCGTCTCCCGAGGTGGTAGCGGTGGTGGCGTATTTGTTGTTATCTGTCGTTTATCATTTTCATTATCCATCTTGGTACACCTTGGCTTGGAGCGGATTATGGCTTATATACCGGGTTCATTCGTGATGGGATTCTCCATCCCCGTGATCGTCCCCGTCACAATTATTGACCCTCCCCCCTTTTCCATGCCCGCCATCATTCACAGCGGCTTTGCCTCTTCGCGGGAACTAGTCCTACCCCAGTGCCTGGTGACCTGACTGTCAAGCTGTGAACTTTATATTCCCCCATTCTCCTTGCTCGCTTTGGTGTAGCTACCCTTGCCACTCCAGTCGCATACCACTCTCAAAGACACAAATCGAAACAACTCCACGCATAAAACTCTGGAAGTCCAGAAGTGCAATTATTCCAACGTCTTTCGGATCTGTGCAGCGTCTTTGAGCCCTGCTCTCTTCTCAACTTCAATTTGCCTATCATGGATGCTTACTCAATATCGTATACCAGTCCTTCCAAACGCAATACCTCCAAGATCTATCAGGATCTCAAGTCAATTCGCACCTTTGGTAGTCTCGACAAAGATCAACTCCTAAACAGACTCGCCACAATGGAGGCATTCAATCAGGTATGGTGGCTTATCGTCTTCTTTGTCTCCAAGTTGTTCCTAGCAGAGACCTCGATTCACCGGTCCGGTGTTAAACCCCCCGCATCCATGAAGATCTGATGCATGGCTAACATGTATGCGGAAATGCAGCGTCGCAAGGGGGATCCCGCATCAAAACCCCATATCGCCGTGATTGGCGCCGGAATTTCTGGAATGAGGTGTGCAGACATCCTTATTCAATATGGCTTTAATGTCACTATTCTTGAGGCCCGCAACCGCATCGGGGGCCGTCTGTACCAGAAGAAACTCCCCAACGGACGTCTTGTTGATATGGGTCCCAACTGGATCCATGGAACCGATCACAACCCAATTCTTGACCTAGCAAAGCAGACGAACACTGCCGTCGGCAGCTGGGACTCCCGCTCCTACGTGTATGACGAATTTGGTCGTCCCTTCGAGGTCAACGAGGGCGAGGCGAATGCCACCCTCATGTGGGATATCGTCCAGGACGCTTTCAAACACTCTAACAAGGCATCTGTGGAAATCGGCTCTGGTGAAAGCTTACACGACTTCTTCCTCCAGAAGGTTGCTGAGAGGGTCCCCAGTACCGAAGAAGGCTACGAAGAGAAGCGCAAGGTCATCATGCAAATGTCTGAAACTTGGGGTGCATGGGTTGGAAGCCCTTCTTCCAGACAAAGCCTAAAGTTTTTCTGGTTAGAGGAGTGCATTGAAGGAGGTGAATCATACAATTCCATCCCTTATGGTTCACTTCATGTGCTTGGTGGCTAATATACTTTATAGAGAATTTGCTATGTGCCGGAACTTACAAAGATATCCTGGACACAATCGCAAAGCCAGCCTTGGAGGGTGCAAAGATCAAATACTGCACCAAGGTAGAGAGGATATCATATCGCAAAGATCCTGCAGACAAGGTCAAGCTTCAGGTACAGGGTGGACAAGTGCTGGAGTTTGACGAGGTCGTTGTCACGACGCCGCTTGGATGGCTAAAGCGAAATCTACATGCATTTGAACCTGCATTGCCGGCTCGCATGACCAAAGCCATTGAGTCAATCGGCTATGGATGCCTTGAAAAGGTATGCAGGTGTTGGAGTTTAACCAAGCAAGTGCACTCACGCTGACCAAAGTTGTAGGTTTATATCAGCTTCCCCAGGGCTTTCTGGCTTTCATCCGATGGCGAGGAGGAGAAAGTCAAAGGTTTTGTGCAATGGTTGTCGCCCAAGTATGCACCTGAATCAAACCCACACCAGTGGAATCAAGAGGTTGTCGAGCTCGCAAGTCTGACACCAGAAACTTCACACCCTACTCTCTTATTTTACACCTACGGCGAGCAATCGCAATACATTACCGGCCGAGTGGCGGAACTCCCTCCAGCCAAGAAGGACGAGTTCCTCTTAGATTGGTTCAAGCCGTATTACTCACGACTCCCTAATTACTCGGAATCCGACCCTGACTGTAAACCCACTGGCTGCCTTGCCACGGACTGGGTGCAGGACGAGCTTGCTGGCTACGGAAGTTACTGCAACTTCCAGGTTGGTCTGGAAGCAGCTGACGATGACATTCGAGTAATGCGAGAAGGCCTGCCAAACCAGGGCTTGTGGATGGCTGGCGAACACACCGCACCCTTCGTAGGTCTGGGAACGGCCACTGGAGCATACTGGAGTGGCGAGTCGGTAGGAAAGAGGATAGTGGAAGCATATGGGTGTACGAAGGCGAGAAGTGTGTCATTGGAGAATCTGTGAGTTAGCCGTTGCAGGTTCCGCCCGCCAGGCTGAAACAGCACTTGTTGGGAGACATTGATGGCGCCAGAAGATCTTTGTTCGCCGTGGGGGATGCCAGATGCAACTGTAATATCACCCAATCAATCACTTATAATCTAGAGCGTAGAATCTGGACAAGCCTAACCAGACATAGATGAGAAAAGTCTGGTGGCGACAAGAGAAAGACGGAAGATTTTTGGTGCTACGAACGAGGACTTCGCAATTTCGGCACATCGCATCTACAATGTGCCACTGTGTGATCTGTACTTCTGATCAGTATCTCAAAGAAAATCTAATCTGTGGTAATACCACGTATGATCTACCATATGTACTATAGTTAGGATATGAGGGAGAGGCACAGGTCAAATGATGGCTCCATGACGACCCTTGAAACGGAGTCATGGCACCCGTCAAACTTCTGAACTGCATCTTACGTCACTACAGAGACACCATGTGAAGACCCCTGAGAACGAGTCACGAGCGTTATTCGACAGCGGTGTTAGCGCTGAGACTCCAGCGCATCACAAGCCTCGCTTGGGCTCCATTTACTGGGCGATCGGGGTGTCTGGGGTGTCTGGGATGTCTGGGGCGGGGCCCTTCCCCTAGGTCACTCACCTAAAGAGGCTCCAAGCGTCGCCTGCCCGCCTACTAGGCTGCCCAGCCATGTCGCCAGCTCAGCCTTGGATGGGTCTATGTCGTGACGCCCATGACAAACCGATGCTTTGGAACTCAACTCTACTTGGGTCAACCTTCGATCTCCGTTCACGTCAAACCGTATCTGCAGCGCAACACACTGCGAAATTTTGTCCAGTTTGTCCAGTTGTTTTTAAACTCTCTTTCCACGTCGTACAAAAAGTTGCAAATCCTCCCAAGTCCCCCCCCTTCGCGCCTCGCAGTTCGTTACGTATCCCGATCAAGACTTCGCTTGCTCATGGACCTTCCTGCCTTCTGATCATGCCTTACGGCCCCGCATCTGGCCGGGGGGTCTACTGATAGCACGCCGACGCCGGCTCTGCCTAGACGGTTGGAATCGTCTTACAACGACTCGCAAAACATCTCTGACCGTACTTTCTCCTTCTTCGTCTCAAGTCTCCCGAGTCCCTCGTCCTTTCTTCTCGGCTGCGAGGGCAGCCAGCGCCACCCCGCGACTCGAGATTCTCTCTTGCCGACGCCATGGCGACTTTCTTTCAATCCTTCCGGAGCAGCTCCATGCCCAAGAGGCTGCTCCGGTATGCCTTGTCCAGACTGGAGCTCCTCGATGCTGAGGCCTTGGATATGGAGAATCTGGACCTGGCGTTGGGTCTAAATTCTGTTTTCGAGTTCCGAGACGTGGGTATTAAGTTGAAAGTAAGATCACCATCCCACGCCCAGCTGGACGAGGATGGAGCACTAACACCTGATGCAGAAGCTCGAGAAACTTCTCCAACTACCTGCTACATTCAAACTACACAAGTCCAAGGTCCTCCTTCTCCGAGTTACCATCCCGATGGATTTCTACACAAGCCCCATCATCATCGAGGTTGACGGTGTCGATATCGTCCTGCAGGTCCTGGGAACCGAACCCGATTCAAGTCATACACCGGGCACTAAGATGCCTGAGGAACCAGCCTCCGTGCCAAATACTTTCGATTTAGCACAGTCCTTTCTCGAGACTCAGCCGAAATCAGAACGCCGGAAGCTGGAGGATTCCTTGGCAGCTGAGATACAAGATCCTGGCGCTTCAATAACTATGAGCGAGGATGGGAGCGAGGATGAGTTCCCAGTAGGAACTGGCCAAGCTCTCTCACTTCCTGCTTTCTTAGCAGACTTCCTCCAAGGCATCGTTGACCGTATGCAAATCAAAATCAAGGGCGTCAAGTTCCAGCTTGATGTTGAAGTACCCGTTGAGCCAACGTCAACTACGACTGAACCAGTATCTTTCCAAATCGCTCTCGACCGCATCGATATCGAGGGAGTAACCAGCCAGATTCGGGAGCAAGATGGCTCCCCCATCATCGTTCCCAAAGAAGGAAAACGTCATATCTCCTTATCGGACGTGAGAGCATATCTGGTTTCGGAAGCAAACGTATTTTCAGCATTAGCCAAATCTCCATCCATGACGTCTCCTTCCGTTGCCTCATCACCCATCATGACAAAGAACCCACCATCCCGTCAGACGTCAGATTTATCATCCCACAGCATGCATGATGAACTAATGAGTGCTATGCATGAAAGCTTAAAGGACAGCATCTCGCGCAATGAGAATGTACACGACGATGCCCATCTTGAGGACAGTGAGGATGGCCTAGATATACCTTATGATCTTTCCCAGCCCGCAGAAGACGAGCTTGACGAGAGCCCTGCAACACCCAAGGCCTCGCTGTATCATGATTTCAACAATCAGTCCCCCGAGCGGACAGCTGAGCCAGCTGAACCCAGTCTCGACGAAGACATCGACGGACCTCTATTTCACTCCACCGTAGGTCCATCAGACCATATTTCGCACTCGTTTGCCTTTGAGGATGAGAGACCGCACTGGGCAAGCGTCGAGCGAGGCGCTGGATCTGTCCCAACATTTGATTTACCCTTCAGACCATCATACCCAGATTCATTGAGACCGTCATCTCCTGGTGCGCATCTAGAGAGTTCCGTCTCGACAGAGGGAAGCTTTAGAGCTGGTTCAGTTGATGAATTAGCTGAATCTCATCTTTATACCCGTGAAGAAGCCGAAAGTATGTACATGAGTGCCTTTTCACAGAACGAACCGCAAAACTCAACCACACTATCCCCTTCTATGTCTCAACATACCCTTCCACCTCCCGAACCGGCGTCAGATCTAGCGGTATCAGTCGCTGAGGAATTCCAACCGTCGTTAGAAGAGAGCCCATCTACCGAAGAAAGCCAATCTACTGAAGAGAGCCCATCTACAGAAGAGACGCAGCCAGCTTTGGACGAGCCAGAGCCAGCAACTGAGAAGCCAGAGCCGGTCTCCGAAGGTGTGGAGCTGCCAGTTAATGAAGTGGTACCGGAGGAAGCCGAGAAAAGCAAAGGAGAGTCACAAATTACTGTACCCCGGCCTCAAACACCTCGAATGCCGGGTGCTTGGGATGACGACAGCGACGACTCGCCTCCCCCGAGTTCCCTTTATACCTCGATGTCTAAACGTGTGCCACGTGGTAAGACTGTGGTTGAGGAAGAGGATAGTGATTATTCTGAGCCCGCCTTCTCCAGAGCGTGGATTGCTGAAGAGGAACCAGAGAGATCAACAATATCTGAGAAGCAACCGGACGATGCACCCACACCCAAGGGTCCGACTCGACTTGTCAAAGAGATTTTGAGCCTCAAGACCGTTTCTATTTACGTTCCATCGCAGCATCAGCATATCCAAGTTCAGGGCGCACTATCCGAATCTGTCGCTCAGATGTCTCAATCCATGGGGCGTTCTGTTTATCCACAGGCCCCTGGAGCATTCTCTATTCATGGAGCGCCATCCACAGTCCAGAGCCAGAGTCCGCCAGCACTAACAGAGGGTGCTGTCGATAGCTCATTTGAGATAACTCTTTCTCCCATCAGTATCAATTTCGACGCATCTCTTGGTTTTCTGTTAGCGATGGTTGTCAGCAAACTCCTTGAGGCCCTCAAAGACAATCAGCCTCCCGCTACTGTGCCTCAAGCTTCAGAACTGGGATCGCCAAAGAAGGCGGCAGATATCAAAGTCAAGGTAGAAGAGATCAGACTTAACTTTCTCAATAGATTGGGTGGAGTAACCGATACGTCTGAGCGTTACTTGGATCCAACGGCCTTCATCTTTGACCAAGAAGTGCTTCTCAGCACTATTATTCAAAGTCTGTCGATATCGGTGTCTCCTATTGAGGTGTCTTCAGTTAAAGCTGATCGAAGAAAAAATCTATCACAGTCAGCCACCTTGACGAGGATAGATTTGCAAAAGTTTCGATTTGGCTACGCCAATGGAGATATTGTCTCCTTCGACCGTGGAAAACCAATGAGCACCTCGGTTAGGGACACATTCCTCTCTTCTGGGTCGGACATCGCTATCAAAATCCTTGAGACGGATGGCAACATCAAAACCGATGTTGAGACGCTGCCGTTAGTTGTTCAGATCGATCTGCAGCGACTGGATGAAACTTTCAGCTGGTTCGGTGGATTCAGCAGCTTTCTTAACATGAGCGCATCCATGGCATCAAGCCCTTCGCCTACGCCTAAGGCAGCCGTAATCCCTCAACAAAAACCTCGAGGAGTCCGATTCGACACCCCTATCGATCCCGGTGATAAGTCTGCCGCATCTGAGAACAAACTGAACCTCAGAATCGGCGGTGCTTTTGTGGAGCTTCTGGGCAGAGATTGCAGTGTTGCAGCTGAGACTACGGCCCTTAAGCTGGTCAGCCGAGATGAGGGTATCGGAATGGGTTGCAACATGATGCGGCTTTCTGGGCCGTACTTGAAGAACTCTGCAGCAGATCCGGCGATCAACTGTGAGCTGACTGGCGTCCGCTTGGACTTTTTAATGGCCCCCCAGGACTCAGATCTGGAAAGACTTCTTGAGCTCATCATACCTACTAAAGTGAAATTTGACCCGGACGATGAAATCATGGTTGACACTCTCTTGCGTCAGAGGAGGAAGGGCTCCGTTCTCAGAACGTCAGTCGAAGCAATCAACTTCCGGATGCAGAACATGTCACAATTGTCAGTTCTCCCTAACCTTGGGGAAGAGCTTGCCAAGCTGTCTACGGTAGCCAAGTATCTGCCAGAGGATGATAGACCAGGACTCCTGACCCTAGGTAAGCTACAGAAGATTGGGGTCAGCCTCGACTTTGGTGGAAAGCTAGGACACTTGGGGGCTGAGATTCATGATCTTCATGTTGGCCACATCACAGTTCCATCCCTGTTAGCTATTGCTATTCATGGCATCTCTGTTAAAAGGAACAGAGCAGAGGAGTTGATTGGCTCTTCAGCGTATGGCCCCAAGAGCATTTCCTCACGAGGACCTGTGATCATGGCTAGGATGATTGGCGACGAGATTGAGCCGGTTATCAAGCTGAAAATGCAGGATGTCAACATTGAGTATCGAGTCTCGACTATTATGGATTTCTTAGACCTGGAGGAAGACGCAACCCCACAAGATTTTGAAGCTAGTCTCGCCGCCTCTGTCGCAAACCTAGGAGATCAAGCTCACCATGCCCTTGCAAGACAGCCCAGCTCCCTTTCGGGCAAGGCAAAAGAGGGAAAGCCAATGACTTTGGATATTAGTTTCCGAGATGTCCTTCTTGGACTGAATCCCCTTGGCAGACCATCAAAGATGATTGTTGCGTTGACTGACGCACATCTCGTGGCGGTTTTGCCCAAGGAGGTCGATACCAATGCTATTTTGACCATCAACAAAGCTTCTGTTTTGCTTATTGATGATATTGCACAATTCGCAGACAGCGACTTGCCGGTGGCTCAACGACCACGCGCTTCGTCTTCTACATCCCGCCAAGTAGCGGATTTGTGCGCCCGAGGTTTCGTGGATATATGCTACATGTCTTCAGCAAAGGTGGTTGTAGATGTTAAGGCTGGTGAAGACGGGGAGAAGTTCCTCAATGTTGACCTCAGGGATGATCTTCTGGTCTTGGAGACTTGCGCAGACTCTACACAGACGCTCATCTCGCTCGCTAACGCACTCAAGCCTCCCACACCAGCGAGCAAAGAAAACAAGTACCGCACCGACGTAATCCCTGTGCAAGATCTGTTAGCGTCTATTTCGGCCGAGGCCTTTGGGAAGCCCGAGGGAGAGTACGATTTTGATCAGGACTTCGCTGGAGCCCAAGAGATGGCAGGCAGTGGCTCCGATGCTTATTCAACTGATAGCCCACTGCAGATTGAATCACAGTTCTATCAGGAGAAGCCTGTTGGCGAGGAGCTTTTTGATGCATCGAGCAGCTCTATCTTATTGCATGAGACAACAATGCAGGATACTAAAGAAGGTGTCCTGCTGAATTTTGATCAGCCATCAGTAACCCAAGGTTCCGACACAGATGACCTGGAAATCCACGAAGACTACTATGGCCGCGAAGAATCAAAGGATGGCACCGCAAAGATCTGGAATACAAACAAGAATACGTACGATAGAGCACCTGTCGGTCTTGTGGAACGCAGTCCCGTGAAGGTATCTGTGCGAGACGTTCACCTCATATGGAACCTCTTCGACGGCTATGATTGGGTTCACACTCGAGACGTCATCACTCAAGCTGTCCAGGAGGTGGAAACAAAAGCCTACGAGCGTCAAGCACGAGCTGGTCCGTCCAATTTGTATGAGGAAGAATTCGAGGACGAGGAGGCTATTGGCGATTTTCTCTTCAACTCCATCTATATCGGAATACCAGCAAACCGGGATCCCCAAGAACTTTCGCGTGCCATCAATGAGGGCCTCAATGATAACGCCACTGAGACCGAATCAGTTGCTACGACCACTTTTACGGCATCTACGAATCGAACTGCACGGTCCAGACCACAGCCAAAATCCAAGCGGCTCCGACTCAAGCGCAGCAAACGCCATAAGATTACTTTTGAACTTCAGGGTGTCAACGTGGACCTAATTGCTTATCCAGCTGGCGTCACTGAAACCCAAAGTAGCATCGATGTGAAGGTTAAGAACTTGGACATTTTCGACCATGTCCCGACTTCGACATGGAAGAAATTTGTGACATACGATCAAGACATGGGAGAGCGTGAGATGGACACAAGCATGGTTCATCTAGAGCTCCTCAATATCAAGCCACAGCCCAATCTAGAAGCCTCGGAGATTGTCCTACGAGCGACACTACTGCCATTGAGACTTCACGTTGACCAAGATGCCCTGGATTTCATCACACGGTTTTTCGAGTTCAAGGATGAAAACGTGCCGGTACATTCTTCGCCAAGTGATATTCCATTCCTCCAACGGGCCGAAGTGATGGATATCCCAGTGAAGCTTGATTTCAAGCCAAAGCGAGTAGACTACGCGGGGCTTCGATCTGGCCACACCACGGAGTTTATGAATTTCATTGTTCTGGAGGAAGCTAGAATGGTATTGAGGCATGTCATTCTCTATGGAGTTTCTGGCTTCGACCGGCTTGGAAAGACACTCAATGACATATGGATGCCCGACGTCAAGGCTAACCAGCTTCCTGGTGTCTTGGCAGGCCTGGCTCCCGTGCGCCCACTTGTAAATGTCGGAAGCGGATTCAGACATCTGGTTGAGGTTCCACTACGAGAGTATCAGAAGGACGGTCGTGTGGTCCGAAGCATTTCCAAGGGGGCTGCAGCATTTGCACGAACAACTGGAACGGAGTTGGTCAAGCTCGGTGCCAAGCTTGCTGTCGGAACTCAATATGCTCTGCAAGGGGCCGAGGGCATGCTCACAGAGCAGGCGCATCAACAAGATGTGGGATGGGAAGACGACGACCTCGACCCAGAGGAGAAGAAGGTCATCTCTCTCTACGCAGACCAGCCCACAGGAGTCATTTCTGGTCTACGCGGTGGCTACCGGTCCTTGGCGAGGGATGTGAACCTTGCTCGCGATGCCATCATTGCTGTGCCGGGGGAGGTCATGAGTAGCCAATCCGCAACTGGAGCAGCAAGAGCCGTTCTGAAGCATGCCCCAACCATCATCTTCCGGCCAGCTGTAGGTGTCACCAAAGCTCTTGGTCAGACCTTGATGGGAGCAACGAATTCGATGGATCCGCAAAACCGACGTCGAATCGAAGAGGTAAACACCTTGATCTTTTTTTTTTTTAATCTCATTGGGATTCAAACTAACGATTGGGCAGAAATACAAGAGACATTAGACAACATCTAACCACATACCTAACGAAAACCCTCTCTCTTGAGGATGGATGCCATTTATGACACGAACATATAACGGAACAACAGCATAACGAATTATACCAATACCAATTTCTTTTCTCAGTCCCCTTCATCCTCTTTTTTATTCCTTCTTCGATTTGCTATTTCTCTGATCTATGTTGATAAATAATTGTATGTACTGCGTGAGGGGTCATGATATTTGTCCCCTTTTCTCTTCCTGCTCAAGAAAAGACAGTTCAGGCCCATTCATTCATGATTAGAAAAAGGTGAAAAGAGAGGGAAAATGGACTGCCTGTGATTTACGCAATGTGCATAGACCCCAGAGCAGGCAAAACCATGTGCATAGGAGATTTTGATCGAACTGGGAGTTGGACTTTTGTCAAGATAAGAATGTTACCTTTTTCTTCAGCCGACAGCTATAACTGTCTTAATTGTCTTCTTTCTTTTGTTCTTAGCTTCTATACTTCCTGGGGTGCGTATTTGGCGAGGCAGAGATTTGATTTATAGATGCATACCTATCTACTTGAGAATGCTCTTCCTTGGTTCACTTTCACTTTTCTCTTCAAGTCTGCAAAATATGTACCAGTTCCCTCATTCCAAAGCTCCAAAAAAAATTTACCGCGTGAGTGTTGTCGTGATGGACTGGAGTGACATGGAAAGCAGGCCTTTCTTTTTTTTATGAAAACAAAGTGGTGATGGAAAGCAATATGTATATTTGGTTCCCATGTGGCAGCTGGCCAAAGGAAGGGGGAGCTGATTGGCTTTCTCGACTATAAGGGCGGGGGGGAGAAGATAGACATGCTCAAACAACATTCCCTCTATAAAATTTAATTATATATGGCAAGTCGAATTTTGATATATTTCGAGGGTATTTGATCTCTTCAGGGCACACCCGCTCACACAATCACCTCTGCGTCCCTAGCCAGGGGCAGCCAATACTCGCAATATGCGTTGCAAGTATGTCTCGTCCATGCTCCAGGAGGGTTCAAGGTCGGATCCGGCCGCTTGGCGAGTTTGCTGAAACCTCTTACCCAGTGTACGTCAAATCACCTACTGCCACCTACTGCCACACCATCAAAGATGGGCAAAATTGCCAATGAGACGAATTTGACGTGCGTTTGTGATGGTTGCATGATTTTGACCACCTATGGGGGGCGGGGGGAAAGCCGTGCTGAGCGCCTGGGAAAAGTTGCGTCCAGTAATCTGTACAGTGATAAACAAACCCGACTTTTACTGTACGCAATATTTCAAAATCGGATCATTCGGCTTCACGTTGCAGGATCTGGACGGACAACCAAAGTACATGGACGGAGGATTGCATGGCTACAAGATTTGTGAACCGGAACCGGGGCAAACGTCGCATATGCGGGCTTGTATATGCGTTCGCCTTCACGCCAAATACCAACGTCTTTCCAGTCAAAAGCACCAGGGCACATGAAGGTTTGATCAACCTATCACAGTAGTACAGTATGTACGTATGTTGTCTGTAGCGTACGCTTGCGACCATCAGAACTCTCCTTTACATATATGTCGTAGTCTACATAGGCAATGGAAGCTATACTATTTTTGAGAGCGGGCATGAGTTACTAGGGCCCCGTTGAGTCTTAGACATGACAAGCTCCAATAATAAGGAAGGAAATGGTGAATGTGTCTATGGTATGCTTGATGCGTACAGGGGTGGCCACATGATGGATGGGTAGGATGGATGAGACGAGGGAGCGCTCAAGGTGGTGTTGAGCGAGAGAGGGGTAGCAGGCCAACAATGTGCCAGAGATGTTGGAGTCTTCCTGTTGCAATCCGCTCCTTTCATTGGCCTCCTTGGTTGGGGCTGGGATGCTTTGCAGATGTACGCTTATGGAAGAGAGGGGACGAAAAAAGATGCAAAAAACGTATAACAAAAAGAGAGGTACAATGTATATAATAGAAAAGGGGGGGAAAGGAGACTCTTGTCGGATTGCTCCGAAAGGCCCAAATTTGACTTTTTAGTTGGGCAAGGGCGGCGTACGTCAGCCAACTTTGTAACTTAATCTATCTTGGTTATTACATAGTGCAGTATGTTCCTTTCTGTTGAGAGAGTCACTATTTCGCAGTCGGGGGTCAAACAACACTAAGGCCACGGTGAGCGGCGTGCTTCCCGGCGAGCTTCACCTCCACAGACCCAGCCAGAGGGGGCTGTCATTTGCGGCTTTGACTCGGTGAGGGCCGGGAGACTGTTCAACAGTTTCGAAAATAGCAACAGCTTCGCGTGTCCTATAGCTGGTTGTCCAAGCGCTAGATCCATTAGGTCTGATGTCTCCTTTTCATCCTCTCTCGCCGCACACCGTTGGTCCACCTTCGGCTACCGTCTTTGCTTCCACCCCCTGAAGCCTTGGTGAGCTAACTTCGACAGGGCCAGGGCGCTCGCGTTCGCGTTCGGGAGGCTGCTGTCCTCAACAAAGATAGGCAATTTGAGTATCAGGCCAAATATGAGCTGTGGAATACTATGTATGAGCCTAGGCTCACTAATTAGATACTATGTAGGTGCATAAGTTCCTTTTGCACAGATTGTACTACTGTGTACTGTGCTACGTCTTTTGAAGGACCCCCCTCCAGGAGTGGCACATGACCTTCTTCGCCTGAGGAATGGTGGGGATCCCTGGATTGCATTTTGGCGGCCTGTTGAACTGTCACGGCCAGGCAGCCAGCATGAGACAGGTCAAGTAAAGTGTGATGATCGAATCCAGCTTGAATCAGTGCTGGCGACAGAGACTAGATCAATCAACCGAGGCCGCATCAATCAACCATTGAGGGCCAAGGTACACATTGCCTATGATCGGGTACAATTGATAACACACATTCCTCATCGCCGATAACATTGAGCCTCTGGGGGTCCGGTCGCCCGCGGCAATTGCATTCAAGATTGCCTCAAGCTGTGTCGCCGGAGAAATAAACTTGGCACTGAGGGTTGTGTTATGGCACCTTTGTCCTTGAAAACTCCCCTGGCCACGGGGACATCCCGAGCTCCCGAGCTGGCAAGCTTCTCGAAAACGTGAATGATGGGTGTGTACATGTGCGTGGGGACAGACAGTGCCTCTGAGCCGTCTCTGTTTCTCGCCCGTCGGTATTTGGTGTCACGGCCCTTCCAACAGTACGAGCTTCACTAAAGAAAAGCGAACCTTCATTGATCTCCAGGGCCCAGTCAAACTCCAGTACCGTGCAGCAAGGCAGTCGCTAGTTCAATTGCCGCTTTTGGGGAGGAGGCTCTGGGAGGAAACAATGCTTGATGGATAGAACTGAGTCAGGGGTTCCGCTCTGACCCCAAGATCAGATCAGTTGAGATACGTTATTATTGCGTCTTCTTTGTGGTGGCTGAGCATTGTCGTTGAGCAAGACCCTTATCACATAGTACGTAGTCCTCCTACAGAGTACTTTGCATTTCGTTGAGATTCAGAGGCAAGGAAATGTCAGATCCATCCTTGAGTAGTAGATCTCTGTTCCTTGTCATCCCCCCTGCCGAGCACAGATTTGAGATCGTCGAACAAGAGCTAGGACCCCATTCATCGTTTAAAGCGGCACTGCTCCACCCAACTCATTTGCGGTGTCTTGCGTTTCACTCAGCAGCTTTCTCAACGAGTTCCAGTTCATTCTGCGATGTCGCAGACACGGTACGTAGCAGAAAGAGTACCAGTAGGTCTGGAAAAGTTGGCAACTTGTGGTACCCAAAAGTGTGTGATGCGACGCCACCAATCTTACGAGCTTCATCCACAGCTATAATTGAAAAAAAGAGGAAGTGGAAGAAGATAAGGAACTTGGCATGGGCTGGAGGCGTCGAGCAAGCAAGGCACGTGGCCGTTTTTTTCCTTTTTTTTTTTTCTTTCCTCCAAGTTTCTTCGTTTGCGACCAGGGTCGTAGGCGGTCGAATGTGCCGATGATTTGGTCTGTTGTACGCCTGGCTGGGTGAGGACAGGTCTCTAAGTTTTCTCGTCAACCTCTTATTTTGCCTCCATTTGGGGCGTTTCCCTGTCGGCGGAAGAGGAAACAGAAGCTAAAGCTTTGGTGGTGTGGGACTGGCCATGGGAGAGTGACAGGGGGAGCTCTCAAGCTGGGGAACGGGGGAGCAGAGCGAATTGAGGAGAACTGATTGGGTCTTCCTCAACAGACCGCCCTCGGCCTGTCTCTCCCCGTCTCCCGGGCCCCCGCGCATGCCGGCGCTGCACTCCGAAGAACAATGTACTGACCGTGCCTGCTAGATGCTCAAACTCGGTATTGTCACTTGGTAGACTATGTATGTAGCACTGTATCAACTCGATGCCGAGCAGTAAATTCGGGCCTAGGCTTATCGCGAAGGAGAATGGAGATGTATGTTTTTGTGATGGGGTAAGTAATGGTGATGGAAGCTGACCTTCCGAACATACCATGCCATGCCATGCCATGCCATGCCATGCCATCCATGCCTGCCTTTTTATCCAAGTGACGGGTGACCAAGTTGAGATGGGATCACCCCATCAGGCAATGTGCAAGTGAGGGTGGGGTGTATGGTATTTACCGAGCAGAAAAGGAAAGATGTACGTACATACCCTCTATGTAGCGCCTGCGCTGCATCTTGTGTCGGAGGTGGAGGCGGTCTTGGAGGGGGGGAAGAGCGAGGAAGCTCAGGACAGATGGGGATGACGGAATCCCGGAGATTCTGGCTGTTGGAAAGAGGCTGATTGCTTCGTCTTTCTCAGTCCGGAACTCGTGTGACACCCCTCCCCACCAGCCCATCTCACCACTTCTCCCCATCTTCCCACACGCCCTGCCCTCTTCCCAGGTTAGTATTCCCCATACTGTACGCAGTGCAGAGTACCTAGTACAGTCCCTTACCTAGTGCAAGCCATCCTCATACTATGGGATTAACTTGGACCTTGTCCAGACTATGCAGACTACCGAGACCAGAGTTACCAAAGCTGTGTACATACTAGAGTCTCAGCCATCCGTCCATCCATCCCACTTCCTGTAGCTGCTAGACAAGTAGTTATATCTAGACCTCCCAGATCTTCCCGTGCCGACCGCTTCCTCCTCCCCTCCATTCTACTTTCCCCTCCATCTCGCCAACGTCCTCGCGCACTGTCTCTGTGCTTCTATTGTCTTATACACTAGACCTACACTGCTTCTTGTCAATTCTGTGACTTTGCCTTGAGCACCGCGTACTCTGTTCCGCCAAATAATCAGAATCTCTCCAAAGATCCAATCTTTCATCAAAATGTCGAGAATCGCTGCTCCCGTCTCAAAACTCACCCGAGCTATCGTCGACTCTCAGCGTGTCGCTGGTGCATCTCTGATGCCCAAGTACGATGAGCTCCTTCGCACACGCCGCACAGAGGATGTATGTGCTCTTCCTATGCTCCATTCGTCACTGTCAGACCTTCTAATAGCTTTTTAAACAGTCTCGTCACATTACCACCACTCACCGTCCTACTCCTCAGCCCTCCATCGCCAACCGACCTAAGCCTCTGATGCAAGGTTTCCACACCTCGCCTGCTTCAAAAGCTGCTGCCGTTCCTTACGCCACCGTCATTCTTCCTCCACTTCATTCAGTCCCTGATGTCTCGGAGCCCGTTCCCCGGGTGCCTCTCCTCCCCGACAACTATGGCGCCTACCACGCCTCCATCTCCGACGCAGTTGACTTGTCCGCTCGTGCTGGCACCATTGTCGCGGCGAATCCTGAAAATGTGCTTCCTGGTGCACCTCTCGCCGAGATTGAACCCGTCACCGTAGATGGTGTCGAGCTCAAGTTCGCACATCAGCCCCCTGCGACTGAGGACCAGAGCACGATTATTCGAGACCTATTGCAAGGCATGCTTGACGATGTTATTGGCGTCCAAAAGAAAACCGCCTAATCCCGCCCAATCTTTTGGGCAAAACTTTCATTATTAGGCGCTTATATGTCACGAATTAGGGTGGCTTCAGGAGATGGATGGATGGTTTGGATTCATGCCCAGGGCAATGGTCTTTCATGATCCAGCGACCTTGCCGGAATTGGGATACTTTATCAGCGTTGTAATTGCTTCTATGTTTTTCTTAGTGTGCGAGTCTCAGACTGCCACTTCATTTCTCAATTGTCTATCTACAATCTACCTACATATGCTCCGTGTGAGCTCAGATGGCTTTCATGATCTGCACGAATCACCTCAAAATAAATCCCACTCCGATTGATTGGTGTAATAATCAACCTTCATCCAGTGCTAGCTTAACTACCTAAATAATCGCAAGTTACATTTGCGTTGCTCCTTTGTGATAGCCATTTTGTGGTGTTGTCTTGTGTTGTTTTATTATGTTGTACCTGGTATCGTCTCTCGTAACACCTCACACCAATATTCAGCCCTCTTCCCCGTCACTCAATAGTTTTCACAATCCCAGTTGCTGTGATACAAATTTGATAGCCCAATGCGAAGTTTAGAACATTCTCGCACTCCTCCAATCACCAAAATCCCTATGTATAATACTACCCAGGATCAGTGCTTTACCTCTTCTTCATTGAAGGTCGAGGCTTGCACTCCTCAGGGTTAACGGGATGCAGCATCACCTTGACGGGATAGTTCTGCGTGTTGTGCTGGTAACCCTTGGCCCAGTCGTAACTAACAGCATAGGCGAAGATGCTACCATTCTTGTTGAAGGTCGTGGCTGTGATGCTACCGCCGACGGCTGGATACCCCTTGAGACGGTGCTTAGCGTCCTTGTCCCAGAAGTGGAACGTTCCGTCACTACCGGCGGTGCTGAAGGTACCATGAACAGGGTGGAAGGAAATGTCGTTGACAGCATAAACATTAGTGATATTGTTGGCAGGAGGATCTCGGTGGCACTTGAAGGAGAAATTTGAGCTGAAAGCAGTTAGTTATCCAGAACACACAACAGGTGGCATTAGAGCGATAGATACCTTGAATCCTTGTCTTCCACATATTGAATTGCGCATCGTCCCTCGATACTACCGATGGCGAAGCCAGCCGAGTCCGCAAAGCAGCTTACTACACGAGTCTGCCACTTGAGAGGGCTTTGCAGTGTCTTGTAGAGCTTGGTTGGCTGCTTCAGGTCGATGATGTTGATGTAGCGGTCAGCTGTGCCAACAACGCAGAGATTATCTCGAACATCCATCGTGTATACTCGCTCTTGGCATGTCAACGTCGCGGCGGGAGACTGTTGTCGGAGATCCCAGTACTTGACGGTCTTGTCCCAAGATCCCGAAACTACCATGGGGTTGCCTCCACTTTCGAAAAAGCGGCAAGCTCGCACAGGCTGGTCGTGGGTTCCAACGACAAGATCTTGCTGGGAGGCAAGATCACAGACCTTGATATTTTTGTCGGCGCCAGCAGAGGCAATTTTGGTTCCATCCTAGATTCCCTTGTTAGCTCATCCCTCCGACTCTGTTGAGACCCCTAGGCTTCGTTGCGAGAGTGTAGGGTCATACCTTAGAAAAGTCGACGTTCAAGACCGGTTGGCTGTGTTCGTAGGCATGTCGACCTTGGCTCTGGCCGCTGGCGTTGATTTCATAGATGCGGACCTTGTTGTCCCAGCTAGAGACGGCGAGAAAGTCGGGTCCATTTGGCGCGGGAGAGAAGGCAAGATCGGAGATGCTGTCAGAAGGGGGATCACTCAAAGCGACATCATTCTTGAGATCTCCGGTCGTATTGCTTGCGGCTGCGGCCCCAGCACCACCGAAGAGGCCTGACATGGTTGGAACGGCGGCAAACGCGACCTTGCAAAAGTGTTGGTGGTTTTTTTTTCTCCTTCTTCAGTCGTCACAGGAGGCGCACAGTCGTTCGTAAGCACGGCGGCGAGACTTAATAGAGAGGTCGTCCTTCAGGTCGTAGGAGATTTGGCGACTGCGAACAATGTTCGAGTTGATCGTTGGAAAGCGATTTGCTTTGTCTTTTTATGAAAGTTGAAGAGCAGGCACGAAGGCCGCAGCAACAGCCCAGCCTCTTTGGCGCGACGCTCGGATTGGCCCTTTTCCACTACACGCTAGAAAATATGTTACGTGTACCCTAATATTCTAATAAAGCCACACCCATTTCTTCCCTTCCTTCACCAAAGCTTGATGAAATCGGCCATTCACTGGGAATTGGACAAACTAAGCATATTCACTCTGCCTACTCTAGCTATATATATCATTGTCTTTCTCGTTAGCCTCGTTACAATGCCAAACCAGAGACGAGGACGAAGCAAACAACAGGTCATGCTGACTAAAGTCGGCCAGGCACAGCTAGGTACCTACCTTAGATGCCTAGGTACCTTAGGCCGGAAGGCAGACTAGGTGGTAGGCTCCCCGTATCAATTCCAGTTCATGGCAAGCAGAGAGCAACCAAACACGACGACTCAGTCCGGTTCCGAAATCTGGGTTGAAGGTGCCTATTTCTGAACAGAATATCAGTTTCTAAATCGTAATAATTAAGTTGCCTGAAAATACAGATTAAATCGTCTGTTGAAGTCGGAGATTATTATACCCATCATACTAGAGTTCAAATCCACAAAATTGAAGGCCCACACATCGCTTATCACCACGTGATAGGAAAATCCGAGTCTTCATTTTTCTGTCTCCATCCACGCTTCCGCTCATTTTTCTTTTCTTCTCTTTTCTTCACAACCCCCCTCGTTCAAAAAATCGCTATTCGAAGCTCACATACAGAGACATTGCATTTGCAGCGTCTCCTTTTTCAGCTTTGGGAGAAAGTCCCCGGACGTCTCCTCACGGAGCTTGCGGAAACGCGCCGCCATAAAAGCACTGCGGCTGACCTCCGCGCCCAGGTCCATCCCTTGTGCCAGCCTTGTCCATCGTTTTATTCTCGTTCTTCGACCCGGTCGAGAAGTCCGGCGCGCCTCTGGACCCTTTGGATGATGATATGAGTCCGAGCTAGGGGATGCAATGGTCCGATCAACTGCGGTTGGCGTTCGAGAGGAGGTGAGCAAGCGTGTGGTGTTTGCGGGTGGGTGTCGGGCGCAGAGGACTTGTTGTCAAGGTTGATAGGTATGCGATTGCTCGGCGCAAGCTGAGTTACTCAACGGGGCTCATTCTTGATGCGAGGGGGCCCATCGTCCATATTTTGGTGGTGGTTCCGTCTTTTTTAACACTCTAAACTTCATTGGAAGTCTCTTTTGAGGGAACCTAAACTAGAATGTGGGTGTGGTTGAAGCTCATAATGATGAAGACAATATTAGAGTCAAGCACTGAGGCAAGAAAATCTTGCCATTGCGGACTACCATATTTTATGTCAACTGAAGAGCTTCAACCCCTCATCATTCTTGTTTAGTTTCTTGGTGTTCGTAGTTACATGATGGGTTACACAAGGCGACGTAATGTGCCTTCTCCAGCCCAATGACTAAAAAAGGTCTTGTTGGTGTCTGCTCTTGCGCATCTTAACCTTTCATACACATGTTTTTGTAGTTGCTTAGTGGGCGTCATGCTGAGCCTCCATTACATTACGACTACTCTTTGAAGAAATGACAGTCTCGCGAATGGAGCAAGCTCAGATTCAAGTTCACTGCTGAATGGGCCAAGGGTGGAAGTCCGCTTGGTTACTGTATGTAAACGTTTTTATACTCTGTAACCACAGAATACCCTGCGTTGGGCTAGGTACTTGGTGAACGCATGGTGTTCGATAAAGAGTAAGATCCCCATGTCTTTCCGGCGAGATTTTCTGGGGTTGACAATTCTGAGCAAACTGATGATGAAGGGACATAAGCCCCTCCTCTCCCCTAGCATAGGCCTTCGTCTCGTTTCCCATCATCAATCAATTGAGATGTTCAGGCTGCATCTTGTGGTTCCTCTTACCTCGCGTGCAGCATGTTCGACAAGTTGAGGCCTACCCTAGACCTGCCGTTGTCCAGACTGATTGCAAGTCACCCGTCCCTGAATGGGAATTCTCATCCCCGCAGAGCAGGCAATCTGCAACCCAAATCTTGGTAACTACTGAAGCAGACTCCGCCGAGAAATGACCGGGTCTCAAGGTTAGGGTCTGCTTTTGGGAAGTATCAGCAGCAACCGCCATGTTCAGGAACGAGTCACTAGTGCGAAGTCGGCCGCGCCCAAAACGCCTCGGGACGCGGGAGCAGGCCGGGGAAGCGGAGCTCAACCGCATGGTAGCGTTGCATCGACAGCCCGTTGTTGCTGTAGAACTCGATGGAAAGTATTCTAGTAGAACGCACGATTCAGGTTGGGCAGGGAACGACCCCTTGTATCAGGCGAGCAGAAGTCGACAAACACTAAGTTTCTACAGCATGTGCAGACATCGATGTGAAGGTTTATGATGGTAGTTTATCGAGACATGCAGGAAGTGGAATCAACAGCGTGACCGGCCTGAAGATTCTGGGCCATTGGCTATCAGATGTAAATAAATTGCTCCAGGCCAAGGCACAGTCCTTGAGTGGCAAGAGTACTGTCTTCGAGGTCTTGGACAAATGATGGCTGGTTGTGAGGGCTTCGGAAATCTTGCGCCGAGAAAGGTAACATTGTCGACGTCGAACGCACAGATCCCTCGACGATTCTCACCCAACCCGGGACCCCTCTGCTGCACTCTCTACTATGTAGGCAAAGTAGGACGGTCGTCTCTGCTGTTGGTACGGGCCCACGATCAAAAACCCGGGGAATCGCCCCAGGGTTGCATTGTGTTTTCCCTGGAGGCGACAGGGTGGGTGTAAGGCTGACATCAATGATTGGACGATGCCCTTCTGGCGATTTGGGAAGTGTTTCGTAGCGGCGTAAAAAATGCCAAGAGAGGATATGATCCGATAACAGGGCACGCTCCGTAACAGGGGAAGAAAAGGATGGAGGAAGGGAAGGATCTTATCCATGTCAGAGGAGTTTCTCTGGTTGGGGGAGGAGGAGACATGGCGGGTGAAGGAGAGAGATGCGTGTCACCCATTTTGTCCATATTCTTCTCTTTTTGAACTGGGTAGTTCGAGAAGGCCGGGACAGAATGGGACATCCAAGACCTGATCAGGGAATAATGGGGGAGGGAGCAGGCCAAGCTGTCAAATCGTATATGGAGTAGATATTGATACGAAAAACATCAACATTGCTCCTGTGGTTGAGTTGCACACCATGTCCATGCATAGGTCCATTGGTACGAAGTGATAGTCTGAAAATAAAGTGCTAACTTTACCTGTCCCAATCTCTTCAACACCAATGATCCAGCCATTCCTTCACAAAAAAGCAACGCTCAACAACAATACCGTAGCCAACCAGGAACCCCAAGCAGCCCTGTGCCTCGTTCCTCTGCTAGCCCCCAGCGCCTGTGCCGTCTTCTTACAGGTTGACCCCGACTATCCCCGCGACCCAGGTTTAATCACGCTGCCAGGCACCCCAGAAGCCCCATAGGCTTGACCCCCTGGCCCCAAGAAAGCCTTTATTTTTTTTTGCCCCCAGTCAGGAACGGTCTGACAGCCCCGGTTCGACGCCACACCTTTCTCGTCTGCGAATTGGATCCTGAGGAATGAGTCCTCGCGCGCCTTTGGATATGTGAATCCGGGAGGGGATTTTGACCAATACTGAGTGACTCAGGCATACTAGTACCTAGTATTGCACTTGATGGGCTTACGCGTGCCCTAATCCGGCGCAGGCTTGCTCCTTTGGGATAGGGACATGCGAGGAACCAGTTGAGAGGCGACGCAGACCTGAGGGGACTGGGTAGTCAACCTCGAATGGTCAGTGTTCTGCTGACAGACTAACAGTGGTTTCCTAGGCTCCTATTTCCCATTCTCTGCTATGATACGTCATTTTGGTGGATAATTATCACTCTTAGACGGTGGCAATGTGCTTGGCGGCGCATGGAATAATGGTCGACAGTGTTGTTATCACTTTTGAGGAGAAACGCTTGGTTGGTGGCATGGCACTTGGACTTTCTTGCTGTGCCGTGGCTTTCTTGGACCTGGACCGTGTCGAGTTCTTCATAGGCTGGTGAGGACGCATGCTTTGCAATCCAGCAGCTACGGAGGATTGTCCCTCGTAAATAGTGAGTAGTCACTTTGTCATGTGAGGGAAATGTCCTGAAGGCGTGCGGGTGTATGGGTGAGTGAGTAAATAGGTGTGTGGGTGTGTGGGTGGGAGCAACCGGGTTCTGGTAGTCCAGGTAAGGCATGTCGAGTTTCTACCAGCCGTCTAATACACAAGAAGCTGTCAATTGTCGAGACTCATCCTGTTCCCCCCCTTCTCTCTCTTTCACAAGCTTCGCTCGCTCCCTGTATCCTCGGGCTGGCCTCTTGACCGATGGTATTGCACCTGGAGGCTCTCGACAGTACTTCTATCTCAACGCCTCCTAGCCAACCTTACGTGTCAGACCGAGGATTACCGTTGACCCTGGCAATATTCTTCGACAATATCATATCGAAAAGATCATCCATCAGCAGTAACCACATATACATACTTCGAAATACCCATACTAGTTGTTCACAATGACACTCAACTCTTCTCTCCGTTGCCGCCTCGTCCTCTTCGCCACGGCCACCCTGCTCGCCACTGCAGTCGTCGCTGACACATCCGACGTTCAAAGTGAACTCCCTAAATGCGCGGTCAAATGCCTCGCTGTCGGTGCCAAGGGTGTGGGCTGCTCGGTCATTGATACTGATTGTCAATGCAACCACTTGGAAAGCATCATCAAATCGACATCGCCGTGTCTCGTAAAAGCCGGTTGCGATCTTCAAGAAATTTCTGGTTCGTTTGTTCCACTCTCTCTGTTATTTGATCCCTCAATTCCTGACACCTCAACTTAGATATGGCGCTTTTTGTCGGAAAGATTTGCTCTAATCAGATTGCCAACCTCACCTCCTCCTCCTCCTCAACCACAACGCCCAGTCCAATGCCGACTGGTGCAGCCAACAGTTTACCTAAGAACATAGCCTGGACTGGGGCTGCCGCTGCGATGGCTGCTGTTGTCGCAGTACTATAATTCGATCGGTCAAGATGAGTAGTCGAATGTGGATTCTTGTGCAAGCGGTCCGAGAAAAAGAAAAAAACGGAGATCAGTGTAACTATATCTGGAGTTCTTTGGGTTGCTGGGCCGGTATATTTCCTTGGAAAGGAAGGCGTCCTTGTTATGGTGTAATCGGATAACGTTGTATGATATTCAATAATTAAACAAATCTATCACAGTCATAAGCGCATCTATAATGCTGTTAATACAAAGTCTAGCAGCGCAAAGGGTAGGCCCCTTTTGTCAGGTTACCCAATGTTTCCTGCTTTCCGTCCTGTCTTCCAGTGTTTCCTGGACCTATTATCTTGGTCTATTTTGCGCCAATCTCTCCAACCTTTCGTTCGACACTGGTTTCGGCTCTATTATTGCTTGTCTAGTTGCTCAAGATCAATATCTTGCGATTGCACCGTGGTTGCCACCATCGAAGACATCATGTAGCTCTTCTAGGCTGTGGAACTTGCTGGCCAGCTCCATGCCCTTGCGTCGCTGCGCTTCAACTCGACGCCAATCCCACTCACCCTCGACAGACAGATCAACATCAGACAGATCAACAGAAAGGTCACCTAGCTGCGCTTCCCCACTCATCCAACCACCAGGACGCTCCGGTAGCAGCCCGGATGCGCCACCAAGAACGTGGGCAGGATGAACTGTAAACCGGCCAATCTTGAAAACGTACTTGCTGATGGCAGTAGCATAAATCTTTTTCTCCCATCCGCCAGCTGGATCCTGAGGTCCACGCTTGCGCATCTTGCCGCATCGTGGATCAAGCCACTCGGTCGGCTTCGCAGTGCCCTTGGGGACGTAATGGGTGACGATGTAAAGCCACTTTCGATCCCATGAGAGCACGCGACTCCACATTTCAAAGCCACGGTAGGCAGGGATCTCCTTCTTGAAGCTGCATTCGACAGCGCCTAGCATGACGCCGATGGCGCCCTTGATGGGTTTGCCCGTCTTGGGGTCCAGAATGATCTTGGTCTCGGCGTTTCGCGCAAGAGCGGCTGTGGAGGCGCGCACGAGGAATGAAACGAGGTTGGTTCTGGCAACATCGAGGTCGGCGAAATAAGTCGAATTGGACTTGTGCAAGTTATAGTCGATCTCGAGCAGGGGCGCATGCGAAGGGGTAATCATGGGCTTGAAGAGAACCTTGGGGCCTAGCAGTGGGGACTTGCGAAGCCACATATGGTAGAGCATTGAAGACCAGACACGATACTGATGCAAGGTTAGTTGTCGAACGTGATAGGTATGATGCTATTGAATTGGGTACGTACGGTCCATGCGAATGGCATGTTCTTCCAGTTGAAAATCACAAACAGGAGCAACAGGATACGTGAAGTCCGGCCCGGGCCTGTGAGGAAGTTCTTGACAACGTCCACCCAGTCAACGCGCCGAGATGCATATCCCGCAGATGCGACGGTGATGGGGATGATGCCCGCCAAAAGGCCAAATTTCCCCAGCGAAGACGCCATGCTAATGGCTTGTTGCGCGTATGCGATGCGCTTGTCGGTTGTTGCTTGCGAAACTTCAGATAGGAACGGCTGCGATTACGTGTATGTGAGAGAATCGAGGAGAAAGGAGGTAGAGGTACAGGAAGATATGATAAGCTTAATAGCTTACACGAAGATGTCTATTTCCAAACCACAGAAAAAAAAAAGGAAAAAAAGAAAAAGATAGTAAATGGCCTAGGGGCGCTGCCCGAGGCTCTAAGTGGGTAGGATATTTACTTAGATGACGAAGTTGACAAAGGAGAGGAGCCAAAGGGGCAAGTGTCATCGCAAGGGGTACTTTGTGCTCAACGAAGAAAATGTCCCTTGTTTGAGTGAATCGTTATCGTGCCTCGGCCCAGCCTTATCGGGGAGGGTCTCTTGTTTCGCCTCGATACACCATTGGTGTACCTTAAAATTGTTGGGGCCTCGGTGGACGGAAACGCCGGAGTACATATTATTAATGTCAAACGGAGTTTTTGTTTCTGAGCTTGGTTGAAGTCAAAAATGCCGTTGCTATTATGAGGGTGAATTGAAGAAAAAAGGTACTCATGAGCTTGCCAGTTGCCTAGGAACGTAAGGCACCTTAATTAGCTGCAGTACCAAATGTCAGGCGATGCTTTATATCATCAACAAACAACTTGCCTTATGTTGAGTACCTAGATGATTACTATATATCTTTGTGATATTTATATTAAAGGTGGCGCAGATTATATTACTGGGAATGGATATCTATATAATTCATTAAGAATAGTATATCTTTCGCATCTCCAATACAAACATCTTATAAAAGATGATGTTGCTATGAAGATTGTACTATAGAGAGGCAATAAAGTATTCAATAGGCGTCATCGAAGGGTGGTTTGCGAAACTAAATTATAGGATAGTTCTTCCCATATATAAAAACTTCTTCGCCCTCAAAAAGTTGATGTCTCTATGGGCAGAGCCTTGCATTCATTACTCTAGGCTAGGAGTTGTGCAAACGTCATGTACTGGACCACAAGAGACGTCATTGCGTTGAGAGAATATGTGCCAAGAGCTCAATAAAATAATATTGTAGAGTTGGAGTAGTTTACCTCCAAGAGTTGCTAGCCAGCTTTTATTAAACAGTTTGAGTGCTGGAAGAGCCCATGGAATTAAGAAACCATTCATCAGTTGAGGAATGTGGATGTACCTGGTAAAAAAAAAATATGAAGAAGAAAAAGAGAGATGTTACTTCGATAATTAGAGGGAAAAGACAAAAAGAAAAGATTCTGGTGGAATTTAACCACCTTCAATGGACGAACAGGGAATCGAACCCTGGACCACTCCCAGATATTCAGACGAAACATGCTAAGGGAGTATTATACCACTAAACCATTCGCCCGATGATTGTTGAAACCCAAAAATCTTATTGAGTTATATAGAGGTGGGGAACTGGCAGACCCCCCGATAACCAGGGCTTCACTATATCCGTCAAGTCGAGCCTACCCTAGACCTGAGACGTGTAAGTCTTCAAACACGTCAGGTCATCAGCCTCGTTACCAAGACAATGCTGGCAGTATCCCTTTTCATTTCCGAATAATCTTACACTATGGTAATGCGGCTTGAATTTGGGGGATGTTTGGTCAAGCTTGGATTGCCCGACATGTGCTCATTGTTGTGTTGATTCATGACGTTCAATAAAAGTTATAGGTTCTTTCCAAGCTCATGATTGTACTTAAACTAGGGACTTTTCAACCTCCTCAACAGCATCGAGAACAGGCTTCCAAACCGCCCACTCAGTTTCTCCTCCAGGAATACCTCCAAGCAGAGGCAACCTCGTGCCATCAATATCTCCAAAGCCTCTCAGCCGACTGATAGCTTCCTTGATGCCTACTGTGCCGTAACGCACCACAATCTCCTCCATTGAGCTGACCTTGAACTGCAGCTGTTGCCGTTCAGCCAGCTCAGCTTCGCTTAGTTGCTTCTTGGACGATAGGTCGTATAGGCGAACAAGCGTTTTCGGAAAGAAGCCCGCTGAACCATCAATGGCTCCCGAGAAGCCCACGGATACGACGGGGAGCAGCTGCTGACCGAGACCCGTGAAGGCATGGAAATGATCGTGGTCGATGGCAGGGTTGGAGCCAATTTGAATGTGATGCGAGACGTCTCCATGCGAGAGTTTGCAGCCGACAATGTTGGGATGTTGGGCAAGTGTAACATATGTCGAGGGGATGACCTTGACATTGTTTGATACGCCAGGGTAGTGGTAGCTAAAAAAGAACATTAGCATCACAGTTTCTTTGCAAACCCATTTACCGCGTTACAAAGGAAGAACTCACATCATGATAGGTATAGGACTCTGATCAGCAACAGCTGTGAACCACCTCACGATACCCTCTTGGGTTGTCACCACGGCGTTGTATCCCGGCACAAGGCACAACCCCCACTGCGCTCCGGACCGCTGAGCATCTCTCAGCTGTTCCACGGTCTCCTCCACGCTGTTAGTCGCCGTGCCAGCGATGATGGGATAGTCCTTAAAGCCCTCTTTGTCCAAAGCGGCGCGGACCCCACTCAGCACCGCATGCCGGTCGCGGGGATGCAGGTATACGGCCTCGCCTGTGGTGCCCAAGACGACGACACCCTTGATACCGCTCTTGGCGAGGTACACGGCATGAGCGCCCTGGGCTTCAATATCAAGTGGGGGAGTGATGGGGTTGTAGGTGGAGGCCGTCTTGGAGGCGAAGAAAGTTGGAACGGGCACGTAGATGCCGGCGGGTGGAGGAGAGGCCATCTTGATCCGACCGTGACTTAACTTGACTCTGACTTGAAGGCTGAACAATGGGAGACTAGAAACATTGCAACAGATTATGAGGGGTCACGGGGGGAAACCCGATCCCATATATAAACCGAAAACTTGCCAACCGACCTACATAGAACAAGTCTGTTGTCTACCCAATGAATGGGTCGGGAGCTTTGGGGATTCGGGGCTTCGGGCTATCTTATAGCGATCTCTGCCGAGTGGCTAGTCAAGATCGCCTTCTCTTCCCCCCAAAACGAGGGAGACCCAGACTGACGCCTTTTAGTGTGTCGCCCCGCTAGCAAATTGCTAAAAACAATTGCCTGCAAAGGCCTCAGTTTATTTTGGAGGATTCACTTGCGGGGGTTGCCAATGACAGTTTGGTATACACGTTGGCCGATGTCGCCATCATTTTTCCATTGTGTTGTGCACAGTAACTTGCAATTCACATATAGTAGAGATATTTCATCAGCACTTCCCAGCAGGTTTAGCACAAAACGGTAAGCATTTTAGAAAGTGTTTATTCCACTGAACATGCTTCCAGGAGAATTCATTTCCAGCGCCAAGTCTAAATCTAGGCGCAGGTTTTTCTGCCCATTTATTTCCCCAACATCTATCAACTGACATTCAAAAAGCCTGCTTTGACATTTTCGCCGGTAAGATGATTTTTGGGCCATGCAGTTGTAATGTAGTGTTTCTAACAACGGCCAAACTCCGTTAAACTCCCAAGCCGGGCATGTGCGCCTCTTCCCTGGCATACATCGCAACAGCTCTGTCTGAAGAACCGAGAAAGTTAGCTGGTTTGCTCGCTTACCTATCCGCCCACCGATTCATCCCAGTCTCATCTCATACACAGGTCCTGGCTCAAGATTCTCATCGGATAACCTGAGTTCCCTCGGCAGGTTCCAAAACCTTCCACTGGCACTCAAGGTTTTTGTTCTCGTTGTGCTCCCTCAGCTTGGCGATGATCTTGTTGGCAATGGCTTCAAAGTTGTGGGTTGCGAGGGCCAGGATGGTGGGGCCGGCACCGGACAGGCAGACACCAAGGAAGCCGGCCTCAGTCTTGGGGGACATGGACTCGACAATCTCAGTGAGGCCGGGAATGAGGGTCTGGCGGTAGGGCTGGTGGATCTTGTCCTGCATGGCAAGGTGAATGAGTTCGGGGTCGGGAGGGGACTGGCCAAGGGCAACGGGCAGAAGAGCGATACGCTGCAAGTTGAATGTCTAAGGATGAAATCAAGGTTGGTTAGCTGATTCTGGGTCATGTTGCTGGTACTGTCTCTGTAACTTTGGAAAACCTACCACATCAACTCGGGGGTACTTCTCGGGAAGGACCTCACGGGCTCGGTGCGTTGGGACCTGGAAGTCGGGAATGATGGCTACGGCCTTGATCTCCTTGGCCCAGGGGAACTTGATATGGTGACCAATTCCGTGAGGAGGCTCCGGGGGCCGTTTACCAGTGTCTTCGCCTCCAGCTGGTGCGGGAAGGACCTCACTCAGAGGGATCTCGGTTCTGGCAACGTCCTCGGGAGTCAGGGGCTTGAGATAAGTTCCAACGAAACCGCCGTACAGAGCAGCTCCGACATTGTCAGGATGTCTCTCTGGGAAAGTAGTTAGCACTGTAATGATGCGCAGTGGCGGAATTGGAGTATCAATTGCATGTACCAATCATGAGGCAATAGTCGAAGAGCCGGTCAATGTCGAGGTCCTTGAGACCACCGACCTCCTTGCCGAGCACCACACCGGCAACAACTGCAGCGCCAGAGCTACCAAGGCCTCGTCCCAGGGGAATTGGGTTCTTGATATGCACATGGGTCTCGACAGGGAAACCACGCTGGTCGTGGCATCGCAGGACGTAGAGAGCGACACGGGTGATGAGGTTGGACTGGGGATCGAGGCTGATGTCGTCGGAACCCTCACCCTGACCCTCGTAGGTGATTCTGCAGTTCAGCGGGTGGTCGGATTTTGTCTTGGTGCGGTCAATGGTGACGTGCAACTCGAGGTAGACGGACAGAGCCAGGCCGATGACATCGAAGCCCGGGCCGATGTTGGCGCTGGAGCAGGGTGTCTTGATAACGAAGGACTCCATGACTGTGGTTGAAACAGTAGGGAGCAAATCGGACAAGATATCACAGGATTGGAGCGGGAGGGAGGGGGAGCCAATGAGCGGGATTTCGATGAATTGACCCAGATGAGTTTGTCTATTCTATCTTTATTTTTTTTAGCCTCCCTAGGAGCGAGAAGTTTTGCGTGTGACTGGGCGCCTTTTGCTGCAACCTCTGGTTGGGTCACTAACTGGTTGGTGGTTGGTGGTTCAGCACCGATGACGGAGCTCCGAAAAAGCAAAGCCCTGTCCTGGCGGGGTAAATATTTTCTGCCCCTCCAGGTTGCGTGTGAGGTGGTGAGGAGCTCCTGTAGTTACTCCGTACGTGGAAATTATTAGACACCTCACTAATTGTTACTGATAGCCTACATAGTAACAGTTAGTTGATTGATTGATCAATCAATTAACCAGTCAGACCCATCCGCCCGAAAACCCTCCCCCCAAAAATAAAAAAAGCACGAAAAAAGTACCGGCTAGTGGGGGGAGGGGGGGTTCTTCTACATAACGCCGAACAGCAGCCTTGGATTGAAACCTGAGCTACTGTAGTACTTTAGAAGATGTTGCTGGCTCCCCGCCCCAATTGCTTGTCTTACACGTAGTAAAACACTGCCCGAATAGCGTAAAAAGAAAAAAAAAAGAAAAAAAAAGAGACGAGTGCCGACTGAAGATAAGTCGACAGTTAGCATCCGGGTCTCGGTTCATCAGCTGTCAAAAAAAATCCACTAACGAACCCTGACGCAGATCATGGGGGCTAGCTAGATGCGAGCATTTGGAAGGTCAGGAAATGAGGCAATGTAAATGGAATATGCTGAAGCAAAACAGACCAAATACGAGCTCAGCCAAGCAGCAAACAAAAGTTCAGACAGTCACGGTTCGTTCCTTCAAGTGAGTTGGCGGTGTGGTCATCATCCTTCATTCCTCCTCTCTTTAGCTTATGTAGGCGATAATTTTGGTTGAAAGCAAAATTCCGTTGTAATCATGTATGTGACTTTCTACCTACCACCTACCTAAGTAGGCATCTAGGCAACTAGGTATCTAACCTTACGATGACTTACGGTGCTGTACCTAAGGTATCTTCGGGGATGTGGCCAAGATATAGGGTATTTACTCCCTGTCAGCCAGAGGGAGAGAGCATCTCGCGGGCTCGTCAACGCCTGGAAGCTCCATCATGTCTCTGGCCGAGCAAAGGAGTAACGTTCAACGGATGGTCGGTCGGTAGGTCGTCATACGGTACAAAAGTAACCTTAGCAACGGAGCACAAAGCAGGACTCCCGCCGGCCGCACCGAGAGAGCGGGGCGTCCGTAGCAAGGTCTCGGGGGTGGCTGACGAGGGGAATACGAGGGAGGCGACGGACAACATACCCCACACATGGGTGAGGAGGCGGCGAATGAAGTCATGTCTGATAGGCAAGGTAGCTTTGGCTGTCTGGGAGACTTGACTCTTGTTGTTCCCCTTTGCAGTATGTACAATGCATTGTTTTTTCTTGTTATGGCCAACGCCCTACAATACAGACGATTAAACCGAAGTCTAAGTTAATTGCCCGACCCAAGCCCGTTAATACGTTGCGTAGGTGGACAAACGAATGGGCTTAGACCTGGGTCTTTTTGTTATTCATGTGGAGTATGCACTATTAATAAGTTGGCATGTAGTTTACTGTGTAGGTACTGTACCTATGGATGGATGGACGGATGGATGCGCGAGAGACAATTCAGCCACGGGAGCTTGCTCATGGTAGGTTACATGCATGCTCGCATGCTCGTTTTGAAGCTTTTACGAGAAAGACTCTCGGCTGATTCCTGCATCGTCATCGGCCGACTTCAAGTATAAAGATGCTTCTCATGTCTGTTCAAGTTGGAGCTTTTTAGATCTCATCATCATCACTCACCATTCAACCCTTCTCATAATACAACACTATCTAATACATTAATCCCCACACGATAATCTGTTCAAGCAGCCTTTTCTCACAACTCTAAATCATCCTTCTCTCTACATCCTTTGAAAACACATACAAACACATACACATACACATACCGCAAAAATGCAGCTTTCCAACATCCTCACCATCTTTGCCATTGCCAACGCCGCCTCAGCAGCCACCGGTATGTCCTGCTCTATTCCAACAATGCCATCATACCACAGTCCAACAATTACTAACATGCTCCCATAGTCTCCTACGACACTAGCTACGATAACAAGGCCGGACTTCTCAAGGATGTCGCCTGCTCTGACGGCCCCAACGGCCTCATGACCAAGCACCCTACATGGAAGACCTTTGGAAACGTCCCCAAGTTCCCCTATATCGGCGGCGTCTCTGACGTTGCCGGCTGGAACTCGCCCAACTGTGGCAACTGCTACAAGCTCACCTACAAGAACAAGAGCATCTACGTGCTGGCCATCGACCACGCCGCCTCCGGGTTCAACATTGCCCTCGACGCCATGAACGCCTTGACCAACGGCCAAGCCACCAAACTTGGCCGTGTCGACGCTACCTCGACCAAGGTCGCCGCCAGTAACTGCGGTCTATAATGCTATCCTTTTCCGATATATTACAGTACAATGGGCTGGGAGGGTTGCATGGATAATTGAGGGACTCTTTACACTCTTCTTCTGGGGACACGCTCCTTCATACTTTTAATTTACCTTTGACAGCGTTCTGAGATGACGGATGATCAAGCCGGATCAATATATAGACTTATACTTACGCCCCATATACAAAATGTTTGTTTCACTCTCACTATTAGGATATTTTGACAATAAAACCATCAACTTTTGGGTACAATGACATTGCAATTTTTCTTCTTGAAGACTAGATGTCCCAATTACTAACACTCTGAAACCGGATTGCGATGAACCTGCCAAGCTCCTTATCCTTGAATCTGGTGAAACATGTCTGGACACTAGAAAAAAGTATTAATGTCCTCCACAATAAGAATTGTCTTGCCGAGAGCTCCCCACCCACTATTCATTCAGGTTCCTAGCCTGGCATTGTCCCCTTTGACGCCACATACACACACATATGAAGGCCTCAAAGATTTCTTCTCAAAAGCTTCGTTTCCAACTCTGACATGTCTGCCAGATAAGATGATCATCATGGGAGGTTACACCTAGCTGATGCACTTGTTCTCGCGAGCCTCCCGCTCACGAGCCTCACGGGCTCGGCGAGTAAGGAGCTTGATCACGCGTCGCTTGCGAGGAGATCCGTCGGAGCTGTTGGTAGGAGAGCTATTGGCAGAAGAGCTGCTCTCAGGAGAGCCTGAGGGTCGCAGAGCAAGGCGGCGTCGAAAAGTTGGCGGGGTCGTAATGACCGAGGGAGGGGATGAGAGGGACGATTCAGACTGAGTGCTGAAAGACTCGCGAAGCCCTTTCTTGGATCTGGGAGAGAGCTGGGTGTTCTTGAATATGGTAGCAGCAATCTCACTCTTGGGACTCTGGCTGGAAGTGGCAGAGACCTCGGAATCTGTCCAATATCAGTAACAATCAATCTCTCTTTCAAGAATACTTGAAAGTGTATTAGAACATTGGCTGACCACTGCTATCAACACTAGGGCCTGTAATCCAAATGATGGCCTCGACGATCTCGACGTGAGATGCAAAAGTCGCGTAGTCCATGTCCTTGGGCAGACCAGTGCCAGGGAATCGAACGTGAGAGATGGGTTTGAAGCCGACAACGACAGCTCGGTCCTCGGCGATGTCCATAGCGCGATCAATGAACTCATTGATAAGACTCATCTCGCCTTTGAAAACAACCCAATTCTCCTTGGGACACTAGCCCATAAAGCTGAAGGCCTCGGGATCGGTCTCGCAGGTCTTGGTGACGTCAAGAGCAAGGAGCTGGTCAGTCTCAGGGTCGCGCTTGGCTTCGACATTGATGTGTTCACGAGGGAGCATGACCAAGGAGGAAGGTTTGAATGCAGACTTGGTCTCGAAAATGCGGCCTGCAAGGTAGGCGTCAAAGGCACATTCAAGTGTCTCATGGCGCTCAGCGTTCATCTTTGGAATGGAAACCCCCAAGATCTCAACATTGGGCTGTGCCATGGGAGAGATGGTTGGGGATTGCTCAACAGTGGCGAGAGTGGTAGACTTGGAGACTGGAGCAACAGTTTGCTGCTTGACAGAAACATTGTTCTCGAGGGCGCCATTGGATGGCTTCTTGGCGTGGGCTGTCTGCTTGGTACGCCAAATTCTCTCAGGAGGAGATGTCTTGGAACCAGGGATGATCTTGGGCTCCGGGAGGAGATGCTTTTTGGCCTTCATTTGTTGGGCGAGGGTCATCTTTTTGGTGGGAGCCATTGTGATGTTGTTGATTGTCAATGCAGCTGGAACCAGAAGAGAGATTGAAATAAAGTATGAGAGGAAGAAGAAGAAGATGATGGAGAAGAAGTTTGATAGTTGCAGAGTTCCTCTCGAATTGAGTGACTGTATGTGTGTGGGAGAGAGAAGAGATCCAGGCTCCTGGAAACAAGAAGGGAATTTTATAGATAAAGAATGGAAGCAAGCAGTTGTGGGCAACTTGACTGACAGCTGCCTCGCGGACCGTGTTTACCACCGATACATCTCAATGGTCCATCCAATTACAACCCACAAACCACTATTGTTCTTTTATTCATGGCCATTCATCTATCTATTGATCCTAATCAACTTGCGCAATCTAACTGGTTCGCCGCCCTTGTTCAGATGAACAGCCAATCGAAAACCATTGTTCTTTGAGTGCAGCAGACATTTTCCTTATTGAGTGCCTGAGGCTTGAAAGGGAGTTGTTAATGAGGACTTATCTTACCTTGGGAAAATAAAAACAAAAAGAATTGAGAAGAAAAGAGGCCCAGGCTCTAGAATAAACCGAGACGTGCAGAGTTTTTGAAAACAGGATGCACACACAATTAGGTCAGCTGCGGATATTTCCCGCCGGTAAGTGTTTGATTTGCATGATCCTCAGGCATTTCGGATGAAGCCTCTCGCAACCTAGTCTGCTCCTCATAATGGAAGTTGCACATTGCTATCTAGGAATTTGACCTACTTACGTAGTAATGAGTATGGAAGAACTCGAGTCCCTGCGATTTGATTGGCGATGCAAGTCCATTCTCCATTCTCAAAGTCCTGATCCTACTCTCTACAGAGAGTCCACACAACCAGATGAAGCTATATTCATGATCCACCCCCGGAGGACCCTCCCCGCCAACTCCGCATCCTATGCGATGCACCACCGATGACATAGTATGCAACTGAAAATGTCCCTAGAGCAACAGCTACTTTACAAGTGGCGGAGCCGCAAGTGAGCTCACATCGCCAGCAGCTTTCGGCCACACACCTTCTTTTCGCCCCCTCAAAAAGCTGACACCCACACAAATCATTCATAACAGCATGAGGAGGACGGGTCTCCAACACTGTTGGCTCCTCATGCAAACAGCCTGGACCTTGTCATGGACTCCGGCCGCATACTGAACCGGGTTCAGAGCAAGGAGCTTCCCAGTGACGATGCTCCACGGCTGTGTTGTTGGTTGTTTTGTGTCTCCCCTCCCATTTTCCCCAATCCATTTTTAATCTTTTTTTTCTATTCTTGTTCTTTGTTTTCCCGAGCTGATGGAACACACGAAAAAAAAAAAGCAAAGTCTTCATTCATGCTGCAGCAACGCTGCGATCCCAACCGGTTTACATGCTTGGTTCAACCTCAAGAGCTAAGGGTCTCGAGTCAGTGGTCCCTCTCCGATCTCCCGAAACTAGCCTTTAATGCGTGGAACAGCCAAAAAACGTGGGGCCTTCGTCATCGCTTGAATTCAAGCTCTCTTGTAACTTGTGTTGCATTTCCTCTGCATCTTCTTTGCATCCTTTGATCCGGTTTTCGAAATCATTTCCTTCCAAAAAGAGCTGTCGAACAATCCTTCAACCACTGAAGAGTTGAGCGCTACTCTGATGGAATCGACACGGACTCCGGCACCGGCGGCCAAGGTGCCTTCTACATCCTACATCCAACGTCTGCCCAACGAACTCCTCATTCACCTTTTGACTTTTCTTGACTCTTCCGGCAAGACTCAGGAATCTCTACGCCAAGATCCTGAGAAACTCACACGACCTGTCCATTCTGCAGATAACCTTCACCTTAAGTCTGCTTCACTTGTGTGTCGCTTATGGAGGCAATCCGTGCTGCCACTCCTCTTCCGAAATGTCGTCTGGTCACTTCAGCGATTTCACAAACCCAAGGGCTTTGACATTGCTTCTCAAATTCCCGTCCTAGAGTTTCTACACCGCAACGATCTATCAAAGCATGTCGAGAGCTTCACCCTTTTCATTGACCCGCCTAAGGAAACCGGGGGCTCTAGACATTCCGACGGGCAGTTCTGGGGAATTTTGCCACCCGAAGATGATCCCCCAGAGGCACCAAAGTCTTGGAATATTCTTTGGTCTGCCTTTTCGGCCGAGTCGCCGCAGTTTTCATCCAACCAACGCCCAGCTTCTGCTGATGGCTTGACTGCGGGGGAAGTTAATTCGACAACTCCCCGAGTCTGGGACAATAACTGGCTATGGCACGCGCTGTTCGGGCAGATCGATCCACTTCAGTTCAACTTGATCAGCTCACCAGATATTCTTTCATCCCTTCTCAGTCGAACTGTGGACTTGTCGAGTGAGTGGGCTTTCAATAGTCACTATCACATCCTATCGCTTTCTCAAGCATCGCGGTTGGGCGCCAAGTCTCGTAATGTGATACCTGGCATCGTGGCTCGCTTGCCGTCCCAAAGCCCAAGCACAGCCGGGAATTCAGTTCCTAGCGATTTATTCAGTGTCCGGGATTGGGCAGCCTTGGTTGTCAATGAAGGGTCGTTTGTTCCAGTCTACTCGGCTTACGAATTCTTCCACTACTCACCCCCGTCTCTCTTACCCGTCATCCTCAGCACCACCGATTCTTCCTTCAAACGCATTCGCGAGACTCTTCGCTCGTTATCCTACATTGCAACTTTCCCACTATCCCGTCACATCCGGGACGTTGTAATTCCGTGTTGCCCACCTGTCGAGCATCTGTACATGCAGCTGATGCCGAGGGCGGTCGACTTCTGGCAAGATGCCAAGCTTTCACATATCGACATTACTGATTTGTGGCTTGAGTGCGACATGGCATATTCGCTTATCATGCGGGATGTGTTCGACAGGGATGCGGACCAGGGTTTGAAAAGTTTGCGGGTGTTTGAGAGCGGAGACACGGCGACTCAAGAAGCTTGGAGCATGGCGATGCAGTATGCTCAAATACATGGGCTCCAAGGCTGGAAAATGAAGCGCGAGGGCTTCTTCGTGCGCAAGGATGTGGATAACGCGTGCTAGGTGTTGTCGCTACCATCAAGCCTAACAAGCCCCGTTGGCTCAGTGGTAAAGCGTATCACTAGTAATGATAAGATCACTGGTTCGATTCCAGTACGGGGCAAGGCGCCTGAGTAACTAATTCTGTGGAACAGGATGGTTATCATTCTTTTGCTTTTTTTTGGTTACATATCTGTATTAATATATATGCGTATCTAATTTTGTAACACTCTCTTCTTTTTTTTTTCTTCCTTGTGGAGACGCATGCATGAACGGTTTATTATTAGGTGAAATTTGGACCATGCTTTTTCTTTTTTTTTTTTTTTTTTTTTTTTTTTTTTTTTTTTTTTTAATTTAGGACATCAGCCTGAATTACTTTCCTCATCGCTCCTTCATATGTATATATGCATTGGAATATTGTAGCGGGGCATAACCAGAATGCTATAACTTTGATGCAGTCAATGGAAGTATTCTGCTGTAGCGAATATGGTTATCTTGTTTCTAGCTGCATCGTCGTCATCCATTGAGCAATCATCAGTCTGTAGAAGAGTGGATTTGCACGCAAATGTGCAGTTCACTGGCCTTGATCTTATTGTTACCACATAAACGAGGGAGCCTTTGGTGGATTTAATTAGATTAGTGGTAGAGAAGAGAGACCAATGACCCGTGACGGCTAATATGACCAGCCAGCAATGAACTTTGGCTTCGCTGACATGCCTTATTCGAGCCTGCGAAAGCGGGCCATTATTATCGTTGGCAAACTCGAAGGGAGAAAAGGGCATTCATGGAAAAAATACAAGCAGCAAGTGGCCGACAGTTTATTGTTCTAAGACGTTCACCGCGGAGCATAGATCTATGTTCAAACCCCAAACTCCATATAACCCATAATCCATTCCCAAGTCCCCAAGTATTGAAGCTTGGGAACCAACCATCAAACACCGTACCCAAACGCACAAGGTATGGCTCGGATATTCCTGAACCCTGACCATGTGCCCATGCAAATCTTGAAACAAATGAAATCCAGAAATGGTGGATAGAAAAAAAAAAGACGCAGCCCTGGCTAGACAGCCTAGTCTTCGTCGCTGCTGATGTCACCGTCCTTGTCGCTGTCAGACAGGTCCACCACGGGCTCAAGGGCCTCGTGCTCCTTCATCTCGCGATAGGTGCTCCATGTCAAGCCAACAAAAGCGACAATGATCATGGCGCCACCCAAGAGGGCAGCGAAGCTGAGTGGCTCACCAGTGATCAGCCAGTCGACAATGGCAACGATGAAGATGGTGAGGAGGGCAGCCACAGACGAGAGGACAGGTGATGTGAGGGAGATGAGCACGAGGAACGAGCCGCTGAAGGTAGCGTTGGCGAGGACGGCAAAGAGAATCAGCCAGCAGGTGGAGGCCACAGGGAGCTCGAACTTCTCAATATCTAGAAAGTGAAGAATAGGCAGAGGGATCCAGAGGACAGTCAAAGTGAACAGTCCGATCAGCGAACCAAATGTGTTGGCAAAGATCATACCTCGGCCGGGGGATACACCTTCAGGTGGGCAAGCAAAGCGCTTGTACAGAACTTCATAGAGACCGTACAAAACCGAGCCAACTCCAATGACTATGTTACCAAAAAACCGACTGCTCGCCTCAACATCCTTGACTCCTCCAGATTTGGTATCTCCATAGGCAACGACAAGAACACCGGCGATGGCAATCATAACTGCCACAGATTTGTCAAGACGTAGAGGTTCCTTTAAAAGTGGGACGGAGAAGACGTAGGCGAAGAAGGCAGAGCAATTGTAGATGGCCGTCAGATCCGAAGGTGTAGTTAGGCTAACAGCGATGTACCAGCTTAGCCCGGCAACAGTCAGCGAGCAAGTGATGATGGCCGTGAACCGAATGAGATATCGTACAGGTCTGGCTCGGTGCTGTACGGACATCCGGAAGACATCAAGGGTCTGCATTTCAATCATCATGGCTGTCGCACGCAGGTGCTGGATATGTCGTTTGAAGAAGACATTCCAGGGAATGTCACGCTTCTGAAAGCGGAGGATAGCCAGCTGAACAGGCCATAGAACAATCCATGACCCATGGGTAAAGTACATCATACAGTAGGCTTTATCCCAGCCCAGATCGTGTTGGATGTAGGCGCTCAGTTCCGTCTGCACACAGAAGGCGACAAGGCTGATGGCAAGGAAGAAGGCGGCGTATGTGTATTTCTTCTTGGTCGTATTGCGCTCGACAGCCATCGCTGTCAGAGGGCTGCGGCTGCGCATCTCCGAATGTGCCCTTGACGGCCGCTGAGCCATCTCAGGATGATAGGGGCTTCGGTCTCGGCTTGACGCAAGGCTCGATCTCTGACTGTGGTCAGGCGCGAAACCAGCACGGCCTCGTTCTTCGTCCTGCTGCCCATGTAGCAGAGGCGTCCCGGATCGCCCATCGGCATGTCGATGAAAGGCTGGGCGACGGGAGTCGGATAGAGACTCCATGATATCTATCACTAAGATTTTCTCGACCGGGGTGTTTTTTTTTCGGTTCTTCTTTTTCAGGATCGGAAGCGTCGTTCAGTGGGTTGAGCTTGGGGCCGAGGGCGCCAACACTGCTTGGTCTGGCGGTAGAGTAACAGTCTTCGGTGCATGTGGTGTATGGTAATCAGGGCCGAGGAAGAGTCGAGGGGGACCTGGAACCAAGTTGAGATTATTTGTGATCTAGAGAATGGCGAGAATTGTGCTGCTAATCTATGATGTGGTCAAACCGGTGACCGTTGAAGCATCTGAGGGATTCAGATGTATGGAAAATAATATTTCAAAAGAGACAAGACAGAGTAGCCTGCAGACAACCGCGGATAACGCTGCCTCAGTGTCGCTGACCTGATCTGCAGGGGCTGGTGTAGATAGTGTTTGTTGGTGAAGGGGCTCGTGTGCTAAAGTACCTCCATTGGAAGAAGTTACATGTGGTCGTAAGTCACGTCGATGCAGGGGGGTCAGTTATTAATGGGAATTTGAACGTTCCATTGTTACGGAGTACTTCCAAAACCACCAAAGGAAGACCTCGGACGGGAAGCCATTCAGTTGGGTTGGGTGGGTCTCCAGGCGTTTGGCAACTGAAATTTGGGAAGCCCGGCGGGTCACGTCCCCCATCAATACAGGGGTTTCCAGCGAGAAGTGGCCTAGTCGGCAGTGGGGGACGATCTTGAAATCGGCGCGCCATTCGCTCCCATTAGTTAGCTGTGCTGATGCTGGGGGGCTTTTCGGGGGCTCCATGGGCAAGTTAGTGCGGTGCGCGCCTTAGCTGAGATCGAAGACGACGTCATTTCGCCTATGCCGTTGTTTGCAGTCAACTTTGACCCTCGTCGTATCCCCACATGAACACACGTTTTCAGATCAAAATGGAACCTAAGACTTCCACGCAAAGTGCATCCAGCACGGATACGATTCATCTTTACCCTAATATAAGCATCTGCTGGCATTTTTTCGCCTCAGACGGACATGCAATACCGTTAACAATATATATTTTATCATTGAAAGACTTGAGATTTCTCTAAGTACCTCCCAACGTTGCTACGGCTTATAAAGCCAAGGATCTTTCAGGCCGCCCCCTCCACTTGTGGGGGGTCACCATATCGCCTCCCAAGGAGAGATACTAACGATGCAGAATACAGGACGGCTTCGTACAAATCAGTCATCATCCAATAATATCTAAGACATTTTGAACTACTGACATCGCCGGTTATGAATATGGGCAGCACTGTAACATTACAGCCTTGATTCTTTCTTATCGATCCACCTGCACACATGTCATGCAGCACCATCAAGATCCGAAATGGTAGCACTGAAGAATCATGTGCCCCCATCCCATCACAACCTCGGGTCGTCGTGACACAAATGCTGCCTAAATCCTTCACTCAGCCAAAAACTCCTTTCCCATGCTACTGTACTAAGGTACTGTAGCTAGTTACTTATTGATTTTGTTTTACTTGGCTCCAGCCCCGAAAATTGCCTCTTGAGTGTTATACTTGTACTCAAGGTCACCATGCCAATAATTGGTCGTGTCAGCTCTGGCATAGGCCCACGCCTGATCCAGTGCCTCAACAACCTCTTGCGGCAGAGGGCCCTTTTCTAAGTCGGTGAGATTACTCTCGAGCTGGGCGACACTCGAGGTTCCGATGAGAATGCCGTCGTTGCCATCCTTGATCTTGAGCTTGGAGTGATGTACCATCCAGCGCAACGCCGTCTCAACCATAGTCAGATTGTTCTTCTCAATTGAAGCCTCAATGGTCTGCAACGCCTTGAAGACGCTGTCTCTGTAGTATCTCTCACGGTAAGTCTTTCCCGAGTTGTGCTGGGATGAAAAGCGACCTTCTTCGGGGATAATATCCTTGGACTTGATCTTGCCCGAAAGGAGACCGCCAGCGATAGGGTTATATACGACAATATCCAAACCATATCGACGGCAAGCCACGATAAGCTCGGGCTCGATAGCCCTGGTGATGCAGTTATACATGCCCTGGTAGACCGTTGGTCGAACCCAACCATTGTATTTACAGAGGGCAACAACCTCGGCCACTTCGAAAGCAGTAAAGTTGCTGATTCCAAGGCGAACAAACTTGCCTGCCTTGTGAAGCTTGTCCACAGCCTCCAGTGTTTCGGCAAATGGAGTACCACGGTCCGGGCGATGGAGGTATAACAGCTTTTCGAGCAGTGTTAGTTTACCTTGACGGAGTGGCAACGCTTACAGCTACCAGGGGTGTTAGACTTACGTCAATGCAGTCGGTATCCAACTCCTTCAAGCTTTTTTGGACTGACGCAACAACCTTGTCTGCGGTGTTATCGCCATCGTTGTTGGGATATCGGACCTTGGTAGCCAAGGTGAAGCCCCTCTCCTTCCATCCCGCCTGAGTTGTAAAGGCCTCCTGCTCGCCTCCGACGTAGACTCGAGCCGTGTCCAGCTCATTGTAGCCTCTAGACTGGAAAACGTCCAGGTTCTTTTTGAATTCTTCAATGTCAGTAATTCGGGCTCCAGTCTCGACTGTTGGCCCGAAGGTCATCAGACCAAGGATGATGCGGTCCTTGGGATTCTGCGCAACGAGAGGCATGATGTGATCGCTTCGTAAGTGTTTCTGATGATGTGAGACTGAACTTTAAAGATAAAGGATTGACAAGAATTAGCTAGAGTGAAGGCGAGTGAGTTAATTAGCAATGCGAAACTACGAGGAGGATCAGGCACAGGTGTAGAGGCCTTTAGCCAAGCCCTCTTTATATAGACGCCAAAAAGTAGGTTACTTGAGGCACGCACTCTCGATGTCTCCACCTCGGAGTTGGGAAAGCGAGCGGGGAACTGGTCGGGAGTTGCTGCGGATGCGGAGTCTGAAGTTGACCATACACCCTATTCAACATCCAACCGTCATTTCAAAAAAATATTTGATACTTTCTTACTATACTGGTCGGTGTGCCGGCCCATCGTCTGGTAAATGACGTGACTGGCTATCTTAAGGTAGGTACCTTGTCTCCCTCTAAGCAGAAGCAGTAAGGTGTTGTACACGCAGGAAATATGAAGTATGATGGCGCGATGTAGGGACTTCTACTCCAAAATACCCTCATCCCCTCATTCCATAGTATCCTACAGATTAGCAACGTATCAATCCCGACCGGAGCCATTGGTTGATACGGCATTGTTTGGTAAGCAATACAGACATACGCAGTAGTAGCCCACTCATTATCCCGGAAACATCCCGTATTGTATACGTAGTTATGAGTATTATGAGTCACCTTTCGGGGATATGACGCATGTTATATCCGAGGATCTCAACCAAATTAGAAATGAAGAAGCTGTGATAGCCATGCGAATAGCTTCAGTCCAACATATCGGGGTTCAGCAACAAGTTGGGTCGCAGCTCCGGCGTTTTAGCCGGGTCTCCGGTCGATGGGGCCGTTGAGCTACTACGAGGGGCGCCGGCTAAACATCGGCTGGTGTCCCTCATTCCGCGCTGAGCCTCCAAACCAAAGAAGCGCCAATGATTTTCTAGAGCTCTATATTCACGAATCGAGCTTCAAACTCACGTCGATCCAATTCTTTGAGCGGAGTCACTCAAATATGCTTCTGTATGGCTCGCTTCTTTCTAAATGCATGCGTGCTTTTCGCTGATTTGTTCTAGGACCGCCATCTCATAGATTGATCCATTATGAGGGCGAACCTAGCCCGGCATGCTCGACGGGTCCTCATCCAGCATTCCCGCTCCCCGTCTTGCGCTCTCTACTCAGCACCCACCCGACAAAGGCGATTGGCTCGACCGATAGTGTATGGGATCTCAAATAGGACGTTTCTTGATGGTATCTTTGGGAAAGCCCCCCCGCGGGAGGTTCGACAGCCCGAGTTCGAGCCAGGATGGATGAACATTATGGTCTGGAGAAGTCGAATGCTTGATAACCTGCGTCCACCCCCAACAGACGAACTCATCCAATCATGGAAGGCTTTTTTCAATGCAAAGCTTTCAAGCCGGGTGCCATTGAACGCTACTCAAGCGCTGCAATGCCACCGACTTCTCGATTACCTCCTCCAACAAACACCCGAGACCCCCACCAAAAATTCTCCAAAACTCACCTCCAAAGACCTCACTGACGCCCTCAATGCCCTTCGATCCCTCCGACCTCGTGAACGGACTTCACAGCATCTTGAATTCGCCAAGCGCATATACTCTACTTTATCTTCGAATGTCTCAGACCTTGATTCGAGGTTATGGAAACAATACATTCAGACTCTCTGCCTTTACGGTGGCTCAAAAGAAGCCCTCGACATCCTTTACTCCAATTGGAAGAACGTGGCAGAACTTGCGAAAAAAGGCCATAATCTGGTCCCTTCGGTGGCACAGGGTCTTGCAAGGGAAGGTTACGAGGAAGACCTTATTGCGCTTGTTCAATCTTCAGAGAATAATGAGATCCCTTTTGACAAAGACACGCAAACTGTAATTGTCAAGTTCTTTGCCGATCAGAACAAAATTTCAGAGGCCCAGCACTGGTTCAACAGATTGCCTGAGTCTGGAAGACGCACTGCGGAAGTCTATCCATTAGTGGCTAGTTTCGCTCTGCGCAACGGCTTGGAAGATTGGGCTGTGCCGTATTTCCTTGACCTTGGTGACACGAAACCAGAGAAGCCGTACTGGGATAGCCTATTGCAGGCCATTCTAATTATGGGGAAGGGCTTAAAACAGGTCGAGGCCATGATGTCACATATGGTTGATTCCACTGGCCCTGTGGAGGCAGACACCGCAACGATCAACGGTCTCCTACGTGCGGCTGTTGATATCAAAGATCCCATGCTCGCAGAGGACATTATCCTCCTCGCCCAAGACAGACATTTGAAGCCTGACGGCGAAACGTACCTCATCCAGATGAGTTTACGTTTGGACGCAGGTTATCTGCCGGGAGTTCAGGCAGCGTTCAAGAATGTCAAAAAACTTGAACCATGGCATTCTAACCCTGACCGCTGGTGGGAGTACTGTCACTTGCTCAACAAGTTTCTGAAGGCACTTTGCGCCCAGTCAACGCCCGATTTCAAACTTTTGAGTGAGTTTGTCCAGGTTGCTGAGGAAGACCAGGTCCAGCTTGAACCAGATACTGTGGCCACGCTCTGCGTTCGATTTTTGGAGAATGAACAGCCGTTTGATGTGATGGATACGCTCTCAATACATGCGTTCCAATTCAGTGCTGCAGAACGAGAGGTCGTACAGGATGCCTTTGTCAAGTTCTGCGTTGACCCTGAGACAAGTACTTCACGCGCTTGGACAGCGTATCAGCTTCTACGTCAATTCTTCCAGGATCTCAGCTTTGAGCACCGCGCGAGACTTGTCAGCGCTTTTTTTGACCGAAAGCGACCCGACATGGCGTCTCATGTCTTTGGGCATATGCGGCAGCACAGGAATAACGATTACCACCCGAAGCTCGAAACATACATTACATTCTTTGAGGGCTTAGGGCAGCACCCGGATGTGGAGGCACTCGATATGGTCTACAATATGCTGAAGATGGACACCTTGGTCCAGCCCGACACAAGCCTCTACACATCCCTCATACTAGCACATACAGCCTGTGGCAGACATCTCCAGGCGCTGGACTTCTGGACAGAAATTACTTCATCACGAGAAGGCCCCACCTACGCCAGTCTCGAAGCCGTTTTCTGGGCACTCGAACACCGTGCTGGGGGGTCGAAAATTGCTGATAAGATCTGGAAGAGGATAGAAAGCATGGACATTGACATCACTCCGGCGGTATTCAATGCGTATGTTGGCGCAATCGGTGGCAGTGGACTACTGGATGAAGTCCAAAATAGGATACTCAGGATGGAAAAGGTCACGGGGGTTGAACCCAACGCCATGACGTGAGTATACCTTCCCTTCTCTCTCCCCAACGCACACATATTTATCGACGCTCGTCTGCATTTATGATACTAACAAGATGTTTTTTTTTTCCCAGGTTGGGTGTGGCCTTCAATGCTTTACCTGGACAGCAACTCCAGGCCAAGTTCAAAAGTTGGGCGAAAATGCGATACCCAGAAGCTTGGGCGGCACTGGAAAAGAAGGGCAAGCGACTGAATGAAGATTCGCTGTGTAAATTCAAGCTAAATCGAGTCTTGAAGGCTTGAAGTGTACAGTAACCAAAACAGGAAAGAAACGATGGTTTCGATGTAGACATTTTTTGTATCTATACACGTAGTAGAGGTCGTAGCTGTTATACACATGACCAGAAAATAACGATCATGACATCCTCCCCAACATACAAGTTCCCAATCAAACATGACATATTCTTCTTCTCCCTTGCTCCCCCTCCGGATGGCTCCTTTTCTTTTCAATTCTCCCACTCCCTTATCGTCGGACTGGATAGAACTGGTCGCGCAGCATCTCAGGGTGGGCGTGCACGGTGGGGTACAAGCCCATACCTTGCACCCGACGGATCATCTTGGCTACCTTTCGCTGGTTGACGGGCCGGAGACGGGTCACCTTGGAGTGGTTGATCATTCCGGAGGGAGTGGTGAAGTAATCAATTAGCGAGAAGTTCTAAAAAGAAAAAGAGAGAAAAAAAACCATTGTTAGTACGAGTATGCAACGAATCGGGGGTGGGACGATGATTGAGTGAGGTTTAATTTACCTTGTACATGTCGAGAGGGTTGATTCCCAGGGCATCCACGACATCATTGTTGCGCAACGACCTCTTGCGCCACTTCTGCATCTCAATGGGGCTCAGGTCGTGCGGCGAGTAGACATCACCAGCCTGCCAGCGACGAGGCATCTGTCTCAGGTAGTCGTTGGACATCTTCTGGTTCTTCAAGAACTCCATCTGGGCCGTCTTCTCGCGGATGTAGGTGGCCGAACGGGCCTTATATCGGTCCAGCAGCCTTGAGGCTGAATCTCCGCGCTGGCTAGATGAGGCACCTCCCCGGCCGGGGGCGTTTCCGCCGCTGTGGCTGTGACTGCTGTTGCTCAGGTTGGAGAGTCGGCTGCTGTGCGTGGTGTGCGTGGGGTTCGAGTCTCGAGGAGGCAGGGCGGCGGCGGTGGTGGAGGAGAAGGACCGCACAAATGCGGCAGCGGACGATGGAATTGGCAGTCTAGGAGGCATTTTGGGCAATTGGATGGGGGGGGGGAGAAAGAGGGCTCGCAGTGCCGAGACGCTGTGAGGTATCGTGAAGTCTGCGGTGATAGGGCGTCAGGTCCAACCAGAGGTAGTTTGGGAGGTTTTTTGAGGTGGGTATATCTTAGTTGAACTAAGGTAGAGAGGTACCAAGTCCAGTATGGAACATTGTCCCTGGCGCAATTCCGCACCTTTTTTTTCTCTTCCCGCTTTTTGATATAGTACGTACCACTTTTTTTATGCTACCACCGTCAATGGCTTCGTTTTTTTCTCTACAGCGACTGCTTGCAACTTTCCAGATCTACAACTCAAATTGAGGTGCTTGAAAATATCTTCTCTTCGCCAGTATACTTTTCCTCCATACTTGAAGACAATTATTCGATACAAGCTCTTCTACCAAATTAACTCACCATGGTCCGAAAACTCAAGCATCACGAGCAAAAGCTCTTGCGAAAGACCGACTTCATCTCCTACAAGTCGGACAATAACCACCGTGACAAGGCTGTCATCAGGCAGTACATGATCCAGAAGCCCGAGGACTACCACAAGTACAATCGTCTGTGCGGTGTATGTCCCTTCCCTTATCCTCCAAATGACTTTCCAGCCTCACCCTCCTCTAAGCTGTCGCAAGCTGCTTTGCTAACCTGCCACCCCTCCAGTCCATCCGCCAACTTGCCCACCGTCTCTCTCTCCTCCCACCCGATAATGCCGCTCGCAGAAAGCACGAGGAGCTTCTGCTGAACAAGCTCTACGACATGGGCGTCCTGTCAACGACCGCCAAGCTGTCCGCTGTTGAGAACAGCGTCACCGTTAGCGCCTTTGCGCGAAGACGACTTCCTGTGGTCATGACCCGGCTACGCATGGCGGAGCACGTGCAAGCGGCGACCAAAATGATCGAGCAAGGCCATGTGCGAGTGGGCACCGAGACGATCACGGACCCTGCTTATCTCGTCACCAGAGGAATGGAAGACTTCGTGACGTGGACCGTGGGCAGCAAGATCAAGCGAAACATCATGAAGTATCGGGATCAGCTGGATGACTTTGAGCTCCTGTAAGGGTAGCTTTTCAACAAAGGATATGGAGTATAAAGCACGTGGTCGATTCGAGAACGCATTTTTTTGGATTTCGAGGAGTTTTACGGCGCAAAGAGGACATGCATTGAACGGGCTTCGAACGGTTTTTTCTTTCCTTTTATTTTGCCCCCTCTGGAATTTCGGTCCTTTGGTTACAGAAAAGTTATACTGGAAGAAGAGAAAGAAGATTTTTTTTTCCCGTCCGGTTGGACTGGCCTGACGCCCAGCGCGCAGAACAGGTGTCCCATAGCTTCTAATGGAGGCAAGGCTTTTGCTGCACTTACAACTTCACTGTGTGTATGCTCAGTGCACCTCCAAGGATATCTAGATGGTTGAGGATACATGGAAGCCACTTGACTTGCAAAAGAGCAAGGCAGAGAGATAGTAGGGGTTGGCGAGAATGGCTAGGCTAGGAGCCGAGAATGCCCCCAGAGCCAAATCTATAGCAATAAGATAAGCTGCCGAGTACAGTTTCGGTCACTCAAATATAAGACAAACATGGCATGTCGCCCACCCTCTTGCGACTTCACTTATCATTTTCCTCTCCTGGAATACGTATAGGTTGCGTATAGTGGTGTAAAGAACACTGAAAGTCAATTCTTGTCAAGTATACGTCAGCGCTGATTTCAATAACTTTTTGTTTCTGTAGTCTGTTTCAACACAATACGGTCATTTTATTGCTATTTGCAAAATATGATAATACTTATTTATATCAGCTATTTCTAATGCATATTCAAATTTGACTACTCAGGGCTCTTCCTTTTCGTATTTACAACACTCAAACAGTGGTGCAGGTTGGATAAAGAAAAAGTCATTGAGTAGCCTGCAATTTCTCGTACAACGAAAGTAAGAAATCAAGAGATGCACTGTAGCCAACCATCAAAGGCAGGGCCGAATATGTCTGATTCGGGTCCTGACTTCAAGCCGCTGCGCAGGTCCATTGGTTTAAGCTGCGTGGGCACCGAACGCATTGAAATCCAATGCTGATGACATCAACCAGGTGTTTCCTGTTGTCCAATACTCTTTAGCCAGCGTGTTTTTCATGCAGTGTATATAGACAGGATGGTATGATGAAAGAGGGAATCAGTATCGGTTTTCAATAAATCTTTGACGGAGTGAAAGCCGATGCTGGAAGTTGTGAGTCGGGAATTGCACGGCTCGGATCAATAAATTAACTCGTAACCGAGATCCGCACGGCAGCCTAACTTATGTAAGTCGGGTTAGCTCCTCCCACTTACAAGCACCCATCTTCTCAGTCATCGCTTCTTTTCTCACTAACACACTGCTGCTTGCCCGTTCCAAACAATCTTCGTGGAGAACTCAGCTTCACTTTCTTTTCTTTCCTTTTCCTTAGCAGCGACAAACTGCCTGGAGGCCCTCACATCATCATGGACAGCATCAAGGCCTTCCTGACCTCCATCATCGATCCATGGCTCTTCATGTTTCTTTCTGCCCGCTTCTTGCCCGGCACGATAGTCCAGCTCATCAAGCGTGGGGATTTCCGTACTCTCTTATCGCCATCAGCCCTCAATGACGCATGGTTTGCCAACTTCTGGGATTTTGTTGGACCCCAAGTGAAAACAAGTGGCGAGCAACGCGTCGTTCCTCTTCTCGAAGGCCGAGTCCACAATGGCCAAGTGTCTGACGAGGTCGTCAATCAGCCCATCAGCGGCGTGGTTCTGGAAATCGGTGCGGGGACGGGGATGTGGGCGGATGTATTCGCCAAGGTCAACAAAACAGTGAGCCACGGCAGCAGCAAAGCAAACGGAACGCCTCTAAAGCGGGTGTACGGCATTGAGCCAAATCCTCAGTCGGCGGCGACGTTGCGGAGGCGTGTCCAGGATCTTGGTCTCGAAGACTTGTATGAAGTCGTGCCTGTGGGGATCGAGGATCTGAATAATCCAACCGCGTGGGGAGGACGCATCGAGCCCGGCAGTGTAGATTGCATCGTAACAATTCTGTGCTTATGTAGCATTCCTGAGCCTGAGAAGAACATTCGCCTGCTGTACGATTCTCTGAAGAAGGGCGGGCGATGGTATGTATACGAGCATGTACGAACCGAGCGAGGAGGCTATACGATGCTATTTTACCAGTGTGAGTATCTATCCTAATGGACAGCTGCGGTCATCATCAGAGCTGACGATACCACAACTCCAGTCTTCACCAATTTATTTTGGTCAAACTTCATCGGTTCATGCCGCATTTGTCGCGCCACAGGTAAGACGCTGAGAGAGGCTGGACCCTGGGAAAAGGTCGATCTGACACAGCCTCCGGACGAGCCGGCATATCGTGTGTTGCCTCATATTTTTGGAACTCTGACGAAGTAAGAGACTCGATAAGAGCACACTGGCGCTCTTACTCGCTGCTTATGGAGTGATTCCTCTTGTTGTGCTGAACATCGGGCCTGTCAGGAAGGAAGTCAGGATTATCATTGTATTTCAATTTGTAGAGGGAGCTTGTCGTGTCCCCGGGGTATCTTGGTCAAAAGGCCGTCATTATCCCATCAAAGTTCGTCGTCATCGTCGTCATCTGAGAGGAAGATGGAGTTTCTCTTGTTTGAACCCCCCATCTTCGCTGCTTTCCGGTCCTCAGTCTTGATCAGCTTCTTCTCATCAAGGTCTTCTTGGTGTGTGGCCTGGGATTTTATAGGGATCCGAACCCCCATGTGTTCTGACTTGGGCTTGATGTTGTCAGCTGTGATATCGGGTTTGATCATCTCCTTGACTCCCTCTATCTCTAATTTCTCTTCCTTGACGTTCTGTTTTGGCGAAAAACCCATGTTCAGTTTTTCATCCTCTTCATCCTTGGTCTTGATCAGAGTCTCCTCGATGTACGCGCTTCTTTCTTCTTTTGGAGCGAGGCCCTGGCTGATCAGCTTCGCCTCTCTTCTCTTGTAGAAAGTATCAAGGCAATTTCTTCTTGCCTCTTGTGTCCAGTTCTCCACCACAAGAGCAAATTCTTGCACAGTCGCAAATCCGAATTCTCGAGCCATTTCACAAAACTGGCGTAGTCTTACCTCCTCTGGAGGATTGAATGTACCATGCAATCCATCTCCATCTTCATCTTCGCCAGCAAATAGTGCGTTCTGTCCCGTAACATCGGTCTCAGAATAGAGTATCATTTCCGCTCGCCGAGAAAGCTGCTCCTCAATCCTTGAGGAACCGACAACTTCTGAATTATCATGAGTGTATTCAACTCCAGCCGACGTCAGAATAGCTTGAATAGCATCCGTTTTGGGCACTAGCTTCTTCTTGGACTCCAGCATCTGTGCTTGGTCCTCCGCTGTCAACAGGGTTGCCAATTGACTCATCCCGCCGTCGTCTCCATCCCCTTCCTCTTGCTTCATCATTCCTAGAACTTCATCGTCCTTTGCTGCCTTTTCCATGTCAACATCCACAAGGTGTACGCCGGCTTTGGCTTCAGCGATATTAGTCTTGTTGACAATATCCTGAAGCAAGCCACTGTTCTTGTGGTAGAGAAAAATGTTGTTGAGACCGAATATTTCGCCTTTTCTGTCGGTATCTTGCTGTACACCTTTAAAGTATCGACGTTCTGACGACGCAGTATAGCCAATGTTGGCTTGCTGCTGTTTATAGACCTGGCGCGCATAGACAATCTCTTCAATTGTTCCCAGTGTAATGAGTCGGAAAACCTCGACATCCCGAGTCTGACCAATTCTGTAGGCCCGGTCCTGCGCTTGAAGGTCGTACGAGGGATTCCAATGAGGGTCAACGATAACGACCTTGTTGGCGGATGTGATATTGAGCCCAACACCACCTGCTTTAGTCGAAATAAGAAACACAAACTGCGTTGGATCGGAGTTGAATGTGTCGACCACCTCTTGACGTTGTTCATAGCTCAGCGAACCATCCAGGTAACTGACCGTATAGCTCGTGTTGGTGAATAGATGCTGAAGAATGCGGAGCAGCCGGACGCTGTGCGAGAACACGAGTACTTTGTCACCATTATTATACCAAAATTTGAGAAGTTTCTTGAGGACTTTCCATTTGCCGCAGAACTCAGGATTGACCAGATTCTTAATCAAGTCCCGATTGTCGTAGAGTACTTGCCACCTATCCGGAAGACATGTCTGGAGCGTTTGAAGCTCAGAATCATGTTTTTCGTCTATATCAGTTGTCTGGGGAACTAACAGAGTCAGGTGATTTGCGAGCTTCTGGAGAACCATCATGCTAGGGAACACCACGCTTTGCCATCGCCGTCCATTTGGAAGCAAAGCACCACAGCACCATCCTTTCTTTTTCCCGTCACAACATGGTTCGGGAGCAGCTCGCACTGTTCTCACTTCGCAACCATCAAGGAAATTCTCATAGGCCTCGCGCTGAAGATCAGTGAGCGGACAAAAGACGACTCTGTCCGTCTTTTTTGGCAGCTGATGAGCGATCAGCGTCTTCATTCTTCGTAGGAAGTACCGAGGTAGGAGATTGTTGACGAGCTTTTTCGCCGTTTGGCGAGCTAGACTGAGCTGTGCGACAGTTGCGTCATGGGACTGTCCAATTGTCAAGGGCTTAGATACAGTCTGCTTCCACTCTGCAATGGTTCCAAAAAGTCCGGGGTTCGTCCAATCCAATAGCGTCCAGAGTTCCTCATATTTATTCTGAATTGCGGTGCCAGTGAGACCAATGCGGCAAAGAGCATTTACTTCATTCAAGGCCTTTGTGGTTTCCGAGTAGCGATCCTTGAGTCGGTGGCATTCATCGCAAATGACCGCGTCCCATTGAACCATGTTAATGGAGCTTCGGCTGTTTTTATAGGTGTCATATGTTGTAATCATAATTTCCAGGCGCCCAGCCCGTGCCGTACCTAGCACATCATCCTTATTCGCGCCATGGAAGACATCGACGTGCCACCAGCCCCATCGATTTAACTCGTTCTTCCAATTGACGATCAAGGATCCAGGACATATTACCAGAATTCTTGGGTACCAACGGCCAGGTATTTGACACACGCGCCTCATGCGTTTCGCATCTCGCTCATCGCCAGTCTTTCCGAAAGCTGCAGTCAAGAACGCAGCGACCTGGACCGTCTTTCCCAGGCCCATATCATCGCCAAGGATGCCACCCTCCTGGTATACGAATTTCCGGTGAAGAAAGGAAACGCCGGCAACCTGGTAATCTCTCAGATACTGCGCTATTGAGGCAGGGATGAGGCCTGCCGATTGAGGAAGTTCAATGTCTTTGTATGGTCTCGATGGCTTAACTCCGCTGGCCTCGTCAAACTTGGGACGTTCTTCAAGCTCTCTCAGTCTTGAATTTTCCTCGAAGTGTATCCCAGAATAGTCCGGTGGTAACATCAAGGCAGCATCGTGATGAAGCTTCCTAAGTGCATCAAACTCACGTCTTCGTTCTTGAAGATATTCGGGTATGTCTGCGAGATCAACGTCATCTTCAGGTTGATATATTTCTCCGGTAGCTCCTTTAGTATTCCTCTGTTTCGTCGTCTTTCGCTTGCCTCTGCGTTTCTTTGATTTCTTGGGCAAATCATCTTCATCATCAGTCCATTGAACTTTCTCCGAGAAGTCATTTTCTAGTTTTCTCTTTTGTGCACTTGTGCTCTCATTAAGAACGGCATCATCATCATGATCTGAAGCTGTACCATCGTCATCATCGATGATGTCGATGACTTCTATCGCTTTGCTGGCCATAATGGGAGTCCGACGCCCCATTTGGTGGTGGTGGGGGTTGAGCTGTGACGCGCCGCGCCTTTTGGAACGCGCCGACAGGTCAAGCTTTGTGAAGCGTGTTCACGTGATGCATTTTACGGCATCTGCCTAATCCAACTTGGTGGCGTGAATCAGCACATATGGGAAGAGGTATATATTAATAAAGGATGTAAAATGTAAAGATTAGGCTATTATATATTGGTGGCGTTTGATGCTTGTAAAGTCAGTTTTTGTTCTGGTATAGAAATTTAGCTTCTCACCCCAGGACCAGTCCTCACATAAAGAACTGCCTAAGTGATCAAAACGACCATTCGCAGTGGAAAGCCTAATGGTTCTTATTCTTTTTATCCTTGTGTGTGCATATTTGCCTCGCGAGAAACATACTGATGAGATTATTTTTCTCGTTGATAGCGATCAATTACTCAATTTGGAGATTTTTGCTTCTTAGATTTGTCTGTACAAGTCTGTTGAGAAGCCCATCGTTACATCGAAAATGCCTGTGAAAAAAAAAATGAGAGACGCAGTTTCTTGGCCAAGCGTCACCTTAGAAATTTCAGCCCGAGAAATCGTACCTCGTCAGCCATTATCGATAGTAATGCATTTATAACTCTAGCACAGGGTGGTTGAGCAATTCGTTAGATCGAAGCAGAAGACTTCCAGCGCACTAGGAGCCGATAACCCATGCTCAACCATTTGTACTCTGCCCATCCAGACATCATTTATCACGATGCGTTTCATCTTAAACTCACGACTTGAGAACGTGCTGTAAAGGATAAAATTCAGTCAGCCTTGAAACTGAATGCTAATGCAGTAAGAGAAGAACTGCTATTCTGTTATCCCAAGTCATAAGATGACTGCTCAAAGCACGTTTGACGTTTGGTTACCAGCTTCTCCGTATTCAGCCTAATGTTACATGGCCCAAACGTGATGCTCCAATTCAAGCTGAATCGAGTAGTCGCCGAAATTTCCACCATTCGGTTTGCATTCACTATAAAAAAAACATGACACGCAGGGGCCTAGTCTTCCCAGAATGTCTTAGCATGCAAATTCTCACTCTAGTATAGGGAGGAGGGTATTCCCAACACTGAAAAGTCAGGTCTTCGCAAAAGGGACGCTGGCTACTTTCGAATTGAAATTTCACCGAGACATGCTCCCACCGTCGAGCTGATGGCTAAGAACTTATTCGGGCTCGTCGCTATCCTTCTTGCGACCACATTTCTTGGCAGAGGCAACGCGTTGGCGTTAGCAAATAGCCGATGGCAATGTCAAAACTTTAACCACATATGCGTCAGCTCTTTCAAGTCGTGCACCTCAAGCAGGGACCCCTCGGGAGGCCTTTTATCCCCTACCGAGACGTATATGTGGAATAGCAACCGCAAAGGGAATATCAATTCTGCTACAGTCTTTTGGGAAAACGTCTACTGTTTAACATGGGCCAAAGCGGACATTTCTTACCCCATCCTGTTAGAATGGGAGTTCGGTGACAGTGAGAACAGACATTGTTGGTCAAGGAGTATGCCTCCCTGTGTATTCTGTAAAGGGTGTTCCCATTGCTAATTAACATCATCAGATTTCACAAGTAGAGAAGCCTCATTCGAGTTTTCCTTTGAAGGGCTAGCTGAAATTGTTGCGGCCGACATTGGGATAATCGCTTATCGAGCGTTGAGTCAAACTTCCAGTCTGCCAAACATCATCAAGCTTTCTCAGCCCGAGAGTCCCTCAAAGCCAGAGGTCGTCTCAGATCAGTTCTTCATCGTCAACAGCAAATCTCGTATATACCTCCGAGAAGAACAAGGAGAGACTACTGGAAGAGGCATTACCAATGTATGGAAAATAGCTGTCGGGACCGGAGTTGGTATAGGTGCAGTGTTTGGCCTGGCCTTCATCGTAGGTTATTTCCTGAGGAGAGGGAGGAAGGGAAGCTCCAAATCTCCAACACAGCAAGGGAGCGAAGAGGATCGGTCACCGAGAGAACGGGTTCTTAACAGCAATCGGGAGAATGAAGTCGTTCCACAGCCTGGTACACAGACAGATCAGCAGACTAAAGATGGAGAGGAGCAAGCTAGAGAAGCGTCGGCCAAACAAGCAAGGGCGTACTATCGCTAATATTTGTATGAGAGTATCAATCAATATTTTAAACATTCCCTCGGGAATTAATTAGCTTAGTCTCATCGTAACCTTCTAAGTGATAATCTTTGAAGCAAAATTTTCTTTGAACGATCTTCTTCAAGGGAGAAAGGTCGGGTAATTCGGGGCCAGAGCAGTGCATCATGGATGTACAGATACAAAATTCGATGTGATTAACAAATGAAATTATAAAATCTTCTCTAGATTTATCATATAAAGCAACTATGCTCTTGCATATATTTATATACATAGTACCTCAACGCCTCCCAATGCTATTTACAAGTGCAATGCACTGTCATGAGCGGACAAGCCATCGAGATGGCACATCAGATAGCCAATGGCCTCTGTTTCCCAACAACGACTTATCCGTTCCCGAGACTCGCTCGATTGAAATCAACTTTCGTAATGTGAAATGTTTGGAGAGGACGCCCATCGTTTAGAGGGTACCGTCGAAAGCCCACTGGGCAGCGAGAGGCCAACCGAGGATGACAGCGAAGCCGGGGAAGAACCTAGAAGGATTTAAATCAGCCGATCATCCCTTTGTGCAAACCAATATTTTATAAATGTAACTTACAGGAGCATCTGGCCTCCAGCTCGCTTGAACATCTTTGCGTAATCGCCAGGAGCGGGCTTCTGAGTAACGGGAAGACGCTCAAAGGGGTGAGCCTCCATAGAGCGGCCAACAGTTCGCATGGCGCTGAGGAGAGAAAACTGGCGGCGCTGGATGGCGCGGGCACCAATGCGAGCGACGATGGGAGCGGACATTTTGAGTATGAGTGGTGTAGTGGTGATTGAAAAGTGGTATAAGTGGTGATTTCTCGTAATTGCTTTTATTACAGAAAATTAAATTGACTCAATTGAACTCCTTTGGAAAACCGAGGATAATACACTCGCAGAGATGAATCGGATAGAGGGGTGTTTGAGTTATTGGTCGGAGTGGAGAGTTGTTATTGATTGTGTTGCTTTGAAGCTGTTGAAAGAAGACCTGACTGGTGAGGGGAAGACAGGACAGTTTTTTATAAAGAACATGATTGAGCCGAATTGGAGGTTCCGTTCGTCAAGGATTTGCGAATTTGAGCCGGGATGACAACTGGAACGGAAAGTTACCAGCGTCCCTTGAACCGACCATGGCCATTGTGGTCAGATTTGATGCTCTGTCGAGAGCATCATGCCACCCTACCAGCGTACTGGAGCCGTTTCTGGATGTGAGAGGGGTCCCCGAAGCCATGGCAACCAATGGGAGGCATTCATTTGCCAAAAGTAAGCACCGTGTCTGGACAGTGCTTGTACCACGTCGCGGAGGTCGATGGGTCGATTCTGAGCTCAACGGGCCCGGACGTGGTGCCATTCTGCTCCGTTCGGCGGCGGCCGGCGGGTCTCGTGATTGGCTCAAGGTCGCCGGCTGAGGATGGACCAACCAGGCCCGATCCCAGGCAGCGAATCACAAGCCCATCCTGTTTCTCCCGGGATCTTGAGGAATTGGCCAGTCAAGTCAGACTCAGTAAACTTCATCACAAGAATCATTTGAAGGTAAAAAAAAATTCCTGCGGCACTCTGCGGGGGAGCGGTGCGGCCAGTGCGGCCATGGCGGATGGTGGCTTATTCTCGGCCGGATACGACCATGAGACGAGATTGACTCCCAAATGGACGAAGCCACATCGGCAGTTCGAGGACACACCACAGTCGTCAGACGTCTGCCGGGTTCTCGATGCTCGATCTGACATCTGACAGCCCGCATCTAGATCGTGTTTTCCAATTATTCCGGTTCTCGATGCAGTCGAGTTTCCCATTTTGTTATAATTAGAAAGCTTTACTACAAGTGATAACAGCAGGCCTGTCTCAGTCAGTGCTATAATACCACATACAGCCTAGATCGATTTTGATAAACCCAATTTGTACGTACTTAGGAGATACTGTTTCATTTGAAAATATTCGTCCCAGGCTTTATGAATCTTCTTCTACATTTTACTTGTTTCTCCCCACAATATAACCAGAAGTAAGAGCTTTGTAACCTATTTCAGCAGCTCAACTTGGTATCAATAAACAGAAAGGAGAGTCCCTATGTGCCTACTGATTGTTCTGCTACTATCGCCTATTACCGTTTCGCTCAACATTCCAACTTGGTATAACTTGAGGGAATCATCCTCTACACATTTCCAACCCGTTATTATAGGACGATAAACGATTTTCGCTTGGCCTTAATACTTTCAAATTAGTCCGCCATCGGACCAGGCAATCACTTAATGTAGTTCAGCAATCTTGTTACCTTGAACTTGGGTATTGCTGGATCACAACAGCTGTATGTCCCACTTAAAACAACTACAGGCTCTCAGCGGTATCCTACCGCGTTGCAGGACCTTCTTTCATATTTGTGTATGAGTATCCAAAAAAAATATATATACTTTAATCTTCTTGTTCTTCATATTTATCGTGAACTTCAGGGAGGGTAACATGAGCTTGGCCCAAAGAGACTCGAGGCCTACTTGAGGATTGTTTTCGTAGTCATGTGACTACTCACGTGGGTCTCATGGTAGGCTCCTCAGCTTAGCACCAAAGCTGTCAATTGGACCCATAAGGGTAGGAGGCGAGATTTCTCCAAAGAACCGCGACGAGTCAACACAAGTCCGCGCCGCCGTATCGACGCCATTGTCGTACGTTTGACTCTGTCAACATGTCTACGACATTGACAAAGGGCGCCTCTGCCCAAACACCTACCTCCAAGGCTGCCGTCCCCGTGGTTCCGCTCTTGAACAACCCAGCCGCGGTTCCTGTTGCGATTGCGCATCCGTTGTTGCTCGCGGGACTGTTCTATTGGCGATTCAACGCTTTGGTGGCCGATCCGGTTTCGACACTTCAAATAGCCCTACCTATTGTCGCGTCGATTCAGGTCGCCTACGCCGTGCTGTGTCTTCCGGTAGCCGGCTCTCAAGGTGTGAAGACGCCAAAGAAGGCTCGTCTTGGGGGGGATAAGAAGAAGGGGGATGGCAGCCCCAATGCCTTGACGGTAGGTCCATGACAGAACAAATGGAGTTCCCAATTAGAAAGAGACTAACGATTCGTCCGCAGGCCGCTGTCCTCTCCCTCCTGCTAACCACGATCGTTATCCCTATTCTTCACCTTCTCTTCGTCCTATTCGGCGCGCCATTCCTCACCCATAGCTCTCATACCATCCTTTGCTGTGCGCACTTCGCTATCCTTGCTGTTTTCCCTATCTTCTACGTTCGAGGTATCGACACCGAGGCACTGCAGGCAGTTCTCGGGGCATCGGCTCCTCTCGACTCGACTTTCGGTGGTTTGATCGGTGCCGTTGTCGGCGCGTGGCTCGGAGCCGTACCCATCCCTCTCGACTGGGACCGCGATTGGCAGAAATGGCCGGTTACAATTGTGGTTGGCACTTACTTGGGATACCTGGTTGGAACCAAGGTCTTGGGTGCTTTGTTCTACGGCAAGCGATGGGCGATCACTATTGGACCGAAAGAGGAGTAGCTACTGGATGTTGGATGATGACTAGGTCAAGGAGAGAGGACCTTTTATACATTTTATACCTTATCAGAGGCTGCAATCTTGAGCTGAACCAATGGTGTACCCGTGCACCACCCAAGATACCACTATCTTGCTACGTCAACAGAACTATGTAGTTTGATGTATCCGAGCTGGCGGATTTGAGTCATAAGTAAACATAAACAAGAAAAAAGAAATAAAAACAATTATATCTGATATTATTACCGTGTCAAACATTGTGCGTTTAGTCCGCCATATAATGCTTTGCGCGTTCCGCAAAACATTTACCCAGCCCTGTTGTTACTATTGTTGGCGGTTGAAAAAACATGGGTCCAGGGGATGTACAAGCATGGATAACAATGACGGAACAACATGAAAACTTGAGGGTCCTGTGACAAGAGCCATGTGGGATGCCTCATAGCCTTGGCATTTCTTGTGCAGTGAGGATTTTCGTCAGCAAACATTTGTCCATACTTGGCCCCTGTCCTCCACTCATTGCATATATGCAGGTTAATACTTGTCTCAGCAGCAACGTGATGCCTTGCTTCACCGCCAGCAGATGCCGGCAGATCCGGCATGGCGAGGGGCCAACAGGTTCGCGAGCGCATCGCGAACCATTGACTGGATGACTAAAGAATATGCCGAGACAATAATTAGTGAATGATCAGAAGAACTAGCCCGCCACAGAATCAAGAGTCACTATGAATCAACTACATACATCCCCCGCCTTCATGAGGTCGCTTTGACGCAGATCAGGGATAATGGGATGATGTACTGATGCATAGAAGCATAGAAGCATCGAAGCAACAATTGGAATCTGATGCGCCTGATCCTTTTCAGATTCAATGATGAGTGCTGAGCCACATATGGCGCAGCAGGTATCCAAGTTTTGCGATTGCGACGGCCTGGGCCGTGTTTTCTTGCCCTGTTTAGACGTGGGCATCGTCACGATCGTGGCGCACCAGACCCACAGCTTGCCACAAGTTTCCACTCTCCTCTGTGAAACCAGCGGCATGTGTGTGTCATTGGTTACCCTTTTCGACCTTACTACGTCATCAAAGCTTCTTGGCTTAGACCACCCCCCCTCTATTGTTCTCTACTGCCATCTATTGCCCTCCGTTGCTGCGCAAGCTCCAGGTAGGGGAGCTTCCTTTCCCATTGGCATTGCAATTGCCATTCCCGTGCCACACAGGCTCCCTTTTTTTTTTTAACCTTGCCTTTGAACCGTGATTAAAGTGTCCGAAATCTGCAACCATGGGTTCAATTCCTCGCCCACACCCCTCCTCTGACCCACGCCCCTCAAGGATAAAACAAGAGATGCTGGAAGTTGGTCGAAGCAGGGTAGTCGCCGTGAGGCCTCTTACCTTGTAATTCCCAGCAGGGAAACAAGAATAGAATAGCCTTACACTGTAGACTACCTAAGGTACCTACGTAATTACCTTTTCCGTACCCAGCCCTACTTACACGTATTAGTGGGTTCTCCATACATGCATACCTAACTGTACATATTGGCTGTTCCCACACACCCGCCCCGTCCTGCTCCCCAAATGAAAAAAAGTCGATGACGCAGTCGCTCAAGCAGCAGGGCTAGGCGTCAAGCAGCAGCAGCTAACACTGACAGGAAGGGACTCTATAGTACGAGCTGACGAAGGCAGTGACGGCGGCGGCGGTGACGGCGACCACTCATCTCAGAACAGGCAAGGGGCGTCTAAGGGGGGGGCCTCCAGTCTTTCGCTGGTGCTGCCGCTGCCCTGGAATGAACAAGCTTGGAAGTTTGTGGTACTTGGTGATAAGGGGAAGTGATTTGGGGGGTGCATCGACGCAGATGACTTGGCAACTGTGAGATCCCGAAGGCGCCGTAATTATATAAGAAGATGAATTGCCTTCCCCCCTCCTCCAGAATTGACTCTATTCTTTCTCTGCCATCCCCCTTACATATTCCAAGAATCTGTGTCACCACTTGAGACATTTCACCTACTCTACCAACACACTCAAGCTTTCTCTCGCTTTAAAGCAGTACTCTCCGTTGACCTACCAACATGCCTTTCACAGCTAGGTAAGCTCTTACTCTCATGTGACGCTTGCTTCACTTGCTCGGCTTGACCACAATGCGAAAAGTACACTGCAGCATTGGTCAGCGGTTGGTGTTTGATGTGCTGTATGCATTGAAGTGCATGCACCACCATTAGCCGTTACATTTTGTGCCCCTTGTCAGCTTCATGCTTGAGGTTCTTTCTTCTGGGACATACGAGGTGCTAACGATCATGAAGCGATATTTGCAAGATTATTCTTGCCGTCATTCTCCCTCCTCTTGGTGTCTTCCTCGAGCGAGGTTGTGGCGCCGACTTCTGCATCAACGTTCTACTCACTATTCTGGGTAAGTTCCAATATCTCAGCCCTTTGTCCGGCTCCGGTTGTGGCTCCGGGAGCTCCGGGAGCTTCGGACTCCCAACTCCACCACTCTAGACACTCCAATAATAGCAATAGCTATCGAAAGTTCCAATGAGTATTAACACACTGGACAGGTTACCTTCCTGGCATCATCCACGCGCTGTACATTATTTTGAAATATTAAGCCAACACACGCTTTGACGACCTGACGGCCGCATGCGGGCATACAAGCGGCCCTCATGGGAAGCAAGCCCACTTCGGAGCAAGCCACCTCGGACCAGTCCACCCGTCACCAGTTATTGTTACGATGGCCCAGCCCCTCCCAAAAACCTCCCCTTTGCTGAGCGAACTTACGTTTCGGTGCCAAGAGGCCAAGACATTGCTTTCGCCGAGTATCCCGATATAAAAGGCGGAAGGCTCTCGCTTTCCTTTGCCCGCAGTTGACCATGAGACATGGGCCTCGCTAGCCTCGGTCTCGACACTGAGACGCTCACGACCTTTTTCCTTTTTTTTTTCAGTTGTTGCATTATACAATTATTACTTTCCTTTGGCAGCATGAAGTTTGGAGGAACGTATTGGATTGGCTTCGGAAGGCAAACGTCGCGCTGGACTGCTTTTAGTAATTATTCGATACCCGTCAATCCAACATTATACCCATTCATTCACTCTTGTTCACCTCACGGTGGACCGCCAAAAAAAAAATATGAACAGTCTCTTATTGTGTCAATCAGTGGTTGCCTCACGAACATGATGTATTTTCAAAAGTAATAATTAATTAGTTTGCCTGATCTCGTGGAAATCTGATATGATGATCCACTTACTCCTCTCGGCACATGAGCTGAGCAGCATATCCCAGTCCATAGCGTTTCATTGGCGAACAACTGCCGGTGTCTTCGACGCTAAATGCCAACAGTCATCAATATCCTTGCTCATAAAGTATCAGTTGGCAGAACCGCAAACCTGAGCCATAGTTACAAAAGTTCTTTCTTGGCCTGGATCTTTCGATTCGGTGTCTATGCATTTGAAAATAAGAACATGGCGCCATGCTTACCTTTGGATCGAAAGATCACAGATGAACCCTAAGCTGACTATCTCGCTAACTCTAAATAGCTGCATCATATCATAGTATACTTATCTTCTATACGGAGTACCGATTAGTAGCTCCTCTTTATCATGCCCACGACGTCCAGCCCCTACTGCACAAGGTTGACAGGGGAAGGGTATCAAGATTAACATCATGTTCCTAGGGAATCAAATAACTCTAACAAATCCTTTTCTGCAAAGTCCCTTACTTACCCTAAGGTCCGGGACTTTGGTTGTTTACAATTAAACAACGATGATCAAGTCATCGTGACTAGGAATGCAAACTGATGCCGCAGCCCAGCGTCGAAATAGCTTTCCCAACTGACCCTGTTTTGGTTATTTACTAAATCCTCAAACTTTGGTTGCTGGATAGTTACTATAGAGCCAAACTCGGATTTGCAGGTCCCGAGACGCTTGAAACATCACAGGGACCTCTCCATATCTGGAAAAAAGAAAAAGAAAGGAGAAAAAGCCCCTGAAAGTTGGTCACAAGTTACCATAGGTACCCGGGTAGCTACAATGACATAGGCATAGGCAGACATTACCTGATCCAATACGAAGGTTATGGCTGGGTTTGCGAATGAAGTAAGGTATTCAATTAGTGACCAAGATTCCGCTACTTCACGGCCACAGCCCAGGGAAAGTCATGGATCTGCAATGTGATGGCATTGGGCCTGACGAAACCATACACTCGAAGTGAATGCTCTAGAACATCTTCTAAACACCGAAATATAGAATCAGTGAAATCGAAAAACGACCCAAAGCGAAACGCCAATTCTATCCTACCCGTCCCTCCCAACGCAAAGAGAATTGACACCACGAAACCCTAGCATACTCCTCCTCTCCGTATCTCCCAGGTCATAGATATGTGTTGTTAGATCAGTTCTCCTTCGCCTTCATCCGCCAACTCGTCCTCCTCGTCCCAATCCACATCCTCCGCCATTTCCTCGGCTCTTCTCTGGACTTCTGCCAGACCAGACAGCTCAGCCACATAATCTTTCTCCTGCAGGGCCTGCTTGACAAAGCCCCACCCATTCTTGCGATATGCATCCAGAATCTTTGGGCTACATGCACTGCAACAGTCGTAAGACTGCCCCCGAATAACAATATTCTGGAAAGTAGATACATAGCCTCTAACTTGGTGTGGAACCAACCCAAGAGCATGGTCCGGGGGATCTCTCTCAGGGATTACTCCTGCAGATGGCTGCGGGGCCGGTGCATCTTTGCCAAGAGGATGCTGCAGTACACTCGCCAGGAGTTCCACTAGGAGTGCTGATGCGATCGCTGCAACTCCAGGTCGAGTGACTGTACATTGCTGGTCCAAGGTCTGATCTTTTTGAGACTGCATCATAGATATCAGTATTGTAGTCATGGTTGCGCAAACCGGAGTTGGGGGAAGGGGTGACTCACATCTGCGGGGGCAACCACATCATTGCAAAAGTAACACCCGAGCGGCATTTGGCCATCTTCCTTGACCTCGCTTCCGTGTCTCATTACAACGTAAGAATCAAATCCCAGTGCCGCGTTCATGACAATCTTTCCAGCAGCCTTGCCCATCACAGTCGGGAGCCAGCGTGATTCCCGAGAGTCCATGAGCAAGAAGATAGCATCATGCTCGTTGATGAGAGCCTCGAGCTTCTCAAATTCTGCACGAGTTTTTGCTTCATCGGTATAGGGGTGTCCAAGCATAGGTACGGATAATGTATGGCCTTCACTATCCACGCCAGGATAGATCTCCTTGAGTGCTTCAGCGGCACGGGGTGCTTTTGGCTTTCCACCGTCAAGACAATCGTTGAACTCGAACAAGGGCTGCCTGACTGGGTTGGAGAACGAAACTCTGCCGTAGTCGATAAAGGTAATCTTTCGAACTCCCCATCCCATCAAATTTCTTGACACATAGCTTCCCAGAGTACCGGCACCTAGAAGCAAGCACTTCGTGTTCTTAATCTTATCCAGATCCAGGTTGGGAGCAATTCTCCATTTCATCAGTTTCAGATTCAGATCAACAGAGCTGTCGGCAAGTTTAGTAGGATCCATGTATTCGCCCAGGTTGACCTGCTGAGCTTGCAGTTTACCATTCCGAGATCTCTCCCACCCAGTGACCTTGGGCATTTCTGAACACTCCATACTCTCGACAGGATCCATCTTGATAGGGAGGATGATGCTTCTGGCCTCGTGCCTCCTAGCCCAGGTATCTCGAAAACAGATGACCTTGACTTTCTGAAGGCGGAATCGTTGTCGGATGAGCACCAAAAAGTTCCGCAAAGGCCATCCTGGGCCCTCCGGATAGGTGGAAGGGTCGACGAAAGCCACATATTGATCTTCTTCGGGGATTTGGCTGAAAAATCCGTCCTCAAAGTCTCGTAATGAGCCAACCTCCCACCGATAGGGAAGCCTCTGAGCAACTTCACTATCGTCGATGCTGTCTGGCTCCTGACCGCGCACCTTCTTTGCAAGGAAGAACCCATGCTCACGAGAGTCCTTCTCATATCTCCATGTTCCAACCCGGTCGACCAATGCAGTACTCTCGTCAGCTGTCAAGCGCTCGATTGGGCCAGACCGTTTCCACACTGGGTCGGAGTGAAGCGCGGGAAAAGCAAACCAGTAAGTAAACTTGTACTTCTTAAGATCGGCATAGGAAAGGATGACAAAAGAAGAGAGGAGCGAAGGAACCGAGTAGATACTGCCGTCTTTGATGGCATCCCAAATCTAAAAACCGTCAGCCATTTACTAATCCGCATGATAGAGGAGAAGAACCAAACCTGTCGGCCTGCGGTCTTGATCATGGCAGATTTGTCCATGTTCTTGAAATCCTCCAGTGTATTCACGTTCCTAATTATGCCCTCCGCCCTAATCGTCCCAAGAGGCGGACTGGGGTCATTAGTTCTACAGTGGTCAACGATAGAATGCGCAAAATCAAAAAGGCACCATACTTGTTGCTCGCAAGCGCATTGCCTAGAATTTGCATACGACAGCTGGACTCAGGGCTCTCTACACGGGGCTCGTAGAGGCCCAGCACGCCACGCGCGGAGTCGTCCAGTTTATCATAGTCGAGCTTGGAACCGAAGAGCGCCGAGTAGAACGGCAGCTCAATCTCAGACGTAAAGGTTGCAAATTGTAGAGATGCAGCCATGGTGACCTGGACACCTTCCCCTGCCGTTTCAGTCGGATGCGAAGTCTATACAGCGAGAAAGGCTTGAAGGCGCACACGAACAAACGCGGAGAGGGACTCTAGAACGTGAGTGCACGACGAGCGTCCGGTCTCGGAACCGAGGGAGGAGGATGAATGCGACTTGAATGCGACTTGGATGCGACTTAAAGATCAAGACAAGTGTAGGATGTAGTTCAGGACGCAAATGGGAGCTCCAGGCAAAGGCAGCCTCCTGACAAAGCAAGGCTGTCACTTGATGACCAACAGAACAAGGGATCATACATCACAAGGCAGGCGCTTATGATGTAGCTGCCGACGAGGGCAGGTGCCACCCCGCGGCGGGGTACGTAGCTCAGCAGGCCGCCGACCCCGCTCCACCAAGTAACACGCCTGTCAACCCTTCCTTCCGAGCTGAGGCAGGTACCTCTACCTGAGAGGGGCAGGTAAGCTTTCAAGGCCTATCGTATACCAGGTCGGTAGGTTGAAGCTGCTTAATCTTAAACTGTATGGTTTGGCTGTTGTTTGGTTTACCAGTCATGTCGCAGGCCTTCAGCTTGAGCATACAAAGTATTAGGGCTTGCATGAGGCAAGCATGTTTCTACCCTATTTTAGGGTGGAGGAGCTGATAAGCTACGTATCGGCGTGAGTGGTAGCTGCGTAACAACTTGATATCATCTAGAAAGAGAGGTTTGCCTTACTAGGAACGACGGCAGGATTCTGAAGGCAACCAAGGACATCACGAATCAATCCTATCTGCAGACAAGGAAAGTCCTACCTTTATAGCATTTTCAGAAAGAAAAAAAAAACCATATATTTTTCAATCATTGGCGCTTCGTAGACTTGAAAAATTACTCCCAAACAGCCCACTTGGATATACACAATCGGACGTGAAGTTACCCTGTAATACCTTCCGAGGGCATACTCAATTATACATTCGGGTAACAAGTATCTAGGTACCCGTAGACCCTTGTTTTGTTAATGGCCGCTTCTTTGAAATCCCGGATGTCGTGGTATCCGCAAATTTATTTCGTGCTCAGACTTCTAGAATCAACAGCCACGGCCACGGCCACAAAAGTAAACCCCCACACGTGCTGCCTACCTATGACGGGAAGGCCAAACGCGCTTGTCAGTAACTTAGTCGCGTCGAGCTTGGTCGACCTGCACACGAATATTCATTGCTCAATTGAAGTCTCACCAAAACTCTGCTCCCATATTTCCAGTTCCCGCTCTCGGCTCTCGCCATGCTCATCGGGGTTTGCGGTGGTACGTTGTCTGAATTTCTCCTTTCTTTTCAGCATCGACCGCTCACCTTTCATTCCAAACTTCAGGTATTTGCTCCGGTAAGAAGACGGTAGCCCAATATCTCGTGGAGCACCATGGCTTCAAACGCCTCTATCTGCAACAGACTCCATTATCTGGGGATCTAGACTCGGATTTCAGCGCCGTAGAGGGTGACAGGCTACCAACAACGCCATCTCCCGGCGAGACATTTCCCGGAGGCCAAACATCTACCGCCGTTCTCACATACGGGAATGGCCTCAAGTCGACAGCACATTCGCTGGTATCACGGGGTCAAGAATCTCACACTTTTGCCACGCCTGAAGACCTTGTCGAGTTTGTGACGAAGCGTTGGCGAAGCCGCTTCGTTACTACGGACATTCATACTGAAGCTGTTCTTGATGTCTTTGTGCGTCGACCCTTCTTCTTGCTCATCTCTGTCGATGCGCCATTGACCGTGCGTTGGCGTCGCTACCAAGAACGTGCCAGGGCTATCGGCAAGCCAGAAGTTTCGCTTGAAGTATTTGTGGCGGAGAGTGATACCCACCTGTTCGACCCTCAAACAGGTCTGTCGCAGCTGATATCCCGTGCGGCAGTGAGACTTCTCAACACTTCTTCATCCCTTGCACACCTCTATGCTACTCTAGGAAAGCTGGATATCCCGAACCCCGATCGTCTTAGGCCCAGCTGGGACAGCTACTTCATGGCACTGGCATCCCTCGCGGCGCAGCGGTCCAATTGCATGAAACGCCGGGTCGGGTGCGTGCTTGTCGGTAGGGAGCGCAGAGTCATTAGCACTGGGTATAATGGAACACCGAGGGGGCTCCGGAACTGTGCAGAAGGTGGTTGCCCGCGGTGCAACGAAGGCAACAGCTCGGGCGTCGGACTCTCGACTTGTCTATGCATTCACGCCGAGGAAAATGCTCTGCTGGAAGCGGGACGGGAGAGGATCCGAGAAGGCTCGGTCTTGTACTGCGACACGTGTCCGTGTTTGACATGCAGTATTAAGATTTGTCAGGTTGGGATTAGTGAAGTTGTTTACGCTCACGGCTACAGCATGGATAAGGAAACAGCCCAAGTGTTTAGAGAGGCTGGGGTTGGATTAAGACAGTTCATACCAGTAAGTGACTATACCCCGTCCAAGAAGAAACCATGAGAACCAGACGGAGCCAACATAGTAACTATATTGGGTTTCTCATTTGTGTACAAGTTTACTGATTCAGATCTAGCCGCCCAACGGACTTGTCCATTTGGAGAAAATGGAGTTATACTAATTCTTAAAAATGTATCACTTTGGTTGCGTGGGGATGATGCTTAGGGTATCAAGAATGCGGCCTTGCTTCGTTTACGGAACTATTTACATGGCATTCTCTGACCTCAATTTGTTCAGGGGGGGGTTCAATGTCGGTATTGGCGACGGCAGGGCTTGCCTGAGCCAAAATATCCATTCGTTGCGGATACCTCCCTGATTCATCTGAAACTAGATAGATTCGTTGGCATCAATAGATCTTTCGATAGATTGGGGACGAAGCTGAACTAGAGCCCTTGTGTTTCTACTCGACAGAGGCTGGACCTATCCAACTGGGACCCCCATTCCATGATTCAAACAGGGTCAGCCGTTGGCTCAAGCTCAAGCGCTTATTATGCGAATGGCATACCTACATAGATAGAATGCGATGCGACCCGTCCACTGCCAGCGTGGCCATCAGATTGTGGCCCGCAGATCGTCGAGTAAATTTTGGTAAGCGACTTGGCTATAGGGTAAACGAGCCCTCGTTGATGTTCCACTGGGTCGCAGTTCTGGTCGGACGAGCGTCAATTTATCCTGTGTCATCTCTTTCTTTGGAGAAAAAAAATTGGGTTAATGGGGAAAAGGGACAAAAATTGAGCGGCGCTTGTATGCATTGGACTCGTATGCTTCGACGAGAAGAGGCAGAGAACATCCAAGTTTAGCATCGTCATATTTGCCCCTCTCACGAGGGTGCCTAACTATCATACAGCACTGTGGATGCCATCCACCTGTCAATCCTACAGCTTGTAACCAAAACTTACATTGAACCCTCCAACTTGTCCTTTCCTCGGGCAGTGTAAAGGGGTCAGGGGGAGGCATATTCGCCTAAAATACGAAGCTGGTAGCCTGTGCCATAACCCCTTCGTAATATTAATGCAACAGGAGTTCATTTCACAGAGCCGCAGTAGGTGTGCGGCGTGCTCCAGCAACTGTGTTAGCTGCAGCTGAACGTCCCATAAAATATGCAGCCCGCCCGGCGGTCAACAAGTTCGCGCTCATTGCTTTGTGCAAGGACGACGGCCCGGCCGTGTCCGTGTTGGCCCATGAAGAGCATGTCATTACAGGACTGTTCCTACGTTAGTGCAAGTCATTGTGGGTGGTGGCCTGCGCGGGGAGTTGTGCATCAAAGACCATTCCTATCTTTAGAGCAGGATAGTCGACGAGTTTCTTGATTTGCCCCCGTGTAAGTCGTCATCGCCGGCAATATCATCGAGAAGCACGGAGCACGACCCAAGTGCCGAAGACGCCAGCTGTTGGTAGTGTTCCATTGCCCACTAGAGAATACCAATTTTGGGAACGATAACATTGATTTGGTCTAATTTGAGCCATGAGGGCATGTAACGGAGAAATGGGTGAGCCGTTCGGGTTTGGCGGGGCCACCCCCAGACTCTTCCAGAAAGAAGCGAAATGACATGGGCCGGCGAGCATAAAGAGGCATAATCAAAACCCAAGATTACCATGGGAAGCTAGCGAAGATAACAGTGGGGAGGATAATAGGGGAGCGTGCATTGTTTGTTTTGATGGAATGGAATATTTGAGATTTGTTGCGCGTCAGGATGCATTGTGCAAAGTGAGAAGGAAAGGTATGACTCAGGAGAGCCCCCCTCCAAAAAAGGGAGAGTGGATGGGGTTCGATGGAGATATCGATGAGCCTGATGAGTTGTCCTCGAGCGGAGACGAGGGGCAAACCATTGTTGGACAGAGGGAAAAGCAAGGTATCAAGATCGCTAATATAGCCAAGGTTGAGTCTGGTTCAAGGCTGATGTCCAGGATGAAGGCATGAGACAGCGACGATCATTGACGTTGAGAGCGAGCGAACAGGTGGGAATGGACAATCGCTGCCGCGGATCATGAATGCCGGCTGCTCTCATCTGTGCTGTTCCGTACTGCACAGGTCCCGTAGGATTGTGATAATTGAACAGACCACTGAAAGCCCTTGACAGTAGGTTGGGGACTGCCTTATGTACGGTCTCTTATCCTAGGTACTGTATGGAACACTCCTACAACGCCCCCCATTCTGCAGTGGCCGCAGACTTGGTCGGCGGCTGTTGCGTTTATTCATGTGCATTCTCTGCAGCTGGGAGGTTGGCCAGCACTTGCGGGCCAAGTCAGTAGTAGCCGTCTCGTGTCATCTCTTGCGCCAACCTTTGTTTACATCATCCCAATGCCATGCCATTGCCGTGTCATGGTTGATCGGTCTCAACCCTGGGCCGGCGCCAGACGACGTGGAGCTCTTGTTCGGTTTCCCTAGCGCTGGGAATCCCCTGAACTGGAACCTTGGGGGCTGGCCACTGGGACATACTGGGAGGAGGGTTGATGATGGGAGGGCCCTGGAGGAGACTTCACATAGGCGCTCAGATGCGCCCTGTGGAGTGTCAACTGGGTCAACAGGGGCCTTCGGGAGCGAGCAGGGTCGTGTCAGAACCATTAGGGGGGATGCTGGACTGGAGGTTCTGAAAGACGCGTTGATGGGAGGAGCGCTGAAGAAGTGCGAGATGCATGCATCTTGGGTTGATGGCTGGCACCGCCTTACTGTAACTACTTGTTTTCTTCCTTTTTTGTTTTTGGGACTATGTGGTGACACCTGACCCTGCCATTTCCTCGCCATGTCTTACTTGCTTGTGAGTGCGGGTTCCTGACGGAGCCCGGTGCCAGGGCGTTCCTGCTTGTTCATTATCTTGGCGGGCTAATATTGTTATTTGACGTCTCATCTCTTTGTCCTGGGCTCGAAGGATGTGAATAAATGAGAATATGAAAAAGATGGTTACACTGCGTGCGTGCTAGTGAGAAGTCCCCCCTAGACAAAAAAAACCATGCCACTTAGTTGGGACAATCACTTGAGAGAGAGAGGTGGTGACTATATTCTCCATATGTTCATGGTAAAAATCGTTGGTAGGCCGTAGCCAGCCTTGAGACCATCAATGTTTTTCAGGATCAGCGGTGGCGCACTGAAGGAGGGTGTGTGTGCAGTGTTCTCTGTTATCACATCAGCGTCTCGGATGGGCTAGCAACTCACATACAGCAGGTACAGTAAGTTACAGCCATAGGTAGACACAGCCGAACTGTATTCGTGGGCGAAGGAAAACAATGGCTCCTCTTTGAGTGCTGCTTGTCTCAGCGAGGTGCCCTCATCAATAGAACTGGTGGACGAGCATCGCCCAGAAGGGGAAAAGTGCACAGCCATGGCGGGCCACGGGGACCAGCCGCGGCGCCATGGCCTGACAAGGGGCCCTAAGTGCGCCCAAGAGGGGCCCTGGGACTCACAAGAGGTCCTTGCCTGGGCCGCTGGATCGCTTGCGGCTTGAGGTGACCACCTGGCCATGGGGCCAAGGATGGGGGGGAGGAGGCAGGAGGGGAGGGCTAACGCCTGATGGACACCCCTGTCCTAAACAGACGCGCTTCCGACGCGTCACACTAAACTGAAAATGGAAACATGGTAAACAAATACATCATCCAAATTCGACCGCGCTCTTGGGCGGACAGAACCGAGTTTTCCTTGCCAAAAGATCCTCACACCCACAAACCACTGTTGCCACCCTCGTAGGTACCTGCTATGTAGGTACAGAGTAAGCTCCTCTTTGGCCCTGCCATCCCGCATCCCATGTCCCGTCAAGCCCGTGGACCCGTGTCCTAGAGCGCTACCCACCCTTATTGCTATTGTGCTGTGGTACGTCCCTGCTGGGTCGGCCCACTCGCGCTTCACGCTGCTGCAACCTGCTCTGGGCTCCAACCTGGAGACTGCCTGTTGCCAGACCTGAGAACCTTGGAACCCACGCAATCCACGGCACCCGCCCATCCCATCCCATCTTTCCCAGCCCCTGTCCGAGCCCAGCCCGCACCACCAGTCCTATTCCTAGTAGTTAGCAGCGCCCACGCGCGCCTCCCCGTCCGCCCTCTCGCTCTTGACCTCTCACAAGCCCAAGAAGGCCTGTGTTCCTGGAGCCAGTCGTACTGTCGTAATCCGACCTAGTTCCCCCGAATTCTCTCGCACACCCTCTTTCAACTTCCAAGACAACTCATTGCATACCAGCCTGATTCACCGTTCCCTACCAGTCGTTGTTTCCCCGACTCGATTTTCTGAGTCAACCTGGCTCAAATTGGATTCCGGTATGTGCTGAAAGGTCAGGACTCAACTCAAGACTCTGTCTACTCTCCCAACTCGACTGTCAGCCACTGTGCACCACCTCGCAAAGAGTCTCTGATCTCTGATCTCTGGCCCTGCAACTCGGTCTGAGCTGCGTGCAAGAGGCGGATGCGCCATGTTTTGAACGTCCCTGATTTTCCTTGCCTCACCCCCAACTGCGACTACGGCTACGCTTGCGACGACAAACGAAGACACGACTCCCGTGGTTGGTCCCAACTCTAGACAAACTCTACTCCTCCATTTCGTTACCTTGGAAGCTGCCTCCTGCCAGCTTACCTGCCTGCCTCCCGTGGTCAAGCAGAGGCTTCCACCTCTTTCTTACACACACTTGCTTGCGTTTTGTTCTCTTCTCCCTAGACTTTGAGCATGATATGATTCACAGCTTCCCAGTGAGACTGGCTTTGTTACGGGATTTTATTGAGCTTCACACTGTGTTGCTTCGAGTGGTTCACTGAGGCACGTGGCCGACTTTACGCCATCGCTTCTTGAGAATACCAAACGCTGGATTTGTATCCTCGCCTGGATCCTCGACTACCCTTTTCTCGTGCAAAAGTCACTAGAACCACCTGCATATACCTAATCGTGCTTACGTGGGCATTCCTCACTCTCCAAGTGTCCGCGATAGGCCCGAGCCTTGAACATTCCGCATCCTCACAATGTCCTTCTCCAACAGCAGCGGTGGCACACTCGCCCTTCCGTCACCAACACACGCGCATCAAATTGATGTGACGTCGGCCGTACGCACCCTGCGACGCTCAATCTCTCGATCACCCTCCAAATTCACATCACGGACCAACTCACCAAGCTCTCAAGGTCTCGAAGGTTATCGACATACATCACCACAGTCCCCTTGCCGACGACTAGGCTTGACTCCGCAGAACCAACTCCCCCTTCCATCACAAACGCGATCAGCACCGCCTCTGGGTACTGCGCCCTCTCACCAATCAGTATTTACACCTTTCCGCTCCAACGTTAGGCTTTCATTGCGCTCTGCGAAAAAAGCCTCCCCGTCGCGGCCATTGACACGGGCTCGCGCATCGCCCAAGAGCCCTCTAAAGAGGGCGCTCAATAGTGTACCAGACCACAACAACTCGTTGCAATTTTCCACAACGCCCACTGCTACGCCGCCGGCTCTCATCCCCGACTCTCCAGGACAGGAGAACAGAGCGCTCGTAGACTCTAGCCCTAGCGAGCAGAAGGCTTCCGATCAGCGACACAGCCTTTCATTAGACGTTTCTGGCGCATCACAAGCCGCCTTTCTCAAGTCACTCGAGACCACCAGTGACAACTACATGGTTTCAAGCACTGGGTCGCTAAAGCGCAGCGATGCGACAATGAATCTTGACCAGCCCAGTCAAGGAAGTCCGGTGGCTAAGCGCCGGAGCTTGCATGGGATTACGGGCTTGGTTCAGAGTGAGGATCAGAATATCTTTGGGTCAAACACCACCTCTTCCCAAAGTTTCTCAATACATGAGGACACAGGATCGGATTATGAACTCTCAGCTGCGGGTGGCGTATCTCTTCGTGAACCCCAGCCGTCATCTACGCCAACCGCGAACGTACCGAAGCGGTCCTCATCTTTGCGAAAGTCGACGTTGCAACAGAGATACGGTGATCGGGGATCTCTAGGACGACGCAACGGAGAACGCCAGTTGGCCCAGATCAGCGCCGATTTCTCACCTGTGAGAAGTCGACCTCGCCTTTCACTGGATCAATTCGTCCCTCCTCATGTCCAGGACAGCCCTTTCTCATCATCAGCCTCACCTCTGCAAAATGTTTCCCGGAACCCTCCTGATGGCAAAGCCCATCAACCTCACCCCCTCTCCAAGACATTGACAACCTCGTCATCTGGAAATAGCCTGACAGAGGAAGAACCTGTTTATGCCCCTGCACTGAAGTTCTCTGAGCGTCCTAGACCTCATCCCTTCTCTAGATCGCTTCCTCTCAACGCAACGCGACCAACAAGACCAAATGATCCTATGAGATCAATGGCCACCCCTCACAAATCTCAGCTATTTGTTGGTGCCTTCAGTTCAACTGGCCTCATTTCCAAGGTCAACCGCAACCCTGAGGCGGAGGCCGAAAGAAAAATGGCACCTCCTGATACCCCATGCAAGAAGCCTTCCAACCCCTTCGCCACCTTTCCACCACCCGCCGGTAGCGTCCTGAAGAAGAGAGGTAATAACCGCAACTCTTTCGGAGGTCTACCTGCTACGCCCTTCAATCCCATATCTGATCAAGCACCAAACACCTTCGGGAACCCAGGAAAAGGACTGTCCATTTTCCAACGTGGGAACTCATCGAGAAACTCACGTCGAGGTAGCGTCTTGAATTTTGATGGTGACGAATGCAAACTTTTTGGAGAGACACTTGATCTCTCAAACCCTATGGAGGGAGACGCACCTCCTACTCCTACCAAGAACACTATGACCCCCAGCTTCAGCAACCTCAGCAATCTCAGCGAACGATCACTCGAAAGTCCCAGCGCCAACCGGACCTGGCCTCCTACTTCGGCAATCCGTCCTATCATTTCTCGAGAATCAACTTGTGAGTTGGACCCCTTTCAAAGCGAACCAACCATCCTGGTCGATTGCTGTTCTTAATATCCATGGAAGTTCTTCCCTTTTTTTTTTTACTAACAGTATTGGTATAGCGAGCCCTGTCGATGGACGCCGCACCCCACAGACTCCCCAAGAGAGTCTCTTACCCTTGGACACCAGTCGCCTATCGATTTCACAGGCTGGCGATAGCTATGTGGACAACATGCCTCCTCCAGTCACACCTACGGCTGGACGAGACTTCCGCTCTTCTACAAGCATCCTGGTAACACCTGTTAACTTCCGTATGAGCACAATCGATGTCGATGCCAGCCTCTCCTCAAGGTTTGACAAGGTTGACTCAATCGGCGAGGGCGAGTTTTCGACTGTATACCGAGTCAGCAGAGTGACCCGTCGCCACATGACCTTTGATCCCATGGTCTCAACAACACCTAGTGAACGCTTGCATAGCCCAGAGAAGGGCGAAGTCTTTGCCGTAAAGAAGAGCAAGAAACCCTACCAGGGACCCAAGGATCGGGAGAACAAGCTTCGCGAGGCGCAGATCCTGAAGGCGCTTTTGCATGCAGATCATGTCGTGAAATACGTGGATGAGTGGGAACACAACTTCCATCTGTACATTCAAACCGAGTTCTGCGAGGAAGGGTCTCTCGATAAATTCTTAGGCAATGTTGGAAAAGGAGGGCGGTTGGACGACTTCCGCATCTTCAAGATTGTCCAGGATCTTTGCATGGTAGGTTGGCAAAGCTTTGCATCTTGAATATTCTAAGCTAATATCCTATCGAAAATATAGGGACTAAGAGAGATTCATGATGCTGGTTTCATGCACCTTGATATGAAGCCCGCAAACATTCTCATTACTTTTGAAGGTGTCCTCAAGATTGGTGACTTTGGTCTCGCCCAATCTTCCGCTTGTGGTGGTAAGGTTGATACCGAAGGCGACCGCGAATACATGGCCCCTGAGATGCTGGAGGGAGGAGCTGGCCAGCCTGCTGACGTCTTCTCTCTCGGGCTCATTATTCTTGAAATAGCAGCCAATGTTGTTTTGCCCGAAAATGGAGAGACGTGGCAAGCCTTGAGGTCAGGTGATCTTTCAGAAGTGCCAAGTCTCACATGGACTCCCTCGTCCGAGGTTCAGCGGGACACCACAGGCAACCCTACTGAGTCCGTTCACAGCGATGATTTCTCGAGCGGAAAGTCACACGACCCCAGCAACCTGTTCGGCTCTTTTAAGCGATCGGAACTGCAGCATCCTCCCGAATTCATGGTCAATGCGCGTGATCCCAGCTCACTTGAATCGATTGTTCGACGTATGACAGCGCAACGACCTGATGATCGGCCAATTGTACAACAAATACTCGAGCTTGAGGGAATACGATGGGTTGCTGATCATCGCGCTGCGCCCGCGACAGTCTATGAAGGCAACTGGGGGCCTGGTGAGCTCTTTCCAGTGTCCATCACCACTGTGGATAGCGATACCGAAATGACGGATGTTTGAAGTGGTTTGGGCAGGATATGGGACTATGATTGCCTACAAGTCTGGAAATCACTAATTTGTTTGATGGGCCTGTTTGGGCGTTCGAATTGTTGGTTCTTTGGCTGGGATGCATGGGCATGTGTGGATATGTCGAACCCGACATTGGAATCGGAAGTGGATGCGACCGAGGATATTACTCATTGCTACGCGTGGCTACTGGGATTTCTACCATAACACGATATAACGATACTACGACATCTAGACGACAGCAACAGGTTGTCGTCTGCGAGGCGTTTTGTGTACTCGGTTGTTCTAAGTTCGAATTGGGAGTGGGTTGAATTCGGACAGCATAGTTACAACCGGAGAACTGGCGCAAACTTTTCTTCTCATTATCTTTTTGTTTTCATCACAAGGCGGCATGACTGCATGCTCGGATGGATGCAGAGGCGCATGGAAATGCGCGGCATAGCATGGGCTATAGGGCTTTTTTTTTCCGGTTTTTTTTTGCGTCTCAATACCAGGACTGCGTGTACACACTACTATATTTTGGAAGGATTAGACATGTTGGAATTACATGGTTACCAGGGGTAATAATCCAGATATGGAGGAGTTTTGGTAAGTCCCTGCAAGGAGATTACAGGAAGGACGGAAGTGCAGACGAAAAAATCAACAACGGCTCAAGGGGAAAACGGGTTTCGAGGGACTAGCAGGTCTCGCCGCAGATATGTGTAGATATAGAATAATGGAGGAGGGGAAGCCGAGGACATTGAAGGAGCAAAGTGTCGACAGCATCCAGGATCTCGATGGACACCTGGAGAGAAAGCTGATTTGATTGTTGCTGACGATTATGACGACGAAATGGCATGAATATGATATGACCAGGTCTCAACGATCAACAAAAAAAACTGTTTTCCAGAAAATGTTTGCGTTTATCTCATTGGTGAAATCGTGACATGAATGAGGTTGTTGTGCTAAGAACCAAGGTAGTTGGGTTGTGTACAGATTATACAAGAACAAGAAGATTGAGATAAAGTACCTACTGTAGGTAGTGATCTGCTTACAGTACCTACAGTAGATAGGTAGGCACAGTAGGTGGTTAAGTGAGCGCCGCTCGTAGCCGATAAGAAAGGTGCTCTGCCTCTAATCTAAGGTAAGGCGCGCGCGGGGTTTGCATGCGTTGTATGCGTTCTGTGGGCTCTGAGAGCTGGGATTCGTCCCTAATTATAATCAGAGACGATCTCATATCTACTGTACACTAAGTAGGCTGTCAAACTAAACACCGCTTTACTTGGGACGAAGATTGCTATTGAGGGCTGCTCACATCCTCACTGTTTCCTCCAACAAACTCCCTTTGGCTTTGCCGATTATCTCTCATCATGACTGCCATCACTCTGCTTGACGGCCAGGCTGGGCTCCCAAGTCCGGATAGCACCAAGTCTTACTGGCATCATCGACCATCCGAGAAGTTGCTGGGACACCGAACTACCGATGAACTCCCGAGTACGGCCGATGTTGTCGTTGTTGGCAGCGGCATTACGGGGGCTTTTGCAGCCCGCGAGCTAGTGGATAGCGGCAAGTCGGTGGTGATGCTCGAGGCGAGAGAAGTGTGTTGGGGGGCTACTGGACGGGTGAGTTTATCTTGGACGAGATGAGAACTGACGGAAGCAGTATCTCTGTCTTTGCACTCCCCTTCTCTCTTGCTTGATGTAGAGCAGTGAATTATTTCCGTATATGACAGAGATTGCGACCTGGGCAATGTGGTATTAGCTTGCTTTGCTGACAACCCCCCTCATAGAATGGAGGCCATTGTCAACCTCTGGTCTACGCATCCCGCCCACACTATGCTCGGTTTGAGCTTGACACATACGAATTTCTGCTTGAACTCGTCACTAAAAACAATATCCCATGTGATTGGGAAACTGTTGGCGGCGTGCACACCATCCCGGATGCCGAGACATTGGAGCTAGTCATGAAGCACCTCAACCGCCTCAGACGGGATTTCCCCGATATCGCCAAAGAGGCGACCGTAGTCACAGACAGGGACGAGCTGAAGAAACTTCGTGTCCCGGACGCTTTCGCGGCAGTCTTCCAACCCAAGGCCGCGAAGCTGTGGCCGTACAAGCTTGTGACTTGGGTTCTCGAACAGCTTGTTGACGCCGAGCTCTTCAACTTACAGACCAAGACCCCGGTCGAATTGCTTCAACCGGACGGCGACTCTTGGGTCGTACAAACACCCCGCGGGCAAATATTGGCAAAGACAGTCATCCTCGCAACAAACGCCTACACCTCCTATCTTCTTCCCAAGTTCACAGGTCTCGTCGTTCCTGTTCGGGGTCAAGTCTGCGCGCTCACTCCTCCTACCGATAGCCGGCCTCTCGAGCACAGCCATGTGTGGATTAGTCCCGGTGGCGACGATTATCTCGTTCAAAGACCATCAGGGGAACTGATTCTAGGTGGTGAGCGGCTCAGCGTACCCGACGGTCAAGTCGGCGTTTCCCAAGACGACACTGTCGATGCGACTGTCGGGCGTCGTTTACGTGAGGCCATGCACTCCGCTGTGAAGCTCAAGGCACCGAACCAATCTGAAGATGAGGAGCTGCGGGCAGAGTATGAGTGGACAGGTATCATGGGGTACTCGAGAGATAACAACCCATGGGTTGGCCCAGTACCTGGATACCTAGGTGGCGGCGAGGGACTCTATGTCAGCGCTGGATATACTGGCCACGGGATGCCAGTCGCAGCACGATGTGGCATTCACGTTGCGGAGAAGACCCTGGGGCGGACGGGGAGTGTGAAAATCCCGTCTGAGTGGAAGATTGACGAAGGCAGAGCGGAGAGAGCTCGCCAGACAGTCCTGGCTACAACATTGGTTGAGGAAATTCGGGCTTTGATGTCTGACTGATAAAGCTTGCCTGCGGCTGTAAATGTTTTTATTTTTGGGAAAAGGACTTTATTCATTTCTGAAATAAATCTTGCCTATCCAAGATAACTATTTGCTCTAAACAGCCGGAGAAGAGCTAGAAATGTCCATTACAGATCAAGCCAATCTATATCATAAGTTGATGCTCCTGACACAGCCCCTATCGTGGACATATAACAAAATTTGATGTTAGGGCCGAAAATGGTGAAGAGTATGCCGGAGGAGATGAGATAGAGCGAGAAAGAACAAAAAAAGGGAGATAATTAAGATAGGTTGTCAAGAACAACTCATTCAACACACCGCTGCCCCTTTTCTAACAGCACAATACAGGTTCTATTGCGCATGTGCTACAAAATCACGCCTTGACGCGTCCGGAGTCACGTCCTACGAGGAGTCAATAGACACAAAAAGATTAGTACACTCGTACAGAAAGCGCTGCCAGCTCACTTCAAAGCTTGGGGCGCACCTCTCCTTTGCGAGAAAGCTCCTCTTTGGCCCGTTCACGAAGCTTGTTGCGCAGGATCTTGCCCGACTAAGATGGAGGCAAAGGTAGAACAGTTAGCGGTTAATGGAACAAAATAGGTAGATATTAATTACACGGAAAAATGAAAGAAGGAAGGGGACGAATAATGAAAAGGAATATGACATGCGAAAGGGGGAAGGGAAAAAGGGGAAGAAGGGAAAACATGACGTACAGGGATCTTCGGAATGGCGTCAATAAAGACCACACCGCCTGCAAGCTGCTTGTGTCGTGCAACGCGAGTCGCCAGCCAGGAGGCGATATCCGTCTCCGTCGTGTCTTTGCCAGACGCCGACTTGACAATGTACGCCCGCGGCACCTCGAACCCCTTAACCATGACTCCGATCACGGCGGCGTCAGCCACGTCTTTTCGCTCCAGGAGCAGGGCTTCCAGTTCCGCGGGGGCGACCTGGAAGCCCTTGACTTTGATCAGCTCCTTGACTCGGTCGACTATGTAGAGGTTGGCTCCAGGTCCGTACACATCCACATGAGCGACGTCGCCTGTGCGAAGCCACTGCGTTCCGGCTTCGTCTGTGACAAGAGCTTCCCTGGTAGCAGTCGGGTTGCGCCAGTAGCCAGGCATGACTGTTGGGCCGCTAAGCCAGAGCTCGCCAGGCACGTTGGCCTCTGTGATTTCTGCGCCGCTTTCGAGGTGAATCAGTTTGGCCTCGCAGTTCGCCACCAACTCACCGACCGACGAATTTGACGGCCGGGTGGGATCCCAAGAGAAGGCCATGCAAGTCGCCTCCGTCATCCCCCAACCCTGCTTCGCGACTGTACGCCCATGCTCCTGAGGTAGCATATCGTTGATCTCGCGCTGGGTGTCCTGAGGAAGAGGGGCAGCACCTGACCCAATAAAGTCGAGGCTGCTGAGATCAGCTCCACGGGCGAGAGGGTGCTTGGTTATGAGGATAAGGATGGGTGGCGCTGTGAAGATCCTGGTGATGCGAAAGTTCTTGATATGAGCGAGCATCTTTGGAAAGTCGAAGGAAGGCATGACGTATATGGGGATGCGCTCATAAGGGAGGAAGTTGATGAAGTATCCCATGCTGAAGGCGTGACACATGGGGAGGAAGCAGAGAGCAGCAGCCCGGCTTGTTCGAGCCTCGTAGTCGGGATCAAGCTTGTTGAAATGTACGGCGCCAATGCCATTGGCGATCTGGTTGTAGTGCGTGATCTCTACACCCTTGGGCACACCAGTCTACGCGAGTTGTCAGTCAGTGATGAGTTATTTGGTAGATGAGTAAGGTTATATAAGAGGCGACCACCATTACGTACCGTCCCTGAGCTGTAGTTGAGGCAACATGTAACTGTACTAGAGTCGCCAGGTTCGCTCCAGACAAAGTCGTCTCCCTTGCTTCGTGCAGCAACGAGTTCTGTCCAGTGTCTGCTTCCATTCGGGGGGAGGCTCTCGGGTTCCAGTGAGTCGGGGGGCGGAGAGTCGAACAAGAATACTCGATCATGATTCATACCTGCTAGGCTGGCTGCTTCTAGGGCAACATCAAACCGCTCGGCCGATGCGAACATCATGCAAGCACCGCTATCTTTAAGCTGAAATGCTAATTCGCGGGCTACATACCCACTGTTGGCTCCGGAGAAGATTCCTCCCGCCATCCAAACACCCATGGCCGCAATGGGGTAGAAGATGCTGTTCCCCGAGTAGACCAGCAGACGGTCACCTTCTTTGAGACCCGCTTCAATGAGACCAACTGCAAGACGCTTGGCTAGGAGTCGGCCCTCAGTATATGTGAGAAAGTGAGTATCTGGGCGGTCTGGGTCGATCCAGGCTTTCTTGTCCGGAAGGGGCCCGGATGGGGAGCCGAATACCCATTGCTGAATGGAGCAATTGGGGACTGGTACAGAAAACCGAGACTTGATAGGCATGGCACTGGGGGGAGGAAACGGAGAAGGAGAATGATAATGATGCTGCTAGCAGCGTAATGACAAGCAAGGCAAGGCAAAGCGAAGCAAAGCAACGCAAATCAAAGACGCGGCCTAGAGCAAGCCCTGAAAAGACTGAAAACTGACGTTTGAGACGACAAGTCTAAGTTGAATGGATATTCGTTGAGCGGCTGTGGCAGTTGAATGATGATACCACGCGCAAGGGCGCATATAGGTCGTGCAACAAGCTGAGAGATGAGATGAGATGGTTCGATGATGTGGCGTAAGCATGTAAGTCGTCGACCTACTTCCTTTCTGCGGATGCAGCTTGGATTGTCTTCCTGGTAGCAGGTAGTCTGTAGGCAGGGAGGTTTCTTTTTGGGTAGTGAGAGTGCTGTTGCAGAGCGCTTGAAAACTGAAAATTGAAAGATGAAACTCGAAAGCATCCAACTTGCACACTATCAAATTAAAGGTGATGCACAAGAAAGAATGCGCTCGTCCCCCCTTTCGCCACTGCTTTCTTGACGGGGTGGATGGATATAGGCAGTTTAGATGAACAAGGTCATTATAAACATCTCAATCAACTGAGTGCATAGAACAATGGCCGCCTTGGTTGGTCAATGGTCACACGTCCAAGCAAGCTGCTTGATGGCAGCCAATGTCGATAGCCTCAATGTTTCCAATACCGGGCTCATACATGCGCCATCGTAACGTGGTGAACACCCACAAGCCACCTGACCATGCCTACGTCCCAACGTCCCAACGTTCCAATAGCCTTTGGAGGAGGGGACCAAAATTAGCCCTGGGCGTGGCCAATACCGCTAACATCTTTGGTAATTAATTACTGCTGAGCAAGCGAGTACTACAATGCCATGTCCTAGTATGAAATGGCCTGGGCCTAGATCCCCCCGCATGGGCTTTTGCTTGCTGGGATCCAGGTCAGCTGAACGCCCGCCCCGCCCCATGTCCATTGTCATCATGATTATTAGTGCGTACTCTGTGCGTACGTAGTAATTCAACCGACGCATGTTGTACTGTACCCTTTGTTGCGAAGTTCCAAAGGCTGCTCGGAGAAGCTGTTGATCGTCCCAAATTCCCTTCCTGTGCAGCCAAACACCATGCCATGTTGCACAGTGGCCTTCCTTCACCCCAGTACGAGGGGCATGGACGAAGCACAAGCATAACCCAATACATATTTAATTGTCCTACAACGGCGCTGTACTATACGGAATTGCACAGGACGGAGCACAGGACGGGAAGAACAGCTCGTGTCCCAATGCCCGTGCCCTACTCCCCTGGAGTCGAAACCATGCGTCAAGTCCAATGTGTTTGTTTCTCCCCACCGAGTGGCTTTTGTCTTGGCGGCCAATGTCACCTCAATCTGACCTAGATGGATTGCAAAGGACCATAGCCTTGGTTTTAAGCTTATCTTGACTCTTGTGCCAACTCGTTACATTAATATTCTCAGTGCTCTAGGTATTTATAACAGTGTGAATAGGACTATGAAGTCTGTGCCCCTCACCTGTCTGTCCCTGGATTTGCTATACTACCGTGGACCAGACTGCCAGAGCTGTGTTTGCCTTTACGGTTGGGAAGGATCAGCAATAACATCTCCAACGGGATCAGAGGACCAGCTGTGGTACTAAAAGGCTATGATTAGGAATAGTAGTTGATGATTAGCAGAGGGGGGAAGCCGTAAAGGGCATGTGGGAAGTATTTATAACCGTCTCCAAGGTTTCTCCGTCCGAGTTTTTGATAAGAGGGAAATGCGCCTAAAACGACCCTCCACAACCTCATATTATGACTGAGAAATGTGCCATTAATTTGACCATTAGTGTGATAGTAATATTACCTACACGTATATCATATTGGATCCGAATATATGTTTAAGTTAATAACCGGTGATTTGAGGTTACCTAAGCTTAGATAGCCAAAAGGAGGATACTATGTTTGGCCACTATTATCAATCTTTGAGTGAAGTTGTGGTTCCATAATACATAGTAATATCCTGCGCCTGGAGTTTGGAGTAGCACTAGCCAGCGGATGACCAGGCTTAGTCAACATCCCCATACCCGACATTCTACCGAACTGACCAATCGCAGCTGCGCATTTTGCAAGCAAGCTCCAGCAAACAGGACGCCTAGTCCAACGACGACATTTTGAACTGGCGACGCCCTCACGAATTCACACTTGCCTCTTCGTCCACCTCCCTCGTCCTCCCCATTCCTCCCAATCCACCCACAATGGCGAGCAGAATCACCCCTTTCCTCGTGCGGTCCGCCGTCCGGTCCGCTGTGCGAGCCGCCCGTCCTCAGTCCCGAGCCTTTTCTCTCACAGCCCGCCGTCCGAGCGATGTTCTCATGGTGGTAAGCGACCACACTTTTTGTCTCCTCGGCCAGCAACCTCCCCCACCTGGGGGCCATTGACACCTCAATTGCGGCTGCCACGTCTCGGGATGCACGTTGCTGGCCGAAAATCATCTTTTTCTGGTAGTTTGGATAACTGATCATTGCCTCCCAAAAGCACCGCAACACGGCCGACAACAACCCCGACATTCCCTTCAAGTTCAACGCCGAGAATGAGAAGGTCATTGCCGAGATCCTCAAGCGATACCCCCCCCAGTACAAGAAGGCTGCCGTCATGCCTCTTCTTGATCTCGGCCAGCGCCAGCACGGATTCACCAGCATCAGCGTCATGAACGAGGTCGCCCGCCTGCTTGAGATGCCCCCCATGCGTGTCTACGAAGTTGCGTCCTTTTACACCATGTACAACCGAACCCCCGTCGGCAAGTTCTTCGTCCAGATCTGCACAACGGTATGTGTATTCCCTTTATGATATTTGGATTTTTGTCGCCCACATGAGGAGATAACGTGGTTGAATGGCAATTGCTCGCTATGAGCTTGGAGGTGGTCTCGGATGTGCCCGGGATTAGGCGGATATGAGCCCTCACAACTACCACCACCACGACCGCCCTCCCGAAGCGCAAACAACTTGGCATGGAAAGATAGGCTGACAATGGAAACCGAATAGACCCCTTGCCAACTTGGCGGCTGCGGCTCCGACGTCATCGTCAAAGCCATCAAGGACCACCTTGGCATCAAGCAGGGCGAGACCACCAAGGACGGCCTCTTCACCATCCTCGAGGTTGAGTGTCTCGGCGCCTGCGTGAACGCCCCCATGATCCAGATCAACGACGACTACTATGAGGATCTCACCCCCGAGACTGTCGTCGACCTCCTCAAGGCTCTCAAGGAGAGCGCCACCGCCACCGACCCATCCTCCGTCAAGGTCCCCAAGCCCGGCCCTCTCACTGGCAGAGACACCTGCGAGAACAGTGCAGGCCAGACCAACTTGTTGGATGAGCCTTGGGGCATTGAGAAGACGCGTGCCGACTTGTAGAACAATCAAATGTTTGAAATTATTCGCTAAGGAGGGGGGGAAACGACCAAAGATTTTCTTTATTTTGTTTAACGCTTTATTACCCATCTGTCTTGGGTCGTGATGGAAGCGAGGGAAAAGGCCATGGGCAGGGCCGAGGACTGTACATACTACTGCGTTGAGTACTACCAAATGGTATAGAAAACGTAGATTCATCCAAAAAAAAAAAAAAAAGACCACTACCTGTCCGTCACGCTGATTTTTGTTCGTTGGTGCTATATGATCTTATGAAAGCCTTTCATTCCTCCTCCGAAAATAATCCAGACTTGTAATTGTTCAACACTTTGCGTATTTTTTTTTAAATCCAGAAACGTCGTCACACACATGTCGTTATCCTCTCGTCTTAGGATCCCAGTCTGAGGATCCAACCATCGCCTAGCCTCTGGTTGTTCTCGCCAATACCACCCCAGACCAAGATGGCGTTTTCCTCCAAGTCACCCATGACAGCACTGGCGTGCCAACCTCTTGGTTCCGGCATCTCGTCCGAATTGTCATCGTCGTAAGGGGCCAGGTCGACCTTTGTCCACTTGCCCTCGCCTGTTTTACGGCCGACAGCTTGCCAGACGGCTGAGGTGACGCTGCCAACAGTCATACCCAGTGGAGGAATTTGGAACATCCACACATCGTCGTAGTATTTGCCAGAGGCCGGGCTATCTGAGCCGGGCAGGCGCTCGCCCATGGTCAGTACAAGATACTCACGGCCGCCACCGAGGGTGAGGGCCTCAAGGGAAGCGACACTGCGGGGGCCAGGCCACTCCTGCTCAGGTTCAGCGTGGATCTCAGTGGGCGAGGACTCAGTGTTCTCGGCGAGGATGGTTTGCCAACCACCTCTGGCACGGATAGCAACCTCGCCCTTTGTGCCTTGATCATCAAAAGTCTCCACCTCAAGATGGATAAAGTCCAATTGCCCACCAATCTCCTCCTTGCCGTCATAGCCACCGAAGCGGAAAAGACGGGTCTTGTTGATGCAAATGGCCGCACCACCTCGCGCAGGTCCTGGAGCAGTGGGAAGCTCGCTCCAGGTGCGATCGCGAATGTTGAAAGCCCAGATATCATTGGCTGGCTCTCCGCTGGAGAGCAATCCGGCATGAATAAAGAAGGTGCCATAGCCGTCTGTCTCCTCGTCTACTGCTTCCTCAGCTACGTTGCCGACAATAGGGGCCTGAGGGATGCCGGTTTTGGAGGTGTCGCCCAAGGCCCATTGCTGCCAGGTCTCAGGCTGCTTTGGTCGAGGTTGGGCAAAGTCTCGAGGCCGATCGGTGGCTGTGGCGCAGTGATAGGTTCTGGCTGCAGGATGAGGGACGATGGCACCGCCCTTGATGGCAGGAGCAGGGTCGAGATACGACCAAGCATGGTCGCGGGTGTCAAAGACCCAGACACGGCCACCTTCTTCGAGAGGCTGCATATCTGGGCCCCCGCGACCGCCAAACATGAAAATGCGACTGCCAACAACTGCCGTAGCATGGCCGACTCGGGGAGCCGGGACATCGTCTAGAAGAGACTCAGGGCTAGCGGGCTCCTTGCCCTTTGACTCGGCCTTCTCCTCAGGCGAAGCAAGAGGAACATCGTCGAGCGGTTTATCGGAAGACTCGAATTCCACGGGTTGTACTTCATCCTGCTTAGCGGCTACAGCCTTGATCTTGTAGTAGTCGGCACCAGCACTGCTCCAAGGAAGGGTGATGACATGCATGTCATTGCCAACGGGTTTTTGGGGGTTGACCTCGCCACCAAAGACATAGGCATTTCCAGAGATAATGTCGAGAGTGTGGGAGGAGCGCGGAAGGTCAACGTCGACAGGCTCCCAGGTGCCGCTGATGGTGTCTTTGCGCGCGGCAGGGCGGGAGGGCATTGCCGGGAGATTTTGTTGTACATTGTGAAAAAGGTCGGTGGTGCGACGCTTGAGCAATGAGAAGGACTCCATGATGACAGTGATGAATGACAGTGAATCTCGAATGGAAGTCTGAAGATAAGCTCAAAGTACAAGCTTGGAGGGGAGCTTTAGGTGGGGGGAGGGGCCGGGAGAGGCCGCAGTGGAAGACTGGATTGGTGACTTTTTGGATTCAATGAACCTGGGTCAAACTTGGATGCGAGGTGTGTTTGAGAGAGAGGAAAGGAAAAGAGGGTGAATGGATGCAGAAGAAAAATGGCGGAACTCCTGCAGATGAAGTGTGCAGCGCCGTGAGACTGCAAGATGTCAGCGGGGAATACGAGTGGAGGGAGGGCTGGAGAATGGACGGGGTGAGACTGATGAGTGAGAGGTGACGTGCGATGAGGGTGTGGTGAAGATGACGTACAGTACCTGGGGGCGTAGGTACCTCTGGAGATGGGACGGAGGATTTTAGACGGCCTGACAGGGTTGCTTGGAGCACCTAAGACGCCTATACTGGGGCGTACCGCGTATAGCAATCATTACCGGCACAGATGATGCCGGTAAATAGCAAGGTGTCTAGTAAGAGACCTGATGTAGAATCAAGGAAACTCGGAGGTTTCTTGGTAGGACAGGGAAGACAACTAGGTAGGTACTTGTCTTTATGGGATACTTGATTTCTATCTAGCACAGTACCTTAACCAGCGACGTAAGGAATTGGCTGGTGGTGTTGGTCAAGAATACCCAACCCAATACAACAGTCGCTATCAATACACTACTGTACCCAGGGTACCTAGGTAGTTGGCTAACCACCCAGTGAATCAAAAAGGGGCTAGCAGCCCTGGTTACAGCACTGGGCTGAATGAGGGAGTGAGACCCGTGGGAAGAGGAGTTCTTTGGATTGGCGATGGTGGAAAGGTACCTACAGCAGCACAGCGACCGGATGTACCTATAGGTAGGTAAGCAAAGGCAGCTTGCCTTTCAGGGCGAGTGGGGGAGACAAGGGAGTCTAGACCTCGGGCGTCTCGAAAGATTACAGGCTGAAGATACGGAGCAGTGTAGCGTAGCCTGTCCTCTGTACAGAGTAGTCTCTACCAGAGAGCTATTTTTGTAATCGGCACGAGAATACCCGCAACCAGCGACGGAGAGTGAGAGCGTTGGCCTGGTTTTGCCAGGGCATCGGCGCGTTGTATTAGTCGAATCATCCGATGAATGACGGATGCACGCAAGCACCTACATAGTAGGCATGCGCGGAAGAAGTATCGTACATTGTCTCGATGCGTTTCATGTTGGGTGCAGTACAGACCCGAAAACTTTTTATACATAAGCTACCTAGTCTCCTTTGCTGGAGAGCTGAGCTGTTAGACAATGGTGGCGCAGTCAATTAGAAGAGCAAGGTGAACGAAGGATCTTGATCATGAGGGGCTACATGTTTTAGTGTCTGTAGAGCTCGATGGTGGGGGCTACCTCATTCGGACTTGGGGAAGCTTGGGCGGTTTCAATCCCGTCTCCCGCTCAGCCCACTCGCCCTCATTTGCCGTTGCGACAAATACACTTCCCATCTGATGTTGGTGCAATATTTAGGTGACGGCCGTGACTACAGGATATGCAATTACTCACTGTTCATAGTTCTCCGTGATGATCTCGAGGAGGAAAAAAGAGGGGTACCTAAGTCGTAATTTCTCATGTTCAACTACTGAGTTGATGACAGTGGGAAGTTTATAGGGCCATGTTTGATGGTACTCTCTCCCTCACCATACTCGCCAATACTACTCGCCATAGGCAGGCAGGCAGGCAGGCAGGCAAGTATCTTACGTACAGTATGTAAGCATTAAATCTGAGAATTAATCTACCAAAGATAATACCCAATGTATTGCTATCGCTCCGGATGCTCAGCGCGGCCCGGTCAAGTCAGATAAAGGTGTGTGTATACACATGGATACTTATCCTCGACTTCCCTTTATTATTATCATGAGAATCTTCTCTTCTCCAGAATCTTTCCATCCTCAAAGTTATCTCGCACCTATTCCATCAATAACCCGAATACATCCACTATATACATCTTCCCCCTCTAAAGTATGTACCTACTTCTCTACCCAACCGGCGCCATCTTTAGCCTTCTCGCATGACGTCCCTTGGAGATACATTACATTCGCCCAGTGCTGCAGCTAAGAAGCTGAGATGCAACCCCCAACTGCTCAGCCCAATCAACTCAATGATGTGCAGGGCGACTCCATGCACCAATCAACAACTGCGCCCTGTGCCTTGGACGACTCTGTGCTTCCTGCGGCTGCAGTCTTGGCCGGCGCAACATCTGTCCACGGGTGATTCCTTCTCATTGCGCAATCACACATATCCGAGTCCATCTAGCAGATCAGGCGTCTTCAGCCTCGCCAGTGAACTGACAACTGCATCGCATCGTCCTACCAAGTCGTCATGAACCCGCAAGAGGGAACCGACACTATTGCTGAATGCGAAGCCGTCCTTGCGACAGAAGTGGATCTACGAAGCCTGGCAGTTGCCATAACCGACCTCGACACGGAGCCAAGCGACATCCCAACAAGGCCTCAACCAAGCCTCAAGCTTCAGTCTCTAGATGAAGTTGTTGTAAGTTCGGATGAAAACAAAGACCATGTCAGTTGAGATGCGCTCCCCGGCGATTCTGACAACTGTGGGCTGACTGATCTACATCAAGCAAAACGCAAGCATTGTTTCACTGCCTCAATCCCTATCAAGCCTGGAGAAAGAGGCGTTACTACACTCACTCGCCGAATCTAGCCCAGATGGCTTCTTAGCCGCCCTAAAACTTATGAGAGGAAAGCATCCTCATAAAACACACTTCTTGAAAGACTCCGTGGTTACAGATGCTAGTCTACCCGAAGCGCCGCACCCTGCTCTAGATACCCCGGATATCGCCCCGACTCACCTGACGGATGATATGCCATGTTGCTCAAGGGCTAGCAAGGGAAAGCAGCCCCAGAGGAACGCGTTTGCTGAAGACCTTCTTGACATGGAGGCTGGCTCATCATCCCAGGCATCGCCGCCTCCACCCCGCCGCAACGTGACCATCGAGCCCATCTCCACGGCCGGCTTAGCTCATGGCCAACCTATCCCATGGGAACTCGATCCCGAACGGGGGGCTCAGAAGCTTCCAATCCGATTCAAGGATGCCTTGGGGAGGACGTTACTGATCCCCTGGAAGAGAGCAAAAACCTGGGAGGCAAGAATAGCTGAATATGTCCACACGAGTCCGCTTCTTGCTAATCCGCTAATTTATAGGGAATGAAGATGACGATTGATGCTCAATTTCAGGGTCTTGATTTTATGGACAATCCGCCGCCCAACCCCGTAGCTAGTGGCCGCTATCATCTTCACGTTTCTCTGCCGTCGTCTGTCGAGCCTCCAAAGCGCAAAAGTTCCAGCAAGCACGGGTCCAGCAACAGTTTCAGTCGCAGCAGTAATGAGGTACCCGCCAACAACTTAAACGACAGTAACCACAATGCGAGTGGAAGTAATAGCAATCACAACAACTCCTCACATCCCCATGAGAACAACAGCAGCAACAGAAACACTCCAGAGGTACCACCACCTCCCTTGCAGCCCATGGTTCCTGACACGCCTTCGACTCATATGCGCGCCATGATCATCCTACCAGAGTTCTGGGACGATCTTATCCAACCCGGCTCCTACGTCAACATGACCATGTGGCCTCCTCGCCCTCCACGAGGTACAATCGATATCCCCATTGTTCCCAACATGTTGCCCGGCATGCCACCTCCCGCTCCGATAGTAGTACCGAACCCACCAGGAATGGTGATGCCTCCCATGGCGCCGCCTCATCCGCGGATAATCAGGATCAGGGACTCGGCGCGGGACACGAGACCAAGGACCAGAGCAAGATCTGGGAGACCCAGAAAGTTGAGGCCTGCATATTAATCATTAGGCCAGATCTTTTGGAGCATGTAGAGCGGAAGGCTCGGAGACATGATACTATTTTAAATAAGTTTGGAGGCTGGAACCATTCCAAAAACTAACGGATATCCCTCTTTGAATTGTAGCGAATACTGTAAGGGTACAACTAGGAAACGAATTATGATAACCAAGAGCTTATAACCGGACGGTTTGAATGATTGACCTTGAAAGAGAAAATTCCGCCTGTGATTTGACCTGTAGAGAGGCTTTTGAATACGTGATTCTAGCCTGGGCAAGACGAATACTGCAAGTTTAGACTCTACTAGCCCCTTGGTTGCAGAGGATTGGTTACTCCAGAAAGAATAGATACTTTTGAAAACTGTAACCTCATATTTCCATAAATCCTGTAGAGTAGCTGACTGCTTACGACTGTCACGTTCTCGACCTAGCTTGGACTCAACTGCACCATCAGGCTCCTTATGCCTGATTCTGAGTCCGCACATATCTTTACAAACGGCATCGAAGTGACAAGTCAGCATAGAACCAAAATTATATTATAGTCGACGGGGTTACATATAGCACGCATCTTTCGTTTTGGTCGATGATCATTCACATGGCTGGTAGGTGAAATGCGGTCCCTCCTGAGCGAGCTACCACATTTTCTCATTTTAAGACACTCTATTGGTTGAATAATATGAATGAAACCTTGGAGCATTTCCATTACTCCTATTTTCGCCTTCGATATCTCGCAGATGATCCCCTATAAAAACCATGCTCTCCTAATTGCCAGGGCTAGGGGATCGGGAAGACCTCGTGGAATTTGGAACCACTTCCTCATCGGTTTGCAGTATCATTGGTCGTTGTCCAGCCATATAGACATTACCTCCGTCTTCCAAACAAATACCTGTCATATAGTCGTTAATGTCATTGCCCTTCATGATTCCGAATCGCACCCTCAAATCTCGAATAAGTTTTCCTCTAACTTCATCTCGAAGCCCTCCACCACCAGGTGGCAGACTAAAAGTCTTCGGATCTGCTCTTGTTAATGTAGTCATGTTCATCAACATCTTGGGCACCTGAATCTCCATATCCACTGCCATGGTCAAGACCGCCGCAGCTAACATAATGACAGTAGACAGGGCCAACGGGACGAGCCATCCAAAGTCACAGCGAACCCTTGTCACGGAAGTGGTAAATGTTGCATTAGTATTTGAAACCTTGATAATGGACTCCCCTCCCGTTGTGCGCAGCGATAAGCTGTCGTAGTCTGGTGGGTGTCCGAGAAACACTGGCTCGGTTGCTGCCGAGGCGAGCCAGAAAGTGTTGATGATCTGGCCTAGTCGAAGGGAGAATACTGACTTGCTGAGAGTGTTCACTGCCGGTTGAGAATAGAGGGCTGTGGTGTTGAGTGCATGATCTGGATCCACAAGATACGTCTGGAGCAGCGATACAGTCGGAGAGCCAGTACCCGTTTGTATTTGGGTAAGTTTATTCAGCACATTTGCAAACCAAGAAAAAGTGTACTGAGTCTGATCGTTGCAGCTGCCGTCGAAAATAGTATGGTTTGGGCCCGGATTGGATTTGAGCCTAGACGGCCGAATGTGGGTTGATATACAATTCCAACCCACACACTCAACACTGAGCTCAACGTAAGTAGTGCTCATCGAGCATTTGGTGTACGATCCACCCTCATTATCCCAATTGAGGTAGGCCATTTGGCGGGCATATTTCGGATTCGATTCCTCGCAACGGAGTGGCGTAGAATTCGTTCGTCCTTGGGGATATGGAACTGTTGACAACTTTCCCCAGGTCATATTCATGCAGCAGTTCCACTGCCAATCCCCTCCTTCGCAGTTGGCCGGACTGGCCTTTTCCATTTCTTTACCCTTCTCTATCATGTCCCCCGTTTTGACCTGCTCCAAGTCATCGCAGTGTAGGTTCAGGTAGGATGTCTCAATGGTGAATGTCGAATTTTGGTTCTGAGGGATGGCGGCAATGGGGATGCCGATCAGACTCGAGTATGTCAAGTCTGGTCGACTATCGTTTTTTCCGAGGGAAATCCAATCAGCCGATTTGTTCCCTTTATATGCCGGTATCATCTCTAGTATTGGAATTTTGACGTTTCCCCAGGTGTCGAGGCTGGATTGCTTGGTGCTGTTGGGTGCACCGAGAGAAGATAGGAACAGGGAAATAGGAGGAGAGACATATCCTCCAATATCCCCGGTCATCAATGCCCCGGGAAAATGTGTACTGGTGTTGAAATAAGGCACACTGTTGAACGTGGTGTCATATCCTGGGCGGATTGATAGAACCCGAAGGGCAGACTGAGCCCCAAGTGGGGAGAAAACCCATACTATGACCAGCATCAGCGCGACGAGGCCGAATTCTCCCATGTCAATCATGGTTGATATCGTGCCAACGACAGTGGTAGACCCATACAGTAGATCGAGTCTGCCAATGCGCTCGCCCTGTTGTAGTCTCCAATGGGCAACAGTTTTGATAGCACGGCCGACGATGAATGCGAATACGATAGGCATTGCTGTCGGACTCTACATTGCTTGAGCATTAGAATTGCGATTGAGGGCCCAGCAGCGAGAGATGGATAAAACTTACCAAACTGGAAAATTCGCGAAGGAATCTGACCATGCTCGGTATTTTATCGGTCTCCTTGCCGTTGCACGCAATCAGCAAGATGATGTAGACGACCAGGAGAAGGCCCAATAATATGGAGAGGATGTTCAGCATAATATCTGGTGCCCTGAGGCCCTTTTTACTCCTTGCTGGTATCTCGGGCCATTGGAAAGACGTTTGTCGAAGGCTACTCGTCTCGGCTCTCTCAGCGACAGCCTGAGCTGCCTTCTTCTTTGAGAAGACCATAGCTAGATCTTGTAGCACAGACTACAAAGATAGAGTGAAGAAAAGGACAATGGTTGAGGCCATATATGATCAGGCTCACGGCTGGGTATATAACCTATAACCCCCGAGGCATGCTGGTGTGACCCTGCAAGGGATTGGCGGCTCACAACCGCCTGATCCCACCATAGCTGCATGTTGGTTCAAAGCCATACACTACTGATGACCGATATAGCAGTTCTGCTAGAATCGCCAGGTAAAAGATGGGGCGGTTCTGGAATGCTAGCCAATTGCGCAGGGCGAACGTGGACAAGGGTACGAACTTTTGACTACGATGCCCGGCGGTTACAGACCTTTTTCTGGCACAGAGTCTCATCAACCCCGTATTTGCATGGAAGTTGACAAAATGCAGTTTAGTTAATAAAGAAACAGACTTATCAGCAAGCGCAATACTGATCCTATGGAACAGTCACAGGCGGCTGCAAGTGTGTTAGTTGTCTTTTGTTGGGTCGACTTTGACGTTGGCTGGGTCTCGAAGTTCCCCCCTCCTCCCTTCACTCGTCACGGCGACTGAAGTCCTGCTGTTTCCTACAACGTCCTTCTCTCAGAGCAACACTCTGAACAGGTGAAATTCATCTTTTGCTACCATTATGTACTTGGCTGTGGTACCGAGAAATGTTTCCCTTCATCCATCGGGCGGCGGCATTCCTTGCATGCAGATAATTGTTGCAGTCATGCACCTATTTTTGGTATTGCCTACTAGCAGATTGTAATTCCTTCTATTATTGGAGCCTCGCCTGCGACCAAACGATGTATCGGTGGTATGCGTACGTCTGGGCTGCACAACTACCGAGGCCGATGGGGCTTAGACCCATCGGCTGACATTGAAGATATCCTCCGCTTGCAAACCACCATGGCATCCGAACACACTGTAAACAGAGTTATCAGCAAATTTTTTCAATCTAGCCTCCCAACTGGGGAGTGAGTTGGCTCATAAGAAGCTTCCAGGGAAGAATCGATCGGCTCTAGGCCCCAGACTCTTGAGGCCGAAGTAATTAGTTATTCTCTAGAAGAGTCTGTCGTCAGAGGATCTGCCGAGATGTCACAGCGATAGTGAGAAAATGACTAAACTAATGGCAAAAAACCTCTAAAGTTCTAAGTCAACAGGGTCGCCTTATGTTGTAGAGCCATATCAACACGTAGAAAAAGAGCTTGACCCTTCGGCATTGAAACGGAGGGTAGAGGGAATCATTCTCGAGGTCGATATGTGTTGTTGCGTACATATTGTTGGCCGTATAGTTTAAGTTACCAAAGACTACATGCGCTGGACCGTATTTGAAGCCACTGAGGGACGGACTGGTGGAGGATTTGTTATGGAAGCCCGCCCCAGTGGAGGAGACGGATAGACTAACAGCGGCCCGCTCAATTGAAAGGGGCACGGTTGATATACAGAGAGGTACAGTGCTGTACCTCTACCTACCTAGGTACCCGCGTGTAAATTTAGAGTACCTGCCTTATTAGTTGCCTACTTTAACCCAGCACGCATTACTTAAAGCACTGTGGTATTGGACGTTTTGCCAGGCCCCCGTAAGGTATTGGCAGAGTAGGAGGGCTAATCTCTCTCCCCAATACAGCGGAAGCAAGGACAATTAAAAGACTCAATAAAGTTACCAAAGGGACATGTGCCCAAGGGGGACAATCAGAAAGAGGTGCTGTCACAATTCGATCGAGGGCATCTCAGCTAGACCCATAGATAGACCCTCCAGCTGATGGTCTCAGCCCGGTTTCCAGCTCAGCTTCCAGGTTTGTGACGATGCTACCCTACCTACAGAAACCTCGCCCGGGTACTGCCAATAACCTAGTTGCCGGCTACTAGTCGCCACTTTGTTCTAGGCTGTCCTTTCTCGTCAAGACTGTCGATCAGGCTGGCTACCTCCTCTCACAGCCCCCCCGAATTTTCGTCAGCGCTTTTAATCCGCATTTCATTGTGCAAGTCATCCTATAAGTTGTGCCATTCATCTGGACTGTGGTATCCTTCAAGACCCCGGCAGCCCAGCCCGCTTTCCAAACAGCCAGAAACCAGTCCTCCCTGTACAGAACGGCTGTCGTGGTGGTAGTTAGATCCGTCGCTCATTCGTCCACCCACCATTCGATCACACCCCTTGCTGCATGATGGATGAGATATACCAGAAAATTGCTGATTTTAACCCCGTTCGCTTCAACAACAATACGAATCTTCTCACCTTTGACGTCACAGAAATCTGGCGCAACCAGTCCACTGGCGCCATTCGATGTGAAGACCGCGTTGTCGAGGTGCCACATGTAGCGTCCTGGCTTGCTGAGGAAACTGTCGCAGATGAATCCCTGGTTTTGCGCCTTGTTTGGACCGTCCTCGACTTTGGCACGAAGACAGTTGGCCTGCCCAAGACTGCGCTCTCAGCTATCCTCACCGAGTTTGGCCTGAAACTTGCTTTCGAATACTCACTAACCCGAGTCTCTGGGGTCAACGAGTTTCCCCCGACCAAGGATGCAGGGTCAGACTCGGTGCGACAGGCGCATGCCTTTACCTACGCGCCCAAGCTTGCCTCTGTTTGGTCGCATACACATTTCCGTAACACCAAGTCGCTACGCACATCTGCGACATACGGCATCGTTTTGGCTGCAGAAAAGCAAAAGGTCGTCCTGAAGGCCCTGTTACGTTCCAAATGGCAACCGACCATTTCCACACACCCAATGTTCCCCGCCTTCTTATTTACTTTTATGCTGAGCACAGAGATTGAGGAGACAGTTGCCGGAATGAAGCCTCGCATCCAGGAGGTGGAGACTCGTACCGGGCACCAGAGTTTCGAATCGAAGCGTAAAGGTGCCGCATCGGGCCTTTTGGGGGAGCTGTCCGCCGAGATGAGCGGTTCTGCATCCAAGCTTGCCAGTGCTGAGCGAAAGAGCAAGACAATAGAGAAGCTGACAGACTTTATTCTGAAACACTCGGGCGAGGAGGCTATAGTATCGACGGCATCTCCTCAGACCGCCGGGATTAACCTAGACGGAGATAGCCTCATGAGAAGTCATGTCAATGTCTTGAGAGAGCGGTTGAGCATGCAATCCCTTGATAATGCTTACACCTTGAAGCGAGTACAGCTTCAAATCGAAGCCGTAAGTCCAACCCGTCCACCTTATTTGAACACCTATGGGTTCTAGGTATTGACACTCGGCACAGCTTGTGAATCTTATCGGTCAACACGATAGCATCAACAACACTGATATTGCATTGTCAAGCCACCGTGATGCCTCATCGATGAAAACATTGGCGGTCGTCACCATGTTCTTTCTCCCAGGAAGCTTCATCGCTGCACTCTTTTCCACGCCGTGCTTCAACTGGGCAAGCGTTGACGTGAATAACTTCTCTTCCATTGGTGTGGCGTCAACACCACAGTTCAGCCTATATTGGGCTATCACCATTCCGATGACTCTGCTTACTTTCGTGCTGTACTACGCATGGCTGCTGTTCCAAACGTATCAGCGACGGAAGCTCCATCAGTCGCCAGGCTCGGCCCACCCTGGCAGCAAGCGCCAAGCGGATGCGGAAGAGCAAGTAGAGGCAAAACTAGTTGCTGCCCAAAAGTCAAAGTTTTCGTTTCGTTTGATGGAGCTAGGGACTGGAGAGCATGTTTGATTTCATGACCGATAAAGAGATTGACCAGGTTACTTATGTTGTAAGAGAGCAAGGAAGAGGGATGGGATACTTTATGCGGGGAATTAATGACTAGAGTGTTTGATGTTTGGCGTTCTTCTGACGCCGAGGCCGAGTCAATGGATGGGGATGCAATTCTGCCTCGCAAGGGTTGGTCCGTATCAGCCCAAGCCATCCAATAACTAATTAGAGAGCCTTTAGAGGCCAAACTCATGCCAATATATGATACTAAGATACATAAAACAGGCGGAGTGATTTAGCCTTTCCTATGTTTATCTATTGATTTACTAGTTTTACAAGATGCTAGATGATATCATCCTGGACTAAACTGAAATCATAAGCAGAACCATGTGAAGAGGAATAGTCTTAAGAACCTAACCTTGAATAACTAATCAATAAGTCGCTTTCATTATTTGAATTGCCATCCCCTAGGCAAAGTATGGTGGACCCAGGCAACAAGGCGCTGCTGAACCCGTTTGGGGCCTTGCCGCCTAGGTACTGCCCCTCCCCCCACATGACGCAATGAGCCATTGGACAAAGCTATGGGATAACGATAACTACCCGACCTTGTGAACTGTACCTACCACCTACAAGCTCGCAGGCACATCGACTACACTTCAAGCGGGGGATCCGAGAGCTTGGAACTTTCTTCTCCAACAACCAACGCCAATCACATCGTGGCGCTTCTTGCCCTTCTCTCAACTCTTTATGCACCCTCGCATGATTCATCCTTACCCCTACAGCTCAACTTACAGAGCGTTTGTGTCAAGGCTGCCTCACCAGACATACTAATAGACATACTAACCACTGACCGCCAGCTCATGGCTCTCAGTTGAGCAGCGCCTACGCCTCCTCCACTGCGTCTGCCGTGAGAAATTCCGAATGCGCCCAAGTTTATACTACTGCACACTGCCAACCTGTTATGGCCGCCAGAGTGGCAAATCCACCGGCTCCCATGGCGGCCTCGACAGGAGGTGTTGTTCCGGCCCAGCTCGGCTTCCTCACCATCTTCAACCCATCTCTTGGCAAGACCGATGAGACCATTGACGACCAGATTGTCTACTATGCTTCTGCCAGCGCTCAATCCTCTGCTCAAAAGCGCCGTCGTACTCGAGGTCGGCCAACTCGAGACATACCCCCCGAGGAGCGCAATGAGCGGCTGCGTCAAATTGGTCTAGCCCAAGGAATGGCAAGCTTTAGCAGAGGGTTCGCGGGAGGCGCAAGTGTTGACGCGATCGACACCGAGAAATCGCGAGTGGTGCTTCACGAATTAGAACCAGGATGGTGGGTTTTGGCTGTGGGATTCCCCATGGATCCAAAACAAATGAATTGCAAAGCTAATTGAATATCCCCAGAGCATTGACTTGACCAGAGTGCCTCTCCCACCTCGCCTCCCAATCAAGAGTACCGAGCCTGGTGAGGAACGATACGAATACTCAAGTCGTGAGATGAAGCCTGCCAACATGCTCATGAGAGACCTTTTACGAGCCCACAATATCTTTCTCATGCATCACAACTCCTCTCTAAGCTCCCTGTTTGATCGAACGAAGCGAATCAAGTTCGTCGCCCTACTTAGCCGGTACTGGGACTTATTCCTTTCGACCTGGAGTGTCATGCTACATGGAAACCCTGCCAAGGGAATTTTTGGAGGAATCAATATCGCTGCATCAGGGGAGCTTGGTGTCGGCGTCGGTGAAGAGGACCGTGGGAGCGGCGAACGCGCGGTCTTGGAAGGGCTGGTTGGGAGAATAGAAGGACTCGTGGACCTTGTCGTGTCCAAGTTTGGTGACTATGATCCTGAAGCACAACCGGAGTCAACGCCACATGGCGAGCCATTGCCATGGCTAGGAACTGGCCAAGAGCCTGGAGCAGAAGATGGAGCTATATTCCTGGGATCGGGGGCTTTGTCCAGGAGGTCCCTCAGAGACGTGACTCAGTGGATAGAGGACCTCTATACCTGGGGTGAACATGCATATGGCGTAATTGATAAGCCGACGTCGAGCCGCCGCACAAAGAAGACACAACCGACGTCCAAGAAGCCCAAGAAAGACGACCACCCACCAGCCATTACGCCACAACAGACAGAGGCCCCTAGAGATGTTGCGCAACAGGTTACCCCTGATTCTACCACTCAGGGCAAGGCCCAAAATCTAGAAGCTGAAGACGGCAGATTAGATAAGATGGTCAGTTATCTCAAACTCGGGTATGGGACGTACTGGTCATTGCCAGGAAGCTCAGGAGAATCGGCTAAAAACTCTCCTGCCGACGAGGCAGCGGCAATTAGCAAACCGGACTCCGGCATAACAGCCAAGCGTGATAGACTGCATTCAAAGCGTACATCATCCTCCGAGGCCGAAGGTCACTATCTTATTGGCCTGAGGGGGGACATAGAAGAAGAAGCGGGTGGTAAGAGTGATGGTGATGCCAGTCAGAGCCTCGAGGACTCGGACCAAGAGCACAACTCACGCACCGTCCTTCGAACTGTCCATGTCGAGTTAGAGAATGAGTCAGTCTATCGTCCAGAGTCTACCGTTCACGAATTCGAGCAGTCAACCAACTCCCACTCACAATCGCAAGGGGTTGATAACACACTACCCGGGCATGAGTCGCAAGGCCTCGACAAGAGTAGAAAACTTGGTGTTGTCGTATACGTAAACCGCCCGTTCATATTTGTCTTCCTGTTCGAGCCTCATACGGAGTCTCTTGCCTGGGACACACTATATCGGTCTCTACACTATCAACTTGCGCCGCTGCGTAAGCCTCTACTCATCTCCACGAGGTATCGCCCAGAGCGAGCTGGTGCTAGTACGACAGGCTCCGACACCAACAGCATTTACGACCTCATATGGGACCCAGTAGCTTTGACCGTTCACTCTTCTATCCCCAACATTCCCGACAGCTACATGACCACGGAATCTTGGTCCCGCGCAGATGCTCTGAACACACATTTTCACCTTCTAAATATCCATGCCGCCTCGTGTGCTCACAACTCTGTTCTCGAGCACACCCAAAAGACCAACCGTGGCTGGTGGATCGTATGGACGCGCATACTCGACCGTCAAGACGAAACTGCCAGTACCTCCAATACCAATACTACGAATCTCTCCACCATTCATGAAGACCGTTCTGATGCAGGTTCCGATTCGGTCTCACAGGTTTCTGATAGCCCAAGCTCTCTGGAAACGGGACGGCGACACCAACACGCTCCCACTGTCTCAAAGGAATTCTTCCTTATACGTCGCGCCAGCGATCACGTTGGCTTTCGTACTGACTCGTCGACGGGGGGTGGTGATGGCGCACGTCGATTGGCACAGGGCATCGGCGTTGATACCCGCCGCTATGTGGAGGAGCTCTTGAGCCTGCTGTAGTCGGAATGGGAGAAGCGCAATACGATCTAGTGGGTAATTACGTACATATAGCACATGGCCTCAATCTACAAGGTAACTAACTCAGTCTACCCACGCCCAAATACTGTACGTGCTTTGACGATGTGGTTGCGACAAGCTGGTGCAGGCCATTAATTGCATACATACGCGCTAGAAACTGGTCTGGCAAGTGGATGTCTTAATCAACGGCTCTGATGAACTAGCTGTTCTTCAACTAATTACATACGTAATAACTCTATACCTTCTTCAGACGACCTCGTACTCCGTACAACGTGGTAGATTTTGCCCAAATTTCAGCTTTCTTCATGCGACCAGGTTCACTGTACTACGTAACAGTCACTGGCCCACCAAAAGGGGGCCTGAAGCCTGAAGCATGAAGACTGAAGGCCTAACCGGGGGACAGGTGGCTTGGGGGCTGGAAATGACGTTCCATCAGGGGGCTTCTATTAGACCGCATTCCAGGTGGTCGTTAAATTACCATCTTCTCCACTCCTATTTTGGGGGGAAATTCAATATGGAACCGTGTTGAGGTGTGTTAATGCGGCAATCTACCAAGACTTTAATTACTTTGGTTAATTTCATCACATCCACGCGACCTCAAGCTCGCAAAGCCCGGGACAAATCATCAGATCATAAGGTTGTAAACATCGAGTGATCACAGAGTCGTTGATGGAGGAGTGAAGACCTTTCTAGAATAGGCAAAATGTATTCACAGCACCCTAACCGTAGTACACCTATGTCCAAAGCAAACAACTCTTTTTTATGGAACAAAATTCATAAAGATATGTACATTTTGAAGTAAAAAGTCACCAAAAAAAAGGAGAGGTCTGAAGCCGATATAATCCAAATACCCACGGATCCATGACAAAACCGAGGGGTAGTAGGTAAAAGATGAACTATCCGCGACCTCCTGACGTCCTTGTTTCCAGCCCTGCTTATAGTCCCAAAGTGCCTCCCGTAGGGTAAATAGCATCCTCAATCATGAGAAAATAAACAGAAGTAATTCATAAACAAAAAAGAAGTCGTTTTATTCTGTTGTGTCCAAAAAAAAAATAAATCCATTCAACGGAACGTCGTCCATCGCATCCCCTGCCCAGATGGCACATCTGTTGCTATTTGCTCGCTGTGAGATGCACCCTATGCGCTGGGCATGAGGAAACTCAGGGTGTCATACTCTAGTTGAAGGACCAGGTGCACTGGCCACGACCCTTGCCGAGACCACCGAAGAGATCGTTGAAGACCTTCTCGGAGACATCGATGGAGCCAAGAGCACACTCAGGGCAGGTATCTTTGACGATGGCGGTGGTGGACTTGCCATTGGCGCTAATGGTAATGGTCGAGCCACACTTCGTGTTCTGGTTGGGGTTGGCACCCTGGTAAGAAGCCATCAATTCAGCAGAAAGAGCGACGAGGGCAATTGAGTTGTCCTGGCCAGAGTCGTCATCACCGCAAGAGCCACGGCCGATAGTGAAGTAGGTGATATCACCGGAGTAAGATCCACCGCCACCGCCACCGGAGCTGGGAACAGAAGTGGTTGGGGCAGGTTGCGCAACGGTAGGCTGCTGCTCAACAGGGGCCTGAACAGGCTTCTTCTTGGCGGGAGGAGGAGCAGCAGTCGTGGTCTTGGGAGGAGGGGGAGGAGGAGGGGGAACGTAGGTAGAAGAGGTAGTAACCGGAGGAGGAGGAGGGGGAGCAATGGACGTGGTAGACGTAGTGGTAGGAGGAGGAGGAGGAGTATAGATCGAGGTAGACGAAGTGGTCGTGGTGGTAGGAGCCTTGGACTCGATGAACTTGGCCTCCTCGGAAGTGGTGCTAGGTGCCTTATGTCCAGAAGAAACCCATACGGTGGTCGTGCTGTCGACGAGCTTGGTGACGTACTGGGTCTCAGTCACCCACTGAACCTCGGTGACGATGGCACGCTTGTCATGGTGACGATGCTGGTGCTGGTGTTGATGACCATGAGGCTGAGCCACAGCCGCGGCGGCGAGGATAACAGATGCTACTGCGAACGACTTCATCTTTACTAGCGATGTTGATCTTGTCGATGTTGTTGGGTTGTTGGTTGTTCTCTATACGAGAGGGTATCTCAGGTTTCCAAAGGAGAGGAGGCAAGGATCTGTTCAACAGGAATGACCTTGCAAAAAAAATCAATGGTTACAAGAAGTATAAAGGAGTGGATGACGCCGTCTCGAAGCTTGAGGGAGTGTGGGAGAGGGAGAGAGAGAGAGTCCTGCTCAAGTGGGAACGAATGCTGTATGAACTCGAATGGGTTCGTGGGTAAAGGAACATCAAGCGGGACGACAAGGGAGGGAAGCGAGGGTTCTAATACGGCTCACCGTCGCTTTACTACGTAGGTATTGGCCTCACGTTAACTAGCAGCTTGAGCGCCACTCCTTCTAGCTCCTTTTAAGGGACCCTCTTGTTACGGAGCCATGTACCAAACTAGCTCATAAGCCAGGGAAAAGGGGCGGTCCACAACGGGCTAGGTTCTGGGCTTTCTTGGGAAAGCCGTCAGCCGAAGGAGCCAGTAAGCATGGCGCAACTTGCCTGGTGTCTGTCGCAGCTTGTGCATCCTTGGGTGACGATCACCGGAGGGAGCTGACGGAAGAAGGTCGCACCAAGATGGCCTCCCCCCCAACCTCCCGACCCATGTACATGCATCCCACCCCTGGTGCTGCCTCACAATTGGTCCTCATAGGGACCACACGCGTGGTTTTCAGCTCTAGGTCTCGGTTCGTGCAGTAAGAAGGTTGCCCAGTAGACGACACTTCGGCTGAGATAGAGCGTTTCGCCCTCGCTTTCTTTTAATAGGAGGTCAGGAAGGTGTCTCAGCCCAAAAAAGGAAAGAAAGAAAGAAAGAGCCCAGAGTTGATTATGGATGAGTAGCTTTCTGTAATTTATCTGTAGTGTTGCATTGTTATTGAGACCGACTTGGATCCTGGTCGATTAGTGAAAACCTGTCGCAGAAGGGCACCTCGGTTTATTACACGGGTGTGGCAAGACGACATTACGTTCATCTCTGGAATTGATTTGTGCTTTGATCTTGCTGGGGCACCCTAGTCAAGGAGGAGCTAAAGAAGAAAACTAAGCAGCTGGTGTGGCCAAGGTGTCACTTGGCCAAGAGGGGAGGTCAAGGGTCGTGGCACCACTCAGTTTAAGAGGGCTTTATTACTGATTGATGCGCTGGTCTCTCATGTGAAGCCGCCTCATCGACAGTGAGTGAGCCAATAGATCTGTTCCGTCCAAAGGAAGACAGCCCTGGTGGCTGTACCGTATTGTATTTGTCTTTGATTTGGGCCTTGATTCGGTGCGCTTCTCCTGTTTCCTGGCGCGTTCTGCGGGAGTAGTGTACGCCACGGAAATCAAGCCTTTCTGATGACTCGACGTGAAACAGCTTTTTGGTAGAACTTTCTGTCTCGACCCAAAGCTATCCAGGTCTCCATCGAAGGTGCGCCGCATGATAAATGAGATTCATTGCCAACTTTAGGGCACGCATGCACGCACAAAGTCAAGGTGCCTGCGGCTGCTCCGGACAGTTTTCTTAACGGCCTATCTTGAGGCTGTCCATCTCCCCATCTCTCATGTAAGGTACCAGATGGCAGACCATCCAGGGGCAACCAATCAGCCGTCTTTGGTGCCTGGGACAGCGGGAGTCCTCCTTGCCCTTTAGTAGCCAGAAGACAGTCTAGGTGGAGTGGAGTATGACTGGCGGTAAACGTGATTGGCGATGCGAAGGCCATGTTGTGAAAAAAAAAAAAAATTCTTTGGTGGAGGGGGTGGAGTTGTTCCGTTTCACGAAACAGGACTGCTTGCCAGTCACCGTCTTGCCGTCCAAATTGTCAGCGTAGCAGGACGGTGCCACATCACACACCTGCAGAGAAGACGGAATACATGGTCTGTGCCAAGCGAGGGGCGAAGAGAAGAAACAGAGATTTCCTCTCCCTGCTTCTCGTTGGCCTCTCACAGTCCTCTTTGAGGCTGTGTGAGCGGGTACTCCATCATGCTGTGATCATCAATGAAGGTGGTGCGCCAAACCTGCAAGAGCACGGTCATAGCTGACTCGGTGAGAAGGGACTGTCCACTGGCATGCGCTTTCTGAGATTCTTGGATAGCGCCTCTAACAGCCAGCTCCCAGCCATCGTAACCAAATGTCTCACCTTGGAGAATACGATGGACGGCGCTCACTCTACAGTCGACATTCCAGCTTTGTATGAGCCAGAGAGCTGTAGAATGTTCCATACAGGCATGACAATTGCACAGCCCTCTACAGAGAGGACCTGTGTCCCAGGCTGAACAGTGACATTCAATCGCGACACTGACACATTGAAAATCGTAAATTTCCATCGTCCGAACCTTGTATGGGAGCTAATAGCTGATGTGGTCGATACTGAGCTGCTGGGCTGTGGACAAATAGCTAGGCATACTGGTCAGGTTGACTTCCAAGACGTTGCTGGTGGCTCTTTGTTGTGCAGTAGTCTGCAGTTGCAAGAGAAATCTCCTCAGCTGCTGACCAAGATTTTCATGTTTCGTCTACAGTCAAAACTCCACCATGTCCGTGTCATCGGTCCTGTTTATTGTCCCGACAGAGCTGGTTGGCTGTGTCGGTCGATGAATGGAAATCTGTGAGGGTGGTGTGGGGTGGCAACGTTGCGATCTCCGGTTGGTTCACCAAGCAATATCCGGCCCATCAAGCAACCTGTGAATGAGCTCCACCGAGTCTGCATCCTTGCGACAGCCTGACTCTTTGGAAACGTTGGTATTGAGTCAACATGTAGCGCAGTGTGTACAGCACGTAGCATATCCGGTTGTACCTTGTCTCGTAATGAGCTCGGTACGTATTGACAAACACAGGCTTCTGTGTAATTGTGTAAAACTCAGGCGAAATACGTGGGTAGGTCTGCAAAAAGCAGGCTCATCTACACGCACAAAAAAAAGGCGTTAGGACGAAACACTTTGTATTTTGCTCTCGCCACAATTTGCCGACTTAGTGGCGACATTCCCCTTGTCACCACCTGCTCTGGTTTTCTGCCCGATGCGGCTCGAGAAGGAGAATAAGAAAAGGCCCTGGCGCTGAAACACCAACCGGTCCGCGTCAAAGACTTCTTCTACCAAGAATGCCTTCTTGGCCATTTTGACAAAGTTCATGTCTGCCCGTCTTCTCTTCTTGAAGCAAAAGTATACAATAGCCGAAGGGTTAAGCTCCAACAAGTCCTTGAGTGTCGCCATCAACAACGGGAATGCCGGTTCAAAATAAACGCATTCACCAGCCAAAATGACATCGGGCTTCTGCTCCAGTACAGCCGCAGGTAAAGGCTCGCCCCTAGAATTCAAATAGCCATCATTAGCCAATCATTCCATGTGCCCAGCCACTACATCCTGTGCATAGAGCCACGGGGTTCCGTTTGAGGATGCGGGATACTATCAAGGATATTGAGTAAACGTACCAGTTCAGTATCATGGCCTGGGCCTTAGTATCGAGCCCATTCAATTTGATATTGTGCTGCATCAATTCTAGCATTTGCAGTTGATCAGTCACTAACATCTGGCTCTGGAGCTCGCATTCAAGAGCAACGGCCAGTCCAACGAGGCCACCACCAGCGCCAAGTTCAAGTCTGGATTGAGGTTAGTCACGTTCACGAGTCTATATGCATACTATCCGTCTCATTGCCACAAAAACGGGAAAGGAACTGGGTGGCCCAGGTAGATATTCAACTGGATGAACTGTAGCGAGAAAGGAAAATGAGGGCAGAGAAACTGACATCCGTGCACTTTTGAGCCGGTCTCGATGATATCGCAGCATGTGCTTAGCCAGAAGCATGCCAGCTGGCCATGTTTGTCCACCGCAACCTGTTCTCACATCTTCAAGGAGCTGCAGCGGTTGCGACAGGAAGCCATCAAAATCGACATTCGTCGTTCCTCGAGCCTTCATACTGGGCAGTGGGGAGATATCCTCACTGATGTCGACCGGATCCATCTCCGGTGAACTGGGCGGGCTGCTCATTTCGGGCGTGTTTTCGTGGGAGGTTTTTTTTTTTTTTTTTTGGCGAGCTAGGCGTGGCAGCAATCAACGAGCCTGAGGCGGGAGCAACTCTGATGCTAGACGGCTGTATGGTCACCGAAACCCTAGGGCGCGGCAGGGCGGAAGGGATGGTGGTGACGAGGGATTAGTCCTGCGATGAAGGGAGTTGGGGATCAGGTTTGTGGTTGACGGCTTTGCCTCCACTGCTCCTTCTCGGCACAAGGCTTCTCGATGTAGCCCTTTCCAGACTAAACTTCACTGAGCAGACTTGGGAAAAGAGAAGGAACGTCGAAGCATTATGTCATCGGCCGCTCCCGGTCTTTGTGGCTTTTCCCATCTCAACCTTAATCTAACTTACATCTTTCAATCATAAAATACCTAGTCAAGATCCCTACCTACCTACCGTAGCTAGCAAGGCGACTTCTTTCCAGATTTCCAATATTGCCAAACTGGCCGCCAGCAACGATTTCATCGTCCCTTGTGGTCGCTGTTGGGCCCCGTTTCCCGGTAGCCTTCGCCCTTGTGTCCGACTAGCTTCTCTGGCCTAGGGCAATACTCAATTGGCTGGTTCCCTTCACGACACCAATGAAAGCGAGGAATGAAGATGGGAGGGAACCTCCAGAATGAATCACGGGACGGTGCGATATGGCGATAAGTGATAAGGGTTGTGGTCGCATCCGATAAAGCCAAGATCCCCGGGAAAGTCCCCATACGCAGGCGATACCGGCACCGCTCAAGGCCGCAGAAGCTGGAAAGACGTTGAGCTCCAGAATGCTCTGCCGTTCCGGACCAGTCAGTCCCTTGATTGAGTTGGGCATCGTTTCCGTCTAGTCCCCGAGACTGTCAGTCACTTTAATTGATGTGGCTCCGCCAAACCATTGACACCTGCCCTAGCGAGGCTGAATATTGGCGAATACCACGGGATCCCTTGGACGCTTCCATTGTCAAATGCCCCCTCCAACTCCCCTACCCCTCCAGTATTAGGCATGAAGCAGCTCCTTACCCCTCATGACTCAAAACGGTTTGCCTAGTCGACTGACTGGCATTCAGGATCTGATGTCTCACTTGATTTTTCAACTCCAATAATCCATCCCCAGACGACGCCTCAGGGCGGACCTCACCTTGGAATGCACTTGTGATGATGCCAGCCTCAAGCGAGCGCTCCTGCGCCCTCACCCGCCACACCTCCTCCGTCCATATCCTGAGGAGTCGCCTGTAACTCAGACAAATTGCCTCCGTCTGCTATGGGGATGACAACCTGGGGCCCAAATCTTGCCCTCTTCCCTTTTCGCTACTTAACAATGGCGCTGTAAGCCAATATCCTAGGAATGAAGGGCGTAGTATTCCTCGGCTTGAAGGTGGCCTTTCACCAGCCATCGAGATGTGACTGACGATATGCCTTCAAACATATCCGCCTAATAGTGTCTTCTCATCATCTGAAATTCTTTTCTCTCTTTCAATTCTTTTCCTTTTCATATACTACACCACTCTGCTGTGAATGGCGAAATAAGCCCATCTCAAATCTACACGACCAGCGCTCGACAGCGCGACATCGTGTCATGATCATGATGGCTCTTCCTTTTGCACTCCTTTTCTCTCTCCAACTCGTCCACCTAGCGGGTTGTGAGCCTACCATCAACTTCCCACTCAACTCTCAGCTACCGCCTGTTGCTCGAGTAGACAAGGCTTTCTCCTATACTCTGGCCCCTTCTACCTTCATCACCAACTCTGACTCGGACATCTCCTATTCTCTCGGCGAGGCTCCCAAATGGGTTTCTATTGACAAGAATGGCCGCTTGTACGGTACACCAACTGGCAAGGGCATTCCTTCTGGCGATGTTGTTGGCCAGACGGTTGAAATTGTTGCCAAGGACGGTTCCGGCTCGACTACTATGAACTCAACCCTTGTTATCTCAAGAAATGAGGGACCTTCTGTCAATATCCCCTTGGCAGACCAGATCAAAAACCTTGGCAGCTATTCGGCCCCTTCTTCCCTTCTGTTTTATCCATCTACCGACTTTTCCTTCTCTTTCGATCCCAACACGTTCGATCATCAACCCGACATGATCAACTTCTATGCCAGTTCCAACGATAGCAGCCCTCTTCCATCCTGGTTACAATTTGCTCCGGGCGGCCTGACATTCAGTGGCAGGACGCCTCCCATTGAGTCCTTGATTCAGCCTCCGCAAACTTTCGATTTCCAGCTGATCGCCTCTGATATTGTGGGTTTCTCGGCAGTATCCATTCCTTTCTCCATCACTGTCGGAAGCCACAAGCTCACCTCGGATCATCCAACCCTCGAGCTGAATGCGACGCGCGGGAAGATGCTCAGCTACAAGGGGCTAATGGACGAGATCAAATTAGACATGGCACCTGTCACAACTAGTGAGGTCAGAGTGTCAGCCAAGGATATGCCGGAATGGCTGTCTTTGGACAATCAAACCTGGAAGATTGAGGGAACTCCCAAAAAAAGGGAAGATCACTCAACTAATTTCACACTCAACTTCCACGATACCCACTCAGATGTCCTTGCAGTTGATGTCACTGTGAATGTTGCGACAGCTCTATTTCGATTAACAGTTGACGATATGGACATACCAGCTGGCGAGCCCGTCAATATTGACCTTGAGTCATATTTCTGGGATTCCAATGACGTTGAAGTTGATATGTCATTGAGTCCGCAAAAGGATTGGCTGAAGCTCGATGGTTTCAATATCACCGGAGAAGTTCCTTCATCGGCAACGGGCAAGCTAAAGATTTTGCTCTCGGCGTCATCCAAAAGCTCAAATTTGAAGGAGACTGAGGCTTTCAATGCCAAGATTCTGGCCGCTTCGGCGTCAAAAACGTCTACCTCTACGACGTCAACAGCCGACTCTAGCGAGTCGACGTCAACAGCTAATGAATCAAGTTCACATCGTGGACTCTCTACCAGTACAATTTTGCTTGCGACTATCTTGCCCATTCTTATCCTCGCTATTATCGTCACACTCGTTGTCTGTTGCATAGTTCGCCGTCGTCGAGCCCGACGAGGTTACCTATCGCATAAATTTCGCAACAAGATCTCAGGTCCAGTACTTGAGAGTCTACGCGTTAACGGCACAAACCCTACCATGGATAGAAATGGCATGTCAATGTCGCAAACAAGTCTGCATCGCCCACTGAGAAGCGATGACCCCGAATTAGAATCACTCAGCACCCCTATGTCATCACCACTTCGGGATGTATTGGTAACGCCAGAGGTACCTGCAGTATTCATGGTAGAGGATTCTAGTCAACAATTAGCACCAACAGCGAGCATGCCGGTAACCCGACCCACGACTGCAACCGATGGACGTCAGTCTTGGTACACAGTTGGTACGATGACTGCCACAGCCACTGCCCGGCGAAGCGAGGCATCGCTACGAAGCCATCGATCAGACACGACGTTTTCGCCATCAACTCAAGGACTCATACCACCCCCGGCCTTCCTAACGGAGACTGGAAGCTCCTTCCGGAGTGGACTGGAACTTGCGATCCCGTCCCTTGAGGAGTTACCCAGTATGAGACAAAATGAGTTAGGCACGATACGAGCCGAGCTCACACACACCCGGGATCAGTCCGAATTTTACTCCTCGGCTCCTGATAGTACACTAGAGTTCAACTCGTCACATCAATCCAGCCCCCGACTCCTGACAAGAGTCTTCAGCAAAAAGAGTTCAGTAATCAGCACGGGTAAGCGCCCGGTTACCTCAGATGGTGTCAGACTTCTCGCAGAGAAGGAGGAGATGGAGCCCATCATGAGACAGCCAAATCCGGCGCGAATGTCGGATGGACATTGGCTCAAGCGACGACAAAGTAGCCGAGGCCCATGGTACGATACGCAGTCCAGTTTCGCAAGAAGTATCCCGACAGAGCCATCGTTCGGGTCGACAGAGAATTGGAGAGTGATCAAGGCTGGGCGCAACGTGCGACGCGGACGCGGCAGCCTTTCGTACCGAGAGCTTGTCGAGGAAGCGCCGTTCTATCCCGCAAGGCCCAGTACGGCGATGAGCGGGCGGGCGGGACAAAGAGCCAGTACTCCTGAGCTCATGTCACCAAGCAGATGGGGCGATAGCAAAACCAGTGTCCGGGGATCCGTGACATCGCATCGGGAGCTGTTAGCCAAGTCTCTTAGCCGACTGTCGCGATTGAGTGTAGAGATGGCGACTCGGCCAGGAAGCTTGTCTTCCAAGCTGGCGGATGTGCCGTCGGCAACTTGGAAGAGGGAACTGTCTCCGATGAAGTCGGAGGCGGGGAGTTTCAAAGCTTTTCTATAAAGAGAGGGTTACAACAAAAGGGTTACAACAAAAGAAAATGGTTGAATGTTGAAAAAGCCGAAGCTTCTCTCCGGGGCTTCAGGCATGATGTTTTGATGGGATGAACGATTAGAATGGGACTATTCTTGTACATTTATGATGACCAGTTACGATACCAGATGCATCACTGAGCAGGTTTTTGTTTCGTTTAGATGGTTACTTTACTAATTGTTTGCTTCGATAAAGGCGCAGATAGAGATCGGAAGGCTGGTTGATATTTGGCATTGGGATAGCAACGACTTTACCTTGGGTACCTAGCAATTGATGACTCACGTTTTTACTTGAAGCAACTTGAGAACACAGAATACTTTTGTTTACAGATTCCTAGAGACCTAGGGTTAGGAAACTTATAGGTGAATGGGAACGTAATAAGTAATAAGGCGTTGTTTGTGTTGCCCTGGGGGCCACACATTGTGTAATGCCAACGAGGTGATGCTGCTAGGGAGTGAGTAACAATATGACTTGGAGATGGGATGAGGGAGCTATAAACCTGTTGAATCACGGAGGGTTTGGTCCGTTTACAATACTTTGGTCTGTGTTGCCGCCGGAGAAGCGTACTGCAACATGCCTTAGAAGTCTCAGACATGCATGCTTGGTGCGGGTTTGAGGGGTTCCTCTTGTAGACAGCATGGTGTTGTTTACAGATGTATTCAACAAATCAGTTATTTGGTCCTTGCTTACACAACACGGCGTGAATCTGCCGTAGGAGATATTCCCAAACAGTAATTGAGTGTTGTGTGCCGACTGGCCGATGGTGCATCATACCCGTCCAGCGGCTGATACCCATATTCTGAGGCCAGCCCTTGCACGTGCGCATGAGATCCTCGAGGTGAAGGAAGACAGGCTGGCAAAGCAGGGGACCTTAAGGCAGGCACGCGACCAGGCGAAGATGGATCCGGCATTGGCCGTAATTAATTGATGAAGTGCCCGACGAGTATGCGAAGAAGTTATGCTTCTATAGGTGGTTTATTTGTGGCCGAGGGGGTTTCTTTTTCATTCTTTTTTTTTTTTTCCCTCTTCCTCTTCTTTCCGATGCACACATAGCGACTTGATAAGAGGGTACCAGCTAAAACCCAAGAGACAGGCCACGAGGACTGTAGAACCTGATGTTCTCGGCATGGCGTCCTATGAGTGGCTGTTGATGACCTGGATGACCTAGATGACCAACATGGCCAGGCAAATTTTCACGACTACTCCATAATATATGCAGGATAGATCCAGGCCTGATCAGAACGCAAAAGGAAAGATTATGCGCGTGGCCCATCAATGATGCAATTTTTTTACTCCGACTTTGGTCCCTGGAAAATATTGATAGTTTGAATAGATACCTAAGATACGATGCCTTGATTCCTACTCGTATCTGCCCAAGGTACCTACATAACCTACCTCCCTATAGACAGGTGAAATATGTACTGAATGAACCCTGTATTTTGGTTCTTGGTATTCTTGCTTATCGCGGCCTTGGCCCTTTTTCTTGTCTCTCTGCCGTGGACCATAGCCCATGTAACTTGGGCACCTGGCGAAGACTTGAGGGTGGGGGGTTCAGAGGCAGCCAGAGACTCAACGCTGATTGGAAACGAACCCCCTCTAAAAAAAAAAAAAAAAAAAAAATCTGAGTGGTGCGATGCAGTGGCCTTGGCCCGGCGGTTATTTTAGTGAGTTTTTGGAACGGTCGATGCTGGTTGAAATGGGCTGCAGCTTGTGAGTTGTGTCAAAATTAGCCCTTCAAGGGTTGCTTGGGACGAGACTTTCAGTCACTGCTGCGGAGCTGAAGAAAAATATGCTAAACGCTTGTCCTGGCTGATCCCCGCAAACATATCAGCTTAGTTTCCATGGGTGATGATGACATTGTTTTTCTTGCCCGTGTCAGTTTTTGCTGCCTCTATGTTTTTTTTCTTTTTTCTCATCGTTTTTTATTCCATCTTGACTCGTTTGTTTTACTTTGACTTTTAAATAATTTTCAAATAAAAGGCAAAGGCATCTAGTATTTAAGTAGGCATCTAACCTAGAGTGGGAGGTACACCAAACGAAGCTAACTGTCAGCCCAGCTGCTCAGGTACCTCACTAAAGGTACCTACCTACTGTACTTTACTATGACTCTATTACCCTGCCCTGTCAAACCTGTCCTCCACTGCCTTTGGAACCTACTGTAGTTGCCTACCTAGGTAGATCCCTTACGTGACGGAGGACCTTGCCCCGAGAAAATAAGGAAGAAACTGGGCTGTGATTGGTGCAGCTCTTCATCTCATCTCAACTGCCAGGCCTCATCTACTCACTCACCACCTTACTATACTTACCGTATTAAGTACCTATTCCACAGGCCACAGGTTCTAGGCTTACAGGTTCCTTGATTCCAGGATTCCAGGCTTCCAGGCGTCTAGGCTTCCAAGCGTGCGTGCACACACTCCCGCAGAGCCTTGTCCATCCGCCCACCATCCACCATCAACTATCCACCATCCAATTCCCCCCTCCCCCTCCCCCTCCAGGTCTCCTCCCCTCCACCTTGGCCAATTTGCATCCAATTTGCATCGTGGCTTTTGACCATCCAAACACTTCTGTTGTGTGCTGCACATTTGTAAAAATCTCTTCAACCTCGATCCTCCGCTTTCTCTCCAAAAACCACTCTTCTTCTCTTCTCCAGATCCCTATTGCCCTCCCTCTCCCATCTCCCCTCCCCCCACCCTCCGACTCCTCCGACTCCTCCGACCCGTAATCCCGCCAGCCCCTCCACCCCCGGTGCACGCAACCACAAGCACAAGCACAAGCCTAAGCCCAGGGCTACTTTGTCCCGCTTCCCTTTCCTAGCAACCAACCTTTCTTTATCACTCGACTTCCTCGACAACCCTCGACAACGAAACGGTAGCAGCGCTGCGGACCGACCCATTACCGACCTGCAACCATGGGCCAAACACTCTCAGAGCCCGTTGTCGAAAAGGTGCGTTGAGGTGCCTTTTGCCTGCTTTTTCTCGTCTTGTCCGTGTGTCGTCTCCGCGATCTTTGTCTCGTGCTGTTTTTCATCGCCTTCGAGGGGTATCGCCCGTTCGCGAGCCCCTCTCTCCACGCTTTTCACCAAACCTCCACAACCACAACTACACGCGCCGAGCTCCAAGCACACACATATGTCGATCGACTCCTTCTTATTGCGCAAATTTATATTCTTGCCCTGCAAGGATCTGTCTTCGTGCTCTCGCTCTTGGTGCGCGTATTCCACCAAGTCCGCCGATTCTGCCCTACTACCTCTTCACTACGCCTGTGGCCGCTTCTCGCCCAACTTCCCCGCTCTCAAACCTCGCGCTCGCTGATCTCCTCCCCCCCCAATCAACCAACCCGATGCTTCCGCCAGAAAAAAAAAATTGCTCTCGTCGTTCAATCGTTCAAATAAGCTGACACCTTGATCTCCCTCCTTCTAGACATCGGAAAAGGGTGAGGATGAGCGACTCATCTACGGTGTGTCTGCCATGCAGGGCTGGCGCATTAGCATGGAAGATGCACACACAAATGTCCTCGATCTCGACCCCACCAAGACTCATCCCGAAAAGCTGAGCTTCTTTGGCGTCTTCGATGGCCATGGCGGCGACAAAGTCGCATTATTTGCAGGGGAAAATATCCACAACATTATTTTCAAGCAGGACAGCTTCAAGGCCCGCGATTACGCCCAGGGTCTCAAGGACGGATTCCTAGCAACTGACCGTGCCATTCTCAACGGTATGCGCAAAACTTACCAACCAGCTCCGGCCCCGACCCTCACCTGATCATCATTTCCCCCACCCATTCCCCAAATTTGGATCCGAACATCTCTACTGCTGCCTATACTTTTGTGATCCAGTGGCACTGACTGTATTTCCTCTCCTTGGGAGTAAAACAGATCCCAAGTACGAAGAGGAAGTTTCGGGTTGTACTGCCTGCGTCAGCCTGATTGCTGGTAATAAGATCTATCTCGTTAGTATCCCTTCTTCTCTCCTCCCCCACGTTCGCCCCACCATCCGGTAGAGGGCTCTTCGGTACCCAATGGTGCTAACTACAAACATCAAGGCCAATGCTGGCGACTCAAGAGGTGTGGTAGGAATTAAGGGCAGGGCCAAGCCTCTGTCTCAGGATCACAAGCCTACACTCGAAAGTCGGTGCAATTCCCAGCCATTGAAGGGCTAAACTCCCTCGACGGCCTTGTTCCCAATACTGACCAAGGCCTTTTCTGCGCCTCTTAGACGAGAAGAACCGAATCACAGCCGCCGGTGGCTTTGTCGACTTTGGTCGAGTGAACGGTAACCTTGCCCTATCGCGCGCCATTGGTGATTTCGAGTTCAAGAAGAGTGCCGAGCTTTCCCCCGAGAATCAGATCGTGACCGCTTACCCCGATGTCGAGCAACACGACCTCACCGATGAGGATGAGTTTCTGGTTCTTGCTTGCGACGGTAAGTCGATTTAAAAAAACTTGTTTGTTGTAACTTTGGAAGCGCAGTACTCATTGGAGCAGGTATCTGGGATTGCCAGTCTTCCCAAGCTGTCGTCGAGTTTGTCCGACGTGGCATTGCCGCTAAGCAGGAGCTCGACAAGATCTGTGAGAACATGATGGACAACTGCCTTGCGTCCAACTCGGAAACGGGTGGCGTTGGCTGCGACAACATGACCATGTCCATCATCGGCTTCCTTAACGGCAGGACGAAGGAAGAATGGTACGAAGAGATTGCCCGCCGGGTCGCCAATGGAGACGGGCCTTGTGCTCCCCCCGAATATGGTACGAATCCTCCTAGCACTTTTGTTGATAAGCGAACCGCTTCGGCTCCAGGACCTCGTCCCTTGTGCTGAGATGCAATCATTCCACCCCATCATAACCACTATCTTGCTTTGCCAAAAAAAAAAAAAAAAGAGAGAACAAAAACCAACGTCCGGGCTAACCTTGTCCTCCCGATGCAGCCGAATTCCGTGGTCCTGGAGTCCACCACAACTTTGAAGATAGCGATAGCGGCTACGAGATGGATGCGGAGAACAAGGGCCGGAGCTTCGGCGTTGGTGGGTACCGCGGCCGGATCATTTTCCTCGGCGATGGCACTGAGGTTCTTACGGATTCAGATGATACCGAAATGTTCGACAACGCCGACGAGGACAAGGATCTTGAGAGCCAGGTCTCCAAGACAACGACGACGTCCACCGATGCCCCCGCCCCCACCGAGTCGAAACCCGAACCCGCGAAGGAATCGAAGTCAGAGGAGAAGAAAGACACAGCTACTTAGGTGACTGAGAAGGGATTAGGGTGGGCGCCTCCTGTTGCAGAAGACTTTAGTCCGTATTGAAACGTCTTTGAACCTGCTTGCCGTTTGTTTTTCTTCTCCAAAGACCCCAACAAGAAGCAAAGCTAGATGGGATGGAAAGAAGGGAGTTCTTTCTCTGGAAAGGAGTGGATGTTATATATTCTTCATGTTAGGTCTTCCCGTCACATCATCAAGGCAAGTTCGGTGGGATTATTCATGTCAAGTTAGGGAATATCCGAGAGTACGTTACACCTAGCCCTCACCAGCAATGGGACGGGTTGTGTGAGAGGAAATCAACCAGAGGAGACGGGAAGAAGAGAACAGAGTGAGAGGAGGAGATGCAAAGAGAGGAGGACAGAAAGAGAGCGAGAGAGAGAGAGAGAAACCTCCTTTATATTTTTTTCCACATTGGGTTCCCTATCCTATCTTGCCACTACAACTCGCGGCCCTTTGAAGGCCTATTCGAGTTTCATTCATGTGTTTTTTTTCTTCCTCTTTTGTTTGGCTTATTTCTTAACCCCTCTCAAACGCCAACCATGTGTCCCATTTATACCCCCCATGTTTTTTGCCTCATTTACAGATGTCCTCAATTTCTCACGCTGTTTTCCGCTCGGTGCCCCTTGAACTTGCAACTACTTTCTTCGCTAGAAGCACAGGAGAAGGGGAGGTTGGGTTGGGTTGAAACATTGCCTTAGAGTAAGGAATGGGAGGCGGGAAAGATGCCTGGTTAGGGTGGTCTGGAACATGACGTCAATTGCCCCTTCGAATTTCCTCCCCCCCACCTTGTGATTGAGACAGATCGCTGCATAGAGGGGAAATGGTTATTCCACTGGCTTCAAGTTTGTACCAGTTGTTTTTTTGTGTTGGGGAAAGGAAGTCGGCGGTGCAATCATTTCCACTTCTGATCAAATGCCTACAAGAATCCTTAGTTCTGTCTGCTTCTTCTTTTTGTTTTGCTGGCTCACCGTCTACATACATACATACATACAAACATACATATATATACATATATACACATACCGCGCTGTCCCTTCTTTGCGAAGAGTAGTATTTTGTTCATAACTTCGTTTCCAACCGGTACCTTTTTCATATTCTAAACAGATTTTGATTTTTCCTGTCCCGAGGTAGAGAAATTTCTTAATATTACATGCCTTGGTTAAGTATCAAGGGTCCCAAGGAGGGGGAGGATGACGCAGGATGCATGATGCGTCTGAGGTGAGACGACGGGTTTGATGACTTTAGTGATGGTATATGCTTGATAATATGATGGCAGAGGACGTAATAGTATTACAGTGTGTAATGGGTCGTGAGACTCATCTTTGCTTGGTGTACGATTGAGGCGGATGGGCAACCTCAGCCGCTGGGTGAATCTTTTGTTTCACTCAATACATCACCAAACATCTGCTGTCTCAGGTTTTGTGTAGTTGACTCCTCACAAGTCGAAGTCGTTGGGTGGGATTGAGCGTCAGAGGATGTCTCCTCTTCTCGTGACGGTTCTTGGACCACAGGCTCATCCATTTTCTGTGCCTGTTCCTGAAGCATGAGGCTCGGTTCGAATCGGCGCGTCAGTCGCACATGGGTTGTTCCCGGCACACCGTCGAGGCGACGAATCTTGATTGCAATTTCCTGCATCTGGAAACGCTTCTGAGCGGCATCCTCGTTGGAACTTGCGTTCCGATTGTGCCGATGGAAGGCCATATCATTGGTCTGATAGGCAACAGTCAGGGCGTAAGCGAGGGGTTTGACGGGGCCGAAGCCGTCCCATTTGTCCAGAATGGCACGCTCAATGTGGGACATGACCTGTCTTGGCCTCGCGATCTTGTTGTTCTGGATATCGGAGACGACGTCATTCGGGAAGATGTTGGGCTGGCATTCAGGAGTCTGCCAGAACTCGTCAGGATGGATGCGGAGGAGGATCTGGCTGAGCAGTTCACGAGACGCCTTCTTCAGCTTGCGGTTGAGAACACCGTAGAAGTATATAGTGCCCAGAGCATGCGGTGCTCGTGTCTTGATTGCGAGGGCGATGAGAGAGGCGTATGAGTCTGCATCTGGCTCGCATTGAGCCTGCTTGAACAGAGACATGGTCCACAGCGCTGTTTTCCAGTCTCTTCTCGCTGCAGCATGTCGGAGAAATATATTGATGGTATCGATGTCTAGCTGGAGTCCAGCTTCTGCTTGGATATCAATAAGTCGTTTGCAGTCTTCGACACGCGGATCCTCGTCTCGATGAAAGCGGAGGAGCTCAGTAATGATGCCATTTATTGCCCCAGTAGAAAGCCAGTCCTTGCCATATCGTTCCTTCTGGTCGGCCAGAAACCCATCCAAAGTCTTTCCTGCTCTGAGAGCCGCGTAAGCATCGACAGGCGCCATAATATCAGCGATGCCTCGGCGTGTAGCGGCATACTGAAGCATTCCGAGTTCATACATGGCCACGACAATCTGTTTCCTCTCGCTCTCTCCTTTGATAAGTCTCAGGAAGAGGAGCCATGTTGTGACATTCGGTTGGAAGTAGCTCGCCTCCATCTTGCGAAGGAAAGAATAGAAGAACGCAGGATCTCTCTTATCCACGTATCCCTGAAGCATTATGTTAAAGGTGTCAGTATCCACGGGAATGCCTAGCTTCTCGCCCAACCGAAAGAGTTTGTTCGCTCTAGCTTGATGACCACCTTTCGAAGCCATGAGCGAAAGGGCCATCTTCAAAACGGGAGCTGTGATGAATTGTTGGGCCTCTGGGTCTTCGAATGCACTGACGATGAGACTGATACGAATGCCTTCTGTGTCAATATATCTTCCGTTTTCCCGCCGCTCTCCATAGAGCTTTATGGCCAAGTGTGCAGGCACTCTACCATAACAAAGCGTGGCGATGTACGTTTCGAAATTCTCTCGTGTCCATTTCTGCGGCTTGGGTGTCTCTTCATACGGCCTCTCGATGTTAAATGGCTCATATTCCTTATGCAACCAAATGCTCTCCTTGTGATCTTCTGTTGATGAGGAGCCGTTACTGGGCTCAACTTCGATAGCAGGCCATAACTGTTTTGTCTTGTAGTCCGATGCAGACACGTTCCCCAGCTCATATACCTGGGCTTCCTTACAGTACCGAACAATGTCTTCGATCGCTTTTGAAAGAGTGACATTTTTTCCACGAAGAATAATGGAAGACGGATCCTTGTCTGGAGAAGCCCGTAGCCTCTGCAAAACGCCAGTGACCGAGTCCACATATGCAAGCTTTGAATTCATGACCCCGACGGTCAACGTCTTGGGAAGGACGATTCTCACCGCAGACATCTCGGGTCGCTCGCTCTCCTTTGGTGTCGTGCGTCGCAAGAGTTCCAAGGAATCTTTCCAGTTGGCCGGTTTCTTGTAGAACTGGTTCCAGATGATGGCATGCCCGACCTGGCGTATCACATCTTGCTGGTGCTCCTGAAAGGTTGCATTTGTACCAAAATCGGTCGGGTACTTTCGAGGCTTCCCAGTCACAGGGTAGTGGGCCTTTCTTTCATGCTCGTCGACAAGAGCCGCTTTGATCCTATAAGCCTTCCTGAGTGCCTTGCTCTTCCGGTTAGGGGCTTGTTCTTGTTTCTCGTATCCCCTCAATGATTCTCCTGTGCGACTGGCCGTTTGGAGATGCGGGTTCTTATTATTCGAAGTGGCTGTCGGGGGACTCGATCGAACAGTAGAGTTGAGTGGCATTGCGGCCCGTGTTGAAGTCGATTCACAGCGGAGGATTGGGTAGCATAGAGTCGGGATTCTGGGTATCATGGTCCTGGAAATTGGGCAAGACCATGCAATGGCAGGGCACCGAGCCCGAGCCCTCCATATTGACTTGATTCCCTGGGACATTGGTCATAAGCCAGTCATTGTTGTGTCGGGTCGTTCATGTAGATGGAGCTCGAGTCTGTTTTAGTCGCGAAGCGGAAAAAAAGATAGCCGCAAGCGCTAGCGAAGAGTTATTGAGCTTGAGGAGCCGCGCGAAATCGGCAACGTCACGTGCCTACATTATGGGCGAGTGTATCAGTCTCAACCACGAGAAGAACGGTAAAGGTTGCGTATTTACATGTTTGTCCACAAATAAATTGATATCGGAGATTGGCATAGCATTCTGTATAAATACGGCATGCTATGCAGCCCACAGTGATATAAAAGGCAACAGCGAATGAGTAAAATCAAATACCATGAAAGAGGAAACTCCCAGAACCTCGCATGCTCGCCTACATGTCCAGATTCGCCATTCTCTGATATCAAAAGTGCCCGGAAATTCAAACCCATTCCAACAACCATTGCCTCGATCTAACTCCGGAGCCCGAATACTCATATGAAAAGGCGTCCAAAATGCAGAAGACCATATCCCACACTATCTCCAGGCATCGTCTTCCTTTGGATGTGCTCCTCCGCTCTGGTCTAATCCTCGCCATTTGTCGGTCCACCCCTTTTCGGGGTTTACCGCATGCTTGGTCTCCCCATTCTCGGCCATTTGCTTGACGTCGCTCCAGTACGCCAGCTTACGAACCTCCTCGTCAGCATGCTTAACTGCGTCCTTAATCGCTTCGTGGCGGGCCTTGAGTTCAGGAGTGTCGTTCTTTCTCAACTTTTCTGTAGTCTCATCATGTATTTGCATCAGACGACTGAGCAGTATCCGGCGGGAAGCCTGAAAAACAAATATAGACATGATCTCGTGCATCTCGTCTTGTAATTGCGAGAGATCCAATGCATGGTCCAGGTAATTCTCTACTGCTTCGAGTTTCTCTCGATCTATCCTTGCGTGGCGGAGGATTTGCATCAAGTTTTCAATATTCTCAATATCAGGCATCTCACCGTCTTCCAGTACTGATGTCTGGCTCCAGCTCCTTCTGCTAACGTGCTGCTCAATGTTGACACTTTCTCGAGAGTGGTGCAGTCGATCCGCAGCAGGGCGCACCAAGAAGTAGTCGGAACTCAGCATATGTGGATCGACCGAAATATCTTCTTCCTTCTTCGTGACTCTTTTTCGCGTCCAGGCTCGCCTTCTGACAAATGAGTTCCACCATCTGGCACGATGCCATGAGCAGCACTTTGAAAATGCGAAGGCGTACTCCCAGCCACCCTCATCCACACCGTCTTGCATATTGATGCGCCAGTCGGGCCAGGCCCATTCCCAAGACGGGTCAGGGACTTGTGCATTGTGAATATTTGTCGGGGATGCGTTGTGGTAGGTATTGGCTATTGACGGAATGATCAGCACTTCTAGAAGAACCGCATTTGAGCTGGAACATTTCTCAACTTACTCCAGGCGGGCGGATCAAGGCCACCCAAGGCCTGACCTGAGAAAAGAGCGATCCCACAGAGAAATCCACCCCGTTCATTCTCATAGAGAATATCAATGGCCGACTCTCGTCTTCTACGGCTCCTACTTCGTCTAATTTGAGAGAGGTCTGCTTGCGAGATGTGGGGAGTGGTATCTAAACCAGATGTTAGGCGTGTGAGGTCAGAGTCATAGGGATGAGCTTGGAGGGGCATACGTTGAATCTCGGCCGTAGGCCTCGGTTCGGGGGCAGGTTGGTCTTGGTTCTGCGTTTGAGGATTTACATGCCCAGTGTTGCGCCCGTCATCTTCTTCCTGGGTATCGTCTGGTTTCGGGGGTTGACTAGATGGGACATGGTCCTCTTGCTGACTGTTCTCGGGCAGGTCTAACAATCGTGAAGTCGTATTTGTTCTAGAAATCTCGAGCGGCTCTGGGGTCTCGGCTGTGGGAGGCGTTCTGGCGGCATCATGATCGACGAGACTGATCTCGTGATCGTAATCGGTAGGTTTGAGCCCCGTGGCTCGACGAGAGCTCGCGACTCTGAACATGGCGATGGACGACCCCTCGGAGGGAAGGTGGCGCCTGAAGAAGCGCCAGCTATTTCAAATTCAGCTCTCCATCCACGCCAGTACGAAGAATTATGTACGACGCGGGCCACGCTTCACGAACTCCAAAGGAGCGTCATCAAGAGGCAGTCCAGAGCATGTGGGCGTCGCGAGGCAGTGGATACGAAGCTCGATCGACTCGTTTTGTGTTTTTTTTCCGGGGGGTTTTTTTTTTTTTTTGTTTTCCGAATAACGTGGCTGTGGCAGCAGAGCCCAAAGTGCTTAGATATATGGGTAACTGCGCCAACAAGGGGGAAATGGCAATAAAAAGAGTTCCAATTAAGCAAAACGACGGGGTTCGAGAATTATTAGGCAAGATGAAAGACGACATGTAAAAGAAGCAAGACGAGCAGGGTTGAGGATGTGAGACACCGGCGCCAGAACAAAGGCAGCTACCTAAAAGCTACTTGGTCGCCGAGGCACCTGGGGGCCTCTCAGGGCACATAAGTGCTGAGTGAGCGGTATAAGCAAGTACCGAACTGACTTTAATTTATCGAAAGAATACCCGGTTCACAGGAGGGATCCACCGGTAGATCTTGCTTGACACTCTAGTCTGTAGGCTGGATAGTGACTACTACTACATAGTACACCTGCGTAGGTACCTAGCTAACGATGGCCTATGACCGAGAGACGAAGGGCCACTTACGTGAATGCAGTGGGACAATTCAGTCAAGCTTCAGGCCTACCTGCAGTGTGGTAGCACTGGTTTACCATAGTAGCAGGATGTCCATGGAGGCAAGGAGGCAAAAGATGCAGTCAAGAGTCGAGGAGGAGGCCCACTGAAATCAAGATCAGTCAATGATGTAATGCCCTGTTCCCGGCTTGATGCGACCGGACAGTGGAGACTCCAAGCCACAGGGGATCAAGAATGAAGTTTCAGCCTTCAGCCGCTAATTATAAGGTGCTCAGGCAGAGGCTGGAATCGAGAGCATAATTGATAGGAGTAGCACATGCGATGGCTGAGGGGCATTGCTCCCTGTGATTTTGGAACAAGAATAAGGTACCTACAAAAATAAAATAATCACGGTAGTGGTCTCCAGATGGCAACAAGACACAACAAGACACTCCGTCTCTGCTCAAGTCAGGTTAGGCTACACTAAATTGAGGCTAGCATCTGACTTCCAGACTTACAGGCTCAGCGGGTTCCCTTGGCTCCAAGGGAAGGGTCCATGGCGCCAGAGCTCGCATGACAAGGGCCTGCAAATGGCAATGAATGAACAACTGACCAACTTAGGTGCTCTACTGGGCTGGGGGTTTTCGTACAGGAGGTGAGGCACCTACCTACCTACCTACCTACACCATCCTCGTTTGACTGCCCCATACTGTGCAAGTCCGACAAAGACGTCTGCCCTTTGCTGGGGCATAACGATGACAATAGAGGAGCTACTAGCTAAAGGCTCCCACCGGGACGAGGTCAAGAAGGCCAAGACGGCCAAGCAGACCAAGGAGGTCCCACCCCGTCGGGGCTGCACTACGTCATGCATTTTTAGCAGCATCATCACCATCATCATGACACCGAATTCCCAAAGGTAACGGTCAGCGCCATCCATTGCGACTGTGCTGTACCTTAGTTATTGCTTGGATGCACGAAGACAAAAACAAGGGAAAACAACCCCAGCCTATTGGATGCGGCCCCGTGCCTCCGTGCCTCCGTGCCTCCATGCCTCCTCACTTTCCTCCCTCTTGTGCTCATTCCGGAAATCATATGTCACTTCCAAGTACCTGTAAAGGCATGCTCAAAGTAAACAACATGTATCACGAGACGCCGACCTAACCCCCTCAGTACAACGCAACGCAACCCATACATCAGGATAAATACCTGCTGGGCACTCTTCCTAGTCCCCTCTGAGACTCCGTGTCGTTACATTCGAAAAGATTCACTTGGTCTTTCCACCCAAGCAGCGAATTCCTCAAATCTGCTCACTACAGAAATTAAAGTGCCTATAACCATCTCCCACACCTTCGCACTTCGAACCTCCCCCCTCTCCATCACCATGTCTCGATCTCGTCTCCCTCTCATCCTCGGTGTCGGCGCTGCCACAGGTGTCGGTTACTACTTATATCAGGCCGGTGGCGACAGAAAGGCTGCCGAAGCCAAGTTTGAAAGTGAGCTCCCCCCTTGTACCCTTGGCAGGATTCGCGGCCTTCACGTCTTGTGAGAGGGTACTCATGACTGACACGACATCTTTTTTCTATCTCAGGCGACGCCCACCGAGCTGCCGTTAACGGCAAGAGCCATCTCCCCGGTGCGCGCAAGACCGATTTCGAGAACGACCTCAAGAGCTTCGCTCAAAATGCTGGTGCCAAAGTTGATGAAGCGGTACGCGTTTCCTACCCTCTGCGACTCGTTCACAATACATCCCCAGACGATCTCGAGTCACTCCTCCGGTCAACGTACAGCATTTACTAACACCCATTTCCTCTGCAGATCGCCGAGGCTGATAAGCAGGCTTCGATAACAAGGAGCACCATTGAGTCCTACGCCAAGGACACAAAAGCTGAAGCTCTCAAAGCCGTCGACAAGTTCGATCACAAGGTCGAGGACGGCGCTGCAAAGGCCAAGGGCGGCATTATGAGCTGGTTTGGTGGTGGCAAGTAAAATCAACTCTTGAAGTTATGCAGCTATTCGTGGATACCCGATGGAAAGAAACATTTGTTTCTTGGAGCGCCCAGATTGATATACTGAAGTGCTCTCGCTATGTACAACAAGGAGAACTAATTAATCAAGCTTGTGTCTAATGACGTGAGATTGCTTTCACAATGAACACGGTCGCTTTCCTAGGACTATGCTTCTCTCTACAGTAGTGATCGAATTCCATGTCTGTCTCAGCGGCTCTGCAAACAACTCCTCCGGCCCAAATAGAAGACCTTGTGAAGTGCGTAGATACGAAGATGGAGAGATAGAATACCTTGATCTATAGTGTTGTTTATATTCCATACATATCTAAGTCCAAATTAGAGAAGGAACAAAAAAAGAAGAACTTCGAATTCTCTTTAACTCCTTGTTGTAATCCCAGTCCCGGCCCCTCCATAACAGTATACAAAGTTGTCTTTCTTCCACTGAACGTAATACACATCTATCCTGATATAGAATTATTCTAGCTCTGCTGCAACCAGTTTCAAAATCTCCTCGCAGCCCTTCCTAGCGTTCTCGGGCTTCTTGGCCGCGCCTTGCCACACCTCGCCGTGCCGTGGCTCGTTGAGCACGCACTTGGTCACCACGTCGGCACGTTTCTCTTCCGTGCCATGCTGTAGCAGGAACTTGTAGTACCACGCCCAGCAGTCACCGTTGTCACTGTCAAGCACGAGCGCCTTCTCGAACCAGTTCTGCGCCTTGTCCAGCTTGCGGTCGGCCCAGAAAATGCGTGCGACGGCTGTGAATAGCCCAGGGTCGTTGTCGACCTTCTTGATGGCCTCCAAACTGCGAGGCTTTCGCTGTGTCCGCGGCTCCAGGTGCCAAATTTGTTCTACCCACAGAAGGCCGCTCTTGGGTACCTCCTGTTGCGCCTTCGCCATCATCGACTTGGCCTGAGCCAAGTTACCGGACCGGCGCTCAAGTCGCACCGACTCGCACCAGATCTGGGGGTCCTTGGGCACTGCTAGACGAGCACGATCCAAGACAGAGCGGGCTTTGACAATGAGGCCCAGCTTCTCCTCCAACCGGGCATACAGCAGCCACAGGGGCACTGACTTGGGAACAGCCTTGACACCTGTGCCGAAAGCTTCTCTTGCCTGGTTGACCTTACCCATATCCTCGTATATTTGTCCCTTGAGCATCCACAACTTTGCCGTGGCGGGGAAGAGCTGTAGAGCCTGCAGTGTCAGGTCGAGGGCGGCCTCAGTGTTACCGAGGACTCTCTCAAACACAACACTCTTCATCCAGACGCGGTCTGTTGGCGCCTGCTCACGGGCAATCTCCAAGAGCTTCCGAGCCTGGTCCTCGTTTCCGTTCTCCGACTCCAGCTTGACAGCCGCCAGCCAAATATCTTCATTGTTGGGGTTCTGGTTAAAGGCACGCTTGAGCACCAGTCGAGCGTTGTCGACCTCGCCAGCCTGCCATTTCTCCTTGGCCAGCATCATCCACAAGTCTTCGCTCTTGGGGCATGCCTCGACCGCCTTCTCCAGCACCTGCCAGAGAGTCTCCTTGCTTCCATGGTTTCTCTCCAAATCAGCAGCTGCCATCCACATTGTCCGGCTGTTGACGAAGACTCGAAGAGCATACGCGTAGATTGCCCTTGCAGTTTCATATCTACCTCTGTTAATGCTTGATTTGGCATCCTCCATCCAGGTATCTTTGCGATCGTCATCCTCGTCGAGACTCCATCCAAGAGTCTCGCGGATAATATTCTCACAAGTGATGACGGCGCCCTCCTCCTCGCAGCGTTCAGCTTCTGCAATCCACTCCTCTCTCTTGGGCATGGCAGATTCTTTGGCCAGGACTTGAACGGCTCGTTTCATGACATTGACCTTGTTTCCCTGTCCAAGCTGTTCCTGCAGTCGCGCTGCTGCAATCCAGATTTCGTATGATGTCGGCACAGCCTTTCGCGCCTTGTTTAGCACCTTCTGTGCATTCTCAGGCGTCTCCAACCGTGCGAGGGCCAGCCACAGGTCAACGGAGAGAGGGATGAGTTCTGTGGCTTTGGCCAAAAGGAGCTTTGCGTCATCGGGGCTCTCCTCTAGGTTTACGGCCTCCTTCCACAGGGCTTCAGATTCAGGAATGTGATCGAGGGCTTGTCGAATAACGCGCTTTTTGTTGTTGGGCAGCGTCTCGAGTCTCATGGCTTCCACCCAGAGCCTAACTGATCCGTTGTTGGCCTCGATGGCTCGTCTCGCAATTACTTTCGCGTTTTGGGATTGATGGTTCAGTCGAATATTTTCTAACCAGGCATCCTCACTCTTTGGACATCTCGCACAGCCCTGGTCAATAGTCTTCCGTGCCGACACGATTTTGCCAGCCAACTCCTCTAGTCGGGCCGCAGCAATCCATCCCAAGGCGTTGTTGGGATTCGTCTTGACAACAGACTGTAGAAGCTCTCGTACTCGATTGATGTCTCCGACTTGAGCCTGGGCCTCACTCAGCTGCACCTTGTTTAGGCTGGTTAGATAGCCTTGGGTATCAATGTTGGTCGAGGTCCCTCCAATCGACGTCTCAGTTCCTTGGGATGCCTGTTCCAACCTAGACTTGAGCACCTTGTCACGCGCCGCTCCAATCTTGGCAAAATTCGTCATCGTTCCATCTGCAGAATCTCCTCCAGCGCCCGAGCTGGTGCCATCATCCGCGACCGTCGTGCCAAGCTCGGCCGAGTCCCTGGCGGCCGCCAACACGCTGTCGGGGACGGCATAGAATCGTTGTCGGAGCGCCTGCTTGCTTCGCCGGTTCTTGCCTGTAAGATCTCCCACTTCTGGCAGGTTCGCCCATTCGTCGTCCGTCACGGTCGCCAAAGCACGCTTCAGGTCGGAGAATTGCTGCTGGATCTTGGGGTTATTGCGCTCATACTCGGCCCGTTCGGCTTCTTCGCGAGCCTCGCGTTGCCTTTTTCTCCGATCCATTCGCTCGTCTACCCATTCCCAAATCTTGTCTGCCTCTTCGTCGTCCTTGTCGTACACACCACCGGCGAACAGGCCAACCTCGTTATCCGGGTCCTGGTATCGATCGTCATCGTCGCCGCCATCGTCCTCCTTTTCCTTGCCCTTCTTTCCATCGGGTGTTATACCAAGCTGGGCTGCGCGCTTGGCAAGTGCTTCTTTGATCTGCTCTTCACTGGGACCGTCTCTCGCAGGACCCAGGTCGGAACGGGTTGTGAAACCTGTAGCACCTCGTCCCAGACCAGCGACGTAGTTCTCCGGCGCTGGCTGACTGAGAAAATCGCGTCGGCCCGACATTGTTGCAATGTGCTGGTTGGCGCTGCGCCGCGAGAGCTGGTGTGGGAGAAATCTTGTTTATGTACTTCGTAGGCTGTTTAGCAGGGTCAAGCTTCGGGCGCAAAGGCGATTGACTGTCTCGCAGAAACAGCCCCAGGCAACAAGGAGCGGGTGAGAAACTTGGCTGTGAGATGCGGGTGTTTGTCTCACACTTTTACACCTAGCTCCGGGACATTGGCACACCTGTGCTTCTTAGTGCTTCTTATCGATAAGACCCCTGTCGAAAAAAAGTTTCCCACCATCACCACCACCAAAACACCACACAAACCACCCCTCCCCACCAAGCCCACGATCTTTGGACTTCACCACCCACCCGCCGACCGCCATGGGCAAAACGAAGACTAACAAGCGCTCCAGTGCCCCCAGCTCACCGTACGAGCGTCCCAGTGGGGGCAAGGGCGGCGACTCAAACTCCAACAAGAACAATGTCTTCAAGTTCAACACAAATTTTGGCCAGCATATCCTCAAAAACCCTGGTGTGTCTGATGCCATTGTCGAAAAGGCTTTTCTCAAGCCCACAGACACTGTGCTTGAGGTCGGCCCTGGTACTGGAAATTTGACGGTACGAATTCTTGAGCGCGCCAAGAAATGTATCTGTGTTGAAGTCGATCCCCGAATGGCGGCGGAAGTCACCAAACGTGTGCAAGGCACTCCAGAGCAGAGGAAACTCGAGGTCCTGTTGGGCGATGTGATCAAGACGGAGCTGCCAGCCTTTGATGTTTGCATCTCCAACACTCCTTATCAGGTAAATCATCTAACGTCAATTTCTATTTTACGAATCGAGAGATCCTGTGCTCTAACTGTTTTATCTGCAGATCTCCAGTCCTCTCGTTTTCAAACTCCTCTCCCTTCCCAACCCTCCCCGAACCTCAGTCCTCATGTTCCAGCGCGAATTTGCCCTCCGCCTAACTGCTCGCCCCGGCGATGCCCTGTACTGCCGTCTCTCTGTCAACGCCCAGTTCTGGGCCAAGATCACCCACATCATGAAGGTTGGCAAGAACAACTTCCGCCCTCCACCGCAAGTCGAGTCATCTGTCGTGCGCATCGAACCCAAGACGGGCAAGGACCGACCCAACGTCAGTTGGGATGAATGGGATGGTCTGTTGCGCGTATGCTTTGTCCGCAAGAACAAGACCCTGCGCGCAAGTTGGCTCGGCACAAAGGAAGTGTTGGCCATGGTTGAGCGCAACTATCGTACATGGTGTGCCATGAATGGCATTCCGGTGGACGACACTGTCGTTGATGACGCCGACGAGGATATGGACGTCGAGGACGGTCCCGCCGATGAAGAGGAGATGGGAGGCATGGATGTTGACGAAGAGGATGCGCCAGACTTCTTCAAGGAGATGCGCAACAACGCCAACTCCTCCAAAACTAAGAGCAAACGCAAGAAGACAAAGGTCGCTGAGCTCGTGCGGGAGAAAATCCGCAAGGTGCTCGAAGATGTCACTGAATTAGCCGACAAGCGTTCAGGCAAGTGTGATGAGACTGATTTCCTTCGCTTGCTGTTTGCCTTTAACGAGGAGGGTATTCACTTCTCATAAAGATGGATTAGCTTGTGTCTGGCTGGACTCACGATATTAACGTCATGAATCGGGAGCGATGGGAACCAAAAAAATCTAGGACGGCGTTTTAGGAGCATTTGTGTCAACCGAACCGTAGAAACTTTGAATATCTGATATATAGCACAAAGAGAACATGTTTAAAACCGGTTCATTAATTTTGATCACGACCTGGTCAATAAAGATCGGGTAATTTTTGAACATTCAGTGTTGATGGCGAAAATATTGTGATGATGGTCTGGTATTTCCCACGATAATTCGTATATACACCAAACCGCTTCCACCACCAATGCTTCATTCGTTACTATATTTCTTTCATCTCTCTGCTCATGGCAGCCTTTCCTCTTTGATCTTTTTTTTTCTTCTGATTTTTGTTATTTTGGTGTCATCATAGGCCGTTACAATTACAACGTGTAGTCGCCACTTTTGTCCATCTATCGAGTTTTGAAAGGCAGAAAAAGAAAATAAAGAGAATCTCAACTTCACCCTGAAGTACTGTTCAGCTTTGGCCTCATCTCCAGACAAGCACAAGACATGGTCTGCTTGCTGGTCTTCAAGGCATGATCTTGTCATCGTCGATCCGAGGTACCAGGAATCGGGGGAAACAGGTGCCCGATTGGTGAGATGCCTGATCGGTAAGGTGAAGAGGAAAACCGGAACAAGAGAAAACAACAACAAAACGTGCAGAACATAACACCCAAGAAACACCTGACAGGGAGCAGAGGCTTTGACCTGTCTATAACCAAAGAAACATAAACCTTTGCATCCCCATGTCCTCTCAATGTTCAGCCATCATTGTGGTTGGGACAACTATGCATCCAACGCCCATTGCTCCCAAGGATGCCGTGCCATGCGCGCTCAAGATACATAAAAATAAAAACAAAAAAGTTTTCTTAACAAAGGAAAGGCCAGATCAACATATTCTTCGTTTGCCAAGCAAACGGGGTAAACGTTGATCTGGTAAGATTAATCCAGTGTGGTGCTGTTTGGTTGGAGACTTGGATCATTTGCTGAATTCGACTTGACTCGTTTCCGGCCTGACACGGTGGCACTGCGAACACGAGCGCTCATTGGAAGAGTGTACTTCACGACGCCCTTAACAATGAGGTCGAACTCATTTTGGTAGATTCGCTCCCACCGCCTCGAGCCACCGGCTGTCGAATTACAGGGATATTCCAGCTGCATTTGGCCTGTCGAAGAGGACGTGCCTTGGTGGAACAGGGATCCCTCAAAGGTCAGCGGGCTGTCGAATACCGTGATTCGTCCTAACAAAACATTTGGTTTGGAATCGTCGTCATCATCGGGTCCGTCCAATGGCGGATCATCCATCAGATCATCTTCAAGGCCGGCGGGACGTACGGGGCCTAAACCGTGATGGCCGTCGTTCGGGATGTTCCGCCAGTCTGAGTCGGTCCCTGCATACTCCGATTTCGCAAAAATTTCCAAGTTGGCGTGGTCAATGGTTACGACAACTATATTAGGGTTGTGCGCCTTGACAGTGAGGTCAAACAGCAAGACTTGGTCGCTAGTTACGACATTGTGGATTCCTGTGATCTCAATGCCCGTCAACGGCTGCGACGTAGCAAACATAAAGCCAATGGCTCCCGTGATGACCAGCATAAACATCATGGTGAGAACAAGGCATGCCGCGAAGCGGTTCAAGTATGACGAACGTCTCGTAAAAGTCTGAGACTCGGCCTGCCGTAGGTTGTGAGGGCCTCGTCTGTTGCGGCCAGACCGCGCAGATCGTATTGATCCCATCAATGGGGTACGCTCATCATCAGCGCCTGTCGTGTCATCCATGTCGTAGTAGGTGGATGACATCTGCATGGCAGAACGCTTGCCATAGGCTCCACGAGCAGGATAATGAGCCCGAGGACTGGGAGGACCAGATGAATTCCGAGAATTGCCAGCTGAAAGTTTAGTTCTTGCGGCATTTGGGAATGGAGATTCATTATCGAAGAGGGATGTGTGGTTGTTGCTGGGCTGACGGCCCCAGCGACCAATATGGTGGTGATGCCGTGTCGTACCACGAGCAGAACCACCTGCGCTTCGAGAGCTTCCCTTGCCGTCCTCGTCCCCAGGGGTAAGGCTATCATTATTGTTGTTGTTATGGTTGTTATTGTTATTATTGTTGTTTGGGTTAAATGAGTTCACAAACTTCATCGTCTTCTTCGGCCCGTGAGCTGGTCCAGCACCCTCCATCACACCATAGATGGATCGCAGATTTTGCCTATCTGCTTGACTAACCATTGAAGTGGCGCTTGGGGTTCGTGAGTGAAACCGTCGCCCAGCACGATCATTTGCGTCTGGTGGATTAGAATCATACACAAAGGTCTCCTCTGAGTCCGATGTGTTAGCCTCGTCGACGGCGCTAGCGATGGTTGCCTCAAACACGTCTGCTTTTGAAGAAGCTACCCAACTTTTATTAGTGAAAGTGCTACCAATTTGACCATGAGGCACCTTACCAGTCCCTGGGTTTACATTGGGCTGTTTGCGCGTCTTTCTCTTTTCCTTCCTCGGCCTGATGGTTTCATTACTCGGCTTCGCCTTGAGTGTCCCATTCAGTCCTTCAATTTTTTGACCAGTAGTGAGTACAACTTGAGGCACACTTGGAACCGTCTCAGTCTCAACCGTCATGCTTTGAGTAGATCCGTCCTGCTTGGACCTGAGCTGTTTCGTAGACATTGTGCTAGACTGTCTCGACATCAGGGGAGGTGGAACGGACGTTGTTCTCCGCGGGTCGAGTCTAGTATTGCTGCTATCACTGCCGCTTTCGTGGGCAGGCAGCAGATTGGGTCTTGCGCGCAAGGTCCGTACATCTCCATAGCCGCTATCTGAGTAGTTTTCTGAGCTTGAGAGTTTTTCCTTCACCTTCTCAATCAAGACTGGGTTACTAGTTGGGTTGGGAGAGTTAGGTAGGCTGACTTCCTGGACCGTCTCCAGGGAACCACGGACAGGAGTGCGCATTCCTTGTGCGAAAGCGGGATCCTCAGCCTCGCTTTCGGAAGTAATCGAGGGTTCTGGAAGCTGGGGGGACAGACTCGGCCGTTGTACGTTGGTAGAAGGAACTTCCTGGTCACTTCGACGAAGAGGCAGACCAGGACGGACGAATTGAGGGGGTGGAGACCGCAGACGAGGAGAGACAGGCCATCGCAAGTTGTCGTTGGCAGGAGGCTTTTGAGGAGTAGACTCTTGTACTGGTTCTGTATCTTGAGAGGCGGGGAGGAGCGTGGGGGTTGAAGTCGAGCTCAAAGAGCGAGTAGGCAGATTCGAGTTGGAGATGCTCGGCCTCGTCGGACGCGATGGGCTCTGATCACTCTGGCTATTCTTGCGAGCTTTGTTACCAGCAATGCGAGTCGAGGAAGGGGTCCTCTTGGGCTGGCGAGAGGGAGAAGAGTCCCGAGATGCGAAAGGCGAGGGGACCACAGAGTTATTGGCGGACGACTGCCTTGATGTCTGGCTGCTTGTGGTAGTGGTGGTAGTCGAGGCAGCGGAAAGATCTGGGGTACGGGCACGGCGTTTGCTGGCCATGTTTGCGGTGGAAGCGGAATGGCCTATCCCCGGGGCGCCGTCGACGGCGGCGGAGGACTTGTCCATTGTGATGGGAGGCGATTGCAACGGTTAGTAGTGGAGCAAGTGTCGAACAATCATGCCAACAGAGCAGGCCTTGAGCAAGTGCGGTGTACGGCGATGCAGGGCTGTGAGCAAGCTCATCGTGGTTGGCCCGTCATTGAGGTAGGATGGGGGTGGCCAATGGCCAACGGCCAGCGTCGTCGTGAGGTCGGAAGAGGCGTGATACCCAACCTATTCCCGACGTAGCAGGGTCTTGTCTGTTGAAGGTGCAGTAGCAGCAGACAAGGACACGAGCGGACGGGCGGGACGGTTGGGTCAACAACGGGAAAGTGGGCAACAAGGTTTGAAGTTGGAAGAGGTAGGTTTTTCTCTGTTGTGTGGTTGTGAGCTGCTACGTGCAGCTATCGTTATTTTGGTGGTGATGTTTGTCTGGGGTTGGATGAGCTTTGAGGATGTGAATGTAAGAAAGGATGGAGGTGGATGGAGTGCAGTAGTCGTAGTAGTAGTACCGTAGCGCCAGGACACTTGCAATGCTGGTGTCGGCGAGGAGTGGTGACGCTGAGACGTACCCGCTCGTACCTGTATCCGCCCACGCATGCGCACGCCCACTAACCCAGAACCAAGCTCTCTCTTACACGTACACGCACACACGCACGCACGCACGCACACACACACGGGCTCAAGGGGTGCTCAAGTGGAGGAGACCGACAGGGCTGTGAAGGCCAGCCCGATGCCAACAGTCTGTCCTGCGTAGGGATGCCAGTGGATGCCAGTGGATCCGCCAATACCAGTACCTATCCGTAGAAAACAAAACGTAGTGCTCTGTAGGTACTGCCCAGTACGTACTGAAGATACCAGTGTTGTAGGGATGTGTGATGCGTGCCCGGCACACACGCATGCATGCACACACACTCTCCTCTCGCTCACACACATCCACATCCTGGCCACCGAGACCAGGGCCTGAGAAAAGGCACCAAACATGAGAAACCTGGAAGAGGAAAGAATTGGGACCTGGGGAAGCCGGCTACGATTGGCTCGCTGCCCGTTAGTGGACCAGCATGACACAATCTGTCGGGTCGGTTTTGGTGTTGAGTGGAACTCGGGAGCGGGACTTCAAGAGGAAAGCCATCATTGAAACAGCGTGAGGCTATCTAGCGTCTTTTTTTTTTCCTTTTTCTTTTTTACGTTTTTTTTTTCTGCCTTTCATTTTCGCGTTTTGTGTCTCCTTTTTTCAAAAAGGAAAATTATATATGTAAACAAGAAAAAAGAAGACTTGAGTAATTTTCCTATCCCAAAAGGAACGAAGTGACTGAGAAGCCAAAAATAAAATAAAAAGTACATGAATTGTTCTAGCCCTTGAAGTACATACAGTATACATGTCACACAATAAGATAGGTACTTTTCGATGCACCAAGCAGAATACTAGATGGAAGGTACCAAGCTACCCACCGATGTCTTTCCTCCGCGGAAGCTGGCTCTTGAAGCATTTGTGGGAAAACCCAAAAGTAAAAATGACGGCAAAATGACTGCCCAGCTGTGAGCTTATTATTGTGTTTATTACTATTTGTGCCCACAGATACTACAGTTCATCATAGAGGATAATTCCGGTATACACGCTGCATGCAAAATTCAACAATATTTACATAATTTCCTGTTAGAACTTCGTGCACAACTACCCACCTAAGTTAAGCGCATTTCATTCCTTTTTTTTTTATGACCCTCTCTAGTCTCACTCCACGGGGTGTCCTGTGACTCCCAGACCAGAAACCTGCCAGCACAGGCGTTTCCACCCAAAGAAAAAAAAATAATCCTCAAAGTGAAGCGACTGATGAGACAGAGGACACGTCCTGCTTGCAAATCAGGCCAGGAAGGAACCAATGCGCGCATGTTGCGCTGTCAGTGAATCGCCCGTACCTAGGCAATTATCGGCAGCTGATCTAGCCAAAAAGGCTGAACCATGCACACACACAACAGTCGTTTGTTATCCATAACATGTACAGAAGACTGCAGTAGTTACCCTCAAAGCGTCACATAATTATTGCACAAAGCAAACACGCATATTGTTGTACTCTGGTATTGTGCACCCTTCCCATCCGCAGGAGACAAAGGAGGGCAACGCAACGAGGACAGGCGACAGAAATTGCTCCGCCTGAACCGGGTTGCTGGAAGCCGGGCTTGTTTCCGGGGAGCAGAGATCAAGGAACCGCTTGCTTTGGTCCGCCTCAACCACCACCTCGTCTCACCCAGGGCAAACCAGGGTGAGATGGATGGACTGTAGGTACCCGACAGCCTGTATCACACCGCTGTACCCGCTAAAAGTCATTTGCTTCCCCCCCTTCTCACGCGGCACCAGGCACCAGCACGAGCCCCCCAACAAACAAAAAAAATCGCAACTGCCCCTGTAGCTCTGTCGAGATCACACGGCGGTACCTGAGGCCTGGTGGCAAGCTTATTAGTGGACCCTTCGGGATGTCGGAAGCTGTATACCATTACATACCTCTAGTGCATACCTAGGTAGTAGCCTTCTTTTTTTTTTCTCACTCGCTGCTTGGTTCGCTCGAGGCCCCTGTACTCTTGGTTCCGGTGCCTGAATGTGAATGAGTGACTCCGACGGATGGAATGCCACCCACAGGCGTATGAAATACCCTATCAAACCTTTTTCCCGCGGTACCTTCGTCCTATGTCGATACTCCGTAATCAACTGTGTTGCTTTTTTTTTTTTTTGTTGGGCCAAGCGCGAAAGAATAGGTCACCAATCCTCCCCCCTGTTTTCTACTCCCCTCCTCCGGAACACATATCCTTCGCAGTTAATTACCACATGGTAATCGCCGACAAAAGCTCAGCTAGGATCTCAAGGGGGCGAAGGGGTAAGATTCACGGCTCTCGGTCGGGTATTTTCAGCAGTCTCGGCAGCCTCTCAAACATCAAATTACTATTTATTACTTTGAAAACCGCTTACAAACGATGGCCAGCTCAGCTGCAACTTTGACTCCCTGATCGAGGGTGGTTCCGAATTGATTGCTAGCTCGAACAAATTCAACAAGGGCACGCACACTCTACAAGGCCTCCTTTCTTCCACTCACCCTTCCTTCCTTCCATTCCTCCTCCCTCGTCAATTAATCTTCAGATGCCGGGGACAAGGGTTAGAGGCCCTGTTTCCGTGTGCTGTTTGGGTGGGCGGCTGATGCCGTTGCGTCACCCGCTGCCATCCCTCGGAAGCCGATTAATTACAAGCTGGGCGATGAGATACAAACAACGCATAGTAATTTACGATGTAAGCTGTAGTCTCACACATACATTTAAGCCCTCTGTTAGGTACTGCGTCCATTCATATGTCCTACCTTGTGCGGTAGTAAGTTACGTAGTACTCCATACTTGGTGCATTCCCGGGTGGTGCCTTGATAGAATTAGTATCAAGCATGGCACACGGAATGGGATTTAAACAAGACATTTGCAACAGCCAAATATTGCAGAATAGACCTTTCATGTGTGCTCTACTCTGAGGCTTTCTGGTCGGTGAGTCTGATTTTTTTTCTGCCTTCTTTTTCATAATTACTTGGCCCGAATTGAGTGAATCCGGGCCCTAACGGACATCAACAAAAGTCCTCCACCCTCCAATAACTTTGGCATGGAAAGGCTCCGAGATTGTGAAGCTGGAACCGTACATCGAGTTCGAATCCTATTCCTTTCTGCATTCTCATCTCACTCCCCTCTAAGAAAGCATGCTTTTATCATCATCTGACTCTTTTCAAATGTGAGTTATGTAGGGAGATTGGCGGACTTCACGGGGAATGGCCATCTCACCGACTAATAACCTGACCTTCCCGAGAGTCGACGTGTAAGACGTGTACGAACCCAACTGACTGTGATCAGTGCCCAACGTCGTGGAGAAAATCCCATCTCCCACCCTTCTCCTTTCAGAATCGCCGCTCCTTCAGCTGAATTTACTTTCTCTGCTCCGTATTATTATTCGATTTGTATTGATTGTGAGTGTGTGTGCCTGTGTGGGGATGAAACCCAAACAAATTTCTTTCCTCAGCCGGACCCTGCCAGGGAACAACGTTCCCTGATGCCGCCCCGAGCGCTACTTCTGCCCCGAAAGTACTCCATACATACATAGTATTTTGACGTGCCAATGTACATGCAGAGAACGGTTACTATAGGCATCTAGTCATCGGAAGCGAGCAAGCCAGCTTCTTCCCAGTGGACAGAGGGAAAAAAAATTCAGAAGAAAAGCCGCTCCTTCGACGTGGAGAAGCTAATTCGAACTGCTATACTACTCCGTACCTTACCTATAAGCTAAGAAGCGAAGGTTGGTAGGTAAGCATCAAGCATCCGGTACTTCCGAGCTACGCCAAAATTGGCTGGCTGACTCATGGATCTCCCAGGTATTCTCGCAGTACCTCTGGCTTTCATTCAAGTGGTAAAGGTACACTTCCGACTTCATCATGTGACGGGTTTTCTTTTTCATTTCTTCTACTCATTTGCTTCTTCTTTGCCTAATTTCCTCCTCCTGGTGACAAGGACCCTGCATTTTGGTGATCTCGGTATAAGCAAGCCCAGTCCTGGGAACGTACTCCGTGCAGTACAGTATCATACATTAGTTCGTACCTTTCTTGGGCAAGGGTGCGTTCACGTTTTCTCCAGACCCCAGGCTAGATAAATAATGGTTCTATGCAAGATATGTGTATAGTGCCATTGGTCGTTGAAGAGTCCACTTTGCGGGTGGTCCTCGCCTTGTCAGCCAGAACCGGTACCATTAATAAATAACGTACCGGATCGTGGATACCAGCATCTTCATATCCAAGATAGCGTCACCGAGAAGAGCCCTCTGTTCGAGGCGGTCAAGCAAAGCGGGTGGATCTGAATGTATCAGGCGATAGAGTCAGGCGAGGTACTTATGAGCTCTTGCTAGCACAGAGCAACAGTAATGAGTTGATGAGAAGTAGGGAGTAGGAGTAAAAAGGGGTGATTCGAGCAGATATTTCAGTTTACTGTATGCATCCAACGATATTGCATGCAGACATGTACATACATACAGTGCATGCGAGTGCTTTTGCAAGGCTTATCAATTGCTCACATGAACAGTTCGGGGGTGGAGGGGGGTTTGTTGTTCTTGCTGTTGGGGGCCGAGAGCAGCCTTGTTCCAGAAGGCCAGACCAGCTGATAATTAGGTGAAAAGAAATATGTTATGGGTGATCATTGAGTCTTTGACAAGCTGCATTTGCGGTTGGGCTTGTGGTAGTATTCCCGCCACTGATGCCTCCTACATAGGAAAGTTGATACAGCCTAGTTAACTTCTCTCTCATACAGATCATCTGTGCATGGTATTGGCCACTCGCTCACTAGTTAAACCATCCAGCAAGCAAGCCCGAATCCCATGTGCAAACCCTGGCTGGTCGTCCTCTTCTGGGTCTGCTCAATACATCACAATACCCCATACAGGCAATCTTCCAGTGTAATTTTTACCTCTTTGCACACCATGGCCCCTCTTTTTCTCAGACACATCAACCCTGCATACACACCCATGTCTTCCTCTGTTGTCCTTCTCGAACAAGAAGTGACGAAAGGCGAAGAGTAGTTACAGAGTATGGTATGGGTGAGGAGGTAGCCAGGTTCAGCATGTTCCCACGAGGCCGCAGCATCGGTCTTCTCGATTAAGACTCCCTCCACGCGATCCTTCCTGAAAGGAACCAAAAGTTATATTGCGCTCATCCCTTCGTGGACAAGGCTGGCTGCGAAGCTCATGCGTTGGTGACATGGACATTCCCCTTTGCGTGCATGCGGGACAAAACCAAACCAAAGCCCTGTCGAGAAAAAAATCCACCCCTGGAAGATGCCCCCTTGATCAATTATTTATTTTTCTGCTGCCCTTTCCGTGTGCTCGTTTGGGCCTTGTCTCGACCTCTCACAGCTCGACACGACAGATGTCCCCTCCCCCCCCCCTAGGCCCCAAGACTGTCCACACCTTGACATCCTAGTCTTGCGCGTGTGCGTGCTGCAGCTGTCTGTGGCGCAAGTTCAACGGACGTGCAGACAGGTTCATCAGCATAATGCGTGCTAGCTGCTCAACGACGATGACATGACAGCAGAAAAACAAAAGGGTTGTCAAGGAGGAATTTGATCGTCACATCGTGTATAGGGTAGCCGGGTGAGTAAGCGCGGGGCGGGACGGGACGTGATGAGGGTCAACGGTAGTGTTGGCGTCAGCGCCAATATCAACGTCAATGTTCATTGTCTATATCGCCATCCAGATAATATGATGACAGGGTGGCGAAGCACATAGAGAGACACGTATAATCTCCCATCCAATAGCTAGGTATCCAGATGCCATACATAGCCTCGGGTAATACAGGAGAAAATATGCCGAACAGTCATTCCTCTTACTCGGGACCGGGAGCCTAGGTCACGGAGGAATGATTACTCTCTCCATATGTTGATCGTCAGAACGAGAATACCTGTACCCCCCAAAGAACATAATTCATTCTTAGATATCGAAGAGATAGCTATGCTAAACAAACCAGGCACGCAAGTGACATCATCCCCCACGCGTCATTTTCACCCCCAAGCTCAGCATCTCCATATGTTCGTTGGTTTATCAGCGGCTGTCCATACACCCACGGAGAGGATATGGTGACGACTTTGCCTCTGTCATTCTAGACCTATTGGCTTCTCGGGTTCCTGCGCAGATGCTTGATTCGTCACTATCCCGTCCGCACCCCCTCTGCTCTCGCCCGCTCTCCTAGCTGTCATTCACTCAGCCCATCATCCATTTGCCTAAAATCACGTAACATGCTATCTCAGCCGACTGTGTTCCGTACATTGGTGTCTTACTTGATGGAAACTTGCTAGTCCCCCGAACCTACCGTATAGACTCGTAGCCTACTGCGCCGCCACTTGTCCGACCATGCTTGGGCATATCATTATGTCGCAAACAGAAAGCAGTCATGCCTCGCGAATAAGCGACCAACACATCGCTCCCTATGGCATGTTGTAGCCTTGGGATGCCAAAATGTCTCGCTTGAGTGGGAGTGAATCGAAAAAATATCGTAGCACCATGACCCATATTGAATACGTGTGATTGGGGCGTGGAAAGGTGTCTGCTGCTGTACTTCCCGCATCTCCCGTACGCAGCAGCCTACATACTTTCCTTTCTTTTGTATGTCGGTGACCGGACAATAGGACTTCGCGAAGAGGGAGTCCGAAACATCGATTCCAAATATACACAAGGAAAACATTGGACTATTGTGCGCAAATCCCAGTGGTCGTCTCCGCGTCGAGTTATCGTTCTCGTCTCTGACATACGCTCAAGCCTCGAAATGATGTTGTAATGCTATTAAGTGAAATCAGATTTGGTTCACCACCTGAGTTGAGTCAGACATCTTATTGGGCTTTCCCTTAAGTGGTTACGAATAAAGCTCTCACAAGATGGTAAACTAAGCCATCGAGCATCCAAGGTTGTCATTATTTATTTTTCGCAAACAATACTTGCCTTGGTGCGATCACACAGCACTTATTGTACATCAATTGTACACACACACACACACACACACATCCATCATGAGGGGAACTCCACGAGACGAAAATTTAGAAAACATGTAGTTCATAATACGAAAAAGAAAAGGGTACATCAAGTGCTAAAAGTATGTTCCTAGGTACGTTACCTATGCTTCCAATGCCACATCTCCACAGTATGCCGCCGGTGAGGTTCTATAGCCTTCATGTCCCTCGGGGAGAAAGAGTATCTGGCAACTAAAACATAACCCTCTTTGACAATAGCCCTGCAATAATGCATATACGAATGATTTGTTGGGGTTCATGAATAACCCAAAAGCCAAACTCCGCATCATCTAATGACGTAAATCGTACATGACCGGCCATTCAAGACCCCTTCCCAGTATGCTCCCATGAATAAGAAGAGTTGTATAGTATATCCAACCTGCCACGCCATAAACAAGTTGACCGCACTCCTCGACTCCTCCTCTTTCTTCGTAACCGTCATTCATGCAAAAGTCCCGCAGATACACATGATTCTGACGAGGTAAACTACTCCGGGATTGGATCGTTGGTTTGGGGTTGCATTTCGTCCTTCTTTCCCCAGCTCCAACCCGAGTACCAGCTGGCCCTCTTGCTATCCTTAACAGCGTCCTGGTTCTCCTGAACAAGTCGGAGCGGCCGAGGCTTGCCGCCTGTGAAGGACGTCGTCTGCTTTTCGTGGTGGGATCGGGGAGGCGACTGCGAGGGGGGAGTTGACATGGACAGCTCCCCAGACTCGCCACTCAGGCTTGACGTTTCACTCCTCATTCCAGGGAAGTTTCCAGCGCTGGAGACCTGGCTGCTGCTGGGGATACGAGCTGCAGCATTAGGGTTGCCTGATATACTACCGGGCGAAAAGAAAGTCTGCGAGTGTCGTGGAGTGCCAAGGGGCGGCGAGACTGGGCCATCAGGTCCTCTATACATTTGGCTTACTAGGCTCGCGGCACCCGTGTATTGATCACTCTGTGGTCTTCGGCGAGTGCTCTGTGATCGAGTCAAATTGCCAATGGGGATGCTAGGTGCTTTATCGGGATCGGTATGGTCGGAATGTGTCGAGGATTGGATCACTGAGATGGGCCTTGGCCTCACTTTGGAGGGACCGACGACCATCGACCTAGTTCTCTGGAGGAAGGTAGGACCATTGGACTTGTCACTTGGTGGAGGGGGAAGTTCCTTGTTGGTGTCGGCCGGCGTTGACATAGACTTCATGTCGCCAGATGTGTCCAAGATTGACTCAAAGTCCTGGTGCTGAAGAAGGCGCTCGATAATCTTGTTAATGTATAGCGTAAGAGCCTTGTTCTGCTCCCTCATGGACTTGAGCTCCGACTCGAGACGGCGGTCACCCTCGACCTCGCCTTCGGTTGCATCAGAAAGCTCATCTGCGAGACTGTTCCCTCCCGCCTTGCCTTCAAGGGCGTTGAGAGCGTCCTGATTGGAGTTGTTCGTCATGTAGCTGAAGTCGTTTTGACCGAAGTCACCCTTCAGTGTGCGTTCTTGAAGGAGAAGCTGGTAGCTCTCGTTATCCTCCATCAAGCGTGCATTGGCCATGCGAGCTTCCATCAGGAGTCGTTCGACTTCATGTAGCCTTCCACCACCCTGATTTTCGGTCTCAACCAGCTTAATCTGAGCTTCGGCAAGTTCAAGCCGTAGAGATTCAATGAGCTTGTCTTTTTGAAGAATCAATTTGGAGCTGTTGCGAGAGTCGCTACGCTGGAGTGAGGACGGTGGCGCAAAGGTGCCACCATCAATTGAAGGCGACGAGCTGGATGAAACTGAGTATAACATTAGCATATAAAGCGAATCGTATTAGCAGAGCAATTGGTTCGTAGACTCACGTTGCCTTGATGGGCGGCTCTCGTCGTCGTTGTTTCGTTGGGCCAAGCTATCTTTGAGGCGCTGTATCACGGACTGCATTTCTTCTTCTCTGTTGGCCATTTCTTCCTTCTCTTTCAGAATGGAGCTTCGTTCCGCCTCGTAGATGGATTCCATCTCCCGCATCTGGCGAGTGATTTCCCGCTTCTCATTCGTCAAGGTCTCGAGCTGTTCTTCATGCTCATGGGCGTGCTCCTCGAGCTCTGCCGATTCTTTGACGGCTTCGTCCAGCTTTGATTGGAGGACATCGGCCTGACGCTTGTACTGCTGTGATAGCTTCTCTTCCTTCTCAAGTCGCTGCTGGAGATCCTCCAATGCAGCAGCGGCCTCGGCGCGGGCATCGGACTCCTGAGTCGAGAGGCCAGTATCACGGCGAGCGGCAGCTGCACGGGCAGAGACTGGAGTGCCGGTGCGAAGTGACCGTGTGCGCGCATGGCCTCCAGTGGGAGTCGAAGCTCGGGAGGAGGATCGTGAGGGCGAGCTGGGAGGAGCGGTCGAGTCGGCGTTGGAAAGTCGGCCGACGCTGCCACTTGGGGGCTTCCTAGTAGCGGTAGACATGTCGGACAGTTCTGATTCAAGGCTGAGTGACCAGACACGGCCGGGGGGGAGAAAGGCGGGAGAGCGTGAGTTGACTCTTGTCAGGTATCAATGAAGGCGGGGGAGAGGCGGAGAGAGAGAGAGGGGTGGAGAGAGAAAGCTGGCCGAGCGAATCGACGGCAGGATTCGTTCTTGGGAAGAAGAAAAAAAGAGACGACGATGACCACCCAGTCAGCGGCTGAATCAGTCGGAGAAGGTAAAGTATGCTGAGACTGTGTCTGTCGTTGTGTTGGCTGTCGCCCAGTGACGGCTGATAGAGATGGAACCAGTCTGGAACACGAATACCTGGAGGAGTCGGTCAAGGTACGGGGGCGGCGGGCAATTGGACGCTAGGCGCACAGGTACCTTCCTGTCTGGCTCGTACCTCGTACCTTTAGGCGATGGAATAAGGAGGTTGAAAAGGTGGAAATGGGTGTGCGGGAGGTGGATTCCAGCAGCCAAGTGCCCTTACTCGATAGGGAGGAGAGGAGGGGTTTCCCTAGGTTCACTTGGTTCCCTTGGTTCCCTGGGTTTTCCCTTTTGAAAGAGATGAGTGATGAGTGACCCTGCGCCTGGGGGGTTTCCGAAATGGGCCAAGAGGAATCCGCTCTGGGAGCTCGTGGCACTGTGTGTGGATAAATGGCACGAGAATCCAATGCAATCTCAAGTGCTCAGTTTAGAGGGGGAAGGACACTGCTGTTTGGCAGGGAGTGAGACTGGGGAGTTTTTTTTTGGTCAATATACATTTACTCATATTTAGTGACGGAAGAGGGAGGAAGAAGAGGAAGAAGAAGAAGATGAAGAAGAGAAAGATGAAGGAGAAGCGCCAAAGAAGGAAGACAAGGAAGGTCAGGGAAGGGAGTTAATGCACATACATAGAATCCCTAGTGCCAATCAATAGGAACCAAGGTACTGTATCTTACCGCCCTTCTACTACTCTAATCGCACAGGTAGGTAATTTGGTAATTATTTGTTTGGGAAAAAACAAGCAGTGAGCCGTAAATGTCAGAGACGTACGGAGTTACCTCAAAGCACCCGTTTTTTTTTGTTTCTTTCAGACAAAAGGGAAGAAAAAGATCTGAGAGGCGTCAATAGCGGCGGGGACACCCATGCAATGCAGAATATCGTTGCAGATTCTGCAGCAGACGTAATAATCTGTATGTATGGAGTAACTGATTGTTGGAGAATAGAAAGGTGCGGCAGTAAGCAGAAGCAAGGTAAACCAGCGACCTGCCTATGTAGGTACTTTATTACCTAGGTATCAAATTGGGAACCGACTTTGATTCATGTGCAGTCCCGTCAACTTGAGGAGGTTGTGGCAACAGGGCCGATTATGGCTATCAGGGGAACGATGGGAACAATAAAGGTAACCTGGAACCAAAGGGAGAAGAATAAAACAAACTGAACGCATTGTAATTACTCGGCATCCTGCCTTGCTGGCTTTGTACCCTTTTTTTGTAATTACTGTACAGCCCCCTTTCGGCAAATGGCTGTATCAATGTTACGTTGAATTGTTGCCACTCACCAACGCCCACTTTTCTATTAATTGCAGAGAAACGCGAGGCGATGCAATATGATGCGTGGCTTGCAGTACTCTAGCAATCTGTACCTGATGAACCGCAGATTGTCTACCTCTGGACTAGTATGTAACTTTAAAAAAAAAATAGGGAGCATGAAGCATCACCACTCACGTGCAAATCTGGCGTAAGCTTGTTCCACTCGCCATGCGCCAAGGGAAAATGAAATATATAAGGTAAACAACCTAACAGCCTAAAGTGCCTTACCTACCCAGGTACCTAACTATAGGGAACCTGAGATACTACGATAGGTCGAAAGCAAAGAGCAGAGGAGGGAATGAAGGTGTGGTAGAGTGGGAGAGATGGAGAGAGAGAAGGAAAGAGGAGGAGAAAGGAGACTCCCACCTTAGGTACCTACTCAGGTCCAGTTTCAGTTGAGAGGCGCCTACCGTAGGTACAATAGGTACATCAATTACAGAGCGCTATAGGTACCTATATCCGTAAATCTGTCCTCGCATCCATTGACCATGTCAATGCTCTCTTGTCCAAGCCATGTCTGCACATCCGCCTGAGGCCTTGTGTCAGCAATAATGCAATAGTTAATAAGCAGTGGAATGAACCCTGTTCTCAGTAAATTATTGTGTGTGATCATCGAAACTATGCACTGTACCAGTGTTTTTCACAATAGCAAGGTGACCCCTGCAAGTATTACTATGTAGCAGTATTCAGTGCAGACGTTGTCTTGGCTACAGACGCATCTTGCATTATGCAGTCTACGCCTCCAGAACCTCGAGGTCGGTACACAGTAGATTGGTAAGCACCTAAGGCAGGGTACAAATTGCAGTAACTAGCTGTGAGTTTTTACAATTCTCCCGGCGGTTATTCATTACGCAGGTCTGCTTTTCGTTATTATTGTCGCTCCATCTCAAGTCAAAGTCGTCAGCTTCTGAAATAAAGACCTAAAGTAATTAGTCTGTTTTACTCCAGGTTTTCCAACCCTCCCCTCACGTCCACTCTCCATCTTCGCACAGGCTTCTTCTGTTGCACTACTCTACTCTGTTCCAACCTAGCCACACCCCTGCTTTGATTACCCGTTGTCTAATCATTGGTTCATGATGGCCGACAGTTGTCAGCGTAATGACCAGCCCCTGATCCATGCGTCACCCGCATGAACATTTCCCCCTCCTCCATCGAAATTGCAATGGTGGATGGATCATCATGCCTGCTCTGTTGTCTGTTTAATCTGCCACTTTGGACAAGAACACTGACACAGTAGTTTCCATTGTGACCAAGACGCGCCTTGATATTTCGAAAAGTCTTCATTACCTTCCCAGGCAGATGAGTGCTGATACTGACCCTGTACGCATCAAATACAAATTGCAAAATGGTGAAGAGTGAGAATCGTCTGTCGATTGGTCGTCGCCTCATCTCCATATTTGTGTGCCATTACTGCCAATTCCCCATCAGATGTCTAGTTCATAGCAGCAAATCTCCCGCCAACACCCCCTCAGCGAATAGGGCATGGCGAGTAGAGCACCGATATCTTCGTTGAATGCGGAATGGAAGACACTGATTCTCTCCCTCACTAGTGCTGAGAAAGTGTTTTTTTCTTCTTCTTTTGGAACAAGCTTGCCTTGCAGATGTTTGGGAGATGCACTTTCAGGTTCACATTCGGTAACCATGCCACTCTGTACAGTGACTTTAGAACTGCTCGTTCATCTACATTAGACCAGCTATAGGCTGATCATGATCCATCCATAGATCAACACCGACTGGATGCGGTAAGGACACCAGGCCCGCCAGAGTTGGCACCACAGGGGCGCATCAGACGTGAACTGTTCCAGGAAATCCCTGCAGATACTCCTAAAACCGAAAGCTGCAATATTGGTTTCTGTTGGAACCTAATTGGCCGTGGCTGTTTCCCGAGTGGCGAGGGCGATGTAAAACTCTGGAGGCTGGAGAAACGGAAGGTTGAGTGAGCGGACGTTGTGGATGATGGTCTCGATATCGTATGGCGAGGATTTTCTCCCGTAATCTTTGGTGCTATATTCCCATTGTTGACCAAGGATAGAGCTGTATTCATGTCTGAGATATTGATCTCCAGTGTTTCACAGAGGAGGTTGATACACACCCATTATGCGTGATACTGAAGTCGGCACATACTTCTTAGACAACATAGACCACTAAGAACATGTGAGCGCTTACATCTCTTTAGAAACTATTAATGATGATGAAGTGACAGATCCCCGATGGCAGCTCAAAAGGGATGCCAAGGCCGGGTTATATGAGTGGCTCGATGACGGCCTTTATCTCGGTCGATTCGAAACCATTATCAAGAACAATAAGACAAAGCGCCGGACTATAGAGATATGATGGCGGCGATACGATCACGATGGTTTACCCTCTGGCTGCCATTTCACCTTCTCATAACAATAGATACGAAACTTGACGAACGAAGCCAAAGCTGGCATGTCCTTACATTTTGAAAGAATTTGAAGACGGCACTTGAATTCGTGGTATAGTTCCTTTGGTTCAGACCCATGTGACTTAACGTTGTCCTTCTCGGCCGGATGGGCATAATTCAACTACTCTCATGAGGATTCCACAGCCTTGGACGACCAAGTTGGACATGGACCGAACGCCACTCCCTTGCTTGATTTGGCACTGATTTGGTTGGGGATTAGGACCTTTCCATGACATCGCATCTGAGATGGCGCTCTGGTCAACTTGTGCGAAACTTTCTGCTAAAACGGCGTCTTTCCTTGGGTTGGAATCACGGTGATGTCGATATTGGGTAGAGAAAAATAAGGATATGTCGCCATAACAGGCGCTGTGTTTGTGACATCATCGAAAATATATAAAATATAACCCCATGTTGGACTCATTTGATTGTTGAGGATGAGGACTTCCTAATCATGGATCTCGTCCAGTCATATTACGGCTGAGCATGACAGCGAGAGAGAGCCTCAGTCTAATTATGAGCAAATACCAATGGGGTAAATTTTACTCGGACCATGTGAAAGTTGACACAGGTAATTGACGAGCGAAGTCACAAGCAGAACCGAGATGCATTTCGGGGAACAATGGTCATGAGCTTTATTGTTTCATTGGCCTGACTGATATCCTCTGGAAGGAGGCAACACGTCGTAGCTAAGCCCACGACACATAGGCCGAGGGAAGAACATGATCGCGACTGGCGCGCAAATGTCCTCTCGTAATCGTCACTTTTTGAATCACATGGATTGGTATATCCTCAAATGCCCTGGACCCGTTTTTACCCCGAACGCCTTGAAATGCACATCTCTCTGACCGCTTAAGCCTGCTGGTCGCTGAGGATGTCGGAGTCACCAGCATCAAGGATGGCCATGGTGGAGCATCGGAAGAGCTTACCGCAGGCGGTACCGAGCTCGATCTGCAGAGGAAGACGAGTAAGCAAGTGAACCCTCCAAAGTCTGGCTATAGACTTTTTCTCTGGGCAAGCCGAAGAATTGCTTCTAAGGCAAGAGGAACGTTTCCAACTTGGAAGCGCTCCTGAGAATAAAGAAACCTCTTGCGGGTGGAACCCGCAAGATGCATTACAGGTGGAGAAAAAATATTACTATCAACTTACGTTGTTGCCAGAGAAGTGGTGGATGGGGGCCTTGGAAAGCATGCTGTAGTACTCGAGCTCACTCTTGCGGAGAGGAGGAGTGTTGCCAGCAATGATGATGAGCTTGGCCTTGCCGGATCGGAGGCTCTTGAGGGTGGACTTGTAACCAAGAGTGACTGAACGAATTCCATTAGCAACCGAGCACAACATATAATTTTGTGGAAAATATTTGAGATCTGCGCACCCTTTCCGGACTTCATAACAAGCGCCAACTTGGAGTTGATGCTGTTGGCATCCTTCTTGCTCTTCTTCTGGGGGGCCATTTTGTCGGATTGGCGCTCGTTGACGGCGATTTGTCGTTAGGTGATGGAGTGCTGAGGTAGAAACTTGAAAATATTCCCAAGACTTTGGAGTTTTGGTATTGCAGAAGTGGATGGATGGGCTCAGTGGGGCAGGGCTGCGCTATGCCCAACCAATCAGTGGCTGCTATGACTCAACACCTAAGCCCTAAAGACCCGGAGTTTAGGCGGGAGCACGTTACGGAACTCCTTCGACTTGCTTTGAAATCAACTTGGTGGGTTTATCAGAAAGAGGCAGCCGCGATTCTTGTCGGATTCCATCTTCCCCCAAACATCAACCCACCTACGGTAAGATCAATCAACAACCGTCAAGATGGCTCGTCGTCCCGCTCGTTGCTACCGATACTGCAAGAACAAGGTGAGTTGGTTTTGCGATTTTCAGTTTTGGCGAAGTTTTTGTTGTGAAGATTCATTTTGGGGATGCTCCCTAGCATTGCTCAAGACTGAAATCGCGAAATTTTCTGCGCGGGCACTACATCTTCATCCTTCGTCAATTCTGGTGACGATATGTCTGGAAACCAGAATGGCTGGGCTGACTTTTCTTTCTATAGCCGTATCCCAAGTCTCGGTTCAACCGTGGTGTCCCTGACCCCAAGATCCGAATCTTCGATCTCGGTCGCAAGAAGGCTAACGTCGACGACTTCCCTCTCTGCATTCACCTCGTCTCCAACGAGTATGAGCAGCTGAGCTCCGAGGCCCTCGAGGCCGCCCGTATTTGCGCCAACAAGTACCTCGTCAAGCACACCGGTAAGGAGGGTTTCCACCTCCGTGTCCGTGCTCACCCCTTCCACGTCGTCCGTATCAACAAGATGTTGTCATGCGCTGGTGCCGATCGTCTTCAGACCGGTATGCGTGGTGCCTGGGGTAAGCCCAACGGTACCGTTGCCCGTGTCAACATTGGCCAGATTCTCATGAGCGTCCGCACTCGTGATGCCAGTACGTTGCAAAAAAAACTCCAATGACTAATGTCTTTGATGACATATTGAGACTCATTACTAATCCACATCAGGTCGTGCCATTGCTCTCGAGGCTCTCCGACGATCCCAGTACAAGTTCCCCGGTCGCCAAAAGATCATCGTCTCCAAGAACTGGGGCTTCACTCCTCTCCGCCGCGAGGAGTACCTCGACAAGAAGGCTGCCGGCCGCGTCAAGGTCGACGGTGCTTACGTCCAGTTCCTTTCCAACCACGGCAAACTTGAGAACAACATGCGCCGCTTCCCCGACGCTTTCAAGTCTGAGGCTTAGAGTAGGATTGGATGGTCATCTGGGTTTTAGGCTGGCGTCAAAATGGCATGTCAAATAAAGAACTCTCGAATTGAAGAGTGTCGATTCGGCAAAATTCAATGTTGCATTCTGATATGACTTGTTTCTCTTATCGCTCTGTGGTATTATTCAGTCTCCGATTGTGATACTGGAATTTTATTGGACGTAGCTTCTAAACTGGCCCATTTTATCCATTTTCCTATCCCAGAGTCTCTGGAGTTAGGAACCCCTCAAATCCCTACGTAAATTGCGAGTCATGCATGTAGTGATCGAATGGTCGAGTTCTCATGCATGAGGCTGTTCATCGTTATCAGGGGAGCGTGCGGTTATGCTCCCAGACAAACATATGATGCTTTTTTTTTTTTTACTAGGAGCTCATCTATCTACAATGCGCATAGCGATGCTACGTGGGCGGTTGAGTGGTGCGAAACCGCTGCCCAGTCCCACGCCGAACTGCCACATGACTTGGGTTGGGTGGTTTTGTGACGCCACGCTTGGTCACAGGCGGCTTGACTTGTCATAACTGCTGATGACATCAACAAGTACCTTTGGGGTATTTCGTACGGGTTTCAACACAGGCTTATCAATGGCAACAATGCTGATTGAAGAGAAGCGGGAGCCTTAAGCTACGGGAAACGCGGCGAAGCTTATTACCTCAGACGCCGCAACTTTTCTGCTGAGTGAGATGGAGACGTTTACGGTCAACCGGACAGCCCTATTCGCTGGATCACGTCGATTCTGCAAGTGCGGAGCTCACGGAAGGGCATGAACTAGCCAATTTAGCGGCTAGAACCAGCGACAAACTTGTGTGAGACAAAGTTGTCGCTTATCTTAGGGAAGGGATGGACCGTATTATGTACATACAGTACGTATTCTCGTGAACACTGATCTGATGTCTGCACGAACCTCAAGTTCTGAACTAAATATGGAGAGTATTTGGACCATGGAGAGGCGGTGGCAGGGGGCGGCGAAAGTGAGATAGCAGGAAATATTTTTTTTTGTTTTCATTCTGATGATTAATTGTTTCCTTGACAAATCGAACAGTGATTCTCAACGTATGACTCGTCCAGAATCAAACCACGACTGCAGCGGCTCCGGTGAGGCCCGAGATCAATGCTAAGTACAATAGTTTGATTGTTAATAATGCGCCTCCTGGGCCTGAGCCAAGTCGCATTCGGGGATACTTGACATATAGCATAATGTTTATTTACGTAGGTAGAGTGTGTTTTCCCAGAGACCCGATATAGGGGAGAAAAAGGAAAGGGGGAAAGCGATGAGCACTTGGGCTGAAAAACAGCGGGAAGATGGCAGTGATGACGGGCGAAAGGGGGCGATGCATGGTGCTAATCGATCAACTACTTGTTGATGAGACTCTGTGCCATGTCCTCACCTTAACAATCCATGGTGTCATTCGCTGGATGTAAGTGTCTAGCCTGTAATGACTAAGACACAGATGGAGGGTGAAGATGGACAGGTGGACGAGGAGACGGACGGATTGGGCGAATGGCGTCTTTGAGTGTCGCACCTTGCACGAAACTTAGCAAGGAGAAGCAGCTACTAGCACACCTAGTGACAAACGTCGTAAATAGCGGGCACTCTGGTGCTGTTCTTGCAGGACTTATCAGGGACCCAGGCGTACTTTCGTACAGAACATGGGCCATGCTGTACCGCAGTAGACACGCGAGCATCCTGTATCCAGTCGCAGCCCCCCCACTCGCCGATCACCCCCCAACTGCACCCAACTGCACCGTTGAGATGACGCCCACTGTTGACACTCGCTGATGGTCCCCCCAGCTCTCCCTCCTGTTCCTTCCTGGCCTCCCCCCAGTGGCATCAGAGGTTCCTCTTCATCCTTTCACCATCCTACGCATATCTTGAAAGAATCGCTCTTGTTTTTCCTTTCCAACACATGGCATTTTAATACGCTGAGGCATTCTTCTTTCTTTTCTACCCTTCTCGCTTACGCTGAGGCGCCGTTATAGCCGCATCTTATCTCCCCTACTTCGCGCAAGCCTCGATAAACAGGGGTCCACACTTCCGTTTGCTTTGCCTCTACATATCACGCCTTCGCCTACACCGTCTAGCTATATCCTCTCTATCCAACCAACTTTTCTACTCCTGACCCTGCGCAAACTATTCGGCGATACTATACCATGGCCTTTCACCAACCGACTCACCAGTCGATCCAGCGTGTAGTTCGTCCGTCCCTTGAAGAGCGAGAGACTCCCCAGTTAGATGCTACTATCGCCAGCCCAGAGCGTCAACCTGAAGAGTCACAAACATGGGTGTTATTTGCACCTACAGATGTTACCACATCGTCATACCTCACTTCGACTGAGCAATCAGTAGATGCGCTGCGAGCGGATCAAAGGAGTGTAGTCGGACGCTCAGAAGTCGCAGCGGCACCGGAAATTGAAACCCACTCCCACTCCCATCCGTCCGCGCCTTTCTCCGCCATCGACGACGAGTCCATCGAGGATGATGCCGAGCTTGATAGTCTCGATAGCCATTTGCCAGAATTCAGATCCCTTCCCGGAATTTATTCGCAATCATACAATGAAGCCCAGGAGGCCGTGCCAGTTTTCCCCGGTCATGACGGATTGGGATCGTTTCGTCTGGATCAACCAATCCTAGGATCAGACGCACAGGACCATATATATCAATTTGAAAGATTCAACCCACGACGAGTTCGCCGAAGGGGAGAGAGCTTCAGTCTGGCACAACTAGATGTGGAGCACGACATAGTTCAAGAGGCAGAGAAGCGCCAGAGGATTGAGACATGGCGGTTGGAGCACAGTCGCGTGCTTCTCACTGAGATTCAACGGGAAACTCGGCGAAGACGGCTTTCGCAACCATCGATTCACAGGCGATCAGTCTCAACGCCCTTACCAGCCGTGTCACTCCCCGCCCAAGATGCCGAGTCGGATAATATGACTTGGCACGATGAAGATGCAGTCCAACCCCACCATGAACCGGAGAGCTTGCTTACCCGAATCACGCGTAAGGTCATGAGGGATCTAATGGGTATTGATGAGCGCCTGTTATCTATTCTGTTGGGAGAATCGACGCCCAATCCGGACGATGGCGAGCTGTCATCAACACCCCGCGCTTCCCAAATTGGAGCGCAGGCCCCGCAATCCTCAAGTCCCGAATCCTGGCAACTTGATATGCTTGAAAGGATGTCAAGAGAGCTGGGTCTGTTGGTGGGTCACATCTCCCATCACCCAGGGGCCTTTTCTACATACAACTGCTTGCAACAGATGCCCCTCCCTTATGCTGGTCTTCCTATTATCCCAGAATCCAACACTTCCCATTCCGTGATAGATAACAACTCTCTGACTCCCGACCCTGGCCACTCATCATTCCCTCAATTTCAACCCACTATGAAGACTGCCTCACGGCTTGCTGATAACCATGGTCGCCATACTGGGCTTTCCACAGAGCCCAGCCAACCTGTGCAGCGGGATGTGCCTATGAGTAACACCTTTACTCAGGAAGAGTGGGAGAGGGACTTGGATGCGAAGCTCGTATTCCGATATCTCCGCTCACGATTTACGTCATCTCGAGCCTCTAATCCTCCTTCCTCAGGGTCAATGCATATACCTGCATCGAGCTCACAGGACTATGCGGCCAAGCTGGCTCGAGTAAGGCAACACCACCCGCTGGTTTCGCGGATGCGCCCTGTTGAACGCCGGACGTTCAAGGCGACGACGCCAACCAGCCCCGTGACTATGAGACACCCCAGCAGCTGTGCCAGCCAGAGCACAAGGCGGTCGGCACGTCGCAGCAGCGTTTCGTCCAGACACTATTGGGATATTGGTGGTTCCTTGGGAACAGGTTCCATGATTGCATCTAACGGACCGATGGGTAGCTGGGGCGAGGTATAAGGTACGACTGCACTGCTCAACCTGACTGAGCATGTACACGAGGAAATGGGGAAAAAATGACGAAGAGCACAAGGACTCGATCGTCTATATCCTTCATATATTACCGGGCATAATAACTAAATCTATTATGGGGACATACAGAGTATATTTTGCATATTTCTTTTTCTGGAGAAGGTAGAGGAATGATTCCCTTTTTTTTTTTTTTTTTTTTGCTCATGGGAGGGTTTAGAATTGGATTTAAGATATCTTTACTCTTTCCAAGTCTTGCTTCTTGTGTTATGTTACTTTGCACGAGGATTATGAACCGATTCCGACTTGACGCATGCTTGCTCATTGTGGCCTTATTTTTTGAGTGGCGATCCAGGTAGACCGAAATAGTACCGTGAATAACTTTCTCGGAATAGACCATGGATGAGACATTTGTGTGCGACTCTGATATTCTGAAGCTGCTAACCAGCCGTTGTGTGAGGCAAGAGGAGCAATAAGCAGCCTCATTTGTGTTAAGGGGGGCATCGTTACTGGTACCAAGCTTATAGAGAGTTAGGACAATCACTTGTAGCCAATAGCTAGCTTTCGCCTCATGCGGAAATCGCACTATTCAATGCTCATTCACGCGCTCTCCAGTAGAGTGCATCACACCCTTGATTCACGGTATTGTCTACAATCTTCGAGGAAGGATGTTCTTTTTGCGGAAAAACACCCCCCTCGCATTGCCATCAACTTGATGGCGTCAGATGGGGGAGTCCAAGCCGGCATTGCACTGTAGAGACGCGTTCCAACGGGCGGACTATCCTTGGGGGAAGCATCCTATTGGCCATGATCCTGGCCGGATGTGTTGTTCTGCAGCTTGTACCTTTTGGAGATGGGGCACCGTGTAAAGCTGTCGATTTGGCGGGGTAGGACGGAGAGGCAGCTCCTCGAGCTACTTGTGCCGTATCGCGTCCTGAGACAAGGGACGCTGCTTTAACAATAGCGCCAGGATTCCATTGGTTCGTGATGGACTGTCTTGTGCAAGTGGGTGAGAAGAACAAGAGAAATTATGACGAGCTGCTGCACTTGGGTGGGTGTGAAGAATGGCGTGAAAGTGCATGCATCGTGCGTTTCCTCAGGCTGCTAAAAAAAAAAAATTACAAGATCAAACTCTATTGAAAGCAGGGACGTTGCATCGCTCCTTTGATGAGGCCGAGAAGTTGAGCTTCCTAGCACTCATGGCACTCATGGAAGCACAGGTCGGTAGGCAATTGACTCGCAGCCTATTTTCAACACACGTGCTCAACCCCGATGGCGATAAGGGTGTAATCGTATCTGTCTCTTCTCTCTCTCTTCCATCCTTCTGCCCCATTTTGGGATAAAGGTGAAAAGAAAATGCACATTCACTTGCGAGGCAGCTTTCTCATTGACAACAATAAATCATGGCTGCTGCTGCATCCCAAGAGCAGGCGGTCCGACCCATGCCGCTCGGGTGTTTTGGTGTGGTGGACAAGGCACCGATCCCACCACTGCCACCCCCATCCCGCCAACCACCATCGTCCACACGGCCCCAAAATACCTCTCGCCGCCCTATCGTCCTTGGTCGCCTTGTCCTGGTCCTGGGCGCCCCGACGAGGGACTGAGAACGCCTGCGCAAGACGCTCGCCCTCTCCTCCTCCTCCTCCACTACGCTTCTTCTTGTCCACTCCATCTGGTTCGCCTGCGGTTTGTTGCCCTTTCGTGCCTTTTCGTGCGATTGCTCTACATCTCCTTTTGCTCTCGTATATAAATCACGGCTCTCCGTCGCCCTGCCTTTCCTCTTTCCTCTCCTATTCTACCTCCCGCTCTGGTTAGTTCCCCCGCTCTGCCCTAGGCTTCTTAGTCCTCCTTTAACACACACAAACACACTCGACGCGCCGGCCACATGCCCGCCTTTTCTGCCCAAGACTAATTTATGATACACAGCCCGATGAACTGAAAGGGCGGCCCTTCTGCCTGCGACCCATTTGGGCCTGGTTGGATGCGTGATATCGTCGCGTCTTCATCTCAACATCAATCGACCTTCGCAATCCTCACGGTCCCTGGCTCGACTTCATATATCCACTCCAGATCTCAGGGCCTCCTTTCCTACCCAGGTCGTATCCGTCTGCGCGATATGGTCGCCTACGGCTCCCAATGGCCACACCTTCCTTCGACCCGTCGCATCTCACAGCCAACCCCTTTGACATCTACACGGACACTCCCATTCTCAGGAATACCAGTACCAATCTACCCGGAGGATCATGCAACTTTGTGGACCTAAGCCCAGGTGCCAATGGAGCCAAGTGCGGATGCCGTCGTTTCTGGACTCGTAGCAGCGGAGGAACTCTCGCCCCAGAACAAACCCATTGGTGCATGTGCAACCACCATGCCTGCTATCATGAGGAAGGCGATCGGGATTTCCAGTTTCCGGACCTAAATCTTCTCAACCAGGAAAATGAGAAGCCCAGGATTACCGGCCGGGAACCATTAAGCCCTGTGATTGACTGGACCACCAAAACATCACCCGCCGTGCCCGGACAAAACTTACCAAGCTTCAGTGTTCCCGAAACCCTTTCTTTTCTTCATAGGACACCCGAGAATCCTAGCCCAAACTATAGGCCTCCCCCGACCCAGAATGAACTTGCTTCGCTGCCAGATACCATGAGCTGGGGCGGTCTCATTCAATCTCAACCGCAAGCCGCACCATTGCCCCCAATCCCGTCCCAATGTTTGATGCCTTCCCAAACGGCCTCCACAACTTCTTCAGCCCATGCTAAGTACCTACGGCCTTTTGCTGGGAAAGGCCTAAATACATTAAGTGGCGTAGCTGGATCTAAATCACCACCACCACCACCACCCATACAGGATAAGTCTCTGCCCACCGCAGGTGCTATTGTATCCGCTATCGCACCGGAAGGATCTACCGTGCGAGCAGAATCGTTTGTCTTTATTGCCCAGGATCACCAAGATGCAGAAAGTCCTCCAGTGGACACATCCATACAGGGGAACCAACACACTGCTTCGTTTAGTGGCGTCTCCCGTCGAGCTTTCAAGAATCTGAGCGAGACGGTGAGCGGGCATGACCAACGCCTAGACAGACTGGAGACTGTCTCATTTGCCGCCCCTGGCCATGAGGAGTGTCATGAGAAGCATGACCATGCGGATATTCGAATCACGGAGCTTGAAAGCAGGGTCGATGAGGTTGAAAAGCTCGTCAACGACAATCATAGTGTCGTATCGCGTCGTGGCGACGATGCTAGTGTTGTCTCTGTGTCGACCAGCATCACTAGCCGGCCGACCTATTCTCAGGAACTTCAAAGTCAAGTACAGGTTTTGCAAGCCCAAGTTGCTCATCTCCAATCTCTAATCCCGTCAACAAACCATCCTTGGGAAATTGAAGTGGTGTTTTTGCCATTCCCCCTTAAGAAAGTTTGGCAGGAGGCCCATGAATTCAAAACTGAACCCATCATCACCAGTGATGATTGGACTCAGCTTCCTATGACATACAGCACACCCACTCTCCGCTCGCAATCACCCTTGTATTCCGATTGGGCCAACACTCGCGACGATATGAAGTGGCTACTGCCTAAGGCATACAGCGATAAAAGCGTTGTTGACCAGCGACTAAGAAGTCGGGGTTTAATCAAGACACTGACAGTTAGAGGCTCTGACGCCAGGAGTGTTGCCATGGCTATGAATGAGGTATTTGGCAGTGTGTTTCGCAAAATGGAGATATTTTCACGACCGCAGGCTTTGGACGCACGAATGTCGACTTTCATGGGTCTTCAGTCCGCCTGGGTTCCTTTGCGCAAGATTCATAAGGATTCACGACTGCGATTTCTCAGCCCAGCTGAGCTGATGACGCCAGCACTCTGGGATGTGCAGTTCCTAAGCTCGGTAGTGATGAGGTCGTCAGAACCTAGGCTGTTCATCACCCATCCAGATGCCTATCTCCAAGACTTCCAGGCTTACGACTCAGGCTGGACTTGGCAAAGGCTTCGAGAAATGGGCCAGGTTCAAAGCGAACCCGCAGCATCTCAAACCGGTGATCAGTCCGATGACTTTGAGCCTTACTGGTCTTGGACTGAGCTTTTGGACGAGGCGCCTAGTGTAAAGGCTTCGAGCAACATACCCCGCGAGCGACAAAGGACGATATCATCATCCCCATCCCAGGCATATTTCCCAACAGTTCAATCAATAAGAGCCTCAAGCCCCGCACTCACTAGGGCTCAATCACCTGTGCTGGCTAACAGAAGGGGATCCCGGCCACCACATATTCGAACATCATCAATGCCCATGACCGGGCGGTGGCAAGTGTCGCCGGCCTCGAGCAGACGACGCGTCGCCTCACATGGGCAAAGTCGACGGTCGTCCCCTGCTTTACACGCTACTTCTCAATCCGCCGCGGTGAAGCGGAGGCGAAGTACAAGATCGCCAAGTCACCACCGATTTACCCCTAGATGGACCGCTTCACCAAGCCCAATGCCCCTAGGCATAAGTGATCGTCAGCCAACGAGGGGCACCACGCCGTTTGCATATGCCACCCCGTACAGCAACGCTCCCCTCCAAGAAATCCGGGGGACTCGAAGCGGGAGCGTAGCACGAGCTGCTCCAGAATACGCTTCCGACGAAGAGCAAGATTTCGAGATGACCATGTATGAAAGTGGTTCGGATGACTTTTATGAAGATGACGAGAGCGTCGGCAGCATTCAGGAGATGGCTCAGGTTGAAGTCAATGCTGGGCCTGGATCCAACCGCTGGCAACTCCCTGAAGATGAGCCTTGGCCTGGTATCGAAGACCAAGGCCAGATGTCGGACGGGGAGAACATTGACCCCCAAGAGGCCAGCCAGGGCAGTAATGTCAGCAGTCAGCCGTCGGAGTATCCCAGCACCCAGAGTGCATGGCCGGCCGACAATGCTGAATTTCAGATTCACGAAGATGACGAGAACAGGCCATGAGGATGAAATGATTATTAAATGTTGTGTTGATATACGTTGTCATGCGGTGTCATTTTCTTTCATTACCACCACGATGTTACTCGAGGGGGGGGGCAGATTTCTACTTGTCTATATAGACATACCTCGATTTCCTTTTTTTTCCAATTCTTGTTTTGGCGTTTCTCGGAGGCAACATCACGAGGCGTCTGCACAGGGCAAAGAGCGGCTCGGCAGTGACGGATCAATGGGTGGGATAGCGTGGCGTAGGTATAGTATAATTAACAGGGTGCCCAAAGCGGAGGGAGGAGTGAGGTCGGTTTGGTCCACGCCATAGCGCGATGTGTTTCGAGAAAAGGCTCTGGAAACCTCTCAGCTTCTTGTTGCTTTAATGTAGTACTAGATGCACATACCAAATGCCACCACTCTTGTTTTGAATGCACATATGTGTGCGTATGCTCTTCAGTTTTGTGTGTTGGAGACTTGTTTGTCATCCTTTATTTTGGCTACGAATTCTTACCGGTTCGCTTCCCTTGTCTTCCCGTCCGATACAATACTACCAATTAATGGGGGAAACTATTGGGCGTAGGCAATTGGCTTTCTCTAAGATAGCGGCAGAGCCCTTCTCGGGAGCCGCGGGGATCTGCAAATCACGGCCGCTCGTGTACACAGGGTTCCCCGCCGCTTCCACGGGAGGTTTGGATAAGAAGTTTTGCTCCATCAGCTAATTGAAGTGTGTGAACAAAGAATTGGCTTCGGCTTCATTCGGCGACGTCTTCATGACTTTGTGAACCACATGCGCAAACAGCTCCTAGTTCAAAAACATGGCATGTGAGGAATTGGGCTGCAATTGGCGTCACGCATTGTTTAAAAAAAGAAAGAAAGATTCGTAACTCCTCATAGAGGGGGTACTCTGTTGAGTAAATAAACAGATAAATGACATGACAGAGAGTCGTACTCTGTCTCTAATTTGCGACCACGTTCGTGGTATCGGGTATCGACACTCTCCCCTTCCACCATCACTGGTCCTCATCATGATCCAACTCCTATTCTCGTAAAGGCAATGCCGTCTATGAGCAAAAAAAAAACAGCAAAAGAGAAGAAATCTCCTCATATGGCCAGTATACCACCGACTCCAAGAGTATCATGCAAGACCATCCCTAAAGACAGTCAGAGAACACCGTTAAACCCAATGCCCTTCTAATGTCGGAACATGCCACACTCTTCCTAACAGCCCTATACGAATACGAGTGCTTCGTATTTTCCAACCCACCACACCCTAGGAAACACTGACTCGACTTCAGATTTTTGGGGGGGAACCTGACTTGCGCGCTCAGTGATATGTAATTGCAAAAAAAAAAAAAAAAAAAAAAAAAAGGAAAGGAAAACCCATAAAGGAAGCAACGCCAAGAAGAAAGAGAGAGAAAACAGGGAAAATCTATGGGGAAGAAAATTTGAAGCCAGTCATCCATCCTATCTCTAATACCAAGTCGTTTTGGGATCCAGGTCGTACAAAATCTTACACTTTTGACCTTGACACATCTTTTCACGGTCAAGTGTCTTGAACTTGGGTCCGTCGGGGCCCGTGACGTAGTGGTATTGTCCAAAGAGACGCCACTGTCGCGGGTCAGCGAGAGAGTAAAGCTCATCACCCCAGCGACCACGGAAGTGAAACCAGGACGTCGGAGCGTGCGGGTTGGTAGCGGCTGGCACGAGGCTCTCGGACTCAACCTCCTCCTCATCCTCGAACTGATCGATGTCATCGTCGCCGAAGTCCTTAGTGTAGTCGTAGTGGTAGGCGTAGTTGTTAAGAGAGGGGTCCCAGAGGGGGCCTCGATCGGTTTCGTCCTTGAGGATACTGAATGGCAGGACGTATGGATGGGTGCTAGGCAGGGCATACATGGCATGGGAGCCAACTGCCGAGTAGATGACGGGGCGGTCGCCACGTTTCTCAACAGCGTCAAAGGCGTAGGCTTGGCCGCCTTCATGCTCAGAGAAGAAAATGCCCCTAGGCACGCCATTCTCGAACCTGACCATGCAATGTTCCCAGTCACCCACGTGGTTGCCGAATCGAATGTTGAATACAGTTTGACCCAGGTTATAAGAGTAGAAGAAGAACCAAAAAGCATCAAGGACGCCGGAACCTTTATCCACCATGACCAGAACCGCAGGGGCGCTTGAGTAGCCACTGGCATCAGGCTTATGGCCGCGAACAGCAATTTTCTTTTCGGGGGTCAGGTAGGCATCGTGTTGGAACTTACGGCGCCGAGGGTCGTCGATTCGATGGAGTGGTATCTTCTTATTGACATCGTACCATGAAGTTGGTTCTCTGAGCTCAGGAGAGTTGAGTTGCTTTCCTTTGCGAGGAGAAGGCGCATCGTCTCCCACTTCTCCTCCAGGAAACTTATTGGGAATATTGTCGTGGCTATGCAACCAGCCGGGGCGTTCTTCTACATCGTCGTTGCTGTGAAGTGTAACCTTGCCGGCATGTTCGTTCAGTAAGTGTAAGTTGTCCAGGGTCCATTTCGTGGTGGAGTTGAGAGGTTCGTCATCAACGTAAACGGTCATATGCTCAACATGCTCACGAATGTCTGAGGGCCAAAACTCCTCGCCCGAGTAGAGGTGGACCAAGGGTGCATACTTGGTAACATAATCAGGAACTCCGCGCAGGATTTTTCGTCGTTGGTGGATGTTGCGCTTGTGGTCTTGACGGGGCAACTCGTCGGGTTCCCAGCGCAAAGCACGACGCTTCAAATCTTTCCATTCATCGTCGTCCAAGTTGCCTCGTGTGGCAGGATCGCTTCTCAGGTGGTGTAGGCCGCAGACTCCAATCCAACGACAGGCTTGGCGATCCCAAAAGTATGGACTCGTATCAACCCAACGACGATCTCGAGCTCGCTTCTCGGGGCCCCGGGTGGTGGGATCAAGGACGCGGGGAACAATCCATGCGCCAAAGGAGATTATCAACAAGAAGGTGAGTAGAATAACGAATCGGCGAAGCCAATACATGGCTTTTTAGGTTAGTGGGCAGCTGAGGCCCGGAGTGCGACTTGCGCAACGACAGACGAAAGGTGAGAGCAAGTATCGGAGGGCAGACCGGATAGCGAAGGGAAGGGACTAGGATGGGAGGAAGGGATCTTCCCGCCGGAAATAATCCTGTCTTGCCGGGGCTCCGGGTCCGTGGGGTTGGATGAGACAAATAGAGGAGCCAGTAGGAGGGAGAGGGTTGGAAGAGAAAGGGAAAGAGAAGAGGAAAGGGAAGAGGAAAATAGGGCTGCTATATGAGCATCGCGAAAGAATGCAAGACGATGCCGCTGCCGGCAAGACAAGCGGGCTAGACCGAGCCAGATTGGGGGGGATGGAGGACAAGGGTGTGATGTATGCAAGTTACGAAGCGGCCAGAACAAAAGAAACCTTCCCAATGGCTGACAAGACGAGGCGTCTGGGATAGTCCACGACGGGGCCGATGTGGATGTGGATGGGTGGTGGAGTTTGGAGTTGGTTGACGGCGTCGACGGCGCAGAGCGAGCGAGCGAGCGAGTGAGAGCGGGCAGGCGTGTAACTTCCATGACTTTCCCCACCAAGGGTTTCCTGTCCCGTAGGATACCTAAGGCAGGTACCTAGAGTAAAGTACCTAAGGTACGGGACTGTACCTAGGCACTTTTATAAGCCTCTCTCGGCACTTGACACATGCGCACACATTAGAAGGGAGCAGTAACCACATTGGTACATGCGGTACATATGAGGTACGAAATAGGGAAGGTACCAAAGGGCTGATAAAAGAATTGAAGATCAATGGTAGAATAAAAGTAACCTGCCTACCTACCACATCATCCACCCATGCCAATCCACATACTGTAGGCCCTTGAAACAAAAGAAAAAAGATGAGAGAAAGGAGCAAAGAGCAAAGGGTTCCATATCCAGGTTTCAGACGCACCTTCTGGGCGTAGGTACTGCGGACTGCGTAATATGCACGGGGTACGAAGAGTTGTAGGTACGTGCCTATTATGGGGTCGAGGACCTTTCTTCTAAGGGTCCATCTAGGGGCTGTGAACAGGGAGGTCATTGATTTGAGAGGTGAGAAGAAGAAGGCGGTGTCAATGTGCATTTCCAAAGTACCAAAATACTGAAGACGACTGCGTGTGTGACAACAAATCATCCAACAGGTTGCTTGGGAGGCTGGGCAAGTGGGACGCCCGAGAGCGGCAGGCCCAGAGTACGAATACGTCGCAGCGGTGTCAGCCCGAGAAAGAGGCGAGCTACCTAAGGTAAGTCGCTGCGTCCACTGGCTGGTTGGGGGCATTGGCGGCGCTGGCTGCGCTGGCTGGGTTGCTCTGCTCGCCTTCCCCGCCCCTCTTTCGATTCCTTGCCCCCCAAAAATGGTCAATACATCTGTCAAGCCATGAATCAACGTTACCTGATGGGCAGGCTCCCGCAGACTGGTGGTGCTCTTTTATTTATTTATTTAAGTATTTATTTCATTTTTTTCAGTTTCCGGCTGTTCCTTCAGGGTCCAGTCAAGTACCAGTATGTACAGTGCAAAGATGGCGCTTATTTGCCTGTTCGTAATAATCATATCCGTCCTCACCGGTCTGTCTCTCTGCTCAAATCCGAGTCATCCTTTCTCAAAGTCTCCTCCTCATGTTCCCCAACTTTAGGATCTTTGATACATCATTGGTAAGCCCATAGTTGGCGATTTTCGTTATTTTTTTTATTTTCATCTATTCAACCATGGTCCAGTCATGCATGCATAGTACAGTGCCCTCACCACCAAGGGTTCATAGGAAGAAGAGAGATAAAAGGCCTCAGCCAGAAGCAAATGTGTAGGGGTACTCAAGTTTGCCACTATCGTCAACTTGTACAGTACTGTACTAGTTATAGGTTGCTTCGGCTAACTTGTCTCTGGCTCTGTCACCATCCGGCTGGGTTCCGCATCAGATCGATGGCAGCCTGCAGGGGTGTAGGGGCCTGTTCACCTTGTCGTTTCGTTTGGCGTATGAATGACATATCTACGTACTCGTACATGCTCCGTACAGTACCTAAGATCTCGTTCTTCATAGGTTGCCTCGTAAGATAGGGCGTAGAGAGTTATGTACAGACGACGTACATGGAATACAAACGTCGACATCAATGCCGGATTTCCGAGCAAATAAAAACCATGGCCCTTCGCTGAAATAACAATGTTCAGTCGTTACTACTAATAGATCCAGTCCCGTGTCGTACCTCATGCAGGTAGAAGTAGTTTGACCATTGAGCCCACACATCCCTCTGAGAGACCGCCAATTGTAACCACCCAGTTTATTCAAGCCACTCAAAGGGTTGACATCACAACAGTAACAAATTACATAGTATGTACGTATGCAATTGCGCGTTACTTGACCATGCTCTTTCTATCCATAGGCAGGCACACGACATTGACAACACTGGCTCGATTATATCCCCACCGTAATTGCCTGGCTCCAAGGATGCAACTTGCAGGCTACATAACTTTCAACTCTTATAGCCAGTGCTGCCATTTTTCAGGTCCAAGCGCTTTCCTTTCATCGCCTCGCACTCCGTTACCCCGGGATGGTCAGACCCAAAATGGGAAGTTGAGTGATGATGGGTGACAATTGATCTGCCAATTGTCGCCCTAAACGAAAATGACCAACGTACATGAATCAGTACGAGGTGCGAGAATAAGAAGAAGAAGAAGGGGAAAAAGGAAAAATTGCTTGCATGATCGAGTCATCTACTACCATGGCCACCACCATAAGCGTCTCATCCCATCTACTTCTCAAAACAAGGGGGAGTCGTAAATGCCTTTTTCCTTCGTTTCACCACAGTGCGCCATCCAGTTACAAAAAAAGGCGTTTTTGTTGCACACGTCAGCGGTGGCTCAGCTCATCACATATTTGTCTCCTCGATAAGCCCGAAGAAAAGGAAATTGTGCACCAAACTGCAGATTTTCCCGAGGAAAGCGTTGACGCTTCATAGGCTCAAGAGAATGGACGCAAAGCTGAGAGAGGGGAGTAGGCGGTCTAATAAGTCAGCTCACTGATGCATATGGGTGGGAAGGGGTTGGCAATGCCTTCCTGTGTACGATTGCCCACTTATCTTTCTTGGCCCTAGACCCTGGGTCTGATTATTGACTGATCTTGGCTGTTGCTGGTATCTGTTGAACAAATACGAATACAGAATCTCAGGGTTCATCAGCCTGAAAGCTGGGGATAACCTACTGGAAGCCTTCCAGCCGGGTCCACTTTCTCAGAAAGCTTGGCAACGGGACCATTTGAGCTTGATTCCTCCAACGAGCTGATCCAACGAGCTGATCCAACAAACTACTTGTCAAATGACCTGCTGTAGGCAGGTACTTACTGTATCTAAGTATCTAACTATTGCATGCATACATGCAGCATCCAGGAAGAGCATTTTCAACCAAAAAAAAAAATGCATTCTGGATATGGGTCCCATCCATGGGCCAGATGAGCTCACAAGATGCGCACCGATGACCACCTTTGTGGCAGCGCCAACTAGCCAGTGTGTGATTGGACTCACGGGGACTGAACATGAGGAAGAAGTCACTAGTCGATGGTCATGGAGGATGGATTGGAGATCATTTGTTCTCAAATGCCAGGTACAGCATGGCCTAAAGGATTAGCGGGCTGCCAGTTGCCATGGATGGAGGGGCAATATACAGTAACTCTAACCACTTACTGACTACTTCAGCCATGAGAACAAGAAGAGTGAGCCAGAATTTCCTCAAAACTTGGACAACGACTTTGCATTGTCCCTCCATGGTGGTGGTTTAGCATCATCCCCTCCCTCCCTCCACTCATCTTGTCGCATAATTATCTTGAACCATCCCCTCATTCCTGGACCATCCTGCCGAGTTGGAACAAAAGTTACAGATGGCCAACGAACCATCATCGCCAGCCCGGCCACATGGGAACATCGCGACCCTCACTATCCTTGATGGCATGCGGTACATAGGTACGCAAGTACCACTTTTGTACTGTACCTAGATGGTTGGTAGTGTTGAATGTAACCCCGGAACCTCCACCATCTCACTCATCGGCCTTGCCCTGGGTTTTCCGAATGAGGACTATGCTTCAATAGGATGAGACACTGCAGGCGCCTAAATTCCAGCCTCGTCGTCATTTCGTGGCATATCGTGGCACATCGTGTGTATCATGAGCCTCGTCTTTGGACAAAAACAGCCCGCCTAGCAGCAGCCTCCACCGTCCCCAAAGAGACGCAACGTTATTCTAGAACCAGCCCTACTACCCGGAATAGTCCGCTTTCGATACAACCATAGATTCAAACGGAATGGGTCACATTGTTGATTGAGCGAAAAGAAAGAAAAAAAAAACACAATAACCAAGTTCTTCATTGCCATTGATAGCGCTTCCAAGCGCCACGGGTATCATTTCTCTTTCGCTAATGGCTAAGCCTTGACTTCTTTCTTGATCCTTACTTACCCTTCACTTGGACAAGCTGCCTCACCACTTACAAGACAGGCTTGCTTAGGGGAGCAGACAACTACTGTTTGGGCGGAATGCTCCCCCTCAAATCTATCCGTAGTGTGTTCAAAGATAGGTGCAATGAGATTTTGCGGATGCCTCGCCTGTCCTTCGCACTCTAAAGGTGAGTGTACTTGTTGACAGCGGCGCCTTAACCCAACCGATCGTCAGTCAATCCATCTTCCCCGCATTCATATTAGTCCACCATCGACATGTCTTCCTCATCGTCCAACTCGCTACCGTCGCCCATATCCTCGTCATCGTCGTCGTCGTCATTCTCATCTTCTTCGCCATCATCCTCTCTCCCGTAGAGTTCGTCCCATTTGCTAGGAGTTGGCGTGGAGAGCGCATTAGAACCTGAGGCCGCGTTATTGATGTCGGCTGTGCTGGTCGCGGTTCTAGTTCCAGACACCTCTCCACGGACACGTCCAGCTCGAGACCCTGGCCGTCCAACCCTCCGTCCTCCACGTCGTCTGTCTCTTTTAGGTATTACTTCCTCTCCGTCCTCATTGAGCATCCTCCTCCTTCGACGAGGTTTATAGTCGGGATCTCGGCTGTCCTTGAAGTCCTTTCCCCTCCCATCCCTGGCATATACTGTGACCTGGTCCGTTTCACCCTTTTTCATCTTGAGGGCGATCAGGTTTTCTAAAAATCGAGTTTGCTGCGCTCGTTCTCCTGTCCGGTCCTTGCCCACGGGGATGCGAATATTCCACTCGTCTCGAATTGCTGCCAAAGGATCTTCTCTGGGTACCTTTGGCTTTAGAATTTTCTCCGTTGTCAAGATGCGGGATGCGCTGGCTCCGAGCAAGTCCAGGTTCTTGTCTAGATGACGAAGGGCAGGTAAGGGATTGTCGTTGTCGCGATGGGCAAATATAGCCTCTGTCCCAATCACCTCTGCCCACTCGCCTTGGAAGGCACGGCCCTTGTATGAAATGATTGGGTTCTTTGAGTGTAGGTCTAGAATTTGAATATCCTCTGCCTGGTCGTCTTCTTCCTCCTGTGCCCTAGCTTTGTCCTTATCGTTGGCATCGCCACGATCCACGCTTTTGCCTTTAGCGTGCAGTTCAGGATCGATGTCGCGCTCATCATCATCGGCCTCGGGTTCTGGGATTGGCTCATCGTCGTTTTCGTTGTCGCCTTCGTTATCGGCATCACCAGAAGACTTCAATTGCCCGGGATTCTGGTCCAGCCAGTGCTTGTAATATCCGCCTCGACTATGGTGAACTGCTTTTGATTGACGATCTTTAAACTCCGGATACGATAGCTCGATGGTCAAGTAGTAGGTCTAAGGGGGCCAAGGTTGGACACTGGTTAGCAAAGCGTCATTTGTCGGGCCAAGGAAGGTTGGAGACGCTGCGAACCTCGGTTTCGGTAGTTGAGTACTCGTATTCCCATTCATCCTCCTCATCACGGTCGAGGTGTTGGAGGGCAACCGTTGCAGGTGCCTCTGCAAGTCTAATTTCGTCTGTCGCAGAGGTCGAGGCCATGGTAATATATCCGAGAAAGCTTCACGCAATGAAAGACATGGAAGGGCGTTGAGGCGCACGCCGCAAAAGCTCCCAGCTGGGGTCGCTGGCGCTGGCAGAGGCAGCGCAAGGGCAGAAAAATGAAAGAAAAGATGGCGACCACAGTGGGCTTCTCAATCAACAAGAAGATACTCCGTGGCTTCCGGCCTCATTGATGCGATCTGTCAAGAATGCAAAGTGCGATGGGGTTACTAAGAGGTGGTGGTGCACTTGAGTAAATGAATAAAATAGCTTCCTCTTCCTGCAAAGTTGGAGGTGTAAGGTAGGTACAGTACGTACGAAGTACGAAGTACACAATGCTGGACGATGGAAGCCAGAGCTAGGTAGGTTCCATGACTTTTGAATTGGCTTTTGCAGTGCAGTTGCAGTTGCTGGAGGGGCAGGGGCAGGGATTAGGCGGGGCAAAAAGCAGAGACCACCTTAAAGAGCAAAGAGCAAGAGCAAAGAGCCACAGGGCTGCTGGCTGCTGGCAGCCGGCCGTCTGCCCCGCTATCGCAGTCATTGAAGATCTATCCATCGACCTTACTCACTCAAACATTCCCGTTTATTTAATAAAAGACTGTCATTCAATACGTACAAAAAAAAACTTGTTGCAAACTCCCCCCTCCCTCCCCTCCAAAAAACAAAGAAAATACCACAATTCAGCCATTGATCACGTTAAGTGTGTGTATCTTTGTGTCTGGGTTTATCGCTATATCCTCCCACAGCTCTATCACCCGCTGGGATAGGATCACTCCTCTCTCCCCTCCGTGTCCGGCGATCCTCCCTCTCATCACAACGGGCGGCCCAGGATGCCCACCGTCCACTTGCTAGACTACGTTGCCGGCAACATCAGAAGCCTGGTAAACGCAATTGAGAGCCAAGGATACGAAGTCGAATGGGTTCGCTCACCGGAGGATGTTCCAAAGGCTGAGGTTTGCGCATCCGCCCGTCATTTGACATTTCGGAGCATTTGGAGCTGACTCACAATAGAAACTCATCCTCCCTGGTGTAGGCCACTTCGGCCACTGCCTCTCTCAACTCTCCCAAGCCGGCTACCTCGACCCAGTTCGAAAACACATCGAGTCCGGCAAGCCATTTTTTGCCATTTGCGTCGGTCTCCAGGCCCTCTTTGAGGGTTCCATTGAAGATCCTGATGTCCCCGGTCTCGGCATCATCAAGGGCTCGCTCGACCGCTTCGACGACTCGACTAAAGCTGTCCCCCATATCGGATGGAACAATGCTACCACTGGAGGCGCGACCATGTACGGCCTCCAACCAGACTCCAAGTACTACTACGTCCACTCGTTCAAGTTGCCGTATAAGCAGGGCGAACTCGAGGCTCAAGGATGGACTGTTGCAACTGGTACATACGGCACCGAGACATTTGTCGGTGCCGTAGCTCGGGGAAACATCTACGCAACTCAGTTCCACCCGGAGAAATCTGGTGCGGCGGGTTTGCGTACCATCCGCGCCTTCTTGACGGGCGAGGGAGCCCAGTCTCTCGCCCCTCCCTCCGCAGAGGGTCACGTCGAGTTCAAGGATAGCCTCACCCGTCGTGTTATTGCTTGTTTGGACGTCCGAACAAATGATCAGGGTGATCTTGTTGTCACCAAGGGTGATCAATACGATGTCCGTGAAAAGGGCGACGACCGCAACGTTCGTAACCTTGGTAAGCCGGTCGAGATGGCTAAAAAGTACTACGAGTCTGGAGCCGACGAGGTCACCTTCCTTAACATCACATCCTTCCGTGACTGCCCTGTCGCCGATCTCCCCATGCTTGAGGTCCTCCGCCAAACCTCCCGTACCGTTTTTGTGCCCCTGACGATTGGTGGTGGCATCCGTGACACGGTCGACACTGACGGCACCAAAGTCTCTGCCCTCGAGATCGCAACCATGTATTTCAAGTCAGGAGCTGATAAGGTATCCATCGGGTCCGATGCCGTCCTCGCTGCCGAGGAATACTACTCCCTTGGACGTAAGCTCTTCGGCAACACAGCCATTGAGCAAATCTCGAAAGCCTACGGCAACCAGGCTGTTGTCGTCAGCGTTGACCCCAAGCGCGTGTATGTCCCCAAGCCCGATGCCACCCGCCACAACATCATCCGCACCAAGTTCCCCGGTCCAAAGGGTGAGGAGTACTGCTGGTACGCATGCACCATTAAGGGTGGTCGTGAGACTCGCGACATGGATGTCGTCGAGCTCGTGCAAGCTGTAGAGGCCATGGGAGCGGGCGAGATCCTCCTCAACTGCATCGACAAGGACGGCACGAACAGTGGCTTCGATCATGAGCTTATCAGCCAAGTCAAGGCGGCCATCCGCATTCCCGTCATCGCGTCAAGCGGTGCTGGTAACCCAGGTCACTTCCAAGACGTATTTGAGAAGACGACTACGGATGCCGCCCTTGGCGCCGGCATGTTCCACAGAGGAGAGTATACGGTTAAGCAAGTTAAAGATTACTTGGAAGAGAAGGGACTGCAGGTACGGAAATTCGAGAGTAGTTAGAACGGGAAAAGAAGGATCAACGGAAATATAGAGCGAAAAAATGGTTTAGATTTTCAAGAACTGAGTTATGTAATCGACATGGTCCTATTGAATTGAGGAAAACATGAACATAAACCCCCAGACCAAAAGAAAACAACGACTAGACTCCGTACGCTCAAAACACCCTGAGTGTGACGTTGCAGAGGGAGACGCGCCAAACTGCCGAGAGCTTTTGCAACTCAATGCCTGACGGCTGCTACCAGAGGTCTTTGACATATGAGAGAAGGATGAAATATAAAAGCAATTGGGGCAAAAAGAAGAACAGCTTCGCAATCTTGGTCAAAGAACTAAAATAAGGAAAATTGCCGCTTAACGGGCTTAAGGAAAATGGAATGGACAAGGGGGAAATGATTCCAGCTGCAATCTCCGCTCCAAAACCCAAGAGTAACCATGAAAACCTAGAGCTCCATGCCCATAAGCATCCACCTCTTGCTCGTAACATCAAGATCATGGGCCCAGTGGTCCAAGGTAATCATATCGAAGCCGACCCATTGAAGACTCTTAGACAAAGACCGCGTCTCATCCACAGGGATACGCCTGTCAATGCAAGTGACAACGTGGGAACAGTCCAAAGGACCATCGGCAAGTTCGATGAGGGCCATGAGACTATCCGAGTTGAAGAGTTAGCACATGTAGCTGTGGGAGGGAAGAAAACATAGAACTAGCACGTGGGGAATATTTGTAGAAAACTTACGCCTTTTTCAGGTCTCGACCCATCACGCCCTCAGCGTCGAAAAAGACAAAGAGGGACTTCTCTTCACCATCGTTCGCGACAAAGGCGCGAAAGCTCGCCCCACCGGCATAGTCCCAAACCTCGAGCCAGGCCTCGACAGTAAAGCTGGATAGCTTGTTGCTGTCAGAGAATGACTGCTGGAAGTGGTCGTGAAGCCGGTCATCGGGCGGCGGCGTTTGCAAATAAGCACCAGATAGGCCGGAGCCATTCATCGACGGACTCATCTCACCATGGAAAGCCGTCTTCATGGACTCGCAGAAGAATCTCTCACATTCTTCCCTTATCGAGAGTGCTGCCCCCCCTCGCCGGGCCAGGCGCCGGCCTGGGATCTCACGCTTCTTGCTCTTGGGCAGAAGGGCGAGCTCGTTGGACGAGGTTAATGCGGCGAGGGGGGGGCTTGTTGGAGGGGAGGGTACGCCTGAGGAAGGGACCTCAGGAATACCACTCGGCCCCTGCGACCCCCGTAGTGCAGTAGTGGAGGCCCTTGAGGTTGGCAGCAGAGTCAACGACGTAGCAAGAGGCAAGGACGTTGACCTGCTGGAGAACGTCCTCGCCGTAATTACTACTACAATTGATGTTTTGGTTCCTCATTGGCGCCATTGTTGACAAGATTGCAAAGGTATTTTCGTCTAAGTGTGTCGCAAGGACGGGAAGGGTTTTGATCTAGGTATTGGAGAGGAGGCGAAGGTTTGAAGGTGTCGGTGGTAGTCGATGAGGACGTCTTTGTTTTAAAAAAAAAAAGAAACGGAGTTTTACGTGCGGGTTATGGTGATGGGTAGCAGGTGGGTGCTGGATTCGAAGCGTTGGTGGCGGATAATTGAGAGCGGACGGCGATGCGGACGTGAAGTTGTCTGGATTATGACGAAGTTTGCACAGAGTAAGAAAGGGCAAGATTTTTGGCAGCGGTGAGGTGGGCACAGAAAGTGGATGTGGATGTGTCAGGGGGGAGAGAGAGGGGGAACAGCAACTAAGGTAGAGAGAGAGTAAGAGGCTCGGAGCAGTCGGGCGGAAGATGAAAGTGAAGAGGACAGTGGGAATACTGAGCAAGCAACAGACGTCATGCACTGTAAAAGTCACCCAAGTAAGGAGGCGTGTCGCCTGTGAGACGTGATTTGTGGGACAGCGACAGGGCTGGTTTGGCTGGATGCACTGGGTGCATATGCACACTGCACACTGTCCGTGGGTTGGGTTCGCTGCAATTACAGAGGCGTCAGTGGCCAATCAGCTGTTGATGACCAGCCTGTGCACCGCTCTGGACTTCTTCTGTGCCTCCAACCTCGCCACTTAGACGCTGCCAGTTGATTCCATGTGAGCACCTCTGCGGGGAAGAAGCTGAGTGAGCTGCTCATCTCAAACCATCGGTGAGGAGTGCGTCTTCACCGATGTGTGCTTGGCTGCATTGCCGCTGACTTCAGCCAGTTTTCCCAGCATTGGCCGAGTGGATTGCGTGTTCGAGGTCTGTCTTGAAACAAGAGCAGACAATTTATTAGGTACCTGGTTAACTAAAGACGATGGACAAATCATACAATTGGCTGGGATATTTCGTCATTGTGTCAAAACAATGATCGCTAAAGCTCCGACCACCCACTCGAAAGAGTACAATTAGTTCACCCGCTCCTCTCGCACTGTCAATGGTTCTGCAGCTCATTCTGCATCTCACCTCTTGGCGGCGGCGGTGGTGGTATCCGAGGCTAACACCGAAGCCAGGTACAGTTGGTGCTGTGATTAGCTTCAGTCGTCACACCGAACCAAGTTGAAAGCGGGGTTCTATGCCATGAGAAGTGGCTTTCTCTCTCCAATGGCTGAATTGCTCCTTACATGTGTGATGTTGCTATCCAGGACCCAGGCCCTGCCCTGCAGCAACTAGTGGTAGAATACAAATGGTTAACAATTGTTGTTCGCACACACAGACCAGGCTCAAGAAACATTCCACCCCAGGTCTTTTGCCTTCTTTTCCCCTCTCTCCATCTCCATCTCCCTTCAGGAAATGAGGACAAAAATAAAAGACAACAAAAAGACGAGTAGGCGAGCCAATGAGTCAGGGAATGAGTAGGATGAGTGAGTCTAGCCCAGGTCGTGTCCTATGTAAGTTGATTGGTGGACTATCACCATTCCTATCCACGTGCCTCACTTTGCTCAACTTGACATCATCCCTACCCAATGGCTCGCTTCGTGGGTCGTTCCGTGACTCGCTCCACGACCTTCAATCCATCAAAGGTTGGAATGTGGCCATGATGGCTTTCCACAGTTTGGATTGAATTGTAGGTATAGATTACATCTTTCTAACCCTCTTTCAACGACTACCACGATTCTGGAAGGAATTCCTGACCCTCACGGTGCACCATCACAAAGCAGTCTCCATGTTAGCACTCCAACACGACTACCTCCATCGGTTTCACCAAGCCCCCACAACATTAACATCCCTCGAGTCAATCCCTAATAACACACTTGACCTATTCATATACGATAGCCCCCGCCCATAGTTGAGTCACTTCCTACGCACCTGGCAGCGTCTCCTCCTTATTCCCCTCCCCCGAATCACCTGTCTCCGATGCTCCACTTCTCCGGGATAGTCTCGGCTCCGTCAGTGCCTCCACGGCCGATATCCCCAACTTGAGACAAGATCGCCATACTGTGACCAGGGATTGCAGAGGATGTAGAGGAGAGCTTGTGTGCGATATGAGTGAGCACAACTCTAGTGTATGATGTTCTGCACAATCGTTCTGACCATGGGTCGCCCCCCTCCCCGGAGAAATAATGTCATGCACGTTTTTATTCGTATATAGTATCATACGAGAGTATCACACAGAATGCCAATCGATAGCATAATGTTCTAATATGTTGTTTCCATTTTCAGGTCATTGGTTTTATTGATTATAGTTTCATATTATCTTCAATAGCATACCTTAGACGGTGGGCTCAAAGAGCACTGTTTGAATGTTAAGGAAAGCAGTGAGAGGAACAAATATCACCGAAAAGATTTCTCATGTAAAGGAGCTACCCCTAATGCGAAGCTATCCTCGTTAATAAGACCTTCACATTGTCCTCTGTTGTGAACGATTGGACCCAGAGCAATACGAAACAATATATGTATGTGTGTAGGTAGTTCGCACAGAGAATTTTCACACAAAACCGTTGAGTGGAAGGGATATGAGAACCCCCAAAATGCTGCGTTATGACCGTCATTCGTATAATAGGAGAGGCACATTTTTTTCGTTGAGAATTCATCAACCGTTTGCCATACAGTCTCTCAAAGACTTCCTTACAACCATTATTACATGACTTACATGACAATGCAACATTTGCCATCTTTTTTCGCTCTATCATCAGAGAACTGCGCACTTCCTGTTCCTACAACGAGGTTAGATTTAGATTTAGACCCTCATGGGAAGATTTGTTACTACTCATACCTTTTTGAAATGCCACATCAAGCGAGATCGTGGAATCAAGTCCCCTGTTTCGGCGTGCAAGCGACATGTATATCGCACTCATGATGTGTGTTGTGACGCTGTGATCAGGGAGGTTCGATCTGACATTATGCAGTGATTTCTTCCCCTCCATGAACGTGATCATTTCATCCAATGCCGCATGTTTAACGGCATGAGAGTATCCATGTTTCAAGTCCAACTGCGAACCGACCAAATCCTGCAGAGGCAGCACCTGCAAGGCCTTTGTGGTGCCTAGCATCTCGCAGTTCTGGAACAGTTCAATATCGAAGTGGCCCTGGCTCCCAAGCTTGGAATCTTCAGTTGCGGCATCTCCCTTGGCGGCATTGTCGTGCTTGTCGCCCGACTGACGCGAGTTGACAATGACGGTTTGGAATGGACCCGACTTTATCTCATGCGTCTCATGGCGTACTCGGCCGTTCCCCTTGTACAGATCCTGGCCTGGTTGTAACCAGGCGCGACGACCGAACCCAATATGCTGCAGATCAAGATTCACCAGCGCTACAGCGTCCTGGCCGTGATAGAAAGTCATTTGAACAGCCGCGTCCATCTCTCCATAGTCCTTGGTCTTCTCGTACAGTTCCTTTTGGCTAAATGCGGCGGCAGCCTTGTAAGCCTTGGCTCCGAACACACGCTCATAGTCCTGCTCGTTCAGCTGGAAGAGAAAGCCTCGGGGCTGTAGGCAGCTGGCATTTACCTCGACACGGTCTGGCGCCTTGGTAGGTCCCATGCCCGCCTTGAGGAATTGGTACACGGCATCGATTGTGTGATAACCACTGTGAGACACTTTTCCGTACCCCTGATTGTAAGTATGGTACTCTTGATGAATGATCTCCGATGGCAGACGCCACTGGCCGTCGCAGTGTACAGATCGGATGCTGGTCACAGGGCAGCCTGTCTTGTCCTGTACGTCTTGAATTATCTCCGCCGTCTTGGAGAAGCCCAGATGGAAGCGCCGATGGCTGTTGATGATGCAGCAAGTTTCCCGGTGTATTTGCAGGGCCTTGTATTTCTGCAGCAAAGTCTGGAAATCTTCCGCAATACCACGGCCCTCCTCCAAGCATTTCACGGCGCCAACCCGAGTTGACACCGGCTTGTCCATGACAATGTTGAGGCCAGCCTCCAAGGCCCACACTCCGTAGGCACAATGAGCCAAGGGTTCGGTGCTGATAATGACGCATGATACCTGGTGCCGCTTTATAATGCCGTTCAACGATTTGCAGACGGACGGGGGCATCACTCTGGTGAAGAGGGGAACGAAGAGCCATTCCACCGTGGGGCAGCTGTCATGTCCATATATTCGTAGGCTGGCTTCATTGCCAAAGACGTCCACCGCAGCTACCAGCTTGGCTCGTCCGCTAGCCTCGAGAGCCTTCAGTCGGGGGATGTATATCCGTTTGGCAAACGGCCCAACACCAATGAGGAGGACGTTGGGAGTGTAGGTGGGAGGGTGCGAGTTGTCCAGACTCATGATTGCATGCAAGTTGGAAGATGTAGTATGACACCGAAGCACACGTCCAAGAAGACCAGAGCATAGATCCCACCACCAAGATTTTACCACAATTTTTATCACGATGGAAGGGGACAATTTCACGTCAAGAATATTATCAGCTCTCTACAAGGAAAATCATATGCCAGGCCACTGTCGATATCACGCGGAGAAGAAAATGGAGATCAATAGACGGAACACATGCGAAGCTAGTGGTTGGGCAGGTGGCAAGCGTTTCCGCTTTAGACGGGGAGCTCAGCTTGAGGCGAGAAACACGGGGCCGCCTTGCCGTCCCCTGGCGGGATCGCATCGTGGCTGCGAGCTCGGATTATTTATTCTTCATCTTCAATGTAGATTATAGGTGAACCATCCGGTACGGCATATTCCATCCCGCTAAGCATCAAGTTTGGATAAAATCATGGTGACGATGGTATCCATCACTGTCGTCTTTTGTTGAAAAGTGCCTCATGAAGGTAGAGATTTTTGAAAAGTCTTGACCATCGGAATAAAAGAGTCAGCTCAGCAGTCCAAACTAGACACGAAGTATGATATCGGCTACTCCAGTCAGACAGTTATATTATAAATATAATTATTACCAACGTGGGTTGATATGTGATGTGTACTCCAGAACTTGAAATAAGTTATGAAAGGGCCGATCAATACTCAATTGAGCGTTAGGAGTTTTGTGTCGATATATGAATGCCTTAGTTGTATCTTATTACCTTATTATACGGGTCGCACTCTTGAATGGACAGGCCGCCCTACAACCCCATGGTGGGCAATTGTCTAACTCGCTATCGCAAACGTTATAATTACTTTTGTACATCAATGCCATTTTTTAAAGGAGGAAACGAGACGGCGCTGCCCCCTTCGACATCCCAAATCCACCCTCGTCACCAGATCTAAGTCTTTTAGCACTGGACAGGGCTGAAGAAGGCGGGGGAAACGAGGAAAGATAAGCTGCAAGGTAACAGAACTCATCACACCTCCATGGCTTGACCATCACCAAAACGGCACTGTAATGGTTATATGTCGACAGAGGGCGATTTTTGCTTCGGTCGGCCAGTGTCCAATGAGAACAAAGAGAAGGGGCCCCAACGTTGTAGGGGTCTGGTTTCCTCGAAGATATATGAGACCACTTGGCTTGTGGAGCCTTGGTTGGAATAGTTTCCAATTCCTAAACCATTTCCTTTCATCTAGATCCCTCCTCAACATAGACCTATGTCCAATCCATAATCAGAGTATATTCCACATTGAGCAACAGTTTGCCGTTAACCAACATTACGATTACTATCATACAATACACTCCTCGAGTCACGTATATACTATCTCATCCATCTTTCAGTTTGTCCGCTTCTCGTCTCTTCATATATGCCGTGCACTCAGGCTGGCAAATGCATCCGGACTGTGCCGGCCATTCGTCCATGCAAGATCCATGCCAAGGTTCATGCTCTCCCTGCTCCTTGCGGCCCAAGGGTCTGAGGTTTGGGGCAAGGTGGTGGTGGTAGAAGACGTAACATTATTCATAAAGGGGTTCTTAGTGGAAGAGTGCTGTGGTAGAACATTCTGTGGCTGGGGAATAGAGGAAGCAGTTGGGCCAACAGGACTCTGCAACACCTGGTGCTCGGGAATCATTTGTGGGAGGGTCGGCTGCTGAACTAGTTCAGGGGCGGCAATCTTCTGAGGCGCCAAACTTGGGAGGTTGTAGAGGGCCATAATAGAAGCATTATCAGGTCGTTGAGGTTGGTAGAACTGTTGTTGCTGTGGCTGCGGCTGCGGCTGCTGTTGTGGTTGCTGTTGCTGTTGCCCAAATATCTGCTGTCCAACTGATTGTTGGCCGTATATTGCCTGCACTGGTTGCGACTGGGATTGGGGCTGGTTCAGTGTCTGCGGCTGGCCAAATGGGTTGTGGCTCATCTGGGGCGTATTAGACACGCTGCTGCTGGCGAAAAAGGGATTAGCAGTAGTCTCCTGGGCCAATGGAGCCGGGCTGTGAAACATGGAGGCCTGGAATACAGAAGGACTCTGGAATGAGGTCTGGGATTGCTCTGGAATCTGGCCAAGGCTCGGTGACGCAATGCGCGTTGGTGAGCGTGCAAACGGATTGTATGAGGCCTGTGGTTGCGCCGTGTTCACAGCCAGAGGCACTTGTGGTTGTGAGATTGGCTGCTGGACCGGTTGCTGCTGCGCAACTGGGCTTGGCAGCCCTGTCAGAAACGGGTTGTATCCCGTTGATTGCGGTGCCACTGGTTGAGGGTATGACATATTGTTGAACGTCATAGGCATATAAGCATTTGGGCTGGTAGGTGCAGAGGGAACTGGAGGCTGCTGGTAAGCCTGTAAAGGAGTGGGCTGTGAAGCAGGTCCTCCGGTATGGTGAGGGAAGAGAGGTTGTGTCGGAGACAGAGACATATTCTGGAAGGCTTGGCTGAAAGCATCAGGTTGCTGCTGAACCGGGGCTCCAAAGGGATTGGATGGGCCGTAAGGATTCTTGTTCTGCAAGGTCCCCGTAGACTGCGCCGTCTGTGGCGGGGCCGGTCCAAGGTTATCGAATGGATTTGTCGATGCGCTCGAAGGAGTAGTTGGTCGATCTGTAGCGGATCGTGACGGAACACTCAGGCCCGCGCCGAGTCCTAGTCCTCCGGAGATGGGAGTGATGGGGGTCAACGACTTGGATGTGCGCAACCCTTGACCTTGTGGCGATGGAAGAGGTGATGATCTACCACCACCCTCACCCAGTCGCACTAGTGCCTCAATCGCCCGTTCAAGACTTCCGTTGACGCCTTTCAACACTAAAGCATTTCGTTTCATGTCTTGGAAGCCCATATCACGCAGTCTTGCCAGCTTCTGGTCCAGATCATCGGGTTGGTCCAGATCCAATGCGGCGCCAAATACCTTTGATGGCTTGTTGGAGGCCTTTGGCGAAGGGTGCCCCATTCCATGGGCGGAATCCGTATGTAAGTCCTTCTTTGACTTTGAGGATAAGGGGAAAATGGAAGACGCCGACCGAAAGCCGAACTTGGAGTTTTTCGGGGGTAGTGGTGGCGGCGTTTCATCGTCCAGTTTCGGTACTTTGGATTTCTTAAGACCGTTGACCGTATTGTTCATATACTTTTGGCGGATGAATCTCTCCATGGCGGAATCGGCTTCGTCGACATCGACTGGGACCGGAGGCTTTCGATGCTCAGGGTTATAAATATTGTTTGAGGAAATGTTGCCAACTTTGCGCATATTCTATCACAGTGTGTAAGTCTCCTTTGCTTGTCTGGAGAAGGGCAGTTTAGACCATACGTCAACTTGCTCGTTGGACCAGCTATCCATGCTCAAAGATTTGACCTTGGAGATATGCGTGCCTAGCTTCCGATGGATCGCAGCACACCTCATGCAGAGGAAGACCCCTAACTGTATCTGTAATTTAGTTTCCATTCACATGAGAAAGGTGATAAGGGGGTTCAAGCATACACTCCATGATGCCCAAGCTGTATTTTCACACTTGTCAGTCCGATTCCGTATTCGAATATGCTCATGTATGGCAAGAATAGCATACCTGGGTTACGCGCGTGACAATCCGCGCATAAGTTATTGCCGGGTACGGTTTGGACAAGTTCTTGGAGGACCTTTTCGTTCCGCGCCTGCTGGCGCTTGCTCATGGCGCCCAACATGATGCGGGGTTTGAATATGTACAGTGGCCGGGGATGGGTGAGAGGAAGCACAAGCAAATACGTCCCTGTGGAAGGGTGTCACCGTCGTCGGATCGATTCAGTCTCGAAGGGGGGAGGAATCGTTCCTCAAGGCAAAACGCGTGCTTGCACCCACAAACACGGAGGGACGAACGGGAGGAAGGAGATTGAAGACCGGAGCGGAGGACGGTAGGCGGTGGATAGTAAACGGAACCGGGTGTCGATCGAGTCTTGCGAAAAGAGAGTCCACGCTGGGTTGCTAGGGACTATGCTAAGCAAAAAGCAATGGTTACGGCGAAAGGAAGCGAAAGGAGAGACAAATAAAAAGAGCCGGGCCGACACTCAGAACCACCGAGAGGAATTGCTGCAACCGATGACTGCGGCAGCAGAAGACCTCGTGGAAAGAAAAAAAAATTATCACCAAGCACCAGGAGCAACAAGAAGGAGGAAGGGGTAAGAGGGAAAGGGAGGAGGAGGGTTCCTCGCGTTGTGCGATTCAAGTCTTGTTCCCATTCGAGTAAGTGAGCCCAGTGCCAGTGGCGGCCGGCCGAGTGGACGGTGGATACTGACGCTGAGTAGGAGGTACAGAGTATGGTAGGGTAGGCACTGGAAGCGCGTACAGTGGAGGTGGAGGGGGAAAGGGACGAGCATTTCGTACCTACCGACCTAGCCACCTTGGGTACCTACCGTACTGACTTCAGGTTGTAGCAGAACATTATGGGGTACAATCCTGTGCTTCAGTGCTAGGCATGGATGCTGCCGGCGCAGGTTACGGTTACAGGTGGTGCGCGCGCTCTTTGCTCCAAGCACTCACGCCAAGGGGAAAGGAGGCCATCTACGGGGTACCTCCTACGATAGGTACCCTGCTACATACATCCCAGAGATGAGCCCAAGGCCATAAGCCCCCCTAAACAACCAGACGCTACCTACCTACCTACCTAACTACCTTACATACCATGATAGATAGTACGTCGCTGGGGAGGCCATACATGGATACCAGAGCCAAAGCGCCCAGACCAGGCCACCTCACGTTCTAGCCCCGCGATACCTGCCAGGAATAGACAAGAGGTACATACATAAGGTAGTACCATGCCGCTTGGACTTTGCGACAGTGATTGGACAAGCTCAAGTACCTCCTGAGCCCAAGTAGTCCAGGGTGGACGACTTCAGCATAAAAACTTGGAAGACTTGGGCAAGACTTTTTTTGAAGGATTAGATCAAGCTGAATACGATGTGTGGCGGTGGTAACTCAGAGCTAAATCTGGGATATGGCCCAATCAAGAAAGAAACTGGGTAACAATAGAAACACAGAAACACAATAGACAACTTCAAGTTAGTTAGTCAGCCAAAGTAATAACTGATTACCGTGCAAACTACCTACCTCCGTCCGTACCGCAGTACAGTACTCCGTAATCTGTACATGGTAGAATGTTCGAGCTTCACATTAACCCTGTCAAGGAAAGTCGTATCGACCATTCCCCCTTTAGTCTGTAGTGGATGCAACATTGAGCGGCTTCAGCCGTCTACAGTAGCCTCAGCAGTTGACGAGAATGGATGTGGGGAAGAAAATCTTGCAGGAGAACTGGAGTGAACTTCTTGTCTAAATGCGCGCATCACCTAATCAACTAAACTAAATTGGGGAGGGAAGTGTGCTCTGCGCAAGGTCAGCCAGGTGTGTTATAGGGATCCTGCTTTTCTGGCTCGCTGTCCATATTACTAGTTTGTGCCCTCTGAGCTCAGAGCACGCCCAAAAGGAGGAGATGGGCACATGGGCTTCTGCAGATGCAGGGAACAGGGTACACAAAGTATAGGTCAATTGGTGGGTTTGTTCGAGGTGACAGGGGTTTTGGGTACTTCGCTCCAAGTACAGATGACAAACTAATTACCATGCTCCAGATGATTATATCCACGTACGCGAGGTGTTATAAACTACCTTTCCTACCTAGTCTAACGCACGCGCGCATAGCGGTTTATCCAGATATATAGTTTTTAGTGAAGATTAATTACCGCGTGCACTGATGCTCGGAGAAAAATCAAGACGTCATTGCACGTGTTGCGCTGCAATTCTGTACCTTTTGCTTGAGTTATCAACTCCGGAAACATAGGTATTCACATACTGTAGGTATCTATGCATACGTAGATATGTAATTTGGGTTATCTTTGAATACGGAAACGCCATGGACGATGACACCAGGGAGGTTATTACCCTGCCTAGCTGGTGTGGGATTCATGATTTGTAGATATGGCGAGTGGTGGGAGGCCAGTTCTTGGGTATTAGGTGGAGTGTGCTCGATGATGGGTACGGATGAGAATCGGTTGCCATCTGGTGATGGCCATGCTACACATTGATCTATCCAACATCTTCGATGCACGGTGTAGTGGTGTACTTATTCGGTCGTCAACAGGAGAGTGTCTTTATACTCATCGGTGGCTGATGACATAAGTATGCCGTTCGTCTACTCGTACGGAAGCGTCGGTATCCTATTTTCCACGTTCCACGCGCGGGACGGTGTCATCACGCAGGATTTCGGACCACGTTATCGGGGCACGATGTCAGACTCCGCCCGGAGGTGCCGGTTTCGTTCATGACAGTAAAACTGGAACAAGGTTCTGCTTCCAACACTGAGTTGAGGACAAAAACAAGCCGCGGTCCATATTCCATACGCCCTCAAAGTACTGCAAGTTCAGAACTATGCAGACTACCCTGTACTCAATTGGGGGGACGGACCGGAAGGCGAGCAATATTGTGTGCCTTTGACGTCGTGGCGCGCGGGAAACTGTCATTAGCCCTCGCCCTTCCCGACAGGTTGAATCAACGCCCGGTTGCCAGAAACCTACGAAATTCCGTCGTCCGTGTCAGGCGTAAAACACGGTAACTAAAGCCTCCGTTCCTTGGCGAACAAATGTAGGGTAAGGTAGCTGGAACGGGAGCTGGCGGATATTTTTCGTCCAAATTGCCGCCGCCACTATAATCACATTATGATTTGAAATGGAAGTGTGTTCAGTAAGATCTTACCTCGAGCTGTTGGTTTAGCTCGATATTATGGTGGTTCCCTCAATAGGTGATCAGCTTAGTACATGAGAGTGAGATAAAAAATGGTCAGTCAGTCGCTTACACTCCCCTCGCCCGCTTGAGTATTACAGATAATTTCAAAGTCTGCCCACTTTCCAATTGTCCACCGGACTTTTCGGGTTGTCGATGAGAGGATAGTCATCATTTTAGCATCCAACTACAAGATGTAACCAGACTGATAACTCATAACTACTGGAGCTCTCACTGATCTGATGATTGAATGTGAAGATGACTGAATAAGCATGAGCCAAAGCGAGGAGCTAGGAACGAGGTAGTGGTTGGTATCCACTGAAAGAGTATTCCCATACAAGCGGCCACCCTCGGCTGTTTGCAAAGCATCCATTGTATTATTCCAAAGTCCAGAATACGGATAGAATCTTTCTAGATTGGGGAGGATTGATTAAAATTGAAACGACGATCTGGAGCCGTTGGCACAGGTTCGACACATGCAAGCATCCTTCCAGCCACCCGTATAAAATCAGGTTTCCTTATGTGGATTCGAGGTTTCAAGGTGCCAACCCAGCCTCAACACCAGCCTCCTTGGTTTATCCTCTTTACACCCGAACAGAGCAGGAAATAAAAGATATTGGAAGCTTCCAGCCTTTCAGGAGCCACAATTGTTGGAATGAGGCTGGGGGAAATTGTGGCTATGGGGGAAAGGATTGTGTTCTCCTTACCCCGTTCATCTGTACCGATTACGTTGCAGTGTTTTATCCCGACGCACGCGAAGCAGGTACTTTGTCTGACTGGATGGAGCTGGACCTAATAATAACCGTCTACCCCTGGCTGACAACGCCCATGCAGGGAACTAAACGGTCAGAGGTCTGGTACGTAATTGTGCACTACGTTGGTAGCCCAGCGCAAACCAGACGCTATCTGTGGACGGGAGAGAGGTAACCCCCCCATGCAATTGCTGACATTCTGGCACTGACTAGCCTCTGAGCGAGCCAGCCCTACCAGTTCAATCTTTGGGATCATGGGATTAGAGGGGATATAATATTATTATTGTTGGGACTTCGTACCTCGTACCTCGTACTCCAGGCATCCTGCAAATCAATTTGGGGAGGGTGATTCTTGGATAGTTCTAGACGACCAACGCCCTTTTGCTAATCCTTTAGTCACCGATCTAACTACGTAACCGTCTTGCTAGAGTCCCTTCAGCGGATTCATCGTCTCTGTCCGAGGTTCTCCGTGCACGTATACAAAATAGTTCCATGCCCCCGGGTCAGCCTGGCTCATTGTTCAGCTCTCACCCAAGGCAAGGAGGGTAAGGTACATAAGATCACCAGGTGTCCAGCTCAAGCCTACATAGTGCCTTGCTTGGTCAACTGGTCGATTTCCAACTTCGCACCTGCACGAAATAATCAAGCGCTCCCGAGGCCGAACCCGAATATTCTTCTTAGCCCACTCAAAGCAATCGCTCGCCACGGACCTCCACTGTTGATCGCGATCGCGCCGCGGCAGCCGACGTAACTGAACCGCTCTTCTCGTTCCTGCAAACACCGAGCGACCCGGAACCATGGGCAAATAGTAAAAGCCGCATTTGAAGCTTATCTACTGCCTATTTGGCCCTCTGCCGCCGACCGCATTTAACCAACCCCCTTTTGAATTGAAAGCCCAATTCGGTACCCTACCCGACAGTACAGCCACTACCGACCTGCTGTCCTTACCAACGACGGCACCTTAGCTGAGGGAGCTTCCCCTCCACAGCTTCAAGACCCCGCGACCAGACACTGACAGGTGTCCGACTTTCTGCACCTGTGCCAGTCTTCCTGCCCTGCGCCTGCGCCGTGTGCCCCCTGGGGGATACATCGACGAAATGGCCGGCATTGAGCAGTTGGAGGTTCATAGCAAGGCAAGTAGAATAACTCCCGTGGACTGTTGCGCTGGATTTTTTTTTTGCTGACTATCCCTTGTTCCAGTCCTACATCGTCCGCTGGGTCAAGGTCGACGAAGGAAACACCTTGTCATGGAGTGTTCAACCTCACAAGAAGTCTATGTATGAATAAATTCCCCTTTTCTGCTCCCCATTCTCCTCATCACATTTGTACTGACGCGGCGACAGCAACTTCGGCCTTGTTAAACACCCTGGCAGCGGTGCCACAACGATCGCTTCCTCCATCACCGATTCTCTCGACACAGAAGAGACAAGAGGTACCTCGGAAACCAAGACGAGCCGGTTCTCCAAGAAAGACGTCAGTGCACAAGACCTTCTGAAAAACAAGGGATTTATCGCGGTCAAGTGGGTGGGAAAATGTGAGGCCGACAAGGTGTCCATAGGAACTTATGAGGTCCAGCATGGACACAGTGGCATGTATGGCCTTGTCTTTGACAACACCTTCTCCAAGCAGACTTCCAAAACTGCAACATTCGTCGTTCTTACCTACCCAACTGGCGCACCGCCTCAGACCTCTTCCCATCTACCGAACCTCCAGACCCCCAAGGCCGGACTCAGTCAGACTAGTCTAGGTCGATATAGCGCCGTCAATCTCCACGGGGACCCGTCCGCCTCATACGACAGCCTACACAGTCACAAGGCAGGCGGGAAAGCGACATCCGTATCCGGCAGAAGCGAGGGCGGCACCGGCTCGAGCAACTATCACGTTGGAAGTCTTCACAAGAGACGCCGCAAGAAGGGACAGGGCTACGCGCGCCGTTTCTTCTCTCTTGATTTCTCAACCTGCACCCTCTCGTATTACTACAACCCCAAATCTTCAGCTTTGCGTGGCGCCATCCCGCTGAGTCTTGCTGCCATTGCCGCCGACGAACGACGGAGAGAAATCAGCATTGATTCCGGCGCCGAGGTTTGGCACCTCAAGGCTCCTAACGACAAGGAGTTCCAGGAATGGGCTCGGGCACTGGAGAGGGCTAGTCGCGTTGCCCGGGGCCTTGAGACACTGGACCATCCCTCGCAGCCCGACATCAAGGTTACTACAACACATCTGCAACCCGTCCAGCAGTCATCCCATCATGAGCACAGAGAATGGCAGCAAGTCGAGGCACTTGTCAGTCGTGTTGTTGGCACACGAGATGCTCTCCGCCGCCTAACAAGAGAAGTCACGGCACATGCTATCAATTCGAAAACATCCAACTCTCCCCAGTACCTCTCCCCAAGCTCAGGAAGCGCAATCGAGGAGGGCGACGCTTCTACCGCGCCAGAGAGGAAAAAGTTTTGGAGACGGAAATCAACTACACCAGGAACGATACCAGGACTGGCACCGGGAGCAAACCCAGCCACCGCCTTCGTTGCCTCCCCCCCAACATCGGTTACTACAACCATATCTGCCGACGGGCCCCAGAAGCTGTCAAGGCACAGATCCAGAGCATCTGTTCAGGAGGAGAGCTCACTCCAGGATCATTGTCAATCTCTTCTCGCGGACCTGGACTCGGTGGTTGCTGAGTTTACAGCTCTCATTAACAACAGCAAACGGCGTCGCTTGCCAGTTCCTACACCCAGCGTTGCTGAGTCACGTAGAAGTATCGATACCGTTTCGACAGCTGATGAGTTCTTTGACGCTGAGGATACCAGATCCGGTGTCGTTAAAATCGATGGCAGCGAGGAGGAGACGCCTGGCTCAGACGGAGATGACGGTTCGATGCATGATGACTCATCCATCTCATCAATAGCAGAGGATGAACCTGTGGTCGAGGATGCCCAGAACCTGTACCCTGCTAAGCCCAAGACTCTGACTCCCTTGCCTATTGACAAGCCAATCGCCAGGCGGACAACGGTACCAGCTGCTACTGTTCCGCCACCCAGTTTGATTGCCTTCGTGAGAAAAAATGTAGGGAAGGACCTGAGCACAATTAGCATGCCAGTTTCTGCGAACGAGCCCTTGTCGGGTTTGCAGAAAATGGCTGAGCAGTTGGAGTATGCACAGCTCCTGAACCAGGCATCGAAACAGTCATCCCCCACTGATCGGCTTCTTTTCGTTGCTGCTTTTGCCGTCTCTCAATTTAGCGGCGTACGAGCAAAGGAGAGAGCCGTTCGAAAGCCTTTCAACCCTCTACTGGGAGAAACATTCGAGCTGGTCCGATCCGAGAAGGAAATTCCTGGAGGCTTCCGTCTGCTTGTCGAGAAGGTCTCACACCGCCCCGTGGTTCTGGCCATGCATGCAGACTCTGCTAGCTGGTCGTTTTCCCAATCACCTGCCCCAGGCCAGAAGTTCTGGGGTAAGAGTGCCGAGATCACCACCGATGGTCGAGTGCGAATAGTGTTGCGCCTGTCAGACGGCCGAGAGGAACGTTATTCGTGGAACATTGCCACAATGTTTCTGCGAAACGTCGTCATGGGCGAAAAATATGTCGAGCCGGTGGGCACCATGCACGTTTTGAATGATAGCAGCGGACACAAGGCTGCTGTTGAGTTTAAGAGTAAGGGAATGTTTGGCGGGCGTGCCGAGGATGTCGTTGTTGAGATCCTGAGTCCTGAAGGAGTCAATACTGGCACTGGTTTGGTCGGAAACTGGACAACGGGCCTGAAGACTTCAGGACGCGGTGGTGGCCAGGATATCTGGCGTGCAGGATCGCTGGTTGAGAACGCAAGCCAGACATATGGCTTCACGTCGTTTGCCGCAACGCTCAACGAGATCACGGAAATCGAGAAGGGCAAGCTTCCGCCGACAGACTGTCGACTCCGTCCTGACCAGCGTCTGACTGAGCAGGGCAAGTTGGACGAGGCTGAGGAGTGGAAACACGGTCTAGAGGAGGCACAGCGTGCCAGGCGACGCGACCTAGAAGACCGCGGCGAGATGTATAAACCCCGATGGTTCGTCAAAGCTGAGGATGCGCCAGAAGGCGAAGAGGTGTGGAAGTTCAAGAGCGGAAAAGAGAGTTATTGGGAGGAGCGCACAAAGGGCGCGTGGACCGGTGTTGAGGATATCTTCCTCCTTCCTGATGGACCATAGACAGCGTTGCGAAAATCAAGTTTTTTGTTTTATTTTAACTGTTCTCTACGAGATTAATGCCCTTTAATGAACATATTATGGCTATGTCTTACTGGATTTGTTGCTATTTGCGTGATGATCGGCTTTTTCCAATTGTATGTCTTCAAGGACATAGTCACTTGGTTTGATGAGTTCATGTGTTTGTTTCATAAGTTCAGCAAGGTCTCTCATGTATATCCAATTATTGCCCATCATCGATACTCTATGATATTATATATACTCGAGTAAGGATGTATAACTTACAATTATTAGTCGCGGGTGATGTCGATGACGATGGCCCTTTTACCCTTTTCTTTGATACACCTACCAGGCTAGCAATTAAATCGCCTACGAGGCGTTTCCGGAGGTGTGGCAAGAGATCCGAATGTTCTCTTTGCGCTGGAGAAATTTATTCCATGGTAGACCAGAGTGATCAACCAGGTCAAACAAGAGAGTGTTAGAGTGAGGCACCATCACCAACATCCGACGACGTGTGGTAGATCACCACCTTCACAGGACCATGCTTTGTTTTCCCAGTCTATATACCCTGATTAAAACTGAAGACGAACTATGGCAACTCTGCTCCACTACAACTTGTCTTCTTCTTTCTCCAAAATTTTTTTTGCCCTCGTTGTTGTGCTCCTCAATGGTTGATTTAGGCGGTCAAGCTCGTCTTCATTGAATTTACAGTGTACACAGCACTGGCTCCTGGTGGGATCTTGCGACTGGCCAATAAAAAGACGCCTGCTCAAGTCAAGTTCCAGGTTTTGTTTCCCTGGGTTGTTTCATCGGGAGCCAAATGTGCCAAGCAACATGCCCTGGTTGGTTGACAGGCAGATCTCAACTAGCTGGATGACCAAGCGTCTGCTGGCGCCGAGGAAAGATGGAGCAGAGACAAGGGTCCAGCATGGATCACAGCCACGATGGAAATGTCATCAACCTGCCCAAGTGCCATTCTCTTCCTCTTCGTCGTGGGACAGATACTGGGATCGTCAACGCTTCTTGTGCGGTGTGATCCTCGTAATCAAGGGTACTGTGTATGGAGAATCTACTGCCACCAGCTTAGTCCGGATTCATAATCATCCATACACAACAGGCACGACAGGTACTGTACCGTACAGGAACCCCTGAAGATCAAAGGCTATACATAGTAAACTTGAGATCGGCCGAAGCCAGTTTTGGGTACAAGTACGAAGAAGCCCGTACAGACCTACGTAAGCGTGTTTCGTCCATACCGTAACAGTAGGTACCTCGAGAATGTGAGGTAATTATCCACTTAAGGTATCTAAGCCTGGCTACCCGCTTGTTGCGATTCAAAAACAACGAGTGAATTGAAGGAACAGTAGCTCTGACACGGGGGCATACTGGGTGCATGCCATACAGTTATGCTCATTGCAACTTCAACTGACGCTGAAAAAAAAAAGACTGAACCTGAGGCTGGGACTGAAGCTGCAACATACATGCAACTGACAAGTTTGGGGGTCGTGCGGGATGTGACATGGGCAAAAAGCTTGTTTGCTATGATGGCCGCTCACCTCAGTTACTAGGTACTAGCCTGGCTAGCTGAGGTATGGAATTGCCATCAGCGGGCTTGTCTAGGGGGAGCTGGGAGACTTGGGAGACTTGGGAGATTGACATGCTGTATGTAATACTCGATATTTCTAGAGCATTTCACGAGTGTAAGCCTCCAACAGAATTGATTGATGCGTACCAGATTCGGGGCACTGCAGATTTGGTGGTCATTATCCACTGTTACGGAAAAGAACAACAAAAAAAAACAAAGCTAAATTGGCGCCGGGAACAACAAAAGAGAGTACAAAGTGCTCACCCAAGTATGTACGAAGTAACTGGAGGTAGAAAGAGTGAATACGAGATCGAGCAGTGACTATCTACAGACGCATAACAGCCACCCCGAGGCTTGCGCAGACTTGGCACTATTGGCTTTAGTGGATGCTGTATTGGATCGAAAGAGGGAGGGAGGAGGCCAAAGTAAACAGGAAGAGGTGTCGGTGGCAGTGCTCACTTACAAATTTCTACGAGTTTCAGTTTTGACGGTGGTGATCAGTTCAGCCAGGGACCTTGACGATAGCCTACTCTCCCCTGGCGCTCGTGTCACGCCGTCTACAGGGAAAATGATATGAAATCAATCTGCTGGTGGTTCGAACTCTTTGCAACGGAGTACCGGCACTGCTTCGGATGGCCCTGTGCCGCATCGTTACGAAGGAAGATGAATGGTCTGTACCTTGACCCTCCAAGTTTGATGTGCTGGACGTTTGGGCGCTTGCTCCACCGACGGCTCCATCATCCCCACTCCATCCAAGGTCCCAGTTCCACACTGATTCGATGGGCACCTCAACCCCCTGTCGGCATGTTCGTAGTGAGGTAGTTCTTTAATGGGGTCAGGTCATCATCATGACGATACTGTGTACATACAGTCCCCTACCTACCAGTAGAGATAGGGTGGTAGGTGATTAAGGGATGAGAGAAAATGCGAAGGACGTTAGCAAACGAGAAAGGTGGCTTAGGTACCGTAAGGTAAGGTATATAGGTAATTCTTCTGCCAGGCTGAAATATGTGTATACACCTTGCATCCAATATATTGAGATTGTTCTGCAAGTCACGTACCGATCTAAGGTGTAGTAAGTAAAGTTAAGTCAGTTTGTGTAAAGGTGAGGTGTCAAAAAGCATGGCTAAATGCAGACTGTCTCACCTCCCTCCCATCAGCCATCCAATACGAGGTTGGTTGGTCTCGGCGATACGGCACCCTGGCCACTGGTAGAAGAAAAAAAAATGGAAAAGAGAACAAGAAGATTGAAATGAATGGATCAGACCTACTCCACGTTTAATCAAGGTGCGTCTCCATTATGTTGCCACTGTTGCGCCTATCCTCCATCCCCTCTCCTCCCGATTGAGTTACATCCGCACCCACCGTGACGTGAGCCGAGCAAGCGTCCGCTCTGTGCCGTTATGCCTCGTAACATCTCCTGCAGCCAGTCGATGTGGATGGACGTGCATGTGGCGCCAAAGGGGGATGCCATCTAAGAAAACATTGGCAGGGATTCTTCCAGGTTTGGGAGGGGCCCTATGTCAATTCATTCCCCTCGGTGGCTTCTCCTGGATTTACCCAAGTAGAGTTGGTACGGAGTTGAGAGTACAAAGAACAGTACGAAGCATTGTAACTGCCAATACCTACTACTAGACTGTAGAGGTGGTAACTATGCCGGCTCTGCTTGATGCACCATTGTCACACTTGAGCCTCCCTTGCTCGCTCGCTTGCTTCTTTCTTCCTTCCTTCTTTCTTAAATGACATTCCAGTTCCGCTCCCTCACCTTCCCCCCTCTCTCCCTCCTTCCCTCCCTCCTCCCCATTCATCTCATTCCTCAGGTTGGAACGTCGATTCGATTCCTCGCTCGTTTGGCCAACCACCCTTCTTTCTTCGTGACTGCATTTCCAACCCCCTCGTTGTTGGACAGTTGAATCTTTTTCCCATTAAATTGGCTGTAATTCTCCTTCCTCACTGATACCTTCGTTTTCCAACGATCCTACCTTTGTAGACAACACAAGGGATAAACCCCAACGTCTCTTTTCGACGATAGAAAAAGAACTACGACAAACACCCACAAGAGAGTATTTCATCACCAACTACAGAACCTGACGTTTAAATTGTTTCACCAAAATGAAGACTGCACTTCTCATCTCCGCATTGGCGGCTATTGCTTCCGCTGGCACTCCCACTCGAAAGGACCCCCCCTCAAAGCGATCCAACTTGCCCACTGTCACCGTCTCTGGCAACGGTATGTCTTCTTTATCTCTAACAATATTATTTTCTGAGAGTTCACTCCATTAACACAATGTAGCTTTTTGGGCCGGCAAGGAGCGCTTCTACCTCCGTGGAATAGACTACCAGCCTGGTGGCTCGTCTGCCAACTCTGACCCTCTTTCGGATCCCGATGTCTGCAAGCGCGATATTAAAATGTTCAAAGACCTCGGTGTCAATGTTATCCGTGTTTACACAGTTGACAACAGCGCCGATCATGATGAATGCATGTCCGCCCTGGCAGATGCCAATATCTACCTCGTCCTCGATGTCAATACTGGCAAGTACTCGCTGAATCGAGCCGACCCTGGCCCCTCATACAACACAGTCTACCTCCAGAGCATCTTCGCCACTGTTGAGATGTTTGCCAAGTACACCAACACTCTGGCCTTCTTCTCCGGCAACGAGGTCATCAATGACGAGGCCGATACTGATAAAGCCGCTCCTTACGTCAAGGCGGTCACTCGTGACATGAAGAATTTCATGAATGCCCGTGGTCTTCGTGCCGTCCCTGTTGGCTACTCGGCTGCTGATGTCTCCTCCAACCGTATGCAGACAGCGCACTACATGAACTGCGGCTCCGACGATGTGCGTTCCGACTTCTTTGCTTTCAACGATTATTCTTGGTGCAACAGCGACTTCAAGACGGCTGGGTGGGACGTTAAGGTGAAGAACTTCACAGACTACGGCCTTCCCATCTTGTAAGTTTCCTCTATAATGCCGCTCGACCGTGCATGAGCTAACCCCAACAGCCTTTCTGAGTATGGTTGCATCAAGAACAGACCTCGTAAGTTCGATGAGCTCTCTGCCATGATGAGCAGCCAGATGGATGAGGTCTATTCTGGTGGTCTCATGTATGAGTACTCTCAAGAGGACAACAACTACGGTATCGTCAAGATTGGCTCCAATGATAAGCTCACGACCCTTTCCGAGTACGATAACTTCAAGACTGCCCTCGCAGACAACCCTGCTCCAAGCGGCGCTGGTGGTGCCGACTCTACCACTCATAGTCAAGCTTGCCCTACCTCGGACTCGAACTGGCAGGTCAACCCCAGTCTGGTCCCTGTCATGCCTCAACAAGCACAGAAGTTTATGTCCAAGGGTGCTGGAGATGGTCCTGGTCTTAAGGGCGATGGCTCTCAGGACCAAGCCGACAGCGGTACTGCTACTGCTAGCGTTACTGGCGGCACTGCCTATCCTACTGGTTCATCTTCCTCTGATAACGATAACGCTGCCCACATTAACGGTCCCCTCGATCTTGCTCCATTCGCTGTCACTGCCGCTGCCATATTCTTCACCATGGTGGGGGCCTTCGCGCTGTAAATGTTATGAAGAACTTGTGGCATTGTTGGATCTCCTTCTGCTTTTTGGGAACGGCTTTGTTTTAATAGCATGTTGATTCCCCTCCGCGCCGTTGATTGATGAAAACCACAACATGAGTGTAGATTGGGCGCCTGCTGGATTTGATGCGCTGGTCACGTCAGGTTTTTTTTTTTTTTTCCTTTCAATTTTTTTTTCATGGGAAGGCTTGGCGTCTGGCCCAGAAGGGGCCGACCGCCTGGGAATGGTTATGATTTGAGGCGATTTCCATTCGTCTGTCGTGTGAATACGTATCGTACAGTTTGAGAGTACAAATAGACTTACTACCTTTATATCGTCTTCATCCGCTTTACCTTGAGACTAACAGCAGGACTATCACATGCAAGCAAGGGGTCTTGTTCTCGGCTATCGAGCGACATCTGCGCGCCTCAATCTACGTTCTGAATTTGAGTTACATGGTAATTAGTTCTTGGGTAGGTAAACTATATATATATATAGACTCATTCTCCTTTAGCACGATCTTGAAGAAGCTATGCATCATGTTTGCAAGTAGGCATGAAGTTGATATCTGCATACGTAGTACCAGCTGGCGGAAGTGTGGGGGTGGGGGCCGAGATCCGAGTCTAAATCTGGGGGTCGCTATGATGATCATGGCTAGTTAGCTACCTCTCTTAGCCCGTCTCATCCACGAGCCTCGGCATCTCCAGTTTGCTGACTTTATTTTATCATTGCATTGATTGCACTACGTCTCTCCCTCTCTCATCTCACACATCTCTCTTTGCCCAAAAATCCCCCTCCTCCTTCGATATTGACATATGCCTCCCGTTGAACCATTGCATCCCACACTACATTAATTAACTTGACACTTGGATTGTGTGGTAAATTCGTCTCCTTGTCCCATCATGTCCACCGCCACGCCCATCCCAGCCTACACTGGCTATGAGTTCTTCCTGGTCAGCTCGCCGGCGCCCTTCGTCGCGCACGTCGAGATCAATCGCCCACGCAAACTCAACGCCTTCACGCATGCGATGTGGCTCGAGTTTGGACGGGTCTTCAGACAGCTCAGCGACGACGCAGATGTAAGGGCCGTGGTGCTGAGTGGCGCGGGAGAGCGGGCTTTCACTTCCGGGTTGGACGTGCAGGCTGCGGCGCAGGACAGCCAGGTGACGGGGCCTGGTGATGTGGCGAAGAAGGCAAAGGGATTGAGAGCGCACATCAAAGAGTTCCAGGATTCCATAAGCGAGGCAGAGAAATGCGAAAAGCGTGAGTTATCATCATGTCCTGTTGTTGTTTTGTCCCATTTTCAAGGGGGGGCGCGTAGAGAGGGAGTGTGATTTCATTGATTCAGAGCTGACTATTCTCCTTTCTCCTTGCGTCTACAGCCGTTATTTGTGTTCTTCATGGTATTTCTATTGGTCTTGCTATAGATATTGCCTGCACTGCCGATATTCGCTTCGCTACATCTGACGCACGCCTCGCTGTCAAAGAGGTCGACATTGGCCTTGCCGCCGACATTGGCACCCTAGCCCGCCTTCCCAAGATCGTCGGATCCATGTCCTGGGTGAAGGATGTGTGCCTGTCTGCGCGAAACTTTTCTGCTGAGGAAGCGTTGGCGGCCGGGTTCCTTAGCCAGGTGCACCCAAGTAAGGAGAAGGCAGTGGAGGCGGCGGTGGCCTTGGCGAAATCGTTGGCGGACAAGAGCCCTGTCGCTGTCCAGGGGACCAAGGAGCTGCTCAACTACGGGCGAGACAACGACGTGGCGGCTAGTTTGCGCTATACGCAGGTTTGGAATTCGGCCGCGGTGCAGGGGAAGGACTTTGAGCAGGCAATCATGAGTGGGCTGAAGAGAACTAAGCCTCGGTTTGAGAAGCTGTAGATAAGTATTCGATGCTGGTTAGGTGTTTTGTGTAATATTATTATATGCGCGAGTGTCCGAATCCGTGAGTCTATGCTGTTGGTTCTCAAGCCAACAACATTTCACTCTGAGCCGGACTCTTCCTCTGGGGGAAGGTTCTCCTTTAGGCGCTGTTCAAACGTAAGCATGGGCATACTGGTAGTGGTCATGTGTGCTAGCGGTGGCAGTAGTGGTAGGAGTAGCCAACATACATCCTCGAGCTTCTGTTTGAGTAGGGCAACCATGTTCTCCTTCACCACAACTCGTTCATCGTCGAGGTCTTCAATAATGAAGTCGTGACTGTCGCTATCGATGTTGACAATGATGGACTTGATGGATGGATCGCACTCGATCAAAACGCCTGAGCCAATGGAGGCCGAATGTCAGATAAAAATGATAAAGGAATTGGTAGGAGGACCAACCTCGGATTGCACGAGGCATGTTGATGGGCAATTGCGGGCTTGCACGGCCTAGAAGGGAAAACGGCTGTTACGCAGGTACGATGTGACGGGAGATCGGAATAAAGTTAAGCGATTCGGGGTCTCTATTCTATCCGTGTAGGAACCATCAAGCGCGGGAATTGCCTTGAAGTGGCAAAACAAAAATTGGTTGGGCGTATTCTATTGCGTATCGTGTGGTTGGGTTTTGCCGAGTTTGGTTGTTGGTTGTTGGTGGTTGGTGGAGGGTGTTCGAGCTGGTGACTTGGGATGGAATACGCCATTAGTGTTGGAATTTTACGGGGCGGTCGGTGGATCGGCCAACGCTCGGGCCGGCCTTGATGCGACCAGAGGAAAGCTTTCAAGCGTCAGTGAGGAGTCACGTTACACAGTATTTCTGTAATCTGTACCGTATTCTGTCATGATGCAAGCTAGGGACCAGTAGTCTTGATTTCCCGCCATGCTGGTAATCAAGCTGCGCCTCGTACCAAGCCACCATCAAGGTCTGCTCAACCCACTGTTCACGAAGGGTCAGAGGAGAGCAACCGGTGTGTCGGTGATTACGTGGCCGTTGGAATCAACAGGACGGTGCATGAATGCTAATTGGGTGATGTGTGGGTGGTAAGATTTGGAAACAAGAAAAAACAAGGGACAATACGCTCGTCACTGAGACTGGCACTGCCCTTTGCCTTAATAATCCTGATGGCATTATATCCATGTCCTGCGGATTGGGTGCAGGCAGGCTTGGCTGGCATATGTGATAGCTCCCTCTATACTTTCCAAAAAAACCCGACTGCCTCATCTCTGTGGCCGTCAGTGGATGAAAAAGGAAATATCGCAGAGAGGTAAATTGGTGAAAAAGTCTAATAAGGGAGAGGATAGACAAATGATTAGCCGCCCAAAGTCCCAAAACCGACTGGGCTTGCCTTTGTCCAGAGCAGTTGGTTGGAGTCCAACATACCAATGCAAATAGCTTCTCCGGACCCGGCTTATTCTTTAGTTCATAGCTTAGCAACCACAAAGCTGTCTGCCCACCACCATCCGCCTCCCCTCAGCCACGAAGCTATGAAGTCACGCAAGAAGACGGCTGGGTCGGCTAATTGGGTTGGGTTTTTCTTACTCCGGGAGGTCCAGAGTCAAGACTACAAAGCTTCTGTCCCTCGCCCCCGTGTCCTTGTGATGATGAATGACACTCAACCAGCAGGATTTCACCCGTCTCCTTTTGTCCCTGGCACAGTGTTTGCGAAGAGCTTCCCTTACAATCTACCGAGGCTGTCTTTGCTTATCTTGTAAACAATACACCTTGAGCCTCGTCATCCTTTTCTGTCCCTCCCTCTCTCTATCTCTCTCTTGCGGAATACTCCATCTATATTTTGGTGGCCATTCACATACGTCACCTCCGTTAACTCGATTGGCCTCGAATATTTGAGCTCTATCTATACCCGCTCTTCTCGTGTTCTTGCCAATAATCTATCCATCACCAAAAAAGCAAATTCAAAAACCACAATCTATTCATCCTCATAATATTTACCATCAACATGTCGACCGTCGACAATCCAGATTTCACTGACAATAATGATGGGTCCAGTTCTATCGACGCTCGCACAGTCGCTTGGATCCTCATCCCCATTGTCATTATTGTTATCATCGGCCTAATTGCTACCATGATTCAAATCCGTCGACGCCGTCAGCGCCGAGAAAATGGCACATCCGAAACCATGACTGAAACCCGTCGACGCCGTCGGCACCGACCAAATGACATAATCGGAGCCACGCCAGTTGTGCCATCAAACAGGCGCGTCGTCCTTTTCAGACGAGGCCAGAACAACGCTGATTCAGAAACAAGACGTGCTGAGGAGGGACTCAATGAACTCGGTGAAGCGCCGCCGCCGTACGAAGGCAAGAAGTCCGACCAGGAGGACGGCATAGAGCTCCAGGATAGAGCATCTGGGGAGCCATCACCCGAATATGTCGCTGAGCCTAGTCCAGCTGTGATCCCGCCAAGTCCCAGACCAGGACATGTCTCACCTTGAGAGGACGTTGGCAGTGCTTCATGTGTATGTTTATTGGAATATGGTATCGGCGTCTTGTTTACACGATGTTTGCGAGGTGTTAGAGAGTTGCGCACCTGCTTGAATCGAATTGGAAAATTTCAGGAGAGGTCCTTGGATGACGTTTCTTGCTATTATTATTTCATAGATTTCACTGACATTTAGTGATCTTTGATGCTGAAATAGATATATTTAATATAGATTACCACAGCTTTACCTGATTTGATATCTGAAGTGCCTTGTGGCGAACGCCGTCAACTCACGGAGGATGGGTCATCTTGAGTGGCATTGTAGCCTAGCACACGTCATCGAGACCTCCGAAAAGAATGTCGTGAGGAGAAATCGAAATTCAGGTGCTTTTACGAGCCACACAAATCATCTGTTATATGCGACACGATCGAATGTAATGGTTGCAGACGGACTCGGCATTATCGGGTTGACGAGCATCCGGATGAGCCTAATGAAGTGTAGAGGTGGTCAGTAAACTTGCACATTTATTATACAGTGTATGAACATTGCTACTTGAAATCGTGTGTCGTTGGCACTGTATTCTTTTGCAGGATACGAACCGCACTCCTAGTTATAGCTTGGCTGTAATATCCTAGTCAAGTCTGATTGCATGGTAGTTATAATGGTAGAAGAATTGGTGAACTTTTTTCACTCTTAACTCATACTACAGTATAGATGAGGGAGCAAACACCAAACTATTTACTCCAATTATCTAGAACAAGTCATATACTAGTCTCAGCGAAGAAGAAGAGAGACGTGCCCCTCTGAGAGTAATTTTCCTATCCTCGGTTCACTCCTATACTGGAGACATTGCAATAGTACTAGGTTGAGACATGTGAGTGGCTTTCGGATGTTATCTTATTTCCTCCCGTTACAAATGTGAGTCCATCGTATCACCTCCCCTGTTAGAGATCATGGTGATTCAAGAAATGCTTACTCCGTATACTGGGAAGACTCGGCACCAATCTCAAGTGTTTAAGAGTGATATTACTGTGAATCCCAGTTTTGGGAAACAAGCCTGGAACCGAATTATCCCGACCTTTATTTTTTATTTTGGTCCGGACCATGAGAAACAGATAATATCTACCGCGTCTGATTAGTTCAATAGCAAGGGTAGATATATCAGGGGCGAGATGTCATTTGAGGCCCGTTTCGAGGCCCAGGTGGGATGGATGAACTGACGATCCACCTATTGACGGTAGAAGAGGGTAGGAGCATGTCTCAGACCCTGAAGGATTCAATTATTGACGGGTACTATGAATGCGAACCACAATATCAAAGGAGGGGCAAGTTGTACCAACTGGAATAATAATCCTATGCAGCATCGGCGTGATGGAGTATGTTTCTGTTTTTTTCTTGCTTGACTAGTTACCCGACACTTCCTCTTATGAGGCATGTCATCTCTCCGGAAAACTATTCATCAACAGTTCTAAGGAAAAGAAAAGAAAAAAAAAAAACAAGGGGCATAATTATACTTGGCCAAGGATTGCCATATTACAGACTAATCTGTATGTAAATGTGGACAATCTGGTAAAACACCTCCTTGCGAAGATCGATTGTTGAACAAGAATGGACGTAGAGTTGCCACAGTGGACACTTTTGGAGAAGGAGGAGCGTATCAAGAACTGCAAAGTAGCTATATCCACAAATATGCGAGCTGTCTTCACTTGATTAGGTGCTCTGCAGAAGCACAGGAAGGGAAAAGCAGGATTTTTTTTCTTTGGCGTATGCAGGAGCGCAGGAATGCAGAACGTTCCAGTTGGGGAGCGGTGTGTTTGAGATGTGTGAGGCCTACATGAGACATGGCTGAGACTGACGTCCGCGTTACTTCAAATGGCGCAAACATTCAGAATTGGGTTCTGGCGGTACACAGTAGAAAAAATATGTCAAGCTTGGAGGATAAGCTTGCTATCAGGCTGTTCATTGCATATCTCATGTCAAGGCGGCTCGATCCCTCTGTCCCCCTATCTAATGTGTCTTGCATGATGAAGATGGAGGTGTCTTAGGTAAGAAGAAACAAAACAAAAAAAAAAAAGGTTCCTCGGTGGTCTCGGGGCGTTCTAGAGGAAACTATGGATCCATTCATCGCGTGGGATGAAAGAAAAAACGGGGGACTTGGGGTCAGCGTACTCAGCGTACTGGTTCAGGTTGAGAGAAGGGCCTCGAAGCTGTCATGGAAGTTGAACAACTGAGCCGTGCGGGGATGGGAAAGCCAGGAAGCAGTGGGAAATTTTATCGGGTGGTTGGAGCTTTAAAAAAATATGCAAAGTAAATAAAACAGAGCCATGGATGGATGGATTGATGCCACGAACCATTGTGTACGCAGTATGGAGTAATTACGTTACGGGTAATGATGGAGCAGCTCTTAATATGTGGTTGTTTATTATACTGCTCGCATATAAACCAGCAGACCATGTAATCTGCAGTCATTGTGATATATGCCAGGTTCATTATGTTCATCATGGTGACTGCGCTGCGGCGTGCTGTTGAATTCGGCAGTTGACATTGAATGGGGTGGTTGGGCGCTTGGAAAACGTACCAGTGAGCCAGGTTCCTGTTTAGTACACCCAACAGGTACATTCAATACATATCTACTTAGTACAGTATCCGTTCTCCGGAGGGCGTTACTGTGCAAACCAATTATACGGTAAGAAGGTTAGCTCTGTACTATTGTCTACATGATTGGATACTATGTAACATCGTATTCTACACTTGACATGGAACGGACAGGAGATGACAACAACTTCCGCAAATCTTGGTACTAACAAGGTAGCTAAATTTTCTGCTCATTCGGTTGTGTTTGTTTACAGTCTCTATTTCCCCCCTCTCCCTGTCGCCCAGAACCTCTAAATTTTGGCAGACAAGGGGAGGGTTCAATCTGTATGACATCTGACTCAGTTCATCAATATGGATAATTAATCTGTACACGAAGTAAGGTACCTGGCGCGTTCTGTTGTCAGTCAGCCTTACCACGCCACTGTGCCAGGCCTCTTTGATTGGGACCGGCACCACGTTTGTTTCTTGGTAAACAGCAATTGGGCTCGTGCTTGCGGCTTGTTTGTCCTGTATGCATCTCATCGTATCTCATGGCATCATGTTAGATCGACGAGTGAGCGAGGACCACCGATGGGCGCCATCCAACATTGCTTTTGTTTATCAGAGAGGATGGCTGCCTCCTGAGCATACAGTCGGTAGGTACCTACAGGTAGATACTCTGTGACGTTGTACGCCTGTTGATCCGTACGCGAGTCTCAACCGATTGTGGTAGTTACCTACACGATTATACTACGTACTAATTAATATCGTAGTTACCTAGTAGGAAACTATCAACTCGGCTGGGACGCGAAAGGAAAACGAGGCTCAGGTGATTTTGTTGAAGGAGTTGTTCCTTGCCGTCTGGTCTTCTTCCAGACCCACGATACCCTGGAACTTTGGGAGGGCCCCCAGTCCTTTCCGGGAGAGAATAATAACTACCGCATGTACAGATCATCCGTACTCCGGCGCTGTATATTGTTACGTAGGTAGCCGATGGAATTAATAAGTACATTAGCGACTCACGCTCTAGTGAACTAAGTTATTGCCAGTGGCGTTGGGGAGGCTGGGGGGCCGACTCGGGAACCTGGGGGTACGGGGGTGGACGGCCGCTTGGGCTCTGACACCACGGAGCTGGCGGTACCTGAAGTGGTGGTCCGGACAACGACCCGCACGCGGCCGTACTCCTCGAAGAGTGATGAGATGAGCAGAGCCTCTGCTGATTCCAAGCACGCTACCGTAACCCGCTAGAGGAAATTAATGCTTGGGATACGATACTGCCATTGGTACTTGGAGTGCCAACGGAGCAGGTGAGGTTTTGAGGTCGAGGACGAGGTCAAGGTCGAGGACAAGAACTATCGCAGAAGTAGAGAGAGAAAGAGAGAGAAAGATTGAGAGAGAGCAGGGGTCAAGGAGGGAGGTTGGAGGGCTGACAACGCTGTCGCCACCACGGTAACGGCTCATCATTCGCTCACTGGCTGGAGATGGGGGAGGCATTAGTCGAAAAAGAAGCGGTGGACACAAAGCGCATGCAGTAGTCTAGCCGTTGGACCAGTCGTTGTCTGTTCAGTCACCAGTTACTTGCTGCTCGCATGGCATCACATCGCATCGTGTGGTGCATGTATGGAGTACCGGTATCGTCCCCTACCTCGTGTTGCCGTGTTGTGCCTGCACGTACTTCTTTCCCATATGTACGGAGTACGTACGCACTGTACCTTGGCTTGGGTTCGATTGAGCGAAAACTGCGGGAGTCGGGTGGATACCGTTTTCAGTCTAGCACACCCGCTTCGTAAGCCCCACCCGAGTTAGTGGGTGCCATTGGGCCTGTGATTGGGCCAATTTGACGGCAGCGCCAGCTCATCACTCTCTCTCACACACACACACTCCTTCATGAGAGGTGCCCAAGCAGGCCCAGACGAACAATACCTACTTACTACGTACTGACCCGATGACTGACGGAAAGACGAGACTGATGAGGGAAGATTGTCCCCAGCCATTTTCTTTTCTTTTTTCTTTTTCGATTTTTTTTTTTTTTTTTTTTTTTTTTTTTTTTTTTTTTTTTTTTTTTTTTTTTTTTTTTTGCTTTTAACCTCGTCATTAAAAATCCAATTAATGATATTGTTGCTCCACCTCCAGCCTTCTGTTGTTAATTATTAGGTCTCCATCCTTGAATCTTTCTTCATCTGCCGAGGTCATCTTTGGAATACAAAGTGCGGACCGGTTGGACTCCAACAGAAGGCGAAAGGAAGGGAAGAAGAATAAGAATAAGAACAGGCACTCACTGACCTCTTACCCAACTGGTACAAAGGCATACAAAGCACGTACATCGCAAATATGATGGTACCTATAAGGGCCCAAAACTCCAAAGGAGCAGGGGAGTCGGGTGAGATGTGGGCGCCTGTGCAGTCAGTTATGCATGTGCAGCGCACATACAGTAATTCCCTGAGGCCTTCCATAGATACAGCTGCCTCTTTCTTGATGTTAAACCCTTGTATCAAGGGTACTTATCACGTCCTGTAGCCATTTCCCGAAGGTTTCCTCTTCTCTTTCCTTTCCCTTTCCTCTCCGCCTGTCCGTCCTTTTCCACCCCTTCCTCCCTCTCCTCCCTCTCCTGATTCCAGCTGTTGTTCACTAAGCCACTGCTGTACAAAGTACCGAATTTTTTTTTTTCAACGCTGCCTATTGCGCGCTTGTGCGCTGGTGCGTTGGTGCAGTGGTGTGTGTACGGGTGCCAAACGGTGCTGTGTTGTTAAAACATCCACTTTCAGAATCGACTCTTCCTCTTTTAAAACCTGCTGGGGCTTAACTGAGGAGGAGCGACGAGGATTGGCATTAACTGATTGGGCTGGCGGCCTTCCATTCGAATCCGTTTCGGTCTGGTCTGCCTGGCCTGCTTGGCCGGCCTCTCTTCTGGGACTGGGTGCGGCTCTCTCCTGTCCATCTCTCTCCACCATTTGGGCTTGGGCTGGAAAGTGGTTGCTGCGGTTGCAAAGCTGGCCCGCCCTCCAACCTCCCCGTCAAATCGGACATTGACAACCAACTGAGCGCACCGCCACTAAATTACCTGTACCACCACGGACGACCGCCACGACTAAGACATTCTGCTCCCCTCCCTCTTCACTCTTTCTGATTTTTGCATCTCCATCTCACGGGATTCCCATCGGTAAGGCCAAGGTGATTGTCGATCCGCCTGGCACGATATCGTTTCGAGCGTAGTTGCTCCTCCTTTTCTATTCCCCCTATTGTTTGCCTTGTGTAAGTTGCTTGAATCCTTTCGTTCTGCTTCATGTCGCCCTGCCGTTTGTCGGCCTCAGAAACGGATGCAGTATCATCCAAGGTGCCTATTTGGTCCACCTGTGCTGCACACTCCGTCCTCTGTTTGGTCTCTCGGCCTTATATCTTGGGAGGTTGTCTTCCGGGTACGGTGTTGATGTGCTGCTGGTTCGATGAGAGCTGACTGACTCTCTTTTGGGCTCCAGACTTTTTCCCTTCGCCTATTCCTTCTTCTTTTCTGCTTCAACTTGCGCCCGCATGTCTTGACCATACATCTTAATCAACAATCCCCCCCTCTTACTTGACGCTTCAACAACACCTTCCTGGCTTGATTCCATCCATTTCGACTCCGCCTTGGAAGCCATCGGTGATTATTGAGTCTCCGTCGACCAGACATCACCAAGGGAAAGAAAAAACACCGCAATAGGTCTCTCCGTAGCGACCTCTCACCGCAACACAATGGGCATCGACTCTAGAAAAGCCCCTCCTCTGCCCGCCCCGACCGAAACTGAGACAAATACCACCCCAACGGAATTAACAGCGGATGCCTTCAATCCCAACGACACAAAATCAACATATTCCATCCCCGAGGACGGGACGCCTGTCACCATCGCAACACGGCACAAGGCCAACCGATCTCAAACCTCGCTGCTCATCGAATACTTCGAGGGCGGCAAGCCATCCCCAGGCTCCGGTGAGCGTCGGCCCAGTGTGAGGGTTCGCTTGACGCCATCCAAGAGCAGGGGAGATCACATCGAAGTCACAGAGACCAAGCAAACTCGCAAGGCGTCTATGACCCGTCGCATTCCCCTGAATCTCGACGGTGAAAAGACCGACGGCGAAGACGGCGCGAGCATGCACTCGTATGCCTCAGCCACAGAGGAATCGAATGTTTCAAGAAATCCAATCGATATTGAAATAGACCGCAGCCATCGACGACGCCGTCCTGCTAGCCCCCTGATCCCCTCAGAAACATATCAGGTGAACGCTTCAGAAATTTCGGCCATCCCCAGTGACAGTTTCTTGGACGGCACTGGTGCTGGTTCCACTGAGCTGAAGAGTAGTTTCAGTCAATCAAAAGGAGAAGATCCGACTGCCAGCGTCGGTGCTGGCTCAGTTGTCGCCATGGATGAAACCAAGAGCCAGAAAAGCAGAAACAGAGAGAGAGTCAAACTGACAGAGAAAGATAAACCCAAGGAGAAGACAGATCGACCCAAGCGCCGGTCAAAGAGTAGAGCAAGCAGTGTTGGCATGAGCGAGAGGGGATTCGACGATATTAAAACCACCACTCGGTCTCGACGTTCCAGTCGAAGTCACCCGGAATCCACCGTTTCAGCTGCTGACTCGAGTGTGCTATCTCATGTAACACCAAGCCATCGCTCCGTCGACACACATTCCACACGATCTGGTGTCTCAAAATCATCTATCAACAATCCCAAGCTTCTTGAGACTGTCGAAGATGCCATTCGACGACTTATCTTGCCAGAGTTGAGCGCCCTCAAGCGAGAGCAGAGCAAGCGCGAGACCCGAGACAATCGCCGTGGTTCTTTCACTTCCACAGCAACTTCTGTATCAAGGGAAGAGGCGACACCCGACCGCCGGCGGACGGGCCAACGCAATGATCAGAAAGATAGACGCAATCGAGAGGCCCGTCACGACTACGGTGATGTTTCACCACTTAGTATCAGCCGCGAATCCCTCAATGACTTCGACGAGGATGTGGTAACACCTAAACGCAGTGCTGATCTTCTCAAGGCTGCTGCTGTTGGTGCCGCCGCCAGCAAGGGCCTCTCCTTGCTTGATGATAAATCCCAATCTGAAGATCGCAAGCACAGGGAGCGACGCCGTCGCAGGGCTGAGTCTTCCAGGAGTAGAAGTTTGGGGCGAGACCGGTATGCGGACGAGTATGAGGATGATATTCCCGCTCCCCCTATGCCTCTAATGAGCGAGATCAACCCATCTGAGTTGACTCGAACTTCCATTCTCTCCGCCAACACTGACAGACCCCATTCTGCCACCGAAGAGATTACACCAGTTCAGAACATTGCCCGAGGTCCTCTCTCCGAAGCATCAACGCCTACACCGTCAAGGACTCCTAACAACTTTGAGGACACGATTCTTACACAGCATGCAAATGTATCACATGGCGATCTAACTGCCCTTCCGCGTGGTGAGCAAAACTACCAGGAGTATGAGACAGACGATTACGGACGAAAATTACCTATCAACCACGATGTTCACTATGACGATGAGGATAATCTTTCCGACAATGACGACTACCTTGAGCATGGTGGATATGATAATTCATACTTTGCTACTCAGGAAGTTCCTCCCCCTCTCAAATATGTCCCCTACCAGGCTGGTGCTCGTGGATTGAGTCCTATTCCTAGTGTATCAGGCTACACTGATGGGGCTAGTGAACATCAACCTCGCCACTCGAGGAGTATGCAGTCTGCTAGTGATATGTACTCCCAGATGGAAAGATCCCCAGAGCAGCCGCGAAACAGTCGATCAGCTGGCTCTCTCAGTTCTCTTCAGGCACGAGACTTCGATCCCACATCTCCAAGAAGCTCCGGACTTGATTATAGAAACACAACTTATACTGAGGACAGCGAGTTGGAAAGAGTAGCCTCTGGTCAGGCGGTGCGTGGTATCGGCGCCAACCCCAACATTATCCACCCCGCCTTGGGCGTGGAGTCGGCTGTCGCATCTCTTATTGATGGATCGATGCTGGAGCAGTCTGTCCTGACCAGTGGCTCAGGATATGGCTATTATGACCCTAGGGGCTCGAATCTATCTTACGACGAACAGTCCAGGGTTCAAAGTAGTCGCGGTGTCAGCCCTGAGAAGCCGCTTAGCATTACCAACAGGGGTATTGATGAGTCGGAGAGACACCCAACTCCCAGTGCTGGGTCAGGGAAACCGTCTCAAGAATTCACTGAGTACGATCTGGATGAACATGGACGTAAGGTTCCACGCACCAAGTCACCAACTGCTTCTGAAGTTGCTATCACTGCCAGTGCCGTTGGTGCTGCCGCGGCTGCTATGAAGGCTCGTCAAGAGAAGTCTCAGGCCACCGTCGAACAAGAGCATGACATGGAGGAAGAGTTCAAGCCTGCTGGTGTCTTCCGAAACAAATCTTTCAAGGAACGTACGCTCGAGGGCCACGAGCCACGCAACACCCCTGCCCACAGTGTTGATCGTCTTGACTTTGACGAGGAACACCCTAAGCTGAGCGCTAATTTCATGCCCGATTTCGACGACCCTATGCCAGAATACGGCTATATTGATGATGCCCGAACCAACTCCTCCATCGGTCGCACCAACCCGTCGGTTGTTGGAGAACGTCTCGATGGTGAACCCCATGACGAGCCTTTATCTGGCCGCGCAACCCCGACTCAACAGTCTCTTCTCGGAGTCCAAGATAGGAGCCCTGGCAGGCTTAGCATCAGTCCTGTCAGTGCCCTTGGTCATGGCATGAAGGATGCAACTGGCACCCACGGCCACAGCCGAGAGCCTAGCCACGATGTTGATGAGTGGCAGCGGTCATCTGAGGACCGCAAGAGAGACACTTTGGTCACTAACCCTTATGAGGATGCCAGCCCCATCGTTAACCCAGCTCTGAACGAGAACCTACTCGGAGCTCGCGGCTTGAATCCTACTTACGGTGTCAATTATTCAGCTGGAAGCCCAACCTTCAACCCCAAGTACGACGAGGGCTACATGTCGAACGACCCAAACCGTACACCGGAACCAAAGTCAGCAGCCCGCAACCTTGTTGGCTCCCAGCTCGTTGCTCCTGTGCCTGAGGATCCTTTTTATATCCCCAAGGGTTCTCGCCATCTCAGCGGCATGTCCCAAGGCATGACCTCTCCATTCTATGATGCTGCAACTGGCCAAGGAATCGAGCGAATCGAGAATAAGGATATTGTTGCGCTCATGCAGCACTTGATGGTCAGAGACGCCCAGCGAAGCGCACGCGATACGGAGATTGTTGCTTTGCTGATGAATGCCGCATTGGAGATGCGCACCTCTTTTAATGAGATGAAGGACCTTATCCAAGAGACCGGTGACGACGTCATTTTCGCTAATTCCGAGAACACTGACAAGCTTTACAAGGCCATCAATGGTCCTCGTCCGTACCCCGGCAACCGTTCTTCTATTGTGAGCAACTCTCAAGTGGACAATATCAACGAAGTCAGTATGAAGAAGAAGAATTTGTGGAAGCGAGCTCTTCAGGGACTTAGTGCCAAGGGAACCAGTGATCTCAGCCGCATCGAGGATATGCTTATGCAGCTTCTGGGTGAAGTGGATGTGTTGAAGACCCAGACTGCCCCTCCCGCGATTTCCCATCGTGGCCCCTCCTTTGATAACTTGCAACCCGAAGGCCAGTACGAACAAGACCGTGGCTATGAGCCTGAAGGCACTTCTACCACTAGCCATGCTAGCCACAGCCAGTCAGGCCGACTCTCCCTTTCACAGTCCCGATCTCGTCTTCAAGACGAGCGCAAGTTCTCTGACAACCGCATCAGCACGGTTCAAGAACGTGAGGAGGAGTTTGGATACGACCACCCTAGCCCTTCTGCCGAGCGAACGAACGCCAATATGCTTACTCCTAGCCGATCCGCTGCCAATCTCACTCGTGGTGGCTCCGTTCCGCTGGACACACCGCCGCAGGCTGCCGGCGCCGCTCACCTTCCATTGAGCGCAGAGAACACGCCTCGATCGGGCAAGAAGCACAAGGCCAGTGGTTCATCCAGCTGGTTTCCTAAGATTTCCAGGTGGTCAGGAACTACCACTTCTAGCGTCAGCAAAGCTTTCCGTGGAAGTGGCAAGAAGGAGTCCAAGTATGATGACTATGCCCCCTCGCGGTCCAGTTCCAGCTTGGCCTCGTATAATGAAGATGGCGATTACCAGCACAACCCCTATGAGGAGGACAAGCTTCATACAGGATTCTCTGAGCAAAACTTGGGGGGTCCTTCAGCCCCACCAGCCCAGGATGCTCCCGTCGCCAATCGCGAAAGCACCTTCACTCCTGATGAGGCTCCCAAGTACTCGGTCCATCGAAACTCGTTGAACCTGCAGCACCCTCAACCCCGACCGGGTCAGACTGAGCGATTTCGAAACGCCCTAGAGAGTTCGGCTCAGGAATACGACATCCCCATGACCCCAAGATCGGCTGATTGGGCGGGCTCCACCAACAGCGTGAACCGCATTCCCCAGAATGCCAATCGGTACAGCACTGCTTCCTCTGCGGCAGTACGTGATCCTGAGTACTGGGCTTCGTCACCAACCGGCCCAGCGCGACCCCCCAAGGAGCCCACGGACGCGTCGGGCACACGCACACCCCCCAAGGGAACTCGCGTCTCGAAGCTGGCGAAGGGTAGCCCATTGGCACAGCAGCAACAGGCCGATGAGAGCGGTTACTACCCCAGCAGTCCAAAGCCGGAGAACCGAAACCTGAACGGTGCTCTCGGTGTTCCTGCTCGTCGTCCCAGCGGACCACGAGCTATGACCCCTAACAGCCTCGAGGCTGCCACTCGAGAGGAGCGAAGACGTAAGAGAGGTGAGCAACTCTGACATTTCTGGTGCACGCAGACCGATGAGAATATACGCTAATATTGAACGAACAGACGCATATGAGGGTGCCCCCAGCGTCCTGAGCGATGATACCGACACCTTCTAATAGCCTGGTAACCGTTAACCTGACGGGTACTAGATGTATCACCGTCTACAGCAAGGCGCAAAATATCTGCTCACGTTTTCAAACCTCCTTAACCTCAGTCTATTCTTTCTCGTGAGATGAGGATAATGCTACTAGAAACTTAAAGGAGGCCGGGCTGGTGTGTTGATTGATTGATTCCTTTTGCACCTGGATGTGGTGCCTATAGACTGCAACACAGACCAAGGAGGGCAAAGAGATGGCATGTTCAGTGGAAAACACTTTTCACGTAATTGGACTAAGAAAGGGGAACAATAGACGATTGAACAACCCCCAACGATTATGTTTTTTTTTCGCCAAAGGGAGAAAAACCAGACGGAAAAGAGGAAGACAGAAAAAAAAAACGCTGGGAAAGATATCAGCGAGGAAGGGGTTATTTTGCATTTGAAGGAAGGGATTTGCTACATTTTTCTTTGACGACGACATGACATAGCTATCTTTCACAGCGGTGCGTCATTTTCTGGGTTTGGATTCATGAAATGAGGAATTTTGGGATTCAAAGTACCCGTGGAAAGATGGGTGCTTAGGGATGCTGCCTTTTTCTTTGGAGCTTATAAGGTGTAGTTACATGTTAGGATAGTTGTAGTTGAGTGAGATACCATACCGGTTGTAATACGGGGGAGCAAAATCCTTAGGAAGGGATATTTGGGAGGAATGAATAAGAAGAAGCATTTGGGAATCATTGCAAAAGCATTATCAATGAGCTACCTGTTCAATGGGATGAGACGTGAATGTATGAGAATGAAGTCTTGCATTGTCTTAACGCGAAAAAAAAACATGGAAAGTTCATGGAGCGATCATAACTAGCTCTCATCTACCCGTGCACTCAGTTATAGAAAAATAAATAAAAACATGCGTTATGAAGGATACAATGTGTTACCTTTGTCAATAATAAATGTCCATGATCGCCATCTTTGTGTGTTGTTGTTTCACTGACAATTGAGTCCGCAAGAACTTGTTGCCGGCGAAACTCCGAGGTCGGGCTCTAGTGCCGCCCATCAGGAATCTCCTCGGAGAGCCTCATCGTTCTAACATGAGAGACGGTATTTGCTGACCAAGAACCATGTCACTCTCTAAACTCGCCATCTAAATCCTTTCTATTCGCTAATTTCCACAGCCAGAGGTTCCCTTTATCCTTGTTTCCGCTGCCTCCCTTCGACTTCTTCTCCCGGGATTGAGCTAGCTATACTCCAGCCTCTTCTTCACAACACCGAAGATTGGCTCAAGCGGCTTTGGAGGGCAAAGCCAAGTGAATTGGCAACCGGAGTGTCAGCTTCAAACTCGGCAACCTTCTGCATCTCCAATTATTGAAGAGGGCCAACAATAAAGGCGGCTGGGAAGAGAAAGAGGAAAAAAATCGCGGCAATTTCTTAAAGATGGCGGCCGACGTCAGAGGGGAGAAAAACGTGATTGTGTCGGACGCACCAGTGAAGACATCGGGAGCTAGCCACAACTACAAGGGCTTCGTGGCAGGCGTCTTTAGCGGCATTGCAAAACTCACAGGCATGATATATCACATCCCGATGCTCAGATCCCTCTGTGAATGCTGACCGTCCCGCAGTTGGTCATCCTTTCGACACAGTCAAGGTCCGTCTCCAGACTACGGATGCCTCACGCTTCAGCGGTCCCTTGCAATGCGTGCTCCAGACCGTCAGGCATGAGGGTTTCTTTGGCTTGTACAAGGGCGCTACACCTCCGCTCGTGGGATGGATGTTTATGGACTCGGTCATGCTGGGTTCGTTGACCGTCTACCGCCGCCTCATGGCCCAGAATGTCTTTCAGATTCAGAACCCCGGTACCTATCCTGCCATGCCCTTTTGGGGCCACGGTATCGCTGGCATTGCCGCTGGCTGCACCGTCAGTTTCATCGCCGCGCCGGTCGAGCACGTCAAAGCTCGGCTGCAGATCCAGTATGCCGCAAACAAGGCAGAGCGACTCTACGCGGGCCCAATTGACTGCGTGCGCAAGGTCTATCGTCACCATGGCGTCCGGGGCATCTACCATGGGTTGTCGGCGACGTTGCTGTTTCGCAGTTTCTTCTTTTTCTGGTGGGGAAGCTACGACATCCTCACGCGGTACATGCGCAAGAACACCAAGATGAGCGAACCTGCCATCAACTTTTGGGCCGGAGGACTGAGCGCCCAAGTCTTCTGGCTGACGAGCTACCCGAGCGATGTAGTCAAGCAGCGTCTCATGACGGATCCGCTGGGCGGAGGACTCAATGATGGCGTGAGAAGGTTCCCTCGGTGGAAAGATGCCGCGGTGGCAGTGTATCGGGAGAATGGATGGAGAGGGTACTGGAGAGGATTCGTGCCATGCTTCTTGAGAGCCTTCCCGGCGAATGCCATGGCTCTGTTGGTTTTTGAAGGTGTCATGCGTTCGTTGCCATGAGGGAAAGCGTTGAACAAGACATAATGACTAGTAATTGGATCATGGGAAGTCACACGAGAAAACCGAAAAGCTGGGGTTGAATATACAAAGCAAAGTGGTGGCTAGCGTGGCGTACTATCTTCGACAGCATATATCGACCAGGTTGGACTTCAAATCACGCAAATACGGAGGGAGACGAAAAAAAAACATTTCACGCAAACAAACATGGGCACTCAATAACATGAAGAACACCAAGTGGTGCCACACACAAATGGCTGGATGTATTGGCCAAGTCCTAAACTTTTTCCGGTCCCAATAATTTCACCAACCAATTCCTGCGCCGTTCCGAGTTGATGCAAAAGTGATCTTTAGTCTTACTCGTCATCCTCCTCAGCCTCGTCGCTGACGACGTTGAAGAACTTGAGCTCGTACACACCACGGGAGGTGGAGACGACACGGAGCCAGTCACGGAGCTGCTGCTTCTTGAGGAACTTCTTGGTCCTGTTTATCATTGCAAGTTAGAAAAAAAAATCACAGCCACTCCCCGAGACGAGGAGAACGAGGGGTCAAGTCCCCAGAGGTGTGTTTTCTTTGAGACGTACAGGTACTTGAGGTAGCGGCCGGAGAGGTCGTTGTGGGCAATGATCTCGATCTTGCCCTCACCCTGCTGCTGGACGATGACGTTGTCGCCCAGGTTGTTGGTGCGGCCCTCAACCTTGATGCGGTCCTGGAGGAACTTCTCGAAGGCGGCGACATCGAAGATCTTGTCGCTGGCGGGCTGCGAAGCGTTGATGATGAACTGTAGTGTGGAAAAAAAAAAGATCGATCGTTAGCCTTCCCATTTCTAGAATATCGCCGCATAATATCCCCAACTCCTTCTCCATCGTATTGGTCCGCGCGGGAGGAGGATAAGTGTAGAATCTTTCAACCGCCGTAGCCCGTGGCCATCATCGTCGTGGGAAAAGATCGGTTTCGTACCTTCTTGGTCTGCTTCTGGGCCTTGCCCGACTTCTTCTGTTGGATTGACACTTAGCCTACTGCATTTTCGCGGCGCACTCACTCAATGAGGGCCTACAGCAAAGCGGTGTCATGTACGTACAGTCTGAGGAGCCATTGTGACTTTTATGGGGGGGTTGAGGAGGATTTGTGTGTGGTTTGGTAAAGAACGCAAAGAAGTAGAATCCTGCGCCTGTCGTGGAAAGTAGTTGATGTGGATGGTGGATTCAAGGAATAGCGGGACAGGCGAAATTTCAAACGACAATTCTCGTGGGGCAGCAAAATGGGGCTAAAGATTAGGGCTTTGATCGGAAGAAGTGGTGGTTCCTTGTTCCGAAAGGGTGCAGAATGATGAGTCAGCATATGTACTGTAATTTGGGTACGGAGGACCTCGACGCCCAACATCCTTGTGTAAGTGGTTCAGAGTACGTACCTACAACAGCAAGCTTTTGCATCATGAATCAACTTTATCACGTACCAAGATGCTTTGAAAAAAAAAGTCGTCTATTTAATTGTTTCGTAGTCATCTGTGTTCAATTCCCTCAATTCAATGTCTACTCGTTGACAGTTTTTAACAAGTGTCTTGACATAGCAAATGGTGGATGCTTTACACAAGACCACAGCGACCAAGACTAAGAGCCTTCTCACACTACCACTGACTGTGACCTAATACTATCGATATATACGTCTAAGGACTCTGTTCCTGTAGGATCGACGTCCCGCCGTCTCATGTGGGAGAGCCTCATTAGTTGTACGATGATAATTACGAACAAGTAAATTAGTCGAATCAACAAATTGCCTGAAAAAAAACCTAAAACAGCCAGGACAGCCTCTGATATGCGTCCACGATTCTGGTACCTGCTCGATCAACTACATAGCATCACTTAGAATTGCATTTGGAATTTAGGAGGAAACAAGTTTGTTTCAATTATTAAGAGCTGGTTTCAGGCTCAGGACGATAAAGTCTTTCCTCACAACTCAGTCGCAGAATCGATACCCCTGGCTACTTTACGTCACCTCCTGGGCACCGTCGCCCACAGCCTCGACCGCTTTAGTGGTTTATTACCTTGATCAACTTAAAAAAATCATCGGGATCGTTGTTATTGTACTAATCTTCCCTTTGGTTGCCACCGCGGAGTTTCTCCTTATCATTTTCGCGGATCTCAGCTGGACCGGGAGATTGAGGGAGACCCTGGGAGTCGGCCTCCAGCTTCTGCCTCTCTTGCATGGCCGCCTCGGCTCTTAACTTCTCCGCCCTGAGTTCGTCAAGTTTCTTCTTGTGCTCGTTGAGCTTCTGCAGCTTGATTCTGTACTCTTTAAAGGCTGCCTGGTTCTCTTTGGCCTGGTCGAAGCGCGCAAGTTCATTCGCCCTGTCCTTCTGCTCGTGGTGCTTTTTGATGGCCTCAATGTCCTCTAGATCGAGGTGCTCAAGACCGTTATCGTTGAGATACTTGTACCTTGACTGCTCAATGACTGAGAAATCAATCTCCTCAGCGTCCTCAGACTTGAGATCCGTATCCGAATCCGTGAGCCGGGCAACCTGGGCTTCCTGGGCGACCTTTTGCCTCTTGATCTCCTCCAGATGATGTTCCCTGAGCATTTCGAGACCGTCAGGTTTGGCCAACGTAAACTCTTTCTCCTTGACGAGCTTTTCAGCCTTCCTCTGTTGTTTCTCGGCAAGCTGTTCTCTAACCTCCTCAGGCGAGGGCTTCTTGACCTGCGCGACTTCGTCCTGAACCCTTGGGTCGTTTTTGAACTGATATTTCTTTAGAATATCCTCCTTCGCCGCTAGTCTCTTCTTCCCATTCTTACTCTCAATCTCGTCTCCATAGTTGCCTTCGTACTTTTCTTTGTTCTTAGACTTGGTCTTGATCTTGATCCTGCCGGCGTCGTCTTCGGATTTAGAGATTTCGAGGTTGAGCTTCTTGCGTCGGGGCTCACCAAGCCTGGGTAAATCAGCGGTCCCGGGTTCGTCCACTTGGGAACCCTTGTCCCCAATATGGAATACCAAACGTTCCTTAGGATCATTGCCGACACCTCTGCCAAGATCCCCGGAAAGCTCTTCCGTCTCGTCGGACTCATTGTCCTGTCTCCAGCCCCAGACTTTGAGATTCCACTCGTACTCGATATTTTTATCCTTGCGCTCATCAATGTACTGCTCCTTCAGCTTGGCACGATCAATGCCGCCGAAGCCATTGCCGGCGTCTCTCTTCTCCAGTTCATCCTCATTGACACCGACGCGCTGGCCACAGCCGCATGTTCCCTGCCCATCTCTCTTTTCCTTCTCCTTCTTACCCTTCGCCTCCTCCTCTGTCGTATCATTTAATCCCAACTCCTTTGCCATTTTCTCCTTGATCTCTGCTTTCAATTTCTTGTCGGCCTCTTTCGCCAGCTCCTTCTTCTTCTCTTTTTTCTCTTCCTCCTGCATTGCTTTATTCTTTTTCTTGCTTTCCTTCTTATTTTTGTCCTTCTTATCCTCCTTTTGCCCCTGATCTGTACCTTCACTCACCTGATTCGATTTCTCTTCAGCTTCTTCGGCTTCGAGAATACCCTTCCACCTGTCATCCACTCTGGGCTTGGCCTCCTCGCTTTTGTCATGAGTGTTCTTGGAGCCAGCAAGGCCACCATATGAATCCCCGATCGTATCATAGGGCTCACGTTTAACAGTGTCTTTTACCTTCTTTAGGACCTTTTTTGCCTTTTCTTTCTCTTTCTTGGCGATCTTTTCTGCCTTTTTCTCTCCTTTCTTGACTACTTCTTTTGCCTTGTTTTCTGCTTTCTTCACCTCCTTGCCCACTTCCTTCAGTCTCTGTTCCACCTTCTTCTCGGCCTTCTCTCGGTCATCCTTGCGGCCCTCAAAATTGCTATTCAGGACAGCTTTGGAGTTTTCGTACTTGGGGTCCTCAATCAGATTAAAATCAGCTCTCTTGGTTTTCCCATCTTTCTTCTTGCCATCCTGTGGCTTGACGTCCTCTTTTGCCCCCTGGTTACTGCTCTTTGCCTTGCCGCTTAGTTCTGTTTTGTTGCCGTCTTTGTTTTCACTTATATCCTTCTTTTTGTCGTTCTTTTTCTTTTCGTTTTCCTTGTTCTTATCTTTCTTCCTATCCTTCTTTTTAATTTTCTTCTCGTCCCCAACTTTTGCCCCCATTTCAACTTCACTCTCCGGGATAGTGATGTTGGTGTTGTTAGCCACGTAATCAATATCCTTGATTATGTTGTTAGTCTTTCGTTTAGCTGATTTTTCTTGCTCTGCGTTTTCTTTTGCCTCCTCTTTGAGCTGAGCCTTGTGCTTTGCCCGGAGATATTTTGCCTTGGCCTTGTCATACTTTTCCTCCTTCTTGGTTCTGAAAGGGTCGACGTTATGTCCAGTTGTGACTTTACTACTCTCGACCTCACGCTTGACCAAAGGCTTAAATGTGTTTTTGCCAATGCACGAGCTGCACGAGTTGCAAGAGCTATGGGAGCCCTTGGCCCAAGGATACTTGGCCTTCTGATGCCTTTCATGGGCCTCCCAAGCGTCGACAACGTGCTCGATGGCACTCAGATCAGCGCTGAGCGGACCGCACTTCCCATGATGGCACGGCTCCTTGTCGAACTCTTGTTTATGGCCACCAAAGTCGAACACCCTGGCTTTGGGGACAGGCATAGCCACAGTAGCAGCCACGAAGGCGGTCAAGAGGGGTATGGATAGTCGCATCTTCGATAATGGAAATGGGCCACGGCTAGAGAGATTCGAAAGTATATGTGATAAGTGAGATGATCTGGAACGGTATGAGACAAGATTTTTGAGTTGTAGACTGAATCTCAGAAAACTGGGTGACGAGTTTGGGTGGGCAAGATAGACACAAAATAGAGAGGCAGAGAGGCAACACCATGTATACATATATAGTCTAACCATTCACACAAGCGTATCAATGGATGCGTTCTTCTCAGCGACACCCATGCACCAGTGATATTCTACCACGTTGCCTCATTTCTGTACTGCATCACATTATAGTTTTCTAGCAAGAGATGAACTCTGATTTGCGTGTACTTATATAGCCTTCAAGAACACTGAAGTGAACGTTCCATCAAGCCATGGTAGTGAATGTAAAGCGTCCTGGGCACAAGTGATAACTTTTGTCGGCCGCTGTGGTAGGGCCGAGATGGGACTATATAGACTCGAAACTATGGCTGGTTGCTGAGTCAAGACAACTGCCAACTTCAATCTTCACCTCGTAGCGCGTAGGTGCGTAGTGGGTTGTACGTAAGATCTATTATCAACTTGAAGCGAAGCCGGCAGACATCACAAGCGGGTCACCCCGAAAATGATCCAGCTTCCGGTGAGATGGCCGAGTTGGTTATGGCGTCAGGTTAAGGTCACCTTAACAACCTAAGATTCCTGATGGAGCAATCCTCCTGGGTTCGAGTCCCAGTCTCATCAGCTGTATTTTTTGCTCGCTCGCACTGTCTGGCATTGCGTTTTTTTTTTTTTTAAACCTATGTATGTATACATTTTGTTCTTCTTTGTTGTACACACATCTACTTAGGTCGGCCTCAACCTTTTTCGTTGACCATTTACTTAAGTGAGAGAGAGAGAGAGAGAGAGTGTGTGTGTGTGTGTGTGTGAGCGGGTAGGTGAGTGAAGATGCCGTAACTATGTGGCCTTATGCAACCTCCATTAGATTGGTCAAATGTATGTATACTGACATTAATTTTATTTTGAATCCAGAGTTCTCTCCCATGACACACAGCAAAGCCTCACTAACCTCACCCTCGCTCACCATGATTACACTCCGGCTGATATGATAGACGACATAGTCAGCACATAAGCCAGTCAGTGATGACAAGGACATATACATGTATTGTGTATATATACAAACATATATAGTTTTCTCTCGCTGTCGCTGATGCTGCTCACTCAGAAACCTTCCAGAAATCATATTCAATTTAAACACATTCTAAAAAGCCAAAATGCAGGAGAAGAGAAGAGATGTATCCTTATGCAAAACAAACAGATGACAACAACAATAACAAGGGCAAAAATAACATCAAGAAGTAAAGCTCAGAACACCATGTCCCAACAACGTATGCGTCCCCGCTTGTAATAATAGTCACACACATGATAGCACACATCATATCTCATCAATACGTGGCGTGGCGTCAGACCAACCCTCAATCTAACCCAATCTAATTCACTCCTCTCACCTCCTTTATCCGAATATCTTCTTGAAGGCCGCTTTGATACCTCCCGGCTTCTTCTCATCTGCTTCGCGTCGTTCTCGCCGACGCGCCCTCCGAGCTGCATCCTCAGAGGGAGCTTTAGGGGAGGAGTCGTCTTCTGGGCGTGCCGGCCTGGAAGACCTTGATGGTCTCGATGATCTGGGCGCGTCGTCGACAGGGTAACTTTTCTCCCGGCGATCGATGCGGTCACGGTCACGGTCACGGTCACGGTCCCGATCTCGAGTGCGATCACGGTCTCGGTCTCGTGTATGATCTCGCTCACGCTCACGCTCACGCTCACGATCCCGATCTCTTTCACGCTCGCGCTCTCTATCCCGTTCCCTGTCCTTATCTCGCTCTCGTTCACGTTCGCGGTCTCGGTCGTCCCGTGTCCGATACGACCGCGCCCGAGGCTCGTGCTCGTCCATAGATGGCCGTGTATGTCTGTGTCGTGTTGTTGATGTCCGCTTGGCAGGCTCAGGGGCTGGTGGCTCTCTCATAGTCTCGATGGGAGAAGCTTCATCCCGAGGCGGTGGAGTATTGCCCATGACACCCACAGATTTCATGTCAAAGAACCTCTTCTCTGGCAGGGCAGGCTCCTCTCGCTCCATAGCCCCGCGTTCTCTAATGTCATCAGGCCGAGGGCGAGTCGAGTGGCTGTGACGCCGGCGACGATGTCTCCGCTCAGGCTCGGGCTCGGGCCCTGAAGGTTCAGGAGCTGCTGCCCTGACCTTGTTGCTCTCCTTGACGTCAGCAGCTTCATTTCTGTAGTCGGGTTCTCTGTCCTTTGTTCTGCGCTCCCTTTCCGCTCTTCTTCTGTCCGAGGCGGCCTGCTCCTCGGTTGTTCTGTGTCGTCGTCCTGAGCTGCCAGAGTCGGCAGAAAAGCCACTGTCGCGTCGCTTTGGGGTTCTAGGTGGCGTGCCTGAGCCAGAACTGTCAGGTCGTATGCGGCGGTAAGATTGAGTACCATGGGACGGTCGCCTAGTTCCATCTCTGGCCTCATCCTCACCACGCAGCCCAAAGGAGCGAGGCTCATCCTCTCGTCGGCGGAGGTGGCCGTCGTCTTCCTCAGGGCGGGCTCTGTGGCGTCTCCTCTCATCTGATCGATGGGGCCTTCTGGCGTCGTCTTCATTGACATCACCGCCACCACCACTACCGCCACGGGACCGCCGCTCTCTCAGCTCCCTCTCCCCACCTTCCTCCTCGTGATTTCGGCCTGTGTGGCGGGAGTGAGAGGGACGACGCCTGCGGCGTCTCTCTCCGTCCTTGTCGCCGCGGGACGAGCCGGATTCTCTACTTTTGTCGTCTGTAAACAAGTCAGCAACCGACTTGCGAAGTTCGTCATGCTCATCCCCCTCGAAACTCCTCCGCAACGTAGAGGCAACCGGGAAGTAGTGGGAGTTGTAATCAGTAGGTTCTGTCTTCAATTGGTAGCCCAGATTAGATACGCCCTGCTGTTGAAGATGATTAGGAATTGGTGGGCTAGCAGGCGGACTTAAAGCTTCGGCCGCTGCATAAATGACCACAGCTGCTGCGACGGTATCTTCAGCGCGCTGAATAGACATCTTGCGTTTTCGTCGAAGAGTTCGAGCTCGCTGCATATTCACCATATCTGCGTCAGGTATCACGATGCCAGGAGTCGGAGACCGGGGTGTAGCCTCCTCAGTTGATGACGGGCTTTCGGGCGGCTGACTAGCCTCTCTCTGCCAGTGCCCGTCTTCGAGTGTAGCCTTGGGGTGTCTAAGTTCATGATGAGGCGGTGCCATGGTGCGGAAGCCCTCTTCATCGAAAGTAGCTGGCTGGGTCACCTCTCGAGGGAGCGGTGCTTTGGGTGATCCGCCTGTGTCAGTCGGGAAAGCTCGGTGTCTTAGCACAGATTTACTCTCTGGTGCTCGACTGACTGCTGGTCTGAAAATCGGCTCCTTCGTAAAGACTTCTGTTCCCGGACGTGGTCTGCTGGCGTTGGAAGACACACGCCTTCGAGTATCCAGGGAATGAGGTGGATCATGATGACCTGCAACACTAGAAGCCCATGATCCTTGCATATCTTGCTTCGCGAAAGCCGTAGCAGTACCGGCGGTACCAGCAGCAATAATCCCCGCTGTTGCCATCCTATCTCCCGTATAATTCGAATCGATGGATGATTGTTGCGAGTGGTGCGCCGATTGTGGCTGGCTTCGCACCACCAGAGCACTATCAACACTGGGAAAGCTCCTGATTTCTGGAGAGACATTCGACATCGAGGGCTGCAAAAGCGCTGGAGCATCATCCGCTGACTCATCCTCCGTGCCTGTACCTTCATCATCGTCACCCATTTCTTCCTGAGGCGGCTCGGTAGCAAGTTCTTGTTTGGGGGGGCTAGCCTGGATACTTCTTTGAATTGGTTCAATGCTTGGAGCAACAGGATCGACAACCCGAGAGTCAAATGACACCTCTTGCTTTGACTCGGCGGCTGGAGGCTGTTCAGGAACCGCCATAAGTTCAATTTCCCGGACTGTGGGCGCTTCATCAGACTCGAAATCATCTTCAGCATCAAGCAGGTGCTCTTGATCCAACACAGGGGGATGGTCCTGATTCTGGAGCTCTACAGCCAATATTTCATGTTTGGCGGGCTCCTCGTTAGATTCAGGCTCTTCTTCAGAAATTATGCTGTCTTCGCCATCAAGCAGTTGGCTCTGACTTGACACAGAAGGCTGGGCCTGATCCTGAGGCGTCATACCCAACATCTGCTGCCCAGCATCCTCTTCATCAGACTCAGAGTCAGATTCAGACTCAGACTCAGATGTCACAACATCATGAGCCTCAAGCAGATGGCTTTTGTTTAACTCAGATGATTCAGTATCAACAACAGCTTCTAAAGGCAAGAGTCCACGAGAATTGGAATCCTCATCAGATCCGGCCTCGTCATCCACTGCCGGTGCATCTCGAGAATTGAGCAACCCTTGCGTTGGCTCGGGATTCCCAGCTAGCTCAGCACTGGTATCAATCATGATTTCATGTTCAGCAGGTGCCGTATCAGACTCAGACTCGTCATCAGATACAGGGATATCAAGGGAACCAAGCAGCCCTTGGTCTGCCACATGAGCTTGGGCTTCCTCTGAAGCAACTGCCAAGAGCTCTTGACCACTAGGCTCTTCATCAGATTCAGACTCATCATCTGAGGTTGGTACATCACTGAGAAGAGTTGGAATTGCCTCCCTCTCGAGAAGACCCTGTTTTTCTCCATATAGTTCAGACTCTTCAATGGCTGCTTTCGCTCCGTCAGTGGGTGCCACCTTAGAAGCTACCTCGGCAGCCACAGGAATCTTCTGAGGTTCATCTTGTGGTTTGGAAGCTTCTTCGTCAGAATCTGATTCATCCGAGGACACGGGATCCTGAGCTGTTTGTGGCATAGGTGCTTCAAAGGTTGGCACGTCTACTGCGTTTTCTTCACGGTATGCAGCAATTAAATCATCGTCCGAGTCAGAATCTTCGGTGTCTTCTTCCTTTTTAAACTGGAGGAGGGGCTCTTGTTCGATTTCCGGTGCATTCGTGTCAAGAGTCTCGTTGGGAAGATTTGCAGCAATGATAGGGTTCTCTATATCCTGGCTAGCTGAGATGGGGCTCGGCTGTGATTTTGGAGGATCTTTTGTCGAGAAAGTGACGCTCTCTTCATCGTCATCCTCAGAGTCGGTATCCGATTCAGCATCTTGAACTTGTGGGGATGCTGGAAACTGAGAGACTGGGATATGATGATGTTCCTCCTCCTCAATCGGAGGATTTGCCTCGGCCTCTTCTAGTGGCAGGATGGTAGCAGGTGGCTCGTGAGATCGCTGGCGGTCTCCCTCATCCTCGCTGGACTCATCGTCGGCATCCTCATCAGCCTCCAGTTCAGGTGGCATTTCGGAAGCATCCATGCCAGCTTCCAATCTCTGAGGCTCGTCTCCATCCGATTCGTCCTCGCTTTCCGACTGAGGAGCAGAAATGATAGGCACATCCAAGTCATCTACAGGTGGTTCGTCGGGCTTAGCAACCTCTTCGCCATCCTCGGAATCCGTAGTTTCGTCGTCAATTGGAATGTCAATCAGATCTTTGGATGATTCCGGCTCAACAGTTGCGACACTTTCTGGAACCAAATGCTTTTCAGATACTTCATCCTCGGAATCTGACATTTCGTCTTGGACAGGAAGGTCGTCTAAATCCCTGGGCTTCTCAGGCTCAATCGGTGCATTGCTTTCTGCAGCGAGAAGAGTTTCTGCGGGTTCGTCTTCATCATCATCCGTAGAATCTTCTTCGGAATCTTCTTCTGGTGCGACATCTGCTGGGGCATCTTTATGCACTGGAGCTGGTTTATCGAGTTGGGGTTCGTCTAGGTGAGGTTCATCAACTTTAGTCTCCTCGATCACCTCGAAAGGTGGAGATGATGGCCTTGAGGGCTGGTCTGACTGCTGGGACTCAGAATCCGAATCATGTTCAGAAATTGGTGTTTCATTTGTGACAGCCAAGTGAGACGGCTTCTCAACTCTTCCGATTTGCGAGATGGGTGATGAAGGTTCTTCGGATGCAGCACCCTCTTCAACCAACGTAGGCGAGGCTATTTTAGACGCGACGACAGGTTCATCAAGCTCGACATCAAAGTCGTTGACGGCAACGGGCTCTGTTGCAATGTCCTTTTCAGAATATGGCTCATGGAGATCATCAATCTGGGAAACAGATCGGGCAATTTCTTCGCCCCCAAGACCCTCGTCTTGCTCTTGTTGATTCAAGAGAGTCGGTGAAGCTGGTTTAAAGGCACCAATGAATTTGTCCAGGACTTGCATGCTGTTTTCCTGAGAGGTGGGCTGTTCAACGACAGTGTTCTCAAGAGCAGACTCCAATATCTCAGGGGGCGAAGGGAGCAATTTCTCTTGGACGTAAGGGTCTTCCTGGGCATGATCTGGGGTGGCTGGTCCGGGTGTTCTGGCTAGCGCCCCCGGCTCGGTAGTCACGTGGCTTGCGGCGCCGAAGTCCTCCCCCGCACTAGCCGTGTCGGAGCCGGGTTCAATTGTGTTGTGTAGGTGCGGCAGTTCCCGAGAGAGAGGGAGATCTTCGGTGGATGCCTCCGCTTCAGAAGCATGGCTAGGTTCATCTGGAAAGGCGGGTCTAAAGATGCCGAGTGATTGCTCACGTTCTGTACCATTCGTATCTCCCTCATCACAAGCTTCCTCATCAACCATTGGCGCAGAAACTGGTTGAGCTTCTTCAGCCACGATTGACTCTAGATTAATGCGATCACCCTCCAGTTCTCCTTTCTGAGCACAATCTAGGGCGAGCGCGCTAGAAGTTGATTCCTCAAGCGCATCAGGTTGCTCGTCCACCGTACTGGCCTGAATATCCTCTGCAAGAGAGACTGGCAAATGGAGGTCTTGTCGGGATACGTCAAAACCTTCACCTTGGGCTTGATCAGAGGAATCCTCATTTGAGGGGTTCCGAGTAAGCTCTGTGGATGCCGGTTCTCGGCTTGTTTCATGACTGGGCTCAGGCTGAGTCGCTGTCACGAGAATCTCTTTATCGTGCCCTGCAGACGCTTCGGATTTGCTTCCGGTTTCAGGCTTAGACTCTTCCGCGCTTACAGGCTCAGCTTGAACTCCCGGATCTTCTGAGATGTTTGAGACCATTTGCTCCCCATATAGTGTGACAGCCGACGGGTTCAAGTTTTCAAACTTGGGTGATGGTGGATCTTGTGGCTGCTTCTGGTGAATCTCCTGGGGCCCATCATCATCATTATAATCATTGTGCTGCTTTGCAAATAATTGATCGTTTCCGCTTCCCGACTCGGAAATGCTTAACTCTGGCATCGTGATTCCTGTGACATGTTGTTCACCTTCTTTAGGTGCTTGGTTGCTCGTGAGCTCGTGGGCAAGTGATTCTTCACCTTCCGTGGACTCAACTACATCTAATTGAGCTGCTTCATTAAGAGTTGTTGTAAACGCTGTGGTTTCCTCTTTGAGGTGTCCGTCCTGTTGTCCCTGGGTATCGTCTGAGTGTAACACCAAAACGGGATCATCCGGATTGTCAAGTACATCCGAAGTAGAAACTCCCAAACGGTGTGGAAAATCAAGAAGGGTATCGTATAATAAATGGCGGTCCTCACCTTTTTTCTCTTTATCCTTAGCAATAGGATCGTCTTTTTCTCTCTTTTCCTCCGTCTCAGTTGGCTTGGGCTCCTTTTCGGGGTCTCCTGCTTCCGCCTTTTCGGATTTAGGCTCGGTAGTTGACCGACCTTGGGGTTCGTCAGATGGTTTTGCTTCGTTGGCTTCTGGCGCAGGTGCATCTTTTTCAATTGGCTTCGTATTCTCCTCCGACGCAACCGGTTCTTTATCTGCGGCCTCGTCGTTTATCTCTGCTACAACGATAGGGTTGTCCTGGGGAGTGGTTATTTCGTCAGCTGCCTTGTCGTCAGTGACTAGGGTATCGGCCGTCTTTTCTTCAATCGGAGGTGCCTCTTCTAGAGCAGGAGGCGCATCCTGGGCAGGCTGTTCCACTGGAGGCGATGGCTCTGCGGGTTTTTCTTCAGGTACAGACGCCTCTTCGGTTGTTTCAACACTTTCCTCAGCAGGAGGCAAAGCCTCATCAGTCGGTTTATCCTCTAGTGGAGGGATTTCCTCAGCTGGTTTCTCGTCAGTTGAAGGCGTGTCTTGGAGAGTATCTTCTGCCGGTTTAGCTTCTTCTTTGCGCTCATCATCACCTGCAGGAACCTCTTCTGCTGGTCGGCCCTCCATCTTAGTCTCTTCAACAGGCGTCTCCTCCACCAGTGTCTCTTCAGCAGGTTTCTCTTCAGCAGGTTGCTCTTCAGCAGGTTGCTCTTCAGCAGGTTTCTCTCCAGTTGGCGTCTCCTCCGCTGGTGTCTCTTCATCAGGTTTCTCTTCAGTTGGCGTCTCTTCCACTGGTGTCTCTTCAGCAGGTTGCTCTTCAGCAGGTTGCTCTTCAGCAGATGTCTCCTCAGTAGGTGCCTCTTCGGCTGGCGTTTCCTCGGCTGGGATGTCCTTAGATGGTGTTTCTTCGGCTGGTTGGTCATCAGTTTCAGGAGCATCTTCAGGCTCGACTGTCTGGGCTACAGATAGATTATTATCGGCTGGCTTGTCGTCAGTGCTAAGAGCCTCATGTGTTGTCTCTTCGGATGTAGACGGGGCTTTTTCGGGAGAAATGTCATCCTTCGTGACGTCCTCAGGCTTATCATCCATTGTCTCCTTTTGGACCTCAGATTCAACGAGAGCTGACTCCTTGGCTTCTTCTTCAGCCTCAGGCTCGGCAGGACGAGAGACCTCCTCTTCTTTCTCACTTGGTTCTAGTTCAGAAGCTGGCGGTTCTTCGTCTACGGCCTTATTTTCAAACCCAGACTCAGGCCCTTCAGGCTTGTCATTGTCGCCGTTGACCTGATTGTTCACTTCGTCGACATCGGGTGCCTCAGACTTAGTCTCAGAATCAGGAACAGGCTCCTCCTTTTCACTGCCTTCCTCCTTCGCCTGCTCAAGGTTGACTTCATTCTCATCGGATGTCGTAGTGTCGTGAACAGAGTCAGGTCCAGGTTCTTCCTCCAAAATAGCCACCGGCTGCTCTTGTTCTTCTGTCGTCTTCTCGATTAATTTCTCAGCGGGAGTAGACCGTTGAACCGAGTCTGGCTCGAGTTCATCTGTGGGAGCGTCATGTTCGGTCTCAACTTTCTCTGGCTCATTCTTCGTAGATGATTCTGAAGCTACCTCTTCAGAATCAGGTTTGGCGGGTTCTTCGGTCTCTCCGCAAGGAGGCTCGAAACCATCAGCTGTTGAGGGAATAGCAGCTTTTTCAAGACTGGACTCGAAAGTTTCATCAGCGCCAGAGCTATTGATATTGACAGATGCATCTGCCTCTGGCTTCTTGATACATGAATCGCCCGAGGGTGCCTCGTCCTTAGTCTCGGCTTCGGTAGGAGACTCAAGTTTATTCCCTTCTGCCGTGAGAAGTGCATCCTCCTTGGCTTCGGCATTGACGCTGTCATCGGCACTCTTTGAGCAATGTTCTTCTCCTTCTTCTTCTACAACAGTGCCAGGGGTGATTTCTTCTTTCTCTGCATTGGGAGGGTCCTGAGGTGCCTCGGTTTGACCCTCGGTCGCTGCCTCAGGTTCAAGGGCCGGCTCAGCAGCGGGGGCATCCTCGGTCTTAGAAGGCTTCTCAGTGAGCGCCTCAGACTCTACTTCAGCTTCCAGTTCAGATGTAGCGGTGTCTTTGGATTCGAGCAATTCTCCAACAAACTCCGCTGGCTTAACTTCATCGTTTGACCCGGGCTCCGTTACCGTAGTCTCGGTCTCTTGTAGCTTTTCAGAGTCGGTCTCAGGAGATGAAGTGTCGATCATCTTCTCTTCCTCCACAGTTTCAGCAGTGTCTTCAGCTTCGGCTACGATCTCGACCAGCTCATCAACGGCTTCCGCTTCAGCGATCTTGGGCTCAGTTTCAGGCTCAATTGGAGTATCTTCGGCCTTCGATTCGGCAGATGGACAGTCAAGTTCTGCCGTGCGTTCGGTCTCGTCTTGAGTCGGTATCTCAGCTACTTCACCAGCAGGAGGGTCGGAATGTGTCTCATCTTCTAGGCTGGCGTTGTCTTCAACTACAGGTTCATCGCCTTGGAGAGCAGCTTCCGGCTTAGCACTATCCTCAGCGTTCAAGTCTTCCCCCTCAGTCTGAGTTTCAGGAGACTCAGTTGGAGGTACTGTTGCTTCTTCCACCACTTCCTTGGGAGTATCTGATTCAACCTTGTCGGAGTCGGGCCCGTTATCCCCTGTGGGGTCTGGTGATGAAGTCTCAATAATCTCCTCCTCTTCAGCCTCTGGCTCATGTTTGGCTGCTTCGGTAGATTGTGTTTCATTTGCAGACTTGTCACTATCGTGAGGCATCTCTTCGCCAGCAGCCGCCGGCGGTTCTTCGAGATCGCCCTCAACAGGTTTGTCGGTTTCTGTAGATTTCTCGTCCTCAGAAGGAATAGCATCGTCTGCCGTTCGTGGCGGCTCCGCATCTTCTGCAGGCTTTTCGTCTTCCACAGGCGTAGCTTCTTCTGTAGTAGCTTCTTCCACAGGGACAGCCTCTTCTGCAGGAGTAGCCTCTTCTACAGGAGTAGCCTCTTCTGCAGGAGTAGATTCCTCTGTGGGCTTCTCGTCTTCTACAGCGATAACTTCTTCTGTAGGGATAGCGTCGTCTGCAGGCTTCTCGTCTTCTGCAGGTGTGGTTTCCTCCACAGGAGTAGCCTCTTCTGCAGGAGTAGCCTCTTCTGCAGGAGTAGCCTCTTCTGCAGGAGTAGCCTCTTCTGCAGGAGTAGCCTCTTCTGCAGGAGTAGCCTCTTCTGCAGGAGTAGCCTCTTCTGCAGGAGTAGCCTCTTCTGCAGGAGTAGCCTCTTCTGCAGGAGTAGCCTCTTCTGCAGGAGTAGCCTCTTCTGCAGGAGTAGCCTCCTCTGCAGGCTTCTCGTCTTCTGCAGGTGGAGCCTCCTCTACAGGCTTCTCATCTTCTGCAGGCTCCGTGTCCTCTGTGGGTTTCTCGTTTTCCGTAGGCTTTGGCTCTTCTGCAGGTGCAGCCTCCTCTGCAGGCTTCTCGTCTTCTGCAGGAGTAGCCTCCTCTGTGGGCTTCTTATCTTCTACATGGATAACATCCTCTGTAGAAATAGCCTCATCGGCAGGCTTCTCGTCCTCGGCAGGCTTCTCGTCTTCTGCAAGTACAGCTTCTTCTGCAGGTATAGCCTCTTCTACAGGCTTCTCGTCTTCTACAGGTGAAGCCTCCTCTGCAGGTACAGCCTCTTCTGCAGGCTTCTCATCTTCTGCAGGCTTCTCATCTTCTGCAGGCTTCTCATCTTCTGCAGGCTTCTCATCTTCTGCAGGCTTCTCATCTTCTGCAGGCTTCTCATCTTCTGCAGGCTTCTCATTTTCTGTAGGTATAGCTTCCTCTGCAGGCTTCTCGTCTTCCGTAGGTACAGCCTCTTCTACAGGTACAGCCTCTTCTGCAGGTACAGCCTCCTCTGCGGGCTTCTCGTCTTCTGCAGGTAGAGCTTCCTCTGCGGGCTTCTCGTCTTCCGCAGGTATAGCTTCTTCTGCAGGTACAGCCTCTTCTGCAGGTGGAGCCTCCTCTGCAGGCTTCTCGTCTTCCGCAGGTATAGCTTCTTCTGCAGGCTTCTCGTCTTCTGCAGGTGGAGCCTCCTCTACAGGCTTCTCATCTTCTGCAGGCTCCGTGTCCTCTGTGGGTTTCTCGTTTTCCGTAGGCTTTGGCTCTTCTGCAGGTGCAGCCTCCTCTGCAGGCTTCTCGTCTTCTGCAGGTGGAGCCTCCTCTACAGGCTTCTCATCTTCTGCAGGCTCCGTGTCCTCTGTGGGTTTCTCGTTTTCCGTAGGCTTTGGCTCTTCTGCAGGTGCAGCCTCCTCTGCAGCTTTAGTCTCCTCTACAGGTTTCCCGTCTTCTGGAGGAATGATATCTTCTGCTGTTTTGGGTGGTTCTACATCTTCGGCGGTCGTTGTAGCGGCCTCGGTGTCAGGAGGAGCTTCCGCGGTGGTGGTTTCGTCGGCGGCATCTTCGACTGGGGAGTCAGGTGGTGGATTGTCATTGTCCTCTTCGGCTTCCTTTTCTTGAGCCGGGACTGATTTGGACTTGCTCTTGGACTTCTTAGAGGATTTCGCAGCGGCCTTCTCCTTTTCCTTCACATCTCTCTCTTTCTTCTCTTTTTCCTCCTTTTTCTTCTTCTCCTTCTCTTTCTTCTTGTCCTTTTTGCTCTTGCTCTTTGATTTTGAAGCAGGAGCTCGCTCGTCGTCATCCTTGTCCTTGGCTGCAGGCTCTTCTTCAGTGAATTTCGCTTCTTTAATATCGCTCGACTCCTCAGCAGGGCCGTCATCCTTGGCAAGTTCTTCGTCATTGGCGGGTTCCGGGTCAGCCGGGGCTTCTACTTCGAGAGGAACTTCTTCCTTGGGAGGCTCAGGTTCGGCTTCAGGCTCCATCGGGGTATCTTCTTTCGGAGGATCCTTTTCCTCTGTGACAGATGACTCGTCCTTGGGAGACGAGTCGTCCTCTTGTTTCGAGTCATCAGGCTTGTCGTCGTCTTCAGGCATCACCTCATCATTCGCTTCTGGCTTCTCTTCAGGCGCAGGCTCGTTGTCCTTGGCTTCCTCGTCCGTGGCGGCCTTCTCATCGTCGGCAGGTGATTCTTCAGGAGCGGTTTTCACTTCAGTGGCACTTGTGTCGTCTGGCTCTGGCTTGGCCTCCGACTCGACTGTTTCCTGGGATTGTTCACCATTTTCGGCCTCTGGTACTGGCTCTACCGCGGGCTCATCGAGCTTTGACTCTTCTTTGTCTGGCTCAGTCTCTTTCTCATCTTCCACCTTGATGTCCTCGGGAGCAGGGGGTAATGTTGGTGATTCCCCCTTCCTCTTTTTCTTGTCCTTCTTGCTCTTCTTCTTTGCTTTTTTCTTCTCTTCCTTGGACATAACGCCTATCGGCGGTGCTAGTGGTCCTGGTGCTGATGGCTGCACCCTTCTGTATTCCCCCGTCCATCCATCTGCTTGGGGCATTAGTTTCTCTCTTCCAGTGGAACAGAGCAAGATACAATCATGGTCAACTCACTGGATCCTGTGGCGGCAGCATTCTGCTCTGTTTCTGAATCTGATTGATCTGGTTGGTAATATTGGACATTAGAGAAGTCGGATACCTGTACTCGGCTTAAATCAACGTTCCTCGAATACTGGTAATAGCGTGCGTCAGAATAGGCGGCCGGATATCCTGACGCTGGGTAATAGTCCGGGCGGGGTGTCATACTGCTTGGTCACTTTCGTGTGACATAACGATTAAAAAAGAAAAATAGTACAAAGAATGCTATTCAAAGGCCTCGAAGGAGTGTAAAAAAATTCCTGGGGACCGAGTCTATTATCTTTGTTTCCCTTGTAGATGCACCAGTCAGGCGATCGGGTAGGTGCAGGAGGGCTCCGCTAATAAGTGCGAGGTCAGATCTCTTCGGGTCCTAGAAAGGCTGTCAAAACGCACGACAACTGTTAGTTTTAGGTGATGAATTAGAAGGGGGCCTTTGGGGCGACAGGCTAGGATGGGGGTAATTTTGGCGTGAGGTCAACGGTGGGTGGTGTGTGGTGTGTGTGGTAGGATGAACGAGGAGCGGCGTCATGCGGTCTGAACAGCGCAGCGCAGCAGTGGCAAGGAGACCTCAATGGGGGTGTTCAATGTACCTGCCGTTACGTCGGAGTACTTCGCAGCAGGAGTCTGGTCAGGTTCGAGTGTTGCGTTTCGTTTTGTGAGATGCAGGGCTCGGATCATGGCGGGCGAACGGGTGGGAGGCCAGGGAAAGTCATTCATTCACAGAGAGTCGGATCTGGGTCCTCCGTGGCCCCGTTTCCTTCCTCCAACTCCTAGTCTAGGTACCTGACTGTGCAAAAGCATCCAACAAGATGGGTCATCGTCTTCGTTGTCCGGCTACGTACCGATGATTTGCAATAAAAAGCATGCAGGCCCGACAAGCTAAGGCAACGAGATGCCAGTTTCCGACCTGCTTGACCCATCATTGGAGTGCGTGTTGGTGCCCATGCACGATTGGCTCCACGCTGGAGCCCGGCAGCACTGGCGCCACGTCGCTAGCAGGGCAGTTGGGCAGTCAGAGATACATGTCAATCCCCATTGACTACCTTACTTTGTCGTGCTACCTTATGCACTCATTGTACTGTAACTTGCGTAGTACATTGGACAGCAAAGAAAGCAGGCTCATGCCTGCCTTACATGTGAGAGAAGGGGAATCAGCAAAGACAGCGAGGCTTATGCTCATCAGCGAAAACGGGCATTGATCAGGCACATTGGGGCCCAATATCGACTTACACATGGCGCCCGCTCCAACATTTCTAACCAAGTCAAGACTCTGCTTTTACGCATCTCTGTCCATTGTTTCTTGTACAGATTACATGCTACGTAATATTCAGTATGAAGTACTTAGTACTGTGTCTGCAATACAGATTACTCAGGTACCTGGATGGTAGCTCTACAGGGCTGGGCCTGCTTAGATATTCCAACCTGAGGCGGTAAGTAAAATCCAGCGAGCGACAGCCTCGCCAAAGCATTGGGCGGTGACGATGCTGTGCTGCTGCTTGCTGTTCAAGTTGGGCTGTGCTCTGTAAGGTGCTCAAATAGCCTTCCAATAGCCTTGAGCCACTCACTATATGGATTTCATCTTGCTGGTCGTGACGTGTGTTGTCAATGTTCCATCATAATAGCCACCACCTACACTCGGATGGATGGCTGTCAACCCCCCCCCTCCTACATTGTATATTTCCATCGGCGCTTCGTGACCAATAACAACTGTTGCGTTACGGTAAGCCTCATGTCGCAGCTGTCAAACAACCTGAGACTCGCAGGGCCCAAGGACCGTCCCGATATCGTCCCAATGGACGTCAAACTGCCAATGCTGCTGCACCCCAATGATCCAGCGCTCGGACGTCGGGGCCAATGGCAGGGCTTTAGCCAGCCCCTGATAGCCAACCAACCACCGCACTGCTATTTTCGCATCGTCCAAGATTTTGTCTCAAAGGGGGGGCAGGAAAAAGAAGGAAACAATAAGCAAAAAGCATCGAGAAAAAAAGTTCCCCTTTCCTACCGCGCCCCACGCTCCAAGCCTACGTAAAGGCCAAGTCCAAGTCCCTCACCAACCCCAAATAAGGTACCTAGAGCCCAAGGTACCTCCCTCTGTACGTGCCTTAGCTGGCTGCAACTGAGTGGTTTTGTCCTTCTCCAGGAGTGCAACGTGGCCCGCCTCTGAAGCTGCTCCATCCATGCATCTCGAACAACCGGGAGACTCGGGCTGCTGCCGCCACCCATTGAATCCCTTCTCAGTGGGGTGATGTTTTGTCATTCTAAAGTCTCATCAATGGAGGTACATTGGGGGGCCACCAAGGAAGCCTGGTAGCATTGAGATAACCGGGCCTCGTGCGAGTGATGAATGCTCAGACTGCACTGCATCTGCATGGTCAAGTGCGGCCGCATTTGACGAACAGATGGAAATTGATACATACGTTACATGTGTGCTCCGCACGGGTAGCATAGGTATACCATAGTACTATCAATCCGGATACTATGTTAACTGAGCCCGCTTGAGTGTGACCTTGAAGTCGATACTGACTCCTTCGTTGTTGTCCAGGTACCTAATACATGGTGTATCGTTCTATACGTAGTTATTCTTTGCGCCGTGCAGACTAACTAATCTGTACCTTACTCAAGGGACGGGAGAACAGATCCATCAGAATTCCTAGCGGGGAGATCCCACTAACTCGGTCGGCGCTTGGTTGACATTCGGGTTGACATTCGGGCGCCGGCCGGGCCACTTGAGCGGGTTAGCGGCCGAGGTGCCCTGTGAGTTGTCGTCGATCGTCGGATTGGGCGACTATGGTATCTGTACTCCGTACTTCCCAAGCATGCCTATGCTGTACGAAGCATCTGTTACAGAATGGGCAGGTTTGGGTCCGATTCCTTTATCCGCAAGTGCAATCAGCCTATGTCGCCTTTGCACGACATATGAAGTATCGCCCTATGTTGTGTGTGACAGACTTCCCAGCCGCCTGTCAGCCTGTACAATTAGCTCCTCTATGTCCTACTCGTGAAGTCGGCGGTGAGCTCTGAGAAATGGTTGGGTGGAGGTTGACGGGACCACCCGCCAGCCTCTCGAATAAGAAGAGAGAAAAAAAACTCTTCTTGTTGCCCCGAGACTTGTGACAGCCGCCCGCTTTGTGGCCCATGCGAGACGTCACTGTGCTCTTATTTACTGTTCAACCGACAGTCAACAAGACAAACAATAATAATAACAGACTTCCCGAAAAAAAAAAAATTGGTGCCGGTGTCGTTTGAAACATCACCAATCTAATATGCCCTCGTCTCACTATCATGGAATTCAATTCCCTCCAGCATGGGGGGCGTTCAGTTTATTTTACGTAGACACATAAGGTTAGACAGGGAGGTGCACCAATTGCATCCACACAAGCATGGCACGTCTTGTGCAGTATATGGATGAATAAGTAGCTTTACTGAGCTGCATGAGTACGCAGTACACAAGTGGTCCCTTGATATCCGTCCCAGTCACCCCGTACTCCATTTCAAGAAAAGGAGAAGCAATACAAGCAGCCTACCCTTGGGGCCTGCTGTAAAACCCCGATTCAAATGTTCCAGATGCTCTCACTGTCCTCGTGTTCCAATGTCCCGAGCTTCTCCCAAAAGACAACGCATAGTCAACTGCCAAATTCAAGTCTCTTTCAGAGACATTGCTCGCAGAGAAGGACACTATGATGGGACCGCCCAGTGCATTTCGAAGGTATCAATCGATTGGTCATGGAATGGGTGCATCAGTCGACATAGATATCCAATGCATGCAGCATGCAAGTGCTTGCATCGAAAAGCGAGATATCTCCGAGTTAGTTATTTAGCTCTCAAGTCTCGCAAACAAGAGCCAATTACTGCGAAAAACAAGAACAGCAATAATGCATTGAATTGAAAGGAATTAACCAGCTTTTAGAGTTTCTTCATTTGTGATAGTGGTATCTCATCCATCGTGACTCTTCGGTCCAATGTAGCAACTTATGAGTCCTTCGTCTCCCCCCAAATCGTAATCATCAGACAATCCGCCCATTAGAGAAAGGAAACCCGCTAAAGGGAGCTCCTCCCAGCGGTTGTATCTTACCTCCCCTAAACACTGACCCTCGCTAGGCGGCAGTTTGTCGAGGGTCAGTAGCGCTGGGTGCATACGCGGCTTGCGCTCTGTTCTTCTTGATAACCTCCTTGACGCGCTCTTCTGCATCATCCCAGTCGTCGGTGTCAAGTCGAACCAAGTCAATTCCAAAGGTCGAAGCAATCTGGGTTAGAGCATCGTAGCTCTTCTTGTCGTAGACAAAGCTGATACTGACACCTACACGACCGAAACGACCAGTTCGACCAATACGGTGGAGGTAGGTTTCAGCATCAGGCTCAGTATCACCCCGTCCCTTCATGGGGATATCATAGTTGATGACCATGGAAACACTAGACACATCGATGCCTCGTGCTAATACGTTGGTGGTGATGAGAACCTTGTTCTCTCCCTGGCGGAATTTATTCAGCAATTCGTCTCTCTCATTGCCGTCAAAGGCAGCGTGGAGCGCGGAGACTTTGTGCCCATCCGCAACCATGCGGCGTGAGATCTCAGTCGCGCTATCACGGGTCTATCTCTCGTTAGTAATACAGATTATGCAAATAATCTAGTCGCTGTCTGTCTCACCTTGATGAAAATGACGGACTGGCCAATAGTCATCAAACCATAGAGCTTGCAGAGGATATCATATCGAGCATCATCATCAGGGCAGTCAACGAACATCTGAGAGATGCCCTTGACAGTGAGCTCACTTCGCTGGAGCTTCAGACTATGCGCATTGGGTGCAAACTTGGAAGCGTAGGACATGACCTTCTCTGGGAAAGTAGCAGAAAAGAGGAGGACCTGGATAGACTTGGGCAGAAGACTGCAGAATGTATTAGATCATTAGCAATTCCTGCATGCAGTTTTGTAGCCTTACCTCTTGACTCGCATGCACTGGTCACCTAGACCCTGTTGGTCCAGCATGTTGTCAGCTTCATCGAGAACCAGGAGCTTCAGTTTCGACACATCAAGTTGCTTGCGGCGGATAATATCCATAACTGTGCCTGGCGTTCCCACGATGACGGCAGCCCTCACAGGTTCGCCTCGAGGCAGAGCGCCTGGAATCGCTGCAGCAACTTTCAGGTTCTCGATGAATCTGCCGATGGCCTTGATCACACCCTCAATTTGACGAGCAAGCTCACGGCTAGGTGCCAGAGCCAAAGCTTGAGGCTGCTCAGGCTGAGAAAAGTCGACTCGTGCTAGGATGGCGGTGACGAAAGCGGCGGTCTTTCCGGTGCCAGATTGGGACTGAGCCAACATGTTTCGTGGGGGGTCGCTAAGCATCAAGGGCAAAGATTTGCCCTGGACCTTCGAAGGCTTCAGAAATTGGAGAGCCATAAGACCTTTAAGGATGTCATCGGGGCTATCCGATTAAATAATTAGTATACAATGTAGCTGGTGACAAATAAAATCACCTACAGGCCAAGCTGTTCCCAAGTTGTTGCAGAGTGGAAAGGGGTAGCCTCGTTATTTTGAAGATCGCTTAGCGAAACCTCAACATCCCATTCAGGCTCATGGAGGCCGGAACCACCAAGTTGCTCAGGGGCACCGTCGACCTGAGCCGAAGCAGCAGTCTCGGCAGGTGCTGTTGCAGTGACAGTTTCGGCGGGTGCATCAGTGGGAGCATCAGAAGCTGCCTCATTGGGCTTTGTGATTCGGCTCGCGAGGTCGGACATCTTGATTGAGTAGGCAGGCGAAGTTAGGAGATGATGGAGGAAAGAGGTTGAAGGAGGGAAACGGGTTTCACCTCGAATAAATCGGATGGCGGGAGATGTGACTGGCGGGCTCTGTTTATGTTCTGATTTAATGTGAGCAACAAGACTCTGTGACTGGTTTCCTGGCACGCAGATTGCAGCCAGATGCAATAAGATTTTGGATAATGAGAGGTCGAATGTTATGTTCAGGCATGAATGGGTCACTACGGACTTTCTTGGAGTTTTGGCGGGGTTGATTGGAGGGGCACCTGCACAGCTTCCCGCACCTGCAAGGGCAGCACAGCTTGTTCCGTCATTTACCCGGCGCATCCCCAGCTCAGGATAACAACAATGGAACCCAGCTTTGGGAACGTAGCTTCAAGCTTGCACCCAATCCAGCCGCAACATCTCATCAGCAACTGCGCGATCTCAATATCGCATCTGCATTTCCTTGTCCTCGTGTCACGTAGATTAGATCGCACGAACTCATAAAGAGCCACTTGCCCCCTTCCCTATCCCCCTTCCCTATCCCTATGGTAAACCCACCACCGCCACCTCCTCGAGGAGGCCTTTCACTGTACGAGAACCTCCACGATCCCAATGATGCTTCCTCCAAAGGCTCTGCCACCATTTCTTCCGCACCCGTATTATACAACCAGACAGATAATGCCTCGCCCGACCCATCTATCAAAAAACCAGCCGACCCAGCTCTCCGCTTCCAACCCATTCGTCGTCCCCAGGTCAAGCAGGCCAAACCAAAGCCATCTTTTCCCAAAGCTGGCGTACCCAAAACCGTTCCTACAACTTCTACTGCGCCACCCATTCCTGCGCAGCCCAAGAGCACGCTCGCTGACTGGGCAGCAATAGAAGAAGACGACTGGCAGTACGGAGCCGGAGGGAAGCGTCAACGTGGTGGTCGCAAGAATAAAAAGAAGAGGCAGCAAATGCAAGTGGAAACGGATTGGGATGAGCTCTATGACCCAACACGCCCTACCAACGTGGAAGAATACTTGCGAAGTGATGAAAAAATTGATGAGGTGAGGGAATGGAAGGCACTTCTTTACAGGCATAGGAGGAAGCGAGACGAGAGTGACCTCTCGGATGAAGACGAAGAAGATACTCGAGATATCACATCAAGTAAGTCAACCATTCTTGCATCTTTCAGAGGTGGTGCTCACATCTGTTCCCAGATCAATTCGCTCCACCGCCATCATATTCAAACGTCCCGCCACCTCCACGATCACCTCTAGCTCCTCTTCCTGACGACAAGACCGGCGAAGATGCCTTCGCGCGTCGCCTAACTATGTCTCAGGGCCAAATACCACCTCCACCCAGTGCTCCCTCGCCTTCATCTCTACCACCACCACCACCTCCTCCTCCTCCTCCTCCTCCTCCCCCTTCAGAGCCACCGTTTTCCAATTCTACTACAATATCCCATGCGCCTGTGCGATATACCCAACCCGCCATGCCTAAAGACGAGGAGGAGGATGAAGGATTTTCTCCGCCACCTGTACTCGGAGACTCTGTCGCCGACGCCGATGAACCCAGGTCCACCCGCCCTGGCCAGGCTGACTTTGCCCACCGACTGATGAACAAGTATGGCTGGACAAAGGGTACAGGACTAGGTGCGGACAGGACCGGCATTATCAATCCTTTGCAGGTTCAAGTCGAAAAACGGCGCAAAAAGGCTGATGCAGATGGCGGTGGTTGGGCCGAGCCTGGCGGTAAGGGCAAAATTATTGGTGGGAAGCGGAAAGAAGGGACTCCTAGCAAGTTTGGAGTTATGAGTGATGTCATTGTGTTACAAAATATGTTGGAAAACATGCCCAATCTACAAGCCGAGATTGCAGACGGGCTTGGGCAAGAAATTGGAGAGGAGTGTGGCGAAAAGGTAATAGGAAGCCGATGGTGCTGGTGAAAGAGTACAACTGGCTAACATGATCACAGTATGGCCGCGTTGAGAGGCTACACATCGAACAGGAGAGCCGACAAGTGTTTATCAAATTTACAAACGAAGTATCAGCACTTCGAGTAAGTCCCCAGTCTACCTGACAGCTACCCAACACTACCATCTCACCACTTGTGGCTCACACTTTGTCTTAGGCCGTAAACGAGCTCGATGGAAGGGTGTTCAATGGAAATACCATTATACCCAAATTCTACAGCAGCGATAAATTCGAAAAGGGTATCTGGCGGTAGCCTAATGGCCTGCCCCTTTGATGCTAACTGGGTTTGAAGGCCTAGATGTATGGCATTACTAGGCTGCATGTTTTAGGCAGAGAGGACAAATCAAGTGGACCTGGTCATGATTCTGTATGCGATGCAAAGTAAGGTAACTTGGCGGACCTCCAGCCTCGCATTATAAACTAGATTTCGCAAAGAGAGTGACTCCAACTTTTGTAGAATCAAATCTACCACTGCTCAAGGTATATACGAGGACCAAGATACTGACAAAAATACATGATAGTGACAAAGACTGTTGCAGGAGACATTTTGACAGATAGTTTAAAATTGGGGTCATAGTCGACCTACTCTCTACCCTAGAGTTGCTTTACAATACTCATGGCACTTCTTCAACCCAGCCTCCCAAGGCCATCGAAAACGACTTCAGCAGTTGGCTGAGCATGATGCAAGACCAGGATAGTTTGTTGAGGGCACGAAGTCTGACACAATGCGGCATACAACCTTTCGCCACAAATATGGGAATGAGTCTACCGAAATGATATCGAAGTACTGGGCTTACCATATACTTGCAACATCGTATGTAATGCTGGTGTATCAATGGAAATACAGTGGATTATTAAGTTCTAGTGAGTTATCCCGACCACCGTAGTTATCTTCGTGTAAAAGCAAATGTGCACTACGAAGCATGATGAAAACACAACATGTCGGATAGAAAAAACAGGAACATGGCGAGAAAAGAAAAGACGCCCATCCGAATCATTTTGCCTCGTCAACCATCGTCTTACAGCAGCTGGAATAGACCAGCAATAGCTGTCAAGCCGAGCACGGCGAAGCTGACGCTGGTCATGCCAGCACCATCCCCACTGTCATCACTGCTGTCGTCGTTGCTGCCGTCGCTGGAGTCGCCACCATCACCACCCTCGTTGGCCTCCTTGTTGTTCCAGGTGCAGCTCTCCTTGCCAGCAATCTTGTCGTCATCCTTGAGCTTATCAAAGAACTCGCAGAAAGTTTTAATATCGGTCGTGGAGGTCACAGTGACGGATCCCTCGACGGCCTCGAGAGAGGGGAGCTTGACCCTGGAAGAATGTTAGCATTTGTTTAGTTTCAACGTGCGGTTCCCGAACTTACTTGGAGAAGCTACCACGAAGAATGATACCACCGGTGACGTTCTTGAGCGACTCAAAACCGTCAATAGACTTCATGGCAGTGTTATTCTGGATAGTGAAGCCTCCAGTAAGGTCCTCAAGGAGGGGCATGGAGATATTGACAAGCTTCTTGTTGTTGATGAAGGAGACATCATCAGCAATTTCGGTGATATTAGGGGCACTGAAGCTGGTCAACTCATCATTGCTGTCGAACTTGAGAGACTTGGTAAGCTTGGCCAAGATGGGAACAGAGAAGCTCTTGACGTTAGAGATCTGGAACTCTCCGGCGAGTCGGAGCTTCTTCATAGTAACTTGGAAGTCGTTTCCATTGTTGTTGATGATCAGGGTACCGGTAATGTTGACGAGATCAGAATCAAACTTGGTGATCTGCTTGTTGTTGTCAATCTGCAGGTTCTGGACGGTGGCAACGCTGAGGCCACTAAGATCAGAGATGAAAGTGTCGGAAATTCGAATGCTGTCCATCTTAGTAACGCCCTCGGTACCGAAGTTGAGAGAGCTGAGCTGAGGAAGCTTAATCATGGTGATGTCACCAACGCTCTTCAGTGAGGAAAACTCAAGGGTGCTCAGCTTCTCGAGGCCCTGAAGCTCGAAGGTATCGGTAATGGAGTTGATCGTGGTGGAGGTGAGCGAGATCAGTTGGGAGGCATTGTTGGCGATGAAGCTGCCCTTGATCTGCTTGGGGCCATCGATAACGACATCGCCGGCAAGGTCATCCGAGATGGTAATATCGGCATTGACAACGTCACAGCTGATGACCTGGTTGGGCTCCGTAATCTTGATGTTCTTGTTACAAGTGATGGCTGTGGCGAGTCATTATTAGCATTCATTTACAAGTTACCACAAGGACCAAAGAGTCGTTCAGGACTTACCAGACACTGAAGTAGCGCCGAGAGCCAGGATGGCGGCGGCGAGCTTAATAGAATGCATTATGACCTCTAAAGATAAGAAGTTGATTTGTTAGCGCTTTCGTGACCGAGAGCCAGTGTTGTTCCCCTGTGGGGATGAATGACAGCGCGATTTCGAAGAGTCGCCAAAAAAAAAATTCCGTAAATCAATGCAAGTCGCACAAAACTTCAGGAGACGTGGGAATGGATGATGATTTTGTTCGGAGAAGGGTCGAGAAACGGGGAGCCGAGAGCAACAATTTGAAATTATTAGACCCCCTTCAAAAGGTCCGTCTTTCGTGATGCAAGGTCGAGTGCGAATGGCAGGTTTGAGCGGGTGAGGACAGGAGCTACCAACCTGTGCACCGCGATGGGTGAGTTGATAAGGAGAGAGGAAGAAGCGAAGTATGAATTCCAATCAAAATCGAAGCAGAGGGAACGGGGATGGGGAAAGAATGCTAGCACCAAAAAGCCAAGGAATGAAGGAGTGCGAGAATGAATGAATGAATGGAAAGAAGGAAGGTTTGGGACGAGACACACGAGTGAAGTAGCGGCAGGAGGAATTCGAGGTTGGTGAAGCAAGCAAAGGAGAAGCACGCAAACAAGACAACCAGGAAAAAAAATAATCAGGAGAGGGGGGTATAGCTAGTAGGGGCAACACAACAGACAACACGCGCCTCAACGTGCAAATGCGACCGCAAATGCGCACGAACGTACGTACCTTACAATTGAACGAGGTCCTTCTTCCTGTTGGTTTCGTCTTCTTTCGGTTTCAATTCGGTGTTTCCCTCGTACCTGATTGGGTCTTCTGTCTTCGTTGCGTTGATGTTTGAGTGAATGGGTGACGCGATATAAGCGAGTTGGAAGTTGTTATTCAATAGCGATGTCAAGACTAGAAAAAAGCGTATCTGTCTTGTTAAATCTGACCAAACGAGCGGCGAGAAGAGAAAAAAAAATTCGATGAACGGTGCGATGATGGAATCGACGACAGGAGAGGAAGGGAAAGAAGAAGAGTCGAGAGGAGGGAGACGAAGCGAAGGGAGAGAAATTGAGAGTGGATAGCTCTGGTCAGTCGTCTCCTGCTTCGAACGAACGAGCGAGATCCATGCAACCCACTCATTCGTGACCCATCAATTCCATCGACATCAACCAAACCATTGACTGCTGTACCTTGGAGTGGCAGGGGAGGTGGCCGGGGGCGCGGCTTGAAAGGGACTGGAACAAGGGGAAATGTGAGGAGGGTGTGGGCCAAAAGAGGAACCTAAAGGAAAAGGAGGGTGGATGGCCCCGTTCGGGGGTAATGCTCCATGTTTCGGGCTCTGCCAGGGCATGTCTAGGGGCAAATACGGAGTAATTACTGCACTAGACAATACACTTCGGAAGTAACTTTCATCAACGGCTTGCGCCCAAGTCCAGGAACCGCTTCCACATAGTGCAGTGGCATAACTACCTACCTACTTGGTACGCTACCTAAACTTACATACCTACCCTACTTGCCTACCTACTGTACTACATACTACTACACTGTGTACCACCTATGATGCAATGAATTAATACTCTATCCAGCAACGCACATAGGAGGTATAGATCGGATCTTAAATCAATTGACTTTGAAATCCTTCTTAGATATTCAAGACATTTGCCTTCCAGTATCGGTATTGTGCACTTGTAGGATATAACTGTGCCACAATCTCAGTCAATTCTTCTGTATGTTAGCAGGGTGTGACGCGTATGATCAAGTTCACTCCCACCACTCAAGACAACGTTCTTCTCTTTCGCTTTGTGCTCAAACATAATTGGCCCTTCTATCCAGTAAGTCAACAATAACAACAACACACCAAGCCAGGGTAATAGAAGCATCAACAGTCAAACGGGGCATCCAAGCTCCTAGAACGCAGGAGAGTAAAGATCTGTACATAACAAATACATCCAAGCACAACAGAGGACATATAGAAGTTAGTATTTCTGCATGTACAATGCAGCATCATCTGCTGCCGCGGCCTGACGTTCCAGTGGAGTCACCTCTTGGTACCTATATGCACGCCCACCGTGTGCGAGTCCCACCAGTAACCTTGAATGTCTCACGAGTGACGAGATGTGAGAGCATGGAAAGACATTCAAATTCTTGATCGCGCCCGCCAACCAACTTTTTTCTCAGTGCCCGGTTTCTGCAGGTTACGAGATGCAAAAAGGGGATCATTGATTGGGTTGTAAGCGCCACCTAGCACACACCTAGACCATATGATATCTATGTAGACTATGTTGCCCTTTCTAAGGTGGACTGGTGAGGTAGATTAACTGCTGTCCCTCGCTGCTACGTTCTACATCGTGCATTTTACTCTGTACTGACTCACTAGTGCATAGTAATGCTCATAATCACCGCATTGTTCACGTACATGACTTTCCTGGTCCCAGTGCACCGTCTCCGATCTCATCGCCTATGCCCCCCCTCCTACTACTGTAAAGGCGGCGCGGACAGGATTTGATTGCTTGAGGTCCACTGTTGGTTGCTTGCAAGGACCTCTGCTTCTAAAATCAAACTAGTCCAGGGCCCCCGCTGATTGCGAGTGGGTGCTCATTAGCCGTCTTGTTAGGCAGATACCAATTAAGACAGCACTGAATCGCTGTTCGTTTGCTGAAACAGGAACTTGCCAGAAGACACACGCTATCAGGACGGCATGGCCGCACTATCCGTGATGCTGGCTTTGGTTCAGTGACATACGGCTTGCACTCCCTTGTACCCTCCTTCACGTCTCAAATTCATAGACTTTGGACGGGACGGATGCTCGACGACATATCGCCGCAGATAATGTGGGGGCCTTTTGTCAAGGCGCCGTCAGGCCTCCGTCACATCGTATTTAAGGTATCGACAGTAATTGCCATTTCTGTCTGTATTCCGTGCTCCGTCGCTACCTTATAGAACAGCTAGTTCATTGAAATAGGAAGAAAAATCAAGATGAAAAAAAAGTGACTTCGTAGCTGCTGAGAATGGGGTTCCCTTTCATGTCGTTGACAGCGCAATTGCTCACTGATCAGATGTGGTCAATGGAACAGAGCGCAGCTTATTTATATCATATCAGACACGGGTGACACAGGAAAAGACAATTATGCATGTGTCTTGGCGCTATTGCTTATCATCACCCTCAGTTCCGAGTCCCTATGCCCCAGACACCCAGCGGCGGCCCCGATTTGCGATAAAATCTCTTACAAAGCAATGTATTGTACGTCCACATTTCCCACTCCTATTGAAGGCTACGTACCTGGGCTTCCAAAAGGTCCTAGCCATCAGGGCCTTCGCCGCGCTGGAGTTGATTGCTGGCGACCACCAAAGTAAAGAAAAACAGATACGAGATGTACGTAGCGATGATGTACCTGGTGCGGTCCAATCCCGTGTCTCATCCTCTTACCCTGTTTTCGAAAGGATATGTGTGCATAGGGGACATTTAGCCTATGTTGTCCTGTTGTACGATAACGTGAACTTGCTTTATCTTGATTCTCTACACGTAGCATGGCTTTTGTTTTCTGCTATGGATTTCAAAGTGACTACTGATCCTCAAGTGCGGTGATGATGACGAATCCTAGCTTGCCCGTCGCCCTGTTTTCAAAACAGAAAACAACCACTTACGGATCATTCTATCACCTTTCGAATCAAATCCTTGCACTCTCCAATGGTACCCTATATTGCCCATCAACAGGCTACTGCTCTCCAAATCTGGCATTCGACGACTAGAGGACTTGTAAGTACAGTTCCTATATGAACTGTAATATGTATTGTCAAGCGCTTTGATATCTGAGACTGGGGCCAGAAGTGGTTATGGGACATTGTTGTAGGGATCCCTTTGAGAAGTCTTCAGGGTTGAAGCTTTACTAGACGGTTCTAGCACGGTCTCATGCATTTTGCTTGCTGTTCAGATGTACTTATGTACGTTAATCATTTTGCTACTATAGTAATTAAGAGGTCCATGAGGCAGCTCACGTCGTAATGGGACAAGCAGAGTGGTACTTTGTCGATGCTGCGCCCACCCTATGGCTTCACACCCTTCATCCAAATTTTGCCCCCCCCTGTCATTATCTACCCTACCTCATCCCCAGTGCTACAAGGCTCATCCTCTCCTAAATACCCCTACTATTCTTTTATTAGTTCTGGGTGCTCCCTCCTATGAATAGTATGCACAGCGCAGGTCCTTTGCACGTGGCTTTTCTTTGTCCAATATTGCACGTCAGGATAAAAAAAAAAAGGGCGAATCCAAGACACACAATGTTGGAGGAACACCCCAGCCACATTCAACAACTGCACATAGCTTTTCAAGGGTTTGCGTACACCATCTTTATTACTGCAATTAGTGATAATGCCACCGCCCGTCAGGCGAAAATCTCCAGCCGTCGATGGGCTTAAAGCGCTGTGCGTATCACACTGCTTGCTGGCTGTACACAAGTGACAACCTACTCCATTCGTTATTTTATTCCTGTGCACGATACCTGACATGCATGGACATACTGTAGGTAGGCTCGGTAGTAGTTAGCAGTTGGATGCGCTGAAACAGAAAAACTGTCCCAGCCAATGCAATTCTTGGACCATCTTTTTCATCCGCCCCTACTATGTAACACCCCCTTTCCTCCCCTGATGCGTTCCATCTCTTTCTCCACATGGCCGGTGACTGGTCCATAACGTCTGATGTTCCGTCGAAAGCTCATCTGGCACCCCATCCCTCATCCCAAGGAGCCCAGCCAAATGTTTCTTTAGTGGCCGGGAAGGAAAAGGAAAACTAACGATCATCTGCAGCCTTTACGCGCTTGATTGAGAGCCTGCACAAGGTTTGGGCGTGTGTCCATAATCTGCAGCCAGCTGCACATCTGCAAGATGTGGCTTGACGTTACTGCACGCTGCGTCGATGGCTTGCCAACTCGGGCCGGGTTACCAAGCGAACGAGCCCAACTTTCCCGCGCCATAGCAACCATTAATGCACGATGAGCTCATGATTCTGTCGCGCTCACAGCCACGGCCCATCGCTACGCGATGAGCCATGTACACACCTGTATGCTAACTCAACAACGTGGCAGCTCAGTTCAAGATTTGCTCGAGTGCTTATACAACGAGGTTGCAATGCATCAAAAACAAGAAATCTCGCCAAGTCTTGACTATGAATTGGCTAAACGGATGCATTGCGTCGCTAGCTCTGCACCGTCAATACGACCCTTATCTGGATTCCCAGGAAGCCTATGGATGCAAGCCATTTATTTCTCTTCGACGAACGGTGATGATGAGCCACGCACCAGTCACGCTGCAAAGATGGTATTTCATTGGACTGGAAGCTCGGCATAACAACGCCCGCGAAGACGTCTGATTTTGCACCCAGAATCTGCCTATCTGTAAACTTATATTGATACATACGCACTACTTCGATATTCTTTCTGCAGCAAGATACATAGAAAATGTGTAACCACCCCCGGATTCTACATTTGAGAATCCTGTCAACATGAATATCTCAAAATGACCATACCACCTTGGCTTTGGAGCAACCAGTCAAACCCCCCCCTTACTCCATTGTGCTCACATCCGTTTCCTCCACACGCCACATATACCACATGAACAGGCTGCGATACGGTGCAAACTTGTCAGATAGTTCGATCATATCCTGCTCCGACATATACTTCCACTTGCCACCTTTGGACTTAAGCTTGGCTACATCTCGTCCAACGAAAGCCGCCATCCCTCTCTGCACGCCCAAGTCACCCAATGAGAAAACATCCATTCGCTTGAGACCAAAGCAGGCGAACATCTCGACTGACCACTTACCCAGGCCGCGAACAGCGATTAGCTTCTCCATGACCTCCTCATCTGTCGCATCATGAAGCATATGTGCACTCAATTCTCCGCTAGCGAATTTCTCGGCCAAGCCTTTGATATACTCGGCTTTTCGTTGTGACAAACCCGCCGTTCGGAGATGTTCGATTGAGCATGCCGCCACCTCAGACGGGTGTGGGAACCTGTCTTCAGGTTTCTCACCAAAGAGCGCAATGAACTTGGTCTTGATAGACTTGGCTGCGGCACCTGAGACTTGCTGGCTGATAATGCCGCTTGAAAGACTTTCAAATGGATCGATTCTCTCTGCGAGTCCTTCCGGGGAGAATACTCGACAGGGGTGTTGCTCAATCAACGGTCTCATACGTTCATCAATCTTGATGAGATGGTCGCACGCCTCTTTAAGCAGATTCTCTGTCGTCGTCCTCACTTGAGGCACCTTTGAAGGGGAAACTGAGTCAAGATCTCGAGATACCACTACCCGTGACGTCTCTGGGGACAGCAACGGCGCGTTGGTCAGCCTTGGATCTGCAAGACGAGTAACGGTTCCGTGCCTTGGCTTGCTTGCCGCCCCAGAGGAAGGCTGGGCGAAGAGACCTGCAGCATTGGGAGTCGGTGTAGACGGCGGTACCGCTGCCGAGGATTCCTTGGGCTGGGAACGTTTCCTAGTAGGAGTGGTTGGCTCTGCACTCTCCTGAGCCTTGCGCTTCCGTTTCTTTTCAGGCGCAGGCGTAGGTGCAGAGAACGGTTCAGACTTGGACACCGCTTGTGAATTAAGGCGAGCAGAACGTCTTGTTACAGCCATGATGTGGGACGATGTTGCGAAGGCTCGTTGAATATGCAGTGAACAAAATTGCTGTCTGATTTGACCCTGTAGTATCACGTAGCGTTTGTGAGCAAGGGCAAAGCGCATGGGATATGATGATATGAAAAATGTACTCTCCAAGAGTCACAGATATCGATTATCTAGGAGGCGCTGTATGAGATTCGTGGATGCTCTAGTGGTTATGCAGTTATGTTGACTGTTGGAGTGGTGATGAAGCCGTCGTTCACGCTCATTTGGCTTTACTGGGGGCAAGACTTCCTGCGCCTGCTGAGGTACCTCAAGTATGGAGACGCTGCACGGTTATGGCATAGCGTAGGTACCCCTGTCAGCGCGCCCTTGTCTTGTCAGCTGCCCTATCAACAGTGCCATTAGGGACTCAAGAGCAAGGTACATAGTATCTAGACGCAAGTCAGTGCACCTGTAGACCAGTGCAATCAAATGCTAGAAGCGTTCGATGCTAACTTCCAGATCGACATCCCTCTTGTCGAGAACGTTGATCTATTGTAGATCTTGGCATTTTGGGCAAGAAATAACTACAGTTTTTAAGCCTGTGCTCAAAACTAGTGATGTCAGAGCCTGGCCTTGATTGTCATGATGATAAATGACAAGCCTTGTTTGGGCCGTGACTGACATAACTCTCCTGGTATGTCATGCTACTACCGTACCTGTGTAGTTGGCTTGGGCGAGGTTCATGCAGGGGCTTTTCTTATCCAATGCCCGTCAGCATCTGCTCTTCGCCGGTGTCGTGTTGTTTGTACAGGTATGTATTCTTGATTATTCATTGCTTGTGGTTTCTTTTTGGCCGAGTCATTCTGCGCGTCTCATCTGAAAATGTCAGCCAGCCATCTAGTTTCATCCGCCAATCACGTTTGGCCTTCCCCAATAGCCTCGTTGTCCTGATGTCTACCCAGCTACTTAGGTACCTCAGTGATTCGTCACTGCAGCTGCTTACCGTACGGCGTTGTAGGCTGGTTGGACGAAGTTGATTCCACAATTCCAAGTCTCCGCGTCCACAGGCGTCCCAACCAAGGAAATCAAGCCGCCAGCATTTGTCACCCTCGATACGAGAGAGGGACAGCAAGCCACACGCATGCGACTGCGCTGCTCTAGCCAATGCCATCTGCCCCTTCAGAGCAGAATTGAGAACCAAAATATCGAAGTGATCTATCTACATGGCATCAAATCGACCCCAAAATATGATGGAAAAAGTACCTAAACACGGGAGCACATCTTCCGTAAGACCTAGGTACTTTAGCCTATGCGTGCGTGCCTTGTAACAATCTTACCTTACCTTAGGTACCCGTGGCTTAAGAAGTGCAAACCGCTCACACAGTTCGATTGCGCTGTGAATACCTTCACAGCGCCCCGTGCGTGCACAAAATGGGTCTCATGAGAATAAAAGTTGCGCAGTCGCCAACTGCCCACTGCCCATCGGTTGAACCCCTAAAGTGGGCGCCGTTTTCTAAAGAAACGGATGGCGATCCCCAACCTTGAATGTGCAGCCACTCATAAAAATGGTTCGAGAAGCCACTGAAGTGATAGTGAGCGGGCCCCTGTGGACTAAGGAACAGGTACCGGCTTGGATACCGAGCACAGCGCCACTTCTTTCAGGTGCTGAGCCAATCGTGGCCCTGACGGGGCCCTGCAGTTGCCAAGCCAAGCTTAGTCGTAGGGGTTTGCCGTCCCTCTGAGCTGTCGCAATATCATTCTCGGCGATGGTGTCGAAGTAGGTGATTTTTTGGCTTAGGCTCCGTTTTTCTGCTCCAACCGGCTTTTCTCTCAATTGGCAGCAATCCCACCTTCACGACCAGCCTCACGCCGTTTCGATCTCCTCGTGTTGCTTCTCTTTCCTGGGACGCGATTCTGATGCCCTGGCCCCGTCCCTGTCTCCGCCCCCACTACATCACCCCTTGACCAGAATCCAGCTAGGCGTTGTTGGCCAGAGACAACTATCTGACCACGCAAGCGAACGAACTCTCAGCGGCTCGACACTTTCGTCTTGAACTTGGGCGAAGTTGACGTTGACGAGGACGGCGATCAAAGATAAGCCACGAAACAGAAATCATCATAGAATACCCCACGACGAACCCCGACGGATACCGACACTGCTGATCGCGCAAAGACGGCCGTGACGACTCCCGGTCCACGTTCCAGAGGCATTGCCATGCTTCTCCAAAATGGCGGTCTCAACTGGAGAGCCGCAAAAACCCAGCTTCCTTTAGGAAGAATCCTTCGAAGCAATTTAACCAGGACGCGGATTCTCCCTCTCATCGCCATATTCTGTTTCCTGACCTTGCTATGTCGCAGCATGTTTTCTTCCGGCTCCTTGCCACAAATGTATGGACACTCCCAATGACAAGAGAATAGAACAAAGGGGACAGTGGGAGAGAAAAGAAAGATAGGAAACAAAAAAGGGTTTGGTAATTTCGCTGACTTCTTCCAGATGGGGCCCAGATAAATCTCCTATGGAAATGACGCCAAACGAGTTTGCGCAATGGACGTCACATCTCAAGACGCCTGTTCTTTTCAACCACCATGTTCCTGTCAAGGTCGGCTCAACATCGATCCAGCACGTCGACCTAAACCCCATTAAATCCACGAAAAGGGCACTCGCCAATGAAGAGCGGATTCTCATTTGTACTCCTCTCAAAGATGCCTCCAAGTTCCTACCACGATACTTCCAACTTCTCTCCAGCATCACGTATCCTCACCGTCTCATCGATCTCGCATTTTTAATTTCTGATTCCACCGATGATACATTAGCTGTTCTTGCTTTCGAATTGGACCGGCTACAACGTCAACCCGGAGACGTTCCCTTCAACAGCGCGATGGTCATTGAGAAGGACTTTGACTTTCACCTCAGCCAAGAGGTGGACGACAGACATTCATTTGAAGCCCAAGGACCTCGTCGGAAGGCGCTTGGTAGAGCCAGAAATTATCTTTTAGCCACCGCTCTAAAACCGGAGCATTCTTGGGTGTATTGGCGGGATGTTGATATCCAAGAATGCCCAGGGCGAATACTGGAGGACTTCATTGCTCATGACAAGGATGTTCTCGTACCAAGTGAGTTAGATGTTGCAACATGGCATCGATTGGTGGCACATGCTAATAGGTCTTGCAAGACATCTGGTTTCACCGAATCGAGAAGGGCAAGGATATTGAGGGTCGATGTGGGTTGCCACTACGTGAGAACCGGACAATCTGTGGGAGACACACTGACACCCCAGTCATTAGTTGATTATAATTCATGGATTGAATCGGATAAGGGCCGCAAACTTACTAGCAGCCTCCCGAAAGATGTTATCCTCGCCGAAGGTTGGTGCCACCCTTCTCAGAACACAATAACCACTCTAACCATTGGGTTGTGCAACAGGATACAAGCAATTCGATACCGGCCGCACATATCTCGCCAAAATGGGCGACTACCGTGACAACAAGGACGTTGAGGTTGAACTCGATGGTATCGGTGGAGTCAACATTGTTGTCAAGGCCGATGTTCACCGATCTGGTATGTCTAGGTTCTAGCTTATAAAAAGGGGGGTTACTAACCATCTGAGCTAGGTATCAACTTTCCGTGTTATGCCTTCGAGAATCAGGCCGAGACCGAGGGCTTTGCTAAAATGGCTAAGCGAGCCGGCTACCAAGTTATCGGCTTGCCAAACTACGTTGTCTGGCATATTGACACAGACGAAAAGGGAGGAAATGCTTGATATAGCACGACCTCCTTGACGATGCATACCGGGTGATGACTTCATGTCTCGGCCTGCTTCCTTCCATGGGGCTAGTTTGATCACCGAAGTCAATCGCCCACCTTCATGCACGCTCAACACACTAAAGAGATGAATAAGGATTCATGATGATTATGGTTCACAACTCTCAAAATTATATCTTGGTGGGCTCCGGTGCGCACTCATAAAAACCGCAGCACAGCGAATTCAACCTCACACCAAGAATGCCTTTCTTCCTCGGCCTCTCCGGATACAAGGGGCCATGACGCTCAGGGGCAACTAGAGCCTTGTCTGGAGTTATTGCGGCATTTGTAGCGTTTTTGTTTCCGGAGAAGCAGCGGCTTCTGTCTAATATTGTGATTCTGGCTATATACGTTCGAACCTGGATTGGGGCATAACTATTGGTACCCAAAATAGAGAATTAAGAGAAGGGACTGGCGAAAAGAATTGGGTGGCATGGTCACGTTGGAGTTTTGGCGTGAAGTACCAACGCAGCACCTGCTTTAATTATATAATACAGACGAAGAAAACTTGGGATATCCCTTTTCGGATGAAAGATGGGGATCGTTGGATATAGCTTACTAGTCAATATTAATTAATGTATGCAGGCGAGTTTTCACCTCTTTTGATATCTTTGGGAGGTGATAATGATTTATCCTCCATATAGAGGTGAAAGAGAGGAAAGGGTAGAAGGGTAAAAAAAAACGGGTTTCAATAGTAAAAAAAATAAAGGCATTGAACCACATCTTAGATGAGGGGCAAACCACACAAGTTTACCGACGCGGGCCTGATTCGAACAGACGCCTCCGAAGAGATATGATTTCTAGTCATACGCATTAGACCACTCTGCCACCGCGCCTTATTGATGTGGAACGACACTATTGAACCTCATGTTGAGCCTGGTGCAGCAAAGCAACACTTAGGCAAGATCTAGGGTAACTCGCGGCCTGATCTAGGCTATTATTCACCAGCGCAGATTAGACGCATCTGCCCTTTGGCTGAATAACCACTGTGGTTGGCTATTGAATTTTGTTTCGTAGGTAAGAAGCAGGCATCTGTGAGCTGCAATTGCAAGCATTGAAATTTTAGTCTGATACGTCCTTAAGGGCCGTTCCTTAGCTTGGGGATGAATCAACCTGGGCGCATCTATTGGGACAATTCGCTAAATGAGATGGAGGTTGCAAATTCACGAGACAACCATTGCAACCACATGAGAGAAGAGGAAAATAAAACAATAAAAAGTCCAACATAGGTACAGCAAAGCACGGAAGACGCATTTCTCAGTGGTCTATTTAGGCCAACAGCTCAACTGCTCGTTAGAATCGTGTGCAAAGTACGTTAGGTAGTTATGAATACTCCACTCCACCACCGGAGATGGCCATGTGAATACGGCGTCACATGACACTGGGAAAACTGCGGCTAATGCCGTCATCGCCCTGTGAACCGACGAAGGCAACGATAAGTGTTGCCGTAGGCTGCCGACTAGTTCTTCAACCAACAACCTCCTCCTCCTTCGCTGCTGACGACGACGATACCGAGCAAACCCCAGTTCACATATACTGCCTCTATCAACTGTTCTGTGAGTCTCTTCTCATCACCCGCCCAACATATCTTCATATCCAAGGCGCTAATTTAACATGCCCTTTCAGCCTGACCCCACCATCTGCATCAGCTTGTCCCTAGGCCGTTACGCCATCCCACGAGGACAACGACGAGGATCGAGTTCGCCAGAGCCATCACGAATAGCTGAATCCAACCCTCGATAACCTCTGTTCGCCACGACAAAGTCCTCCTTTTCAACACCTCTGTAGCTCCTCGAAGATGTGGGGCTGGTTTGGCGGCCAAGCGTCGCAAAAGAAGAAGGATGCTCCCAAGAAGGCGATCATCGATCTGCGATCGCAGCTAGAGATGCTGCAAAAGCGCGAGAAGCATCTCCAAAACCAGATTAACGAACAAGATGGCATAGCCCGGAAGAACGTGAGCACAAACAAGAACGGTACGCAGGCTGACGATTTACTCGCGGGGAGTACATTGCGGGGCATATGAGCTGACGACATGATAGCGGCCAAGGCGGCTTTGCGACGTAAGAAGACGCATGAACACACACTCGAGCAAACTGTTTCGCAAATTGGAACATTAGAGCAACAGATAAATGCGATCGAGTCGGCGAATATCAACATGGAGACCTTGGCAGCCATGGAGAGAGCAGGCCAGGCAATGAAGCAGATTCATGGAAAGCTTTCGCCAGAGAAGGTGGACGAGACCATGTACGTATTTCATATATATTCGTCGCACGCCCGACGGTTAGTGAAGAAAAGAGGCTGACTTTAAGCACAGGGACACATTGCGGGAGCAGAATGCACTCAGCGAAGAAATCGTCAATGCCATTACTGGTACCACGCTTGGGTTGGATGTGGATGATGCTGAGTTGGAGGATGAGCTGGAGGAGTTGCAACAAGAGCAATTGGACGAGCAGATGTTGACGACGGGTAATGTTCCCGTTTCAGATGCAGTGCACCAGATTGCGTCACCCCCTACTACAGAGCGTACGTTGTCACCCAGCCCTGTCGCGACAGCTCAATCCATTACTGACTACATTGCAGCTGTGTCGAGCAAGAAGAAAGTTATCGAAGAGGAAGATGACGAGGAGGCCGAGCTGCGCAAGCTGCAGGCCGAGATGGCTATGTGAGGCCGGGCGACTTGAGGATAATATTTTTTTTTCGTTGCATAGCTCTAGCGAGTTGGAATGGAAGATGGCTTCGTTCCATCATAGAATGCCTCGCTTCTCCTCTTGCAGTGAGACTACGGCGGAAAGAGATGGATCCGCGGCGTTTTCTAGCTCGTTACATCCCGACACGTGTGTGTTAAGTTTGTGTTGTGGGTGTTCTGTCGGCGTCGGCGTCTGAGGCTATAGTTTTCCCTTTTCTTATATCGTTCTCTCTTTTTTTTTCCTTTTTACATCCTCTTCTTTGGCCTTTAGCACCCAAGACGAACGAGCGCACTGCAGAGTGAGGGCTCCCCGTATGACACGTGGAACAACAGCGGGCATAGAGGACTGTCTAAAGCCCCCCTTTGGTGGCAACCGGGGAGTCTTATTGGCCGATAATCTAGATTTTGATAAAGGGGGATGATTGACCACTTGCACATTAAGCTTATCCATGTTTGATTTGCACCTTGAGTGTCTACTTAAATAGAGGAACTGTGACCGGGAGTGTTACGGACGTACCCCTTTCCGTGAAACTGTAAGGGTTCGTGTGGGTTAGACAGATTGTTATCGCCATTTTTTTTTTTTTGGTTCATTCAATGATATATTGCTATGGCGAGAGCGGGTGCACTTTGCAGGTGGTAAGATGGCCGGTGTGAATCAAGCGAACGGTATGAGGAGACTTTCATGTGTCTCATCTACTCGTTTGAGCTGCATGGTGTCATCCAAATCCATGGCCTTGCACAACTTGCCTCTGGTATCATGTATTTAGGACCAAATCTCCAGAGCTCGCACAACCTCGTTCCAATCCACGTTATGTTGTGTGTGAACTCTTGGTCTCGGTTCCATGTGCTTGCTCAGCTGAAGAGCAGAGAGGTGGAAAGCTGCATCTTGATTGTCGCTCGAGAGTTCATGCTGGCACGAGCTAGACACATGCCAAGGGCTACGTCTGTATGAATGCAGTTCCGATCTTGCATGGGGCACTCGACAGCCAGTCTCCCTCCGGGCTATCTGCATACAGTCGACAGTCAAATGTGACTTGGCCCAACCCAAAATCTTGGGGGGGAAGGGAATGCTCTCAGCCGATGAGAATAGACGAGTGTGGAGGCGATACAATAACACCCAGTCATTGCTACCGTCCTGAAACCCATAAAAGCCAACGGAATGTCCTCAGCTCCGTCATCTCGTCGCAGATGTTGCTAAGATCTGCACGACCTAGGCCGTTGAAGGCACCTTCATGGGCTTTAAGTGGTTACAGGGGGACCGAGGAGATGTGATTGGCTGCGGCGGTCTCATAATATTTAACCACGTGACCTTGGTTGGCGCCTGAGAGGCGCTTAGCCAACCGCAAACCGGACCCAACCCAATCCCAGGCCAATCAATCTCAATTCCGGACTGATCGGACGATATAAGCGCCAGTATCCATCTTCGTGCATGCTGCTTGGCCTGACGGGCCTTAGGACGGGGCCATCTGCACTGTCGTCGTTGTCGTCGTCGTCCCAGTTCCTCCGAATACTCAGGGAACCTTTCTTTGCCCTGGCCGCTGTGACTGATGTGACAACTGCAGCCTACACAGACGACCCATTTGACCCATGTGTAAAAATATATCCACTGGCGCAGCTTTACCCGCCCGCCGTCTCTCCACCGCCAACTTTGCCCGTGTCTCACGATGAACCTCATGACGGAGGCGTGGTCGGAGGCATGGTCTTAGAGAGCCTGCGTACTAGCACGGACAGCGAGCGCTGCAGTTGCGGGGACGGGAAGAGGTGACCAGATAGTCCCCGGCGGCTGCAACCTGATTTTTTTTTCTTCTCCCTCTTTTCTAAAAAAGAAGTATACTAGTATCTTTCTTTTTTCTTTGATGGAGATGGTAGCGTACAAGCCGGTCGACAACGAAGATGTACATGCGACCTAGCAAGCGCTGAGGCTTTCTGCACGCCAATGTTCACGATTTTCCTTTTCTCCTAGACGGCGGCCGGTTTCCGCAACCTTTCTTCTTTTCCTCTCTCTGCCTCTCTCTTTTACTGTGACTTTACCTATTTTCTTTTTCTTTCTCCCCCCCTTGTGTCTCTTGCGCTTTTCCTTTTCTTTTCCCCTGTCCCCTTTCGTCTTACTGACGTAACATCGTCGTCCTACTACCTTCATGACTTATTGCGCCTTTCCTTTGTTCCTATGAACGTTGATGAACATATCTGAGATGCTGGTCATCTCAATTAATACGATACCCCTTCTCATAGGTGAGCATACTTTGACTGAACCCGATAATGATACTCCCTCTTCACCCTTTTCGTCTTGTCGAGCACAAGGTTACACTGAGGTACGATGATGGCTAACATCTCTCTCTGGCTCTTAGATGTTTCCATTTAGCATGGCCCTTTGGCCAGCTCTAGTTTTTCCTTCGTCATGGGTCATCACACTCACTTTTTGTTTGACTGCCACGATGGCATATAATCTTCCAAGTACCGCCACCGATTTCGTCCCTAGCTGCGCTCAGGGGTGTTTCTATTCTTTTGTCGATGTCAGCTATAGTAACTCGGGATGTGGTGATTCTTTTCATTGCCTTTGTTCCCAAACTGGTGCCGCCGGGTATACCATGGGAGAAGGTGCCCTGCAGTGTATTATTGCAGAGAGATCAGTTGGGTTTTGCACGGAACAAGAAGCAAACGGTAGGCCTTATCGTAGACCGGGAGTTGCTCTGTATGGCCCTGCTGACGAGAGTAGATGATGTGGTATACAATGCATATGGCATGTGTTCCAATCAGCCAGATGCTGCTGAACCCACACATACGGTTATTACTGCGACTCTAGTCATCCCTACTTCGGGAGGAGTCGTTGGCTTTCCTCCACTTACGACGACAACAACTTCAACATCGGTGATGATGATACATACGACCGCTCAATCTACATTCATGAGATCAACAGCTGCGAGCTTTCCGCCCGACGACTCAACCACGGAGCAACCTACAGCCATACAGCATTCGACAGAGCCATTCAAGTCCAAGACCCGTTCGATGACGCTCTCATCGTTCACGACGTTACCAACAACACTGGTAATGGAGACCTCCTCCGCGCCACCCATTCCAACTACAGAATCTTCAAGAACAACTTCCCAGGAGCGCACATTCACCTCTCGCCGCTCCAGTTCCACATATGATCCCATGAGTTCTGAAATCACTCTCCGACCGACGACTGTGACATCAACCGCGGCAGAAGAAACAACTACAGACGCGGCAGCTGGCGCGAGCAAAGGTGATAGTAGTGATGATAATAGTAACAACAAAGGCCTCAGCCAGAAGCAAATCGCCGGTATTTCTGTGGGCGTCCTAGCAGCGGCTGGAGTTGCTATTGGGGCTATTGTTTTGGCCAGGTATATGCGGAGAAAGCGATATTCTCACATGAAGCCTGGTTTCCTTCCGATTCGGGACTCTTGGGGCTACAAGCCAGACCCTTCTGATGGCGCTGGTAGAAGTTCTTGGAAGCCCAATCAGGGTGGTCGGTCGTTCAACCCCTTTCCGAAACGTCCTGCACCGCCTGCACCGCCGGCACAAAATTTCGAGAAAGGCACACTATCTCCCCATGCTATTGGGCTGGCGTTGTCACCCAGTAACAGCCGTTCCCCAAGTCAGGCTCAGGCTCAAAGCTCTGCGCCATCAAGACGCATGTCCAAACTTCTTCCAGCAAAGCCCGTACTACCTGCTCTGCCTCTCAGCGTTCTCGGAAATCAATCCCCCGACAATTCTCAAAGTGACTGGCCGCGAGTCACGGAGCAACCTGTGCAACCGACACGCCAGTCGCGGCCTCCCCAGCTGCCCCCTCTCCAGATCGGGCCCGCTGCCTCTTCACCGGCGACATATAAGCCTCCCCGGATGGTAGGCCCCAAACTGCAAATCCCCGAATCCAATTTCCCGATGGCATCCCAAATACCTCCTATGGACAACAACACAACATCTGAGTTTGCGGGTGATAGAGGAACTTTGCTAACACCCACTGGCCAAGTTTGGCGGCCACCACCAACACCAATCTCGAGGAATACGAACACTTACTATGTAGCTGATGAGCACGGGAACTGGAGACTGGGTGACCCTAAACAAGCCTCTCGAGTGTCCTTCTCACTTCCTCCTGTGCCGCAGCCACAGTCACAGTCCAACACCAATGTCGATACCCGCTCAAATGACAGCAGTTCAAGGACCTTGGAAGGCACTGAAAGCGTTTCTCCCGTATCTGATGAAGCTGGCAAGAAATATATTGCCCCTGCTGTTCCTGGATCTATTGTCGACCGAACGCTCAGTTCCCGTTCTCAGAAGCCCATGGGACCTCGTGCACAACCAAGTCCGCCTATCATACAATCCCAGTTCGGCTCGCGTCGTCATTCCTCAAAACACTATTCTGGTCGCAACCTAACGCGATCCCGCGCCTCTGCTGGCAGTGATATGAGCTGCTGCACAACCATCACTGACTCTTCTGATGGTACGATCATTGACCCTTCCCCAACCCTCGAGCAGCAAGGCAGCCTCTCTCCAGTCCAGGAGTCACCAAACTCTACCCGTGACCGTGGCAAAGTGGTGTCTCCCACAATCCCCCCCAAGGACCCTAGGCGGAGCAGTGTGCCCGCCCTCAGAGCACTCATGGAGATCGATGCCAACAGGAGGAACGCGGCCCCGCTGCCTAAACCAGTGATATATAATCCGCCTGGCCAACCTAGCCCGACCCTGGGTTTGACACAGCCGCCCATTGTTTCAAGTGCCGCGGCGGCCAGCTGGATTCCAAAACCTGTGAAACGGCCCATGGTAAACCCCGGCCTTGAACGAACGGGATCACCTACGATGCGCCTAGTTGATCCGTCACCATCTCCCGAGAACGAGAACCAATATCCCTCTCGCCAAGGAGACGGCATTTCTCGAGCTGCCCCTTTCTACTTCGCTCCGCCATTCCCCAAGCCTCTAAACCCTCGTGCGTCTCAACGCCAACACCGGTACTCGAATTCTACTCCCCAATACCCGAGTACTCGCCCTCTACCGAATGTACCGTACCAACGACCTCCCAATCAGTCTCAGCGACACTCTCATGAGGCCCAGGACCATCAATGGCACCCTCTACGGGCCTCCCAGCAGCCTCCTCGCGTCCCGCCATCTAATCCGGGCGGTCTTGGAAACCCATCGCTGCTCGCTAAGCGTCTTGGGAACGAGCGCGCTGCGCAGCTGTCCATCCCGACAACAGCGAATCGAACCCCTTGGCAACGCAATGTGAATTACTAGAGGACACCGAAACCTAAACTAGCTCGAACGCCAACAAGGTTTGCAACCTGGGGCTCCGAGGTCAAGGCCTGCACGGCGAAGACGTTGCGTTTCTCAAAAAGCTGCAATGAAAGGAGGGAATTTTTTCTTGGAAGTCATTATGATATCAGTCGCTTATGCTTACCTAGCCATCTACTTTGGTCATCTTCTGCATTTATTGAGATGATACTTGTACAATAGCCATGCATCCGGGTATGTAGCTAATGAGGAACAGTATATAGTATCTTGTAGGAACAAAAAAGAAGCAATTTTGTATTAATATCGATAGCTATTGTAGGGTCTTTCTTCATGGCCTGACACTTTACCCCTCAGTCCTAACAGCGCACCTCAAACCTCCTTTCCTGTGGCCAATCAATCCCGTTTCTGACTGCTTGGGTTCGATACTGGCCCATCTTCGTTCTCTTCAGTCAGCGTCTGCCCCCTAATTCCCTCTCTTCGATCTATGAATTGCCGATGTTGAGAGTGGCTACCTGGTGTGCCAAAATCTAAAAACTCGAGTTCGACATCGGTAGTTCTATCGCTGCTCCGATCGCTGCGATGGCGACGATCGGTGTGTTTCCCCTTTCCACTTCCCATGACAAACAGGCCTTGAGATCTCCGCAACTCTTCCATGTGATCCTCGAGGGCAGCATCTAGAGCTTCAAGACCCTGATCCAAAGTTGCGCATTTCATGTGCGCACCCTCGTCAATGAGTTTGTTCTTTCTGCGAATGTCCTGCCAGCGACTCATGTGACCCAACTCCAGGATATTCATGCGACGAGTCTTGCCTATTGGGTTACCAATCATGGCAGGACGCCATGCAATATCTTCTTCCACTAAAGCCTGCAAGTTATTGGGCATCGAAGCACGTCGTTGCGTTGACTTTCTTCGAGCTTGAGTCAATCGCTCCATTTCTGCTGATTTTGAACGCGGAATAATATGGACGTTCTTGAACCGAACAAGTACCATAAGTAACATCATGGTCAAGACAAATAGAATCGCTGCGACCACGCCTGACGCTACCCGTTGTCCTAGGTTGCGAGTCATCATTCCACCAACGGCGGTTGCACATGCTGCGAGGACGAATGCAAATGCATGGATAACTGCGAAACCTGACGTAACTCGAGGAAAAGAGGAGTAGTTTGTCTTTTGATTTTGGCCAGACTCATCGGCAGTTCGACCGATCATGCCCGGGGAGAGGTCTGATGTATCAAATGTTTCCATGATTAAGCCGTTGCATTCTGAGATCGCCAGACAAGAGAGAAACCCAATGCACAATGCGAATACCGTGGGTGCTGCAATATTGAGCGGGGGCCCCGAGGACGCAGCAGCATAACTAGAAGCCGCCAAGGGCAGCATGATTGTGAATATGACTCGACGAACAAGGTGCGATGACCACGAAATATTCTGATCCAGAGTCTGTCGATTGAGGTTGAGCTGAAAGTTACGAGCCCTGGAGAAGATGTTCGCTTTTTGGAAAGGAATGGCAAGCAGAGCCCCCAGAGCGATGCAGGCAACATGAAGACCTACATAGGGGGACCGTAGACGGTAGAACCGAGAAGCTAATGATCCTAGAAGGATGATGGTGAGTACCACTTGCGCGTAAATCCAAGCAACGTAGATAGCTAAAACGAGGAAACCAGGCTGGCGCAGCATTTCCATGGATAGAAATACCCCGTGGAAAATTTCTTCCCCCCACCACTTCGGGCCTGTTTTGACTCGATGCATCATGATCTCTCTACGAGCAAGACGCCTTGATATGCCAGTACCGGTTCGGACTTCAGCAATCGATCGTCGAAACGCAGAACGACGAGCCTCCGGACAAGCAACATTAAGCAGCAGAACAATAGATATGAGTATGATGCTGACATAGAAGCCCCAGGTGGGAGGGTAGTTGTCAATGATGGCGGCACCAATCAGAAAACCAATGCCTAAAGAACCAACCCAGCACCAAGTCCAAACACCCAGCCAGACACCCATCCCGCCACCGTGACGTCTGGCGTCTGACCGGTCCATAACCTCTTGGTGAGGGTTGTCGCTCATCAACGATGCTCCAAATAAGTCTGTCAGAATGGAATGGAAATTCATGCTTGCGAACCCGAGTGAGCAACCCATTAATGTTCTTGAAACAATTAACATTGCCCGCCATGAAGCCGTGTGTGTTAGTCTTGGGCTGTTTACTGCAATAGCTTGTGGAAACAAAAGAGGCATCGCTAGGACCAGGCTTGCCATGGTGTAAGGTTTTCGGCCATGGAGCAGTGGCAATGGCCAGAGAAAGAAAGTTGGCAAAGCAAGACCGAGAAAGCATCCCGTATTTCCGTGGATGGCGACATGCGACTGATCAACAATGTAATACTGCACCGAGGGAACAAGACCGGCATAGATGCCGAGCAATATTCCGATCAAAGCTGTGCTTAAACAGGCTACCGTGGCGACGAATGTCTTGCGACGGGGAGACTAATCCCTGGCAATGGGTTGTCGTTTGTGAGACTTGGGAAGACTGAAGCCTTGGACATTTCTTAGACTGACGTGCGATCTGCGACGCAAACTGATTCCGCGTTCAGAGTGACTTTTCTGGCCTCCACGATTACGCTCAATGGCTCTCTCATCTCCCGGAGCATGTTGACTAGTTTGAGTCTCCTAAAGTCCTGTTAGTTTCCTTGATGCATCTAGATTAGAGCTACCGACAACGGTATTGTGTGTGCCATCGAATGAACCGATATCGTTGGGCAGAGATTGGGCGTCAAATCCATAAGTTCTCTTTTCATTATCATAAGCGTGTGATGGTAGAAAAGTAGTCGGCGCGCCCGAGTGTGAGATTCGGTGATAGATATTGGCTGCGTTGTTAGACTCAGTTCTGCATTTGGATGTGGTTCCTAAGGTTGATGTTAGCAGTTCGTCTATTAGAGCCTCTAATTATTCTTTATCCGCCAACTCAATTGAGAGTATTTGATTGATGCCAGATGGTCAAGAAAAAGACACGAACTTGTATCAGGATGAATAAAATGACTGGGGGGTCGGCTAACTGTAGCAGAGTTGTTGATGCAACTGAAGCGAGTAGTTCCTATATCATCCTTAGTGGACTTGAGCTCGTATACTTGTTGATTTTTCAGGGAGGGAGGCATAAAGGCTAGAGAGGCCTGGTCTGATTGAAACCAAAAGCTTTCTGTCGCATTGACTTCATCATCTGCGCTAGGAGTCGTGGGATATTCGAGCATACTTCGTTTATACCCTTTAGCTCGGATATTGTGAATGCTAGCATTTAGTTGAGCACGACTTTGGTCTGCTAGATTACACGTTAACCCAGGGCTCTCAATACTTGAGCCGACCTCATTTGGCAACGAGTGAATAATATGAACGGTGCCCGACTTACTAGGGACCATCGACGTTGGCTCACTATTTTTGTTTTCGACGCTGTTTCTCTGACAACAGTTTTGACGGGCCATATTTTCTGAGCAAGTTGTAACTGGTGTGAGAGGTGTAGACGAGTCCTCGACTGAGACCCGGACGTGATGGATCGGAAATCTTTGAGCACGATACCGGAGCCCTAGGGTCGGCATTGTGGGCAACGGTGTCAACATAATGATTCCTCCGCCTTTCGTTTGAGATACCGTGAGAGCTGGTGGTGGACTTGGCGACGGAGTATGGTCAAAAATGCCGGCCCGTAGCTTCGCCTCTCCTTTGTGTTGGTGAGGCTTAGAGTGACCGAACAGCGACGAAAACATGTTGAAGTCTTGGTTTATTTCCGAGGGGGTGACTTTGACAGAAGTCGCTGCACTCTGTGTAACATGATCTTTCAAAAAATAGGATATAGGTGGAGAATGCTGAAGGCCGTACTGGCTTCAGATGCCTTCCTAAAGTGGTGATCCGAATATAACCTAGGTAGTTAGATGCTGGAGATGCGTGTGGGATTGAATCGAGGTGGTCTCTACTATAGGGCAGGAAAACAGGACGAGAGCAACAGTCTGCTTCAAGGTCAGTCTCATCAATTGACACTGATCTGTGGTCATTGCCTTACAGTAGACGGGGCTGCTAGGTTAGGGAGAGGGAGACAGAGAGTTGAGTGCTTCAAGGAGTATTGGCTGATTGGGATAGCAATCGTGCGGTGGAGGAGATGGAAGAAGATCCAGCTCTGAATACGCCGGAGCTCGTAATGAAGTTGTCTCATCGTCCCGAGGAAAGCAAGTACGAATAACCTAGGTGAGGCTAGAAGGAGCCCCGATGGAGCTTATCGCCAGTGTGCGTTGAGAATTGCGAGGCGAGACACTCTTTCCTAAGGCAGCCAACAGAATTTACCTCTGAGGCACCTAAGGCAAGGCAGGTGTAGATACCTTAGGTGGCTGACGCAGTGAGGTATTGAAGCTCCCAATTTCTACAGGGAAAGTACATATATATAGGTCACAGGCACTGGCTGACCTACCAGACAGTCATGTGGCTAAGCAGCAACTCTTTTCAATACAAGTGGCCTCCGAAGACATTGCTGCAGTTAGTCAGGTGATATTGCTTCCTCCATTGGTCTGATATTCACGAATCGAACAGGTTTTTTTGTTATCACTGTTTGCAGACATTGCGTCAGATTACAGTGGTTTCCTCCGATTTTGTACGTCGAGGGGCCATCGTGCGCGCTCGGTTTTAGCAGTCCATATTGAACACAAGACAAGCGGCTCGCTAAAGTTGGATGGTTATCTAGGTGGGAGAGGGGAGGGTGGGTGCCACTCATGACGGTTTGTCGCTGGATATACCTTGACGTGGGAATATTGAGACAGAATCGGAGCAAATTCAGGTTGGTTCTTCACGCTGGTAATTTGCCCAAATTTCCGTAAGGCAATTCCATTCAATTGGTCTGTGTTTGAAGCATTATATCTTCTATCATGCCAGAGAATGCATCCAGTAACACTCTCGCACAAGGACACCCCGATTATATGCTTATCCAGTACATATTCCCCGTCGATAAAGGTCAGTCAGTATGCATGAATTTGGAACAACATACCTAGACTAATCGCCACTTGATACTACTCGGTAGCGGGACCTGAGGTGTGACGTGAAGTTTTTTTGGTGCTGACTGACGTTCGCAATATTCTCTACTGGCAAACAATTGTGTACCTTAATACCTGCCAAGCATACCTCTTCCTGCACGTGCAGTATCACTTTTGATGTCAGACTCAGATCCATTCCACTTAAGACGTAGGCCGCTATTGGCAGCTAAAATACATTCTCATTAGCTTCTACCGGCCCCTGCGTTCTCAATTCTATCAGAGGCGAGAATCAGTTTCTGCCAACCTTGCAAGGCCCCCACCCCCTTCCCTTCCTCTGCGACATTTGTCCCTCAACCACATGCCACCCTGGCATAGATCGTAACTGATGTAACTCTGCATTGAAGTTTCATGTTTCAACCGGCACCGCGTCTGACGCGGCTAGCCATCCACACTAAATAAGGCCCAAGGTACCGACTCACTCGGTCTATACACGCTAGCTCGCTCTAGCGCATGATGCTATGTATGTATCGCGCCTAGTGGCCCCGGCATCGTGGAACCACAACCCATTGGGCAAGCAGTACGCTAGACCAGCCCATCCTCACCCTATTAATAGCCATCGCTTGCAGGTTTGAGGGTTTGCTTCTGCCCGAAATAGGACATTTCTTTGCTGGATTGCTTATTGTACTATTTCTCCGCGTTTCTTGACTGCAAGGGTCCCGGCTCCTGGATGCTTAGGGTCGGTCTTTAGAGCTCTTTGATTTCTCATCCCGTCATCTCACAGACGTATAGGTTCCAAACTACAGAAGCACATTTGTCAAATCTGCCTTGTCAGCCTAACCACCAGTGCACCCGCGTTTGTCATGAGGCCTCTCTAGTCGCCCCGGTTAGGACCCAAAGCTAATAGCTGCAAGCCACTTGCAGATGGTTTACCATCTAAGTGCAGCAACTTATCTATAGTAGTACTGTAGAAGTGAGAAGGTGTACCAGCATGCATTTATTAATCAAAGTTTAAGGCTATACAGTAGCTACCTATTATCTAACATAATTGTCGGCCTAAGTATGCGCGCTAATTAATTGCTAAGCAATCACCGTGCAAAACACTAATGGCCACACGATATTAGTTAATGCTCAGAGGAGGATGGTTTTCAATCGCCAAAAGGTTGAAACAAGGAATAATACCAATGGAAGAAATCAGTCGTGTTTGTATTTTTTTTAGGGGATGTTTAGGAGTATACAGTGTTCTAGTCTAGTTGGTCTGTGTCCTCCAAAGGCAAGAAATCGGTTGCTGCCTGCAGCGCCCGTGCCATTGGTACTAGAAAAGTGTCCCAGTTGTAAGTAAGACGAGAACAAGAGGAGAAAAATGAAGGCAGAACAGGAAAAAGAGAAAGAAAAAAATAAGAAAGAAGACGAGAAAGAGAAAAAAAACAAGAAATCCTGTGTCAAAAAGGCGCATTTCCATCCAACCAGTGGATTTGTCACCCAATGTCGACTACCCATGCAAGTAACCCAAAAAGTATGCCCAAAATATCTAACCGTCCAATCCCATCGAGGTATCCAACGCCTGGTATATATCCACAATCCCTAATATCTTGTCAAGACGAGGCTATCTAATGAAGAGAATAAAAGAAGAAGAAGAAGAAGAAGAGGAGGAGGAGGAGGAGGAGGAATAAAAAGAAGAAAAAAGAAGTAAGTCATTGTACCGAGGGGCCAATGTTCAGCCAGTCCTCGCCCCCCCTTCCCCCAACTCCCATACCCAACAGAGAATCCTGCTCGATGTTGAGATATGAAAGAAAAGTGCCGTGAGGCGATTCAAAAGGAAAATTGTAAAATGCAACCCAATGCCCGTATTGTATCGAAAGTTTTCCCAAATATCTGGATGACCAGTAACCTGCCCCGCGCCATGCAATGCGTAATACCCTCCCAAAAAGAAAAAAGATGAAAAAATTGAGATGAGAATGTCCAAAAGTCGAAACAGAGAATAGTGCAATAAAACGAGTAAAAGAAGAAGAAAACCATTGAAGAAGAAAAAAGATTCCCATCGGATGCCCGTCTCTGGTAGGCGAAGTATTTCGTGGTGCATTCATTCATGTAGAGACCGTAACCTCGTTCTCGTGTCTTCGGTAGCGTCGTGATATCTCATGGCAAAGAATTAGAGTAGGTTATTACGCCTGCCCCAAAGAGGAGAGAAAGAATGGAGATGGTGAGGGTAGAAAAAGGGCCTTGCTCAGAGACCGATGTAGCCATCATTGAAACGTTGTACGATCTCGTCGACATTGGGTTACGAGCAAGGCAGAGAGTCGTGATGGATTGGAAGACCAGAGATATGAAATCCAATGGCAAAATGCAAAGGGCGCGAGTTGAGAGGAGTGCCATGACCGGCGTTCCGTTACCGAAGACAAGACTCTTCATCGGTACGCTGAACGGCCGCTGGAATACCCAGAGTCTGAGTAGCTGCACTGCTGTGCATATTGAGCGGCAACGCTTGAATGTGCGCTGCAGGCATATCCAACATATATCGTTCTTTGCTGAACTGGATGTCGACCATAAGATGCACATCGGTCAATGGCGTGCTGGTAGTATAGGCAGCGGCACGCAGAGTACAGCTCGACTAGCTGGTAACACATGATCGTGATGGTGGATCAGCAAGCTGATCGAATTTGACCAAGGTGGATAAGTTGGCAGGAAGTGGTATGGGGGAAAGATGCCTGGCGCGCGTGTGAATCCAGTTTATGATTGAGCTCGGCTTCAATGGGGGTCGTTTGGCTTTAAATACTCAAGAGGGAGGTCGAATGCACTTCCAGATGGGAATGATGAGATGGGAATGATGAGACGGGAAGGAAGAGCCAATGCTGAGGCCCAGGGGAATTAGATGTTTGGAGAAGGGAGAAGAAGGGCACTGTCGATGTGTTTTTATGATGAAGTGAAGTCGTATAGACAAGAGGATGACGGATAGATGCGGACGAGGCATCGTAGCCTTATAGTTCCGGCTTGTAGCCTGGAGGAGCAGCTTCGACTCTAAACAGACACACCCCATTTCATGGACTTTGGAAAGCGGCCACGCCCCTCCTGGAAACCTTACAGACCCTCTCGGGCGAGGATCAAGGCATCAATGAGGCTAGAGACACCAGTAAGAGTGAGCGCGGGAGAGAATAGCCGCAGTCGAGTCTGACTGTCCTCACAGGTGACTAAGGCTGGGTCGCGTCTAATGCAAGTGTGGGATGGGGGAGGACCCACAATGAGCGGAAGAGCAAAAGATGCCTTGTTGGGGAGTCCTGCGGGTTTGGGGCCTTGTGTACTCTGGTGTCTGCCCCCCCCCCCCGGCGGCGGCGTCCTGTGCCCTGTGCGTTCCCTGTGGCATTCTGAGCCATCCGTCCCATGGCGTCCCATGGCATCCCTTCCCGTCCTAGGAGGTTTCCATCGCGAAAGAATGGAGGCATGTCAAGGCGCAGCATTGGCTGGCGTGGATGGAGTGAAGTAGTGGCCCGAAGACGACTGTTGTACCTTGAATATGCACAGGTATTACTGAGTACTTACAGTACTTAAGATAAGGTAGATAATGCAAGTAAAGGACGGGTGGGAGTAAATGTCCCAGTCCTACTTTATGGACGCAGGGTCTTTTATTGCATCAAACATGCCTAATTAAGGTTCGGTGTGCGGGTTACTTCACGCCGCATTCTTTCTCTCCCTCTACTCTTTCTCCCGAGGTGCATCTGTCCAAATGTACTACATACAGGGTTGACAGGGGGGTGGAGCGATACATTTGGATTCATGGACGGTGCGTGGTGGTGGGTGAGAGAGACGAAGCATGGGTATTTGGTTTCCATGAGGTTCGGCGGGAAGAGTCACCCATTGGACTGCGCTAAAAGGGGGATCTCACGGTGACCTGCAGCAGGGCTGACGGGGGGTCATAGACCTGAAAGCCACTGCATCGACCACTGGCGGATGAAGTCTCATGAGTGGGCAAGTCGGAAAGTGGAGGGGGAGCCGTGGATTTGTTGATTAATATCCTGAGGTTGAAGGATACCTATGGAAAATGATTTGGTCATGTGTCTTCATTAGCTGTGGCGGATGCTATGGTACTTGGGGCGCGCGGGGGAGGGTTCGTCCCGCTCCGAACGAGTTCATCGCGTTAACGGCTGTAGGGCTTGTGCCAACTACCTTACCTTACCTTAGCATAGTACGTCGGGTGCGATGGTAGATTCAATACACAAGTAGCATCCGTGGGTGGTGTATTTAGGCCCCGGAGAGTGGAACATGGACCATTCCACGCCAATAATGCTTTGACGCCTCGATACATCGCATCATGAAGCGACGTGCAGATTCGAGAGAAGCAATAGAGGGTACAAAGGCAGTCAACCCTGAGACTGCTTGCGCCAAGTTCTCGGGTTGTCGTGTGTGAGATGGCATGGATGGTGCCTGATGCATCTTAACACTCAAGGTTACTGAGGGGCAAGTATTACAGTACCTAATGAGCTACCTTACTGAAGATGGCTGCTAGTGTGTGTGGTTCGCCTGACAGCATGCGTAATGGACAACGGCCCGTTTTTATCGTCCCTCATTGGGCGCGTCTACCTAACCTTACCTTACCTTCCCCTGCCTTAAGTCGCGGTATTACGGCGCCTGCGTGGTCAAGTTCCATCACCTGCGTATACCTGAGAAGGGGAGGCCAGTCAATTTACACACAAGTACTTTTACGTGAAGTACCTATCAGGTAAGGAAGTGCCTCAAAAGGGAGTAGGCTTCTTAATTACCTTACCTTGGTGCTTTTCAGGCTGAAAGAGCAGCCAGCGGAGGGAAAACTTTCATTGCCACTATTAACTGGGTGCAAAACGTGTAAGTCGATTATTTTCCCCTTCTAGGATCTTAGAGGTACCTAGCTTTCATAATTACCTACCATACCTTAGGTAGTACCTAAGCTGTCTCTGCAGCGCACCTCCCCAAGACAGGCATGTAGGTTAGGAGGCAAGTGGTACTACTCAGATCACTAGGTAGGTACGCACCTAAAATAAGGCAGCTTGTCAGGTGCCTCTGGTAAACCAGGCAGGAACATGATATTCTATCGTATCGGAGCCAACTTCAGGCCAACTGCCTCGTCATCATCGTCATCACCGTCGTAGCTGTCGCCGTTGTTCCCCATCTACTTCTTGTTCTGTTCCTCTTCCTCCTCTATCACATATGCAGTGGCTCCGCCCGCTCCATCGAAGACACACTGTTCTCTCAGGATGCAGTCAAACGGCCCCCAGATGCAACCTCCAGGGAGACGCACTAGCTATAGTTTATTGCATGCTAAGTCTCTTTCTTCCCCGAACAACATAACCCCCTTTCTCATCTTTGATACAGTGCTTCCAACTTCCTACCCACACATTTCCTAACGGCCCCGCGGCTGAAAAATGGTTGTGCCAGATGTGCCAGGGCAGCAACCAATTGGAGCCGTGGCCTCGAGAAGACGATTCAGCTTTAACCCCTGTCACCCGGCACTTGAAGTATGGGATGAGGAACCACTACATCGACAGAAGTGCACCAACCGAATACATGGTCTTTGTCCATTCTTTAAGAACTTATTCCGGGGGCTCTCCTTGCAAGGACCAGGGCCCGAGCCCCTTTTTCGAGAATTCAATGATATCGTCCTTTCTGTGCTGTGGCATGTTTCATGTTTGGAATTCAATCGCGATTGCCTGTTAGTTACCCAAAGCTGATGCTGACAAGCATGTCAGTTGCAGTTTAGATGCCTGACTGGGCAAAGGAAATCAAATGAGCCCGTCACTTCGGTAACATTGAACCTTACACGAGAAAATTCTCGTAACCCCTTCTTGTTCCCTATATGTTTTTTGTTTGCGAATACTGGCACCATTGCTATCGACACTCTGATTTTCCATCTTTCAAGCCCCAATCTGGCCATTGGTGAGTTGGTATTTGTGCACCTATCTCTCCTGCTTTGGCTCAACTCATCTGCTTCAGATTCGGCTCGTTCACATCACCTTGTTTCACTTGGCCTGACAATTGGGCATTGTATGCATGACGAACGTAGCTACTTCTCAAGGTGGGTAGCAGGAAGGATTGACGTTACTTCTCTTGCATGTTCGACTCAATTCACCTCGGCCTAGCATCATGACACAAGGAGAAATTTGCCTGTTGAAAGAAGAAAAAACCACACTTCTGTACCTTGGTGCTTGTTGCTGACGCCAGAGACTACCTCCCCTGTTCTATAGGGCTGTGCCTGCAGTCACAGGTCACCAACCCCCCTCCCAGACGTTACCAAAAAAACCTTCCATGCCCGGTTCTTTCTGCCCCTTCCCGACCTCGCTATATCATTGGTGGATTGGAAAAGTATGAGTCGATTACTAGGCTGCTCATCTTCAAGGCCCTTGTCATCCAGCAACGGAGAGCGCTCATTCGTCCAAAGACTGTCAGCATAATTTGAGAGTACACATGTATCGCAGCCAATTTCAATGGGGCACAATCTTTATTAGGAATGCTTAGTTCCAAGTGACTAGCATATGCATATTTCACATGAATGACTGCATCAGCATCAGCATTATCAGTGGAACTTGTATCGCATGTACTCGAGCTAACCCAATGAAGAGAACCTGCCCTGCCTTGTCGCACCCCATGGATCTGGTTCTGAGGTCTGATCTGCTTGAGGTCGGCCTCGAACTGGCCTACCTGTTTGCCAGGGTCAGTGATGCGATTCCACCAGCACCACGGTCTTGGGAATTTGATGCGCTTAGTTTAGGCCAATGGAGGCACTCGTAGGAGATGCTCTTTTGGCATACTGGATATTGTACATTGTCCGCCGAGCTGGGATTCACTACGTTGACTACCGTTGATATCAAGTTGAGGAACGAGTACGTCAAGTCGTAAGACAATCAACATCTTGTCTTGGAGCTTGAGAGTGGATGCGGAGGCAGCCCGTCCCCAGCCTTCTGATTCCGCTTTCTCGACTCAGTTCCCTGGTCAAGGCGCGAATGTGCTATACTTCAATAAGGTATTTTTGGCAGGAGGGATGTCTGGTACTGGTAGAGGATCGATTATGGCACCCTGCTCACGCTGACTTCCCGGCAACTTGTGCAACCCTGTCTACCAGCCGGCTGGGCCCATTTGGAGGAACGAAGGTTGCCTGAGCCTCGATATGGTGTTCTCTTTCTCTGTTGCAACTGTGCTTCTCACGTGGCCTCTGAGTAACAGTTGCTGACGGGAGACCTGCCAGGCTTTTTCGGGGTGTGTGAGACGTGATGTGCTACGACGTCAAGTGCCGGATTTATCCCGAGATCTTGTTTCGCTCTCCCTCTGTGACTGAGGTTGAGGCAACCGAGGGTGCTGTCTCAAATGTTGTTTCCGAAAATAAACAGGCTGATGGTACAAACGGAATCGATAGGTGGCGTGTTTCAACAAGTGCCAGAAGCCGCCCAAGGATCAATCGATCTCGTTCTGCTACAATGCGACTGAAAGCGTCTCGAGCGAGGCGTCCGTGCGGCATTCATCCTCAAGCACATGGAAAGTATGAATAACTAGTTTGGGCAATATTCATTCTTTTCTGACAAGCCACACAACAAGACAACACCTTATCCATGCAGGTTGAAGTACGGGAAACGCCCAGTCGATCTCCTTTCCGTGTCTCAGATGAGCCCTTTCCGCCCAACTTGAAGCGGGCATGATCGCGGTGGTGTGGATGGGCAGCACCAGCCATTGTCGCCTCATCCTCGGCTCAGTTGCTGAAGGGGGGAAAAAAAATGCAGGGATGACTTAACATAGGTATGCTATTGGAATGACAAGAAAAGATGCCAGCCAAAATTAGGCAGGCATGATGGAGTGACATTAATGAGATGCAGATACAGCAATATTGACCTGGATCATGTAGGCATGACAGGTTTTCACATAGCAACCACTCGTGAACACGCATCGCACACCTCGCTCCAATATACAGAGGGGGGAAGGGAGATGCGACAACAGGGAAAACAACTCTCGTATGGTCCTAGTACTCTACTATGTAGAGGTCGACAGCATGGCAACTCTGACCATGACAGGCATCTGCCTATGAAGGTCGTATTCTATGCACATGTAGCAGGGCTGAAAAAAAGCAAAGCAAAGGTTCCACCGAACGAACTGCTTCTCATCATGTCCGTGAAGTCGCAGCAGATGATGTTCCTCATGATGGCCAGGCCAATTGCCTCGTTCGGTGACGTTTGTGAAGTTGCGTCAGTCATCATCGTCATCGGCTACCTTGTTTCCTCAGCCTGGGACAGCTATGACTTCACTTGCTCCCACAGCGGTTCCAGCCTTGCCAATTCTCAAGCAGAAACCTGGTCAGCTGTGGGGAGATGGGGAGATGGGAGAGACTGGACCTGGTGGCAGAGAGTGTGTTCCTTGTGCCGTCGGCGAGAATACGACCAATGGCCAGGCGAGAGTGGTCAAGTGCCACTGCCTAGCCCACGAGCTGCGCCTCTCTCCGTGGCTTGCACTCCCCACCAAGCACGGAGCCGGCGGGTCTACCGCATCCACTCCCCCGTTGCTCGCTCCGGAGTCGCCGGCGCAGTAGTTTCAATTCCATCTCTTGTATCGGCCGCATCAGGACAACTCCGATCCTCTTTCTGTGCAGCTGCAGTAGCTCTTTGATCACAGAATGCTTTCTCGTCTTCTCATTGATCTACTTTACCCGACTTCAGGCATCTAAGATCCACTCCTATGCAGCTTTTCTTACTGTACATACTCTCTTTCTTTCTTTTCTCTTCATCATTTTGTTCCCTATTGTTTCCTTTCTTTCTTAGTCAGACTTGCCGGACCACCTTTTCTGGATGAAGTATCTTATTTAGTTATCGGTCGACAAAGGAAAGAGTTACTTAGTCTGTACATGGATGCATAACTATCATCCCTCTCCAAACAAGGGCATGCGGTTGTCAGACCCAGGTTCTCTGTCCCAGGACCTCTCTCACTCAAACACGGCTTCACTTTCTTCAACTCACCCTCTGGATAGAATTCGACGTTTGTACCATAACTCAACCTCTCTTTCCGCCTCCGCCTCCCCTTCCGTTTCCCTTCCCTTCGCTTCCCCTGTACACTCCATACGCCACCACCCACTCTCACCCTCCCCACCATCAAATTCGTCTACGATGTAAAAAGCTACGAACCTCATTTCATACCCAAGGCAGTTACTTACCAAACGTATGCTTCCATTTTCACATCATTCCTAACCGCCCTCTTTTCGTTGCCCGCCGGGGACCTTGCTCACCTCTCCCCACCAATGAGAACTGTGAAGCGACTATTTGTCTACAGCCTCTATACGATCCCGTCGAACATCGAACCCGGAAGCATGTGTCTCTTTTTAGTCTCGCTTTCTTTCGTCTTCTACCCCCCGCCTACTTCTGCCTCTGACCATAGTCCCCTTGCCTAATTCCTAACTCGCATCATGCTATTCAGCATTCGTTCCCCCCTTCCCCCCTTTTTTTTTAAAAAAAAAAAGACATCGTTGCTCATGTCCCTATGATGTATGGTTGTCGCTCTGCTGCAAGCTTAATAAATCGTTGCCAATTTCCTTTGAATCGTGTCTCTTTTGACAAGGGTTCTCCCTGAGCCGTTCCAGCGGGCTGACTCTATCTCACCACCATCTCCCATCCTTCTCCTCATCATCGTCAGGGGCAAATCTGATCGCAACCACGCAGTGTTATCCTCACTCCTGCGTCTACACACACGTTTCAACCTCACATTCTGTCTTATGTGGAGGCCTCAAGAGACAAATTTGCAATGCTTCCATGTGCAGGCAGGGGGGTTTTTGTCTTTGATGCCTATCTAGCAAGGGTCGCCTCTTTTGGACCCCAATTCTAAAAAAACTACCTGACCGGTTGCCGTACAGTTAGTTAGAAGCAACCCTTTCATCCCTTCCTCTACCTACATTCAAGGACCTTTGTCGACTCTGGGCCATACACCCCTTTCACGAAAGCCAAGTCTTTCCTCAACCCCAAGAATAAATGTTCCCACCTCGATTGACTCACTCCCACAGTCGAGTCACATCGTACCACAATATAGCCTCTTTAGGATCCGCCACTGAGGCATACATAATGGTGGGAAGAAACGTCGTCTCGTCGTGTGTATAGTAGGCAGCAGTAGAAAAACAAATAAAAAAAATATTGACAGAAACGGACCTCCTCACTCTCATATCGTTCATCATGAGCCTTGCGCCTCCCCTCTTCTTAACTTGAGCTTCTCTCATAATGACAACCCACGCATCATCGCCGGGCGAGGGCATACTAATGGAAAACTTAAGCCACGCATCCCGCGCAATGAATGTATTGAATACCCAAACACACATGACTTTTCACATTAGATAGATGCTAACAATTCTTTGAAAACTCCTCTCATAGTCATAAAATGGGCCGCTTCCGAGGTTAGGGGAACCTAAGCTCGTCGATTCATGGCTGCTGTCGCACCAGCAGCTGCCAGGTCATGCTTGGCACTCACACTTCTACCTGCTGCCCTCGGAAGACTGCTGGTTCCAAGCGTGATACTGCCAGTGCCTGCACTGCTTCTCTTGCTGGGCCCTTGTGGCATGCTGGCGGAATTACCGGACACCTTTCGAGGAGCACCGGAGACTGGCTTGTGGGGGCTTACTCCTGACCTGAATGATGGCATATTTTTGAGGCCTGCTCCTGGGGGCTCAGGGAGAGGTCGCGGAACTGAGATAGTATTGTGCCGTTTCATTGGCGATGACTCTCGTGTTGGCATACGAGGTATAGGTGGCATCTTCTGGCCTGTGATGAACTCGTGTCGAATCGCATCCTCAGGTCTCAGTCGTCTATCCGGGTCCCATCGAAGACATCGCGCTAGGAAATCCAAGAATGCCTCGTCGTCACATTTCAAAACTTGCTGCAGAGTCTTCGAAGATGGTCGGCGGCGGCGACCCTTGGATGATACGGTAAGACGCGGCTTGCCCATGGAATCAAAGAATAGCTTCTTCCTGGTGCTCTTTTCGATCAAATGCTTCTCAGGTGGACCAAAGACTTCCATGATGCAAGCCAGCTGCTCTTGTTCATTCTCTCCAGGGAAAATAGGAACACCCGTATAGAGTTCGGCCAAAATACATCCAACACTCCACATATCGATAGGCAATCCGTATGTCATGCCTAGAATAACTTCGGGGGAGCGATAAAATCTAGATTGGATATAGGTATATACTTTTTCGTTCTCAAAACAGCTGGAACCAAAATCAATGACTTTGATTTCTGAATGTAGGGGATGGCGGAGTAGAATATTCTCTGGCTTGAGGTCGCAGTGTATAACTTTGCGCTGCTTGAGTAGATTGAGCGAGCTGAGAATCTGCTTCGTGAAGCGTCGGATGACGCGCAAAGAGAAGCCTCGGAAGGCATGTGCCTTGATTAATTCATAGAGATTCATGTCCAGTAGTTCTGTTGAGATGCAAAGATGTCCTCGGAAATAAAAGCTTTGAGTAAAGTTGACCATGCTGTGCTTGTTTTGGGGGTCCTGTAATCGGAGTTAGCATCAAAAACTTGATAATGGCATTCAAGACTTACCCATTCACGAAGCTTCTGTAGAATATTAACCTCGACGAGAGCCTGCTGATGGAATCGCTTCTTGTTCCTGATGATTTTGATGGCAACCAGACCTCCGGTCTTATGATCGATGCAACGAACCACTTGGCCAAAACTTCCTTTTCCAAGAACATCGATAATCTCATACCGATAGGCAAGGTGGTCCCCGCACACGATCGAGTAGTCACCGCGTTCATCATCATACCCAAAATTAGGAGCACTGGACTGAAGATCACCCACAACCTTGTGGGCATGTTGAGTTCCGCAGAAGTACACATCACTGTAGTCCACGATTTCGCCTCGTTCGTAAATATTGAGCATGGCAATACGAATTGCCTCATGGGGCCCAACTCGTTCCTTTGGCGTGGCCCTCTTTCTGAGGGCATCCAGAGTTCTAGCAGCAATCTCGGTTTCCTTTCGCCGAGAACCTAGCTTGGCCATTTCTTCTTCAGCAATCAGGTCCTCCTTGTCAAGCTCGGTAGTCCATGGGTCAGTGCTCTTAGTTGTGCTAGACGCCGTCCTGGGGCGAAGGATTTTTTGCATCACGGACGGGTTTCGCGCAGTTGGCATGGTGGAGGGATCGATTGGGGGCTTCTTATTCCCCCACGTGTCGCTCTTGGTCCTGTCATGGTTGACGAAGCTGTTTAAACTTCCAGCCGAGCTTTTTCGCCTCCTGGACTCAAGATATCCTCCTGTCTGTTTATTGACGGTTATTGGACTTGCCGGCTTCGTAGTTGTGAGCGCATGCATGGTCGCAGAGGCAGGAAGTTGAGGAGGAGGCATGGCCTGTGGCTGGGAGAGTGGTGGTGGTACAGAAGGCCCTTCCGCAGCATCGTGAGAACTTGTAATGCTGCCCTTGGAGTTTGTACGTTTCCAAGAGAGGCTAAGCTTCCGTCTAATGGAGCTGATAGATGAAGGAGTCTGAGGTTCTTCAAGCAGAGGCTCTTCAGGTGGAGATTTAGCGACAGGCTTGTCCGTCTTGGGCGCGCGAGGTCCAGCCGGCTTAAGGGGAGCACGGTCTTCAAACAGGTTGCCGCTCACCATGGTGGTGAAGTCACCACCAGTCTTTGACCTCTTTAAGAAACCATGTTCTGAGCCTCCCTTGGGAAGAGACGACGAGAGGAAAGGTGAGATGCTGTTCTTGTGATCGAGGTCCTTGAAACCGAGTGAGGAATCTGTCGAGCTGTTGTCAGGCGGCGTAGGAGAGAGGTGAATATGGTGGACGGAACTGCTGCTTCGAAGTGAGGGTAATTCGGGTGTTTCGCCGTGCCGGCTCTTGGAGAAAAAAGAGCTTTTTGATGCGGTCAATGGGGTAGTTGGGGTTTTTGGCAGCTGCCGCGAGGGTGGTGGACTCAGTGTATTATTTCGGCCTGCGCTGCTAGATTCTTGCAGTGCTGCAATCTTGTTGGTGGTAGGAGTGCTCAGTGGGCCCAGATTTATAGGGGGGAGCCTCAGAGGTTGCAAATGCTTCTTACCCTGAGGGGTCCCCTTATTCTCGCTATCAGCGCCAATAGTGCTGGGCGCGTAGCTCTTCCGAGCGCTGAGTTTCCGTTGAGGCTTCGTCGGCTCGGGGAAAACTGGCATAGAGATGCTTCCAGCATAGTTGGAGTTCGAGCCTAGCACGTCCATATTGCTCAGTGCAGTCTTCTTCTTTTCCATGAAATATGTCTCAGCAGGAGAATCTTTGGGGGATTCGTATGCTTTCGGAATAGCGGGAACAGGCGGCACATATTCATCATCATCAACCGGTATTGGGTTATGAATCGTAGTATGCTTTGGTGCGGGCAATCGTGACGTCGATGCAGATTGAGGGAGTCGAGGCTGGATAGATCCAATGGAGGTTCTCACTGTCGTGAAGCTAGCAGACGAGTTGAGTGAAAGACCAGAGCTGTAAGATTTTCGGCTGATATCTGGCGTGGTTCTAGATGAAGAGGGAGTGCCAGAGGCCCTCCGGGGAATCATAGATGGGGATCTAGATTCGGCACGGGTATCCATCGAAACGGGCGGAGGAGGGGGAACGTTGGAAGGCTGGTTTATATTTTGGGAAGGTGGCATTGTTGAAAGCCGCTTCATCCTTCGAGTGTCAGTTGGGCTTATGGTCCTCGCACCCAAACCAGTTGCGTGGGACGAGTGGTGACTTCCGGGCATCATAGATGCCCTTTTACCAGTAGAGGACGGGGTGCTCAGTCGCCCCGCGACACGGGGTGATCGCGGAGCTAGCGTTGAGAGACGATTGTGATCTGGGGTGAGGTTGTTACCGAGGCCAAAGCTCGCTTGGCTGGGACGTGGCGGCGGCTGCACTGATTTTGCCTTGGTCGCTCTTGAGTTCAATGGTCGCGACCCATCCAACCAGGAGGTAGGGCCCCCATCTATCGATGTTCTGGCCGAACTGGTTGTGGTACCATCCGACAGAAGACTGGGACGCCTTTTTTGCGTATTTCGAGCTCCATAGTCTCCATCAGCAATCACGCCTGGGCCGATCGACTTGCGAGGAGGTTTTGCAGCTAAGGCATGAGACACAGGTGGATAGTGACTCTGGCGTCGAGTTCGTGAAGTGATAGATCCGTTGGTATTATCGATTGATTGCGTGGCGTTGTTGGAAATAGATGACAGGCTAGGTTGCCTGCTTGATGCGCTAGGCCTTCGCAGTAGGGAACCAGAGCGCGAAGGTCGGTTGGTGTTTGACATGCCAGGACGAGCAGTTCCACCGCCGACTTGCGAGGAGGCATCTTGGGCTTTCGAGTTCGTTTCGGCATCGCTCAAACCATGGGCTTCGAGAATGTTTCCTTCACCAGGGGGCGAGGGAAACTGGGCAAGTTTGAACTCAGTCGAGGCGGACTCGAGGCTGCTCTGTAGGTCATCGAAACTGACCGAGGGCAGAAAGTCGAAGGAACCGCTGGGTTCGACTAATTGAGTCGATTCCCCTTCTCGCCCGAATGAGAAGAGGGAATGGTTATTGGACGCCGATGCGCTTAGCATTGAAGCGTTGAGGGCGAGCCCTGGGTTCGAAGAAGGCAGAGGTGGTCGAGGACTGGAGGTGGTGCCCCTGTTGCTACGGGGTTGAGGTCAGCTGGGCCATGTGCGGTGACGAGATGGATTAAACTGGTGCGGTAGGCGTAGGAGAACTGTGAAAAGAGTGAGGGCAGAGGGAAGATGAAAAGTCTCACAAGCGCGTTGGGGAGAAGTTCGCTGGTCGAGGCCCAGCCGGTGCCTTGTGCTCGTGGCTCATAGGGACTGGGTTATGAGGCGTGGCTGGCAATGCGATCATGAGTGTGGGTTCACGGGGGTCGGTTGGTCGCTAGCACAGACTCAGTCCGGTCAGGGAGCTGAGCGCAATCGAACGGCTACCTCATTCCGGACAGAGAGAAAGAGAAGGAGCGGAGGAAGGACAGGGCAAATTTGTGCCAATAGATGGTCGTGAAAAGGCCAGTCTCGCGAATGGGGGAGGGGAGGATGAACAGATGGTACCGAAAGAGAGGTGAGATGGGGTTTGGGATGGCGGATGAGGGCCGAGTCGGAGTCGTTGTTTTTCCTTGGACCTCTCCAAAAAAAAGAGGAATGGGCATGAGCATGGGGGTATGTGTGTGTGAATGGCAGCTCCCAGACAGCACGCACGCACAATAGGTAGGTAGGCGCTTGGGGTATGCACCTGCACCTGTACCTGTAAAGGCGCTGGCGCTGGCGCACTGGCAGATGGATACCTACCTACCAGTGGCGAGCTTTAGTGCAGACGTAGGTACCTCCAGCTAGTTACCGCCAAATGGAGGCAAGTTAATTACAGGTCCAAGGGGCAACGGGGGTGGATGACACCTTACTCTGAATGGCCTACAGTGGGTTGTGCTCCGTACCTTGCGGCAGCCCTTGCCTTGCTTCAGTGCAGTGAGCTGCGAGGACCCAAGGGATCCTCGAGGCGGGAGGCAGGTTGTGTGGGACCCCTAGATGCGTGCCCCGTACTTCGCACCGACGTCCACAGTAGAGGTCAACACAGGTACGGATACTCCTGGAAGGATCGTCGTGCTTGGGGCGCCCCTGGTGGAGGTACCGGCCACATTATAGGGGTCGTCCACCTTGCCCGCCACTGCCTCTCCTTGCCAATGCGCAGCCGCTTGCTCGTTTGCTCCAAGTAATCGAGGCTCCTTTTCTTTACGATGTCCCTGAAGCACACCGCGAGGTCAGAAAACTTACCGAATAGGTATGGAGTGCCTCCTTCTCCTCCTGAGTGCCCTCCACTTTCAGGAGGAAAAGGGACATGTGTCTAAGGAGGCGGTTGACTGCAAGTGACCACCCACAAGGCACCACCTGGGAGGGTCAGGTACCTAGGCTCGTAGGCTCCTGTGCCAATGCCAGATAGTGATGTGGTAGCTTAATATTGTGAATGAGTGGGTAGGTACATATAGGCTATCTTGGGTACCTTGGATATTGTACTGGTAAACCCGGTGACAGGAAGCATGCAGAAGACAGGTCCGAGTGACAATTTGTCTGCATTTGTCCGCTGCAGCTACCGATTAGCATCATGCACTTCCGAAATAGGTAGTCCAGGACCTGAAAGAATCAATCTCCTGTCACGCTCGACAACCATCCAACAGACAATTACATATTGATCTTTCCAAGCTTGGTTATGAGGGTACGAGACATGTACGTACTGCAATTGCCGTACCATGAACTTCTGCACAAGATAGCCATATTGAGGACTTTTTCTGCCTCTTCCTCATCAAGACTTCATCCATCAACAACCGCACTATTGACTTCTCTCAACAATGTACTTCGACTTGGCGCGTCCATGGGGTCGCCATTACTTCAGCCACACCAACGCCCAACAGCGAGCAAGCGGTGACGGTGGTGGAGACTTGAGAGCTCATCCGGGGGGGATAGGAAAAAAAAAATCATAACAATAATAATAAGCACACATTTGTGAGTCTCTCCTCGGCTTTGATTCAAGCCGGGGTATTGTTGTTTCAAAGGACGGACGACCGCAAACGGTGTATCACCCTTCGGTTCGTGCCTTGCTTTCACCCAAGGACAAACCAGGATACCAAGGACCATGTTCAATGCCCAATGCTCATGTGTATCATCAACCTGGCCTGACTTGCCTCATCCTGAACACGGAGTTCGCACATGAAATTCAGCGCGTCCCTGTATCAACAGATGCCAGTTTCGGGACCAGGGCCAGGTTTCTCCTTTTACTGGACGACACACAAAGAGGCTGCCATTCGCACTAGCAGGAAGAACCCCATTTCGTTTTGCTCTCTGATCCATCCTCCAACCTCTTGGGAGCTGGACCGGCTAAACGACCCCACATGGTCCAGGCCCAGGTTCAGGTCCAAAGGGGGGAATAGTCTACCTGTTAAGAGCCTTTTGATCACTGCTCTTCGGCTATTGTCGTGTTTTTGTTTCCCTTCTTTTGTCGGGCCTGGGGTTGGGCGCGTTCCTATAACCCAGTCGATATCGGCCCATGGGCATGGGATCCAGAAAAGTGATTTGGCAGGTAGTGATATCAGGTTCATTATAATCAGGGCAACATTGTTACCTTGTCATGGGGTTTCGCACCATGCACCTGCTCCGATCCAATCATCGCGAGATCTCTGTCTTGTTTTTGCTGTTGTCTGGACAAAGCACTACAACAGTACATCTTGCTGACTGCCACCTGTCGAGGGTCCATTTGAATGCAGTAACATTGGTTCCTGGAGGATTCGTTGGCAATCATGCACAACCTGCATCGCATCGATGCGGAGTGAGATGGCCCAATCCCGACACCACTCTTTCAAGTAGAGAGCGCCCACTGTTCGCGTCAGGGCTGTAATGCATGAGACTATAAATGTTGATGATGCGCAGGGCTAGATGTCCTTCCGTCCTTCAAACGCCTCTACCACGAAGAGACAATATTACTATGTATCAGAACGGCAATACGATTGTGTGAACTAGTTGATAGCTGCTGTGCCGTATGTGGTAATTGAGGCTGGCGGGCACTATAAAATGACGATATGCAGGTCTCAGTTACATACTTACTTGACGTATCATTAAAATCACATCATAGCTTACCTGGTAGTTTGCCTCTCAATCGGTATAGCCCAAATTCCGGCACAGCGTTGTCTAGGATAAGACGAAGTATTTTCTTGGCATTTCCTCGTTCATGAATTTCGCGACGGGTGAAACTTTGCCCAAGATGTCGTTTAAGCCCGGACTCGAGCCCTACAGGCAGATTTCTAAAGTCATTTTCTAGTAGGTAAGTTGGAATGAGCGCTTGGCACAAGATGCTGTACTATGTTGTGGGATAGAAGAACGCCTTGAGTGGGACAGCTGCTACTAGCTAAAGAAGGCACAGCTTGAAAACGAACAACAAATAATGAAGGGAGGTAAATCTCAAGGAGTGTTGCTTCGTCCTTCGTGGCTTGGTTGCATTTTGCCTCCCCCTGTCCGAACTACCGGGTAGTTGACGGCACGTGACCTGGCTCTATCTTCGCTAGCTTACAGATTACTTGCAAATACAAATGCAATCAACATGGTAGAGGTATCAACCCGGGCAAATATCCTCGAGACTTACGGTGCCTTGAGGAGTCGATGAGAGAACGAATTGGTTATCTGAATCGAGGAAACATGCATTCAGGCCGTTGAGAAGTTAAAACAACATATCAGCTCAAGCTTGGCAGACCCTTTCGAAGAGCAGTGTTTTTATAGCTTCGGATAATTACAGAATATTGGGGTAGAGAGCAAGAGAGTAGAAAATTGAGGTAAATAAAATAAGATGATATTCAAAGAATAGAATACTGTACGTACTGCAGTATGCCATGGAAATTAATATGGAGAACCAGGTGATGTCAGTTCAACCTGGCAGGGCTGTCACATGCCGTTTTCTTCGCTTCCCAAACTCAGTACAGTTGGTCCTACCTTACCTGGCTGGTGCCAAAATTACGTAGGTAGCTAGGTGGGTAAGGTAGGTACATACTCTGCTGTAAGTAGACACCGGGTAGTGTGGTCAATCAGCGTACCTACCTACCTACCTCAACCCTCCACCCTGGCAAGCTCGGCATTCCACCACCATGTCTTATAATCACCTGCCCGCCGTGACCACGCATATATATACGTATAAGCACACGCACTTTCATGGATGATTTTACGGCAGAAATCCTCGCCTCCAGGCAGGATTTCGACGAACCAGAATCCCCCGACGAGCAACCACACGAAGGCTTTACAGATTCACCAAAGGCAGATCCCGATCCAGATCGTCCGATGACGCCGCCACCAGCAGCGGCCTCGCCGCCTCAGCAGATGTCGGGCCTTCGCAGCGGCATTGCAGCCATTAAGGGCACGGCGAGCCTGCAAGATCGATTTGTTGAAAAGTTTGTGCTGCCCATGCCCCGTCGGCCTGTCGTTCAACTCAGAGTTCGACTCCTCTATCTGATTCGGGCTGCTAATGAAACAAACCAAACAAAACAGAGTCCTCCAGCAAGTGATTCCAGCTGACGACAATGCGAGCTCGGCCGACAACGATGACTGGGCGGTTGCTCACGCAGAACGCCCCAACTTCAACATCACCACTATGTCTTACAACTTTCGCCGCTTCAACGCTCGTATCGGAGTTGTCTTCAAGTTCCAGGCCCGAGTCGAGCGTCTTCTGAGCTGGCACCGAGCCTCGCACACCCTTTCCCTCCTCGCCGTGTACACTTTCGTCTGCCTCGACCCCTACCTTCTCTGCGTCCTACCCATCGCTCTTCTTCTTTTCGGCGTCTTCATCCCGGCCTTCCTCGCGCGCCATCCGGCGCCTCCGAAGGGCACATTGTCCAGCGAGCAAAATGTTGGATACTCCCCAATGGGCCCACCCTTAGCACCTGCAGCGACCGTTCGCCCAGTCAAGGAGCTGAGCAGGGACTTCTTCCGCAATATGCGCGACCTGCAGAATTGCATGGACGACTTCAGCCAAGGGCACGACAAGGTTGTTGCGCTGATGGTTCCAGTAACCAATTTCAGTGACGAAGCCATGAGTTCTGCCCTATTCTTCTTCCTCTCGGCAGCAGCCTTGTTCATGACGATCGCCGCGCATCTCATTCCATGGAGGCTTCTCTTTCTCCTGGGCGGATGGGCCGTGGTGGGCATGGGCCATCCCAGCGTCTCAAAGCTTCTCCTTGTCACTCGCAAGGAGCACTTGGAACCGCAAGAGGAAAAAGCCAAGACGTGGCTCAACAACTGGATTGCCCAGGATGTTATCCTAGACTCTAGTCCCGAAACTCGTGAAGTTGAGATCTTTGAGCTGCAACGCATGTCACCCGCTGGTGAGTGGGAGCCCTGGCTGTTCTCGCCGTCGCCGTACGACCCACTTTCGCAGCCGCGCATTGCTGGTGAACGCCCTCGCGGCACCCGTTTCTTCGAGGATGTCATGGCGCCCGAGGCCTGGGAATGGAGCGAGAAGAAATGGGCGCTTGACCTCTGGAGTCGCGAGTGGGTGGAAGAACGCATCATCACAGGCGTTGAAGTGGAGACGGAGGGCGAGCGCTGGGTCTACGACATCTACGATGAGCGGCACGACCGCATAGGCGTCCTCGATCCAGCGGTAGAGAAGGGGAAACTCCGCGCCTCAGCGTCACGGCCTAGCTGGGAGGAGGGTGAGGACGGCACTGGGAGAAGAGGTGCTTGGAGACGCCGCAGATGGGTACGGTTTGTGAAGCGCAGGGCAGCAGAGCCAGTTCCAAACTGAACTAATGTGACACGATGGAAGACTTAATAATCTGTATGATGTAAATTCTGCTCATGTTTAGGGCCTTGTATGATAACTTATGAACGGCGTTTTGACGGATACGGGAAATCATTCACAGTAAACCATTTGGGTCGTCGTACACCAAAACCATGAAAGCCATGAAGGCGCAATAAATTCGGGATGTCGGGTATCCGTAACATGAGAATTTCACAAAACTTATATATAACCCAATCCAAGCAAAAAAGGCCCCCCAAAATAAATCCTACAGTTTTCATGCTCGCCCGAATTCGCCCGTCCTTCCATCTCTTCATAACTATGAGGAGCATAGACGGGAGCAATAGGTATCAAACGTTAAGAACAGTGAATGATCCTTCTTTGCTTTCATACAAGGATGCTCGGTCCCAACATGACGCCAACCAGATTTCATTCTATACACACTCGTTTCATGACACGTTATATATGATATTATGAAAAAAAAAAAAACAGAAAAGAAAATGGGCAGCGATATACCGTTCGTGTCTCAGTCCCAGAGACTACATTTGGCTGGGAGGGCGCTGTTCAAGGAATGGCCATCTTGTCAAGGATCTTGTGAATGCCCTTGGTGTGGCCACGGCCCTGGTCAATAGTTTCAGCCATCTTGCGAGCTCGCTCAACAAGAATAGCAAGAACCTGCCGGGTATACTCGAAGCTGCCCGTGGATTCCATGTAAGCGACTGCATATCGCTTGACTTGAATATCCGAGGTTCTTTGTTTGAGAATGTTGACAAGTTGTAGGTTTGTAAGATCGGAGCGAATGCTGTGAATGACGGGGAACGAAAATTTACCCTCTGTCAAGTCTTCGCACATGCCCTTGTTGTTGCTGTATTCTTTGGAGGAGAGGTTCATGTAATCATCCCGAATTTGGAAGATGAGGCCAACGAGGTTGACGAGGGGAACGCAATCGATTCCAGAAGCGGACTCGGCCTGCATAAGCTTGATACCAAGGCGAAACAGTCCACCTGTCTTGTTGCCAACCATTTCGAGGTAGTCATCCTCGGTAGGGCAGGTGAGAGTGTCTCGCCAGAAGAGGTCCATGCCCTGACCGCGGTGGAGATTGACAAGCTCCTCGGCAAACATTGAGATTGTCTCAGGGTTGTTGAGCTTCTGAAGCTCTTGCAGAGCGACAAAGTAGATGTAGTTGGCTGAATTGATAGTCTGGGCAACACCGAAGATGTTGTGGGCCACAGGAAAACCTCGACGTAACTCAGATGAATCTTGGACATCATCAACGAGTAGGGATGATTCGTGAAGCATGCCGACAACACGGGTGACGACCTCTAAGCTTTCTTTTGGAACGTTGAGCCAGGCGTTGAAAGCACTAATTAGCTGGGCGCGGAAGTCCTTGCCAGGATGGCTAATGACATAGTCAAAAGGCCCCCGCACGACCTTCTCCTTCTCGTAATTCCAGGAGCGCTGGGCAGTATAGTTGAGATCGTCGAATGCATATCGATTCGGGTCAGGAGGTGGGTTGGAGCCTTGCATCATACCAAAGCTGATGCCAAGACTAGTTTTGACTGCCTTGGGAGAGCGTTGCTTGGGGCTGATCCAGTCACCCTCGGAGACAGTTGAGTGCATGGTGGACTTGGTGGGAGTTGTCTGGGTGGTGACACCAGAGCTAGAAGTGCGAGGAGGAATGGCAGTAGGAGATGCTAGTGGGGATCCTATTGGAGAGCCCAGCGGAGATGTCAATGACAACGGCTTGGGGCCAGACATCTTGTCCATTGCTTGCGAAGAGAAGGACAGCATTGAGAGGAGGTTGGAGGACTCGGGGCTCTGTTCGGGGATCATGAAGTGCGAGTACAGGTGAGTGAGGAGGGAAAGAGAGCGCAACGAGGATGAGAACAAGAAGCCGGTGTGAATGTTGAGAGACAAAAAACAACCTGGGCAGGCGGTGTTTTGTAAGTGGTGGGATGATCAGTGACGGAGGCCTTGTCTTAGATGCGTTTGCTGGTGATAGCAAGCTACCTATCTATTGAGATGGGTGGCGGAAAGCTTTGGGAGAGGCGTAGCAAGCTAGAGTATAGAAGTTCGCGGGATCAGTAAGTAGCCAGGACAAGAGAGTGAAGTTTGGGCCCCTCCCCAGGCCGCAAGGGAGGGCAGAGCTTAATTAATAAGTGAGAGGATTGAGAGAGAGAGAGAGACAAGAGACAGGAGAGAGGGAGAGGAGAGGGAGGGAGGAGGGGGGGGATGAGAATGGGAAGTGAAGGGAGAATTGCAGGACGATGAAGAGGTGCAGTTGGAGGCACAAGCCACAAGGCAGAAGCAGCCAAAAAAGATGGCGGGGTCGTCATGTGTAAACGTCGCAACTCTCTTTTCGAACCCAATGACGTTCCAGTTGGCCTGAGAGATGGGGCTAAAGATGGAGACTGAGGTGCCTACGGTGCAGTAGGTACCCAAGCCAAGGTCACTGAGGCCAAGGTTACTGAAGCCAAGGTACTGTACCTCTTCCCCTCTAGTGCTCTTAGTGGGGAAGGGTAGCTTTCCTGTGGGGCAGGAGAGGGGCGGAAGGCAGAAGCGAGAGAACCACCAAAGCATCATGAAGCAGAAGCAGCCCTAAAAACCACCACCACCACCACCAAGAGATACATAGTACTCCACAGGTCCTCTAAGCTGCTGTAGATGATGATGCGCTGGCAACCTGCTGCTCATGCCAACCCGCCAATAGAGGCAGAGGGATATAGGTAGGTATGTTAGGGTTAGGTGATGAGTGGTAGGTACCTAAGGCAGGTCTGACTTATACCTTACCCAAGGCAGATAGCGGACAGGTGGTGGTAGTAAGCATCCACGGGATATGTGGCTACCTACCCAGGACTCTTCCGCCCGCGCTGGGAACGGTACAAAGTCCCGGTTGAAGGAGGGTAGCTAATGATGCCAGATGCGGGGGAAGTCATGTAGATATGAGTTGGCATTCAAAAGCTTGCATGCAGTGATTTGGTGCCATGTGGAGGTCGTTCCCAAACATACATACCGTTGATACGTAATTTTGATGGAATATCCAATGGTGTTACAACAGCAAGGTAACAACAGAAGCAGTCTGCCTACTATGTAGCAATGTGGCCAAAGCAGAGGAGAGGCCAAAAAAGGAGACAGTTAAATACAACTGCGAAACTGAGAACGTAGAGGAAATCTGTAACAACAATGACAATAATGGAAACCCTCCAGTTAGTCAATGCTTCGAACTACCGAGTTATATTCTATACTCCATTCCAGAATGAGGAATTAATGAAGTTGGTTGAGGTGACAGCGCCCGACAAGCAAGGGCAATGCTAGCTTGCCTCTTGTTGGTTGGTTGGCTAACTACTTAGTTAGGTAACCAACGATGCATCGATGACACTCCTCCCTTCTGCAATCCCTCACAAAAGAGGAGGAGAGGGGGGGGGGAAGGGAGGGGCCAGCAGGGGTTCGCTTCAGAGTTGCACTGAACCATATGAAAACAGGCATGGTGAACTTGATAGACGACGGAAGTGAGGCATCTGCTTCCCCCAAGGCCTTTCTCATGCAGCATGTTGCAGCTGTTTGGAGCTGCTTGAGATCCGATGCTGCCGGACGGGCAAACGGGAGAAGGGGAACAAGAAGTGAATTGACAGGGTAAATGGAAAGGCGCTGACTGTACTGGCAAGACAATAACAACCGAAAAGGTTCCCTTTGCTAAGACTTTGATACCGCCGGCGTTTGACGCACAGGCAAAAAAAAATATAAAAATAAAAAAAGGATTTGAAGACTGCAAAACATAAGCCAAAAGACCTGGGGGAGAATGGCATGTGTGACCTTGTTATATAACCGGTGGTGCGTTCACCAGGGGTGAAAGGGATAAGCCAGGTATGGATGTTTGATGAAGAAGACAGGACTCGTCCTCTTCGGTACCCAACTGACATATCAAGGCAGGGTAAGGTAGGTAGTTTACGATGCGAGTAGGACCATGGACACGATCTGAACCACACCACCTCAGCCCACCATCCACTGATTCTCAGTTCCTCCTTTCCCCATTTTCTCTGCCGGCCTGTGCGGATTGACGTCCGAATTATATTGGAAGCTCTTGTGGAAGCGGATGTAGTTCAAATTCCCACAGTTCTTGTTTTATTCGAATTTTTTCTTCTTTTTTGCTTCTTTCAGTTCTCTATATAGTAATGCTAATGTTCTCCCTTGTTTGTTTGCTTACGGAGGTGGAGGTTACCTCAGTAAGATTTGATCAACTGATAGCTGGGGCATCTTTACACGAGGATGATGCGCACATGCAGACATCTCATTGTGGCGTCCCAAAGTTCAGTAAACGTCGACGACTCTGCTAAAGACTGCAGCTACAAAGTCCTGCAACGGTCTCAATAAAGGAGAACCGAGTTCGGCGTTTCGTATTTCTTTCGGCCACCTCATCAGTTCTCCGCAAACCTGCCTCCTCCGAGATAGGGTAATGCATCAAGTACTGCACTCTGCCTTAGGTAGGTTGACTACTGTACGATGAGTTACCCGTGTTATCTTCAACACACAACTCCATCCCTCGTGGATACTACAGTACTCTGTACTGTGCTGTAGACTAATAAGGCATGCAAAATTACTCGACTAATCCTGCGCCCTCCAGCAATCAGACAAGGTCATTTCATCCAATCTGCGGAAGCGAGCCCTGCAGCGTCACCCGTCAAACCCGCCCCCGATCCCACTAAACCTGTCCCGGACCAACAAAGACATCTGCACAATGGGGTCCATCCGTGGGTGGTCCTCCCTTGTGAGGCCCATTCTCTAGCTGCAAACATGCCCACTCTTCCTGTGGTGCCAGCGACGGGAGCCCCCGACCGCCACCGGAGGGTTCCCGTTCCTTTTTTTTTTCTCTCGTTCAGTGGGGGGTTGCAGTGAGAAGGACGGCCTGAAAGCTGGGCCGCCCTTCTGGAAGTTGTGCATCTCAGATACCTTGAGGTACCTTGGTACCTAATGTGCGGGAGATTTGCAAGAAGTACGTACCGTGACGGACCGTACCTCAGTACAGGAACCCTCCCCCTTCCTTCCCCCCCCGCAACGAATTGGGGTCGGATTAGTGGACTTGCTTCATTCATTTCAGCGAGCAACGGCTAAAACACCTTGGATCACGCTAACAATCAAACTCGTTGCCGGGGAAATCGTGAGCTATACACTTCCAATTCTCACACTTGCGCATGCACTTACAACATAAACTTCCACCATTGGCGCCCTTGATCGCAGGCCTTCTTCTGCTTCTCCAGTCCCTTCCAATGCTTGGGCTCGGCTACTCGATTGCTGCATAATACCTGATTCTACTTTCACTTCTTTTTTTCTTACTTGTATTCCAATTTACAACTTTTTTTTTTATTGAAGCCCTGCAGCTCGAGTCAGCCTCAGTCCTCGCATTTGTTGTTTTTTTCCCCCTTGGGTTGTCTTCTGTCACTTCATTTCTTCTTTCATTGTGTGAAGTAGTAAACAAAGCAACCAATCCACTCACCCACTCTCCTTCAAACTCATACACATACCCTTACGAACACACACAAACACGCACACACGGCACACACGACTTTCAAAACATACGCCCGTCATTATGGAATCTCTTCTCTCTCTAGCTTTCGACAATTTGTCGTCCTATGATGGCCCAAAGGTTCGCAAGGGCCTCCGTCAGGTCGAGGGCCTTCTCGCCCAGATCTGCCTTTCCAACCCAAACAGTGATCGAACCAGCCGCAGCCGAGACCACGACAGGAATGACGACAATGCTTCTTCTCCTCGCACCAAGGACCTCTCACAACTTGGCCAAGATCCTGCCTTCCGCGAGTTCTTTAAGCTCCAAGAAGGGTTCGAATGGAACGCTGCATCGCGATTGATTGGGACACTGGATCGTCTCATGGCCAAGGGCGGTGACGGCCAAAATGATCTCTTGATTCTGAGCGCTCTTGACCTTATTCAAGGTACTATGTTGCTGCATCCTCCTAGCAAGGCCCTCTTTTCAAGGGAACAGAACATGAATGTAAGTAAATGATGATATCAACAATGCGCCCAGCCGCCAAAACACCTACAAACCACATGCATACATGCATCTATATATATATATATATGTGTGTGTGTGTGTGTGTGGTTGTCCAAAGATATCTGAGCTGACATCTCCAACCACAGCTTCTTCTTGACCTCCTCGAGCCTTTCAATTGCCCAGCTATCCAATCAGCAACACTCCTGACCCTCGTTACCGCCCTCATTGATACCCCCCGAAACACACGCACGTTCGAAGATCTAGATGGTCTCCTTACTGTTACTTCCCTCTTCAAGTCGCGATCCACTGCCCGAGAGGTCAAGCTCAAGCTTGTCGAGTTCCTTTACTTTTATCTGATGCCTGAGACGCCATCTATTCCCTGTGCCGAACAGCGTGACTCGGTTCCTGGCATGCTCCAGCGCAGCCCCAGCAAGCTTGCTGGTACATTTTCCTCCGAGGACAGCCGCAAATCAAGCTCCAGCACCAGGGTTGATTCCCATATTCTCACCACAGAGGAGAAGCAGGAGCTGCTAAGCCAGCATCTTAGCAGTGTCGAAGAGTTGGTCAAGGATCTTCGTACCTGTGCTCCATTTGGCGGTGCCGTTTGCTAGATTTGCCTCCTTGGGAGTCATTTCTTCGAGCCTTGTGCGCAATTTCTTCTTTCTCTCTTTGGTGGGCGCTTATGCCCTTCGGCGTTCAAGGAAATATTGTGATATTTCATTCCCGTCTTTTTTTTATGTTTTTTTTTTGGTCTCTCTTGCATGGAGTTTTGGGCAATGTGACCCTGGTGATTCGTCTCCGACCTACTTTACGTATGGTTTTTTTTTTATTTATCTGGAGAGAATTTGGACGGTCCCTTTTCTTTTTTTGCCGGCATGAACAGGGAAGGGTATTTAGGCGTTCTTAGTCAAATAAAAGGCAAAACGATTTTCATCATCTCGAATAATATCGCTCTTATTCTGCTTGGTTCATACTCTTGATTACGGGACTTTCTTTTGGAGTTGGGACGATAGATAATGGCTCTCTTTCTTCAGACCCATATAGCTCGAAGCGGCCATCAATGGTTTCGGACTGGGGTGTTGGTTGACTACTCGAGTTCGAATGTGGTGATAAGAAACCATCGCCTGGGTGCTCTCTTGGTCTTGAGTCGATTTCCACAGCGGCCGTAATGTCTCCAGGGCCGTCCGGTCTCGTTGGCACTGCTCGGGACTGCCCTGGCGAGGTATCAAAGGGAGCAGTCGTCTCGGTGAAGGGGCCTGTCTCAGCGTCGGGTCCGAAATAGTCTTGTGTAAGGCCATGCCGTGCCGCCCGGCTGCCATCGGTGCCTGATGCTTCCTCCATCTCATCCACAGGCACGCTGTCGCCCCCGATGCCTGAGTCCTCCATGCCCAAACTGCGCCGGTGCTGGCGGCGATGCGAGATGCATAGCCAGGTAAGTCCACCCACGATAATGCTGGCGCCTACAACAGCACCAATACCAATTCCAGCTTTGGCGCCGTTGGAGAGGCCGGCCTTGTCTGGGTCAGGGACGGCGTTCATAGATTCTGTTATGTTACCTGGTGCGCAATAGCCAGTGCCGCTCACCTGGGTGCAGTGTTGTCCATCTTCGCAGCATCCAGTTCCGTCAGCGCACTTGTGTTGGGAAGCAGTGCATTCTCCTTCCGCGATGAGGGTAAGTGTGTTCGATTCTGACGCCGTCTTGGTGGCAGCACAAGCACCGTTGGCACGACAGTCGGCACCATAAGAGCAGCAGCCACCGCCCAAGCTCGCAGCACATAAGAAGAGGCTGGTCTCTGGGCACCGACGACCACAGCATCCTGGGCGGGCGACTGGAGTTGAGCCAGTAGTGACGGTGCGGGTGCAGAAATAGGCAGTTGAGTTGCATGGAGAGTCGTCGACACAGTTTGAGCCGATGGGGCAGCATTTGAGGTCGCCTGAGCGATTGACGTAGCAGTAAGAGTCATTGTCGCAGCAGCCGTCACCGAAGCCAACGTCAAGACCTGTTGAAAGAGCGAGTGACGTTAGTTAGGCCAGCCTTATTACGATAAGGATGGGACGTCTGCCATGGAAACTTACAACTATGCTTATCATCTCCACAGCTGGTACCGGCACGTTTCGCAAACGGGAGCGATTTATCTAGGAAGTATCGCGGTGTCAAACCAGTAGGGTCGATTGGTACGGCGCCATAGCGTTCGACGAGCTGGGCAGAAGCCAAGCTGAGGAAGAGTGCGTGGTAGAGGTGGAGGAGGCGCATTGCGAGGTGATGAGTCTCTTCCGTCTTTGATTACGAAAGACGGGAGGGAAAGGGATTCGCACACAAGTGTCAATCAGACCATCATTGTAAGCAGACTTTCACTATCTGGAGACCAGCGGGATCACAGGGCGAACAAAGAAGCAAACAGCGGGCGGTGCGAGTTGAGCATTGACAAGTGAGGCAGACAACTGTAGCGACAGAGACGGAACAAAGGACAGGTAGGTGTGCGAGAGAATCACGAGTGGTGGGAAACCCACGGAGGACACGGGAGTAGAGAGTGTTTGTTTGCAAGTTAGCCCGTCCATGTGGTCGAGAACGGAGCGGATTATGCATGTCAGACCGTGGACGAAGCTGGCTGGGTCAGCTTGGGCATGTGCATTATCATTCGTGAGAATGGCGAGGAAGGGTACAGACAGGGATGGTGAACGCCGCAATCGTCGCCGTCTTTGTCTGAGTGGTAGGGGAGAGGAAGAGTTGCATGTCAAACCGGCCACTAGAGGGACAATAGCCCGAGCCTACTGGCCCCAATGTAACCCAACTAGGATCTATCCCGACGCACCACCTCACTCATCGTCTATAGGTACATACAGGAGGACCCTTTTACACTGGCCCTACCCTGTCCTGTTCCACCCCCTAAGGAACTAGGAAAAAATTGACGGGACCTTTTTTTTTTTTTTTCTTTGTCATCTTCTCTCCAGTACCAAGTCCCTGGGAACAGGGAGTCTGTGCATTTGCTTTGTGCCTCGTTACTGTTGTCGTGAGTATTAGCGGCAGTACCTCCATCATGGATTCCGGGCACCTTTTGTTTAACACAGCCTCCCTATGGTTGGAAGGTAGGTCGGGTCCATAAGGTCCCTAGGTAGATGAAATACCTTCCATAGGTACCTGCCCTAATATAGGGAAAAGGTGGCGGTGACAATTTAGCACACACTATCCGCGATTGCGAAAAGAATAGCGAAATGGCCAGTCTAGGTTACCCGTGTGCGTGGTTACCGTGTGGCGTGGGGATAGGTAGGTAGCTTGATCTTGTCAAGTAAGATAGGAGTCATGAACTTGAACATATATCATGGTACCTGTTTGCAATCCGCATGAAAATACGAGATCACCTAGTTACCTCCTTGCTCCCGTACTTATACGACACATCCCGTTTGTTTATATTTGCGAGAGAGTCTTTTCTTTTGGGCCATCTTTAGCTGCATGTGAATGTGTTAATTCGGCGAACACTCATCACACACTCATCAAGAGGGCGGCCGTTCGTGCTTGTAACTAAGGTAATCGTGCTTACATATCTACAGTAGGCAAGGTAGCTAGCAAGTAGGTTGGTTACCTCAGGCAGCCGCTGTGTCTGTGTACACATGATTTTGAATATTACTGTAAATGTAACATGAGGTAGTCGCCCCCAAAAACTTCCATCGTCTCTGTAGGGGTCCTTCAGTCGCCGCCACTAAGGATCATGGATTCCTCTCATCTTCTTCCTATTCGGGGTAACTTACATTCCAGTTGGTATCCTGCTGACACACACTGCAATGTTACAGTAGTTACCTAACTACCTCACTACCTTGCCATAGATCCATATACCTAACCGTGACATTTGTTTTCAGTGATGTGATGCAGGCCTGTGAAATCTGATCAGGTAGGCTTTGAGGAGGCTTCTAAACAGGGTGTCGACATTGAGACCAATATTAGGCCATGGACATTACGTACGGGCTCAACAACAACAGCACAAGTAAATAATTATACCAGTTTCCAAAACTTGCATTCTACCTAGCGTACATTTTCATACATAACTGGGTTGTGATTGTTCATCGTCCCTTTCGCTTTCATATAGTCCAATCAGCTCTCTTATCTTTCCTCTCACGGGCGAGTCACACCCCGTTCCGCGCAATACTTTTGCACCTCCTTGCGGAGCGTATCTCGCTGTCGCAAAGCCCCATCCATGATATCGTCACAGACCTTACCCAGGCCTCTCGAGTCGGCAGCCTTGCCCTCATCGCCGATTGCCACCATCTCTTCGAGGACCGCCTCCAGCTGGTTGGGCAGCCAAGTGACAATCGGGCTGCCGCCCGTCGCCGTGGGATGCGATGTGCGCTTCAGAATGTACTCTCGCGCAAAGCACCAGTGTCGCCATCGGAAGTCTCGTACCTGGTTGAGAATCTGGAGCCACAAGCCGATTGACTCACGAACGAGATCTTGTTCCTCTTCAGACACTCTGCCCTTGGCATGGTGTCCGAGAGCGTAGTTCTTAAAGTCCAGTTCCAACGACCGCTCCTTGATGTGCAGCAGGAAACCCTTATGGTTGCTAGGTCTGTACTCACGGAAGTCCTTCAGAATCTCTGTCAGAGGTGTGTCGGGCATGGGAACCTGGAGGAGGTTGTCCATGAGAGGTACGATAGAGTCGTTAGCACCACTTTCACCTCGGAATGACATGGGCTTGTTGTCGTTGATGCCTTCGTAGATGACACCGTTGGGGAACATGGACTGCGATGTGATACCGAAAATGAAGGTTCGGAAGCTGGTGTACTCCATCGGCTTCGACTTGGACCACATAGTCTCCATGACGGTGTTGATCTTTTGCAGGGCACCGAGAATAGATGAGAGGCCTGAGTTGAAGTCGGTGCGTCTTTCTAGAGCTGGAGATTGAACGTTGGCGACGGCATCCAAGGCCTTCATAGTTCCGGCAACTAAGGGGCCAGTGTTCTTGACCATGTCGATATGCACGAGGACAAACCCGGCCTCAGAGGAAGTGGGGTCCAAACCATTCTCAAAGGCTCGGATCAATCGAAGATTGGAGTACTCCATGCCAGCGGCAGGGTCAACCAGATAGTAGTTGAACAGGGCGTATGAGCCAGCGTACTCCATGAATGGCTTGAAACCGCAGCTGAGACACACATGTTAGAGAGAGGCACGTCTTTGTTGCTATCGACATAGCTATGTCTTGGGAAGCAAACACTTACATCGCGGCACATCGTGAGATGGGGTGAGAAATCTGAGCAGGCAGATGCTGCCGACCAAGGCCGTATGGCTCACCCTTGATGAACCGGTGGTGGCAGGGCTCAAGCAAGTATGCTGACGCAAGGAAGGAGTAGTCACGATAGAGTGCGTTCTGAAGGGGCAAATTGTCTCTGTACTTGTCTATAGCATCGGTCAAGTCGGGCAATTCATTATCAACGACTTCACCGAGCTTGTATTGGGCGAGAAGGCCTGGCTCCCCTGATGCGGTCTTGACAGGCATCCGTTGGAGGATGGACTCGAAAACATCAAACTCTTTGGGGAGAGTCACGATAGGGTCCATTCGGGGGAGGAAGCCTCTGGTTGTGGAAACCATGAAAGCAGGAAGGCTCGTGTCCTCTGGACAAGTGTCGTCCAGGACACGAAATGATCGAGTACTACCAAGCGAGCCCATCTTGTCAGGCGAGGAAGAGGTTGGAGTTGAGACGTCGTGCAAAGAAAGGTGTAATTCGTAGTGAGTATCGTGTGGTGACTGCGAGGAGGTTTGACTTTTCCAATGCTTCATCATGAGGGTTTCGTCGCCATCTAAGTACTCAGTGGCCGGAATGTGTTCCGGCCTCATGGTCAGGCAGATTCGGCCGGTACTTGGGTCAAGATTGTGTAGGGCGTCGTTGACGGATGGCAGGCGTGAAACAGGTCACGAGGGTCATCGTGGAGAAGACGTAATAGAAATGTAACTTGATTGCCGGCGTATGGCCGCCAGCTCTCGTAACAATGACATATCTCAACGATGATGAACATTGGGGTCATCGAGAGTTTAGGAGGCGACATATGGGATCTATCTCAGGAGTTTTGCTTTGTCTCCAACATAACTTCGAGACATATTCACAATTGGACAAAGCACATATGGATTTGGGAACATTGCCAGCGAGAGAACACTACCGTTGATAGAGCTAGAAGCCGGTTCTCTTCTAGTACTTTTTGAGGAGGTGGCCGCCACCTTTTTTGGTGGCCGGGGCACGAGATGATCTTTCCCCACATGGTGCCGAAACTGACCGGCCAGGGGTGGATATGGAGGCCGGAAATGCTTCCGGCCACGACGCCATATCGGCGCCGGACCAGTCTGCGGCGTCAGATACTTGGGGGTTCCCGTCAGCGAGATGGGATCTGGGGCGCCTTATCTGGGGGAGGGGCTCATGCAGGGCGTGCCTGACACGGCATTGCGATAGCTCACTGCCGTCAAGCCAAACACAATGAAGTCTTTACCCATCATGTTATCGGTAGTCTCTTCTGTCGTACGTAATTCGTTGTCAGCCCATGTTCATCCTAACCCAGAACTAGTAGCCCGAGACGGCTGCCCAGATTTCTCTAGTCATTTCGTGTCGTGTCCATCTTCCTCCCCCACAATCCTTTGTGGGCTTTTGACAAAGTTCTGAAGCCCCTCGCCGCGGAACAGACTGAAGTTGAATTGAGCCGGGCGAACATCGACCAATAGAGAGACGAGACAAAAGGGTCTTTATCTTCCTGAACCATAGCTATAAATCTTACCCCTCCGGTAGGTTGCCCATAGTTTCTGTCACGTTGGCAATTCCTATCGGTAGAGAGCTTTCCCAAAATCTGGACAACACTCAACCTAAAAAAAAAAAAACTTGGTGAGCCTATTGCTATTGTTTTAGCCAGCCTTAATCTTGTGGGCGGACGTGGAGAGGAGAATTCAAAGCTCTTGGTCGTCTGGATCTTCGTAAAGAGTCTTGTGAGATCGTGTGTCAATCCTGGAGAACTCGCTCTGTTCTCAATAGGCAAAGTTGTGTGGAGGAAGTGTTACGGTCAATCTTAACATGGCTTTTTCTCATTCCGATCAAACGAAAACTTATTATGAATTTGTCATATTACCACTGAGCTTGGTCGGGTTGCTGGTCATATATTTGGTCGCACAATCCCAGATCTCACCTCTTGTGTTGAAATGCAATTCGACAAAATCCTCGCCGCTCGGAGCCCGAACAGCCAGATTCATATATTTGATTCGTCTTCTGTTCTGTTGAGAAGCCTCGTACAGTTGTGATTATCGAGCCACAAGCAATCATATCTTCTTGTCAGTCCACTTGCTAGCAGCTTCCATACTTCTCTCTGGTTGAAGGCTCCTGATCGTGAAGTGAGCCTTTGTGTCCTCATCCGACCGTGACAAACTTGCATAAAGATAGTTTCTCTCCCGGATATCCTTTGGATTATGCTTAGGATGTGCCCTTGATACGCTGTATAGAAGCACACAAAGCTCAGAGCTGGGGGGGCAAAGTGCCACAGTTTTGTGTGGCAGAACCTTAACTCGTGTAGTTTTTAGCCGATATCAATAATCTCCTTTCGACTGTCACTTGATGGTTTTGGCAATGTGCAACCTGTGATATAACTCTCTGTGCGCTCTTGGAACTGCCCACCTCGTGTATCGTCCCATTGATAACTCCCAATTTGCGCATCATGGCCTCAAGCTGAAGGAAGACTGAGGCTACACGAAAATTCCGAGAAAGATATGCCCGCACGTTATAAGTCTAGAAAATAAAAGAAAGGGATTGGGCGAGCATTTTAGTCCTACGTTTGTAAAAATTTCTCTACCAGGGCTGGTTGCATTTTTCCTTTCTACTCTGTGCTGTATCTGATGGTTTCGCACTGCGCTTGAATATCCCAAGGAGTAACTTGCTTTCTAGTCGGAGTACCATCAATGAGCCATAACGTGGGGTCTCACCTGGGCCAAGAACGGTCTATCTGTATATATGTCCTGGTTTAGCCGAGATCGCAGGTTTTATGCACATAGCCTATTCCAAGGATTCAGACAATGGAAGTGCCTGTCCTTGGGGCAGAATTACTGGTGGCTGAAGATGCTACACTACAAAACTTTGGCGGCTGGCTGAGGAGATTGCTAAAAGTCGGAGATTGTGGCCAAAATCTTACGATCACTTCACCCATGTGCTGGTTGATGACGCAAATCGAAGCCCCGCGCCTCTGAAGGAGGATGCATCTTGGATGTAACCAACCGACGGTTTAGGAGGATGCAAGGTCATTATCTGTCTTGCTGAGAATCGCACACATTGAGGGAGAAATGATAGTAACTGGAGTTGTCGGCTTTGCGCTTTTTGGCACCTCAAGTGAGAAAAGGGCTGGTGGAGATGAAAAATAGAAATAAAAGGGAGACCAGAGCGCTTGTCATGGAAATAATCTATCCAACCCGTTTGTGTGCATGGGTTTAGTAAAGTGGTGATGAGGGAATGGAGGCACATGGGCTTTCTCAGATGACTACTTCCAAGGGGGACGGTATTCGCTACACAAACGGCGTCTGGGTTGATGCTTTGGTGCGGGCTTTATTATCCCCGGGATCATCGGGGTTGTGGGCAATGGGCCTGGGGATGGATGATGCCTTGGCTGGCCTGCTTACTATATACTAGTGATAGTTGCTGAAATGCCGCCAATACCGAGGAAGATGGCGTCGCGGTCGCGGCTGATGCGATCCATGTGAAATGATGAATCGTTTCTTCTCGCCCCTCTCTTAGGCGTTGAATAGCCCACTACAGTATGTTTGTTGGTCACGGCCTCCCTCCCTGCTCTGGTTGACCAGTGGTGTAGAGAAACGTGAGACCGAAGGAAGTAGAGCTGTTGGGCTTCTTTGAAAATAAGCCGGTAAATCGTGAGGTGTGCGAGAAGTTGTTCACCGTCATGTAACCTCTGAGATGGGGAATGTTGGTGGATCTGGCATCTTTACACAGAGGCTATGACTCTGTTCACAGTGCATTGCGGATAAATTGTGCACTCTGCCTCAGCGTCTTATGATTGGAGATGACTCGTCAAGAGTTTCGTTGGCGGCGTGTCGCCAGAGTATGAGTCTATTACTTCCCAAACTCCACGTTTGGCCCTCCCAGCTGCGGTAATTGTGTGCTGAGAGGACCCCGTCCTCGATTAGTCGCAGGCTCAGTTCGGTGAAATCCGCCACCGCACAACCAGGCAAAGGCAAAACGGCAAGGCCAAGACAAGGGCTGACACCGTCCCCATCTGCATCCCCATCTCCCCTTGTGTGTAGGATGTGCCCATCGAGTTGGCCAAAGGTTAGTTTGTCACAACGAGCGGCAAGAGGCCATTTTCCGTCATTGTCACGGCTCTCCCATCCACAACCCGGCGAGTGATCTTGTCCCGCAGCGCCGGGAGACTTTGTGAGCACATTCACCATGACACACGATACATATTTGCTTCTTGACGGGCAACTTTACCTCGCAACCAACATTGGGTTGGCCATCACTTTACGATTAGGCGACGTCGCACAAGGTCGTGGCTACTTGCAGTCTATAAAATTCAAAGGGGGTGAGCTGAACTCACCGTCACTGTTGCTGAACTGCCTGGCTGTGTCGAACGTACTGTATGTACTGTACTGTATGGATGGTGGTCCTGTAGTGGTCCAGCTTGTCATGGCGTAGATACAGGACAGCTTGCGACAGCTTTACCAAGATCCCGAAGGTCCCTCATAGGAAAAAAGAGAGGTATGGTACGTACCAACCTACCTTCCGTTGCTCAGGTCCTGTACCCGTGCTTTTCCATCATCGGAAATCCAGGGTCGTCGTGCGCCGTGGATCATGGCCGTCTATTGGACAGTGCGTTGACAGATGAGCGGGAGGAAGTGCTCTGAGTGGAAAGCAGGATAGAAAAGGTGGGTCTTCCAGGGAGAAGTGGAAGTGAGGAAAAGTGAGAGAGAGAGAAAGAGAAAGAGGTGTGCCCCACTAGTATCCCGTTAGGAGCCAAAACAGCAAGGTACGGAGTTACATTTAGGTACGTAGTCTAATAAAGGGTGAGCAAGCAGGGCTTCTCTGTGCCTCTGTCGAGGCAGTTAACCTCGATAAGACCTCCTAAGTGCATAAACCCATGTAAGACTAGGCCGCTTCCGGAAAGGCGGCGCCCCGGAACCTCGCCCCCAGCCCAGGCCAGGCGTCACGTATTTGCGGCTGGTGCTAGGCGTCTGGGGATTTTCTGTGTCTGCGTCTATCCTTCTGCCGTCCAAAGAGTGCCAGTGCCAGTGCGAGCACGAACGAGAAGAACCTTTACCAACCGATTTTTATTGTGCGCCGCCTTCGGGCCCCAAAATGAAAATGACAATGAGACCAAGGCCCCAAAACCTACAAGACACGAAGCCCACCCCCCGTCATTCTTCCACTTTCACTTTTCCACCATCCTCATCGGCTTCATTCCCTCCCATGCCCACGCTTCGCATCGCTCCATCATCACCTTCGCGTCGCCCGTCTCCCCATCACCAAGAACGTCGCCGCGCAAATCCGCCATGACCATCGCCAACGCCAACTACTAACAAAATCTCCCACTCCGCTCCACGCAAGTCCCCCCAAGTCCACCACCCCTGACAAACGCTGGATCACCACCAGCCTAAGGTCATTTGCCGTGTCGCCCGTCACCAACTTATTCCCAAAAACTCCCGCAGGTCACTGACCCGCGTTCGACTTCTTCCTTCTCCTCCACCATCATCTCACATCATCACTACCCCTTGACACCTCACCACCTCGTCGCTTCATCCACTTTCCATCATTAAACCGCCCCCTTCTCTTCCTTCCCCAAACCCCCTTGGGCCAGCATCGCGATGGCTCCTCCGGTCAAGTCTGCAAATGGACGTCGCAAGTCTAGCTCCAAGTCCGGTCTGATTGTCACCCTCAATATTTCTCCTGCCAAGTTACGCGAAGGCTTGGGTATTGAATCGCCTCCTGTCAAGGAAGAGTCGCCCGAAAAAGACATCAAAGAAAACATCGATTCGCCTGCGCCTGACGCGTCTTCTACCCAGCCTGCCTCGACCGGCGATAATGCAAGCGACTCTAACGCTGCCACTCCCGCGGCTGAAGGCACCAACGGTGATGGCACTCCCGCTCCTTCAGCCATGGGTCCTCCTGATGGCCCAAAGAAGAAGGGTGTAAAGCGGTCAGCTGGCAATGCCAACGGAATAGATGGTACTCCCAAGCCTCGAGGGAAGCCAGGTCCCAAGAAGAAGCCTCGACTGTAAGTATATCAAATAAAGAAAACCCTTCCCCAGGTGTTTGCAATCTTAATTGCACTACAAACCAATCAATCTTTTACCAAGCTAAGCTAACTTTGCATTCAGGGAGGACGGTACGATCGATCATTCCGCTGTCAACCGAGGGGCAGCTGGACACAAGCTTGGCCCAAAGGCCAATCAGGGTGCTATCAACGCTGGTCTTCGCGCTCTTGACCGCTCCGGCAAGCCCTGTCGCAAATGGGCCAAAGGCGGCTTCAAGCTCAAGAGCTTCACTGGCGTTCTGTGGGAGATTCCCCGATGGACTGCTCCTCCGAAGAAAGCTGCAGAGGAGGGCACCGAAGACTCGGCTGCTCCTTCAGCCGACAGTAGCAGCAAGGAGAACAAGGAGAATGGCCAAGAGGGACCCAGTGTGAACAATAGCAATAGCGGCGGCGATGTAGAGATGCGTAGCGCTCCCAGCATCAACGCTTCTTCGCCTGCGCCCATGCCTATTGCTGCTGCCTCATGATCTTGGGACCGCATATGACCAAATTCTAACGTCCCTTTGTAGAGGGCCTACTTTAATATATACACGGCAACAACATGGCATTCAGTCCAATATTGGGACTAGGCTATGACCTATAGACTTTGAACGAAGAAGGGGCGTCGGGTTCATGTTTGTCTTTTTTTTCTTTCTTTCTGCTCTTTTTGAGGGTTTGCGACTTCAAAGTCGCTGGCGTTTCTAGGGACACACACGGCAGGCTCCCGAAAAAAAGGATAACTAAAGGGGGAGTAAAGGGTCAAAGGGTCAATTGCTTGCACTCCAAAGTTGTACAATATCATCATATTTATCACCAGGGTATTGAACTGGATGGTAGTTCTGAAGAGTCAATGGAGTCTATTGATAAATGCGCATTCTATAGTGGTGTTTAATTGTGCATGATATTCTAATAAGCAGTGCCGACATTTTGTGTCGCAGGATGTGAGGGCAAAGTGGCATCAGCGTTTTATGAAGCGCGGTTAGCTTCCGAATCACACCGATGGCACCGTCGTGAGGGGACGGGGGGCAAATTCACTCTCAAGAGTCCTTGAGACCGTGGTAGTCATCCCAGCTCCGATCAAGTCACTTCCTTCTTGGGGGGTGGCCCCCAGTTTCGCTCCTGTGCGCTTTGGTCTGTCCGATCAGTGAGAGACGCAAGGCAGCGTCACGGCATTTGTCTTTTCTTTTAGGGATAGATTTGAAGAGAAAATTCTAGATTGATCACCTGAGTTTGCGGCGGAGCGGATTGGCATGTCCAATGGTCGCGTGTGGGTACGGGGCTTTCAATTTTGGATCCAAAGGAACGAGACGAGTCGTCGGTCTCGATGTCGTTGGGAGGTGGTCTGTGGTTGGCATTCGCGCTTAGTCATCGAGCCTGGGCCGAAGGAGAAGGTTGAGAGTCAACAGATCAATCAAGGCTAGTACGTTGACTCGTGACTTGCAAGTAATTTGAGAGATTCCCAACCTTAGCTCCTGCGTCGGGGGAGGTATTGTAATGTTTTTGCAAAATGGTTCGAGAGGCCTGCCTCTCTCTCCTTGAAAAAATAAAAATAGGAAATGAAAAAAATAACTTGCCTATTATAGTAACTAAGAGGGGCATTGGGGGCATTGCGAAAATCAACAAGTCATCAGGCGTTGATGGATGTTCATTGAATTGGCAAGTCATCCATCATCCTTTATTCAGCCACTTGTTATCTCACCCCCCCTTGACCAGCTCATCACACTAAAGCCAACGAACACGCAAGTGGTTGGGCGACAAAAAAACTGGTCTGACCAGGGAATATCATGTGCATTGCTTTTATTTGGCCGAATCCAGCACCTCAGAAGCGGTGCTGTGCTATCGTGTTGCCATTCAGACGATGGAGCGGAGTACATGGGACCCTGCGATAGGGCGGCCAGGTGCGCCAGGGCCTGGATCCAGGAGGAACCCCTCCGCCCCCCTCCAAGTTGGGGGAGATTTTAAAGCAGCGGGGGAGCAAGAAACGAAGCTGAGAAGAGTCGTTTTGAGTGAAGTTTCCTGGGCGCTTAGGGGATATATGGCAATGGCTTGGTGTCAGCCATGCAGAGAGGAGCTAGGTTGAGAGCAGACTTGATTGGGGTGGGGGCTTGCTTTCATTTGCTCTTCGTGGCAATAGCCACATAATGGGTCATGTAAAAATGTGGCTAGTTGTGTTTTTTGTTCGCTGTTCAGCTTTGGTTTCCCTATGCTGCTACTGTCTCGTGTCTTTGGTCTAATGTAGTCGCTGACTGGTATTGCATGCCGTCTGAGGCACCTTGCTGCCTTCATCAGCTTCGTTGGGTTCTCGTTCATGACGTTATGGGAAGGGTCTAGTGTAAGTGCTTTGCGGATAACTCTAGCTCTCGTTATGGTAGCCATCCAAGATCGATCAAAGCCTGTATATCGAGCTAGAGTAGAGGCGTTGCCCTACCGATGTTGCGCCTCTGTTGACTTAATTAGTCGAGCAGGTCAACCCTAAGGCACGTAGAAAATATGGATAAGCTATCACCATAAATCAGTCATCATTATAAAGAGAAGAAATTGCTATCACCAGTGCTTTGGCAGATTTTCCCTGGCTACTATCGAGAATCGTTGACAGTACTCGCCACTGTCCCAGTGGTTCCAAAACTTGTTTACATTTGAAGGAAGAGACCGCATACTACTGTATAACGCGGAATGCTACGATGTGCATTTGCTGTTTGAGCAATTGAGGGAACTTCGAGGCAAGGTCACATCAAGACCATGTTACTAAAACGGTCAACTAGGTATATGGTAACTGGACTCTAGGCTTCCTTCCGTGCATAATTGAGTAGCACCATTTGGGATGGGAAATGGACGATTTACAAGTGTACTTGTTCAGAGACGCTGGCTAGTCTAATGGGCAGCTATGTTTCACCCTCATATTTCATATTCGACCTTCGTATACATTCCACATCTTTACGCAGACTTGGAAGTTTAAGCCTATTTTTCTAAGACATCCGAACCATCCTAGCAATTAAACCTTGTCGTCTAATTCTCATTATTTACTATCTTGTAGAGTGGCAGCAGTCCCTCGCATAGTCCTGTATATGAGAATGGCGATGGACCAAGAGTTTGTAAATCGATTTTTAGCTAACAATGAAGGGTGGAGATCAAAATTTCTTACAAGGGTATGATAATCTGATATCATAGAATTCATAAAGCTATATGAAGCACGTTTGTTTCAAAACTACCCTCTGAACCTACCAATGTAGGTTGTCTAGTTGGTTTGTCTGGTTGCCACGAAGTGTGCGGCTTCATAACCCGCAGAGATGACAACAAACAAATATACGTTTACATTATCCTAGATTCTTGACATCCTTAGGTAGGCATCCACCGCATCTAGTTGCCTGAATCTCAACCATACCTCCTCTCTCTAGGTAGCTATCCACATGCCCTATGTAACCTACGACTGTCATGGTGTTACCATCTATGATGCTCCATCATCACTCAAATATCTCCTAAACAGGCACTGTGCGGGGTTTCCAGATACGTACCCGGGCTGGCTGCTTTAAAGCAGCGGTGCTCAGATTTCCCTTGTCGGTTTGGCTGAAAGCGCCCAGCTAAAGCGGGTCCAGTGTCAGTATGGTGACGGCACCTTAACGGAACCACCTCCACCTCATCCGCTTTCCGTTCTCCGCTCGGCTTTGCTACCATACCTAACTCTACGACGCTCACACGCCAGACCTCTGGCACCATCTGCCAACCGCTCGTTGATTGACACCATCTCGTTAACCCTCCTGGCTTACCCCCCGTTTGTTATAACGCTCAAGTTCTTGGAAGAGTCATTTATCTCCTCGCTTGGCCTGCCACTCGTCGATTCGATAGCTGTCTTTGTCGTCGTCGCCCACCTACAGCGCCAGAGTCTGGAAGCACGTCACTGACACCATCGTCCCTTGGAAGGAGCTTTGCCAACTTGTGCCTTTATTTTTTGCAGTTTAGAAACATCCTCTCCTCTCCTTCACTCTGGATTATGTCCGGGCCTTTACATAACGACTCGCCAGATTTACAGGACCCCTCGTTCGCCACTTCTCAAGCATCTTCTTCCCGCAACTCAGCACGCCTTTCCTCCCCATACGGCGGTCTTGGGGCGTCAACCAACTTCTATACACATCCCGCTCGAACATCGGTTTTCAACTCGACTGGCGATTTGACATTCGGAGGCTCTGCGGATATTGAAGGCTTTGGGATCACCATGGAGGGTCCCGAGTCTGGAGGTGGCCCCCACGCCTGGAGGGGTGGTTTACCGTCCTTTTCGAGAGCCTTCAATATGCTTATGACCTCCGAAGCTGCCGACGGCGCCATGCAAAATGACGATGAGGCCTTTTTCGTCCCCTCATATCTCGAAGGCTCTACTTACGTCCAAAAGCTCGAGGAGGCTCACAGGTCCAAGCTCCAGGCGAGAGAATCAACCCGATCATCGGCCAACGGTCTCGGCCACAATCTGACCACTTTCAATCCCCGCCAACAACCTCTTCCCCCAGGCTCCCACCGCGGCTTGTCACACACTGTCATAGAGCGATCCCCTCTGAACAATGACGACGATTCCCTAACTCCTCTTCCTTCAAGATGGAGCAAAGATGATCAATGGGGTGGAATCGAGACTCAAACTGACGGTCTCAGCGTCAAGTATGTTGGGCCGAAGAACCATAATGACCGTGAGCATGAGGCGTGCGCAATCCGCGCTGATCATTACATGCCACCCCAATGTGGTGTCTACTACTTCGAGGTTGAAATCTTGTCGGCAAGGCGGGAAGAGTAGGCGAACCCGTGTTGTCCCAGTCCCAGGGCCTGAAAAAGTGTCACCCATGACCTAGATGCTAACAAGCAAGCAGTGCGACAATAGGAATCGGATTTGCAACAAAGGCAGCTGCGCTGTCACGACCTGTGGGCTGGGAACCCGAGGCTTGGGGTTATCATGGCGACGATGGACGATGCTTTACGGGGCAGAACATTGGACGACATTACGGCCCCCGCTACAACAAGGACGATGTGATCGGCTGTGGCGTCAACTTTCGAGATAATTCTGCATTCTTTACCAAAAATGGCGTGAAAATCGGTGAGCCCCCGATACTATATCCACATCCTCGCAAAACGACACGCTGACACTTCTTCCCAGGAACCGCGTTTCATGATATCATAAAGGAAAAGCTATATCCTACTATTAGCCTCAAGAAGCCTGGCGAGTACGTTCGTGCCAATTTTGGCCAGACCCCATTTGTGTACAACATCGACGACCTGATGCGTGTATGTACTGGATTATCATTCATTGAAAGATAGTTATCACTGACTGCTTATCTAGGAGGAGCGTGAGAAGGTGCAGAGGGGTATTGAGGAAACTGATACCTCGAATCTGGTTCGCGGGATGAATGAGACAAACCTCATACAAGCTCTTGTTCTTCAGTTCCTCCAACATGATGGCTATGTCGAGACTGCCCGAGCCTTTGCAGAAGACATGAGAGTGCAAAAGGAGGCTCTCAATCTTGACCCTAATGTGAAAGTTGCTGGAATTAGCATCAGAGATGATGAAGACGCTAATAACCGACAACGTTAGTCACTCCCCTAGGACCTCATTTCTCACAAAGCTCACCTTTTTTTTTTTAGGCATACGAAGAGCAATTCTGGAAGGCGATATTGACCGGGCTCTCAAATACACCAACGCGTACTACCCCCATGTACTCCAAGACAACGAGCATGTCTACTTCAGATTACGATGCAGGCGATTTATCGAAATGGTGCAAAAGGCTGCACAGCTGAATATGGCAAACGATTCTAAGAACAGTAACGGGTTTAGCACAGATGCAGCGCGTCGAGATATTGATGTCGACATGAATGGCAGTGAAAACCCTGCATGGGGCCCGGTAGACAATGAAACTTTGGCGGAACTACATGAGTTGGAACGAGACATGCTGGAGTATGGACAAACTTTGCAGGCTGAATACGCCAACGACCCGCGAAAGGAGATTTCCAATGCCCTGAATGAGATTTGGGCACTGGTGGCGTACCGTAACCCTCTAAAGGAGCCTCAGGTCAGCCACCTGTTAGACCGGAAAGAGCGCGTTGCCGTTGCGGAAGAGCTCAACTCTGCCATCTTATGTGAGTATTCTAATATGTACGGTGCAGGTCACGGTCGTCTAACCTCGGGATAGTATCATTGGGTAAATCTTCTCGCGCATCCCTGGAGACACTCTATGCCCAGACCAGTGTTCTCCTCGAAGATCTTCGCCAGGATGGTGGTGAGGGGGCTTTTGTCTCGGTTGATGATGCCCTTGAAGGCATTCCTAGATCAAACCAGATCTAGCCATCTCGCGGCAAATCCTCCTAGCTTTCCCCCTTTCAAGTGTTTTATATATTATCTGATGGGTTGGGATCATACCTCGGCGTTTGGCAGGCTAAGTTCATTTTTTACTGGTACTCGTCCTCAACTCAGGCGCCTCTCTCCCGCACATTGATGGCCTGTAAGCGTTAACTTCATTTTCCCGCTGCCATCTCCTCTCTCGCATTCACTTAGTCTTGCTGCATTTAATTTATTTATTACAGTATTTTTCTTTGTTTTCCTGGACATGCTGCGCTGTAAGCCCCATCGTTCAACCGTACTGGGGAGGAAACAGCACTTTTATAGACATGGCTAATCGGCCTGGGGTTGGGAGTCGGGAGGATGGATTATTTGTAGGCCTACCGCATAGAGCAGAGTTAGGTCCTGATTACGAGACATAATCAATTTTGAAAAAGAGCAAAAAACTTGATGGTTCTTTCATTGCTCGTTGATGGCCTTGGAGGCCTTTTGCCCGCCATATATTAGTAGAGTTGGTCCATCTATCCCATGATTTCATTTCCCACCTTCATGCGTCCTAGAGATGAATACACTTTCTACCACTACTTAAGTTTAGGTTACAAGGATTTTTGTACATTGTGCTTACTTATACATTGGACACTTTTTGCCCTATTCGTTTTTCTCGCCCCAGCATCTTTCATACAGCCTTTCGCGATGCCTTTTCAAATTCTCTAACCCATCCAGACATCCAGTTAGAGTAGCATCTTGCCATGGTAGCGTGCCATCGAGAATAAGGTAGGTGTAGGAAAATACATCTGCATCAAAAAGGCTTGGGCCTGGAGCCTGAAAGAACCAGTCATCGTTGCCTAGGAGGGCCGAGAGAGCGTGTAATGCGGTTGTGGCGTCGGCGTAGAGTTTTTGAGGAGATATGTGAGCGTGGCGAGTTGTTTTTAGTATTTCAGACGTCGCAGCCGCGTGGAGTGTGTGGTGGAGAGGTGCACGGAGGAATAATGATGATGGAAGGTAGAGCTTTGTAAGAAGCGGCGAGTTTTCTGGAATAAGGTAGAGAGCGTGCAACTGGATGTCCGTCAATTTATGTGCCTAAAGTCCAATTGAAGTGATATGAGTGTGGGTAGAACTTACCCAAGCCGGCCGGATATTTTGTATTAGGAGAGCTTTGTACGCTTGGAGGCGTGGGGAAGAGATATCCGAAAGCTCGTTGGTGGCATGTTGACAGGCGTACTTATAGATTCTGCCGCCAGTGAGAGCAGTAGAGGGTGTTTTTGATGTAGGCGATGAGGGAGGTAGTAGAAATGGCAGAGCGCCGGAAGGCGAGGCGTGGTTGTTTGAAGGAACGAGGTCAACGTCGACGCCAGCGATCCTCAGAAAGGTCTATCACAAGTTATGAATATTTGGTCAACTTGAGCACTTATTTGGAATCGCCTTACCTGCCACTTTAGGCACGAGGGATTGAAGCTCGGTCGACCATTGGGGGCATCTTGGTCAGCGACGAAAACATACAGTGTCGGACGAGCGCGGGTTGAAGCCGGAGCACGGGCGGGAAGAGGTTCTGAGGCGTAGACATGGAGGGGAAATCGATCAAAGAGGTTACGGACGGGAGCGGGCACAGCGAACCAGCCAGGTTTTGCGTCGGAAGTGGCCATTGCCATTGCGTAGAAAAGGTATCGGATGAGGTTATTGGAGTGTGCCCGCCGGAGCTTGGGCGATTGGAAGCAAAGAGCCTGAGCAGGACGGCTATGAAGCTATGTGTGGAGGCATTCTTCTTCCAACTTATGATGCGGCCAGCCTGAGGTCCAGGATCGCAGGGTTTCGATACCGCTAGTCCTATATAGGAAAGGCGGTGTGATTCTGGAGCTCATGGGGATGAGGATGCTTTCATATGTGTAAGTGCAGACTGCTGATGCCCCGTGTCTAACAACCAATTGGTAGATGTAGTTCACGCGTAATCTATATAAATGGGCTATGGTGAGTTCCCACTGTGCCTCAATAACATCGGCGACTTGATAACATGTAAGATTGTGATTAGAAGTTTTGGGTCACTTGAATCAACATTGGACGAAGCGTCTATAGCTTTGCCGTAGAATAAAGTTCATCTTTATTGAAACCTAACCCGGGTAAAAGAGCAGCTCACTTTGCTCTTCGTTGTCTGTATGGCACTTGGTAGTTTAATGTTGAATGCGTAGTGATGGGAAGTTGGCTCTTAAACTCGATGAAGCGAAAGCCAGGTGGATGACTAAGCCATGTCTTTGCCTTCAGGATAGCCTATAGAATACTCTGTACAAGGTACGTACTTTGTCAGTACGCAAGCTCCCGCCTGACGTGCCGGGCCCACACTGGCAGCCCGCATCACGACAGGGTACAGACCACTTCGAGGCTAGATACTATGGAAAGTGCGGGAGGAAGCTACCTGAGCTCTGTCATCACCAAAGCTGCGTCAGCCAGCGCTTGAAATCGCCACTACCGTCCACGTCAACATCACTTCTAGGCTGCCTGGCTCCTTGACAGTTACACGGCTGCCTTGTCACTTAACCCGTCGCTGCCAATCATCACTTTCGCAGCAAGAATTATGATCAGATGAACATTCGCCTGCGACAGCCCCTCGACCCAACCATCGAGAACGCCCACAGCTTCGACTAGTCGCCCACCCAAACCGCTTTAACACCTTGAAGCAGCGATTCAAATTATCAACTATCCGCATGATTCATACCCAATCGATGTTTCGAACAGCTACTCACAAACGATAACGACCATATCTTAATATACCGCCAGTACCAAGTGTTGAAACCTTGCCTCGGCACCCCCACCAAGCCAGACACAACTTCTACAAGCTCCTCATCATTCCCTTCTTGTTCAGCCCCATTATCTTGCATCCCGAATCCATAGACTGCTTGCGAACCGAAAGCCACGCTCCAACATGTCCAAGCGCTACGATCTCAGGTCACAGGATGACCTGGATGGCAGCGCCTACACGGCACTGCCGGGTACAAGTTCTGGAGAGTTTGTCCCTCACAATATGACACCGTTAAAGCTACAACTAGCTCCTGGCAGGGAAATACCAGGCACGATCCCCTCAGTGTACTGACCAACATATTATTCCTTAGCTAACTAGACTCTTCTCCAGGATGCCACCCGTCTCGCTGGGTTTACGAGCTAATCAACAATGATTTTACTACCTGTGATCTGTTTGAACGTGCTCAAAGGGCAAAGCTTGACGTCCCATTTGCCTGGCAGCATCCGCACCGCTTGGTGATCTGTGGCAATCAATCGTTCAGCTCATCGTCGATCTGGGAAGCCTCCACAGTCTGCCTCGATTGCCACTTCCATTTTGTAATCAGGACTACTTGGGACGACACACTTTTGGGAGGTCTCTGTGACCATAACCACAACGAACCCAAATGGCCTTTGCGAGATGCTCAGTTCCCTTGGCATCATCTTGTCTGGGTGGGGTCGGATTCAGAAATCAATGTCAACGCAGAATCTTCAAAATATTATCCCCTATTGGCGAGGGAAAGGTTCATCTGTTCAGCACCTCCCTGCACCTTTCAGCTCACATTGGAGGTATCAAAACCTCGCATGCCAGTTGAGTGGATCAACCTTCTGCAAGATCGCGAGACTATCCTAGAAATCCTTCATGCTGCTAAGGCGGACGATCCTGAACGATACGAGGCGGCGACAGATGATTGGGCAGGCCAGGCTCCCATGAATTTGAACACTTACTTAAAAAACATCCTTGAGGTTTCCGACCACGAGAATGTCAGGAGCATCTCCAAGAGGAATAAGCGATTTGCAGTTCTATTCGGCCAACGCTGCCATTCTATCTTTCAAGGTTTGGAATGGACAGAAACCTTCAACACCATCAATGGAGTTGATGAAGGTTGCTTTACCCCCTCAGCTCCAGCCCCTCCTGGGGGACCAAACGGGACGACCGAGCTCAACACTTACCGTGCTTACTTGGAGGACGTCAGATCTGAAATCGAATGTCTTATTCACAAGCAACAAAATACTGCTCAATTTTTCCACCCCCATATCTATCAGCAGCTAAAATGTACAGAGGTTCCGAACCTCCAAGACAATGCGCTGGTCAACATTCAACGCTACAAACTTCTTGGTGTTCTGCCTAATCAGCAGAAAGAAATCGTGGTTAATGCGTATAAACGACAATGGGACTTGCTACCAAACAAACGTAGAGAGTTGATCGAAGCCCTAGTCGGTATTGCAAATGATTTAAACGATGAACAGTTGTCCGATTATGCCATGACCCAGTCCTCCGTATTCGAGAGTCAACTGCAACGACAGAGCAGTGGCGATGACGACGGTATCGTCTCGCAAGCGTTGACTTTCCTCGGTCTTCAACCTCCAAACAACTATAAAGCAGATGCCCTGGTTCAAGCTTTCAGACAGAAGCTAGCTAAAGACCCAGACGCTGCAACAACTGCGAGATCGATGCTCCAACTGATCGCACAAGCTGCGACAGACGAGACGTATCAAGCGACTCTGTTAATGGAGACTGAGGCAAAGATGTCGCTTGGTACCAGCAAGGTTGTTCTTGGCCTTGTTGGCTCAAGTGGCTTTGGTCCAGACGCACTGGATGCGGCGAAAGCCAAGGTGAGATGCAGTGCACTTCCTTTCTAATTTCTTCAACTAAAGGCCATCCCAGGTTGAGTCAAGCAAGAGCAAAGAGGCAAAAATAACATATCTCGACGCAATGGAAGCCATCGCAGATCATACTAACGCGACGGATCTGAAATGGACCATTAATGAGATGCGCCAACAAAACGGCATACCTATTCCTGATGGTAATGCCGGCTCTTCGTCACATATATCTCGAAGTGTAAATTATGAGCTCCCGGTTGGACTGGAGAACATTGGAAACACATGTTATCTCAACAGCCTTTTGCAGTACCTATTCACTGTCAAACCGGTTCGAGAGATTGCTCTCAACTATGAATCCTTCAAGCTAGACCTAAATGATGAGAGTATCAAGGCACGTTTGCTCGGTGGAAACAAGATGCAAATGGATCGTGGCGAGGCTGTTGTTGCACAAGCCTGTATGTACCCCATATCCGACTGTTTATGATTCTTCCTGACATGGAATAGTTGCCCAGGAGCTTTCCGATTTGTTTGCCAACCTGCAAACTTCTGACAAAGTTGCAACTAGGCCTTCCCAACGACTAGCCAATGCTGTTCTATTATCCACGCATACGCTGCTAAAAGATCCAAAGCAGACAACGGAATCATCCGCAGCACCCAAACCCCCGCCACTGCCCGCTCGCCCTTCTCCTGCGCCACCAAAAAACCCTCTTGAAGATATTGAAATGGTTGATGCATCCGAGGTCACGTTTCCAGACACGCTTGAGACCGCGAGTACTGGAAGCTCACGGACTTTGGTTGATGCACCAGACGAAGATTCGGACCGCTCGTATGAGAAGGTTGAGGAATCGTCTGCTTCGACCGACGCTCAAGTTATTGACTCAGTGATCGAGGTAGAGGATCCTGAGGCTTCACCTGAGAATTATGGAACAGAATCTAAGGACTCTGAGGTGATGATAACTCTGAACTCCAATCAGACCGAGCGTATCCCAGAGCAAACTCTCGATGCGAAAATGGTGGATGTTGATGATACGCAAACGGTTGATCAAAAGGTTCTGACTGCGCTTGAGCACCAGAAGAGATCTTCTGGAACAGATCAGCAAGATGTTGAAGAGGTTATGGGAAGCATTCTCAATCGCCTACAGGCAGCGATCCGTCCAACCTCGACTGATGGCTCTACTGGTATTCAGTTGGAAAAGATTATGGAAACTTTCTTTGTCACAACCGTCAACTACACAAAGAAGTTTGATGAAAAGAATTATCAGCAAGAGATCAGTTTTGATCGATCAATCACGGCGTTTCCTGCCCCTGAAGGGCCATGTTCTCTATATGAAGCCCTCGGCCGTAACTTCGACCAGCAAATTATTGAGGAAAGCAAGCTGTCTCGCTACACAGCCATCAAGACATTGCCTCCTGTGCTACATGTACTTATCCAACGCTCTCAGTCCATGGGCAGCAAGAATGGGAACCCAGTTGTTATTCCAGAAACATTGTATCTGGATCGATACATGGATGCACCGCACGATTCTCCTGAATTCCGGCAGCGAGTCGAGAGCTGGATGATTGCAAATCGGGCGGCCGATATCAAATCACAAAAGGCCAAGCTGGAGAGCAACCCTTCAGTTTTCGAAAACTTCCTCAATAGCTACAACCCTGTAGAAGATGACGGACCGGCAACTTCTAACGGAATTCAAACCCGAGATCCGGATGCTTCTGATACGGAAGAGCGTTGGGACTTTGACGGTCCTGTTGAGGACGATTTCCTTTGGGTTGATGCCCCAACCAAAGAAGCGCCAATGGTTGAACTCTTGGCTAAACCGGAGGGGGCCGATGTGGTGGACGCTGAGGTCAGAGACATGATGGAAGGCGAACTACAACAGAGAGAGAAGGATCTGAGCGAGTATTTTTCTGACCTCAAAAACGTTCCTTACCGTCTCCACGCGGTAATTTGTCATCGTGGTCATCTCATGTCTGGCCATTATTGGGTTTGGATCCACGATTTTGAGCAAAAAGTCTGGCGAAAGTACAACGACTCAAACGTGGAGACGAACAAGAACACGGATGAGGTGCTATCATCGCTAAGCACAAGCGGAGAACCGTATTTCCTTTGCTACGTTCGAGACAGCGACAAGGACGAGTACGTGAACGTACCCAAACGGCATGTCCCAACACCTCCCCCGGAGGCTGGGGAGTCACCTGAATCGGTTGAGGACGGAGAAGTCCAGACTTCTGCCAAAGGGCCATCCCCGGTGCCAGAAGCGGTAGAGGAGGAAGACGTATTGCCGCCTTACAGGGAGCAAGCCATGGAATAGGAATCGATTCCTCAGCCGGGGAGCTGGATGGAACCAGCACATATCATACTGACTTCGCAGGGTCGATGGGTAGTGCCGAGGTTGCTTGGACAAGACAAAGGTCCAGGAGCCCGGGTAATATATCGATCAGGATCCAGTACGGAGGGCTCAGCCCCAAGATTTGAACAAAATCTCCAAGGCAATGTGCAACAAGCCGTTGAACAGGACGAATTCAAGCGCCAGCGGCAGATCGATAGTTCCACCTTACCGAGCCAAATCGAGAAGAGGTCTCGAAGGCCGCTTCAACGTCTCAAACGGCGCAGCCCTGAAGCAATTGCGCATTGCACAAGAAAAAAACTACAGAAGCGCGTCCATTTTGTGGATCAACCAGAGGAGATACCGCGTATGAGTCGGGCAAGGGTTAGAAGAACCTAAAGCGAGAGCGTTGTTTTGAATCGTAGCTGGACTCAATATATTATATAGGTAGCAGTTTGCTGGATGACGGTGCGGTATTGATTGGCTTGTTTGGGAAGAGGGATGAAAACTGGACCATCCAATTGCACGTTTGTTGATTTTTGTATGCCATGGCGACAGCGATGGGTTTTTGATAGCATTCGGCGAAAACATGAGTACATTCATCAAATCAGAGCAGTAATCTCTGAACATAAACACCAATGACACAGAAGATATTACATTGAATGGATAGAACCTGGAAGCTTGAAGTTTGAAACCGACGCTATGGAGCCACTGATAACACCGGCTCATGGGTATCCGTTGAATTTATAATTTTGCTTTGACTAGAGCTCCTAATTTACCGGCCCTTGAATACAGGCTTCCTCTTCTCTTGGAAAGCCTTCAGAGCCTCATCTCGGTCCTCGGTGTTTACTACGCGCTCATACATTTTATTTTCAACCTCCTCTCTCGCCCACGCCACGGCCTGCAATGCCGCTCGGACGCCGATGGGGCCACCCTCGCAGATCTCTTGGGCCAATCTCACGGCTTCGCTCAACGCAGCTGTCCGGGCCTGGGCGAGCAGATCGGATCCGGCGCGTTCATCCTCGGGTACTACCTCAACCAACCGGTCCGCGATTCCCAGGAAGTAGGCTTCGGGGGCAGCAACCCGGCGACCAGTCAGAATCAAGTCCCGAGCACGGGAGAGTCCGATGAGGGCGGGAAGACGGTGGGTACCGCCGGCACCAGGAATGATGCCTAGACGGGTCTCCGGCAACCCGACAGTAGCATTGGAGGATAGAACACGGAAGTGAGTAGAAAGGGCGAGCTCAAGGCCGCCGCCTAGAGCGACGGAGGAGATGGCGGAGATGGTTGGGACAGGGAGGCTAGCGAGCGAGGAGAAGGTGCCGCGCAGGTTGGTCAAAAACTCGGCAGTTCTGATGAAATATGACTTGTTAAACAAAATCCCAAAGAGGTTGACAAGGCGGATTATGATGGTAGAGGGAGAAGGAGAGGGAGACAGGGAGCTATTGTGCGGAGAATTTTGGCCAATTGGAAAAGTGAGAAGTAAGTAAAACAAAAACTTACTCTTCTTGTGTGAAGCCCCGTCGTTCCTTGAGATCTGCGCCGGCACAGAAGCATGAATCCACGGAGCTGGCGAGGATCACGGCGCGGGTAGGGCCCTTCTCATCGAGGCCGGCCGCGCCACCAAAGCGCCGAGCAGGTGCGAGCTCCTCACCATCGGGGCCGTACTGGCTGTGGACAGCGTCGACTTCTTTGCGCAGGTTCTCGAGCAGGGCCTTTGAGATGGCGTTGCGAGCCGAGGGGCGGTTGAGCTCGAGGATACGGATGTGTCCGCTGCTTGAGGCGGGGAGGTTGGTTACACGGACGAGGGGCTCAGTGGCCGTGGAGTAGTAGAGACATCTTTGTTGGAGCGGGCGGCGAAAAGCTAGGAGGGAGATGGGGTTTGTGCGTGGGGGCATGGTGGGCGAGATATAGATTGGCGACTATGAGAGCCTTGTGTTTTTTTTTTTTTTGTTTTCCCTTTAATTGTAGTGGTCGTGGAAAGGTAATGGTGGTGCTCCTGCGAGAGTAGTCTTCAAGGTGTTTTTGCAATTGGAGCTTTGTCTAAAGCCGAGCTTAGGAAGAAATGACGTCGTAGGCTCGCCTCGGCTCCCATCGGCTTGAGCCAGCCTGTGGACTTAAAAATATTGGCTGTTTTGGACCGATAAGATAAGAAAAACGCATGCATCAAGCAGAGGGTTGACAGAGCAAGTTGTAGATAGATGCATACCTCGAAGATAAGATGATAAATCAAATATAGGAGCGGAAAGACAGAGGGGGAAAAACATGAATGAATGAGTGAGGGCTACTACAAAGTTTGAATACTAACATGGCTGAGATGAGGCTTGACATGACAAGGTATAAGCAATCAATGATAGCAAATGGGTTGGCAAAAATTGGGGACAGAGTGATGAAGATATAGTATATCGTGCCATTATAAAAATGTGTCAGAAGAGGACTAAAACTATTCAGTTGACTAGTTATGAGGTTGTACATGGTACATTGTAATATAACATATTCTCATATACAAACCCATTTTTGACAAGGGCAAAGATCGAGGACCGCCTCCCCCTGATGTAATGCCTATCATTGGATTTAAGGCTTGGTTGTTACAGCCCATACCCTGCACTATCTCCAGACTACAAGCTTTGAGGTGCGAGCCTTGACGATACCGAGCTGGTCGGATTCTCCAGTCCGGCTTAAATGAGAGAGATGAGAGGCTCTTTTTTGTAGGCCTCAAAGCTGGGAAAGCTGCTTATCTATATGGAAGTTATCAATGATCCATTCACTCAGCCTACCCACTCGCTTTACTTACTTCCTCATCAGTAATACTGCCCAGATATTGAGTACACAGCAAATAGGTTGCCTAGAACAATACCAGATGTGTTCCCTTGGAAGCCTCAGCTCTTTGCTCGCACTTCTCTCGTTTCGAACGCGTTTAGGCAGAAGATCGAGGAGCAGCCCAAAGCTTCTCTGGGGTTCTGCATCTTTTCGAAGATTTGCGAGCTTACAAGCTCGTTTCCTACACTACTGCGTTTGGTTCCGCCGGAAACAGTGGAGAAAGTGAGTTGGTTACCGCCAGTAACTCCAAGCGTCACCTCAGGACTCATGATAATTGATCCCTTGCGGCTATGGACTTTCAATTTAAACCCACGTCTTGAAAGTTCGCTTCTCATATTTTAAGCATCTCCCTGCACTCTTTTGTTTCTGATGAAAACGAACAATTTTACAGCTATGTAGCACAGCCGAAACGGAACCAGTGTTGTAAAACCCTATTCTATGCCAGTAGCTCTGTCATCATCAATGTCCTTGAGCTTGCCATGGCCCTCGCTTTTATATGCTTGGTTTGTGTCATTAGCCACGCAAATGAGCTTCGAGAATTTTTCTTGCGTATCGTGGATCATATATCAACTGCCAGAGCAGTCGACAAACTAAGTTGCTACACCACAGCTTACAAGTCCGGTATCTTGGGCAAAGAACGATACTGCTCACGCCTAGCCCGGCTCTGAGTCGTCGGCAGGACCAAGTAGAGTTGAGTTGAGCCTATCTTATTGTCTATCTTATGGGATTGAGGCGGGTTGCTGGGAAAGTAGGTTCCACTATTCTTCATCCTGGTTACTGACATTTGAAGGATAACAGTATTTGCCCGTCGGCCAAGATGACTAAACCGATAACGACCTATATTGCAAGACTTTTCAACTTCACCGAGCGGTCAGGGGCCAGAGAGGCTGGTAGGCGAGGAAATATTCCACTCGGCACGGAGTAGACAATATCCCCACAGTCCAGCCGGGGCCGACGCCGAAGGGCTCGGCGACCGTTACGCTAGGAGCTCGGCTATACCCTCACGGTGGTTGTTTGGTGATAGCCGAGTGTCTTCCTCGGGCGGGCTAATTATTGAGTCATGAAAGGGAAAGAAAAAAATAAAAAGACAGATATTGAAAGCCGAGGTTGAGCATTATCATCGTGTTATATAAGTTTCAAAGGTATTTTGTTGTTTTCTTTCCCCTTCTCTTGAGAATATTTGACTTGCCAAAAAGTTTCTTCTCATTGATGATGTCAGGTTGGCATCTCAAATGAGATTAAATGTTCCAACTTACCCCTGATGACCACATCTCCAGGAGAAAAGTCGGTTACCCTGGTCGATGAGCTGGGTTTCTACTTGTTGCTGCACAGTAGAAGATAACTTGCATCCAAGAGTCAAACCCTGGGAGCCTTGACGATTGCGAAAGTGAACGATAGCGTCGAACATTTGCGAAAACGAATTAGATACGGCCTGGAAACCCGCCCGCAGTCGAGAGCACGAGCAACACACAAGCTGTCCCCTGAGAATTATTTGCGACGAATGGTGGTGGCGACCTCAAGAAGAGAGTACTCGTGATGCAGCCTAGGAAGCATATTACTACAACAACCAACTTCGACGGTCATGGAACGGGCCTATACGGAGGAAGCAGTGTGAGACGGGGCGGGTTAAAGTTTCAGAGGCAACATTTCACGAACGGAAAACGATTCGACGATTCGACAATGCAAACGAAGGACGAGAGAGTTTATGAAGTCATGGAGTAATCCAAACGACACACGGCACGGTGTTGCACTGTACTGTACCGTATGCGCCACGAACAAGACGAATGATTGGCAGCACTGCGGATGCATTGGGGGGGGGGTGGTACTGGAGCACTGGGGCACTGGGGCACTAGGGCGTTTGACAGGTTGATGCTTGAGGCATCTCAGATGACCGGCAAGATGCATGACGAAATGTATAACGACAACTTTGCTAAGCTTGCTCAGCATCTCCAGCAACACAAACAAGGTACAGGACAGTCCAGTGTTGTAATCGACTCCCCTATCGTAGGTAACGTGACACTGCAAGCAGTCCACAGTGCGCTCAGGCACAGGGCAGCACAACGTAGCACAGCGCCACAGCAAGGATATTGCCGTATTACACCGTGCGATCATTGCGGTCTACATACAGTATGGAATTTGGTGCATCGCAACGTCATTTCTCCAATCATATCGGATCAACAGCTCGACTCTCCGTAAAAGCTCTCCAGCGAGTAACCTGTTTGGATTGCTATTAGTCTTGTTTGCTTTATTTTAATCTTTTCTTTTTTTTAGTTTGCATTTTATTCTCCATTTCAGCCAGCGCCCCCCCCCCCCCCCCCCTTCGTGTCATCATTATTGTTGCGTCGCCGTCGCTTGCAACCAAGGCGTCGCAGCGACTGATCTACCATGACATCATTATGAAGGAGTCAACCTACCAATGTTCGTCATATATATCGGGCTACGAAATGCTTCTCACATGTTATTTATATTGCCTGTGAGCTGAGTAGCATACAACGTAGTTTATTCTTTCTTCACATTTAATATTTATCTCATTATTTTATTTACTCATCAAGTATATTGCAATATACTTACTACACGTTGCATACCATCCATCCATCAATCAACACAAAATCAAGTATTGGTCAAACCAAAACCCATCACCCACAATCAATTCCACAATGTCCTTTCTCATTGAAAGTATCGCCCGTCAAGCTCCCCGCATTCCTCGAACTTTCGCCGTACATGCTCCTCGGGCGTTCTCGACCAGCGTCTTGCGACATCGAACCGCTACTGAAGCTGTCAAGGATGGCTTAAAGTCCGTTGATCGAGCTGTGAGCGACAAGCTTGTCGATGGCATCACCGTCGGAGGTGGGTACTATGTTCCGTTACAACATAAAAAACCTTGCCAGAATATATTTCGGTGGAGGGGTTTTTTTTTTCTTGTTTTTAAATCCTTCTCCTTACAGCCAATGCTAACGTTACTCAGAGGCGGTCGTCGAAGATGTTACGCACGGCAAGACGGCCGAAAAGGCAGCGCACCTAAGAGGCGAGGCCAAGTCCAGAGCAAGCGAATTTGAAGGCCAGGCTCGGGGTGCCGCAGAACATGCCAAAGGCCAGGCCAAAGGTGCTGCAGAGCATGCTAAAGGCAAAGTGAAAGGAGTTGCTGAGGAGATCAAATCGAAAATGTGATTCTGATCTCCAGATGGAATAATTCATCATGTATACATATACCGTCACACCAGATTTGGTGTTTTTTTTCTCCGTATCCCTGGTCTCACGGGATGTCCATTGCAAAAGGATTGTAACATGGCGGCGCTAGCATTGTTAGAAAAAACCAGAGCAAAGGCTCTGTATGCGAATACACACATATATAAAAACCCGTATACATTTAATTTTCGCTGAGTCAGGCAGTAAAACGGTTTCCACTCAGTTGGAAAACGGTCCTCTTCTCTGTTCAACGTTCACCTTGGTATATAGCCGTTGGATATCATCAAAATAGGAAACTTACATAGTGCCTCTCTACTATTTAGCCATAAATCTCGGGAAGATCGGCCTTGTTAGCCCCTGTCGATATAGCTCGAAGTTGTATGTAACCGTAGGATGCAACATCAGCCTTGGCCCATGGACTTGAGCTGCCTCTCTTCATCTCCTTTCTTACAAGCAAAGCAGGGAACTCGGGATAAATGGTGCCGGAGCATTCCAATTACAACACCACAGTGATGTTCACTTCGGCAACTCGGCACAGCCTCTAGGTCCAATATTCCAACGCATAAGCCTGGGCTTTGAGGGGGTTGTTTGGGATGCTCTCCACGCCTCCCCTCTTGAGTTTCTCAACTGCCGGTGCGTGTATTGGTCGGTTTTCGTTCAGCGTCCGCCGTTATTGCCGATAAGTGGCCGCGGCCTCAACAATCTCCAGTAAGAATTGGAAACTAGTGACGATCATGACCACATCATGATGCGTCATCGTCGAAAGAACCTGAGTATCCAAGCTACGTAATACTATGTTTTTTTACGTGAGGTTAGGAAAGCTAATGAGCGATACTCCCTCTGACTACCTGGAGGGGGAGTTCAAATGGTTGATAATCTATATATATCAGTCTCTTCTTCTTTCACCAATATCAGAGAGCTTCCAGACACGAAGTTACAGCATTCTATATCAAACAGATCGCCACTCTAATTACCCTATATTATTTCACGCTAACACAAAAAAAAATGTTTGGTTTCGGTATGTAACTGTGCCGTATTACTGTGCCGTAGCTTAAAAGAGGAGAAAAGGACAACACTAACCTCATGTAGGTGAGGCCCGAGATCAGCGTGACAATGTTTACGGTGAGGAACAACACCAAGGCCACCTAACTCATGAAGTCGTTGCGGGAGGTGCTGCCTTTGAGGCCATGAAGAAGTGGGAAGATAGCCAACGGGCCGAGGGTACGTGTTCCAACCCCCTCTGGGGGCCTGACGTCGTTTTATTGTTTTACGTACCCCTTGCTCATGATCTGCGTTAGGGGAGACTGTCAGCCATGGGAAAGCAAAGGAATTGCTGGCTGCCTTCGCTGGTGCCGAGGTCGACAAGCTCTTTGAGACAAAGGGCCTCGATTATCTCGATCAGGAGAAGGCGAAGCACAAGGCGAAGCAGCAGGCTGAGCACCTGTATGACGAGCAATACTCGGGCTACGATAATTACGATCCGTAAGTTACTCACTCCAGTACCGGTTTGTTGTAAGGAAGCATTCTGATACTAATAATCAACTTTAGGAACCAAACCAGCCGCCACAGAACCATGGATTACGAATGAATTTAGTCACCAGGATGATGGGGTAGTTTTCCATTTCTCTTGGAAGTGAAAAGAATAAGATTGTATGTTCTGACTGAATGGTATTTACGCCTCAGTCTATATCTACCTATATATTATATATGTACTGTGTGTGATTTGCAATTTATATGATTAAAAAACACGTAAAACAATAATTGCAATCAAATAAATCTGGATATCAAAGTGCGTCGTTCCGTGACGGGTAACGCTTATATGTCGCTAGATAATAACAACAGCAACATCGACAACAAATACCACTACAACATGCCAACTATACATGGACTTTGGCCATCCTATTACGCCCAGCATAATCCCTTAAGCCATGTTGGTCTTGATTGGTGCAGAGCTCCTGATCTCGCCGAGCGGGAGCCTGACCCAAGTCGTCGCCTCGGTCATGATGCCTGAGGAGCCAGCATAGAAGGCGGCACACGCACAGAGAACACTGAAAGCACCACCAGCCTTGTTGACGCCAATAGCGGCGTGGGGGTGGATGGTGGAGAGGAACTGGGCCAACGCGAGGAAGAAGAAGGCCAGAATGAGGAGACCAAAGACGGCCAGGATGGTAATATTGGTTCGCAGCGCAGCAACGAAGAAGACAATACTCAGCCAGCACCACAGGATAAGGTAGATGCCCACAGCGAAGCTGAATGCGTGTTCGTCGCCCTTGTAGGCGTCATGGATTCCGAGCTCGGGGACGTAGAACATGGCAAAGGAGAGCCAGAAGGCACCGTAGGCACAGTGGACGGTGGTACCAAACGTGTTTCCGACACGGAACTCCATCAGACCGGCGAAGAGCTGGGCAATGCCACCGAGGAAAACGGCCATACCGAAGATGGCTTGATCAGGGCCAACCCCACCGAGAGGGTTGCTGCCGGGAAGACTGTTTACATCGTTAAAGTTAGCGTCGACTCGAAGAGGTTTTGAAAATAGGATAGACAGGAAAGGAGGAGTAGGAGGTAGTAGAAATTGAAGAAGAGTACATACCCAGCACCACACTGGTACAATCCCAGGACAAACGTAGTCATGGCAAAACTGAGGAGACCCAAAGGACCAGGGTTTGCAACCTGATAGAAGGGCGGGTTCATGACCTGAGAAACCATGGACTGGTGAGGTCGGGACATGGTCTCAGGTCTCTCATGATAATGCTCATGATGGCAGCGGCAAGCTCGAGCCTCATCATTCTTCTCACTGAAGCTCACACCGTTGGAAATAGTGTCGGAAGTCATTGTGACAGGGAGATTGAGAAAAAGAAGTGGTGAATGTGGGTGAATAGGATGATGGAGGGTTTGAGTGAAAGATACTGGGGGAAGACAACCACACAGAACTTCTCTGTTTTTCGTTTTACGGACAGAGAAAACTCTTAATCTTTATATCTGCTTAAGCTTATCCCCGTTTTCCCTTTATCCCTTCGCCCCTTTCCCTCCCCCATCCCCCATCCCCCAGATTCGTGAAACCCCGCTCAGGCGGATCATTTCCCCAACTCTGAATGCGATCGTATCATGGGGAAGGGGCTTGTTGGCTAAAGTCCTTTGAGTCGAGAGGTCGGGTGGAACGGGGATAGAGGCTACAGCGGCAGAATAGTTAACTATCACCGCGCCTAAAGACATCAGCATCAATGGCAAACATGCGACAGCGCACACACTAACTCCACAAGACTCCAAACAACGCAACTAGTCCGGCACTTGGAAGGGAATAGTCAACTTCGAAGCTGCCGTTAGTCCATCTTCCAAGACGGAGGCTACCACAAGCGACCCAGATTCAGATTGCCCAATACGGTGAAGCCGACAGGTGGTGACGCCACTGGTGCTGGCGCCTCGACACTACATGACAATGCCTAAATATGTCCACGAATTAGGATGGAGCCGCACTAGAAACTTGTGTCGTGCTTTAGGCATGGGGGGAGTCAATCGTTGCCAGTTGAGAACAAGTCTCGTCACGTCCGAAATGGGGAGGGTCACGACGAGGTCCCCCCCCGTTAATGAATCAGTAAACCGAGGGTGATACTGCTTGTTATCAATTCCTTTCCTTTATGAAAAAAAAATGACAAAATGGGATCAACGCCTTGGGTGCTTGGTAGTGACTTTGAAATGGCGATGATGTTTGCTGTCATTATGGAGGGGCGGAAATCTGCCGAACGGGTGGTTCAGGCGTTCATGCGATCAGGCGATTTGATCGTGCCCAGAGATTGAGGCTCTGCTGCTTTTAAGCCAAGACATGGGCTGTTTCTCCAACGAAAAAATCGTCCACACACGGCGCCTCCTTCTCCAAATATTCGATGTGGAGGCCCATCGACAAAAAAAAAAGTTGAGTGGAATAGCCGCGGTTGATCGAGTCAGCAACATTCCATTCGAAATGAGTATCTCAGTATAACCTCGGATATTCACGACCTGAGGGGAGAGGACTTTTGCATGCCTCTGTTGAGGACCCTTTGCCGAACTCCATTTTCTCTGTAGCTCAACAAGACTGACAATGCAAGTTCAACACTCATAAAACTGCAAGGGACTGGGACGGGCCGGCAAACAACGTGGAAATTTTGCTTCTGGGTTGGTTGGCTGAAGGCTTGTTGGTCATCACACCCTCTCCTTTCCTCCTCCCCTTCATGGTCTTCCACGTAGTAGCTAGGGGGATTTACCCCAAAAGAACCTCTGGTGAGGGGAAGCAAACTCAGACCTCCAATGACCCAAGATCCCGTGGTTGTGTGCCAAATGTGACCCATTCAGGTTTGGCGACGCCGCCTTGCCACGCGGTGGCGGCGATGGTCGTCATCTCCCACTGCTGCTACCGAACTGTATCCTCGGGTTTCGCGCAGATGGAAGTTCGGTTATGGCTTGAAATGACATATCAGAAACTGCCGAAGGAGGGGCCGTCTGTTGATATCAGTGTCATAATCATGAAGCGAAGAGGAGACAGAGGGGCCAGACCAACAGAAAGACTACATAATCTTTGGGTTTGGGTCCAAACACCACATCAAGCGCTATCACCGAGCGTCTCTCTTAATTGGTGTGACCCGGTTCTTGGTGCCGAAACATCCGGGATGGGCAGGATAATGAGGCCAGAAGAGGGGAAACTCTCGACAGAAAAAAGGAACCAGAGTCAAGTTGCAACATCGTTCATCGGGGGGTTTTCCTCTCCCGGAGCCCACCGCCGGGGGGATCCCAGCATCGGAGCTGGGCATGCCTGCACCGGCAGTTCGATTCTGCCTAAGTGACTAACCATCTTTTTTCGTCCAGACACCTGCTCTTCTGGAATCCAAGAGTCGGGCAAGCCAGGATTGTGGAACGACCAGGATGTTTATTGGGTTTCGTCATCGAGATTTGAGATGCCGCATGTTGGTTGGTTGCGGCTCTTTTGCGGCTCTGGTGGCGCGCGAACTAGTGGCGATATGAGCATAGTCCTCCGTTTCGCACGTGGCACCTCGACTCTGTCCTCAGTTTGAAACGGATGAAGCCACAAACGGTATCCCAAGCCAGACTAGTAGCAATAGGTTGGTGGCTGTTATGGCTGGGCGTCAATTCCCCAGATTGTGGCTGGTGGCATGCTCCCCTGTCCAATCGGCGATTGATATCAACGGGTCAAAGCTTCACCGTCACCGGCCCCGAAACAAAAGTGGGTCGAAGGCTTCAACTTCAACTCCGTCTCCTACCGAAAGCTCGCGTGATGCGGGCCGCAATCTTGCCTCTAACATGCTCACTTACTCAAGCCTCTACGATAGCTTGCCCTGCCATTGAATATGTCCGCCTCGCCCTTGGCTTCTCGCCACTCGAAATACTCACTATGCCGCTGATCAAGTCTTCTGCCATCGCCCTCTGCTCCTACAATTCCCTTTCCAGCTTCCCGTACGCCTCCTCTGTATCGATAACGTCATCTCTCGGCCACCGACAACCCCAAGTTTCATATTCACCTTCTAACCCCACGCCCACAACCTTGACTTCGTTCTCAATATTGAGCTCCCAGGCTCATTTCCATCAGAACTGCCGCCGCAATTATGCCGCCGTGAACCATCACTCCCGTGCTGGCCATAATGACCCATCGGAATGGCCCAAGAAGCCCAATCCCACCCCTTACGACATCTTGTCGATGAGGCGAGACGAGCCATATACCAAGCATCGCTTTTATAATCTCGTGAAATTATATCACCCAGATAGACATAGCCATTCGGCCGCTATCCATCATCTTCCAAAGGCTACTCGACTTGAACGATATCGCCTCATTGTCGCCGCCAATGATCTTCTCAGTGATCCCGAAAAACGCCGTCTTTACGATACGCATGGCATCGGATGGACCGGTGACCGTGCCCCAACGCCCAATGAGAGCGCGCGATATGCCGAGCACGTATGGCGTGACCAACCTGGAAATGCCTCACGAAATGCGACATGGGAGGATTGGGAACGCTGGTATGATGCCCGCGATGGAAAGCCGGCAGAGTCTTTGTACATGTCTAACGGCGTCTTTGCAACACTCGTTGTCATGATGTGCATGATTGGCGCATTTGCCCAAATGAGTCGTGCGGAACAGTCGGGTATCGAGTACATGGAATCTACAAGCAGGTCAAACATGGCCATTGGTCAACAAATGGAACGAAACACCTTAGTGGCCGCTGGACGGAGCAAGGACGAAAGAGTTGACAACTTCCTTCGGGAAAGAGAGAATGTCCTGTACGCATTTACACCATCAACATACGACCTGTCTCAAGAAGATCTGAGGCCAGAAGGTGAACAAGGGCAACAGCCCCCTCGTCCATTTCGATAAACCCCAGCCAGGATCAAGTAGCGGCTGGCAATTAGCGATGCAACTTGGAGTTGGGTTGCAACAGTATGCTGTGTCATATTCGTCAAAACTCTACTTAATACCATCATTCATGAAAAAGAATTCCAGTAGTGATTTATGCCTATGTGAAGGCTCCGAGTCGTTGAACGTGCATCGTCGATCAGCTTCGTCAAAGCCCTTACACTTAGCCAATCCCAGGAATTTGGCCTGATTTAAGCTCAGACTTGTCTCTGTCGCCCTTACCGTATACTCCTACGCCTCATTTTTGTGCTCCAGCATGTTTGTAGCTAGGACCAAAAGTGTATGCCATCTCAACGTCTAGTCGCTATCCCTCATCCCAACATTGGAGCTCGCGAACAGGACACATTACCAAGTTCATATGCAAGATTGCCAACTTCACCTTTAGCTCTATCATCTAGTCAAGCCCTTACTTGGCAAAGCTTCATTCGCTGTTCCTGTTCCGTCGAGTACTGGACGGTGAATCATGCGAGTTTAGACATGGGTCCCAAGCACAAGATGCTTCGTTACCCCAACTTGTAAGAGCCTCGATGAAGGCTGAGCACTGAGGAAAAAAAAAAAAAAAAAAAAAGAAACTTGAGCAAATCCATTTTTTTGACAATATGTGACGCTAGGTATTTCAAGAGGTACCACTTGATGGCGCTATTGTCGGACTGGCCTCCATAATATTGCGATAGAATAGCAACAAACTTCGTGCCTATCTCCAGTCGATTGGATAAACATTACTCGTACCCGTTATGCAGAGTCAGTAGATGGCGAACTTAGTTTTACCCTCAATCTTTCAGAAGGCGGACATTCTTCCAGTCTTATGGGAGATCCCGAGTCCAGTGAGGATATCGGCGAGACGGTGGATATGGCGACCCCAGAAGAAATATGCTCCTGTCGTGACCCCGGCTGTGCAAGAGCCTGAGGTTTGCCAACGTCGCAGATTCGAGGCTTCTGAGCAGCGCGAGTGAAGCTCCGCACCTCCGCTACGGCAGGCTTCGGTGTTGGAGACCTCACGCCCGTCAAAGATTCCCTTGGATTCCAGTGTGCTTGCTGTGCAAACCAAGCGTTGGGATCTGGTGTAGCCATATGGATCTCTTGAGGCATCAATTCGTCCAATACCACTCCGTCTTCTGACCCAATATGATACATGGGTGATATTTTGCCTTTTTTTAATGTCCTTCTCTTCTCTCCTCGAATCCAGACGCAAGCCAACACAACAACTGTTCCGATCAATACTGAGCCTATTATTATAACGGCGATGATTCCATTACTGAGCCCCCTGTTGGCGGTATTGGTTGGCACAGTTGTGACAGGATTCGTCGGCTCCACGTCGGAATTAGCAGAACTCGAAGACCCTTTTTCGGACAGAGTCACATTAAGTGTAGAACCGGAGGGCCCCGGGACTTGGTAGGTGGTTTCTATCACTGGTGTTGGAGTTAGGGTTGGTGTAGACTGGGGTTCTGATGCAGGCAACCATATTGTTGAGTGGCCATCAAAATCCTCAGTCCATACCCTCACCGAGACCTGGTCGGGCATGGTCGCATAAGGCCTTCCCGTGGCGTAGATGGTCTTCAAAACAGTCTCATTCGCCTCCGTGGGCGGATCTGCACTGCCATTGTGTGAATCATGATGCTTTCGGTCCTTTCTAGTCGTAGTTCGCATCAATAATAATTCAGCTCTTCGTCTGTCCGATTGCAAAATGACGGTTTGTAATCACGGCGATCATCAGATACTTCATAAGAATCTCCCATTCAGGGCAATGGTCTACTAAAATGGAGAAGACATTACATGTTTGCTACGGTGTACAGATATGTTCAGAAGTAACATGCGGTGCTACCAGTGGTACATTGAACGGATGACAAGAACTGTGGGCGACTGCTCAAGCTAGGTAATCATCGTGCCAAGTGGGAGCCATGCTACACCAACGCAGCTATGCGGCCGATTCGGTGACATAGAGGGGCTGTGCCTACATGAAGGCCTCGCGGAACCAGGAGACCGGCTATTAACCTCTTCGAAGCAGGTCAACCTTGGACCTCAGCACCTCTTTAGCCTTCGCAGGCACAATGCGCTCTGTTGGGCCCAGCTTCATCATCTTACCCACAAGATACATGAGCTTCCCGTTGGGAAATTCCGTATAGTTGATAAACTCTTGCAGTACCTTCTCTTCATTAGTCATGGCCTCATCCGCAAGGCCTTCATATTCTTCCTGAGATATCTCTTTAAACCACAGATCATTATCCTCAATTGCTTGAGTCACTCCATTTTCAACTTCATTGAAATATATGGCAAAAAGTAGCTCCTTGGCGACTTTGCCGGTAATTTGCTTTCGAATAAGGTGATAAAGAAGTTGTGAGAGGTCCGAATCTGAAATTTGATGGCAGTCTCCCTCTGGGGTGAAAGACAGCTCCCGGTTTGCCAAGGGTCCCGCTTTGTAGGTAGTAAGACGGCCGAGCTCATGGATAATCCAGTTTCCAGCTAGACAAGCCTGTTCCTCCAATTCCGGCAGCCCCAGGCCATCGTTTGCGAGCTTCTCTTTCAGAGACTTAAGGACCTTGTAGAAGTACTGAACCCTGGCTCCATTCTCAAGATTAATGAGAGAAAAAGAATCCTTCGAAGTGAGGCCAAACTCAGAAATAAGAGTATCAACCTCCGAGTCAGAGGACACGGCGAGAGAGTCACGGAGATGATTCACAAGATCGTCCCCAATAACAAGAGGAGCAATATCAGGGTCAGGCATATATCGATAATCCACCTCTCCCTCCTTTCCACGCAATCGACGAGTTTCGGTAGCGCCGATGCTCCAGCCTCGAGTTTCGCTGGCAATGGAGCCCCCAGCTTCCAGTTCCCGAATCTGGCGGTCTCTTTCAGCAATGATGGCATCTTCGACAGCCTTGACGGTGCTGAGGTTCTTGATCTCGGTTCTTGTACCCAGACTAGGGTTACTACCATCAGTCCTCCTGACAGAGACATTGACGTCGGCTCGTAGACCTCCAGTCTCCATGCCAGAAACACAGGCATCAACAGTATTCAGCAGAAGTTGGATTTTACGGACTAGGACAGCCGCAGTACGAGGGTGATGGATCTCAGGCCTTGTGATGATCTCAATCAGTGGTACACCAACTCGATTGAAATCCAACCAGTGGGTGTTGTTTGTCTGTGCTATCGTCTTGGCTGTATCCTGCTCAAGCTGAACTTGCTGGATTCCGACAACAACCTCCTCACCATCCTGAGGAGATATTCCATCCCTTCTGAACAAGGTGATGTGGCCATTTTTGGCAAATGGCTCATAATACTGGGTAATTTGATAGCCAGATGGCTGGTCCCACCAGAAGTAGTGCTTTCTGTCAAAGCGGCTGGTTTTCTGAATGTCGCAATTCAGAGCCAAGGCAGCTCGAAGAGCCGGAATTAAGGTCTCCTTCTGAAATAGAGGCTGACTGCCGGGCATCGCAACGTCGAAAAGCGCAACATGGCTGTTGGGATCATCGTTGAATGACGTTACAGCAGGTGAGAATAATTTATGTGCCGTGTTCAACTGAGCATGAATTTCAATGCCCACGGTCAATTCCCAGCCGTCGACTGTCTGCGAGTCGCCCTTGGACTTTTTCTTTCCCTGTTTCTTTGCCTGTTTCGCATCTTCCTTTAATTGCTTGCGTAAAGGAACCGGCTGAGCTGGCAATGGTGAAAGAGGGCTTTCAGTGGCAACGTGGACTGATCGTCTAGAGCAGAGCGTTGACCCCGCTAGTACTGATTGTCTAGAGTGCCGGTGGACGCCGATACATCCTCGACGCGATACTTGTCCGTTCAGTAGGTATCTACTGAGTGCAGAAGTTGGTATGCGGGACATATTGTGTAGATCGATCAGGGTCTACAGGGGAAAGGTCGTCATGTGCGCAACAGCATGTAATACGTTGAATGTCGCCGTATTTACTTCTCGCACCACGCAAACGATCGTTGGTGAGGCCGAGACCGGAGGAATTTGGTCGCAGGGGAACCAATTGTTCCAAAATACCAGCGAAAGGAATAGGAAGGTAAATTTCGCTGGTCGTTCACGAACGACTGCTGTGTGGATTTGAAGTAGCGATTCTAGTTCGGCGAGGTGAAGCTCGAGAATTTGTCGCAACCTTGTAAGTGACCTGTTAGCTGTAGTGGAGCTATTCGGGAAGTAGCTTTCACGAGGAAAGGAATTCGGGCCGCTAGAAAACCCGATGGGCTACTCGGCGGCTTGGGCTTGAATGGAATACGGTATGTGCAAGTCGTAATTGGTACTGTGCTTCCACGGCCTCCGCCGCATCACAACCTTCTAGAGTACATGAGAACTCGCCCTCCGCGCCAGCTCTTCTCGGTTCAATTGACACTGTATACTTCTGTCTTCTCATCTCAACCACACCACACCACTTCATATGCAGTCATTCAAACAAGTGCCATTCGTCCACTCCCTGCTCGCCAACTCAGATGCCAGGCTGAGCGAGTAAGTTAGCCATTCCTGGCACCCTGCCAGCAGCATGGCCGAAACCTGACACATGCTCTCGCATGTCATGCCGATGACGAGTCTCCCGCAGCTATTCTCAACTTCTTCTGGTGACATCCTGCACTGCTCACATCCTCAGCGTCCGTACTCTCGCGATCTCATATGCTATTTATCCTTGCGCATCTTGTTCTTCCTGTATGCGTTGCCATATCGCAGTATACTCACCCATTCAGTGTTTTTTGTGGTAATCCATCCTTCATCTCTAGTATCTAATCCGCAAATCGTAAATCATGCCCTGTCACAAATATGCTCAATAAGTAGTCATCCATTTGGAGCCCACGTCAAATTTGCCTATATCTGATAATTCTTTCATAGTACTATCCTCTACATGATCAAAGATTACGCACAAAACTAGAATCATTTACCGTGCCTTGGACAACTTTTATGACCATTTGGAGCAACATGGATGATCTGCCCAATCCGCACCAAGCCGCGGATGCCACGAAAAAGAGGTCCAATCTACCAGACCATAGGCCACACTCTTCAGCTGCTCCTTTGACGATGGTCCCCGATGTCCTCGATGCGCAAGTTCTCTCGGAAACTGTTTTATATCATGAGGAACAGAACGGGTCACATGGAAACGTCACTCATCAGCCGTCATCCCCAACATGTGTCACCTCAACAGCAGTATCCGATACACCTACATCAAACCCAGATGACGTATCAGAGGCAAACGCCGACCATTCATCGGTTCAAGAGGACACTAACCATACGCATCCCGTAAGAGACAGACGAGAGCCTCGGCACAAGAGATTTTCGAGGCCCAGTCAGCGACCATATTCTGCCAACCTTTCTGAGCTAGAATATTCCACCGCTGTAGGAGACTATATTCCCTCCTCTCCTCGGGATGCAATCCCATACAAAGTCAGACGTCGGCGTCCGCAGAGATCACCATCTATATCCTCGTCTACCCCAAGTGCTATCCTCAACGACAGTCTGCCCGAAGGCCGAATTGGATCTGACTTAAGCTGGAGTCCAGAGGATACTGAGCCTCCCATCGCAAGCCAGCCTCTGCCTTTGCCTCCTCAACATCCTCCAAATTTTGACCCCCGTTTAGGTGGGCTTCAAGTTTTTTCTCAGCCATATCCAGTTCATCAGCAAAGACATCCAGAGACACCTCGCGGGCCTGCTCCCTTTCCTTTTTTCCAGTACCCTCAACCTTCTGTTACAATGGCTGCAGCACCCCCAATCTACCCGCCAGAGTTGAACCGATCTTTGGCTGGATATGACTTATTGGCAGCAAAGATCGCTGGGGAAATTGGAGGATCAAGTGTGAGACCTATTTACCGGCGTTTTGATAAATTACATCACCGTATGATACTATCATTACAGGATCAGCTTATTGAACTGGAGGAGACAATAGCCGGCATGGATCAAGCCGAAGCGGAAAATTGGAAAGGGATTCCCGTTGCTGAACGCCCTTCAAGGGCAAGCGACCATCCGTTTCATGTCGGTAAGGGCCATACATTTGGATTAGTCACTCAAAAACTTCAAATATACTGTAAGTTCGTACGGCATCTGATTGGAGGCATATAGTTGACAGATTCAGATACTCTTCTCGCCCTCCACAAAGACATACAGGGGTTCGCTCGGCCAACGGTAGATGATTTCCGAGCCTACAGGCAGTTTCTCGCTACGGAACGACCCATCACCGACGAAGAAACTATGTTTCTTGACTCTCTCGATTTGGTGGTGCTGGAAAATGAGCGAACATTAGACCCTGAGGATATTAATCGATCACCCCCAGCGCCTCGTTCAGCGAAGGAAACAGATAAGCATGTTGGCCCTCCTGATAAAATAGGCATCTTCAGCCGAGGCCCGTTTCAAGATTGTGCTATTGGCATGATTCTGGCTATTTTCTTCCCTCTCGTCTCCTTTCCTGTTTTTCGCGACTTTAAGGAGCGCATGGCTATCGTGATTCTTGCTGGAGCTATTGTGTATATCTATTTGCTACGATCGGGTATTAATTTAGTAGCAAATGCTCAAGATTATCGGGAAGGTATTGTATTTGCAGCTGGCTATGTCGGGACAATGGCCATACTGTCATCGCTGCTTTGCTGACCTAGCTATAATGGGGACAATGCAGTTTACTTCCAACCTCTCATCGCCCGCGCATAGGTATCAGGGTTAGTTCTTACCAAGGGATGGGATGACATGATTAATAAGTCTGAGTTTGTCGTTCGAGCTTTTACTTTATTTTCCCTTGTGTAACTTTTCCTCTCTCCCTCGTCTATGTACTTATAAGTCTCTTCTGATACCCTGAAATGAAAATGGCGGGTTGACCATGGTTTGTAGAGGTGAACGAACCTTACCCTGTAGAGATTTGAAGTGAACGGAACAAGAACCCAACTTTGTTCCATTGTCATGCGAGAAAAGAACAAAAATTTTGGTAACAAGATGATAAGCGGATTGAATATTAATTGGTATTTGGTCACTCAATTACGATGCCCGCAGCGATACAGGGATGAAATTAGGCGGCCCCCGAAAAATACCAACTTTGCCCGCCTCTTGAGGATACAGTGAGAAGCACAAGAGGAGCTGGAATTGTCAGGTACATATATCTAAAATAGAGGTAGATAGCCATCCAATTGGGCGAATGGTTTAGTGGTATAATACTCCCTTAGCATGATTCGTCCGAACAACTTGGGAGTGGTCCAGGGTTCGATTCCCTGTTCGTCCATCGTTGGTGGTTTGAATCCACCAGATATCCATCTTTTTTGTCTCTGTAGACTTCTTTTTTGCTCGAGGTCCGTATGTCGGCCGTTAAATCCCAATCCTTGGTTTTAACCCAAGACGCGATTCCACGCCTCTTTTTGGAGCAAGGACTTTTGCTAAGACCGTATTGAGCTTCACCTGAAGTCTGTATAACCGTGGTTATTTAATGCAATACCAGACAAGCCAACCCACTATTCCAGGTTGGATTATGCTCTGAAAACAAATTATTCGGGTTTGCGACCTCGGTCATGATTGTCTGTTTGTGGCTATAAAAGAATTACTAGAAATGATGCATAATTACATGCTGGATACCAAAAGATGGCCTTGGACCAGCACAGTGGTCACACATATGTGACCGCTTCATCACAACTTCAGGTACCTGACTAACCTCTCTGCGTAGGATGCCGTGTCAAGCATCCTATCGTACAAGTTATCACACGGTAATATAAAAATTTTAAGCCTGGACTTGGAGAAGAGAATCCAAGATGTGCTGTGAGACAGCTTGCATGGGAAGATGCATACTCGCTTATGCCACCCTGGGTTTGGACAATTGCAGTTTGACTCTCTGCTGGGCCAACGGGGTCAAACTGTCGGTTACTCCCGCTGAACAACGGACAAATGCTTCTGCTTCATCGCACGAGATCAAAACTTGTCCGGAACACGTGTCCAAGGGTAGCTCAGAGGAAAGGGGTAGTCGTAACTAGGTGAAAGTAGGGATGTTTCCACGGCATGGGAAGACAAACTGTCTCTGGATGAAATTGAAATCCCTGTTTTGGGACCTTGAATAAAGTCGGTTGCCTCCATAATTTCTCGTTGCAAAAGGTTATGTAGAGAAGAGGCAAACGGAATGCAAGGAGATCAACTATGAGATTGAAGGGGGACTCAGTGGCCATCGCCAATCAACTTGTTGTAGAAGGTTGGATGTTGTACTCCCATGTTGCGAGATACGACCACCGGCACGACGTGTGACGATAACCCATGCCGCATCAAAACAAAAAACTACTTGGGGTTGCTCAAAAACTCAGACCTGTTTGTTTTATGTAGATGAGGTCAAGCTCTGGAGCCACAGGGGATTAGCAAAATAGTTGAACCCAGGATGGGAAATCGAGTCAGGAAACAAGAAAAGGCCGATGCTCTCCCAACAGGCCGGCCTTGAGAACTTGGATTCTGGACACCGAAAAACTTTCACCTCTTCATCAATTAGCCTCGTCTATGATATTATGTATGTCTGACTGAAAGGTGCGTATACCTGGAGTTGGTCTTGTTGCTGTCGAGTGTGCTCATCGTCCGGCCACCTGACCCCTTTTCGTTTCAGCCAAGTTTGCCTACCTCAAGATAGGAGGAAGCTTGTCATTCTTTCTTCCTTAGGCTGGAACTTCATCAGCCTCTTCTTGTATCATAACATCAGTATCTTGACTGATTCACGCACCTCCTGCAAACAGTGGTGTCGCCTCGAGACAATCAAGTTCGGCCAGCTGGAGGCAGATGTCAAGTGTTTGTTTGCCAGCTGATAAGGGCTAACATACATCAGCAGTTCTATCGCTTTTGTTTACACAACAATCACTCTCGCTTCTTCGAACTCGCTCTCCTACTCTCCCTCCCTTCTCTCTTTCACTTTCAGTCTTCTCCGCAGCATCAAGCAGTTCAACAAGCACAGTTTCACTCCGCTGCTTGTTACAATCAGCCACGTCACAATTTATCTCAACTATCAAGCTTCAGACCAAAAGTATACACTCGAGGTATGCGAATTTTACTCACCGTCAATTTGAGCTGTGCTCTTCTGTGCTCCGATGTGATGTGATGTTTTATGCTGTGGCAAACTGGCGTTTCTCTTTCACCGAAAGAGCATTTCCGGGACAGGAGCACTGCCTACCCTCACTTTCCCTTCCCTTCACTTCCTGGTCTTGGTCCTGGTCCTGTCCGGATTTCTCATCCCCCTTCAACGATTTCTCTCTCACAACAGTCTACTCACCCACCACTGCTCTGTAGCCATCAGACATATTTGCTACTCTATTCTGCTTGAAACATATTTTCCTGCTTGGCAACTCCATCTCAGCTCAAGTATCGTGCTAATCCAAAAACACAGACTTGCCATTCAATCGATGCGATGGCTGTTATCAAGATGAACACCCTTACACGCGCTCTCGCCTGTGCACTCGCTTTTGCCAGCAACGCTGTTTCTGCTGCTGAGGATGCTTCCAATTGTACAAACCTCCCACCAGCAAGTCCCATTTATCAAGTAAATGCTGACCTCTCCTCCAGCGGACTGCTCCTCTACCCTCCCGATCGTTACCCAGGCCGCGGGCTCTACCACCTCCGATGGTCAGACTCCTCAAAACGCGCAGCCAAATTCTACTAATATCTAAAACCCCATCTCAGGAACTGTTCTTGTCACTTGGAGCATCTGCACCACTGTCCACGAGACTCACTGCGAGGGTGTTACCTCCACTGGCGAGGGCCCGCCCCGTTCTCTCTCTGGTAGTGTTTCTGTCCCAGGACAGGGACCTCCCTCCTCGTACGGCGGTGATGGAGGTGAATTCTCTACCTCCTATGGACAGAATGAGGGTAGCCAGTTCGTCACCGTTGTCAACACTGCCGCTAGTGGCACCCAGCCAGGCTACAGCGACCCTGTTACCAGCGTCACCGGCCAAGGGAGCCTCCCCAACGTTCCCCCGGTCGAGACTCCTACTGCCATCACAGACGTTGCTTCCTCGGCCACAGATCACACGGAGGCCACCGGTTACCAGTCTGGTAGTGCTTCTTATTCGCATGTTGAGACTAACCCGGCTGGCACCGGGAGCGAGGCCTACACATCTGGCCCTTCTGGTGCCACTGGTACTCCTCCTCCTCCTACCACAACCGCCACCGGCGCGGCATCGATGTGCAAAGCTCTACCTGCCGCCTTCTTCGGGGTGGCCGGCATGGCTGTTGCCTTGATTATCTGAAGCACTCATATCCTTGCTCTGCCCTATTAACCGCAACCTCCCCCAACTCTTGCATTTCTTTTGCTCCCTTTACAGGGGGGGAGGCTAATATCTCGGAGATACAGCGCATGTTGAAGGGCAATCTTTCTTCGAGATTTGCAAAAAGGGGTGGTAAAACTTGGTGTTGATTTTCGCATTTGGGAAGCCTCTTGAGAAGGGAATAATAAACAACTTTTTGTACTTAGGTACATTTTGCAATTGAAAAGGATCTATCTACACACGTGTCTACGTTGTCTTGTTGGAATAACAAATAGGAGATTGCGAGTGACCAGGACTAAGTAAAAGAGAAAAAAAAAAGAGAGAAAGAAAGAAAGTCATAGTTGTAGATTGAAACGCCTGCAAACTCCCGATCGATATAGTTGACTCTTCAACCAATAAAGAACAACAACAATTTCCTACATACCTCCTTTACTTCTCATTTGGGTGGCAGATGGGACAGCCTCCTCTCACCTTATCCTTAAGCAATCGCGCCTTCATCACCTTCATACCTATCGAATATCTACTCCCCTGTTCGATGCCGTTTCCAAGATCTACATCTACTTTCTTTCCGCCATGCAGTAGTTCCAGCAGGTGACTGACATGAAACACATGCCCGCAGGCATATCCCACTAATGTCTCCATCTCGTATTCTGTGAATGGCTCGTGACATCTCGCGCAGTGCCCTGGCTCGGGAACCCGGTGGTCATGCTCTACTGTTGCCGTTACCTCTGGCTTGTCAGGGTCGGTGGGCACATCCTTGACTTCTACGTCAATGTGATGGACCGATTGTACGACCACTTCAAACTTGATTGCCTTGCGCTGACCTGAACGAAGTTCGTTCTGTGCGGCCGCAACCTCGCTGCGCAGCACGCGTGCAACACCAGAACTGATGCTGTACTGAATCTCATGCTCCTTCATCATATGTGTGAGACCTTCTCTCAAACCTTCAATCTCCAACCCCTCAGGGATCCGCCGCACTAGGGTGATGGGGTTGATGGAAGTGCCAACTTGCTCGAGAAGGCCACGGATGAAGCTAGGTTTGTCCATACTATAGTTCAAGAGATCTTCCCAGAGGTCAGGATCATCCTGTTCCTTGGCAAACTCGATGGCCTTGCTGACGTCCTTCAGGCGGTCGATGATGAGATACAGCGCACGCTTCATCTGCCCAGTCTTAGAGTATAGATAGACAAGCTCATCGTAGTACGAGAAACGCTCGCATTCTTGAACGGCCTAGAGGTGGTTAGCATTTTATTGTAGTTTTAGGAATCGTCTATTGTCGAGCGCACCTTTTCAAACGCATAAGAAACAGACGTCTTGAGAAACTGCATCAACAGCGCCCTGTCGTAGGTGGCAAAGAGATGGACAGCTAAATCAGCGAAGCCATCAACAAGGGACTGGCTATCCATCATGAGACGATCCACGTTTCCTCCCATGTGTTCTCTAATACCTTCACCTTTCCAGAGACCACGAAAGTAGAAGTAGGTGTACAGGTGAAGTTCCTGAGCCTGTAGTTGCTCCACGACAATCTCTGGTCGCAATAGACCATGCTGAGCCTCGTCGACAAGTAAGGTAATGGCTTCCGACGTGGCGTGCTCAAGATCCTGCTCTGTCATTTGACTTAGATCCTCTGGAGACACCCTAAGGCCGATAAAGCTGGGAATGTCATCCGCAACGGCGTCGGCCAGATGATTATCTCTAATCAAGCGGAAAGCTGAGTCTGCATCATGCAATTTAATGTAGCACTTCAAAGCCTCATGTTGACGTCCGTTGGCTTCGTGGAGCTGAGCCAAGCTCTCCATCACGATTCGCCAATCCCTTCCCTTTTCTCCATCATCAATACTATCCTCCCTCACATCGCGATAATTGAGCTGGTTTTCCAGAGCTGTCGTTACTGTTTTAATGTCGAATAATTCCGTAGGCCAGCGTGCTAGTAACTCCCTGAATCTTAGTTTGTCAGTTTGTAGATAATGCCCGAGCACGACCTCGTAAATGGTCGTGGGAATCCGAGGATGCATTGGTTCCGTAGGTATGCAACTTGTGATCTCATCAAACTTTTTCGCCCCAGCAAATGTCCAGACCCATTTCTCCCATCTATCAGGAGTAGTTATAACTTTGCCACAGACCATGCCTGCCGAAGCCCAGTCATTTTCCTCAATAAGCTCTTGAATCCAGAGCTCTCCAATGCGCCTCTTCTCTTGCTCAACTGACGAGTACACATTCCGTGTAGTGGAGTCTGCGACGGACTCATCATCATACACGTCTTCGCTACCGCCCTGCTGTTTGGAGGGAGTTTGAGAGACTGTCTCGTTTGCCTTTTCAATAGTAGTAACAATTTCCGGATGTTCGTCCAATAACTCCCAGGCTCGCTGATATTGCTGGCGCTCCATGAGCCATCCAAGATGGTCTCCCAAATCTCTCCTAGTTGCAAGAATACAGTCGTATGGACTGTGTATGAAAACTTTGGCACCAGGTTTGGCCAGGGCGGGATGCACTGTGAGCGACCCTCCTCTGCTTGTTCCTGGTCTAATGGTGCCAGCAGTGCTGCCAGCGATCAGGCTGCCGTCGTCGCCACTTTCCTTGCTTCGTATGCTTGCCCCAGAGCTGAAAAGGGACCTTGGGTTGATTGCTGCATTCCACATATCCGAACCAAGGCCGGCGAGAGCATCCAGAGCTCCCTTAGTGGAAGCAACTGCAGACGCAGCATTGCGTGCGGGTAAGACCCCTAGGTGATAGTCCCCTGATGTCAACCGTTCAAAACGACTCACGCTGAGGCCATCCTTGTCAGCCTCGGCCTGTGAGTTGAGGTCGATAAGTCGTAGCTCAGGAGGTTGGTTGTTTTGCCGGCGCTTGATCCCGCCCGAGGGCTCGCTTCTCGCTGAGCCCGTTGACGGCTGGGACGTATGCCCCTTAGTCGGCGAAACTCTGGGGTCGTCCTCATCCTCGTCATCCTCAGGTAAACAATATGCAAGTACAAGTAACAGGTTCTGGGTATATAAAGAAATGCCGGAAATGATGCAGTCCATGCGAAGACTACACGATGTTAGTTTGACTCAAAAGCCGTATCAGAAGAATTGAAACTCACATCTTGACAATCTCTGCCCGCCCAATGGTCTTCTCCCCAACGTGCCTACCGACACCGACGCCACCAGGATGAACGTGAATAATCCAAATAGTTCCGCCCCAGCCAACAACCAGTCTTTCAATGCCTGCTTTGCCCAAAATCACCTGCTCATTGAGCCTCTCAGCGGCCACAGAACGCGGTTTATCGAGCGCTCCTTGCTCAGATTCGTCAGATTCAACAGCACGTTCATCAATCCATTCAACACGCCCCTTCCAAACACTTGCCATTGTGTCCCATTCTTCCGTTTGCGGGCGGTCGATATGACCTACACGCTTCCACGCATCCTCGGCGTCTCCATTTTCAAGGTGGAGCTTCGATCGCATAATCTTGATACCATGTTCGTTTAGCCAGACAACATACTTTCCAGAGAGCGACCATTTAATCGTGCTGATAGTGCCCTCCCCCGAGTGAAGAATAGTATCCTTTCCGGTATTGCTTCCAATGCCCATGCTGCCTAGCCATCCTGAAGCGGCGGCAGCGGCTGTGCCTGTTGTTGTCGATGTGCTCCTACCAGGACCACCACCCACTGTGAGGATAAGTTGACCAGCCAAACCTCCAGACAAATAGGTCCTATCTGCCTTAAACTCGGGTGAAAGAGCTACTGTTTGGACTGGCCTGGCAAAATTTCGGAGTTGTACGTCTTTCATGTCGACAAGCGACTGCACACAGACATTACCATCCATTGACGAAGTCGCGATATAAATATCATTCGAAGGCGTTTTTGGGATTGGGGCTCTTTCGCGGGGCTTTCTCGATGCTGCTGGAGATGAATCCACCCGCGCTGAGGCATTGCTTGGTGCTATTTGAGGAGCAAGGTGCTGAGGTGAACCTGCTTTATCAGTCGGAAGAGGGGGTGGGAAGGGCGATATTGAAATGCTGGTGACTGAGGCTGAATGGGCGTGATATACTCGTAGGGATTGAAAGACTGGGAGCTGGACCACATGCTGGAGGGGAGTTAGCAATGATTCTAATCGAGATGGAACTCGACTAGTGACTCACGATATTACCGTTGTGAGTGCCAACAATCTATCGATGGATCAGTAAATACTCTGGTGTTCTTTTCGTACGGTCATATTACCATTTTATCGCCGGCAACGAGAAAGGCGCTGGTCGCGTCACCGTTACGATACACAGGAGCAAGATGCTGCGTGAGGCGGGCGTATTTGAGCCTTGGCTCGTCGTCTTCTTCGTCCTCGTCATCATCTTCCCCGTCATCATCTTCATCGTCATCTTCATCGTCATCTTCATCGTCCTCATTCTCATCGTCGTCGTCGTCTTCGTCCTCCTCGTCACCATCATCCTCTGCTCCCTCTTTTGTATCTCCTTTGGATTCTAGTTCATCTTTCGCATGGGGATTCTTGTTCTCGTCGACGTCACGAGGTTCATCTTTGTCGTGGCTCGAGGGCATCATCTGTCTGTTCTTGTCACTCTCGTCTCCCTCGTCACCAGCTGGGGCTTTTTCGTCCGCATTATCGTCCGCAGAGTTTTCGGTGGCATTGCCTTGGGATTGAATCTCTAGAGCAGCTTCACAGGGGATATCTCCTTCTGCTACTTCGCTCTTGTGCTGGGAGGAAGTTCCATCGGCTTCGTCACGCATGGGCTCTGATGCGAACTGCAGGGATTCGGATTGGTGTTCCAGCTGGTCGCCGGGTTTTGGCGACTGATCTGTCATTGCGCCAACAGAATTGAGGTCATGCTTGGGGTACTGTGAGCCGTGGTGTGCAGCGATGTCGAATGCAAGCTGGAGCTGGTGATAGGTGGGTGCAGGTGTCCGAGAGAGCTATGCAAGCTCCAAGTTGAGGCGCGGCAGAGGACTGTGCCTAATGAGGTACACTCTGGAGCTACGTCACGAGCTGCCTGAGCACAGCGCATTAAATTACTGCATACACGCCCCGCCTGTACCAACCCTTCAGCTTCAGGCCCCCCTCCCCACTACCACACTCACATCCCCACGTTGTATTTCGACCTCCAAATCGAATCGCGTTGACGCGCAGGTGCAGCCCAACCTTGGTAGCTCAATAGTTTAGCTCCTTGAAACCCGACGGATACGGCACTCAAATCTCCCAAAAAAATATATAGTCCATTCACATACGCAAGCAAAAGCGAGACGACCAACTGGCTCACCACGAGTGGCCTATGGCGCTCACCGGAATATGGCGTCGGTGAAGTCCCTGGGGCTGCATCAGCCAGCAGGGCTTCAATATGCCATCGACGAACAATTACTCCCCGCGAGCCCGCCGAAAGGCTCCTATAAATGGGACATTAACACTGATAATGAGGGCGAGGGCGAGGTAGAGGATGAGATTCTCACAACCAATCGCTGTGTCATCTGGTGTCGCGGAGGCATCTTTCGGAAGGCCTTCAAGTTCGATCTCGAAAAGGAACACATTACCCATGCTCTGCTCGCGTATTTTCCTACTCCCGAAGACCAGAAAAGCGAGATTATCGATTCGAATACGAAACAAAAAGACAAAAGGACGCCAGTTCTATCGAAAGCCCTGGTCGTCTTTCTCAAGACCCAGGCACACATCTACTTTCTTGCTGGAACCAGCCATGTCATCCATATGCCGTTTGAAGTCGAATCAGCATTCGCAGGTCCTGTTGGTGTTATAATTCAACGGAGACTGCGAGCTGAGAATTCTGGCCCGATATCTTTCAAGTTCCCACGAGTGCCGCCAAACTCCTTTGTCTCGTCGCAGCTGACAGCCTTCAACAGCTCGCAACAGACTGCCTTTTCTGTCGAAGGCCTTAATAACCCCAAACTGCTCCCTCTCAGGCTAAGCTCAACGCTGGAAAACCTGTGGGAAGCGCCATTGGAGCAGCCTGATTCACGATGGCCCAGGCTCGTCTCCCTCACAGATCCGTTGATGGAGCTGGGCCTGGTTGTGACTGACCAGGAACCCCAAAAGACCAATGGATTGCGACGAAACGCATCAAAAAAGCCTCCATTTCTCAATCCAGCCGAAGAGATTCTTCATATCGAAGAAATTACGATCCCTGGCGCTTCGGGTCAGGATCTACACCAACCTTTGATTATTGGAGTCACAGTCAATCTTGAGACGAGTACATATACTGTCTGGCGGTTGACATATCTTAAACACGAGGACCCTTTTATTCATCGCCAGAAGAATTCCAAGAAGAAGGCTGCACGCCGTCGTAGTTCGATGCCACCAGGCTTTGCTAGCGGACCATCTACTCCAGTTCAGCCCAATCTCCGAGAGAGCTTTGGAGCCCCTCTCCCAGGGAAACGGCAAAGAAAAAGCGAAAAGGTCGAGAAGCCCATAGACTTGGTCTCATCACTAGAGCAGCAGGATAAGGAAGGCAATGGAGTGGCTCGGAGAAGCTCTCGTCGCGTGAGCTCCATGTTGGCAAGAGCAGATCTTTCTGCGTCCCACGACAGATCTGTCTTTGCCGACCAGCCATTGCTGGGCGGCCATGCAGGGTCTAAACGGCATGATTCTCAGGGGAGCCATCGGCTAAGCGCAAACTATAACCAGCAAATCCATCCTAGCCTCAGTAGTCTGCTTGAGGCACCCTTCGATGTTGGGCTTGATGAGGGATTCCATAATATGGGCTTGGACGATCATGACTTCGATGGTCTACAGCATGAGATTGTTTTTACCAGGCTCACTACAGTGTCCATGGACAACTCTAATGTACGGTACTCTGCCAACGATAAGCCTGCAATCACCCAGTCTAAAGTCTTCATTCTTACCGCGCCCCCTTTTGCGATCGACGAATACAACCGGAGCCAGATCACGATAGGTATTCAGGACGTAACTGAGAAGCGTCTTCAATTAATTACTATGGCTCTGACCATTCAGCATCGAGTCGACTTAGCTGCGAAGGCCGCACGAAAGGAAGCATCCGAAGTTCCAACTGTTTCTGTTGCAGTGGTGGACCTGCGACGGGCCCAGAACGTAGTAGATTCGTGTAAACTAGTTGACGGACATCAAAGCGCTATACTTATTCTATCTGAATCTATGGACGGTCGACATGAGCTCAGCACACAGGCCCCTTGGAGCGAGCTAACGAAAATCTCGTTGTCTCATCTTTTTGCTGACAATTCGAAGAGTTTGCGCTCTCGTGGCGGCGGACTTGATCGAAATGCCAAAAAACAAGTATCAGAGGTCGTTGGCCTAAATGATGGGAGCGTCGTTGGCGTACGTTTTCCTAGACTAAGAGGAGTGGTCGATGTGGTTGATACTGAGGGGAGACTGCACCAACTCCTGGTGCAGCTTGAGCCACGATCTCCTCAGGTCCGCAAAGTCTTGGATATTTGTAGAAGTATTCTTCCTCAGTCGTTAGGGGAACGAACTTCGGCTGGTTGGCTCCATTGCATGCAATGGCTGAGAGGTCAAGATGAACAAGTTGTTGACATGGAGTGGTCTGCTGTGATCATCCTTCTCTTGGCCTTTTTTCTCAATCTTGGACGCAACGATTCAAATCCTCCTCCAGCAACCCGACACTCGACACGCAAGACTAGGCACACTGGTCAAACAGTTGCTTCATCTAGCTCTACAATGTCAAATTCACGTGTGTGGAAAGCGATGGAAGCTGGGGAGGCCACAAATTCCCTAGGATGTCCAGCTTGGATGATGAATAGGGGTTGGGGGTGGGCTTTAGAGGAAGATGCAGAGGATTCCATGCCACCACCAGGAGATCCTAGCACGTTCCCGAAATTCATCAATAGACATATCGCATTTGCCAAGGAATTCATAAACTCGGCACACGGCAAGGGAGCGTTTGGTTTTTCGGGTTACATGCCGACCGCCGTGGGCAGAAGCAATGATAGCCGGCGGAAAGTCGCAGTTGATCTGTTCATGGGTCTCCATCTGCTTCTCGAGGAACAGAAACTGGATATCATGACACCCGAGTTCGTGTCGCCTGGGCGAGTTGACCTGCGGGTTGTCCTGTGCCAAATAGCCCGATGGTTGCGCTGGCCGGACTTTTCGTCCACCTATGAGGCGGGGGTTCAGGAAGATATTGACTACCGGCAAGACTCTGGTATGTAGGACCATTTCATTATGGAATTATCACTAACAATGTCCAGAGCTGAATCTCAGACCTCCTATCCCCCAGCCCGCGGTACGGCCTGACGTTCTCGAGTGGATTCAAGGTCGTTTCGTTGGTGATCGAAAGATGCACTACCCTACCCCAGCCGATATTTATTACGGAAGGGCTCGACTTTCCGAAACAGAGAAATCTCAAGATGGCCGATGGGATTTGATTCTTCCTCGGACCCTTATGTTCAAACAATTCCTCAGACATATCAGGCCAAGCACCTCAGCATCTCAAATAGTTGAGACAATGCACGACGCCGGCATTACGACTTTTGTCCTTGATACTCTTCCAGAAGCGGTCATCGTGCCGCTACAAGATGCCATCTCGTTGTGCCAACCACACCCCCCGTCGACTTGGTCAAAGGACCTTCTCGAGCTGGTTAAAAGAAGCGATATCAATGTCATTCTTGCCCCCGGGAAGCGCCCGAGGCCCACTGCCTCTAAGATTATTGTAAGCCTCTGCCAATTTTTCGTCTATTTATTCTCCAGCTACTGTCCTCAGCTGCCTCGTATCCATAGTTGCTAACAATTTTACCCAGACTCCTACACACACTGCTACATGGGACGTCAGGCTTCTCTGTCAGACAGTTAATCAAGCAAACAATGTTGGGTACGATGAGGGTGAGGGTAGTGAGCGCCAGTCTGTCATTCGAGCACTTTTTAAGGAGGATCGACGTCTCAACGAGGCACAGAATCTTCTTTCTACTCACAAGGCAAGACTAGTCCGGCTTGATCCCCATCCAAGCTGGTCCGAAAGCGAGTATCTTGAAAAGCAGAAGGAACTTGTGTCTCGTGTTGCAGTTGGAACGCTGGCTATCCCGGCAGGTCGAGGACTGCTATATTACAGTCTGCGTTTCCCCTTGATCACGCAGAAGTTCCACATTGGCGGCTTCAACCTCAACTGTGTTGTCAAGCCGACCAACGTCACGGTGGGTGTGGACAAGGCCCTCTTCACAGAAGATAAGGTATGCTGGGGTTTCTTTCACCAGGGAGTTGCTGCCGGCCTAGCAATCTCTCCTCAGGCAAAGGGTATCGACACGTCTTGGATTCTCTACAACAAGCCTGGTCAAGAGCTAAACAATCGACATGCTGGCTTCCTTCTCGCCCTTGGTTTGAACGGTCACCTAAAGGACGTGGCTAAATGGGTGGCATTTAAATATCTTACGCCGAAACACACCATGACGTCGATTGGCTTATTGTTAGGGCTTGCTGCTTCGTACATGGGCACCATGGATTCGTTGATCACTCGTCTCTTGTCGGTTCATGCCACACGTATGCTGCCGAGAGGTGCAGCGGAGTTAAACTTGTCGCCATTGACGCAAACTTCTGGTATTATGGGCATCGGTTTGCTATATGCTAACAGTCAACACCGACGTATGAGCGAAATCATGCTCTCTGAAATCGAACACGTTGATGAGGAGGACGAAGAAGAGCCCTTACGAAGCGAGTGCTATCGCTTAGCTGCCGGATTTGCTCTCGGCTTCATCAACCTGGGCAAGGGCAACGATTTAAAGGGCTTGCATGATATGAGATTGACGGAGAAGCTCATTACACACGCCACAGCAACTAAAAACGTGGAGATAGTTCACGTTTTAGACCGTGCTGCTGCTGGCGCCGTCATGGCCATTGCGCTTATCTATATGAAGTCTGACGATCAAATCGTTGCTCGCAAGATCGACGTTCCTAGCTCTGTCTTGCAGTTTGATTACGTGCGCCCTGACATCCTCCTCCTCCGGACTGTGGCCAAAAACCTGATTCTCTGGTCCAAGATCGAGCCCACCTTTGCTTGGATACAGAAGAATCTCCCTGGACCCTATCGCTCCCGCCACAGGCTTCACACAACCAACAGGCTGCGATCCACCGACCTGCCCTTCTTCAGTATTCTAGCTGGCCTCTGCTTCTCAATTGCTCTGCGGTTTTCTGGAAGTGCTTCGCCCAAAGTTCGAGACTTACTACTGCACTATCTTGATCAGTTTATGCGCATCACACGGATTCCATCGTCGAATATTTCAGTCCCAGATAGCTCGCCCCCTTACGATGAGGAGCTGGCGCGAACCAATGCCCGCATGTGCCAGGATATCCTGGCCCTATCTGCTTCAATTGTAATGGCAGGCACGGGGGATATCCCCGTTCTTCGACGACTTCGTGCCCTTCATGGCCGTGACGATGCTGAGACTCCATACGGATCCCACCTAGCCGCTCACCTCGCTGTTGGTGCTCTTTTCCTGGGTTGCGGGACAGCCACTTTTGGGACCAGCGACAGAGCTATCGCAGCTCTGCTGGTGGCATTTTACCCCATCTTCCCAACCAACGTCATGGACAACCGCTCGCATCTTCAAGCGCTTCGCCACTTCTGGGTCCTCGCCACGGAGCAGCGGTGCCTCGTCACTAAGGACGTTCTCACAGGTCAGCCTGTCTCAGTTCCCGTCCAAATCAAGATGCGCAACAGCACGTCGCCCGAGTCAGTCCTTAGCCGCACCGCTCCTTGTTTGCTTCCACCTCTCGATCAGATTGCTAGCGTCTCGACCGTCTGTGGTCCTCAGTTTTGGGACATGGAGCTGGACTTTACAGACGAACAGATACGGGCCGCCTTCACCGAAACACAGAGCTTGTATCTCCGCCGTCGTCCACCTCGAGAGGCCGCTTTCACATCCACCCTCCGGGCCCTGGGTAATGGCGACAGAGAGAAGGAGCCACTGGAGTGGATATTCAATCTTGACGGCCTTCGTAGCATTAGCTACGCTGAACGGGCCGTCGTCCTCGAGCGTGATGACGAGTCCCAACAGACCGGCAGCGCCATCGATGCCCGGTTGGAGATGGACAAGGGCATCAACGAAGGCAATGACCGAGAACGGCTCGAGGGTGCTCGTCTACTCTTTGAGTGGGGCGCCGTCCGTGATCGTCTTGTTCAGCCCAATGTGTTCGACAGCCAAGAGACAATTGCCGATCCACAAGCCGACGTGGAGCAGGATTTCGAGAAGGAAGGGGTGTGGTGGATGAGAGATAGTGTAATCGAGGAGCTCAAGGGCAAGGTATGGCTCGCTAGTCGTGAGAGCGACTAAAGTGAAGAGAGCTGTCTCGCCTAAGTATAACAAAAGATTAAATTCTGTACGACAGTGGGGGATGCAAGCGAAGGAGTCATTGATTTATAGTAGAACAAATGGCTTTGCTTTGCTTTGCCTTGCTTGAGCTGGGAAGAAGATGAAGATGAAAAATAAAGCGTTTTCACGAGTAATGATTCAACGGAAATATACAAGATTTCAAATCAATCCGTCTATGATCTTCAAAGATGTCATCGCTTGACTCATTAAAAAATAAAATGCTTCTCCCCCTTCTCACGGCGGTAAATTGAAGTGCAAGGCGGCGACGAGGCAGACGATGATTCAAGTCAACAATCACATTTAAATTCCATTATCCCTCCCCTTTGCCTCTTCCCTTTTCCGAGAACGCCATGCAATGCAAACCGCATCACCAGGGGATATACAGGGCTCTTCTAACCCGCCACCTTTCGGTCCCATCAGTCACGTTGCTAATGTTTTTCGCCGCTTGCTTGTCCTTATCTCCTCCTGCTGTCGACATCATGAAGCGTGCATCATCATCATCAGTCCACTACCTAGGTAGATATCGCAAAAGGAACATCCAAACGCCCCTTCAAGCAGCGTCAGGGCCGATCATTGGGCGTAGAGCTCCTCAAACAAAGACCCCCTTCCGATTTTTCCCCCCTGGGGGATTGCGTTGCCCCAATTTGAGTTGCCATACAAAAAACACTCATTGTGTCCGCTCAGGATCCGCTGCGCTCTTATTTCGAGACAGCAGCGTTCAGAACCTGCGTTCTGAAGAAACCACCCTTCGTCTTCTCAATGACCTGCTGGTAAACATTGTTGGGAGGGTGGTTCATCACTACGGTGCCGTCCTGGCTGTCGATCTTAGCATCCAGACGGGTCTCTCGGATCAGGTTCACGATCCACTTCTCGCCATCATCAGGGTTCAGGCCGAGCTTGGCGCTCAGATCCCGGATGTTCATTCTGCTGAAGATCTTGCAGTAGCTCTCGCAGATAAGGTGTCGGGCAGCATCGACAAAGGCATCAGCCGACGAAGCGAGGAAGAAGTCGCTACGGCAGACCTGCTCGGCAAGGTGGAGAGCTTCACGAGCGGCTTCGAAGTCGTGGGCAATATAGAGGGCGTTGACAAACTGAGTGATGGGGTCGGTGTACTCATAAGCCTCCTGGCGGACGTAGCGGATAACATCTTTCATCTGCTTCTGCTGGAGGGAGCTGTTTCGGGCACGGTTGCGGCCGGTAATGACAGCAGCGATCAGATATCGCAAAATCCAGGGGCAGGCGGTCTGGATGGTGTTGATGTAAGCGGCGGAGAAGAACATGTCCAAGATAGGCTCTCGGGCAGCGTCGAAGTTGAAGAGGGGGAAAAGTGACCAGTGAACGAGCATTGTTCGGTGGTCAAGCTGAGCACGTGGGTTGTTGAACAGCTTGGTATCAATGCCTTCCCTCACATTCTTGAGCTCATCAACAGCCGATTCCCAGTTGGTCTGAAGAATTTCGGAGGCGAGCTTGCCCCAGGTGGCAGCCGAGACCTTGTCATTGTCGGTAGACAGAACTCGGAACTGGTAGAGCATATCGGCGGCAGGGCCATACTGGCCGCATCGAAACTGGAACTGGCCGAAGTCGTAGAGGGCGTTAACCATCTCCATGGTGACCTATTATAGATTTTTGTGCCCGGTCAGTCATCAACTCCCCATCTCAAAAAAAAAAATTGAAGAAATGCCCGGTCGGTCTATCCACTTACTCCGTGTGAGTTCTTCAGGAACTCCAAGTTGGCAACCTTGTCGCTTCGAAGACCGTTGACAACCTCGTCCTGAGTGAGAAGATTGGCAATCTTGGCAGTGGCCTCCTCGTACTTCTCCAACTGTGACAAAACCTCCTGGCGCTTCTTGGTGTACTCGGCGGGTGGGTCGGCGACTCCGTGAAGCTCACAGTAGAGCGAGGCAACGTAATCTGTCATGTTGGTGTCCTCGAGCAGCTTAATCTTTCCGGAAAGAATCAGCTTAGCCTTCTCGGTGTCGTTCTTCTCCTCGGCCTTGTCGCCCTCGAACTGGATGAGTGGGAATAGCAAGTGTCGGCTGAGGTGGGATGCCAGCTTGGGCATGATGGACGAGCCGTCGGCCGAGACGGCGGTGAGAAGATCCTCCATCTTGTGCGAATATATCGGGCTTATGGATCTGGTCGGGGGAAGGAGGAACGTGTCGACGAGAGAAGCAAACGTAAAAGGGCTCGTCGCGAGGGTGAAGACGCAAAGGCCTGTGAATGGAGGGGCAGATTTTTGGTGAATTTCGCCAATCCACAAGTGGTGTGGGGTTTGGGTATGCAGCCGGAGATTTGCCGGGTCTCTCAAGGTCAATGTCATGTGATCCCAAGATTTTCCTTGGGAGAGCTTCAACTTTGGAGCTCAAGTCGCGCGACAGGCCAGTGTGCTGTGAAAGGCCATTGAATTAGTTCCCAGACGTGGTCTGTTGAGATATTTATTATTTGTTTATATACTTTTTCTTTCTTTCTTTCTCACTCTATTCCGTCCACTCGGATTTGTTGGTCCCTTCCCATTTGCTGGCTGTCTACACATCACACTACCCAGATCCAGTCGCCTCATTACTTCCTCTCTCGAGTCCATCCCACGCTCGACAATGCGCTTTCTCCTCTCCCGGGCGCTCGCCCAATGGCGCCAGCCAATTGTTCAGAATCCCAGTCTTCGAACATCTCTCATCCAACGATGTGCCTTTCTCCCCACCATCCAGACCGCATCGGCCACTTTCAGAGCGCAAGCAACCTACAAAGCCAATCCTACTGATGCCCCCGTCAACCCGAATATCAAGGATAAAATTCCCGAGAAGAAACGAATTCTCAAGCGCCCCTTCGTCCCACCTCCTACAAAGACCGAGGAGGAACTCATTGCATCACTCCCCTACATCGTTCGACGCACGCCATACGCCCAAGTTCCAATCTACAGGAAGTTCATGTCTGGCGGCAATCGCTGTATTATCATCCTCAAGAAGATTGATGGAGACCGACGAAGACTAGTAGAGGACCTGGCTGTGGCGCTGTCGCTTGAGCGGAGAGATATTCGATTAAACCCCACAACACAGCATATAGAAATCAAGGTAGGATAAGCCCAGCTCAATTCTCTCTGCGATGTCATCTAATCAGCTAATAGGGAAATCACCTCGACAAAACCTTGGAATGGCTGCTGCAGACTGGCTTTTAAATCAACAAGGAAAGTCCGGGTTGGGCATTTCGGAAGAGAGGGCTTCGGCTATACCACCACAAAAAGGGTATCACTGCTGTAAACTGTACTATATTGACGACCCTACATCTATTTCGGTCACTAGACATGTACAATACAATACAAGACCTGTAATCAAGGCGCATCAGATAAATAACATTGTTCGTAGTGTCTTAGTTTGTCCTGACGTCCTCTTCCTGTATACACTCACATACAAGCAGTTTGTTGACCCCTTATCCACCCCAACCATCGACTCCAGAATGCAGGTCTAAGAGCGAAGAACACGCTACAAATGACGGTGCACCTATCCCATGTTTTACAATACACTAACATACAAGCTGTAAGGGCTCTCAACGCTAAAATGATTCAAGATACTACTAAACCCTCTTTCCCTTCCCTTCCTTTCCTTTCCTTTTTTTTTCTTCTTCTCAAATTATCTTCCGAGGTTGAAAAAAGTTGTGAGTTGATGTAGAACTTCCTCCTTTGCCCATTCTGGAGAGGGCATTGATAGGGAATCAAGGAGAGCTTCAGCCGGTGGAACGGTGCTGGCAGGTAATGAGGAGGAGTTGTCATTAGGGTCTCGAGACTTCTCAGCTAGTCTCCTCAATAAACCGACAGCAACTACCACGATATAGACGAGTTCGGGATCTTTTCGAGGCGGAGCACGTGGTCCTCCATGCATCTGAGGCTGTTCATATAGCTGGCTAAGCTGTCGGATGGTTTTGTAAAGAGTGTGTGCTAAACCATTGCCGCAGGTCAACCAAGCCTTGGCGACACCAGCATCATAACCAGGTGCCAGTGAAACTAGAATCTCTGCGGCTAGCAAGCCTTGCATGAGAAAGGGTTTTCGGGCTTCAACAAGCGATGGGAAGCTAGCGGGCCTGCTCTCTTCCTTGGCCTTGTCAGGAAGAGGGGAGATGGCTAGGGCAAAGGCGCGAGTGAGCAACTCATAAGGTGTAGTGGTATTGGCATCGAGGGCGAAGACTGTCTTGTAGAAGCTGCGATTGGGCTCATCACGAGCTAAGAGTTTCGCCAAGGCATCGACGGCGTGAGGTAAGTAAGAATGAAGACTAGGCTCGTAAGATAGGAAATGAAGTGTGCCTTGAGAGACAGAGGGGCCGGGAGCCGGTGCAAATGCCAAGAGAAATTGGAGGAGACAAAGGGCTTGCTCACGGCCGGGTATCTCCACCGAACCAGCAATATTGGAAAGTAGGACAACAAGGTCCTTCATGAGATCCAATGTGTTAGTATTTGAACGGAGCAACATGGTACGAGTGCCCAGATATCGAATAACCACGCAGATAAAGTTGATAACCAACTCATCTGCCAAGAAAAGGTGGTTGTCGTTTTGCTCGCCAGGGAAGGATGTATTTCGGAGAATAGTTGTGATGCATATCAGTCTGTCGACCGCACGATCGAGTTCATATTCCCGAGTGCCAAACACAGGAATGTCCTTAACCGCCCACTGCTCAATTCGGCAGGCTCGGGCGACATCCTCGTAAGTAGACAGCTGCACTTCGTCGGAAACTTCCACAGTATGTTCAGCCAGCATATCAATCTGATCTTCAGCACACTCAACAAGCGCCTCTATTAAATCGTCACAATATCGAAGAGAAATGAAGTGGTGCTGTTGATTAGGAGAGCATGAAACCGCAGCCAGAGTATCAAGAGCAAGGCGGACTTCGCCGTGTATTCCACTCTGAATGCTCTTAGTAAGAGCGCCAACATCAATGTTCCCCATCTCTTGGATTGGCGCGACATCAGGCTTCCATCTCTCAAGTTCGGAACCAAGCTTGCTAAAGGCACTTAAATCCACGCCACCATAGGTAGATAGCTCGCGGGCGCAAGGACTATACTGGTCCGTCTGTGGGCCCAGACGAGGCATGCGCTGTTCAGCAGTAACCGGGACCGCCACACTCGATTGACGTGCCTCCGATTGGGACATACTTCCAACACGACGGGGTGCAGGCGACGGTACGGTATTGAATTCATTTACAGTAGCAGGGTCCATAACTTGAGATGGGGTATTCCGGCTGTGACCGGGTACCATGGCATTTGCTTGTTGCGGCAACTGGGGTCGAGATGATGAGAAGCCATTGATGGCCGGAGGTCCAGGTGGCATCTGCCTCATGGGAGTCTGAGGTTGCATCTGTAGTAGCTGGCCGGGCTGCCCCATAGATCCTGGTACCATTGGCTGACTTGACTGCATCTGCTTCTGCGGTGTTGCTGGAGTGCCCATATTGGCGCTCTGCTGGTGCTGAAGCTGAGATTGCTGGTGTTGCTGCTGCAGTGTTTGCGGTGGCTGAGCCTGCGGCTGTTGAGTTTGCTGAAGTTGCGGTTGAGTGGCTTGCTGAGCCTGCTGAGCCTGCTGAGCTTGTTGTTGAGATTGGGCTTGCTGCATTTGCAGCTGCTGTTGTTGCTGCTGCTGCTGCTGCTGTTGTTGTTGCTGTTGCTGTTGCTGCTGCTGTTGCTGTTGCTGCTGCTGCTGTTGCTGCTGCTGCTGCTGCTGTTGTTGTTGTTGCTGCTGTTGTTGCTGCTGTTGTTGCTGTTGTTGCTGCTGCTGCTGCTGCTGTTGTTGTTGCTGCTGTTGTTGCTGCTGCTGCTGTTGTTGTTGTTGTTGCTGCTGCTGCTGCTGCTGCATCATCCGCTGCTTCTGTTGCGCTATCCATACTTCCTCGAACTTGTAAAGATTACGTTCGTAGATCTGTTTCAGAGCTTGGGAGACAGTAGGGATTTGAGGCGGTAGACCAAGCATTTGAGTAATATGGGGCCAGCCATTAGCAGCAGTCACGGGTTTGTATCCCCCTTTGCCTTGAACAGCTTGAAAGAGCATCATTAGGTTGACCTGGCGGTCTCCTATCATGGGGCTTGGATCAAGTGGTAACCCCTTGGCGTTCATCAATGCCGCGAGATTTTTCATGAATTGCTCTGGGTTCACATGTCCCATAACTCGTTGCTGCGGTCTCATGCCTCCCGGTGGCATCTGTCCATTTGGCATACCAGGGATCGGTTGCTTCGTCATCATCCCTCGACCCATGTTTTGCGCCTGCATCTGTGCTTGCATCTGTGCACTCCCCTGGAGTTGTTGCTGTAGTCGCATTTGATAGGCAGCCATTTTCTGCTGATCAGTAATACCTTGGGGACGCTGCTGTGGAGTTTGTTGCTGTTGGTTTGAGTTTTGTTGTTGACCAGACTGTTGCTGCTGCTGCTGCTGCTGCATCTGATGGGGATACATTGAGTTTGGCATCTGGCCCATATGTTGCGGCATTTGGCCCATTTGCTGCGACATCATTTGGTTGCCAGCCATCGCGTTCGGGTTTGGACTGGGGCGCGCAGCCGACGGTGACGGAGCAAAGTTCGGGTTATAACCTTGAGCCATGTTTTGCATATAGGTATTTGGCTGTGGCGTGCCATGTTCGGAGGGAATCGGGGATTGTTGAGCGCCGAACTGTTGCGCGCTGGGCGAGAAGGGATGCGGCGACGCCGTTGCGACTCTTTGAGGAACACTACCTGGTCGCATTTGATTACCCATGATGGGAGATGGACTGGCATTGGAAGAGCCATTTGCTTGGAGATGGGGAAATTGACCAGGATTTTGCTGGGGTACAGCGCTGGGCTGAAAGCCTGGGAAGGACTGTTGCTGCGGCGTCTCGGAACGCGACGTCGGTGCCATTCTGGGAGCCTGTCTCGGCGATCCAGCAAGACTGTCTTCCCTAGGACGAGGTCGTTTTGATGGAATTACGGAGTTTGTTTGATAGACGGGGTTCTGAAAGGACGGCGACGCATTGCGCATCGGGCCGGGACCATTTTGCATGGCGCCAGCCATCTGCTGTTGATTCTGAAATTGAGCAGGATTGAATTGAGCCGAGTTGGCCATGAATGCAGAAGGATCCATCATGGCAGTGGCGGCATTTGGGTCGTTCATGTGAGGAAAGCCGTTGCCATTGTGGTTGGGGACGGCGTCATTCATCCAGGCGCTCATGGCGATCGACCCAACTGACTGTGTGCGCGTCGACGTTAGCGATTAGCAACCACACGAACACCCTCCATGGAGGAGTGCCAGGGACTAGCAAAAGGAATCTAGATGGGAATGGGAACGGGGAGTGGCCGATGAGATGGGCAGTGACACGGTGGTGATGGACAAGTCGCGTCGCGGCGTGAGTGGTGGAGAGTGGTGTGGGAAAAAAAAAAGACAAGCAGGCAGGAGCCAGACAGAGAGTGTGTCGGGGCGAGGGGGCTTGCTTGAGAGCGTGGCTGTAGGAGTGGGCGCGTTGGTCGGTGCAGGTGCTCGGGGTAGGTGTTAGGTACCCAGGGTTCCGGCAACACGCGCCAACAGAATTCAGTGTAGCGCAGTACTGCAGTGCCAGAGAGGGAACCAGAGGGAAGAGACGCGCTGCCGCGGCAAGACAAGTGAAGTAGGTACGCTGAAAGGGGCGAGAATGAGAGGATGGGGACCCGTCGCAGTGCAAGGAGTGCCAGTAGCGCAGCGAGGGAGAAACAGGGAGAGAAGGGCCAACGATAAGACGAGTCACAAACGCAGCAAAGAGGCTCTGCCAACTGGATTGTGCTGCCAGGAGCCGTTTGGAGAGCCTGTCACTCGGGGTCTTGGGTTTGATCCGGTTTGGGGGTAGGGGGAGCCAGTGAGGGAGAATTTTTCGTACCAGGTAAGCAGCTGTAAGAAGCGGCGTCTCGAGAGCTACATCAACTGACCAACACGATGCGCTGAGACCATCCAAGGGCTGGGACGTTGGAAAGGCTGGCTGGGGCCAAGGAAAGGGATGGGGACGGCAAAGGGCGACGGGCCTTGGATGAGGCGTCACGAGACGAGACGGGGGAGGGAAGCGTAGATGGATTCGGACTGTGGACTGCGGACTGCGAACAACTCTATCCGCGACCGGGGTGAATGATTCAACGAATGGAACGGGCAGAAAAAAAGATACGTAGAATAGTACAGAGCACGGAGTGGGAGATCGAAGGAATGAAAAAAAAAAAAGAGGCCAGGTCTTACCTAAGGCGCAGGCGCAGGCGCGTCGAGGCGAATGACCTACTTACGAAGTACTGCTTGGTGCAAATCGAGGACGGGGAGTGCGTTGCGCGCGAATGCTCGTCGGTCGGTCTGATGATTTGGTATTGGTTTCAGCGTCAGACGCTGAAATGCTTTTGCCGACCAGGCTTTGTTGCCTTGCCTCCTCCTGGTTTAGTGTTGCTTAGGAACCAACTAGCCGAGTGGGTCAGTACCCAATCAACGTTGAATGTTGGCAGGCTGATAGAGTGCGTTGCTTAATTTGTTAGCAAAATTGGTGTGGCGCAGCATAAAACCTTAATAGAAGGTACCAGCTTGCGTATCGCTGCACTATCATCTGTATCAGGCCCACGCAAAATGTTGATGGATACGATGACTAGGCGAGTGTGCCCAGTATTGGTGTCAGACATCTCAATCATAGCCAACTGAGCATGTCGAGTCTCGTTTAAAACGTAACCGAAGGAAGGAGTCTGCGACTTCTCTACCAATCGCCCCAATTGCACCCGGTGTCACTCATTCTACCTCATCGCTCCATCGTTCCGTCCCAAGTGACCTTCCCACAGTGATATGACGGCTAAAGGAGAGAGAGAATGGGTGGTTCGGATGATCGCCAAATGAACGAAACAGTCAGTCGGATGTTCTTCCTGGTTTTGCTGGTGGCAAAGTAAAATAGCCGCTTCTTCTTCCGCGCAACGCATTTTCAAGCCACGGCTGATTACCTACATTGTAGGTAGTGTGAGAGCGGCATGATGCTTCAGTTGCCTGGTAATTGATATACTTGCCCGTGGCCGGGAGGAGACATTGATAAATACATCGGTATGCCTTTCACAGCATACCTGATGTGGGAAATATAATGATAAAGGTGATTTCCATTATTAACCTCCATGGGATTTCCATGAAGTTGTTGGATCATCAGATGAATATCTGTTTCCAATGGTATTTCATCGTTGGACCAGCTTCCCGAGATCAAAAGGGCGCAAAGCACCACAGGCCACGGTTTGATTCTTCGTGATGACATGCTTGCCAAAGACATCAAATGGCTTGTGCACAACCGTACCCAATAGTGCGGCATTCTGCTGATCTGCTCACGCGTAGTGCTTGGGCTGCACACTCCTGCTGGCTCAAGTCAAATTTGGCCATAAATCAGTTGACCCTGGCGAATGGTCGGACATCCCGGAATCCTCTCTCTTGTGCTGCCTGTCCTGTACGATAGCGACTCGAACGTTCGGGTGATCCAGCGAAGATGGCGCCTGCAGCGGCCCCGCCAGTAGCACAACCCAACACTGGCTGAGAGGGCACAGGTTCCATGAACGATCCGGACCCAGATGACGAAGCTGATGAGCAAGTCGTTCGTTTTTTTCTTTTCCCTCCAAAAGAAATGACTGTTTCGTTTCTTTTTTTTTTTTTTTTTTTTCCTTCGTTCAGAAAAGTGCCTGTGTTATTCCTCCGACCGCAGACAGTATGGGTTCATGCTCCCCGTTTCTTGAGTGCAGGGCAGGGCCAGGGCCAGGTTTGAATCCGGGGACTGATTTGTGGTGGCGCTTGCTGCACATGCTATCCACTGCTGGGGCTTCCCAAGTGGATGCCAACTTAGTTTGGTCGGCCGTCAGTTAAAGCAGCGCTGCATTGATGAGTCCGGAGAAGTGATCAAAGGTGGACAGCCCTTTCCCACCGGTAACAATCTGTTGCCAGTCGATGAAATAGCTCACATTCAACCATATCCTAGGGGTTTTTTTTTTCTTTCGTCGCCATGTCCATGCTGTAGCATCCATACATATGGACACTCACTGATCAGACTTCCATGGGGAGAGTGTTGCCCGCTCCGCAGAAAAAAAAATCGCCCCCAGTACCTTGGAGATGGGTCTCCAATCGTATAAGTGAGCGACGGAAACGAGAGAGGATCTCAACACGAGTGAATAAAGATCAGCGGGAATAAAATAGAAGTGATGGGAATGGGAGAGAAAGCATCGAAGACAACAGAAAGGTGAAATTGGGAAGGAAAGCGGGCAGCATGAGGAAACGGGGGAGGGGGGTAGTTATGTGAAATGCCTACCTACCTGACCTACCTACTCCTAAACCTGACGGGAGGGACCCTTTTGCTTTCTCAGGTAACCAGACGAAAAAAATTCTCCGCTATTACACCTCATCTGCGTGCTACAGCTGCTGCAACTGTTGCTGCCCCTTCCTGCCGCCAGCCGCTAGTTGTTGGCTGTTGAGTGCTGGCTGCTGCTGCTGCTGTTTCTCGGGTTGTTTGTTTTAGGTTGCATTTATTATTCGATGTTTTATTCCTTCATCTTTGGCGGTGATGTGTCGCATATTGTTGGCCTCATCCATTCATTCATTCATTCAATCATCTGTCCATCCATCCACCCATCCATCCATCCGTCGCTCCGTCGCACTATCAGCACAGTAATTACATCCTCTCTCCTATTCCATCCAACTCATCTCATCACATCCCATCCTGTGGAAGAAGATTTATGGGCGCCACCCCATTCTTCCCGGCTCCCCGTGACTCTGAGCTGGTTCTTCCGTTTATCATCGATCCGCTTTCAATCCTGGCTCCGTCCTGTCCCTCGTTCACCTTGTCCCGATCAAGAACAATTTATTCACGCGGCCACCTCACATCCCTCACACCCACACCCGCCCGCCTGGGCGAGTTGGAGAGCCTTGTTCCCTGTATCGCGGTCCGCTCTTCCCTTCGAGACCGTCTCATAGGAAGACCCGTTGCAAATGGTGGTGATGATGATGGGTTTGCCTCCTACCCGCTTGGTTGCTCAGATGCCACCTTAAAAAGCGCTCGTCACTCTGACCCTCCATCTTCTTGATTCACTTCGTGCACACTTTCTCGGGTCAGAACTTAGACGCCTTGTACCCTTGCATGCTGGTGTCTTTATCAGGGCGGTCTCAACCCCTCCTTCCTGATCCTCACCTCCTCCACCACTCCCCCCTTCACGCTGCTCTCCTCTCGCATTTATCAAGGCCCAACCCGATCGTTTCCTCACCTGTGTGCTCACCCCACATGGAGAAGATGTCGGTGGCGAGTTACGGACTGGTTGACCCTAAGACATGCCCCTGGTCACCTTAAATTCTTGGAATACCGCATCTCCTCGTCTGGTGCAAATCTCTGATCCCTGAAACAGACTTCAAAGTGGGTGCAGACGTGTGCTTCTTGGTCTCAAAAGTGCTCCCCCTCCCCTCCCCTAAAGTATCCTCTATCTAGGCGCCTCTAGGTGCCGAGAGTTCCTCTGTGCCCCTTTCGCATGCCGAGTCGATCATAGTGCGCCTGAAGAAACATTATTCGCAGTAATTACATCAAACGCTGATTGAACTGGCATCCCGTTGGAACGTGACGGAGAACCGCGTTCGTAATGCCTCCCAGGTTTGCCTTGAACAAAAGCACACAGCGTCAAACACCATATTAACTCTGCCGACCGGTGAAGGCACGAACACAATTCTCATTATCTTTATTCCCTACGGGCCTTTCGTCCACGTAGGCGGGAAGATCTTCTCGCGGGTTCAAGCCACGGCCGCATATCCCAAAGCAGCAGGGGAGGGGAAACCACCTCTCTTTCAAGCATCATCATCGCCATCCAACCTTGTAGGTGCATAGAACAATTGTTTGATCCCCCTTCCCCCACAGACTCCAAAGCCCCGGTTCATTTTCAATCAAGTGAAGATACACGAAGGCATCAATGAGCAGGATACGCCACAAGTCGAGTTGTGTTGTATCCGAATCACATCACCTGCCCCTTCTTACCGTACTTGAAATGCGTGCACCCACATCAAGCAAGCTGTCTGCTAAACGCAACCTATTGTGCAAAAAGACGCGCCGTGGCGTGCATGTCACCGACGTACATATTTGTGTTGTCCCGTGCATACATAACGCATGACGCCATTAGCGAGGGCGAGGCCCGACACTTGACAACCACAAGACAGCTTACACGACTACAAAACGAGGGACGATGCTGTATGGCGAGAAAATGAAGTACTTGACTCCGTGCCTGGCAGGTCTGATAATTACAAGGCACCAAAGCTACGTAAATCAAATAATTTGCATGTTTTGGCAAACAGACTCGAATATCCAGTAGAATCAGTTGCATCCCGCGTGAACTTGGGGCCAGTCATCCATTCAAAGCCAAGCATTTGTTACAGAGATCGTCAATGGCCTTGTGATGCCCCACCATGTACTCCCACTTCAACCCCAACTCGCTCCCCAACAGCAGCCTGCGAGGTCTTTCTTTCACGTATACCACCTGGTAGTATTAGAAACGAGATGGGAGCATTCCTCATTGTCCCCTATTCAGTAATTGACATCAACGAGTTTCTATCCCAATCGCATCTCAAACATATTGTATTTAAATGTAGGTAAGGTGGTCATAGCTAAAGGCCTAAGATAGGTAGATCGGTCACGAGACCTATGCTTAGACAAATCATACCAGTCGCGTTGCTTCGTCTTATCAATTCGCAAGAGATTTTATCCATGTTCAACGCCAGCTCCCCCGGTGCAACGAGACGTTTTGTTTACGTGGTCGACATCTTTTGTTTGGTATGCTCCAACACGGCACGGATACCTGCGTCTAGGTTCTCCAACGCCAGGTACCCATCAATCCAGGAAATCGTCTTGCTTTGCAAGCCTTCTCGATCTGTCGTCACTTCCAGTTTCTTGTTCAGGCGGGCCAAGACTTCCCTGAGATTCTTAGGGAACTCGGAAGTAGTAGGGCTGACACCGATGATGGGTTGGCGAATATAAACGTCGCAAGTGGCTGGATGATTGGGGTATTCTTGGTCAAGTGCGTCCAAGACGTGCTGCAATATCTTTGGCTGCACGGAGACGTGGGCAAAGGAAGCCAACATGAAGTAGAAGTCCTCTGCAACATCAGCGTTGAAGAAAGACTGCTTTTTCGATATGTCGAAAATGGCCATCGGGATGGCGCCGTCCATGGCTGGGTTGGATTCAAGTTGCTGGGCCGACTTTTTATCGATAACCTTGGCTTGTGCCACAGATGGTTCGGGGAGCAGGTTGTCGTCGTCATCATCGCTGTCGACAATTCGAAGCTCATCGTCATCTTCGACCCTGTCAGGACGAAGAGCATCCTTGCCATTCTTTGATTGTTTCCGCTTGTCCACCTTTGCTAACCACTCCATCTCACTTCGGGCATACTCGAGCCATAGCCTGCTGTTTGTTGTGCAGAATCGACATCCTCGCATGAAGAATCCTCGAGCAGCAGCCATATCTCCATTCTTCGCTGATCGACGTCCGGCCATTACCCAGAGTTCAGGATCGGTTGGCATCATACGTAGGGCATTGGTCATGGTGCGGCGCCAGCGCTTCGAGGCCTTGATCTTGGCTGCGTATGACAGGTACTCCCTCCACAGCTCGCTGCTGCCTTGGTGGCGATTGACGCCTCGTTCGTAAATGGAGAGTGTGCGGCCTTGGCCTTCGTGTGCCGAATTCAAATGGCGGATCTTGAGACGCTGGCAACGTTTGCTGCGCAGCGACTCGAGGGACTGTTCCCATTTTGCATAGGCCGACCAGTCGGATGCCTTATTCCCAGGGGCGAGAACTTTGTGTTCGAAATCATTGCGCTTCTGAACGATGGTGCGAATCTCGTCCTACAGGAGATGCAATGGTCAGCTTAATCCCTCCACCTCCAAGAACAGCTTGAAAAGGCGGCTGAGACAGTAGGGAGATGAGACTTACTTTTGAAAAGATTTCCTTGTCTTCCCATTCTCGCAATTGCGGCACAGCGCGTTCGAGGTAGAATCGTGCCTTCTCAGCAACGCCAGCCATTTTGATGGTGTCCTAAAGCGATGGGCAACGGCGAAGTGCTGATTCTTGGCCTGGTGGTGCAACCAGCTGTTGTATGGATGGATGGATAGTGGGTTTGGTTGGAGCAATGAAGTTTTCTAATGTGTTTTGGTTCTTGCTACACCATGACCTGGCTCGCAACTGTCAACTTTTTTTTTTTTTTTTTAACCATAGAGAGATAAGTTTGATAGCGGAGCCCTTCCCGCTCAGCCTTAACTGCAACAGGACGTGTATTAGTGGCTCTGATTCCGCTCAGGTACCTTGGTATCTGAGCTTGCACGCCGTTGCCACTATCCGATCCTTGATAGGCCCTTTGCAGACGTAATTTTAGCGTTGCGGGAAAAGATTGGCTCTCAGAAATCTGATGGTGTTACGTACAGGGGCTGCCAGGCCATGTTCCCCTCCCCATTCCTCCCCCAAACCCGCCATGACCAAGCCACCAGCGCGCTTTGGCCATGGGTTAACCCTGGCTAACGCCCCACTCCAGAACAAATACAGATTACATCGCCAGAGAGTAACGTGAAAGCTCCGAGGCCCGTCTGTCATGTCCGGAAATCCCACCACTTCCACCTTCTCTTTATTCCTTCTCTAGTCGTTCATTCTCGATATTGGCTTCCGGATGACCCGGACGGGGCTGTAGAGAGTGGTTTCTTTCCTTCATTTTCTGCCAAGATGGCTTCGCAATACAAGGACAAAGACACCGGGGTCGTCCTCAGCTTCAACGGACGCTGGGTTAGCTGGGCACACACGACCGTTGCATACAGTACGCTCGCTCTGCCCGCCTTTCGCGTTGGCCAAAATGCGCTGTGATGGTATCGCCCGCCAGATTTCAGAAAGCTGACTCTCTCCTTCTTCCTTCTAGCTGCCTTCCTGAGTGCCTTGATCGTCGGCGTTTCGCTACACTATCACAAAATCGTCCAGAACGAGTTTTATGGCTACCCGCAAGAATGGTTTCCTTCCGTGTCCGCCACCATTGGCGATCGATATCCTGAGCGCTCATTCTTTATGATATTTATTGCAATCACTTCTGGTTCGCAAACTTCGCGGTACATGTTATAGCATTCGTTTCTGACCATGATTCTAGGCCCGCGTTTTGCTCTTGTCGGACTCTGGTACCTCCTCACACGTAAACCCGGCCAAAAGCTCCCCGCATTCGTCGCCATCATGGGCTTGTTGCGAACCCTTAGCTGCGGCGGCTGGACATACATCACTTCCACCGACGACCACGATTGGCACGACTTCCTCATGATAACGTACATCGTCGCGACCCTCCCTTGGACCACCGGCTGTATTGCCCTGAGCCCCGCCAATCCACGGGCCATCAAGTACCGGAAATACATTGCCAGTGCATTCTTCGGCACCCTTGTGCCCTTGATTTACTGGTTCATTCAGCACAAGATCCACCGAGTCCCTGGAGGTGAAACAAACCCCAAGCGTTATTGTCCAATGACTTGAATCTCGCTGACCGTTTTCTTTTCCCGTATCTAGCTTACACGGTTTACGCCTTCTTTGAGTGGTCTTTGATCCTCTTCGACGTGGCCTTTGACGCCGTGACTGCGCTGGACTTTGACGCCTTAGAGGTCACCGTACGCGATATTAAGGGATCGACATCGGGGTACGTCAATTGGCTTCCGAGATAGGATTTTTTTTTTTTTTTTGAGGCCTGTGATAGGCATTCCGAACACAATAAACAATTGCCAGATGGACCATGATTCTAAGACAAATTTCCGCAGTGACAACCGATCCTCCGTCCCAAGCGCCGTTATAGAAAAAGAGTAAGTATTTCAAAACTACAGGCCACATACGAGGTGGTGCCTGGGAACTTGGTTAACAACTCCAAACAGAAAAGCAGCAGCGACTGGTGGCGTTTTTGCTACCCGATTCACGTTGGCGCAGGCTCTTGACAGTGGCGCCGATGTTTACCATGGGGTGAGGTCCCCCACACCCCCAATTCAATTCAAGTGGCGTCTGACCAGATCGTTTTAGTTCGTTTTCTGGAGTATCCTCACCAGTCTCGGCCTGCTGGTTTGGTGTAAGTGGTTTCGCGCATCACAAGAAATGGATAAAATATCTAATTACGCTGCTTGACTAGTCTTCCCGCTATGGTACATGGGCATCTCCGGTTATGAGATCATCATCATGACCGCTGTCTCGCCCTTCTTGTTGGTTATTGGGTCTGTTCGATCGTTTGTCTTGAATAACCTGCGAGTCGTTCACCTTCTATCTCTTGTCGCCGTCGCGGCGTACTTGATTACTGAGCCGAGCCTACGGCTTTTCGCCGTGGGCTTCGGTGTGGCCATGGCCTGTCTTGGCTGGGTTGGTACGTTCTATACCGAGTCTGGTCACGACGGACGCCTCGAAACCAAGGTCATTGGCTGGGCCATCGGGTTGATTCTTTCGTCGACTGCAAAATATGCCTGGTGGACGAATAACCCCATATGGCCCGTCATGCATGCTGAGAACGGTGGCTGGAATGCGACTGGCCTACTCCTCGGTATTCTCGCGGTTCTTCGTTTCACTAGAAAGGCTCCCCTGACTATCGGCATCCAGTCCGGTAGGGCCAGTAGTCCAACAAACCCACTGCTTGCTCTGGGACTCGGAGGCATGTTCTTCGGTCTTCACTCCCTACTCTCTGATACTAGCACCATGATCCTGTGGGTCTGGGAAGGATATCCCATCCGTGGTCCTTTGTCATCTACCCATGGCTGGCTTACAGTCGTTGCCATGTCTCTCGGTCTCTTTGGTGGAATTTGGAACCCTAATCTCGCCTGCAGCTGGCTTTCATTCATTGTTGGCTGCGTTGGCGCTGCTCTTCTGACAGCTTTCAGCCACTGGACGGGTTATTATGGCGCTCTCACTATCGCTGCATACCTGATGGCTATTACTGTGCCGTTCATCAGCCACGCATCAAGGCTCGACCCTGGCAAGACTTTTGGCGTTGCCTTCTTGTTCTACACATTCCTCACGTTATTTCATGTCTGGGTGGTTGCCTATGCTTTCGTCCCTGGTGGACAGCTCGTGCGTGAGCACACTGACTGGATAATGATCACCACGATGGCCTCAATCGGCGCTGGTGTCTATAGCATCAACTCATCCAGGCTTCAGCGCCATCGCGCCGAGCGACCATCATCCTGGCAGCAGAGGAAGTACTTCGGCGTTTCGACGATCCTTGTCAACATCTTGTTCCTTTGTTCCGCCTTCAGGCGCTTCCCTACCAACGATTACAAGCCGTACCACCCAGAAGATCGAATCCTCACGGCCGGTATCTGGACAATCCACTTTTCCCTAGACAACGATATGTGGTCCTCTGAATACCGAATGAGGGACCTTATCAGGGACCTTGAGGTGGATGTGATTGGTCTGCTCGAATCGGATAACCAGCGCATTATCATGGGCAACCGTGATACTACCCAGTTCCTGGCCGATCAACTCGGCATGTATGTGGACTATGGCCCGGGACCTAACAAGCATACTTGGGGAGCTGCTCTCCTTTCCAAATTCCCGATCATCGAATCGAAACATCACCTTCTACCCAGCCCTGTTGGTGAGCTGGCGCCCGCCATTCACGCCACGCTAGATGTCTACGGACAACTTGTTGACGTTTTCGTCTTTCACTCCGGACAAGAAGAGGATCCCGAAGACCGACGACTGCAGTCGCTGTACCTCGCGGAACTTATGGGTTCCAGCACCCGTCCGGCCTTCTTGCTCAGTTACCTAGTCACGACACCTCTAGAGGGCAACTACAACACCTACGTCAGTGACAAGTCAGGTATGCATGACGTTGACCCGTCCGACTGGGACCGCTGGTGCGAATATATTCTTTTCAAACGCCTGAAGCGTGTTGGTTACGCTCGCGTCAGTCGCAGCACCATTACCGATACAGAGCTGCAGGTAGCCAAGTTCAGAATCCCCGAGTCTGCTGAAGAGATTGAGGGGCTGGAGGCGCTGACTGCGGATGAGCGAAACCATCGGGTTGAGGAGGATGAGGTCCCCGAAGGCTGGAGATTCCCCGCCATGTTCCGTGGTGAGGGTGTTAGAGACCATCAGTACCACGTCTTCGACGAGCCCAGGTACTTTGACAATGCCTAAAATCTTTTATCTGTGTGCTCGTTTCTTTTGGCTAGGATTGGGGGTATTTAGTAATGAGATATGGGCGGTATTCATGCGTCGATAATTTAATATGTATGTATACACACGAGTAATGTAGGATCACAGAGGAGTACCGACCAATTTTACCATATATGAAGTCATATTCATCCTCTTTGGGGTTGTGAGGAACTTATAATATTTTTTTCCCCAATGGTGTATAAGTAATTCAGACGGGCAAGGCAATTGTTGACCGCTTGGCAACGATTGTTTCAACTCCAGGTGATGTGTGGGCCATCCTACCCCAACAGCACAGCACGCTCTCTGTAGGGTAAGTGTTTTTTTAGACGCAAGATAAATGCTTGTTCAAACGCGACCGTGAATAATTGGGGTAGTCAAGGCATCGACTGCCCTGCATTTTTATATCATAATATCTGATTGTCAACTGGTTGATTTCTTAAGATCGTGACCACCTATTCCCCCTACATTTGTTGTTGGTTTTATGATTTTCTGTGATTCGTAAGGGTACACATACATACATTATGATGGGGAAAGGACCTAGTTTTGAATGTATGATACAACAAGGCGGAGAGGCGTATTCTACAGCCAGCGCCGGATAGCAAATAAAATTTACAAGTATGGAAGTAAAACCACATAGAACAACTTCGGCATCTGATCATGACAATCAAAATACTCCATGATTTGCAAACGTGTTTAAGGCGTCCATGTGCCATTGGCTTGGTGGTAGCGCGGCATCTACCTGCATTCCTAACCCCTAACTATCTTAGGTACCTTAGTCTACTGGACAATGCACTGTAACTGGATCGCCCGGCTAATCTACTGTGTAGTACCTAATACGGACGTCGTCTCGTCCTCGTGAGCAAGAGGGGGTGGCAAGGTAGTAAGAAACTGGGGGAAATACTTGGTAAGCTGGAGCCAACAAAGATCCCCTTCCCTCCATCCCCCCCGCATCCGCGCCGTCAAGGCTTCGGGGCATTTTTGTGGCAGGGCAGCAAGCGTACAATCCACCCCGACTACCACCGCCGATAGAAGCCCCACGGCTGAGCGGCAAGGACCGCTCTTTGTCGGAAGAGGCCTGTTGTGGGTTACGGCCGTTGCGAAGGAACCCGTGGATGGATTTTTGATTTTTTTTTCTGTTTCTTTTCTCTTCGTATTCCGCGGGCGGAGAGAGGGCCGCGAACCCGATCGCTTTTATCTTTTTCCCTTTTTTGTATATTCTTGTTGCTGTGAGAGTTTCCAAGGTATCAAAGTTCCCTCCCGTCAGATGCTGTCACGAGATAAGACACACTTATTTGGTTAAGTTCGGAGGCGAGGAGGATAAAGTGCCAGTTATCATAGTACATAGTAGGTGGCACAAAGTAAGTTGTGCACCTATACGATACACAACACAGTGACGACGTAGACTATTGATTTTCTGCTAAAGTCTCTCCTGCAAAAAGCAGAATGATCGTTTGCTTAGGGTTGAGTAAGATCATATTGGTAAAGGTTGCAAGTAGGGTCTAGCTGAATAGTGGACCACCGTCAGCCAGATGACCAGGAACAAAAAGCCAAAAAGCCCAAAAAAAAGTACCGGGGCTATGGCAGAAACGGGGAAGATGATTAGTAGAGACATAATGAGAGACAGGGAGAGAGAGAGCGAGAGAGAGAAGGAGAGAAAGTTGAATTCAAATCAAATCATGTCCGAGGACCAAGTGTGCTCCGTCACTATGACAGTACAAGCACCGCCATTGTGTCAATAAAATAGAAACGAAGTCTTTCACCTGCCCAAAATGTTCATGGCTCAGATTCTCGGCCATTATTATTATTATTATTATTATTATTTTCAAATTAATTATTAAAATTCTATTCTTAAAGATGCACACAATTAGAACCCCCGGGTTGTCCAGATTTAGTGACAAATAATACACCCTTGTGTTTGTTCTCTTCAACCGAGGAAAAAATAAAAATAAAATAGAATATAATTATAACCCATCTTCTACCACATTATAATTTCAGACCAAAAAGTCCAGTCAACAACAGTCCTTGGGGGGCGCGCCGTTGGCTTACATAGTATAACGTCACATTTCTCTCGTCGCGTCACAATTCCGCTATTTCCAATCCGAACCTAGCCGCCACGGCAATTGGACCGCCCGCACGCCCGCCGCCCACACTCCAACTGCAAGTGAAAAGCCGATCGATTACGTAGGTGTAGTTGCTATGTAGCAGAGCATCGATTCCAGGTGCACTCTGGCGTAGGTTCTGCCGCGACAAGCCGACGCAACGCTGACCACCCGAAGCAATTACCCAAGAAGAATACCCATCAAGAAGCAACCTTGAGCAACGCATAACGAATAGTAAGCCACGGCTAATGGAAAATGAGGATAAAGGAAAGGGGGTTAGTGTTCTTTCTGGTCACGGGAGAACTGTATTATCCCATCAACTGTGCCCTCTTATAACGGTGTTTCGGGGGCGCCCTGGTTCATTCATTTCGTATCCTTTACTTTCTTCACTGCTCAGTCCTTTTAAAATAAGTTACTCTGGGAATCATATCGTTTCATGAGAGAATAAGCATATACGATACGACAACCATGGATACGGGACACTTGTGGATGTGGCTGTTGCTCTTTGGAGCAGCAGGACTGCTTTACGTGAGTCTCTCACCATCCCAGAATTGATGTGTTGGTGATATCCAATTTAGAGAGGGGGATAGAATCCGGTCTCTGGACAGAGTCCTCATTCTTTCTCTCTTGTGTTGGATTCCCTCACAATTTCACAGTTCTGCAAATTTGTGTGAACAATTGTCGCTAACAAGAGCTCCTCCCCCTTCCTAGACCGTGGGCATCATCGTATATCGAGTTTTCTTCCACCCCCTTGCGAAATACCCAGGACCTCTCATTGCCAAAATCACAGACGCTTACCAGCTTTACCATGCCTACAAAGGCGATCGCCACCTTGAGTTCTGGAGGCTACACCAGAAGTATGGTATGTGAACCCATTATACGCACACGCACATGCATAAATCCACAGCAGAGACCTAACAATTGTCTCCAGGCAAAGTAGTTCGTTTCGGCCCCAACTCACTCGCCTTCAACTCCAACAAGGCTCTCAAGGAAATTTACGGCTTCCGTTCCAATGTGCGCAAAGCCGAGTTCTACAATGCCTTTGTTCACCCAGCTGCCAACACCCACAATACCCGAGATAAGGAGCTGCATGCTCGCAAGCGCCGTGTCCTGTCCCACGCGTTTGCTGAGGGAGCCATGAAGGAGATGCAGCGATACATTCTGGGCAATGTCCGCACCTTCTGCGAGCAGATTGGTATCCAGGATGGCGGCGCCGAGGCCAAGGGCTGGACGCAGCCGCGCAACATGAGCGACTGGTGCAATTACCTGGCCATGGATATTCTCGGAGATTTGAGCTTTGGAAAGGCCTTCCACATGCTTGAGAGCCCGGATAACCGCTTTGCCCTTGGACTCGTTGAGGCGGCAACTACTCGCCATTTGATTGTGAGTTCAAAATACGGATTTCCCATGCTTCAAAACCCGGCCAAGCTGGATAGGAAATCTGGATAGAAAAGCCGGATAGCTAACATGAATAATGCCAGTGTGGCACTATGCCCGTCGTCGATCGACTCAAGCTCGATAAAGTTCTCTTCCCTGGTCTTGCTGCTGGACGTGCCCGATACATGGCCTACAGCAAGGGTCAATTGACCGAGCGCACCAAGCTTGGTGAAGAGACGGACCGACGAGATTTCTTCTACTATCTTCTCAAGGCTCGCGACCCTGAAACCGGCCAAGGATTCAGCACTCCTGAGCTTTGGGGCGAGTCCAACTTGCTGTAAGTAACAAAAAAATAACATCCAACAAAGACGTAGCTCCTCAAGGCAAAGCCCGGCGCCGACTGACACAACTATCCAGAATCATTGCGGGATCGGATACTACCTCGACTGCTATGGCGGCTACGCTATTTTACCTGGTTCGCAGCTCTCGTGCCCTCAAGATTGTGACGGAAGAGATCCGATCCAAGTTCAACTCCGTCGAAGAGATCAGCCAAGGCCCCGTCTTGGGTTCGTGTACTTACCTCCGTGCTTGCATCGACGAAGCTATGCGTCTCTCGCCCTCAGTCGGTGGAATTCTTCCTCGCGAAGTTCTCCCTGGTGGCATTACTATCGATGGCGAGACTATTCCCGAAGGCACTGTGGTTGGCACGCCGCATTATGCCATCCATCACAATGAAAACTATTACCCTTCACCCTATGAGTACGTCCCTGAGCGATGGCTTGTTGGTGCCGAAAACCCGCTCACAGGCGGCGCCACGACCGAGGAAGAGGTGGCACTGGCCCAGAGCGCCTTTTGCCCGTTCAGCGTCGGCCCTCGAGGCTGCATCGGCAAAGGGCTGGCCTATGTGGAAATGACAAGCACTCTGGCAAGGACTATGTACCTATATGACATGCGAAAGGCGGTCGGCGTGGTTGATCCCGGTGAGGGCAAGCCTACCAACGAATGGGGCCGACACCGAACGACCGAGTTCCAGCTGATTGACACCTTTACGAGTGCCAAGAACGGACCCATGATTGAGTTCCGTCAGGCAGAGACTGCGTAAGATTGGAAAGGATATCAAATATAAAAAAAAGCAAAAAAAGCAAAAAAAAAAAGGAGCGAACGAATCAATGTTAAGGGCCGTTGGCAGTGTGGGATTGTTTGCTGGTGATGGTTTTGGGTGTGTGTGTGTGTGAGAGAGACTCTCTTTGTCTTTATCTTACCAGGGTCGCATCACGAACTTGCACAAAAGCCCATATTCAAGCAGTGAAAGCCGATTTTGAACTATAGTATCATCATGGGTGTAGATGGTAAAATGATGAAAGAAATGTTAAAAAAAACTAAACTAGACCATCTACTACTTGTGAACTTGTGTGAATCTAAACAAGGCGTGGATAAGTGAATGTGTTGCAAGCTTCTTTTTCCCAGTGTGGTGTTGGTGGTGTTGGCGAGAGCAAGAGACTGTATTATTATTGGCTAACTGCTATGCATCAATTCGTTAGTTGTTACTAGGTATGGTACCATGATACAACCATGCCATGTAACTCGTTGACATGGATGGGGGGACCCTTCTTCTCCCTACAGTAGGTAGCTACTAAAAAAAAGGAAAGAAAAAAAAAAAGAACCCCAAATTCCACTGACGCGCCGCCGCCCCCAACCGCTAGCAGCCACCAGCAACCGCCAGCAACCAGGGGACCAGAACAAGGCTGGCGGAGCTCGGAAGGCTGAAAGTTCGCTCATTAACTTTTATTCAAGGCACTCTAACAAGGTGCAATCTACATCCTCCTTTCGTCCACCCAAACTCGAACCTCCCTCGATCATCAGTTTACGAAAACACTTCCCCCTTCATCTCGCGCCATGAGGTAGCTCGGTCAACCCGTAACACCAATTTTCCCCCTCTTCTCTTGCTCGCCTGACCAGGCGAAGACGCGCCATCCTCTCTTCCGCCAGACATGGCGCTCTGTAAATTCTACCAACAGGGCTACTGCAGAAACGGCAGTCAGTAACAGCACTCTTTTTCTCCCCCTTGACCTCAAGGTTGTCTTGCCCACCTACGGATCAGACCACTGATTGGACCAACAGATAACTGCCGCTTCGAACATGCAGGCGCGACAACCAGCAATGCCAATCGAAACCAGCCAGCGAGTCGCTTCAGCCCGCTTGGAGGACTCAACGCCTCCCAGGACCCTGCCGGTATGATGATATCCATTCCCCAGCCCAGAATAACACCAGCTTTTGCGCGTCGAGAGAGAAAACCCCCCCAAATCTCCCATCCCATCCCTTCTAACACTATGCTAGAAAAATACCACATCACGGCCGACGTCATCGAACGAGATTTGACATCCGAAACTCCACAATGGATCCTCTCATCCTATGCCCCGGGACGAGATGCACCTGGTCAGTTGTTTGGAGGCTATCCTCGAGAACAGAGCTTCGAGGAGATGCGACTTCACTTCTACGCTGGGAAGGCTGCAGGAAATGAACAACAAGCCGTGAGTATTCTTTCATCTCTCTTGACTTTTTCCCCCCCAAGCTCTGGGTAAAAGCTAATTTATTCCTGCCGCAGTTGAACGATGCCCAACAGCTGTATAGTAACGCCCAGCAGCAGCTCCAGAATGCTGCCGCCAATACCCGGGACGCGATTCAGTTTATCATCAGCGCTGAGAACAACCATCCCAACCGACTAGATATTTGCCAGCAAGGCACTCAGGGAGCTCCTTTCGGCGAGTTTGTCGTGGGAAGACGGCCGAAGTCTCTGGTTCCCAGTCTACCCGCGCAGTCCAACCCCTTTGGATCTAACAATGCCACATCTGCTTTTGGTGGAGGAGCCTCTACGACACAGCCGAGCGCTTTTGGCCAGCCCTCGGCCTTGGGTCAGAAACCAAACCCATTCGGCACGCCCTCGTTTGGGCAGCCATCGCAACCATCGCAACCGACTTCTGCCTTTGGCCAACCATCACAGCCAGCTTCTGCCTTTGGCCAGCCATCACAACCCGCTTCTGCCTTCGGCCAACCATCACAGCCTGCTTCTGCTTTCGGCCAACCTTCAGCTCTGGGTGCCAAGCCCAGTCCTTTTGGAGCTCCTTCATTCGGAACTCCGTCTCAGCCAGCCAACCAAGGAAGTGCCGGGTCTGCGTTTGGGCAGCCCAGCCAACTTGGCCAGAAACCGAACCCCTTCGGAGCGTCTTCTACTAATAACAATGACACCCCCTTGAGTCCATTTTCTTCAGCTGGCAACAACACCAATGCTAGTCCCTTTGCTTCGGCGGGAGCCAGCAACAATGCTCCTTCATCTAGCCCATTTGGAGCGCCTTCTGGCCAGAACCAAGGATCTGGACCATTCGCTTCGAATAATAACCAAAACCAAAATATGAATGGAACCAGTCCATTTGGTCAGCCATCGCAGGCATCATCTCCTTTTGCTCAAGCCCAGGCGACTCCTGCGGCTTCAAACCCCTTTGCATCTACCAATCAGGGACCCAGCGCTGCCAACAACCCCTTCGCTCAGGCCCAGCAACAGCAGCCAAACGGCTTCACATCACAACAAAACCAACAGCAGACAAATCCTTTCGGGCAAGCGTCCAATGCAGCGCCAGCAGCTCCGATAGCTGCAAAGCCTTCGGGAAATCCTTACCCCCCTGGAAGCAGCAAGCAGCACCCGGCCATTGAAAGCTACAGTGCCAAGGATATGACCGGCCGCTTGACGATGTTTGCTGGGAAACCTGTAACCTACAAAGATGATAAGCCTGGCATTAGGCAGTTCGATGGTGTCTGGCGCCGGATTTGGTTTCCTGATGGGCCACCAGGATATAGCAAGGATACAGAGCTGCCCGCAGGCGAGTACACTGACAAGTCCAAAATTCAGTGGACGGCTTTTCAACAGTCGGGTACATTTCAAGACGGTCTCATGCCTGAGCTGCCACCGCCAAGGGAATGTACAATGTGGAATTTTTGAACTTTTCTTGAGTTTTATCCGAGATAGGTATATATGTACGTATAATACAACGCCCAGAAAGAAGAAGGGAGTCAGGTTGACGGAGGAGAGGGGAAAGGCGGCATGAAAAGTAATGACTGGCGTTTTACTGTTTACAATATTCATATGGAGAGCCACATGATATTACAATGGAGGACCAAGGGGGTTGGATTTTGAGGCAAACTTTGGGATGCAAACTGGGGGAACATCATGGTCTTGGGTACGCTTTGATATCGTAATCCATGACACACTATTTAGCGACGTATCCAACTTATTCTCACATAGCTAGAAAATGTGACGGGCAAAACATTGGAATCCTCAGTGAGATTAACCGCATAAATGAAGTCACATCGATGTTGGCAATTCAGACTCTTGGGAAGCCCTTCTTTTTTCTTTTGTTCAGATCATTTTGTATTTTTTTGGGGCTTTGTCTACTAAGATAGGACTTGGCTTGTAATTCGACCAATGCAGATATTACTCCGACCGTGTCGATCACGATATCCAAGTCTCTTAAGCAGCAATGGTAACCTCAACCTCGACACCAGCGTCGATGTTGACAATGATCTGCTTGACGACCTCAGTGGGGGCGTTGAGGCTGTAAAACGTATTGTGTTAGCTTGTTTCCATACCCGAATGACACACGTAATAGCAGGAAAAAAACAACAACAAAGCTCCACGGGGGAAATAACGTACTCGATCAGGCGCTTGTGGATGCGCATCTCGAAGCAATCCCAGGTCTTGGAACCCTCACCGCAAGGGGTCTTGCGGGTGGTGATCTTGAGGGTCTTGGTGGGAAGACGGACGGGGCCCTTGGCGCGGAGGTCCTTGGTCTTGGCACGCTCAACGATCTCGGAGCAGACCTTCTCGAGGACGGCGACCTTGCGAGAGGAGAGGGTGATGCGGATCTTGTGGCTCTTCTGTTGGACGGGACGAGAACAAATGGGTTAGTTGCGTGACCAATTTTCCGTTTCGCGATGAGGAAGAGAGGAGAGGAGAGGACAGGAGAAGGGGAGGAGGAGGAAACGTACGGGAGCCTCGCCGTGGTCCTTCTCGGGCTTGTTGTAAGACATTATGGGCAACCTTCACGACTCGAACGTGGATGAATAGACGTTTCGGCAAAGTGATGAAGGCGGATTTTGTTGGAGAGGGTGAAAATCGAAGAAAAAGGACAATTATCGATCGCGAACTTTTTTGGTGGGGATAAAGATCCAGTGTAGGGCAATTGCCAGAAAGTGTGGGAGCCGCTAGTCCTCTTTCGGATCAATGCACTCTGGACTTGAGGATGGGAGTCGAGGGCTGCTGTGATTGGGTGGAAAGGGGAGGTAGAGGGAAGGGAGGGGTAAACCACGTCAAGCTTGTTAGGTGGAGGGCAGAGCAAAGCAAGGTCCAAGGTCCAGTACAAGGCCCAGTACTGTACCTACTGTGCCTTACTTCTAGTACCTTATTGTAGGCGGACAAAGTACCTAGGTTAGGTACCTTGGCTATGGAGAGCAAACAAGGAGATTTCAGATCATATCACCCCTCACTAGGTCCTAGGAGATGCCTCAGCTTCATACGCTATTTAATAATTTATATAAATTCTATCTCTAGCCTTGATTTCTATTCAAATTTGTTCGTTTGAAGCTGATCTGTGCCTGCTAATCTTTGATGACTCCTGCTCCTCAAGTTACGAGAGGCTGACACCCACTTCTGATGAATCATCCGGCGATGGCCCAAAACAGTAACACTAAGACAGGCACTCACTACGTACCTTGGTACCTCATACTCATTCATATATCAGCTTCAGCCTACCTTACCTACCTACCAAGTGCACAGGTTGGTTGTCATGGCTGATTGCCAACTATAACCGCATCAATTCCAATCCCTTCTTCTTCTTCCTCGTTTCTATTTCATGGCAAGAGTTTCCCCTTGCCCTGCAGAAGCTTTCCCCCATATTCAACTCACATCCTCCGCCCAGGTGAGGGCAAATATCTAAAAGCAATGCCTAGCTCAACCCCCTTCGCACCCTTCCCCAAGCCCGCATGGCGACAACGTCTTAATACGCAGGAATGGGAATCCCTTCTCGAAGCATGGACAGTTCTATGTCATGCACTACTCGCACTCTCAGACAAGGACTTCAAAGCTGCCCTGTCAAGTGACGAATCTGTGGCCGTTTTCCTAACCTCATTTGCTGAGGCAACGGCTGAAGCAGGCACTTCATCGCTGGGTTCACATTCGGCAACCCTTATGAAGGCTGTATTCCAACTCAGCACCCGCATTCTCACGTTTTCAGCTCAGCTTTATCCTCAACTTCTTGCGTTTCCCTTCATTGCGGACCTAGGACGCATCTTTCCCAGGAGGGTAACCGTACCGCTCATTGCACAAGTCTTCCGATTGCATTCCTCGCTCGTTGAATCCTCGCTCCTGTCACTGAAGAAGCTCCTCATCCCCAATCTTGAAGCTGGAATCAAAGGCGATCTTAAGCTCGTCGAGTCGCAGCTTAGTCGTCTTAACCACATGCTACATGTGTCTCCTGATGCATGCACGCTCTTCCTCGCAGGCTCTGACTTCTTCGACGGACTCACTACTTGCTTCGTTGTCATGAACCCACCACTGAGGAATATTATCATTACGACAACTCATCTATGCCTTGTGGGGTTAATAGATGCTGAGCCTCCCAAATGGGCCATGCTCAGCGATCAATTATATACCTTAAAATCGGCAGCTGATGCTCACAAGGCTGGACCACTGAACGTAAACGACTCCTTGGTACCCGAACTTGTAACAAACACGCCTTTACTCAAGATTATCTTGAGAAGGGCAGAAGATTCTGGTGCTGCGACAGAAAATCTGAAGAAGCGTATCACGGCTCTAGAAGCATTCAGGAAAGGGGCTATGGTGCGACCCAAACGACTCATGAAAAGAAAAGTCGACAAAGGTAAAGACAGGGAGACCCAAGAGCACGCTGAGGCAGAGATGCACGTTCACAAATTGAGCCAGATCTCACAGATCCAAGATCTATTTCCTGATCTGGGATCTGGGTTCGTGGCAAAATGCTTGGCAGAATATGGGGATGATGTTGAACAGGTCGTTGCGAACCTGCTTGGCGAGAGCCTACCAACACATCTAGCTAAGGCAGACCGCACAGAGCCATTGTATGACCCCCCCTTTAATTTTCCATATGTACTGGCTGACTTCTCTATTAGATCATCGCGCCCTAAACCAAGGCACTCGCAGATGGCGCCTCACTCAACACCGGTTCAAATACCAGCCCGCCACAATGTCTTCGATGATGATGAACTGGATCGGCTCGTTGTCGACACAGCGAAATTGTCTTTTGGAAAGAAGCCAGGCAAAACCGCCGACGAAATTCTCAACGACAGGTCGAATGCACCAAACAAAGCAGCTATTCTTGCAGCACTCGCCGCGTTCGATTCGGATGATGATGAACGCGATGACACCTACGATGCCGACGATGTCGGCGGGACAGTTGATGCTGCCAATAACGAGGCGGATGCAAGGAACGATGAGAGCGAAGAGATTTTGTTCAAGGCTTACCAAGCTGACGCTAAAGTATTCGATCGTGATGCAGCAACCAGAAGGGGTGCTTCGCGACTCAAGCTCAGAGGAGAGACTGGAATGACTGACGAGGCTATCGAGGGGTGGGCGATCATGCTGGCAAGGAACCCGCAGCAAAAACGCAAGTTAGAAGCCAAGTATGAAACGCAGCCGATGAACACGCCTTTAAATACCACCTCTACAGGCCCGGAAGAGCAAGAAGATGAAGCTGATGGGAGCTCATCTCGGGGTGGAAGAGGGGGAGGTAGCTCTGGCCGAGGCAGAGGTCGTGGACGCGGTAGGGGAGGCAATGTTGCTGGACCAACTGGAGACCAGGCCACTGAGTCGGCTAGAAAAAGAAAAGAAGCCAACAAAGGAAAGTGGGCAAACCATAATCGTCGCGACGCTCGGGCTAAGAAGATGGCTCGTGGTGGTGTGGCTGGCTGATCTCACCCAACTCTCTGTCTCTTCTGCTTCTCTGGACCTGTATGAGTGGGCAACACTGAGCCTCTCTTACGCGAGCCTTCTGGAATAGAAAGATGCGTATCGTATAGATCCTCAAAATCAAGCGTCGTCGCATATGGGCTCTTGATGTCAGCTATTGCTGGAGTGCTTGGACTAGTATTACTGTTGACGTTGAAGGATGACCCCATCTCCTCAATTCCCCCGTACCGATGATAATCCCGTGGTGTGGCCAGTTCTGACGCAGCCTCGATTGAGGTAAGGTCCTGGTCAGCATCACCCCTACCCATGATCATGCTTTGTAACGATATGCGTGAAGTCCTTCGACTGTCAAGGTATGTGCGGAGGTCGTAACACTGCCGACAAGAAGGGTAGAGTGGGTAGCAGTCTGCCTCATCACGGTGCTGTGGGAGATATGGACGAGTCTGCTCCCCACACTTCTCCTGAATGTCGTCAAATATGTCTGAAATGGGAGTAAAGAAGGTGTGTCGAGGCCCAGGTCCCCAATAACGATTGCGACCCCAAAGCTGTCCGATGAGAGTATTAGTGCCCAAGTTGACAACTGCTGCGCCACTGTCTCCCTCAACGCCAATGCCTCCTCTGATCCATTCTTCTTCGTCATCAGATTGCTGTGGCTCCTCGATAAACCACTCTCTTGTTGCCCTCTGAGTTCCATTTTCATCACCGCTGACGTAGGCTGGAATCTCACAAATTTGGCCACGCTGATGACCCGAGGTCCGACCGCTGCATGCAACGTATGCGCCAGGGACAATAGAACCAGTTGATGTGATGGGAATATCTTTTAGAAGAGGCTGCGTTTCAGAGGGAAATCGGCGTAGCAAATTGGCATGAGATGTTTTGGAAGAAATGAGTGACCAATCGGTGACGACAAGGGGTTGGTCCATGTCGCATTCTTCCCAATATGAGTCATGAGAGATGCGAGTGGTTTTCAAGTTGAACCCTGAAGTGACTGTGATCTTTCCAAGTCCGAACCTATGTTCTTGCGCCAACGCATCGTGGTTCTCCCCAATACAGCGACTCCTATCTTCACGAGAGGGATGTTCCACTTCGACGGCCTCGGAATTCTGATACGCTTCTAGAAAAGGGTGAAAGTTCCCCAGCCAGAAGTTAACACCTCCCAGAACTAGAGTTGGCCCCAAGGTTGCGGTGCTGTCCTCAAATGACCCGTTCCCACGAATACCAATGCTGTCGCCCATACATGGACTTTGGAAGAAGTAGGGATTTCGGGGAGCACACACATCGTCCAAATGATTCCTACTCAAGCCTCGAGCCCATGTGAGCTGTTTGACCTCACCTACGGAAAAGACAAAAGATACATGCCGCCTGAACTTATCTGGTAGCAGATCCTGGATATGACGAACGATGATCATTCTACGGGCTCGGGACATCCTTTGACGAGTCATGATGCAGATGCGCCTGGAGTGGGCCACCTTGCCTCTCATGACGCTGACTACATGATGCGGCCCCGCCCACTTGGGCAAGAATTCAGTGAGGAAAGGAAGGATAGAGTGTTCAAAGACCAGCGGAAAGCTTGCAGTTTCGACAAGTCTCGAGGCCTTACCTCTAACCAAGTCAGTAGGGCTGTCGGCTGATCTTGGTGTACCTTTTTGCAGTTAGCACCAGGAGTAATTGGGTTAGGGGAGCGTTTATGAATAGACAGGATATTTGAGATATCCCGCTGAAGACATTTGAAGCCGAGTGCAGCGGAACAGATGGGCGAGGGGCGAGGATGAACTTACTGACGTTTCTCTTAGACCTTTTATCTAAAACAAGTCGTAGTTTCTCTTGGTATTTAGCCTTGGCAGTTTTTATCGCAAAGAGTTCACGAGCTACAGCACTACTCTTGTCCTCAATAGGTTTGTCATTGGTGGCACGACTGGATTTCGGGCTCAGGTCGCTCTTTTCGACTGCCTTTGAAGCATCACTTTGCGCAACGAAGCGTGCCATAGCCTTGGTTTTGCCCGATTTTGCGTGGGCGGTATTCATATGTAACTGAACGGCTGGTGCGCTTTGAAGAGATGTTTCTGCGCAACTTGAGAAAGGGCAAATAAAGAGATGATCAGCTTTAACATGCCAGACCAGATCAGCGTGAGAGGTGAAGCTTGGCTGATCACAGTTGGCCCAGTTGCATGTGTGAGTGTGAACGGAGGCAACATGTGCCTTCAGTTCCTCTTCGCTGGTGAACTTCTGTTGACATCGGGGACCGAGGCAGAACAACGGTTCGGCATTGCTGTCCGATGAGCTGTTGCGCGTGCGTCGGCCCAATGGGCTTGGGCCTCTAGACCAGCAGCTCCTGACAGTGAGCGTATCACTTCGCTCAGTCTGAACGGGAGAAAGCAGAGAAGCGGAAGAGGTGGTTTGTGTTTCACAGCTCACTGTACTCCATGCTCTGGTAGGAGGGCGACGATAACTGGCCCAGTTGTTTATTGACTCGGGATCTGAGTCGCTGATGATCAGGTCAGGAATTATCAAGTCAGGTGTAGGAGGGTAAACCATGGGTGACGGGTCACTGCATGTTTGGTAGCCAAAATCAAACGGATCGGTGAACGATGCATTGTTGCTATTGTTGGTGCTGTTGCCGTTGCCGTTTGCCTTAGCATGCTTATGCTTCACGGACGGGTCTGTCCACGGAGCGAGCACTGTTGGCACCGACGTTGGGGACAACGACGGTCGCGAACACGGCGTGGTGCTCCGAGCAGTGGGGCGGAGCCCGGAACTGGAGACGGGGCGGGGTGCTCCTGTCATCGGCCCTCTCTGGTACCTCGGTGGCATTGTTGGGATGAGGACTCGATAACAATGTGGCGTACAATCAAAGCAAGAAGGAATACTATAACATATATTAATTGAGTGGAAGAGATTCCGAGACGAATTTTTTTTGGACTTTCTGGCCTATGAATTGGGTTGGGTTGGCGAGGTGCAGTCATGGCGCCTGCAGGGACAGGTACGAAACACGCACTTTCCTGCATTTTGGGGCGGGAGGGTAGCGAGGAGCGTCGTGTATGGCAGGCAGCACCGAACCGATTTGTTTTGGTGCCGTTGCCTCGTCTGGGCGGCCTCCTCAATGCGAACCAACACCTTTTGGCCCCCAAACCGCTGGCAGACGCGATACATTTAGCAAAGACATGCAAATTCCTCCACATAGGTACAGTAAGTAGAGTTACCTTACCTCATCCCTAATCAAGTTCGGATCATGTACAACAACGGGGTGAGGGGGATGTTGGTTGCTGTTAGATTACAGAATAATCTGTAAGCACAAGATACAAATGACAACGGCAACTTATTCCAACTGGTTAAAACTAATGGGTATGGGAAATTTTGAATATGCACTATACTGTCCGGTAAGCTCCACTAGCATGCCCAAAGTAGAATTTGCACTACAATTTGTTGGCGTTCTATTGGTTTGTGAGTGTGCGAATGCGACGCGAAAGCCACACTACGTTAGATGTTTAATCAGGTAACTACGTAACTACGCTAAGCTACCTGCAGTAGGAAAATCATTCGAATGCGAGCTGCCCACTCCCTGGTGCCATCTTACAGCGAAACTACGTCAGCACAAGACTTTTCAGCAACTAACCTCGCCGAGATACTGCAAATCATGACTTCAGTTCTGAACCTACCACTGCTCAGACAACGACGGATTTAAGTCAAAGGAGATAGTCTATATCCAGGTTAATAAAGCTGACAAATCGATTCGCAAAAAAAAAAAAAAAAGAAAAAAAAGAGAGGGACTACAACTCACGTCAGCCCATTGGATGTCCATACTAGCGTATGTCGAGGTTATAGATATATATTGAAGGTCATCGCACATGTAATTGAACATCTGACAACAACGGCACGCACCAGCTAGACCAAAGACCATTCTGGAATATTCATCACTTCCCAAAAATTCCAATACTATCATTTTACCAGTCCTTTTTTCCCTTCTCTTCGATTTACTTATCAAAATTTGTCCATTGACAATGGCTACCGACAAGCTCAACACGAAGCTCGATCAATGGTGGGATGTTATCGCCAACTTGAAGATCGACTCCCCCCAAGAAGATTGGGACAAATTTGCTTCATATACCAGCCCGGAGAGTGTTTTATACTTTAATGGTTTGAGCCAACCACCCGCCCGCGGCACCGCCGAGGCTGTTGCCGCACTGAAAGGGCTGTTGGCTTACTGGGCCATTCTTGAGCGCAGGGTTTTGGCCCGAGGTGTCGACGCGGACGGAAAGACTGCTTTTGTCAACATGAACAACCGACTGACAATCATGGGGGAGGAACTCGATTTCGCCGAAGCGGAGGTTGTAACTTTTGATGAAGAGGATCGGATTGTTGATTATAAGCTGTACTTCGACCCCTCGCCTGTAATGGCCATTTTCCAGAAGAAGACTGCGGCGGGGTCTGCTTGAGAGCGACGATGAGATGAAGAAGGCATCAGGATGAGACAATGTATCTGGGTGTACTTTGATTATTTTGTGATTATAGAGAGAGAGAGAGGGAAGAAATAAGAAGAAGAAGAGTCTGCTGGTATCCGCGGTCTATTGCCTTTTCTCCATTTTATTGCGGTCATGGTTGAGTTGCCCTATGTGCATTTCATGTATGCATGCCTCGACTGATGTTGCTACCTACTGTAGGTACCGTCGGTAGATGAGATTGGTTGGTTGGTTGGTGGGTACCCTCTGACACTGAAGTGCCTGACTGACCTGCAGTACCAACTGCCACCTACCGCCTACCGACCACTACCTACAAGTACCTAGGCAGCCCTCCAGTATCTATCTACATGCCAGGTAAAGTACATACCTTGCCGACCTCAAGAAATACGCAAGGCACCTAGATAATCAGGCAGCTACACATATGTATGTGTTTGTATGCACAGGGAGGAGGCAAAGTGGACTTGACGACGACGCCGTCCTTACAGTTGTATCAACCAGTTTCGCTCGTCTGAGCCCTCTTCACTCATCTCATCACATCAAAGCCACGCCCCCGCTTGTTAAGTCTCATCTGCATGTCAGTCTGCCTGCTTGTCCGCCTTCCCACCCGCCGCCTACCTACATTATTAACTACCCTACCTTGTCTTACTTTACCTCGCCTTGCCTTTACTTCATAGATATTCGCTTCCCCTTCAGCCGTTCTCATCTATTGTATCGAACCTGTTCTATATACCGACCTTGCCTTGCGTATGGGCATCTTCGTCCTTTTTCTCGACTGCTGTGATTTTCCATCTCGACTTCAACTTCAACATTTGGTGACCTTCTCTTGCTCAATCATTCACCAAAACGAAAATAGCCGTCTAGATCTTCATGTCGCCTCCATTCAAATACACCCGTTTGGTGGATAACCGCTTCCGCCTCCTCAAACTGCGGCCCGGAGGCTGGAATGATAAGGTTGAAGTAGAACTCTTTGAAGCCGACCGGTCTTTTCACTACATAGCCCTGTCCTATACATGGGGAAGCCCCGTAGCCAAAAAAGACATTGTTGTGAACGGCACTGTCAAGAGAATCACGGTTAATCTCGATCTCGCCTTGCGCACCCTGCGATCCTTAGATGAACCCATCACTCTCTGGGCTGACGCCCTATGTATCAATCAGGACGATATAGACGACAAGAGCCAGCAGGTCAATCTGATGCATCAAATCTTCAGTTGGGCGACAGAAGTTCGAGCGTACATCGGGCCTTCAGTGGACAAGAGTCAGCGGAACCAGGAATCCTCCTTGAAACTGATAGCAGCTTCAGCCCCATTTTGCTTCCCTGAAGACGCCAGCGTGGCATGGGAGCCCATTCATAATGCCATCTCGTTCCTTGAATTCCAAGAACCAGTCAAGCTGTCACCTAGTGAAAGATGCTTGTGCATTTTTGGCCTCCTTAAAGCTCTGTCTTGCAAAGAACTCCACATGAGGCTTATGAGCATGGATCTCTTCTCAAGTGCCAATTCTGACAAGATGGGTCTAAAACTCCTTCATCTCTTCGAATGGCTTCGACTTTTTGTCATTGCTCCCTGGTGGGATCGCATGTGGATCACTCAGGAAGTCGGAGCTGCTCGTGAACTGTCACTTGTCTACGGAAAAGTAACGGTGCCGTTCCGGATGCTTTCTGACGTCGCCACGGAACTGTCAATTCGCCCCTTCACCTCATTGCACTCCGGGAGGGAACACACAAAAGTACTGGAACTTCTCGTCTCGAAGGTCAAGAAAGTATCTGAGTTGCGGCGCTTCGAGAGGTTTCAATCCATCACAGAAATTCGAGACATTGATTACTTCCATCGATCTCTAGGAAGTCCCCTTCTTTGGCTGCTGAGGACATTCCGCCACAGACATTCCTCAGAGCCAAGGGATAAGATCTATGCCTTATCCCAACTCTTGGCCAAACTCGGTACTTCATCCGAGCCCAGGTTTAAAACCAGCTACAACATCCCGGTCGCCGTTCTCTTTTCCAGGTTTGCAGTCCGCCTGATGCAAGACACTGGTCTTTTCTGGATCACAAGCCCAGATCTCATCGCTAAATCGAGAGATAATCTTCCATCGTGGGTCCCAAACTGGGCCGACGGTTTCTCTGCTGGCGAACTGAATGATGTGGCATGGAAGATGCGATTGTGTCATAATGCATCAAACGTCACGTTTACGATCAAAGCATCGAGCTCGACCACCAAAAAAATGACCCCTTCCGACTATTATCAGAGCTTAGCTCATAAACCATCCGCTGCATTGTGGGAAAAGATGAGAGGGAGTCATTACAAGACTACAGATGATTTTCCTGTCCACGACATTCACACTCCAGGGCGCCAACTATCAGTTACAACCCGTGCATTTTATCTAGACCATCAGGACACCGAGGCCCGGCTTGTTCAATACTCCTATTATGAGCCCAGGATTCGGGATATGACAAAAGTCGAGAATTGTCTCAAGATTCCCGCCCAATATTGCACCACTGTGTCCTTCGTCTCCGAGCCTATAGCGACAGGCATTTCCAACCTTTCGAGTATCATTGATGCTCTCAAAGTGGCCAAAAAGAAATTGTTTCCTAATGATTGGGACTATGACTTCATTGGAGGCATGCTAGATGTGATTGGTCGCGTTCTATGTTTTGGTGTAGTAGTCGAAGGTCATAACAGGACTCGCGTACAGGAGGGCTATGACGATCCCAACATGGGTATCCTAGTCTATCTTCTCATGACGAGCGGAAACACATCGTCCGAAACTGTGACTAACAACCGAGAAGAGTACGAGAGGTTTTACCGGGATAAGTTCATCTCTGAAGTGATGGGGCAATGTGATCACTGCTCCAAGTCTGAAGAGCGTCCATGCCAGGACTGCGAGAAAACTGCGTCTGAGAAGGAGATCCCATGTGCAGCAGACGCACGACAGGACAAGCGGTACAAGGAGGCTCTTAGGACGGCATTGCATGCCGCTCCCGGTAATTGCCTTGTCCTCAACAGAGATGGGTCGATGGCACTGTGTCCACCACAGACCGAGGTTTACGATGACATCTTCATTTTGACAGGGGGTTTATGTCCCTACGTCCTACGACGGGATACGAGTCCAAAGTATCTAGGTCACCGAGCTAAAAAGCTTGTAGGGGATTGTTTCCTCAGCAGCCTCCCTGCATGGGATCCCGACAACTTGGAAACACTCGCTTTGGTTTAGGTATCATTCGGTTTATTAACTGAGATCTCTCTAGAATAGATCCTTTCTTTGGGAGGAATGAACACGGTAGAAAAAAAACTTAGGGGGCAAAATGACATTTGAGTATTTGAATCTATTTCTGCCTATGTCTCAGCAAATCCGAATGCGCCTGTTTCCATTAATCCCACAACTCCGCTACAAATCCTGGTACATGCCTTCTACCACATCCGCCAACATCCTGAGACCATAGAATTTGGCCACCTTCTTCATTACACCCAGCTTTTTGTTTACTTCTGTTCTTGACACTACCTCCTTCCACTCTCCACTGCACGTACAATGTTCCATGAAGTCGTTCAATCGAAGTGCGCCGCACCGCACACACTTCAAGTCCTGAGTTGACCATTCGACAACCCAGCTCTCGACCATGCCGACTAGTCGTTCCTCAATAGCAACGCGGTCGTACTCGGACTCACAAGTGCTACAGCGCCAACTTGCCCCTTCACTAAAGAGGTCCTCGTCACGGCACAGATCAAGGTCTCGCGTAATGGTACAGCTATCACATGAGAGTTGTGGCAGCCGTAGACTCTGGGAAGGATTCGCAAAGGTACCCTCTTTAGAGAACTCACGAATTTCGAAGAGGGCCAAGAGCTCTTTGCGAAGAAGGCGAGCTTCCAGGGTAATATTCTTGTCTAGTGAGAGGACTTGCATCAGAGACTTGACCAGCTCGAGAATAGGGTTCTTCGGATCAAGATGCGAGCCTGGCAGACTGGGGAATGAATAATCTTCAGCAAGCTCAGGATGGAGCATCTCGCGCTTCTTCTTGTTAACGAGACCAACAATGGCCTTCTTGAGGGGCTTCTCGAATGCCTTGCCGAGTATGACATGGGTATCTTCGTTCTCTAGATCTCGGTTGGGCAGCTGAGTGAGACGTGGGGTAGAATCAGGGTCGTTATTCTCCGGCCGTTTGAGATTATGCATAAGCTGGATGAACTCTATCACCCAGTCCTGGAATGTCGACTGTAGTCGCGTCGGGAGGAACGTAGCCATCTGCCAGTGCATAATTGTCTCCAGATTCTGTTCATCGGACTCGATGACCTCTTGGCATGCCTTGCCTCCATAGTTATATTCATCATACCAGACTAAGTAGTCCCAGTATTCTTTTATCTCTAGATCAATGAAGTGAAACAATGGCTTGGTCTTGATCGACTTGACAATGTACTGGCTGTACGCGTAGGCATTGCCAACCTCAGACTTTGTAGTCTGGAGAATGAGACGATTGGCGTTGGCAAAAACAACTTGAGATCCGACGCGGCGGAAGTCGGCCATCAGCTGCTGGAAGGCTTTGCGAGACATCACTTGCACGTAGTAATGCAAGGCTCGGTCGTACATGAAGGAGTCCGGGTTTTCTACCCACCGGACTAGGTGCTGAACAAGTACATCGGCCATGGTGCTTCCCCGGCACGCCTCGGCCCACCAAGCCTTGACCATTTCTCGAAGGACAAGGACACCCGCATTAGCAAAGGCATTCTCTGATGCAAGAGTTTCCGAGTCATCTCCAGCAGGGTTGAAGGAGATGGAGTTGGCGCCCTCAAGCTCGTTAATGAGGGAAGAGGTAAGAATGGTATTGATGGCGAGGTTCCGGACGTCGATATCAATACACACCGATGAAAAGGTTCCAGGATTATTAACACTTGGCATCTTCACAGTGTCCAAGGGCCCGGTAATGTCATCCATGTCATAACCAGCATGATCAGGACGGGATCCAGCAGACCACCACAATACCACACCGTTGGCTTGCAATCTACGGGCATAAGCGATGTCGATGAGGAAGCGAGGGTCATCGCGTTCCAAGTTACAGAGGGGAACGTCGCCGTATCGAGCTAGGGCTGTTAGGTGTAGAATCCAGGACCCGAGCCCAAGGTAGTGTCCAAGAAGTCGACGAGCAACTACTGCCTGCCAGCCCAACGGTGGTAATGAGCTGTCTGCAGGGTCATAACGCAGCGGCAAGATGGGAAATTCGCCAAGAACAGGGACGTCATGGACCAAAAGTCTTCTCTGAGATGATTGAACAACCAGCATTTGAGGGCGATTCTCATCCTTACGAAACTTCTTGACCACGTCTCCAATCTCTAATTGAGCTTTCCGCCGCGTGGTCACCTGCGTGATCTTGAAGTTGATTTTCTCCTGGTAGCTGAAGCAATCTTGCCAGTTGGTACCAGCGGCTTCTCCAGATCGTTTGGTAAGCATTTCTGAATACATCCTCGTGATATTGGGCAGGTCTTGTCCAGAATCTCTGCTCTTCTGGAGAATTATTACATGGGCTTGGTCGCTCGTTGTGGAGAAGATGCCAAAGATTTGACGCTCACCAGCAGTGATATGAGAGATGAAAATGTACGCAAGAGGAGACGAATCGAGATATGTCCGCGCTTGGGCAGGTCGCTTCAGCCCAGCAAGATCAAATCCCTGTTCCAGTCCCTTACCAAGCACTGCATCCTGCTTTTCATCAATGGTGCACTGGTTCCCTAGTTGTAGAACGGCTCTGATGTTCGGAGGCACCTGCTTCTCGTACACACCCTCAACACTAGGGTGATTGAAAAGCAAAGAAAACTTGTTGCTTTCGTTGAAATACACATCCTCTTGCACAGTTAACTTGAACAGATGGCTCGACGGGTGGCCGTTGGGGAGTGTGTAGTTGACTTGCTCCACCTCACAACCGTCTATCTCCACATCGGGTAGTTCTTTGCCCTTGAGATTGAGGAAGACCTGTCGGGGGACATTAATCTTGAGTGCGTGGATCTTTGCATCAATCAAAACATGAGCCGTAACAATTCCAGGAGTATCAGTCGTCTTTAGGTGCAATACCTGCCAGGTATTCATGTAGGTGACGTGTGCTTGCTTCATAAACGTCTGCTGGAGGTTGCTGCCTGTATGACCTCTTCGGTCACCAAACAGTTGACGTCTTCGAAGCCGTGCCTGTTTCTGCAACTTCCACTTCTTCTTCTGGTATTCTAGGAAGGCCGGGTAGTCATCTGAAGGGCTGGGCATAGTCTTTGGTAGCGCGGCCATTGGATCCGGGTTTTCAGGAGGCTCTGGAGACTTGCGCTTTTGCGCCGTTGATGTTGGCTGAGAAGCAGCGAGCGCTGAGCTGACGAGCTTCGGCCTCAGGAGTTTGTTGCCGAAGTCCTCAATATCGTCTGCCCCACGGGAGCCATTGATATTTGTGATATCTCCGAGTGGACTCTTGGAGAACAGATCAGTCAGTTTCTTTTGCTTCATCTTGTCATCCTTGATGTTGATTCTTCTCTGCAGCCAGTCCGGATGGGCAACTCGAGGGACAGGATTGCGAACTTTCTGGAGGGCAGCAGGGATAGTAATGAGCTTCTGGATTACAGATCCCAACCGATCTAGATAGTAGTCCCAATCAAGCAGAGCGCGAGGATCAGTATCAGTAGGATCCTCTTTCAACCATTTCTTGAGATAAGCTCGCTTGACGCTCTCTTCGGCAGAGAAGATGGCAACAGGCACAGCTCGCTCAGTAACAGGAGCATTCTTTGGTCGAGCGCAGATGATAAATTTGCAGTTTAGGCCCTTGTCTTTCACCATTTGCTCACCCAAGAAATCCGCCAATCGCTTCGCGGTAGTGATACTGGTCGATTTTTGGCTGCCGTACTCTTCCAATGTTTTGGACATGCTTCGGTTTTCTGAAATGAGCTCCATAAGCTCTTCATTTGCAAGTGTTGATCCTTTATTGTGCAAGACATCGAGCCACTGATTAGCCACTTTGGCGACAGCACCATAGCACTCAGCCAAGGTTGTACCCTCCAAGAAAAACTTGAAGATTTGTTGCTGAAAGATCTTGATGAGTTTCAGCTCACCACGACGCTTGACCTCGAAACCTTTTAATTCAGCCAGAGACCCGTCGTCGTTGAAAACTGCATATCGCTTCTTCAAGTTCTTGTCCTCTTCCTTTGAGGTAGGTAGAATCATAGCCTTGTAGGGACCATCGACTTCGAAAAAGATAGAATTATCACTATGAGTGTCGTACTTGAAAGTCTTCTTGTCGACCAGAGTCTGGTATTGGTGATTGGTAAAGCGAGCATGAACGAGATGGTTAAGCATCACACAAGGATATGAGATATTCAGCTTCTTTCCGTTCTTCATCTTGAAAGCGAAATTCTCCGGGAAGCTGGCGGGAAGCATGCACCAAATACCATCAGTGTCCAGTTCCAGGGGTCGGCCAAGCCTCTCGACCAGTTGTCTGGCCATCTGAATGATGTGGGCTCCGGTTAAACAGGTGACACCGGCCATTTCCAACGAGTACCAACGAGAGCCTTTTCTCATGACGTATCCATAGAAGGAATTGAGAATGACCTTGTGGGCAAGCTGCAGCGAGTCATACAAGATAATCATCTTCTTGGCAGCATCTACTTCACTCTGCCCTGCTCCTGAAGACTTGAGACTTTCGGTCTTACCTTTCCAGACCTTGGCTTTACCCTTATAGTCATATCGACGGTCACGAAAGTCTCTTACGGTGTTGATGTAGAAGGGATTTTCTCGTTGGCAGATAATAGCCTCTCGGACGATTGTGGTCGAGTCGTGAATCTTGTGATAGACTTTTTGCGAGTAAAGTTGCAGTCGCTTCCTCACAAGGCCAGCTTGTTCATCTGGACTCAACTCCTGGAAGCTTCGCATTGGAGAACTGGGGAACTTCCCAGGAAACCTTTCGTTCTCGAGCGCGTTTCGAACCATGTTGTACTCGTCTCGCTTCGCAGGAATGTACTCGCCTCTCCATGCCCATGGTAATCTCCTGTCGCAAGTCTTCCCTGGTCGGTTAAAATCACACGCGGCGCAGTCGGATTCCTTGATCATTGAATCGGGCTGTAGTCGGTTTGTTGTCATGATGTTGGGGTACATGGAGGCAACATCCAGATGGTAGATCAGGGGGGTTTCATTTCGATTCGGCGTCTCCTTCAATTTTATGAGCTGTTTCGTGATTTGCTCCTTGACCTCGTCATAGTTCTCGACGTCCTCGAACTTCTTATTTTCTTCCACAGTAATGACAAACTTCAGGGCGGCATCCAGATCGCTCAGTAGTTCATCAATAGCACCCGGGTCAACTGCAAAATCGACAGGAATATCCGAACGGAAAACACCTGCTTCGATACTCTCGACGTGACCACCAACATATGTCTCTGAATCTAGAAGATGGCCATCCCAGAAAGCTTCCTTAGGGGTGATGTATTTGTTGGGAAGCACAATTTCCCTTTCATAGGCTTGCACCATCAGCAACATCTCGCACAATGTTCCTGTTCCCTTTCTCAAAACATCGTCGCCACCAAGTGGAAGAATAGTGCATAGAGAGAAGATGAAAGGGTGTACATATTTCATGTACAGATAGTAAGTAGCAACTGCATCTGAGACAGAGTACTCAGCCAAGGTCTGAGGTCGCTCACTTGCGTAGGGGGTCATCAGCTCTGGGTCAAGTTCATCAGGGTCATAACCGAGTTTGGCGACTGTCACGGCCTTGAGACCTCGAGAACCCTGGGGAAGATACGAATCTCGGTTGACCCAGTGGAAACAATCCATATGCACACTGTAGTTGCACTTATACTGATCTTCACTGTCCTTCTTCCAGCCAATTTCATGGTACATGTCGATGCCGTTGATACTCGCTCTCGCTTCAACGAATGGCCAATCGAAGAAATCACCGTTGTAGGTGGCAATGACTGTAGGTCGAGCCTCCTTGATGTGGAGGAAGAATCTTTCAATCAAAGACTTTTCGTCAGGTTCGTTGAAAATCATGAAAGGACCAGGATATTCAGGTTTGGGGGTGTAGTCGAAGTCGCCGATGTCTTCCGAAAGGATCTGGCGGTTTGTAATTAGGAAACCTTGCCCATCAATCATGTACGATATCATGATGATCTGGTCAATGGCAGCGTCGGGGAATTTGAGAGGCAGCTTGGAAGTCTCGATATCGTACGCCATGACTACAGGCTCGGCTGGAAGGGATCGCTCTTCGCTAGGATAGATTTTTGTCACGCCGTGTTTGGCCTCGACAAAGTACCATTTTCCTGCTCTAATATCTGTATTATGTTGTTAGGAGCTTGCTTAGTCCAGTTGGCGGAGAGGATTGAAAAACTTACCCAAGTCTATCATTACTCTCACATGGTATGGAACATCATATTCTCTAATATCGACAATGAAGTCGCTGGCATCGGCAAACGATTTGTTCGTGAGTCGTTCGTCATCTCGTAAGTCGTCAAAAAGGTCAAAATTGCCGTCAGAGCTGTTGTAGTTAAGTAAGGATGGGGCGCTTCGAAACTGTTTCGGGTTGTTCACATTTCACTTACGTCGCAACTTCGGCATATGCATCCATGGCATTCATATTTTTCCTGTTCTTCTCCGCAATTGGCATGACGTCCCTCCTCACAGCCAGTAGGTCGTTGACATTGGCAAACCTCAGTTCAAGAAACGTTCTCCTATAACCCAGAAGGTGGTTTGGCATGCTTAAATCATCCTTCTCTACTTTTCGCACAGACTTGAGAACACCATCTCCAGGGACTCTTTTGACCCATTCTTCTACCTCAGACTCGTGCCCCTTCTTGACTGCGATTAGAAAGTATGGATCGTATTCCACTGTAGCTTTGAAAGTCGAGCCGTCCTCCTCAATAAAGTAGCAATCAAGCGCAGCTCGGCCACTAGGTATCCGATCGTCTTCAATTGAGGTGGGCTGGACGTTGACAAGCCATCCTTCCTTCTTTTTGCCACTCTCGTACCGGGCGAATCCCATATTCTCGTCGATGCTGTGTGCTAGACGAGTACGCTCCCATTTTTCGTCTGCTGATGTAGCCTCTGCTCGAGACGAGGCAGCAAAAGTTCGTGTTCGAGCGCCATGATATGCTTGTTTACCTCCACGGCGAAAGCCCTTCTGAGGGCGTCGGAGGCTTGTATTCGGCATTGTGGAGTGTGGTGTCGTGAGGTTCGGGTTGAAGAGGGAGTGGACGGTGTTTCGAGTTACTGTGCCCGTGACACTCGAATTAAGACAGCTGTTGTCATGGGAAGAAACAAATCCGAACTGTTTTTGAGAGGTTTCCGGGGATTTTACAAGGAGTGGAACTTGGGCTAAGACGAAGCAAAAAGCCAAGAGTGAAGTTCAAGGTAAATGATTCCAAGTGTTTGTGCCCGTTGCGAGAGCGACGCCAGGGAAGGGACAGGGCCTCGAAAGCCTTTGATCTAAGAAGGTACGTAGAATTATTAGACATGGGAACGGGGACGCGTCGAAATCGCGTCCTGCGCGACACGCTTTCCTTCCTGCCCCGCTTGTGTTTAATGGATTTCCTCTCCTAGCTGAGCGGTTGGCTCATGAAGGGCATGGTGGGCAAGTACGACACTGAAGAAGAACTGTAAGTAGCGGCTAGGTGCAAACCCAGCCAGGTACGTACCGATAGTTGATGGCACGAGTGAAACCCTTGGCGCACGGGCCATATATCGACTCTGTTGAGCGTCATAGGTCGGCCCATCGCAAAAAGCTGGCTCTTCTGCCAAAAAGCGACCTCGGCCGCCTTTCATGATATCCATTGCGCCAAAAAGGTAGCCAGAAATGGCTCCAACACCAGAGGATGAGCAACCGCTACCGTCAGCCTCGGCGCAGCCGCAATTGGGACCGGGTGACAAGACCCTGCACGTTTGGTCAAAGCCAGTGCAAGAGGGCGATTCCCCTTCGGCCCAAAACCCCAATGAGCGGCCTACAATCTCGGGAGCCGTGTCGATGATCAAGAAAGAGGATTTTGCGAACATTGCCAGCACTCCCTGTGCTCGCCAAGGATTCCTAACAGGAATTGCCTCCGGCGCTGGTCTCGGAGGACTGCACTTTGTGGTTCGAGGTTAGGACACCTGCGATATTGCCCCTCCACCATCTCTGCAGGCATGCTTACAAGCTCGTTTAGGAAATGCTATCAGGGCAGCGAATTGGGCTGTTGGATTCTTTGTCATCGGAAGCATGGGTTCCTACGAATGGTGTCAATACCTTCGCCGATGCGAACGCCGACAAATGAAGCGACAGATCGAGATAGTGGCTGAAAACAGAAGAGAAGAAGCAAAGAAGCGGATGGAGAAAAAGAAGGAAGAGTTGCGGTTAGAAGCGGAGCGTAAGGCTGCAGAAAAGCCGTGGTATAAGGTATGGTGACCTTGGCATCCGGCAATCTTGTATCATATATCAATCAATGTGTATGAGTATTTGTTGTATCTCAATCCGCACACACGTGTTGGAGGGATGCATTGTGTTTGTAGAGCATCACGGGACAAGCAAAGGAGATTTGGAAATATTCTTGCTGACGTTAAGTCAACATCTATCAAGGAAAAGCAGAAAGTCGGAAAGATGGTAAAGGACTGGGTATAGAAGCAGATAACAGAGAATCATCGAGCTGCAATCCCCAACAGCTGCTCATAACCAACGCCAAACTAGCCCCCAAGAGTACGCAAGCCAAGGAGAAAAGAAAACACAAAAAGAAAGAAAAAAAGGATAGGAGATGGACGGACCGTGACTGCCATAGTCAAAAAGAAGAAGAAAAGAAACAAAGTTGACCAGAAGTTCAATAAGAAGAGAAACGCTTCAGAGAAGCCTTGCCAGCAAACCAGCTTCCCCGCCATTAAAGTGTGCTTCTAACACATAACGCTTGACGAATACAACTTCCCTGCTTCTTCTCCAACTTTATCCTGTCGTAATCATAATGTTGGGAGTTTCCGAATCAATAAATCTCACTTTCCGTGATGGGGATTTCTCCCCTGGCCTGATAGTGATATCAGCTCCGCCACGGCGTCTTCGGTTTCGCCTCGCCCTAGCCTCGCTCTCTTCACGTTTGCGGTACTCGGCCATCTGTTGTCTCCGCTTCATGGCCCGGGCATGAGCCAAGGCAGGTGTGGGTTTAAAACCGATGCCGTTAATACCAGTACCGTCATCATCCTCGTCTTCAGGGTCATATATGGTGATTTCATCTTCGTGCCATGTCAGAGCGGCTCGGACTGGATCGACGATTTCGACCTCCTCCTCGTCGTCGTCTTCTTCTACCCGTCTCGGCAATCTCTTATGACGTAGTGGGGGTGAACTGGCCCTCTTCTTGACCCTTGACTTGGGATCGGAAAGTCGGTTAATGGAGGGATATGCAAGTTGGAGGTGAGCACCGGCTCTCGGGGACTTTGCGGACTTTGGGGACTTGGCCACTTCCGCCTGAGGCTCCTCTGCTGGAGTCTGAAGCGAAGAAGGCGAGACTTCATGGGAGTCTGTAACAGTGTCAAGCATCATCACCTCGTCCGGCCGCTGACGCTTCCTCAGTGAACCCTCTGATGCTGGATCGCCATCCTCGTCATCGTCGGATGCCCCGCCCCCACCATCCAGGGCAAGGCCGCGGAACTTGAGGGCCACAGTTGATCTGGGACTGCTGTTGCCGTCCTCTGAGGCCAGACGAGTGGGAAGCTCAAAGGAGAATCTAGCAGGCGATATACATATATCTTCGCCGCGCTTTCTCTTGGGAGTACTTTTGGGTGATATCGAAGTCATTGTAATGTTTGTGGATAAACGGCCTCTGACGCTCGTTGCGAGCAAGCTGATAAGAGCTAATCAGGCTAGGTACGGAGTCTTATTGTAGGTACTGGACTGTACAGTACGCGCAACTCCGCGACTTGGCAGGGTTTCAATCGGGAATTAGGCGTGGCACCTCATCGCCCCATCAGTGTAGGCAAGTACCTAAAGGTAGGTACTACAGCTCACAAAATAAAAGGCACTGTACATAATTGGCCACTTTACCTTAGGTACCAACTGTAAGTTATAGGGCTGGCGCCCACCGCTTTGTGGCTTCGGCCTGTAACCTAGGTACTTTACCTGAGTCGGCAGTGAGCTGGAGCGTGGCTTGGGGGGGCACATGCACGGCACGGCAATGTGACCTGGCTGTCACGCACGCAGCCGGAGACTTATAGTTACACGCACGACAGGGTTACACAAGGCTACGGAGGCATTCATCACTCGTTGTGTTGCAATTTATGCGACTATGCGTGTTGTTTGGAGGAAAGGAATGGTGCTAATTGAAGGTCCTGCTTCGTTCTGAGATCGACCAGTGAATACCCCAGCTTTTGAACTCTTATCATGATAAACAACAGCATAACTAGTCATGACGATATCTTGTATTGTATAGGGCAATCGGCTGCGTTAATGCAGGTTCCCGTATCCGCATTTCACCTTGAAATATCACAAAAGATAGCATATTGTAAAGTAGGTAACATAGGCAACATAAGTAATATATATTCATATATCGTATATGTGTTTACCCGATCTCTACTCTTTCACTGCCTTGACAGTACCCACACTCTTTGACCGCCACCCAGTAGCCTGTCTCGGAGCATGAGGCTGTATATCGCCGACTCGATTCCTACTAATTCTATTCATATTCTAGGTCGATCTCGTTGTTCTGTCTCCCAATGTCAATCCAACGCCGTTGATCCTTCAGCATGTGTATGCTATTGTGCTTCTGTAGCTTTGTATTCCTTAGAAACTTCTCTGGTCTGGAGGGTAGTATTGTTTAACAATACTGGTATACCTAAAACGCCAACTTGAACGTGATGTTGAGAGGCGCCTGCGCCGCTCTATTTGATAAGGCCTGTGCCTGATGGTGGAAAGTAGAAGAACAATGCAAATGTATAGGGTGGTGGTGTGTGGGTGTCGTTAATTCCTGTAAACTGGCACTGCGTGCCGGTTTCCTCTTCTTCATAGACCACTCAGATGTTATTGATAGCCTGACCAGAGTCAGATCAAACGCTTGGTATTATAGCAGCAGGATTGTAGGAAACTCGCACTCACTCTCAAAAGTTTCCCTCTCGCACCGACAGTATCGACGCCAAGTTCCTGCAGTTCCGCGTCACTCAAACGCGAGACCTGGAATGGCGTCATCCCCGTCAGGCACTTCTCATACTTGTGCAGTCTTAAGGCCCTCAACCACTTCGTCACCCATTTGGGATCCTCGGTGTTGCGAGGAAAGACGGGCATAACCCATTTCGATCTGCTGGCTGGCTGGACGAGGAGATCTTCTTGCCTCCGCCAAAGTTCTCGCTTGCGATCTTTCAGGGTCTGGATCATCGGCTCTATCTCGCGGAGACAGGGCAACTCGGCGATGGAAGTTAAGGCAGATGTGCGTTCTTCGTCGTTGAGGATGGCGAACCAAGTCTTGATGATGTCCAGCTCGTGCTCCATCCTATTTGAATCGACGGCTGCCTCGGCGTGGTGGAAAAGCAGAGGAGAACTCGAGACAGACGAAATCGAGTCTGAAAAGGAACTTGCATAAGACATGATGGTGATTATGATGGTAGATGCTTTTTTGAGTGGTGTTTTCTCTTGCTCTCTCCTTTCCTCTTTTTTTTTAATTATACTATAGCCTCAAGAAGGAAATGAAGAATATTAAATATTATTTCCTAGGGACAGGAAGTGAAGCAAAGGAGTATCGCTTTCTCTGTCCTTCAGTTCGCTTCTGGGAGGGTCATGGCACTGCAAGCTGATCCTGGCCCGATGCTCGCGCGATCATGGCGGCGCTCGGTTGATAGGTGGCGTGGCCGAGCTAAAGATAGCAAGCAGTGGCTGGAAGCAACCACCTCATAGGGGCCAGAGGGAGCGTGATCGAGCATGTTGTTGGCTGGACCGTTTCAATGCAGACAATAATCAAGCATGGGAATTTGGCACCACTGGAGCCTTCGTCCAATACTCGCTGAGAACGACTCTACCGAGATCCTAGCCATGATACGCAGCATGCGCCATCCTCAGATCCTCTGATCAAGCCAGATATTAAGTACTGATGCCATTCCTCATACTCTTACATTCAGGGCGTGATGGATTTTTCAGAGGAACCTTTTTTTAATTTTTAGTTTTTTAATTTTTTATAATATCTCCTCACCCTGAGAGAATAATTTTGATATGTTGTTGACCCAGTTTCGACAATAGACTGTTCATAGTGTTACAAACACTTGTGGTCAAGTCTGTCATCTACCCAAATACTTGATGATTTTCATTTTTATACATCTTGAATTACTAGTCTCCGGTCCAGGCGGAATCCTGGACTAGGCTTACAAGTTCATCTGTACAGGAATCTCGTGATATAGTCTTTTCTGCAACCACACGTAAATAAGCCCAGCTATCATCCAAGTCATTCAAACATATATAATTTACACATCTTTGCTCCTGGATCCTGGGAGCATCGGAAAATACGGATCCGTCTGTGCAATAGCTCACCTCCGTTGGTGCAAACGACGGGGGGACGGAGTTTGTAAGATCTCGTACGTGCTGTCGTCTCTATTTTGCCGGCTGGTGTGGAGAAGCGTCGTGGGGCTGGGTTTTTGGTGGTCAAGTATAGAGACATAGCGCGGAATGTCACCTCATCGATTCCAGGTTATGTGACTTGCGCTGGGGTGCCTTTCAGCCAAATTCTCAACTCCTAACTTGGGAACATCTAATTGAAGTTCAGTGTAGGCGCCGTAGCTACAGAAAGGTACGTGGTAGATTCGAGTTATCCACGTGCTTTATCCCTAGTATTGTCCCCCATCAGGGCTATCTACTAATGGCCCTTTGTGTCTGTCATCGAGACACCTGAGCATGAAATAGATGCATACCTCCCGGCAGAACTCGGTTGTTACTGTAACTCTTGGATGCCCAGTGTGTTAATCATCCAGTTGGCATCATAGCTGAGGTACCTCTAGGTAACGGATGAAAGCAACCCTATACTCTAATGTACAATGCCTATCTATGTGTCTAAATTAGGATAGAGCTCCATGCAATCAGTCGATCCAAGCCATCCCCTCATTATGCGCAGCACTCACAGGAGGTGGTCACTTCATACATATCCTCCTAGGTACTTGGTGAATCGAACACCATCCCTGTCAACTAGGCCATTCTCGTCGCCTAAAGAATTGTGTAACTAGACTCCATAGTACGCTAATAAGGTACGTTACCCTACCTTAGGTATCTAGCCAAAATGCAGCCGCACCACTCAAGCCAGGCTATGACCGATCCCCGCCATTAGCCCCCAACACCCCACTGCAGCGTCCTCTCCCACTTGCGCTTGAGTTTGGTACGCATCCCCCCCATAATGCTACTCTAGGTACAGATTATTGCCTGTGTTTCCATTCCTCATGTCACCTTGTCCAGCAACAGCAACCTTACTCACACTTGGACCGAGTCCCGGGCAGCTACCCTGGGTTTGCATCACATCGATAGTCACAGAAGCCCTGTTTTGATCAATAGGCCTGATAGTTCGACGAACCAAGATCCCCGAAATAAGAGCGTGAAGACCCACGGAAATCGACTGGCCACCTATGATACAGTAGACATGATATCCGCTTGTCCCCCAATCAATTAGCCTGAAGTCATGGCTGGCTGGGCCCTCCACTACCCCCCCCCCCCCCCCCCCCCCCTCTCCCCCATTAGAGCTCCATCATGACATTTACCCTCCACCCCGCCAGTGCAAACAGGAAGATAATAAAACCTCACCGAGTCCCGACCGTCACTGTCTTGTTGGACAATTCATTTCCTCTGTTGTTTGTTTCATTATAAATTGACCTTCTAGCCCCCAAATACTTTATTTCTATCTGTGTGATGATCAGCAAGCTCAAGTCATCATAACTAGCTACATCACACCCCCGCCAAACACCCCCTCATATCTCGTCAAAATGAGCAACTCTTCCATTACGTTCTTGCCCCTGGGCGCCATCATTCAGTCCATCGTCATCAACGGGACCAACATCGTTCAGGGCTTCCCTACCGCCGAGGACTACGTCAAGTACAACAAACCGTTCTTTGGCGAGACCATTGGCCGCTGGGCAAACCGTATCAAGGCCGCCAAGATCAACGACCTCAACGGCACATCTTATAATCTCGCCGTCAATGATGGTCCCAATCACCTCCACGGTGGTTATGTAGGCTGGGGTAAGCGAGTTTGGGACGGACCGACCCCAGTGGGCACCCGTGAGATTCCTGGTGTCGAGGGTCTCGAAGGGGGTGAGAGCGTTTCCTTCAAGCTCATTGACAAGGATGGCGAGGAGGGATACCCGGGGACTCTTGAGGTTACTGTCATCTACACAACTGGCACTCAGAAGGTCGATGGCAAAGAAGTTACCGTCCTGGCTATGGAATACGAGGCCACCCTGGTTGACGGTGCGGACGAGACCGTCGTCAACTTGACCAACCACTCCTACTTCAACCTGAGCGGTGATGCCACTATCGAGGGCACCACAGTCACTCTCCCCACAAACCAGAACCTCCCTGTCGATGATGGCAGCATCCCCATTGGCGGCCCAGAGCCATTTGCTGGTATTGAAGCCAATATTCCTTTCGTCCTTGGCGCTCAGGAGCCCGATGTTGACCACTGCTTCATCGTCAACATGGACCCTGCCTCTGTCCCCATCGACACCCGCAATGAGCCCCTGAAGCTCAACCTCGCCGCGCATCACCCCAAGACGGGCATCCACCTTGAGGTCCTCAGCACTGAGCCGGCCTTCCAATTCTACACTGGCAAGCACACTAATGTTCCCGCCGTCGCTGGTCTTCCCGCCCGTGGTGCTCGAAGCGCTTTCTGCTGCGAGCCTGGCCGCTATGTGAATGCAATTAATGAGCCCGAGTGGAGAAACATGGTCATTGTGAAGAAGGGTGAATCATATGGTTCTCGTTTCGTCTATAAGGCTTGGACGGAATAGAAGGAGATACACATATAGCACATAACGTCCGCTAATCTTAACCAAAAAGAAAAAAATTATAGAAATGGAAAACTTGTTCAACTTTTGCAATATCATTGAACATCGCATACTCATTAGAAGTTGCACTATATATACAGATATACAACTTAACATGCTCAAAATCGCCATGTTGGCTGAAAAATCTCGCTCTCAATATCATTATAACATCCTGTCAAGAATAATCTCTAGACTTGATGGCCTCGCCTTACCTACCTAGTCTGAATCACTATCATCCCCTAAAAATGCCAAATCAGCCTGCGCTCTCTTACGCCTTGCAGCATATGTATTATCCTCCTCTTCCTCTTCTTCCTCTGCCTCGTTGTCACTAGCCTCACTCTCTACGGTCTTGCTCGTCTTGGTCTTGCTCCGGCTCGCGCGACGTCCATTGTCCACACCCCACAGTGCATTCATCTCCTTGGCTGCCTCTGCTTCAGCCATTAGTTCCCTCATCTCTTTGATCTCGCGTGCCTTGGCCTCGGAGAAACGTCCGTCCATGCCCACGTCAGACAACATCTTCTTAAGATGGCGAATTTTTGCACGAGGGTCGTCTCCATACTTCTTCAATTCATTGTGCCAGAGTTTCCGAATTCCGCACTTTGTGAGCTGGGATTGAAGTTTCTTGATTTCAGCCTCTTGTGGATCCTCGGACACCGATGCCTTTTTGGTGGCTGTCTTTGCTGGCTTTGCTCGTTTGCTTGATGGTTCGCCCTTGTCCTTTTGCTCCTTCTTCTTGCGCTTAGGCTTTGGTGGCTCGTCAATTACGTCGGAGTACTCCTCTTCTTCATCAATGACTGGCCTGGGTGTGACCGTATCCGAGTCCTCAACTGCGTCGCCAAGTGTGATTACTGGGAATTTGACATGGCTTGAGGTTTTCTCATCGTCTGGCGGCGCACCTGAGTCGTTTTCCCCATTCTTAATTTCTGAGGGTTCGTTGTCTTGCTTGAGTTTGAGATCCAGAGATTCAGTACTAGGCGGATCGGAAAGCTCGTCGTCATCCGACTCAACCTTCTTCGATGGCTGACTGGTGGCGGCCTTTTTATTTTTCGGCTTAGGTTTCTCTTCTTCTTTTTCACTGAGACCACTCAATTCGCTCAAATCAGATTCCTCTATCTGCTTGGCAGGCTTCTTCGGCTTTGGGGCAGGCTTCCGCCGCTTAGGTTCTGGTGAAGCAGCCCCCGAAGAACGACGCTTTGAAGGCAGATTAGAACTGGCCTTGCCTTTTTTCTCGGGCTCCCACCCGTCCATCAGCTTTTCCTACACGATTGGTTAGAAGAGTGCATACGCAAACAAGGGGTTGAAAGATACTTACAACTCGCGCTTTGATGAGAGTTTTGCTCTTGGCCTTCCATTTTGTGTCTAAGAAAAAGCCCTCTTCTAGACCTAATTTCTCCTCAACGTGCTTTCGTACTTTGTTCACTGTGGTTTCGTCAGGCGTAGTGCTGTAAACCTCAAAGGTTCCATCCAGCAGAGCCTCCTCGAGCTTCTTCGCTGAGGGTGCCATGGTGTTGGCGAAAGGAGCCAAGTAAAAGGCGGCTACCAGAAAGTGACAGACCGAATAAGTAGGTAATTTTGGATATGATGGCTGGAATCTGGTCAAAGTTGTGCTCGTCCCTGGTTTGTCGTTTGGGAGATAACTGCTACAGAAAATTGTGGTTGGACGTCGCGTCTGACGCGACTGAGCTTGGAGCTTGAGGTTTGAGACGATGGGGGAGAAGGAGGCTTGAACAGACGTTCCAACTGTAGGGACTGTACAGATTAGGGATCCCTGTAGCACTGTGGCACTGTGGGGGATGAGGCTCAAGCCAATCATATGAGTCTGAGTTGCACCTCAATGGCACGGGACTTTGTTTTGATGGTACCAGCTACTTAGACTGTTCCAGTAAGTTTACAGTTTCACATTACTCGATCGCGTACTTAGTACTTTGTCATCCGATGCAGGGAGTTTGTCAGTTGGTTGAAGCAAGAAGAGTTGCTGCCCTCCAACTTACCCAAATTATGTACTGGAGGCAAGTCTTTCGCTCTGCTCAGGCCATTTGAGCTAATCACTGCTCAGAGAGCGCCGATACCCGCGATTTATGAAACATCAGCTTGAGCAGCTTGACTGCCTGTGGCGTCGCCTCCCGTTGCCAGATTTAAAGTGGTGGAGTGGCGCCAAAGCGCCGTTTTCCCCATCCGTCGGAACAGCGCGCTAGAATTCTCCCAGTTTGCCAACTACATCATCGCCACAATGTCCGCTTCTCTCGCACCTGAATGCAACGAAGTCAAGGAGTATGTTGCAGGCTATGACCGACCCCCCTAGGGAAGAATCTTATTTCTAATGCACCTAGGCGCTATGATACGTGCTTCTTGAAATGGTACAGCGAGAGTAAGCGCTTTTGCTAGCAGGACAGTTGCGAGATTCCACAGTTTACTGACTGCTTCTAGAATACCTACGAGGACAGGAGAAAGACAACAAAGAGTGTGCTGAGCTATTCAAAGACTACCAGAAATGCCTTCATGTAAGTTCGCCAAGAGCTACTAGTAGTTGGGACCCAATTACTGATGAGAAGCAACAGTCGGCGTTGAAGGAACGTGGCATCGACAAGCTTCTTGAGGATGCCCGTGAGGACAACAGAGAGAACGATCAGAAGCATATGGGGACCAAAAGATGTAAGTTGTTTTATTCTGAGTGCTCGGCCTCCTTTCTAAAGATTTTTGTTTCAAAATTTCTTTTTCTTTGTCTTTTCTATTTCCTTTTCTGACACTTTTTAGGATGGCAGATGGGCACTTATCACCTTGTAGCATTTGATCTGGCGTCTAGCGATGGGGACGTCATTGTACAATACAGGCATTTGGATTATTATGGAGTCGATTTTTTTTGGCCGATGGGCATACATCCTTGTACGAATTTTCCTCTCTAAAAGCATACTCGTAGAACAAAGACATACGAAGATATTTTTTATGTTTTTTTTTCTTTTGCCTTTTCTTTTTTGGCCGCTATTTTTCTCCTTCTTGTCTGATGTCCGTTGCTCGGACCTTGATGCTTACACATATTTCTGACCAAGGAACCTCCACGTGATGACGAGAGCGAACTGCAGAACTGGCGGGCCCCACCTCCTCTCAAGCAATTGTTCTGTCCATGTGTCTGTCTGGCTTGATTGCTGATTGGGCCCCTGGTGCTCGCGGATCCACGCAAGCAACTCTCCCATGCAGGGGTAATTGGGTAGGTGGGAAATCAATCTATTCAACCAGATGGAGTTGCCCTCCTCCATTGACTGACCGTGGCGCTGGCAATCCCCAATAGCTTCATCCTTGTCTGGCGTTCCTGTTCTCGCAATCGTCCGCCTCGATCGATCTCTTTCGCCTTCCGAACCAGTCGGCGCAAAACGACCCGTCTCTCTTGTCGCACACGTCGCACCTTATAAGGTCTCTCAATCCACAACCCACATTATTCGTCCCGCCTACCGCAACCCGCCTACAGCCTGCCATTTTCATGTCCATGTCCTGCCACGAGGACTGACGCTCTATGCACCCCTTTTCCGTCCTTACGCTTGCCATATTCGTAGCTGGCTACATTACCGCGCGCTGGGATCTTGTCACTCGTCTCTATGAGCTTGCAATCTTTGCTTGGGAAAACGGTGTTGTTGTGAGTTTGAACCATCGAGGACATTTGTCTGATGCCGATTGTGTCTCCTTATGAATACCATGACTGATAATTCTTCTCTGTGCAGGCGCGTGCGGCAAAAGGCTTTGCTGGACTAACCCTCGTCTTCCTTGCAATATTTACCCCAACCGTTTTGTTCACCCTTAAAGAGACTCACTTGGTATGACTGCGACTCCAGCCTGGAATCATAAATGGTGGCCACAATGTGGAACTGACCTTGGCTCTAGCATCCACGAACACCTGGAATAAGCGTTTCTGCGCGAGAGCAGCTACGTCGGCGGGGTTCCTTCTAAGCGCAGGCACTGTTAATTTACACCACTGTTGCTTGTCATGATAGAGCATGATGGGTTAATGAGAGTCTTCTGGCCGACGGACATTCGAAGGTCGGATCGTCCTGGGGTCGTAGTCGGATGGAGAAACTCGACCCTCGATGTCCTCGTCGTGGCCATTCTGGAAGATGTTGATGTTTGTCAAGAACCCCCCTTACAAACCCCTAGGCTTCTGCTAATTCATCGCTAGGCCCGCAACGCCGAGTACCATCTAAAAGCAGGCACCTTCTTTCGCAGCCAACCTCATCCGTCGAGCCGAATCTATGAAATGTGTGGCCACTCCTCAATGCACGTTCTTGGTCTCTCCAACACAGATCCAAGTTCCGCAGATCCATCATGGTTTTGTGCCACAACTGGACCCAACCAACGAGGAGTCCCGAGGATAACTTGCGCCAAAGCGGCGAGCGTTCAAATCATTCTTTACGACCGACCACATCCTCAAGGGATGCAATACATTTCTCTAAATCCCATCGCACTGGCTCTTGGGCATGACGATTCGTTACTGGGGGATGGACGCGCCCTCGAGGGTGAAGAGGAGCTGCAAGAGAGGCAGTCGAAAGCAGAGAAGCGGAAGCTTGTTGAGAAGCTCAAGCAGCACACCATCTTCAAACGAGTCCCGTCAGCTCGCGATCGAGCCTTACCAAAAATCGTCAACCAGGTCAATTGGTCCCTAGAGCTGGAGCAGACTCTGCAGCAGAACGTTGGGAAGATTGGCGCAAGACCTCGTCGGAGCCTTAGTGTATCAGAGAGGGTTGTCGAGTCCGCAACTACAATGAGAAACTACGTTACCTTGCAGCTGTGGACATGGTTTATCTTATATCTCTTCCCGATTCTCAAGAAGTCCTTTATTCTGGTACTTATGGGCCATCGAATTCTGGCCGAAGCATTCCTTACATTGCTCGAATTCCGAGCGAAGCCTGGGTATGCTGCTCTCAAGGACATATCGGCTACGGCCCAGCAAATCGAAATCAGACTGCAACAGTTCTGCTATTGGCCAATGCAATACCTGACGCTACGACAGCGCAAGAGCAACTGGGCGAGCGTCACCAACAGCCATCCCGATTACATCAGGTTCTATAATAGCTTGTGGCTCGTAGCCAATGATGTTATCATCGGCATCGCCCTTGGGTCATACATCATAGAGAACGCCGATTGGGTAGCAAACCAAATTAGTGATTTGCTGGAGATGTACACTGTCGAGGCGCTGCAAAGAAGTATTTCGTGGCTGATGGGATGGCCTGCCGGTCTCAAGCTCAACGGCGAGTTAGCCGCTTTCCTCGGCGACCTGTTCCTCTGGGTTATCGATTACTGGTCAAGTAAGTACCGGGTACTATGCGGTAGATGTGTTTACGTAGGCTAACGGTATCACCAGGTTGCATTGCAACTCTGACTCCAGCACTGCCACACGTGGTTTGGTTTATAGGCTTCTCATCCTTTGCAGGTGCGAGCATGCCCATAGCCATGTTCTCTGACATGCTGTCGGCATTGACAATTCACATTTACTCTTTCTACCTGGCGTCGGGGCGCATTTATCATTGGCAACTCACGATACTCCAATCTCTTTTCCATCTGTTTCGCGGGAAGAAGCACAACGTTCTACGCAATCGTATTGACTCATGCGACTATGACCTAGATCAACTCCTCGTCGGCACCATCTTGTTCACGCTCCTATTCTTCCTTCTCCCTACTGTAGCGGTCTTCTACCTGAATTTCGCGATCGCGAGGATGCTCATCATTTCATTCAAAGCGGGTTTTGATACTCTGCTGTCATGTTTAAACCACTTCCCTTTATTTGCACTAATGCTGAAAATAAAAGACCCCCGGAGGTTACCTGGTAAGACCAACCAACAAAGTTTCCTGACATAGCAACATGCTAAACACCAGAAAATCAGGTGGCATTCGATTCGAGCTTCGAGACACCCATGTGCATAGACAAAACAACATTAATAATCCAAATCAGCCACCAACTTCCGTCATCTACCTAAAGGTTGGTCATTCCCAAAGAAGAAACAGAAAGCATGATCTCCCCCTTCATATTCGTTCTAACATCTCTGATTTCAAGTCAATCCCATTGACCTTCCGAGCCATGTTCAACCAATATTTCCAAATGGCCAACCGCATTAAGATGCACTATCTATCGCCAAAGGTGTTCATTTGCCTGTTAACGGGCAAGTTCGTTCCACCGATTAATCGAAAAAATCTCTACAGCTTGCAATACAGCATGCTGCCAGCAAGGAGGGCGACGATACGAGAGATGTGGAGGGCGTTGAATGAGGAGTCAAAATCACCGAAGAAATTCCCAATGCCGTATATTCCACCTTTACAAAACGGACGAAGAGCCGTTTCTGGCACAGGGAGGAGATAGGTCTACTAGAACTGAGTAATCACTTAATAATGAAAACAAATTCACACCGTCAAGACTTGGCCAAGTTTCCAACATGCACTTCCTGATGATTTCACAAAGTGGTTCGAGCATGGCTTGTCTACCGACCTTGGAGGAGTACAGTATTGTACGGCCAATCGCGTTGCTAATAAGCAGGAAAATAATTGCGTAGTTGATTTTGGGATTGTTTCCATGAATTCCTATTGTGAGAGACCAATTCATGCTCATAGATCCATCGAAGCTAACTGGCTAGAGAGCATTCTGTTGAGGCCAACACAAGCGTCATTGAAGTTGTTCTCTTCAACGTGAGTGGTTGCTTGCTTCAATTCTTTAATTGCTCAATAGAAAGACTGTTTCCTATTGTGTCATTTTTTTTTTTCGTTTAACAAGCTATATTCCAAACTAGGGCGTATGATCGGGATGAATACACCAGCTATCAATGGCCGGGTCTCGACAAACGGCGAACTTAACCTGCTCATTCTGTTCATCCCATTTCCCGTTTCCGTTGATCCCAGACTCTTCCAATCCTCTTTTTCATCGCTTCGAGTCAGGAGCAACGCAACGCTCACAAACGATTCCCAAACTCGCGAAACCGCCTTGACGAAACTGAGTGATGGCGCTCTGGACCAAGAAAACGTTTACCAAAAGGACTCGTCCGGCCAAGATAGCGATGACCCAGGCATTCTCAGTTACTCCATTCCGAGCCCTCAAAGCATACCAATTGACCTTTGGCAACCTCGGAGTCATGGCGAACAACGCACTGCCTCCCAAGAGGCTTGAGAGGCTCGTCATTCTCGGCAATCTCGTGAATAGAGCTCCCTTTCAGTCCGTGGCCAGCACTCTGGTCACAATTCTCAGCCCCCAACCAAAGAAAGAAAAACCAGAAGAGCTGCTTAAAGAGCTGCCGGAAGTGTTGCCAGAAGAGCCGCTCCCTCTTCCAACAATCATTCTCACCACACCCAACGGTGATATCATTCATTTCGAAAATATCCCCTCCGGAAAGAAGTGTTCCCGACCGGACAGCATCAGACAAATGCAGAAAGACTGGCTCAAGAGCGGTCTACTCTGTCCACTACACGCCGTGAAGGAGAAGAAAGTCCAGAAACGCAAGTCTAAGATAGCGTACAAGCCTCTCAGGAATGGTCGTCCATTCTACTCCTGACATAGCAACCATGGGCTTCCCCAGTTGCGACAAGGGGATCTCACTTGAGAGCTTGAGAGTACAGAATGGACGTATCAAGCTCACGATATGTATTAGGCAATTCGCCTAAACGATTTTTCAGCAAAGCGATGATCACGATGCTACGGTTAAATTTGTTTATGAAGGAGTTAGGTTACGAGGTTCAACCTCCGGATTTCATGTACTTATTTGAACCACTACCAGATGTAGGTAGATATAATGAGCAATCTTTTTGAGGTCATTAGCGCAGGCTGTAACTGTGAACTGAGAAGGACATTTAATCGAGTAGTTGATCTATGAAGTAATTATCCGCGAGTATCGAAAGAAGAATAATCATAATGCAGAGAGTCTCGACAGGGTGAACTAAACCGAGACTATATGGCCATCAAGAGGTGTAAGTTGATGTTAAGCAGACACACGTGACCGCCAAGATAGTGTGCTTTTAGGCCAGGATAAGGCAGGCACCTAACCAACGCCGTTCTTGAGTGGATGGAGCTATGACGGGCAGTAGTTAAAGTGATGCGCGGGCGGCTGGGGCGCCAAACATCCGAAAAGTTTAGAGAGCGCCAGGGGCCCGGAGTCGCAACAACTTTACCTACGTAGGTACCCCTACCTAACCTACTGTGGGCGATGTACGGGTAGTTCAAGTAAATGGAACTAAAATCTAACCACTCAGTATATACACCAAGGTAAGGTAGGTAGACAGGCATTGTACCGTGCAATCCTCAGGACATTGGGCATCTTGTTTCATGGATACGTATAGTTACTTACTGTGACACAAACTGCCAATGTTCCAATCAATGCCTTTCAGCCGCCATCGAGGCCGAGGGCTTACGAAGCTGATCCAAGCATTCCCACATTGCACCGTGGTAACTTGACCAACAACAGAAGCGCCATTTATATGCATCGTGACATTGCCGGTTCCTCAATGATACGCCCATGCACACGCACACACACATTTACAGTCTCTCCGCGTCTCACACACAACACGCCTACACACACACTATATATGCGTTGTCGAATAGGAATCATTTCTCCTTCCGATAAGTCAAGTGACCTTTCCCCCCCAGATATTTTTTTCTTTTCTTAAAAAGAAGCGACCCCTGCAAAGTGCAAATTGCGACCTCCTCTTACCCAGCTGAGGTAGCGTAGTAGAATACTATCCAGTTGACTCAACCCCCTCCCTTCCGGGTGCTGCATGTAAGCATCGCTGTCGATCAGAGCCAGTCGCTGCCGTAAGTTACTTCGTATTAGTCCATACTTTCCGGGCTAGTCTGGAGACCGGAGAGAGAAATGCAGGCGATTATTGACTCCGGCCCGTACCAACGACGCAACAGACGTTACCATCACACATGCTTGTTACCTAACCATTGACCGAGTCGGTTGCTGGTGAGTTCTGAGTGGCCAGTATCAATTTCTCTACTGCATAATGTACAATAACCTATAACCTGTGTTGCGGTTCGATATGGCTCATCTAGCACACCAAACTGTTCCAGAATACTCTGGCAGGATTCATCAACACTTGGATCATACTTATCCCATCAGCTCATGACGAGAAAAAGCTCCGGGATGAGAGTTTCCCGTGGGCAAAACATGGGCTAGGATCATGGAGGTTCGGCCTATCTTGCCCCCTGTCTACTTCTGGACATGGAAAGAGGCATTGGAACTAAGTACTTATTTTCCCGGAGGTGGCATGGATGAATGGATCAAAGAATTGGATGCTGGCAGAGCAGGGCATGGAACACGCGCCTCCGGGGAAAGCGAAGGGAAGGGAAGGGGAGGGAAGAGAATGGGCCTAGAACACGGTCTCCCGAGAAGTCAGTCATGTTAACTCAAGGTGTTACTCGACATGTCTCGCAATTCTGTGGTTTACACGCCTACACCAGAATTCCTTCAAGCAGCTTCGTGCTCGGGAATGACGGTTGGTGGTGCCATTTGCGTGGTGACAACACCACTCCTTGTACTGATGGACTGTCGTTGACAGCCCACATGCGCATCTCCACGACCTTGTTTGTCTCCCCAAATGGTCTCTCTCATCTTGGTCCGTTTCCGCTCTCCGGTGTCTCTGTCTCTCTTTCACCTTCGGTATCCCATCCCGTCCTGTCACGTTTCGCCAGCCCCCATGCTCTTCTGCCTCACCGGGCCTGAATTGCTTCCATCTTATAGGCGCCGGCCCGCAAAAGCTCACAGCTACCATGGTGGTAGGTACATCTAGGCCCAGGCCTAGGTACCTCTATACCTAAACCTGTGGGTACATGTACCTGTAAACTTGATCTGCACAGACAGCACACACACCTCCAAGGCCACCAAGACTACCAAGACCACCTGCTCTCTTTCCCCTCCCCCCACATCCCCGTCCCTCGCTGCCTTGATCCATCCCAGACAAGCCCTGGGCAACATCTCCAGCCAAAGGGCCAACAACGACAATCCTCGTCCCGCAAATCAGCATCCTTCGTCGCAATCACTCAACACCTCCCCAACCCCTGATACAATTTCTCTCTTCCATAGCCCATCCATCAGGTGGCATTGACGTCACCGGCAATCTGCTGGAGCCACCCCCAAGCTGCGGCCGTTTTTCGATCTCCTCGTCCGTTGCACGCCAGACTAAAGCAGAATTGTCGTTTTAAAAGCGAAGCCTGCTGCCTTTGACGCCATACTGCCCCGGCGGCTGGCTCTTTCTTCTCTTTTCAAGGAATCTGTGAGTCGAGGCCTGTAGTGAAATCTATAATTTATTCCATCTTCACACCTCCATCTCCGTCTCCATCTACTCCCCATTCTTCACCGATCTCCTCCCCCTCTTTGCCTGTTGCCGCATATCACCCACACGCTGCATAACCTACCTACCGACCTGTCTACCTGTCTACCCCAGATTTAGGATATACACACGCATGCATTGCGTTGCACTTGTCTCGGTCCTGTGATACGATTCGCCATCACCATCGCTTCTTCTTGTGTACCAGCATTTTTGTTCCCCTCACTCCTCTTCTTCATTTTCCTCCTTCCCTTGACCACTCCAGCTTGTTCGCCATTTCATATACTTCATTATCTATTTGGCTTCCAAACCTGACACTCTCCGCGCCCCCTGCCTCCATCCCATTTGCATTGAACTCGATAATCATAAGACTGCTTACACCCTCAAACCTGATATACCTTATACCTTATATGAACATACAATTGACTATGCAAATGTCAACAATGGAGGCCCAGACTCAAACTCACGCTCAGTGGACAGCCTCGCATCCGTTCCTTTTCCGCCGCAGAAGCACCATGGACCCCAAGTTACGCTTCTATAACCACTTCACTGAGAGTGTGGCAGGTGAGTGAGGGAATCAATCATCGTCACCGATAATGGGTCTGATGAGTCTGTCTCTTCGTCTACTTCTGTAGGTCTCGATGAGCTTGTTCAGCAACTTCCCTCTGTCGCAAATGTGGCCGGCGAACGCCAGGAAGCCATTGATCATATTCTGGCTGGTATCGGAAAGCTCCTAATTGAAGTCGCTGATGCTGCTGACTTCACACCGTCCTATGATCGGAAACAGTACTCAGTGGTCCGTTATTCCCTTTTCCATTGACCAACTCTCACTATTCGCTGCCGCTTTGGTGCCACAAACTCGGGAATTAACCACGACTTCGTATGTAGGCAATCAAAGAAGTGCAGGATAAGCTCAATGACACGATTGCAAAAATCACACCTAGATCACGGTTCCAATTTCGACGCACAAATACACCTCATGTCGATATGGGGGCTCCAGAGAATGACCCTCGCTTGAACCCTGGCAGTCTCTCACGCAAGAATACGATGCCCGCCGACGCTTCTCTTCCCGAAGCTCCCAAGGAGGATACGCTCGGTGAGCTGCCAACCAACATCAAGAACTACAACGAAGAGATGGCTCGCCCCAGTACGTCAACTTTGCGCAAGCCCAGCTTCTCAGCCGCAAAACACATTGGTATTTCAAATCACAAGGGCCTGCACATTATTCTCCCTTCGTCCGCAGCTCGGGCCACCGCATCGGGGAGCTTGACGGATCTGAGCGGCTGCATCGTTGACATGTCCATCCCGACGGCGACCGGCGGTGCACCATTCCCCGGTCTGGCTTTGCAGAATATCGCCAAGAGTTTTATTGTCGCTGGCCGTGTCAATGGGCCTGTACACATCACTGGAGTGTCTGACAGCGTCCTGGTAATCGTGGCGAGACAAGTCCGGATTCATGAATGCACCAACGTTGACATCTATCTCCATTGTGCCACACATCCAATCATTGAAGACTGCACAGGAATGAGATTTGCGCCACTGCCTGCTGTATATGTAAGATTTGTCCTTTTACCTCTCCACAGCATAATGGACTTGCTTGCTAATTGGATAATCACAAGACAACCGAGGCAGATCAAGCAATTGAAAACCAATGGGATCAGGTAGATGATTTCAAGTGGCTCAAGGCTGATCATAGCCCTAACTGGGCTATTCTTCCTGAGGAGGAGAGATTGAGTAACGAGTTGTGGACAAAGGTAGTCCCGGGCGCACCTGGAGTGAGCGTTGATGAGTCGCTCAAGAAACTGGGCATTCCACATTGATTGATGGACCAAACTTGCCAAATTAGCAGTTATTCTTGTTCTTTTGTCTAACGAATTATGTCTCGTGTCGGCGCTTATGCGGTTTTGGGGAACGGCGATTAAAACATTAGCCAAGCGAGATAGAATGACAACCCTTATTCTTGTTCAACCCCAAGCATCTTACCATGCCGAACAAAGTGATCACAGAACGCCCCGGTTCATGATTCTCCAGACGGACGTCCCGCGATTTCCGAGAATACCCGTGCCAAAAATAAAGTACCCAACACAGACCATACGCCTTGTATAACGCCAATTGTCGTCGTCGGAGATAGGAGGGGGGAAGTCGTCTTGCAGTTTTCGCTATAGTTCCATTTGATCACCCCCCGGGGCCATTTCTTCCCTACCTACTCTTCCAGAAGCCTCGTCACGTAGTCTTTGCAACAACTCTCTTTGCCTTTGTATTCGAGCCTCGAGATCTGCAATCTCTTCGTTCTGGTCGGCGATAGTCCGGTCCATGTCTGGCAGGGCGCGAACTTGAGCGCGAGCTCGTTGTAGCTTGTGTTTGAGGCCATCAGTGGCTCCCGGTACCTCCTTGAAGGTCAGCGTCGGGCCACCTGGGGCGCCTACACCGTCGCCGGGTGCGGGCTCTGTGGTGATTCCAGAGGAGGATTGGATACCGGCGCGGACCTTGGCTAGGACGAGGGACAGCTCAGAGAGGGCGTCGAGTGTGTCGGGAGAAAAGCTGGGTGGGAGGGCGAGGGGATGTGGTGAATTGTTGACGGCGGTGGCAGATGAGGCCATCTTTAATTTACAGCGATTGATTCCACAGTTCAAATATAAATTTTAACGCCCTTCTGCCCCTTGCGTATCTCATGAGCTATCCCCGAGCTGTATGCGCGCGCGTATACGGGTTACGCGCAAGAGCACAGTTTGGACAGGGCAATTGGAATAGGCAGACTGGTTCGATGCACACCCAAACGTTTAACACGTGCTGCGACCGTGAGGCTTCGTTGGGAGCTGAAGCGGGCACCAAGGGAGGGGAAGGGGCAAGCAGTTGAGTGGAGAGGTTGTAGTAGGTCTTACTTGCGCTTGCATGAAAGGAGTGCAGTTTCGCTCCGTTATGTTATCGAGAGGTGCTGGCGCGGGATAAATTGGTCGAGATCGATAGGGCCGATGGGGGCCCGTTGTTGGTTGTTGGGTGGACGGCGGCGGCACGGGGAACTCGGTGAGCACCACCCCGAACCGTATCAGGATATAGTATAGAGACTGTATGTATACTGTGCATCTGCGGCCTGGTTGGTGTATCTTGGCGCGTTCAGCGATTGTCTGTACAGTGCCAACTAAATCATGTCCTACACTTTACCCAATGGCTATGGTTATCAGTCTCTTGTCAGGCGATGACATAATGCTCCACCGTATCTACCATGTAACGTGTTTCTATGTGAAATCGTTCGTCTTCTCAGGCCCCATCAAATCACGCATGATTTTCCTTCACTAGGTACCTATCTCCCTTGTGCCAACCTATTTATTTTTTTTTTTCTATCTCTTCCTCATCCTTCTTTTTTTTTCTTGATTTTTCTTCCTAGCATTGTTCAACTTTCACGAAAGGAAAGAATTATATTCACCATGTCTCAAACCGAGCAAAAGGCCTGCCTCAGTATGTCGTCCCTCCGCTGCCCCGCCCCCTCCATCGCTACCCCTCCATCCTCCATAACCCGCCATCATGAAGACCCCAAACAAACTCTATGGCTTCACCTTTTTCGCCCTTTCAATTGCACACAATCATGCTTCATGACTTTCGCCCACTTCCATACCGCCCCTCATTGCCTCGGTCGCGTTCGGCCCCTGCTATCCTTCCACCAACACAGAATGCCTCGCGACCAGACTACTTTCTTGTTCTATGCTTCATACTTGTAAATTTTGAGCTTGTATGGCTAATCATGGTTCTATTGTATCCATATAGTCGTCATTGACGGTTGGGGCATTCCCAGCGAGACCAGCCCCAAGGATGGCGATGCCATTACCAACGCCAACACCCCCATCATGGACGCCTTCGCCGCTGACAAGCGCGGTTTCTGCGAACTCGAGGCTTCATCGCTGGCGGTGGGCCTTCCAGAGGGCCTCATGGGAAACTCTGAGGTCGGACATTTGAACATCGGCGCCGGCCGTGTCGTCTGGCAGGATGTCGTCCGCATTGACCAGACCATCAAGCAGGGCGACTTCCCTGAGAACGATGTTATCAAGAACACTTTCCAGCAGGCTGCTGCCGGAAATGGTCGACTACACCTCTGCGGTCTCGTCTCCCACGGCGGTGTTGTGAGTATTCCTTTTTTTTTTTTTTTTGCCCCAATTTCTTCATTCTACGTCATGGGAGAGTCATGATACTAACATCATACCGCCCAATAGCACTCCAAGCAAACCCACCTCTACGCTCTCCTGAAGGCCGCCAAGCAGTATGGCGTTCCCAATGTCTACATTCACTTCTTCGGTGACGGCCGTGATACCGACCCCAAGTCCGGTGCTAGTTACATGGAGGAGCTCGTCGACTTCCTCAAGGAGGAGGGCATTGGCTCAATTGCCACTGTTGTCGGTCGCTACTACGCCATGGACCGTGACAAGCGCTGGGAGCGATGTGAGGTTGCCCTCAAGGGCCTGATTCTCGGCGAGGGAGAAGCCTCCGAGGATCCCGTTGCTACGCTCAGGGCTCGTTATGAGCTCGAGGGCAAGGAGAACAGGGATGAGTTCCTGACCCCCATCATTGTTGGCGGTGAGGAGAGCCGCATCAAGGGTATGCAAGCCACTTCCGATTTTAATTCGTGGGAATCATGCTGACCGCTACACACAGACGACGACGTTGTCTTCTTCTTCAACTACCGATCGGACCGTGCTCGCCAGATCACCCAGGTCCTTGGCGACGTCGACCGATCCGTCCTCCCCGACTTCCCCTACCCCAAGATTCAGAAGCTGGTCACCATGACCCAGTACAAGGGTGACTACCCCTTCGAGGTCGCCTTCAAGCCCCAGGTTATGGGCAACGTCCTCGCCGAGTGGCTCGGTAAGCAGAACGTTGAGCAAGTGCACATTGCCGAGACAGAGAAGTACGCTCATGTTACTTTCTTCTTCAACGGTGGCGTGGAGAAGGTCTTCCCTCTTGAGACCCGCGACCAGAGCCAGGATCTCGTCCCCTCCAATAAGTCGGTCGCCACCTATGACCTTGCCCCTGAGATGTCTGCCGATGGCGTCGCCGACCAGGTTGTTAAGCGCCTTGGCGACCAGAAGTTCCCCTTCGTCATGAACAACTTTGCCCCCCCTGACATGGTTGGCCACACTGGTGTGTACGAGGCTGCCATCGTTGGTTGCGAGGCTACCGACAAGGCCATTGGAAAGATTTATGATGCCTGCAAGAAGGAGGGTTACATCCTTTTCATCACTGCTGACCACGGCAACGCTGAGGAAATGAAGTTCGAAGATGGCAAGCCCAAGACTAGCCACACCACTAACAAGGTGCCTTTCATCATGGCCAATGCCCCCGAGGGTTGGAGCCTCAAGGATGACAACGGTGTTCTGGGTGATGTTGCCCCCACCGTCCTGGCAGCCATGGGACTGCCTCAGCCTGAGGAGATGACTGGCAGATCTCTCCTGGTTAAGGGTCTCTAATCGATACTTAGTGAAAAATAGAGGAACAGCAGGCTTGTTCACAACTGTTAGGTAATCTTTGTTATTGTGTTGGGCACGGTTGTGGTTGTCGTTAAACATTTTGGGATTTCGATTGAGCGGTGGTTATGTCGTCGTTGTTGTGCCGGAGCAGTAGTAGAAGGGCTTTTGAGCTGGCAGATGACTTTTGGAGTTGTGATGATTCAGGATTAGACACGAGAAACGATCCCAACCTAAAGGATTGACCGAAAACGATACACAGAAAGGCAACAAAAAAGTTTGTCTTTGAATAGATGACACGCAAAGCGTCTACTTATGGAACGTTGTGCCCCTCAACTTGCGCCCTGCTCTATTGGCTATTGTGATATGTCCGGTGAAGTGATGAGTCTGGATACATATCTCAGCGTTACCCTCTTCGAGCCTTCATCCAAGAACGAACCTCCAACAGTGATGGAGAAATAATTAACAAACACAGCATCAAGGTTACGAATTGGTTCATATAGAAACGCGCAAATAGTAGGACTATAAGCCGGTAAGTCGAAGCAAGCGGCATCCTTACAGAAGAAAGATGAGAAAACCGAGTCCCATATATGCTGTCCTTGCTATGGTACTTGGTTAGAAGGGACAGACAGGCCCGTCTTTTCTAGGCGGAGAAAGAGAAATCCCGGCAAAGAGCGCGATTAGCTCTCTCCCTCTAGGGCGGATACGAAATGGGCACGTAGGTATAAGTACAATATCAGAACGAGAATGCATTACTTGGAACTCCCTTGAAGTATTTGTTGGGATAATTCTAAGGGCGGGTGGAGGCTTTCGGTCGGAATTCTGGACTGCATCTCACTGCTTGAACCAACCCGAACGCAGATGCTCAAGCACCAAGTCCATTTTTGCTTGCCATCTTCTATATCTGTGACGCAATACCATCAAGTGCAAACGAAAAGAAAAGGAAATGGTAAGGGAATTAGAGGTCCTTCTTCTTTGGATAAGTTATGTTATTCTAGCCAAACATTGGGGACCGGAACCACTGGCGCAGTTCGACAAGGTGATGCTGCTGCACTGTCCCCAAGTCCTGATCTAACGGCTAGTTATGGTTGCAGTTGACGTGATTAAACTTGCTGGAACTGAGGTTCTGTTGCAGCTGAGAATCAGAAGAGATGTTGTAAACGACGTACCAGCCTCAAAACGAAGCTCGATCGCTTCAGAAGTAATGTTCACTTAGATTGAGGTCAATGAAGGATCAATCAAGGGTAACCTACTCCACTAGTACATGCAACCTGGGAGCTGATTGGACTCGAGGAAGCATCGAAAACCCTCGCACCACTGACAGTACCCCACGGCTGGGCCTTTTTTTTAGCCCAGATTTGCTCTAATAAATTGACCTAATTGGGTATGAAGCACATGAACATCAAACTCAAGTAGGAAATTCCTGTCATGTCATTAACAGGAGAAGCCGTTGCAACAGCAACAAATCTCGGTTAGCGTAAGAGGTATTCGTATTCCGTCACTAGGATACTCGACAAAAACGGGAACAAAGTTGGTGATTGTGGAGGTGAGGTTGGTCAGCTGAAGGCACCCCATGTACGAAGGGTCTTCCCACTATCGACCTGGAAGCTTGATTCAACTCCAGCCTATGCCTTCTTGTGGTCAGGGAATAGCCTAATGCACTAGGCTGTGGCATAACCCAATGAAAGCCCCGATGCCTGTCTAGCTCTCAGATCTGAAGAGGCTCGGGCCATTAATTTTGCAGATCACGGAAAGTACGGTATCATATGCAAGTCGGTTTCCAGAGTTCTGCTATTGCACTTCTTTCAATCGGGTTTGAATCAACCTTGCTATTATCAACCACCAATAAAGGACCTTGGATTGATGATGTTCGTGGGGGGAAGGTCCCTGTGGGTTGCTTTCATCAGGGTCCAGTGAGGAGGATCTACAAACACAAGGCACGCCCTCGTCTTTCATCAGCAAGTCATAAGAAAAATGAGATCATTTCATTGAGATGCAAAGCGCTGATACGGCATTGGCGTCATCGCTGTTTCATGCGTCCAAGTCATGTTGAATAGGTGATGGTGAATGATGAGCCTTGGTGAAATAGAAGTTGACGGAATCGTGGATGTGAGTCGACCCTGAAAATCACCCCTCTATCGACGTCATTTTTGGCTGTGAAAAGGGTAGGGATCAGCAAACTGCAGCCAGCATCAACCAGGAACAATACAACTCTCCCACCAGCAATAGTTTGGTTACCACACTGTAGATAGGTGGTGCTACAGGACGTGCGGTCTCCTACCCACTCAAAGACGAGAGTGGATTTTACTACTTTGTTGGCTGGTCTGGGAATAGCGCCCAGCCAAAGTCGCCTAGCTGCACCTACATTTGAGCGCCGAGACAGTCCACTTAACAGACTAGACCATTCGGAACGTATTGATGCCGAATAACAAAGAGCGCGGACAGAGGGTCGAGGCCCCGAATGAGAGGAAGCTCCCACTAATGACGTCGTATTGAGGAATAGATCATCCCGCACAGGTAGAGGGAGTCAACAATATAGGTTTAGTTGCTGAAAAAAAGGTGCTCCAAGTGAGCTATCATAATGGTGGAGATTTGACGTCACAATCAGTTCATTTTGCTCTGGAGGGGGGGGTGGCCATCGACCATTTGGGCGCAACCGAAACGCGGAAGCGTCCGTTCTTGCGAGACCAGAGCATCTGATCATGAGGTGACTGAACGTGGTAGCATGAGAAGAAAGAGTTACGTGCAGCCAATAAACTGAACTCGTTCCTGTCAGGAAAAAAAAATCATACTCGCGTGTGCTCTTCAGCTGGTAATCGACCGATCCGCCATCGATCTGCGATAACAGAGAACCGGGTTAATGGTGACTAGGTAGGGAGGTACATGGTAGAAGAAGAGAAAACGAGCAGGGAGACAGTAATTACCAAGTAGCCACCACGGCTTTACTTACGTTGTCAATCACTGTGTTTCGCGGTACGTATTTTTCCGGACGGACCGGACAGAAGGTAAGTCAAATAAGACTCGATGCTTGAGAGAGCTTGTGTATAGCGTGATGGTGGTGATGGTCTCGATGACAGGCGAAAAACAAGATCAGCACGGATCTTGCCCAACATTGCCTGACACGACGCCATGGTCTGTGCGTCACACCTATGGAAGATGGAGGAAAGCCGCTGTACTGTGTTTTGTGCAATGGAATTAATACGGAGTACTTAGGGTACGTTTGCTCTTATTTAAAGGATACCAACGGTGCCTGGACAGCGTTCTGGTGCAGTGATTGGATGGACGATGGGTGAAGTGGGGACTACCCCGAAGAAATGGGAGAGAGGAGAGGTAAGAATAACAGATAGGAGGTGTGAATGTAGAAGAAGATACGAATACCCTGACTTTCGCACTCTTCTTCATTTTCCAAATTGCAGCAATATTTTGACTGAGACAGCAGGACCGCCCCAACACGCAGAACACCCCTCGGGGTAACCCCAGCGCAATACCACCAAAAGCCCACCTGAACACGCCTTTGCCTTTATCGGCGACAAACTCCACAGCATGGCCCACTTCGTCATCCAATGCTCTGATCTGCTCAAGAAGCCACTCGCTGCGAAAATCGAAGCAACCAGCGCTTGATCTGAGTTTCTCTGTTTCCCAAACCCGGACCCAGTTACAACCCTCCCTCACGATATCATGTTGGCGACAATACTTGACGTCGCTACCAGTCTCTGGTACAGGCCCGTAAGGGGGGGGGCGTTAGATTCCATTGGATTCGACTGGATCTCGATTGGATTCAGTTGGCCCAAGAAGAAAAAAAGGCCTTGCGATAATAATGGATCAACAAAATTTCTCCTGAACTGACTCTTCCAAGACCGTCTTGCTTGACCTTGTCCTCGCCTCACATCCTTCTTCCCACCCCCCTTATAGCCGTGGATCTTGTGTCCTTTGTATTCTTCTCCTCTGTCATCGTGCCCGCCTCCACTGTCGCAACGATTCGTGCTCCTCAATAATCCTGCCCTGACCACTCCAGGTCCACATTCATCCTTGTTCTGCCATTGTGCATTTTGAGGAAGTTGTCGACGCCATTATCCCAAGCCGAAAATAAACTGGGAACTTCACGGCAAGGTAGCTCACTGCCTCTCGATCCGCCCAAGCTCGATCCCGCACATCCCTCAACCGCCACTGGGTGTCACAACACAGTGCGCCCTCTCTCGCTACCCTCGCGGCGCCGGCCTCTTATACCGAACCTTGAAACTATCTCGTTACCATTTCAATCGTGATCCCTTTTTCGCCCGCTCGGAACCGTTGAACCATCTCTTTTCCCTTTAAACTGGCAACAGCAGTATATCACTCCCACCACTCACAGCATCCTATTTGATTTGCGACGATTACGTCCTGGCAACTTCCAACGCCTTTACTTTTCTGCAGCTGTCTGAGGAGGGTCTTTCAGAGCCAACACCTGGCACGGCAGTACGCCTAACGACCAATATTCCGGACTCAATCCGACTTAATTCACGAGGCGAGCGCAGCAGCCGGTTCTCAGCACCTACCCACCGCTATTTGAACACCAACAACTGCGCCACGGCCAAATTTGGGGGAACAACCTGACAGAAGAGAGTTCCAGATATCTGGAGCTGGAACATCTAAACTGAGCCTTTACGTTCTAGGCCTCAAGGGAGCTTACGGGCAAACACCTACCCAACTCCTTGTCTTGCTTGGATTCGAACGCAGCCGCAAGACAGTCCGACTCTTACTGGTCCCGCTGGGGAATTTACAGTCTTCAGCCGTTGTTTTCTGAGGACTATATACGAAAACCACCACCAGAACAGCCGTCAAAACAATAATCAAAAAAATTTGGGCAGAGAAAACCAGGTCCAGCCTTTGTTCCCAAACAGTCAAACTGAACGTTGCGCAATTGCCGAGGGTGAGTGCCTCCAAGAGTCGCTAGTTTGCCAGTTCCACTCAATCGATCGAGGACTTGTGGTTGGTCAATCACATTCGCCGCTTCACACCTTTGCCAACTTACACCACTCAAATGCTACATTTTCGTGTCCATCGATGATCATGCCGGCCATGCTAACAAATTCGTATATAGCCTCCAGACTCGTGTGATTCATCAAGATCGGCGAACCTTCGTCCTGCCTCGCGACAAGCAATCCCCAGACCGAGAGGCGAGTTCGGCTTCTTCGAATAATGCCCTTCCGATTAATCTCATCATGACTTGAACTTGACACATATACCAAGCAATACATTTCTTTTGAATTCCCGGCACAATGCCCTTGAGCGACGATATTTCTCACGAGACCCGGCCGCCACCCACCACGAGCAGGCCTATTCCACAAAGCTCATCAACAACAATTGCCACATTGAATCACCACACCGCTGACGATGCTCCCCATCAAATCGCAGCGGGCTCTGTCCCCCCTCGACAGACTCGCCCCTTGTCGCGTCGAATCTCCTCAGGCGAGAGTCACATAACTGGTCAGAGCGACCCTAAGAGTTGGTTTGACCGATCAAATCAGAATCCAACAGCCACATTTGACAATAGTGCGATGGAAGGTATAGTGTGCTAATTTCATTCTTGCAACCAAATCACCCAGAACTAATACTTCCATAGTCGACCCTCCATTCTTTCAGAAGGGGTTGGACTCATCTGAGGACAAGCCATTTGGATACGATCTTCCCAGTCTTCCAACAAAACGTACAGCGGCACATAGTAGCAGCGCAGACGACTATCGAAGTGTTATCGACGACTTAACCGTTGAGATACAACGTTTGAAGGAAGAGTTGAAACGATATAAACAACCTGGTCCGGACATGTTAAGGAAGGAGAAGCTGTTTGAGATAAAGTTCCATGGGCTGCCACAGAAAAAGAAGAGAGAACTGGAAGCAACCTTGCGAGATTTTGCTGCAAGTCTCCAAAGTTCTCCTGATAACTCTTCTTCTCAAAGGAAGAAATCTTCCCGTCGAAGTACCCCTCGTGATATCGATTACACTGGATCTGGATCTTTGTTTAAGCATGCATCCTCTTCATCTGGATCCAACTTTCGCCCAGCCGACTCTGCTTATGCCTCGATGTCGACCGGAGCCAAATCTAGTGGCCTCCCTCACAATCGACACGTGAGAAACTCTAGAGCCTCGAACGAGAAGAAGGTGGAGAATTATTTGCGAGACATTCCTGAAGGTCTTTATCCTAGACACATGGTCATGACAGAGAAGGAACTCAAGAAACTCGTTGTACGCCGTCTCGAACAACTCTTCACTGGGAAGCTTGGTGGTCGTCGTCCACAGCAGAACCAGCCAGCAATCCAAGATCCGAAGTCAACCCAGACACCAACCAGCGCAAATCTGCCATTACCACCTCCTGCAGTGAATCGACAGTCTTCTACCGACCTCCCAGAGCCTAGTCGAGAAGCCAAAATTCTTTCCCTCGAGCAAACTGGTCATTCAGGAAAGAAGAGCAAGTCAAGGGACAATGGCTCTATCAGCAACTCTCATGGTGATACTATAGAATCCGGAGGAAGTGGAAACAACATAGCTCCTGGGCCGTCTGCGCCGTCTGCGCTAATGCCACCTCCACTTGAGCAGCGACCGACACGACCACGAGACTTGGATCCTGACCGTGTCCAAGTCCCGTCTGAAAACATGGACTACATCCGACATTTAGGGCTCGCACCGCCCGAACTTGCAAAAACTCAACAACAGATAATCCATGATGACGATGTGCACTCTGACGAGGATGGATGGATCTACTTGAACCTTCTCTGCAACCTAGCTCAACTACATATCATCAGCGTCACACCGGATTTTGTGCGCTCAGCGGTAGCAGGAATGAGCACCAAATTCCAACTCTCGGCGGATGGCCACAAGATCCGATGGCGAGGCGGGACAGAAAACACCAAGTTCAGTAGCGATAACTCAGGATATAACTCTCAGAAGAGCTTATCTACCGATGAGAGCGATGATTCGAAGAAGCCTCACAAACGACAGAAAACCTCGCGTCTGACTGGCGAGAACACTCAATCGGGGGGCTCAACTCAACATACCTCAAAATTCGGTCAGAACTCGTCAAGTGAGAGTTTCCATTACAAGCCAATATTCCCCCAACGGGACTCCTCAAGTAGTACGCCCTCTATGGGCGAAACTCTCTCCTCTTTTGGACCTCCCGAAGATAGTAACATGGAGGATTCGCGTTGGGACATGAGCGGCTCTGGCACATCTAATCGTCGGAAGCGCCGCCACGATGGTGCTATTATCTACTACAGCGGTGCTCCGTTTTGCACTGACTTGTCCGGTGATACAGGAGATATATCGCCTTCACAAATACTCAGTGCAAGCCAGAACACACAGGATTCACAGCTGTCGCTGCCCTATCTTCCACCAAAGCGCACAGCCTCTGGGTCCTTTGTCAACTACCGACCACTAAGCGACGCAGGGCATTTCCTGCTCGCTAAACATGGAATGGATGTTGATCTTGATAATCAGGTCACCAGTGATGATGCTGATGACTCAAGTGATGTAGAGCTCGATCTCTCGTGGTCTAAGGAGGACCAGTACATCAAACTTCACCCACTGGAGCCATGTGGTTTAGGTGGCGTGCTACCTGACGACCATTTCTTGGTTGTTGTCACAACAAAAAGACCCAAACAAGATGCTGAAATATTCGGTCAACAGCGCCAGAATTCGACATTGGAGGAGCCTACTAACAGCATCATTCGACGCTTAGCAACCATGCCCGCTTCTTTGCTTGATCTACGCTCACCAAAGGCTCCACCCAAAGTCAAATCACCTCAGCCGATCGAAGTTGAGTACGTTCATGGTGCTATCAAGTGGCTCTCACCGATCCCGCTCCCACCGCCGGCTCTTTTTTTCCCGCCCTTCAGCGATGATGGTTCTAGCTCTAGCGATTCTCTCGTTTCTGAAGACATCGAGACAGAATCATCCGAAGAGTCGAGGAGTGGACGCGTAAACTTGCATCTTCCTGGCGGTTTTCTTGGCCCGATTAGTTTGAGCGGTGCTGGCGAGAATAGCGATGATCAAGAAGACTCTTTTGAGGATCGCAACATGGATGATATCGACACAGCTGATAACACTCAGTTTTTGCCTAACCGGGGGCAAGTTAGTATAAGACGAAGAACCAACAGTACTGCGGCGGACACAAATATTCCAGGTGATGAAGGCACAAACGCTTTTATTGAAAGAAAGCCTTCAGGAGACGATAGTTCCGCAGCCACAGCAGGTGGTGCAGAAAGCGGATACAGCAGTGAGGAGGAGAGTGGGTAGAGAACTGAAAGGGTGTGTGCCCACATGATGATGATGAGAGGACTTCCACGTAGGATCATATCGAACAGAGCAGAGTCAGCTAAGTTTGATAGCCTACTTCCTCATTTCTTTTTCCTTTTATTTTGGTACTCCTTGTTCTTTTTTGGTTTCAAGGATGTTTTACTGCCCAAGATGACAGAAAAAGTTCCTTTGCATTCAACACGGCGTTAAAGAAGGGCCGTCCGGCCCAGGATGGTATTTTCCTTATGCGCAGATTCCCCCTTGTGATTTTTATGGCGCATCTTGTTTCTGCATCTTCTCTAGTCGAGATGTCAAGGGCGTTGGATAAATAGAAAACTTTGACGAGTATGATAAGAGAGGACGGGCAATTTACTGAACATCAGGTGATTGTTGACCTTGTGTGTCTGTGCTTGAATAATGGATATAATGATTTGATGGGATAATCCAGATTGGATCGGCTTGTTCCTAAACTATGACGGGACAACCATCCCAATGGCAATATACACATGTTCAGCACACCTTTTTGATTCCAATAATCGTGATTCATGGGAACCGAGTCGAAATCGGGATTATAAATGGTCTGGGTATCTCGTCGCCCTGTACTTTTATTTCTCAGCCCTCGACGACTCATCCTGCCAGTCCTATATCACTGTACACACCCCAACTCCAACTAACCAACCACAATGGTGATCATGGAAGAAGACGGCTGCTGGTATGATGCACAGCTTGAGCCATTACTTCTTGAAGCTACCATGGATCCAGGAAACAAGAAACATGAATTCGACAATTCAGCACTGGCACCCAGCCCAAGTCTCTTGGGCCAAGCCAGCAAAGATAAGCAGCTAGTCGATGTCCACCTCGACGAGAGCAGCTGGGTAATTCTCAGCGACCTTGAATCTCTGACTGAATTCAAAGATGAAACGTGGGATTTAGTGGACGATGCCGTGGATCTATGTTCTTTGTCTGACACATCACAGCCCAGCGAAGAGGCGCCCATTGACCCCTCTGACAGTCATCTTGAGACAAATTCCACTAGAGCTCTCCAGGTAAATAAACAGTCCCTAATTCAAGGATTGAGCGCCATGGTCTGGGGTAGTGGTGAGGATGAGGTCCTTTTCAACGAGATGACGACAAAAATGTTTGATGATGAAAGTCAACGTCACTGGACTGGCTTGCGCCATTCTATGAGCGCTGAGGACTGGCTTGACCTCTTTGACAGCCTCAAACCTGATTCCGATGCTCATGAGATGGGAAGCAACAGCATAGATGACACCACAAATTGGGATAGCTGATTAGAAGGGGACTTTTTCAGATGGCATTGCCAGCGCTTAGAACCGGGATGCTGATGTGAAACATAGGACTTTGAACATTACAGGAAGAGGAAATACATGGGAAGTATTGATAAGACCAGAATTCGCAGCTCATACAGCATACGGATGAATTAAATGAATACATTTTGATAAATATTAGATCATAATAAACGATCAATTATTGTTGTGATGTAAGAGACTATTTATTGACTTTGACCACCTAGAAAGTTTTGTCAGGAATGCCCAATTTAATTCAATACTTGGGGCTAATGCACTACCTCGAATTGCTGCCAAGGCCATTTCAAGATAGTTCAGCATAAATGACATAACCGCTTTGACCACCAGGTCAGTTTGTGAGTGTCGCTATGCAGGAATATGAAGCCCAAGACCGCGCAACCCGTCTTCACATGTCGTGCTCAGTCACGTGAGAGATCGCCTCCTCCCTCCCTCCCATTCGCAATTGAGACAGCCTCAATTGACCTACGTAATTGGCGTCGTCTGTTCTAATGGAACCGTCTGTTTAATTCTTTGCTTCTGCTGCCTTTGTTTCGCGCTTCCTGCTTCCGACGAAAATCCAATCGTGGGCTTTGAATCGAGTTCATGTAAATATGCGGTCATCTTGGGGCTCGTGGCTCGCCCTTCTCGGTGTGTTGACCTGGACTCCAGCAGCTGGAGCTAGTGAGGTCAAGAATGTAGCCATCATCGGTACGTCTTACAAACTCTACCTTTCTTCCACGATTTCAATCAAGGGAGATTTGTCTGATTTTTTTTTTCGGAGTTTTTGGTATCGGAGATGATTTGAGGTTCACGCATCAAGTATAAGCACGGATGAGGATGACATCTAGTATATAACACGCGTATAAGAGAGGATAGTGTGCTGACTATAAAGCACAGGCGCTGGTGCAGCGGGATCCTCGGCGGCTTACCACCTAGCTACCTATGCCAAGAAGCAGGGCCTCAACATCAACATTACCGTTTTTGAAAAGACGGATCACGTTGGGGGCCGGTCTCTCACTGTCGATGCCTTCGGTGACCACTCTCAGCCCATCGAATTAGGCGCCTCCATTTTCGTGTCTATCAACCATATCTTGTTTGATGCAAGCAAAGAGTTTGGTATTCCCTTGAGTGATCCTCAGGAATCCGAGAATGGTGACATCACTGCTATTTGGGATGGGAAGAAGATCCTTTACGAAACAGTAGATGGCTCATCTTGGTGGTGGGATGCTGCCAAAATGTGGTGGAAGTATGGCTTGGCTCCCTATAGAGCCATAAAACTCGTGAAGAGTGTGGTCGAGTCATTCATGAAGTTATATGAGGAACCGCATTTTCCATTTGAATCTCTCACAGCGAAGGCCTTGGATTTGGGTCTAGTGAATATCACTGGACTCACTGGAGAGCAGCTACTAGAGAAGAGCAATGTAAGTGCTTACAACACTTTCAAGGGTCCCAAATTAGCTTTTAAATCCCTTTCAATTTGGCTAACATCTATCTCTAGATCAATATTCGATTTGCCCGAGATATTCTACAGGCCGCCACTCGGGTCAACTATGCCTCCAACTTGGCTTATATCCATGGACTGGAGACTATGGTACGTGTGATGTTTCGCACCTCAGCATCGCATCATCCCTGCTGAATCTTCTTCAGGTATCATTTGCCACAGACGGTGCTGTCTCGGCCAACGGCGGGAATTGGAAGATATTTGACAAAATGATCCGTGCCAGCGGGGCTTCCATCAATCGTAACACTACTGTGGCATCCATTTCGGCTGTGCAGAAACGGACTGAGACGCCAACTTACGTTATTACCACGAAGCAAGCCAATCCTGAATCAAGCACTCTTGAGGAATACTCTGTAGAGTTTGACAACATCGTCATCGCCTGTCCTTGGCAATTCAGCCAGATCGATGCTGGCGAGGGTGTTCTCCAAGATCATATTGACGAAATCCCTTACACCAAGCTTCACGTCACCTTATTCTCGTCGCCACTCAAGCTCAGTCCCAAATACTTTGGGCTTTCGTCCGGAAGAAAGGCTCCCAGCAATGTGTACACAACCTTGTCTGAGGATGACGTACCTAAGCAGGGCGCTGAGGGTGTTGGTAGTGCCGGCTTCTACTCGGTCAGCACACTAAAGCAAATTGCTAACCCGAAGACTGGAAAGCTGGAGTATGCGTACAAGATTTTTTCCGCCGAGCCGGTGACTCCTAAATTCTTGTCCAAGCTCTTCGCAGCTGATATCCCCGACAATTTCGTTGGCGAGAAAAAGGCGGGTTCCCCTATCTCATGGTACTACCCTCACTGGTTCTACTCGTACCCTGTTGAGCTTCCACGAGTCACCTTCCAGGATCCGATAGTCGGTAATGGCGTTTACTACACCTCCGGAATGGAGAGCTTTATCTCGACCATGGAAACTAGTGCGTTGATGGGCAAGAATGTTGCTCGGCTCATCGCAGATGACTTGAGCACCATCTCGCACAAGGGCATCAAGGATGACAAACCAATTCAGAAGATTTTCGGCGCGAAGCAATCGGACGAGTTGTAATCGAGTGGATTTTTTTTCCAATCTTTTTTCTATTTTTCTTTACCGTCTCTCTCTTTATCTTATTATGTTGTGGACTTCATGCGATAGGTTTGTGGGAGATTTAGTCTGTTTATTGTTGAATTGCTTTCCTGTGCCGACATCATTTGTGTTTCGCCTCCCTTACTGTCCGACAGATACCTCTCATGGAGGAACACCTCGATCATTTGCGAAAATGGAACGAAATTTTGTCTAAGTAAAGAGCAAGCTGTGTCATCTTCCTCTCCCCTATCTCGCTGTGCAGGCCGTTCTGTTCTTGATCTCCTGGGTATCGTATTTAATTAACCACTGAGTGACTTTGGGTATTTATGAGACTTAGTACAAGAAACAGAACTCGTGTTGCACGCTGATGACTCTAATCCGATTAGCTCGTCTTAAGACAGTACCTCCTTGCTCGAGTTTCAGAGAATTTCTTCTACCTCGACTAGGATAATCAAGGGGGCAGCTGCCCGTGCCAGTATGATTTGCTATTGTGATAATCATCCTCTTGGCCTCCTTTCACAAAATCCAAGCTAGCATTCTGGAACTTGAATCGATATATGACGCAATGAAGATACCCAGCACTCAGTACTGGTGGAAAACATGTTCTTGATGCCGTCGCAGCTGATCAAACCTAGCAAACCCTCTGCTATTAGAGCATCCAGGCAATTTGCATTTATATGGCCTGTTATGCTTCTGAAGGTGCAGCCTGATACTGTCAGCTGATCAATGCCACACTGGAAAGCAGAATAGAATTATCCATTCAGTACGCATATAACAGCTCCGACCAACAGCATGGCCAAGAAGGAAGTAGACAAAGACAGAAGAAACTCATAAAAGGGAATGACTAGATGCTTACTTGAAAGCAGAGTTTCTCTCAAAAACTACCAATGATCCGTTTCGCCTGACACCACCATACTCGCACTTCCCCTCAAGGGGACATGTGTACTCACCCTTCCCTCTTGAGCCAAGCTTCTTCATGAGCAGCTCATGCTCATAGAAGATGTCCATGTCGTTTGCGCTAGGAGAGTATTGATATGCGTACTCGTTTGGATGCTGAGATTGGTGGTTCCCAGCCCTGTACGCTATCTCGTCGGGTATATGCTGATTTTGTGTGGGAAAGGCATGGGAAACGGTGGTAGACGGTGGTTGGGAGTACGATGTCAGTCCAGACTGATGGGCGGTCATGGCCATGTCCCGATCTGGGTTGCCTCGAGGTTCATCGTCTGGACTGCAGAGAAGTCCCTTGATGCTCAACATTGCTCGCTCGTCCGCCGCCCCGGACTGCCGGCTTTCGAGATAGCTGGGCGAAGATAGTTGAATGGTTGGAGATGGAGATTGATAAACCAGGATAAAGTGACGGGTGTTATTGAATAACCCATGCCGTCCCAGGGTGAGCAAAGCTGCCTGAGGACGCCGCGGGAATTCAGGTCGTGGGTCGTTCTCCTGTCGTTCACTGGTCACTCCAAGTCTCTATTGGGGTGTGGGCAGGAGAGTCATTTGACAGTAAACGAGCCAGGCCTTGCTGCTGGCAACCGAAGCGTGGGAAAGTATCTAGGCTGCTCATATGTCTCACATTGGTGACTTGCCTCTGCCCGGATCTGCTCGCTCACAGGTTGCTTTCCCTCTGCCCATGCCTTCTTGGGGCAAGCAACATGTTGGACCCCTCACCAGCCAGCGCAGCGACTTCAGCAGCCCCCCGGGCCAATGACAGGGGAATGATTCAGCCTCTCTGCGGGATAGCAAGCAAGGAGACCAATTCGGCCATGAAAAGGAGGGGTTCTCGTTACTATCGAAATTGGCAGAAGCCAATAGAGACCTGCCAGGAATTTACCTTGTTCCTTGAAATAGCTTCTAATACGAGAGGTGTTCTTGTTTGGTACAAGAAATCGTGAGAGAGACGGTTTGCAAAAATGAGAATGAGCTGTCTATCTCATAAAGTATGCGCTTCATATAATTCAATACACAATTCAACCATTGTAAAACAAGAAACTATGAAACAATTCTCGATTTAAACCAGAAGAGGGAATTTCTTAGTCTCGGAAGATAGAGCGGCCATAACATCTTACAGGATGGCTCTCACCCATGCTTGTCTGTGATTATGTGTCTCACATCAAGCGACCAACTATTTGGGAGCGTTCGAGCTCAGCTTAGACTTTTTTTTTCTTCTTCCAGGGCCGTGACCGATCAATGGCAAGCATAACAACAAAGGTTTTATACCGTGGCGAACCATACATGGCCATGCATCAGTTGGCGACATACGCCTCGTCTCCGGAGGGAAGAGTCACCCGCTTGCTCACTCCTCCTCAAAGTCAATGCCGATCAATGTTCTTGATTAAGCAATATGAAGAAGTGATGCATGATGCCTTGCGCACATGAAAAAAGCTACATGAATCAAGAGGTTTGCGGAAAGAAAGCACACTGTTTGGCAGTTGGGAGAGGGCAGAGAAAGTTCTGCTAGTAGAATCCGTCCGCTATTTGTGTCAAGCCTATGATAGTCACCTTTACCTACATCTCTCTTCGTTCAGCCCCATGTACATGATGATTCAACAGCCATAGTAGAAGACTTCACACCTGAGAATTCAGTTCCTTGCTGCAACAGGAATCGTTAGCCCACAAGTATCACCTGCTGGCACAGAATTGTTGAAAGAATACCTCTGCTCAGTATCATCTCAGAGCGACCCAAAGGATGGAATCATCGCCGCGGTTAGCCGGCTTTTTGGGGGCCCTTTTTTATTTCAAAAACATGATAGGCTTATGGTCCTCATAGGAAAAGCACCAAACTGAAATCTGTCCATGCTCGGCCACGGCGGACCGAACATGCCAACCACCAAGAAAGAAGAGCGCATCTTAGAATGGTACTCTCATCGCAGAATACACAATTCCGGTTAGACTGCCAGCTGTCTAGACACCCTCTTCCATCTTGAACTGGACGCCTGTTGGTGGCGTGGCGCCGGGTAATGTGAGACAGCGCTCCGTCCGGTCAGCTAGCGAGGCGCCAATGAGGTTTTGCAATGGACAAACCTGTTTTAAGGGCAGAATGTCTTAATACTTTGAGGAGTACAGCCATGAGATTCCAGTGGATGGGTAAGACGGGAGCCGGGAACTTCAAGTCGGAGCCAAGACAAAAGGCCGCAACAGAAGTAGGGGAGTTGTCTAACACTCACTTACACACGACGGAACGGGCGTATATGAGCTCCAACTTGTTCTTCCCTTGAAGAGCTTTCCAGTGATAGTATTTCTTTCTTTTGCTTTTGCGCTTTGGTCCTGTAAAATGCTCTCCATCCAGAGAATAGAGCTGGGATCTTGAGAAGTGTCGGGTATCTGATGATGGAGCCAAAAGGGCAATCGTTCCAAAAGTATCCGCTTACATACTTTCGCTCTGGTCGTCACTGCAGGCATTTATTCTCCGGATGATAAGCCCTATTAGAAAGTTATCTCGTTTAAGCAACCTAGAATAAAAAAATGAGAAGAAGAAAGGAGGCGATACAGTGACCATCAGCCGATCAGTCCACTTGCTTCGTATGGGTACGTCGTACGAGTCGGGGCAAGGGAAAGTAGAACTCCGACCACTTGTAAAGTATGTAGAGTAAGTATTGAGAACAGTCAAATTGACAAATGATCTTTTTTTTTTCTTGTAAATGGCAGGATAGCGTTGCCGAAATAGCGATCCGACTTGGGTTGGCATATTTCGATGGATGAGATCTGGTACAAGATAGATGCCGTGCCGTCAAAGAGAGATCAGTGCACGATACCTGGAGGAAACAAAAACAGCTCGCAAGTCATGTCTCCATATGAATTACCCGCCAATACACACATGGATACTGTTTCTTTCTCATTGCCTTTGGATTGTCACTTTATGCAGTAGCTAGCTCCCTAGAGAAATGGACGTCATGGAATGATTTATTCACAAGAAGCTGGACTTTGGGTGTATGCTCAGAGTACATAGTAGGTGCAAGTAAACTTGCTGATACTTAGACTACTTTGCGACCCAGATTTCTTGACAGGGTGTGGCTTGACCAACACTCCACTCGCCACGAGGGAAATGTGGCAAAAACAACAAACATACAGGACCCCTCATTGTTCCCACTAGCCTCACTTAGCCTCACTTAGCCTCACCTGCCTTTGCTTCAGGTACGTACCCGGCCACTCACCCCTCTTCGCTCTTCACTGGCCCCACCCTTCACCCCTCCAACGCAAAACAAGAGTGCAGTAGGCGTGGTAGGCGTGGGTGGTTGTTGACTTTACCTGCCTGTTTGTTATGACGCACACAAAGGCAGCCAAGGTGCTTTTCCATGCTGTCTAATTACATAGTTTTTTTTTTGGCGTATTTGCCTAACAGACCCTTGAAACCCTTGAAACCCTTGAAGCCCTTGTGGCCAACAGCAACTTTTGCTAGGAATTGTAACCTGCTTGTTTGTGCTTGTATTCCATCATCCCAGTCGCCACCTCAACATTCCCCCTCCCCTCCCCCGTGCACTGCACTGTACACCAGGCTGCCAACAAGCTCTTTGGCTAGAGGTTTGCATTGACAGGTGAGTTGCCTAAACTTAATCTTCCTTGGCTGGTTCGACGTCTGTTGAGGCCATCAACGTCATCAGCCAGTCTCCGATTCTTCCCATACCTACCCACTACCTATCTACCTGCCTACACCATATCTACCTTACCATGCTATATCCTTCCCCTTCTCACACTCTGTCATCAGCACCTGTTCCCATCGATCACGGCGACAACGAGCGCAACTACTCTATTGCACCAACTCTTCAATTCTCGGTTTTCTTCGCAAGCCGCGACCGTTGGTTATCGCTCCCCTCCACGCCAGCATGTTCGTTCTCCGAAATGGTGAGTTCTGGTACCCCGCACCCTCTACACCACTCGTTCTGCTCCCATAGACAAGAGGCGTCTCCAAAAACTTGGTCGGTCCTTTCTTTGTACAGATCTTTACGTCTGATTGTTGGTTACTACCATCAAACAACAAAAAAACCGTCCTGCCGTTGGCCGCACCGTCGCTTCCCCTCTTCCCCCTTCCTCTCTATTCCTTTCGGTCTGCTCCTGTGTTCTCTTCGTCCTTCTTCTTTCTTGTTCACTTCTCTCTTTTTCCCCTTCTTGCTTTCCCTCACACACACACACACACACACACACACATACACCCTTATTCTTTGCCTCTTTGACTTCCTGCTGTCCTCTGATTACATAACAACTAACATAAAATTCACCCGCAGTTGGAAAGCTGATCTTTGGTTCAAGCGCCCAAGAAGCACTGATTGAGCTACCTCAAGGCCAACTCTATCTCGTCCGACCACTTTCACCAAAGGGCTACTCCGAACTCATCTTCAAAGATTCGGCCATCCGCATTCGACGAACGAACCAAGACTTTCAATATCAGCTCGTTGTGCAGCGTGTTTTCGAAGAAGGAGAGGCTGAACTTCTCGCTGAAGAAGAGGGTGAAGACGCCGAGATCGACGTGCTTGCATCCGAGAAGGACGAAAAGACATTCCTTCTTGACGAGGCCTTGCACTTCCGCATCGAGATCAGAGACGACGGCGAAAACGTCTTGGCTTGGAAAGACTTGAGTGGAGACACTGGTGATATCTACCAATTCGTTTGCGACCCTTCCGTCTCTTCGACCCAAGTCCAGCAGTTCTTGAGAATCGCCCAGGAGTGTCAGTACGAGCGCAAGTATCGCAAACCGCACACCACTGCTTCGCAGGACGATTTACAACAGTTCGAATTCCAGGAAGAAGAGCCCATTCCTCCTGCCAGCCCTCTACACAGTCCTACTCTCGCTCGCTCAATTGATTCCGTTGACGATATGCTGTCCAAGAAAACTGCCAACTCCTCCGCAAGGCGAGAGCCTGCCAACATTCCAGAAAGGGAGATTGAGGTGTCAGAATTATCTGCTCCTAGTGCTGAGAACCCTCCCCAGGCGCTCGAAATTTATGCTGCCCTACCTGCAGAACTGCACCTTTTCGACCCACAACCCGGTCACTTTGCTATGATGGATGATGCTGTCATCACTACCGTTTCTGAAGTTGGCAAGTGGGAGTACTGGTTACAGATTCAAGGCAAAGACCAGGCGTGGGTTGGTACCCCTGTCACTGCTGATTTGAATCCCGTTTTCGACTTCGAGTATCTCTCTTTTGTCTTCAACCACTTCAGCGACGATGGTGCGCGATCCTGGTTACTTCGCTTCAAGGATCAGCCAACCTTGGAGAAGTTTCAGGCTGCCATCATGCAAGCTATTTGGGAGAAGCTCAACGAAACAAAGTGGGCCAAGATCCAAGAGAAAGAACGCGAATATGTTCTTGACTCGTTTGGAGACCTGAACATGGAAGATGCCCCTCCAACGGAGGACGAAGAAGAGGTGGAGGAGGAGGAAGAGATAGAAGAAGATGATGATGATCGTGCACAAGAAGAAGAGTATGACTCTGATGAAGATGCAGACAGCACGCTGCCACGCAATGCTGATGGCGAGGTCAACTCTCAACTTGCTGTCGGCTACAAGCATGACCGATCATTCGTCGTGCGTGGCTCTAAGATTGGCGTGTTCAAACACACTCCTAACAACCGTTTGGAATTCTCCACCAACATTTCCAAGGTCACAACACCCGACGGTAAACTTCTGAACCCCAAGAAGGTGATGCTGCACAGTGAAGATCGCGATCTCATTCTTCAGAACGAGATTGATCCGAACAAGCTCTACCGTATGGATCTAGAATATGGCAAGGTCGTTGACGAGTGGAACGTTCACAACGATATTCCTGTCGTGACATTTGCTCCTGAGAACAAGTTTGCTCAGATGACGTCGGAGCAGACTTTCTTGGGTGTTTCCCACAACGCCCTTTACAGAATTGACCCTCGCCTGTCTGGCGACAAGCTCGTCAATTCTGATCTGAAGCAGTACGCCTCCAAGAATGACTTTTCGGCGCTTGCCACAACCGAGAAGGGCTACATCGCTGTCGCCAGCAACAAGGGTGACATCCGCCTTTTCGACCGCTTGGGAATTCGGGCAAAGACGCAGCTCCCTGCCCTTGGTGATCCTATCACCGGCATGGATGTTTCTGCTGATGGCCGGTGGATCCTTGGCACAACGCGTAACTACATCCTGCTTGTCGATGCCCAGCAACATTCTGGCAAGAATGAGGGCAAGCTTGGTTTCGAGAAGCCTTTCGCCGCCGACTCGAAGCCTCATCCCCGCCGCCTGGCGCTAACCCCTGAGCACGTAGCTCAGTTCTTCCACGAGACCGGAAAACCTGTCTCCTTCACGCCCGCCAAGTTCAATACTGGAGAAGGTGCTGAGGAGACTAGCATCATTACCGCCACCGGTCCTTATATCATCGAATGGAACCTGAAGAGAATCTTGAAGGGAATGAAGACTCCTTACAAGATCAAGAGATATGAGGAGGAGGTCAAGGCCGATGACTTCAAGTTTGGTTCAGATAATAATGTCATTGTGGCGCTACCCAACGAGGTCAACATGGTGGCCAAACAAAGCTTGCGGAAGCCGACCAGAGAGAGCATTATTGGTCCTCTTCGCTTGAGTGATGGAGGACGCAAATCCTCTGGCAGGGCCAGGACAACAGGGAGCGGACGTTACAAACTAGGCAGAGATGACATCGTCAACTCCCCCTACTAAATTAAAAGCGGCGGGCCGAAACGATGTTATGGGTGACGGCAAGGGATGTGAATCGATACAAAGAGAGAGGGGAGGAGGGGGGGACAGAGCTATCAGAGATGTTATAGGTGGTGACATCCAGTTCAGGAGTTTGGTTGCCTTTTTTTTTTACCTGGCATGGACTGTGGGGGTAACTACTTTTTCGTTTCTTTGCTTAGATACCAGCTGCCAAGTACCTTGCTTGAGTTGCAGCGAAATGAGGAGGTCTCTCTATTTTCATATTTTCTTTTAATATTCATATCAACATTAGTAACCTTTATGACTATCTTGGCATGCTATCGCAACAATCCTCGAGGGTGAATTCATGGAAAGGGATCCATCCACATAGATGCCAAAATCAGACAGTTATATGAATGAACTCACTCATTTAGCTAGAATAAGATACATACATATATAGGGAGATAATCAATCTTAATTTCAACCTGAATAATTTGAACAAACAGTGTGGATCGCAGTCTGTACTTTAAGTGAGAGGCTTGGTTCAAATGAGGACAGGGAACCTTGCATATACATATATATATATAAAATAAAAATAGTTGCAGAAGTAAGATGTAGTCTCGAATAGAGACTTGAATAACCAACAGACAAGTACAGTAACTAGAAGAGGAGAATTCCTAATCAAGTTGAATTATCACACATGGTAATGAAGGAGAATGTCTGTGAGATGAGATTGCCAATGCGGATGCGAGTATGATTTGCGATTGCGCCAAAGTAATTTGCAAAAAGAAATGAACCCCAATTGAACCCAACCGTGACCGCTATTGAAGAATAAAAAAAGGAAAAAAAAAAAAGAGAAAAAGTTGTGTAGCAAAAAATAATAACGTATGACCTCGTGTCTCTTTCAGACTTCATGTGCCAGTTAGAAACCCCTTCTAGAGAAGCGTCACATCCATCCGTCCATCTCAACCCACTATATGTCGCTAGATTCCGTCTTGTTGGGGTTCCTCTGTCTGGCCCAGACCTAGCACAGTCTCAGTCTTCTTTCCGGCTTCTTCGGCGGCATGTTGGACCTTCTCGCCAAGATCAACGGCAGCCTGAAAGACGTTGCGTAGGGTCTTGGACTGAGAACTCTCTGAGCTCAATCGAGTCATTTCATTAACAAAGCTGGCACCCCACCAAGCACTGGTGTACTTGAAGACGTAGCGCTCGAGCTTCTTAAAGTTGGCTTCGCGCTTCTCTGGGCTCATGGTGACAGCGTCGTGGAGAGCGTTGGCCAGCTCTTCAGTGTTCCATGGGTTGACAATGATACTACCGTTAAGGGACTGAGCAGCACCTGTGAACTCGCTCAGGATCATGACACCGTGGTTCTCACGCTGAGTGGCGATGTACTCGTAGGAGACCAGGTTCATGCCATCACGAGTGGACGACACCAGGCAGACATCCGATACAGCATATAGAGCAGTCAGCTCGTCGAAAGACACTGACTGATGGAGAAAATGGATGGGCATGAATTCAATGGTGCCAAACTTGCCGTTAATGCGACCAACGAGTTCATTGACCACGGCGCGAAGATTCTGGTACTCTTCCACATCCTGCCTTGAAGGGACGGCGACCTGGACAAGAACAATTTTTCCGATCCATTCAGGGTGCTCAGTCAGGAAAACTTCAAGGGCGTGCAGTTTCTGAGGAACACCCTTGATATAGTCGAGGCGATCAACACCAACCACCAGCTTGACACCTTCAAACTTGCGGCTCAGTGCGGCAATTCGCTCCTGGACCTTGGGCTTCTTGAGGCCCTCTACGAACTTTTCGGGATCGATTCCGATGGGGAATGCACCCACAGTAACGAACCGGCCGTTCCAGTCAACACCATTGGGAGTAGTAGTCGTCTCGAGGATGCGGGAGCAGCTGCTCAGGAAGTGGCGGGCGTAGTCGTATGTATGGAAACCAATAAGATCGCAATCGAGCAGTCCGACTAACAGAGCTTCTCTGACAGGCAGGATACGGTAGATTTCGCTACTAGGGAAAGGAGTATGAAGGAAGAAACCGATCTTGACGTTCTTTTTCGAGTCGCCAATCTCCTCGCGGAGCATTTGAGGGAGGAGCATCAAGTGGTAGTCGTGAACCCAGATTTGATCGCCATCTTGGACATCCTTGATGACGGTTTTGGCAAAGAGCCGATTGACCTCTTGGTATGCGGTCCAAGCGGATTCGTCGAAAGTAATCTCACCGGGGTGATAATGGAAGAGGGGCCAAAGGATCGAGTCTGTAGAGCGCTCTACCGTCAGCATTTTGTCCAATAAAAGCACTATTGGTAGGTTGAGATTAGCTGGTACTTACTGGCGAATCCATTGTAATGCCGGTCTGCAAGCTCATCGTCAATGAAAACAGGATGCGCGCCGTACTCCTCCTTCAGGCGCTGCTTCATGCCATCGACTTCGTTTTCGGGGACCTCAAGACCAGGCCAGCCATACCACTGAAAGCTGGTGGTCTTGCTCAATCCGCTGAGGCCTGTCACCAGACCTCCCGAAGACATGGAAAAGGTATAGCTGCCATCCTCAGAACGCTTGATGGTGATGGGGAGACGGTTTGACAGGAGAAGCAGGCGGCCTGGAGCGGCGTGCACCTCTTCTTCTGGGACGGTGCCAGGCATGATTTTCAAGGTTTGAAAGGGGGATTCGGGAGATGATTTCCAAGTCGGATTTTCCGAGTCGGCCGAGGGAAGGGAAAATGTCGGTCGGGTCGATGTTTCGTGGTCTGTGGAGGGGCAGGAAGCTGGGCCTCGAGCTTCAAATGTCAAGCAAGGATGAAAGTGTGGTGGGTAGGAATTGATCAGCCCAGTGGTGGAGTTAGCGGGGGAAGCTTTCGGTGACAGTGGACATGCGCCAGCATCCAGCAGCAAATATGACACTAATAGTGAGCTGGAGGTGTAATTACAGCGGATGATTTGAAGGAGATCAGAGGTTTTCTCGTCGTGGTCTCAATTGTAAGCATCCGATGTTAAGGAGGCGGATGACGTGCCTGCTGGGTAATTAACTCGTGACTCGATAAACAATCGTCATGGAGTATTTTCAAGGCGAGAATGCCATTGTGGTGGAAAGAATAAAAATAATAAGGGTGTAGAGAGAGGTAGATGAGAGGTAGAGAGGGGGGAAGAGGGGGAATGAGGGGCAAGCGAACGTCATCGACGTATAGAGTACATACCAGAATAAGGTACACCACTAATTGACAACGGACCTAGAAGTTGTCCTCTAATAAGTACCTGAGGTTACAGCACAAAGCACCTTGTGAGGTGAGTCAGTTGAGAGGGTGTTTGGGATTAAATAGTGTATGGATGGAGGGTGAGACGGGATTTCCACGGCGCGGCTCGGGACGTCACCATGATGTAGCGATGGGAATGGATAGGGATGTAAAATTCCATTAATGTTAGTTGATAGGAAACAATTAATACCGCAATACAGAAAAAAACTGTTGCAGCCATTACCGTTTTGTTGTTTTTCTTTTTTTTTTTTCTCTCTTAGGCCAACCATCTTGGGTATCCGGCCCGTTTCTTGAAGTGGATGATGACATTTATGGACAAGGCTGCCAGGCACAGACAATAATCAAATATACCTCTCATATGGGCCAGCTATTTCAAATGCAACAATCTATCTCGAGTCGTGGCACCATATCTTTGTGCTTTAAGGGCGACGGGGTCCGCATTTCCAGGTACTGTTCCAGGTACTGTACATAGAGAGTTCAGCTACGCCGTTTCGTTGATTCCGATGCAGCACACAAAACTCACAAGTTAGGCGAACCTGTGTTTACTTGTCCATCTATCCATGGGCCTTCAGGCCATGCACCTCTCCACCTTCGTTGCACACACCGGCGTCGATTCCGGAGCTTGAGGCCGGCCACACGCACGAGCACTCGCACCGATCGATTATTCGACGGGCGGCCTGTCGCGGGCACTGCAGTAGCGCAAGTCCTAAATTCATCTTCCATCTCAATTAAGGTACAGTACCATTGTAGTAATGTTTCTTCCGGTTTGTGATGTGCTGCAACTCACAATAGTAACCCCACTATGCAACTATGTGCTTATGTATATAGTGCTGTCGGAAGAGGATCTGTCTTGTAGAGATAATTCGGGCCGTACGAGCCCGCTTTGCTAGCCAATACAGGGTAGTTGATTATACCGCCAGCAGCACCACCTTATGTACTCTATGCTCACTGCAAAGACTGTGGACAAGCCGGGAAAATTGGGCGTCAAACATCCACTGCTGATGAGCCAATCGAGCCAGAGGGACAAGCCATGCCTGCTTGGGCTTCAGCTTGTTGGTTGTTGACTGTCGGCGGTTGCCCGAGCCGGATATTCCCAACCATCCAGTGCTTTGTTCCATCCCTCTCATGTCTGACAGTATACCAAAAGAAATGAGGCAGCAATCGGCCCAGCCTCTAGCTGCCTTATCTATTTGCGCCCGTTGATACCCATTCCCATACGAGCTCTACTCACAGGGCACAAGGCTTCCATGTCCGGCTAAATCTAAGGTGGGCATCCTCATTCTCCAAATGGGAGGAGGATGCACGCTGACGGGCTAGCAACCGAACAATCGACCAAGAAGAAGTTGCCAAGCAGTTTGCACAAAGAGAGTATGCCTGAAATGAATATCTAATCAATTCTGATCGGTTTTAAATAATGCCAAAGTAAGCCAACAGCATATTGCATGGAGCAGAGTTATTCAAGGTCATATAGTATATACAGCCTCCCTCCTTCCACGCGTCATGCCACTGCTCCTAAAATCAGATATCGGCGAAATTTGCTTATTTCATTCATTCAATGTATCTAGGAGCTAAAATAATACATACTTGCATTAATATGTACATAAATGTAAATTTAAAATATGTTGGTTGAATGGCTACCATTTCTTGGTCCATCTGAACTCCTCTCAGCTTCTCTTTGTTTTTTGGACTTGCTCCAGGTTGCAGGCACGCCTTATCGATAAGCGCAAATACCCGTTTTTTTTTCTAACCAGAAACTTCAAAGCAAAGTTGCTTTGCGACGATCTCGATTCCTCGTGCGAACGCGTCACGACCTTCGTCACCATGGAGCCATCGCAAGACTTTAAATCGCTCCAGGAGAGCGTCCAAAAGTCGCTTATATCAACAGTCAAGACCGTCAATCGTCTCGCCGCCGAGGATCTCAGTTTCCAGCGTACCGTCAAGCCAGAGGTTGCCCAGCAGCTGGAAGATCGATCTGCCCGAATTCTCGATCTCTCGACTCGCCTACTTCGATCTGCGGGCAGGCTATGCACTTCCAGAGCCCCCAAGCTCGAGGATGTAGATGACATCGAGATGAACTGGAGAGGTATCGTTGATGTGGTCGATACTGTTCTCGAGAAAGCCGACACAGCCCTGGACGAATACACTGGGCTCGTTAAGAGAAAGGAGCCACCAGTGCCAGACTCGGTAGGGAAAATTCTACCGTGTTTTAGATTTGCACCTTTACTGACCATAATTAGTCGTCAAAGGCCAAGAAACCCAAGGTTATCCGTAACGCAAACATCTCCAAGCCACAGGCGCTATTCGAGAAGGAGACCGATAATTTCCCAACATCACCGTGGAAGCCTATCCTTACGTCGAAACCCAACGCAGAAAAGCCTCTAGAAGAGAGCCTCGTCTTGGTCCCCAATGAGACCGGCACGCCCCAGTATGAGACACGTTCCCATTACACTCGTTTCTCCAGATATACTAAAACTGACCACCAATGCTTCATTCAGATTCCAACATCCCTATGAAACAGAAATTAGCCATATGAAATATCCAAAGCGAGTATATGAGACTGCCGACCCGATCCCCTATCAACCAGTCGAAGGAACGCAAGCCATATTCGTCGACACATTCGAGGGTGTGCTGGAAATGCTTGAGGAGCTCAAGAAGGCGAAAGAGATTGCCGTGGATTTGGAACATCACGATTTTCGAACCTATGTTGGTCTTGTCTCTCTGATGCAAGTCAGCACCAGGGAGCAGGATTGGATTGTCGATACCCTGCAACCCTGGCGTCACAAACTTGAGGTGCTCAATCAAGTTTTCACTGACCCTAGTATTATCAAGGTAAGAGATATGAAAGCACATCGGTTTTCAGGCCACTAACAGAAACTCAAGGTCTTTCATGGCGCCTACATGGATATGATCTGGCTGCAGCGTGACTTGGGTCTCTACGTCAATGGTCTTTTCGATACATTTTTTGGCTGTGATCTGCTCTATTCTGGGCGAAGCTTGGCTTTCCTACTGTCCAAGTTTGTTGACTTTGATGCCGACAAGCAATACCAATTGGCAGATTGGAGAATACGGTAAATATTGAACCACCGAGTACGCACAGAAAGAAGGACCAATCGCTAATTATTATTAGGCCTTTACCTGAAGAAATGTTGTATTATGCCCGTTCAGACACTCACTATCTCTTGTATATCTACGACCGAGTTCGAAATGATCTCGTTGCCGCGTCAGATGCCTCCGACCCAGAGAAAAATCTGATTGAGCGTGCCCTGCAAAAATCAAGGGAACTTTCACTGTCACGTCACGAGCATCCAGGATATGATGAGGAATCTGGAGAAGGCCCACGGGGATGGTATGGGTATGTCTTCAAAAACTCTCATCTGGCGTTTAATAGTGAGCAGTTTGCCGTTTTCAAGGCTCTTTGGAAATGGCGAGATGAGATTGCGAGGAAAGAGGACGAGAACCCCAACTTTGTCCTCTCGACGGGCAGCATTGCCGACATTGCGCGCATCAACCCGCCCGACGCCAAAGCGCTCCACAGCCTTCTCCCATTAACTGCTTCGCTGGCAAGGCCTCAGTTCAATGATATTTGGGCTAAGGTGAAAGAGGCCAAGGCAAAGGGCGGGCCCAGCTTACTTCACTTCTTTACACAAATGGCACCAGACGATATCCGGAAGCACAGACGGCAACCTGCCGCTGGACAGGCTACCAGGTTACCAGATATCGACGGGAAGGTTACAGTTGGTAGGCTGACCCGATCGCAGTTATTTGGAGACATGCCAATCAGCTCTCGTTGGGAAGAAAACCAAATCATTGGCGATAACCAAGAGGACACCATTCCCTTCCCTTGGCAACGTTTCATTCATGAGGGTGCAGACAAGGGTAGCGATCAGGGTGAACCCACAGAAGAGAATACCGTTATGGAAGCACTACCAGTGGTGGTGGAGAATGTGGCAAGCAATGGTGAAAATCAAATTATCCCTGATGAGGAGTTTACATTGAAGAGGGGTCAGAAGCGTAAATCAGAAGCAGTAGAAGAAGAATCCTCGTCGAGTGAAGAGGAGTCAGAAGAAGTGAAGGAAGACGAGGATATGGAAGATGAAATCGGCCGCATCTCTATCGAGGATGAGACTCAAAAGAGCAAAAAGGACCGCAAGAGAGAACGCAAGGCTGCGAAAGAGGCTCTTGCAGAGGAAGAGAGGCTAAAAAAGCAAGAATTCAAGAAGGCTCGAAAAGAACGGCAACAAGAAAAGAAGGCAAACGAGCGCAAGGAACAGGAGCAATTCAACGCCGTCCCATTCGATTACAGCAAGGCCAGCTCTGTATTGCATGCACAGCGAGCATCAACTGGTGGCGAGGCGGGAGGAAACGGGAAGAAGAAAAAGAAGCAGCAGCCGGTGTTTGATCCCTATTCCAAGTCTGCAGATCGCCCTGTCAAAGGGGCTCGTAAGGCACCCCCAATCAAGGGAGAGCGCACTGCAACATTTAAGAAGTAGGCACCCCTGGAAACCCCCCAAAAGGGGGACCGAGGGGAACACCGGGTACGCCAGGCGGGAACATTGCGAGGTTTACGGAATAGATTATCCATGGAGTATCAATAGATGGGCAAATCTCAGGGCTTATGATTCTATTGCTTATCAGGCCCATTGCTATGTATCGTGTCATTAATATGTTCGACTCAGATTTCCACGTTAACTCATGAGAACGCACGGCGTTATTTCCCATCTAACTGAGTGTCTGCTCTTCTTCCTCTTATGGCGATGTCAAATTTCGTCTCACCAGGGCCTTGTCTCGGCTATGTGGCACAGCGCGCCGAGATAAGGGAGAAAAGGCTCTACTCCCGTTGCGGCAATAATAGCGCCCAGCTGCAAGGACGGAATTCAGCGTCGTACTCGTTGCGAGAGACGAGTCCAACGCAGAGAGAAATGCAGCTGTCGGAATACGCTGCAACCTCACGGTCGACGAAAATTCATGCTGACCATTGTTATTTATTGTTATCGCGTGATCCTGCCCAAAAGAAAAAGAAAAAGCTGCAGTTTTTCCCGGGGGGGAGAGGACTGGGGACTTGTTGACTGGTGGATTGGGCCGCCGTCAGCACAGGCCTGCGTAGGGGACTCCACCGCTCAGACATCCATGCGTAGCGCTACTACCCCGGATTTTCGCCCCCTTCTCCCCCGCCTTCAGAAAGACAAGTGCCGGCGTTATTAGGCGAAAGTGCAGAGCTGGTCGAGAGTCGGGCGAGAGCGTCGTCTGCTCAATCAAGGGCGGCAAAATTCACAGCAGTGATAAAAAGATGAGAAGTGAAGCTATCGTAGATCAACTGGCAAGTGCTGCTGCAAAACTTGTGACGTAGGAGATTGAATTTTAAGTTCAGCTTGTGTGTTGTTCCTGGTGCCTGCCTTTCCGGGTATTTCTTAAAAGGGCTTCCCGTCGTCGCTCTCAGGAAAAATGACGAATCACTTAGCGGTTAATTTCAACAATGCTTGCTGACGCGCCTTCCTCTTTCCTCGAAATGCATCCGAGACCCGGGGTGGCCAATTGTAAGAGCAGGAAGGTGCAAGCCGTGCCGCACACATCTCTCCCACCGCGATTTCCCCCTCTCGTCTTCATCTCCTCTTTGTCTTTGTCTCTTCCATCTCATCGAAACGTGGCAAATTCCCTCGTTCAACAACACCCTCAGTGATGCATCATTCAAAACCTCTTGGGAGTTGAACCGGGTCTGGTCGCCGGTCATCTTCCATGCTTTTCTGCCCTTGCGCCCTTCCACCCTCTTCCGCCCCTTCCATCACGGCCATTACCACACCAGAAAGTGCGCCACAGACCGGAAAGCCTTCCAGTTGCCCCCCAGGTACTCCATGAGGGCTTGTCTCACACGTACCCGACGCCTGGGTGTCAAGGACTCGGCAACTGGCATCGGCCCATGATCACACTTTGGTCGTGCGATTGAGGCAGCGTCTCGAGGTTGTTTCCTCACACCCTCACAACCAAAAGCCCAATCCTGTTGTCCCATCGCTGCCATTGCTGGGGGGACCCTTCAGACAGCCTGCAGCACTCCCGCAGCTAATCATTTAACTTGAGCACCGCCCTTTCCCGAGACCCTCGTCGATGTGACACAATGTCCAAGTTTGGAAGGGTGGTTGGCAGCTGGTCATGTGACCATAATGAGGGGAAACTGAGGGGATGAGACCCCAGAGACCACCACCTTTTTCTTTCCTTCTTTGCTTTCTTTTATTGTTACCTTCGCCAACTGTCCTTCGAGTCGTTGCTGTTGAACAAACGTATCGATTCCAAAACCCTCCGGCGCTAGAAGTCAGTATCCAGGAACGGTTGGTGGACTTTTCAAACTCAGTGGAGCTGAGTGGACCATTACACATGACACCAAGGGTAAGAAGGTTTCCACGATGTCCATTAGAGCACTGAAAATCCACCGATACGATATGATACTGACTTTTAACAAGAACAGTTTTTGCACGTCGATTATAGAAGCGATGTGAGTTGATTTGCCGTTGTGTTATGGCTATGTAAGTAGGACCATTTCCCAGTCTCTTGTCTCCTCATCTCCTGAGGAGTTTCGTCACCAAAATGGCATGTGGACTTGTGTTTTTTTTTTCTTCAATGGTGTTGAGAGTAAATGAACTCGATGTCACCTACACCGGACGGCATGAGGTTGGCTCTTTATCCTTTTCCTTTTCTTGCGAGTCGAAGTCTCAGCTATCCCTCACCATTTCGTCTCGATCGTCGATTTCGATTGAGGAGGTATTCACTTGGAAGTAGCCTCGTCGGTGCGTTTTCTGGCATGGCGTGAGCTTGATAACCCTACCGATCCTGTTCTGGCCGAGGCACAGAATCCAGAGGACAAGCCAAAGAGAACCTGGTTTGACCTTTCATCATGTATTGGCACCTGCAATATGAGCAGCTCTTGAGGATCGATCGTGAATCAATCTGCCAGACCCTGAGATGTTCTCGACCACGTCCATATTTCCTTGGACATGGTGGTTTTAGGGGTTCGTTCGAGGGGAAATCATGTTTTCGTCGAAATATTTCGAGAGGCCCGTCCTAAACGAACGACGTATTCAAGAATCGTCTTGAAGACTGGCGGCAATGATCTTGAAAATGGCCGACCTACTGCTTGCAGATTCCACAGGATCGATCGGGGACATTTTCAGTACTCGACTGGGCTTCGTCCTATCGGCCTTCACATAGGTAACATCATCGTTCCATGTTGTCGAAGGCAACTCCAGTATCAACACTCTCGATGTCGACTAGTGTTTGGCTCATCTTGAAGTTCACACAAAGATCAACCTCAGACACACAAATTTCAATATGTTTATCAGGTGGACTCATCTTCCCTTTCATACCTGTCGCTCGCTCCACAACTACACCCCTGGACTGTGAAGCATGATTGCCTCGATCCACTTACTCACCCCGAAACTTCCGCGTGAAGATGCCTAATTGGCCTGAATTTGTCGTGGGAGCTGAAGACCCGCTTGCCCGGTGCCAAACTGGCACCGTGTGGAAATGTGGAACCTATTCCAACGCCATCAAAGTTCGATTGTGATATTGTGCCTGTCTTTCCAGGCAATCAGGCTCCAATATAGGCCACAAGCAGCACTCTCCAGCGTTTGAGCGAAATTGCTGGCTGGCCGGCTTGATTCGGTTATGGGCAGCAGACCAGCGTCTACTGAGGTTCGGTTAAGGCGCCAGCATCGGCCAACAGGAGCTTGCCAGCAATTGCCTCATCTGAAACATATCAAAACAACCGTCTTCAATCAATTAACCTCATTAATGCGAAGTTCAATTGAAAAATCAAGTGATTAAACCCGAGACATTTTACGTCACTGTCAAGCTGGCAAGCGTGGAAAATTTATGAGGAAAAAAAAAGGAAAATCTTCTTTGGTGCTGTGGAAGAATCGGGATGAATGAGGCTTTTTATTTTACAAGTCGATCCCTGGGATAGATTGTGCAGAATTTCCCAAACTCCGCCACAACAGAGCCGTCCTTTTTATCGACGTCTCTCCCAGTTCTCTATCCCGTCTATTACAAGGCAACCTCCCCTCTATCGTGCAAGCTAGTAGCAGTGCACCAATAACATGTCTCCTTGAGACACTGGATTGTGCACTCCGCTCTGCAGCCTCCCCCGTATCAAAAGCTCGATCACTCGGCACGAGCCGTTCCAATTGGTTAGGAAACAGCTTAGGTCTGGAAATTGGAGGGTCAGTACCGATTCCGAAGACAAAAAATGCCGACTGGGACGAGGGTGGTGTTGACGTACGAACTTGGCCATGAGGGCAACCATCAGGTCGAAAAGACCAATGGCCTCGACGAAAGCGAAACCAAGAATGGCATAGGAGAAGAGCTGGCCACGGAGAGCGGGGTTGCGGGCAACACCGTTGATAAGGGCAGCGAAGACGAGACCGATACCGATACCAGCACCGGTAAGACCAATGGCGGCAGAACCCATACCAATGTTCTTGGAAACCTCAACCATGGCCTGGGCGATCTCGGAGGAGTAGGCACGTCGCTGAACCTGGAAGGCGTTGCGGGTAGTGGCCTGGAGAAGGCTCTGGCGCTTCAGGGTCTGGAGAGGGCTGGCAGAACCTTTAATCGTGTGTGAGCGGGTTGATTCATCGATCTTGTTGATTGTGATGGTGTCGGGAGAGCTCAATTGAGTTCCAATCCCCGAGGAAAATTTTTTTGCCGCAACTTACCGGTGATGGTTCGCTTGCTGACGGCAGTGATGGGAGCACGCACAGCAGGGCGAGCGGCCTTAACGGCCATCTGGGAAGCCAGGCGGGAGGTGAAGACACGAGCAGCGGCCATTGTGATGGTTGGGTTGTGAGAGGGGATGGTTGAAGAGTGTCGGGAAGAAAGAGGTTGACGGGAGGTTTAAAGAAGAGAGATACGGAGCTCAGCACGAGACAGGGCGGCAGAAGGAGAAAAAGAGAAGAGCGAAGGCGTATGGAGCCGGGAGGAAAGTGAGAATGAGTGGGCCCACTGACTAGGTGGGTAGACCCAGGGGTGGGAGTGTCAGCCGGGGCAACGGTGGAAGCACAGCAAGCAGTGAATCGAATCGGAGCGAGACATTTTCTACGGAGGGAACAAAGCAGCGGGTGTAAATCTGGGAAAAAGACAGCCTAGACATCACACACCAAGACCGCTTGCAACGAATTCAATTGCATGAGAGACAATGATGAGGGCATACGGTGAGAATCTCGCAAGGGGGCCACGCTCGACACAGCTGGTTAGCCATCGGAGGAAGTCGGGTGGAGGCAATTGCGAGAATCCTGGGACATGATTGATCTGGGACGTCTCAAAGCCTGAGGCTTTTACAGTCGAAAAGGGACGTGCTTGGAGGGTGGATCATAGAGGATGGGCGAAAAAGGCGCCAACTAGGGGGGTGACCTACGGATGGAACGCGCAACATGGAGAGAATTCTCGGCATGAAGGGGGAGATATACAACCGGAAGAGCGACAACCCCTACCTGTCCTAGCAATTGTGGGCGCTGGGAGGAGCCTCGGGCCCAACGAATTGCTGCACGAGCACAACGGACGACGACGGCACTACCGGATTTCCGACGGGCAACACATAGCAGCAGATACGAGGACGAAGAAAACAGCAAGAAAAGTGACCGAGCGGTTTCAAATGCATGGTTGGTTACGGAAGCCAATGTGCAAGAAAAATTAAGTTGTCAACTTTTTTTTTCTTCTACTGCCACAAACCTTCAGATCACCCTGATATCAGTGGACGGCGCAAACGTACTTGTACCAAGGATGGCTGCGGATAACCGCCATTGGCCGGAAGAGGAAGAGTGAAAAAGAACAGGAAGTACTTCGCACCCGGTATTTCACAGTGCACTGTACTCTGGTATGTGCTTCCAACTCCACATAGCGGTTTGACAAACCCTCGGAACGAATCAGAGTGCGGTATTTCCACGTGGGTGGAGCGCAGGCGAAGTTCAATGTGCTCAAAATTGCCAGGTTGGCACCAAGGTAGGATGGTAAGATGATGCCTAAGATCCAAGGGTTGGCACAAAATGCATATCCAAATTTACTTGACCTTCACTTTCCCAGTTGTGCTGAAGGGCTGGTTGGCTCCCCGAATAGCGGCAGCGGATCCCCTCGGCATGCCAGATCTCAGATGAAGCGGAGTGCACAGTACTGAGAGTGGCACGCAGCCAGATTGGCACCTCTGGAATAATGGTCTTTGTACGAAAGACTTCATCCTTCCTTTGTCTCGATTTGCGCCTATCAACAATTTCTGAGTTACCGAGCACATGAATATTAGATTGCGGCAGAGACCGAGCAACCTCCGATTGAATGTTGACAGTATTGCATTGGTTTGTTGATCCGATTTGGGAGCTAATTCCACGATTAGTTACCAGCTAACTCAGGACTGGCATATTTCTACTCCGAGTTATATGTGTAGAAGTCTACATTGTATCCCGGCGGGAGTCGTTGAGTTATAGCGTAACCCCTTGCCAGAATAACCAAAAACATGGCCACCAAGGCCTCTTGGGAATAGACATATACATGTTTATGTTTATATTTATGTATTCCTTTGAAGCCTGTCCGCCTGATCCCGGCTGGTCATCATCTAGCAACAAGCTGTTGTAGGTGTTCCCCAGATCAGGACGGTGGGAAATGACGGTGGGGTCCGGGCCTTCGGGGCACGAAAAATTTTCTTGACGGATGCTACTACGTATGTACAAGACGAAACAGTGCGAGCCAAAGTCTATTCAAACGGCCGATGCCTCTTCCTCGGGATCTAGCACAAGGGCAAAAAGCATTCCCCGCCAAAATGCCAAAATCAAGTAAAAGATGTAGATAATAATAGATATCAATCAAGGCTGCTTTTTTTTTTTTTTTTTTTTTTTTTTCAATACACAGTTACCAAATCTATGTATGAGCTGAGTGAGTCCCTGTTCGGCTCTGCAGGTATGAGGCTGAAAAGGCTTCTAATAGAAGTGCGGCACTACAACAGTATTTCGCAAACCCACTCCCTACTACTACCTTATCAATGGATTATAACATGGAGGGAAAGCTCGGCTACTTTGCCGAGAGAGAGAGATTGAGCGCCAGTACTCGGAGAACCTTGTCTGTTTGTCTGCCTGTCTGCCTGTCTGCCTGTCAACCTGTCTGGCGGTTACTTTGCCAGGATATATGCTGGACGGAAATTTCTGGTGGTTTGAAGCTGGATGGACCGGTGAGACGTGAGACATGGAGGCACTGGCGCCACTGAGACAAGGCTGTGGTCATGGGTGGCATCAAGCTCATGACGAGGTAAAGTTAACATGAATGATGCAGAATCGCAACATTTGCGGCGGGAGCAGCCTCTTGCCATGTGCGATCCGCCCGATCCTGCACTGTCGTGGCCAATGAGGCGAAGTCTGGGTAACCTTAGTTGGACTACGCTGAGATGTGTAGTAGTGTACTGAGTATGTCTTCTGCTCCGTACCTAGACTAGGCATGGAAGAGACACTGAATCCTCCGCGAATAATATACAGTAGTCTGTTCATAACAGAGCTACCGTACAGAGTTGCGCTGTTTTTTTTTTTTTTTTTTTTTTTTTTTTAACTATTTAGTTATAGAGTTGCGTGCACACACAAACTCCAGGTACTCTACTGTAAGCAATTGCGGTTTGTTGCCAAGGTAACTTATACGAAACCGTCAAGTGGTTATTAATACCAGCATCATCATGATGTTGCTCTATGACAGGATCATCAATTGAGTTGAGTGAGAGAAAAGAAATAAAAAAACAAAACATAATCACAAAGCCAATTGTAACCACGACCAACGACCACAAATGACAAGGAAGGAAATACAGCCAATGGGGGTTGTGGGATGTACTTACTGTGTACACAAGGTTAGTACTCCGTAGCCCAGCTTCAAAAAAGAAGAGGGACGAAAAATTTTCGGTGCAAGGGGAGGAGATGGGGATGGGAGGGGAGGGGATGAGGATATGGTGAGGGCGTGTGCAGATTAGTTTGGGCAATTTCGGGTTGGCGGACACGCAGCAACGTCTAAGGTACCCTGTGAGAATTTTATTTCACAAGGGTCCAAGCTCCCTGCCGTTTGTGGAAAGCTAGGCATTTCGGACGAGAACGGTGTCATGAAAGCAGGGTTACTAAAAAAAAAAAAAAAAAAAAAAAAAGGGCACCATACAATGGCCTGGGGAAAAGGGTATGATGATGACAAAGGAAACATAACAACAAGCCATTGAAGACGATTGAATAGCCCATCGCTTCCTCTCTTTGGCGTAGAACTTCATTGCGTCCCTCCATGTTCTCCGGCCTCGTTTTGAAAAATTCATCCCCCCCCTCCCTTTCGGGAGGCGGTCAATGGATGAGGATGGCCTTGGCCTCCCGAAGCGGTTCCGGCCGCCGGGCGCGCTGTGTTGAGCCGTGATACTGGGACCGCGGTTCTTGTTCCTCAGCCCAGCCGGGGAGGAGGCGTCATGACGAAAGGGCTCAGGACGCTGAATTTCTCAATGAGAAAAGCTATGTGAATAAGTATGTTTATATATACATATATATGTGTGTGTGTGTGTGTGTGTTTATTTTGCTCGTCAGGGGCCTTCATGTCCAAGTAATCAGGTTTTGTTTTTATTCCTCTCCCCCCTCCCCGGTTGAAAGTATTAGAAAATGATGCGGTGCTGCTGGTGCCCGTATCAAAACGTGGGCGTTTGGGAGATGATGGGGGGGATAAAAGGGAGCAAAACAAAACAAAATATTCGCTGAAATAAAAGGCTTCGAGAATTGTTCATTTGACAAATGTCGAGTTTAGTTGACTCGATCCGGGGGTATCATGATGATTATACGACATGCGTCCATCTATCTATCCATTTATCTCTAGTCCCACCTGATATCCCCAATGGCTGAGCTGAGCTGGATTGGGCTGGGCTGGGCTATTTATTCTCCCTGGTCCTCCTCCTTGTCCTCCACACTATCCTTCGTTTCAGGAACCGGCATGGCGTAGCCCTCGACGAATCCCTCCGCATCGCACGTTCGTTCCAGGTTGATCCGGTTCTCCGAGACGTAGCGCCGCACCGCCTGCTTGTCCACTCGCACCCGCGGCACCATCTTAACAACCTTACCGGCCCCCTCTGCCGCTGACGGCGATTCCCCTTCCTTCTTCTCTGCCGCCTCCGCAGCCACCTCCTCGTCATCGTTCGGCTTCTTCTCAGCCCTGGGTGGCTTTTCGGGCCCCATGCCGGCTTCTTCCACAATGCCCATATCTCGAAGTACGAAGAGACAGTCATCCGGATGAATCCAGGTCGCTTGGCTGCAGTCGCCAATGTCCACGAGCACCTCTTGCTCATCATTGGCGCTGACATCCAAGTCCAGGAGCCACCTAGCAACCTCGCCGGCCCAGAATCGTTTGTATCCCTTCTTGCCCAGGTCTGAGATGGGTTTCTCTGGACCGCCAAGAATACGCTCTCGCCGAGAAATCTCGTACGAGGCGCCCATCAGCAGGGCACCGAGGCCCTTCCGTTGCCACGGTGGGAATACAAGAATACAAGCCAGGTTGTTATTATCCCATGACATTTTCTCCTTCGAGAAGAAGCCCGTAATCTGCGGTCGGCGTGGAGTGGCTTCGGTCGCAGCCGCACCAGTAGCAGCTGCAGACGCAGACGCAGACGCAGATGCTGTTGGCGGTAGAGAGGTCTGTGGTTGCGGTGATGGTGGTGGTGTGTAAACAAGTAAAAAGTAATTGAAGCCTGAAACGTCGAAGAAGACTGATTTGTTGTCGAGAAAGAGCTTGGCGAAGAGAGAGAGGTTCTGACAGAAGAGCTGCAAGTCCCAAAAAGTAATCAGCCATGGACGCCTTCATAAAATGAATCCATCCCCCAAAAAATATATGCAACACGATGGTATTGTAAAAAAAAAAAAAAAAACTTACCGGGTCTTCTTCGCCATCAACCTCCCATATGCTCCATTCCCCTTCATCTTGAACAACTTCCTCAATGTACTTTACCCCCCCTTCCCCTCTGCGCTTCTTGGCTCCAGGCGCTGGTATTTTGCCATCCTGGGGCATCAGTACCTTTCTCCGGCCACGAGGATGAACGTATATTTTGCGACCCGGCACATGCGCTTGCCTCTCGCATAGTCGGACATGTCCCCACCAGGACACAATCTCTTTGGAATACTTGAAGCAGCAGGGGCATACTAGGAGGCGTTCGAGAACATGCTGTTGTTCACGATCTTTGCGCGACGAAGTCTTGCCACCAGCCTGATCCTTCCCGCCTGTGTCCTTGCTTCCATTCTTGCCAGTATTTCCTGTTGAGTCTCCTAGGACTTCTTTGCCATAATAGCTTGGATACCAGGCCCGGAAGCTGATGTTGCCCAGCATGACGAGATCGACATTGCGGTCAGCTCTTGGAGTGGGGCGATCAGCAGGCGTTTGGGAGGTCGTTAGTGGTTGGTGTTGGTGTTGGTGTTGTTGTTGCTGGTGTTGAGGGTGAGGATGAGTATGCGATCTGTATGTCATGGTCGGGGGCTTCGGAGGGTAGACGGGTGTGACGGTCAAGGGTTGCAGTCTCGGCGGCGGGGCTGACGGGCCATGAGGCCGGACAAGGGCTGACGGACGTTGCGACGATGAATGCGCCTGCGGCACATGGTATGTGATTTCGGGGGCGACGAGATTAGACGGTGGCCGAACAGATGCATCAACGCCCCAGACAGGGCCTGCGGTGCTCGCCGCCATGGCTGCGCGCTGAGCGGCAGATGTTGACTTGGACTCGGCCTGGGCTTTCGGTGCGGGCGGGGGGGACCATGACGCGCCAGAAGCGGACGCTTGGATGGCGGCGACTGCGGGCAAAGGTGAAGGTGAAGCTACCTGCGGCTGCGACTGCGACTGTGCTGTTGCGGCCAAAGCCCGGGTGCGAGTGCGCCTGTGATTCTTCTGCTCTGGTTCAGTGGCTGTCAGTGATTGCGACAGCGTCAGAGCTGGTTGCGCAGGCTTTGGCGGTGGAGGCACGTAGTGTTCGTACTGGAGCGGGATTGGTGGCGGTTGGACGGGTGTGTGACGCGTCACCCGGCGCGTCACAGGCGGTTGGGTTGGGGGCTGAGGATGATGCTGGGAGGTAGACGTGGGCTCGGGGGGTTCGTCTTGTCGCTTGCGCTTGTGAGGCATCGGAAAGGGAGGGGAGGGGAGGAGGGGAAAGCTGTAAGAACTGGTCGAGCAATTGGCGGGTTGGAGAGGCGCGTATATAGAGTTGTGCGAGGGCAGATGATTCGTCGAGGCACTGGGCCGAGACCTGAGGTTACTACTCCGGCTCAGTGCATTCGAAATCTCAGGCTGGTGACGTCGTTGTATTGCAGACCAAATATCGTACTTGTGCGAATATTCGTGTGGACTATTAAAATTATAAATTATTTATTCTCTAGATTTGAATTCGGAAGATAAGACTCAAATGGCGTAAACAAGTTTCCTCCACACGAGGCTGTGAAACCGGCGACATGGCGCGGTGGAGAGAAGGTGCGCTGTCACGTGTGAAGAAGCTTGGGGGAGACCGCGAAGCAGCTGTAACTAATCATCGACCTACTGTAGTAGGCATTTGTATGTGGTTATAGTTGAATACGACCAACACAACATAACCAGACGTCATCATCGGCATTAGTTCAGCATGGAATATATATATAAACTAAATATAATCTCTTTTCTTATCTTTTGTTCTTTACGTTTTAAACGACAGGTCAACCCCCTCAATAGATTTGTCACAGTTTGAGACTTGTACTTGAATGAAACGAGGTTATATCAACTACAGACTAATATAGACTGAAAATCAGCAACTACGCAATTTGCAAACTGACGAAATGCAATGCATACCACAAACCTGACATTAGCCTAGTTCAGCTCATCTCAGCTCATCTCAGCTCATCTCAGCTCATCTCAGCTCATCTCAGCTCATCTCAGCTCATCTCAGCTCATCTCAGCTCATCTCAGCTCATCTCAGCTCATCTCAGTTACTCTTTCTTGCCACGTCGTTTCAACGAGCAAGTCGGAGCATGAGCGTTCATAACACGATCCAGAGTCTCGTCACCCTCCTCCCAATTCTTAACCAGCGTCATCAACCGGCGTCGCGCAAGCCCAGCATCCCGGTTTCGGTAAACAGAGTCGATTTTACGCACATTGGTCTTGTCGCTGACGAGCCAGCGTCGATGCTCCTCCATGAAATGGTTGTACGAAACATTTTCGCCGTACCGAGCCTTGACGTTGCTGGCCAAGTGCTCGCGAACCGCATTGTCCATGTCAATCTGCTGTCGTGTGCGGTCTGCCGGGTTGACCAGACGAGTATCGACCGAAGGCTTGAATGTTGCGGAAAGCCGGGCCGGGTCTGGTAGGATCGAATACGCAGTATAGTACACAAGCGTAGGATTCTGGAGTACCTGTTGATTGATGGTCTGGAGACCTGGCGGAGTAACTGGGCAGTGCCCAAAGTTTAGATACGCAAGTCGGCTCTTGGTCGCAATTAAGCTGATGATGGCTGGCACAGCTTCATCTTCGATATAATTGTATGCCTGGCCGAGATCATGGGTGGCATACGCCTGGCCGAGGTCGAAGGCCTCCAGAGTGCGGTGCCCAGTGACAGCTTCGCAGAGCGCAATGGCACCTTTGGTGCTGACTCCAACCGATTGTAAGAACAGTCGAGCCAGATACGGTGCCTTTGGAACTGCGGCCGCCAGAGCATTCACCCCTTCGTCCCCAAGTGGATTGTTAGACATGTAGATAGAAGTCAGACCGCAATGAGGCGACAGCAGGAATTCACCGATGGCGCGGGCACCCTGGACTGAAACTCCGTTGCCGTTGAGATAGATGTGCGCCAGTGGAAGTTTGCTGCCTTCGGGCATCTTGTAGTTAGCCAGGCGAGTGAATAAGTCAGCAACACCTCGATCACCCAGCTCAGTCTGGTCGAGATCCAGAGTTCGCAAATTTTTTACTCCAGAAACAAGTCGAAATACATCCTCAGAGGCGTCTGCACCAAGAGGATTGCGTTTCAACCAGATATTGGTAATGGTCTCAGACTTGACCATGGCATCAACTAGCAACTTGAGGCCATCTTTGTCGATGCAATTGCCAGCTAGGTACCAGGTATCCATGCGGTCTGGAAGGTCTTCGATAAAGGTTGCAATCTCGTGAGCACCAACCGGACCAATAATGTTATTTCCAAGCAAAAAGTGCTTCACAAAGACATTGGGTCGAAGACTGTCCATCAGCTTACCAATATGATCTGGGCCAACAACCATTTTGCACAGATCCATGCGGCCATCTTCATACACGACACCTTTGCGAAACTCGGCTCCTTTCACGCCGTAGTAGGGTTCGCCACGTCCTTCATCAAGCTCAAATCCCTTCTCATTACCATTGAGCTCAAAGGTGCCGCCATTCTCGAGGTGGTACAGGAAAGGTGCAAGATCTGCCTCGTGAGCCACTTGCACGGGCATCGGGATTGCCTGTACGCCTTCAAGCGAGATGGGGTGCTTCTCAGGGTTCCACGGGCCCTGGCCCGTAATCCGCGCTGCCCAGACGGGGGCCTGGACTCCAGGAGCCGCACCGCCAGACATACCAAAGGTAGTGTGGCCGTTCAAACGGGTAGCTTGCAGGATGTCGTATTTGCGCTGCAGAGCAGCCCAGGCTCGAAGCCGAACTCGATCGGCATCATAGCGGATAATTGCGGTCAACGACCCTTCGTGCACCGGATACATCAGGGAGGCGATGGCAACAGCGAGTTGGTGCCGGGTGGATTTTCGTCGCGGCAGGTCATGGAGCGCATCGGGAGCGCGATGCTTGTCGAGAGGAAGTGCAATGATCTCATCTGCAGTACAAGGGTGGGAATGGTCGAGATTTGGAAGATAAGTGACAAGATCATGGAGACCCTGTTTGCAGAGATTGGCATAGTATATGGCCAGATCCATATCGATGTCGACTGCATCATTTTCGTCGTTGATGGCGGGTTTCGGTGAGAGAACGTCTTTTGACGTCCCCTGGTGCAATGTAATTGAGAGCTCAGCAGCTGGAAGCCGAAGTTGAGTCGCGGCAGCCATGATGAGTGGTTATTGTTGTAGGCGTTGATAGTGTATCAAGCCTAGGATACCTTTGGATACGAGATGTGTCAATTCCGTTGTTCTTTGTCAATCCCACGGTCTCGCCTTTACGTCGAGGCACTTATATATCTTTGCCATTCGACTCGATTCGCATCCAACAGCCACAGTGGATGTAAGAGTCACCAGGGCCACCATCAGCAAGGATGTGAATCCAAGCTGAGTCCAGCCTGGAATGTCTGCCTGTCAAACGAATCCCCTCAAAGAAAAAAAAGCCAAATGTCAAATGTCAGCTGTAGGGCGCATATAGAGGTGCGAGTGAGTCAACAGGAGGTAGGAAACGTTCAGCTAGAGATGGACTACGTCGTTCGGGCGTTGCAGATTGGATCAATGGACTGCCACTACCCCTCTGTGCGTGTGCTGCCACTCATACTGTACCCATCGCACGGTTCACCACGCAGATCTAACCGATGCTTGTCGATCGAAGGGCTGAAAATTGACATGGAGATGTCAAAAAAGATGCAGGGGTCAATGGTAGGGGTGCGGCTGTGTAAGTTGTTATCCATGGACGTCTTCCTCGCCATCTAGGTGCCTAGGTAGCTTAGGTATCTATGGGATCAGATCTGTACCTAAAATAACCTCTCCATCTAGCGGTACTATGTATCCTAGGCGTGAGAATACTTAGATAATTACATACCTACCTACCTAACTTAGTATGGATAGGGTGGCTTTGCAACCTGTATACTCGATTTGTAGCTACGCACGAGACACACTGCCCCCTCACTTGGGATGGTAGGGACCGTTAACAACGCCCCGATGCCGCAAGAAAACGGACAAAACATTTGATACATTCTCCTATCTTGTCGGACGACCGACTGTCAAGCTTCTTCAAAGGATAACATCTAGTATTATTACTATTATCCACTTCACAATACTTCGATCGTCCCTCTTGGGGCGTAACATGACATGGGCAGCAGTTGACAATATAACATGCTTTGGGATGTTCGCGCAGGCACAGGGTAGCCAACAAGACCCGCATCAAGTGGGTGCTTTGATATTTGCAGCATATATACTAGCACTTGCGAGACCGCCATGTAATTGTAGCAATTTGCGCACAGGTAGTCCGCAAATGTCGACGAGGAGGTAGGGTGATTGGTTTGCACAACATCATTGTACCCCGTATGCTTGAAATTTGAACAATGTTCGAAGATGAATCAACTCATGCACATACATGGCTCAAGTCGAGATCATCTTCACTGGGCAGATGAACCACGCATATGAAAGACAAAGAGCAAAAGGTATGTTATGTGCTTACTCCTCACTCACCATCCCATTCAATCCTCCCGCCAGTCCCTCTCGTCAAGTAGCTAATACACGTTTGGGGGGAAAACCCAATTGCCTCGTTGCAAACACACCCTTCCCCAACCCCCCTCGCTTCTATCGTTATGTTCCAGGAAAAACAGAACCTCCTTCGTCTCTTCACGAACCTGACCATGATATGATTAGTAGAAATCCCGAGGCCAAGCGAGAACCCGCCAAAAAATACCCTCCTCTCCAAGAAGCGCCTAGAGCATGTGGGAAAAGTATGCCAAGGAGCGAAATTCCGAAAAAAAAGGCTTTCATTGATACAGTGACATAATACACATTTTAGATGCCATCAAAGTCGCCCCCAAGATCATCATCGTCGAGATCGCCCTCCTGGATTTCCTTGGCCATTTCACGCTCGCGCTCTCGGGCTTCCTGGGCATTCTTGAGCTCAAGGCGGTGCTGGTTCATGGGGAATCGCATGGCCTGGGGCAAACAAACGTTAGTCTTCTATATCATGATACAAAGCAAGACAGTAAACATGAACATACCTTGACACTCTCATCGTGTAGGGCGAGGCAGGCTTGAATTCGGTCATGGAAAGCCTCGCCTGGTTCGCGAGTGGCGTATACATCACCCACTTCCTTGCTCTTCATGAAGCCTCGCTCTCGATCCAGCGTGGCCTCAATGACGCCGTCCCTAATAGCTTTCGCGACGATGTACTCTGCTGACTCTTCGCTACCAAGTTGGAGACGAATGCAAATATCTCGAAGGGAAATTCGCGAGTAGGACAAGGACATCATACGGATGCCCGTCTTGATGACATTTTGTCGCAGGCGCAGAATTAAGCTGTATGTACCGTCTCGTCGGAATGTATCCGAGTGATCGGCAATGGTGGTCTCAAAGTCTTCCAAGTTACCTACGCGGACAGCCTGGACTAGCAGGAAGTAGGGGTGTAGGGCAACCTCCATGGTTGGCAGTCGGAAGGTGGCGCGATCCGGAATGTCACCCATTAGGAGTTCAACCACTAGCAGCAGCTTAGTGGCTGTCTGAGAAAATCCCAAGGCGCAGCTGCTTGAGGGCGCTTTGCGAGTGGCGGCTGTGAGATGCTCGTGAGCCTCGGTGTAACGAAGCTGAATGGCCCGGATACGGCCTAGGTAGTAGAGGAATCGGGCCACCTGGTTGTTCACAGCATTCTCGGGGAATTGCGTGTGAGAAACAAGTAGGTCCGCCTGGCTAATATGGGAGGTCGAGAGGTAGTTGCGTAGGAGCAACACGATGACGGAGGCCTGGGTGTCGACATCCTTTCGTAGCACAGCGGTTCGGAGGGCGGCTAGAAGTGTAGGTCGAATAGAGACAACAGGGGATTGAGGTGAGGGAGGGAGGGGAGCAATGTTTTCACAGAACAAAGTGTAATAGAAGTAGATCTTGGCAGCCAGGGAGTCGAGAGTGCGGCGATTCAGTGTTTGAACCCGATCGGCCAAATATTGCGAAAACTCGGCGCCACGTGCGAACTGCTTTGAATCGAGGAGGTAAACCTGAGTCAGGATTCCAAGGAAGATATCAGTCTCGGGGATAATCTCCTTGTTCTCCTTCTTGGTGCCATTCTTGGTAGGTGTCTTGGATGAGTCGGAGTCGACCTCCATCTCGCTTCCAGACTTGAGTTGAACATTCTCACGATCGATGGCCACAAGAAGCTGTCTGGTGATGTCCCCTGAAGAAGTAGACGCTGGGAAAGTATCGACAATGACCTGAGCGAGAATATCAGGCGTCAGGCGCTTGCGGATGATGGAGATGGACCGCAGGGCGCGGAGAGAGAATCTGGCGTCGAAGAGGGCAACCGCACGGTCTAACAGGGCAAAGTTGCTCTTGATATCTGTCATAGGGCTCCGAGTTAGCTATTGCAAGCGCAAATGGGAATTATCGGTGTCAAAGCAATGCTCACCTGCGACAGTCTGGACGACGGGGTCAACCTTGTCCTCACCGTCATCTTTCTTGTCCAAATCCATTTCCACATCGCCCTCAGCATCCGCAGGAGCCTTGGAAGACTCTTTCGGGGTCTTGGAGGGTGGTACCACGACCGTCATCTCCTCGTCGCCGTCCTTGGCACCCTTCTTGGCCTTGGACTTGGAGGCGTCTGCCATTTCTGCGTCTTTCTTGTTCTGGAGACCGTTTTGCACGGGCTTCTTCCCGTTACCGCGCGGTGTCTTACTGGGCATAATTTATATGTGCGTTTTTGTTGTCGAGAACAAGGCGGTGGAAGGAATGGAGTTATCGGAACTGCGAATCAGTGGTGATGACAGAGCAGCAGAGTATCCGATAAGTCGGGCGCGCTTCGGCTCGTCGCGGCGTTCTGCGAGACAGTGGCAATAGTAGAAGCAGCACTCAGCAGAGTTGAGCAGACAGTCGTGGAAATGAGTGGTAGGATAGAAGGGAGAGGGGGGAGAGAAAGAGAGGAAGAGGAAGGAAATACGTTGCAAGGTTCGTTGAGGTTGGTAGATGTTGATGGGAGGAGGTGACCGTAGTGGATCGTTTAGTTTCGATTGCGTGGGAAGAGTGCAGGAAGGTTCGAAGCTCCCAGATTGGGGCGTGGGCTGGCTGACTGATGGTGCAGCTAGCAGCACAAACACAGCCAAGCAACAGGGCGAGGCTAGATGGTACCTAGTGTCGCGGCAGGTTAGTGCGGAGGTGCCAGGTACCGATCACCACCTTGCTGTCCGAGGGTGAAGGCGAAATTGTTAAGGCTGCCGACAACACTTGAAGGTGGGTCCACCGACAGTGACGTTTTCGATGTTGCCTGCAAAGGGCCACTTGCTTGCTGGAAGACGTCGCCCAGCACAATGACTTAGTAGCAAGTACCCCGTAGCTAAGGCACCGATGGACATTTATTATTATTTATTATTAGCATCCATCTGCATCCCTGGTGCATCACACACACATACATGTTGGTATCTATAATTACATTCAAGGGACTTATGCTTCGTTGGTACTTCGTGCGCACATCGAATTAGCTATTTGTTTAGGGAGTACCCAGGTAGGTAGTGTTCATGTCTAGCCGTGCCTGTCTTCTCGCGTGATGTGTCCACGTAGGTCCAGGCACCTAGAGGTAGGCCATTCTGTGTTCCACCCTGCACATCCCACTATCCACAGAGCGTCCATAGGCACATATCACAACGTCAATACCCATTGAACCGCGGATACTACTGTTGAGAAGGGTAGCAGATGTAATTCGCCTACTTTCTTTAGCTGACTCATGGTTGAATATCAGTTTGGTTCCAATAATTCCAACGCTCCTGTAACGGATGGTCTCATTGATCATTTAGTAATTACACCTCGCCGATAGACCACCTCCACACCAGACGTCTCTACCGCATCCTCTCAACCTGTCAAGTGACTTTATCAATTGATCGATTGTAGTAGCTCTTCTAACGCTAATCAAGGTACCACTCATACTTATTCCTGCGGATATCAATTGTCGGAACCCATACAAACACCACCTTCCCTTTCAAATATTGTTCTTCTCCAAACGCCGTCCCTTGAAATGTAAAGTCCATGTCCCCTTCCGCCTGAAAAAAAAAAAAAAACCAGGGAAAAAAAAAGTAGAGTGACCATCTAGAGAGGTGACAAAAACTACCAAATCACAACCTTACTCGCCCTTTCCTGGCATCACCTTGGCTGCCTGCACAGCACTCATCTTTGCAATCCAACCAGGTGAGGGCTGAACCTTGCGAACTGTGCGCAGCTCATCCGAGGAGTATCCAGGCACGCGGATGTTGTAGGCGCGCTCGAGGACTAGTTGAAGATCTCGAATTTCAAGCACCTTGGAACCACGCTCTTTGGAGTTTCGGCACGCGGCGTGGAGCACGTTGTCGACAAAGGAGTCTGCCATGTTTAGGACATTCTATATCGAATAGTTAGCATACCATAGCTCGTTTCCCAAGTGCCGTATCGTCACAAACCTCTTCGACTTCGGGCGTAAGAAGGTTCCCGTCCCCTTCGCCGGTTCCTCCGCACACTTGTCGGACAAGTTCGTCGAGTTTCTTCTTGCTAAGGACGTGATCGCCCTCGGCTTCGTGGTTATAAGCTGGAATCCTGTTAATCGGGGGCTGATTCATCACGCCTCCTAGAGTACCACTTCCTTGCGACATGGTCGGCCGTCCGGTGTTAACGCCTCCACCAACAGCCACTCCCTGAGGAACTGCTATGGCCTTGTCGGGAAGTTGTTTAGGAATGGGCATCTTGGACTGCATGCTGGGCTGCTGTTGCGGTTGGGGGGGGTGGGCATGTGGGTGGCCTTGTGGCTGTTGATGCTGAGGCATACTAGGACCCATCATACCCTGATTCACTGCGCCAGGTGCCGGTGTTGGGGTGCCGGAGCTGGGTTGTTGGCCGGGTGGCACAGGAGCGCTTCCCGGTGTGTTGGCGGCCCTTTGGTTTGCAAGGTTCATCGCAGCGGAATGGCTGAGTGCTCGGGTCGGACCAGCCGTAGTGGGGGTGGTAGCCTGCTGAGGCGTCTGTACTCGCGGCGCCTGTTGAGTAGGTGTTCCGGTCTGCTGCGGCTGTGCTTGTGCAACACCAGGAGCCATTGCAGTGTTTACAGGAGGAGGGTGAGGCTGTTCTTGTTTCATGACAGGTTGAGCTTGCACTTTGGGCTGTTGTCCTGGTTGTGGTGGAGCGGTCTGCACTTGACGGGCCTGCTGCGCAGCTGCTTGAGGTCCGGCGACAGGAGAGGCTCGACCGGCAGCAGCCATCTGCTGTTTTGCAGCTTCCATAGCGGCATTCACTGGCGCCACAGCGTTTTGCGTCATATTCTGGGCCGCAATCTGTACATTGTTCTGAGTCTGTGCCTGTGCCTGTGCCTGAGCCTGAGCCTGCGCTTGAGCCTGTGCCTGTGCCTGTGCCTGTGCCTGAGCCTGTGCCTGTGCCTGTGCCTGTGCCTGAGCCTGTGCTTGTGCCTGAGCCTGAGCTTGAGCTTGTGCCTGTTGACTCTGCTGGCCTTGGGCTTGGCTTTGTGCTTGAGCTGCATTGACTTGGGTAGGTTGAGCCACAGCCGTCGCATTCTGTGCGGGTTGAGAGGTGCCCTGGAGATTGCCCTGTGACTTGCGTACGCTGTCCACCCACTTGAAAGCATCCTGATATATTTTAAGCTGCTGTTCTTTCCTAATTTGCAGGTGTCGTGCTTCCTCCTCCTTTAGGCCATTTTGCCCATTCTGGGCAGCAGCTCGGTCGTTGATGAGTTTATCAATTTGGGCAACCTTTTGCTTGCTGCTCTCCATCGTCATCAAGGCTCGCGCATAACGTTCCCTCATTTCTTCAATCCATTTTGCTGCTTCTGCGGCTTTCTCTGCAAGTGAAGCTGGCGCTCGGAAGGACATTTTATTGACGTGGTTTAGGAGATGTTGGGGGATGGCCGGTCGTTGAACCTGACCCTGAGCTTGAGGGTTTTGCACATTTGGTCTCGGGGCACCCGCTGTCGCAGCAGGATTGGTATGCACTGCGTTTGTCGCAACATTTTGCTGCTGCTGCTGCTGCTGCTGAGCAGCTCCTTGCGTCGTGTTCTGCTGCACTTGTTGTGGGCGAGGTTGAACTTGCTGTTGCTGGATGGGTTGTGCCTGTTGCTGGATCTGTTGTGTCTGTTGTAGGTTCTGCTGGGCCGCCTGCTGTTGGAGTTGCTGGGCTTGCTGAACTCGACGAGCCTGAATCTTATTTACCAACGTCCTTGTAAAATCAACAATCTTTTGTTTCGCTGCAAGCTGCTCTGGAGAATTCGGAGCACATGCGTTAAATCTGTTCCACAGACTTTGGAGCCCTTGCTCATATTTGGTCTTTTCCTCCTCGGCAAGGGTTGGTAGATTTCGGATATGGCTTGGACTGTACATAGGGGAGTTCCGATATTGCGCCTGGGGCTGTTGGCCACTGGCAGGCTGCTGGCCCATTTGTGGATTCATCGCGACACTCGCGCCTGGGTCGGCCTAGGATGAGATGTTATCGTAACCACCGATGGCCTTGTGAGTCTGAGGAATAGCACGCTGAACGAAGTTGATTAACAACTGGCTGACGAACAAGGTCAAGTGTGAGTATTATGAAGGTATGGTAATGTATTGAACCAGGCCTTGATTCGACTGAGCATCGACAGGTTGGACGCTGGTAGTCAGTCTACAAAGAAGTTAATGGTTGACGTTCCTGGATAGTTTGCCAATTGTGGGGCGCGATAGGCGACGAGAACGCGACTCGGAATATCAGCCGGCCCGAGAGGCAAGCTGACCACGAGTGTGTGGGGAAATGAAGCCAAAACGAACAAACAACTTGGGATCTGGGCCCGAGCTGCCGACGCTACTTCTGTATGTACAAGAGCAGCTAAGGTGAGCAAATCATAGCAAGCAAAGCACGCAAGCACGGACTTTGTACATATGTGGCATCAGCGAAAGTTTGTCGTCTTGGACCAACGGGGGGTGCAGTTCGTCTCTTAGTTGGCAAAACCTGTTCGAAGGCCCATGGGCGTGGTCTGTCTAATGATTGGTTGAAAAGGGGTTTTCAGGACTCAGAAACTCGAGCACCGTTCTGGAGCAGCGTTAGGAATGGAAGAACGAGGTAGACTGCAAAGAAACTATTGTACATGGTTGGTGATAATAATACGTAGTGAATCAATACGATCGATCCGTATTCGTACCATTGGTGAATGCACTGAGCAGAGCTTTCACCCACCAAGTGCTTCCACTGTGAAGATTGCGACTAGTTAAATTAAATACATACAGGCCTGTATTCGTACTCCGTACAGAGCATGGCGACACCCTACTGTCTTGGCCCTGTGGCAAGGTGTCATTTCATCGGCCTAATTAACCCCAACATTTGCACACGGAGTACGGAGGAGCAAGGGGTCCGTCCCTCCATCCCCGATGAGCAATTTCGTTCATCCGCAGCATCTCCACCGGCCTTTTCTGTGGTCTGAATGTACCGGAGAATCTAGACTGTCTAAAACAAATGACATGTTTCTTTGTCTTCAATTGTACCCAGTACCTCTAGTTCCTAGTACAATCACCTGGCCGTGACACACAGATACAGGGCATGTATGTATATCAGTATAAGCAAAGACACGAAATTGGTACCCAGATGCTCATCTGGCGTGACACAAAGCCTAGCAGACAAACTCATGTTGATATGAAGTAAAGTGAACTGCCTTACCGCACTGTACGTACTTTTCCCCATCCGACCCGGCGTTTCCCTTCGCAGAAGGTTTCTTTCCCCAACGAAAGGACGCGCCGTTTTGCTTCTGTGGTCTGTGGCGCCGGTCGGAATCTGTCCTCCACCTTCCATCCTCCACACCTCCGCCTCCACCTCCGTCCACCACAGACAGAGGTCTACCTTCTTCATCTCAAACCTCCCGTCTTTTCCTGTTTCTTTTTTCCCTTTCCCTTTCTTAATCACTACCTTCGCCGTGCCGCGTCACTCTTCCCAATCTCATACACGTAGCCCTTCCCCTCAAATCGCCCGCCATGCGTTTCTCTTCAACCATCTTGGCGGCTCTGCCCGCTCTTGTCGCCGCTCAGGATCCCGTTGATCAGATCAGGACCCAGGTTCGAAGCCTGCTCGATCAAGCTTCTAGCTACCTCCCCAACCCTGGCACCTATGATCCTGTTGCTGCTGCTCAGGATAAGGCTGGCCCTCTGAAGATGTCTACCCTGACTCTCGAGAACTGGAAGGATACATTTTATGAGCCCGTCTCTCCCGATGCTACGAAGCCCGAGGAGTGGTGGGTTCTCGTCTCTGGTCGCAACAAGACCTGCTTCGGTATGTTAATTATTATTATTATTATTATTTTCGACGATTTTCATGCTATAGGCATACGAAAATGCTACCTGCTCTCATGAGCCTGCGCATTACAATAGAATTCGAATTGACCAAGTATCATAGGCCGCTGCGACAAAGTCGAGGAGGCTTTCAAGGAGACTGCCGCCAAATTCGGGCTTCTTAAGGACGCTCCTCATATGGCCTACCTGAATTGCGACGACCAGCCCATTCTTTGCAACGCCTGGTCCACCGCCGCTCCCAACCTTTACATCTTCGATGTGCTACCTTCTCCGGCCCCTGTCGATGTCTACAAGAAGAGACTTAACATGACCACCACCACCTCTGAGGACTTTATCAACATCTACAAATCTGGCAACAAGGAGGGACTCTCCCTCCAGGAGCACGGCTGGTTCCATCCCATCCACGGCAAGGTCGTTGAATGGGGTCTTGCTGTTCCTGTGGCCTACCTTGTCTGGGCCTTTGGCCTGGTCCCCAACTGGCTCTTCATGCTAGTCGTGTCCTTCGTTAGCCGAAGCATGATGTAAGTCTACCGCATATCTTTCCACTTGGTAATATTTCTATGATGCTAACAGCCATCAGGTCCAACCGTGTTCAGGGCCAGCAGAACCGGGACGCTCGAGGTGCCGCCCCGGCCCAATAATCGCAATCGCATGCCAAGGCTGAGTAGATACAATGGGAGGAAAATGGCTATAAGTTGGGTTTTAATTATTATTATTACTTCTTTTTTTTTGATATGATGAGGTGAATGTGATGGGATCCATCTTATACGGACATGGGCATGATCGCCCTGGGATTGGGCTTGGGTTAGCCTCTTGTTTTGCGCACTTGTTGTACGAAATAGCATGATAGTAAAATACCCTGATTATCAAGACTTGCTTTCACAGGCAGCTTCTACGCTCTTCAGGCCGTCGATGATTTCATCTCCCAGCTGGCCGTTGGAGAACTTCCCGTAGCGTAGGTCACTGAGCCCCCCAATGATTTGCTTTACCGACTCCAAAAGTGTGGCCTCTTCTTCCTTGAGCTTCTCGATTTCGGCCTCAAGCGCTCCAACTGCGCCGTCTAACTCAGGAATGATGGAGGATATGCTATGTTTTGCGCTCCTTGCACTCGATGCATCTCCAAACAACTGAGCCCCTTTCGCAATTAGCACGCCAAGGATGCAAAAAGGAGAACAAAAAAAAGTTACATGGGAAAGCAAAGAAAATCACGAACCGCGCGCTCCATCTCAACCTCTGCGTCCGCATTCACACGGTCGGCCTCCCTTCTCGCGCGGATGACCTCCCTGCGCATGGCATTCCCTCGCTTGGCTTCGTCGCCAATATTCTCTACGACGCGATCTAGCACGGCATTGCGCTGGGCCTGGAGGTCGCGGTACAGGGAGCGGACCTGCGGCGAGGACTGGAGCGGGCGGGGAAAGAGGGCTTTGAATTGGTCGAGGGTGGTGATGGATGTGAGGCTTGAGGGCTGGACGAGGTAGTTTGTGAGGATCTCTGATTCGGAGGGAGCCATGGCTCATCTGGTGCGTGTGGTATACTAGAGTAAAATATTCGAAGTTGGTTTTTCTTCTCTCCCCAAGTTTTTGAGTGTATGGGGTCGGTATGATGATACAATCATAGTGTTGAGGGGTGTGTGTGGATGGATGTCAAGTGCACAACCAGCCAAGTGGACGGACGCGGTTGGAAATATGGACGCGTTAAGTGCGCCCCACCAAAAAGCTGTATGTAGGGGTCCTATTCTTGATGATGGTTGACATGGAAGCTGTACTTAAGTTAGGTAGGTACTCGAAGATAACCATATTCCCATATTTCCTATGGTCGGTGAGAGGAATCAATTGCACGCAACATCATTGCTTACGCAGGCAATCGCAACACTATAGATACCTCTACGTTCCTACGCAGGCCAGGTACGTCACGCCCTAGGCCATTGAGCCTCGATCGCTGCGAGACGGTCATAGGGGGATGTCAGAAAATCGTCGCCAAAAATTCATTGTCTAATCGCTTTTCTTCCAAGTCCTACTCAAATATACAAATTTTCATCTTCCCATTTCATTATCACGGCCCGCACGGCAAGTTTTTGGTTTTCATATCACAGCTTGGCACCAGTAGTCGTGCTACCACCACGGCCTCCAACAGCGCCAACCGCCTCTCGTTGAGCTGCAGTCAAGTGAATCTCAGGAAAAGGTCGGCCTCTTCCAGTAGGCCAGCTCACAAACTTGGTTTCGGCCAGGAAATGGAGGAATCGTCCAACGTCAGTTCGGCCAATTCCGTATCCCGAACTCTCATCGATACCAGTCCAGTTCTCAGCATCGTCCTTGAGAATCTTGATGGTATTTCTATCGTCCAGTTCAGGGGCACGAGTGTTGGCTGGTAGGTCATTGATACAGAAGTGGTACAGAGGCATCAAAGCGTGCTGCTCCTGATCCTTCTCCTGTGGGCCTGCTGTGACGTAGTTTTCGAGCTCTTGCTTCCACTGATCATAGCTGACCTCAGGAATTCGGTAACCGTAATACTCAAGGGCCGAGAGGTATTCGTTCATACGCAGACGGGGATGGCCTGTCACATGGGCAACATGAACTCCATTCACCATTGGGTTCAGAGCGCATGCGACCACCACGCGCGACACATGGTTTACGGGGACTGAGTTCACCGTGTTGACAATGTGGGGGCGGACGCCAAGCTGAATGCAACCCTTGAGGATACGGACCAGGAAATCATCAGTGTTACAGACACCAGTCTCAATGTCGCCCAAGATGTAACCAGGTCGGATCACCGTTCCGCGAAGGCCTCTTCTACCTGCCTCCCGAACAAGCTGCTCAGACACCCACTTGGTCTGACCGTAGCCAGTGCCCAGGCCGGTTCGGCTCCCCATCATGTCGTCTTGTTCAAGAACGGCACTTTGGCCAGTGCTGATCTGCTTATCCGAGAGATTGACGTAGTGATCAGTGTCTAATACACTAGTGGAGCTGACAAAAGTAAAAGTCTTGGGCTTTCCCTCCCTGCAGAGTCTCATAGCGTCGATAGTAGAAAGGACATTGGCAGTCATCATGTCGGCGTATCTCTTGACCCAATGAACAGTTGCACCATTGTGAATGACAACGTCCACCTCTTGGGCAAGGTTGTCCCACGCGGTTTGTTCAATTCCGAGCTGTGGCTTGGACAAGTCACCAACAACGCAGCTCAGACGAGTGGACCACTCCTCCTTCCAAAGGCCGTAGCCTTCGAGTGATCGTCGAAGGCGCGCAAAGCCACTCTTGGTATCCTTGACGCCTCGGACGTGAGCGATCAACCGGATGGCGCGGCTTGTTCGCTCTAGGATATCCTTGATAAGGTAAGCGCCCAAGAAACCTGTGGCACCCGTTAGGAAGACGGTGGGATTGGCTTTGGCACGAATAGTGGCGGGCTCGGCCGTCGGATATGTCTTGGGGAGCTGGGTAAGCAGCTCGTCCAAAGAACGGGCATACTCGGGGTCCTGGACCTCCACGGACTCGCCAACATCCCCGCTCTTGCCCAAATGCTTATCAATCTGGGCACTGAAGCCAGCCAAGCTTGGGTGTTCGTACAGAGTGTTGATGGAGATGTTGACGTCCAAAACCTTTCGAACAACAAGCAACATCTGCTGGGCCAAAAGACTGTGTCCACCAAGTTCGAAGAAATCATTTTGAGGAGAGACTGTCTTCGCATTTAGACCGGGAATGAGCTCGCTCCACTGGTTTGCAACAGTTCGTTCAGTTTCTGTCAGAGACTCCCATCTCTTGAGGTCCTCTTCAGAAGCGTCCTCCGTTTGCTGAGCAATATCAGGGTAGGGCAGATTTGGCTTGTCAACCTTTCCGTTGGGGTTAAGAGGAAGCTTGCTCAATACCAACTAAAAAAGTCGACAGTTAGTATCATTTTAGATTGCTGGGAATATAAGTTACATACGAGAGTTGTAGGGACAGCATAGCTAGGCAGGCGATCCTTCAGATGGTCTCGAATCTCAGTTTGCATACGTCGAAATCGCTTGAAGTAGACCTTTGTTGGACCAATATCGGTTCCCTCATCATCAACATCCTCGAGCCCATTGGCCGCAAGAAACTTGGGCCACTCGTTCAACTCAGGTACGATGTAGCTTACAAGAGTTGGCTCCTCGTTCTTGTCTCTTCGTACCAATGTCTTGCAGTCTCGAACCAGGGGGCTCTGGCTCAGGTTGCTGTCGATATCATTCAGCTCGATTCGAAAGCCTCGGATCTTGACTTGATCATCGGCTCGACCAGTCACTTCGACATCACCAGACTCCATGTAACGGCCCAAGTCGCCAGTTCTATAGAGTCGATCTCGAGGTCCACTGTAGTACTTACGCCATGGCTCACCTTTGTTGGTCGCCTCGTCAGCCTCCCTCCACTTGTTGGTGTCAACAAACCACGAAGTGAGGAACTTCTGCTCATTGAGCGCAGGATCTCCACGGTAACCTTCAGCAAGACCAGCAGCTCGGATGTACACCTCACCAACTTCGCCGACCCCGCAGATTTTATCCCGATTTTGTCGATCAATAACGAGTACTTGAACATTCTTCATGCCCTTTCCAGCTGGAACGGTATCTTTGAGCTTCTCCAGGTAGTTTGGATCCTCAGCACGACTGGGAATCTTATAACAACTGACAGCGCGTTGTGTTTCTGTTGTGCCATACGCGTTCAAGATATTCGCATTTGCGGCAAGTCGTCGAAGGGCACGACAATCCCTAGTGGTGAGGACATCACCGACAAAGAAGGCCAACTCTAGAGAAGGGAACTCAGCAGTTGCTCCACCAACAAGAATCTGTCCCATGGCAGGAGTAAGATGGGTAACGGTGGGTTGGTGATCCCTCATCCACTCTGCGAGTCTCTCATGGGCAATATCTTCCTTGGAGGGCACAAGAAGCTGAGCACCCAGGAATAGTGGAGTGAAGATATCTCGCTGGATAGGGTCATGGGCAATACCAGAGAGCATAGTAAATCTACTCTCAGAGGACAGATTGAAGGTTTCCGCCATCCAGGGAAAATAGTGGCAGAGACTAAAGTGACGGCCCAGTACACCCTTGGGACGACCCTCACTACCAGAAGTGAAGGACAGAGTAGGGTTGCTGTCTGGCCCCAGGACGACGTCCGGTACTGAACCTGCCGCGGATCTCACGGGAGCAAAAACATCGATACCGTTGATCTGGCCGCCGTCCAAGAGGCCATTGTCGAGAATGCGAAGTGAAGGCACCTCGGTCTTCAGGTTGAGGTCCTTATCGATGTACCGGCGTACAAGCGGTGCGATGGGACCAGCTTCATCTGTGGCGCGAGCAATGTTCACCAACGCACAAGGCTGGGCGACCTCAAGATATATTTGCTGTCTGTTGGGAGGATAGAGAGGATCCAATACACTCATGGTGGCACCTGAAGCCTGTGGTTGTGAGAGACGGTGTCAGTCAAAAGTCCGGTCTCGGAGAGTTTTACGATGAAGAGGCCATACCAGAGTGCCCATAATGGCAATAACTAAATCCACTGATCGGTGAGCCCATATCATGACAACATCTCCATTGGATACCCCAGACTTGTGGAGGTGGTGGGCGAGGATGTTGGAAGCCTCGAAGATTTGCTTGTATGTGAATCGCCTCTCGGGAGCGGTGGCGGTCTTGGTCTCGACGACACAAGTTCGGTCAGGGTGCGCCAGCGCATTTTTGGTGAAGTGCTCGACGATGGAACCGTTGTAGCCGGACCAGTCAAGGTCAATTGTGGGATCTGGAATATTGGCCATGGTGACTGTTGCCCAGAGGCTCAATTGAAGGAGAGAGATATGGAGAATGCAGGTTCACAAAGGCAGAGCAGAAAACCTTTTGAGTCTTTCCGCTCTAGCCAATTGACTCACTGGTTGCTTGCGAGATCGGGTGGGCGGACTGGAGGGAGCAGTAACTACCGAGCGTGGGGTAAATAAATTGAGTCAAATGGGGTGGAGGGGTTGTTTTTGCCCGGCTATAATCACTGTCAGGTGGTGAGCGTACCACTATGGAACGGAATAAGTTGGTTCTCAATCGATATTATGTGGTACCTTCATTACCTAGTAGGTACCTATAGGGCACAACGGCTGAGGGCCAAGGGCCGGTTTGCGCCTAATAAGAGTCATGTCTCAGGGGGGGACGCTGTAATCACCTGCTGTACTGATGGTCGGTACCGTGGGTACCGAATGGCGGCGTACCGAACCACATTCAATTGATTACCTTATCTACCTATAACCTACTGTAGGTACCTGTGTTAATTAGGTATGGTACAGCATGGTCCAATACAGGGCGCTGGGGCATTATCTAATCCACTGGTGCACAGACACGCCAGAGGCGAGGTTGGGACTGTAAGCAAAGACAGGTACCTCACAAACGTAGGGCACGGTACCTTAAGTGCTGAAGTCGTCTTGGCCTGGCCAATTACGGGCAATCAAGTCGAAAACACAGACAGAGCAGGCAAAAGCGACAAAGGGAAGTCGCGTCAGTCGCGTTCCCATCTAAATGTTAGTGAAAGGGTCCAGCAACCAATTGACGCCAGCCACCGTGTATAAACTTTTGTAGCACTGTACTGCTACACTACGTATTGTCAGTCCAGTACTGTATGGTATTCATTCAATCCATTTCATGAGTACAGAACTCGGACCTCGACCCTCGACCATCGACTCTTTTCACAACTTAACCCAACTGCTCCTTTAGTCACAGCTTCACTTGCGCCAATCGCAGTTGCTTCATCTAATTTCTTGCTATATTACTATATTATTGCGCACACCGCCTCTTTCGAGTGGTCCCTGTTCTGGCGTTGACAGTATGGCTCCTGCACGCCAGCAGCCGGCTCCGCCGCCGTTCAGCAAGGACGAAAAAGTCCTGTGCTTTCACATGGATATGCTCTATGAGGCTAAGATTATGGATGTTCAGCCTGGAGAGAAGCCCAGTGACGGTTACCGCTACAAGGTTCACTACAAGGGCTGGAAAAACACCTGGGACGACTGGGTTATGGTTGACCGAATCCGCCCCTTTGATGATGAGCACAAGGAACTGGCTGCTCAGCTTCACGCCCAGGCTAAGCATAGCATGCAGAGAAACCCGAAACAAACCAAAAAAGTTGGGCGTGGTGGTCCTGAGTCGGCAAGGGTGAGCGAAGAGCGAGCTGGCTCTGCCACTGTCCAGGGGAGTCGTGGAGGACGTCGAGGGAAAGACTGGGAACTCGAGCAGGTGAGGCCATTGCTTTCTTTCAGTTTACTTTTCAAACCGGCATATCTTGCATGCTTGAGCCGATACATGCCCCGGAATAGCTTTCCGGTATGTTTCCTAATCCCTAGTCCTCACAGTAGTCCTGGGGCCCTGATGGGAGACCACAAAGACAAGTCAAGACTGTGAAAGTTGCACAACTTGTATTCTGCTTTACTACCCCGACGCATATGAGCCTTCAAACGCCTACCGTCGCGTGTATTTTTTTTCTTCTTCTTCACAATCTCGGCGGACTTAGACTCAAATTCGAGTTTCTTTGCCGATTTTCGATTGGACGCGGCCTCTTCCTGTTCTGCTGCGTGAAGTGCTGTTGCTTTCTCTGGCTACTTTCATCCATTCACTCCTGCATTCCGCCACATTCCATTGCCCAACATCAAGCAATCATCACACTGCAACCAAACATTAGCATTTTTATTCTCTTCACTCCAACCTTACATTACATTTTATTTGAGAGATAAGCAATCTGTGTTTTCTTGGTCAAGCCCCTGCACACGGCTCTGTCCTGCAGAAAACAAGCATTCATCCCCCCTTCCCGCTTCCACTTTCATATCCTCCTGTATGTCAGGACCTCCCCAGTACCATGAGACGGCTTCGCTCTTCTCAAGGTGCCAGGGCTCTTGTGGCATCTGCGAATGGCCCTGTCTCTGTAACAAGCGTTCGTGCCAACTCTTGCGAGTCAGACCCTGTCCGACTAGACGAATTGGAAGAGGTGTCTGATCATCTCCTGGATCGCCCTGTTCCTGGTTATCGCTACCTCAAACCTACCGGCAAAATTGCCTTTGATGATCGATACTGTTACAACCAGAAGAAGGGAAAGACGAGGGGACTTCAGACACGCCTACGGCCTCGTCAAGCTTGTCAGACTGCGCCAAAATCAATGCCCAAGCCGAAGCCCGAGCCAAGAATTAAGCACAAACCCGGATCGATTTTTGGGCAGAGTGATGACAGCTACAAAATTGTATGCACTCAAAGGCCTGGTTCAATTTTCAGAAACCCAGTGGTTCTGCTTTTGTTTCTTCATATGGACACACCCATATCTATTTATCTACCTAGCTCGCTACGATCATTTTATGCATTTGCTAACACAGTTTTCTAGGAGGATACGTTCCATAACAAGGTTATGATCCAGGTTCACGTTCCTGACCACGTTCAGGCTCTACTAGTAGACGACTGGGAGAATATCACGAAAAATAATCAGCTTGTACCCCTTCCTCACACCAAACCTGTTTCCAAGATCCTTGAGGATTACTTGGCCCAAGAAAAACCACAGCGAGAAGAAGGTTCTGCAAGCATGGATATTTTGGAAGAAGTGGTGGCGGGCTTGCGTGAATACTTTGAGAAAGCACTCAGTAGGATATTACTCTATCGGTACAATTCCCTCCTTTCCTCGCCTTTTGATTTCTGTTAGGGAATAATGGGTGCTAATATATTACGACCTCTTCAGCTTTGAGCGTCACCAGTATATGGACGTGCGAAAACTGTGGGAGAATGCAGACGATGATGCGGAGATCAAGGGTGTCTGCGACGTATATGGCGCAGAACATCTGGCTCGCTTGATCGGTTAGCATACCTTTATCGACTTTTTATGAGGAAACCTTGTTAACATAATGTAGTATCTCTCCCCGAGCTCTTGGCTCAAACCAACATGGATCAACAGTCCGTTGGCCGGCTCAAAGAAGAAATTGGCAAGTTCACTAGCTGGCTGAGTAAGAACTGCGAGACATATTTCGTCAGCGAGTACGAAACGCCGTCTCAGGATTACGTGGACAAGGCTCGAAGTGTTTGAATGAAAAGACATCCTAGAAAGCATCTCAGAACTCAGGGGTCGCAGTTTAATATGGTGGGTGTTCTTTGTCACGAAGTGGCACAGAACTACTTTTTCAACGAGTCGAGAATACTTGAGTGGAAAGGAATTGCAAATAATAGCCAGTCCTTGCATTGCTTGCTTTGAGCTAGGCATCTGCCGATGCAGGTAAATTGACCGGAGCTCGAGTCGTGTCGGAGGCAGGTTCAAGGGTCATGGGTTACGTCAAAAAAATATGTAGGATATCGAGGGGGCTTAGTACTTTGTTTCTATCATTTCTAGGCAAACCGAACAAATAGGGGGGCTTCATATAACTTCCAGTGGTGGTGTGATGGAGAAAGTTGTGAACCCGGACTTCTCGCGTGAAGCGCAGTGTAGTTGAACATGTTATTGTGATAGGTTTGTGACCTTTCCCTTGGGAACTAGGTCAAGGCTACCGGCCAGTTGCATCTTTTCATACAGACGTCGTTACATTTATAGTACATCTTCCTCCGCACACCCATAACTCTCCTCCGGTCGCTTCCTCGTCTTTCTAATTGATCCTCTCGCATGCTTCCAAGTCTTTCTTTTGTTTTTTTTTTTTCAATTCCTGCTGGGGAGAAGAAGGGGGGATCTTCCCTTCCAAGGCTCGACTGAGTTTTCCATTTCTTTCTATTCCTCTTCATGCCCGTGGCACAGCCTTCTCAACGTAGAATCCCGCGTCGGGTGTACGCTCAGCCTTGACTTCCTGCTTGGTCAAACGGCGGTCCACCTCCTTCACGCGCACCAGCTCCTTAACCTTGAGGATCATACCGGCAAACTGGGGGTGTACTGGGTGGAAGACGGTCTGCATGCGGCGGTGCAGGCCAAGGGCGGCGAGGACGCCGCGGGTGCGCTCGGGAAGGCCGATTGCGGAGCGGTGGAGGGTGATGCGGAAGTAGGACATTATTCTGTCTTTTCTTGGGATGTCTTCTTATTGTGAAATTCTTCTTTGCTCCCGTATTTGCGGAGTTAGGCGTAGATATTCGGGGAGGAGAAGGGGAAGCTTTCCGCGCGAGTTTGAAGACGATTTTGGGAACTGGATCAGTGTGAGGAAACGAATCCATGACCATTGGATTGATAGATAGGGTTCGCCTGCAAATACGTACTCTGTATGAAAGCCGCCCAAACAACAAATGGCTTCGTCAAGGAGCAGATGGGGATTCAATTCAATCGCTGTCGTCTCGTTTTCTGTCGTCTTGTCGTCCGTCCGTCGTCCTTCGACCGTCAAACCAAAAGCGCCCCAGTACCAAGCCATTTTTTTGCGGGAACGCGGACGATTCCGCCCCAGCACGACGTCATGTGACTTGGCTAACTGAGCTTCACTGGGGAAGCATTTATTCATTCATTCATCCATTTGGCACGCGAGCAGCAACTGCCTCCTGGCGAGAGGACCCCAATGGATATAACAAAACTTAAAAAAACAAAATATAAAATGAAAAACTGTGGCATGTAATTTTTTTCTTCTTAAAACTTGTTTATCATTGGAGCCATAAATGTCAGTAAGTGCCATGTTACTTGTCACATTCCACCTCCAAGCAAGGCTGAGGACTCGGAACCTGATACTCAAAATCATAACCTAGCAAGATCTATTCACTGTGTACAGTACTTGTTCAAGCATGAGCATCGTCTCGTGAACACAACGCTCCTATAAAGCACATGAATTGAACCCCGCTACCCAGCCACGTTGTCAACTGTGGCCCTATGACAGGGGAAAAAGGCCGAAGCAAACTACATGCACGCTCCCAGCCAGACCAGAAACAAGGGGTCAAGATTGCTGTCCAGATACCTTTATGGACCTTGGTTTGGGACAGTCAATCAAATCATTACTCACAAACAAGAAGGCAGTTTCAAGTCTATAATCAAACAAGTAATTTGGAGAGCTACATCCGGCCTCCTAGCACTAGTTACATTGTATGGGGAATTCTCATACTGTCTTCCGCTTTTCCTCCCATTCTCAGGCAACGGCATTAAATCATCAAATGCACATGACGCCTTGTCTCTATCCCTCCCTTGAATTAACTTTGTACTCCAATCTACACTACAGAGAGACCTCCACACGACCCTCAGCACCAGGAGCACCCTCCCGCAGGTTAGGCAAAAGGTAGGTGATGTCGTCCCAGGGGTGGCGGTAAAGGCCAGTGCGCAGACGCTTCTGGTCGAGGTAGTGGGCAATGAGACCAATGCTTCGGCCGAGAACGAAAAGACCGTTGAGGACACCCATCTTGAGGTAATCCTCAGCCTCTTCAGCAGAGAAGGCACCGCAGTTGCGGAGGAGATCGACGAAGCACACGGCAATACAGCCATCGACGTTGAGGATCAGGTTGTCCTTCTTGGAGGTGGTGACAGTCTCGACGGCCAGGGCGTAGTCGAGGAGCTTGTGGCTGGGGAACTTGGACAGGACGTACTCCTTGACCAGCTCAACACGCAAATCGGGGTTGTTACGCGACTTGACACGGTGACCGATACCGGGAATGAGCTTGTTAGCCTTGCGCATGCCGTCAACGAACTCACGGGGGCTCAGACCCTTGTCGAAAGCCTTGGTGAACTCCTCAGCAGCACCGTCAAGGGCACCACCGAATCGAGAACCAATGGTCAGAAGACCAGAGACGAGGGCGCTGATGAGGTCCTTGCCGGCACGAGTGGTAATGATGGTGTTCATGGCACCGGACACGGCGGGACCGTGGTCGGCAGTGAGCATGAGAACCATCTCAAGGAACTTGGAGGCGTAGGGAGGGAGGCGGCGACGGAACCACAGGAGAGACATGACACCGCCAATGCCAATATCCTCCCTGAAAACGTCAGAGATGGGCATACCAGCGTAGAGGAGCTCCTGGCCACGGTCATCGGAGATGGTGGAGATGAAGGCAGCAGGCTTTCGGATAAGACCAAGCTCCTGGGCCCAGGCGTAGTCGATGGGGATCTTAGGGACAACAGGCTCGGCCTGAGGAACAATAGTGCCATCCTTCACGAGGTTATCGTAGACAGACTTGAGGAGGGAAGGAAGGTCCTCAAAGGTGTCAGGGACGTAGAAACCAGCCTCACGCATGCTCTGGTTCTTCATGGAGGCGGTCTCGAGCTGGGAGTTGGCAAATGAACCGGCGTGACCGAACTGAACCTCAGTCTTGAACATGCTGGCGCAGGTACCAATGGCCCAGGCGACAATGGGCTTGGTGATGATGCCCTGCTTGACGGCCTCGATGACCTTGTACTCCTCAACACCACCAACCTCACCAAGGAGGACCAGGATCTTGCACTCAGGGTCGGCCTGGTAGCGCAGAAGGTGGTCAATGAAGGTAGTACCGGGATATCGGTCACCACCAATAGCAATACCCTCGTGCACACCATCGGTGTTCTGGGCAATAATGTTGTTGAGCTCGTTGGACATACCACCGGACTTGGAGACGTAGCCAACGGAACCCTTGCGGTAGAGCTTGGAGGCGACAATGTTGTCCATCATACCACCAGTGTTACCAATCTTGAAGCTACCAGGCTTGATACCACCAACGGTGGCAGGGCCAATAATGGTAACTCCCTTCTTCTTGGCCACATGGGCGATCTCACGAGCTCGCTAAAGAAAAGAAAAAGATCAAGTCAGCCCCTACTGCGAAACGTTTTCTCACTGGTCGCTTTCAACCAGCCATTGGCGGATCAACTTACTCGCTCAGGGACACCCTCAGCAATGATGGCAATGGTCTTGATCTGAGGGTTCTCCATGAGCTCCATGGTGGAGCTGTAGACACTTCGCGATGAGGCGAAGTTGACGACGACATCGACGTCGGGGTGCTTGGCCATGGCCTTGTCAACCTGCTGGTAGACGGGCAACAGCGTCTCGCTGGTTCCCCAGTACATCTTGCTGACGAACTGACCACCGAAGGTGTAGATAATGCCAGCGACGGAGGGCTTAGAGCGCTTGCAGATGAAGTCGAAATCCAGCATGCCCTGGACGGCTCTGGGCTGCAGACCGTAGACGAAGCATCGGGTCTTGTCGGTGAAGAGGGCATGGGCGGGAAGAGGGCTCAGCGGCCGGCTGGGAGCCGGGAATCGCTGGATGTTGTCGTTAGCCGACAAGTTGGCGGTAGCGGGAGCCATTGCGAAGGAATCGGGGTCGATTCGTGTGGTCGGAGAGGGGATTGGGATGGAGGGTTGAGCTGAGGTAGGGTGCGTAAGAAAAGAAAACCCAATGTCAGCAGCACAAGCCGAAGGAAAAGATAACGCTCTGAGCTCAAGAAGTGGATGCTCTGAGGAATTAGAGGTGAGGATGAGGATAGAATATGGAAGTGAGTATGGGTATGGAGAGGAAAGGGAGGAAAGAGGAAAGAATCAACGGGAGGAGGCGTTTGGAAGAAGGGACCTCAAGTTGAACAACAAGAAGTGACGAGGGGCGGCGGGGAGGAAGAGAGGAGCGCAAGATTTCAGGAGGGTTTGTCCAGAGGAGGTGGGTGAGCTGGACTGGGTTCGTTGAACTTGAACAAGGCTGCTTGGGTGGGCATTGGCTAGATGGTGGTCTGGGTGCCGGAGTGATACCAGGTACCGTATGCTTGTACTGGTGGTGCTGGGTGCTGGGTGCTGGGCGCTGATGCTGGGGAGTGAGGTTTTCTGAGGTACCTCCTGCAACTCCCCCTCAGCGACCAAAGGTACCTTCTCTGATCTCAACTTGCTTCCCAGGAGCTGTCCTCTCTGGAGGCTGCTTGCCCTGAGGCGCCAGGGGGCCACATCCCCGCCCACCGCCATGCCCACCACCATGCCCACCACGCCCGCCACTAGGTACCCATCAAAAACTAAGTGGGGTAAGGCCATGAGATGCCATGTACAGAAACATTGTATTTTGACAGGGGGAAAGTTACGCAGCTATCCCCGTCGCTCCCAAGTCAGTGCAAGTGCTCAGGTAGGGTACTTCGCCGAACCCTCGCCCACTTTGACTCCCGCGCATCGGCGGGCTTGTGACATGGAGTGCCGGGTCAGGTACGGTGAAACAAAACCAGACAAGGAAAAAAAAAAAAAAAAAGGTGAGAGGTATATCTTGGGGGGTGAGGGGAGAATACAGAGAAAGAGCAACGAAACAAGAAGGATCCTCCAACTAGGTTTCCAAGCCTAAGGGGAATAACAAGCTCTCCCAAGATACCTTACCCTCTTCGTGCCAGACTTGTGCCAGAGAAATTCGAAGATGATTGTTTTCTCTCTCCCCTTGTCATTCGAATCTCAACGGTTTTGGTTTTTTTTTTTTGGACTGTCTGAGCAAGGCAACACGTCCGTGCAGCAGCGAAACAATACGCTTCCCCTTTCGGAGTAAGTGTACCATATACATTCTGGACAATGGCAGAATTTGGTCCGAAGCGTGGAGACAGACACTTGGCGCGGGTGCTGTAGCGTAAGGCCCCGAACTAATTGTGCCATGTAAGTTGGGGCCACGAAATTTTTGGGGATGTTGCTCTGAATTTTGGCTCCTCTTTTCTTCGATCTGTTGAATCCCTCGCCGCACACCATCCAGGTGAATGAAAGAGGTACCGAGCCTTGGGCCTATCTGCCGGTGATCTGCAATAGGGGAAGTTTTCCAACCCAGGCCGACTTTTTGCATGGCCTCTGCACACACTCTACCATCTGTTTGACATTGCGGCCTGCTCCAACTTGCTTGAGTTGTCCGCGGACCCCGTGTGTGCTGATGATAATGATGTCCTTGGAGGGGTCACATCAGTCGGCAGATTTCTCCCCCACCACCCCCCACCACAGCCTCTTCCTGCGCACATCTGTCTGGATGTACGAAAAGTTGCAGGCAAAGGAATGAACGAGGCTAGGTTAGTTGGTTCGCTAGCACCACAAGCTTGGGTTCCCTAATAGCATCGAGAAAATAAAAAAGCAATTAGGTAGGTAATGCACTACCACGATCCCACGGCAGCGCATCACTCATCTGTCACAACAATAGAGGACGTTGGAGGGAAAGTGGCGGGGAGACCGCCAGTGTCCGTGCTTCGATTCCATGACACTTTCACGGGCACCTATGCCCACGGTCTCATACGTAGGCCAACTTGGGGTTGATCTCGAGGATTGGATCGTCCAGCCCTCCCATCAAACCCCTATTTCCAATTAAGGCCTCGTACTCCGTAATCTCGCCGCCAAGCCGTCTTCTCAATTTGATTTGGAGCTCAGAGACATGCGGAAGGCATTGTCGTGTTAGCAGTGGCTCGGAAGGCCCGTCATCACTGCGTGGCCCTACATCCATCCAAGCCACCAACCAGACCACAGACCACGAAAGAAAGTGTGGAACTTGGCATCGCCAATTGTCAATTAGAAGCAAATCAATTGCAGCATCGTATCAGAGATAATTCGGACGTGTAAAACATGCTCTCCACTTCAAATGAGTTTCGGATGCGAATGAATCAGGGCAACAGAATTCTTCTTCCCGTTCTTCTCCGACCTTGGGAAGGGTTTTTGGTGAATCAGTGTGCGCTCCAGCTGCGAGAGGTGAGAGGATGGGTGTGGGTTAATGAGTGGAGGGGGGGCGCCCAAAAAGCCGCTGACCACCCGTCACACTGTTGTGCTGCAGCAAAGCTGCAATGCTTTGAAAGCTGAGATGAGATCTATTCCAGGAAATCGTAGGAAAATCCTGCCTCCAATTCAGTCGTCCAGCGTTCATCGGGAAGGCTCCGTCAGCCTGCGGTCGTATCGGATCAATCCTCCATGACATAACTGGATGCAAAATACACCTGCACATGCATGCATTTCCCCCCGGAGTCCGAACCCAATGTCCCCTTGTGTCCTGTGAGCTTCAATTCAGCACTGAGTTGAGTTGTGATACACACTCCAGCACTAGGTTGAAAGTGGAGTGGTACATGTACTTCATCCTGTAGCCGTGGTGGGGGAATTGGACGGGAAGTGTTTCCCCCCAGCGTTCCAGCACATTCCCACTTCTCAAGCTCACCAAGTTCCAGGTTGCTAGCCAACAACGACTCCAGGAGACTTTGCAAGCGATTGGCAACAGGCAACCAGAAAAAGAAAGCCGCGTAAAATTGGCCAGCCTCGAGGGAAATTGGACGGCGGGTACGCGATAGGAGTGCACAACACTTGTTGCGGTTCTCGGCGGGTGGTCGTGTGTATTGTCGCCTGCTGTCTGTCGGGGCGACGATCCACTTGGTCCTCAACAGCTGGGGATGAGCTTCTTTCCATGGTGGTGCTTTGAGTACCAGTACTTACACAATGTACTCCTTTCTCTCAGCGATTTTGGAGACACACACCTCAACCGGGACCGGACCCCAAACCTTAGGCAGATAGTTTTTTTTTTTTTTTTCCCTCTTTGTTCCTTATTCCTTCCAGAGGCCCCTCCCCAGCAACCCTGCAAGATGCTCGACTTGCACCCAATACGTTGTAAGTACCTCGAGACCCCTGAGGGCGCCACCTCGAGGTACCTCTTGCTGCTTGCCCAACCAGCCCCAGAGCCCACTTCTGCTGACCGCCCAGCCCACCGCCAGAAGTAGGTACCGGCCACAGGTGGAGGGGCACACACACCCAGGACAAGTTTTGGTCAAGGGGCAAAAGGCGCTGGGACGGGGATGGGGATGGGTGAGCCAGCCCCTCATCCCCTTTGAGACGCCAAATCCTGGAAGCTTCGTTTTTTCGCAGAGACAAGCTGCTGCCCGACTCCATCTTCATCCATCTTCTCTCTCCTCCTTCTGACCCTCAATCTCGTCCTTTTGCGACATCTTCCACTGTGATCCTCTCTCCCTCTCCCTACTCCAATTCCCTCTTCAATCTTCAGGGTCTTCTCCGTGTGCTGTCCCAAGCCCAGCTTTGAGCATTTGTACAATTGGTGAGTGAGCTTTCCCCCCCCACCGCCGACCTGCCCGCCCATTTTGTCCACTTGGACCAACATTCATCGAAATCGCCAATTGCGCCCGCGAATTCTGGCGATTGTTGTTGTTGTTATTTGCCCCAGATTGGTGCACTCGAATAGCTTCAGTTCCGGATATTTCTGTCTCCGACGTCCGCTTCCAGCTACCAACTTCAAACTTCAAACTTCCCTCCCCACCTCCCCCCCCAGTTACGCACTTGCGCATCTCATCGCTCCTCTCTGCCAAAAAGGCTCCGCCAGCTGACGATTTTCTTCCTCAACTCCAGAATTGAACAAGTCCGGGACAAGAAAAGCACTCGCCTTCTCATCTCGTCCTACTTACCTTTTTTCCTGTCCTTATATTTCTCCTCCGTAATCTTCATCCACAGTCACAATGTCCGCCAAGTCGATCCTCGAGGCCGACGGCAAGGCCATCCTCAACTACCACCTCACCCGGGCTCCTGTCATCAAGCCCAGCCCTCTTCCCGCTCCCACCACTCATAACGCCCCTGCTCGTTTGGCTTCGCTGCACTTCCCTGAGGATGCCAACGTCAACGACGTCCTGAACCAGGCCGAGGTCACCTACCCTTGGCTCCTCCAGTCTGGCGCCAAGTTCGTCGCCAAGCCTGACCAGCTCATCAAGCGACGAGGCAAGAGCGGCCTTCTCGCTCTCAACAAGTCTTGGGCTGATGCCAAGGCTTGGATTGCTGAGCGTGCTGGTAAGGAGCAGAAGGTTGAGCACACCGTAGGCGTTCTCCGACAATTCCTTGTCGAGCCCTTCGTTCCTCACCCTCAAGATACCGAGTACTACATCAACATCAACTCCGTCCGAGATGTAAGTTGATAACCCCTTTCTTTTCTCCTTTGTTTGAACTGTTGAGTGGATGGTTGTAATGGATTTTACGTTTTCCGATATCACTGGGGGGTTGTGAATCAAGCGTCTCATGTGTCTATTTTCGACAATGAGAGACTTAGAATCCAAGAAAAAGAAGGAGAGAAAAAATCCGAATATTTGAAGGGAGAGTATGGACCAACGGAAAGATGCATTCAGTTCCGAGCTGGGAGGCCGGAATCGATTGCATTTTGTGGGCTCTGCAAAACGGCTCCGGTAATCCATACTCCAGCGGTCCGGGCGAGCGGATGGTTGGATAAGAGCCCCAAACACATCGCACCCTGGCTTCGTTAAACCCACTTACAATCGTTGATACTTCTTTGTTACGCTTGAACCTTGTTACTGACGGATTCACACCTGTAGGGCGACTGGATTCTCTTCACTCATGAGGGTGGTGTCGATGTCGGTGATGTTGACGAAAAGGCTGAGAAACTCCTCATCCCCGTCGACCTTGCTGAGTACCCCTCCAACGAGGAGATTGCTGCCACTCTCCTGAAGAAGGTTCCTGAGGGAGTTCACAATGTCCTTGTTGACTTCATCACCCGTCTCTATGCTGTCTATGTCGACTGCCAGTTCACATACCTTGAGATCAACCCCTTGGTGGTGATCCCCAACGCCGACAAGACCTCTGCTGAGGTCCACTTCCTGGATCTTGCTGCCAAGCTTGACCAGACTGCTGATTTCGAGTGCGGTGTCAAGTGGGCTATTGCTCGATCTCCCGCTGCTCTTGGTCTTACCAACGTTGCCGTTGGTGGTGACAAGGTCAGCATCGATGCTGGCCCCCCCATGGAGTTCCCTGCCCCCTTCGGTCGTGAGCTGACCAAGGAGGAGGCTTACATCGCCGACCTCGATGCTAAGACTGGTGCTTCCCTGAAGCTTACCGTCCTCAACCCCAAGGGCCGCATTTGGACCCTCGTTGCTGGTGGTGGTGCCTCCGTGGTGTACGCCGATGCCATTGCCTCCTCTGGCTTCGCCGATGAGCTGGCCAACTATGGTGAGTACTCTGGTGCTCCCACCGAGTCCCAGACCTACCACTACGCCCGCACTGTCCTCGATCTCCTCCTCCGTGCTCCTCAGACGGAGAAGGGCAAGGTTCTGTTCATCGGTGGTGGTATTGCCAACTTCACCAACGTCGCCAGCACTTTCAAGGGTGTCATCCGCGCCCTGCGGGACTTTGCCCCCAGACTCATTGAGCACAACGTCCAGATCTGGGTGCGTCGTGCAGGTCCCAACTACCAGGAGGGTCTTAAGAACATGAAGGCCGCTACCCAGGAGCTCGGCCTCAACGCCAAGATTTTCGGTCCTGAGATGCACGTCTCAGGTATCGTGCCCTTGGCTCTCATCCCCGGCAAATGGGAGGAGAGCAAGGCTCAGGAGTTCCAGGGTTAAATATGTCAAGATAAAATGGGGAGTTAAGACCGGGTAACTCTTGTGTACTTGGCAGCCCGGTATAAAGGGCCGGTGCAGGTAACGACAGATAGGATACCTGAGCGGATGACCAGATGTTTCTCTGTACTTTGCAAGATAGAAGGGGAGGATGACAGATGTGAAATTCCAAGGCTCTCTACCCTGAAGAGGTTTTGAGAAAGCCGTGTATGGTAGTATGTCAGCTACGACGAAAGACACAAAGCTAATAGATTACCTGATGACATATAATATGGTGAACTTTTTTTTTTTGTTTTCTTTTGTTTTTTTTGCTGTTGTTGTGAAGCTTTGATTTGGACTCGTCCATAATCATGTCAGTTGTGGTCTCCATTTTGTGTGAAGATGTATATATGTCTAATCTATGTCGATATACTGTGTATATAAATAGATGGTCAATATATATACATATATATATATATATGTACGCAAAGTAATCTGATTCCTTCTTCCTTCCCCCCCAATGCCGGCTTCATCCTCAAGAAGGTTGCCCAGGGGAAAATAGAAACACATTGATGCCAGCCCATCTGTTTCTTTTTTCCACCCCTCTCTCCCGTCCCCGATATCGCACTTTGATCCATCTTACTTGTTCACTTTGTGACTCCCCAGTAGACAAAATCGTTTCATCGCTCCCGCATTCCCGTAATCGGCTTTTTTCTACCCTTCCAAAATTTCTCTCTTCCTCCCCCGTCTCCCCCTCTCTGCTCCCCCTTGCTGCAAAATGGCTTACATGGCTGGGAGGTCCTGAAAAAAAAATCGGTAGACAAGGGTGAAGAAAGGCGGGCAAAGGAGTTCACCCACGGTACACACACACATAATTGAGGCCAGCTAACCGAAACATGCCACTTTCAATTGGTTCTCGTTTAGTGAGGCAAAAGATTGTACTGTTGTCGTTTGAAAAGGCGTACCTGGGTCGCCTCGTTTTTAATTATTATTAATTTTTCCCTCATCCCTCATCCCCCCCCCTGGGCTTTTGGGCTCTGTACAAACCAAACGAAGGGGAGGGGAGGGGGGCGTGTGGAAAAACGGGTGGTAGCCTATTGCACAATCGGACTGAAATAATTGACGTTCATTTTTGATACCCAAAGTGAGGTTGAAACAAACCACGACAGAAACCCTTTTTTCCCGCCCATCCTTTCAGTTTGAGACCTACAAACAACAGAAAATCTTCATCGTATATAAAAAAAGGAGACTCGAGCTTCTTCACCGCAGGGAAATCTTTTTTTTCTTCTTATAACATCACAATTGTCAACTTCGATTCTCATCATAGCTGAACTTCTCAGCCTAGATCAGTATGTTTCATGGCCCCTTCAACACTCGACAGCATATCTTATACATCCACACACATATACATATACACATATATATGTATATATGCAGACAGCAGCTGACACTCGCTCAGGAAATCGTGATCGTTCCTCCAACTTCACTCATTCACTACTCGTCACCAGGAGCTTTAGCATTTACTCACATAAACAAATCTGTAAGTTCCTTTTGTCTTCATCTTCTCTCACTTGTTCCCTCACTCCCTTTTCCCTTTCCCCTTTCCCCCATTTCTCTGTATCCATCAAGTACCAACAGTATTCGTTATTCACACATATAGAAAAAGTCCTAGCTCAAAAAGCCCCCCTTCGTCCTTTGTTCCAACTACCAGTTCAAACATGTGCTGCCTCAACTGCTGCCGAGCCGGTGATCTCGGAGACCACGACTACTGCTCCCCCTGTGATCGAAATTCCCACTGCTTCTCATCCCGTGACGCTGGTCAGCTCTACCAGCCTCCCAAGGAAAAGATGAAGAAGACAGAGAAGCCCAAGAAGGCCTCCGCCTCCACCCCTTCTCCCCAGAAGGAGAAGAAGTAACTCTTCACCTACTCAAGCAAAATGATCACGCGAGGGAGGGTGTGCGGTTGAACGCTATAGGATGAACTTGCTTCTGAGGAAACCTCTCCAACAATCAACTATTTAAATTTTGGCCCAGAACCAGTGCGCACTCACCACTGGTCTGAGGGATAAGTGAAAATGGATCATGACATGTCAGGCTGCCGTTCTGGTTCAGCTCATGGGAATGTACTTTCACGAATGAATGAATGACTGATGACGAAATGATACACGGTGGCAGATGTATCATAGCCAGGTAATAGTTCAGATATCTCACCTCGGCAGTCCCTGTCTACTGGTATCATAGCAAGTCAACGTGTATTATTCTTTTAGCTCCGTCTTTCTTCGTGAATGAAATAGAATGCTGCAACCTCCGAAAAAAAACATAAAATGAACACAAAAGATGCATTAAATAATTCTTTCTCCCTAATAATAAAGAATCTTACAAAGCACACATCATCATTGCCAGGGGCAAAGCAATGGCCCACATCATTGGTCGGACAACGCCAACAGCAGCACCGGAACCGTTGTCACTTGTGCCGTTTGTGGAGTTCGATTGGTGGTCGGTGGTGGCACTACCAGTATCGGCCTTGTTCTTTCCAGCAAAGTTGGACTCGTTGTCTGCAAGGGGGACTACCTTGAGTCCGTTCATAACGTTACCGTCGGCATCCTTGACAGTCATGGTCACATCCCAATCCTTGATCTTAATAAGTTGTCCCTTGGGCTTGGGCTTAACACCATGATCAATAATCTTCTGGGCATCATCGGGAATAACAGGAAGGGTGAAGTTCGCGTCGAAACCGTCCTCCTTGATGAGGCCGCTCTTGCAAGAGGGAGCATCGGGAGTGTCTTTAGTGGCAGACTTGGACTGAACTGAGGCCCAATCGATCTTAGTGAACTGATCCTTTAGACGGTTGAAATCGCCAAGGATTTGAAGCACATCGTCCTTAATCTCAACAAGGCCGTAATTGTTGTCCTCCTCGGTGTATTCGTAGACCACTCCACCAGACCAGATGGGAGCCATATCAGTGCCGTAGATGGACTGGGCCTCGTTCCAGTAGCGGGTTGCAGGCGTATTGCAGCCATACTCACTGAAGAAGACGGGGACAGACGTGTCCTTGAATCCGGCGACAAGCTTATCGTACGAGGAGCTCTGGAAAGTGGCATCGGCACCACACCAGCTGTAGGAGTTGAGGGCGAAGACATCGGCGCGGCTCGCATCATCCTTCTCGCCATCCTCAGAACACTGGAGATAGTTCCAGGTATCCCAAAGAACCTCACGGACATCAGCGGCGGAATAGCCCACAGGAATCTGGCGATCGAGGTTCTTTTTGATGTAGTTCTTGATATCACGAGTGACGGCTCGAATGTACTGAGGAGCGTATTTGGCGCTTGGAATGTCGTTGATGACTTCGTTGCCAGAAAAGAAGAGAAGGGTGTTGGGATAGTTGCCGAAAGCCTCGGTCATCGCAAACGTGCGGTTAAGATACTCGGTGTAGTAGCTTTCCCACGGAGAGCCAGAGTTGAGAGCCTCGCCGGGAAGTGGTGAGTTAACATCGAGCATCATGTAAATGCCAGCCTATTTATGCAATTAGTTTTCATTGATTAGCTTATCATGATACTGGAACAAGGGAACCGACAGCGTTGAAAATGCTGGCACATTCGTCATGATTGATATTGGGATCAAGGTTGTAGACGCGGATAGTGTTGATGCCCAGAATTTGCATGAGCGCAGCGTCTCGCATACATGTCTCCTTGTGGCTGAGAGGGTCCTTTCCAGATTTGGGATCGTAGCCAGCGCTTCCACCAGGTTGATAAGCCATGCCTACAACCTGAAATCTCTTGCCAGTCTTTGAGTTGACAAACTGGTTTCCCTGGATGGTAAGCGGCTGAACAGCATTGACAACCGAGGCCCCGAGGGCCAGGAGGGCGGCGTTGATCTAGTATCGCATGTTAGTGACTCCAACAAGAACTGCGGGTTTACGCGAACTAAAGCCTCTTAGATGTTCAAAGGAGCAAAGCCACTTACAAGCATGGTGAAGGTTAATGTGCCAGGACAAGATCCTTCGCCAAAGGGTAGGAAAAAAATAAGTCTCAAGCTCTTTTCGGTTTAAAACCACGAATCAGCGACTCTTAGTGCACCGCAACAGAGTGAATAACAAGCTGTTTTTTTTGGCAATACAGCCCGTGTCGAGCGTGAACAGATGCGCGCAATGTTTGCGCAGGGTTGGTTTCTCTAGAATGAGTGACTAGAAACGAATCAGGAAACCAAAACCTGTTGAAAAAAAGAGTGAACCAGGTCGAGGTCAATGAAGGAGTGTGTAAGTAAAAAAACGGCCCAAGAAAATGAGTGTGTGTCTGGAGACAAAGTGAGGCCTAGGTACAGGAGGAGAAGTGGAAGAGGGAGGGAAAACGAGAAGATCCGGAGACACAGGTCGCAAAAGGCAAGAGATAATCTTGTATGTAATGAGGTGAGGCAGTAGCAGATGGGCAACTTCAAACCACCTAGACAGGGTTGGACAAAACGGCAAGTGTGAGCGGACGGGGCAATGGGCTACCTTACCAACCTACTAATTTATTACCTGCCCGAGGTACCTATCTAACTCGCTACCTACCTTGGCAGACTGTCCTAAGGTGCTCCATACTCCGTATAGTCCCCTAGCGGGGAGGAGTGATGGCCTCGGAGAGACCTCGCACTATCTCCTGGTCCTCTCCTCTCTCCGTCTATCTTCATCTTCACAGCGCCCGCCCACGCATGGTTTCCTGATTCCATCTGGGCTACTCCTAAGTGGCGCCCTGCCGCAACACGACCTCAAGCGCCCAACCGAGTCCATCTTTGGCCTTGGTCCTCCCGATCTTACCCCAAACAGGACAGGCCTCTTTCGACACCGGGATAGTAGCCCCTGGTCTAGCTCTCCATCTTTGACCCCTTTTAGTTTCAACCAAGTCCATGCAAACAATGTGCCACGGCGCAGAGGCCATTAAGCTCCTACATTTGGAAGACGAGCACGGTTAATTAAACCGACACTCAGCAACGAACCTCGTACAGACAGTGCATGACGGCACCTACAATCTATGTGCGCCCAGGCATTGACCTGGTTCCCCTTCCGTTCCCCTTCCGTTCCCCGAACGCGAATCAATTCTGCCTGACCTGTCCCAGCTCAAGGAGGACATGGTAAGTTAGTTGGAGCACCGACCATCAATAGTACTTCTGCGACGAACCGGCCAGCCAATCTTATGCGGTCTTGGAGACCTTTGACGGTTCCTGGCCCACCACGTTTTTGGACCCTTTGAGCGGCGCCACACATAGCAACATGCCTGCCCCTCTTTCGTACATGTGGTACCTTGCATTAGCTGGCCTCTCGTCTGGAAGGTCACTCAGCCATTTCTTGGCCTGTTTGCTGACTTCTTTCCAGTTCAAGTGAAATTAACCAATTACGACGATAGCACTGCAAATTACCCCATACACTCACTCTCGCGCATGCGGAGATTCCCTGGCCGCAATAGACTCTACCGCTTGCACGTCCAAAGAGGGAGGCCATATTTACTTATTATCCTACATAGTATGTATGCCCAACCACAAACACCTGGGCCAAGACAAATTGCAGCAATACTCCATATGAAAGTGTCCAGATTGAGCTTTATCCCAGTTTGCCGCTGGCTAATTCGCAACGGTCAACTACCTCCCAGTACCTCTCCTGTCGATTTTTCTTTGCGACGGAAGCGGGGTTTCGTATTTCAAACGGGAGCCCATAACGATTTCATCAACCTGGAACCTCTGCTGCTACTGTACATCAGATAGTACGCGTGTATAAATCAACTACGGATCCTGCCTGGACTGTTCCACTCAATAAGCTCCCGGTTGCCGAGAGAAGCATATTTACATGCGCATTGATTTTATTACTCGTTTCTTTTGAAACAAATTTCATTTTATGTGCTCACAATTCGGAACACCGCTGGTGAAATACGAAATTGCACTGCAGTGGTTGGCATCATATGGGTACAACACGGGTACAAGGGTCATGGACTCGAGCAATTGGCTAACTACAAATCGTGTCGCCCCTCAGTCAGGCCCTGTGGTAGAAGTAGACCATTGCACCGGCTTCCTAAAGCTATCTAGGGCGAGGACATCCAGCCCCTGGCCTGTGACAGTAGCCTCCCGACAATCAGAAGGACGATGCCCGGCTGAGAAAGAAAAGGGAAAAAAAAAGACCACAGAAGCGACACCCGTATACGAGGTCCTCAGGGAGTGTCTCAAGCAGGATTAGCTGATTCTCCATGTTTCTTGTACGAAACACAGACGTGTCTCCTCCAAGGTCGTCAACATATGCGCGAGAAATCTATCGTATTTCTTCCTCACAGTTGGTTCCTCAAGTGCCGTTGGCGGCCTCTACAAATTTTGATGGAGCCCATCGTCGTCCTTGGTCTGAGAACCAAGTCGAAATACGTTCAATCCTGCCACAAAATCCAGTACAGGGTGGTAGTTCCGAATTTTTGCGAAAGACCAGCGATTAACATTAGCCACAACGACTTCTGTTGGATCTTTGTGGCGGCCAATGTCAGCAGGGCCACGGCGCCGCAACCGCTCAGACAAGGGGTCCCCTTGGCTCTCTCTTTACATAGTACTGATATCCCTGTCAGTTGCTCTCTCGATCTTGCGCCCCATGTTTCTACATATTAGTCTACCTTATTTCCTTACCTTTCGTTTGGTGGCTGCTGTCAAGCTATCTATCATGTGATATACACAGTAGGACCTTTGGTGACTAATTATTAGTGCTATATACCACATATGAAAATAATATCTATGTATCTTCCCTCAACCGTTGTTGCCAATACCATATCGGTACATGACACGATGTACGTATGTACCAGCTTTGTATACTGTTTAGTAACAAGATCTCTTGTATTATTCGAACCGCCAGTCAGTAGTTATTATGTATGTACTCCCCAGGAAGCTCCAAACCAAAGTACGCTCCCCAACATCCTGCACTGGTTGCCTGTCCGTCCTTTCCAGTGTTGGCCAACCAACAGGTTCTCTCGAGTTAGTTGAAGGCAGGTCTATAGACATTATATACACAGCCTAAGCTATATAAGACTATATATTATAATTACATTGTACATAGAGCACTGGCACTTGTTGACCGATCTTATTCACCAAAGCATGAGCCCGGGTATACTTATGCCTGTTTGAACATCAACACCTCATCACCCTAGTGGATTCGATTATAGAAGGTGAGTTATTCTACATGTGAATAGACTGGAGTGTCCCCAACGCTAAGGAGACCAGCCTTCCTTTTCCTAGTATGTTAATTTATTCAACAACCCGATTATAGTATAGGGGCATCGAGCATAACTGATAACTTAGATAAATAGACTGAAGTACTTCGCCTTCAAGCAGGCGGACAGCATCACATCTATCACTCCTCTTCCACAAAACATTCCCCCTACTCAATCTCAGGAACCAATCTACCAACATGGCTCGCTCTACCCTCATCAACGCAGTCCTTCTGGCTGCCTCTGTGCTCTCCGTCTCGGCTCAGCACCCTGCCAACCCCGGCACCTACTGCCTCCCATCCTCGATCACCACCCATGTCGGACACAACGCCTGTTTCAAGAAGAACTGTGATCTTCTAGAGGTCGCTATCAACCAGTTCCAGGACGACGTCTTGTATGGCGGTAGCTCAGAGCCTGTCGTCTCAAATGTTTCTAAAGATGGCGTTCAAGCCGGTATCAAGTACGGTTGCAACGAGAAGAATGTTTCGCCTGTCCTCACTGGAGCACAGATCAAAGCCCTGTTCGTCTTACTCTCATCCAACAAGGCTAAAGAAAACAGTTAAAGGGGGAAATATGCTAACACAATTAAAACAGTGCCAACTGCATCCTGGATTGCGAAACCATTTGTGGCGGAGAGACTGTGAATGAGAATTGCAACGTTGTCTCCTTGGTTACGCTTATCAGCTCCAGCTCTCCTCCGGATAGCACTCCTAAGGGAAATGGCAAGCAGGCTTAGGGTCCCCCGTTTCTGGTTTATCTGATCCATCTAGTTAGCATTTGTAGACATTGGACCCCAGTTGTTCGAGAGCTGCATAATCTAATGTCCTCAGGTTGCCGCCGGTGTATCTGTATATATCCTCGCATTTTCTTTCTTGATACTTACTTCGGTAAACTTAGGCGCCGTGTATGCAATGGCCACGTTGAGGGTTTACCTTGGACTGGCTAAACCTGCGCAGTATTTGAGTGCTTTGCTTTCCAACTATGCTTATTCTAGTTGCCATGTTCTCATATTTTCAATACGTGTGTCTGTTCTTTCGGTGAAAATAGGCGCTTTTGATTTCAGTAATCCTCACCTATCCATCCTAGTCTTGCTATATTGGCGAATGAATAGTGAGGCCTGCCTTATTCCACAGCTCAGGCCATGTAAACTATTGACCGACCCCTCGCAGTCCTGACCAGACACCTTCCAACTCAGGCTGGCTCAAAGTCATGAAGGGAAATTCTGCCCACCAGCAAGGATCTATTTCCTTTTGGGTGACACCTAACTAGCTCGTCTTTAAAATAGATTAACACATCCCATCTTAGATACATGAAGTAGTCTATAACAGGCAACTCTTCCACTCACAGCGTATGTTCCTTTTTGTCTACATATCTATTTAATGTATTCCCATCTCGTAACCTCATACTCCAATGCAAATCAAACCAAACTCGTGTCTTAGTAATCATGAGTCCAAGGGCTTGTAAACGTATCCTTCAAAGGCCTTGTATGCAGCTTCGAGGTCATCGTTGACGATAATAATGTCGTGAACGCCCGGGGTCTTGGAAAACTCGAGTTCCTTGACAGCCTGGTCCAGTCGCTTCTGGATGCTTTCCTCCTTCTCGGTTCCGCGCCCGCGAAGTCGAGACTCCAGGGCCTCAGCAGATGGCGGCGCAATGAAGATGTATCGCGCATCGATGCTGGACTGCTTGATTTGTTTGACGCCCTGCGCACGTTGCCTTATTAGCACCACAAAACTGTAGGGTAGACCAAAAGGTCAGTATGAAAAAAAGAACAATAAATTATACCTCCATCTCAATATCCAGAAGGACAACTCTGCCCTTGCTAGTCTGCTCCTCGATCGTCATTTTGCTCGTGCCATATCGGTTTCCACCAAACTTGGCATGCTCGACGAAACCATCCTTCGCAATCAGATTTTCAAAATCCTCCATAGTCACAAAGTGGTAGTCGACCGCATCCGCCTCACCAGGTCGCGGGGCGCGCGTAGTATGCGATACAGCCAGCGTGAAAGTATCGGGGTGGCGCTCGAAGAGCATCTTGAACAGGGTGCCCTTGCCGACACCCGAGGGGCCAGACATGACGATAGGGCGACGGTCGGCGGGAAGGGAGGCCATTGTGCGTATGGAATAGTTGGGACGGCGGAGAGACGGAGCGGCGACGAGGCGGAAGAGGTGTGAGAGGGAAGAGGGGCGGCAATGCATGGATCAAGCGAAGGTGAGGTTATGTCGGTGGACGGTGAAGGGGCGTCTATTTTTATTTTCTGGGGTTAAGTAATGTAGCTACCTAGCCGGCGCCCTCCCCGTTTAGTACTAAGTGGAAATGGCTTCGCCAACACGCAACTTGTTCCAGTTCATCAATCCACCACAGGTAGCGACTATCCTAGTTTTTTGTGAAACCATTCAATATGAGAATCTTGTTAGCGAGTTTCTCATTGTCTGTTGTACATAGTAATGATAGGTAGTATCGAGAGCCCCACAATATTCTCAACTACCTTTAAAATGGGATTATCCCTGTATTTGAGAGCCCATCGACTTGGAGATGCATGACGAAGAGACTCGACTTTGCTCCTGTAATGGAGCCAGAGTTGCATAAGGGGCACAGAGTCTAGTCACGAGTTACACCAATGGGAAGAGCGGAACTATACAAAGAAAACCAGAGCAATCGTCTGCGTATTAAGCCCTCTAAAAGACTAAGAAGAGGGAGGAAGAGAGAGAGAGAGAGAGAGAGAGAGACCTTGCAAAAACTAGAACTCTATTCGAGCTTTGGGGTAACCGATCTGATTAAAGCATAGAAAAATGTTAAAGAAGAACTCTCTGGGGGTAACACTAAAACAAATCCCAAAAAAGTGTGTAAAGGCGTCCAGCTGCGATCGGGTGGTCAAGAAAAGATGCCAGGAGCCTTCGGCCATGAGTCCTGGGGTCTCTAGGACCACGGGCGTCTGGCTCCGGGCATCACCACCCCATTTTTTCCCTTTTTTCGAATAGCTTGCTCCTGTCATGTTCTCACCTTACCAAGTTTCTCCGTTACCAAAGGCCCTATGATCGACTCGAACACGCTGATAACAAACACGAGCTCTTCGCTGGAACCGAGACCGTGAAGAGATGAAGAGAGTCGTAAGAATTGTGGGCTACCCTTTTGCCCAGACACGCCATTGCTCCCTCGCCAGCAAATGATTAAGCACAAACGTCGACTTTAGTAGCCGTTCATCGTCATTCTTTGCGAACCTCGGCTCATCTCACGGTCAGCAGCGGGGCTGATGGGCCGGCTGCTAGCACCACCGTGGGCACTGCTCTCCTTGAGGGCAAGCAATTGCTTGGCACGGAAGGTCTCGTAGTGAATCTGGGAGGTAGTCTCGATGAGATCCTGGAGATGAGTTCGGAGGAGGAAGTCGCGTAGATAGACAAATTCGCAGTGAGTCTCATCCTCAACGTTGATGAAGCCCCATCGGTTCTGGCGACCACGGACCTGCTTGCCGTTGACCATGATATCCTTCTCAGAACCAACGACAGCGAAGGGGATGAGGTTCTGTGATACAGTTAGTCAGGTATGAACTTTGCAGGACTCTCCCTTCCTCTCAACTTACCTTGATCTGGTCGTTCAGATTACGCTCCTCGTCATCAAACTCCTCATTGTCATAGGGGAACATCTTGAGGTTGTGGAAGGCAAACTCTTCCTTGATACGCTCCTTGAAGGCCAGACGCTCCTCAGCAGTCAGGGAGTCAGCCTTGGCAATGACAGGGACAACGTTGACAACATCGGACAGCTTCTTCAGGACCACAATGTCAATAGGCTTGAGGGAGTGACCAGAGGGCTGGATGAAGAACAGGCAGCAGTGAATGCGAGTGTCCTGGATGTAGCGCTCTCGCTGTGCCGTGAGCTCCTTGCGCAAGTACGCGGAGTGCTGATCCTTGATATACTTGACGATGGGGTCCCAGCAGCGGTCGTTGTTGACAAGATCACCGTATCCAGGGGTGTCGACAATGTTGAGTCTCAATCGGACGCCGTTCTCCTCGATGATGTGGGACGCGGCCTGGATCTCGGTAGTAGAGCGGATGGGCTCATCGGGCTGGAGTCGACCCTTGGAGTCGATGAGGTGCGAGGCGAAGATGGTGTTGATCAAAGTCGACTTGCCCATGCCAGTTTGGCCTGGAACACGAAACGAATGGTTAGCACTGAGCACAAGTAGGAAGAAAACGCGGCTCGTGATGGGAATGGTGTGATGGTAGCGGTGGAAGAACGCGATGGATGTAGTGTTGACTTACCGACGCAGATGACGTTGAACTGGAAACCACGCTTCAAGAGCTTGCGCTCAATCTGGGAGGTAATGCTGTCGAAACCGACATGGCTCTTGGGGGTAATGGTGCTGGGAGGAACGGTCGCCATCTTGAAGCGTGTGTCGAGGGACAACTGGTTGTTTCGAGAACAGAAGGGAGCTCAGACGATGTAGCCGCAGGCGTAAAATCGACGCTCTTGGGATATGTATTCCAAGAAATATCTTGCGACTGGTTTTATATCAAGAGGCAACCACAAAGACTCGGGAAGCTCGAAGTCAGTAAAGGGCGGCTTAGGTGCAGGTTGTGAGATGGGCAAAAGGCGGCGTTGAATGGATCCTAGGGGGAACTTTTTGGGCACTGAACTGTCCCTGCCACCACAGCAGACAACAATTTCCGTACTAGAGGGAGGTGCAGGGGGGCGGAAGAAAGGGGGAAGTGTGTTTAGAGCTTCTCATTGGTCAGTGCCTGTCCGTGCACGAGGCAGCTCTTGATTGGCCCGCCGGCACTTTGGAGAAAGACGGGCCAGCCCTTCAGACTTTTGATGGCTAGAATCGTCTTCACGCGACCGACCCCAACATCCAAGATCGGACGACGGAGCAATTGAAACGGCCAGCTGCCTACCGACCTCGAAATACCGTACACCAAAGTCTGGCTTCACTGCTCTGGTGTCTTGTAGCTGCATTGGGGTTTCCCACACACACCTACGCCACCCACCGTCCGATCGCAATTTCGCCATAGCACAAGGCAATCTGCCGAGTTTCTTTTCTCAGTCACCATGGCCGCCATCTCAGCAACGTCTCTCGTCCCCCGCCTCTCTGCCCCTACTCTCCTCTCCTCCTCCCGATGGGCTCTTTCTTTTCGCCAATTCACTCACAAGCTCGGTCCCGCGCTGGCGATTGCGATTCCTGGCCTTTCTCTCAACCTGCCAACTCTTGGTGATATCTGGGAAGGTCTTTTGCGAGCGGTACCCAAGAATAAGGTCTCCCACTCGAGAAAGCGACATAGACAGATGGCTGGAAAGGCACTCAAGGATGTGAACAATCTCTGCCGGTGTCCCGGCTGTGGTGAGCTCAAGCGAACCCACCGGCTATGTCAGACCTGTCTGGAAGGTAAACCTGGCCCCGCTTCATGTGGCTTTAAAGATCGAAACTGACATTTCACACAGAGATGAAGCGAATTTGGCGGCAAGATTACCCAAGCGATAAGGCGTTTTAAGGTAGCAAAGGAAGGAAAAGGGCAAAAAAAAGTCCACGAACACATGTATTTAGAACTCTGTATAGTCTCCGCTGGATCGTGCATACCATGAGCGTTTGGGCTCATTTGGGCCTTGTACCAATATTTCGAAATAACACTTACGAGATGCATGTCAAGATTATGTCTATGAATAGGCGTGCTAATCGTGGCTCTGTCCCAGGCTACCTAACTCATGGCACCCTGTTGTATTCTGTTCAGAGAGACCTACTAAGTAACGTCGACAATTTGTAAATCCTCTGCGCCTTAATTGCGTGACGGGCAACTGAGAAATGATGTCACTGGATGCTTTCGTAAGCCAGGGAATATAAAGCTGTCCAATATTGTGTGCTGTTGACTGGTGCGTGTTCCCTGTCGTAATTATTGGAGGTTGAATGACAGCGTTCAGATAATTTGCAAGACCATCGTCGTCTGAGTAGGTAAGTAAGTAGGCAAACTAAAGAGCCCCACCATCACACATGTCGCATCTATTGGCAACTTTCTTCATGCAACACAACATCATATACACACCCAAAGGATTTCAAAGGTGTATGCGATGGTAAGCACATAAAATTGCATATATTTGGCTCATAAGCTAATACTAAATCACAGTCTAAACAATACCTGACCACGCACACCGTGGATAATGGTTGGTCTTCCAAAACTTCCCCGCCATGAGAGCGAGACTCTTACTGAGAGCTCATAGCCCACATCACCGACATCTTCTCGGTGGCAACAACACCGAAGGCTGTGATTTCTGGCAGCGGATCTTCTACTTTGCACATTCATGATTCTACTGACCCCACCTTCCCCCTCAAACAGTCCATTTCGGACGCCCACAAGCTAGGCTGCCACCATGTCTGCACCTCGAGGTCCGGCAACTTCGCTGCCAGCGCTGGGTTTGGAGGCGAAGTAAAGATCTGGGCCCTTGATAAGGACACTGGGGAATGGAGTCTTAACGGAGAGATCACTGGACCTTCAGCCAAACCAGGTGAGGCATGGGCTTTAGCACTGAGTGAAGACGGCAAATTCTTGGCCTCGACTACCAACGACGGACGGGTTAACGTCTGGAACATTGCGGACGAGAACAAACCAAAAGTTCGAGAGTACGAGACAGGAAGCGCTGGCTCCGGGAGTTTTGGAATGTGTGTCGATTTGAGTAGAGACGGCAAATACACAGCCAGCGGTCACCAGAATGGCTCCGTATATATTTTCAACAACGACACCGGGCGTGTCCTATACTCATTGTCAGGCAAGTGGTATATATCATATCTGCTCAATCAGGGTCAATGACTGACAACATTGTAGGTCTTGCAAAGCCGGTACGATCGGTTGCGTTCTCCCCTGGAAACACTAGACTTGCCGCGGCTGGCGATGCTGGTATTATAGCACTCTACGATATGAAGCACGGTGAACATGTTGGCAATTTGACAGGTCACTCTTCATGGATTACGGCTGTCGACTGGAGCGATACTGGAGAGTTCCTGCTCAGTGGATCTATGGATGGGAAAGTCAAGGTTTGGTCCATTGAGCGCAACGCTTGTGTCGCAACCCATAGTGAGACGGATAAGCCGCTATGGTCTGTGAAATGGCTGCCCAAGACGGTGAGAAATGAGATGTTTGTCACTGCGGGGGCGAATCGGAGCCTCTCATTCTATCGTGAGGCGACTGGAATCTGAGGCTCTGATGGAGACGGCTATTCGGAAGCGCCAGCATAAGAGGAACTTGAGACCTTTGCAAAGTACTCGATCCTGCCTGGCAGTGAGCGTCACAAAAGTAGACTACATACATATAATAAACTCGATGATTACACCTCAGGTAACATACTTCTTCCTTTGTATTGACCTGCTGGTGCCTGATGCGGCGTGAGTTTTCACGTGACTGCGCACCAATCTCGCGTTGCCCCGCCAAAGTCTATGTCGACCAAGACTTCGTCATAGCGTCAATGCTGAGAGTCCATTCATCTTCACAAGTTGTCAAACGTTGCTTTACGGTGTATCTCTAGAATCAATTTCCTCTTTTACACGACATTGTTTGCAAAGGCGACATTATTGCTACACACCATCTATATACGACAGGGTTGTACAATCAATCCTATTGTGACTCCTGCATTTCCTGCTCACCAAACCAAACGAACACTCAATTCACGATCACCATGCCTACAACTCGGAAGTCTACTGGCAGCACACGAGGTGTGCCAGACAAGGGCCAATCAACGCTTCTCAGCTTCTCAAACAAAGTAACAAAGAGCGTCCCCAAAGATACAAAGGCTCTCATCGCCCCATCGGTTGCCAAGGTTGAGGCACCCAAACAAACAAAGGAGGAAGAGGATGATGTTGTTGTTGAGACCGAAGAGCCCAAGATCAAGGAGCCTGAGATTAAGGTGCCTGAAGAAGAGCAAGTAGAGGAAGAAGAGGAGGAGGAGGAGGAGGAACCTGTGCCTGAAATTGCCGCTGTGCCCGAGAAGTCTGACAATGAATTACGGGCGGAGAAGATCACCGGTGCGCAAATCAAGTCATATTACAAGGGCATTGAGAACCAGTGGAAGTCCCCTCGAGTCCATCAAGAAGGCTTGTCACTAGAGGAGAAGGTTCTTCGGTACTTTGACGTGAGCTCGCAGTATGGGGTAAGTCTTTCGATCTTCATATCAGTGACTCCTTTGCTTAACATATGATTACAGCCTTGCATTGGAATCTCTCGCAAGAAGAGATGGCTACGTGCCGACCGATTGGGCCTTAGCCCCCCAGTAGAAGTTCTCGCAGTGCTCATCCAAGAGGAAGCCAAAGACAACAAAAAGGCTGGTGCTGCCCACATGGATGACATTCTCAACTCAACGGCTATTGGGCAATAGTTTTGTGTGTTTTGGTCTATCGGGCCGTTCGGTTCCAGGAGCTATGGCGTTTCGGAGAAACCGGGGGACCTGTGAAGTCCTTGATGTTATTTAGTTGAATCTATTCTACCCACTTTCCATGATCATGCCCGAACAATCAAATCTATATGTGGAAATTCTATATCAGCCGACTCTATTATTTTTTTTGGAAGAGTTTTCAAAATGCGTAAGCCCGGTTCATAACTTCAACTTAGTACCAAATGCTTCTCGTGCGATGGTGTGGGATCGGCTCTTTGCCTGCAGCCTCCATCTCCTTCACACTGTCGTAGAGGAAAAAGTCAATGAGGATGGCGTTGACGTGAGCCTCAGGATGCTGGCGCTTGATCTCCCTCCGGATCAGCTCGACGCACCAAATGCTGCAGGCTACTTCATGTCAGTCTGCGAGGTTCAACCTTTGGATCTAGTACAGCTTTCTACTCACACCGTAGTTGGATTTCCCACGAAGATCCACTCTCGATCAGCTTCTTATCTTTGATTGCTGCAGCAATCCCCGGGCAGCAATATAGTGCGCCAAGGGAAATGAGAATCTGGGGGATGCGATAGTCGGCGAACATGGTGATCTTGTCAATGTCATAGAACTCGCCATAGGATTCGCCGTTGAAGCAGGCCCAAAGATCCGCGACCAGGATTTGCGCACGCTTGAGTAGCCGGATCATCTTGCCGTCCTCAAAGCGGTGCTCATCACGAAAGCAGTCAAAGTCCTGGGCGAGCAGGTTGACGAGACGAGCGGCAGACCCGTCAGCAGCGTCAAGAAGATTTGTAATGGAACCATCATAGAACTGCATGGGACAAAAAGATTAGCGACAATTCCTTCTTCATTTTCATTATAATGGGGGCTACTTACTTCGTAAAGGACCTGGCCTGCTTCACGGAGGCAGTCAAGCCGTTCCTGTAGAAGCGGCATCTCTTCGTCGGTACAGGACCTGAAGACGTGTTTCAGGGATTCAAGGTTGCACTCATCTTCATTACGCCAATAATGAGGATCAGTGATGGGAATACCTTGAGGGGCAAAGAATATGTCAGCATAAACTGCCAGGTCTTCTGCAATGAATACAATTTCAACTGACCATCTTTGAGGGCTCTCTGAATGGCAGCGACCAGACTCCAGTAACCCGTCCACCTCTTTCCGCGATACTCGATGGCGAATCTCTCGTCGTCAGGGAGTTCGGACCAGAAGGAGAAGTTCAGAAGGTCCATGGTAAAGATGAAGTTCACGGTGCTCTCATCCTTGGTCTTGGGGTGCAACTCATGTTCTGCCCAGGTGGCAGTCGAGTAGCTCCTTTCTTGCATCTGTGAGTAGATGTATTCTGCCGCGCTCTTTGACGCACGCATATCGATAGCGACGTCGATACAACTATCGTAGACATGTTCGACAGACGAAAGGACTCCGGTCTCGGGTTCAGGCTCGATATCGAGCTTTCCTTGAAGGTGCTGGCGCAGGAGTTCAAGAAGCTCAGGGTCGGCCTCGTCGTCAGACATATTGGCTAATTTTTTTTTCTAAAGAGGGGAGTGAAGAAACAAGATGAATGATAGACCGTGGCTACGAAGCAAGTTGAATGACAAGCAATTGGGATAAATGAAGTTTGGTTTTCAAGTCGCGGCAGAAGGATTTACGGTGACGACTCAAGCCGTTGAAATGATTGTGGTCTGGACCCTTGGCTCAAGAGTTCCTTTTTTTTTCTTCCTGGTGCGTTCCGTAGGTCAAGTAATCTGTAGGTAGGTAGGGAAAAGGCAAAAAAAATAAACCTGGCACAGTACAATTAATAAGTCGCTACTAATTAAGTCATACCCCTACTTGAGGTGCGGCAGGAAATCTACGGCCAACCCCCTGAACCGACGTTTTCGGATAAGAAAGAGACTGAAGATGAAATTGGCCTGCATCAAAGATCCTGAAGTAGGTACTGCAGTATGGTAGGCATCCGAGATAGAGAAGAAAATCGCTGTACAGATTATACCTAAGGTAATTAGATAGACTACAGATTACAAGGCAGGAAAAATCAGGAACCCACCCAGAAAGGGCATCAACTGCACCCACCCACTTGATCCAGGCTGTGAACAAACACAATGTAGACTAATCTGTACCTAGGTACTCCGTACCTGCACGTACATTGCATCTCTAGCCCAGGCATTTTGCCTTGCTTGACGTGCTGTGCCACCCCAGATCAAGACAAACTGAACAAGGCCACCAATCAGAGATCCGCATATTGCCCCATTTGCAAAGCACCCGCAGCTAACCCTGGACGGACAACCCGCCATTGCCTGGTTCAGCGCCTGTGGGCGACTCTCAGCACCCTCCGACTGCCTAAAAGGTACCTTTAAGGCCCAGCATCTGAGCTCTCCGGCTCTCACCACCAAAAACTGAGCCCACTACAAGTCCACTGTTTGCTGCATTCACTGCATCCACCACCAAACGACCAACAAACCCTCGCAAACGACCAACGCCGTGCAACCCTTCCGCCCTATTTTCCTTTTCTTTACCAAACTCGCCCTGCTCTGTGTGAACCGTATGCGCGCACCTTTTCGTCTCCTGCCGCTTCCTCCTCGCGATCAGCTCGCTCCCCCCCCCCGCTGAGCCCGTTGTGAACGAAGCTGCCCGTCCGTCATGGATGCGACAAACATCCCGGCGCCATCCAACGAGGCTGCACCCACGTCCGCGGTTGCGGCTACGGCTCAAGAGCAGCACCACTCCCAGCAGGAACAGTCTCAGGAAACCCAAAAACTTCATCAACCGCCCCAGAAGTCCAGTGCAGCGGCAACTGTTATCCAGAAACGCCAGTCCGTCATGCAGCGCGATCGATACAACCACCAGTCACTCGGCGCGAGCCTCAACACCTCCGTCAAGCAGGCATGTTCTTCCCCATTGTCTTCTACCCCAACCAGAACTCCTCCTCTTGGGATTTCTTCTCAGAGCCTGATTCTCGTTTCTGCGCGGCAGCCTCACAACGTCACCTCCCTTCTAAACCTCCCCTCTACCCCAACACTGTCCTCGAACAGTGACCTCTCCCTCGTCACTCCAACTCTAACGATGGTTGCGCAGGCCCGTGTGCTGATGGTTGGTGCTGGCGGCATCGGCTGTGAGCTTCTCAAGAACCTTGTTCTGACCGGCTTCGGCGAAATCCATATCGTTGACCTCGACACCATCGATCTCTCGAACTTGAACCGACAATTCCTCTTTCGTCATGAGCATATCAAGAAATCCAAGGCATTGGTATGTGCAGCCCATTGAAGCGCGCGTGCCACCGCTCGCCCCGTTGACCATATCCCTAGGTTGCCAAAGAGGCCGCTCAAAAGTTCAACCCCAACGTCAAGATCGTAGCGCATCACGCCAACATCAAGGACGCCGAATTTACCGTGTCATGGTTCCGCAGTTTTCGCATTGCATTCAATGCTCTCGACAATTTAGAGGCGCGACGACATGTAAATAAGATGTGCTTGGCTGCCGACATTCCACTCATTGAAAGTGGTACAACTGGTTTTAACGGCCAGGTTCAGGTAATTAAGAAGGGCGTCACAGCATGTTACGACTGCACGCCAAAGGAGACCCCAAAGTCTTTTCCTGTCTGTACCATCCGAAGCACACCAAGTCAGCCCATTCACTGTATCGTCTGGGGCAAAAGTTATCTTCTGAAGTAAGCATCTGATCTTGTCACAATTCATCGCCCGGGTCCCCCGCTAACAATCATCCCTAGCGAGATTTATGGTACCAGCGAAGATCAATCTGTATTTGACCACTCGTCCGATAGTGACAATGGTATGGTTTCTCTACTCATCTTTCCTATTTGCATCCTGACTTAACGTGCAACAGCTCAGGAAATCGAAGAGCTTAAGAAGGAGTCAGAGGCTCTTAAGAAGATCCGCAATGCCGTGGGCAGCTCCGAGTTCCCAAAGATGCTCTTCGACAAAGTATTCAATGCCGATATTGAACGGCTTCGCTCGGTGGAGGACATGTGGAAGTCAAGACGTGCTCCAGAGGCTTTGGAGTATGAGGTACTCTTATCGAGAGCCAAGGAAGTTGGGACCTCAAAGGATGCGATTTTAAACGATGATCAGAGAACTTGGTCTCTAGAAGAAAGCCTCATCGTTTTCAATGATAGTCTTGACCGGTTGAGCAACCGCATCCTTGAGCTTAGGAAAAACAAGGCTCCCGAAAACGCAGACCCGATCATTACTTTCGACAAGGATGACGCTGATACACTGGACTTCGTCGCCGCAAGTGCAAATATCCGCTCAACCATCTTTGGCATTGAGCGTAAATCGCGCTTTGACATTAAGCAGATGGCAGGCAACATCATCCCTGCTATTGCCACCACTAATGCTATCGTGGCAGGTCTCTGTGTACTTCAGTCATTCAAAGTCTTGAGAGGAGAGTATGCGCAGTCAAAAGAGGTGAGCGTTGCTGAACTCATTGGTGATATGGCTCACCCTTTCTAATATTGTTTATCATGTTTAGGTCTTTTTAACTCCATTTGCCCCTGCGCGTCTTCTCGCCCCCGACCGATCTCGATTGCCCAACCCCGACTGCCCTGTCTGTAGCGTCTTCAGCACTAGTGTTACTGTAGACATGTCGCGGGTTACGCTCAATGATATCGTTGAGGACTTCATCAAGGTCAACCTGGGCTTCGGGGATAAGGAGTTTGTGGTCAACAACGATGTTGGAATACTTTACGATTTTGACGAAACTGATAACCTCCCCAAGAAACTGAGCGACCTCGGTAAGTTTGTAATGATATGATTTTACAGTTTCCTACATTTTTCTGATACCAAAAAAAACAGGTGTCCAAAAGGATAGTTTCCTGACCATCATCGATGAAGATGATGACGACACCTTTGTCAATGTGGTTATAAACATTCAAGAAGGGTATGCTACCACGAATGCAAATGTATCAGTTTGGACTTGGTTAACAAAAAAAACCAGTAATCTTGAAGCAGGAAGCAAATCATTTGAAGCTCCATTCACGGAAACCCCCCAGATTCCGCGGAAACCGAAGAAGGTGCAGCAGGCATCTGAGACAAACGACAACGGACAACAAAATGGTCAAGACAAGGCTGATGACGATCTTGTCGAGGTTGTATCCAAGGGTGTGAAGCGACCTAACCCCGAGGATGGCGATCAGCCTTTGAAGAAAGTTAGGATTGCCGATTCTGCAGCAGATGTGGTTGTGGTGGAGGACACCGATGGTGCGATCGTGATTGACTGATCAACTTAAGCCACTATGGCAACATCATTGCATACATTTGGAGATGGAAACATATCATGCGGAACTCAATCCCCCGTCGAGATTGAGAACGCAGTTATTGGCAAAGGCGTTTGAGGCGAGAAAGACAGCAGCATCTGCCACTTCTTGCGGCGTACCTACCCGGCTTAGAGGCGTGTCCTTGAGGAAGGCTGCTTGCAACTCTGGTTTTAGGTCTGGAGTGACGAATGTACATTAGCATCGACATCGACCCTTCGGGATGAAGGAGGAAATCTTTCTTTCATGTTCTTGTTTCCTTCTGGGGGTTTTTTTGTTTTTCTTTGGGAGGGGGGGGTTCATAGGAGGTTACCGATTAAGGTAGGGGAAAAGGACAACTTACGATCCCACATGGGACTGGCTATCCAGCCTGGAAGAAGGGCATTGGCACGGATAGAGCGAGGGCCGAGCTCGCGACAGAGAGCACGAGTGAAGGCTGGAGAGAACATGTCAGATAGACCTTTTCTTTGGTCACTTGTACTATATGGTAGGATATGACACTTTTGACAATTTCTTGAAAGGGGAATTTGAATGTGTATCAAGAAGCTTCAGGTTGTTCACGTACCTACTATGCCGGCCTTAGAAGCAGCATATGCTGTGGCGCCTGAGCCGCCCTTTGTAGCCATCAGGCTTGACACATTAATGATGCATCCTGAGGGCGTGTAAGTCGCAGATCGAATGCTTTTAGCTAAAGACATAGAAATGAAGTAAAGTGAAGTGAAAACCCACCATGAGACCGGATTTTTGCGTGTTTGCAGACCAGCATAGTGGCCATTAAATTGGTTTCAAGAATATCGCTGAGCTCTTCCTCGGAGGTTCTTTTCAGAAAGGACGTCTGGGAGATGCCGGCGCAGTTGATGAGTATATCTACCGGACCCACGGCAGTGTCCGCGAAATGCTGCAAGTGGGCAATATTATTTTAGCAGCTGGACAGTGAGGTTTCTTCCAATCAACTAGTGACAGTGGCAGTGACATACGCCGTCTTGATCTCTCCCTGCGAAGACAGATTTGATGCTGTCCCGCTTCGCTACATCGAGCTTCATGAAACGATGTTGGAAAGGCATCCCATTGCTGTGGGACTTGCTCCCATCAGCCGCTGCTGGATCAGGCGCATAGGGCGTCAGGAGGGGCTCAAGCCGGGGCCGAGATTCGATAGCAGTCCGTCCAAGAAGGGAGAGGACGGCACCCTGTTTGGCAAATGCCCGAGCGATGTGTGCTCCGATGATGCCGGTAGCGCCGACAACAGCACAGTGTTTACCAGCCAGAGCCATTGGTTTTATCTTCAAGCTTTCTGGTACGAGGTGGGGTGCTCAGAAACGCAAGCAATTGAATGATGGGAAGGAAAACCAAAAAGCCAAGGGGAGTGAGTGCCCGTGATGAACGTAGGATGATAATGGAGGGGAAGAGGAGAAACGTTATGACGACACAGTTGGTGCTGGAATGGCGTTTTCACAAGCTAATTAGGTATGCTTGGGACCACATTGATTCTTCTGTTGATAGTTCGAACGTACATGCGTCCCGTACTACTGTCACTCGACTCTGGGTGTTGGTGGGCCCGGAGCTGGAAGAGGGCCCTTGGCTGGCGGGTAATGAGAATGGAAATAATGTATGGAGTAGTGTTGCTGTATTAATCTAATGCTTTTGGTAGGCTAGTGTGAGGACACAACTGGCACCTTTCACTAACAAGCGTGAAGCAAAAGCTGGACGGAGGTAAGGCTGGCGAGTAATTCATTACCTAACCTACTTAACGTTTGTGTACATTCAAGTATGGTTTCAGGGTCCGACTTCAAGTGGCATCCACTTCTCCAAACTCATGTTTTCCCGGATATCAACATATCGTCCTAAGGCGCCTGACAGATCAATGTAACAATAAAAGCAATATGAGATTTTCTCGGAATATTTTACTAAGGAATATTTCCCTGTCAAGTATATAACATAGGCATTTGTTGGTTCATACTTCAAAACAACATGTGTTCATATGATGGTAGAATCTCACCACCCAGCTTTTGGATCACATCTACCCTGGACTCGGGATCAGCGCCCCTTGGGGGCTAATTAGGCCCTCACCAACCCGCGGATATGACCAGGTGGTATCTCTTCAGTGGTCTCGCTTGTGACTGGAACCCTTTCGATTCTTCCAAGTGAACCCCTCCTCTCCGCCCCCAAGCAGGGCAAGGGACTGGGACTTGACGAATGGAGTGCGCGGCAGCCGAAGAGGAAGAGGCCCACGCGAACGGGGTCGGACAAGGTAAGTAACCCCGTTCAGTAAAGTCCGATCCGCCTCGGTTGGGAATTGGGAATGGGATCGGGAGGGAAAGGTTGAAAAAAAAAGACGGGCATGTAGAAAAAAGTCAGCTGTTTTCATTTAATTAGAGAAAAGACGTGTTCATCAAGCTGCCCATGCAAACAGGCTACCTTGCACGTCTTCATGGGAGATTTAATGACGAGGGTCAGCCTGAGGCCGTTGGAGCCACTCCAAATCTTCAATTCATAGTTCACCGTGTCTTATGCCTGTATTATCCTACCCGCCGCCTTGTTTGGCCCTATCGCTCGTTTATCGGAGGTAAGGACTGTAGATAGGTACTTTCGTGTTCAAACAGGCCGTTTCCTCCAGGTCCAGGGTTTTTTTCTGGCCCTAATAACAGCGATGGATGCAAATAGATGCCTTTCCATTACTTTCGTCGGGTTACATATGCCTACAGTAGGTATGGTACCTACCTACCTTGATACACAGTAATCACGTCTAGTAGTACATCGTAGTCCTAGTCGCAGTGCTATGCGGCGTGGCTTCCTTCTACTTCACGTTAGATGGACACTGTACGTGTACCTGACTGGTAGGTAGCAGGTAGTAGGGTACCCCCACATGCCTCTTTTACAGTAGTTACAACCTACTCTGTCCAAACCTCATATTATTTCTATTCGTGCTACCTAAACTACCTACCTACCCTTACCTGCCTTACCTAATGTTCAGTCTATTCTGATGCTCTCTCTTCTCACCTTTGGCCATTGACGCCGATACATCTCATTTTCCGCTTATCTTCTCCCTTTCCCCCTTCCGCGTCGCTCCCGCCCATCTCATCATGAGCGATCTGCGACGCGATGCCCCGCCGTCCAGCAGTACCACCGTCACGGCCACAGTCACGGCTCCGGCTGCTCTGGCCAACGGTAAAGAAGGCGGTAGTATGGCTCCGGATGCTGGACTGAGGAGTCTTGATCACTGTATGTTCTTTTCCCAAACCATCTGTGCCATTCACTTGCCTTTTAAGCACTTCTGTATTGTACACCTGTTGACCATCTCTCCTCTTCGCAGATAAACGAGCGCTTCCCAAATGGCGATACTCGTTGCGCCAGCAGTTGCTGCCCCTGATTCGAATGGAAACACCCTACCTTGCTTGGATGCAGGAAAAGCTTCGAACACCAGCCCTCGACAGTTACTTTGCCATTACCGCGAATCTCGGAACCCATACTTTTTTCATGATCGGCCTCCCAATATGCTTCTGGTGTGGCTATGCTGCCTTTGGCAAGGGGTACGTTACTTTTACATTCTGTGTGTGATCGCGATGCGATGCAAGTGCAATGCAAATGCGACGCGATACGATGCGATACAGTGCGATGCGCCATTCCACGGAACAAACTAAGATGAGGATCCCTTGACTTGCCCAATAAAGATGCTAACATAGTATCTTCCCTAGATTGGTTCACATCCTAGCCCTCGGCGTATTCTGGACTGGCTTCGTCAAAGACTTCTACTCCCTCCCGCGACCTCTCTCCCCACCCCTACATCGTATCACCATGTCTGGCTCCGCCGCTCTCGAATATGGATTTCCGTCTACTCATAGCGCCAATGCCGTCTCCGTCGCCGTATACGCACTCCTTCACTTGCGCAGTCCCGAAAATACATTTCCACCAACCACAAAGTTCGCGCTCGAGTTCCTCGCCTACTTCTACGCTGTCTCCATCATCTTCGGCCGCCTCTACTGTGGCATGCATGGTTTCCTTGATGTCATCATCGGTAGCATCATGGGAGTGGGCATCTCGTGGTTGGAGTTCTTTTACGGCCCTCCCTTGGACCAATACATGCATGAAAGCTCCTGGGTTGCACCTCTCGTGGCAGGTCTGATCATTTTAGTGTTAGTGCGCATTCATCCAGAGCCTGCAGACGATTGTCCCTGCTATGACGATAGTGTCGCGTTCGCTGGTGTCGTTATTGGTCTTGAATTCGGTACTTGGACTTATGGAAAGATCTCCTTGGACCCCTGGGAGACGCATGCCCATGGCGGGAGCTCTATTGATGTTTCGCATCTGGGGCTGGCTACCAATGTGGCTAGAATCGTCTTTGGTGTTCTTATTATCTTCGCGTGGCGTGAGACTATGAAGCCCCTGCTGCTTAAGCTTCTCCCTCACCTCTTCCGTATCTTTGAGCAGGTCGGTATGAACATGCCTCGACGCTTCTTCACTCCTGCCAGCAAGTACGAGACTGTGCCCCCTGGCTCACGCTTGGATACACTCTTCCCTACAGCATCGGATTTCCCTCGCATGGTCGAAAGCATTCGCTATCCGACCACTCGAGGTCGATCCGTGTCCATTGGACCCCAGAGTGCTGCTGATGCTTACGAGACGCTGGCATATCGCGAGCGAAAGCGACGAGAAAGCGCCAGTAGCAATCATAGCCTGAAGAGCAGACCTAGCAACCTGGAGCAGCATGTCACCCACGAGGATCACTCGGGTAAGGGTGCGCTAGCCTCCGGATCACAGCCGCCTCGCGTGACCGAGCAGGAGAAGGTGGTAGGAAATGGAGATATTTCCACAGGTCCCAAGGATAAGGACCAGCCTGGCATTGTCGTGACAGGGGAAGATGGCCTTGAAGAGAAGGAGATGTTTTCACAACTAGTAAAACCGCGAGTGCGATACGACGTGGAAGTCGTGACAAAGCTAGTCGTATACACTGGTGAGTCGACTCTATTTCTTGCCGAATTCATTTCAGTCAATGCTAATTGGCCTACAGGAATTGCTTGGTTCGCTGTTGCCATTATCCCTATCTTGTTCGAGGTTGTGGGATTGGGCACGAATGAACTTCAAATCAAAGCGTAATGAGATGAAATGCGAAATTGTTTTTAAAGGACGAAACGCCGCTGTACAATTTTCTACTTCTTTCGGGCGTCTTCGTGGACATAACCCTTGTTAGACGATCTTCCTAATGCACACATAGGGTGATGGTGGCTACTGGCAGGCGTTGCGCATTGGACAGTTGAAGGAATTGATTGTAGAGGGCCGGTATAGCATGGATGTATGGATGTACCTTATTGGAGGTGTCATGACCCATGATTGTGAAGAGATCGGGGGCTATTGATTAGCCATAATGATGGACTCTTCAAGGGTCTCACGCAAGCAAGCAAGCAGGAAGCAATGTGCGAGATGATGGATGATTGGATGAACACGAACGACTTTACATTCGCTCAGGATACGATAATTACTTGTTATCCTGGTTCTATTCACATTAAACAACAAGGATAAAATTAATAATTGGGTTATCGGGGAATAGGTGAAAAATGTAAGTAATTGATGACTTGATTGATTGATCAATCAATCAATCAATTAATTAATCAATAAAACACACTCCGCAGATATTGTGAGACAAGGCTACCGTATGCTTTGCATTATACGAAAAGCGGTATCCTGGGCGAGTTGCCTACGTACCTTGGTTAGGTAGGAACCGCACTTGGGAATGCTAGCTCGTGATTGGGCGGTGGCATCTCGGACCTGGGTTGACAGGGCCTTTAATTGAGCTACACGCTCAGACGCGCACCGCGTTTCCACAAGCACTTTCTTCTCATGACCTCACACCAACTCTCAAGGCAACTAAATTGACCAAGCAAAAACCCACGACGCATTCTTCAACACCACACCTCAAACAACAATCTCAGCAATCAGCATGTCGGACTTTGAAGATGAGATGGATGTCGATGGGCCTCTCGCCCCCTCCAACAACATCACATTTTCCGGCTCGACCAACAAGGGCAAACGAAGCACGGCAAATCTACCTGTAGAAGCGGAAGACAGTCTGCCCTGGTACGAGTGAAATGGATCATATTTGGCACTGGCCCGACTAACGGCGTCTGCAAAAAGGATTGAAAAGTATCGACCAAACACCCTTGACGATGTATCAGGTCACCAAGACATTCTCGCAACCATCAACAAGTTCATCGACACAAACCGACTCCCCCACCTCCTCCTCTATGGCCCCCCCGGCACAGGCAAAACGTCCACCATCCTCGCCCTCGCCCGACGTATTTACGGCACGGCAAACATGCGCCAGATGGTGCTGGAGCTGAACGCCTCGGATGATCGAGGCATTGACGTAGTGCGCGAGCAGATCAAGACTTTTGCCAGCACAAAGCAAATCTTCTCCATGGGCGGTGGCGGCGGCGCTGCAGGCAAAGGTGCACTTGCGGGCTTCAAGCTTATCGTGCTGGACGAAGCCGATGCCATGACGAGCACCGCACAGATGGCGCTGCGACGGATTATGGAAAAGTACACCGTGAATACGCGATTCTGCATTATTGCCAACTACGCACACAAATTGAGTCCCGCGCTGCTGAGTCGATGCACTCGTTTCCGCTTCAGCCCGCTCAAGGAGGCCGATATTCGGGTTTTGGTGGATAAGGTGGTTGACGAAGAGAATGTGAATATTGGCGGAGAGGCGGTGGATGCTCTGGTGAAGCTGAGCAAGGGCGATATGCGACGAGCGCTCAACGTGCTCCAGGCATGTCACGCATCAAGTAAGATCAAAATACAAAATAAAAATCTAGGACTAAGGTGGAGGGAGGGGATGTTTAATCGTCTAACTAACATGCAACAGGCACTCCGTTGCGACCGAAAAATGCCCCCAAAATCCCCGAGAGCGAAATCAAGCGAGACAATATCACGACGGAAACGATATACAACTGCATTGCCGCGCCTCCCCCAGATGCGATCAAGGAGATTGTGTCAACGCTTCTAAACACGTCAGACGTAACGAGTTGTCTGAATACGATCAACGCCCTCAAGGTCTCTCAAGGACTGGCCTTGGCGGACATTATCACTTCATTATCAGAGGAATTGGCTAAGCTGGAGGTGAGCCCCGAGGTAATGATCACATGGTTGGATGGTCTAGCAGACATTGAGCATAGAGTTGCTGGAGGATCTAGCGAGATGATACAAACCGGTGCAGTGGTTGGTGTTATTCGAAGCGGCGTTGAATTGATGAGCTGATGAGAGCTTTGGACCTTGGAATCGAAGTGATCTATCTTGTTGAGGTAGGAGGGAGTTATGGAACCTTGGACGTCAAAGAGACGGCTACATAGTACGAGAAGCCGCTGTCATACAGGGGTATTCCTTGGTTGAAGGAAAAAAAATTACCATGAGCTAGAGCATGATTGCCGTACAGGCGATGTAATAAAAAATGACTCCATCTCAGTTATTGAATCGAATCTTTTTCCTTGTTTTCTTTCTTTTTTTGTGAGCAGTTCATCTTAGCAGGGTTACGTTATATGTAAGACCAAGCAGAAAAGTTCTAGCTAGATGAACTGATAGTCAACTGACAACTTCATCCTATTTTAATTATCACTATCACTATCACCCAGTGCCCAAGTGCCCAATACCTTAGTCAAGGACCAGCCACATTAGCAACCACAAAATACCCATCTATGGCGTAATTCCTCTGCCTTGGTCTGCCACCAGCTGCTCAATTCCGTTCTTTTCAGCGCTACTCTGTTTTATTCCGCTCTCTATGAATTTACCTGTCTGCCCTTCTTCTCGAAGCTCCATCTGAAACGACGCTATGGAATATAGCGTACAGCCCTATCTAGCCCAACTTCCCCAAGGAAGGAAAGTACATCGTGTTTGGGGGGGGAGCAGGGAGAGAGAGTAGGGTGGGACCCTTGCGCTTTCCGTAAATTATTATGGAACTTCGTACTGTGTGTGCACAAAGGTACCTATTTAGCCTCCTTAATCTTACACATCTTAGGTACCTTGGTAGGCCCGTCTGCTAGGGGAGTGGTTAGTGTAGTGTATGTAGTGCATGTTGGAGCGTGCATGCAGTGCACTCACCCATGTGATGGGCGCTGTCCAACAACGTGCCGGGAAGCTTAATACATCCGTACAGTGCCAGCTAATGTCCAAGTCCACCACCTCCCCCCCCCCGAGTCCAAGTTTGGAGTCTCCGCCCAACGACTGGGCGTAGATGAATGAATTCCCCCCTCTCTTTCTCCAAAGATAATCAAAAACAATATATAATCAGTTGCGGAATCTCTTCATCGCACCTGGTTAGCCTCAGCCTCGAGCATGGTGTCTGTGGCATCTTCCGACGCTGGCGCCGGCAATGCCGCTGCGTCCGTCGAGCCGCTGGCCGAGACCAACGTCGCTCGCATCCCGCACATCCTCCCCCACGAGCGTGTCTTCCCAATTCAAATCGGCAGCGAGCTCTTCAAGCTCTCCGGTGCCTCTCTCTCGTCTGACGGTGCGTCTTGTCTTGCCTTCTCTGCTCCCGAACCGCCACTGCCAGCCTCTCAATTGGGTGCACCCGGCTCGGGGCGCATAGTACTCCCACTTCCACTTCCACCACCACTACCACCAAAACCATCACCACCTTGCTTGTACGAGATATGCGACGAAACCCGCTGACACAAACCTTCTTCGTCATTTCGTTCTTGCAGCTCCATCCTACTTCTCACAATATTTCCACTGCCAGCTTCGAGCAGCCGAGGAAAGAGGGGAAGACCCCAGCGCTCACATCCGCACGCTCTACATCGACCGCGACCCAGCCATCTTCCGCGACATCTCGCTTCACCTTCAGGGCTACCACGTATCTCCTCGAGACGGCCAGCACTTTGTGCGCTTGTTCTCCGATGCGCAATTCTACAATTGTTCGTCTTTGCCCCCTAATATTGGATTCCACCTTCTTCTTATTTCTTCTGGCTGTTTATGGCTCCCAGAACTGACAATAGATTTCTTGCTACAGTGCCCAAGTTGATATCCCAACTTTATGAAGAAAGTATCTTCATCTCCATCGGCCACCGCGAGTTCCAGATTCCCCGAGACATCTTCACCGACCCCGGCAACTCACCCAACTTCTTCTCCCTCGGCTTCGCCGTCTTCTTCTCCCGCCCCGACGACCTCTTCCCTGGCCTCGACCGCGAAGGTCTCATTCGTCCACCGCCCATACTCCCCCCTTCAGTGCCCAACCATAGTGCAGAGACGTTTGCGGAACTGCTACGTCTCCTCAGGGGCTACCCAGTACGGATACGAGATGAGGTTCACCGGCAGGATCTGTTGCGCGACGCTCGCTACTTCCATTTCAAGGGGCTTGAGCAGAGGTTGATCCCGCACTCCATCACCTACAATTCAGCAAGGCAGCGCGAAGAGATTGTCCTGAGACTGGAGAATGTGCAAAAGAGCGGTATCAGTGTACTGTGTGAAAACCAGGACCCCTTCATGGGCTGGGTTCAGTATGCGCGACCATACGTTGACGAGAAGCCCGCCGAACTAGTGCTGGAGATTGGAGGCGAGACGACAAAGATTCACTTCTCCAGTGGCGTGCCCAGGGCCGAGTTCTTCAAGGATACAAAGGCCCGCGTAGCCAAGCTATTCGAGGTCATCGCTACCAAGCTCAACCTTCCTCCTACTAACCAGCCCCTGGGCCTTCTCATGGCCTCGGGTGGCGCTGGTTCACAGCCTCCCTCGCCTGGGAACACCCCGCTTAGCGAAGATCTAGTCCGAGTTGTCCTGGAACCCGAGACTGCCATCATCCTGGACGGCAGAGAACATATCAGAGACAATACCAGCAACAACAATAGCATCGAGGAGCCAATGTCTGCCACAACCATGGACTCTCCGGCCAGCAGTATCGTCAACACGCCGGGCACGAACCCGCGAAAGCGCCGACGAACCGACGGAAGCCCCGTGTCCATCGACCAACAAGAGTGGACTGTAATGACTGGGCAGTGGCGCCTGCGGATCCAGAGCTCCTCCAAGGGTGGCAAGAATGGCATAGAGTGCGTGCTCGTTGCCGTCAAGCTCGAGGCCGTGAGCTCTCAACTGGGCCGTAACATGGCAAGGGGATTCCTGGGCAGCTAATTTTTTTTGGGGTATTCTCCGCTCATCTGAAATATGTGTATACGCTAGAAAACGAGTGAGGCTCATCTGTTATAGGAGTTTATTGGCTAAATGTGGTGCTTCATTTTAAGACTTTTGGGAGGAAGATCTGCGACCCGGGTTGCCTTTTTTGCTTTTATTTGGATAGGATACCACCACAGCTTCTTGTTACTCTTCCGCTGTTAATCAGGGTTGAGAGGATATAATATACACGAGCATATATGTATGTCATCATTTTGGGGGTTTGAAAGTCGTTGAAATTAGAAGAAACAAACAAAAAGGTCCATTTTTGTTGTATGTGTGTGTGCCATTGCCAGACTAGAACGTAGAAAAGTATACATAAGGCCACCACCGAGCCCAGCGATTATAATGTCATGGTCAGAAATAAGACATAAGCTTTCATACATCAAATGCATCATTAAGTGAATCCAAGACAAGCCAAGCCCTCCATGCGGACTCAAACCAAACAGAAAGAAAGAAAAAAGAACCAAAACGCTCATTCGAAGCATCCCGAATGACCATGCTCCCAATGTTGAAAACTGAGCTTTTCCTTTGCTTTATTCCAACCACGAAAACAAACAAATAAACCAGGAAGAAAGAAAAGAAGAAAGAAACGCCTCCTTCGCCTGGCCAAAAATGCAGCAGATAATGTGAGACGATTACAGAGGAAATGAGCTCAGGTAGTCCCATGTAAAAAGGGAAAAGAGAAAAGAGAAATGGTTTCGCAATCTTGAAACAAGACTCGTCTGGAACAGAGTCATAAAGGGTTGGAGGAAGGTGGAGAAGAGGAGGATTTCATCAAGTCATGTCCGGGCGTTTTGCCTGCGTTGGATTACCGCTTCTTTTTGGCGGCAACAGTGCCCGTTGGAGCGCTCATGTTCCGACGTTCAGTCCCTTCGACCATCTTTCGATGAGGGGTCATGGTTCCCTGGGCCATGGAGCGGGCGCGGCCTCGACGCTCACGAATCTTGGCTAGAGCTTGCTCACGGGTCATGGTTGGTGTGAGGGCAGGGTTGGTCAGGTCGAAAGTGGCCTTGTCACGGGAGGGGGTGCGTAAACGCTCGGAGAAGGACGAACTTGGACGAATGGCGTCATCGTTGACAGGAACGGAGGTTGTAGTGGTGACGGTGTAGAACGCGGAGGAAGTGTGAGGTCGGTCATCTGGCTCTGCAATGGCTTCTTGTTCGGGCTCTGGCTCTTGTCTTGACATTGTCCTAACCTCCGTCTCAGCCTTAGCCTCCACCTGAGGCGCAGGCACCACGTCGGGCATGGTAGGGATAGATGGGAGGGGTGCTGAATTGACTTCCTCATCAGAGTGTGGGGCATCGAGGAGGGAGGCAAGTGAAGCACGCTCCTGTGCTAGCAGAGCAAATGAAGGGGGCTCAACGGAAGGAGTGCGAGCATACATCCTAGGATTTCGCTCCCGTTCATCCATTTCCAGCTCAGTAACCGTCTCAGCTCGGGACTCGGGATGAGTCTCCAAGACAGAGCTGTCGACCTCCTTCGCCTTGGCCTCAGCTTCGGCTTCGGCTCTATTCTGTATCTCGATAGCCTCTGCCTCCTGCTCAGACACGGTACGGAAGATACCTTCTCTAGGACAGAAGATGGTGCTTAGACGAGGCCCCTTCTTGGTTCTTTGCAGAGGCTTAGGAGTAGTCTCCTGCTCAGCGTCTTCCTCGGGTCTAGACTCGGGCTTGTTCGACTCAGGCTCCTCGACGCGATGCGAGGTCGAGGATCGGTCCTGGAAATCAGATCGACTTAACTTGCGTGCCTTGTCGTGAGGGCTGGCTAAGCCAAAGGAGCTGCGTCGCTTGGGGCGAGTGGGTGGTTTCGTCTTTGCACAGGGGCAGCATCGCAGCTCGCATTCAAGCTGGAGGAATTCCACTAGCTCCTGGGCACGATCGGCTCGTTGTCGCTCGAACTGCAGCTGGTCGGTCAACTCCTCAATCTCCGCCTCGCTGGCAGCTGATGACACGATATCCATTGCTGATAGCGAGACTCGGGGTTCTTCTCTCTTCGCCTTCGTCTTCTTAGGAGAAGCAAATTCATCATCCGGATCGTCGGCGGGAGGAAGTGGGATACGGCCCTCGGCAGCAATGCGGGCAACCTCTTCGTTTTGGGCGGCTGTCTTGAAGGCGTCGCGCTCCTGCTCGACAACTTTGATTCGTTCAAGGGCGTTGTCGAGCTGCTCCTGGACGCCGACGATCTGATAGCGCGCCGTAAACGCCTCTTGCTCGCGGACCTTGCTTCTCTCCTTTTCGCGTTTCAGGTTCTCGTCATTTATCTTGGCCGTGTTTCTCGCTGATTTGAGTTCTTCTTGTAGCTTCACAATAGTTGATTGTGTCTTAAAGGTTTCCTTTCGGGCTCGACGGATCTCCTTCTCCCAGAGAGCTTGTGTATGGACATGCGTCTCCTTGGCGCGTCCGTAGTTTTCCTTTAATATAAGTCAGCAAACTGAAGTGCTCGTTCCGTGATTGTTCCCGGCTCAGCTCACCATCAAATTCTCCAGGCGTTCGCCGACTTTTCGTTCACGCTCCTTGCCTTCCTCGACAGCTTTTCGTAGAGCCTTGGCCTCCTCCTTGTATCTCCGCATCTCAGTCTCAGCCTCTTCGCGGCCGAGCATGGCGCGCTTGAGGGCAGCATCGGCGGTTTTGCGTTCAAGCTGCTTTGATTGCAAAGAAACACTAAGGTTGTTGAACTGACTGATTTTATCATGGACCGAGCTCTCACGAGGTTCCCGGCGAAGGTGAGAGAAGATGGATTCTCGTTGTTGATTTGCACGCTCAGGCGTTACGGCCTGGAGGGGACCTCCTGGAGAACCAGGCAGGCTCGGGGTGTGCGACATTGTTGGTGTGGTTGTTATACCGTGCCCTGCTTCTAGAGATGGAAAGGGAAAATTCCCAGCAAAGGTCGAGTCGAGCACAACTGAGGGCTGTAATGGTGTGTTGGGGTTGTAGTTTTGCGAGAGAGGATGAGACTCAAGTCACCAATTTGGCTTAATGTTGGCTGTTTACACTGTCCCGCTGTCATGTCGTTTGTGGGGCCATTGCCCGTTGCCGTAGTGATGCAACGTCATGTGACCCGACGGATTGAAACGGTTGAAGGTCTTTGAGCTGGGAAGCGCTAGGTACCTCATAAGCTATTGCGCCTGCCTACAATACCAGATCTACCTCTCCAGTTTAGCCAATTGGAAGCTGGTTAAAAATGCCACCAAAAATATCTTGACTAACCTAAAGGGGTATCTACCTAGTTGCCCGCTGTGTTGCAACTTATCGATTATTTGTATGTACCTACAGTAGTTACCTTATGCACGAATGGCCATGGCGGCATGTACGGGTCGATAACTCCCATGATTACGTATGTTATCGATAAGCTTCTTGACAGGTTGAAATATTCCTTGGGCCTTGGAAGCTCGCAAATACGAGAAGATCACACCTAATTCCCATAGAGTACGAGCACGAGCACGAGATTCGACACGCCACCTCGCTTGCTTCCTGTTCAACTTGGCATTACGAGCTCCTTTTCCCCTTTCTTCTCCTTTCTTTCCTCTTTAATTTTTCAATTCCCTTCATCACGTCTACAGCGTTGACACCATGGCGGACTCGGGCTCGGAGCTGCGACATCGAAAGCCCGTAGCGGATGAGCCAGAGGAGAAGGCCATTCCAGATATCCCCGCCCAGAAGCCAAAGAAGAAGAAGCGTCGCCCACAGAACGACGATGAAGATGATTACACCCCTTGGGTCGATGTTCTCCGAGTTATCAGTTTCCTTTTTCTGGCCTCTTGCGGGCTCAGCTACGTCATCAGCGGCGGCGAGAGTTGGTGGTGGGGGATGAAGCACAAGCCCAGCTACATGACCCTTGATTACTGGAAGGAGAAGCTTAAAGGACCAGTTGAGTTCCTCTTAGTGTCCTCGTCGAGGATGCATTTCCTTTTACCTGCTACTTCTTGCTAACATCTGTGTTTTCCGTAGGATCCGCCCATTTACCTTACTCCCGACGAGCTGCTTAAATTCGATGGCTCTGATCCCGAACTGCCTATCTATATCGGCCTCAACGGCACCATTGTCGATGTCTCCAATGGCCGTCGCATCTACGGCCCTGGTGGCTCATACAACGTCTTCGCTGGCGTCGACGCCGCCCGTGGCTTCGTGACTGGCTGCTTCCAGGAGGACCGCAACCCTGATATGCGCAACGTGGAGATCATGTACCTGCCGCTTGACGACGCAGAGGCGGATGCCCATTGGACCGAGGAGGAGCTCGTGGCCATGCGCGCGAAAGAGCTAGTGGAGGCCAAGCAAAAGGTTCATGATGCCCTCCATCACTGGGTCAAGTTCTACACGAACAGCAGGAAATACAAGCGGGTGGGTTATGTTGTGCGCGATGCGGACTGGCTCGACAAGGAGCCGCTGAAGGAGCTATGCGCAGCGGCTCAGCGGGGTAGGAAGAAGAGAGCTGCCCCTCCTGCGAAAGTCGAGGAGGAGGAGCCGAAGCAGTGATATCATTCCAAGTTTTTTTCTCTTTTTTTTTTCTGTTTGCAAATAAATTGGTTGATTCGTTCTCTGAATAACTGAAATACAACCTCTTCTAATAAGCTCAATGCCGAGCTATGCAGACCGTCATGCCAGCTGACCCGTTATGTATGTTATTTGAACATCGTTTTCCAAGTTTGCCGCCCTTCTTGTACACTTGACTAACTACCCTTAATCCTTAATTGACACAAGGCAATGGGAAACCACAAGTAGCTCTCCATATGAAAATTACCCATGAAGATATCATTAACGACTCGTCCCGGAGTCTTGTCCAGTTTTTTCTCACACGTCCTGGACGCCACTTCACAGAAGTGCAAATACGGCGACCAAAGCGAGCAATAGACTGGTAGGAGCAGCCATTCTTGAACCGGCGCCAGGAATTACAGAAGCAGATGGAGTGCTGCTGCTTCCAGAATCGGTTGGCGATCCGGTGTCAGGTTGGTTGCCTGCTGGTGGAGTATCGGTCGCAAGAGGAGGCGCGGTCGCAGTCGCAGTTCCAGAACCATCATTGCCGTTGTTGCCGTTGTTGCCATCGTTGCTGTTGTTGCCGTCGTTGCTGTTGTTTCCATTGTTACCATTGTTCGAGTTGTTGCCGTCGTTAGACTTGTCACCACCGCTCGTGCTGTCGTCTGGTACAACATTCGAGCCTGTGGCAGACTTGGCGAGGGTCTGATAGTTCTCAAGAGAACGAGAAGAGTTTGCTGCGGTGCTAGTTGGAGTATCAGCTTATGAACACGGAATGATATTTTGGAGTGATGTTGTTTGTCTTGCTATCAACAGCACAAATAGAGACTTACTTCTCGTTGATCACCATTGACATGCCGGCCTGGCAATGCTGGCCCTGACTACAGAACAGCCAGAGGGGCTTATTGTCCTTGATCTCGATGGTGTAGGTGGGGATCATCTTCTTGTCCGCGCTCGCTGCCACGGGCATATAGCCAGAGAACAGACCCTTGATGCTCGAGTTGACGTTGTTGATGGGAATGCAAGGGTTGTCAAAGTTGGACTGGGTGACGGTGTGGTTTCCAACCCAAAATTGGAATTGCACCATTGTTCCTACTTCGGCCTTGATGTTGCTGGGGAAGAACTTGAGGCCTGTGCCGTTCGTGGCAGACTTGCCAACAGACACGACCTGGACATCGACAGCTGCGTCATTGTCAGTCAGACTACTCCATTGATTGACGAGGTTGTCTCATGTGCCAACCCCCCAAACTTCAGCCAGTTATTTATAACATACCTTGGGCCATGCCAGCCATGGCGGAGAGGAAGAGTGAGAACTTCATGGTTGTTGTAAGTTGTGGAAAAGGAGGTGGGTATCTTTGAAAGAAGGTGGCGAAAGGAGGAGAAAGGAAAAGATGAAGAGAGAGAGACAAGTAGAAGAGAATTTGCAGTGTTCAGAGAATGAATTAAAGGCGACTCGCGCTCTCAGGACTAGCCTGTTAGAAGAAGAAGAGATGAATAGAAAGAAAAGGGGAGGAAGAAGAAAATTAACGATGAGAGACAAACAAGACACACACAAGGAATGAGAAAGACTAGAAGAAGGGGAGGAGAGAAGGAGGATGAGGAAACGCCGTCAATTTAAAACAAATTCACGACGAAAACTAAAAACGAGTTACTCTCATAACGGACAAGTCCAACTCAAGACAAGACGAGACGTAAGCCTCGATCTTCGAGGCAAATCTGAAGCATAACAGGAGGCGTCCAGGTCTTCCGTTACGTTGAGACAGGGTCCCTAAAACCGATGGTTGTTGCATGGCCTGCCAGGTCCATCCGTTCATGACCAGCAACATCCCCGTCCAAAGGGCTAGAAGAAGAGAGGAACTAAAAGGAGAAAGGCAGGCAAGGGGGGGAGGGGAGGGAGAGAAATTCCAGTACTCTACAATGGCCGCCTCTCTGAAACTGATACTCGAAAATGATGGACTATGCCGGCGTTTTGACATCCGGGGGCCAGTTCTCCGTGTTTCTCCAGTTGTGCTGTGACTTGGGCCGTTGTTACAGGCTCTCCTCCACGGTTAGCAGCAAAAGCTACCTAACTAACAAGGCCCCCTCAACTTGTCTTCTCTTTTCTTGGCTTCAACTCCTCGTTTCTTGCTGCGACAAAAAAAGAAATTAGACAGTTACGAACTGAATGAGAGAAAAAGAGAAATGAAATTTCTTCTCAATTGAAGACTGGAAGAGGGAACAAAAAAAAAAATGAACACAGGTAGTTCGGGTGCTCATCAACACCCGAAATAGACCCCCCAAATAATTAACTACACAGCACACTCAGGCGTCGTCATAGCGCCGGCTTCGCAACCACCCGCCCGGACAGATTGGCAGCCGAGAATACGACTGTGGGAATATCAATCGAATGAATAACTAATAAATTCGTCAACCGACCAACCAACAATAAACAACTAGGTCCCTCCCAGTGGCCAACTGTCAATTTCCAAAGGGGGTTCCTTTTTTTCCCTTTCCCTTCCCCATTTCCTCCCCCAAGGCCCAGAAGAGAAGAGCCTCCTACACTCTCGAGACAGCCCCGGTTTCAGAAGAGCGTTACAGTGTTCGGGTCCAGTGCAGCCGAGAGAGATCGATGCAACCCTCCCGGTCAGGCTAATTGGAATCCCAATACTGCCCATGGCAGCAAGATTTCCTAATTACGCGCCCGCTGCTATTATGACTCGTTCAAACATAGTATACCGCGGCCAGCGGGTTTGTAGACCAGGGAGTAGGCTGGTTGAGTCAAACTATTAGTGTGCTTCTGTCATCTGAACTTTGGGCCCAACTCCAATAGCCTCTATTCATGTCTCGTATCTAGGTTGGAAAGTAGTCTTGTTAATCATTTACCGTGTATCTTTAGTTGCTTGATTCCTACTATTGATAACATCAGGACCTGTGAATACTTGCACCTCTATGGCAAAGACTAAGTCATGAGATAATGCTCAGGGATCTAGAACAAGACTCGTCTTCACCTTTGACTAGACACCACGACTAATTATCCCTAGTCAGTCATCCAAAACACTATAGCTTATCTTGTGCAAGCTTTCCGTTGGCCATCCCTGTTTTAAGCCCGTTGAGGCGCCTTTGCCGCATGCTTGAAGCGACTGGCTTAGAAATCATCTGGGTGATGACACCAGATTGGCGCCTGGTGTTTTTCAAACAACGTTCAGAACCATGTAGATCCGTTTACATGTTTCTTGAGAGCATGTTACATGCTATTGCGGTAACCAATTTTATCGAGGAATGTCGTCGGCGAGTGAGCGAACTCGCGACAAAAGCAACCACAAACAATAGACGGAAGAGGCTGGTATCAACCTTTTTTTACTCCGAAAGTGCTTAGATTTCTTGCTTCATTGCGTTGTTCCATTTGAAGGACCAATACAGGTAGGCATTTCAGCCATACAGGATGGGGGTATCTCAAGTCGACGTTTGTTTTCTGCCTCGTCCGAATAAAAGCACAGTCAGAGATCCAGCAGCAGCTGTGGCGAGATTTTCTCCAGATCCTCGACCTAGTTGCACCACGCAAATCAGCATATGCCTTCTCCCCGCCAATGTGCATGATTGGCAGTTAAGTAGATATATGTCTTACCTCTAAGAATCCTCCTTCCTTCTCAACTGCCGCTCTCGCAATCGCCTCCCGCACGAAAACATCAAAATATTTGCCTGTAGCGGCATTCGCATCTTTTGATATCCTCGTTGCATCCTTTGTGAAGAACTCATGCAGCAAGCGCGTCAATAAGTCTTTCGGTATTGTCTTCTCTGGTTCTGGTTCCTCATCTTCTACCCTGTGTCCCTCTCGCAATGCCGTGTCGTCCTGTTGGTCTTGGTCGTCCGACAGTTCAAATGGATTGCTGGAATCAGGCTCCGGTGCATTGACCGGCTTCTTGCTCGTAGCTGTGGGTCGGCCACGGCCAGCGCCAGTAGTCTTCTTGACAGTCTGCTTTGGAGGCATTTAGACAGAGGCAATTGAGATGCTGATGGCGAGTAGCTTCTTGAAAGAAGGCGTGTTAGTAGGCGCGTCGTGCATGGAGGGGTTGCCAACATTCAACAGCTTAGTCATCCAGCTATCAGACCTGCTGCGTCGTTATGATGCTGCCACAAATTATCACGGGAACTCTATATTACGTCGAGAAAAAACGTCACTTCAAAGCAAAGTAGCAAGAATTTTGAGGTACATCGACGGATGTATTATTGAAGATCAATTGGAACCACATTGTTCTAATACAGTCAAGGGAAATTGCTTAGGTGTATAAATTACAGCGACCTAGAAAGGAAGGCACAGCAAGATGAAAAAAGACGCCAAGCCTATGCCAGTCTAACCCGCGAAGAGCTACTGTTGCAGAAAACCACGCATACGTGTATCCATTACAACTTCCCTCTTCCTGTACTTCGATCTCGCCTTTTTTCTTCAACCGGCGGACATCATTTCCAGTCCGCAGACCGAATTCTCTCCCATAGTTATCCTCTCCCACGCAACTTCTATACAGAGATTGGGGTATAAATTATTTAACCAGAGCCACCCTTGAAGGCCTTGCCGAAGAGGAGGACCTGGAGCTGATCGTAGATGGACAGGACACCAGCACCGGCGACACCACGGAGAATGTTGGCACCAGCACCCTTGAAGAGAGACTTGACACCCTCCTTGGCGACGATCTGCTGGGCAGCATCGAGAGTGTTCTTGTACTTGACGGCCTGACCAGAGGTCATCATCATGCGTCGTCGGATGGTATCAAGAGGGTAAGAGGCAATGCCGGCACCGGTGGTGACGACCCAACCAAGAGCGAAAGAGGCAAGGAAGTTGTTGGCAAGGGGACCGACGAGGACAACGGGCTTGATGGAGTCGTACATGCCGAAGTAGAGACCACGGTAGACGATGATACCAGCAACGGAGGGCATGAAACCACGGTAGAGACCAGCAATACCGTCAGAGGCGAGGGTCTTTTTGTAGACATCAACGAGACCGTTGAACTGGCGCTCACCACCACCCTTAGCGCTCTTGGCATCGTTGGCAAGACGAGTACGGGCGTAGTCGAGGGAGTAGACGAAAAGGAGCGAAGTGGCACCAGCAGCACCACCGGAGGCAAGGTTACCAGCCATCCACAGGGCGTAGCCATCACGGTCCTTCTTGTAACCGAACATCTTCTTGAACTTATCACGGAAAGCGAAGTTCAGAGCCTGGGTAGGGAAGTATCGGATGACGTTGGCAGTGTTACCACGCCAGAGGGACATGACACCCTCATCGGCGATGGTGCGCTTGAAGCAGTCACCAATACCGCCGTACTTCTGGGAAAGACGACCCTGCTTGATCATCTCATCCTGTGGAGATTATTAGTATGTGAAAATATGAGTGGAAGTCGTCATTGGAGGACATCATCGCACGTGACAACCAGTGGAAACAATTTATCTTCCAGTTGAACGATAATATGATGAGTTGTTGACGTTCACAAATAACTAACCTGGTTCTGGATAAGAAGCTTGACACGCTCAATGGGAGCGGCGGCAGTCTTCGAGACGGCGGCGGAGACACCACCCACTAGAAATAAGTTAGTTATTATGTCGAGGGTCGAGAAAAATTCCTGTCACCAGCAAGAACAAGAGAGAGTTCATCGTCTTGTCTTGTGTTGCAGCGATGGGGTTATCAGATGTGACATACTCAGGAAATCAGCCAGGAAGGGCTAGAGAAGACACGTTAGCCGTTGCTCCGGAAAAAAAAAATTGTTCCTCATCCTCTGCCAACAGCCGTCGACGCGATAGAGGTATTCCAAACAAGAAGCAAATCTGCATCATCGTTCCTCAGCGTACACCGGTACGTGTTTGGTGAGACCAATTGAGGGACGCAATTCAGTGCAGCATGCTCGAGTCGATTGGAAACCAATTATCGGGGACGCGGCATTTGACAGCGTGATAGGTAGCCGATGCGAAAGTCGGTGGATGAGGCGTGTGAGGAAGATGAATTGTAACAACTTACCGGCATGCCCAGAACCTTCTGTTGCTCAGCCATTGTGTCTACTGCTTTCCCTTGACAAAGAAAGAATTGAGGGGAGATGGAGAGATGGAAGAGAAAGGAAGAAGGAGTGGGAGAATCGAGCGAAATAAATTCTGCGCCGACGGGGGGTGGGCGGTATTTGGGTGGAGGGAAAAAAAAATTGCGGCGGATCTCTGGAGCAGAGACGCTTTTGAGCGAATCTTCCCGGGCCCGCGCTAAAGGGAGCTGGGGCCCCCAGTCTCTCCTCCAGTCCTGCCAGTCCTTCCACGGCAACAGCGCTGTGGCGGCCTGAGGCCACAGCCTCACAGGGGCAAGCCGCAGCCACTGAAAGGGCCCGTTGGCAGTCCCGAAGCCAATCGAAAGCCTGTTGATTGCTGTGTGGTGGGTCTGGATACTGGACACCCCGTGGACGCCTGGCTGGCACGCCTGGGAAAAGCTGGGCCAGCCGGCTGCAAGATTGAGATGCCGGTTCACCCCGATTTTTTGTCGCTGGCCGAGACCTTAGCCTGTCTGTTTGTACCTGAAGTCAGATAGCTTACCTGAACACTGTACGGAGGAACCAACAACGGAGCAAGGGGATAGTTGATCAAAACACCATCGGAGTGCACACTGTGATGCTTATCATCAAAGAGGCAAAATACTCCGATTAGCATTTTCAGCGCTCATCGCATCTCCCAATTGCCTCTCAATCGCCACAGAGTCATGTCTCCCATCCCCCCGAACACAGTCATCGTGCAAAGGGACGCCATTGATTCAGCACAGTGCTGCATCCTTTTTTTTTTTTTTTTTTTTCGCGGCCAGCCCTTTCAGGTAACCACCCCCCGTCGACTTTTCTCGCTACGTACCTACAGAGTAGGTTACCCATCCGTCTGACGGGTTTACACCCCCAAGAACCCACTGTGGCCTCTGCGGTCTTAGCGGTCACAGCGACGCTCATTGCGAAACAAATCCACCAACTGGCATCCATTTGAGAGGCGTATCTCACAGTGCGTACGTCATTGAGAGCTCTTTTTCTGCCCAGGAGCGAAGAAAAACAAGCTACCTACATGTGTAAAAGCAACCAAAGACCCTCGTTTGGTCGGATCGCGTTCTGGCCACGACGCATGAAGGCCGATTTCCTCAGCTCTGCCGATTACATACAATGTAACTTACATATGTAGTAGTCTATATCCGAAGTGAGAAAAATTCTTTGTTGCAATATCAATAGTTAAATTTATCCCCGCAGCCACCAAGCTCAGTCTAATGAGCATTGATGTGTATTCCCGCCCAGTTGTCATCATACCTTCGGACGCTTCGTACCTTATTAGTGGAGACTGCGTCGTACAGTACCTAACAATGGAAGGCAAATTTTGATGTCCAACGCCAGCGTTCCGGACTAGCGCTCCAAAGCATTTTGCTTCTCCCACGCGATGGCCCCCCCTGGGTTCCAACGGCGGCAAGGGAGATGTTACAGTGATTGGGGGGGCTGAGCTAAAAACGCTGATTCTTCTCCGTTTCGTCGTCAAGGGGGGGAAGGGGGGTGCCACTCGGAGACACCTTTTTATGGCGGCGCGGCAATTCTGACGAAACCACCCAAAAACTGGCTTCGACCTCAGGCACTGGCACCCTTTGAGCCGAAAGACCAAGAAGCCAGCCGTCTCGTTCATCTGGCCCTGAATCAGGAATTGCCAACAAGTGCGGAAATGCATACTATGTACACAGAGTATGCTGCGGAGTATTCCAGCCAAGATACAATACCGCTCTAATATATCTATCCAATTTCACATCTGCCCGGCGTTGCAGACCTCGGTAGGAAAAAAAACCCAACCTGCCTGCGATATGTACATTGTAGGGAGGCAGGTTGTTAAGGATGTACAGTGCGGTGCTCCACATAAATGAACAGTATACTTACCTCCCTCTCTTTGAGCATTTTTTTCACCTTAAACTTTGGCTTTTCATGGAAAAGTACCTACCTATTCGGCCGAACTTCGTACTGTATATATGGTACATGTCGTTCGGGCAATCCGACGCAACTGATATCAATTGAAATCTCGGGTTTACGTACCGTAGACGAACTGCTACTTTCAGTTCGCCTGAGTAAGCCTTGAAATGCCGTGGCAGCGAGCGATATGTGATGAGAATATTTCTTACTCCGAATGTACCTCGCTTTGGATCTGGATGACTTCCGAAAACCCTGTAGAGACTGGACAATGCCGATCTCCAGACCCAATTGACCTATGAGATACAGCCCCTTGTCAGAAATCAGGGTCCACTTTACTTTTTTTTTTTTTCCTCTCAAATCTGAGGATGTCGATGGACGCCTCCGCGTTGAAAGCTCCCATTGTACATATGTACTACTAATTACAGGACGGCTGACTGGCTTCACCCCCTTGCTGGCGTTGCGGTGAGGTGTTTGTTGCTGCATACCCGATAATAGACGTGGACATGGCGGAGTGAAGCGCCTATCCTGCTCAAGACTAGAACGGGCTTTCTGCATCCTAGCTCATTCTCGAAGACGTAACCTGGCGGCCTGGATATCGTATTTGTGATAATATTAGATAGATAGAACCGTACAGCCCAGATATCTCTCTAGCCTCTTAACAACTCTGCCGGTTCATTTCATTTCATTCATCAATTTCTAATCATTCAAGACACAAAGGCTAACTTGGCATCTCCGGCATCTTTCGTCAACCAGTCAAAGAAGGTCGGTGATGAGCCGAAATTTTCGGCCTGAGGCAACTATGGGGGAAAAATTCAACAGCCCGCACAATGCTGATTGAGCACGTGACCTTGTCAAGACACCAGACTCGCTGCTTCACCATAAATTTGACTATGGTACCAATGTTGCGGTTATACGTTCGAACTCGGATACATCGGATAGAGGCTAGTTTTAAATACAATTATTTTTGGAAAAGTTCAAAAAAGGGGGTAGAAAAGGTACATAGCAAACGCACAATCGCAAAGCACATTGTACCAGGCGGACTCATGTTGGCATGGTTAGAACCACCATAGTACAGGAGTTAGGCACAGAAGCATATTACTGCCTATGTAGTTCTTGTTTTCGGGATATACTATGTATTCGAAAAAAAAAAGTAATTTAAAGCTCTATGAAGGGTCCAAACATGCTCAAATACCCACCAGTATAGGTCCTCTTTAATTATATCTCACAAGCGGACTAAGGCACCAGCTTTGAGTAGGTATGCCCTCTAACTTTAGCAGAACCAACCTAAATCAAGACAATTACGTTGATCAACACCAGGCAGTTTCTTGGAGTAAATTTACTTAAGTCTTTTACTGTCTACTCAGCTACCTATCTGCAGGAGCATATTTGTCGAACATATTTGTCACCTCACGAGGGAGTGAAGGTTGCATCGACATAGAAGTGCGGTCTGTGGTAACCATAGTCTCAGTTTCGCGCCTTGAGAAGCACATATAAGGATATGGCCACAGTCTGCATATTGACCAGTCACAGGTTGGGCATAGAGTATTCGTCATTTGAAGATCTTTCATTCCGTTGCCATTTAATGCTAAAGCAATCCGGTCCCTATGCTGTACCGAGCATGAAAAGCGTCCCATCCCAGGCTTTTTATTTTGCCTTTCAACACCCTCCAACCTTGTGGCCTGTCTAACGTCCAGACCACCCAGACGCAAAATCGTGAGACTCAAATTTTTTCCTTCATTGCGCTTAGTCCGAAGCACCGACGGCACGGGCTGCGTTAACTGGTTAGCATCGATATGGAATAAGGCCGTTCCTCGACGACGAAACTCGTCGAGAGAAAGGAAAATGGCGAGCATACTGTAGATCTTCATCTTGCTGTGGGTGACCACAGGCTTGATGATGCCCTTCTCCTCGAGGTCGGAGATGCACTGGCGAGCCAGAGAACCGTTGATCTTCAGTCGGTCGACGAGGGTGGCGATGGTGACGAGGCGGTAAGACTGAACATCCTTGTAGAGCTTCTCGGAAGTGGTCTTGTCGAGGATGACGGCGTGTTGAGCCTTGTCCTTGACCTTGCCCTTGGACCTTTTTCAAAAAAGCATAAGTTTCACGGACTTTGTGACCACAAAACTGCTCGTACTCACCACTTCTTCTTTTGCTTCTTAGCTCCAGCAGCAGGCGCCTGTAATAACAAAGTCAATTATATGCTCATCGTGGGCGTTCGTGAGGGTAACCGGGCATATACCATTTTGATCTGATATGCTTTCGACGACGGAGTGTGAAAGACAGGGAAATTGTGGTGATGCGATCTAGAGAACCTCCCACCTTGAGCCCCAGCCCGAAGTTCGCCCAGGGCAGCCGAGCCCTAAAAATCAGAGTGAGCGGGTACGTACCGAATTTTTGTTGCATTCTGATTCGTCGGGTGGGCCACCACCGAAATTTCAACCTCTCTAACTTGAGCCCACCTTAAACTTCACGAAAATACCATCTCGACAACCGCAGTACTAACCGCAGTCCCGTCAGTCCCAGAACCCACGATTGCAACAGCAAACATGTCTGACGCCGGCGAGATCGAGGTCGAGAACTCCGCCCTCTATGAGGTGCTCCCCAAGGATGTTGTCAAGGAGGTTGGCAACGTCAAGCTCTTCAACAAGTGGGACTACGATGTCGAGGTCCGCGACATCTCCCTGACGTACGTTTTGGAAATCTTTGTGCATGAAAATGCCTTCACCAGAGGAGTCTCTGTCTTGCTAACCATAATCTTGGCGACAGTGACTACATTTCCCTGCGAAACCCCGTCTACGTCACCCACACTGCTGGCCGATATGCCACCAAGCGATTCCGCAAGGCCAACTGCCCTATCATTGAGCGATTGACCAACTCGCTCATGATGCACGGCCGCAACAACGGAAAGAAGCTCATGGCTGTCCGCATCGTCGCTCACGCCTTCGAGATCGTACGTTTCACAACCCCCAGATACTTGGGCACGTATTTCGTGACTTGGTGGCAGCACAACTGACACTTAGGGCTAGATCCACCTCATGACCGACCAGAACCCCATCCAGATCGCTGTTGACGCCATCGTCAACTGCGGCCCCCGCGAAGACTCTACCCGAATTGGTTCCGCTGGTACCGTCCGACGACAAGCCGTTGATGTCTCTCCTCTTCGCCGAGTCAACCAGGCCATCGCTCTCCTCACCACTGGTGCCCGCGAGGCCTCTTTCCGCAACGTCAAGTCGATTGCTGAGTGCCTTGCTGAGGAGCTCATCAACGCTGCCAAGGGTTCCAGCAACTCTTATGCTATCAAGAAGAAGGACGAGTTGGAGCGTGTGGCCAAGAGCAACCGATAAAAGGTGCAATGGTGTATTACGACTGGAGGGGTTGCGGCTTTGGCGTGGTTCCGGAATCTTTCAGAATTGCATTTTGCGTTCATCGGGTCTGGGAACGCGGCTATGGATTGTCTTACGTGGCTCTAGAGTCTCAATAAAAAAAGTCAGGCTCCCTGAGAGTTCATTCAAGTTAAACGTCTTCCGTCCTCTTTGCTCACGTGTTCCGTCTCATTCATATGTGCATAAACTCTCGAATAAGAACACCAGTATCAAGTTGATATAGTGAAATTTGTACGGTGCGTGGAAATGATCTTCCATGTGGCATTGTTTTTCTGTCTGCTCTATTGTATTGATTTATTTCTTCCCCTGTTTTGTCTATTGTGCGGTCCGCAACCCAGCTCGTGTGAGTCTTATTGTATTTTCTTCGCGACTTCCAGTCGTTGGAACATACCAACATGAGGAATTCCTTCCTCCCACCATTCACCCATTTTCTCGTCCACCTCAAATCCCCACTTCGCCCAGGCTCCAACAACTTGTTTCTGTGCATGCACACAGACAAGACCGTTCCAACGGGGGATTTCCTTGTCGTTGGACGCACCCATCTGCTCAAGACCCAATTCCTTGATGCTAGGATCGAAAGAGGAAGGGTTCTCTTTGAGCCACGTCAGAACTGTCTTGACGAGTAAACCGGCAATTCGGTGACCTCGGAATTCTTTGATCACAGCAAGGCGACCCAATTTGACATATGGCTCCTTGCCATCGTGAAATGATGTTGCCCGATCTAGATCGAACGTCTTTGGCTGTACAACTTCTGGTCCATTGCCGTTCTCCTTCTCCTGGTTTCCACCTTGCAAGACACCGTTCCAGTATTCACCGTTTGGCTCAGGGTGCGGATCATGTGGGAATGGCACGAGACGAACGGTGCCAATGGGGACGGTTGATGTCGAGCTCCTTCGAGGTTGAGTGACGTTGCCTTCATCGTCTCGGACCTCGAGTCTCTCTGTTTTGTTGACGCTGGCATATGCGACCCAATGGCAGCACTTTGGGTCATCCTCATCGAACTCATTCTCGGCAGGGACTCCCTGCTCCTCTACGAAGACCTTTTCTCGAACCTCCATAGCATCAAGGAAGGACCCCGGGATGGACTGAGGCTGGGCATCTCGACTGAGACCTCTCTGAAAGCCATCGAGCTTACTAGGCCCGAGGAAATTGATGAACGGGGTGCCCATTTTCTGGTCGTGGTTATGCAGAAGCAAAAAAAAAAAAAAATATGGCAAACTGATCGTTTTATCTGAGTTGATCGGAGGATGGCAGCAATTTGAGGAAATAGATTGAGAGTGAGCCGCCAGTACTTGTACTCGGTCTGGGAAACAATTCTGTGCAAGCGACTTTCCTTGTGCAGGGTCAAAGACAACGTCGCCAGTGCTTGGCTTGTACCCTTGGAATCCCTGGATGCAAAATGGTGGGTCACGATGTAAAGGTGGGGTGGATTGGGTGGTAGCCGCTGCGATGTAGCCAAGAGGCGCGCCCTTTTGGTTGCGATGCTTGTGTACGTACCATCTACATCCAACGCCGCCTCTAGGGTAGTCGCTTTTCAGAGATTTCACCAATCCTCGGAACAATCTGACTCTTTAGGTACTTCGCCGAGTGACCTATATATGACTAGGTTTTGACATAAGCAGCACCTAGAGATTCACGATATTTGGTTTATCATTACAAACTTTTCCAATATTTATTATATGCCTCTGGGGTTGGAGCCTAGTTACCACATGACGTAGGTTTCATGTGTGTTTGCAAGTGCCCGCCTACCCACCAATCTTTACTTAGACCACCAATACCTAGTATACGCCTCCCAGTCTACAGACTACAACGATAGTGCCTAATGAGGACTTTCAGTATCATAGTATCGCCTTCAGATAATCCCAGCCCTCGCGATACTCACTACGTGCAATGGAATTAATAACGAGTACATCCCAAATTTGCCCTTCAACCTCGCTTGGACCACTCAACTTCGGGAGAGCACTGGACCCAGTTAGTTTCCCTGTGTATTACGTCGTGCTGCCATTCGTTTACTGAAAAGTTGCACGTCAATTTCTTCGAAGTCTTGTGCCTCCGAAAATGGAATTTCGAAACCAGCCCCTTCACATTGGTGGATACCCAAATCTGTAGGTTGCTCTTACCACTGGGACGATGATATGTTCCCTGTTATGACAGCGTCCCTGGCTGCCTAGCGACGTTTGATTACATTTTACAGAAAGGTTCGTACCCAAGTCATCACATAACCACAAACAAAGATAGGGTCAATGTTTGCCTGAAGAGTAAGCATTGTGAGACGTAGCTACTTCCATTTCTAACTGCAAAATAAAGTACTCGGGATAGTACGCAAATATCCACTATACCAAATCTCTTTCCATGGTCGGGAGCTATCGCGAATACTATGCAGATACTTTGATTTGATTGGCGCAAATAGGAAAGCGATAATACTTACAAGGGGACTCGGCCTTAGAAAAGGGATTCTACCAGACATGGATAGAATCAAATCATCGCTACAATAAGCAATTGAATCATTAAATAGATGTTGATCCATATGCGGGGGATTGAGCAGTACCTCGGCGAGATAAAGTGTTTTTATTTCACAAGAGAGATAGAGATGTAGGCATGGCTGTCTTGTTTTCTAAATGTGATCGCATTTATTCATCTCCTACTACACTCAAGCTCCTTGACTACTGCGCTCAAAAAATATATCCAACCTGTATTCAAGCAAGCATGCTACTAATTACTCAATAAAAATAACTACCTTGCTGATACTCCAATATCCGGACTGTAGTAGCATTACTCACTGTATCTAGATCTTCACCTGCTGCCTGCATCCGTTCTGAGGCTGAGATTCGAGCCAGAGGACATCGATTCGACAACACTGCTCGAAATTTTACTCAGGATGAGTGGGCTTTGATTTTGATTGCCAGGGAGGAAGTATGTCCAAACATGACTCGTCTTACAACCGAACCCCACCAACCTGTTGCATGGGCGTGGAGATTCTCTAATGATGTCGCCTATAATGTGATCCATGAGTGTTGCTATGATGCCCTGGAAGCTATCATATCCACATGTCAAGATACCAAAACTGCGCTTGAATGATTTCTCTGAAGGATATTGCTTATTGCTTGGATCGATACTAGGCTGAAATGAGCGAACGTCAATCAGAGCGTAGGATGCCTTGTAAAGATCAATGTTGACTATTGATGTCTATTGATAACTAGGGTGTTTCCATTAGCACGTCATTGGGTCGATGATGTCAAATGAAGTTCAACGCTGCAAAGTTCTTCTTTTGTTCCTTTCAACATCCTGTCAGTCTTCTCCTTCTTAGGTTGTTTCAGCCGCCACATCTAGCACATACGACCATAGCTCTTAGAAAATACTGGATCCCGTCTGCTCTCCGTACGTCAAGCTAAGAAGCGGTGGACTAGTACTCGGGTCGGTGACGACCGGGGAATCCCTACTGTTGTATGTTTTTTTTTTGTCAAATTGCCACCTCAAAAGAGAAGCTCTTTTGATCTTGCTGAAGCGACCTCAAGGTCACATACGACCATAGCTCTCAGAATATACTGGATCCCGTCTGCTCTCCGCACGTCAAGCTGAGAAGCGGCGAATTAGTACTCGGGTCGGTGACGACCGGGGAATCCTCGCTGTTGTATGTATTCACTTTTTGACCTCGTCACATATAATTTTTTGTTTTTGCTATTTGGCGGCTCTTGTGTCCATATTTCTTTCTTTTGCCACAACCCCCCAACTGTTCTTTCTCTCCATTGATATAAAGCAAGATAGAATATTAAATATTTCACACCTCTAGAACCGATCTACTGCTGGTTGATGATACATACCCCCAATCGACGGACTGGCCTGGACATGTTCCAAAGGTACCTCCTTCGGGGAAGAGATGCCCAATAAGATATACACAACAATCGTTTTTGAATGCGCCCTCGAGAATGTTTCTATGGTGCTACATTTTGGCAGGAGGTTGGTGACACGGGATAACCTCCGATCTTTCGCAGGTTTAGGCATGGAGAGCATCACCCCGGTGACAACGAGACGGACATATATCTGGACAAAAGTACTGAACGCAGCCCCCGTTATAGACTAAACAAAATGCTATAGCGCCGGTAACATTACATACTTATTCGTGGTCTAAGGAGGGGTCTCTAAATTGTTGATATCTGTATGAACAGGGTGGAATTTAACTAGGTGTTATAGCGCGGTAGTCCGATGATGACGCGCGTGAGCAAATGCCAGTTTGAGGTATGTGACATGCACCTATGCACCGAGAATTCCCGGAGAATTCCATCGCTGCAGATAAACCCGACATACGGCCCTTCCAGTGAGATAGTATACATGTAGTGCGCTCGGACGGTTGTAGGTCGTGAATTGGAAGTGAAACATGCTGTGTACCTGGACGTACTGCTTGGGCCGCATGCATGCTGCATATGTTGAGACAGTCCATAATCTGCCCTGAACTGTGTACCATGCTCAACACGGGTTGGTGAGCCTTTAGAGTACATAGGGCAGAGCGACAAACTAGAAATAAATAAGGATACTAGTTTTCAAGGCTCTCATATCTTTCGCTATTATGCCGATTCTCCTCAGCGTAGAGGTATGATTCGTATGGTTACAACTACACCAAGTGGGCCGAATGAAGTGCTACTTGCTATGTAGCCATCATGAAGTGTGTTCTACAATCGAGGCCGAGGAGTGTAGAGTAGTGAATATTTCGGGAGGCAGATTCTTGCATGTACCTGTAGAGTACCTGGGAGGGACGCAACGGTGGAGAGAGGTTGGTGAGATGCCAACGGTTCAACCCAAGCTTATTTTAATTGAGTGATCCCTGCATCAATTCCCGTGCCTGTCGGATAAGCTCCGGTGCTTAATTTTTCTCAGAACACAAAATCGGAGATCATGCATAAGCCCAAGAACATATGACGATTGGCCGTATTTGCGAAGTAATGCAGGAACAGCATGATCGGCGCTTTTGGGAATGGCGGGTGGCAGACTTGCGGCAGACTTCGCGGCAGACTTCGCGGCAGACTTTGCGGCAGGCTTGTGGCGATGGCTGTGGCTGGAGAGTTCCGAATAAGCCAGGCACAAAGCAAGGGACCACGGTAACTGTTCTACAGCTAATCGTAGCTAAATTGATTAGCAATGGTTCGCGCGGGGGAGGTTTTGGGATGAACATCATCGATGTCGTTTTTGATTTGATGGGTCTCAACGTGGGTTTCGACCATGCAGCCTGCACGGTCCTCGTCTCCATAGTGTAGAGTGAAAGCAGACTGGAGATGAATTTCAATGTGGACTTGTATGGAGTCCTCCTGTATGAATTGATACCATCATTCGTTGGTTGTGCCCCGGCGTTTGGCACGAGCCATCGCACCCCCTGGTAGAGCCAATCTCACTGAGTCGGTGGGTTTGTGGTGATATCATCTACTTTGAACTATTGATGATAGCTAGTATAGCGCTGGAACAACCATTTGCTGTGCGATGAGAGCAGACTTTTACTGAATAGGATGGCCTCGTGCAAGAAAAAAGCAACATCCGTATAAACCAAACTTGAAAATAGCGGATGTTGAACCCGCTGGAGGGTAAGTAAGAAATACATACTGCTACTAATCTGCAACACTGCCCGATTCGATAAACACCTAGCTGTAGTGGTAGTAGCTATGCAGTTGGTGGGAAATACTATATTGAAGCATCTTGGATAAAAGCTCAAGTGCCTAGGAGGTATTATTTTGCCGTGCCCATCAGGTCTTCAGCAGCTCTTTGCAAAGCAACACGGTGGCTATTGACACAGACCACTACTTGTCATGCCATAATTCCTTCTTTACCGCTGCATGAACAGACCACAGGCGGATAAGGAATTCGTACGTAGTAGTACTGTGTAGGTACGTAGCAGACGAGTAATAAAAAGCAACCATTCCCGTATTATGTTGCAGATCGATGGCGATATCTAAACACAACGATGTGCTTCTCCTCACTGTCAGTGCAGAGAGCCATGGTCACCAACGATTCGAATACATGTGTGAATCTTCACCCTCCCCTGCTTGTGTGATCAATCAATATTGCAGACTATGTAACGACGCTTGGAATAATTCAGTGCAGAGAGCAGTAAATTGTTTGTAGGTAGGCAGGCTATCCCATTCTTGTAAAAATCACATCCATGTGCGTCTTACCACGGCTGGACTGGGTCGAACCCATGTTGTCGATCTTACCATGCCATGCCAACGTCTCGAGCGGACACTTGAAACCTGAATCAGAATTTTAGAGTCAAATGGACTGACTGATCAACAGCTTCTCCTCCTTTTCTCCTCTTTTTTTTCCCTCTCGTCCTCCGTCTTCTATGTTGCCATTCTGGTCTATCCCTTGCTATATCCAGCCACCATCAGGTCCGGTGCAAATGGTCCACAGGCCACAAAAAGGCTGAGGCAGAAGACACCTAGGAACTAGAACGGGAGGATGGAACCCCCCTTGTTCGTTTGCCCAGCTGTGAATTTCTTCTAATACAACCAACGCGCGTTTTGGACTTGTTCAGGGGGTTCGACCTTTTTTTTTTCCATAACTTTTTTTAAACACCGTACTGGTTTAATCCTTCATCCTGGCCTTTGAACTGCCAGACGAAAAAAAAGTATTGTCACGTCGTTAAGACTTGATATTTTTTTTTTCACTTCCCTTTGGGATGTTGCCCATTATCCAAGATTCCTTCACAAAAGTGCACACGCACAAATAAACATACGCAGACACACAACCACTTTGGTCTGCTCTACCAACAACTTTCTTTTTCCATCAACACTTCGACTACTCTCACTCTCTACTTTTTATTTCCACTCACTCATCTCTGCGCTCTTTTTTTTTTCTCGACATCTTCTGCGGGAATCGCCCATCCATGCTCCCGCAATTGGCTGTGACGGCCCCTCCACCTCCTTCATCGCACCACGGTTCTTGATGCATCGTCGAATCCCGCCCACCTCCACCTTTCTCCTTACTTTCGACGAACAACCTCCGGTCTCCTAATCTTTCGTCCCGCAACGCGCGCGCTCCCCCTCACACTCGCTCTCAATACTCACCGCCTCTCGTTCGCGCTTTGCCGCATACCATCAGTCATTCACAGTTCACCGTCTCACGCGCCGTGCTTTCGGTATCGACAAAATAACCACCTTGGGCCTTCAACATCGAATATAACCTCCCGCCGACGGAAACCCTCGTTCAACTGAGGTCGGCGTCTGTACTCTTCAATGCCCTGGCAGCCCCTCCCTCGCATCGCGTTCGCCGTTGCGACCTACCCGTTTCCAGCCTCGAGTCCGGCCGACCTCCCACTCGAAATCGGCGATGAGCTCTACATCATCGAGGAGACGCCAGACGGCAACTGGCTGCGTGGATATCTTGTTGCTCCCCCTAGCTTGCTAGCTGGTCTCACTTCCGTCAAGGGACAGACCCTTGAGGCTCGTGTCTTCAGTGGAATTTTCCCCCGAAGCTGTGTCGAGGTCCGCGAGATGCTTGGCGAATCCGAGAACGGCGGTGACGACGAAGATGAGGACGAGGACTTGATCAGTGATGGTGTCGCTACTCCCAACGGGGATGTACGATCTGCAAGCGACTCAGCCAAGAGCGGCGTCACCAGTGCCTCGATGCGCAAGAAGAACAAAAAGACCGGCAACAGGTCAACAGCCTCGAGCAAGGGGAGGACACCATTCAGGGAGCTTCCCAATGGCACGCTAGGAAGCTTGTCCATTCCCATGAAAAGGGACCCCGATGCACCAAAGCCTGCAGCACCCGTACCTATGCTCAAAATCGGAGATGAGACACCAACTTCTGTTGCTGAGCCTCTCGTCGACGAAATCGCGTCGTGTCTCCGAGAGTGGCACTCAACCAATCTCCACCAGCTCCTTCTCTCTCGACAATACTCCAAATTAGACGAAATCTCTCAAATCATCAACCGCCTGAATCTCCATCGCCAACAATTCCTTTATAATGTCCTGACTGCACATGAATACGAGCAACTACGGGAGCAGACGGTATGGGATCTTGTCAAGGTGAACAAACTCTGCGGGGGCGAAGTGATAGTGAGAGATCCTGAAGCTCGCGGCCGAATCCTCACGGCCGACGATTGTGTTGTCAACGTCACCAAGTTGCAATCCGTCATGAGCCTCTTGGACGAACCTCCCCAGCCAGCCGTCGAGTTGACAGCCTTGCACCACCTGCTCGTGGACGTCAAGAGCTTTGCTGGAGCTTCTTCCGACGAAACTAGATTGGTGGCTTTCCTAGTCAGCAAGCCCCATCACGACAAGTCATATACTCTTTCGGAATCCTTCTCCATTTCAATTCCTCCAGGGGGTTCCATTGGAAACCTAGGCAACGAGGTACAGACACAAACTCTCTTCACAGATCTGTCTTCGCAAGATGTCGGTGATGTCCAAGCTGCCGAATCTGAGCTTTATTTGGTAGTCAAGGTGATTGCTTCGCAACCATTTATGGCTACCAAACCGCCCTCACGATCAGGGACTGGGGCGTCCAGTGCCTTTCCCCCTTTGAAACCGACCTCTTCTGGTGGAGGAAAGTCGAGAAGAAGTCGGATGTGGGGAGGGAAGGGTTCCCGGTCTGGCTTCTCCAGGGGCACAACAGGTCTCCCTCGCATGGATTCGTTGTCAGAAAATGACGAGCGTCCAACAACGAACGGTGTCGGAAGTCGGGATGGCCAGGGCCCTCCAAGCACAGCAGGCTCGAACAATGGAAATCCACCAGAAACGACCCAATTGGCAGAGCGAACGGTTGGGGTGGGCGTTTTGAGACTTAACTCGATTATGAAGTTGGAAGAAGACATCGAATATGTTATGAATATCTGGTCAGAGTCCTCAGGAGCTGCTAGCGAAAAGGAAGCAGGCGATGATTGGGAACCTCTAGTCAGAGAGCTGCTCTACAGCCCAACAGGCCATTATGAGAAGTCGAGAAGAGGCGAGCGATTGCAGGTTCAGGTGAGAGGGTTCAACCATGGTGACGCGGACGCTTTAATCAAGGAAACGCCCACCCTGCTCTCAGGAATTTCCAAGACGCCCAAGATGGGCTTCTCAGGAGCACCGACGAAGCCCCGTTCAGATATCTACTTCACCCTGAAAGATGCGATCCTCGCAAAGCAGAACCTGCTCTCTCGTTATGGCGGAAGTGCCACATCTATGCCCTCTAGCCTCCAAGCAAGTAATTTGCAGGTAACACTTGAGGTGAGGAAAAACTCCGGAGAACGTATAGAGAACTGCATCTACGCATCATCAAACACTGAGGCCTTGACCACCTTCAAGTCGGTGGCTACAAGCAGGGGCGGATCTTGGGGCCAGACGCTGCGACTTTGCTTGTCACCAGCGGATGTTCCTATTTCCCACGTTGTCATGTTTCTCTCTGACATGCCCAACCCGCCCTTCGCCGTTGCTCATATTCCGCTCTGGGACCACCAGGCTTTCATCCGTGATGGCATTCATGGGCTCTTGCTCTATAAGATAGACGAGAACACCTCGACCACACTACCAGGTCCCTCGGGCAAAGGGGGCTACCTGTCCCTTCAGTGGGCTCCCCGTGGCAAGGACGAGCATTCGGCTGAAGTCACGGGTCCTCTTGCTGTTCTTCGCGCGGAAACATACTTATGCAGTACACGTTTTTCTCAAGGGCGGGTGATACTGGGCCTTTTGAAGTGGAAGGAGATTCCTCGGGAGAATGTGCAAGCTATATTGAGAGAGCTGATCTTTGTTCCCGAAATTGAGGTTGTGAAGTTGCTCAGTGATGTGCTAGACAGTCTCTTCGGTATCCTTGTTGAGTTCACAGGCAATGAGGAGTACGAGGACTTGGTGTTTACGGCCCTAGTCAGGGTGCTGAGCATTGTGCATGACCGGCGTTTCAATCTAGGACCTCTCGTTGACCAGTACGCCGAGACTCAGTTTAACTATCCTTTCGCCACCCCATGCTTGGTCCGATCATTCACTCGGCTCCTGCAGAACCCTACGCACTCCGAGACCGCCCGAAAGTTGCGAGCTACCTTCAAGGTTGTCAAGCACATTCTCAAGTTCATCACTCACGCCCGAGGCCAGCAAAAGGAAAAGGAGGCTGGAATCGGTATTACTTCAAGCACAAGTGGGTTCACGCGTGATCTGCGCGCAATTTTTAAGGCTCTTGATGCTATGATGCGCAACCCAGCTCCCGCTCTCGTTGGTAGCCAAACCCTGGCTGTGCAGCACTTTCACCAGTGGCTCCCAGAACTTTCAGGTCTACTGTCAGCAGAGGAAATTCTTCACATCGCGATTGACTTTATGGACTCGTGTACCGAGGTCAAGGGCAAACTCATTCTATATAAGTTGGTTCTTATTATGAATTACGGAAAGCTGGATCTGTTTGCCCACCCTGATCAGAAGGCAGCTCTCAGCACGAACACGGTTCGATGGATCACCCCACATTGGGGCCATGCTAAAGAGGTTACCGATCAATGGAGAGATCAAATCCGTCTGTGTTGCTCCGTTCTGGCCAGCCAGATTGATTACTTGGGCACAAATATCCCCGATCATATCCCTAAGATCATCGACTCCTACCTCTCGGTTCTTGCATCGCCACCCCCACCTAGGAATCGCCTCTCCCTCTTGTTCCCATCTACCTACCCATTTCCCGCTAAAACTGTGGCAGATGACCTGCAATTTGACGAAGCGCTGGTTGAGCTCAGCGCGGTGCTGTCTGCCATATCCAACGCACCTTTAGGAATGCAAATCGAACTGGCTGACGATGACCTTGCTTCTCTTCTGGAAAACCTGCTACGGGTAGAAATGAGCATCTTGAAAGGCGAGGCATACCCTACGGATTGGCTCAGTGTGCACATCCACCATCACAAGTCTATCATGTTCACCCTCCAGTACCTTGCTGGCATTATGCTAGACTCATTTCTTCCAGACCCTGACGAGGCCGAGACATTCAATACGGAGTTGTGGAAACTATTTTTTACTACACTTCTAAAGCTCGTTTCTAGCACCTCGCTGGCGCTGGAGACATTCCCTGAGCAGAAGCGACGGGCCGTGTGGAAGATTGCTGGAGACGTTCGAGAGCACGGTGCTGACCTTCTACGCAGAACGTGGGAGGCCATCGGCTGGGAAACGACGATTGATGAGCGAAACCGATACACCCTCCCCAAAATGGGAGGCTATCAGGTTCAGTACGTCCCCACGCTCGTCGGACCTATCGTAGAGCTTTGTTTGAGCGTTCACGAGGGGCTTCGCAGAATGGCAGTGGAGGTTCTTCAGACAATGATTGTCAGCGAGTGGACTCTGATACAGGATTTGACCGTGATACAGACTGAGACCATAGATTGCTTGGATCTGTTTTTCAAAGAAAACCCTTTGACGGAGAGTATTCTCCAGAAGCTCTTCATCGGAGAGCTGCTGGAGCGGTTCGAACCTCTGTCAGATATTCCTGACGAGCCCCTGCACGCTGCTGCACGTCAGCTTGTTGCTACTGTCGATGAGTTCCTTGATCTATTGGTTGCGGTGCACAGCAGCGATGGCACAGGTGAAGCAACACATCTGATCAACCGTCTACGCCTTATGGAATTTCTTCGTGACATGCAGAAGGAAGAGATCTTTGTCCGATACGTCCACCAACTGGCAGATCTTCAGGCTGAGTCGAGGAACCATACTGAAGCAGGTTTGGCCTTGCGTCTCCATGCCGACCTGTATGAGTGGGATCCGATGACGCAAACTCCCGCTCTCCCTGACCCCAAGTTCCCTGCCCAATCCCAATTCGAGCGCAAGGAGAGGCTTTACTTCGACATGATCAAGTACTATGAGGAAGGGGAGGCTTGGAGCTGTGCTCTGGACGCCTACAAAGAACTGAAAGCCCAGTATGAGGACAACATTTACGACTTTGCCAAGCTGGCTCGAACAGAGCGGGCAATCGCCACTATATACGAGACCATCTCCAAAAGCGAAAAGCTCACCCCCAAGTACTTCAAGGTCGTTTACAAGGGATTGGGTTTTCCCTCTGGTGTTCGTGATAAAGAATATGTCTATGAAGGTTCGCCTACCGAGAGAGCGTCAGCATTCACCGATCGCATGCAAGAGCAGTACCCTTCGGCGCAGATTGTCACCGGTGGCGACGTGGACGATGTGGAGGGACAATTCTTGGTTATTTCTGTTATCACAGCCCATCGTGACCCTAACCACCATGTGTTCCAGCGAGCTCGGGTCCCTCAGGTGATTAGGGATTTCTTGCTATCGTCTCACCCTCAGAACTTCTCGGTTTCTACGAGGCGCAACACAGCAGGTCCAGTCAGGGAACACTATGCCGAAAAGCTCGTATTCACCACTGCTGATCCCTTCCCCACGATCCTCCGACGGAGCGAAATCGTTGATGTTCAGGAGATCAGGCTTAGCGCTCACGAGACAGCTTTAGAGCGAATTGTCCGCAAGACGCAGGAGATGGGTGCCCTGGAACGGCGTATAGCTGATGGAGATTTCGAAAATGCTCAGCTGTTACTCGATGCTGTGACCGTTTCGGTCAGTCCCGCTTCGGACAACAGTGTCGCTTGCTATCGTCAGCTGCTTCCTGAGCCTAAGAAGGAGGATGAAGATGTCGATGACGATGACGAGGAGGAGGAGGAAGAAGAAGAAGAAGAGGAAGTGAAGCTGAGCCCGCAGGACAGCGCAATCAAGATGGCACTTGTTGACCATGCCATCATGATCAAGAAGTGCTTGAGTACCTTTTCTCGAAGCCCCAATGAGCTTCTCAGTGGGAAACATGTGGAGTTACAAAAATGTAAGTTGAACACCGTCATTGCCGCTGTCCCTCACAATCACTAACGGCCCAAACCAATCTAGTCTTCGAGAGTACGTTTGCGCCTGAAATTGCACACTTTGCCCCTCCACAGCCAGCTCGTGAGGTTTCTCCTCCCTCATCCACTTGGAGGCGATCATCACGCGGTTCCGATGACCCTACTGTGGTGTCCCCCCTTAAAGGCGTCACCACCGAGGAGGCTTCTGTGATCAGACCAGTATCCATGCGCCACAGAGGAGCACGACTAAGCTTCCTAGGTGGCAGCGGCAAGAAGAGGGAACTGGATCTGCCGCCCAATGTTGATGAGAATGGCGCAGAGGCCGAGACGGAGAGCAACCACAGCCGTTCCCACAGTCACTCCCAGAGCAGGGACAACAGCCGACGCAGCTTCTTCCGAACGCAGTCTCACGAGGAAAAGAACCCCGACAACAGCTACAGCGGCTTCCGACGAAGTCTCGAGGTGGTCTCGCCCACGGAGGACAATTCTGCTGAGAAGCAAGGGGGCGGTGGCGGCCTGACCAAGAAGAACAGTGTGCGCAAAAGGTTCAGCATGCTGAAGCTGGGCAAGAAGTCTAGCAAGACCACCATGATGGGGAGCCTAGATGAGGAGTAGGACTATTTCCGGGCTTACTTTGGTCGTTACAACGTTCGTTTCGAGACAAATCCCAGCAGAGCTACTGGGACTGTGGAGGAATGCCCACTGTCTCGCGGCGAGACCTGGCGATAATGATGTGTTCGCCTTGTTTTCTGCGCACTTTTCGATATCAGTCACACTCTTTTTCTTCTATTTTTTTTTTCATTTCCCACCTTCATCCGACTCTTGTTTTTTTATCGAAGTCTAGCTTCATTTTCATTATGCCCCCCCTCTTTTTTTCTATCCTCTCACCCTTCACCCCTTCTTTTTTTGTTTTTTTCTTCTTCTTTTTTGCTTTCCTAGCCCTCCTTCTACTTCTTCCTTTTGCTTTGCATACAAAAAGGGACAAACATAGACGGGGCCCTTTACAGAAGAATTGTACATTGTGCGTTGGGTTGTGTATTTTGATGATCAACTAGTTTTACGCCTTCTTGTTCTTCGGGCCTGAACAAGGGGGACGGGGGCTTTAGCATGCGTTTGGTAGCTTGCCGCCCTGGAAAGATGAGGAGCATAGGGGTTGGCTTCAAGGTTCTTTTTTTGTTTGTTTTTGTTTCATGTGTGTTCTTTTTATTTGTCTTCATGCCTCTTTTTTGCTTCTTAGTGTAGCTTGGTGTTCTGGATACCTGCGATATTGTGCATACCTTTACCAGTCTTGGAGGAGGGTTTTATGCTTTTAAAAAGATAATGGTCTATTGACGTTTTGCTATTGCTGTTTCAAATTAGGACGTGCTTCATGTGTGCTTTTCTGATTAGCCATTGTTGGTGCTCACACGTACTAAAGCCTTTCTGAGCCACTCAATGACGCAAGGTAGACCGTCCACAGCGTAATTATGGTGCAGTACTGGCGATGTTGTGAATTACTTGGAGAGCAAATAACAAGGTGGACGTTGGTGACAAGAGAAACAGTCACAATCGGTGCAAGCTCTTCACGGACAGTGCGATGAGAGAAATTGGTATCATTTATTCGTAAATACATTAATCCACACATCCAATTACCCACTGCAAAATCAATCTACATGGTCACATCCCAAAAACTCCAATAAATCACACTGCGTTGCATATCAGAGAATCATCTTGGTTGGTTACACATACTCGCAAGTGACCGTGTTATATCGCTGATCTGTATAATGTGTCAGTGTCATCGCCATATTCATGATTATAGAGCAAAACATACTGTTGTATAGAAGGGTGTACGTTGTTGATGCAGAGAGATACACAGCTTCGATTTTGCAGCTCAGCTCATAGTACCATTGGCCGTCGGAACCCTGTCGGCGTGCCAGCAAGTTCTCAGGGATATGGCTGACATCGGCCTCGACGTGGGATAGAGTCTTGACATTATCATCGCGAGTGATGGGAGCTTCACGCTGTGTTTGGTCGCTGTAGATGGTCATCTTGATCTTGCGAATGCGGCCTTGGCTAACCAAGCCAGTCCACACGAAAGATGTGAAGAATGGTTCATTTTCCGAGACTTGATCGCCCTGTAAATGTGGTTAGCGAAATACGATGAAGCTGACACTGGTTAACTCACTCTCTGGATGAACCACTCCATAGCATGAATCTTATAGCACCCATCAAGGCCACACCACTGTCGCTTATGTTTAAGATCCGCGTGAAGCTTCTCGTCGTACCGAGTCCGCCACTCAGTGCCGTAATGCTTGCGGGCCTTGCGATTCTTGATTTTGACCATGGTCAAATCCTCTGGCGCGCTATTTGCCAAACCTTTCATGACTGCACCTTGTACCACGGCCTGCCAAGCGTTGGGAGGTTGCATAATCTGGATCTTCTTATCAACCGCATTGCGAAGGCGCTCTTTGAGATAGTTGGAGGCACCGAAGCCACCGACCAAAAGCACCGCACGAATAGGCACGTTGCTAGATGTAATCTGCTCCTTCACTAGTCTGATAACTTCAAGGACAACTGGCTCAAAGATAGTCTGCAAGTCAGAAGCCTTCAGAGCAAAACGGCCTCGAGTAATACCAAGAGCCTTGTTGTTGGCGAGACCAGGAACAGGGATGGTATATGTCTCATCGGGTGAGGCGTTCAAAGCAAATTGGCGCTTGACCTGCAATACTGGTCAGTATTAGGATAAAGACGAATTCAGTATGGTTAACGAACCTTCTTCTCAAACACTTCCATGGCCTCGGCGAGAACCTCTTCATCAAAACCTTCCTCCTTGCCAAGCTTCGCCTTGAGGTATTTGGCAAAGCGCATGTTCAAGAAGGTGGAACCACACAAAGCACCAGAACCGGGCGCAGCTTCCTGGACCTCGAGGATAGGCTTGAGGCCGGTGATGGTGTATGAGATGAGATCGACGGTACCACCGCCGGCATCAACGACGACAACTGTCTCACCAATCTGGAGACCGTGGGGATCAAGACCGTGGAGGGCATAAATTGCGGCAGCCTCTGGCTCAGAAACCAGGTGAACTGGCTGCTTGGTGGCAGAAAGGCTGGCGGCCGCTTGGCAAGCCTTCTTGGTCTTGTCCTTTGCCAGATCGCTCCAGATGGCAGGGACGGTAACAACAAATTCGAGGGGTGTGCTCTTGACAATGCTGTCACCGAGCTTCTCACGCAGCGTATAGGTGAGATGGTCACCAAGGGCTGATATGTAGTCTGTCACAAGAGTGTCGACATTTCGACCACCGCGAGCGCCCTGGGCACCAACAGCTTGACCCATAGCTTGGAGGGAAGGGTCGAGATCACTGCAGGTGGTTACTACGGTGCACCAGGAGTGAGTAGCATCGAGCAGGATGAGTACTTACAGCTTGAACCATTCAATGACTTCATCTTGAGGGGCGGTAATGGGGATGGAGAAGCCCCATTCGATTTCGCTGCCATTGTATCGGAGTTTGGTGGGTACCTTGTCCGAAGACTCACCCTCACGAATGGTCTTGCTTACGGGCCAAGTGGTGATGGCAGTTCGACGGTCGGGACGCTGAGTTTCAGCCCAGGCGACACCAGAGTAGGTAGTACCAAAGTCGATGCCGACAATGATCTTTCGGTCGGTGATGTTAAGCTTCTCGAAATCCATTGTGGTCTAAATTTGGAGGGAAGAAGAATGATAAACGAGAGAAAGAGAGAGAGAGAGAGGGACGTGATAGTGGGGAAACAGCACGGGGAAGCTCCTTGGCTCCTCAACTTGTTCTCCGATATAAGAAAGTGTGGCCCAGATTCGTCTTCCTTCTGACGGGACCGGGAACACAGCAAGGCTGTATTTTTATGTCACCAGAGAGAGAGGAAGGGGAGAGCGAGAGCGAGATAAAATGATGGGAGAGATGGATGAAGAGTTGAGGTCAGTCAAGGTGGTGAAAAAAGGAAGAGATGCAAATGTGGCAGATGCTTGGTGCTTAAAAGGCCTCTGAGGCAACTGCGAGGCGGCTCAGGCGAGCCCCTCCAACTGGCATGTCCGTCCGGCAGGACTTGAAGTTGGGAGGTACTTTGACAGGACAAGGGAAGAGAAGGCGCAAGCAAACCCAAACACCCATAAGATGGTAGGAACAGGGGACGGACGGGGACAGGTGGTACCTACTACCTTGCGTAGGTCTTGCCTTGCCTTGGTTGTGTTGCTGTGCTTGCTTCCCCCCCGCAAGTCCGCAAGTACGCACAAATGCAAACCACTCACTGCCCTGCCTACCTACCTTACCTGACTTTGTGAGAGTGTGATAGCGATAGTGTGGGAGTGCAGGAGCGTGGGAGTGCAGTTGCCCATCTGCCTGCCTGCATGCAGGAGACGGAGTCGCTCTCGGTGCCATGGCGTGTAAGTACGTAGTACCCCGGACGTGCTATTGGACGCATTTTTCAACTCTCCATCCCAGCTCCGACCACCTCGATGACCTTGACCACCGGGCGCAAGCACACAACAACGGGTTAGAGAGGAGAAAGGGGCGAGGTGCAGCTGTTGAACAGCCCAGTCAAGCCAAAGCCAGACGAGGTCAAACAAGGCAACCGCGACCAAGAAGCAATCGCGAATCGGCTCGTTCTGCCTTACGGCGCTAGCAAAATACGCGTTGCCAAAGATAGTAAGTCTGCTACAGTGTATGTTTCCACCCAAGAATATTCTCAGGTAAGTTCCATTAGTTAGCTCAGGTAGGGTGGGATGGGATGGAACGATGCCTACGATACTGTAAGTACGTGGATATTTTTGGTACATAGGACTTTTTACCTCTAGAAGCAACTCGAGGGCCGCTTCATTTCTCAATACAAACAGCCTGATTCTGGGTCCTCCCTAGGACGACAAACTCACTGGTGAGGTTGACCTGGGTCCCTGAGTCCACGGCTGCGGCTGAACGCCCCACATACCCACCAACCCCCCAGGGTGCGCGTAAGGCGACTGAAGGGGTGTCGCTCCAAGGGTTCTCGATGTTGATGGATGCTCTGTTGTGGATGAACCGGAACGGCGGCAAATGCAAACAACAGGTCAGGTTTAGAAGCGGAATGCAGCCGAAGGAACATGCTTGGGCCGGCTGAACCAAACATGATATCGTCATCTAAGAAAACGATAACTAACCCACAGCAGTTGTTATCTAAACACGTCGCCAGGCAAATAGAAGTGGCGTAGGACGCTGAGCAAAGTGACTGATGGTTGTGGATGAAAGCAGACCTGAATGACTGTTTATTCAAGATGGATGGGTAATACGAATGCTTCAAGTGTTTCAGTCTTGCTGGCTGTCTTGCTCATACCGAGATAGCGTAGGCAGCCACATTTTGTACTATGTATTCGCAGTTTCTCTTGATTGAACTGGTCCCCTTGTCATTGTTGTAACCCCCCATGTTGCCAGCTAGATGGTCGCTTCTCCCTCGCCTTGGAGATCTTCCATAGTACTCACTCTCTCGCTAATTATACATTTGCACATGCTGTCTCAGTCTGAGGTGACTACCACCCCTCAAGGTTCTAGTGAAACGGGAATCTGCAAGATGAGTACGTATGGCTGTCGTCTACTGGCCCCAACCTCGTATCCCTGGACTCCAAGTCCCGAGGTCTCCCGCGTAACAGGACTCAAGCAGTTCAAACTTTAGAGGCAAACTCGAGAAGCGTCTTTGAAGCTGGGGGTTGGGAAAATTATCCGGCCCTAAGAACAATCAAAGCCACTGCTGGAAGTTCCGAGGTCGGCATTCTCGGGGTCTTTGTCTGAGAGCCTCATCTGCTCCTCTTCATGACTGAGGGTCCAAGGGACTCAGCTCCTCTTGTTCGATGTCGGGTCGCTGCTCCACAGATCTGCTATTCGACTATTGATGGCGCGAAACAGCCGTCAACGGGGGGGAAGCGACCCGCTATCCAGCGGGGGGCCTCCCCCCCGCCCTAGTGGATGAAGCGATCGTCACTGCCACCGACGCACCCCCTCCGCGCTTCCATCTCACCAGCCGGGCGACCACCTGAGATTCCCGCTTCACGGCGGATGACCCAGAACAACATCAACTCGCCTAGGTATCCATGGTTGTATAATCAACAATGGAATACCCACTCCCCATTTTCGATACGAAGTACATCTAGCAAATCTATTTGCGCTAGAATGACGACACGAGCCCATCACAGCACCTGTACGCCAATGGAAATGGGCGATAACAGCTGGAGGCTTTGGGGGGAGGTTATGAGGGTAGTTCTGTGTTCTAAGAGTGCACCAGGATATAAAATATCAAAAAGTAGCATCACGATCGGAACCCTGAGCTGATGATGGGAGGTATTAGATACCTTCAGGAACCCTGGTGGGGGGATTGCCGAGGTACGTGTCTACATTGACGACCCTTATCGTTGGGTCCAAATTGGTCTTCAAATTGATGGTTGCCTTAACAGACTCACTGATCAATTAGTAGCCTGGCTTTTCTGAGCTGGAAATGCATCCAGCTTCAGAGATAGTAAATGGGCTACAGTAGATATCCACTACAATGTACATAGTATCTCATCTCGGGCTTAGACATCAATCGCTCGTCAAGTTTGTTCCCACATGGAAGCTCATCAACGCCCCTGCACAAACCTCTTTGTTGTAAACGGAATGATCTATATTTCGTACAGCCACAAACTATCATGCCCCTTAGTCAATGAAGCCTTGGAGAGGCAATTATGTTCCGTTGCTCAGCCCCAGTAGTAGAGATCACAACGTTTTATCCAATTACGCCTCCCCTGGTTGCCCCATGCAGGCCACCTGCAACAGGGACGAACATGAAGTGAGGGGCATGTCGACAGCTCAAAAGTGCTCGCTTCCACAAAGGCTGGTCCAGCGCCTGTGCATTGAACTTGACAACAGGACTGCATTGCACTGAGGCACACTCCCTCCAGATATCCATGTTCTTTCTCTTCTTCTTTCCACTGGCTCAAATCACACCGTGCTCATCTTCCATACTCGTTTGTGTGGTGTGAGTGCGATCCCTCGTCCACCCCCGCCTGCTGGAGTAGTAGTTCCCGCACCATTCAGCTCTCTCCATCTACATCACATTACCACGTACATCTACTTCCTACCTCCCCATCATATCGTTGTGATCATGACGGAGACCGACAAAATCAACATCGAAAAACCCCCCAGCCGACCAGCTAAAGAACCTATTAAAGAGGAGACTTCGAAGGCCGTCCCCAAAGAACCCACAATCAAAAAAGACCCAGTCCCCTCCTCGGCCATCAAAGACGACATGGCCGGCGGCTCGCCTGAAAAGCGCAGCAACAAACTCAGCTATCGTGAAGCCCTCACTGGCCTTGAGGAAAAAGATGCCGCACCTACGCCTCCCCCGAGAACAACATCTAATAAAGGCAAGGAAAGTGCCGAAAAGGATTGCGATATCGATTCCGACAAAGATGACGATCGGCACATGTTGATGGACCTAGATCCTATCGGAAACACCAGCCTACTCGATGTCTCTTCACTAGAGATGTTTGATGCGCTATCATACCAGGCGGCGCCAGCTGGGAAAATGAACCTGCCGCCGACAGCTGAAGAGGAGGAGCCAGATGACGAAGACTTGCCGGCTGGTTACGAAAAAACAAGCTTCACATCCAGGCGCAAACAGAGAGATCCTGAAATGAAATTGCACGAAGAAATTCAAATCTTGCGTCGTCACGTTAATGACCTCTCCAAAAAACACTCCAACCTTGTCACCGAAAAACAAATTGCCGAGGAGAAGGCTGAGCGTGCCACCGAGCGACTGACCGAGATGAAATCCGCCATGAACTCTGGCATGACCGATATCGAGCGTGACACAGAGTCCTTGGCACGCGACCTGAAGAAAATCAAGGAAGAAAATCAAACTCTCAGAGAGCAGCTCAAGGATGCGCAGGCTCATATATTCAGCTTGCAGCCCTATCGCAAGGACCTGACTTCGGAGGAGATTGGCCGAGTAAGTCATAACTACCACCTACTTGTGACAACTTTGACGACATTTTAAGGCGAGTGGCTAACACCCATTACAGGAATACGATGCTTTGGTTGAGAGCGTCCAGGACTGGGTTCAAAAGTTCATGGAGCCGTGGCTCGAGGATCCTACCGAAGGTGTCGAGGCTATGATGAATGCTGCTCGAAAGCGCGGCGCTGAGACCAGCAAGTTCAAGAGGATCCTCCAACAATATCCCGACCTCGTGCACGCCTGCCAGTTTCCCGAGACCGACGAGGACATTGTTGCGTCCATTATTATGAGATATTTATATGACAATATCTTTCAAGTCATTCTTTACAATGACATTCCCAAGTATACCGAAATTGTGAGCTTCATTGAGAACCACATGCAAATGTCTGTTGAGCCGAAGAGAGGTATGTTTCCAATTACGCGGCCATTAAAATTCTTGGAGGAAAAAAAAAAATTAACATTGTCAGATCTATTTTCCGTCAGAACTTGGACGGCAGAAGCGTTTAATGCGTTGCTGAGTTCTCCACCATTCCGTTCTGTGAGAGAACGTCGACGCAAAGATATGACAGTTGAGCTCTGCAGTATGCTTAGAATTTTCTGTAAGAAGGAAAAGCTTCCCTGGTTCTACGAAAATATGGAAAACAACTGCGTAACCCCAGCTATGCAATTGTATGAGAAGCTGCAGGTTTCGACGCATCACTTTTATCTCGACATCAACCCCTACATCATGTGGAGCAGCGGAGGCGAGCTCAATGGCTCACCAGAGTTTATCGACTCGATTGCGAATCTCGACTGTCGCAACATTCTCCAGAACCGCAAGGCCTTTAACGTGAACAAGATTGACCCGCAACCGACAAAGAAGGAACTCTACCATAGATTACTCAATGTTTGCACGGTGGTTCCGTCACTCTACATGCGGCAGATCGGACAGAGAGATGCCATCAAGGAACCTATTGTGGTTCGTAAACAGCAGATGTTGGTCGCGTGGGGAACGGAAGAGAAACGCCGTTCTTTTATGGAAAACGGCGACAGGACATTGGTCTCACACCTCTTTGCCTCGAAGAGCGAACGTATTGGAGAAGGTTGGATTTCGCGATGGGCTTGAATGATAATACTGGCCAGTTTCACAGTCTCAATAGGGATGATGACATTATGAATGTTTTATTATATCTGCTTATTTTTATTTATCTTTTGCCTCCTCTTCGAATCTTTCGGGGGACTAGAGGAATGCATAGGGCTAGGTCATGCAGCCAGCCACTTGGCTTGTATTGGGAGTTGATCTGGTCTTCTTGTTCACGAAATTTATTAGGCAAGACTGATAGCAAAGAAAGAATTATAGGTTGTGGAGGAGTTTACGGTCTACAAATGCACAATGTCACAGCAGTTCATACAGGCAAATTCATTTCGCAATTTTTCAATGTAAAGCTCCAATCAATTCGTGAAGTGCAGAAAGGAATCTAGTTCCTCACCATCTACAATATATGAATGGAGTGTATGCTTTTAAGCTAGCAACTGTAATACTGTGTAAGTGAAGCAGACCAAAGCATAAGAGAGGCAACAAGTCCGTTTAGCAACTTGGTCACCTATGTGGTAATTATCTACGGAGTAGACGGAAATACATTCTACAGATTATCCGTTCTGTCTCCCTCGTTGTCCCCCCGCATGCGGCTCCATGAGCTGGCTGGTGGCAACAACCTACAGGCAGGCAGTATGCCTTGCGACGTGGTTCGTGGTGGGCCATTGAAACGGAGGAAGCAGTGCGATGTGGTCGAACATGTTAGGCACATTAGCTTTGGTGTGTAGTTCTTAGCTGTATCGGTATACCGATCAAGCTCCATCCAAATCAAGTACATAGTACTCAGAGGACGAAGCAAGCATCGGGGCATAATTAGCACCCAGAATCTGAGCAATGCAGAGGGGAGAGAGGTAGGGAGAGGGAGGAGGGGGTGGGATGCGATTCGGCGGGGCGCAGCAAAGCATTGAAAGTGTCAGTGCTTCAGAGGGGGGGACTCAGCATGCCCACGCCCTCCCAATGACGAGGTTCTGCCTTGTGAAGCTCAGATCAACTGGAGAATCTCAAGCCTGGGGAGCCTAGAAAAAGCCTTCGTCTATTGGGCGCGCCATGTGCTGTACGGCAGCCAAGGGTCGAAGTCAGCCCCGCGCCCGGGGGGGGAGGGAGGTGGAGATGGGAGGTGGAGTGAGGATGTTGGAAGTGGGTTTGGATCCCGTCGCCTAATGCTACTGTAGGTAACGTCGACGGGTCGCCTGAGTCTGTGAGTGGTTCGCCCACGCACAGTCATTGCCCGCCCACACGGCGTGTGGAGGTGGAGGGGGCGTGTTGTTTTTGAGCAACGTGCAGATGGAACAAAACAGGGCAAGAAAAGTCCTGGAGGGGCTCGTAGGCTCGTACTACAATTAGTAGCTGTCCCAAGCTGGAGGCTGATACGCCCAAGCTGGCGGAACGAGAGCCAATATCATTCATTGCTCGTCATTGCTCGGCATTGACTGTGGAAGGTCTGAAGGTCTTTTGCTCAGGCAGCTACCAATATCTTTTCCCAGGTAGACCGGGGTACACACACAGTAGTGCATTGCAGCTGTAAGTTCCAGGTTGCCTCAACCTCACCGCACGCACTGCACACTTGCTCTTCATCATGCACCCTCGCTAAAAGCACAACTTTGTCATTGACTGCCATCTTCCTCTTCCCCGATCCCGCTGTGCTGTACCCTCCCTCCCATCTGCTGCTTTGATCTGAGCCTGTCTTGGGTAGAAAACCTAACTACCCGCCTTCACTCGACTGCGTTTGTAGTCTGCTTCTCGCTTGTTTGTTTGTTGGCTTGCTCGCTTGTTGATTGAGAGCACGTTCATTGTTCCTCTCAACCCACCCACCCAGCCCCTCGTCGCCCTCAAAGCTACCCGCGCACATCGTGGTAGCTGCTCAACCGCTCTTCGGAGCAGACCCTTGGTTCTGGTTCATTTTGCACCTGAATTGCTCCACCTGCGGATTGGCCTAGCTGTGTTGGCTGTGCTCCAGCCTTCATGGCACTTTAGCTGGATTCTTCTGCCTCGCCTGTGTTGTGCCCTTCCCTCTCTTCCCTTTCACTCTTCGACCACATCCCAGTGGTTCTCTCCTACTTGTCTGCCTGATACCCATATACCATTTCCTACTTTCGATTTACTTTTGATTGATATCTTATTTTCCTTCCCTTTTTTACTTGCTTCTTCCCCCCTGTCGTGCACCCTCTTCCTCTTCAGCCTTCATCCAGTCGAGACATGTTGAAGAACTTCAAGAAACGGGCGACGACGGTATTCCGCAAGAAGAAGGCTCTAGGCACAAACACGGATACGCTTTCGGTGCTCGACTCGACCGCCACCACTGCCTCGCATAACACCTCCCGAAGCGATAACCCGCCACTCGGTTTCACATATTCAACTTCAACAAACGACACAGGTCCCAGGGACGTCATAATCCCACCACCTCCACCCGTTGAAGCTCCTCCCGTGCCTCCATCACCGCCTGCACCTCCAATCACAGATGTCGAACCCATACCTATTGTGGAAGATATCCAGGTAGACAATCTGGACGATCTGGACGCGACAACCACAGACCCTTCCATAGACCCATTCGCTCGCAAATACGTCCCGTTTATTGAAGCTACGCCTCTCAGAAACAACATGTTGGTCAACGCCGGTATCTATGGCATGGTCAATCCGGCCATCATGGGTGGCTTTGGAGACGATAGCGACAACGACGACATCTGGCTAGTCGATGACGAGGAAACAGACGAGGAAGCCCAGCGCCAGAGTCAGAACGACGACGAGACGCCTCTCGACGTGCCCGTAATACCTCGGGTTCGGGACAATTCTGAAAACTTGTCCGATACTCGGTCTCATCGCTCTGCGCGATCTGCCGGATCTCACAGGTCTGGCGAGTCTCCTCGCGATGTCTCTCTTGTCTTGGCTCCACCAACGTCTGAAGCTCAAGCCCCCGATGCTCCTCCTCCAGAATCTGCTCGACCAGCTTTTATCTACAACACACCATCACTCCTAGACGACGACGATTTTACTCCCTTGACCCCTCCTGCACCTGTTGAGGTTCCACCACGCCCTGTTACCCCAACTCCTGTGGTTCGACGTGGTTACGCTCCCATTTCTGCTTCCATCTTGAACCTGACCGACCTGGGCATTGATTTGGAGGAGCCACCTGGGACAAACCCAAAGCCACGAACCGAGACTACTCGAAATGAACTCGATGCTGAACCACCAGCGTCTTCTTCGAGCTCTGTTAACCCGTACGTTGCCCTCTTTGAGCAGCATGAAACTGCTATGACTGTAGCATACCTTCGCCAGCTCGATCAGGCCGAAGACGAAATAGCTGATGATATCCGGTAGGTCCTCTGAACATTCTCCTTCCCTCCAACTTTAGCCAAAGTGTCGATTGTGCTGGTTATTCTTCCAGTGGAAGGGCCCTTTGGGTTTTTTGTGTTTATACTGCCATAGCGCCTTGTTTCTTCTCGTTCATTTACTCAGTCATATATTCATTCCCTTGTACTTTGGACGTTTCTGTCCTGGCCAGCCATTATTAGCTAATAACTGAGAACTGTTGTACTTATTTTGCACTATGATGATACTAAGACTTTCTTTCTCACATATAGCTTTGGTCAACGATACCAGAAGGCACCCGATACACCGGATGTCATTGTCACCCGTCAACGTGTCCCAGCCAGCACTGTGACCGGTGAAGTCGAGTGTATGGTCTGCACTGAGTCGAAGGGCGTCGAGTTTTATCCTCGTTTTTCCATCACTGCCACATGCAACCATCACCCCAATACATGTCTGGAATGTGTTCAGCTATCTATAGAGTCTGATTTAAATAGCAAACTCTGGACCGAAATCCGCTGTCCTGAGTGTCGGGAACAATTAGAATATGCTGATATCCAGCGTTACGCCAATAAGCAAACATTTATGAGGTATGACCGGTGGTTGCTGTACCAATTGACGAATGGTAAACTAACCATTGGATAGATACGAGACACTGGCAATTCGTGCTGCCATGTCAGAAGCTGAAAACTTCACTTGGTGCACCTCCGGTTGCGGATCCGGGCAGATCCACGACTCAGGTGTCGACCAGCCCATCGTCACATGCCTTCATTGTCGGCACCGATTCTGCTTTCACCATAGTGTTCCCTGGCACGAGAATCTTACGTGTGACGAATATGATCAACTACTCGCGGACCCAGAAAATTTCCGATCTCGCCTCGAGCTCGAGAACGAGGCCTGGTCAGACTCTCAGCGGGCGCAGTTGGAGGCCGATAGAGCCATGGCGCAAAATCTGCTTGCTGATGAGCAGGCTGAGCTGCATCGCCGAGACGAGCGAGCCCGTCAAGAGCGAGAACAGGCGAGGAAAGCCGCCGAGCTGGTGCGAAAAATTGCAGCCCGACGCAAACGTGAGGAGCAGATGAGCCAGGAGGTGGTCAATCAGACGACGAAACCCTGTCCAGGATGTGGATGGGCCATCGAAAAGAATGACGGCTGGTAAGTTTGATCATTGGTCTCAATTTCAGTATCGACAACTAACGGTGGAAATAATAGTTCACATATGACTTGTAAGTTACCCATCCCCTCTGATAATATACCTTTGCCCACCCCCCTTTTACCTCCCGTCACCCTTCATCACCAAAAGTGTCCCTCGTCCCCAACAATGTTGTGTGCGCTCGCCATGACTTTTCTCCTGGCAACGAGAACATTAAACCAACTCATTGTAGGTATCAAGTGCAAGCACGAGTTCTGCTGGGGATGCTACAATACTTGGTCCAGACGCCACAACATCAACTGCACGGGTGGCGGCTAGCTCAATATCACCACCATCGCCATGAATACAAAAAAACAGCTTAGAACATAACTCAGAGAGTGGCTAACTCTCCCTCTCCATAGGCATCAAATGTCGCCATGAGTTTTGCTTTGAGTGTGGCGCAAACCACAAGGATATTGTAGCTGGCGATAATACGGCCCACAAGCGAACCTGCAAGTTCCATCCAGATAACATGGAACTGGATTAAGCATGAATGAAAAAAAAAATTATAAAGGGAGAGATGTCTTTTTTTTATTTAGTTGTTCTGGGAGGCGTTGGGAGGAGCGATATATACCATCCATGTGTTTGTTGTGTGCTGTTAATATTTTTTCTTTTGGGGGGGGATACCCGTATAAGATTGGAACTAGGCGAATATTGTTTATTCAGCCGTCGATACTTATAGTGCGAGGGCAGAGCGGTAATAGTAAAAACAAAAACAATAAGGAGAGAGAGGAGGATGGATGGAGTGAGGGAAGAAAATGTCATGGTGGCCGGAACTATCTGAACGTGAGCCATTCTGCAAAATACAGTTGAATAGACACCAGAGATGAAAGTAATTTTGGGCATCTACGCTAAGAATTACGAAGACAGAAAGAAGAAAAGTGTGAAGTTAACCAAGAAAGGAAGCAAAACGGAAGAAAAGAAAAAACATGTATCGCTCTTTGCTCAGAACTTCGTGCCACCAAAGAAGGGTTCTCATCTACAATCATACATGTAATATAATATTATGATGCCCAAGACACACATTTAACGCCGCCAAGTGCCCATGATCTCAATATTTGCGAGATTTGGTCTATTGAAGATAGCCGTCTCCTCTGTTCCGATTCCACTTCCCCCAATTAATTAAGCAGCTGTCAGCTCAGCAATACGACGCTCCAGCTCTGGAACTTGCCGGAGCTTCACTTCTAGATCCTCACGCTCATCCTCGAGTTTGAGACGGCGCTCAGCGTCAAGGCGGGTGAAGACGTACTTGCCCTGACCGTCGAACTGGAGAATATGCGTATGATACTTCCAGAGACTACGGCGATGGCTGACAGTCATGAGAGTGATGCCCAGAGACTTGGCCGTGTCATACATGACTTTTTCGGTATCAAGGGTGACGCTGCTAGTACACTCGTCGAGGATGGCGTAGCGGGGTCGGTGGTAGAACAGGCGAGCCATGGCAACACGCTGCTGCAGGCCACCGGAAAGAACATCACGCCACTCAGCCTCGGCATCCCAGCCCTCTTCGTATAGTTCGACGAGGTGCTCGAGACCAAGTGTCTTGAGGATGCTGAGGAGCTCAGTGTCAGTGACTCCGCGGGAGCGCATCTGGCGCAAGGAGTCTGGGTAAATAATCTGCTGGCGGAGAGATCCGCGCGAGAGGTAAGGTCGCTGTGGGATATAGAAGATGGCATGGAATGGAGGTTTGTAGACAGTGCCACCATATACGGGCCATAGGCCACCGAGGATACGGAAAAGAGAGGATTTCCCGCAGCCGTTGGGGCCGACAACGAGGAGATGGTCACCTTGCTTAAGAGAGAAGGACATGGCTTTCACCAGCACGTCTCCATTGGGTGAGATAATGGGTCTGTATATTAAAATTAGTTGAGAATCGCCGGTTCGTCCAGGTTTGAAATTACTTACACATCAATAAAGGTGATATCACTGCTCTCGTGGACGGTTCCTCGTCCCTGGAGAACAGCCTCGTTGTTCTCGGTGCCAGAAGAAGACACCAGCTTCTTCTCGAAGTGGCCTGATTGCACGTCGTCCATGACATCTAGCAGGGAAGCAACTCGAGAAGTGTATCCCGCCAATTCCATGACCTCACGGTATGAGAACATGATTCGTCCGAATGCATCAGACGCAGACAGCAACATGCGCCTATTCGTGACAAAAGCCTCCGTCCGGTCGCCCATATTCATGACGATTTGACCAGGCATCTTGACGAAGACAGGCATACTGCACAGAATCAGGCCGAGAGCTCCCCAAAAGTATTTGATGACAAAATCCTCCATAAAGCCATGGTAGAAGCGTCGACGGAGGATGTAATTGACATGTTTTATCAAGGTGAAATACCCCTTATCAAGGGTATCCTTTTCAGCTTTGTGGCCTGCGTAAAGTGAAATCTCCTCGCTATAGTCAATGAGGCGCGAGTGCTGAAAGCGGAATTCGCCTTCAAGCCGAGCCTCGTCGGCAACATACTTTCCAAACGGAGGCGTTAGAGCCCTCATGACATTGGCTGACAGTTGCACAAGGAGAGACATGAAGACGACGCCCTCGCCACCGACACTCTTGGACAGAGAATATGTGTAGATAGTCTGTGTTACGTCAGCACCAGCTCATTTTATGCGATTCGCAGCAAATAATTCAAACAAAACACGCACCATATCTAGCATGGGCTTGGCCAGGTTGCTGTAAAGCTCAGCAAGGCTGTTTGAGAACTTTGACACGTCGACGGCAATCAGTTGATCGGGGTTCTTTATTCTGTCATCCAGCGCCGAGATGCCATAAAATGTCAAATTCGATAGGTAGTTGTCATGGATGTAGTGGGTGAGGCGAGTTCGATACTTGAGCGACAACTCGGCTTGGTGATAGGATAACTAGCTGGATATAAGCATTGGTCAGGCAGACGTTTTTGCACTTTGTGCTCACCATGGAGTTTGTAAAGGTGGCCGGCACTGCGATTAGCATCCACCACACGATGCGTTTAAGGAAATCCTTGCCATTGCCCTTGACAAGAGCCTTGACAATGGCACCGTCCATTTCGGCAACACGCAAGCTAATGAGGGTTCTGAGCACCAGGAAGAAGCTATGGCTCATCAATAGTCTAGCCTCTTTGCTGCGCCAGCCAGGGATAACGATGCGCAGCAATCGAAACAGAGAGCGAAAGAAGTCGCGGTTCAGCTCGACCTTCTTCTTTGGTGTGTCACCGTCGGCAGTGCTGGAAGTAGTGCCTCGACGCGCAGCCCGTTGAGTGGCCTCGCGAGCGGAAGCAGCCTTTTGTTCGGAGATGGCATGGCGAATGCGGTTCGCGAGGGTGAGGAAGAGGGTAATCCAGACAGCGCGGGAGATGCGCGAGCGATTGGAGACGTAGAGCCTGGTGAGGTGGGAGAGGATGTCGCGAAGCTTGCGATCACCGGGAAGGACGAGCTTCGACAGCGCTGCCATTGCGGCTTCGTTTTCGGCTCTGCCGTTGGGGGGCGCAAAGGTGAAGGGGAGAATAGCCTGTTGCGCTGTTGAGGGAATGATACCCCGTTAGATCACGTCACGTCACAATGGAAGCTGTCGCATTTGGTAGGTTGTATAGGAGAGAAACGGTAAGAGAAAGGGAGAGATAAAAGGCAGTAGCACTGGTGGAGCTAGATGGAGAGAGAGATAGGTGGTGGAATGAATGAATGAAGGCAATCAAGCTAGTTACATGATTCCGTCTTGGAAGAGGGAGAGAGTGTGTGATGAGAGTCGTCGGCCGAGTTGGAGTCGACTTCAGAAGCTCCTCGGCCAAGGCAAGTCCGGGGTAGGCTACTGGTCACTTGCTCTTCCCCACACGCGATGCCGTTGGCATGTGATTGACACTTTACTGCACCCAAATCCACCTAAAATTACCTAGCAGGCAGGTACCACAGTAGGTAATCACAGAAGGGAGTACCTACCTTACCTGCCAATGTGTCAGTGCTCTTGATTATTCTCGGTCACCAGCCGATATTCACATACGACGACCTGTGTTCGGGCTGTTATATTAGGCATATGGGCGTAATGTTCTTTTTTCTCCTGGACTTGGTGCCAGGCTCAGCGACAACCGAGAGGCACCATCTCGTGAAAACCTCGGGATAACATCAGAACGAGAGGGTTTAGTAGACTGATATGCAGCTCACTAGATGATTATGACTTTTGCCTGTCTGATGTGCTTCCAACAATGACGCAAAAATCCATACAGTCCCCAAGCAATAACCTGGTACGTACCGAAGGTGATCTTGACATGTGGTGGAGGACAAGCCTTCAGCCACGATTGAACGACGAAACACACTCAACATACTGCACTAGCCACAGTCCAAGATAGGTAACCGCTTAAGCCACAATGGAGGTGGCGTTTTCCAGCCTATCCATGTTTCCCAAGATTTTTTTTGAGGTGCTTGTGATGGCGGGGTGACAATTTTCCAAAACCACACCAAACAGTCAGTCAGACTTACCATCCGACGACTCATCCTCAGGTTCATTCGGCACAAAAAAAGTGGAATAAAATCAAAAAAACCAAACAGTACCGCCAACATGTCCGACGACGAGGGTCTTTCCATCTATGATGAGATTGAAATCGAAGACATGACCTTTGACGAGGCCATGCAGACCTACTTCTATCCTTGCCCGTGTGGCGACAAGTTTCAAATCGCCCTTGGTGATCTGCTTGACGAGCAGGACATTGCCGTCTGCCCCAGCTGCAGCCTCATGATTCGGGTTGTCTTTGATCTTGTAAGTTTCAACTTCTTCTCGTCCGTCTGGACACACCACCACAAGGGGGCTAACAAGTCGTGTAGGATGACCTTCCCAAGCCCCCCTCCGCCGGTCAGTCCGGCGGCCAAGTCCCGGTTGCCGTCTGATCACGGTGCGACATTTGTGATATGAAAACAATCCTGAACGATCTTGCGCCAAGAATACCAGTCGATCTTTCATATTCCTTTCGATCACCCCTTGGACGTTAAAAGTTTCGAGAGCCTTGTGTGCATGAAGATATCCTGCACTCAACGAAGTTTCTTCGTCCAAGAGTGATCCAGGGTAGCCAGGGCGCTGATCCTGTGTCCATGACCTGGACGCCGTCATACATACAGGAATTGCTGTACGCAATATTCTGACCTCGGCGACTTACGAATTCAAGAATAATATTCATCCATCATCCTTGGAGCCGGGATAGGATGCGGATGGGTGACAAGTTGTGAGTGACGGCGACACTTGAACCATCGTCATCACTCTCTACGACACAGAATCCAAGTAATTAAGCGAGACTATGAAGCAAGAGTCACATTGCAGTGCCGAGCCATGCAAATACAGCAAGTGGAGGGAAAGCCAGCAGCACTTTATACTACGCATGCACAGCATTTGAACGTCAACGGGTGAGGTGGGGGAGCATTTGAGGGCCTAAAATATCTTCTGGGCTTTGCTTGAGCATTCGTGAGCGTTATGTTAATAGCTCTCAATATAGCTACGAGAACGACTCTTCAAAGCGGTCAGTATAGTCGCATAGTCATTCAATTCAGTGTATATCATGATCCATTTTGACTTTTACTATTATCATTAAGTAAATCTGAAGCCTGACGCGTCCATGGCTTTTTGAATTATACCAAAGCTTCTATATATATTATCCCAAAGCCCTCGTGCTTGAAAAAAAAACAACCTTGGGCGTCACATGTATAAACCCCCCCTTTCTAGATACTGGTATATCCAAGACGAAAGAAAATGCTACAGCATGATGGATAAGACAAATGCTGCTTGCTAAAATCGAATCCTGTCGAAGGTCTCTTTACAGAGCAACGATACCAGCGGCGACAAGACCGAGAAGGGCAGCAACGGAGCCCTGGACACCGTTGGCAGGGGCAGCACCAGTAGAGACGGTGGGAGCGGAACCAGAGCCAGTACCGGTGGGGTGGCCGACGGGAGTGTTGACGCCAGTGTGGTGGACAGTGGAGTTGCCTGTGGTGTTCTCGTTAGTCTTCTGGTCTACAGATGTGATTTGATTCCTCATTTCAAAGCGGTATAGAAGAGAGTTGAGGAGTAGTATGACTTACCACCGGCAGGGTGGGTAGGGTAAATGGGGTTACCAGTGCTGGTGGTGCAAGGGGTGGCAGCAGGAGTCTGGCTGGCGACGACAGCGCCGGCGAAGAGGAGGACGGTAGAGAACTGCATCTTGTATGTGGATTGAGGTTTTCTTCTGGGAGAGATGAAAAACAAAGATGTACTGTGATGGAGCGAGTGAATTAAGAGAGAAAAAAAAAGCTTGGCCGAGAGAGAAAAGTGAGATGTTTTATATAACTAGGTCTGTATTTAGGGGAAGGGGGCGATGGATACTCGGAACTGGACTTTGGGCCATTAATCTGTATATAATTAGACGTTGCCTTGCCTACCTTGCCTACCTTGCCAGGAGCCCCGTCGACTAGGCACGATATTGCTCATAATACTGTAACTGACTAGACGGCACGATCCCCCAGGGGTGTGCTCGCACCATCTGGATACTTCCGTGATACGTACATCTGTACAGTAGCCCCCATCCAAGAAATCATTTGTGGGCAAGCCAGCGGGTTGGGAACTGGCTTGGCTTCTTGAGCTTCTTGGGCTTCTTGGGCTTGCTGGGTTTCTTCGGGCTTTGGCCTGGACCTGGGCCAGGGCCTGGACATGGGGGTTGAATTGGTCTGGTTGCAGCAGCCAGTTCGCCCGCTGATGCAGCCTACGCCACACCGATAAGCCCATTAGCCGCCAGACATGGGCTCTCCAGGATGAAGTAAAATCTGAGGTAAGATGTCTTTACCTCATCTCATCTACAGATGAGGGGTCGCTGTGTTTTCCCTTGATAAGGGCCTTTTAATTTTTTTCTTTAATTTTTATTTTTACATGGTACATAGTACGGCCGAGCCCCTACTGCAATTATTACTTCGTACTATGGTATGTGCAATTACTCTGTGTGTACGCAGTAAATGAAGCTATCGAGACCGTGCGGGCGCAGTGAATGGCTGATTTATGTGGAGATGAGGAGCTTGCGTCATAAAGACCCTGTCATGACAGGGCACTGAAAACACTCAAGACACCGCGACCCCTGGTCAGTTTACCGCTCCCCGAATGCCGGCATGGGGGTGGTTCCACTGGCATGGCATGGCATGGCTTGGCAAGCTGTGTTAGCCGCATTTTTTTTTGTCCCTTGTCTCATTCCCTTTTTCTTTCTTTTTCTCTCATGTGTGTTTGGTTCCGCGTGTCCCATTGGCTGGCTGCTCTTCTCATTCACCCACTTCAACCGCCCCCCTCCCACCCCCTAGCCACCCAGCCGTGTGCGTCGTGTAACAAAATTGAGGCTGGGGACCTGCACAATAGCGTAACAAATGACCTCTTTCTTTGCCCTGTGCCGTTCAATCTCACCGATATTATTGTGTGAGCTGCATCATTGGGTGAGAAAAGGAAAAAGAAGGAAAAAAACAAGGAAAAAGAAAGAAACATGGTTGCCGGTTTTTGGTGCACAAGTATTAAAACATTTTTCGCCATGATTACGCAAATGTCTGCCTGCCCCCTGTAATGTTGATGATAAGAGAGGGTGTGCCGACCACCTTTTCTCAGTCAATCAGCCTTTTGCTTGCTGCTGTGAAACACCAGCCCTCCGTGGAGAAACAAGCATTTGAATTTTCAATCCCAAGAAAGAAGAGAGCCCAACGGAAAAAGGAAAAAAGAAAAATATTATTGAGAATACCATGGCAATATGGCCTGCGTGGGGGAGAATGAAATTAAAGTCCGAAATAATCAAAATCATGAGATAGCTTCAAGCCAAGTCCATTTAGGCGAATGGGGCAAACTTATCAAGCACTACGGGGTATTAGTTACTGGATACTAATTACTCCTCCATGAAAAAGTACCTTTTATCTGACTACCTACAGATTAGACCATAGTATCATCCAGGAAATACGAGGTTATGCATATCCCCATTGTATCACGCCTTACTCAGCATAAATTCGCACTGCAATGATGTGCAGATTACTGCACTTCACCCAGAGGCCACAAACTATGGCGGCACCATAATACCTACTATGGTAATGTGTTGGAAGATAACCCATGATGTCCTTCACCAAGGTAGCTCGGACACTTCCTCTCTAATACCTGCCACTATATTGCTTCATGCTTGCTTGTCGTGTTCATCTTTTTTGTCATATTTGTCTCTTCTCTCTACGTAACCCCATAAAAACACACACACACGCAAACACACTCACACTCACACAAAACAAAGAAACAAACAGACAAACAAACACACTGATAAAAGCATCCGGCGGTCTACTTGCATCTCCCCGTTTTTCATCTACATCGAACCCCATTCCTTGTAGGTCTAAACAAAACCAATCAAGTACCTAATTCCATAAACACTCCTCCATCTCTAGGCCTCTACATTGGAAAAGAAGAATGTTGGCAAGCCAGGAACGGCATTCTCCGCAATCTGCGCCGTCACTTCCACCTCGGTGGAATCCACCAGGTTGATGGCCTTCTTACCGCCCTCCTCAACGGCCAGGATGTCACACGCCACTAGACCGGCTGTTCGTATAAGACCCGATCTCATCTGTAACAGGGTCTCCCGCTCGTCAAACGCAAGCTTCTGATCCAGAACCACATCGATGGGCTCTCCGGCCTGCAAGCGCTTCTTCAACCCCTGAATGAATGGCATGGCCTTTTTCATCTCGCCCATCTTGCCAATCTTGCCATTCAGCTCCTTGTCGTTGACCGAGTTGGTCTCCGTGTTCCACATCTCCCTGATGAGGTCAATGTACTTGGCCTGCCAAGCAGGGAACTTGTCGTTTGCGAAGATGGTCAGCTTCTTGGGCTTCTTGGGATCAAAGGCCGTCTCTTTGCCCTTGAGCTTCTTCTTCATCTGCTGAGCTTCAGCAGAGTGTACCGCAGAGGCAGTGTTGCGCACGTAATCACGCTTGGCGGTCAGAGTGCTGTCAACAGCTCCAACCTTGGGGAATTTGGCGTTGTGAATAGTCCCTTCCTTCTTCAGCACCTCGAGCCAGATGTATTCGGACCAGTGAGGAGCAATGACAGCCAGCAGCAGAGCCTGCCACTCAACATATCGCAGGACAAGGTCCTTGTGCATCTTGATGTTGGCAGCAGCGCAAGACTCTCGGTAAAAGTCACGAGCGCTGGTCAGCTCGTACAGAGCAGCCTTGAGGGCCAGCTTGTAGTTGGTGTTGGCATACTGCTCAATGGCTTCTTGTGCAGCGGCGTTGAGCTCATTCTCGAACAGGCAGTCCTGGAACGAGTTGATCTCGCCAGTTCGTAGCTCGTCCTGGTCGCGCACCATCTCCTCGCACCACTCACGCAGGTTGAACAGACGCAGAATGTTGTTGTCGGCGACGTCCTCCTCGAAGTTGGCATCCGTAACACCATCGCCAGAATCAGCAAGGGCAATTCGAGATGCATCGGCACCGTACTTCTCAACCATCTCCTTGAGAGTCATGAAGTTACCGGTACTCTTGCTCATCTTCTCGCCGTTCAGCATCAGGTGGCCGTTGGCTCGGACACCACGAGGCCAGTACTCTGGAGGGAAGATGGCCAGATGGATATACAAGAAGAAGGTAAGATGGTTGGGAATCAGATCCTTGCCGGAAGCTCGCACATCCAGTGGGTAAAAGTACTCAAACTCACGACGCATGCTCTCCAGAGTCTCCTTGGGGATGTTGCTAGTGCTGAGGATCTCGTCGCTCAGATCGCGGCGGCAAAAGACGTAGTCCCAGACCTCATCGGTCATCTGCTCCGGGCCAACGTTACCCAAACCCTTGGTGCGACCAAAGAGATCATTATGTAGGTAGTGGGCAATAGTGTAGTAAGCCATGTAAACGGTAGAGTCGCTCAGACTCTCAACAAGGAATTGAGGGTCCCATGGCAGCTTAGAGCCGAGACCGAAGCTACGGGCGCAAGCCCACTGGTTCAGCCAGTTCAGGACACTCTCAAATCCGTTCTTGGTTTCTTGGGCATAGGTCTCTAGGCCCTTTCCATCGGTGTTTTCAACCCACTTCAGGGCAACCTGCTTCCATGACTCCTCACCGTAGTCCAGGTACCACTGGTCCATGAGAGACACAATGCAGTCGTCGCCAGATCGGCTGACAACCTTGCGCTCGGGCTCGGAGTAGGCAAAGGCATCACCAGCGTCAATCATCTGCTGTCGGACCTTGGGCTTGGCAACTTCAACCTTCTCGCCCTTGAATTCGCCAACCTTCAGGATACCCTGGTAGAAACCCTCCTTGTAAGCCAGCTCCTTGGCTTCCTCCAGCTGCTTGGTGTCCTTGGGAGATGCAATCTTGAGCTTCTTGACCAGGAAGGGGGCACACAGGTCGCCGTATGAGGGGGTCTCGATAATAGGGAAGATTTCCAGCTCGGCCCACTCCTTCTGGATGTTGTAGTAGTCGGCCTTCTTGGCAAGATCAGTGACAGTTGCGAAATCATCAGGGCTGTCCGAGGGCACTGAGGTAACCACACCCGTACCCTTGGTTGGCAAGACGGTGTCCATGGGGAGAACGCGAACACCTTCAGTGTGTAGCGACAAGGGAGCATTGACAAGAGTGCCAACCAAGTCGGGGCCAGCAATCTCAGCGGTCTTCTCGATAACGCCCTCTTGGGCGAAGATGCCCTGATAAGCCATGTTGCGGGCGGCTCGGTCAGTGATCACGAAGTAGTCAGTCTCATTCACCTTGAAGACGCCGTAGGTGATCTTAGGTCCAACAAAGCAGCAAGTCTGTCCGTACATGGTCTCGGGTCGTAGCGTAGCGGGCACCAGATACACATTTGAGCCTTCAGGGACCTTGCCCTTGATAGCCTCGGCAGCCTTGGGAGCCCACTCAAGAACCTTGAGCTTAAGAGCAGTGTACTCCTGGGGATTGACGGCCTCACCCTCAGCTCGATCGTGGTCCATGCAGGGCTGGCCATCCTTGATGGAGTAAATGGTGTATCGCTTTCCGAACTTGATCTTGTCCAGTTCCTTCAGACGGTTCATCTGCCATCTGACAAAGGCGTCATAGTAGGGATTCGCGTCGGTAGTGACGAAGGATCGGCGCCAATCGATTCGGCAACCGAAGTTGGTCAGGTCTCGGATAGCCAGAGGCGGAAAGTACTTGAGCCAGTACTGAGGGTCGGCAAATAGATGGATCTCCTCCGTAGGGATACCGATTGCCTGCATGATCTGGAATTGATACTTCAACTTGACGGTCTTGGCGGCAGCCTTGCCCTTCTTCGCAGTGAACTTGGTGATATCCTCCTTCTTGACCGGCTTCTGCTCAGCAGGCTTCTCCTCAACAACAGCATCCGGGTTGTAGCCTTCAAAGTTCTCACCAAACAACTTGATTTCATTGACCAATTTGTCGGCGCAAGCCTTGATAGGCATGCCAGTGCAGTGGAAGCCCATGGGGAACAAGGCACGCTTGCCCTGCATGCGTGCGACACCAGCCGCAAACTCGACCTTGCTGACGGAGAAGGAGTGTCCGGCATGAAGGGTTCCGTTCATATAGGGGTATGCCATGCATCCAAAGAACTTGGGGTATTTTTCTCGAAGTTCGGCGGCGGAGATGGAGTGGAGGGGGACTTCGGCAGTTGTAGGGGCATCAGGTTGGAAGATGGCATCTTCCTGCCACTTCTTCTGGTACTTTTTCTCGATGGTGATCAGGGTGTCACGTTTCTCCGTCTGTCGTAGAAAAATTGTTAGTACATTGCACACTCCTGTTGCAATAAAGAAGCAAAATGAAATAATAAAAAAACGTACACCCTTGAGCTCTTTGGTCTTGGAGATCGTCAGGGCCTCCATGGCCTTGGGGACTGATTCTGAAGCCATGGTGGGATCTCGTGCGCCGTAGCCGGAATTGCTTCAAGAACCGACAAAAAACTTGCGGTGCTGGTGAAAATTTTATGGCATTAGTTTCAGTCTGGGTTTTCAGTCGCTATCGTTGGCAGAAAAAAATTCGTCTCATGTAGGCTTACATACCTTGGAATTCCGCCTTGGGTAAATTTTGAGTCACGGTTTTGATATGTCCGAGTCTGAGTGAAGGAGGGGTGAAAATCGCGGGGCAATCCCAGGTCGCAGCGAGTCACGGGTACGTACCTGTGGCTGGTACTCGAATCAGGCTGTGGCGTCACTATTTGGACGGGGGTTCGGTCTTCTGTGAGCTACGATGTCGTCTAATTACGGAGCAGTCTCTCAAGCATCGTCACGGATCATTCCGGTGATAATTTGACATCCTTATATCATGCAATTCTGAGGCAAGGTCTGTCAAACATCCAGAAAATGCTTCCCACAGCCTTCAGGCGCATGGCCGCTGCGCCAAAGCAAAGCCTCCTTCGCGGCGCACCGCTGAGTGTTGTCAATAACCCCTACAAGGCTCGAAAAGTGTGGCCGCCGAACTTCAAGGACCTCACCCACCAGCAGCAGCTGCGATTCGAGAAGAAGTATAAGCGACGTATTCAATTGGCGAGCCGAGCGCCGAGATGGGTGAAGGGCGTCAAGTTTGCGCAGCTCGCGACCATTGTCGGTTAGTCTCTCATCCGTTGCATTCTGAAGCTTTCTTGCGCTGACAACTAGTTTGTGTAGCCGCCCTCATCTGGATTCTCTTCTTCTCGGAATTTGAATGGTGGGGACAGAAGTACAAGCCAGCTGAAGAGGTCCGAAGTCATCTTTCTTCCTAATTTTTTTTATCCGATATTGTATTAACAAATCTGTTGCAGATTCGTAAAAAGACAAACTACCTCTTCGGAACCGTCGACCCTGAAAAGCGATACGAGCGACGAAAGGATGCGCCTCCTCCGCCACCACCCAAAGAAGAATGAGAGTTGAGAGAACAGCATTCGATCTGTATAAGTCATGTCAAAATATGGAGTCTGGTGTTAAAAACTTATTTAAAAGAAACAGGCGCAGCATGTATGGGATATCTCTCTTCAATGACCAAATTTGATCCTCCTCATTTCTAAGCCCCCCAAATGCCAATTGTGTTTTCACGTCGTCGTCCGATCACCTGCCCGTCCAGGCGAAGTTGGCACCCATACCGAGACCAGATCCCAAACCTGACGGACCCCGTCCCTCATTAACGGGTCGTTTGGCTACTGTTCCCTGCGCCTTGACTCCAGACACGATTCGGTCCAGGTTGGTCTCTATTACAACGCCACCTATAATCATTTCCGACAGCGTAGAATGAAGCGTCTCGAAGTTAAAAATAAGGTCTAGTTCGCAGACATTCTCAAATAGTTTATCCAGAGCCTCGACGTAGACTTGTATTAGGTCGATGAGGGCAAGGGGGGACTCGGTTGACGTCGAAATGATAATAAAGAAGAGGGTGGCATAATGGCGATATGTGACAAGTGAGGGGACGTCGTTCTGCTCCGCGGATGAGGTATGCGAAGTTCCCGAGGCGGCAAGCAGAGGAGGAAGAGGAAGGAAGTTGCAAGATCCAGCGGGTCGGTTCGATACAAGGGTGAAGATCTCAGAGATGAGGCGCTGCTGGATGCTAGTTTCCTATCAATGGGTGAGGGTGGTTAGCGTGTTTACAGCAACAGGGAATAGAGAGAAGACTCACTAGTTGGGTGTAGAACTTGGTCAGCCGAGGCTGGCCTTGGCCATTGAAGACCAAGAAGGCATTGATCATGGTGAAGATAAGAAGATGTGCGTCATTCCCCCTCCAGCAGTTGTTGGTTGGCGGATAGGCACCTGTAATATCCAAGGCCGAGTTATTAGGTAAGGTAGGTCGGTCGGTATCGATTACATTGGTGCTGGCGGGGCGCTTATCAGCTTCGCCGTAATAAGTTCGCTCTCCATGACAGCGCATGCACATGACTGCCGGGTTCGATTCGGAGGTACGTACTCCGTGATGAGGTGACCTTGGTGGATGTCTGCTCCACCAGCTTGCACCTCTATCACCAGCTCCAATCTAGCGCGGGGAGCTTCAACTCGTCCTCATTTCTTTTACTTATGACGACAATTTAACAACAACAATCCGTCCCGAACATCCCAGTATCTCTTAGTTCTGAAATTGAATCCTCTTTATTTTCAATAGGCTCTTCAAATACAATTGGCCTCCCTTCTCTTTCCTCTCGCCCGCCATGTCCCGTCGCGCCGTTTCCCAAGCCACACGGATGGCCTCACGAGTCTCCCAAAGCTCGACGTTTCTCCGACTCTCGCCTTGGACATCCCGTCTAGCCCCCGCAACCTCGCACACATTGGTTCCCGGTGCCTCTGTGGCTTCTCAAAACTCGCTACGAAGCTTCTTCTCAACAACTCACGCCCAAGCAAAGGGTATCATGCCTGAATCTGACAACCCGGCCAAGCCCGAGCCTGCAGCCAACAAGGCGACCAGCTATGCTGCAGTGGACCTGACGGATGCCGAATATCACGAGATTGCCGATGAATATCTGGAAAATGTCCTTATAAAGTTCGAGGAGCTTCAGGATGCGCGAGAGGATGTGGACGTCGAATTCTCGGTTCGTGGGCTCCTTCTCTCTTCCATCCCATAACTTTCCACTCTAGACCTCTTAACATGAGACCTCTTTTTTTGCCGCTAACTAGTAAATCCATTACAGTCCGGTGTTCTCACCATCACTTGGCCGGGGAACGGTACTTACGTTATCAACAAGCAGCCTCCAAACAAGCAGATCTGGCTATCATCCCCCATCTCCGGTCCGAAACGGTACGACTGGTGTCTACTGGGTGAAAGCCAGACGGACAAAGAGGGCACAGGTGAAGGTGCTTGGATCTACGCCAGAGATGGAAGCAGCTTAAGTGAGATCTTTGTCAAAGAGCTGGGAGTAAACGTTGACGAGCCCGTCGAAGAGCGATGAGCCACTCGCTGAAAACCATAAGAGCGATTGGCAAAAGAAAGTGATGGATATATTATCATGTACGATTAGCGGGTCTTGAGGTGTTTCTGCTACTTCAAGTCGGATATTAAGGCGCTATTTCATCTAGTGACTTGGTCTGTAAAAACGAAATCAATGACAGAGAGGAAACTTTGTATTATGGATGTACAAACGAAAGATTGTTAAAGAGAGGGAAACTAATAAAACCTCCCTATTTCAAAACGCCTGTAATTCCATCCCCCTCTCTAAGTTGGCACCCGTGCAGCGTTTTCCTCGTTCAGCCAAACAATTGATACATATAGTTACACAAACCCATCCATCATAATATCGCAATCGACTTGTGATGCTTCGTCTATTGACAACATCAGCAGAGCACTCTATACATGATCTGATTCCTGAAGACAGTCCCGTCCATGTTTCCGGGTTTTTGGGACAGTAAACAACCAAGATGTCATTTGGACAGATCCAAGAACTATTCCAGACCCCAATTTTTGAGTCAAAATGAAAACAATCTCCGCTTCATCTCATCTTCCGTAAGGTCGTAAAGCATGCTCATCGGAGGCACAGCCCCATCGTCTTGTTGAGCATTGCAACTGTCATATCATAATGCCAATACTTGGTCTTCTTCTCGAACGCAAGGGGGTCACTATAGAAAATGGGTCAGTCAGTCTAATCTTTTATCATGATTTATATTCAACGGAATTTCTTTCTCCGTTAGTTGGATTTGATGTGGTTCTTCAATTTTTTTCAATTTTTTTTCTTTTCGCGACAGCATATCTCACACAGATAGGGATCCCAACTCACTCCACTTGGCCCTCATGAAGGAGCTTTTTGAACCCTTTGTCAGGAGAGTCCCTCCACTGCCGCACTTTTATCAGGTTCTTCAGAATTTTATGCTCAATGCCTCTCTCTCTGGCTGCGCATTCGAGGAACCATACGGTTCGCTTGATGCCCTCCCCATCAAACACAGCGCCGGGTTCTCGGAAGGCGATGCGGAGCTGCTTGATCGCAGTTCGTCGCGGCCAGTATGCGTATTGCACCGCCTTTGATATGCTTCGGAAAAGATGTCTGTAAGCATGTACAACTTCCAGGTTGGTTGCCATGATTACTTATAGTAAAGTATACTGAGGGGGTTGCTGAGGGCTTCCATGAAATGGATGTCGAGGTTTGAGATACGCACGGGCCATTCCTGGTTCTTGGTCTCTACAGTAGTCATCTTACCAAGTTCCACACCATTGTGCTCTGTATAATGCCGATGATATGAATTTGAGTCAAGGAGTAAAGTAATATTGTCCATTCACCAAAATGTCTACAAAGCAAGAGATTCCCTGTCATACGATCAATCAGATCTATTTTTATCCAAGTACGTTGAACCCTATGCCCAAAATGACATTACAAAAGGGCTCTCTAATATGTCTTGGGCAATTCTGTCCCGTATCTGGCCAATATCATCGCTTTTGTTGGTATGTATACACCAACCAACGCTTGCTGCCCGGTTCTGCCGAGGTCAAAAGACAGTCTATATGCTATCTCCTAATAATTCATGACGCCCAATATCTTGCCCTGTGCCTCATATCTTGTCCATTCGCGCCACCAAAGTGTGTGCGTGTCTCTCCCTCTCTCCCCCTCTGTTCACTAGTAGACACCCGTATTCATCAAACGTCAGTGAACGAATGACCCTCGTGGCATTTTCGTCGATCCAATAGCGGTAACACCTTCCACTATGCGCCGTCTATATGCAAAACTTCTCTATTCGACACAAACTCAAACAGAACCGCATCAATCATCGTTACGGCCATCTTCTTGCTGGCCTAGTGGTGCGTAACGACCCTGTCCGCTGCTACCACTATCAGAGCGGTTGCGGCCAACAACTCTTGAAAGCCATCCACGGACACTGCGGTCGTCGCCGCCATCTTGGAGTCCGGACTTATTGTCGTCGTCAATGACTGGAGGGTCGAGCGAAAGGCCGGGAATTGCAGATGAAGGGCCCAGGAGTCCTCGGGAGGATCCCACTGGAGAGTCTCCTCTAATTAACGAGCCCGTCTCGCCGTGGATCGAGGGGGTACCCATGACGGTGCTAGCATCTCCGAAAATGGAATCCATGTCCTCCAGACGGATGCCACAGGTTTCGGGATAGATAAAGTAGACTAATGACGTTGTTAGATAAGGCTTGAAAACGAGCAGAGGACACCAACTTACCAATCACAAAACTGGCCACACAGAAGAAGGCGTGAACAAGATACATGCGCCACTTGATCCACTCCTGGAGAATAGGAGTCATCTCACCCACCAGCCAGTTTGCAGCCCAGTTAGTAGCAGTAGAGAGACTAGCACCCTTGGATCGAATACTGAGGGGAAGAATCTCGGGAGGGTACAACCAAGGGATTGGTCCCCATGAGTAACCAAATGCGGCGTTGTAGATCATGACGAACAGAACAACCAGTCGAGGAGTCCATGGAATATCCAGATAAAGGAAATACGATATGCATGAGAGCGAAATTGCCATTGCCACAGCACCTGACAGCAAGATGACTCGTCGACCCCAGCGATCCACCAAGTACCACGGCGGGATCGTAGAGATCAAGTATGTGATGCCGTTCAGACCAGCCATGAGAACAGCATCATGGCCAACCCAGCCTGCAGATTCGAAGACGTACGGAGCATAGTATGAAATGACGTTGATGCCGTTGAGCTGAGCCAGAGCCTGGGCAGACATGGCGATGAAGACGCGAGTCTTGTATCTACGGAACATGTCGGCATATGTTCGCTCACCCTCCTGGCGCTGCAGAAGCACATTCATCTTGATCTCGCGATATTCATCCCTGGCCTTAGCATTGTGGATATCCCCACCGCCGTATAGATTGGCAATGACAACCATACCCTCCTCGTCATGATCGTTGTCAAGCAGCCATCTGAGCATGTTAGTAAACAGGTATTGTGTAGACTGAAGGGGTATACGACTAACCGAGGAGATTCGACGATAATTAGGCTGCCCAAGCCCAAGAGGGCGCCCATGATACATTGCATAAACAATGGAATACGCCAAGACATGTTGCTCTCAATAAATCCGCAGCCATAGTCAACCCAAACAGAACTGGCATAGCCGATGATATTTCCAGAAAACTCAATACAGGCAAGCTTGCCGCGGTTGTGAGGTGGGGAGATCTCGGACTGATAAACTGGGACGATGGTGGAAAGCATACCGACACCGACACCGGCAATGATACGGCCGAGCATCATCATGGGCATTGATGTTGCGAGAGTCTGGATCGCGCCGCCCACGAAAAAAATGCAGGAGCCATAGAAGATAGTTTTCCGGCGTCCGATGATGTCTCCAACACGGCCGACAACTAGAGACGAGATAAATGCACCGATCTCGAGAATAGCGACCATGGTTCCGACGTAGGCCTTGGATGGATGACCGAAGTAATCGATAAAATAAGGGCCACTGAAACCACCAGTTAGCAATCATGATGTTGTCAAACGAAATGTCGATATTTTGAAAGGGAGCAGAGGAACATACGTGATGATGCCGGACATGACGCCCTGGTCATAACCGAAAAGGAAAACACCTAATGATACAAAGATACTGGTAAAGTATCTGAACAGATGGGAAATTAGCAATGCGGCACGAGTCAAAAGGCAGGCAGAAGCCAAGAACTTACAGCAGGGCCTTGCCCGTGAGGCCATGGATGGATCCCGTGTGGCCCGCCATGATGGCTCCGATGCAGCGTTCACCACGCGAGGGTCGTCGGGGAGAGACGTGGGGTATCTCGATAGCCTCTTTATCGATGGTGATGGGGGATCGCGAGTGTGATTGACGACGGCGACGAGGGTCGTCTTGGATGCGCACCCTTTTTTTGTTGGGGTTGTGTCGGCGCTGAACGCCAGCGAGCAACTCCTCCTCGATGTCGTGGGAGATCTGGAGGCGGACAGGATCGTTGTCGTCTAGTTGGTCGCCTATGTCACCTGTGTCGGTCCACGACGACTCAGACCCGGAGTCGGAGGGATGGCGACGGTGGTGGGCACGAGGGTCAGAGCCGTGGTGATCGTGGTCGCGATCCCGAAGCAATGACGTCGATGCAGAGTCGTAACCGTACGAGTCAGAGTTATAGTCAGACCGTGACCGAGGAGGTAATGTCCGCAGGGGAATGTTTGAAGGGAGACGAGAAGGCTTTTGGGAAGAAATTTTGGAGATATGGGGCTGTTAAGCAGCAGCGCCCGTCTGCTTTAAGAAAGAAAGAGAAAAAAAAAAAAGGAGGGAAGGCAACGGTTAAAGGTGACGGCGGGTAGTTAAAGCGAGGTCATCAGCACCTTGATGTCAATGGACGGTGCACAAAAAGGATGGGGGTCTCGTGTCTTGTGACAAGTCGCAGGCCGGGGGACTGGGGACGAGGGACGAGGGGACGATCCCAGATTGGGGGTGTGGCCTTGGCCTCTGTCTGGTCTGTCTGTCTCTCTGTATGTCTGCCTGCCAACAGCAGATGCTTGCTCCTTAGTCAGTTGATGAGACAGACTAGAATTTTGATGGTTGAACCTCAGCCCGGGCGCGTCACCAGGGCGGGAGACGTACAGTGAGGTTCTGTGCAGTACTGTGTAGTGATAACAGTACAGTACAAGACAAGTTGGCAAATCTCAGGCACGCACGCCGATCCAGACCCAGAGACCCAGAGACCCAGCCTGATGGAGATACCTATCTACTACCTCCCAAAGCAAAGGCGCGCGAAGCCCGGAGTATGAGTACTCTGACAGTAGGTAAAAGGTTGGTACTGAACGGAGTACAGATTGGTACTTGACCTTGCTGTAATCGATCGACCCCTGGGGCTGGGGCTGCTGGCTTCTGGCTTCTGGCTTTTTAAGGTAGCGCCGTGCGTGCGGGAAGCAAGCGGGATGCGGGAGCAAGAGGATGAAAATCTAACGCAACGCAACACAACCCAATTGGAGAAGGCGACGAGAAACACAAGCGTGCTTTGCTAGTTGGGGGTTCTAGATTTGGCCTGGTCCGGTGCGGTCTGGTTGGGATCTTGTCGCTTCTGCTTTTGCTTCTTCTGGGGAAACCGAAGTCAGGGTCCTCTTTTCGGAGATCTAAGACGGGCTTGAACGCGGCCTGGTACAGGTGACAGCGGCGCTGTGCGTAGACCCTAGGAACGCAGGCGACCACGGGCGGAATGAGACAAGATCGTGGGGCCGGTAGAGCTCTCAAGTGATGCCGTGGAGGAGCGGAGCGGAGCGGGAAGGGCGTCAGACGACTAGAATTGATGAGAGAGGAGCCAAGGCGTGGGCTGACTGACAGGCGGCGCGATTGAGAATCTGGAAAAAGAGGATTGGCTTGTTTCAGTAAAGTAGATTGAGTAGCCGAAGATGGGAAAGAGATGTAGTTGGAGGAGAGCTGACGAGGACGCTGCTGGGGTCAGGGGGTAGAGAGATATCAATTTTGAGAGATGGAGGAAAACAAACAGATGATAATGACAAGTCGTCCATCTATGTTGCTGTTGGAGGATAAGCTACCTGTATACAACATCCGCGTCGGATTACCTTATAATTAGGGGCTTGAGCTGGCTGTACCGCCCTTCACAGCCCAATTATGGGGTGATTGGTGGCTCGGGGACTCCAATCGCAGCTAATAATTCTATCTATTCAACTGCAGAGGAGGGAAAGCAGCCACAAATCCTCTCAGGGGAAGGGGGAGAAGGGGATGCCAAAATTTTCACCCTCATGTATGCAGTACGTCCATGCCCGTGTCCATATCTCCAGATCGCCGGTTTGTTCCACTGGGTACGTTGTACTTCGCAGCATGTGCGCCTGTCTCGGGTAATAAGGCTTCGATCAAGCTTGCACATACGTATATGCACGTCCTATCGTCCGGGCATGATGGCACGCACGCACCGTCTACTTTGTAAAACGAACGATTGTTCTGTATGTCTTTTTTTTTTGTTGTTTTCGGTTCGTCAGGCTGTGTCACTTGATAGCTGGATGCTTGTCCCTTGTGGTGCTGACAGCGAAAGTCCTAGGGGTTGGCTCCAGCGTATGATGTGCAGCAAGAAAATAGACCAATGTGGAAAGAAGGGGGGGTTGTCTGACATAAACTGATTGTAATTATCTGAATACGACAAATGGTGATACAACAGATATGTGGAAACCCCAAGCAGTCAAAACTCCTGCACCTCGTAAGGCAACCCCATAGATGGATTTCTGTCATTGAAAGCCGTCTCTCTGCCTGAAATCCCGCCTTAAGTCCTGCCTGCCTGTGACTCGGTGTGATTATGTGAGAACGTCAGAAACGTACCATCTCCTTGCTATGTGTATAGCCAATCGTTCGGGTATATATGTCCTCGTCAGCCTAGCTGGGGATTGATGCGGGTAAACGCAACGGCATTCATTCTTCGCGTTCGAGACTCCTTGATGCGTTGGAGGTAATAACAGTGACAGCATCTATCCATCTTCAAGCAAAGGCAAAACTGGTTTGATGTACTTCTGGTGTACATCCCCAAATTCACATGCTACTATCACAAGTCAGTCTTGCCAGAGGTTGTATGTTACTCTCATGTACTGTTTGCCACCTCCATGGCTCAATGCCCCATCAAATGCCCACTGAACTACAGCCTTTTCTATTATGTACCAACAAAACCAGCAAGGAGCTGCAATGAACAAAACGAGCCCAGGCTTGCTAGACTCCTTCTCCTCTCCACCTCTCCACCTCACTCTACCACCAGCAGCTCTTTTTAGCGGAAGGGTTGAGAGGGGCCGGGGGGGGCCACGAACTCGACCAACCCCGTAGCGGGCCTCATGTCGCCATTGCTTCCCGTCACCGGCCTATCGCCGCTCCCGAAACGACAGGCCCTGGTAGGGCACTTGATTGTCGGGTGGATATGACTACGTCAGAGGGGATGGTGGACCGTCAATTGGCTTATAAGCGCCAGAAGCGACCGAGGGCCTTGTTTCGTTGCGGGCGGCGACTGAGACGATGGCAAATGCAAACATGTATTCATAGTTGGGTTCACGATGAGATTGGTGCGGCGTGTGGCGTCTTCTTGAAAAAAAAAAAATCCCCTTCTTTTCAATAGGTAGGCGTGATGATTCTTTCTGTGCGTGTATCATGAACCACATTTAGTTAACAGAATACGCAATATTTGGTGGAGCTTGATGTCATCCCGATATCTAAGGGTCGAGGGCAATTTGAGATTCATTGATCTGTGAACTCTTGAGATCCATACGATACCGGGTGGTACCAACAGTACTCAACATTCACCATGGTCTATTTTCAACCACCACCCTGCAGAGCTGACATTAGTTCATGCAACACATGAGCTCACACGACACGATAATCCTTGTTGTTGTGGCTTGACTTTTAAAACGTGACTGCTATGTGCTTACCCTAGACCCTCAGCAGGGAGTGTCAAGTGGTCAGCAATATCCAAACAAGTTACACCTACAAATAATAATACTCTTGACAAATCCCGGAGAAAGTACGAATGTGTGGGGGGGCAAAGAAAGGGACGATCGACAGCATTATGTTTAGGTCTTCTGGGTTTCGATATGTCAAGCTCGCGCGTCAAGCAATCTAGCTCTGTATATTTTGGGCTTGATGGGCACACCATTGAACTGCTCTTGTGTAGGGGCTCAACCGAACAAGCAGCGACATTCTACCTAAAACGACACCTCGGTACGCCCACCTACTCGAATTTACACATACAGCCGGCCACTAGGCGTGTTGCATTGCGCGGTGTCAATCCGGAGTGTATGAACAAACCAGAAAAGGAACAAGGTAAAGAATCTTCTTGCGACTGCAAGTTGTGGCTAGTACACCAGGCAGGTAATGCTGGACATCAAAGAAGCGAAAGTAAATACAATAACAGCCAATTCGAGTCCCGGTGCCAACGGAGCGCCCTCAGCAAGAACATATCGAGAGGAGAGCCAAGTATCTCGCTTCCACCCGCGCCGCGGGATGTTGTAATTACTCACTCCAAGGTACCAACAAAGATCCAAATGATGGCTGCATATGTGACCATGAGACCACGAAATCGAATCACACAGAATTCCGAGAAACCAGGTCTGGCTACCTCCAGGATTCACACGACCTCACAAAGTGTTCCCTCGCACACCAACACTCAACAATACCCTTGCTACCAGAATAAATAAGCTATAGGTTTTTGGGTTATGCTAGCCAGAGGCATGATATTAAGTTGTCCAAGGTCATATCAACCTCTTGACACAATAATACCCGTGATATCCCCTCAGTGGAAGCTCCTTCTGCCTGGCTACACTGACACAACAGAGAACGCTGGTACAAATTGCCATTTGGTTGACTGAAATACCTCAAGTATGTATGGTTTTTCTTGTCACCATGAGTTAATCCCAATGAATGAGCTGGATAGTCCTCTTTCTATCACCTCGCATATATCTACCGACCAAATTAGACCCAAGACAACTGACAGAGTGAATCATGTTGCACGCCCCTGAGATTGAAGATCTCGACAATACGATACAACTACAAATCTATCTGTATAGATATTGCTAAAATTCCGAAAATGAGGTACAAATGACATCTGGGTTAGCAAAGGTGTAGAACTGACAGTCGACGATGTGGATATAACCTTGCTACCATACCACATTTTGCTATGAAAGTTGAGACCATGCCCAATATGAATATACTGTTTAATATGAGTAATTTTGGGATAAGAGTATATACCATGGGGAAATATCATACGAGTCACTTCAGGTAGTGTTGAGTATGTAACTAGAGCTCTCTCGAGGATGACCTGGATGGTGACCTGCAATGAACATCGGCATTGGCTGGTCATAAATAGGTTTACCGAATGCTGAAAGAATAAACAAGTTCACGAATGTAGGCTCATACATCTTGCTAATTATCCGAGTCCGTATACATTGAAACGAGACTGCGATATAGGTGTGTCAGCGCATTTAGAGAGAGTGTGTGAACAGTGTGTGGTGTGCACATGTTTGGCCTATATTCTACGTTGACGAATACCAGCCTGGGCCGCTGATGTTGAAGCCTCTCCCTTTTCTTCAGCCTCACGATTTGTATCAGTGACGTACTCGTAACTATCATCATCTTGGCTGTCCTAGAAAGTCTAAACATCCAATCAAAGGTTTCGAAGCTCTGCAATGAATGGAGCTGAGCCGAAGCGACATTGCGCACGAGATGCTGAAGATGGTCTTCGAGACACTGGGCCTCAATTATTGATCTTAAATCTCTTATCATGACCGCGGTTCAATAATCTATTGCTCATTGAACTAGAGACACGGAGAATTTCGGCGGACACCGAGGTTCAAACATCACCCACCCCACTGTCTCACAAGAGGAATGCAGTAATAACTGAAGGTGTTTGGGAGTTTGATATTGTTTCGGTAGCTGCCTTAGTATCTCATATCAAATAATCTGTACGAATTACGCATCATCGAATTCCAGTCCGTGGATGGGACACCTAAACCTAATCACCTGAGCTCTCGACTCCTACAACGAAGGGACCCCCAGATTTTGATCGAGACAGTGAAACAACATAAAAGGCTCCGGTACTGTCACTGGAATGCCACTCCCTTCTACTGGGCTTCCACCCTGCTTCCAATGGCGACGATGATGTCATTTATTCTTATGCTCATTTATGGTAAATTTATGCTGTGTCTGGTGGTCGGATTTGAGAGCACGCGACGTCTCAACACAAATAACCTACTGCTTCCATCTACCCCCCCTAGGCGGAGTGATGGCAAACTGGTATTACATTGGACTACATCTTAAGTTGCTGCCGTTCCCATGTTGCGTCTAGATGGTTCTGATGAAGAGAGTTATATAATGTTACTAATTGAGGCTGATAAGATACGGCTCTTGGGACTAGAGGGACATGACCACATGGGTCGCACTGATAGCGACAGAAGGAGACGAAGAAGCCACTACCTCCCCCAAGTTGGATTACTATCTGCTTCACGAAGTTATATTGCTAGTTATGAGCGTAAAAAACTGTATCAAGGCACGACGACTGATTCAATGTGTGTAGGGAGGTGAGATATGTATCTTGAGAGCCGAAAGCCATGGGTATGCATCATCAGTGGTCGCCCACAAGGGCAAATCAATTCGTGCAAATACGTGCAATTCATGTTCTGATACAGACTTCAAAGTAGACTACGCACGTTCTCGGTATCAGATTCGTCAGAGCATACGTCAGGTAAGCGCCAGCAGAGACAGAGGGCGCTTGTATTGGCGGACAGCCGGCAAATGAGGCAAACGAAAGTGGCTGAAACAATGCAGGGCCTGGCATGGAAACAGGACATAATGAGGACGCAGCTCACTTATTATTGCATGATAAGATCGACACCAATAAGCGTAGAAATATGTGCGTCACTCCACGATCTCCCCCCTCCTGCATCCACCTTGATGCATGCATCTGCTACAGAAAAGACCTTGATCTTATTACGGTACAGCACTGCATCTCAATCTGGCACCTACGTGATAATTTTTCGATGGACACACGTCGGAAAGAGGTTGATCTGCCAGAAGGCATTGTGAAAGGGGGCGAGCAAGGCAGACGGCGGGATCAGATTACATCGTGTCAGAAGATAGAAAACTTGGTGTACGGAGGACATGGTAATTAAATGGGAAGCGGGTCCATGCTGCGATTGATGACACCGATCCTGGTTCTGCGATGTGTGAGTGTCATCATCTGTTCGCCGGGTCAGCACCTACTGTAGGAAGGCCATCGGGCTCCGTGCAAGTTGTACATCTGCAGCCCAGGTCAGTAATCAATTAATCTGTAGTGATTGCAGAAACCGACATGGATATGGCTGCACAAGGTGTCGTATCTCGAAGTTTGTGCGTGTACCACAACGATGACAGTCTGAAGAAAGACGCAATGATGTAACTGAGATATTGATCACTAGCCAGGGAATTGAGACATTGGTGTCTGAACTGAGCGGTCGATAGTCTCAAATCTGAAATTTGGAGAGCATCGCTTGCGGTGAAAAAGATCCCCCCAAAGGACAAAAAAACATCACCACCACCGCGGCCACATCTCGATGTGGTACCTAGTTGCGGACGAAGTACTGTGAGGCCGAGTGGTCAGCCATAGGAGGGACTCGAGTGCATGAGCATGACTTCGGCCAGAAAAGAGAGGCCCTGCAACACGGAGCGGGGACCTTTTGGGTAGGAATCTGAAGAAGTAATTTTAAAACAATTGCTTTGAGTGGTCTTTGCGAGGGGGTCCTAGGCCGGGTAGCCGCTGGGGCGATGTAACGTGGAAGAGGCAATCTACGTCTTTTGTCGAGAAATGGATGTGATTCGATTGATTGCTTGATTGATCAAATTGATTGAATTGCAAGCCAAGGGAATGTGGCTCAAAGGGATTCTTGGTTCTCTGTGGCAGTAGGGGGAGGGAGATTGGGATCGAATGAAAAAGTGCCCGGCCCATGACTTGCAGCATGCACAGTACTGAGATGGGTTACCATGATTGTGATACGCCTCGGACACTAAAAATAATAACTAAAGACAGAAAGACCATGAGATCAAGAATAATTTGACGGTTTCCAGGAAGGGGTGCGAAAACTAACGCCTACAGTAATAAGCTTGTGTCTCACGGTCCCGCACCTAGAGGACTGTACTCCATTCTCACCCCTCCATTCTTAAATCATCTCGTACATCGTACAATTTTACTCCAGTATCACAGAAGTGTGTAAGTTGATTTGCACAGATGGGGATCTGTGCTCAGTAGAGAACTGTCCCTTGATTGTGCAGGATAATTGGTAACCTCCGCTCGAACTTGAGTAAGCTGCATGTATGCCACCAAAAAAAAAAAAAGAAAAGAAAAGAAAAGAAAAGAAAAGAATAGCCTTCATCCGCACATCTGATGCAAGGCACCAACGGGAAGGCCACCAACAGCATTAGCTGGCTGCATTGAATTGTGGAGGGAGAGAGACGGTGAGAGTCGTCATCAATAATGTCATTATGGTTGTCCGTCTCCGTCTTCAGTCGGCGACCTGAACCATTCATCCGATCCAACTCATCGTGCATAAACATACTCCATACTATTCAGTTGAAAAAAAAAAGGAAAAAAGAAGCCTGCATAATAAGCAGGTTTCTGACCGTGCCCCGGCCCCTCCCTCCTCGCGGGCACCACTCCAACTGGTGGAAGGGGAAGTTGAAGGGCCTGGGGAGGGAAGAAGAAGGCACCTTGAAGATGTTGAGGCTAGCGATATGCAACCAACCCACGAGGGGAAACGTGCTCCGTGCAATGCGCCGCCACATCTACCTACAGTACCCAGTTACACCGTAAACTAACTGGCCAAGTTGGCAAAGTTGGTTGAGAACAAGAGTGTCGGTGTTGCGTTGTCAAGTGACTTGCACATCATTGAATGGACATAAGGTGGTAATTGCTCGCCACAAATGGTGTCATTGTGTGTGTGTGTCGAACTTCTGTCAACCACCTCGGAATGACATTGACTCCCCAAATGCGCTCAGGACAAACGAGGGAACTGGGTTGATGCCCCAGTCTGGGGGTGGCTGGAGCATCTACTGTCTCTGTGGTCTCTGTGGTGTTGATTGCTGCGTACTATGTATACTGTGGTGGCTAGTAACAGCCTAATGTACATAATACTATGGTAGTTGGAGGAGAAGTGAGCTGTTTTTACTCGATGAAAGTGGAAGCCGATGACCCAGCTAGTTGAGAGGTTGTCTCATCATCTCATGTTGCAACAAGCAATCTAACGCGGCGCGGATTCCTCAGGCGTGGCCCATTGATTGCAATCAGACGTACAAATTTCGTTAGCGTTGGTCCGGCTCACCCTTCGCCCTGGTCCCTCGCCAGGTCCCTTATTCTGGCCAGTCAGCAGCTTGGTTCCTGTTTTTAGGGCCTTCGCCCGTGGAGCCACTGTCTCGCCCAGGCACGGGAGCATGTCCTGGCCTTGGAAAGCTTGGGCCCTCAGGTCCCCAAAGCTACCAGAAGTACCCTGGCACCCAGCTGAGGCACCAAAACATGCCCGAAATCAACCGTACACAGCCGCCCAAAGGTACCTCTTGTGCCTGGTGTGCCTGACGTAGGGCAGGGGCTTCCATGTAGCTCGTCCAGGGGGTGTGGCTACTAGCCGGGGGCCGCTCCTGGGCAACTGGGCTGCTGTGGCAAGGGCTAACAGGGCCGGGAGTTGTGAAGTGACACTGGAGAAGGGGGAGTGAGAGGGGTGTGCTGGCTCGTGTGCTGCTGAATGTCCGCTGTTAAGTTACCTTATATTATTGACCAAACGCCTCCAGCCAGGTCGTTGGAGAAACCCTTGTTGCCAGCCCAGAAAGCTCAGAGCCCATTGCAGCTCCCGTGCTGCATGTTAAAGGTAGGTAGCTCCTGCTTGCACCCGTCCACAACAAACGCACCTCCCCCCCCGATCTTCGTACCTTCCTCGACTGGTTCCCGCTCAACCGCGCCACGGAAACTCTCCTGCGAACGACTGCGAAACGCTCCTCAATCTACACAACCACATACACACACACACGCGTTGACGGGACACGAAGCAGAGCGTGTACACTTTTCTGCACGAGAATCAATCCGAATCACTTCGACTGGCTTGGCGCTGGCGGTTTGACGAGAGCGAGAGCGAGAACTCGAAACGGGGCCATTTTCACGGGCGACGAACCTCCGACAAATTACGCATTCACTTTCTGTCGCAACCAGCCACACACCTGACGACGACCCAGCAACGCACCAACACCCACCAGACGCAGCTCATTGTCGTCATTTGAGGAAAAAAAAACTCGAACCTCAGCTTCAATCTCTGTCGACGAGACTCACCTGCCGTCCAAAGTTGTAAATCCTTTTTTTCTCCAAGCGGACGCCTGGTCACTTGAGCCGGCATTTTCCCACCTTGTGATTGTTTGTGGATGCCAACTGAACATCAAGTCGCCCACAAGCTTCCACAATCACAATGGGGTCCACCGACTTTGGCAAGTTCAATGTATGCTTCCTGTTATCTTGCCCCTCGTTCGCCTTTTGCTTGCTGACATTTCGGGCTGTAGGATTTCTGCAAGGACTCGACTCTTCCTGTTTGCAATGTACGTGTGCTGCCCCAATTCCCGATTCCACTATCCACCAAGCTTTGCCCTGTGGATACAGGACTCACTATTGACCTTCTCGTCTGGACCGCCAACTAACTGAGCTCGACGCATAGCTTTTGAGCGACACTCACAACCAGACCGGGCCGTGGGGAGGATGCACGCTCACCGGTATCTCTTTGAGCGGTGATCGCCACCTTGCTAATCTGGGTTCTATTATCCTTGCTGGATTTGCGATTGTCGCCGCCACTTTGCTAGTGTTGAAGTCGGAGAAAAAACGGGCTGCTGTTGGCCGAAGGTATGTTCTAACTTGGCCCAAAAATTGTCCTATCAAGGTTGCATTGACTTACACATGATTTTCTTTCTTTGTATTACTACAGGGAAATGCAAATGTTCCTCATTGGCTATATCATCATCAGCATCTGTGAAATCTTTTCCGTTGGAGGCTTCCCTCTGCCTTGGAAAATCCGAGTTGTAAGTCTCCGACGGCCCTTGGAAACCCTTTACCTTGTTTGGTAGCTCACTGTTTACAAAGGCTTTCTCGGCAATTCATATTGGCATGATCATTGCCACCACTTGGATTTTAATGTTGAATGCTGTTGTCGGGTATCAAATCATTGACGATGGCACTCCCCTTTCGTTGGGCCTGATGGTTGCTTCTGCGGCCGCCCTGCTAATTGGCACTGGCTATATTGCCCTTGATACAGGTCTTTCGTTCACCGGCTTCTGGGACTCAAGTTACGACTCTCCGAACCGAAACATCGCACTTTACGTCCTCTACCAGCTGGTTCCTCTGATCCTGTTGGTCGCATTCTTTGTTCTCGAAGCCATTCTCGTTGTCCGTGTCCTTGGTGAGACACGACCTATGCTCTATCTGACTGCCGCTGCTGTACTTTTTGCTCTCGGTCAGGTTTTTAACTACGCAATCAGCAAGTACATTTGTGACGGGACCAGTGGGAAAATCGATGGCGCCATGTTCCAAACGTTCTTCACCCTCCTGTCCGTCGTGACAGTCTGGATGTTCTGGTCGAGCATCACCGAGGACGACTGGCCGATGCAATCTAGCCCTTATCCTTAAAAAACAAAACAAAAACAACTCCGTCGTGCGAATCAGTTTCCAGGATTGGCGTTTTAGGTTGGCGGCGTATAATTATTTGGGTTCAATGTCTCTCTCTTGCTCGACGACTTTTGATGGTCGAACGATGTACACATGTTGATGGAAACGATTTGAAGGTGCATAATGGAGTGTCATTCTTTTGGCTTGTTTGATATCCACCAGCCTGTTCACGACGACGGCGAGATTTGGCTATTGCGGGAAGAGGGGCTGCATACCACTATTATTATTTGGATTGTGCATATGACCCTTGCCCCATGAGCCTAGTGGTGGAACGAGAATGTTGGACTGTTGGTTTTTAACATACCGGGACGGGCCTGTCGCCCAACCGGCCTGAACATATTTTAGTGATTTAGTTTAGACATGACTTGGTAGTATACCCTGGCTGAGCGAGCAAATGCATACGGAAGAAGTTGAAGAAGATAGATTTTACTTAATTGAGACAACATACTTGCAGAACTCCAAGATTCCAAGCTTGTCGATGCCTTCTTTTTGTTTCTTGGGCTTTTGATTGTGATCACGAGACCACGGCTTTGACGTACTTGAGACGACAGACAACAAAGCTGAGAAGGGGGGGGATCTGTGACTATGTACCGAATTGACTTATGTATGAGACAAAGTAATTAGTTGGCATCCTACAGAGTAAAGGTACATACAGTATATAAAACCAGAGCTTGGTTGAGTTAAGCTTATTCCTCCTATTGGCTGTGTCGGTTCCCATTCAGTGGTCGGGGTGGATCTTCGCAAGGCTGCAGGCTTCCATCTCAGCCTTGTCACATTAATTCCATCTCAAAAGCTTCCTTCAAACAAAACTTGTTCAAACCTCTTGCGATTTTCCACCGCGTGCTGATTCGAACTTCGACTCCCCTCGATCCAGAATACTCTCCAGCTCTTTAATTGATCACACCCAAAAGATTCTTTTCACCATGGCTGACTCGGATGGCGAGTATCACACTGATGACATGTCCGACGACGATATCAGGGACCATCGGGTCACGGACGGCACGGCCAACGCCGACACCAAAGAAGCCGGCAAGGCGAAACCCAGCTCGAGGAAGAATAAAGACCGAAACGCAGCCAGATCTTGGGAGGTTTCCAAGCGCACATGGGAGACCAACCTCCCCGAGGAGGAGGACGGCTTGCTCAACCTCTCCTCGCTTGAGGCCGAGAAGCGCAAGCGTCTGCTCCGCGACACGACCCCTCTGCAGAGAGGCATTATTCGTCACATGGTTCTCGCATTGGACATGTCGTTTGCTATGGCGGAGAAGGATTTGCTACCGACCAGGTACAGGCTGACTCTGAGCTATGCCGCTGCCTTCGTCCGCGAGTTCTTTGAACAGAACCCCATCTCGCAGCTAGGCATCATTGGTATGCGTGACGGAGTCGCTGTTCGGATCAGCGACGTCGGAGGCAATCCGAGTGAGCACCTCGAGCGCTTGAAGGGCTTGGAAAACCAGGACCCCCAAGGGAACCCAAGTCTACAGAATGCGTTGGAAATGTGTCGAGGAGCTCTATTGTACGGCTGCATAAGAATCCCAGCTGGCATGCGTCGGCCCCCCCCTCAAAGAAGTCATTGTCGTGCTGACACAGATTTAGCCATGCACCATCGCACGGCACGCGAGAGGTTCTCATAATCTACGGCGCTCTTCTATCTAGCGATCCTGGCGACATTCACGAGACGATAGGCAACCTGATCACCGACCGAATACGCGTGTCCATCGTGGGCCTCTCCGCGCATCTCGCCATCTGCGCGGAGCTGTGCTCCCGGACAAATGCTGGAGATGAGTCTCAGTACAATATTGCCATGGACGAGGCCCACTATCGCGAGCTCTTCCTCGCTGCCACCACGCCCCCGATCACCCGGACGCAGGAGCAGAGTACCGCGAGTCTACTGATGATGGGCTTTCCCTCACGCACTCTCGCCCCTGATGGCACCACCAGCCTCTGCGCATGCCATAACAAGCCGTGTCGTGAGGGTTATTTGTGCACCCGTTGCGGAGCCCGCGTCTGCCGTCTCCCAGCCGAGTGTCCGGCGTGCAGCCTGACCCTCATCCTCTCAACCCATCTCGCCCGCTCCTACCACCATCTCTTCCCACTGCGGAACTGGGTCGAGGTCCCCTGGGCTGATGCTCGGAAGTCTGTTGCCTGCTTCTCCTGCCTGGCGCCGTTCCCTGAGCCCCCCGCAAAGTCCAAGAGCCGGGATGGGCATAACAAGGACGACAAGGAGGCGGGAGAGGACGCCAGCACACGGCCCGCCGCTGCCAAGGGTGTCAGCGAGAGCGGCCGGTACGCATGCGAAGTGTGCAAGCAGCATTTCTGCATAGACTGCGACGTCTTCGCCCACGAGGTAATCCACAACTGTCCTGGATGCCAGAGCCGGGCTCAAGCCGCTCCTCCCCCCCTTCCTACCGAAGTGAACGGCCATGGGCAAACTAATGGCGACGTAGAAATGAGTTAGAATATTTGAGGGGTTCTAGAAGATAGATAGCTAGGAGTGGACATGGTAGGCGAGGTAGTAGTAAGGCCTGTAATGTATACCCAGGAGGAACTAGGCAAAAGCATCTCTTTTTTTTTTTTTTTCCAACATGAGGCTTGGGATTTATTGTAAGGAACGAACCATTTTATACCACGCTGGATAGGCGACATACGGCGCAATAAGTTGGAAGGGAAAAATTTTTTTTGTCTTTATTTTAATTTTCTTTTTTTATCTAGGAGCATATGGCTCCGCTCAGCATCTGTGCTTGAATCAAAAGACCTCTTGTCGGTTTTGGTGATGAGGGACTCAAGCAAGCGTGAATACATAAATTCGTTTCTTCCATTACATCATATATGCGATAACAAATTTGGCACGCATAAACCAATGCACACTCGAATACCTTTTTTGGGGGTGGTTGGATCTTACAAATTTCCTCTCTCGGCCTGCTCTCGCTCGATGGCCTCGAACAAGCTCTTGAAGTTGCCGGCGCCGAAGCCGTCAAATTCCTCGCGCTGGATAATCTCGATGAAGACAGTGGGCCGGTCCATGAGAGGCTTCGTGAAGAGCTGGAGGAGATAGCCGCCCTCATCGTAATCAATCAGGATGTTCAGGCTTTGGAGAGTGTCAAACTCTTCCTTCAGCTCCCAATTGCGGCGTTCCGTCTTGAGACGCTGGCGCATTGTAGCGTAGTACGTATCGGGCACGTTGATGAACTCGACACCGCGAGCCCGCAACGCAGACACGGAGGTGATGATGTCGGAGGTCAAGAGAGCAATGTGCTGAACACCTGGTCCAGAGTTGAAGGTGACATACTCTTCAATCTGCGACTTCTTCTTTCCAGGTGCGGGCTCGTTGATAGGCATCTTGACAACGTTGTTCGAAGACGCCATGACGATGGAGCTCAGTGCCGAAAACTCGGTGCAGATCTCGTTGTCGTCTACAGACCAGAAGCGGTGGAAAGAGAGACACTTCTCGTAGAAGGCACAGGCCGAGACCATCTCATTCCAAGACTGGTTGCCAACGCAGTGGTCCACGCGAAGGAGGGGGACCTCCGGAGCCTGGATTGCAGGAATGTGCTTGTCCCAGGAACGGAAACCTGGGAGGAAAGCACCAGTGTAGTTGTTCCGCGAGATGAGTGTGTGAGTGGTGTCGCCGTAGGTGCAGATTACAGCAGTCGAAACGGAACCATGCTCCTTGTCCTTGACGGTCTTGGGATCTTGGACAGCAATGGCACCCTCCTGGACAGCCTTGTAGTACACGCCTTCGACGTTGTCGACCTCAAAGGCGACGTCTTTGACGGCATCACCATGACGCTCGAGATGAGCATGCATCTCCTTCAGGAGCTTCCTGTCCGCATAAGAGATGGGCTCGTCATCTGGGAAGCGAGCCTCGGACCTCAAGGGCGACGTGAAGACGAAGCGAACATCATTGTTGGCTACAACATATGAGGCAAAGTAGCGACTACCGGTCTCGAGGCCTCGGTAGGCAACAGGCTTGAAGCCAAAGAGGGTGGTGTAATAAGAGGCTGCTTGTTTTGCGTTACCAACCCACCAGGTTACGTGGTCGTAGCCGGTGAAGTTGGGCGGGGGTTGGACGGCAAAGTCGCCCTGTGGCGGCAGGGAAGTAGAAGCTGTCTGAGATGCCCGTTGGGGAGGAGAGTCCGTGATAGCAGAAGGGGACATTACCACACAAAAGGGGAATGATATAATCTGGAGGCAGAAGCCGGCAAAAGGGGTTTATACAAGGTATAGATGGATAGAGGATAACAGTAGTATCCGAGACCTAAGAGCTCTTGAGCTTCTGGGTGATATTCAGACTGTGTGAAGGGAAGTTGTGTGTTTTAGGTCCCAATTTCACTATGAAGAGACGGGAGTCTGGGATTAATAAGAGAGTTCAGCAGGTGTCTGGCGGCTCAAGCCCAGATCAAACTTGAGGCAGCTCAGGTGTATCCGTGATCCGTAGGATGCCCCGGAAAGCCTCCGCGATTCGATGGCATTCAACGGGCCGAGCATGATTATCCAGAAGTTCCTTGCCATTGCTCAGCAAGCCATCAGGGGGGGGACAAAGATCCAATGGAATCCAACGAATACAACGGGCAGTCTGCGCCCCATCCGTAATTCCCGGCTGCCATTGCTGAGCAGGCCCAGGTCACGAGCGGGGAACTGCGTCAGACGACGCCTTTGTCTGATATCATCGGAAAGCAATTTAACTGCCCAAAGTGACAACTCTAGTAAGTGATGACTGACGAGCAATTGTGCCGGTGTGCTGTGCCAAAAGGTTGTGAAGCGGAATGGCCCCGGCCGAGCAGCTTGTGGCGGCGCCAACCGAGGAAAGCCGACAGTGGCCGTGGGTTGCCAACTAACGGCGTTGATCACCACCATCGAGCTTGAAGAGGCAAATAGACTGCGGAACGGCAAGGTAAGTTCGGGAGAGAGACGTAAGAGGTGTCCAGGGTCCGCACAAGACCAAATTTAGGGCATTGGTGGCCAGTGTAAAGTTGGCCGTTCGCCTTTGAAGAGCACCCAAGCAATCTTGACCATCAAAAATCATTTCACAACCGCATGTTGAGGAAAACAAGACATTATTGAAGCAAGTCCTGGAAACCTACGCCTCCTTTCGATTCTTATAAGCACCCTCGATCGAAACTCCTAAGCGGCATACTCTACTGTTAGATCCAAGCTACACGACATGACTGCCGTATCGCTGAGCAAGCATGACATCAATGTCCTCGAAAAGATCAGGGATCCAGAGTCGAATCCTCTGATGGGTATCGTCCTCGATTCGTCTCTACCACGCGACCCAAATATCACCGATATGCGTGTATATGAGCGGGTTGTTGAAAAAGAGCGAGAGATCATTCGTTCCATCCAGAAGATTGAGACACAGCTGCAGGAGCTAGGAACAGACCAAGCCAAGGCTGATGCTGCTGATGGCTATCGCGAATGCCTCAGCGCTATCGGGGAAATAATTTCAGAGCATGCCACATATGCCAGCGCAAGAAATAACCGGGTCCAAATATACAGGAGGCTCTATGGGGATGCCTTCCTCCTTTCCACAACCTCAGACAACACGATGCCGTTAGTCGAATGTCCTAGCAAAGAAGAGAAACAAAAGGTTGCTTTGACTGTCCTGAGCGATATGGAGACTTCCATAAGGCTCCTCTCTCCGCCGTCGTTGACGAGTCCCATTTCTCCCCAAACTGCACGGACGCTATCAATGGCACATACTCAAAGGGCTGCCGTATACTTGAAAACAGCAAAGCTGTTATTGACCAGAGAATTGGATGTGGATAGCAGTCTCCCCGAGTCAAAGTGGGACAAGTTGGACTTTGAGGAAGCGGCATCAAGAGATCTCGCCCTTGGAGGTCGATATGGTAATCCAATTGCCAAGGGACTCGCTGTTAGCGTCAATCCCACTGCCAAACTTTGTGGCCAAATCGTTCGTGAGGCTATGAAGAAGGAGTACGGGCCATCATTTGGAGAATGAATAAAATTACTTGTGGCTGAAAATAGATATACGGTGTTGTGCTGATGAGGATTTGCAATTGAATATTGGAGTGACAGGAAATAACTGATACTTGGGACTGAGCATATCGCGAGATGTATGAACCTAGGAAGATTTGGACGATATCCCGAGACGTCTAAGCAAAATTATAATTAGATATCATTTGAACTTTTGTAATTGATGACTTGGGATCTCTCTGAACATACCGGAGTGCTGCTTGGACTGTTTGGTCAGTGGTTCTTCCCTTGTCCTTCTCCTCACGGTTAATTCGCGTGGCCGCAGCTGAGAGCCCAATGAGGATTCCAAAGATGGGATCCGCAACGCGGGAAATGATGTATGTAGGCGCAGCTGGCATTTTTGAGGCAAATCAGAGCAAAGCAATCTGTACAGGAACGAATATGAACAGTCGGCGCGTATTACGCTCAGGTCCTGGCACTCCTTCGTGCGATGTCTTGAGAGCTTTCTTGAAGGGTACCCACCACACACAACCTCGTACCCAACTTAGCTGGCGGGAGACAGGGCCACAAGTAACTCCGAGTCCCTTGTTGCACGGACCACGTTCGAGAGGCTAGTGGTCCACGTGACTTCACACATGGGACTCGCTTGCCCCAAGTTGCAAACCCACAAACCCCAAATTTTGCACCAAATTCCGGATCACGGTTCCAGACGACGCAAACTTCAACCAGCAAATTCCGACCACCACCGCCGGACAAGATGAAGTTCCTCAAGGTCGGCCGAGTCGCCATCATCACCCGCGGCAGATACGCCGGTAAGAAGGTACGACACGCTTGCGATTCCTCCTGTCATATTGTCCCCTCGAAGTTGCCGGCGCACGCACGCATCCGAAAAACAGCCAACAAAAAAAAAATAATTGAGTTGTGGTGGAAGTTGCGTGTGTGTGTGTGTCCGTGCAGACAAAGCGGACAGGACAGGAAGACAAGATGAAGACGACTGGCTTCACAAAACAAAATTTCCTGCGGTTGAATATCAGCGCTGACTTGAATTCTTCTTCATAGGTTGTCATCATCCAGCCTGTTGACAACGGCAACAAGCCTCACCCCTTCGGCCACGCCCTGGTCGCTGGTATTGAGCGTTACCCCTCCAAGATCACTCGCCGCATGTCCAAGACCCGCCAGGAGAAGCGATCCAAGATCAAGCCCTTCATCAAGGTCGTCAACTACAACCACTTGATGCCCACTCGCTACACCCTGGAGCTTGAGGGCCTCAAGGGCACCATCTCCAACGACACCTTCAAGGAGGTGTCGCAGCGTGAGGACGCCAAGAAGACCGTCAAGAAGGTCCTCGAGGAGCGATACACCAGCGGCAAGAACCGATGGTTTTTCACCCCTCTCAGTACGTTCCTACCCAATTTCCCATCTAGTGGGAGATCTCTCCAGCATTCGACGTATGTAACTAACCATGTTCCCCCCCTTACAGAGTTTTAAAAGATCGTTTCTCCATCACGGATAGGGAGTTGGCGGGATGTAAGGAACCTCGATTGGCATTAAGGAACCCCGGATTATGGGAATCAATATGAAAGTTTCTTCAAATATCAGATCTCTCGCCGCGTGACTGTTTTGTGTCAAGAGACATGGCGGAATGGACTGGTGGTCCTGAGTGAATGGACAACGGTGGATTTGCTTAGCCGATGTCTTCCCAGAGGTCACGACACACAAAAATAGAACCCAAACAAGGGCTTGTGACGGCCAATGCCTGTCCACTTGCCCCAATTCAAAAAGCATACAAAAACAAGCCCAAACACACATGAAAAAGAAAGAAGAGGATCTGAATTATCCCAAGTGAATTGCAGCGACTCGATTGATATTTGGTCATTTTTTTCCCATTTCGTTTCTACATGTCTATGGCCTAACGCCGTCTAAAGTACACATCAAATTAGACTTTCGTGATGCAATCAATACCACCTTGCATGCAAACCTAGCCCTCAGTCACTGCGAAACAGCTCTATGGCTATACAGTTGTCATCAACCCCAGATTCCGTCCACAAGCAGAATACCTCAAAATATCTCCAATCAGTTTAGAAAAAGTCGGACAAGTCAACGCGAAAAAGCACGCGATACATGCCAGTTACAAAGTGTTTTTTGAGAATAGAAGTTCCCTAGATCGCCATTCGCCTAGTAAAGACAACGCCTTCGCTTGGGCGTATCCGAAAAGCGTTCAGATTTCATGGACTCCGCATTACATTAGGGCTTGGAGGCGCTATTAAGCGTGGTTAATACCAAATCGTTCAGAAACTTCTTTGGATATCTTGGAGGGGTCATACTCGGGTGCGTAGCTGGGAGCCAGACCGCCAAACAAAGTGAAGATTAAGAAAGCAGTCGCCACAATGATTGTGATTTTGCGGAGAACAGGCTTTCGGGCGCCAAATTCGGCCCACTGTCTGTTGGCGTCCATGAGATGGTTCCTCAGCTGCTCATATCCGAGCTTGTAATAGACCATACCACCAAGGGCAATGGAGTAACCGAAGAACTGGAGAGCAGTGACTTGGGTTCCCCAAATCATCATGGAAGCAACAACAAGCATGATATCCTTGAGAACACCACACAGGGTCAGGACAACAGCCGAGGTCTTGCCAATCTGTGCATGGGTTAGCAGACTTCATCTACATTTCGAGGTCGCTTCACTTACCAAGAAAACAACAGAAACGTTAAGCATGAAAGCGCAGAGACCGTTGAGGAAGAAGGTGAAGAGGCCAACGTTGTAAACCTCGTCCATAGAGCATCGGGGAATCTCCCAGATAAGAGCAACAACACCGTTCATGACAGCGCAAATGGGAGCAAAGTAGTACAAAGAGACCAAGGGGTCCATCTTGAAGTCTGCAGAGCTCAGGAGTCGCTGGACCATGGTCAGACGGAGAGCCTCAAACAGGACACCACCGATTTGGTACAGCACACCAATGGTGACGAAGTGAATTTCGCCCATGGAGGCAATGATGACACCGACGACAATGGCAGAGACATTGAGGAACTGTCTCAAGTTGGGTTGCGAAATGCCCAGAGCCCAACCGGAGAGGAGCACAGCGACGGGGGTGGTAGCCTTGAGCATCTGAATGAAGGCGACCGAGAGGTACAGATACGTCAAGTTACCGCAGATCAAACTCAAGCTGAAGAAAACACCGATGGGGACGACAGCGCGCATGTAGACACGGCCGGTCATTTTCACGGTCTTTCGGCCATCAAGAAGAGTGGTCCATCGGGCCATAGCCTGAGTAACAATAGTCGCAAAGGTCAGGTGGTAGGTCGTGAGGATAACCGGGTAGCCTGTTATTTCGATGTCAGCAAGGAACGATGTACTACTGTACGGGTTTCGGAGCGTAGCGTACGGAAGTTGAGGGTGTCGAGAAGCCATTTGTTGAACAGGATAACGGACGAAGAACAAGTGATCCAGACGCTGTTTTTGATACCCGTTAGCAACCAGGTCTTGTGTTATTTCGAAGCCTAGAGGTACTCACATAACGTAGAGAGATGGATGAATTGACGGGGCAGATGATTTCTTGTCCAGTCCAATATTATGAGTAGGAAGGACTGGCGTGTTGGCGCGAGGCGTCTCGCCAGAGACGCGAACCTTCTCGTCGCCGGACATGATGTTGGGTCGATAGGATGTTGAGGTGAGGGAGTTGAATGAATGAACAATTTTGGTTGTTGATAAGAAAAGCCTTGAAGACAGATTTTAGGGGGGACGCGCAAACGAGCGGACGGACAGCCGAGTCCTAACAGGGGATTTTGGAGAAAGCGAGGGGCGCTGGAATATGCAATTGGTGGGGGCAGGCTAACCAAGCGACCCAAGAATGGAAGAAGAAAAAAAAGTTTCTTGCCAGCTGAAAGCTAGACGAAGCAAAAATGAAGTAAAGGGCGACTTGCAAGGGAGCAAGACGAAAAGAAAACAAGAGATCAAGGTTTGGATTCCCTGGTTCTGGGAGGAAGAAGAAGTAGGAGGAGGAATGGAGAAGAGTGAGAGTGAAAAGGGAGAGGGTACCTAAGTCCTTGGGGGACAGAGGGGGGAAGGGGGGTCCCTGGGTTAGTCGCGGCAATTAAAAAAAAAAGTCGAAGGGTTTTTGTTGGAAATTGGCACGTCCAGTGGAGGGGAGGAGGTACAAGGAGCTGACCAAACACGGCACACAAAGCGATGAAATAGGGATGGACTCCCTCTCCCACGGAAACGGCCAGGTATCAACACCTCCATTTTCCGAACTGGCCAAACAAATAGCCCTCGATGGGTACCGGTACAAGTCGACGCTCAGGGGCAAACTTAGTGGACACGAGGTCTAGACGCGCCAAGCAGGGGTTAGCTGACAGTCCTGCGATTGGGAAAATCTAGGGGCCAACGCCTGGAGCAGCGAAGTACAGTACCGATACTGCAGGTTTGGGGGCCAGTGCATAAAGGAAAGGCCACCCCATGATAGTAGGTACCTACAAACCTGGAGGGCAACTGTCCTAGCCAAGGTACCTACAAATCGCCTGCCTCTACCTAAAGCTACCTTCCTCGGAGAAGCAGGTACCTGCAGAGTAATCTGTGCCCCGTACCGGTGCTTTTATTCAGGGGAATTCACGGCAAAAGGAGGTCCAGGATCCACGCCCAGCGAATCAATTCATCCACGTTTGGGGATCGACCTCTCCAAAGCCATAGTAAGGAGGCGGCGTTTCAGTGTCATCGCCAGACTGGACTAGATCTCAGTCAGCGAACAAGATGGGAGCGTGGTACCACTCTAGTAACTGGTAAGTACCTAGCATCGATTTTGCCAGGTGAACCATTTCCTCTTTCAAAGTGTCCCCTCTTATCGCACTGCTTCAGTTACTCGATGCATATTGGCTGAAAACGGCTGACAGCTGAATCCGGAGGAATGCGGGTGGCTTCTTTCACTGCTCCCATCAGCAGCCCCTGAGAGCGTATTAATTATCACAATCCTCCGTGCGTCTCTCCAGATTATTGCCTGGTCGCCGAACAAAGCATACAAAGCACGGAAACTGTCCACACACACACACACACACACACACATACATCTATTCATATCTACACATGTGCATGCGCCACACGTAGCATGAAGCAAAAATTCGTGTGCTTCTCACATTGCCAGATATGGCAGAAAGGCTCGGCCCCTCCGAACTAGTACGAATAGCCATAGCCACCTCGTTTCCAGGCTATCTATGTTCTGAAAGTTTAGGCTTGATGACACTGCCGTATGATTGCCTCGTGTTAGTGGAGGTGCCAGCAATCATTTGGAGCTGCTGAGTGAGAGGCGATGCGTGCTCACAGACATACGTACCTAGCCAGACACTGCCTCCTCATCCACTGAATTCGTTTCCAAATCGGTTCCGAGCACTGTGCGTCAATCAATGCAAGCAAACACACCTGGTTCTGCGACCAGAGGCGCATATTAAATTGTTTGCAACATGAGAGCTCTTCCCGACCGAACATTTTCTCTTCTACAGGCCGCCGACGGACTGGCGTTGTCTTGCTTGTTCCCGCCCGTGACCCCGTCCGTCTGTCGGCGCCAGTAGCAGAGACGTTATGTCTTGAACCTTGGCAACCAAGGTACGTCCATGGCGAAGTTAGTATTCTACGGTGGCACGAGCTATCTCCATTTGGCTGCGTCAGGGTTGGACAAGCGCCAAATTTTGAATCTCGGCTGAAAGAGAGTAGTAAGCTTCAACTGGGACCCTTCACAGATTGGGGTGTTACTTATTGTGGTATACTACCTAAGCAGCCATGGCAAGGTGCTTGCTCACATACACTTATCAATTATGTGAGCTAGTTATATCATGGGTAATTTATTTAGCAAAGAGACCTACTCGATATCGTTTTTCGATGTCCTTGTCTCATCAATATCCATAACTTAGGGCTCTGTCGGGCGCCAACAGCGAATAACTAGTGACCAAACTTACCCACCAGTCCTTGTAAGGGACGGGAACGATACTGTGGCGGCAGGATTGAGACGGAAGACCATGGAGAGCCAGATCTTGAATGTGTAAAGCACGGTGCCGATCCCATTGCAGTTTCCATTCATGTATCAACTTAAGATCTTCCATGGCCTCGCCCATCACGATGCCATCCTCATGCGTCCACAGCAATGTGCTCAGAGGATATGGTCCGTCCATGGTATCTACGAACGACATGCTGCTTTGTAGCTGGCTGTATGCAAGAGGAGGTTCCCGTGGTCAAAGTACCAGTACTTTCGACAAAGAAAGCCAAACTCACCCCCCCCTTTTTTTTTAAAGCCCGAACGAGTCGACCACCAACATCATGCAGAATGAGATCAGCATGTACAAATAATTAAAGATGATACTGAGGATTGTGAATGAAACGAACCCTGCCTTTCTCTCAAGCATGCTTATTCCGTACTGACACTGCAGGGTCTCTCTGTTCCATCTTGTGTTTTCTTTCTCCTGTTTCTTCACATTGAATCCGCTGTAATTTACTCCCTAATTATGCCAAACGAAAATTCGGCATAACCTTCATATGTACCTACAACTGCACGCCGTATACGTCTCTGCATACTGTGTCCTCTTCAATGGAGCAATGCCCACAGAAACGCCTTGTGAGGCCAGTCTCTTGTCACAGCACAAGCCACCATGGACCAAGGGTCTTGCAATTGAGTGGGTGACTTTCAGCATCTTCCACTACTTTCAAACCTAAGGCACCCACATTCCCTGGAACTATCCCGTGGACCCCTGACCTCCAATGTTTGCATCAAAATGATGAGTCGCAGCTGATCCCTTCCCGGAACCATAGATCTGCGACCTGTCTCGAAACAAGCTGACGAAATCTTCTCCCGCGAGAAGGAAAAAAACCTATATTAGGCGCATCGACGGAGTTTTTGATACAACATAGTTGTGGAGATGTTGGTTTGAGCGGTCAATGAGTCGTGATCAAGCACCTTGAAAACTACGATTACTGCTGTATGTAGACCATCGAATGAAGAGCCCTTCTACACCAAGGCAAACTCGCGAAAAGGATTTTCATGGTCCTTTGTCAGTCAGTACTAAAGATGGGGGGGTGGGCCAATCAACACTGTAGCCATTATTAGGGGAAAGCCTCAGCAGAGGGCACAATTTTGCCATCCACGTTTAATATTGGAGCTGAGAAGGTGGCGCTGGCACCATTCACTGATACGGACTACAAATTATTAGAGCCTTCTATCCACCCAACCCTTTGTCGCCTCTCGAGTAAGTACTCGGACTGTGTTACTAAGGTAACGACAACTTACCAAGTGCGCAGTTTGGTTGAGGGAAACGTTATCCGTATGCCAGCCCGGGAGAAGGAGAGACCATAGGCATAGTTTTCTTGAAGTTGTGCCCAAAAAAAAAAAAAAAAAAAATTGCAGTATCCATGCCTTCTCAGCACTAATAGCGAGCTGGGAACACGATTGTCGGTTGATGGCGCTCCTTTGGGATCAGCTCAATTCTTTTCGCTGCAGGCCACGGCATTGAAGTATCACAATCTCAACGCGGGGCGTCTCCTATCATTGAAATAGGCGAGTGAAGCGGCCGTAGTGGATATAAGCCGAAGCATCATGACGGGATAAAATTGCTATTTCATCGGGAGTCTCAGCTTCAGATTCAACTAGGCAAATAGTTTCCGTGGCTGGGAAACAACCTTGTCAGCATGTCAGCACCATGTTCATTGAACTCTATTGCGAGCAGCGATTTTCGCAGTTTACAACATTGGGTAATTAATTACAGGTAAGCCTTGGTTACAATGGAATTGAAGCTCATTTAAGGAAATTACTTGGAAGCACATAGTGGGGAGAAGCTGGGCGTTTATGAACCTAGCCCCCAGAAGTTGGAAGCAGGTTTCCGAATCTCAAGGCGGGCATATGCATGTCACTTTTATTGCCTTTCGTCAGATAACAACTGAGAAGCCCGTGGGCAACACATGAGTCGTACCAGATTGGTTCAACTGCTGGACCTGGGGGAAATTGCCTTGCCTCGATTCGGCAACTTCAGCCAATTTCACTGTTATGCGCCGTCACAACACCATCGGATGCTGGTGCTTCGATACTAATAACACACACAACCAAGAACACATGCTGGGCTTCGGCATTAGCAAGTCCCCAGTGCCTGCCAGATAACACTAGGATAATAATCAAGGCCTTTCTTTTTTTGGGGGGAGTACAATAGATACTATGGCATTTATGCCTAGGAAGAAACGAAAGATAGATCCTTTTCCACTAAACGAAGCCAAGCTTTCTGTCCGCGGGCTGCACATACCTGTACAGACTAGTGACGGCCGATGGAAACAAGCATAATACAAAGTACCTTTCGTAACGACTTCAAAGAAATACTGATGAACGGTCAGAAATTCCGAATGATATACTATGTATCCATTTCTTTTTTGACCCTTGTTCCTTGTGAACATTTGGTTCTCTATGTGGGTGAGCATGATGGATATTAGCTACTAGGGTGTCAACACAAAGCCTGAGGTGGGAAAAAGAAAAAATTGGGATACGTACGACGATTCAAGGTCAAGACGTTATGAGGTTCGGAGGGGCAACTTCCAAGACACGAGTCCTACTGTAGGGAGTACCCTACGTACAGATAATCGCCACGAACATAGAGGTGGGGGCGGAGTGTGATCCCCACCATCCCAGGCCGGCCCAACTTGCAGAGGGGCGGCTTTGGGAAAAGAAAGCCACGGTAATCTGCACATACTTAGTACTATGTAGGCAGGCAATGAAGTAATAATATTCCGAGGTCCTCCGTAAAATGCACAGTTTTTTACTATTTAATTCAGATTGGCACTTGCGGCTGCATCAATGCGCGTATTGGGTTACCAGATTGGCTGGTTGGTTTATAGGTAACACATTTTCTCGCCAATGTTCTCACTGTCGTCCACTCATAACGTGCCATGCACTTAGGTAGTTGTTACCTATCACTGATATCCCACACAAGAAACAGCACGGGAAAAGTCCGTGGCATATGTGATATATTCGTCCCCCTCCATATCCCTCCCCTGAATTGGGCGGCACCGTGCCTGTACAGGGGTGGTCTGACGAAGAGAGAGGAGGGGGGGCAAATCTCAGTGAAAATGAAGAACGTTGACAGAAAAATTGGTGAGTAGACGTACTGTGCCACAGTAGGTATCCTTGCCGAAGCCATGTGTGCTATGAAGATGCCACAGTATGTAGCCCTGAAGTTCATTAATTACTGCAACACGCACTATGGTACTAGCTAAGGCAGTTACCGCAGAAAGGTGGGTAAGATATTACGTATCATCAGAACGCCTCCATCATCCGTAGTATGGTCCCAATATCAACTATTTCCCATGCTATGGATGGCTTGAATGCCACGAAAAGACGCCTTCACCAGCGACCATCCAATGGAACCTCCCGAACCATTCAAATTGAGCGTTGGTGGGGCTTTACACCTCCCTGCCCCTGGCTCGCCGCCTCCCCTGCTGGTCGCTGGGCTTACCTGTACGACCCTTGTTCCCCTGGCGTCTCCAAAATAATCTTAGCCCCACCATATTATCACAGTTCCCCCCCGTCTCCTTTTCCCGCCAGCCTCTTAGGGGGGGCACCTTTGGTCAAACCAATATCTACAGCAACCACCAGGACATTATTGCTTTCGCTGTCCCCACGTTGTCCTGTAAAGCTTCGCCCTTTTCCTCTTCTTCGTCATTCTCGAGATCGAGTTCGTCGAACGTCGTGCGCGTTTTCCGCTGCTTGCTGCCTCAACTCGAATCCTCCTTTTCAAGAAGCTCCAAAAAAATTTCCCCCACCATGGCCGACGTGTGAGTTGGGACCCCCTCAATTGCTAGTCAAGCTCGCCCTTTTGGCGGTCAACAGCTTGCTTGGAATAAATCGCTCCATGTTTGTGGAATATTGCTGACTGGAATTTGCTTCTCAGTAACGTTGATGTCCTCGTCATTGGCATGGGACCTACTGGTCTCGGTGCTGCCAAGCGACTGAACCAGATTGTACGCCCTCACCGCCAACTGCCTCGATTCGATCGATCACACAGCTAACAGTATCTCAAGAATGGCCCTTCGTGGCTCATTGTCGACTCTTCTGACAAGGCTGGCGGTCTTGCCAGTACTGATGTCACCCCTGAGGGTTTCGTATGTTGAGCCACTTCCATCCCTTCACTGTCGCATCTTGCTAACTAGCGGGTTCCCAGCTTTACGACGTCGGCGGACACGTTATCTTCTCCCACTACAAGTACTTCGACGACTGCCTTAACGAGGCTCTTCCCAAGGAGGAGGACTGGTATGACCATCAGCGCATCTCATACGTCCGATACAAGGGCCTCTGGGTCCCCTACCCCTTCCAGAACAACATTTCCATGCTTCCCAAAGAGGACCAGGTCAAGTGCATTGACGGCCTCATTGACTCCGCTCTCGAGTGCCGTGTTGCCAACACCAAGCCCAAGAACTTCGATGAGTGGATTGTGCGTATGACCGGTCAGGGTGTCGCTGACATCTTCATGCGCCCCTACAACTTCAAGGTCTGGGCCGTTCCCACCACCAAGGTAAGCAGAAGAGCTATGTATCATCACTAATAAAGCCCGAGTCTAACAAACGATCGCAGATGCAATGCCAGTGGCTCGGCGAGCGTGTCGCTGCTCCCGATGTCAAGGCCGTCACCAAGAACGTCATCCTGAACAAGGTTGCCGGTAACTGGGGTCCCAACAACACTTTCCGTTTCCCTGCTCGTGATGGTACCGGTGGTATCTGGATTGCTGTTGCTGAGACCCTCCCCAAGGAGAAGAAGCGCTTCGGCAAGAGCGGTGAGGTCACCAAGGTCGATGCCGAGAAGAAGGTTGTCTCCTTCGCTGATGGCACCACCATTGGTTACAAGAAGCTCATCAACACCATGGCTGTTGACCACCTCGCTGAGAAGATGGGCAACGAGGAGCTTCAGACCCTCACCAAGGGCCTCTTCTACTCTACCACACACGTCATTGGTGTTGGTATCCGTGGCGCTCGCCCCGATCGCATTGGCGATAAGTGCTGGGTAAGTCATGCTACTTCCTCATTTGTTGAACGGGCAGAATACTGATTTTCTACATGTAGCTGTACTTCCCTGAGGACAACTGCAACTTCTACCGTGCCACTATCTTCTCCAACTACTCCCCCTACAACCAGCCTCAATCTGATGTTAAGCTCCCCACCCTGTACCTCGCCAACGGTGAGAAGGCTGCCTCTGATGAGGCTAAGGAGGGCCCTTACTGGTCTATCATGCTGGAGGTTTCTGAGTCCTCTATGAAGCCCGTCGATGTTGAGAACATTGTCAGGGACAGCATCCAGGGACTTATCAACACCGAGATGATCCGCCCCGAGGACGAGATCATCTCCACCTACCACCGTGCCTTTGACCACGGTTACCCCACCCCCACTCTGGAGCGTGAGGGCGTGCTCAAGCAGGTCCTTCCCAAGCTCCAGGACATGGGCATTTACTCCCGTGGCCGATTCGGCAGCTGGCGATACGAGGTCGGTAACCAGGACCACTCGTTCATGCTCGGTGTGGAGGCCGTTGATGCCATCCACAGCGGTGCTGTCGAGTTGACCCTCAACTACCCTGACTTTGTCAACTCGCGCCAGAACGTCGAGCGTCGTCTTGCTCTCGACTTCAACCCCACTGCCCAGCTCCCCCTCCGCAACTAAGATAATCTCTGCGGCTGGCAGGCGCTGCCTCCCAAGTCTCGGAGCTTGAGTTAGCTGGAAAAATTAGCGAGACTATTTAGAGTTGCTGAATGATTTGTTAGAGGTTATGTGTATAAGCGGTCTACATGAAGAAATGGTGTTGTTCAACACATGTCGGGTTAGGATCTGGAAATGAATTGAGATGGACAGCTGCAGGCGCAGCCGGGTACATGTTGTCTAATAAAACAGGGATGGGTCGTGATAGAGGATAGATACGACCCCTAACTCTTAAGGATTAGATGAATGAATGGATTATCCTTTCGCATATTTGGCACTACCCATGCCGCTATGAGTGAATAAGATGATATCGGATTCAGTCAGGAGTTGAGCATTAATTGATATACTTGTATTCCCTCATGATCATCTCACTTGGCCCTTTGTCGGACGGGATGCTAGTTACTTGTTAGTCCTGAAAGACCGGTGGTAACGAGGGTGTGCTGGGTGTCCATTGTTTGTCCCTGTAACTCGAGCACAGGGCACGTTGATTATTTACCTAGCTAGATACTGATGAGATTCGTGCAGGCTAAAAAAGTGTCGAGATTCGGAGATTTGTTCACCCGGCTATCACGTTCTCCCACCATCCCTGCCTCCACTTACATCATTTCAGTTGATAGATTGTGGGAGTGGGGGTGGATCGTTAGTCAACCATGGGGAGAACCACTAACCTGGTGCCATCACAAGGAGTAATGAATTTGCCATCTGAAACATGATATTTGTTTACCAGTTGTTTCATGGAAGAACAAGGTCTCTAAGCATTTGTGGCTCATATTGGGCGGAGTTTCGTTTTTCGTTTTGCTTATCCACTGCTCGATTTACGAGTGATCTCGTGACCAGTACTGACCAGAAAGGATGTCAAAATAAAAATAGGCACAGGAAATGGAGGAAAAGCGCTCTGGAGATAGTATTAATGGTCAAGGGTGGAAGATCAAAGTTAGGCTCGAAGGAGTGTTGTCCATCCGTTTTGCAAGACTGAGTACCAGTAAGTACAATACCAAAACCAGTTAACTGATTCCAGGCTATCAATTCAGGCCGTTCCACATCCTCCATACAACATAAAAACAATACACCACGCTTAGACATAAAGGAATCCGCGATCCAAAATCAGGATGTTGAAAAATTTGCTACTGCACGCTATCCACAGGGGGGGTGAAAGGGGCATGTGAGCAGTTGATAAATGCCCGGGGGTTAACATCGCAACGTGACATACCTTAGGGTAGGTAGGTCTAGGTCTCTTGATGAGCAGCAATATTGTGATGGAAGGGGGTTTGTCAGCAAATGGCATACATACTGTGTGATAGTTGGTCGTGTTTGCTGGGATTACATACGCGGTTCCATCCGTTTAAAGTCGGATGGTGGTTGGGTATATTCTAACCAGGCTGCCGACATCACAGGGACAAAGCAATGAATGCATAGCTGGAGTACTTTGAGGAACCAAACCCACTTGGCCATTGGTAACTGCCTACTGTATTCCAGCATTTTTGCACCAGAGTTGACATGGCCCCCTTGGACAATACAGTGTTATACGTGTAGTATGCACAAGCAACGGAATTCAATAAACTCCTCACCGACTGGTTACCCACACCGTGATTGGAGACGAACTGCCAACGAGGGATGGGTTTCCGGTCCAACTAGCTAGGCATCTGACATTGATAGGTAAGTTAACTAGGCATGAGACACTTACAACTGTGGGAGAATGAGGAAAAGCGTCAAGTAACTAAGGTACCGACCTAAGTTGCTCGCCCACCAACAGGCGAAGAGAGCCCCCGCCTGCTCTCTCTCCGTCACTCTCTCTAAAATAGGTTCACACTCACCCTGGCGCCTATTCCCGAAGCCAACGCAAACGTCAACTTCAAGGAAAGGCTAGACGCAATCAGAAGCGGCACATCGCACCAACAAAGAAGCGGAGAGGAGAAAAAAGGGAAGAAAAAAAAAACACCAGCGAGTTTCGCCCATCCCGTCAGCTCCGAGTGATTAATAAAAAAAAAGAAAAAGTCAACACTACTTTGGAACTCTATCTCCGGCTCATCCCTCGCCCAGAACAGGCGCCCTACAAGGTGAGAGCCAGACTCCACCATCTCGCCACCACCAATCCGCCCTACCAGCAAGCCAACAAACCCCTCCAGCAGGGCTAAGGTGAGGTAGTTGGCCAGTGCTACTACTTTGCACTGTAATCTGTACAAGGTACCTGAAGGTAAGGTAGGTAATCACAGTCACACTCCACCACTGAACGTCGTCGTCAGTCTCGCCGACAGCTTCATCTTTGCCGTCCCCTGTTTCGTGTCTGTCACTCTATCCGTGCCTGCCGTACCTATCGTAGCCTGCTGTTCGATCTCCCATCCCATAGTCACCTCGTTAATTCCCACCCTTCCTTTTCTTTTCTTTTTCTACCTCTACTCACTGCGAGAGCCTCATCAGCGCCCAACCCAATCACATTTGGCATATAGCACGCAGCCCAGCACCAAAACTGGGGTACGCCGTGTGCCCTCTCCGCTTTTCGACCCTCCGACCTCCGACCTCCGTCCGCCAACCACGCCTCATCTTCAATCCCGAACGAGACATACCTTCCAGAATGTGCACACCGAATCGACCTGGTTAACGTGGAACTGAATGCGATTGCACACGCTCTAAAAAGCGCCCACCGTCCTGCTGCAGAGGCGTGCCGCTGCTCGCGCATCAACAATGGACGGCGCAGCCCTCATATCCGACGATCTTCTCGATCCGCCGCCCCGAGTTTACGAGCGCCTCCGCCAGATCGCAGGCTACACCTGGGATGAGTCCAGCCTACCCTTCCATACTACCTATGACTTTTGGTAAGTCTACCCTGAACGGCGCAGAAAGCCTTAGTTATAACACCGCCCTCATCCTCTCTAAGTTTCAATCTACTGATCACTCACGTTTCTATAGGCATGTTTTTGGCACCCGATTCGTCTCCCCGTTTGCCGCACCCTCGACATCATCAAACAATGCTTCGAGCCCCAGCTCAGTCCTGAAGTTCCAGTCCGGGCGTCCGCCATCCTTGGACGCTGGTGGTACCACGGCGAGCAGCGATGGCAATGACTTGCCAGCAACGACCCCTCCCCCAACCTCATTCCCCTCCAACTTGACCTCCGATATCACATTCATAGAAGAACGCGTCGTGGCCCGAATATCTTACCATGCCCTCCGCGAGGAACGAGCCTTCCATATCGCCAAAAGTCTAGCCTCTTCCGACCCAAATGGCGAGCACATTGTGAAGCCTCTGGATTTGATTCGACTGAATCCAATCTCAAGCGACCGTGCTCCCGTCGTCGTCGCCATTTATCAACATCCTGGCAGAAACTATCTCACCGATGTGCTTGACATGGGTCCTGCCTTCTATAGGGCCAGAAGAGTTGGGGAAACATTCACTTCGGGTCGCAAGAATCAGCCTGAGCTGCAAGGTCCAATATCCCTAGAATACTTTCTAGATTTCGCCATCGGTGCGGCCCACTGTCTTGAACTTCTTCACCATAGCCTTGGTATGATACACGGAGAGATTCGCGGCGACGCCTTCCATTACAATGTACAAGAGAGAAAGGTCAAGATTATGTCCTTTGGTACCGGAATCCGATCTTTCGAACATGGACTTACGAGTACTGGTTGGTCGATGTTGTCCAAGGAACTAGGTGCCAAGAACAAGTTGCTCTACATCAGCCCCGAACAGACCGGAAGAATGCCAGCAGAGCCCGATAGTCGAACCGACATTTATTCTCTGGGAGTCTTGTTTTGGTCTCTTCTGACTCAGAAGCCAGTTTATGGAGGAGACGCCCCGCTAGACATCGTTCAGGGAGTGCTCGGGCGAAGAATACCAAACGTATCAACCGTGCGAATGGATATCCCAGATGTGATAGGAAGAATCATCCAAAAATGCACAGCTAAGAATGTTTCCGAGCGTTATCACTCAGCCAGCGGACTTCGTCAAGACCTAGTCAAGGTTCATCAGTTTCTCAGTGATGGAGATGAGCTCGCTTTGAAGGAGTTGAAGATTGGAGCTAATGATGTCTCTTCCTTCTTCATGCTTCCTACTATGATGATCGGACGACAACGTGAGCGTGCTGATCTCGTTAAAGTTATTGATCGTGTTGCCAAGAGCCACTATGCGGGAGCCAAAGCCGCGGCCAACCGCTTCTCTGATGGATCGAGCCTAACTAACGAGATGACGCCCTTTGACGATATCTCTAGCGAAGGAGCAAGTTCGTTGGATGGGAACCGCCAAAGTGGATCTTTTACACAAACTATCTCTTCCGATCCAAAGATGCCGAAGACCACGCTCCATCCCTTTGGTGACACACAGACAATAGCCAGTGACACTGCGCCGTCGCCCTCCAGTTCTTTACCGCGTCCTACAAGGCCCTGGGAAAGGCATGCATCAATATCGATAGAAACTCGAAGCCTTATCGATAGTGTAAGTACCGAGCAGAATCGCCCCGGCGTAGTTGAGTTATCGGCCTCTAGCCTCTCGAGGCAGCTAGGATCTGCCAAGTTTCGGCGTCGAGATTACTGTGAGGTTGTCACTATTGCCGGTGCCGGCGGTCTTGGAAAGAGTTTTCTCGTTCAGAGTGTCCTCGCTGAAGCTCGAAAACGGGGGTATTGCGCAACGGCCAAATTCGATACTGCGCGAAGAACAGCGTTTGGTCCCTTGCTCAAGTTGCTATCGTCGCTCTTCAAACAAGTTTGGGGCGAAAGGAATACAGAGACGCCATTTCACCAAACTCTTAAGCAATTCGTCCGCCCAGTATGGCCCTTGTTACATCGAGTGCTGGGACTTCCCGAGTTTTTACTCGGCCCCCCGGAGATTTCAGCGGGCCGCTCCATCTCAATATCTCAACAACCCTTCGCCAAAATAGGTGGCCGACCTGGAGGGAACCGCCGGGGTTCGTCACCAGGGACTTCTCCAGGGCCGATCCCTCGAAATCAAAGTGTAACATGTCTATCCTCCCAAGATTTTCTTCGATCTGGTACTTCTACCAAATCTGTGCGCCTGATGAACATCTTTCTAGATGTCCTCAGGGTTTTCACTGCCCATAAGTTCATCTGCTTCTGCCTTGATGATCTTCACTTTGCCGACGACGAATCGCTCGAACTCATTTCTCAGATTATCTCATCAAGGATGAAGATGGTCATCATCATGACATATCGGCCAGAAGAGCTTTCAGCAGAGAAAGTGCAGAACATTATCCATCCTCCTGAGTCAGACGGTAATAATTCAAAGTTTTCGATCTTACAAAAAAAAGACATGTAATTAACTGTGTTGCCAGAATTCACCCGCACGATCAGCCCGATGGTCACACCGATAGTCCTCTCACCCCTTTCTGAGGAAGATATCATCCAATATGTCTCGACGACCCTTTCTAGGCCAACAGAAGAGATCTATTCACTCGCACTTGTAATTCAATCCAAGACTGCAGGGAATCCATTTTACATGCGAGAGATGCTGAGTGCATGCCATCGAAAACGATGTATTTGGTACGACTACCGAGATAGTCGGTGGCATTACGATCTGGATCGGCTATTCGAGCAGTTCAAGGGAGAGAAAGATTACGATGTCCTTGACACGGGTTTCATCACGCGCCGACTAAGTGAGCTTCCAGCTGCAGCTCGGGCTTTACTTGCTTGGGCTGCACTCATCGGTGCTTCATTCTCCTTTGAACTTATTTGCCACTTGATGAGTGGAGAATTTGACTTCGATGATGAAGCATGGGGTTCGTGCTGTACAATAACTGCGAGAACACATTACTCTGTAGGAGAAGCCATTGTCGGTCTTCAAGCCGCCATTCAGGCGTACATAATCGTCCCCAGCGAAACCGAAGACCGCTTCCGGTTCGCTCACGACCGGTATATCCACGCCTCCGCTGCCTTGAAGGAATGCAACTCAAAGAAGATGCACTTCATTATCGCGCAAGCACTCAACAAATACTATGCCGCCGAAGCCAAACAACTTGACAGTACCGCTTCACATATTTGCGAGGCAGTTGATATCATCAGGCGAATGGTTCCCAAAAGGCACCATTTCCGCAAACTCCTAGCAGAGCGGGCAATAGTAGCCACAGAGAAGGGCGCTCGTCCCACTGCCGCAAAGTTCTATAGCACAGCCGTTTCTCTCCTTCAGGATGATCCATGGACTGATGATGCAGAAGATACTACGTATGATGAGACCATGGAGCTGTATCTTCATGCCGCTGAGTGTTACTTGTTCATGGGTCACTATGTCGGCGCCAAACAAACCCTCGGGATTATCATCGCAAACGCCAAGTCTGCATTTGACAAGGCTCCGGCATATGTTTTGCAGTCAAGAATCTATGCCCAAAACGGAGATACGCAATCTGCTCTAGGTTCCCTTCAAGACTGTCTTGCCTCCCTCGGCGTCACTCTAGAAGAGAACCCAACTGTTGAGATGTGTGATGAGAGATTTGAAAGAATCTCCGTTCAAATACAGGCTATGGAACGATCTGACGTCGTCAGCGACAAGCAATCAGACGACCCAAGTACCGCTTCTATTGGTGCTGTTTTAACAGAGACCATCAGCGCTGCGTGGTGGAGCGATGGGCTGCGATACTACCACCTCACCCTCCAAATGATTGAATTGCATCTCACTAAGGGTCCATACCCGCAGTCCGGTATGGGATTCCTATACCTGTCTATGATTGCTCTTGCTCGCTTCAATATGACTCAATTCGCAGTGGAACTGGGCTCCATGGCCCAAGAGCTACTATATCAATCACGAGATTCATTCGCTTTGGCACGCGGTCTGATGCTCTACCCAATGTGTATTGGACATGTCCACTTGACGATGCCTATGATCATTGCCCAAATGGAAGATGCAGTGGAAATGGCCGCTGTTGCCGGGGATCGAATATCAACAATTCTAAGTTATGGATGTTCTGCTGTCTTCAAGTTTTTCAACAATGAACCTCTCGCCGATCTCGAAGGCTTTTGCCAATATGGGTGCGAAGAGATCCCAAACTGGTTTTTCGATTCTAGAGGAGGGTCAATCCTAATCGCCGTGCGACAGCTCGCTCGTTCTCTTCAGGGCAAGACTAACATCAAGGATGCGGTGGAGGTCATGTCTGATGAAGCGCATAGCAGCGTGTCGTACAAGAACTGGCTGCTTGGCTGCAAAAATGAATGCAACAGGTCCATCATGTTCTACGAAAGCTTCGAGATTATCCCGCTCTTCCTTTATGGACATTACGACCGCGCCGTCGAGATAGGGAAGAGAGGTGTTGAACAACTAAATATGCTTTGGTCGACACGCAACAGCAGGCTTATCCTTCTATTCTATGGGCTGGCGCGAGCTGGCCAATTACTGAGGAAAATCCAGTTTCCCACCTATCCTGCTGAAGACTTGGCCCCTAAGATCGATGAGGTTGTAAAGGAGCTACAAACTTTTATCAAGATGATGGATGACTGGACTACTGTGTCTGACATCAACTATCTGTCCTGGTCGAAGCTTCTGCAGGCACAAGTTGCTGAGCTATCCAAACACCATGGCACCGCTATTCAAGCATACGAGCACGCGTTAGACCATGCCACCGAGTATGATGCGGTTTTCGACGAGGCTCTGGGTAATTTCTTGATGGCCGGTCTCTTCATCCGCAGGAAAGGACGCCGCTCTGCTCGCGCAGCACTTCTCGAAGCTGTTGCACTCTTCCGACAACTTGGCGCCTCTGGTGTTTCCAAGGCTATCGAAGAAGAGCATTGCCTTCTGCTGCATGGACCAACCCGAAGTCACCAGACGCAGGAACAGGGTGTCCAAACCGATTTCTTGGCTGACACCGCGTCCGTACAATACCGCGCTGTGGATGGTGAGGACGGAGCAGATCTGACCCAAGTAACTTCCAACAATTTTATGACTGATTACAGGGGAGAACGCATCGGCGCTTGGAGGGGTTCTATGCAAACGGAGCCCGGGGCTGGACTGCCTGCGCTCGATATGATCGACTTGCATGCCATCCTAGTTTCTTCGCAAGTCATTTCATCAGTGCTACAGGTCGACGAGCTTCTAAAGACAATGTGTGATGTGATTCTGCAAACACAGGGAGGTTCTGCGACATTGGCTGCGATCGTCGTGAAGGATAATGATGCAGACTCGTGGTGTTTGGCGGCCAGCGGCGATTCGGAGAGAGGTGCCATGGCACATATCCCTGGTCTGCCGTTGTCGGGGGCGTCTTTGATCGCTGAGAATGTCGTACTCTACTGCACGCGTTTCTTAGAGCCAGTTTTTGTTCATGACCTGATCGCGGACGAACGTTTTGGCAATGTCAACGAAACATGGCTTCAGAGGAACCCGGTTGGTAGAAGTATCATCGCCATCCCCATCTCCCATGGACAGAACTCCCTCCTCGGTGTCCTATATCTCGAGGGCGAGCCTGGTGCTTTTACGGACCGCAATGTCACCGTCTTACAACTTCTCGTGAACCAGATCGGTATCAGTTACTCCAACGCCATGTCTATGAAAAACTTGGAGAAAATCTCGGCAGAGAATCGATCTATGGTGGCTTTCCAGAAACAGGCCCTAGCCAAGGCCCTTAAGGCAGAGACTAAAGCAAAGAATGCCGAGGCCGAAGCAAAAAGAAATGTCAAGCTTGCTGAGGAAGCTGCCAAGGCCAAGTCAATCTTTTTGGCTAATGTTTCGCACGAGCTCCGGACACCCCTCAACGGTGTGATTGGAAATTCGGAACTCCTCCGTGATAGCAATTTGAATAAGGACCAGCTAGAAATGGCAGATTCCATTCGCGTCTCTGCCGACTTATTGTTGACCGTCATCAATGATATCCTGGACTTTTCAAAGATGGAGGCCGATAAGATGAAACTCTACATCATTGCCTTCAACCCTGAAGACATGGTTCGCGAGGTTGTACGCGCAGTTTCTTATAGCAACCGCGAGAAGACGTCCAAGAAGAACGTAAAAATCGTACAGGATATCAAGCTACCCCCTATGCTCATTTATGGTGACCCGATTCGTCTCCATCAAGTCCTCGGCAACCTGATTGGCAATAGTCTGAAGTTCACAGAGGATGGTTCGATCACAATCGGTGCTCGGTTAGACACGGAGACTCATGAGCATGCAACTCTCACCTTCTGGGTCAAAGACACCGGCATTGGCATTCCACCACAGCAGTTGGCGAAGCTTTTTCAACCCTTCAGCCAGGCAGATGCCAGCACAGCGAGAAAGTACGGTGGGAGTGGTCTAGGACTTAGCATTTGCAAGAATCTTATCCAAATGATGATGAAAGGCAAGATCCGCTTAGAGAGCACAGAGAATGAGGGCACTACTGCATGGTTCACCGTCACTTTTGAGAAGGCCAAGTCAGACGCCACGGCAGGAGATGCCCAATCCAAGTCATCGCCTCCTATTGACCGATACTCGATGACATCGCCGTTGGATCGTGTGAACTCGCCGAATCCTTACGTGGACATATCTCAGGTTCCCAAGGAAGAGGTCCGCATCTGCGTCGCTGAGGACAATCCAATCAACCAGAAGATTGCTATACAATATGTCCAACGCCTAGGGTTCGCGGGCGTTGTCGCATACGAGAACGGTCTCAAGGCCGTCGAAGGCCTTCGTCAGAAGGCTAAGGAAGGCAAACCTTATCACATCGTGTTGATGGACGTGCAAATGCCGGTTCTTGATGGCTATGAAGCGACAAAACTAATCAGAAGAGACCCATTAGATGCAGTGCGGAAAATACTAGTTATTGCCATGACAGCCTCAGCAATTCAAGGAGACCGGGAGAAGTGCTTAGCTGCTGGCATGAATGACTATTTAGCCAAACCTGTCAGATCTGACGTGTTAAAGAAGAAGCTTGACGCATATCTCAGCCATGTGAGTGTCCCTTATGAGGAGAAAGAGCCTAAGGTATTGGGGACTTGGGCTAACAGCGGTATTATAGTCACCTCTATCCCCGACAGACACGATCCAGTCAGCCCAAGTCAGCCCAACTTCAACGTCAGCACCTTCTCCTAGGATACAGCCCAACGGATCTGGCCCAAAAAACCAGCGACCGGCCATGTCACCAACTGCTCCTCAGCCTCATGAACAGTCTCGTTCCGTTCCAGATCCAACAGCGGAAGCAGCCGTACGAAATCGGCCTACCGATCTAGCAGGCATTCAAGCAAATGATAGTCCGATTATTCACGAGCATCAAGAGTCACCTCCCCTCGCGATCGGGAATCATTCAGCTCCCAGCACGACCTTGAATGATGTGGTGTCGAGCTACACACCCAATGAGAATCACTCAATGGATGCACACTCAGTTATTGACGGCTCAGTGGCAACACAAAAACGTCCGCCCAGAAAGCTCACCAAGAACCGGAGGAACAGCGAATCTCATTCGGAGAAAGTGTCTCTTCCCGAGGACAAGACTTTGAGCGAGAGGCCCAAGGGCTTGCTCACGAAAAGGGGGCCTCCTCGACAAAACGCAAGCAACCTGGCCGAGGACGGTCAGAAGGCAGAGAACACGCCATATGTATCTGGCAAAGACGATCACAGGCGCAACAGTTTGAGCTCACAGAGCTCATCCTTCAAGGACAAGTTTTTCTCTTCTCACTAGAAAATACCCCAATCACGCGTTTCACGACTTGTTTGGTCTCTACTTTGCATTATATCACACTTTTTTTTTTTTGGGAGGGGGGGGGGGGGGGGGGGGGGATAGGGGGGCAGGGGGCACTTTACATATTTTATACTCTGGAGCATTTTAACGACCAAAATGATCAAAACGACGGACGACTGAACAGAAAAGAGAAACAAGGGCAAACCTCATGAATCAACTACACAGGGCTGAATGGAGGGGAATGGGGCATCACTGTTCGGGACCGACGGAAGAGGCGGAAGCGAAGGAAGGGTCATGGATCGAAAGGGTCGGGATGGTTGGGTTTTTGTTCTATCAGGTGCTTTCTTGTGGCTTGAGTTGATCTACACGCAGAGAGCGTACATAGATGATAAGGGTCCAGCTGGGCAGCTTGCTTGCCCTTTTTATTGGTTATTTTTATGCACATATTTTCCAACCTCTGTAAGCAGAGATGAATATCATATGATTAGTTGACAAGACATCGAGAGGAGATGCGGGCAACGAGTGTTTCCAGGGTCTCGTCTACAAGATACGCCAAAGATACGGTATGTACAATACTACAATTAGGGACACGACATGGGGGCAACTGCTGGTCGCTTGATAAGAGGGCAAATTTGCGAAGATGAAGCACTGTTTTGCTGTTCGTTGGCCTTGCGACTGATATACGCACCGCTGAGGGGAGGTACACAGAGGACCATCAATGTGCTACGTACAGTACCTAGTAACAAATTATGTACGAAGCAAGCTCATCTAAACCATACGGATTGGTGACCACAGCCCTTGTATTAGCCTGCCTTCTAATCAGCGAGGCAAGGCGCCACCCGAGCCACCAGGACTTTTTTGGGCCGGAAGATTTAGGTATGCAAGGTGGGCTAAAATAAAAAGAAGCGTAATAAGGGCTTTATTGCGGGGGGTGGGGAGGACAAAGCCAGGAAATTTTTGGAAAAATGAATAAGCCCTCGAAAAAAGTAAAGAAGGGGAAAAAAAAAATGTACTACTGTACGTAATCTGTATATCTGAAATAAATTTGAGAAAGTGTGAAACAAGCCAGGGTCATGGGTGCGTTAATGAAGGCAGCGCTAGCAGCCGCTTGACGTGCCTAGACCGCAATTTTGTCAGGCAGAGAGAGCACAATGGTGCAATCTATTGCTTTCAGACTTCCATGTCGCTTACCCGAGATTTCCCAATATGAAGGATGGAGGTAAAGGGAGGGTAGCTAGCCCTTGGACGGTAGCAAGTTGGGACGTAAGCTGACTGGGGGCTTTCTCTTCTCTGGCGAGTTCCCCGAAGTAAATAATAAAATAAAAATAATAAAAATAATAAAACAGACGGACGGCGACCAAACAACCGGTGAGCATGGTACATACTGTGCTGTGGCTAATGCTAGGTCCTTGACCTGATGGAGATGGTGGGATCAAATCTCCAATGGCTCGCTGGTAGACCTTTGGGGAAAGTCGCGTCTTTGATCCAACTCTCATGTGGATTACTGCGGGCTGCTTTCAGCTGATGAAGCGCAAGCTAATTTGAAAGGACGTAAGCCAATAATCGTACGATGGAAATGAAAATATACCCAAATACAACAACTAGCTCTGATGAGGAGCTGTGTCTCTCTTTCTTCTTGCTAGGCCTGTCCTTCTGTCACTTAGGCTGGTGAGGCTGCCAAAATGAGATGACAGAGTAAGCGAGCGAGCGCTGGTTTGGTGCAAAGGACGGGGCAGCGTTGATACCTGAACTTACCCTACTAGGGGGAGTGCGGAAATACGAAGGGTGACTTCTTGAATCTGTCACAGCAAGCCTCTCTTTCCAATCCCTCGTCAACTCCTTGTTGAGAGGACAGCGCCAGTGAGCCCCCAGTGCGGTAATTGTCACGGTCAACGATAAGACACTATGGGCCGCAACGTTTATGCAGGCTAGGACGACGTCAGAGGGGGAGTACCGGAAATTACCAAGGCATGTCGAGTCAATTGGGTCAAGAAGCGGCGTCATGGTGAGTAAATGGCACCCTGGCATGCCTTCTTTGCCAAGTTGATTCGTTGCTTTGCTTTTTTCCCCTCTCGGTCATGTTTCCCTTCTTGTAATTCATATCCTGCTAAATACTTTGCGGAGTCGACGACCACAGCGTTACGTGTCTTGAGCGGGAACAAGGACATGCATGCTTGACTCGACCGAGCTGGGTACGCCGATCCCGATTCCATCCCATCAACTCACAACACCGTAGCTCTGTATTGTCGCGCCACTCAACATTGACGCTGTGGCTGCTCGACACTCTGCTCGTGGCGAATAGCATACTTACCCCTCCACTGACTGGAGGCAGACCCCTGTGCTGTCTCAACGGCTGATCCAGCCTCCAATGTCGATCACAACGTGACAGGGTGCCTAGGAATCTTGGGGGCTCGTGGGTTTTCGGGTGATTCCCAGATAGGCTGGGGAATGCTAGCAGGGGTTGCGCTGATCTTTGATCGGCCGGCCCATCGACGATGCTCTGGGAGCTCTATTCTCCATCACCAAAAATACACACTGTGAGCTTGATAACCCAGCATCCGCTCTGCCGTAGTTGTCAACCTAGAACAACTCGAATCCCATGATCTTGCTCTGAACTTCTCAGGTGCATAACTCATTCCCCACGGCATAGGCACAATCTTCCCCAAGTAAGTTCCCACCTGTTCAGGGTCGGTTGCCACATATCCACGAACATACCGTGTTTCTGGTGCAGGGTAGATTAGGTTGTGTGACTGTTCGAGGAGTAACTGTATTGTACAGTGATGCATGTCTGTATATCTGTTCCCCGGCTCCGAAACAAAGCCAATCAGTTTGTCATTATTTGACGCAGATGTGCATCGAACTGAGCCGCTATTGACGCGCCTACACCCTCGTATCCAGATTCAGATTTGGGTTACAAACCTCGACAGTCCACTGTTGACTGTTATTGTTATTGTTATTGTTATTATTATTATTCCGAGTGCATCCAAATCTTGTCCTATGGCACCATCCATCCTGTTAGGAGTCCGAGTGGACTTTTGGATAAACACCACGGATTACTTAGCACCGCTGACGATGTAGCACAGGCGACAATGACTAGATCCTCAGTCACGGTGGCTTGAAGAATTGAGGCTGACACCCGAGATCTTGCGCGAGGTAGTCAGTCGATGGACCCTCAAAGCCGCGTACAGTACCAATACAGCATGGCTGGATGCGGCTGGCGTAGCACTGAGCCACTAGGCCTTTCTTGACGGACAGTTTATAGGATATCATGTCGGAAGTCTCGCATTGGTATAACTATCAGGTAGCCACGGCATGGCCGCAAGAAGAAAGTCGCCTAAATCAAGGGTGTCCAGCTGCCTGGTATTTGATTGTAAACGATGCTCGCCAAATCTTGTTCCTGAAGCCTAGAATATGTGGCGTAAGCCTTGCATTAGGCATGGCAAGGCAGTTCCGCCTTCACCATTCCAGGCCGTTCGCCGAGGGTTTAAGACGAGACGTGTCCCAACATGGATATTGGAGTTCGAGTCTGGACCCGCACCAAGATCTGAAGGGTTAGATCCATAGCTAACAAGGGTACCACCAGTTTGGGCCGACCTTAAGGGCCAGTTTGCCAGGGTTAGTTGCCGATCTATCTCTTTAGATGTCCACATTCCAAGGCCGGGCAGACGGATTCCAAGGGCCCTGATGCTGAGTGTTGAAATTGGGAGAGTTATAGTCTGCCCATTTTAGAAAGCCTGTGGCTGGTGAGCCAAATGATCATTTGCTTTCCAATTTAGCGAGGGCTTAGTGGTTTTGGTCAATTGTTCATGGCTAGTGTCAAGCACTAGGAATATTCCGACACGGGCGATCGATCAACGGTTGGATGGAAAATGGATATCGGGGCATGAGGAGGAGATTGAGATATGATGACGATAATATGCATGGAATTGACCATCGTTGCTCGTTGGAAGGCGAGCTTTGGTCTCACCGCCCAGGAGACCGATGATCGATGTCAGCGTCAGCGTCAGCGTCGGACGTAGGCGACAGCGCTGGCGTTGCAGTCTTGAGTTGGTGGTTGTCGGATCGCGCGAAGTATCATGCAGCACGACATGGTTGACCTGTCCTTGCCCAAGAGGCTACGAGCCAGCCAGAGAACAGAATATGGTTGGAGCGGGGGCCTGTGTGAGGCGAGGGTGCAGAGTATTGGTCAGCCACAGGGCCGAGGCTCGCAGTTGAGTTGGATAATTGAGCGGGCTTGGATGTCGTTGGCCACAACGGTTGACACTAAACCGGGTGTGTCCAAGCAGACAGAAGCAGGAAAAAGGCAAAAAGCAAAAAGAAAAGAGAGGGGTGGGTGATGTTCCTGAAGCGAGGCGTTGAACATGGTGCTTGACGGGGTGACAGAGTTTCAATGGCCAAGAACATAAAACTATTGAGAGCCGACGGAGCAGATGACGTCCAACATGTAAGCTACACAATGCATCGAGATGGGAAACAAGAATGGAAGGTCAAGCGTGGTGACGGAATATAGATAACAAGGTGCTCTCGACTTGACAAGAGGCGAGAGTGTTTTACAGCATGAAGTGGGTAAGTTTTGCCATCCATGATAATATGGAATTGGCGGAGATGGAAGGGAATTGGGCCTCAAGGGCCTCCTCCTCATCTCCTCTGGAGGGGAGGGAGAGGGAGAGGGAGAGGGACAGAGACAAGCGGGTTAAGGAGCGGAGGAGTCGGGGTCAAAGTCGGGGTTGGGGGGCGCAAGCAGCCACTGAGGCTGGGCGATGACAACACCGGCAGCAGCGTAGATGACGTTGCAACATGTGGAGAGAGAGGGCGATGAATGATTGCTTGATGAGGCTGGTGTGACAAACGAGTTCCCTGATTCAACCCGCCCTGTGCACACTTCGCTGTTACAACGAACTGGGGCACAAGTCTCTAGCGTCAAGTCCTGCCGCCTGTATTCGTACTCGATAGCGAACAGGGAGAGCAGCTCGCGGTGGCGTCCCAATGCCTAGAGCAGCAATACACAGGACATGGTATAGCGGAAGATGAGGAGTCAGCTGAAAGTGGGAACGAATCAGCCGGGGCAGGAGTGAATATGAAGATTCCTGGTTCTGGCTAGATTGAATTGAACAGGTTAATTCTTTTTTTCTTTTCTCCGGGAGGAGCCAAGGTACTCCCAACCCGGGTTGCGTGCGTGCGTGTGTTGTGTTTTGTGCGTATGTATGTTTGTATGTATGTATGCGTAGGAATATTTCCTTACTGTACTGATGTGTAAACAGCCACGACGCGAAGGGGTAAGGTAAGCCGCTACGGGGTGGATGGACGGGACGTGCTATTTCTGCCATTCAATGACTTGTGGCTCTGTCTGTCCAATAGGGACACAGAGGAGCGAGGCGTTTGGTGTTTGCACGTGGAAGAGGAATAAGAATTACTCCATTCTTACCGCAGTCATATGTTGTTTTTTTCGACGGACATCAATAAATCCAGCTTGAAAGCTTGAAAGCTTGAAAGGGGGGTGGGAGAAGAGAAGAGGGGAAGAAGGCGAAATCGAAATCGGTGCGTGGCCCCTGCACAGCGATAATCAATCTCGTAAGCGAAAAGAGGGGACTTGGCAGCTTGGAACAAAAGAAGAAAGAAGGAGGGGCTGGAAGCGTGTTTCAGATATCCCAATTTTGACATGGGTGCTTCTTCATTCAGTGGATCGGTTCCAGGGCCTTGTCAAGTAAGTGCAAGTGCCTTGCAAGGGTTCCTGCGCAGAATCACATACTTACCCTACCTGCCTTACAAACCTACCAGTTTAGTACTTACTTCACATAGCGCCATACGTACCCGCACCACATCCACGGGTAGGCAGTCTACAGTACCCAAGGACCCAAGGACAGGTAGGCAGGCTGGCACCTGGCACTTGGCCTTACTGTATTTTGCCTTACCTTACCTTACCTCAGTACCTGGATACAAAGGTGCATGCCAATACAAGACAGCACCGAGCACTGTAATTACAGTATGGTAGTACCTTACTTACCTCGCTGACCTCACTAACATGCTCTGCCTCTCCGTATGTAGTTTCTCAAGGCTATTGGGGTATAGCAATAATTCGTCCAAGTCGGGACCCAACATGTCTGAATTATCTTGGGGGCATGATTGCATCACGCATCAAGGTCACCAAGTACGCAGTGAGGAAGACAAAACCTCAAGAGACCCCAGCCAACCCAGTCATGTAACCGTATGTGCATAAGGTAGTGATCTGTAAAATATTGATAGAACGTACGAGAGACAATATACCTCACGATATCGTCTACAATCATACCATTTTGTTTGCTGTCGACTCTGGTTTGCGTTTCGATAGATATAAAATTGAAGCATGAAGCGTCTATGTCAATATTGTGATCCTGGCTGTAACTTGGTGAGAATATGACCAATGACGCATGTTGAGGGATGCATCTCACCCACTGGGCCTGGTTGATGCTTTCGAGTAACGCTATCCGCACTACGGACGGCATGTGTCTTTAGCAGGACTGGGTTGATCTGGAGTTACCTCACCGCCGTTGATGTTCCTGCGTGCAGTCTTTAGCCTGGACTTCTAAGGAGTGAATTGCAGGATCAGCATTATTGACAAGATAGAGCGAGAATATTCTATATACCTTCAACAGCGCTACATGCTGGACGATCTAACGCGTGGCCCAGTACTATTTATGCCATGTACTAAATTGACATACGACTTTCTGGGCAGGTCCGAAAGCTTTCAAAAACGCGTCCAACATATCCTGCTTCTACTTACCCGAGTGGCAGTGAGGAGAATGCAGATAATGACTGCGTTTAAGTTAAGCGCAAGGTTCATGCGAATCATAACTCTGTAATAAGTATGAACAGTATTGACAAAAACCAATCCCTTGAAGGCATTAGTCGTATAACGCTGCACACACTTGGCCAGACTAAATAAGCGGTGTAAAGTAGCTACAGCACGCCTCTCGTATTCAATGCACACTGAGCTCTATGTGTGAAACTAGAAATAGAAGTCCTCCTTCATAAATTAAATCGTGCTCGCTGCCGACCTCATCTAGGTACCAACTCTCACAGTGGGTCAAAACTTCACCAAATGCCAGGTAATTTGCGTTGAATTAGACCTTGGCCCCTCAGCCAACATGATGAAACATGTAATCTGTATATATATACACAACCGGCAGAATGCTTTTAACATGAGCCGTGCTGCGTACCGTGACGGGGATGCCTGCTGCAAGTCGAGTCATTGAAGTTACCCCATTGTCTACGGCTGCAGAGGTAGGTGCCAAATAAAGAGACCAGGCGGCAAGCGTTACACATGATGTGCCATGTCCAGCTTGGTGTAACGTGATACTGTTACCACTGCCTTAAGCCGTCCTAGCCATGTTCTGGAACATATATTAGTGCGTTGGCACGAATGTTTCCTTACGGTCGCCTCTGCGGTCAGCGTCTATCGTAACTGTATAGTGCATCCCAGTACCGAACCCTTGAAGCCATGTCATTCTGTGAGCCCTGGTTCAATAGCTTCAGAGCCTGCATCCCAACCACAGCAACTTCGTACCTGCATCTGATGTACAATATTGATGGCAACGAAAAAAGGTGCAGTTTAGTAGAAAAGATCTGAGCCCATGTTTGCCAAGCAAAGGCCCGTAGAAGGTATTCTACGCTCTCATGAAGAAGTCGCCGTGATTGATGCGAACGACAAAGTATTGTTGTCTCCACGGAGGATTCCCTCATCTTGGGAACTGTGACTTGAGGGTGGGCTCCTGGGTGGGCGAATGACTTCGGTGTTAGCATTGTGCTCCAGGCCGGGAGGGAAGATAGTTTGAGGATGTCAGGAGGTGCTAATGTAATTGCCTAACAAACAACGGGGTAAAGTATAAACAAGTAGAGGAGGATTGACTGTGAAAATACGTAGGACTCATACGAGCATTACTGCATACATACGCGCACGTCTAGATATTCGGATCAACACCAGTGAAATGCACACCACGGATGTCAAGCAAGGGTATGTGATAGTATCGATGTGGCAATACTGGTTGGCTAGGTTTGTCCAGCGGCGTCATGAGTCGCGTTTGGGGAATCGGGTGAATCGGGGCAGGGCTAGACTTCATCCCACCCGCTTCATTTTCTCCGTAAAAGATCTCGTCTACCCACGCCTCTATGCTTGTACTTTTGAGTCCGATCGAGGCAACAGGATGGTCGAGCTAGTTTTGGGTTGGAGCCTCCTGGGAACAAAATGATCCCACCTTTTTGGTCCACTATCGTTGCAGATGGCCAAACTCAGTTGTAAGCCACACTACCATATAGTACAGTGCTGGCACCTCAAAAAGGATACACTGGATAAGTAACCTTCATAGTTTCTAGTTTGGGATATAGTTGGAGACTACAAAAGGCATAACGGCAGCTTGCCGAATCAACAAGCCACAATTGTTCTACTTGGAGTCGAGACTACGTACCTTGGCGCCCCAGGGGAGCTCCAACGGCGCGAGAAGCACGGGAGCCATATCATGTTGAGAAGGTAGTACCAAAGAGGCGCGTTTGGTAGTCTCGATGGTGTGGTGGGTGTTGGTGCACCCCTTTGATCGGCCCTATGATAATGACTCCACGGCCGAGAATGGGCGATTGGGTCTCAAAGGTAGCGAAAGAAGAAGAACCGTCGCGAAGGAAACAACTTCGGATGCATCTATACAAGTCCCTTACTAAGGTGGAGATTGTTCCGTCTTGTCCCCCGAGGTTCCTGTTTGGAACATGGAAGAGATGAATGACCCAGCCGAATAAAGCAGAAAGTAGCAGACCAGATCAGAACGGCTTCAACGGCTAGTTGGTCAGGCGGACCCAATTGACAAGATGAGGCACAAAGGTTTCGGTCATTTCCTGAACCATGTCCGCCCGTTTCTGTTAGATAGACAAATGATTGTCCCCACGGAGCCCCAACACTAGGGCAGCGTGGGGCGTTATGATCCATGGCCATCTCTCTTGCGCGGACAGGTGAATGGCATGGACCGGGGTCCTGTGCCTCGATCAGGCTGTCGGCATGGCCTTGACAAAATTGTCCTGAGAGAATCGCTTCAGCCGCCAAAGCTTGCAACAATTTGGTGCGCTTAGTGTGGGAGACCCAAAGATTTGCTGGGATACTCTTCTAGCGAAACCAGGAAGTGGTGTGCTCGGTGTTAGGTGCCAAGGACGACTAGACGCCAACATAGAAAGGAATTACAACCAGACGAGGGCGATCTGCGTTGCCAGGCAATGGACGATGACGATGAATGATGTTGCAAGCGGGCGTTGTGCCCTAGAGGCTCTGCGAGGGTTGATATCGGGCGTCTTCATGTGATCTGAGACAGGGAGCCCTTGTTTTATTTTTGTATTGAGACATTGGAGCGCACAGTAAAAATAGAGGCATTGAATCATATCGGGAACATTGAAAACAGCACAGTCATCATATTAATTCTGGGAGTATCGTACCAACTGCAATCATGTTAACGGAACTTGAGCAAGGATTGGGACAAGGAAGCGGATAGGATTGAGGCTGAGGCTGGGCCTGAGTCCGCTCCGTTGAAAGAAACGTGTCGGCAGCATCTCTCCTCGTAAACATAATTATCTTGGTACCTTTTAGATATAGAGATACCTTACTTTGCCTAGGTACCTAAGGTACTGTAGAGTATTTATATACAGGCAAGTACCGGCCCTCTCTCTGGGATATACAGTATGGGTGCTTAATGTACCTACAGGTAAGGGAGGCTGGTGCTTACATGACCTAGGTGCCTGAGGAGGTAGGCATTCTTCGAAGAACTAGTATAACAAGGAGGATGGAGAAGGCAAGTACAAAAGCAGGAATGATGGCAACTGTCACCAACATAATCACGCCTTCTGGGGCTCATAGCTATTCCCATGTCCCATCACTCAAAGCATTGCGTTTCCGTTCATATGAACCGTCGCCAACCTCACTCACAGATATGCATCCAATAACGCAGTGAGCCCTTCGACTTACAGCGCCTCACGTAAGTTACAGCACCATGTGTCCTCCAACGACGTGCACACGCCCACAACCTTTGCAGCTCCACCTTGAGTTTAACGCGCCTGGAGACGGGTTCTAACTACACGCACGTTGTGGGCGGTTCTTGAGATCCACGCCCACTTCCCGCCCGGCGATTAACCACATCCCTGGACACAAGGCCGTCCAGCCCTTGTCCTGTCCGCATGGACCATTTACCAGTGTCAAGTAGAGTCAAGGAACCTTTTTCACTCTCTCGCCTCATCGTCCAATGCTGTTTTGACCCTTCTGACCCCTGTTCGCCCTAGTTTTAGATCACAGTCAATTTTCTCAGGCCAAAGGTCCTCGCTAGCCGGGGAACGCCCTTACAGGATAATGATTTGTGAGAACCTTGCACGGCGAGAGGATCGACTGACTAGCGGTGCTCTGGTCTTGTAGTTTCGAGAAGAGAAAAAGGAAAAAAAATCCCCGTGAGCCACGGATATGAAGGGATCGCGCATTGTAACGGGCTCGGATACGCGCTCAGTGCTCTAATGCCCTTACTCAACAGTTTCCCATCATGATGCCATCACCCACTTCTCTTTCACAGCTGGAGCTCAACCCCTGACCTTGTCACGATGACAGGTGTGAGGAAGCGTCGCTTGTCCATCAGTTGCGCCGACTCCCCTCCATCTTGGCCCGGGGACACCATTGGCGACGGCCTTTGTCGATTCTGGCATATCGAATCTGTCGGTCATAGAGGTCTCTTGAGGTTGAACACTTTCCGTACCTACCTATCAACCTAGGCACGCGAACTACTCGTATGCTTCTCGCCACAATCGAGTTGACTCTAAATAGTTACCAATGCGGACTCTACCCCAATATTCAACCCTTTCTGATCCATACTGTCTTACTCAATGATATGCAGCAGGTTGCTCGGAAGAGCTACAGGGAGGACATGTCCAATTGATTATTGCAGGAGTTGCTGGCGTACTAGCTGACGGAACAAACAAACACACGCACGCGCGCACACACACACACACACACACACATATACACACCTCTGCAAACGCGGATAATCAAAGTTGAAATTCTCTTACACACCCCTCCCACCCCCCTGTCGGAGCATGACCCCTCCACTGTCCCCCGTCCCTAGTTGGCTACTTTTCTGACATACACACCTCATGCCTCTTTCATTCCTTTTCAGCCACTCTCCTCACACACTTGTCTACCATGGCTGGCTCTTGGTTTCGAGAGTCGTCACTAACAACCGCCACATGCTGTACCCTTGCCCCCGTCTCTCCTTGTCCAAGCTGTGGGCTGCGAGCCCCAAGTCCACCTTAATACTGTTAGTGGGCATGCCGTGCCCAATCTGTCAATCTCTTCTGATACACGCTTTTCTTCCAGCATCCTAGTGAAATAATCCAGGCACACTCGCTTCTCCACACTTGCACGATTCCCACACAGGGCCCTTGTCTGCATCTTCCATTGGGGTTGTAGGTTTTCACCCTTTCCAGCCTGGTTCCGGGCTGGCGGTCTCTAACTTGTTGGCGGCCTCGAGTCCTTGATGTGTCTTGGGCTTTCGTCCCAAGTTCCCAGATCCAGTCCAGTCCAGTCCAGTCCCAATGCTAGTCTCGCTTCATTAAGTCTCAAAGCCTCAAGCCCAGTCAGATGCTTACCTGCGCAGCAGGGGCCCTTCCATATCCATTCACTTTTCCATCTCAAACCCCAGTCCCTATCATAGCTCTCACATACATATTCTTTTGGTGACCTCCGACCCTGGTGTGCGTCGCCGACACTTTTGGCCTGGTGTCCTGCCATTGATTCTCTTTTCTACGCCCCCCGGTCCTAGATTTGGCCTTGACATTGGCTGGTGCGCAGCACTTTGTCAAAGGCCAGACGAAATCCAAGCAGAAACGACGTCTCGGCCGCCGGCGGCCCTTGATGATGCGTGTGGGCATCTGCAAGTGAGTGTGTATTCCATTCTTTTGCGGAGCCTCCTCAGCTTCTCTCACTCTTCCCAGTTCTTTCCATTTCTTCCTCTCCTCCCCCCTTCCCAATCTTTTACTCGTACTTTGAACCTCATACCTGATTTTCCTCCGTCTCGACACTTCTTTTGTCCTCTATAACAGTTAAATTGTTTGTTGAATCTGTTCTTGGCAAGAGTCCTGCTGTTCCCGTCTTTGTCGCCCCTCCCCCATTCCCGATTGCCACGCACTGTCAAAGTCAGAGGGAACAGAGTACGGCTTCTCAACCCTCGTCCAGTCTTGGAGAGCATCATTGACAAGGCTTGATACCGCACCTGAGGCGGGACTGTACCTGCGTTCCGCCAACGGTACTGGGTGCTGGTTGCTGTCGTTTGCGCCTACACCTTGTAGATATCTACTCCACGTCTGGTCTGAGGTGTGAAGCGGTGCTGACTTTGGAGGTGTGCCACTCTTTCTCTACCGGCCACTCTCATTTCTCAGTTTGCTGCTGCCCCTGCCACTGCCACGACCACTGCTACTTCTGTTCTTGTTCTGCATCTCTGCCGTCCCTGTTCGGTGTGGCTTCGCTTTCGGCCTTCTCTCGCTGATCCCCCGCGTGCCATGTGGCAGAGGTGTCAATGAAATGAGCTTGGCCTTGCCTGTCAACTGGTTCCATCAGCCCCGCCTATTTCGACCGCCACAACTCTGGAGCTGGCCGTCATCTCCAGCTCGCATCCAGTCGTCTTATACAGAGCTTGCATCCGCACCCACCTCGTATGGTATCCCCTTCCTTCCCTTCAAGTGCGCTTAGTTTCCCTTTCTTTTTCCTTTTGCCCTTGCCTCTTCCGTTCCAGACCTCCCTTGTATGATTTTGTTACTTCACCTAAATCCCTTCTCATTTACTTCCAAACCATCTGCTGGCATTGTCTTTCCTGATCCCCTCTGTTTTTCGTTCAAGCTCTAGTGCTCTCTGTTCTCGAAACGATCGTCCTTTTGATGGTGTGGTCACACTCTCTCAGCCCTGTCTTGGTGTTGGAACCTGCTGCCCGCTTCAACTCAGACCCAGGAACCCAAAAAGAGACTTTATCCCCGAACATTTCCTCTTACATGCTCCCACAGCACAAATAAACGTTGATTCCCGCTCGCCACACATGCCCACGCTGGTGTAGCCTTCGTCCTGCCACACAAAGATGCTTACCGTCAAGCAGCCAACAACGTACGGCTTCAAGTCCGTCCATGATCTTCCGACTCCGCCATCCACCTCGCGCCCTTCTCCCCCCCTGATCAACCAAGAGCCAATTCCTAAGTCATTGCCGAGCAGTTATCGGAGACACAGCCCACCAGTCCAGCCCATGTCGGCACCTCACCGTGGCCTGCCTCCCCCGGCGGCCATGACACTTCCTCCTCAGCAGCCCTCAACCACCGGCGTGCCCCCGCCTACACATCATGCACCTCCACCACAGCCTCCACCGCCTCCTCCTTCATTAACCCCGAGTCACCAGCAACGGGATCCCTGGGGCCAGTTGCCTCCTCCACCACAGCAGTGGCAGGGCGCCGAGGAGTCTATGAGGCATTGGCTTCAGGCCAGGGTAGAGGAAGACAGGCGGAGACAAGAAGAAGAGCGTACGAGGCAGGAAAGCTTGCGATTAGAGCAGCGTAAAGTCGAGATGGACATGCTGCGAACGTCTCTATCAGGTGGTATACCCCCGGCAATGGTACCCATCGTTTTTGCCGGTATGGGTGGTGGAGGAGCTCTTTCACAAACAGCGATAGAATGGATGCAACAGTTTATACCTCCGTCCCAAGCTCCCCGGGCCCAAATCATGCCTCCTCAAGGTCCAGTCTCTCCTGAACACCAGCGAGAGGCGCCCCCTTCTGCTTCGATGCAGTACCATAGCCTTCCACCGTCGGCAGCTCCTCCAAGCACCACATACGTGTATCCCGGGTCGCCAACGAGACCAAGGGGACAGACACTCGGCGGAGCCGTCACCGGTCGTTCAGTGGCGAACCTCACGAGCCTCAACACCAACGTGCCTCATCCCGCCGTCCACGGCGCGACTCCTGCAATGGCACCACACCAGCATATGCAGCAGCCCCAACAACCTCTACCACAAGAATCCCAAGCAAGCGCCTCAATATACTTTCATCACTGGCAGCCGCCAACGACACAAGCCAGTAGTAGTTCGAACCGGCCGGCAAGCCCTTCCGGTTCGTCTCAAATCAAGAGAAAGCGAGAATTCTCTGTAGACTAACCTGGCACTCTGATCATAGGGGAAAGTTCTAGAAAACGCAAAGCCGCAGGGCAACATCATCAGCCTGTACCATCCCCACCTCGAGGAGAGTCACGACATCGATCTCCACCGTCCTACCCCCCAAGTGTTCAATCGAATACATCCCAACGCGGACGTTACAGCCGGCACACTCGACAAAGGAGTGATTTCTCACCGTATCGATCTTCTGGTTCAGGCCGCGCTCGTCGAGAGAGCTTCGGAGGGGCATCCATACGTCGCATGTCACCAATGCCAAGCTCAACGCCAGGACTAAGGCCAGAGGCGTTACCAGAGCACGTGGCGAGTGAGCGGAGTGAAATACAGAAGCCCTCGGTATCGTCAATGCTATCAGATGACCCTACGCCGTCTTCACAGCAATCAGCACCTCCATATGCGCATGCACATGCTCATGAGGGAGGTGAAAGTCGACGTCAAACCAGCCTGCCACCAGAATCTCGGGTACAACTTGGAGTTGAGGGAACAGCGCCGTCGCGTGAGGGGGCAGGGGAGGATGATGGAGCGTAATTTCGTTTTCTGCACGCGTCCCAGCTATTACTCAGCCCCGCGCACCAGCGATCTTTGCACTGAACAAAATCCACCGGGTCTAAAAGTTGTACATTATTCGCCTGAAGAATTGATCGACGCGACGGGAAAAAGAGGACGAGATGTCTCTCCTGGTGTGCCCTGAACACTGGAGAAATTACGCGACATACCACGGAGACACACCACTAGAAAACGGTTCAAAGGCATTCACTTGGACCTGAGTCAGTATCAACCAGAACAACCTGTTTGATCCCCAAAACTCATTCGATTCTGATTCAATTTTGTATTGTTATTCTATTAACCTATTCTTGAGAGCTGAGGTTGGCTGGCTGGCGTGAGTATATGGATTGCCTCTTTTTTCTTATCTCTCTCTTTCAGTGTGGGAGCGGACAGACAGATGAGCTCAAATAACAAACAGAGGGAGTCTCTGCATTAGAATGGGGTGAACCGGAAGGGAGTAAATTTCTTGGATTTACATTATTCTTATGGTTGTCAATTTCTTTTTCTTTACTATTGCCAGCTCACGGATGGATGGGAGTTGATAGGGTCGGGGACAACTCGGAGATGGAGAAGCAGCATATGGATGTGTAATGATGGTTTGAACAACTCAGAAAACACGGGATATCATGAGTTGAAAAGGTACAGTTGGGCTTTGGTGGATTGGGTTACCATGGGATTATAGAGATACGCTGCTTCATGCTATTGGAGCAAGCTGAACACAAGTTCACAACTCCTATGTGAACCTAAAAGCAATATATATATATGGAATTTATTCTTGGCTTGGGACTTGGTCTTGATTATTCACGTTCTTGTAGCTGATAGGATTGAATGTCAAAGTTTGCCTCGTTTGGAAACTGAGCCATCCATCTATCATGGAATTCACCACTAACAAAGTATTTTAGACTTCTCTCCTTTTGGTCAGTCAGCTAACAAGCCAACGTGAAGAAAGAATGCGACCCTAAAAAACCATTTGGGGGGGAGAAGGGGGAGGGGCATTCTTTTCTTAATCCTCACCTCTATCCTCGCCATACCGACGTGGAGTTGGTCGCAACGTGACCAGGGAGGGTGTGGTAAAATCTATAACAAGTAAATTAAAAATAAAATAAAAAACACTACCCCCACGAGCGAGGTTGTCAAGCTTACTTACTGCGGTACATATAAAGGTAGTACTATATCCCTAATTAGGGCAATCCGCCGTGACCCAAGCCAGCTGAGAAAAATCAATCCTGGTTAGTAGTTCTGGATTGCATGCCCAGCCCATGGTAGTTTTTTTCTTTTTGGTCACACACCGTTGAATTCTCAACATTGTACAGATTAGCCACCAATCTGACCTAGTTTCAACAAAAAGCAGAAAAAGCAGAAGAACTTGATTACTATGGGCAAGGACAAAAGGCACAAAACCGGGGGTCATGTCTTTGGAGCTGAGCCACGGCCGACAAAGGGCTCGTGACCTGAGTTTGCATTATTACACCTCAGTGGTAACTAATATGATATGCTAAAGTCGAGGTGAAGTAAAAAAACAACAAAGGTGCTTGGATTATACACAAATAAAGGCATGTACTCCATGGGGCGGCCAAAGCCGGCCTGATCTCAACTCCTGCTTGACAATCCCATCCACCCTGGGTATTTAGTTATGGCCCTGGCCATTGGGATCGATCGAGTTTAACCGACTGTTTTTCCTTGACTCCATCTCGTCTGTACATGGATGCGGGTCATGTTGTCCTCTGCATCATCTCTCGTTTCAAAAGTCGCAAAGACTGCAAAACAAAAGAAACCAAAAACAAGAAGAGAAGAGCGAAACACACACAAAAGGAAGAAATAAAAAGATTCCCAAGATAAACAAATGAATCATGATGCCAGGAAAGGGGTATATAGATTAAGTTCCATGGCCCCAAACGCTTATTCCCATCCGACAAAGAAGAGCTGACAACTCCCATCACTTCAGTTTCCCATGATCGGCGTTGAGCCAAGTGATAATGACAAAGAAAAAAAAGTACCTGTCTAGGCGTGGGGTTCCTCAGAGGTCGCAACATGAGGAGGGTTGTTATTGCTTCAGGGGGTATCGAGTGGTTTACATAGGGAAAACCAACAAAAAAAAACCAGTTCGTAGGACAGGGGCTGACTTGTTCGTGAAGTCGCCCTTTGGGTCGTGTGACTGAAAAGATTTGGTTGACAAAGAGAAAATAAGTACCCGTCAGGGCGTAATAGATGGCAGGAACGCTTGCTAAGCCTTCTTCTTGCTGTGATGCGTCTTCCACTCTGCCTTCATTACCTTCAACAGGAGATCTTCGTCCTTGATTTGGATTGGTGCTGTCAATACTTTCATGGCATTCTCAAAGTCCGAGTCGCTAAGAGCCTCGCGAAGAGCCTCGGCGAGTGCTGCACTTGTTGCGTGCAACACATCATATTCGCCTCTCCTCGATTGGTCCTTCGCCTCAGACTTGCCTGGCTCTGACGAGGATTCGCTGGCCGGTGACGGGTGGTTCCCTAATAGCAGGAACACATCCCAGACCCGCAGCTGTGCTGCAAAGGGTATCGACAGGTTAAAGAGCGTCAGGTACCATCTGGTCCCGTACGCGGTAATGTCGATACAGAGCTCCTCGAGCTTCTTTGCAACTTCCTTGTTGAGCCAGTTGTCGTGAAAATCTTTCATGGCCGTGATGAGCTCGTCGAAACCCGGCCGGTAGAGACGACAGAGCCCACGATACTGCCACATGCGTACAAGCATTACAAAACACTTCTCCTCATCAAAGTAGCACAGTAGCGTCGCCACCAGTGATGCCATTCCCTGGACGTAGCCAGTCTCCGGGAAATATATGGAGATGGCGTGGAGGACGCGGAACATAAGCCGCTGACCTCCTCGGTACCGCCGCCGAAACATGATATGTCGGCTGATGGTCCGGGGAACATCCAGGTCAATCTGGACATCGTCTGGTGAGCTTCGCAACTGAAGTTTGTGAAATTCGGCGATGATCTCCTCCTCGGAGGCAGAGTCTTTTCGTTCTTTGGCGCTCGTGGCAAGAAATGACCACCAAGCTGCTGCTCGCCATCGGTCGGGAATTCCTTTCCATGTTCTCTCAATGAGTTTCGGGTTCTCAACATTGAACTCAAACTCCATTCCTTGCCCGCGTCCGCTCTTGCAGACGACTTTTGCCATTTTCCTCCATTTTTCCGATCGTTCCCATTCCTTGCGTTTCATAACATCGTTAAGCCTGCTGGCTTTTGCTTCCTCCACAATATCCTGGAGACTGGGCGAGGTGTTGAGCATCTCCCCAGCCTCATCCATCCACCGCCGATCACGGTTGTGCGGCAGTAGGTTGCTGGCCTGACGGATGACCGATCGAGTTGATCGAAGCGAAGGCGACGCTGACAGCTCGGATGCCTGTGTGTTAAGAGAGCGTGCCGACATCTTCCTGGTGGGAGTGCGTCGGCCGCCATAATGTACCGAGAGGCCTGCTGCGTCTCGCCTCACGAGGATGCTGCGCTTCTTCCTAGGAGAGCCCGGTAGCGACCTCACTTCTGAAGGTATTCCCGCTCTCGGGCCCGGCGGTGGCGGAAGGGTAATAAAGCCATATCGGTCGACGCGCGCGCCCTCGAGGTCATTCCAGTCTTCCAGGCCATCATTGTATTCATGCTGCGACTTGGGCAGTTCGTAGTGAAGGGACGAAGAACCTCCAAAAGCGGGAGCGGGTGCTAGACTTTCGGGTGCGCTATAGAAAGGGGGGGTTCTCATGTTAGCATTGAGGTTCAGAGACGATCAAGATAATTACGGGACAGCAAGGAAACCATACGGGACATTGTCGTTCTCCTCCAACGGCGCTTCGGGAGTTGGGTCCAGACGCTCGCAATACGAGTGTCGCACGCCAGACTCGCCATAAGGGCCATCACCAACAGTATAGAGCGATCTCACCTTTTGAGATTCCTTCTCCACGTCGGCGGCCAAGACGCGAATGTCGGGAGGCGACATCATACTCTGAGGCGCTTCAGCCACAGTGGTATTCTTCTTATTCTTCTTCTTGTTCTTCTTTGAGTCGGCGATGATCTCGGTCGTGTCGTTGATGTGAGGCGCTCGCGATTGCGCCGGGGGAGTCGTTGGGGTTGGGGCACGTCGTTCAACGTCATCGATCGCAGTCTGGTTAGATTCTGGGTTTGGGGTTTTGCCGTTGATGGTCGCGACGTCGTGACCACTCAACATAATGCTGCCACGCTTGGAGAAATGAATAGAGCTTAGGAAATAATCATCGTCAAGCAGACTCTCGCAGGGGATGGAGACGTCAAGAGGAACGAAGGGTTGCAGATCGGATGAGGAGGTGGCAGTTGATGTAGAGGACGAATCGCGTCTGTGCCAAAAGCGGGAGACAGACTTGGGGGAAGACGAGGGCGTGGACTTTTGCTTGTGCTTAGTGAGCTTTGGCTTTGTCGTGGCTACAGCAGCCGTGACGGGAGTGGGAGCCGTTTCTATAGCAGACACGGGGCTTGAGGACGCTGGAATGCCGGGGATATTGAGTATCGGCGCCCCTGAACCCTCAGGTTCCTCCGTAGGCGGATGGGACTCCGAGCCCCACCACAAGGGGTGCATTGGCGCTAGGGCCTTTAGGCTTGGGGTCTTGAAAGTCGACCCTGATCGGGAACTGATACTCTTAATGAGTCTACGAGGGGATGATGAGAACGACGATCGCGGCGACGACGAAGGCGAGCTCAACGGAGTGGCAGATGGTGACTGGGACGGAGTACCAAAGGTTTTTGGTGGCTCTGGGGTCTCTTCTAGGGACACGGACTTGAGGAGGGGGCTTGGCGACCTTGTCGCAGCAGGTGAGTGGGACTTTGGTGGCGGCGTGTCACAACGAACGTTGGACACGATCGACGAGTTGCTCGACACCGACGTCAGCGCTGCAGAAATGCTATTCTCGTCCGCAAATGAGTCGTTAATAAGAACTGGGGACATAACCAGGGTGGTCGAGTTCTTGCCCTTGCGAACTCGGCTATACACCGACTTGTTCTGGCACTCTTCTTCGTCGTCCTCTTCGTGGATGGTCGAGGTCGAAGTAGAGTTGGTTCGTGCAACACCAGAGTCTCGCTTCCACTGCTCGACAATTACTGGCGAGGCTCGCAGAGTAGACGAGGGGGGAGTTACAGTGCGGAACGCAGGGTGCTCCTCAGCAGGCGGTGGAACCGCAGAGGGCGGAGCTACGACAATAGGGTGGTGCGAGTGATGCGAGGAGGTTGATGAACTTGAAGGGCGCCGAGAAGATCGGATGGAGCTTCGAGAAACGAAGGGAATGGGAGGCTCTGCCTGCACTGTCTTCTCGTATCGTAGGGCTACTAGGCCGGCGTCGGTGCCAAACGTTGATCTTCGTACCGCTGAAGGGTTTCCCCGGCGCGAGCTGGGAAGCTTTGTGGGTAACATGACCGGGTTGTCAGGTCTCAGAGTGTGTATTGCAATATATTTGCAATGTTGGGCAATTCTGGATGTGCCACTATAGGGAGGCCTTTGTTGGGCGAGGTGCCCGTGCCGAATGAGTGGTTCCAGAAATGAGTATGAATGCAGTTATGGGCAAAAGGGCTGCACAGTGTTGTCTAAGGGATGGAATTCTCCTTCGAGATGGATATTCCCCCTTTGTGTCGTAGTTGGTGTGTTAGTCGTAGTCGATAAGGCGGCTTGGAGCGCATGAATGGTGTAAGTGAGCAAGCAAGATCCTTCAGCAGTCGATTTTGGTTTGGTTTATCCGGCCAAGAATGGAGATGATAAACCCGAGGAATGTAATGAAGCTGCTGACAGAGCAGAGACACGATATCCGACAATGGAAGTGAACAAATAGGGAGAAGAGTCGAACGAGGAGGGAGACCGAGGGTAAGATATAAGGAAGTGAGTCACGGCGGATCCAGAATTTCTCGATTGTGAATGGACAATGCCGGAGGGAGACAAGTTTTCCTTTCTTCTCTGGGGAAGGTAACACCGCCTTGACGTGATTTCAGCTCGGCGGGCAGCAGGAACTCTGAGACAAAAGTCGTTCTGCCAGGTTCTCAGCGCGTGGAGCCAAAATGGAGAAAAAGAGGAGCGTATGATGGGTGAGACAGTGTAATTTTGAGAGGTCGCAGTAGCTGATTGACGTGGCGGGTGGGCAAGAGCAATACGCAGATGAGGGTCGAAAAAAAAAAAGAAGTCAAGTGAATCCAGACCCAGCAAACCGGAACAATATTGAACGCCCAATGAAGGTGTGTTTTCCGAATTGGGAGATTCTTGAAGCGAGAAGAAGAAAAAGAAAGGATGATAATAATATCAAAAAGAAAAGAAGTCAGGACAATAGTCACAAGTGAAACAGGCAAATTTGACCAAAAGACCCAAGGAAGAGAAAGACTCAGAGCAAGATGCAGCCTGGACGATGAAGTGGAGAGGGCGGACAAGCTCAAGAAGGAGGGCGTGGCACATGAGAATGCCATATACATATACTAGACGAGTTCAAACGAATTGATTAGGTATAGGTGAGTAGGTAGCTTCCTGTGCGTTGTGCTATTGACGCATGTGCGTTCTTTTTTTTTTTTTTTTTTTTTCTTTGGCCCTTCTTCCTTGGCCCCCCCCTCGCTCTGTATTCCTCTCGATCGATTTTCCGTTACAAATACTAGGATGCCATTGACAAGTCGCAGGCCGGCCCCATGCATGCCCCGACCGACCCCCATCAGTCCCGGGTCCCCGTATGTGGATAACGCATGTGGATGAGCTTGTGTGGACTAGATGGCGGGCGGAACGATGGAACCCCGGCCGTGAGAGAACCAAGTTGAGGATGCTGCCCATCCAGCATCAGCCACATCATCCCTCCACCGACCGGGCCATGGCTCTTTTAATGGGTCCTGGGCTAGCTGGCCAGTGGCCACTAGGAAGCACGCAGTACCAAACAGGAGGCGTTCGATGAATAAGACGGTGAATGTGCTCGCAGAGATGTGGTGGTTTGATACCTAATTAATTACGCGGCAGCTTCATCCACCGCCCAAACACAAACCACATGATGCTTGAACAGTTACTTACGGGGGGGAGGAAGGGGCAACTGGGCCTGGCCTCAGTGAGGGCCCCTCCAGGCTTCGTCCCAGTCCCCATCGTCCATTCACCTCTCACCGCACTCAGCCAGACATGGCGAGAAGCCGTTCTATTCCGCATTTCAAAAGCCCAGTGCTACTTCAAACGTCACGAAAGTCACTACGTACTGTTCCGATCTGCCTACTGAGCCCAAGGTACGACACAGATAGTACCTCTAGGTAGGATGGACAGAATGGGGCCAGCACCGGCCTCCACGACCATTGGACGACAGGCATTGCAACGACTAGTGTGAGTTACAACACATCAACGCACGCTTCATCCAAAGTACAGTACACGCACGCACGCACGCCAGCCAAAAAACACATGCCATAAACCCTGGCTTGGCTGGTCTGGTGCAGTTTTCAGATACAGTAGATACCAAGTCTTTCATATGAGTTGTATCTCGTCCAAGAGGACTGAGACCTCAGGCCAGGCAGCAGAAAGGAAGGCCCAGTCCCCGTCCCGTGCCGAAAGAAAAAATAAAAAAAGAGCAACACTTAAATTAAGTAGTCACTTTACCTACCGCTGTACCTTACATAGTGTGCTCAGACATGTACACATGTAATTAGTTGCCAGTGTAGATAAGGCAGAGTGGCATTTTGCTTGTGACGGAGGTGATTACATAGTCCTACCGTACCTACAATGCCTTATGTACCTAACTACTTGACTCTGGATGGTACGTACTGTAGGTATCCAACAGTGTGGTAGCCTCAAACTCCACAATGGCCCAGTCCGAGCCACTCAAAGCAGGGCTGAACATGACACCCAGCCGAGCATCGTGCAGTATACGATACAGCACATCGCAGCACACACCGCACCAGGAACGCATAGGCACCCAATCCAGGGGCAAATCGCCTAGAAGAGGAAAAAATAGGGGCGAAGGGGAGGATGGTGGGAATACTTTTGATGAAAAAAGGGATGTTAACTCCTGGTGCTTGAGCGTCACGCAGGAACACGTCGCAAACACATCCATAACGTACATCCATATATCCATATATCTCACGATGTCCAACTCAAGTACTAGCGACCTCGGCCTGAACAGTCACCGGATGGGAGGATAGACGGGAAAGGTGCCATACAGGTACAGAGTGGTAAGTAGACAGCAGCCAGACGGCGTCGTGGTGCCAGCCCATCGATTTCCAATCAAAGAACAGAGCGAGGCACTCACAGCCACGCGCACACACAAAAAGGAAAGAAAAAAGATCAAAATAAAAAGAACGATCCGGAACGCCATCCGGAAGGCGAATTCACTTTCAAATTCCCGATGGATTGAGTCCTTTTTTTTTTGGTTACCAGCGGGCTGCTACTAACATAGTAATCAACTTACTACATCGCGGAAGAGGCCGTTGAAGTGGGTCATTTGTCTCACTTCTTGTTTTCTCCTTGTTGTTTTCTCCTCTGAGCTTAATCAAGACAATTAATTATGTGTATCATAATTTCTTTTTCTCGTTTTATTCAATCCTATCTGATGTTTTCTTTTGCAATTCCTTTTTTTCCCACTAGATTCCCATCTGTAATCCCCATCCAAATCATCTACCATAAATTTTCAAGTGAGGGCAGAAAGCACCTCAGCTTTAAAGCCTCAAGCCTACAGTACTACTACTACCCCGGCTGACTTCGCCTTGCCTTACCGACATTAGGCTGTACCTCGTTTTGACAAGTCTCCTCCGTCGGCCCAACAGGCTTAAGCGACGCACGGGATCCAGGGGACCTGACCTATCACGATTAGATGACAAGATGGAGGGGGGGCACCACCGATGGTGCCAAGGATGGAAAGGCTGGGAAGGGTCTGCAAGGTACCCGCAACTCCAACACACCATATTGGAACACACAGACACACACTGGACGGCCGCTGCCATGGACGAAAAGGACAAAAAAAAAAAAGGACATGGGGGTGTGTATTCGTTTTGTAGCTTCTTGTGTTTGAGAAGGAGGGGAGAAAAACAAAAGTCAATGTATTATGATACATGATACAGTTCGAGAATGCATGCAGTGCAGTGCAGAACTTCGTATTTGCGCATCATGCTTTTCCCCAAACTCTGCACTGCATGCATAACAGACCTAACACGTCCTGACTTGTCTGCGTGTCATGTTGATATGGCCGCAGATACGGACGGACACTCATGATCGCCGCCGCGTAACAGAATAAGGTGTACATAGTGCCGTACCAGTAAGTCTGGTCTGGCCAAAGGGGAGATAATAACTTAGATAACAAGAACAATAATACAAAATTGATGATGATAATTGACTAACCAGCTCCCGCTTCTCCTCGATATTCCGTAACTAGTATTGTTATTGTTATTGTTATTGCTGCCTTGTCCTTTTTTACTATTCTTCCACATTTTTTTCTTATCTTGCATATCCTAACTAACCGACTTTACATACTGTATACTTTACCTACCTGACCTACTTGGATAGGCAAATCTTAACTACCATTGTTTATTTCTTTTTCTCTTGAGTCATCTCCCATTGCTAGTTACGCCATTCCAATCTATCCACATATTCGGGAATCCGGGCTTGTTCTTGGCTCCCGGAATGCATTGTTTTCTCCTACTACTGTCTCATTCAGCTGTCTCATAGCTATTTGCACGAAAATTCGATATTTTGATTTGGTTTGCATTCCCCCCTTCACACTTCCCCCTTCCCCCCCAAAAAATGCTTTATCCGCCTACCAATTTATCTCCTTCACTTGATGCTCTTTTTTTTTTTCTTTTCTTTTATAGAGGGAGGGCCGTCATGACACCATTTTCTCTACTACCTTACCTTACCTTTGCCTCAAACAGTCCCTAGTAGCCACCTCACTAACACAGACCCTTCTCGATATTTGGATCTACATATTGGCATCTGCTCGCTCAAGGACACGGCAGACCCATCGGCCTCGTGCGAGGTCTGTCCAAGTTATCTGTAATGTGACTGATATACACGGCACTGAAGAGTAGTAGACTAGAGACTACATATCTAGCTTCTTCTGGATTACTGTCTGTATTATGCTCTTCGACGGACGTTTGATCGTGTTACTCCTATAAGACTGGGCCGAGCTGTGCATACCAGTCATATGGAGAGGCCTTTTAGGCGCATGCTGTACCGAGTATACGTAGTACACGTGTAGGAGGCAGTTGAGCACGGTCTCTTACAATAATTACCTGTACTTCAGCTGGGCTGTGATGCCTGCAGCAAGGAGCTGTAGGCTTTCTTGTGGCCAGCTGAAATGGATTGCTTCTCTTGTCGATCACTTTTTCCTTTTTTTTCACCACCGTCCCGTGCCGCAGTCGTGTATGTAGGGCAACACAGTCTACGAGCTGCAAAAAGCGACTCTGTGCGTAGAACATTTTGAGCAAAGCGATTCTTGGTCATCTATCATACAACTACGCCAGAACAATCTCTAACATTGTGACGAGTTTGATGCGATCAACGATGACACTACCCTAAACTTGGACGTCTGCCCAGCCGATGTAACGGGTGTAACAGGCATTATCAAGGAAACTAATCACTGATGCTGGCCCTTTCTGCTGTGCCGCATATGGTACCTGACGCCAGGCATGTAACCATGGCACAGCAAGCTGAAAAGGGAACAGACGCAGTCAAAGTCAAGCCAAAAAAAAAAAAAATACGGCCCAAAAGCTTCGACTCAACTCGATCATCGGATCATAAATAAATTGCCCGACTTATGAGACCGGCGCCACAAAGATCCGAGCACAAACAGCAACACTTGTCAAAGGGTGAATGCTTTCGATTGGAACGGGAAAAGGAAAAGCCGGACAGTTGCTCACATAACAAAATATTTCTCTCACCCGCGACAAAACACGGAGTGTGAGATTCCCAGCAACACACCTTGCCAGGGGGGACTCGAAGAACTAGTTCAGCCTCCGAAGCAGGAGAGAACGCCGACAGGAAGAAGATTTTTTTTTTACCCCTATGACTGGTGAGTGATGCTCGAAAGAAAAGAATTTTCATCTCCTGACGTGGCATCCCATCGCCAACGCATCGTTGGGCAAAACCGGTTGAGGACTGGTGCCGTCCCTGGCCTTTGAATACCCTGGTCCTCAACCCTGGTTCATCCCACATCGCGTGGCAGCGGAGGCTTTTTACGGCCCCCCCCCTTCTCTTCTCTCTCTCCCTTCCAAAGCCTGGCTAGCTGTGGAAGGGGAAGCAGCATCAAGAAGAAAGGGAGAGAGAGATGCGGTGAGATGGACCGATCAGACCTTGCTCCTGTTCCCTACTTCTTCCATCCCCCCCTCATCTTCTCCCCGAAGAGCTAACACATGAAACGACCAGTCCATGCCGCCCTTATCCCAAATAAGCAAACCGGTACAGACTTAGATTCAGATCTTTTCTTACCAGCCACTCGGGATGAGAGCGAGGGACGAGAAAGAGAAAACAACAAGGACCACACCATGCGGGCAGAAGGCCTGACATGGATCAAGTAGTGATCGAGTCCTCGGAGTTGGAAAGTTGAAGCAGCTATGTAATGTGTCGCTGGCCCCCCATCCTGCCCCCCCGTCCTGACGCTTTTCGTGCTCCAACAGAGTCACGCCAACTGTTGAGTGCATGCATCGAGCGGCCAGGAATCGCGTCCACCCTAGAACGGACACGCGAGTATTGCTCTGGTACGAAGTATGAGTGAGCTGTCCAAGTTTTTTGTCATCTGTGATTTGCATTCAAATTCTGTAACAAAGACTACCGCAAACTTCGCGGTTGCATCTGCATCTGCGTCACTGATTCAACTAAATGTCACCAAAAGAGGGCAATAATCATCACCAACATTAGCCCGCCAAAACTCTTGAAAGTTGATTCGAGTCGACGGAACCAAAGCAACCTAGCTCGGGTTGATGAGAAGAATAAAAAAAAACTGCCTAGGGCGTTGTAGGAAAAAGACTCCGAGTTGGCATCGGGAATGGCATCATGGGTCGGAAAATTCCCACATTGATATTTGGTACAACTATGCTCATAGTGAGAGTTATTCAATCCTGAAGGTACATCACACCACCTATTTCTATCAGGCTTGCTCTTTTCTCATGCTCATGCTTTCGTGGTCGTTTTGTGCATTTCCCCCCCCTCAATCTCGTTCGTCCCGGAACTGCTCCCCGTAAAGAGCGCTCACGTTCCTGAAGATGCCCGACTCCCGTGCTTGCCCCCCCTTCCCCCTTTTTCTTCCTTTTTGGCGTTCTGCATCTCCATCTGACCAGGCTCTCCTCCTGTCAAAAAAATCTTGGTCCCTTGCAGCTTGCATCAGCGCATTTCCAGGCTTGCTGCATCATCTCCTGCCACCAACTCATAGTTACGCAGTGCTGGCTCAATGCTGCTTGGTCATGTGCTTGCACCTCTTGAACTTGTAATCTCATGTGCTTGCGTGAATGACAGCGTCCCGGGCGCCAGTCGGCTGAAGGATGCAGAGCGAAAGTCTCTCTCCCCTTTCCCCCTGTACTTGCTTGTAGTGCCATGTGTTCAAACTTCCCAATCAGGTAGCTCCCAAGGCTACTATTCTGCACCGTTCTCAAACTTCCTCGTTCTCCCAGTCTGCCTCCCTGAACATGGGTCCCTTTTGGCCTCCACTCACTTCCAGCTTTTCGAGGAACTCTGGTGGTACCGTAGGAATGTATTTTCGCTCCCGTTCGCGGTTCAGGCCCCCAAAACCAGCCCCATATGACACCAACATATCTGTCACGGAGGGAAGTGTAAAAGGCAGCATGAAAGCCGGGTCTAAGAGAAGGTGCTCCGGTGTATCATCTTCGTCAGATTCGTGTTGCGGTGGACTTGACACAGTTTGATTGCTCCCCGGTGTTTCCAAACCAGTACCATTCGACCGGCCTTTAACGGGGGTGACTGGACTGCTATCCTGACCCGATTTTGGCAGTGGCGAAGCCCTTCCACTCCGTCGCCGGTCTCGCTTGAGCGCTACCTCCTTCTGAAGGTTGATTAGGTATTTCATTGCGCTCTTGGGTAAACCTTTTTCGCCTACTTCAGGACGGTAGTGGTTTGCTGCGTGAATAAGTTGTTGTGGGCTGAGCCTCTTTAGCTGCTGTAGTGTGGTCACCAGCGCATCCATATCATCTGCATCCAATGACGAGAAGCACTGGAGCCACTGCAGCATTTGGATGACAGGTGTTAGATGTTTCCGGGCCGCCTCCATGGTCGTCTCTCCCGAGGCCCTTGTTTCTCCTCCCTCATAGTGCTCGGCCTGTCTGTTATTGGTACGAGCCCAATCCTCCAGGACAGAAATGTTCATCCGAATTTGCATGGCCTTGGTACGGGCCAAATACTTGCGATTGGACATGATTCGGTTCAGGAGCTCTGCTGCTATCCAGTAAAGTAGTTGTGAGATAACTTGTGTAGTGATGACTGAGTGAATATCGTACAAGTCGAGCACAAACAAAGTAGAGGATAGAAGGGATGTAACATTTCTTGGCGCTGGTTTCGCTCGCTGTTTCGGGGAAGGAGGCCGAAATCGTTTCTCTAACGGCTCTTCCTTGACTTGCGTCTTACGCTTGAACAGTTTCCATTCGTTTTGGAATGTGATATCTTCAAATCCGGGGATAGTTTCGTGGTCTAGCATCGCCGCGTCCAATACCTTATCAAGACGTCGCTCAGCATCTCGGACGATCAGAATGAAGATCTCATTGATCAACTCCGCAAGATGGGCCTGGAATTCGGAAGTAGCTTCGACTAGGCCAGCATCTTTCTTCAGATAATGCAGTAGAAGGGTTGCGTTTGACATCCAGAACGCAAGTATCGTCATATCCCACTGACTCTCCTCAACCACGTCGTTTATCAAGTCCATGGCCGACACCAGGAGTCGCTCTAACAAGTCTGGGCTCGCATGGTAATGCGCATATCTCGCACTCAGGAATATCATATTCGCAGGTACTGGTTTTTGGGATGGTGATCGTTGTGGTGTCATCTTGGTTATGATAATGTCCAGTATACGATCCAATTCATGCTCTTGGAAAACGAACATTTGATCGTGTAAGCAACGACTCCAGTCGAATTCTTGTTGTTCCTCCTCAAATTCATCAACTGGCTGGAACTTTTGTCAGTATTTCATTCTTGAATTCCAAGACCATAAGAGTCCGGTGGCAAATACCTCAGGTTGGTCATCGATGCCCACGTTGCCTAAATCGACCTCAAGGTCTCGAGCACTCTCCATCATGAGCCGCCTGCGCATTTCATTTTCCGCCATCTCCTCCTCGAATCGATCTTGGGAGAACCCAGGGCTATAAAAATCATCTGTTACGCCTGCGTTGCCGATATTGTAGCCATTATCGTGTAGATAAAACGACATGTCGCTATCTGGAGGGACAAAATCAAACGCAGTGCGCCCTGACGATGTTTTCTGGTCGGAGGAGGCGTTATTATCGAGTAAGAGTTTTGCAATGCCTTTGTGACGATTCGTCATGGCCCACATGAGCGCGGTCCATTGGTTTCGATCCTGTTTGTTGACGTCGGCACCCGCCTCGATCAGTGCCTGAACTACTGCCTCGTGGCCCTAGGAATCAAATCAGTATGCGAAACCAACAAGCTGGCAATACAAATTAACTTACGAAGCAGCTGGCATATATTAGAGGAGGAGTGCCGTCCTCATCTTCGGAATTGACATCGAGAAACTCTCTCGCTTTGCTATTCAGTAGCCTCCGAATTCTCTCTACATCACCGTTGCTTGCAGCCATGTTGAGACTCTTCTGTAGCTTTGCCTTCTTTTCAGCGTCTGTAAGTGTTTCGCTGCTGGCGATTTCGTCCTCGTCCTCAAATCCGGGTCCAGCATGGTGAGCGGCTTGCGCGGCCAGCATCTCCATTAGTCTCGTGTCGCTGTCCACGGGTCCTTTGGTCAGGTCGTCGCCAAAGTCGTTATCGTTGAGTGACAGATTACCGAAGTTCAGGGGTTTCGCAAGGGCTGGGCTGGTGAGAAACTGGGACTGGCCTGGACATCGTCTACGTCAGTGGTTTGTGCGCAAAGCAGGAGGGCGATGTTGGAATATCGTTGGGACGCACCTTGCCAACCGTCGTACATCTCTGTTTCTGGGACAAGTTGATCAGCCGGAGCATGTCGGCGGTCGTCAAGAGAGGTGGGGAGATCTAGCGGGAGCACACGGGGCTTCTTTTCGCCCTCGCCGCTGGCGACATCCCCAATATCCATGATGAAGAGGAGGGGCAGATGCCAGACACTGGATTTAGCTCATGAAGTTGCGCGGATGCGGGGAGATTTGGCGGATGCGCTGGAGGAAAGGGAGCAGAAGTAGCGCTATACCGTGGAGGAACAAAGGCGCTTCGAAATGGGAAAAGTCCCTTGGAGAAAAGACAGTGTCTTGGGTGTCTTGCGGATATCGTGTGAGGTTGTCGTGGAGGGTAACCTACATACCTTACCTACCAACCCACTGGACTGATATGGAGAAACAGACGTTCCGGTGTTGTGTTGGTGACCTTGTTACAGTCTGTACATGGAAGGTACTTCGCCATCAAATTGGAGCCTAGTGCAGTTGGCGCCTCTCCGGTCTGGGGTTAGGGTACCATCGTGTACCTTCTCGGTGCAATAGTAATAGAAGCTAGGTCGTCGTCTGTGCACCTCGATAATGGAGCATCATTTGCTCCAGGTTAAGCTTGGCTCCCTCTCTGCTTCATGACGGATGCCTGGCAAAGCAGGTTTGAAATATATGAGAGCGGCTTATCACAAGTCGCTCCTTGATGTTATTTTTTTTTATTAATTCCTGCAAGCGTTGCCTGCCAGTGGGTTTTCCATATAAAAAGTACTCTTTTCTCCACGTCATTTATTCATCAGTGCTTCCTTGCCTCAGGTAGGTAATTATGGTGTGTCTGCTAGTTGGTGGTACCTTACCTACCAAGGTACCTACCTAACTATTAGATATGAGCCGAACGGGGAGCTAGTGTGGGGAATGGTGTTGGGCTCCTAGACAACTCGTCTCCCAAAGGCCCTCAGTCTCTTGACTCCACCATCAGGAATCATGATGAGCTTGACATGGGTCACCACTACATCCTTTGCTGAACTGGTGAACTCATGCTCTCTGTCAGGTCCTGTCTTGCTCGGCGGCACAACCTCCTTCCACCTTTGAGCATCCGCTGATGGATCACCCTCGCCCTGCCACTCGATGCCCTCAATAGCCACTTTTTGTGGAAAGTTGCCTCTGAAATGTGCCGTGTCTACCACAAACCTCTCAACATAACCTGGAGCTCCTAGCTTGATGACTGTCCAGTCAACATGTCCTTTGCTCCGTGACCGCGCCGTTTCCCAACCGTCGCCCATGTCCTTGCCTCGACCTGGGAGAAGCAGGTTATCCTTGGTACCGAAATGCTGATCGCTGCAGGACACGGCAACACCACCATTCTGAGCGGCAGCAAGATCAAAAATGGCGTTTTTGTCTTCGGGAAAGACTGGGACTGCATGCCCAAAGAGTCTGAATCGTGCAATGCCACCGTCGGGGTACATGTTCAACCTCACGTGTGTGTACGGCTTGGCGGTAGGTTCATCAAGTCTCCAGCCAAACCGCTGTGATGGGCCACATTCCCGAATGTCGAGAATGGTTTCCCACTTCCCTCGACCTCCTTGCCATGATACGACTTCTTCGTCTTCTTGACTGAAGACGCCCTCAACAGAGATGGCTGGGGCGTGATTACCTGAGAAGTAGGCTGTGTCTACCTCAATGCCTTCGACAGTGCCCGAGGCCACGCCCAGCCGCACAATGACCCAGTCGAATGGCTCTGTGTTGTGTCGACGGGTTTCCCATCCATCGTACCAGGCACCAGTGAAGACCATTTTACCAGGCTGACGGATTGGGGGAGTGGGGGTGAGAAGGTTTGCAGCTTCGGCGAACCATTGATCTGAGAAGGCGAGAATCTTGCCTCCCAAGGTGCCAGATATCAAGTCTACGCAAGCAATTCTGTTAGTTTGTTGCCAGAGTATGTCTGCATGAAACATGGCCAACCTACCAATGCATGTTGATCGGAATGCGGGGTCAATCTCATCGGATTTGACTGTAGAAGCTTTGACAGACCCAAGCTTATACTCAATTTCGTCCATAACAGAAGCCATCGTGAGTAAAGTAGTGAATAAGAAAACTTGATGAGTAGGGCGACGGAGCGAACAGCAACAGTGAAGCAACAGATTGAGAGCAATCTCAGACAAGGTTTGAATGCTCGGAGAGGAGGGGAGGGCACGAGGTTGCTTTTTAAAGATACGTCGGTCCAAGCGTGTTCACTACCAATCCGATACCTTGAACAGTAGCTGCGTATGTATGTACGAGGAAGCTGTGACGCTTCAAGTGACGATCCACCAATCTCTTATCACACACAAATACTGCCATTGGTTGCATACTACGGCGATACTACAGTTGGAGCTACTCGGTCACCTCCGACGGCCGGCGGCGCTCTTCGGGTGAGCAGCAGCCCAGTTGAGGCCCAGGGCTCTAGGTTTCCAACAATTGACCTGCATTAAAAGCATACATTTTTACTGTGATTATAATAGCCGTAAGAAATGTCTGAGTTGGAGGTATCTGCACGAAGTCCCCCGAAAAGAAGTTTGTGATCGAAGTGTTCCCTAATGTTGAGATACTTAGGGAATCTTGCTCGAAGCCTGGATGGTTCCTTTCACCACACGAAGAGAGGGTTCCGGCGGCGGGCGGCATTTCTCGGGGTTCCACGGGACTGTGGAATGTTTGGTCTGTACGGAGTAGACTAGACTAAGGATAATGTTAGTTAGTGGATGGACCGGGAACAGTGATTGCTCGCGTGGCCCCCTTATCTGAGGAGGACATGATTGCATGAAATGGGGGATTGTTGCTCGATCTCATCGAGTAATCGATATGTCAAGTCTGTTTACTACCAACCAATCTACCTATCAACTAGCCTAACTTGGCAACTTGGATACCTGTACATCCGAGTTTACTCCATGTTCGCATGTTCTTCGGAGCGGAGTATTTTCCGAATTAATGAGTCTACTAACCACGACCACGCAGGGTACGCCCAGCGCCTACGGTACTGTGCTGCGTGCTTATCTGATGATTATACTACCCGACGAGAGAATCTGAACGTTTATAAATCCTGATTGCTTTTTTTTTTCTTTCTTTTCTCTTTAAATATATATTTAATGCTGATTAGTATGCTTCTCTCCTTTGTATGTATAGATATAAACCCTCCCCCCCTTTTTTTTTTTTTTTCAAAGAGCCGGCCTCTTGAAGGTCATGTTTCTTTTATTCCCCATACACCTAATAACTAATGACCGTGACGTGATGGTCAAGTTGAATCACGGCAGAATCACAGAGTACTTCCCCTACCAAATCTGTACCCTGGTGCCCTGTGCCCCTGTGTCCTTGTGTCCTGTGCTCCGATAGTTACCTTGTCTGCTACGACCTTTCCCCCGCCTTTCTCGCAGGCTGATTATTAAACTCGCCTTCCGATTGGTTGAAGCTCTCCCACCAATGTAAGCGTCACTGACGTACTGTGGCACAAATGCTGTTACGTAGTGTGTTGGGTGGCTGGAATGGCCCAAGATGGATGAGCTTCCATGTGTTGCATAGATGGGACAAGACAGGGAGGGGGAGATTCACCAAAGACCAAATAAAGGAGGCATCTCACAGCCCTCACAGTCTCACAACAGACCAACTGTCGCTTACTTCCACCATCTGCCTTTCAAATCCAAGGGCATCAACGAGTTCACTCCGATTACACTTTGACGTATACTGCGCCCTGCCCTGACTTTCGCCGTTTGGAAGTCAACGGCCCAGTTCTGAAGCGTATATCCTATCTATCTCTCCTCTTCAGTTCCTTCCTCCCAAAGTGCTCGTCAATTGACGCGCATCTTGCCTCTCGCACACCCCCTCCCCAAAACAAACAAAGCTCTCTCCACGAAACAGCCTTTACCTCCCTGCCGAGCAAAGTCGGTAATCTTTGGCGAAGCTTCAGGCCGACAGATATCTCGTGTGGGCTCCAAAGTACAAACACATCCTTTGCACACTGCAACACTGCAAGTCAGGATGGCTAGCGCGACGGGAATCCCAGATGGCGCATACGTCGACACCGAGCCTGAGAGCCTCGGACAGCGCGAGACAGAACCGCTCCTCGGGCGCCCGGGCGATGCTGCCCAAGAAGAAGGAGTCCCAATGTTTAGAAATTTGGTCCTTGGTACGTTTGCGACATTATTTGGAGTGATATCGCCGGCCACAACTGATTATGTATTTAGGGACTGGTATTCTCGCCCAGCTGGGCATCGTACTCCTCGTCCTTCTCATATGGGCGAGTGTACTTACCAAACCCTTGATCCTTTTCTCTGGCCATCCGCTCGCTCAATCCCTCGCCATCCTCACGTTGACCCAGTCAATTCTGACTTTGCAGCCAACCCATACTGCTGAGCAGAAGCGGATTGGCCAGCGACTGCACGCATCTCTCAACCTGATAGCCTTCTTCTTGTTGGTGACAGGAGTCACCATCATTGAGTACAACAAGTTTCGGAGTCATGGACCGCACTTCCATTCTCTCCATGGCTACCTTGGAGTTATCGCCTCCATCCTCCTCCTTGTACAATATTTTGTTGGTTTCACCATGTGGGCCACACCCGCACTCTACGGTGGCGAACACAAGGCCAAATCGGTCTGGAAGTACCATCGTTACAGTGGCTACTTCATTTTCCTCTTCCTCCTCGCAACGGTCGTCAGTGCGGTCGAAACGGACTACAACAAGAATGTCCTCAAGCTAAAGCTGTGGGCGGTGGCTATCTTAGCGGTTCTGGTCGTACTGGGTGTCTTCCCTCGTATTCAGAAGCAGAAGCTTGGGTTTAAGGCACCGACTTTGGCTTAAACTTCATATCATCTGTGAACTGAGAGTGTGTATTCCGCTTTTCTTACAACGGGTAGGAAAACTTAGTCCCTTGCAAAGGAAAAAGTTGAGGAGGAGTTTCTGTTATTGAGCGGATGCTTTTTCTGTATTTTGTTTTGCCCCCCCCTCATGATCACCTTTATGCTTTACCATGAGAATATGACTGTGTTTTTCGAACTCTAGGCGTTGTAGTAGCCATCATAAGACACATTGGATACCTTGTCCCTGTGATCTGGCATTTTGTATAATAAAGATGTGATCCTTACTGCCCTTCCTTTCCCCCAAACAAAATTGCTAGTCGGCTGGTACCCAGTCGATTCCTTACTGACTTCACATCATCCTCAATCTACCGGCTGCCTTAGTACCGGCCTACTCAAACAATGATTAGGAAAGCAATCCTTAGAGCGCTACCGCTCGCCTGCCTTGCCACCGGCAATCCAGTTCAGAACAAGACTTACAACGGCAGGGAATACTGTACTACCGACAGATGCTGGCGAGTTGCCATGACCCTTCATGGTGCTATGACGCCTGATCCTGATAGTGTAGACCCATGTGAGAACTGGGACGAATGTGAGCAGCTAAGATCAAGACTTGTTGGCGTCGTGCATGCTAACGTGTATTTCTACGCAGTTGTGTGTGGAAATTATGACCAACAAAAACTCGCAGAAATGCACCTTGAACCCAGTATGAAGGAAATTAACATAGAAACCCTCATGGAATCGTACATTGAAGGTCTTCTCAGCAAGGTCGTAGGGAATCCCTTTGGCAAATGGGTAAGACATTCTTCACTACTCCCGACTGACTTACTGCTAATGGCGATGCAGGGCGAAGAGAAGCCACCAGAACTTGCTGATAAGGCAACATTTGAGCGCATGAGACGATACTATGCTTCCTGTATGGATGAGATGGCTCTCCATGATGCCAAACTGAAGCCTCTACGGAGGCTTATTGACCAGCTCCATGGAATTCTCAGCTATGGAGAGCCCTTGTACGACATTAGAAAGGAAGAGATGGCTCAACCAATTGTCGAGACTCTTTATCAGCAACAGACTATGAATCTCTATGACAGAAATTCTACCCGCAGGGCGGTTGGATTGATGAGTGAATATCAGCTTTGGGTATTTGCCAAAATCCAACCTCGACAGTCTCTATTCAACTCAGTAAGCCAAACCGACTTTCCCTGCTGCGCTGCCCTGGTATGCAGATGCTAATGTGTTGGATTTCTCAGTCGGAAATGGCTGTGAGCCTCCAACCCTGGATTGCTCCAGGACTACCTGAAAAGTGGATGGAGAAGGACAGGGGCTGGATTGAACCATATTATCAAATAGCTGAGGCACTGCTTTCAAGGACCTTCAAGACCCAGTGGAGGGACGAGAATTACAGACAATTTGGCAAGAATGTTGTCAACTTCGAGCTCGAGATGTTGAATATTACCCCCCCAGCGGAGGAATGGCGCAATCTCAAAGTAAGGGAACATCGATTTCATCTCCTTTTTTTTTCTTCTTGTTTTGACTTCAGCTCTTCGCTTGCAAGCCCTGGAGTTTCGAGATGGAATGAAGGCCACTAACACAATTTCATCTAGGAACATACGGTCTTATGGACACGAAAGGAACTTCAAGAGGCGGCCCCAGAACTGATGCTTCATGCAATCATTGAAGACAAGCCAGTCAAAGATTCAGCCAGAGATAGACTCGACAAGATTGAAGTCTTGTTTCCTGAGTACTGGAAAAGACTCAACAATCTCGTCGTCAAGACCCCTAGAATTGACATTCGAGGATTTCTGATTCTCAAAGCCTTCCAACAGACACACCACCTCATGGACGCGCCTCTCTCGAAACGCTATAGTAGATTTATGAGGAAGTTTGACGGTACCGTATGTATTCTCCTACCATACCACGTTTAGACAATGGCCATACGATACGAGTATTCTAACATAATCAATAGGGAAAGGGGCTCCTGATGGCAAAAAAATGCAAGCAGAGAGTGGCAAAGCACTTTGGCCCTATCATCAGCTCGGTCTTTGTCAACCATACCTTCACAAAAGACACAGAGCAGTTAGCCGAGGGTATCTTCAAAGAGATCCAGACGGAATACATCAACGAGATTGAGGATACAGCATGGATGCGTAACGATACCAAGAAGATAGTCCTGGATAAGACGAAAGATGTAAAGGCATTGCTGGGGTTCTCCAAGGAGGTATGTCCTTTCGGTTGAGATAGGTCCTTGCTCGTCAACTGATATAATGTGTTGTTAGGACCCAAACTTGATGAACTGGGATGATCTAAAGCACATGTTTGCCGGGGCAGCTGTTGAGTCCTGGAATAGTTCTGCCGGTTGGACTCATGTGGACGACTACCTTCAGATGCAAAAATGGTGGGCCCTTCAGGGCTGGAAACATGACCTTGCGAATCCGCCAAAGAAGAACCAGTGGTTGGTCAACGCCTTTGACATTGATTCCTACTATTCGTACCAACAGAACAGTATCGTGGTGCCTGCAGGCATCATGTTTGAGCCTGTGCTTGCGCCTGATCTGCCTTCCTATGTCAACTTCGGAGGACTTGGTACGTTGATGGGTACAGAGTTTGCACACACATACGACAGCGTAGGCATGACTTTCTCAGCCAATGGGTCGTTTGATTCCGTACTGGTCGGCGAAGACCAGGCGCGCTACGATGATCGTGTGCAGTGTTTCTTTGATAAATACGACGATTTGAACATAACAGCCGCAAATCTGAAGGGGGGTGGAAACAAAAAGTATTTCATCAATGGAAGACGTGTCGTGGACAGCGCAATCGCAGATACACACGGAGCTGACGCTGCATACTACGCATGGAAGTCTCGGCCTCGAAAGGATCAGCTCCTAGCTGGCTTCAGCCGCTTCACGGACGATCAGATGTTTTGGCTGTTCCGCTCTGTCTACCACTGCTCCAAGGAGCGTTCCAAGTTACAGCGCAAGGAGGTAAAGTACGGTTCTGAGCTCCCCAGTCGCCTTCGGTCATGGAGGCCGCTTCAGGATTCGTTTGCATGGCATCGTGCATTCAATTGCCAGGTCAGGAACAAGGTCTGCCGTCTATACGGCAGTGACGAGAACGGCGGCAAGTACACCAAACTCAAGGGAGCTGAACTGAAGGATTCTGTTTCAGCAGATGCCACAACGGGAGTTCGCACTCCAACAAAGGGCGCGGACAATACCACGGAGACGTGGAATCCAAGTAAATACTATGCCGTGCCTGACGATGAATAGGGGAAGCAAGGAGGGGAAGGAGGAGAAATGATGGTCAAAAAGCAATATCATTATTAATAAATACAAAGTCTTCTAACATCTAATAAATCGTGTTGTGTTATTTGTGGTGTTATTTGTGTGATTGATGATATTACAAGGACAACTCTGGATACATGCAGGTGAAGAACTCGGGAGGTTGGCTAGTTGGCTAGGGGAGATGAGGCGAACTCGTTGAGATATAATGATCCATCACACTAGAGTGGAATTGAGTATTAGTGCCAGGACGCTTGCTCAAATTATCTTTTGATTGCATGAGATTGAAAAAGCATCGGAGCATATGTCCCGTATATTGGGATTCTTTGCGGTAGAATTGATCTCAGGACGCACGCGATTGGCTGATTGAGTGCCTGCGAACTGAGCTTTTTTATGTAAGTGGGAAAGTTGGGGCTGTTGCTGATCCTTGTCGGAGATATGATCCGGAAGCCAACGCTGAAGACGCCCTACCAAGCAGACGATGGCAACGTTGCTGACGATGAGCAAAAGCAAACGCAAATGGCCATGAGTGTTTCAGAGATGATGAATCTTGAAAGTAAGGTATCCAATGGTTATTCCCAACCTTAGATCTGACCCTTTTTATACAATTTTCTTCTTGCTTCTACATTGCTCACTTAACCTTTTTATTTTCTTGGATGAGAGGGGGGGAGGGGGGGGAGGGGAAGGAAGAAGAAGAAGGGCACAAGGACAAAGGGAGTTTCGCCTAAGATACCTGACGGCAAAATTCCTCGCCTGCGGGTTTGCCCTGGGGTTTACTCTGCTTGTTTGAGCTTGACTGTGTGGTCTTGATTGTCGGTCAGGCCATTCCGGTGGTTTATTAAAAGAAAAGAGGTCGTACACGTGTCGCCCAACGTGACCGCTTCGACTGCTTCCTTTCCTGGGATCTGACCAGGATCTAGGTGGTGCGCCGCTGACGTCAGAGCTCGTCTCAAGGATGCAAAGACGTCATGCATGGGGACCAAGTCCCAAACTGGCGGCGGCTTCAGCCTGTAGTGGGACAAGGGCTTTTTTTTTTTTTGGGAGAGGGAGAGAGAGAGAGGAGGGGGGGGGGGGGGGGGGCTGCTACTGGCAACGCGAAAAAAAACTGAGACACCAGGATGTGATGAGATCTGGAGAAGTGAGAGAATGAGAGAGAGAGATCAACTACCTAGGTACGTAGTAGTGACATGGCTACCTCGTATGTACTGCGTTTATACGTGCCTGTGTATTTAGAGGGTGAATCACAAAACCTTTCCCCCCATGCCACCATGCATCTATCCCTATTGTCCGCCTCGTTTGCTTTTCGTTCATCCTCTGTTTTCTTCTTTTCAGTTGAAATGACTCTTGTGACTGGTGGTGTGCTTCCTATTAGGGCCAAAAGCGGTAGGTCTCCCTTTCTGAGTGGTTCCGTTGTCCTGTGCTCTGTAATTTGTACGTCGGTGCGTGTGTACTACGGTAATTATCACGTACGGTGCAGTAGTGGGGTGGGGAAAAGAAGGATGAAAGGGTAATGTGTAATCTGTACGTGGTAATGAATTCGTCTGCTCTTGTTCTTGTTCTTCCCACCCCCAATCGTGAACCCCCATTGCGGAGGAACTGATTGACATCCAAGCGGTGTCTTGGCATATTGTCGTACAAGACCTAAGTATGCACGTAACATGCTCACGAGTGAGCAACTGACAAAGGCATGCTGGAGTTTGGCGGGGCGTGTTTATTACCGTAACAACACGGACAGAATGCCAATCTTACAGTAGGTAGACTACCTCAGGTCCAATAGGGAGGTACATGCGCAGCGACGATGTTATCAAATTACACGGGTCCGAGTCTGGCAAGCAAGGACCAATTTGTTTCCCCAGTCCATCCTTTTTTTTTTTTTGCCCGGGGCAGCGCGTGGCATGCCGAGACGCCGGGAGTGCCAATTTGCCCAGCCTGATTGCCGAGCAATGCCGTTTAAATTGCGCTTTCAGCGGTGAAGAGGAGGAAGAATAGGACCGAAGCAACCCAGAATGGTAGGGCAGCTACATCAGCTCTACCAGAAGCAGAATGGTTGAAAAGGAAATGTCAACGACAGCAATAGAGAAAAGGAAATTGAAAGCCTACGTACGTAGCAGTATAAGGCTCAATATCTAAGTATCTGCAGGCACGTAGGACGCAGGCAAGTGAGTAGGATTCAACGCCTGGCGTCGGGCAAGCAAGACCACTGCCCCGGAGCACTGAGAAGAGGGAGGTGAGCATGATGTCAATTGGCTTGCTGGGTGGAAGCACATATTCACTGGGCGGAGCCAGGCACGAATGAGGAAGTTGATGACCGCGGTTAGAATGTCGAAGGATGCCCATGACGATACTGGGCGATTCTTGTTTGTACAGTACAAATTAAGACGCTAGCATACAGTTCACATGAGGAAAAAAAACCCTCTGGAGTGAAAGAAAAGGCGAGGAATCTCGTTGCGATTGTTGACTCCTGACTGAGGCGACTGGATCGAAATAGTCGCCTTGACCATCTTCTTTTCAGTTGCGCCGCCCATCAAAATCTCTGCCGTGGTGGGACAGTGGGAAGCGCTCCATGGATAGTACTACGTAGTACATCGACAGCAAGGAGGATCGGCGAGCTTTTGATGGGGTCTGTAATTAAGTAAGGTAGCCAAGGTAAAGCGCCTGAGTGGTGTACAGGATACCAACACCATGGATGGGTTCTCAAGTGTTCTAGCGTCCTTTTTTAGATGCGGAGCATCGGGAGTGAATGTACAGACTATTACAGTACCTGGTTAGCTAGTATCTTACTGTGTACTTTAGGGAAGCAAACAAACGAGTGAAGGAGGAGCAGAAGAGGAACAGAGGAGGAGGAGGAGGAAGAGGAGGAAAAGGGGCAGGGGAGAGGGGGGCTGCACCAAAAGATTCGCAAAAAGCCCAGAATAAAGCAGCAGGGACTTTGTGCCGAGAATAGTACGAAGTAATAATAACAGAGATGGAAAAAGAACTGTCCATATCCATTCCTGTATGCGGTGTGGGTTGTGATGTGAGGAGAGGCGTCATGGGTCAGCTTTGTAGCTTGCCTTCCCAACTCATCCCAGTTGTCGATGGTAGATATTATGTCAATCGATGCTATATTAGGGGCGGACAAATAGTGTGTTCGAGTAAGGAGTAATTATCTGCCCGAGCATACTACATAGGACATAGGGCAACATGAATACACTAATTATCTACTCAAATCTCTTGAAATATTACAAGGTGGGTTCAGAGTTGGTTGGCTGGTTGGTTGGTTGGTTGGTTGGCGCTGCTGCCCAGGTATGGTTTACCCAGACAGGTTTGCCAAGTGCGTGTACTGCGTACAGTATCCGTATTAACTGGAGACCTTGCCGATCACTGCCTTGATTTTTGCCATCAGGAGCCAATACCAATTCCGGGAAAACGGCTAGGCTGGTGAAGAAGCCACAGATCCAGGAAGGGGGCAGACGGCCATTGTCATCTGGACGTGCGGAATACACACATGGCACGGTACCTGACGGGGTTAGACACAGAGAGGGGCCGAGCATAGACCAAGCTCCAAGTATGACTTCGTTTGCCTTCTAAAAAAGTTATGCCGACCCTTGCACGATGGTGGCTCTGCGTTTTGATACTGTGCTAGTCAGGTGAAAGAGGATTGATCGACTATTGCAAGTGCCACAGAAAACCTCATTACACACAGGTCTCGGATGCGGCTGGATCATGGTGCCCACCATTTGTGTTGCAAGCCGTGAAATAGTTGCCATGTAGAGTTGGATATGCGTGGTGGATTTTTCGTGGAGGCTTTTCTTCTTTTCTTTTTTCTTTTTCTTTTGTAATGAAGTCCAGAGGAGAGAGAGAGAGAGAAAGAGAGAGGGGAGAGTGCAAGAAGGGAGAGGAGGGGCGGTAGTATGGAACCCCAAGTGTTTCGTGCAGCATAGTACCTACGACAAAAGGCGTGCAGGGCTGGGCAAAGTCGAAAACTCGGCTGACTGGTTTGAAGATTTGTATGGGTATGTCAGCTATTAGTTAGGTAGTATTGATCAAGTGGTAAGAAAGGAGTCGACTATTGCACAGTGTCATGATAATTAGTTTGAAATAAAAAAATAAAGAAGAGCGGTGTTGGGCCTCATTTACTTCTGCAGAAGGTCACCTGTCTGATATAACTACCTAAGATGGGAGAAGCTGGTGGTGGTACGTAGTGGTTGCGGTGGTAGTGATGGGAGTGTTGGTGGTGGTGTAGGTAAGGGGAAAGGAAGAGGGGGGGGGTTTGGAATAAGTTCAAGAGAGAGAGGGGTCAGATATTTGCCCCCCCTTTGTGAGTCGGTTGTTTTCTTATCCCGTGGTTCGCTTAAAAAAAGAAGAAAAAAAAAAGAGAAAATAACTCGTCAACGACATGAAGCAGTAAGTTCAATAAAGTTTGGTAATGTGAAGGGTGTTGAAAGTACCTACAGAAGAAGTAGTTGCAAGAGGCATTCTTTTTACGACACACGGGGCATACGGCATACGGCTATAGCTTTTGCCTTGCTGCTACAGACACATATACATAGTAGTCTCCATGCAGCCGCAAAAAAGAAAGTACTGTCATTAAGCAATCATACAATAATGAACATCCCGACCTACCTCCAATGCTTTACCTACCTAGGTAGGCAACTTAGGTACGGGTCGGCGCACAGTGACGTGAGCGACACCCCAACTTGCAAGGGCAACTGGGATTGAAAGTGGGAATTGGCTCAACTGGCCACTGGCGTGCAGGTGGCTGACTCTTGGCTGGTTGCTAGCCGGGGGCCCGGAGACTCCTCAGGCTCTTTGGCCTTTGGCCTCCTTGATGTGCCCCCTTCACCTACGTCATCGCAGACCATGTCGTAGCCCCGTCCCCAGTCCCAGTCCACAAGCATGGGCCATTACTAGTTCCACAATCGGATTTGGGATTTTTTTGGGGAGGGGGGGAGGAAGAGGAAGAGGAGAGAGGAGGGGGTGACAGACGGGAGGGCTCTATTCTTACAGGCCTCTAAATACCTGACAGCTAATAAATCATTCTACCAGTGCATTGGCCGTGGCCAAAGCTACCAACGCCCCCCCCCCCCCTAAAAAAAAAAATCCTGCCGCCTTCCCCCAGGGAACAAGCATTGTTGGCGTGTTTTGATCCCTCTGATCTGTATTGACTACGAAGACGGTGCTCGATAGAGTATAGTAGCTGCTGGTTTCTACACTTGGCTGGCTCCTAGTTAGCTACTTACGCCTGGGTTGGTCGGATAGTTACCTACCTGCTTGCTACCTACCTTACGTAGAGCGCCAAAAGCCTCCACCTACCTCCGCGCCTTGCCTTACACCAACGCCAAACCTTCGCCCACCTATCGTCCCCAAACCACATCTGCAATCCAAGCACCAACTCCATTTTCCGGTCTTTGCACCACTGCCAAGCAAGTCCCTGGGGCTTCAGGTATCGGAGACAGACGGAAGGGCTTTTTTTTCTTTTGAACCGAAACATCTCAACTACGTCCGAACCACCACCCCCCTCGATTTGGGCCTGTCTGTCTTATTCCTCGTGTTCTTCCTCGACTGGGCCACTTGCGCCACTGTCCACACCACCTCATCATAAAGGAAAGGGAAAGGAAGGGGAAAAAGAGAGGAAAAGGAAAGGGGAGAAGGAAAAAAAAAGGAGCAAGACGAAGGAGGACGATAAGAGAGGCAAACTTGAGGAATCCGGGAAAAGGAAAGAACTTATCACCGTTCAATTCTTTGTGTGTTGTATACGCCTTTCCCAGGACGGAACGGCTGTGATTTTTCCCACTTTGTGTTCAACGCCACACAGTCAACCCCGGCACTGCTCTGTGCATGATATCAACAACCTCACCCCATCATTCACTCATGAATGAGGCATGCCCGGTGTAGTCCCAACTCCCAACGACGCTGCTCGTCCGAACCCACCCCCGACGCGTTTTCCCGACTCCCCCACTCTGCCGTTGAATTCGGACCCCGACGAATTACTACTCGAATCCTCTCAATGTTCATCTTGGAAGAAAGACAGAGATGGACGCATAATGCCCCTGGTCTTTTCGAATTCGACTGCGGCTCCAGATGCGAATGCGACAACTCCTGACAGTGACGCAATCATGGCTCGCCACCTGAGCCCCCCCCCGTCTTCGCCTCCCGACGTCTCGGACTCCTCACTACCTGAAAGCAAGACAATGGACTTCCAGCCCGTCGATGACCCTTCACCATCTGTTTCTCAGCAACAACATACATCCATGGACCCCGACCCGGCTACTATTGCTTTGCCTGAGAGCCCATTAATGCCCCGCCGGCCGAGCCATGAATCCCTCCCAGCTTCGGGTCTCAGTGCCTCACAACAGCAGCTCATCGAGTATCGCGAAAAGCTAGCGAAGGATCTTGAGCGGCGGGAACATTCTGCTAGAGGCTCTCTGACGACGAACACCGGAGAAAAGGCACGAGTTTCGCCCATTGCCGAAGAAGGATTGTCAAGTTCGAGCTCGCCGACGCAGCCATCACTCTTGACAGCCTCCACTGAATCCAACGCCACCATCCGTGGCCCAATAACCCCGGCACCCATGGCTGCTACTCCATCTTACCCATTTCCACGAATGACTTCAGCTGGCATTCAACCTTTACATATACACAGACCTTTCACCACTCTCTCTCCAACAAGCGCACCCCGCCAATCAAGTTTCATCTCTTTTGAGTCCATGGGAATGAATGCCCATGACAGAGTCCTCTCAGGCAATTCTACCCCCGCCTCTACACTCACATTCCAACCTTCCTCTGTCTTGTCGCCCCAACCTGACAATCCTGAGTTTCCTAGCCCTAATCTGTACGACCTCTCCCTAATGCTCACAGCGGAGCCAGGCTTAGAAGCATGGTGGAACACAGTTGTTCAAATTATGAAGGATGTTTATAAGGCTGAACGAGTCACCTTGGCTGTGCCAGCCGATACATCCGATATTGAAAATGTCCCGTGGGGTCAAAAGGCTACCTACAATGACCGCAAAGAGGACGAGTACAGCCTTGGGTACATGGCGAAGGACGGAAACAGTAGCATGAATCTTACTAACGACCAAACTCGAACTGATGATGCCGCCACAGCCCCAGAAGATACCCTGAAAGTTGATAGTCCTACACGACCTGGGCTATGGAGTCGGCATTCCTTTACAACCTATGAGGAGAACAAGGTGAAGAACAGAGACCCATTAGTCTCACCATCGCGGCGCCCTGCCCACTTAATGAGGAGTCAAAGCAACTATCCCCAAGGGCAACATATTAGAACTCCGTCGGGAGACTTCCCCCAACTCAACAAAAGCGCTTTGGAAGAGCACGACGCCAAAGAAGAAAACATTCCAAGCTGGGAGGCTCCTCTCACCGCCGACAATGTGGGCCAGGGCCGCGTTCTCCCAGTGCTCCAGGCCCTTGACTATGAAGCAGATCCTCTTATTGACCACAGCGGTGTCATGCGAGTGCTTGAACGAGGTAGGGCCATTGCGTTGACCAGGACATACCCTTACTTGTCACAAGAGGCTGGCGATCAGTTGAAGCAACATAAATCCACTGGAAAAGAGAGCGCCTCAGACTCATCTGGAAAACCACTACACAGGCCACGATCCGAATCTTTTTCCAAGCTCTCGTCTATTTTCGGTGCCGCTTCTTCGTCGTCGCGTATACCCACTCGTAGCAAGACCCATCATCACTCGGGTGAAAGACCAAGGCCAGTTCCTTCGCGGCTCGAGAGTCGATTAGCTGATGAGAGGCCAAGGCCTCCGACCCCAAAGTATGAAGAATTTGAACAAGCACCGCCTTCTCCCTGGTCGCAATCACCTGCTCCCTCGCCTGCCGTTCGTGCAGACCCCAAAGAGAACCCATTCTTCACGGACGCTACTGTTGATGAAGATTCTTTCAATCCAGGAAGTGGAACGGCCGATTACAGTGGAATCCCTCCTCCGGCAATCGGAGTGGACAATTCATGGACGGTTCTTCATATTCCACTATCTCATGTTCTCCTGTCAAAACCAAACCATGCTTTCAAGCTCGATAACTCGGCCATGGAACAGAGATCAAACCGCCGAAATAAAGCTGAAGGCGTGAGCAACGAGGAAGGAGACCGACGCTCTCCAGATAGTTTTAAGAAGGCAAAAGCAGCTCCCATTGCTATTCTGTCTATCTTGAGTCCAATCATACCATATCCTACCAATCTTCGACACTCACTCGACCACCTAGCACCACACATGGCCACTAGCTTCTCCCTTGCGCGATATTACACCAACCTGGAAACTGAACTAGCAGGTTTACAACGAAAGCGACCGCCGACGGCAGGATTTGGTGCCATCGCACCCGATGGCCGCCAACTGGACAGCGTTCCATTTTTGTCAGCTGATGATATCATTCCGCACCAATCTATGGGGGGAAGCATGACTAGCCCGAGCGACTATTCGGCTGTCTCGAAGAGCGCGACTGGCTCGCCGCTTGGCACGCCTGGATGGGAGCAAGCATCAATGAATTCTATAATAGAAAAACGACAGCCACCCTCTGCAAGCCCGGCCGCGTCCTCACAAGGAGAAGGATATTTTAGTACAAGGCAGAGGACAACGCCTACTCGGCAAGGCTCCATTGGGCCCTGCGTCACCCGCGTGAGGAGGGGATCAAAGGAGAGTCAGACTGAAAAAAGAAACTCGCGGTTGTTCAGCACGACATCATTGCAGGAGGAGGGGGCTGTTGGAGATGGGGATAAGGTTACTCGTACTGCCGGAGATCAATCGAGCGGTGCTATTCAACCGCCAGATGTCGAGGAAGTCAGTATCAATGCACCAGGGGTTTTCGATATGGACGAGAATGCCGTAGATTGGGCTAACTCTCAAAAGGCCGAACGGGTCAATTCCCGCTCCGGACACACGATGCTACATTCGTATGGCGCAGACTTCGCCTCTACTTTCCAGTCTTTACCACCAAGCTCTACCCTGGCGACAAGGCCGCCGGCAGTCTCTCAGCAAACTCGAGCTGGTTCCATTACAGCAACGGCGGGCGATTTGCCCCCACCATCCGATCGCCTGAAGGGCCTTATTCTTGATTCTCTCCCTGCCCACGTTTTCGTCGCTCTACCGCAGACAGGCGAGATAGTGTGGGTGAATAGCCGCTATCTGTCGTACCGAGGTCAGACCGCCAACGACTTGGAAGCGGACCCTTGGGGAAGCCTTCACTCCGACGATAGAGATGAGTACCTGAAGGCGTGGAGCCATTCCGTTCGAACTGGAGAGCAATTTTCACGAACTGTACGAATCAAACGCTTTGATGGTGCATATCGCTGGTTTTATGCAAGAGCGGTTGCGTCAAAGGACAAGAGGGGGGTCATCATGCAGTTCCTGGGTTCGTACATGGATATTCACGATCAACACATCGCAGAGTTGAAAGCTGCACGGCAAGAAGAAATCGAAGCCTCCGAAGCGAAGCATCGCCTACTCGCAAACTTGATACCACAGATCATCTTTACAGCCACTGAGGACGAAGGCATCACTTTCGCCAACGAGCAGTGGTTGTCATACACGGGGCAGAGCTTTTCAGATTCTCTTGGTCTTGGATTCATGGATTTCGTGCACCCCGATGATCTCGCCAAGTGTAGGATTCCCAGCACACAGCCGTCTACGCCCAGAGGAAAGCGTGAGAGCGAAAGCCGAAATCATAGAGAGTCAATGTCTTCTGAGGTAACCTTGACCAATGCATTCCGGAACCACGGTGATGCAGCAGCCCCAGAGCTGACTTCGCGTTCGGTCAACCAGCCACTCTCTCGTCACAATAGTTCGAATAGCAGCAGCTCTTCCTCAGGGTGGCCAGCTGATCTGACACAACTGGCGCGCAAGGGAATTGTCAAAGTTGGCACAGACGGCAATGGCAGAGTCTCCTACACCACCGAGGTCCGGCTACTCTCGAAGTCTGGGGAGTACAGATGGCATCTCATTCGCTGTGTTGAGATAGACACCATCGACTTCGGGCGTGGTGCTAGTTCCTATTTCGGCTCGGCGACAGACATCAACGATCTTAAGCTCCTAGAGACCAAACTCAAGGAAGCAATGGAGACGAAGGGACGATTTCTCAGCAACATGTCTCACGAGATTCGAACACCTCTCATTGGAATTTCCGGCATGGTCACTTTCCTTCAAGACACTGTTCTAAATGAAGAGCAGCTCGATTACACAAACACGATCCAAACGAGTGCGAACAGCTTGATCATGATAATCAACGATATCCTAGACTTGTCCAAGGTCGATGCGGGGATGATGAAGCTGAAATATGAGTGGTTCCACACGCGATCACTGATTGAGGACGTGAATGAGCTTGTTTCGACCATGGCTATTGCAAAGCGACTAGAATTGAACTACCTCGTGGACGCCGATGTTCCAGCATGGGTCAAGGGCGACAAGGTTCGGATTCGCCAAGTGCTGCTCAACGTCATCGGAAATGCCATCAAATTCACGTCAGAGGGCGAAGTTTTCAGCCGATGCAGAGTATACACTGAGCACGGAGACAATGTTGACGAAAACGAGATCATGCTTGAATTTGCAATCATCGACACAGGCCGTGGCTTCTCCAGGGAAGAAGCTGAACTCATGTTCAAACCCTTTAGCCAAATTGATGGCAGCAGCACCCGCCAGCATGGCGGCAGTGGTCTCGGTCTTGTCATCTCGAGACAGCTTGCCGAGCTTCACGGAGGCAGTATGGAAGGGAAGGCCGTCCCTGGGAAAGGGTCAACATTCACGTTCACGGCCAAATTCTCGCTGCCCACAACAGAGGACCACCCTAACTTACTAGACAGTCCGCAACCCACCTCCATATTTACACCAAGGCCAGAGAGTGTCAATGAGAATCTGCCTGGCAGCATACACCCCCTACCTCCTCCTCAACAACCACCACCTTCTGTTATGGAAAATGCCAACGTTGACGCTCAACCCCAGCTCATCTCCCCAGAGGTGGCGTCGACGGGGAGCTCAGACCCATCCGTGTACTCGAACCGATCACAAAATACAGATCGGTCTTCTACAACCTCAGTGAACACAGGGTTAGCTCGGTTCAGCGAGGCGGCCAAGGCCAGTGGCCAAGACCTGTCCCAGATGAAGCTGGAGATGCCGTCCGGCCGCAGTTCCCCCAGCACTTCGAGCGTAGCGGCTGGGGCAACAAGTCAGGCTTCTTCAGATGATTTCCGACCGCCGATGTATTCGATCCTCATTGTCTGTCCCCAACTCCACAGTCGTGAGGCTACAACAGCGCACATCGAAATGACCTTGCCCAAGGACGTTCCCCATCAAATTACTGCCCTGGCCACAGCTGAGGAGGCGCAAACATTGATTGGGGGCGAAGACGCCATCAAGTTTACACACATTGTCATTAATCTGTCTTCGGCCGAGGCCATCATTTCGCTAGTGGACGAAATTCTCAAGTCACAGTCTATTAAGCAGACCACCATCCTGGTTTTGTCAGATTCAGTACAGCGGCAGTCAATCATGAAGTTGGCGGCCGACACCCAGCACCCGCGATGGCTTTCCGAAGAGCTAGCGACGTTCATTTATAAACCTGTCAAACCCTCACGCTTTGCTGTCATCTTTGATCCCAACAAGATGCGAGATCTCAGCATTGACCGGAACCGTTCCACGGCGCAACAGATGGTAGAAAATCAAAAGCTTAGCTACCTGGAGATTGAACGACGAATGGGACACAAGGGATACAGGGTGCTTCTGGTGGAGGACAACCCCGTCAATCAGAAGGTGCTAAAGAAGTATCTCAAGAAGATCGGGGTTGATGTCGAGATTGCAGTTGATGGAGCTGAGTGTACCAACATGGTTCTCACTCAGCCTCACAAATATTACTCCCTCATACTGGTAAGCATCTTTGCATTGCTTTCGCCCTGGCTCTCAGGCTGTGGCACTCGTTGACAGCATCATCCATCTAACACATTCTGCTAGTGCGATCTCCATATGCCTCGGAAGGACGGCTACCAAGCTTGCCGTGAAATCCGACAGTGGGAACAGGCTGCCCGGTTTACTAACATGCCCATCATTGCTCTGTCCGCCAACGTCATGTCAGACGTGCAGGATAAGTGCCTTGCTGCAGGATTCAGCGACTATGTGACCAAACCAGTTGATTTTATCGATCTAAGCAGAGCCATGTCCAAGTTCTTTTGAGCAATGAACAAAGCTCGGCGAATACAGGACCATATATATGCTTTCGTTTTTTTCCGCCTCAATTCTGTTCCTCTCTATTCCACCTCACCCTTCCACTTTTGGGTCTACTTTCTCATTGTCTCCCTACCGAGTGTTTGGTCATCTGTTTTGATACCCTTTCTGCAAATCAGGGAGAATATGGCAATCGGATAAGGAGGAAAGGGTCTTTCTTTTCCCAGCGGTTCGTGGGAAGTTTCTCCGGATGCATGAATACGATTTTACGTCATGTTTGTTTCATATTGACCTTGTATTTTTTCTTCCCCCTTCCGGGTGTTGTTTATTTTATTTTTAGGGGGTGGGCATTTTCTTCTCTTCTCGTCTTGTTTGATTTTGATATTTTGATATTTGGAGACCACGGCCCGAGACGGAGGACGATCAGGCAAAGTGTTTGTCAGGAGTTTTGCTTGGAGCGGTCCTTTCAACATTACGGGCGAAAGACATAGTTATCAGGCCATGGGAGGGAGAAATGTTTTTGCCTTCCCTCTTTTTTTTTTCTTCTTTCATATCAATGGTTGGCGTGAAATGGTTAGGGAACTAGGGTGTCTTATCAAACTCCCATCATCCAGAAAACTGGGAGCTTGTTTTATGGTATTCAAATGATTGGCGGGTTTGATTGATTGGTCCCAAATAAGACGTTGCGGATGAGCGCAACGGAAATACCTTGTTAGGTGAATTGCATCAAGAGAAATAGATCAAAGGGTCATTTGGTTAAGCATTTGCGTATTGGCTCCGGTGAAAACGACGTGACATGTTTCCTGGCATTGAGCCTTTCTTGGTAACAACTCAAGACATATATGATGGGGACCCAAAAAGTCAAAAAGTTTCCAACCAGTATAGTATAGAGAGATATCTAAGCACGCCGTACGTATACGGGATTGTTGCTATCTTTATTGTACCTCTACAGCTTTGTTGTTGACGGGCTGACAAACTTGGGAAGAATGATATTCTCAATGCTGTAAAACATGATGCCTTTTACACTCTCTAGGATGCCATGGGACGTGGATTATATTTCGTCTTGTAGACTAGCACGCAGGTATTCTAGCATCTCCTTTACAGCAAACAATGCAGTTACTAGAGCATCAGCATATATCGATGTAAGGAGAGAGGTTTCTGTCAATGTAATATATGCAAGAGGCTTAGTGCAAATGAATTTTGGGATTTATTTATTTATTCCACTCCACGCTCCGTATTCTACCGTACGATCGAACAAACAACGGCTAGAAAATGCCGGGCGCATAACAACTGCATTGCCCTTTGAAACAATTTGTTAACTTTTCCCCTCCCATAACCATAAGAAACAAAAAGCAAGCGCTCATGGGTGTCATCATCAGCATATCTCAACGTGATAGCCATTATTCGTCAAAAGATACAAAAACAGGGAAAGGAAAAAAAAACCAGAAAAAAGAAAAGGGGTATCATGACCAGAAACCTAGTAGACGCTGCCCTCAATGCTTCGATCCTCCTTTTCAGCTTCATCAAGGTCTTCAAGTTCTGGCGAACCGATAGACGAATCTGGGGAAGCGTCGCCCAAACGGTTTGAGCGGCGGTGCTCACTTGTACCGTTCTCGTCAGCATATGTCAGTTTATCTGGGTGTCCATTTGAGGTAGACCCGTTGGTCCCATTTGTGGTGGCAGGTGTGGCAGAGTCCTTTATGCTCTTTAGATGGGCATTCAGGGAGGCGACTCGATGGAGGCTAAGCTTCTCATCCTCTGAGTCACTATCGGCGATGGATGTATGTCCGGAATAGGTGCCGCCTCCATCGCGGCCCTTATGCATGTATGGGGTAATTTCATCCTTCGCATCCTCAGCTGACGAAAAAATTGCATCTCCTTTATCAAGGCGCGTCGTGTTGATTTCTAGGGTGTTCTCATGCTCTTCGTCATCTTCAGCCAAGGCACCAGCATCGCTTCCATCTTTGGCCCCTCCATTGGTAGGCAGATTCTGCCTCAATCTCTTGCCATTGACATGTGTAGCCGAGGGGTCACCCGCAATTGCGGTATTGGAATCTTCTTGGCGCAAAATCTCGAGATCTTCGCGCTTGACGTAATGGCTGCTATGGTTACAGCCGTTTGGGCAGCCACCCCAGCGACGGGTGACTACAAAGGTCTTGGTGCGCTGAAGGCTTTGGCTATCCTTCTCTCGCTCTTTTTCTTCCTTGTCTTTATCCTTATGGATTTCCTTGGCAGAACGCTCACGGCGGAGTTCAGACCAGGTACGCAAGTTGTTCTCAAGAATATACTTGCCGTTGTCCCGCTTGCGCATGATAAGAAACTCGCAATGGTTGATGTTGCGGAGGTCCTCAAAGTATTCGACAGTGAAATGATACCATTTCATGAGGAAAACACGGGACATGAGTCCGTGAGTAACTGGTTGAGAAAATGTTAGTCGACAAGCCAGGTTTATTGGGCTAGTAGTGCACGAATGTGGGCGAACATACCTAATACACAGACGCTGGCAAAGTCGTCCTCACCAAACTGGCGCCACAAGCTCTCATTGAATCCGCTCACGCGGTCGTATGCGTCGGCGGCGCTCTCACCGTTGGGAATTCGGTAGAAGAAATGACCGTAATCAGCACGTTCCTGCCACATGCGTTCCATCTCAGCGCTGCATGGCTGGAAGTTTCCGAAATCTTGCTCACGGAGACGAGGCTCCTCGTAGACTTTGATGTTGGAGCGACGAAAAGGAGAAGGATCGGGGTCGTCAGATGTTAGCGTGGAGAGAATGCCCTCCGTGGTTTCGCGCGTTCTTCGGTAGGGGGAGGTGAAGAAATGAAGGGTGTCATCGGGTCGGAGGAGCTCTCGAAGCCGACGGCCGGCATCGTGGGCTTGATTCCACCCTTCTGGAGTGAGTTTCACGCGGTGATCGGGAATCGTCTGGTGAATGTCGCGGTTCTCTGCAGAAGATTTTAAGTTAGTTTGATGCAAACGGAGGACGGAAAAGGAGAAGGGGGGAGAGAGAATGTAGGCAGACATACTATTCCCTTCAGATTGACCGTGACGGACCAAGATGATCAGTCTTGGTTTTGTCATGATTGTGCCGACGCTCCTGTGGTTGATTGAGGTTGGATATTTAGAGTGAAATGACCAGCACCGAGAGGAAGACAAAATGGAGGCAAGAGATCGAATCAATCTATTCAAGGCCGTGGGAAGTCGGAGGCAAAGAGTAGGCGGGATAGGATGAAAAATGCACTTTGGTTGGGTTGGGTTGGGATGCGTGTGAGGGGTCCGAGTGAAGATGGCGGGGTGACACTTGAAGCTGGACGGAGGCAATATCTAGCAGCAGAAGGAGTGATATTTCGATTGAGAAGAGGTTGACAAATGTGTTTTGAGGTGTAATGCCGAAGAGAAGCGCAGCGATGTCGTCTTATTAATAAGTGCTTCGGAGGCAATGCACGGGGGACGGATTACAGATGGACGGAGGCTTCCGAGAAGGAACCTGGTTCCAGGTCAAGTTAAGTTCCATTTGGCAAGGTTGGTCATCCCGACGTCGCTGTTTGGCCATTGACTAGCTTCTGATTGGTTCTTTTGGCGACAGGCCGCCCCTGTTTCCCCCGTGTAAATTATACCGACCCGGCTGCAATTGTCACCCATGTGTCCGAAACGGGTCACTTTCGCACTCCCCTTGTCTCCGGGCTTGTCAGCCTGTGTGACAGCGATAGTACGTACGTAGCAGTGCGTAGCAATAGTGGCAGCCGACCTCGGCCAATCAACGGATGATGATGGTTTATTTAAAAGACGCTTCACTCTTGGACTTGTTGAATCAATTAGTGTGCTTGACAATGCAAATTCACTTCTTTTCTGGAAATCCGCACACCGTATCTTTTTCTTCTTTTCTTGAATCTTACGGTGTTGTTGTTGCGTGCATCCCATGTCAAGCAAGGAGCCCCCCCTGGGAACCCAGTTGGGGGCAGTGTGGTATCGATACCGCATCGATATGGGTACATATAGGTCATGGGACCAACCACATGGAGGAAGAAAATATTGATGCCATGATAATTACATCATGTTGACTATTGTTTTGCATCCCTGGGTCGTTTTTTCTCGTTTTATGTGTGTGCGTGTGCGTGCGTGAGTGTGTTTCTATACCACTTCAACCCTTGATAAACAAAGAACTTCACATCTGGCGATCTAGGCGATGACCAGATGCACCAGCTGTCGATATCTCGGAGATGGAAGTCCATCGTCGCCTGCCATGATGGAGGGGACCGATAATCGCATGATTGTGACGCTCCCATCGTCTGTTGGCTCTTGCACGCGTGTGCGTCTCTCTGTGCCCGGTAGCATGAACTTCTCTCCTTGGACAAGCATATCCGTACGAAGGATAGCATGCTTACTTAGAATGATCAGCTCGTTTGTCCCTTGTCATGGTCTTTTTTTTTTACTTTTTCTTTTCTTTTCTTTCTTCTTTTTCGGACGATCCTTGGCTGGAGAGGCAAGGGTCCATGGCTGTTTCGAGCACAATCCAGGTGTGCCAGACTGTCACCTGGTGACTAATTGATTAGCCATGCAGGCTGCCAACACTTTACTGCACCTTCGCGGTGTTGAAGGTTGTTCAGCTACTAAACTGTACTTTGTTTTTTATCTTCTTTGGGAAGGAAATATTTGAACAAGAAAAGACAAAATAGCGAATCATCATGCATGGAGGATGTATCTGACATACTTCAACCCTTGTTGGTGCTGGGAGACCTCAGCTCCCATGGTGAGAGAGCGAGTGTGTGTGTGTGTGTGGTTGATTACCGCGCGCTTAAAAACTTGACCACTCCCAGCGCGGCTCCTCTTCACATGCCAATCTCACTCTCACCACCACCATACCATCCTCGTGTGCTCAACGTCGCTCTTCAATCCCCGCCTTCTTGGCCCTGACACACCTCCAGCTGTCTGCTGAGTCGCCCAGCACTTGCATCCATCACGCGCGCCCTCCGTCGCCCGGCCCGGCCGCCTTTCCGTCTCCGGCTTTGAACCTCACCTCCTTTGCCGCTCGCTCGCTCGCTCCCTCACGCACCAATCTCGGCCCATCCTCACCCAACAAATCCCCCCCTCCTCCCCCCCTTCACTTCCTAATCCCCTTCCTTGTCCTTGCTTCCTTCGCTTCACAACTCACAAAACATGTCAGCCCCAGGCCCTGAATCTATCCCCACCTCCGCAGATCCCCGCTCCCACCGTCCCACCAAGCGCCGCGCCCTCACTCCCGTCTCTGCCCAAGCCGCCTCCGTCGACGCCCTCTTCGCGAAACCCGATCAGCGCATTCACGTCCCAGACGGGAACGCGCCCTCTTCGACGCGCAGACCACCCCCGGAGATTGTTTCCAACGTCCAAGGTTCCTCGGCCGGTGCAGGCTCCGGAGAGTTCCATGTGTACAAGGCCAGCCGGCGTCGCGAATATGAGCGGCTACGCGAAATGGATGTTGCGGTAAAAACCGAGCAGGACCGGGAGGAGTTCGACAAAAACAAGGCTGATCGCGATCGCAAGGATGAGGAGCGCACGCGGAAGAACAGAGAGAAGCGCGAGAAGATGAAGGCCCGCAAGGCGAAAAAAGGCAAAGGACCTTCTCCTAACGGAGGAACAAAACCATCAACCACATCCCCGTTAGCAGAGGCGCAAGCCGCGAACGGCACTGAAGACGACTCAAAAGAAAAAGATTCGGCTGCGCAAAACAGCGAGAACAAAAAGGCCGATGACACTCCTACCGCATCCGCCGAATCACTAGGACTTGTCATCCATGATGAGGATGATTAAAAACGAAGAAGAGAGAAAAGATTCAAGGTACAAAACATATGGAACAGTTTCGCAGATTTGCGAAGCATCTATTGGATGCAAAAGAGGGAAGCGTAAGATACGATACAGAGGAGCTAGATCAGATAGACAGGCATTGCGGAGGAAATTGCGCCAGACAGGCAACTGTTGATTTATCAAGAGGGTGGTAAATTTCAATGATACCCATTTCTTTATCCCCGCAGATGAAAACCCCCCCAAGGCAATCCGCCTCAGGGCCCTTTTGTCTATATCTCGTCTTTGTCTTTTCGGCTAGTACAGGGGGTATGACTGGTCCTCAAAAACGCTTCTAACAACGATCTCGGTGCTCCCATCCGTCAGCACGTTCGCCGTAACCCATCTCACAACGAACCGTATCCCATCCGCAATTTAAATTGGATCATCTTGGTGCTTCCTACTCTTCGCTACCGCCGGCGCCAGGAGGACCACCCTGGTGCGCCTTCTTGGCACTGCAGATATCATCTACTCGAAGGAGAAGGCAGGCAGCCTGGTAAAATCTTAGTTAGCATCTCCTAGTTTCATAGCACGACGTTCAAAGGGGGGAGGCAAACGTACCTCAATAGCCGTCTTGATGCTCTGCAGCTTGATAGCCTCGGGCTCCCAGACACCGTACTCCTTCATGTTAACAAGGGCACCAGTGTCGCCGTTGATACCCCAAGAGCTCTTGCCCTCAGCTTGCTGAGCACGGAGCTCAGTCAATACGCGGACGGGGCTCTTGCCGGCATTCTGAACGAGGGTTCGGGGGATAACTTCGAGGGCGTCTGCCACAGCCTTGTATGGCCACTGCTGCACGCCCTCGATGCTCTTGGCCAACTGACCAAGCCTTACGGAAACAGCCATCTCAGTGGCACCACCACCAGGGGATAACCGGGGGTGGAACATGACATTTCGGGCAACGCCCATGGCATCATGGAGATTTCGCTCGATCTCGTTAAGAATGTCCTTGGAAGGGCCTCGGAGGAGGATAGTGCAGGCCTTGGGGTCTTTGCACTTGGTAAGGAAGGTGAAGTACTCGTCGCCAATCTTCTCAATCTCGAATAGACCACACTTGGTGCCGACATCAGCATCCACAAGATCCTCCACACGGTTGACAATGGTGGCACCAGTAGCACGGGCTATTCTGTTGTTGTCGGTCTTGCGTACTCGGCGGAGAGCTGTGATGTTGGCCTTCATGAAGTAGTGCTGAGCAAGGTCTAGTTATTGGTTAGTCGTCAGAAGTCATCCCCGAGAAAATAGACCAGGAACAAGAATCGAGCATTAGGGCAACTCACCAGAAACGCCCTTCTCAGTGATGACAAGATCGGGCTTGACAGCGATAATAGCTTCGCACATAGCCTTGACCTGCTCCTCCTCGATCTGGAGAATACGGTTCCAGTCGTCCTCCTTTGTGATTTCGATGTTGGTTTGCGACTCGCCCTTCTTATATTCAAGAGGGCAGTCAAGGAGAACGATTCGGGGGTTCTCAATGCGCCGGCGCATCTTGGGGTGTGTGATGTCCTTGTTGAGCATAAGTCCATCGAGGACCTGGCTGTCCTCAATCTCACCACCAGGCACCTTCTCGATTCGGGCATATCGCTTAATATCGACCTCAGTCTTGCCGTTGCCAGCCTCCCATGTTACTGTTCGGACAGCCTTGAGAGCAAGCTCGCACATCTGATCCATCCATCGCGAAACAAACTTGGTGCCGATAGATGAGGAGATGAGTTGGTACATAGCCTTGTCGTCGTTGACGTCAACGGGTAGGGAAATCTCGTCGATAATCTCGAGGGCATCCTTCAAAGCGCGCTTGAAGGCAGAAATGATGACGACGGGGTGGATGTTGCGGTCGAGCTGGGGTAGGGCTTGGGCGAGAATTTCACCAGCTAAAGACGGTCAATACGATGTTTCTCGAAAAGAAAAGGTTGTTGAGAACTTCCCCCTCACAGGGGTTCGTTCGTCTCTTACCAAGAATGATGACAGTAGTAGTTCCATCGCCAACCTCTTCATCTTGTGTCCGGCTGAGCTCAATCATGCTCTTGGCAGCGGGGTGCGAGACCTCGATTTCTCGGAGAATAGCATGGCCGTCGTTTGTGAGGACGATGCCGCCCATGGGGTCGAGAAGCATCTTGAGCATGGCCTTGGGGCCAAGGCATGATCGAATGATATCGGCGACTCTGCAAGATGAATGTTAGTTTCGGGTCAAGCTAGGGCACGCGACGAGGGGCATGTCAAGAGGTTAAGGGGGGGGGAGGCAGAGTAACGCACGTTTTGGCGGCAGCGATATTGGACAGCTGAGCTTTTCGACCAGTCTGTCTCTCACCACTATTGGTGTCTAGACTTAGGTTAGCACACCTCTGGGTTCAATTATTTCATGCATGAGATAGAAGCTTCTAAAAAGTAGTAGCTCGAAGAGTTATAGGGGGGTTTTAAGAAAGACGTACTCATAACCACCACGGGAGCCTGCATGTTGGGCTATATCGCGTCAAGAAGAAAGTGGACAGGAGATGGAGGGATAAAGGAGTGACCTAGAGATAGGCAATGGCGACGAGGGCCGCAAACGCAAAGGACTGGAGAAGACGGCAAGGAGAAATATAGTAGGATTCGGACTTGGGAGGAAAGCGTGGAAAGGGAGACAGACTGTTGAGTCTGAGAGAGGGGCGCACACCAGAAAAGTTCAGTGGTGGATGGCAATTTTGGCGGGGAGGCTCCAATGCTTCTGTAATGCGGCCGAGCCCCCGAGCTGCTGGTTGTGACTGGGTGGCATGGGGAGGGCCAGGTCTGAGGTGGGAATGGTGGAATATTAACCCGCCCCGGTTGGAGAGGAGCTGCCTGTTGCAGGCGGCTAAAGTACCGAGTACCTCTTCACATGTACCCACTGGGGAGGTGAGCGGCGTAACGCAGGGAGGTCACCGGATTAATAAGTGAGGTGCCTAATCGGTGAGAGTACCTAGTCCGTACTGGCCTGATGGAATAAATAAAATAAAATAAAATAAAAATACCAATAAAGAAAAATAATAAGAATAAGAATAAAATATCCATACTAGAAACGATGGCCAGCTGACCAATAACGATTTTTACCCCAACATAAGATACCTCCTTATACATGATATACAGTAGATGCAGCTACCTACCTATCTTAAGTAACTTTCCTTGCCCATCCTTAGGTACCTAGGTACCATACACTTAACTCCAACAAAAGGGAGAGCTGTTGATAAATTTTTGTAGATAGGTATCTTCTTTAGTATAATACTACACACAATCCCTCATCACTCTCCCCGTCCTACCCATCCTACCCATCTTTCTCACACCCTTTCGTCTTGACTGCTATAGGAAATCCTCTTCTCTGTTCTTACCTACCTAGGTAGGTAGGTAGGAAACTCTAGGTGGCCTCGTTAGGCTACCGAGATGCAAGTCGACTATACGCAAAGTGATATACACAGCTTGGACCTCCATACACACCATTACATCCCCCCCTCCTCTCCTCTCTCTCTCCCTCCACCTCCCCCGCACAGGAACCAAGTGTCCCTTTTGAGCTTCATCATCATGTACAATGATGACTGACAGTGTCAAGTACCTACGTAATTCATCCTCTTACAACCTGCTTTTGCACATTCTATTCTTAGATTACATACATATGGTTATCGAGCATTTTTCTTGCTTTAATCCCCCGCTCCCAGTTTCCTGCATCTTGACTCTCACCAGAAATCGTCAAGATGTAGACCAGTAAGCAAGTAAGCAAGTAAGATACCAAAAGACACGACATATGTTACGTACCTCTATCAAGATTAAAAAAAAACGTACAGAACAGGAAAATAATAGACGAAATGCTTGTGCATCATCTCATTCCATCACATCACTCGGATGCCGAGCCCAAAACTGCCACCCTCCTTTGTCGGATTCCGCGCCCCGAGACACTCGGGACCGAGAGGCCTGGTTGCATTGCCTGGTTCGAGATAGTGACCAGTCCCAAGACACGCAAAAGACATGCAAAGACACGCACGACTTGCATTTTTTATGTCTTAGTCGAAATATTCCAACTTTTCTAAAGTACCAAGGTCTTGACGCATCACGTTGTTATTACGTTTCAGTTTTTCCAATCGTGAGCCATTCGTATCCCTCCAATGTAGAGCTACCTGAGAGAAGAGTCCCCAATATATAGACAGTTGGATTCGATGCTGTTTCGTTTCGGAAATGCTCTCAATCTCAAGTGCGAATTCGAAGACTTAATGCAAGATACGAAGGCTCTCGGTCTCACAATACCCCTCCTTGAGTCTACGACGATGACAGCCATCTGTATTTATGTCTGTAGCGACATTTTGTAGGAGAGTGTAAATTGCCTCTGTATATTTGGCCAATATTTGAGCCTACATAAGATGTTGGTGGGAGCCAGGGTATCGGAGCAAGATTGAAGAAGTATATCAGATACAAAAGGTTTAATCATACACTGATGATACCATGCATGGCAATTATATAATAGAATTTGACAGTTGCTTATGGCGTGTCACTAGAAAAGAAGAAAAGAAATGGTATTTATAATACCATATAGAGAAAACTTCGTGGCCTATTGAAAGCTGCAGTTGGGGTTATGGGAGAGCTTCGTAGTTTGTAGACTACAACATCTACGTCTACTTATATGCACATCATGTCTCCAAACCCAAAGGTCAAAGCCTTGTATTTCACTTTTTGAAGTTTGTTATAATATAGTAGGAGAATACTATTCTACACACACAAAAATATGTTTGGTAGAATGATGGACTCAATCAATTATGGAATACGGGCTACGCGAGACTCTTCATTACTATCAGTCTTAAAACAGGACATGTAATGTCCTATAGCGGCGTCTAATGTAAGTGTTCCAGTATTCAAATCCATCTGAGGAGTTCGATATCACTCATTTTTAGTAGTTGCTTTATACTTACCTTCAAAGAGAAAAAAAGGTAATTGAAAATGGGCGGTAAATTTTGGCCCTTCAGATAACTAAATAAACGAGCCGAGTATATTTCCAGTTTTGAGAATCACAGCGGGCATCTAGACGATAGAACCAAAGTATTTATAGGCTTGTTCAGCGTTCTTGAGGCACCATCTATCCAAAATGCATGAAAGATTTGTCTCAACTCTGGCCAACAAAAAAAAATCCTATCCCTATTCAAATCCTCATAGACATACCCAAGCTAAATAAGAAGAGTGCTCAAATCTATGAGGGCATCGAGTCAATTCATTCATGCGAGCTATCACGAATCTTCTATTATACAATCTCCGTGTCGTTGTTGAGAAAATGGCATTGCAATAAGTTATTGAGAGTAGTGATAAAAATAGCAACCCTACTCGGAATACTCAATAACCTGCTGCTAAACTGGGTAGCAACATATCTCTACTCCTGACAGAAACTGAACCTCATTGAAAATTCTGCCGCCCCCTCGGCCAATAACAAGCGCTCGTTGCTTCATTGCTTAGACTTCCTATAAGGAGATCGCAGGATCCTCTGATCAGTCTCACATCGAGCCCTCCTCAGGCGGAACCTGGACCCAATCCGTCCCCGCCTTGGACTTGACCTTGACCAAACTGCAGAACCTGGCCATGTCCTCTTGTACGCATCGCCATTTCTGGAAATCATCATCTGCTTTCTGGGAGACCCTGGCCCAGAATCGCTCGCTACTACCAGCGTAGTTGTACCCCAAGTCTGCGCAGAGCATCCTGTCCTCGATACTTTTCTCGTACCACACCTTTGGCTTGCGTGCGCACGCAAACACCGGGATCCCGTCCTGGCTGTATCGGAACGTCATGAGCAGGCGATGGTTCGGGCCAGGGAAATGATGTTTCTTGCTGTTGGTGCCGCCGTCGCTAGTCATCGGATAAGGTCCAACGCGTCCATGAAGCTCACTTCCAGGGGAAAGAGGAGGATCCTACTCCTCGCTAACTTTCAAAACTCTGACGGAAGGGATTGCAATTACGATGCAAGATTTGGGCATCGGCTTCATCTCCGGAATTGGGCTGCAGGCAGTAATCAGCGGTTTCGTAATCTTGAACCACATCCACGTAGCCCATCGTCCCTCAGCGTCAGGCCTTAATTTTTTATCTTGTCAGCAGGCCATTTTTCATTTCAAGTTCAGACTACTAGGTCACTTACATGTTGGTATGGCGCAGTGTGATGCTTCCCTTTCGCGCATCGAGTCTCATGGTGCTGGTGGTGAAGGTGCTCTCGGAGTCCCCTGTTTCTGCAAATACCTTCTGCTTCACTCTGGCGTCGGCTTGCCAATTCCCAGAACCTCCTGGGTTCTTATATGAGAGCGGATAAGCACCCGGTACGTGGTCCGACGGTTTCGTTTTAGCCATCAAGCATTTGAACTCAAGTTCATCAAGTTCGAGCATGTAGCAACCGTACTTTCTCGTGGCGCGTTCGAGAGATGCAACAACACTCAGGTCAGAGCTCTTTCGGGTCATGTTTTTATCATCTTCTGTTGTCATCAAGCCAGTGAATTGTTCGGGAGATGGAAATATCGGGTTATATTGGTTCATGTTGTATGTTTCCGTGATACCTTGAAGTCTCCTACCAGCAGCCCACCTGTCTCTCATGTCAGAACTGTTTGATTGTATTTATCAACCACTCAAAGGGCTTTTTCTTACGTATAGCGCATTCCCCTCTCTCGGTGGTCTTTCATGGTTGTAAGTTCGAGCTCTCTTCTTTGAGCCCTGTTACCAATAGGCGACAAGAGATCGAGATTGACCATTTCGGTAGCACCAAATGCTTTATCAAGTTGGGGACCAACTACGGTAGGCTCAAACCTCCCATCAATATGATACGCATGATTTGAGTATTGCTGGAGCCCGGTAACCGTCCATGGGTTGGCGGAGAGTACATGCGAACGGAGATTTTGGGGAATGTTGGGACAGCGAGCGACGTTTTCCTCGAACTCTTGCCGCTTCTGGAAGAAGGTCTGAATATTGGCTCGTAGTCTCTTTGAGAACAGTGGCATGGGTTTATGATCATTTGACTCATCTTGATCTTCTGAGTTCTCTTGCTCGTTCAAGTCACGTCGATCATCGGAATGCTCCTGTTGGTCATCTGACCAATATAGCATATCCAAATAGTATGGCTCGCTTGAAGAGTCATGATCGTCTGATGAGGTCTGGTACGCTGCGTTGCAACATTTGGCATCTTTCCGTCGCGGCCATACTGGGAGAGGATCACGGTGTATCTGTCCGCGAGGCAGAGGTAGTTCGGCCATGGCTATTTTGTCGATGGTTGCCCCAGGCAGCCTGGTTACTAGAAAGATTTCTTCTTCGTCGGTGTTGTTATTATGAATAGTAGAAGATTAGTTGCCATCTCGGCCCAGCCGAGAGATATTGTGCAGTGTGGGCTCCAACACAAATGGAAGCAAGGGAGGTCGTTGGGAGAAATGTATCGGGGTTTGTAGTGCATTGAAGTATTACAATAGCAATGAAAGTCTCGAAATTTCAACACGATAGATTGGTTGGTCTGTTTTATTTATTTTGATTTCATGTCCTAGTTTGCAAATTTCTCGTCTGCTTCACTGGAAAGGTCCATCAGAGCTCGCCAACAAAGGCTACGGCATCGCACTGAGGAACAGGGCGAGCATTCAAACGTGCCTTTCGGTCTATTCCATGGTTCGATTCGTCAAACCACTGGCAGATACCCATAGCTATATCGGGTTTGGAATTACTTTACAATGCTCAAGAAAAGAGGAAGAGATGTAGGAAGAGACTCTCTCAGCACCCGACATTTACCATATGCTAGAAACTTGATCTCAGATTGGCAGTTGGTAGAAGGATACGCATTTTTCTCAAGCTTTATTTGATGAAGACAAGTTGTATCACTTGACCATATTCTCACCATTGGCATCCTCTTTCCGTGAGCCTGTCATCGTAACATGACTCTCGCTAGGTTGGATGACAACTGAGGACAGATGGCAGGGCAAGTTTTTGGACTAAGCCTAGGTGTTCTCCCCCAATTTAGGCGAGTCCATTGCGCCCGACGGCTATTCTTCTTTTTGCCGTGTATATATCCATAAGTATAGGGCATGATAAACACGGTCAGCTTTGTTTTGGGATGTGGCATGACCCAATGCTACAGCCAGCCCAACCAGCCCAACCTTGGCTTCATCCATTATCGCTCAACAAACTGTCGGTCCCCAAGAGACCAAACCGTACACCGTCAGCATCGTTTTCAAATTGACCATTCCCGACTACTTAGAAAGAGATTGTGGGTTTCGAGCCCCAGTATACTAGATAGGACACGATAGTAGATGTTTGAGATGTTGCCCGTGACAGGAGCGTGCTGGCACCAGCACCAGCACCAGCACCAGCATCAGCATCTTCGATCGTCTTCCAAGCGAATCTGGCTTTCAACTTCGGCTAACGAGGCCTTTCAAACATGAGCAAACAACACACGATTTCCTACAATTATTACGAGAATAAAACGAATTCCAACCTCTTGAATCCCCTGCCCCCCCCTGACCCTCATTGACCCCCCTTGACCCCCGCTGCTGTCCGATGCAGTCAACGCACTTCGACCGTCTGCACCCACACTTCTGCATCCCCCACTCTTCTGCTTTTGGGTCTCTGGATATTTCCTCCTTCGGCCTTCTTCTCTAACGAGCCATTCTCCATCAATATGCGTCACAATGCATTACAAGCGTCCACAGTATCCCGTGTGCAGGCCCGAATTAAACAAGGGGTGGGCATCTTTCAACCCAATCATGGTGTTTTTGGGCCACATTCACTCAGTCTTCTATTCAGCTGCATTTCACGTCAGTGATATCATGCGTGCATACGAAATCAATGCAGCACAGTGGCGGTGCCGCGATATGCTGCAACAAATGCAATCTGCCCATTTCGGTATTCCTGCCTACATTAGGTATATCCAGCACAGATGAGCTCGACCTGCGTCCAGGTCAACAAAACGATGATTGAAACGAACAGAAACGATAAGTTTGGGAGGGTGCCATTCCTTACGTGATAGTCCCTGACCAACGGACCGCACGGGTAGATCCCGCCAGTCCGCTAACTGGCAACCAACTCGCATATCCAATCGGAGGTCGGAGTTGGCTTCCGACGACTTCGACTATCTCTCTCGCTTCTCCCCTCCCCCCCCCCCTGTCAAATGCTTCCTCACTGCCTTGAACTCGCTTCCCACACACCCCCCCAATTTTGCCATGTACATTTTGGAATGTCGGTGCCTGGGGCCTGATTGACCAGGTTTTTCCCAGCTTCTCACGCATCTGCTGGCATTTCATCAACGGCAAAATACTCCGGTTCGTCAGTTTTTGTCCTCATCCCCAAGGCCGCCTGGCCCAAAGATTTCTTGCAGAAACGCAGCAGGCGCATTTTCACCTCTCCTCCCAGTGCCCACATTGCGCCCACATGCACCCCGATTTCAGCCTCTCTGCTTCGTTCCTCTGGAGTCTGGTCCGTCGAATGGAAAGTCGACACCTTGAGAGGCTGGAACCCAAGTCCCTCCCCCTCCCCCCACTCGACTTTCTCTCCAGGTAAGCCTGACTGTTGGATGCCATCACGTCCACGTCAGCGTACCACCGTGAAACTTGCGATCTTTCTTTGAGGTTCCTCGCAGGAGAAACACTGCCGTCCTATTCGCTCCTTCAACCTCCCTCCCTAGGCCTTTTTTCCTTTTTTTTTTCTTTTTCTGTTCTGTTTTGGCATTCCTTTCCCGGTCGTATTACCTACCTGTCAGCACCGTCATGGATCGGACAAGTAGAACGCCATCTATTTTGGGGCGTGCAAGTGAAAGTTTTGGACACATGTACACAACTATCTACCTTGGATTATTTCGCCAACCATCTACTCCATAAGACTAGAGTTTACATTACGATATAGCCATTTGGTTTGTCTCTTCCCTATTGAAGTCGAGGCACAGGTCCACAATGTCATTCTTCACGAAATAAATGGCTGTTGTCGACTTTGGCTTGGGACGGCTTACCACGGCGTCCAACCCAAAGGCAACATTGGGCACCTCCACCCGATCAGTGAAGAAGCCGAACAAACTAACCCCGGGGCAACTCAGCCGAAAATGGTGGGCTTCCCTGCAGCTTGTCAACGCAGACTCATCGCCCAATAGCACTCTCCGCAGCAAGCCCTCCGTTTCCCACAGTGGATGGAGGGGGGGTGTTGTCCAGGCGAGGTTCGACTGTGTGCTGTCTGTTGCAAGAAGACCTCTTGGGGGAGTGCGTACAGTGGTTAGTTTAGCAAGAAAGAAAGCTCATCGTTACTGGAACCACTCTCCTGCAGCTCAAAGGTCCCAGCCTCCAGGCTTTCCCTCCTCACCCTACCTCTTGTACATAAAAACTCTTGTTGATATAGCAAATATCTCCCAAACACACGCCACAGCTCAACCAGCACCCACCCGAGTCAAGATCGGGTCGCAGGAGACTATGTGAGTGGGATTTCCATGGTCTCGAATGCATCTGATCCGGGATTCCATACCTATTACACCACGTACTTCCATGATTTAAGCTGTGTAGTAGGGATTTCGTGGCATCCCGTTTGTAGCATTTCGTAGAAATCACCTCTATCTATTGGTTGGTATTCAGTGGCAAGGCTTAGGTAACCAAGGTCGTTGGGTGGCAAGGGCCTGGACATGCTATGCCGAACCTAATTTGGCTCCGTTCGGAGACGGCTGGCCAAGTGATTGGTCGATAAATTTTCCATCGGATAAACCCTCAACCTTAAACGAAATACAAACAGGCTAACGGAGGCGGGTTGGGTTGGGAATGTCATCATACTGTTAGTAGTGCTGTGGATGTGTGAGATCTTTCCAGCATCCCATTCAGCGTCGCTCAACATCCCACGTTGACAGCAGACTTTGTGAAAAGTTTGTTTCCCTTGATTTAGACTCCGTACCTACGGTAGACTTTGAATTTTGGCGGCTCTCCAAGCCTCTCTTCGGCCCCTCCCCCCCCTCCTCCTCCTCTCCCTGCTCCCTTTCCCAGAGTCTCGATCCCTCCGGCCATTGCCGAATTGTCTCAGCAGATAGTACGGACCGACGCCCGTTGCAGTGACGCTACCATTTTCGCCGCCCCCATCAATCGTTGATAAGGTGAACAAGGAGGCAAAAAAACAAGAGATAATTGAGTTTTAACTCCCACCCTCCCCCCGGCCCCCCAATCCTCCAAATAAGATTGCGTGTTTTTCTCACGCTTAGCGCCTGGAGATCGATCAGCCCACAGAAAGCATAGAGGGCTGATAGATATACAGAATGACGATAACAACGATGATGATGATGGAGGGAAAACATGAAAATTTTTACATCGTCGTCCCTGGCGCTGGTCCCACGATGAGACGTTCTGGCCCAGAGCGTCTCACTGACTGCCACCCTTTGAATCCCTCGCTGCGACCAATGACCTAGGAGGGTGTCAACGTAGCGGTTCACTGAGACCGCATTGATGTGGAAGTGAATTAATTAGAACTGGTCCCTGACCGTGCTCAAGCTCTGTTTTTGGTGAGTTGAGCATACACAGGAGCACACACATACACACCCCCCCTCATCAATCTCGGCTGTTAGTTGTCGCTGGGAGATCTAATCGCGCCAATTCGCCTCCTCCGTGTGGGGGGAGCAGAAACACCCACGTCTCTTCCATCAGACCGCTTGCTATCAAAGGGCGGCAGCGACAGCGGCCCAAGGAGCCAAAAAATTTTAATTTAAAAAAAAATAACCCGGGCAGCATCGCATTATGTGCCGTGTGGCTCCAGTCGGTGCTGTCCGCATCTGGAGAGTTTTATCAGTTGCTCTCGGGTTGTGCTCCGTTGCTCGCACCACTCGATATCCACCGAAAGGCGGCATTGGCCGGAACCCCGAAAAGGCAACTAGGGATATGACAAGAAGCAATTGCATTCCCCTCTCCATTCATTGCGTTGTGCCGTGCTATGATGTGCTGTGCTGTCGTCCTGTTCGCTTGCTATCTCGCGGAGCAGTGCACGAATTGTAAAGCTCGTCCAATCCTGTCAACAGTTCGGCTGTATCTCTCCATCGACAATCAGGAGCCGTTGATCTGTACTGAGAGCTGAGACAGCTCATACTGGATGGAGTAAATAGACGACACCCATTCCTTTCTTTCCACCCAGATAGCTATGTAACAGACTTTTGTCCCCCCAATGCCCAACTCCCCAGGGGGGCTGTGAGGCAAAGGCTCCAACTATCCTATCCACCCAAAGCTTTCAAGACAATAGCTATGCTCTAAGGTTTAGTATAAGACATGCATCATAACTATGTTAGCTATGGCGGGGCTTGATCTACCTTGCTTACCTGTAGGTCCCTACATTGGGTCGGCGTAACGTACTACCTAACAAGGCACCTATCCAGTGCTTGTGAGACAAGGCACCTATCCAGTGCTTGTGAGACAATGCATCAAAGCGGGAATCCCTTGCATTTCCACGAGAAGAGAAGCAAGCTTGTATGTTCCATATGCGACGATATAAGACATAAATTCTCCAGTTTTCCAAACGACAGTCGTCATTTGTCGGTACCAAAGCCACCAATAGGAAAGCCACATTTGGCCCTTCCCAATCCCAAAAGGCGTTCGCTCTCGCCAGAGTCTCAAATGCCCTGTTCCCCGCCAGGCACGGGATAGAGAGACATCACGAACAGGGCAGTCAAGCTGAAATGCGGATCAAATCTTATTTTTTTTTTCTGATATTTTCTAGCTCATTTATTCTATTCGCCTTGATTACAAGAGGGAAGGAATTTCTAGATTCACCGGTGCGGGTCTTGAATGAAAAAAAAAATCTTCTCTGAAATCTTCCCACCTGTCTCAAATAAATCTCGAAACAGAAGCCCTCCACTCCACTCCTCTTTTGGTATGTCGGTCCCAAAGTTTTCAAGCTCAGCAAAACATGGACGTGCGTATAGCAAGTTGTAATCATGCATAGACCCAAGACTATCCTGTCCATTGGTTGGGTTCTACCTCGTAGATGGTGTTACGTCTGTTGTACCAGGGAATGCAACACGATGCCGAAAAGAAAAATTTTTAAATAAATAAATAAAAATAAGGACGGCTTAAGAGGGCCTGGCCGGACGGATGAGGCACACAATAGCTACGTCTTGTTCCCAGTGCATGTGAGGCAAGCTGCGAGAAAAGATTGATTCGCCTGCGCGGTGTCATGAGCAACGCGGGCAAGAGGGTCGGTAGTGGATGTGTCCGTACGCCACTTGGGACAAGAAAAAGCAATAATGTGAACAAGTTCGGGATGATCCCAAACTCCGGGTGTGAGTGGTTGAGGTTTGAGAAACACATGTACCAACCAGAAGAGACTCCTCTCGTGGCACTCTATTTCACATCAATCTCGACACGGCCAGGTAAAATACTGGAGCGCCATTCCTTATTGTGGAACCAGATTGATTGATGATGATGTTGTTGTTGCTGTTGTTCTCCCGGCGCTTCATGACACAGTGATACTGTATCAATGCTTTTCCTCTAGACTTACACCCAGCATGGTTTTGAGAGGCCTGCCATAGCTTCCCACCGAGCCCCTACTCATTGGTGCCTGTCTTCTCAGTTTTTTTTTCCTTTCTTCCTTTTTCTTTTGGATTTGGTGAAGGATTTTCCTTGCCCAATGCTCTCAAAGCCATGGGTATTGGACCCATCTGAGAGACAATTTGTCTCTGGAAGGAATTTAGGAGACGGTCCCGAACATGGAAGACTCTGCATCTGACACACATCCCGAAGTCCCGCAAAGGGGGGGGAGGGATTTCAAGACACCAGGCTTTGCCGGCATTCCGTTTGGAGGCAGAGAAGGGTAACCTGTACTATATTCTATTCTATTCTTTTCTATTCTAGGTAGATCACGATCAGGTTTCAATCACTCACGGTGGGTATACAAATAGACGGAAGGGGGCAAAAGCAATTGTCACTTTTGGCTTGTGCACTCGCATCCTCTGGACATGTGAAGAGGCGTGGAAGAAGTAGTAGCAATGGGGACAGTGCCTAGATGGATTACTAGCTAATGTACACAAAAGGCTCCAATTATCTGTAAGCGCCTTTTCGACGACTTCGTCATAGCAATCGATCGAGAGAGGCCTAGATGGTGTGAGCAAATTTACTGCATTGGGCATGATGATGATAACAGATTCAGTCACTGTCAACGAGTTTATAAGTGGTTTTTCGCATAAGATATCCATACTATGTATACTTAGTCAGCACCTCGACCTGTCCTCTCGTGTAACGATGCGGCCCAAATGACAACACACTTCCTTCATTGGGTCTCTATTAGGTAACTCAATACCAGAGTAAGTAGTTAGTCAGGCATTGCTCGTCAATATCAAAATTCAAGCACTTGGGCGGTGAGGCACAGAGATATCATTATCGGGATATTATATGCAAAGATCGATCAAAGAGGGGACTGGTTAATGTACATGGTAGTTGCATATGCATTAAATTCATGTTCATCACTGATGCCTGTACCTTTCTGGCCTCATGGAAGCGCGATGGAGGGACGCACAGTGGTACATAATAGTGATTGATCCACGTGGTGAAACAATGGCCAAGCCAATCAGCCAAGGGAAGCGGGCTCTCCGTCAATGCCGCAAGATCTGACAAATTACTAACACTCTGCGGAGTCTACGGAGCACTCTGTACAGACTGCTCCGCAATAGACCGTGAATGCCTGTGAGGGAGGGAGACAGAGGTTAAGGGAATGTGTCGTGGGGCATCGACGTGTTTCAACATCATCCACATGTGTCCAATTGATACAGGCCAGATTCACGCTTAGGTTATACACGTTTGTGGAAGCTGTTGTAGTGCCTCTGCTCCCCCCCCCCTCTCAATTCACTAAAAGGGTCGTGAAAAGAGGGAAATGAAAAGTTGCTGAAAGCAGGGCAACATGAAATACATGTCATGGATGCAACGTTAGTAGGTGCCTGGGGACTGGAGGTAGGTAGAGGGTCTAAATATCGGCAATTGGGGAATCTAAGACATTTTGCCATAGCTATGCCCTGCATCCGAGCAAAGAAAAAAAAATTGTGAGACCAAGCTTTCCTGCTGCCTCTCCTGTCAGCTTACTACTACCCAGTAATACTTCTTTTCTTTTCCAAGGCCCGCCAGGCACTTGAAAATAGAAGTGAATGCAAGGGAAGTACCCAAAGGGGCGAAGGGGAATTGGCCCATCGGAAAGAGGCTGACAACAAAAAGGCACATCATTAGAAAAGATTTATTGCCCTCTGATGCAAGGCACTTCCCGCCGATCTCCCTTCCATACCGTGCGATAGCTTCACATAGATAGGGAAGCGGGTGGTCAATGATCCATCTTCCAAGACAGAGAGAGAAGAAAGCAGGCAAGCCGGGCCGATGTCCTCGCCAGAGAGTCGTTTCCCGTGGCCTCCCCTTATCCGCGCCTTGTTTCGCGAGATGTAAGACCTGAGTCCTGGAAAATCTCAGCCATGTGTGCTGGGAAGAAGAATCGGCAATGGCATCGCCCAGAAGCCCAAGCCCATCTGCAGAGACAGCTAGAGCCAATTGGACAATCAGTTCTCGACTGTCATCATCGTCAACAAGATTCCGCCCAAGAATGGGCAGATGGGCTCTGGACTAGTCTTTCGGACATCTCCTCCTCTCCCCCTCCTCTTTCCCTCGCGTCCCCCTCCCTCTGAAACAGCCCACCCACTTGCCTTTGCCTTGTGTCACTACCGAGAGAGTAATATTTGCCCTCTGCCGAAACGGCTATTGTGTGCTTGCTGTTCCATCCTCGCTGGAGTGTGTGTGTGTGTGGCCCACGATTTTTGGCGTCCCCTTTCCCACCCCCAGACTCACTAAGAAATAAAAGTGGGCATGTAATGGAATTAAGGTCAGTGATGTGTTTTAGTGTCTCCCCCTCCATTCCTCATTGGCTTTGGGCCGATCGAAGGGGAAAAAAAAAAAGAAAAGACAAGAAAAAAAGCAAGTTGTGAACGGATGCCGCCGACGATGACATCGTCCTCGACCGATGCACGGAACAAGAAAAGCATCATCAATCGCAATCGCATGTCATGCACAGCAAGGCAGCTCGGTCGACGGGCAGTGTCATAAAACAGAAAATATCAATTGGGAAATAATGCGACTTACAATGCCTCAATCTCCCCGCCTTTCGATTCTCCCCCCCCCCCCCTTCTTCCCTTCAATGCTCCATCCGATTCCACGGCATATGCAAAACCAAAAGGTCTTGGCCCATCTTCCCGTGTCATCGAGTGTCATTGTGTCATACCAGCACTGATTGCTTCTCGGGGTATTATTTTGTGGGAGAAAAACCCACCTACTGGCGAAGCCAATCTGTCCTGCTGTGGTTCGTTCGGGCCAAGTGTAGCAAAAGTAACCCACTTTCATGACCAAGAACCAAACAAGTAAGCAGGATATGATACTCCAAAACAAGAGATGCGCTGGCAGGAGTAACAGGTGCGAATATGTACTTGGTCCTGGAGTATGACCCGCTCTTTGCTGTACTATCAGCGTGTTTATCTATAATGTTTATACTAATTCGTCACTTCGATTCAAGCCAGTAACCAAGCAACATCCATGTTGTCCAGTGCTTGAGAGCTCCACTGGTTACATCAGAAGTTCGTGGATAGCGCGTGCAAAGGGTAGGATTATGAGATGCAAGGGGACTGGCTGGAAGAGAGTAGTAGTAGCCTCAAGAAATCATACAGGCAGGCAAACTCTCCATGCCTTGGGTTCACCAGGGGGAAAACGGAATACCCACGGCTGCACAGCCCCCCCAGTTGGACAGATCCGCCGTCCATGTTCGGGGACCCGGAGATCAACAATGATATGATGACGGGAAAGTGATGGATGGATACATTTTTTTTTTTCTCAGCTGCAAACTCGTGGCCTCAAGGGAACAAAGCTGGCCAAATGGACAGGCATAGGGAGAGAAGTCGTACGCCCCAGCCCAATGTTGCTGTTACATGCAATGCCGGCCGGAAATCACAAAGACCAGGGAGGGAGGGAGAGTGGGGGGTCAAGAGAAGAAAAAAGGTGCCATGGGCGAAGAATGGAAAACGGGTTTGATCTTGCCATTTTCTTTTCCATGACCCTTCTTCTCCCGGTGGCATCATGGCATGCCCCCGGTGGTGCTGGGGTAGGTTGTTCGTGGGCCCATTGCCCGTGGCCGATGGTGCAACAAACCCATGGGGGACGCAAGAAATGCCTTTCCGTCCACGGGGGCTGCCCAGGTGGTCCGGACCGGACACCGGGAGACGAACACTCGGCTGTTTTTGAGAGAGGGGGGAGCAATTCAAAAAAAAAGTCATCAGTCCAGAGTCAAGCAATAACGACGAAATTGTTACGAATAATGGGACTGGATTGTCTCCAAAGACAATTAAGTTGGCTCCATGCTAAAAGTGAGCACGTCACAGTCATCTGTGGATTCGCACACCAATCAAGGCAGCACGCCATTGTCGGAGGCCACTAACTAACAGCATGAACTTTGGCGGAGTGAATGACCCGTCCGTAATTTTTTTTTTTAGGGGCAGATTATAGTGCTGTTTTTTTCCTTGATCTTCTGTCTCCGCTAAATTTTTACTGTAATTGGTGTATGACTGTATACCCTCCAGTGGAGCTCCGATTGCGAAACAGGGTTTCACTAAGACGCTATTCTCGATCGTCTCTCTGTACCGAAGCTCCCAGTTCACTGCACTGTTTGATGGAGGTCGTGGGAGTCACATCTTCGTGGGTACCCATCCGACTCCGGCGGGGGTCATCCCAGTCACACTGTCTGTCAGAAGATTTGCCCCCAATGCCGTGACTTTGTTTCTGGAAAATGCCATTCATGCGCAGGGATGGAGGCTTGACATGAAGGCGACGACTAATAAAATAAAAATAAGAACATGAAAAAGAACTGGCATAGGTAGGGGCTTAGAGGACAGTAAAAACTGGCAGAAGAGAACAAGGGATATGAGCGTTTCATCTTGAGAGGGTAAAAAGGTAGTTTTTTTTTTCACCTATAGTATGCTATGCTATGCTGTGCTATGCAGTCTTCCGTGGTTCCTGTCAAAAATGGCCAATCACCCTTACGCGATGGCTCCAAAGCAGTGTAGCACCCCCTCCCTCAGACATCCCATCCCAGAGGACCGGCAACCGTGCCTGGTCTGTTCCGTGCGCCAAACTCTCCATGTGTCCCAAAGAAAAGAAAATCGGTGTGCATCCATGCCGTTGTCAGCGAGCTCCTGACGCTGTCGTATCCCAGATATCATGACATTTCTCCCATAGCTCCCAATTGCTCCCCATACCCATGGTCTGAAACAACATGCGATGCCAACTCCGGCCTGTATTTGGTGTACAAGATGCCCATGATGGCTCTCGTATCCCGTCAACCCAATGATAATCAAAGAGCCGCCCCGTATGATCCCAGCGAATCGATCGGAATCGAGTAGTCGTAATGGAAAATAGAGAGTTAAAAAAACAAACTTTTTTTGATATGCAGTGCTCCGGTGTAATGCCGTCTTAATAGAACAAATTGTTAAACAAGTTGAGAAGAAAAAAGTGGTTGCGTGAGTTGTGTGCGTTTTTGTGTTTGTGTGTGTATGACATCGAAGTGAGTTGCGTAGTCTTTAAAAAGGAAAATTCAGAAAGGTCCAATAGACCTAGGGGTATATGAATGGTAGTAGGTGTAGTAGTAGCAGGTGTCGGTCGTGTACATATTTGATTGATAGGGTTGCTTAGTATGAGCGTCGTCGCTGCATTCTCACGTTCTCGAACGAAACAGCATAGGCTCGGAGCTCCTGTCTGGTCTTGGCAGAAAGCTGAGCAGATTCGCCGGTTGTTGAGGTGCTCTGCATAGAGCACAAGCTGCTGTGTGAGCTCGAGGGTGTGAGGACTCGAGTAGACTGTTCGGATGTTGAGGTCTTCGAAAGGTCGAAGTCGTATGCAGATTGGAGCAGCGTAGGGGTGGATGTGGTTTTGGTTGACCAAGGGTAGGAGTGATGGCACATGCCAGGTGAGCTCGCCTCAGAGCTCGGTGTTGAGGTCTTCTCGAAATCGGCCAGTCTGCAAGACTCGGAGCAGTATGCGTCCTTGGCGGATTGTACTTGCTTGTCGCAAGCGAGGCAGAAGGAGTGAGTCCAATCGAAATCCATTGTCTCGGTTGATGGATGTTGACTGTGTGCGGAAAGCAGTTGGTCGACAGACTGAAGAGAAACCTCTAGCGTCCTATGAAGGTTGATTGACCGAAGCAAAACCGAACAGGACAAATTTTGGTCTCAAGTGGATGAGTTTTGTTGTTGTTGGATGTCGGTGGCTCGTCTCAGATCAAGACTGTCGAGAGGTGGGGGACGAGAGAGCAGTAAAGGAGAGGAGGGGGAAGGATTACAAGATTGAATGGGCGGTAGTGTGAAGATAAAGTAGAGTCCAGTAAAATCGTGACCTTGAGTAAGAGAAAGAAGCAATTGTAGAGAGAAAGAGTTGAGATGGTGATGGTGGAGGGAACGAAGGTTGAAGTTGGAGGGCGGAGGAGGTAGATATGTATATTCTGCTGGCTCAGCAGACACAGCCTGGTGGATGGATGACCAGTTCTGGGTGAGCCATGGCGCTACTTTGTACATTGCCTAATAAACTGTGGAGGGGGGTACTCCAGGTGGCCCACGCCCGCCCAAAGCAGAGTAGCTCTCGAGACGGGGGGGCAGGGTGAGAGCGGCAAGGATGGGCCATTAGGACCCCACTCAATGCCCTGCAGCAGATACTAGTGCCAGCAAGGATTTCTCTTTGGGTGTGGGCACAGGTACGTATCCTACTGACGCCCTCACACCCCTACTGCCCAGGTTTTTTCTTCTCTCAGGGTAACAAGGGGGGGTAAGGCGATGAATGCCTGCAGGTGTGTCTCAGGAACTTCGGAGGGGTGGGGGTTTTTTTTTGTTTTCTTGAGCGAGGGTGTTGGGTAAGGGTGAAGAGGAGGGGGGAACGAAATGGATACGGGTCTAGAGCTAGGCGTACATAGTAGGTTGAAAATGCTCTGGCCGCTGTTGTGCAAGCCGCGAAAAGGCCTACTTCGTACTGCTATGGGAGAGCACGGCACAGAGCGAGACAGTGAAAGCCATCCAAGACACAATGGGACACCAGGCATTCGCGTGTGAGTTGGATCATAGACATTTGCACTATAGCCAGGCGACAATGGCTGGCCGCGTTCTCCGTTCTCCGTTCCCCGTACAAAACAGAAATGAACAACAAGGAAAAAATTTTCACGACCCGTCTCTGCTCAGACCTCAGACCTCAGACTTGCAACGATTCACTCAACCATTTTTTTTATTGCAAGACAATGAGGTGACTCAGACGGTTGCTGACTTGAAGGACCTGGAGGGCCCTCAGGCCTAAAGAGGGTCCCGGATTCCACCGCAAGGTCATCAGCCGAGATTTTGGCTGGGGCCTGGGCTGATGAACACCACAGCGACATCGGTGGTGGGCAGATGTTTGCCTCCGTTGCCTTTTCTCGCCCGTACAAATCTGCACGGTAGTATCCGTACGCGCACTGCACTGCGGCGCGACAGGCTCTGTTGGTCACTTCGCAATGTGCACTACGGGAAAAGGTGGGTGAATGATGTGTGGTCACTGTTCTGTGCAGTCTTGTTTTCTCACGAGTACGGATCGTTCTTGATATTCGTAGTGGTTCTACTGCACGCAATACCATGCTCTGTGGTCTGAGCCTCTGCCAGTGGCCTGCTCCTCTTTGTCCACTGTTGATTATTCTATCCTCTTATTGTTACCCTTCCTCCGTCCAGTGTGACTGTCCTCTTCTGGGTGTTCTTTGTTCACTAACACTCCAGACTACCTAGGTGAGCGCCGACACCACCCAGACGGCAAAGATAGCGCAGTTCGCACCTGTTTCGATGGGTTGGACTAATACCAGAGTCCTTGCTTGCCTTCGTTCTGCTCGCTCCTGGGTCATTGCTGTTGTAGGTGCGTGGCCCAAGCTTGGTTGGAATGTGTGGAAAGGCCACCCCCTCCCCTTCCCCCCCCCCCTTCCTCCAAACATTGCCCCATAACATTGCGCAACCTGAGGCAGAAGCGCCCATAGCCATAGGTCATAGGTGGTTTTGGGGGGACACGACCACAGGCTCCATCAATCTTGCTCATTGAGGTGGTCTTAGTGGTCCTCCGTACTCCGTATCCCTTGTGCTGATCTAGACTCGTTGTGGCATAGCCGTAGCCTGCTTGGACGAGCTCTGGCTGCCAACCTTGACCTTTCATCATCCTTGGAGGAAGCTCCACCCTCTCTCCACTTTGTTACGCAAGTGCCCACCACAGTCACCTCAACCCGTCATCTGTGTTCACTGCCCAGCCTAAACTCGATAATCTGCTCTCCATTGAACGAATTCACACATACCCAAATGCGAACGGCATGGGCATGGCATGGCATGGCATGGGCAAGACCCGGCATCCTAGTTGTGAGACCGGCTGTTGACAAATTTCAAAGCCGTGCCCTGGATAGGAACAGAAATGGACGGGCGACGTAGGCCGACGCGGCACAGCATAGCATAACATTGCTTTCTATCTCATCAACTCTCAGCTCTTGTTTCAATGGATAAAGTACAGTATCCACAACCCCATGCCAGTCTACAGAGTGGCTGCCGCTGCCTCCATGTACCTTCACCTTCATATTTCTTCGTAGTTGACCTCAAATCGCCCATAGGGTAAGATGACGAGATCAAGGTCTTTGGGTTTCCTCGACATTATACATCTCAAAGGGGAAAAGCAAATGAAACAAAAGGCTGCATTTACTATCATGAGGAATCTTTGCGGAATTGAATCATGCAATGGTGACATCGAAAGTCAACCAACTCTATTGTGCCTTTTTATCACAGTATTGCCTCTTTCAATCCGACGCAGCGTGTACGGGGCGACGAGGACGCAGTCCTAGGTTGTGCGGGTAGTGGGTCGCCCCCAGAATGACATTCCGAGAGGAGACATGATCAAACCACCTAGATATGCAGTGCTACCTCTCAGAGGCCCTCTCATACACCAATTCATCCATTATTGGTGACCATTCGACAATTCTCCAAGAGCCTAGGCCGAATCCTGAGGGTCCCTTCCGTCGAAGGTACCGTAGTGAGAAACCTTCATCCCCAGATTGTCCTCACTTGCCAGCCACCACCATTGTTAGTTACCTGATTCGGTGGCGACCGTTTGTACCTCCAAGGTGAGGAGTTGTCGCTGAAAGAAACAGAGTTGTCGACCATGCCAACTCAGTACAGTGGTCCTTGCCACCCGGAGCTTTGAACCCAGCAAGATGAACGATTAAGATCAGCAATCGGCTAAGGACGGGACGCTTATGATGAGTTGGCCTTGTTGAGACGAGAAAAAAAGTTTGGTTATTTTGTCGCCACTTCCGCCTCAACATGAGGTTTGGTTCGTGAGATACCAACAGAACACTGCCACGGTTCCAAGATGGGCACCCCCAAATGGAGACGGCATGATGTGACAAAAGCCAAAATATCCAGCCTCCAGGCGAATAGACCCCGACAACGGTATTGGAGCCATCCATCTTGGACTTGCTCTATTACGCCGCTGAGACTTTTGCGAAAGCAGGTCCGTGGCGGTGCACACTAACCTCGAGAAAGGACCTGGTTTCTCCATTTCTGTACGGAGTACTGCACCGTTGTCGTGCTTCAAGACTTAGGTGACATGGTGATCATCATCTCAACCTCGTCTGTGTTAGGTACTGTATCTGCTTCGTCGAATGTCGACCTATCGCATCAACTCCCCCTGTTCCAACGGACAATATCGTGCATCTTACCCCAGGCCCACTGCTTCTTGCAATTGTTGGAAAAGAATACTAGAGTCTCTTATCATGACAACACGAAAAGGCGTTAGCTAGGGCAACTTGAGCAAGCCAAGCGGCCCTGCAAAGCCCATCGTTATGGCAATATGGAACCGTTGTGTGTGGAGGAGGATCCCATTAGCCAAGAGACTAGGCCGTTTTGTATTTTTCCTGCTTTGAAGCGGGGGTGGAGGTGGTACTAAGCAAATCACGGAGCGTCTCGTCTCTCCACACCATCAACTACGTATTGAGAAGCAGGCGACTCCTTACGTTGCCACCTGACCACGTCTTTCCAACCACCTTTGAGCAGCAACCAGAAATAATTATGTTGTATTGCAGCGATCCTGGCATATGGTTGGTCGAGGACATGTCAAGTTTCTCAGGTTGGCCAAGAAATTATACATCATGCGGGTCGGCATCAAAAAGACTCGCAGCACACAACCTGGACCACGCCATGAGACCAGTGTCTCGTTGCCCCTGGCATGGATCGAATGGCAGTGAGCAGGCCGCTCTATGACACCATAACAGCAGGGTGCAACTGCTCCGTCCTATGTAAGCTATCTCAAGTACGTCTGAACCAAGGGAGCATAGCTATCACATCATAGTCTACCTCATCTTGTGTCAACTTGAAAAGCGGCCAGAGGTTGTTTGTTATTTGTGTCTTCGATTTAGAGACATGAATGTTACTAGAAGCTCTAAATCCGGTTTGCAACGGCCATGCCATTGCCAAAAACAGATGCCGTGTTGCACTTCAAGGCGATTTCGCCTTTCAAGCGGCCGATCCAGACTTGGAATGTCTGAGGTAAGAAGCTATGGCGGGCACACCGAATAAGATAATTCTCCCTCACGATTTCTGGAACGTAAAGATAACTATTTCCTCGGGACCGAAGACGACCGACTATTCTACATAGTATCAAGCGCACGTCTGGGGGACGGGGGGGCGGGTTACACCTTGACGATGAAGCGAGACAGGATGTAAGACCAAGCCAATAGCAGCGCACTTGTCTTTGGTCAAGTGCCTTTGTGGTCGAAGAAGCTGTGGACACCTAAAAGCTTCTACTGTTCGACTATTCGGGGTTCACCTAAACCCCTCTCAACAACAAAACGTGGAAGAACAGACTTTCTCAAAATGTGCAACATGCCGTCCTGTAGAACGGCCTAGATGCTCCTCAGACATCGGGCTAATCAGCGCCACGCACTGCAGTAGACCGCTCAGATTGGCAGCTGAGAAAAGAAAGCAACTGGTAGTAGCCAGCTGCCGAGGCGAGCTATTGGTGCACTATACTATGTACTGGCGCTCTCCTTGCGATAAGTTTTGAGACCAGTTTATTGAGCCTCAGATTATTGCTCCGTTCGCGCTCACGGAGCTATGCGGACCCGTATCGCTACCGCCGTTGACAAGGAATTTAAATTGTCTCTTAATTGCGGGCGGCAAGTAGTCTATTGCAAGGGCTGGCTGGATTGACGCGGAGTTTTGAGACAAGGCTGAGCCCGGTCAGTATGGGCACTTTACGAACCATTGGGCGAACTGGTGCTCGGATAGTAAACATCCATGACGGACTTCAGGAACGTGGATCAACGCCCATCTGTCGCAGGATTTATCGCCTAGCTGATCTATCCAAATTGGGTTCTCCGTTGCTTCCCGCCCTTGAAATTGGGGAACCAGGAAGCTTTGCGAGGACGGATAAAACCACTGCGTGACCCCAAAATGCCAGAGAACAGGATAGTATTATCTCTGTGCGCCCGCAAACGAGCCGGCAGAGAGATACAGGTGCATTGGGTTGATGCCAATCAATCGTGACTTATCATCGGGTGAGTAGCAGAACACCACCAAACGCACCATGACAGCCCAGTCAGCGAGAGGAGCCCCCCACGCTGTCTGAACAGGCAAAGTCAGGTCATCCAGATTTGCTTAAGATATAGTACGTGCATCTGGCTGTGCCTCTTCGGACGACAGGCTGAGATAGGCAATTGTTCCATGGAGCTTAGACCAATCTTTTTACACAGTCAGTTAGCGCCCACTTGAGAATTCAAATTGGACTGCCGGACTACGCCTGCACGTCAAAGGACACAAAGGACAGTCAATAATTTCTTTTGCGCGAGCCGAGTCTGGGGCCAGATTGAGTCTCGATCCAATAAGTCTTTTGACTCTCTCAATCGGTGTGATAGGTTTAACGCGCTTGAACACACGAGGGAGGGAAGAATGACAGAATGAAAGAAGGTGAAGAAAAAAGCAAAGAAAAAACATTGTCAGTGCATTTCCAGGCTAGCTATGAACAGACGCCATTCTCCGACCAAGACTTTTTACACACTGACTATACCTGGTACTTCAACGCATTGGCCACGCGGGAGCCAGGAAACTCCCTCAGGGATCCCGTCCCTTTTTTTTTTTGCCCCTCGGCGACGGCCTTGTTCAGGAGGTTGCAGCTCTGTTTGATTACGGAGGATGGGGTCGTCCTGATGGAGTTCGGTGTTAACAAGGCCTGAGGCGGCGTCTGCAGACATCACGGACTCGTTCCTAGGATGATCTGGTGAGCCTACGGCAGCTGACAACATTGGCGATGCTCACACACACGCACACACACATCCATACATGCAAATCTATGACAGGGCTCGCGACCTACCACAGTGCATCGTTCTTTTTATCAAGGATGTGCAGAAGCAGGTGGGTAAGGCTGACCTCAGCATGAGGTTTCCGAGACTGGATTCGCCCATTGTCAAAAGTTGTGATTCCAAGAAGAGATGAAGTATGCATCCGAGGAATAGGTTACATGACGCTTTGGGCGAATCAGAGCCTTTGGTCTGTCCTGTTCACGGTTGGTGCCAGACATTGTCGACAAGATCGGGGCTTTTTCAGCTCCTTCTTGCGAGATGGCTTGCATTATCCCTCGGGTCTGGCCGACCTTGGTGACCCTCCTCAACCTGGCATTATTGAAAAGGCGTCCGTAGTCAGACGAACCGACGCAGCAGAAGGGGTTCAAGGGGCCGATAAAACCTTGTCGCGATCATGCGGGGCTTTGATCGAGTTTAGCGGTAGGCTGTGAAGAGGGCACCTGGTCAATCTCGTGGTGGTGGGCTCACTGATCACCTCACCCTCCCAAAGAGAGTGTGAGAAATAGAGAGAGTGTGTGAGTGTGTACGGTTATCGCTCAAGATCTCTCTCGCTCCTTTCAACTCTCTCTCTTTCTAGCTTAGGTCTCCCATTCACGAGGACGCCCCGCGCAGGTGGCAGCCTTTTTGGAGGAGGAGAAGCTGGGACAGGATAAAGGACCGAGCGAGGTCGTAATGAACGCCATGCAGGGGACTCGCCCGAACTAAAAGACTGCTCTACCAACATGATGTACGCAAAGGCGCTAGCTAGAATGCCGAGCCACCATTTTTAGCCATTTTCAACGTACATCAAATAAGGCGCTAAGGGGGAGAGGGAGGATATTGAACAAAAGGTTGCCTCAGAAGCAACGTGTAAGAACCAAAAAGAACGGGGGAAAAAATGAAAAGGAGAAAGAAAAAGAAGAGAAGGAGAGGAAGAAAAAGGAACAAATCAAAGAGAAGAATAAGCACGGTGAGAAGATCATGAAAAGAAAAGCCAGAAGAAGTAAAAAAAAAAATTGAAAAGAAAAAGAAAAGAAAACCACCATCAAATGAGTGCCGTAGATCAGATTACATTGGGGTGCCCGCAACGGCCCGGCAGTGATGGATACGGAAAGAAACAACCTTGATGGAAGAGAACGAGAGAAAGCGAGAGAGATAGCACAGGAGCGAGAAAGACATGGACATCTTGCAGGACACTAACAGGGTCGCGTTTCCGTTTCAATGTGTCATTCACACCAACTCCAACCAACTTAGGCTCCCCCCTTTGCCCCCCATCTCAACGCCGGAAAGTGAAGCAATTTTGAGATTTGGATGTTCGGTAGGGCCTACTTCTCAGCTCGCCGTGTTCGATCCGGCAGTACCTTGCATCCATCCTGCTGCGAACCATGGTTCCGTGAACGAGGGATGCCACCATTCAAGGGTGTATGAGATGGGTAATAGCTCATGCAGGTCAGGTCAGCAGGACAAGCGAGACGAATGATGACAGGAGGCAAAAAGAGGTAACCCAACATTTTTTTTTTCTCTCCCCAGCCTGCCTGCAGCCTTGAACGAGAAAAGAGGATGGTCTAGTCAGCAATTGAGTCTGTCAGCCCAACGTGCAAAAAAAACTTTTCTTCCATTTTTGTCTTCCTTCAACACAGATGTGCACAACGGAAGGGCCGCTCACAGCCCTGTTTGGAAGGGTACAAAGTAAATGGTGCGGATGCCTTGCGCGCGTGCCTTGGTCACCTCTTGGTTGTGATTCGCTCAAAGCAGACACATTCAAATAGTCTGACAGTGAAGATCCAAGGGGAAAAAGTTTTCCTTATCTCTCTCCTTCTGTCACTTGTACACTCCCCTCCAGCTTTTTCTTATTCCATTTCTTTACTCATGTAAGAAAATTTTCCTTTCTTTTTCGACCCTCAGCCTGCATTCACCGTGAGGGCTCAGGTGTGGCAATGGTGATAATGGTGATGGACAAGATTGATTCGCCCACCAGCCCCCAGCCCGTTGCCGAAAACTGCCAAGAGATATTCCCCAGAGTAGCCACTTTGGCTGCGACTGGGTTCAGCCCCGAACCGCTCGTCCCAAAATGGAAGAGCGCAAGCCCCCTTCGAGTTGGCATGATCGACAAATAGCTAACGTTGAGTCTGGGGGGAAGGGGGGCAGCCTATTGCGAAGTGCAATTTTCTTATGTGTGTCTGTTTAGGACCACACCCTACTTGTTTCGATCTTAGCCTTGCTTGACAGCTACGCCAGCTTTGGCCTGAAGTGAGCTAAGGATAGAAGCAGTTAGCAAGTATCCCCTTTCCTTTCTTTTCCTGGCTTGGTGGTTTTTTCTTTTGGTGAGCCCGTTGCCTCGCCGTCTCCGATCCCTTGTTTGGCCTGAAGGACGATGCAGACTAGCTTACTGCCAGCTTTCTCAAACGAAAAAAAAAGGCTCCAACTTCATTTCGGGCTTTTTAGCGTGAAGCTAGAGACAACAAAGGAGATGGAGACCAAAGCGCGGATCGATTGACTGGGCCAGCAATGACGACATCAACATCTCTTTTGCTAGTGATTTCCTTTTTCCTTGGTTTTTTTTTTTTTTTCTTTCTTTCATCTTCGTCACAGTGTAGCGGGGCCGATGAGCAAGAGCGAAAACCCACCCGACCAAGAGAAAATTTCCCCAGAATTTTTTTGGTCCTTACCTTGGAAGCTTAAAGAGTCATCGCTGTATAGGCTGCTAAATTTATCGTGGGACATAAAAAATTTCAACGTAAGATTGGCGCCTGTCGGATGCAGGTCAAATAATTAGATAGCTACATTGATCACACAAATGTGTCGACCTACGTAACACAGAGAAGTGGCACTACTGTACGTTTCCCTTTTTTTTTTTTCTTTTTTTTTTTTCCTTTTTTCCCCTTGTTCATAAGATAGTGGGGCAGTTTTTTTCTTTTGGACGTCGTCAGGCACCATGACATGGCAGTGAGACTGTTCACCATCATCTCAGCCGCCAGCGAATCACTGGGACTACCGTGCATAACATTACAGTCAGAGTCTCTTTTTTTTTTTTTTTCCAAATATTTATGACAACAACAATGTCAGATGGTTCAACAAATTTGTATCATGATTGAGAATTTTCTGGGAGTTTCCCTCGAGTTCTACTTCCGTACCTACCCACTCTCCCCACTGCTCTTTTTTTTGTTTTATACGAAAGAACGTCTGACAATTGCGTAACGGGGGCGAAGCGCTCACGATGAATTGCGTGCAAAATTGCGCGTTTCGTCTCGTCAACTGTGAATTGATTGACAGGTTCACATTGGATTCGGTCATTCCGCAGCCATGATCTGAAATGATTCCAATAAATCCAACCCCTGTCAATGAGTATTCCATTGATCGTCCAAAGAAAAAATTTTCTTGTCCTTTGTTTCCGTGAAAAGTTTTTTTCTTCTCTTTCGCCCCTTTTTATCTTACATGTAGTCTATAGTCTGTAGTCTAATAATAAGCGATGATGAGCTGGTCTGATTGCCCGTCTCCTGCAGCTCTGTTTTTGAGGCTTGGCTCCGGACTTTGGCTGGATCTCGCAAGTTCCCAACTAAAAATAAGGGCTGCCCCAGGCGGGACGATGCGCATGGGCGGTTTTATTGGCTCGTAGAGCTCCTATTTGGTACAAGTGCCTGTTCCGTCATACGAGCATTGTAGCCTCCATGGGACCACAGAAAAATACTAACGACATCATACCTCATACCTGTGCTGTGCAGTTTCTCTTCTTCCTTATTCCTTCCCCGGGGTGGGTAGCTGCTCACCTCACCACTCACCTGTATGTAAGGGAGAGACATGCTAGTAACCTCATTGGTAAGGGAGAATGGTTTGCCACGAGGACCCGAAGAACTTTCTATTGTTTTTTTTTTTTCTTCCTTTCTTTGTTCTGCTAGACACATTTTTGGGGGGGTTCCTTTCTTTTTTTTTTTTTCTCTCCCTCACTCTATCAACTGTGCTACGTAAATATGAGGTTTTCGTTATAGCATGCTTTGCATAATATTTACCTTTCTCCCTTGCATTGATGCCTCGTGGCTCTCCGCTCTCCGTCGGAGTTTCGATTTGAGTCACTGCAAGATCCCGGCTCTATCTAGTCTTGCCCGTTAACTGCCAAACTAAATTTCTTTTTCTTCATAATTTATCGTCTTGAAGTTTCGTTCGTAAGTTTGGCACTATTTCATGCCCTATCTACATACCAGCATACTATGTACATACCCTAGAACACGTACCACTACACCATAGCAGTTCGCATTATACATGTTTCTCACCTCTTGAGACCAAAGGAACCGGTCTCTAACAACCAGGCCCCTCAGATAAACTAAACGACGTCTGTTCGGTAGCAACGGAACGGGACTCATTCTCGCCTCGCTTGCGCTTGGCCTGTTACAATGACCGGCAGGAGAATGGGATCAGGCACGGGTCCCCTGATGGCCCGGCTTAGCTGTGACGGCGTAACAAAAAATTTTTTCCTTCTTCTTTTTGCCCTGTCTTCCCCTGTACATCCTTGGCCTGTGCTTGGAAAGCACGTCGTAATCCATGCTGTCGCTCCATGCGGGAGCTCCATCATCCGGCGTTCCCATTGATCTTTTTTGCCCACTGCCTACCTAGGGTTGCGTTCGGCTCGGGGACGAGCCAGGATAGAGCTAGGGGAACAAGGACCGTGGGCGCTTTCAAGGACATGGGTAGAAATGCCTATCTGAGATGCGTGCATAGGATATCGACTAGGGGGGCGTTGGGGGGAGAGGCAGCCTGAGGTACCAAAAAGCAATGATGAAGAGCTCTCGTTGGTCAATGGAGATTTCCGGTACCTAACTCATGCTGAGAGAGGCGTCGAGATCCTTCCGCCCAATCAATCCCAGTGCTGAAGGCAATCTGGTGGGACTTGACGACTTCGCCAACTTTTGACTAGCCATTTGGTTGCCTTCACGTTTGCCTCGTTTTTGCGCATTTTCAGTCCTGCAGGAAGCGAGTGCAGCAATAACTGATACTACCTTGCCTACCTGCCTGCCTGCCTGAATGGATATTCTTTGCAACTACTGGCCAGACCTTTTTTTTCAACGGTACATTAGAGAAAAATGCTACTATGTACAGTATGCCTCACTTACATTGTACATTTGTGCTCCAGTTTGGTGCATCGATTGCATCTAGATGCTTTGTTCAAGGGTCTCCCCAAGCTGTGGCTTACGGGGGTTTCGGGAATTATGAACAAAAGCCCACTAACAACGCCAGACAACCTCTGCTATTGTTTTCTTGCTGTTTTGTTATTCATCATTTGTTATCATCAAGTTTCCTTTTTTGGGGAGTGGTGTTGGTGTTGCTTTTCTGTTGTCATGTTTTGGTTACTTTTTATTTTTATTTTTATTTTTGTTTTTTTTTTGTTCCTCTGTTCTTCCTTTCCCCTTCCAGAGTACGCCATTGCCTCTGGATCTTCACATCTCAACCAACCAAAAGGACCGTTCGCCTCCTGCCAGCATGGCAGGACTCCAGCAACTATCGCTTTACGTCGCATCGTCTCATTCTCGCCCCCTTCAACCCCAAAGCCAGCTCTTGCTTAGCTGATCTGACGAGTCACAGAAGGCCTTTGGCCCCCCAAGCCCCCGCACTTTTTTCCTTCATCCCCTATTTTCGCCCTCTCTGACAAATTGTGCTCCAATTGGCGCTCCGTTCCGCGCACTTCCTCGCTTCCACGCGGGACGTCCCCTCCCCCCCCGGTCCTCTACCCAAATAACAAGTGGGCGTCGGTGCCACTGAACGCATCTTGCAGTTTCTACCATGCCTGAGAGGGTTTGGCACAGGATTGAACGCAACCATCCCCTCCCCTGAAAGGCAGCTAACCCACGGAAACGCATCTCCCCCCTTGCAAACCACTCCCTTTTCTCTACCCTGTCGATGCCAGGGCTTGGAAAAAGACTGCCGTACAGTAGTTGAATGGCCGAAGCAAGATGCCGTAGGTACGGGGCGAGGCCTGGGATAATGGTACTGTACCCATTACCCGAAGCCATCCTTTGGCCGGGCTCGACCACCAGTCTCTGACAGCCTCTTGTCTGTGCGAAAGCCTAAGGATGGGATTTATTTCCTGCACGTCGCTGTTCTTGGGAATAGGGTGTGCAGCGTGCGGTACTTGGAGTTGATCCGAGGCGCCTTTTCTGCCCCCGTTACCAAATTCTTTGTCCCTGTCGATATGTTTCAATCACCACGTTCGGTCCACCGTTCAGCCCCATCCAGAACGGTAGGGAATCATCTCCTTCTCCAGAATAATTCATCATCCTTCAGTGCAGTGCCGCAGCCTGGTGCTTCCCCAGACTCATAGCTTCGGAGAACCATAGCCGTTTCCAGCTACTAGCGACTTTTGGGGGGAGGATCGTCTATTAGGAAAAAAGTGACAAAAAAAAAAAAGAAAAGAAAGAAAAAAGGCACCCCCGTCCCCCCTTGTTCCTACTAATCAAGAGTTGGGGGGGTCTATCTTTAGTCCGCCCTGAGGGGTACACATTATCGTTTTTCACGTTGCACAACTGCCCCCCAAACGTTCTTCGAATCATTAGCGTGGACTGGTAATTGTGGTCGATTGCCCAGTGCTGCAAAATTGCCGTGAAGCCTTCACAGTGACATGGCATTGCCCATTGATACATATCTGCACCTACATACGGAGTACATGTATTATAAAAGAAAATAAAAACCCCCCAAAAAACCCTACTGCATATGATCTTGCCACAATCCTCTTCTTGGACTATTATATCTCTCACTCAAGGTTAAAACGAGGAGGCAAATGTGTTACCAAATTACCATTGACTGTTCTTTCGCCGCCACCAACCTTGGAGGGTATTTTTCCTTGGGGGAGTTGGAGGAGGCCGGCAAAAACGGGGGGGAGGAAGGGTTTGTCTGGTTCAACCAATAACCAGCGATACTAGACTTCCCCATACTCTGGTGTCGTCCACCGTGGAGAACTCCCCCAGAAAAAGAATTAGTGGAACCTGCACCAGTAGCCGCGGCCTTGACCGTGGCCGAATGGTGTTTGGAAGCAATTCGCTAGCTAAATGAAGTTTGAAATTTTGTCGAAACCAGTGGCGACTCTACAGATTACTCGCAATAATAACCATAATAATACATAGTAATAATCATCATGTATAACAAGAGGCATGGTGCTAGCTACCAAGTGAGCGCTTGCCGCTTTCGATCATCGTCATTTCAAATTTTCCGCTACCCCTAGGCTCGGCACAATGATTGCAACGTCAATGCGAACGGGTGCTGGGGGGAGCACGCTCCCATTGTTCTCTTGCTGTTGTTCTCCATGCCTGCCGAGTCTTCACGGCACAGAACTGTTCGTCAGTGGTGGCTTGGACTCAGCCAATCTACCCCGCCCAACATTGTACAAGATGAATTCTCAGAAACAAGGGCCTAGACGGGTTTGTTTTGAGTGGTGTGAGCCCAAAGCCACCCACGGGACCTTCGCACACCCAAAGCCCAAGAAAACAAAAAGGTGCCGCGCGAGCCAGCCTGCAGACAAAACACGACCAGACGGGAGTGTTCCTCTCAGGCAATGTTTATCAACGACTATTGCCTACGTGCCAAACATATGTATGAATGGCATGTCTTATCCTTCCTGCATCTTTGTCGTCAGCCACTCACATCAGCATCAGAACCAATAAGTTCCATGGTGCCGTAATCTGTACTAGACCTGCTGCAGGTCCGTTTGGGATGGCAACCCCGTGCTCAGCCGCCTGGGACCCTGAATGGCCATCATGATGGCTTTGCCAATTCCGGCACCGCCTTGTGACGCCATCTTACAGCACTATCTTGGCTCGGCTGGGTGTAAGTGCAGTTGGTTGTGTTGGAAACCCCCATCCTGTGTGATGAAGAGCTGCGGCTTTGCCTTGACACATTTCCACTTCCAATTACCTAGTTCCCCTCTCGTGTCTTTGGTCTTGGTGCCAACCCCAGCCCCCCTTTCCCCCCTCTTCCCCAGGATCGAGCCATCGCATTTCGTTTATGACTTATCATGCTTAGTGTGCTTTGTGCATCACCTCCCCGCGTTATTTCGCTCGGCCAGAATCTTTTCCGAACCGTTTCATTCGAGCCCTTCTTCTTGGAAGGGTCACACGAGGAAAGGAACGCGGGGTTGGTCTGTAACGCCGTTCAATTGATGTGCGAATGAGGAATGGTCCCCCCCTTGATAACATTCTCCTCCGCAATCTCTCTCCTTATCAAGCAAAATCAAGTCCACAGACTAAGACTTGGGAAACCCCAGACACTAATTAGGGCTGCAACGGTTCGAAGACTTGGGCAGATGCCTTTTTGGGGCACGGGGGAGATTCGGCCTCTGGAAGATATTCCCATTGATGCGGAGGTGGCGTCTGGGAGCTTACTCCAGTTCTGGGCCATTTGCTCCATGTGACGGGTCATTGAAAACTTCCAGTGAGCCGGTCAGCTTCCTGCAGGAACTCGTGAGCCTAGCGTTTTTGTTTTAATGTTATTTTTGAAATTATTTCTCTTCCCATGAGTGGGTTATTTGGAAGGGGGGGTTTCTGATGACATAAAAAAAACGCCGAGGTATGTGTCTGTGAGTGTGCTGCCATATGTGTGTGGGTGTGATACTTTTGCGCCGGACTCTTCCTCCCACTCCCTCCAGAGCCAATGTGGTGGCTTTGTTCTGGACTTGGAGTTTCCCGAGTGCTCAAGTGACAGCTCACGGGATGTGAGACCACTATAGTTTTGGGCTGAGAGATTACCCAACAGAAACTCGGCTACACGTGAGAGCTGATTTGATCAACCGACATGATGTCTTTCCTGAAGTGTAGGGTAGGTAGGTGATGCAGCAAAACTTGGTTCTTGCGGCTCCCATCTGATCATAACAAAGGGTCCAATCTGCCTGGATATTTGTTTTCTTTTTCTGGTTTCTAGTCATTTCTGCGTCACTTCGCTGTGCACTGATGCGTGTTGCGCAATCATGTGCTAGGCTTGTACAAATTCACATCGGTACCCTGATACCCAAGATTGGATGTTGACATGGCTTGGCACAGGTTTGTCATCTAAATCACGAATTCCTTCGTGTTTTACTACGACATAGCTCCCCTTGCTGAAACTCTACGCACTTTGTAGATTACGACACATCACATTATTATAGGACGACAGCATTACAGACAACCGCGGCCGAATAAGTCCATGTGCATATATATTGTTTCACGACCTTCAAGTCCGCATAGCCCGAGCGCCTCTCTCCTCTCTCTCAAACGATTCGTCCATGTTTTCCAATACATCATTCCGACGAAAAGCGAGATCACCAATCCGCTTCTTAAGACCGTCAGAGACCGTGCAGTGCGTCAAGTAAACATGGCTTGTTTCACTGAACAAGATTGGCAGCCGCCTCTCGTAGTACCAACCTCCTGTGCTCCTGGCGTCTGCATGAGCCTTTATTGAGACCAGTGCGAGGAGGCTTTATGCAAGTTGACACCGATAGAGCGTATTTGTGCCCCTTGAGCGAAGAGGACGCATGCGCGTATCCGAGTCAGTGCAACAGTTGCACAAGGCTCTTGGAGACAACGACATTCTGTTGGGATTACCCTTCTGGGCCAGACACATAGCAAGAGAGTGAACCCTGTGTGATGGTGATACTACGAATGTGCGTTGGCGTATCGATGATGTTGTAAATTAAGCTGGAAGTTTCTACACCAGAGATCGGAAGTAGGACGAAATAGCCATGCTAAAACAGTGTGTGGTGTGAGTTGTCGATGGGATGAGGTTGTACACAACCTAGTCTTGCCAATATCATCACAGCTCAACAAACAACGACATTGCTGGCTCCGGACAGCCCTTGTTTACCTCAGTATGACTTCCCCCCTAATAGATAGACTCAATGGGTTGAATAAAGTCTAGCTTCATGCATATATGGCCACAAGATCCAAAAAACAAAGAAAAAAAAAGGAAAGAAAAAAAAACAACAAACATTGCATCATGTTGCGTTTTTGTGTCTAGCACACAAACTACTTGATCAAGTAGATGAGACATGTCTGGCGGCCCTCCGAGTGATTCGTACCCCCACAGAGGCTCATGCAGTGATGAACTCAAGATTATTTCTGTCCATCGAACCTGTGCATATTCTCAATGCTAGAGAATCGAGATAGGGGTGGCAAGAATCTACAAACTGCGTGGTCATCTCTCAGTGTCTTTTAACCTGACTCAGGCACCACTAGTTTCTACATACGACCATAGCTCTTAGAATACACTGGATCCCGTCTGCTCTCCGCACGTTAAGCTGAGAAGCGGTGGATTAGTACTCGGCCAGTCTAGGACATGTTTCTGTAGTAATTTCTCTCATTCTTCCTACTGCAAAATGTGGGTGTTTCATGCCGGGGCACGAAGCTCGATCCTGATGCTGGGGGGGCTCTGAATGCTGACCGGGTTTCGTTTGAAGTTCGAGTTACCGAAACGCGTGGGCGAACGACAGCTAATGTTCAATCCGTTCTGTTGACGAAATTTAATATTCCCAATATCACTACCGTAGCCCTCCCATCGTTTGCCTTCCATGACTGAATGATATTCATTGTGCTAAACTTCCAAATGTCGCCAGACCGTGTCAGACCAAGCATATGACCGAACGCATTGGCATCAAAGCCACTGCCAATCGAGATAGTCTCCGTTTATCAATATATTAGGAAGTCCTCACGTGGTGGTGAAGTCTTGAGGAACTCCCCATACATGATCCCATCGATGTATGCATCTCCTATGTAGGTAAAATCACCCCTATTGCCATCGCCTCGCGGCCGCAGGATAATGGGTGATCTCACACCCCATAGTAAAGTTACAATATCACCGGTCTCAATGGCCACATGGCCAAGACCGAGCATCCCTTTCACCGTCTTGAACAGTGTCCTCTCGCGATTGCAGGCCCCTATGCTCTTTGGCCACTCTCTGGCAAAATATGCGAGCTGATCATCGACAGTCTCAAGATCTGGCCGACTGTCTGCGAGTTTAAACGGACCATAACGGATGAAGTTTATCTGCTCTTGAGTGAGGCTTTCAACGTAAATACGTTCTCGACGCATGATTTTGCGCACTAGGGAAGCAACCTCCTCACCGAACCTCCTTGGGTCGCTGTTGGGAGGCCTCGTCTTGCCGAGCTCACCAAACAAGATAGTTCTCCAAACATAGTCTTCTCCCGGGGCCTGGTCCGGTCCTAGTTTGGCAAAGTCGAGGATGGAAGAGAGCCAAGCATCTGAGTCTACGATTCTCGATGCTAACCATTCATCCCGTTGAACCCACATGGGCGGCTGCATAACCTCCGTGATTATGTCGACGCGGCACCCGGAGCAACGAAATAACCCCTCCTTATTGTCCGACTCGCAATTGATGATAGGAGGTGGCATTTGCATACCGGAAATAGCGTTGAAGAAACAGCGGTAGTTTATCGGGAAGACTTCAACGCCATACTTCCCTATTTCTCGCCAGTCAGGAACCCAGCTAGGGAGGTGACATGGGTTATCTCTTCTTGGAACGCAACTGCCTAGGTGGTATGACCCATGGTGCGTATGACCGTCGTAAATTAGGGCTCTCGTCATGGCCGTAAAGACCTCAACGAACGATAACCCGTAATCTATGTGCAAGTCTAGTGACTTCCTATCTGTGATGATACCTAGCAGCGCAAAGGCAATGTCTCGAGGATCAGAAGCAGAGTAATGTGGGCGACGCGGCGGGATATCATATCTGTAGACAATGTCAACTAGTCGTAATTGGTCCTGTTGACGATGTTTGCGACGAGTAGTCAAACCTGTGATGGTATAGAAGTTCGGGCTCAAGTTCCATGCAAAGTATCGTGTGTCTGAACGAAGCATCCGCAGACCTGAGCATATGCAGTGGGACACAGCGGTGAAGGTCGCATCAAAGATATCGAGCGAGACACTCCTTGTACCGCACAAAACCAAAGCCTCTTTAGCTAGGGAGATTTCCTGGATGATCCAAACACGACACCAATACTCCCGCTCCATGAGGTCGTGAATCCCGGGAACCACACTCTCCCTACCTGATGTATCGCGGTGCAGACTCTTCTCGTGCAGGAGATCAAACATGAACTGAGCCAACTCCGACCCCATAGCATTGCCATTTGCTTCCACAAGCTGAGAAGATGGCTGCGCCTTGATGTAGCCCCAAACTTCCTCGTTTCGGTTGTAATCGGGCCAAAGGTCTGCTGATCCCACGGCCAATCCTCGGGGACCAATACGAGAAATGAAATCCATTGCTCTATCAGAGTCATCGGAACCTAGCCCTAGCCATATGTATACTAAGTTCGCCTGGGTATAGATGGCGTGCATCTGTCTGACCTGGTGAGTCTTCTCCTCTGGATCAGACTGCTGGATACAGATGGAGTCAACCCAGAACCAGGACTGAACACCATTCTGGCGGAGCTGCTTGAGCGCGTCATGTAGACTGCGGCTAATCGTAAATGAACCGCCATTGACATATATCTGACTGGTTCTTTTGTGATCACCCCACGCGTACGATAGTGCCGCATAGTGGGTGTCAGTCATGGAGGCATGGCATAATTCAAGTCGAATCGGCGCCGCGGCATCGGCGGGTTCCGCGAAGCGAATAAGCCGTATCTCAGAGTTTTTACAACTCAGCGAATCGTAGGTAAACATGATGTTCGTGGAAGATGTGTTTGTTGTTATTTTTGTTTTGGTGGAAGCTAAATGAAATATGAAGGTGAAAAAAAACAGTGTCATTCTTCTCCGTTGTTTTTGGGTGAGTAAAACATTGGGCTTTGAGTTATGGCCAACAGGCAGCAGGGTGGTCAGCACATAATACCATGTATGCAGTTTCATGATATCCCCAAGTCTATGAGTGGTTGACAAGGCGCTTAACCAGGCAGCCCAGGGGACCCTGGCCACCTTGAGGAAATCTGACTGAGTGCTGAGCTCTCAATAGGCGAAGTGTATCTGCATTTACTTTCTTCAAACCACGGCAGATGATTCAAAGGCTCATCCTCAACAAGGCGCTGACAAGATATTAAACGATTGGTCAGCCTTCCTGGAAGGCTGAAACTTCTGTGTGTTGCAACGAAAACAAAAATCTGACAGTGTATTTAAACAAAATGGTGAAAAGAAGACTAGGTAGACTGCATTTTCATGAGAAAGCCTCTCATGACGCCTTTCTCACCGAAAGAAGCCATCCTATCAAGAGAGATTCTGGTTGATGTGGCTTTTGCGGTTTGAATGATACAGACCTGAACCCCCTGCCTCGCTCAAATATACATCTAACGCATTTATCTAGCACGGGCTTAGGGATCTAGTTGTAATGGACAAGAGGGTCTTTCGGATAAGTTTGATGAAGACATCTTTTTTTACTAAATACTATTTGGGTGTCAAATGCTTCTGTTTCTCGTCTGGAGACAGAGCGATTAGAGGCAAGGAAAAGCAAACAGCCACAAGGAGGATCCTGTCTGACTTTACACTCTATACGCTGCATAAAAAACCAAGAAACAGAAATGTCACTATAGAAACTAGACAAATGATGACCCTGGTGTACCAACTGATAGAGTACAGCCTGTGGGTTCTGGCAATAACGAATTAATCGAGATTTTCCCTCTGGAATAGAATCTTGACCTCTTATACTAATTCCATCAGTTCGCTGGTACATACGACCATAGCTCTTAGAATACACTGGATCCCGTCTGCTCTCCGTACGTTAAGCTGAGAAGCGGCAGACTAGTACTCGGGTCGGTGACGACCGGGGAATCCCTGCTGTTGTATGTTTTCTTTTTCTTTTTGTTCACTTCTACATATTTACTCTTTTTGACGTGTTCTATTTTGTCACTGAGCAGGATTCTTTGACATCACGGGGACGGGAACTGTGTGCGTGGTTTCATGGTTTCAATAAATAGTTGTCATGTTACCTAATCAGAATGAGACCCAAACAAAAAAAACTCCCTCTATATCTTTTTTACTTTAACTTGATTTAGTCTATTTCAACGTAACCAACTCCTCAGCACTGGTAGGATGAATGGCTACACAGCTGTCAAAATCTTCCTTGGTGGCACCCATCTTGACAGCAACGCCGAAACCCTGGAGCATCTCTCCGCTGCCCTGGCCCAGGATGTGCAAGCCGACAACCTTCTCCTCAGGACCAGTCACGACGAGCTTGTAGCTGGTTGGGCCTTTCTGCTCGGGGTCCATCATGGCGTAGTACATGGCTGTGAAACCAGTCTTGTAGACCTTAATGTTGTCCTTGCCGTACTTCTCAATGGCCTTGGGCTCGCTGAGACCAATGCTGCCAACCTCGGGGTGAGAGAAGACGACCGAGGGGATGTTCTCATAGCTGAGCTTGAGGTTGGAGAACTGGGCGGGGCCGAAGAGACGGTGAGCGAGACGACGACCGGCCGCAATGGCGACGGGGGTGAGCTCAGCCTCGCCAGTAACGTCGCCGAGGGCGTAGATGTTTTCAACGGCAGTGTTTTGGTACTCGTCAACCTCGATGTGGCCAGAACGACGGAGCTTAATACCAGCCTCCTCGAGTCCAATGTCCTTGGTAAGGGGAGTGCGGCCAATGGCCCAGATGAGGTCGTCGACATCGGAGACAGTGCTCTCCTTGCCCTCACCATCTCTGTAAGTGAGAGTGAACTTGCCGTCGGCAGCCTTCTCAACCTTGGTGAGTTGCGAGCGCTTGTGCAGGTTCACACCGAGTCTCTCATACTCGTTGGTGACACTCTCCTGAATCATGGGGTCGAAGTTGCGGAGGAAGTGGTCGTATCGGATGAAGAGGTGAGTCTCAGTGCCCAGAGCGTTGAACATTCCGGCGAACTCGACAGCGATGTAACCGGCACCGACGATGGCCACCTTCTTAGGCTGTCTGTCGATGTCGAAGAACCCATCGCTGTTCATGCCGTACTCGGCTCCAGGGATATTGGGAGCGTCAGCGGGCTTACCGCCGACCGCAACAAGGATCTTCTTGGCGTTGATGATAGTCTTGGAGCCGTCGTCAAGGGTGACCTCTGCCTGGTTCTTGGACAGAAGACGAGCCCATCCGTGCACATAGTCGACCTTGTCGTTGTTGAGGTTGCGCTCGTAAATGCCATTGAGGCGCTTGATGTAGGCATCTCGCTTGGTCTTGAATGTGGACCAGTCGAAGGGGGCAGTGTGCTCAACTGAGAAACCGTACGACTTGGAGTCGTGAATGGCTTCAGCGAGGGCGGCAGCGTTGTATGTTACCTTCTTGGGCACGCAGCTGGATTCGAAATACTTGGTTAGCGAATTATACGTCCACAGTCACACAAATACAAAGGTATTCGGCAGCCGGCTATTGGGATTGGCTCGTGGGGAGGGAATCTTACCCGACGTTGACGCAAGTTCCACCAAGTCGCTTGCTCTCGACAATGGTCGCCTTGATGCCATACTTGCTGCTGGCCATGCGGGCCGAGGCCAAGCCGCCGCTGCCGCCGCCAATGACGAGGAAGTCGGTCTCCTTGGTAATGGGAGCCATGATGTGGGCAGTGGTGGACAGATGTCGAGACAGTGAAGCTATTCGCAGCGGGGCAGTTCTCAGGGTCGATGTGCGAGAGAGAAGGGCGAAGGGTTGCATGGGGTTCTTATGCTAAGACACGGGAGAGGCGGGGGGAGGGGCAAGAAGGAGGGGGAAAGGGAGGATGACGTCTTTTTATAGTGGTGCGGCGTGCGGTGTCAGAGATGGAGAGATGGCGAGGGAGGGAGTGTAGCTTGTGAGGTGTACGGCAAAGTAAGGTAAGTAAGGTAGGTAAGATCAGTTAGCTTAAGATTAGGACGCTTATTTTGGAATTTGCAGCTTGGTAACTAGATAAAAGTACTATGGGGAGCTTAGGAAGCAGTTGGGCGGGATGGGTCGGCAGAATAGCCAAAGCCGGAAAGGTCTGGCTGTGGCTGTAGTGTCTGACACAAAGGAAGGATGAGGTGGAAATGATTCAAAATACGTGGACTAGATGGTGATGTGATGTGATCAAAGCATACTACGTAAAAAAGGCGGCATAACATGACATGGCAGGGGAATGGAGAGAGAGGCTGGGGGGAGGAGGAAGGAAGCTGTACGATTGTGTAATCAGACAGAATGGGCGAGATCCGATTTCAAATCCGGCTCGGCGACTAAGATGGTTATGGAGTTTTTGATTATTTTTCTTTCCTCGGGCCAATCGGGCTGGCTTGATGCACAGGTTGCTGGGAGATCTTTGATGTTCCGCCACTGCCGCAGTACAGCAGGACTAGATTCCTACACTACTAATAATAAATACTACAGTACTCCAGTACTACAGTACTATACGGTAGCAGCAGGAAGAGGTTATTTAGATTCTGGATTCTGGATTCTGGATTTGAATTTTAGATTAATAGACAGCTCTATTTACGGAAGTGGCCTGTGAAATGGGTGGATGGGATGTATTACAAAGAGCCAGCCAGTCCGTGGTTGGAGGAAATCATGCAGATGATGTGGAATCGGTGATAATTCAGCCATCATCCCCGCATGCACCATGGTTGGTCACCTCATGCATCGACCCCACGGCAGAAGCCACTTCGCCGCTGTTCGCCGAATTGGTGTGAGAGTTTTCGGATGCATTTACTCCAATTTCGTGATCTTGCGAACAAGCACTACATATCAACACACATAATACCGTACTTTAGAAACGTGGGGATAAACGCGCCGGGTGCTTTGTGCTTTTTTTTTTTTTTTTTTTTTTTTTTTTTTTTTTTTTTTTTTCCTAATTCAGAGGATAGAGAGAGAAGGGGGGGAGAGAGACACCAGAGGATGATTGCTGGCTGGAATCATTTTCTGGAACGGGTGACCTAGAGCTGAGGAAATGCAAGGTACCTCGGCGACGCAAACGAACTGCATCTACCTTGCCTACCGAATTGTGTAGGTATCGGTATATTATAGTTAAATGCACACCCCAACTGGGTAGCTTGATTCCAAACACCTCGCTCGGACACTCCGTTCATTATCCGAACCGCATATACATAAGTATGTGTCCGAGATGCTTCTCCTCTCCAATTGCCATGTGAGAGGCTACATAGTATCATATCATTTTGTTATGTTAAGTGATGGTAGTGGGCAAATGCAAAGGGGGAAAATATTGGATGGTTCAACCGCATCCTGGTATAGGTGGCCAACGTAACATAACAGAACAACGTCTGCCTACTGTCTGCTCGTAGGAAAGAATTAATAAACAGAAAGGAACGATAAGTGAGCTCGGATTATCAATCATAAAGGTAGGTTATATGAGGGAAGCCAGACCATCAATGTCGAAATAGAAGATTTCATAGCTCGCCGTTCGCGGATATGGCGAGACCAACCACGGGGTTGTGCAAATGTGGCTGAAGCCTGGAGTGAATGTGTGTACGTGTGTGTGTGTGTGTGTGCGTATGCGCGTGTGTTATATCTTTTGGTGCGTGCCTGAGTTGGACCAACACCTGTCATTCCAGGATTTTTTCGAACATAACGTCTAGGTAGTTACGAGATTCTTGCTGACATCTCAATACTTGCAGCCTGGCCCTCTAGGCTACGCAATTATCACATTAGGTGCCTATTCGCGCTTTGCACTCAGTAAACTACGAGTACATGAATTCTTGCTTTGAGGTCTGAGGTGTACAGAGTACTTTTGGCCAAGGCACTTCGTGTGCGTTCCGCCTCGTACCCCGTACAGGCTAGCTAAGGTGACGAGAGAGACAAGAGAACCTGAGACCAAGCAGCATAAAGGGTCCCCCCCTTCCTGACTGTGAAACTGAACTTTCTGCAAAACTCCATCCTTGGCCATTTTGTATCATCTCGATTGCTTCGTCTATCTTGTGTAAAAGGACAATACCTTATACCCTAGCGACCTAGCGACCTAGCGACCCTTTTGCATATATGTGCTTCAAATAATGCCATTTTGGTGCACCAGTCCTGCGGCAACGTCCAAGCTCAATTAGCAGGCAGCTCCACCTTTGCAAGCCTGTCACAGCTCCCATTAGCTCCTGGTTGATTCATTGGTTCGCTCCAGGTTACGACACCAGCCCCCCCCCCATACTTCCTACCAGGCTGGTGATCTCCATCCAACAGTTCTGACTTCATCGCATCGTGCATCATCGTTGCCTCTGGCTACCGCACCTCGCTTGTCAAGCTCTATCCCGGCGTCCCTCATCCTACGTCGCCCGCCAGCTCTCCTGGCTTTTCATAAACCCCCGCATATCATCCGGAACTCCCGCCGCAGCGTCGTTAGCTACCACCTAATATCTCCTCCTGAGCTACGTCCAGCTCGCATGCGCGACAATGGCGGCCGAAGGAGTCTCCGAACCCGGTACAATAATCATCCCTCTTTGTCCTCCTGTTGCCTCCATCTTTCATCTAGCTAACACGTCTGCGAACCCTCAGCTGCGCCTAACCTCAACCTCACCCCCGAAGAGAAGCGAGTCTACGGCCAGCTCTTCCGTCAGGCTGACAACGATAGTGTCGGCGTCGTCACTGGCGAGGTCGCTGTAAAGTTCTTCGACAAAACAAGGCTAGATTCCCGTGTTCTCGGTGAGGTCCGTTATAACCCCGTCCTCGATTTCTCCTTGCGCCTCCCCATTTCCAAACAACTGACTGTGGCCGATAGATCTGGCAGATTGCTGATAGAGAGAACCGCGGCTTCCTTACCCCTGCGGGCTTTGGCATCGTCCTTCGACTTATTGGCCATGCTCAAGCCAACCGCGAACCTACCCCCGAGCTAGCTCTGCAACAGGGTCCTATTCCACGTTTCGATGGCTTGGGTCCCGCCCCAATCCCCGGCGCCTCTTCCCCAGTCCCCCTTGGCTCACCACCTCCTCCTGCTGCTCTCCAGGCCCAGAGCACTGGCGGTCCAATTCGAATCCCTCCTCTGACTCCCGAGAAAGTTAACCAGTATGCCGGTCTGTTCGAGCGTCAACCCCTCCAGAATGGCTCCCTTCTTCCTGGAGACCAGGCGAAGCAGATTTTCGAGAAATCAAGCTTGCCAAATGAGGTTCTTGGACGTATATGGCAACTCGCTGATACCGAGCAACGTGGCGCTCTAGTCTTGACGGAGTTCATCATTGCCATGCACTTGCTCACCTCTATGAAGACCGGGGCTCTCCGTACGCTTCCTAATATGCTACCCGCTGGACTTTATGAAGCTGCTGCACGTCGTAGTGGCACCACATCTCGTCAATCCTCCACGGGCCCCGGAATCCCTCCTGTCCCTGCCATTCCTCGGCAGTTGAGTGGTTCTAACGCCATGCGCACTGGTAGCCCCTTAGGACGCCCTCCGATGTCTCCTCAATCTACGGCGAGCGATTGGGCGGTGACTCCCGCCGACAAGGCGAGATTCGACCAGATCTACACCGACTTGGACAAGACGAAGAAGGGATTTATCACAGGAGAAGAAGCTTACGGTTTTCTCAGCCAGTCTAGTTTGCCAGAGGACACTCTAGCTCAGATCTGGGACTTGTCAGACACCCAATCTAGAGGACAGCTTTCACGCGATGAATTTGCCGTTGCCATGTACCTAATCCGACAACAGAGAGGTGGTCGCGGTGTCCCTCTTCCTGCCACCCTCCCAGCCAACCTAATGCCTCCTAGTCTTCGGGGCCAGGGAAAGCCGCCAGTTGCAAGCCCAGTTCTGGAAGCTCCCCCACCCCCTCCACAGCCCAAGTCTGCTCTTGATGACTTGTTCGGCCTAGACTCTTCACCAAGCCCTATTCCCGCACCTGTCCAAGCTCCTATGTCAACGGGAGGATCCAATGTCAACGACCCCTTTGCTGGCGGCTCTGCTATCCTAACCCCCACCTCTCCAGCTAAGCCAGTACCTACTGCAAGCTCAACATTCAAACCCTTTGTTCCTTCTTCTTCCTTTGGCCGAGGCCTGACTGCTACCCCAACTGGAGGTTCAAGCGGCTCGACCCCCCAGCCTCAGACTGCAACTGAGGATCTTCTAATGGACAATGACCCCGAGGCTAGCAAGAACCTGACTGGAGATGCTACCGAACTGGCCAACCTTTCCAACCAAATCGGATCTCTGACGAAACAGACGCAGGAAGTCCAGGCTAAGAGAGCCACAACTCAGAACGACCTTGCCCAAGCTACAAGCCAGAAGCAGAATTTCGAGCAGCGTCTCGCCCAGCTTCGAACCCTTTACGAGAAGGAGGCGGCAGACACTCATGCATTGGAGGAGAAGCTGAAAACTTCCCGTGTTGAGACTCAGAAGCTGCAGGCTGAGTGTATGACTCTAGAGGGGACTTATAAGGACACCCAAACTCAACACCAGCAAGTCCTGGCTGCTCTCCAGGCAGATCAACAGGAGAACACGAATCTGAGGGAACGGATTCGTGTTGTCAATGGCGAAATTGCTCAATTGAAGCCACAGATTGAGAAGTTGAAGTCAGAGGCCCGGCAGCAGAAGGGCCTGGTCGCCATCAACAAGAAGCAACTCTCTACGACTGAGGGCGAGCGCGACAAGTTGAAGACGGAGGTTGAAGATCTGACCAAGAGCAACGAAGACCTTGCTCGCCAAGCAAACACCGGCTCCCCTGCTTCAGCATCGGCTCACCTTGGAAGCCCAGCCGCATCGACTTCCAGTGGAAACAACCCTTTCTTCCGACGAACAGCGAGCACTGATATCATGGGAACTTTCACATCCCTCACCCCCAAGACGCTCTCGGACAAGACGTTCGACGACGTTTTTGGCCCTTCCTTCTCAGGCAGCACCTCAGGCACACCTCCTCCTCCTACTTCCTTTAAGCCTCAGAATACTGGCGCCTCTTCGGCGAGTGTGGGCTCATTCTCGACCCCTCCTGCATCCCAGTCTCCTGTCCTGAACCGCCAGCCGGCTGTCGCCGTCGACCCCCCCGCGCCCCCGGAGTCCAGGCAGATTAGCTCCAGCTTCTTGCCCTTCGCCGAGGCAAACGAGTCTCTCTCCTCTTCTCGACAGGTTTCACCTCCAGCTTCTCGCATTGATGACCCCCTCCATGGCTCAACCACTCCCATCCCTAGTGACCTTGCTGCTTCTGTCAACTCCCCCGCTAGTCCACCACCCGCTGAGGATGCAGAGAAGCCCGAGCCAAAGAGTAGTCCCGAGGGGTCCCATGAGAACCTCAGCGACAAGCCCACGAGCCCTCCTCCTGCAACAGCTGCCACCACCTCTGCTGACCCTGTGGCTGATCCCTTTGGTGCTGACGATGAGGCTAGGGCCAAGGCTGATTTTGAGAATGCCTTCGCTGCCTTTACTACAACTAAGAACAAGATAACACCAGAGCCTTCCAAGGCTAATCCCGCCGCTTTTAACGTCGAATTCCCTCCAATTTCTGAACTTGAACGCGATGATGACTCTGATTCTGCGAGCGAACAAGGAGGATTCGATGATGACTTTGCTCCAGCCTCGCCTCCAGCCAAGTCGACCAAATCATCCGCTGAGAAGGATGGAGCTGACGAGGGTGGTGTGAAACTAGGCGAGGAGGAGTCCAAGCCCAACTCTACCGCCCCATCCAAGGAAAGGTACGTGAAATGATATAAATTGTGTTCGCTGTGATGATTGCTGACATAACACCAGTATTGATCAACCATCTCCGCCTGTTCTCGAGCCTGCTATGGACAGCCAAAGAACCGCCATTGATGATATTTTCGGCTCGGCTCTCACCGGCACCAGCACCTCGGCCATGCAGCCCGCCCCCTCTAACCCTCCCCAGCAATCCAAGAATCTCTTTGATGATGACGATGACTTTGAAGGTCTCGAGGACGCCAAGGAGGCCTCTGACGAGGAGGAGTTTGCCAATATTTCTCGATCTGGGTTGAACGATTTCAGCCCCGTCTTTGATAGCAGCCCTCCTGCAAGCCAGGCCAAGAGCGAGTCGACAGCATTTGGTAACGAGAGCAGCTTTGACTTCGTCTCTACTACCTCCACCGGCCCTGGCCAGCCTCCCGCTGGTGCTAACCAGCAGAAGGCCCCCGAGGCTCACGATTGGGATGCCATTTTCTCAGGACTCGAGCCTGCCAGTACTCCTGCTACTAGCGCCACCCCTGCCGCTGACAAACCCGCCACCACTGTCCCTGCCCAGCCCCAGGAGGATGACGATCCCATTCTGAAGAGGCTTACCAGCATGGGCTATCAACGAGACCAAGCGTTAGATGCCCTTGAGAAATACGACTATGACGTTAACAAGGTACATATCCCCCCCCCTTCACATATCGGTCGCCATAACGATGGCTGAAACTGACAATCTACTTTCCTAGGCTGCAAACTTCTTGGCTAGCCAATCTTAATGCACCGATGTCGCAATACCATAACTAGGAAGCCTTGACTTGTTCTTTTTCTGGGGGAGAGAAGGGATTCTATTGCTTTACATATTACATATCTTATCCAACCTCTTCTTTTTCTCTTTGTCTTGTCTGCAGTTGCATTTTGATGAAAGGCTTGATTAAGCCCCTTGTTTGATAGTCGTTGGCCCAAACGAATCATTCTGTTTTGTTATCCCTCTTTTTCACCATTCACGCAAAAATCCATTTACGCCATCATTGTCTTGTATCCTTTGACAGAGATTTTTTTTTTCTTTCTTTCAAACAGTAAGGGGGAAGTGTTATTCTCATTCAAATCCCCTCTTTCCTCTCTTCCCGAGGCCTTGTTTTCTTGTATGTAATCCAACTGTTTGTAAAACTCCCTTCTTTTTTTTTGCGAGAGAGAAAAAAGATTGATAGCTTGTGCGAATTGTTTGGCAAAATAATAAGTAGTCCGAACGTACTCTTCGCTAGAATAGAGGCTTCAACTCAAGCCGTCTTCTCCACCAGGCGGGAAAACTCGAAAGATAGAGAGAGACTTGTCCTTTTATACAACGGCAGCATAAAGCAGCAGGACCAGATCTTTTATCCATTCTCTGCCCCTTTTTTTTATTTTATTAAAATGATGTTTTAAGTTATGGAGGTCCTTTTCGAGCCATTGTAATATTCATCGCTAATAAAAAGGGGAAACATCATTTCGCCTCATCATATCATACATATATTTCTCAGAAACAAAGAGGCCTTTTCGATGCTCCGTCTGTTTCTGCATATGCTTTCCATCCTTTACCTCTTCATAGTTCTTCTCTCACTCCCCTCCATATCTGCTCCTCTCTATGGACCATGAGATGAAAATAAAAATAAAAATAAAACGAACACAAAGCCACAAGGACCCTTGGTTGTCTAACCTATTATTTGATCTTCCCCATAATGGTCTCCGGCCCACGAACCACATCCAACTGGGCGGCCCTCGCCTTGACAGCGTTTAACATGCTCCGTTCAAAGTCATCGCGGGAGCGTAGCACGGCCTCGACCCAGCTGATCTGCAAATCCCAGTGCTTGAGCTTGAAGGCAGCAAACACATCCGCGACAGCATCACGGTCACACGTGAGCAGCTGCAGGAATGACTCGGTGACGCGCCACGTCTCCTTGATGGAGGCTCCAATCTCCTGGGAGGGCAGGCTGCTGAATAGCTCAAAAGCAGTGGCGATATCGTTGAAGAGCTTGTCCTGGAAGGGGTCGGTGCGGCGGAACTTGGCACCCTTGTTGCGAACGGCGGACAGGTAGCGGACAAGGAGCTCGTCGGCGAAGATCTCAATAAAGATGTCGACGAGGGAGTGGTGCAGCACGTGGCGGTAGTCGTTCACGTACTCTTCAAACGTGACGACCATTTGCTTCATGGCTGTGCTAGTGTACCACTTGGGAGTGAAGAAGTCGGGCATGACAGGGCCAAAGTCGACGGCAAAGATGAGCTGGGCGAAACGATTGATGCACCATGTGCTAAAGTCGACATAGCCGTCACGGATAGCATTGACCTCATTGTCGGCCCGGTCGAGGTACGCAGGCGTCACACTGGGTTCGAAGAGGCGACGGAAGCTAGATAAGTAAGCTAAGCGACCGTCTTCTTCATTGTCGTCGATGCAGGCGATTTGGTCGTTCGCAGTGGCGACGAGCCAGTCCTGCAACGCTTGGAAGCCCTCGAGATCTGGCACCCTACCGGCCTCGAAGCGAGTAGCCTCTTCCTCGAGCACGCGTTGCCACGACTGCTGACGAGTCCTCAGGCGCACGAACATGGCATCAATGACACCTTCAACGACATCGGCTCGCTGAGAGTTGGCCGCCGCATCAACCTGTTCTCGCAGCATTCGCCAGAGGGCGACGAGATTCTTGGTTCGGAAGTAGCCATATTCATCCTGATCAAGATTGGAGCCTTCAACATTGCGATCAGCAAAGTCCTTCGTCTCCTGGGCGAAGATACGGTCGATCCACTCGTCGAGAAACTTGATGATAAGCTCTCGGAAGTCGCGCACAAGCTCTGCCTCACGGTTATCGATGACGTGAGGCTTCAGATCCTCTTGACGGAAGCCCATTTTGGCCATCTTTCTGTAATATTTCTCAGGGAAGCTGACGATTTCGAGAGTATGGGCGGACGAAGCGTCCTTGCCGTCAACCATGTCGATGAGGAAGTCGTGCATAAGCTGGTGATATACATCGGCATACGTCTTGCCAATGTGCCATTTTTTAGGTGTAAGCGGCGTCATGCCAATCTTGACAGCATTAAGATCGTTGAAATACCATTTCATAATCTTCTCAAGCTGCGTAGGGTCGTCGAGGAACTCTTCGTGGGCCTGGTCAAACTGCTGCTGGGTGCTGAGCTTGATGGCCTCGATGAACTTGTCCTTGTAGCCGCGGACCTTCTTGGCACCGTCGGTGATGCTCTGGAAGCGCGTGGCAATTTCCTTGTGGTCCTTGAGGGCCTCCTGCAGCGCAATGACCCTTTGGTCACTTCTCTCCTCAGCCTCCATTACCACGGCGAATCTCACCACCAGGCCGTTATTGTCATTCACAACGAGGTTGATCAAATTAAGAGCGATAAGGCCGACGTGTTCGTCGAACCAGTCGATGGTGTCGTCAAGTCGTGCAAAGTAGTCTTCAAGTGTTGACTCGAGGCTTGGGTCGTCTGCTCTCTGAATCTGTTCCATAGCATCGTCTCGGATATTTCGTAGTTGGGTGAGCTCGTAATGGCATGGCAGCAAGTTTGCCATATTCTCCTTATCCTCGTCGTCCTCCCTCAGCATATTCTCGACGACGGACAACCGATCGTTAAAGGTCTCGAGGTTACGGCGCATCGTCTCGACGGCGCCAAAGTTGCGGTGGGCTTGAGAGACCAGGTTGATGCTGGCGAAATCCTTAATCATGTTCTGCGACTCGGAACACAGTTTATCAATCTTCATCATCTCATCTTTAATCATTTGAACCGTTTTCTGGCCGTCAGTCAGGCCGTTCATGCCCGACTGGGTGGTCTCAAGCTGCTCGCGCAGGCCATTTCGCAGTTGGCCATCGACGGCGCCCTTCTTGCGCGAGAATTCCAGCTTCAGCGCAGGGATCTTGTCGAGGTCTTCCGGGTGCCTTAGAAGCTCCGAGAGCTTAGGCGCGGGTGCATCATCCATGGCGATTGCGGTGCCGGCGGGGGATCATGAACCATGCGACGGAGGGAGGGGGGGTTTGTGTTGAATGGGAGCGCCAATCAGACCATGGTGCGGTGATGGCTCAGACGCGATCGCAGAAGCTCGAGTTGCCGCCTTGGAGCTTCAAGCGTCAAACGAGATCGAGTATCTGTTGAGAAATAGGACGAGTGATGAGGTATGAGTTGAGGTTGGTTACTCCAAAGCTAAGGAGAGTAGAAGCAGCAACGTCAACAAGGGAGCTACTGGCTTGCCTCTCCATGCGTTAATGTGGCTGACCCAGTTGCCAGCCCCGCAGCACAGCCACTCACTTTCAACATGAGCACCCCAACTGCATGCACTTCCTATGGAACAGTATCTTCAGCAATGATGATGATAGGCAGAAAGAGAGACAAGGTCCAAATTCAGAGAAGTGGAATCGAATCTGTCCAACGCATGGCGTTTTCTTTCGTTCATTTTCCTCTTTTCTGTGCACATTTTCCTTTTCCCATTCTATTTTCGCTTCTAAACCTATGGCTTTAATTATGCCCAATGTAGTGGTATCATGGTTTTTCAAGATTGCCTTCTCCAGGTCCCTGTCACGTATCTCCTCTTCCCTTTCATACCGCGTCCCGACCAACATTCTCTTCGAAAATAATCTTATTCACTGTCACTCCCTGAACTGCTGGTCTCATCATCCTCGTCTTCTTCGAAATCGTCATCTTCGCCAAGACTGTGCTCCTCAAGTACATCCCCCGCTTCCAGCGCGCCGACTTTGGGACCCGAATAGGCTTCGTCGTCTGAGTGTCGCCCCTCATCATCGCTGTTTACTTCGCCTTCTTCCACATCTTTGCCGCCCCTCTTCCTCTTCTTTGCTGACTTCCCTAGAGCCTTCTTTCCAGGAGGATTTTTTCGCTTATTGGTGTTGGTGTTGGTGTTATTATTCCCTTGTGGAGGAACCGTATCCTTGGGCCCCAGCACGAAGCCAGATGGTAACTTCTCGTTTTCTCTCAACACGTAAATGGTTGGGAACTCAAGGACCCTGGTGTTTGTGAGGATATCTCGAAAGCATTCGGCAGGTTGAAGCTCCGTTACGGTTGACGGGAGATTCGATTGGATATGTGAGCTGGCCAAGAAATACTTGAAGCTTCGTTTCTGTTCCTCCTCTCTTTCGGATGGCCAGAGGCCAGCGTCGGCGCCATAGCATGCACCCCAGGTGCCATTGTACGGACTTTGTAAGGTGTGCAGTCCAACAGTCCACGTCCCGTCGGATACTTCTTGTGAGTGGCCACCGTTCCATCCTCGTATCGCCTTCTTGGGCTGTTGTGTCTTGGCCCTCTCCTGTTCTTCCAGCATTGTGTAGTAGGCTTCGTATAGGGGGACGTCGTCCATGACCTTTGATAGGTTCCGTTTCTTTCTGGGCCCCTCCTGACTTTCATCGTCCTCGTCATTGTCGTCCTGTTTCTCCTCATCCTCGTTCGACGGCGCAAAAGTTATCCACTCCACCTGCCAATTGATTCGACCCGTTCGTCGATTCAGCGTAGTGCGATTCTCTTTCTGCCTCGCCATCCCCATCGGCGCACAAGTGATATTGATATTCAGCTTCTTTAACCTCTGCGCCAAGAACCTCTCAAACGTCCTCGACTTCGGCTCCCTCAACACTCTTGTGACCAGCACTTTGCGATTGCGCCCATCCCTTCCAGGTTTCCACTTGACTTCCTGAACCGTCAACGGCCGGAGCTCCTCTTCTTGCACCAGCTTGCGCTCTCCGATGAGTAGCTTCTCATTGCGCTCCACAGCAAGCTCAATTCCATGTAGAAAATTATAATCGTGATCGATACCGGCCGGCGTCTTCAGCTTCGCGGGGGGGACGTAGGCCGTGGCGTCGCGCTCACCCGTACATTCAGACCAAGCTTTGTGTTTCTTGATGCACGCAAGAGAGCAGGTGCGGATCGTGCACCGTGGGCATTTGTATTTCGGCGGACAGACGTGGCATATGGAGCAAAGAGATGTTAATAATGGATCTGCCATTATGAAATAGAGAATTGAATAAGGCCGCAATTATGGTGAAGATTATTGAAGGTAGAAGATTGCAACGATAAAGTTGTCCAGGCCTGTACCATCATCCGCTGAGGCGCTTGGATTTCAACTTTTTTCTGGGGCGAAAGCGCGTCTTATCTTATCAGCAAGTGGCAATCCCACACTTGGCGGAGGTACGTACCACAATATAAGCGGGTCACTATGTTTGATACTGGTAGTGAAGATGGCCAAGTCCAGCTTGATACATTTCTCAGACATCAATCACGATCATTATGACCATTAACTAAAAAAAAAAAAGAGGAGTAGAAACTTATTATATCATATCAAATAGTTCGAAGAGAGAGTTCTTTATGGATAAGAGGACGGAGAATGATCATCGAGTCACGTGGGTTCAAAAAACGGCGATAGCTGCATCCCATCTACCACGATTGAGCATACTCAGCCAGGATAATCACCAAACTAATTTGGCACAAACAAGGGAAACACATTGCAGTTTCCATATCACAACGGATTTTTCGGTAAAAGTGTTAGGAAAACCAGTTTATTGTGAATAAAGAAAAAAAAAACTATTTTTAACTCGTTACTCTTCAAATCGAGCAAAGGAGGGACACGAATTGAACCACAACGCTACTCTTGGGACAATATGCTAACATGAGGGGGAATATAGTGCCTGGCTTGAGCTTGTACATGAGCGAGCCTGCCCACAATGACACTTGTGAGAATAGTAAGAAATGCAACAACAAAAGGAGACAGATATAAAACGCCGTAGTCCACAGATTTTAAGCCAAACCCCCGCCAAAATGACAAAACAAAAAAAAATGGGATAGAAAATCCGAAACAATAGAGATGAGCAAGTCATTCCTCGGGAATCTCAACTGACTGTTTCAATAGTCCTTCATGTCGGGGGGAATAGTGATGCCGTCTATGACATCGTCATGAGTCTTTTGAGGTTACGTCTCTAACGAGAACCGCCAAGGGCGCTGATGCGGGCACCAGCGGAGCGGTGCATCAGAGGGCTGTTGTGTTTGGCAACGAGACCGGTCTCGTGCGAGATTCCTCCGTTGTCACTTCGACCATCCTCGAAGTCCTCCTCATCGTCCTCGACAATCTTTGTTGGGATCTCGTCCCGAAGGTTATACTGCTGACTGGACCGCTCAGGCGTAGTGGCAGTGGAGGCGTAAGACATCGCCGTGCTGCTCCGATTGGGGATGAGATCCGGGGTGGGAGGGATACTGGACGGCCTCCCCGAACTGGGCTGGAGGAGGCTGTCATCACCAGTCTCCGATGTGGCGGCGGAGTGGCCGTCATCGCTCTGGGCGGTAGAGAGGTTACTATTCCTTCTACTCCCCCGCGACTCCGCGTCCTGTGCCAGCTGGAGACCCTCAACAGCAGCCTGGCACTGCTCAGCGATGTTGCGGATGATGTGGGCGATAGCATCAGTCTTGTCCTTGAGGTGACGGTCGGCAACATCGCGGAAGCTCGAAGAGGACGATCGGTTGTTGCGACCGCTAGGAGCCTTGAGGTGGTGGTTCTCCTCAGCAGCCATCTCGTCGTCCTCATCCATCTCCTCATAGCCGTCCTCGATCTCCTGGGACAAGTCATCAGGCTTGGTAAGCGACTCGACAAGGTGCTCAAGATGATGGCTCTGACCACCAACCAGGCTGCGCAGGTGCAAGACCACACGGCGAGCCTCATCACGCTGTCGAAGAATGGTGAGGTTGGTGTGCTGAAGCTGAGACAGCTCCTTCTTGTTCCTCTTGCGCTCACGCTCAAGCTCCTCAGCGATCTCTTGCTGAAGGACAAGAGCTTCAAGAGCGTCATCACGCTGCTTCTCAGTGCCAGTAAGACGAACAGACAGACGAGCGTTGTCATCCTTCTGCTGGTCAATGAGACCACCGAGGCGGCGGTTCTCTCGTTTGTGGTTCTCAATCTTGACCTTGAGGTCCTGGGTCTCCTTAGTGAGCTGCTCAGCAAAGGCCTGGAACTTGAGGAATTGCTGCTTCCAGCTCTCAAGCTCCTCCACAAGATAGTTGTTGCGCTTGGTAACCTTGCTGAGTTCTGTGTCCATGCGACCCTTGAGGTTGATGAAATCCTGCCAAGCCTCGAGGGCATCCCGAGAGTACTGGTTACGCTCACGGACAATCTCATTCAGATGGCGCATAGACACCTTGGTCATGAGAGGCTTCTTGACAGATCCTCCAAAGACGGCCTTAATTCCTGTGTTGCGGCCAAGCTTCTCGCAAACATGGTCCATGACAGCCATGACTGAGTCTTGGTTCCACCACTCGGGGTCTTGGATGGATTCAACCTCGCCGCGCATAACAATGATCTGGCCAGCCGGGACAAGCTTGCCACCTCCATAAGCAGATCGGAGATGCTGAGGCACTCCGGAGGGGGTGACATCACCGTTGAGAGCCTGTGTCAGGCGAGTAACAAACTTGTTACGCTGGCCCGGAGTGAGAGCGGTAGGAGGGCTAGAGGTCAAGACGAAGTTTCGGTCGAGATCAACAACCAAAGCGTCGGTGGGCGCAGTGAAGAGGGAGCGGCACTCAGCAGTGACACCCAGGATGTAAGGGCCGGGCTCCTCAACCAGTTCCTTGGCGTGACGGGCGTGAACAACGGGAACATAGAGACCACTCCACTCGTAAACTCGGACACAGAATCGAACAGCCTCAGCAGCCATGGTGAGCATAGCAGGGTAATGGCTGACGAAGATGATTCGGCGGGTGGGCGAAATCGCCGCCTCAATAACACCAACAATGTTGGGAATGGACAAGCAGTTGAACAAGGGCCACATGGCAAAGTTCTGGAAGCCGGTAGGAGAAGAAGGGAACTGGTAGCAGAGAGCATAGTCCTTCATGTCAATGCGAACCAGATCATTCAGTCGAGGAGCAGGGAAGCTCAGAATACGGGAAACCTCTTCGGCGTGGAAAAGGTTGGTAGCCTTGTTCCAATGAATCCACATGCCTCGAAGATAGTCTCCCAACAGGTTGTACAGAGGATAGCGGGACAAGAAGGAAAGACAGTAGGGAATCCAGTAGGTCTCATCGGGATTGTCATAAAAGTCGCTCTCAGTGCGTTTGCGAAGGTCGCGAATAGTCTCGGCTCGCTTCTCATCAGCTCGAGACCAGACACGGAGGCAAATGCCGTAGAGAGTGTGAGATGAATCTTGCTGCAGAACGAAGGCGTGGTGAACACAGTGAGGCTGGCTGCGGCCAGTGCAGATTTCGACATCATGAGGGAAGCAAGCCTGTTCGGGTGGTCAGTGTAAATCCAATATTTGTGAGGCTGTTAGTAAAATGCGACGTAATTGCTTACCCGCATGGCAGCGTGAAGAGCACGCGCAATCTCGTTATCTTGCTCAAGACGAGGGCTGCTGCCCAAGATCTCGGGGAGCCAGAATTGGCCGACGGCACCCTTCATGTGGCTAATCTTGCCCTGAGCTGGAGTAGGAGCCTTGACCCATTGAGAGGGTTCACGGCCAACACCGCAGACCATGTAGGCATGGGTAAGTGTTTTAGGAGTGCGCTGCTGAGGCTTCATGTTGAGAGTGGAAGGAATAGGCTGTGTGATGCGCGAATGAAGCGATGAGGTCCTGCTGGGAATGAGAAGGTTGCTGTCGGTGCCCTGGTCGCGGGTGCTGGGCCGGCCATCACGGTCGCTAGTCCGAGGACGAGTGAAAGAAGGGTGAGTGTGAAGCGAGGGAGCCATTGTTGGTATTTTGTTTTATGGATAGTCAAGCGTCAAGCTTTGTTTCGTAGATATCGTAGTTCCGGCAGGCGGCTAGTTATCGCTGAAGGAATCGATTTTCCACTCGAAGGGGGGAGATTATAATCAGGGTGTCGCAAACCAGAGGATTTCTGCCTCTTGTTGGTATTTACGTAGCTCACGCTTCTATCGAGAGGGCCATTCGCCGCTCGACCTCGGAAGAGAGAGATTGAAAAAAAAGAAGAGTGTGAAGTGAAAATAGTAAACCAACGAGGGTTTAGGAAAAGATAGTGATGAGAAAGTAGAAAAGGCAAGCACAATGGCTGATGAAGAGGGGGGGGAGCAGAGAGGTAAGGCAGTCGGAGGAGAAGAGGGAGTGGGGACAAGCTTGGAGAGCACTCTGAAAAGAAAAAGCGAGACAAGATGAGACGCGGCGAGGCGAGGCCAAAGGCGAAGAGGGGACCGGAGTAAGGTAAGGGGCTAATATGCAGGGTACCTGAACTTAGCTCCTCTAGTAGCCTGCAATTACAAGGTAGGGGCAGCTAGCGAAAGCAAAGATGGGGAGAGATGGGGGGTTAGTACTCTGTAGTACGTAGTGGAAGTACAGAGTACGAAGTACAGATTACAGCTGGATACATTAAAACAACCAAACAACATTGCCATCACCACCACCACAAACCGTGAGAATAAACACGGCTGGGTTTGTGATGGCAGGAAGCATAGGGAAGGGTGAGAGTGTGTGCGTCATGTGAATCATCAACTAAGATCAGTCTCTGTGTCCTTATCAGAGCCAAGGCTGGGAGCATCAGAGTTCAATTCTCTTCGATATCTCTTCACTAGGTCTCACAATGCTTCCACACAAAGTACATTGATCGACTGCTTTGGACTTTCGCAGTGGACAATGGACCTCTCTCACACACACTTTTTCTTTCTCACTGTGTCTGGCAGAGGAAAGAACAAATAATGCAAGCATTTGCGCGCCGGTTCCCAAGAAAAAAGGAAGCGGGATGCAGGCTGTCTTGGGCAACTCAGTGGGGGAGGGGGCCAGAATGCGCGCGCAGGTAGCCACAGGAGGCAGGGGTGTGCTCACTCTCATGTACGTACTCCTGTTTGTGCATAACCTCCCTACAGACTGCGTGCATTAGCGAGCACACTTCTCTAGGGATACGATCTAGGCTATTCCCTATTCACCAGCAGAGCCTGTGGCGGTCCCAGACTTCGATAACATCAGCGAGTCGCGCTTTCTGATGGGAATCACGGCATACTCTGTAATAATACGGTCTCTGCTTTTTGCGAACGAAGAAAGAAAGCGTGCTAGACATGGAACTAACAGCATCCCTCCCAGCATCTGCTCCGTAATTATCTCAAGAAGCCAAAGACAAGGACGGTAAAAGGCACATTGCACATTGTACATTGTACACCTCTCAGGGTGGCCGGATGGCTCAAATCGGTGGTCAATTTATCGGATGCTATGGTGAGAGAGTCCACCCTTCTCAGGGGAAAGTCAAAAAGTCAACCAGGCCAGGAGGCAACAAAGTTGCGGATACACAACGGCACATGGGCAGAGCTTGCAGGACGCACGGTCCAGGTTACTGTCTCCCATCCATCCCCGTCCCTGACTGCGGCATGCCTGGGCAGTCTTGTCTTTTGCAGCGAAAGGAGAGGGGAAGGGGGGGCTGGCCTGTTTGCTTGTTTTGTTTTGTTGGACCAAACTCCCGCAGGACAGAGAGTGCTGTACTGTATACTCTACCTCGTGTAGAAGCAAATCACGGTACTCTGCACAGTAATCTGTACAAGCTACGCAGCTATTTAGTAAGGTATCATAGCGTGCCTCTCCCAAAGCAACTTCTTCGGTCGGTCCACAGCCATCCATCCATCCATCAATCCATCCATCCTGGGAGGCCCCCGCTCCCGCTGCACCCGCTCAGGGGCCGGTGCCTCTACAGTGGGGAACATCTTATAGAATCCCCCGTTATGGTTGGTTGATGCTCAGCTACAGCTTGGAACGGCCCAAGGCTTTGTAACCGGGGGCGGGGATTGGATTTCCCTTTCCCGAACCACGTTCCTCATCCCTGGGGACTGACTGACTCTGTCTGGAGCATTCACCACAAACACTGTTGTTGGAAGAGTCAAATGATCAGTTTTTTTTTGAGTGGTTTTTTTTTAATCTTGAACAGGAACAGGAACTAGGCTATATATCCTCTGTTATTGACAATCCAAGTATGGACATACAAATCTGTGCAATTATATACATAGACACTGAACGAAATGCATATGAAGTCATGCATATTCCTTTTGAGAGACCCTCACAATGCCTCACATTGCCTCACATATTTCTCAGGCCTCTCTCTAGATTGACCATCTCTCGTGCAGATCCCTTCAGCCAAACGTTGAGAAATCCACCACCTCCCGTCTGCAAAGGAAATCGACGTCGACCAGAGCTGACCCCACCTCTCATCGGTTCGAAATTGCTGGTTCCACTTCAGCCCATCCATCAGGCTTACTATGGTACTCGTCACTATTCTGTACCTGGCTAAGAGACCTTGTCGTCAACGAGGGAAATTGTCTCTCCCAGCGACCAACGAGGCAGCCACACTGAGCTTGTGGACCCCAGGTCGCAAAGCCACCATGTCACCCGTACTGTAGTCGATATGCTATGTACTGGGGGCGTTCTTCAACAATGAAAGGGTAAGGGTGTTGGTACTTTTTAGTAGTGTAACGCACTGTGAAGCTGTCACACAATGGAAAAAGAAAGCATCATCGATAGACCGGTTCCAGACGTGCCGTGGTGCGCAAGCTAACCGTCACAAGACTTAACTACTGCGATGTATGTAAGACCATGGAGTATGTATGCACAAACCATAACTAGTATAATAATGCAAACTATGTCCTTGGGAGGTTTACATGTTGTACAACACACAAGGTTGGACAAGCTGTACGCTGTAGGTGGGAGGAGGAAATAATCAACGATGTAGAATCTACGCGTACAGAGGGAAGACGAACCTACGAGATGATAGAACATGCCATGGCTACTTGCATCTTCCTATTTCTCTATCATTGTTGTGATTCGTGGATAAGCAGAGAACCAGGCTTTATCAATGACTCGACAGAATAATCTACATATACTGTAATCTGTAGGAATAACCGCAACGGGGGTTCTGGAGCTTCAACTATGGGCCTCAAGTTCCAAATTCGCCCAAGTTAGTCCCGCCCGTCACCCCTGCTCTGTGGCCCCTGGTGCAGCAATTGACATTTAAATTTTCTCGCCTTTACCCGGGCCCCATCCTCTCAGGCGGGCGTGATCGACCAGGTTTTTGCATGGCAATCAAGACGAAACTGGACATAGAAGCTGCATAAACTGCTAGTAGTAGACTGGCCGTTGGGTGAAAGCGCAAGCACCGGAAGCACATCATTCAGCTTTGACAGTGTCAAAATGGGGCCATGCAATGCACCTACTAGGTAGGTATGCACAATGCATGCATATGCACTGAGCATCAATCGGCACGACATTTTCCATTGCCCGATTGGCCCAGTGTTCGCAATGTGACCAAACCACCTCGGCGCACGGCTGTCTTGTGTGGTGTTGCTCTGCACGTATTTGGGGCTTTTTTTTCGGGACCAAGTCGGGAGAATCTACTGTAGGTATGCAGTGGCATCTGGAGCAGTGCCTGATAGGTTATATCTACGCCAATACACGTCCGTATTTTGAGGGCAAATTCCATTTAGCTACGGAGTATTACTGGTGATGGCCCTTGCCCTTCTGTTTCCCACCTAGGCCGTCCCAGCGGTTCGGGTTGGTTGTCGATGACAGGTCAGCGATGGATATTCAAATGGTCAAAAAGCTCTTCTTAATTTCCACGATTGGGATGTGGCCGCCAGATGTGACCTGTGTTTTGCCTCTGTACCTATGGCAAGTGGCCACTGGCTTGTTTCTTTGGTTGTTGAAGTGTGACGATCGACCACTGCAATCAAGGATGGCGTTTTCATGTGTCTAGCTTGTTGGGAAGGGAGAAAGGAGAGGTGCAGAGGTGCAGAGCAATTGCCTCCAGGCCCTATATCCAGTATCGTATCTGAGATGACGACGTTTGGCTCTTTGGCCGCTTGTCTCGGGGTTTTGCTTCGTCAGCCAACACTGATAAAGAAAACCCACGCGTCCTCTTGTCATCAACAAATGTATGTACTGTACTCTTTCGTGCCGCGCCCTAGCAACTTTGGACTTTGTCCCGAACCCACCAGACCCAGGTGAGATCCAGCCGAGTCCAGCCCGGGCCGGGACAAGGAAGATCATCAACGAAGTGGGCAGTCTCTCTGGTTTTGTGCACCCAACTCGATAGTTCTTATCAAGTGCGGGCTGCGGAGTCTGTACATAGTCATTGCGTAGTGCAAGCCAATTTCACAACTATTGTCTCCCTTCCCTCTATTCCAAAGTACGTAATTAGCTGCCTAGTCTACTACGGGATCGGTTTTATTGGAATTGACGTTTCCTTCTCATTCTAACGAAAGGTATAAAAAGGGCTCTTTTACCATGCATGAGTAGAGATTCTGCGCCAAGCATGGCATTCACTCTGTACCAACACAATCAAACACTGTATAAAAGAAAGAAAACGGTGGACCATTGCGTGCAAGAAGCAGCCATGCATCTGCAGCACGACGCAGAGTGATTGCGCTAATCTAAAACAGTGAGGGGAAGAAAATTGCCCGAGCCCCAAAAAAAAAATCACCAGCCACTGAATTATTGATTTACTGGTTCATTGCTGGGGCGCACGGCGTGTTTCAGAACAGTAGTGGCGTCTTTGTCCCCAATTCTAGCAACCACTCGTCAAGTACAGACTACAGATTGCATGTAATAATTAATTCAACTTCTCGAGATCCTGTACTCCCTTCTGGTTGGTATCAAGCCCTGCAATATATATATATGTGGCGGAAAAGCAAAAAGATTCTCACCAAAGTAACAAAAGATGGCACCAAATCTCGGTCGCTTTTGATGTAGGAGCAGTCAAAGACATGCGGAGTCGAAAGGAATCGACATTGATACGCACACTTGTTTCGCTCATCCCCTCCCCTCTCTTCCTCTCCCCTTAGCCTCTCCAACCACAGATGCCATACTTTGCATCCAGACTTCACTGTCTCACACCATGTGAGATGTGGTTTTGTGCTGCTGGCACGACTACTATGTATTTATTTTGTGACATGACTTTTCTTGATGATCATTTCAGTAACAGAAAAAAAGCCCCTTGCCACTTTGCCAGGACCCTGGTGACCGAGCAAGATCCTCCAAAGAAACCACGGACATCCAACATGTCCCAATGCCGTACCTAAATGTTCCTGGTCCGTTCCCAGGTGATTGAATTAATCAAACGTTTTACAAGGGTGCCTTGCCTTCCCCCCCTGTAACGTCTTCTTTTCTTCAAAAGTCGCAATTGCGTTGACTTGGTTGCCCTCTAATCGTTCTCTTTTTATCTCGGATGCTGTTCGCTTGCGGTTTTGGCTAATTAACTTGCTGTAGCAATCATTGCCCATCACCCTCCCCCTTGGTCGATCCTCCTTTCGGCACTGACTCCGAAACGTCTTGCTCGTCTCAATACCTCTGAAGACGTAGGAGTACCGTACCGCTTGCAACTCCAAATTCCATGGTTATCTCCATAAATAGCTTTTTTCGGGGGGGGGCTTCCAGAACTGCGTAGCATTAATTAGCTGTTGTGGTAATGATTAAATTACTCCGCGCTCTCGACGGAGTAATTGAAAACTGATCGAACGTTTGAAATCGTTCTTTATGATTTGATAGGAACATCATCATCATCATCATATCCGCGTAATAATTGATCCGTACTATTGTGTCTCTTGCCATGGTCTTGACCCTTGAAGACCCAAAAAAGGAAGTGCTCGTGAACGGGTTGATCGAAGTACCAAGCACAGATTGTGAGGGGAATAATCTGTGCGGCATTCAGTCTATGTAATACCATAGCAGCGTATTCACCACTGCCGCTTGGTGACGGACAACCCTTCACATTGTCTTGAGCGCAAAGAAATACTCTGAACTGACATCAATTCCCCGTATCCCGCCTCTGTCTTGGAGTATGCCTATTCAGGTGGCTGTCACTCCCTTGGGTTGTGGTCTGGTGTTTGTCGCAGAAGTCTTAGGTGTGTATTCCAATTGGTCCACCACGGATACCGAGCATACGGCCGCCATGTCTCACTCGCGCAGTCTGTATTGTGTATTTACACCTCTACCGCATATCACGCCTGTGCGCTGGATTACGGAAAGCCCTGACAATCCGAGTGGCTGACATCGCAATTGTGTATGTGGCGAATACAATTGCATCTGTTATTGTTGTTGACTCAGCTCTCACGAGGCGCGTCTCCTCCCTTGCATCGGAGCTTCCAGCCCAACCACATTGTCTGGGCTCCTTGATAGAGCCAAAGACATGCGCGCTGCAATATCTGCATAGCAAAGTAGGGCCGATACGCCACTACATCAAGTCAGATGCATGAAATTCTAGTGTATCCAGTAGCTTATCCGAGACCAAGACCAACTACAGACATGCATGTGGATTATTGAATCGTGCAGTGAAGGCATCACTTGATGTTTGCCTATCCTATAGGGGCACTGTGACGGTAGTGTTGGTAATACTCATACTTTGCAAAGCAGCAAATACCTTCACTCTTGTTCCAACACACCCTTATCGGAGTTATAAATAAATCAATGAGTGAGAGATACGTGTAGGGATAATGCGATAATCGGCTGGTATAGATAGTATCGTATCCTCACTTGAACTTGTAGCATATCATTTTCTGACTGTCGCGTTTGTGGAGACACGCCTTACACCACATTTACAATATCTATATTCTAGTTAAACATGCACACATATAATATATATTTTTACTTTGACAAATTTCACCCATCACCGTATTACCCCGCATCAATTACTTCATCGACAGAGAATTCGTGCACACGAGTAAGTCATTGACCACTTGCTGGAAAGATGTCAAGGGGTCTCCATCAAAGAGAAACCTCACACAGGAGGATGTTCGACCTGGGTTGACGTTGATACCGGACCACAGCGATGCAAAGAACGACCTTGATCTCGGTATTGACGTTTGGAGTTGCCAAAGCCATGGAGATTAGAAAATGGTATGAAAAGTAAATCGGAATCATAACGACTGCCCTATTGCTACCACAAAATAAAAACCTCAACTCAGCACAAATGTATCGACGAGACAACAATCTCAGGCCTTTTTGCTTATTTCAGATCATGTCTCATATTCCACGGTGTCAAGGTTGCATATGTCATCGCAAACCTCTTGCAACCTCCCCCGCGGGCCGCAAGAAAAGGGAGAAAAAAAAATAATCACTTGACGCATCACAAGAACTTGGTGGATGTGACTTTGCGTCATAGGAGAACAACCAAGGCGACCAAACAAAGGGATGCAGCTGTGAAACAACTATAAGAAATCTATTAAGCCTCATTTAACGTCTTTTGATGACCGAATCGTCTGCCAATCTCAGCTCCAATCTTTCAGCGCATCCCAGTCACTGGATGCAGCGACCATCAAGAGCCAGAAGAGAAGAAGGAGACCAATGGGACAAAAACAAAGAAAACAAAGAAGAGCACTGCGCCTTTCATCAAGTCTTTCGTTAACCGCAACTAGAATCATCCCACTCCAGTAAAGAAGCCATCATAATTGTGCCAATCCTTGTGTAATGACTCCAGCATCCACACATGTCTAATGTGCACCCGTCAGATGAGAGTCGCAGCATGCGCATGAACCCACGGCAGTGATCAGGGACTGGCACCGAAATTGCCCAACACGGTCAGAAAAGGATATCCAGACGCTGTAGACGGAAGAAAGAGGCGAGAAACGCAACAACTCGGCGGAAATAAAAAGGTCCATCTAACCGGCTCAAAGAGCTATCCGAGCTATATAGCCCGCTTGCCACTTGAAGGCAGAAGACCTTGTTCCACCGATTTTCTGCACACCCCAAGAGAACCGATTCCCTATGGGCATGGCATTGATCGACCTTAGAGATGGGCAGATGACTGAATGAATAGAAAGGAAACTGCCCAAGGAAACTAATAAAAAAGCGGGTATATATGTATGGTCGTGTTTTGATTGGAGTAGTCACCAACCGTGGTGTAACCTGTTCCCATATGGTATTTCGATTACTGGTTGATCTTGTCGTTGACAGCCTGAGTAGCCTTGGTCTTCTTGGATTGAAGGAAGCTGCTGAGCCAGGTCAAGGTCTCGTTGCTAACAACAAGGACTGTGGTTACCGCAGCCCTTCCGTGGGCAACGAGACCAGCCTGCTCAGTCTTCTTGTACTCGGCCTCGTAGACGCCAAAGACGTGGTCCTTGCCCTCAAGACCCTTGGTGTAAGGCAGAAGAATCAGGCCTCTTGTCTCATTATAGAGGTCGTTGGTGGGCTTCTTGACAACGGGGAATCGCTCGTCGAGCTGATCGAGAGTCTTGTCGCCGAGGGTATCGGCCTTCTGAACGTAAGGCGAGACGTACTGGTAGGGCTTGGCAAACCAGGGCAAGAGGGGAGCGGCGAAGGTCTGGTAAGCAGCGTCGCCGAGCTTGATTGAGCGTTGACCATACTCGTTGGACTTGAAGGTGTCGACGCCGTCGCTGATGACGGGGTAGTTCAGCAGATGCTAAAGAGAAGGGCGGGCCGTGTCAGTAATTATTCTTTTCCTATCTTTTTTTTTGGGGATTCTTTTTGTGGAAACGATTGTGTGCATGAAGAGGAAGCAGTAGACAGTACCTGAATGAAAGCCGAAGACTGGGTTGAGTTAGGCAGGTCGCCGTTGACTTGAGAGGAGACCATTTTGAATAGTTGCCGAAGAGACTGTGTGTGATGATATGAATCGCGCTGGCGGGGAGGAACTGGCGATGTGATCGAGTGTGTAAGTGAGGCGTAGTTGAGGAGTAGGTGACTTCAAGATGAATTGCGCGGAGAGGGTTGTATGAGGTAATCGACACCCAATTTACTGAAGTTGGTTGGTAGATGGGCGAGTAGCAAATAACAGTAGAGCTGATGATCTGATGGAGTTGGGGAGGGTAGTGAGTTGGTGGTGTGTGTAGAAGAGGTAGATGAAGGTGTTGTGGGAGTAGGAAGAGGAGGAGGAGGAGCTGTGAAGCTTTGGTAGGTAGCAGTAGCAGATGAGAAAAGAGAAAGTAGATGGAAAAGATGGAGAGAAGAGGATGGCGAAGGGGGGGGGATAAGAGGGATAGTATCAGTTGGAGGGTCCAGCAGAAGCTAAAAAAGGGAATGTGGCCTTGGCCCTCTACTTTGCTTCATGTGCTGATTGTGTCAAGAGAAGTGGAAGTGGGTGAACGTCACAAGTTGAAGGGATGGCGTGGGCCAGCAAAAAGGATAAAAAAAAAGAAAAAGGTACGTATGTGATTCTACCAAGCTTGGGTAGTATTGCCTTGGGTGGGTTATATTTATTCTTGTATTTTTTTGGGTTTGTTTGTTTGTACCTCTCTCTCTTTCTCCCTTCTCCCTTGAGTGGTTTGGCATGTGCGAGCTCTTTTGCATGTGGTTTCGTTTCTGTCTTGGTTGGTCGATTGGCTTGGGATTGGCTTGGGATTGGCCTGGATTGGACTGGATTGGATTGGATTGGATTGGGTTGGGCTGGGTTGCTGGCATTCGGATCAGGTGCCTGAGCTTAAGCTTGTGATTGTGGGCACCTTGTTTGCCTTGCTTTCCCACTTACACCCTTTTTAGACCCTGGGCAATTTTTGGTCCATTTTACATCATTTAGGTAGACTTTCTCTCGCCCTTGACTGGATCGATACATACGTAGTTTTTTATTTTTTATTTTTATTTTTTTTATTTTCAATTTCTTTTTATTCTCATCTTTCTTTTTTTAGTTTCTGTGTAGCTCTCCAAAGTACCCTTCTTATTCATCCTTCCATTTGGTAAATTCTTTTGTAGCCAAGGTATCCCTGGGGTGTGTGTAGGCATATCTCTTTTACAAGGTACCTTATCAGTTGATGGCATAAACGACTTAGCTACTGTACTTACTTCGCTTCTGTAACCCCTCCAGCGGCTCCCCCCCTCCTTTCTCCTTCTTTTCCCCTTGTCATGTTTCTTCATGTTAATAATCCCTTCATCTACAGTATTCCCACACTGGGCAACTGGGCCCCTGGCACGGATAGAATAGGATAGCGGGATATAAAGAAAAAAAAAGAAAAAAGAAAAAAAGGGCGACCCATTATTTTGCCCATAGACCCATATCCATGATGATTGATGATAATGATGATGATACGTAGTGATACGTATGTAGTAATCCAGCAATAACTTACTACTATGTACTAGACCCAAGAAAACCAAACATGTGTGTGTGGTGGGGTGCTGTTGGCTCGTCGTGACACCATCGAACTGCGTGGGCCCACTCAGCCGCACCATTTGCACTTCCACTTCCATTCCAAGCTTCAGGCCCTGTTGATCTGGCATGTGAAAGTCCCACTTACACTGCACACTCACTCCTCGCTGACTCCTCACTCACTCACTGCTCACAGACTACACACACGCACGAACTTCACTACAGACGACTACAAACAACCACAGACAACTGCACGCACTGCACTCTGTGCACGATGCACTGCGCTACGCTGCTTTGCCCTGCTCTGCTGCAACTTACGTACTTCTCGGAGCAACTAATCCCCCCTCCCCCCCGCCACCCCCCAGCAAGCGCGTTGTTGCCTCACAGGACAGAGAGAGCCGCCACCAGACAGCAGCGGTCCGGGCTCCTATTTACCAAATCTTTTACAATGTCATGATTATATTTGTCCATTTTGGCTCTGTCAAGATTCCCTCCCATGCTTCTTTGCCGCCGCGCGGGTCTCCTGTTTTAGGCAATCCTGGGTGGGTACCTTGATCGATTCTCTCACACCCCGATCGAGAAAGCCTTTATCCCTCTTGTTCGCCTCGTCGTCCCCAGGCTTGTGAATCGAAGCATAGCACCATTCACCATGCCACCCAAACTGCTTCACCCCGCCACCCACCCTCCATCATCCATCCGGATATGCTGCAAAACCGTACGGTAGGTACAGTAAACTGTTGCATGTCTGTTGCGACCTTCCCCCCTTTGACATGAGTTGTTGTTGCCCGACTGAGGACGGCGCTCAAGGGGGATTTGGGATTTCCTAGTTGCATTGCCCACATAAAACACCTACCAATGTACCTAACCCCCAAGTAATTGCTACGTAAATATCGTCATGATTACGAAGTTTGCTCCCGACTACGCTCTGCGACAATTTAAATGCGTGTGCATTGGTTAGTGCACTTGGATGATTCAGTAGTGTGAGTGGGCATTCCATGCATTCTCGTCGCTGTTATTGGATCTCCCACGGGCCTGTAATCTGTAAGCTCTTCTCTTATCTCTGCTTCCTGCTTGCTTCTCGCCCGCATGTTTCATGCCCAAAGATACCGACTATGTATGCTCATATCATCGAGGGGCGTTAAAAAAAAAAAAAAGGTGCTACTGTATCCGTATGTACGCACGTACGCGTTCAAAGTAAGTTTGGAGAGCGCCTGGAATCCTTTGAGCTCGAAAAGCGAACCTGCATGCTATTCGCTTGTTCATTCTCTTCCAAGCACCCTGGTGCATAGTAACAAGGGGGCCCAGCACACCGGGGCGATCCCGGATAATCGGGCAAGCCAGGCTTTGCGCTATCCGATGCGCAACCGCCGTGTTGGATTTACGTCCCGTAAAATGTGGCCAGGCTATCGCTGTTCCGTGATTGATGCTATCTACTCAAGACGAAAACTGTCCGGTCTTGGCCATTTGCTTCCCGGGCATTGCTAGCCGCCATCCTTTCTAGATGGGGTCTTGGTAACTTAACGTACTCTGTATACGAGTACCCTCAAGGTACCCAAACGAAAGTAGTCAAGCATTGACGAGGGAGCCTCAGCTGCAGTGTACTTGATTATTATCCCGTACCTAGTATTGTAAGAGGGGGCAATAAGGGTGTTATCGGATGCACATGTACCGCCGCTCATCAAACCCCATTTTGGTGATGCTGCTGATGGTAATGATGGCGACGATGGCAATGTACTTGCTGTGCCTCTGCCGCGGCTAACAAGGAGCTCACCATCACACCGAATAACTTCACCTCGGGAACCTCTGGTTTGCCGCATTTGTACATTTGGGCCTGGGCTTGGGCTTGGCCTTCGTCTTCTCCTTTCAAGGCACCGAATGTTGGTTGGCCTATTTTTTTTTTCTCTCTCTTTTACGCTCAGTTTGGGCCCGATTGATCGGCCGAGCACCATTGAATCGCCACAAGCCACCAAGGGGACCCATCAGCTGCCGCTCGCGGATCATGACCCCTTCCCCTGTCGCCATCCGTATAGCGCCGTTTGCGAGCCTCTTTTCTCGAGCACCCCCCTCCCTCTCTTCTCTCAAGGGAGGGGGGGGGGGGGGGCTCCCGGTATGCCGCGAAGTCGCCAGCCTCAATCAAGACTCAAGATTAGCCACATTCACATGTCAAAGTCTCAGCTGTAGGATCGTCATGACAAGGGGAATCGATCAGAAACCAACTTGCCCCTCCAAAGCATCCCTCCCCCCCCGGCACCCAACGCAAGCGAAGAGGCAAGCTGCTTGAAGAAAGCCAATGAAACCACATGGACTCCAATAAAACCCAATGGACTTTTCCGGCGCCGCTTCTGTTGTCTTTCGAGGCTCATCTGCAACAGCAACGTCAATGGATGGCGTGTTGCACCCGGTTGCTCGTCACCTCATCCACCCACCTCTGTTCCCCCCTCCCCTCCCCTTCTCTCCTCACCGGATGATTTGTAGTTCGGCATTTCTTGGCTATGATGCCTCTCGTCTGATAGATGTGTCATTAATATAATTGATTGATCAAAGAAGACCCTTCATAGTCCACTTGGGGAGGGAGACAGTACTCAATCCCTAATTAGCTGGACTCCAAAATGAATACAGATCAGCATGCGTTCCGACTACGCAGCCAACAAGAGAGCCTCAGATCTCACAGGATCATAAGCCGATAAGAGCACCCATTGTTGGATTCTATAGGTAAGATCCAAAGGCCGAAACCCGCATATGTGGGATGCCTTCTCGTCTCCACTGCTTTAGATTCTGCCTCATGTCTCACTCGTTCTGGATCAGAATGTGCAGAACTACCTACGCATGTAAGCATCTGCATAGGCAGTTACATAGTTACATAGTATGTTGCGTAGAACAAAGTTTGATTCTCCTTGGATTGGTGCGAGATTATTTTTCCCGCATGCTGTACTCTGTCCAGCGCCACCATTCCTCCCAACAACACGTTGGGATTTCGACACGCTTGATAGGGATAGCCACGATAGCAAAGTTACATCGCAAGAGCCATTTTCTTTGCGAGGCATTCTTCAGGGATGATTAGGAACAACAAGCACGAAATGAAAAAGAAAACAATCTCATCTGAATAATTATTGAATCCGAAGCAAGTTAGCTTGCGTTTTGTTGAGCCTCTGAGATTCGCAGTGTTGGACGTGCCTGATGTTACCTTGTCATCTCGGTACAGTCCGCAGTCCGTTCAAGCAATGTTCTGAGCTGGATCTTCGCTTGAAACTAAAACGCCTCTCCCAGAGGGACACAAGCCAAACCCGGATTCACGACAGCCCCTTTGGGAAAACCAATTAGAGTATGGCTTCCACTTGCCGTACAGGAAATTTGAGCAACATGGTCAACATATGGCATATAGCTAGACTCGCACCTGGTCAATCTCGGCCTGGTGGTTGATCTATGTGTAGGCAAGATATAGCCTCATCACGACCAGACCGACATTCGCATTCAGTGAGTAAGGGAAGTTGCATGAGGCTTTTGCCCTTCTGTCCTGAACTGTAAGCACTCGAGTGGTGAGTTGAGTAAGGTGCAGCCACTTGATTGCGGCTGTATGCTAGTTGTCAACTCGATGAAAAGGCCCGGAATATGACGGTAATGAAGGTTCCCCCTTTTTAGCAAAGCCATCGCAGGTTTGAAGGGAAAATGGTCATCAATTCACGTGGAATTCTCATCATGGGAGATAAGATTCTGCCGACCGACGCACTACGTACTCGTATTGCCGTAGCCAAGGTAGTATGCATGAAAACATGGGACTGTTGCCTTGATGGCACAACCGAGATGATTGAATACGGCAGTTATTTGGCAGCTAGGATAGACAAGTCCCTTGGCATTTCTAGGGGAGGGGCTGGTTACCGTTTGACAATGCCCACGACGGAGGGACCGAGGCATCGTCGCTCGTCTCATGATCGAGTTACAGATGAACCAGATTCACTCCCGAACCAGACCGCCAGTTACCGAGGGGAGAGGATCTTGGCCAGACATACGAAGGTAAAGCTAATAGCCCGGGTTGATGAATGGCGGAAGATAGTTGAAGAAAGAATACATTTGCAAGAGTCGAGCTCAAAATTTGCCCAAGAGGTTGAAGCTATCTACAGAGACAAGGGACTGTTCTCCCTCTTACTTGCAAACAGAGAGAAACGCTTGCATTGTCTCGGTTTGTTTTAGTGCAGAATCATTTATGTGCGAACAACTCACTGAATCTGCAAACGGTGAATTAATAGGTGGTTTTCTCTTCTCCTCAAGGTTCGTTACTTGTCTCGAAAGGGAGGTGGCTGCGGAGTCTCCTGCGGTTTTGTGAGTTCCTCAAGTGAGGCCATTCCCAACCCGATCCCAAGCTATAGCAGACCGAAAACCAGAGAACGCTGCTTTCATAGCTACCCTACATTATGGAAGCAGCTCAACTACGTAGTGTATTGTGCAACAAATCTCTGAAGCTCTTCTTAACTATCCAATTACATTAATTATCATGTAAATATATATATATATTTATTTTTATTAAATCCTTTTCATCCCCAACGCACGGTTACCATACTTAACATCCTCTACTTGATAAAATCAGCAACGAAAGCATTTCCCATTTCAGCTCGGAATTTCCTTTTGTAGTTTAGTGGTAGCACCGCCAAGTCCCGTGGTAATTCCATGCGGCTATTCCTAATCTGTTTTTAGCGCTGAGTCTTACACAATCTTGAATCAGCAATAGTCTCGACTGTATACGCGGTAGATGACAATAGCCTGAATCCAGCGGGACGGTATTTCCTTACTTCCCATTTGTTGTTGAATCATGCTGATGTAACACCTGACTAAAAATGCGTAAAGCAATTTTCGTGCTCTCCAGCCACTTCTGTTGCGCGCGCGCGAGACTGGGTCACGGTTCTGGCAGCTTCAATTGAGCTTCTTCTGGAGACGTCATCGTCAAAGGTTGGAAATAGAAGCTAGGAGACTTTTCTTTTTTTTCCCCTTTATTCCCTTTCGCTTTGATCACTTCCCGTCTTTTCTGAGTAATCAAGTAATTCCACCCATCACAACCATCTACAATAATACACTCAACTTACAACCCCACAGTTACGTTTTTGTATATATAGAATCATCAGCCCCACGCAACTTACTTCTCATATTGATTTCACACAACAAACCTCAATCCTAGTCTTCATCATTTGATAACTGTGCTATCTTCCTCTTCCAACTTACAAGACCAACTTCTACATCAAGAAGTCTTCATACCAGCCGACATGTCTGTCCAGAGAGCCATCCGCAAGGTCTTTCTGGCCGTTGAGCAAGCCGAAGGTGCAGGAGCTCGCGTTCGTCGCTCCGTTGGCACACCTAACCTACGCAACTTTTCTCCCTTCTTGATGCTAGATCACTTCTCCGTCAAGCAAGGCGCCGGTTTCCCTGACCAGTAAGTACCTAATTCAAACTGCTCCCCTCATGGGACAAAAAAAACATCAAACAGACGCTGACCATACGGTTTCTGCTTGTAGCCCTCACCGTGGCCAAGAGACAATCACATATCTCCTCGAGGGTGGCCTTGATCATGAAGACTTCGCCGGCAACAAGGGCAGCCTCGGCCCCGGTGACCTTCAGTTCATGACCGCTGGAAGAGGAGTGGTGCACGCGGAAGTCCCCCAAAGAAATGCCGATGGCAAGCCTATCGTCGGCCTCCAGCTCTGGGTCGACCTCCCTCAGAATCTCAAGAACTGCGAGCCCCGGTATCGTGATCTTCGCGGTTCTGAAATCCCCAGCGTTAAAGTTGACGACGACCGCGTGACCGTAAAGGTCATCTCTGGCCAGAGCCACGGCATTGACTCTGTCAAGGACCTCGCATACACCCCTGTATGGATCCTCGACATGGAAATCCGGCCCGGTGGCAAGATCACCCAGTCACTGCCCGCGAACTGGAACGCCTTTGCATACATCCTAGAAGGCGATGTCATCGTCGGCTCGGATGGGGAACGCCGTGTCGTCGAGCAGTATCACAACATTGTCTTTGAACAGAAGGGCGACATCGTCCACTTTGAGGTTGACGCTGGAGCAGACAAGCCCGCTCGAGTTGGTACGTTTTCAAAAGACTTCTCCCCCCCTAATATGGGCCACCAATCCCAAACTCTACGACCCCCGTACTAACTTATCTTAATCAGCACTGATCGCTGGAACTCCCCTCGATCAACCAATTGTTCAATATGGTCCCTTCGTCGTGACGAGCAGAGATGAGGTCATGAAGGCCGTCTACGACTACCAAACTCACACCAACGGCTTCGAACGTGCCAAAGACTGGGAAAGCGAGATTGGCAAGTCTGTGATTTTCTGATAAGCACATTTCTGGTTAAAATGGTTTCCGTTGTTTCGCAAAGCTGGCGTTGAATTGGAAGAATGAATGATATGGTTTGCTGGTCCTGCGCTTGTTTCAGCAGCGGTGTTTTATACCTCTTGAGGGCAAGAGGTCAGTTAGATCAAGCTCTAGAAGCGAAAATGTGCACTGTATATTTGTGTTTGCTAGGAGTAGATTCTTTGTATTTTACTGTTTCCACTATATTAAAATTGTCGGTGTTTGCTCACAAGTTACGCCTCTAAGCAAGAGTAAAGACGGCTCGTATATCCCACAAGGCTCAATCGAATAAACTCCATAATTGAATTACGATAGAGATTCTCACAGAACCAAGTCAACGTCAACCCACGCTGACCAGAAGCCCCGAAATCTTACGCTACCTTCAGCAATGTTGCTCGCAATATTCTTGTGCCAAAATTATGTATTACTGCCCTTCAGTGAGAGTGTAGAATGAGATTCACAAGAAGTAAAACCTGAGAGAAGAATGCGTCCAACCTGTCCTCTCGGGGCTTCGTGGATAATAAGTAGGCGCCTCGCGCTGGCACCTCATATGTCGCCATTCACACATGAAAGCCTCCCATACTTTTGTGTAGCCTCCTGAAGATCTCAAACCACCACCACGAATTTCATCATTTTTTTCCATTAAAAGAGACGAAAGATAAACCATATGCATCATTAGACCCTCCAAAAACCTGACCCTTCAATGTCCATTCACCTCTTTTCCACGTTCTGCGCCCTAGAGATCGAGCAGTGACCGAGTTTCAATGAGGAATATCATAAGAAGAGAGAACCGAGAGATTGGAGGCATAGGTGGGTATTATGTATCAAACATGTGCAACGTAAAACCATCAGATGTGGAAGACCACATTCCACTTAAAGTAGGAGCGCAGCAAGGCCAGCGGCGGCGATGATGCCAACGGGAGCCGCAGTTTTCTGGGGTGTAGCCTGGGACTGATTTAGCGGAGGGAACAGAAACAAATACATCTAACAGGAGGACTTACAGCGTTGCCTGAGCTGGTGGAGCTGCCAGACCCAGTAGCTGAGGTGGACGAGCCCGAATCAGAGCCAGATGACTCCGAGCTGTCAGTACTAGTGGAAGAAGAGCCGCTCTCGGTGTCAGTAGCACTCTGATCGGCCGTGCCAGTAGCCTTGGAACCTGTCTCGGTACCACTGGCGGTCTGATCAATGGTTGAAACAATAGTAGAGCCACCGGAGGTGAGGGTGGTCACAGCTTTAGAGTTGCTACCAGAACCTCCAATAGTAGTCTCGCCAACAGTAGTTACAACATCACCATCTGAGTTTGTGGTAACGCGAGTGAAGGTAGATACCCTGTCGGACTTGGACTCGTTACCACCCTTCTCAGACCCTCCAAGAGTGGTGGTCGCAACAGCCGTGGTAATGACAGTTCCGTCGGAAGTAAAGGTGCTGTAGACGGTCGAGACGGTGGCCTAATTATCTGATTAGCGAAGATTTAGAACATGAGTGGAAAAGTATCATACCGAGCTGCTATCAGAGTCGCCGGAACCAGATTTCTAGATCCATGGTCAGATTATGGAGGAACATGGGTTTCTCGCCTTGGCTTACAGTTGCAGTTCCAGTCGCAGTTCCGGTCGCAGTACCAGCTGCGGTGCCAGTTGCGGTACCAGTCGCAGTTCCACCCCCAATTCGAGTGCTGATGGCAACTCCAGCATCTGCATCCGTGATTAGTGAGGTCCATGGTAAATCCACAGTGTCAGTCAGGGAAAACTATACTCTTGCAGAGTTGAATACCGTACTCAACAACACGGGAGGCATCTGGTCCACTGCAGCTATCGGCAGAACAGTCGCGGAGGCCGTAGTAGAAGTCGTTCTTAGTACAGAGGCAAGAAAGGTCGCCAGTAGAGCATCCAAGCTCCTTAGACTTTTCTGCGCTAACCATGTTGTTGGCACAGATTTGCTATTGTTCAGAGTGAGTGACGGCAGTACAAGATGGCCAGAGACGAACGCACACCACATTGAGCAAGGCTACCGAGATCCTGAGCGACGGCAGTGGCGGCCAAGCCGACAACTGTGAGTAGGGCAGACTTCATTTTGATAAGTTAATGTGTCTCTGCGTCGTTGAAAGTTAGAAACCTGATCAGCAAGAGACGCGTTAGAAGTTTTTTTATCTGTAGGAGTGAAACGAATGTGGAAGAGCGAAGAGCTAAGAGAAGCCAGACTAGGCAAGGAAGCAATGGCAAGAGTAATGCAGTGAATCGAGAGTGATGGTCAAAGTGGGTAGCGAGACTGGATATGAGAATAGCCAAGAGGAGACCAAGCGGAGGGGCTGTCTTAAGAGAAGGAGATAGTAGGACTAGTGGGCGTAAGACAAGCCAAGGGCCGCTGGTGCCACCACATAGGATACAAAAGTGCCGAACGGAAGGGACGACGAGAAATGAGTCTCCGAAGCCCGGGAACACATTGTGATTCATGGAGAAAGAGGTCCGAACTGGCTTCGCGTGGGAGCACAGAAGTAGTGAAAGAAGTGATGAGACCGAGAGAGAGAGTGTGGCTCGACAAGTGTGGTTGATCGAAATCATAGAAAAGAAGCCATCAATGGCAAAGGCATACCTGGTATTGATACACAAACGAACGAGCGAGTTTCTCAGCGAGGACGGGAACAAAGCGAAAGCTTGGAGGACGTTGAGAGTGGCGCGAGTTGAAGTATTGAAGAGAGAAGTTTTATGAAGGTATGAAGTTGTAGAGAGAGAAATCACGGAGGTTCCAAGTGAGAGCGAAGGTGAAAGTGACAGTGAAAGCGAAAGCGAAAGCAAAAGTGAAAATGAGACGGGAAGGGCACCATGTTTTAAAGTCAAGAGGGAAGGCGCGATGACTGGCTGCAGGTGGTTGCCCGTTGCCAATTGCCAGTTACCTACCAGATGCCAGATACCAAACGAATTGAGGTGGCAGCTGCCGACTCTGTGTGGTATGGGAGTGAAGCGAGAACCAAGCTATGGAGTTCAACCGATTTCGTTGGCTGGCAAGCAACCTTCCAAGGTTTGGCGGTCTGCCGCCTGTCAGGGCAACTGGCGGTACCGTGCGACATGGCATGATGCTACCTCAGGTATAGGTCCTTTAGGTTTTTTTTTCTTTTGCCCTCTCTGTACAGTACAGATCAATGGGCATTTTGCTAGCTACCTGAAGATACTGTACTTTGTGGCTGGCGATGGCACAGATGTGGAGTGTACTGTAGGTGGTGATTCAGTGATGGGGGTACCAAGCTTGGTCGACCAACTCCATGATGTGTGAATCTCCCTCACATTTACGGATGCAAGTCTCCACAGATCATCCCAAGCAACAAGGCCTGACCAGCTGTGTGGGGGCCACTAGGAGAGGCACTTGATAGATTTGTGGCTGTATAGTAATTCTCACGTAGAGTACAGCTATAGCATTATTGCTTTGGGAAGTCTGATGAGCTCATAATGGGGCTGGAGCAGGTCGGGGGATAGGTCTGGCTGCCATGGTGATTGTAGCAATGGGGAACCAGGCTCACAACATCATCAGCAGCATCATGGGCCTTGATGGGCTCCACTAACGACAACGCAACTCTCAGGTAGTGTACATGGAAACCTGTGCACTATGTAAAGTGGTTTCATGCTGCAATGCAATTTGTCTCCGTGGTAACCCTGCACCAGCACCACCGATTGGCCTCAAAACCAGGCTTCTTGGCGGCCTCTTTTCTGTCCTCTTATCCGGGCGGCATCATTCATAGCGCTGCATGATTCAAACCCAGGATCAGTAGAAGCAGGAACAGGAAGCAGAAAGCACAAACCAAGGACCCAGCTTGGATGACACCCATGTACAGTATCCTGCAGGCTGTTTGTGATGCGTTGTGATGCTACGTTAGATGGTAGTACACACGCGAGATCGTCGTCTGAATCGGGCCCCACTCCACATATCTCGACTGGCTCTCCCTTGGCAGTCGGACACTTAATCGGATTTGCGAGCGCTACCGACTGGTAATGGGGGCGCCACAGCGGCATCACCCCAATCCCCGCTTGCTTTCAGCTTACTTTGGACGTGAACTCGTCCAAAGATATTGCCTAGTCACATAGTACCCAGCTCAGTTGAAGAAAGATTGCCGAACATATTCGGAGTGTCATAGCTGGCTGCCTCAGAATCCTCGGATAAACGGCGAGCGGGGGTATCATTTGGCAGTGACGGGTTCTTTTTGGTAATTTTTTTTTTTTTTGGCTTCGTTCCTGTTCCTCTTTGCTTTTTTCAGATGGTTTGATATCTGATAGGTGGCTGCTAATAATGCAGAGTTTGGAGGGTCGACAAAATCCATTGAGAAAAGCGGTCGGTCTGTTCCACATGGGATAGTCCTGGAGAATTCCTTTCCAGACGAAAACTACCTTGGGAAGCAGGAACACGTGAAACGGCTATGACGAGCGCACAATGTTGACAAGGGCGTATTCCTTGTTAGACATCACCTCTATTTCATAGTTACAGACTAGTCAGTTAGAATCACCCGCTAGACATCCCGGATCGAGATAATTGGGTTGTCTTCTTTTTGTTTCTTTTTTTTTTGTTTTAAAAAAAATCGCTGTACTAGCGCTTGTCAATTTAGGTGTCTGGTCAAGTAGGAACAGTGCAGAGAAAGAAAAATATCGACCCAAACATAGCTTATGAGTACCTTACTGTACCTAATTTGTATAAAGACTAGACTTGGCAATCGCAAGCTCTTGATAATGAAGGAATGAAGTCATGTGTTTCTTGACAACGAGCTACCTATGCAGCGCTGTGCCGTGTGATTGGCCGATGGAGCCTTGCCCCTTCCCTTGTGGCCCAGGCATGGAATTGTTTGGCAGGCAAACCTGGACAATTCATGATTCTCTCTTTCCTCCTCTACACAGTATGTCGTGTGTCCTTTCCTACCTAGAGGTACGTTTAGAATTGATCCCCCAACTTCTTGTTTCCTGGCAACCCTGGCAACCACATCTGGGTGCACCTTAGCATCTGATATTTTCTTCTCTTCTTTCGTTCTCTCTTACGTGTAATTGATTAATTTCTGAGTACCCCTCATAATTCATACATACCTCATGTATGTACGCCGGTATACGGATAAGTAGGGCTTTCATTCATCCATTTCAAACAGGCCTTCAATAAATCTTTGAATACTACCATTCCTCTTCTCCACCTATTCATTAGCCTGCCTGCTTTTGAGGTTGCTGAACTTCCCGCTTGCTCCACACACACTTCTAGACTGATCCTGCCCGAACGCATTGATGGTAGGACCCCTGTCCAGCTGGCGTTGAGTGGCTCTGCTATGGCGTAGGAGCTATTGGAGCCACTGACGGGCAGCAAGGCCATGATACTGACCAGCTAAGCTGACTGATGTCATGGATCGCCCATACTCAATCCATCAACAAGTACAAGTTATTGTTGACCCTGACAGGCTCTTTCATCATGATCAAGTCAGAATGCTTCGGTATGAGCAGCCCGCCCTCGTGTGCCATCCTCCCATTACCTCTACTGACCACATCCGGATCCAGAATAGCTGTGCCTTACTATCATTCCCTCATAACCTACATTGGTGGCCTAGTATGCCTGCACAATACCAACCCACCATGATGAATTGGACTGAAGAGTGCATGTACCAAACGCCTCAATGTTGATCCAGACGGCAGGTCAGTGAGCCAATTACATGAAGCTCAAGCTACCACGTTGATAAGCAGTCCCATCTCGTCACATACACTTCAGCTACCTGTTTCAATTGACTTTTATATGAATTGTGTCTGCCAGTACTAGCCAGGTATGAACTATTTTAGTACTATTCCTTTTTTTTTTTTGTCCCGAATAGCCTACACTGCCTGGATATCGTAGTAACTAATGACTAGTTCTGGCTGCCTCTCAACCTGAAATAAAGACATTGCCATGTAGCTTCATACCTTAGTCGCCACGAAGACGCAAACTCCATGACGGGGCCAGATGCTTGCCATAGACAATGAGACAGAAAGCGGCAAATATTTGCGTAGCACTAGCCACAAACTGCGGCTCTCCCTTATTTTGCACGCATCCTTGTGCAACCTCTTCTCTTCAAGCCTCCCTACACCGTATGCAGGCAATCTCCGGAGTCATCGTACCGCTTCTCGGCAACCTACCTGCGACTTGGCTCCTTTACATCTGTACAGAATTTCATGTCTCACCTGGGCGTCGCTTCGTCTCACGCCATAACGATTTCATCACCCATATCCACTCCTCTTGGGAGTGACACCGCCTAATAAGTAAGTTACGTCAATCCTGACGCGTTTTTCTGTCCGCTAAAAAGAGGAATTTTTTTTTAAAAGAGCCTCCCAATTAATCTACCTGCATACATACTAAGTAGCACAATTTCAAGCGAGAAGGAGTTGAGTAAGTACATGCTAGACATTGCTCAAGTTGATTCCATGTACGATCCGGTGCTGACGGTGAGGGGTGGGCAGGATAATCGAGCAGAGATAGTGCGTTAGCTCGGCCCGGATCTTCCCTCCCACTTTCAACTGGAAGGGTCTCACATCTGAGCTCTCCGCCAACCTTGCCCCTCCTTTTGGACTTGTAGAAGTACATCCATACTGCCACGCAACGAGTGACCATGACATTGCAAACCTGCCAATACCGTAGACCTCCATAAGTTACCAATCTATCCATTCCCAAATTATTCTCTGCCTGTCTCACCGCTGCTCTCAACTACTTCTTCGTCCACGTCATGGCTGAGATGGTGTCGCAAAGGGCAGTGCCATGTCCATGATAAGCTGTCTCAGACAACAAGACAACAAAGCCAGCAGATGTCACGAGTGGCAGCCCTTCATAGGGGTACACTGTTTTCAATATAATACATCAATAGATATAGGGGCTGCGATCAAAAATAATAAAACCATATGCCTTTCTTATTGAGAGACGCTCAAGCGTCACTAATCACTATGTCTAAGATCGAGGACAAACCCAAACTATTCCTAACCAAAATATCGTAACAAAGGACTCCATTGCAAGGTTATGGGAGGGCAATCAATGCTCAGCCTCCCAATATGCTTACGAAAACAAAAACCATCGACATCAAGACCATACACATTACTTTAACTTGTTTCATACCATGCATTGCGACCCATGTCGTCGTATCAATCTCATCCAGTATCATAATACTTCTTCAATCCCTCGGCTAGAGACACATCATGTGCGTCATTTAACCACTGCACATGATGCAGGACTCGGGGTTCTCAATAGAGCCTGCAAGAATAAATTAGCATGTGTTCAAGGATAGAAAAGAGAGCTCGTTCGTTACTTACAAGCTAAGACCGCGTCGGAGTAGATGTCGCGCTCGCGTTCCTCGCTGTCCTCATCTTGATCCTCAGACTGGTTCTTCTTCTGACCGAGTTCCTCGTCAACCTTCTCGGAAGGCTCAATGGGGAGATTCTTGGGGCTTCCGCCCTCCTTGACTTCGCCAAGAGCCTTGGTAGGAGGGGTTGTGATGGGAGTTGGCATGCCGTTAGAGCTAACTGAGTTACCCGATGCCCCACCGATGGATCCACGAGAGACAGCAGCCTGAGTCGACATGCTGTAGCTCGATCCGGGAGGAGCAGTTCGCTTCTTCAGAGTTCTGGGCTGGCCTACGTTCGTGTCGGCTACCTTCAAGGCTTGCTGATCGACAGTAAACTGGATGGGCGCAGCGGCAGCCTGTGTTCGCAGGTAGTACATGCCAGTCTTGAGACCGAGCTTCCAGCCAGCGAAGTGCATGCTGGTGATCTTGCCCATAGTAGGATCCTTCATGTGAATGTTCAGGGATTGGGATTGATCGATGAAAGCACCACGATCAGCGGCCATCTGGACGACCTGGCGCTGGGAAATCTCCCACACAGTCTTGTACAGAGCCTTGATGTCGGCAGGAATGTTGGGGATGTTCTGGATGGAACCATCCTCAGCAATAATGCGGTTCTTCATGGCATCAGACCACAGACCCATGTCGACCAGATCCTTGAGGAGCCAGGGGTTGACAACCTGGAACTCACCAGCCAGGACACGGCGCTGGTAGATGTTGGAGGTGTAAGGCTCAAAGCACTCGTTGTTACCCAAAATCTGGGAGGTACTGGCAGTGGGCATAGGGGCCAAGAGCAAACTGTTGCGGATACCGTGCTCCTTCACTTGCTCACGTAGGGGCTCCCAATCCCAGAGGTCAGAGGGCTTGACGTTCCACATGTCAAATTGGAGAATACCCTCAGAGGCGGGGGAACCCTTGAATGTCGAATAGGGACCCTCCTCCTTGGCCAGCTGCACGGAGGCAGTGAGAGCCGCATGGTAGATGGTCTCAAAGATCTGCTTATTCAACTCACGAGCCTCAGGGGACTCGAAAGGCATGCGAAGAGCCAGGAAGGCATCGGCAAGACCCTGAACACCGACACCAATGGGTCGGTGGCGCATGTTGCTGTTGCGGGCTTCGATAACAGGATAGTGGTTCACATCAATGATCTTGTTCAGGTTGCGGACGACGACTTGGGTCACCTCGTGCAATTTCTGGAAATCGTAGCGACCCTCGTTGTAGTCCACAAAGGAAGGCAGGGCCAAAGAGGCAAGATTGCAGACGGCAACCTCATCAGGAGCAGAGTACTCGATGATCTCGGTGCAGAGGTTGGAGGAGCGAATGGTACCCAAGTTCTTCTGGTTGCTCTTGCGGTTGCAGTGATCCTTATAGAGCATGAAAGGGTTACCAGTCTCGGTCTGAGCCTCGAGAATGGCATACCACAGCTTCTGGGCCTTGATAGTCTTACGACCCTTGCCAGCCTTCTCGTACTTCTCATACAGAGCCTCGAACTCCTCGCCGTAGCAGTCGGCAAGGCCAGGGCATTCGTTGGGGCACATAAGGGTCCAATCACCATTCTTCTCAACACGCTTCATGAACAGGTCAGGGATCCACAGAGCCAAGAAGAGGTCACGAGCTCGGACCTCCTCCTTTCCATGGTTCTTGCGGAGATCAAGGAACTCAAAGACATCAGAGTGCCAGGGCTCAAGGTAGATAGCAAAAGCACCGGGTCGCTTGTTGCCACCTTGGTCAACGTAACGAGCGGTGTTGTTGAAGACACGGAGCATGGGGATGACACCGTTGGAGGTACCATTGGTACCAGCAATGTAAGAACCAGTGGCACGGATGCGGTGGACATTAAGGCCAATACCACCAGCCATCTTGGAGATCATGGCGCAGGTCTTGAGGGTATCATAGATACCTTCAATGCTATCATCCTTCATATCAACTAGGAAGCAGGAAGACAGCTGGCATTGAGGGGTACCGGCGTTGAAGAGTGTGGGGGAAGCATGAGTAAAGAACTTCATGGACATGAGGTTGTACGTTTCAAGGACTCGCTCAATATCATCACCCCAGATACCGACAGCAACACGCATAATCATGTGCTGAGGTCGCTCGACGATCTTACCGTCAATCTTGAGAAGGTAGGATCGCTCAAGAGTCTTGAAGCCGAAGTATTGATATTGGAAATCTCGGTCGTAGACAATGGCCGAGTCGAACTCCTCTTTGTGACGCATGACGCACTCATATGTCTCCTTGGAGATCATAGGCGAGGCTCGATCGTTCTTGGGGTTCACATAGTGGTAGAGGTCGCTAACAACAGCAGACCACTGCTTCTTGGTCTGCTTGTGAAGGTTGGAGACGGCAATACGTGCCGCAAGGATGGCATAGTCGGGGTGGGTGACGGTCATGTACGCAGCAGTCTCAGCAGCCTATTCCAATCGCCATTAGCATCTTGAAGCATCTCTATATAATTTATGAAACTCACCAAATCGTCCAATTGGACCGTAGTCACACCGCCATAGACACCAGAGATGACCTTCTGGGTGATGGCGACCGGATCGACATGGTCCATGTCAAGACCATAACACAGTCTGGAGACACGGGCAGTGATCTTGTCAAACTGCACACGCTCTTGGCGTCCATCTGAATTGATAGTTAGTAAAATTGATAAAGTGAATCTTGTTCCAGTAGCTTCATACCTCGCTTTCTGACGAACATGGTAATCTAATGAAAGGGAGGAAGGTTCGGGAGGGAAGGTTCGGGAGGGAAGGACGGGATGAACCGAATTCAAAGACTGATGCAAGGCTCTCTTCCCTGCTTAGAGGAGCAGCTGGAAGACAGAGCGGCGTCCTGAGAAGGGATATGGACGGCTTAAGGCAAGGGATGAAAGATTAAGGCAGATCGCGGTGGTTTGTGGAAAGGAGGTGGTTTGCAGGTGGAGGATGGATGTCGAGGAGATTTTATGGGAGGCGCGTCTTCTGAACGCGACGCCAACCGTTAGCGCGACAACAGCACAAACGCCTCTGGAAAATCCATTAAAGCCCCCCCACCCGATATCCTGAGGCAACGTCCCCGCAGCCACAGCTTACCTGTTATTAATGCACTGATTTTGGCTCAAGCTGGGGACTTTTTGGTTTCAATTTCCTCTTATACGCCACTGAGAGCATAGAAACTCATGAAAATCACCTCGCAATCCCTCACAGCTTTCGTAGATGCCACAGCTCTCATCGACTCTGCTGGAAGATCGCGTTGTCGCGGCACCCTGGTTCCTGGGCCAGATCTGGCGGGGTGCCCCTGTTCGATTGGCGCGCGGGTTCACGTGATTTCTTATGCACATTATTAATTGAACTGCAAGGTCTTTGCAACTAATCAGACTGAGGCGGAGCCTGGCAAGTTTGTGCCCTGGGCAACGAACACGGGTAGTTGAGCAATGGCCCAGTCAGTGTCCAACCAAAGCTCACCGTCTGCGACCTGTGGGACTCTTCAGACGCTGATGGATTTTGCTGCCTGTTGGTGACTCAAAGGGACCATCTGCTGGGGCTGTATTCAGTCATACTACAGTCATTTTCATACGAAACAGTCTCGGACACATGCTGTCGAAAAGGCCTTTATTATTGCGAGCTTTTCTTCACAACTCTCCTTTTTTCTATCATTCCAGACCATTTGCCATGACCCAATCCATTTCAACGGGCACTGCGCCCGCCAGTGCTCCAAGCCCAACCTACATTCCCAAATACGTTGATGTACGTTTCCATGCCCTATGGGTATATACCTCCCCGTGACTGTATAAAGTCCCGAGTGCTCGGTACATAATTTGATGTGGAGACTTTGGCTTACACTGAATCTTGCCTAGTAATCAGATCGGTATCAACTTGGCGGATCCAATCTTTCGAGGACGTTACCACGGCAGACAAGCTCATCCCGATGACTTAGATGGTGTGATCAACAGAGCACTCGAAGTTGGTTGCTCAAAGCTCATCGTCACTGGCTCCGACCTGAGAAACTCTCGTGATGCTCTCAAGCTCGCTGCTGACTATCGTATGTCTACCCTGATTGTAGTATTTCCGCTTCAGACTCTCGGTAACTGACAATCCGAACTACAGCGGGGACTATTTTTGCAACTGCCGGTATCCATCCTTGTTCCAGCGCCGTCTTCAGCAGTTCGGGACCATCGCATGAGTCCGCACACACGGTTCCATGTGACCCTGATCCCGATGCCCCAGTCTCGGAGGAGCATCCTCCCGATCCGGTGAAGACTGAGAAACTCATCGCGGACCTGACTACTTTGGTCTCCGAAGAGCGAGCTTCGGGGAGCAAGGGCCTTGTCGCTCTTGGTGAGTTCGGTCTCGACTATGACCGTCTCCACTACTGTTCCAAGACAGTTCAGTTGCACTCCTTTGCCGCTCAATTAAAGGTGGCCGCTTCGTTGAAACCTCAACTACCTCTGTTCTTGCACTCGCGGGCTGCACACTCTGACTTTGTGCGACTGCTCAAGGAAGCCTTTGGCGAGAAGCTCGAGAAATTAGAGAAGGGTGGTGTTGTCCATAGCTTCACGGGTACGGCTGAGGAGATGCATGAGCTGATGGACCTTGGACTATACATTGGTCTCAATGGCTGCAGTTTCAAGACGGTAGATAACTGTAATGTCGTGAAGGAAGTCAGCCTTGACCGCCTTATGATTGAGACGGACGGACCTTGGTGTGAGGTTCGACCTAGCCACGAAGGTTGGAAATATCTGATCGAGAAGAAGGCTGCTGAGCCACTAGGTTCGGAGGCCCAGCAGAATGGCAATGCTGTTGCTGGTGAACCAACGCTAAAGCAACAAAAACAACAACAAAAGTCGAAGAAACCTCAGAAGAAAGGCCCAGAAGTCCCAACGCGGTTCAAGACGGTCAAGAAAGAGAAGTGGGAGGAGGGTGCCATGGTCAAGGGCCGCAATGAGCCATGTAGTATTGAGCGTGTTGCCAAGATCGTGGCCGGCATCAAAGGCGTTAGTGTCGAGGAAGTGTGCGAAGCAGCATGGCATAACACTGTGGCCGTCTTTGGGGTAGAAGATAAATAGAAATTTTGGGATGGGAGAGTTCTCCCACCACAGGGGTATCAATAGAGAAGCGTGGGCAAAAAAGCACAACACAACAACAGCGACCGATATACGAAATCTCAATGCCCCCTCGTGTGACATGTCAGACCCTGTGACCGCTTATTCGCCCATGCCTCACCACTCCCACTGTCACGCCGTCTTCCCCTGTCATCCAGCCTGGCACTCGTTCGCCGTCGACTATCCCAGCCTCTACGAGCTGTCTAATACCCGCCCAAACATGTACGCCCTGGAAAGTTATCTTGACTGAAGGTGTCCAAGATTTTGAATTACTCTGATCCTCTGGTGGATCGTCAGGGGCCGGAGAACCATCCATCTCCTGTATTACTGCTTCGACCTTGCTCCGTCGACGTTTTGCTGCCACATCTCCAGAGCTGCTTTGCTCGTCACTCTCAGCCTCGTCGTCGACATCATCCGGAAGTAGGTTCGTTGAAGGGAAGGGGTCTCGCAGAAAAATTTCTACCCTTTCCACACCCTTCCCATCTGTGATAATCGCCGAGTCACCAAACCGTGCTTGAGCTGCGCTCCTTGATCGTTTTGCTTCCCGCTGTACTAGAGTCATTTCTGTCACTCTCTTCTTTCCATCGCTGGTAAGTGATGGTTCTCTAGACAGTGGCGGAGTGGGTAGTACTGTGTTGAGGGGTGACTCCTTGATTTTCTCGTTGGCGTAGATGCTCCAGCCCCCTCCTGCAGCATTCGTGCGCCCTGAACCCTTCTTCTCTAAGATGGCGTCCAAATTTCGACTGGAAAGGTTGGCATTTTTTAGGGTAAATCGCTCCCTAGGACGAGACAGGGCTTTCGGAACACCATCCACGATCAGACTTTGCAGGCTCTTCGACTCGCCTGCAGCAGCCGAGCCTGTGCTTTGAGACTTGGTGATGTACAGAGATGGAGAGCCATCTGGAAATGCAAGATAGACAGTTCGAGAGGAATCAAAGTTTGCGGCAGGGCCAGAACCATCACGGCCAGTCAAAGATAGGTTGGAGGCATAAGGAGAGTCGACGACAAAGATTCTTAAAAGTAGAACAGGAAAATTGACGGGTCGATGGAAATGATAATGAGCTTTCACGTCGGGTAACACCTGACTCTGGAGGTTTTGAATAAAGGTTGATGGATGGAAACGAGGAATAGCCAGACTTTTTCGATCCACTTTGAGGATCTCTTCGTCATCCTCATTTCTGGATGGTGGTGATAGAGGTAGAATCTTGTACGCCGACCATTTTTGAGAAGTGGGATTCTGGTCAAAGTAGGCTAAATCTGCCATTGCCAGCTGATATAGTGTAAGGCCGTACCGCCAGTCGCCTTCAATGATGCGACTAATTACATCGCGTTTCGAGCCCTTTTGTTTTTGCATGTCAAAGTAGAGTTGCTTAAGCTCTTCCACTGACTCGCAGGGCGGGTAGATGTCATCCGTATCCTCATCATCCTCGCCATCCTCTTGGAGGAAGGGAACGGAGTTGGGAAGATTGCTTTCATCAAGCCAGTCCAGAGCAAGTGAGATAAGCGACTCACGAGACAAGCGATTCAGGTTCTTCTGAACAGCTGGATTTGTAGAGTCAACACGGAGTGACGATGGCAAACTGGATGTGGTTGGGACTGATATGCGTGCCATATCGATGGTGGCAAAGTAAAGCTGGATTATCCAAGTGCAGTGGTTGGATCACAACACCGTCGTAGAGGGGTCAAGGCCGAGATGACAAGATAGGGCAAGTCTGCTCCGCTTGGCGGGTTGATAATACAGTATGTATGTGCTGCATGTGCTGGACGCGACACGTCTTCTCTGTAATTGCTGGGAACGCGTCCAAGTGGAGGTCATACTGAGAAGCGCACACTGCGAGGTACGTACTCTATGGTCCATTCTACCTGTTCTGAAATGGCAGCTGTTGGGTGAAAAATGTGGGTACCTTGAAGAAGATGACAAAGTGAATGGTATCACGTGACGTAACACGACCTGAGGTCTAGGTCATATCTACACATGTTCTAGGCACATTATAGCACACCAAAAGTCTTGAACTATGGGGAGTAAACCGGTCCGAGATGAAGTTCTCAGGAATTCTGACGGATACCAAAAGTGATAAAGTAGCCTATGTAAATTGCTCCCATCTCAGTGGTGTCCATGATGCGACTCAAGCATGGGAATGGCCTGACTGAGCTGGTCTACCAAACCCACAGATGGGGTTTAATCATGTCTCCCATCCACGGACAAAAGCGTAGAAATATTTTAAGGGCTCCACAGCAATGAAACTGTAGCCTAGCGAGCGAGAGATTTTGAGGGCCTCTTCAGGTCTTGGAAAACGACGCTTTGAGGCGCGAACGGCCAACCTGCCCATGGACACAATTCGTTCCAGACAATTGATATTCACTGTCGTCGCAGCTCATGCACTGATGGTTGTTGGTTGGGTACCCCCCACGCTTGTGCAACAGGGGCTTTACATGACGTTCCCAAGGTCATCAGTTGCAGATCTCTGTCGGCAGATGCGTGAGTACTGGTCAAGGACAAAGGGTCCTTGGCTTGTGCACACACACGGGAGGTAGTGGTGTGTGAGTGGTGTGAATAAGGAGCCTCTAGTGACTAATACTTGCGTGAATTTAAAAGACGGGTGATACTTATTAGCATGGAATAACTAAAAAGTTATGGATGAGAGTACTTCCCGCGGATGTAATTTTGAACAACCTTGAGTTGGTGATGTGACTCGGTTACAATCCCTGAACGGCTTGGAGTTCGGGGAGTTCCCAGCTCTTGTGGTGGGGGTCTTGGGGGGCCTCGAAGCAGAAGCGAGGAACCACAAGCAGGGGAGGCCTGCTTTGTCAATAAGAGAGCTCCACATGAAGCTGAGATCCCTTGGCTTCGGGGAGTTGGTTCGCTCTGAGGGTGGCGATTGGCTGATCGAACCAGATTTGATAATGAAGACTGTCAATCAGTTGGGAGACGCAAGCGCCACTGCCCACGAAACCAGACCGGTTTAGGTGAAATTACCCACCACGAGGGTTCTCTGGGCAGCCCTCATATGCACCTCGGCATATGGTGGCTGGTTTTCGTGCACACAAGTGATACATGCGATAACACGAAGGTGGGTAGTCAATATGGTGAGCGCGTGGCAGTTGGCTCTCCAGCCCATCGGTCAGTTGGGTGACGCTTTGTTAGATGGAAAATGTCTCAGACCGGGCTAAATGAACCCTGCGCGAGGTTGCATTTGGCAGCCTTTGCTAAGTATTGAACCTGGGAGGAACAAGCACGAAATACGGAGTAGATTCTCCGTGCTGAAATACTATATCAAAGAATCAACCTTGATCCAGATATTTATGCCAAAAACCATGTTTTTTATTTTTTTTATTTATTGGGTATGGATATGCGCTTTTGTTGAATGAGATTGGAGTGTATTCCTGACACAACCCAATGGTTGTGCGGTGATGAGTAATTATCCTAGTTACGTTGCAGAGATCAGGGCTGGGGCCTGGCGCGAGGAGCCAGGAGCCAGGAGCCAGGAGGCTCGAGGCTCGCAAGTCTAGGTATCATTACGTTGACATGGTAGATGAAAAATGTATTTTTGTGTACAGTGGCTCCGAAGGTGTTTGCCACATCACTCGTGCTACCAATCATCAGACAGGTCTGGCACTGTACAAAGAGCATAGTTTGAACTGAAGGAGCGTTCGCACCCCCTAATGGAGGGGAACGGTAACTGCCAGAGGTGGCTTCGTATTTTTTAGTGGCAGAGACAAAATTGCTTGGTGCATTGGTTCGTGTTGACTTTCCACTGCGGCGCATGAAGGGATGTCGCAATCGAAGGGACAGAGAGGACAAAGGTGACGAGGAGACATGCAGTAAATCGACCATCCCGCTCAAGAAAGGAAAACATGTGCTATACGAAAATTGATTTGATGCTTTGTTGAGAGCATCAGGCCATGCTTGTCCATCCTCCCTGCATGCAGTGAGTGAGGCTCGGGGAGTCCACGGTGTGGTGGCACGTCCTTTTCGATCAGAAGGCCACTCGGAACCTTCCAACCCAGTTAGAGACTTACTGTACATACGGAGCAGGATGAAGCTCTCGGTAGATCCGCACGGCTCAAACAGGCTTTTGACAGGATCAGCCCGAAAATCAAGTGGAGCGCGCATCCTTTTCATACCCTCTACCGTGGTAATCAAGCCCTTTTTACCTTGGGTTGTGACAGGACGGAGCGCAGAGTACTAATAAGTGGTTAGTTAGTCTGCACGATGATAGGTAAGCAGTTACTTACCTTACTGACAAATCCAGCACAACAGCACCAGCACGCCCTTCGGAAGAACACCGACGTTCAACAACAGCAGACTTGAGGCATAACAAGCAAGACGACCCAATTAGGGCGCACTCGTCGTCTTTACATACCGAACCCTTTATGCAATAAGAAGAAGATACAAACTGAGTGACAATTCGGGATTGAACCACGGAATACACAAAGGGCAACTGTTCCGTAATAGGTGAAAAGAGTGAAGAAATTCGTGGTGTAAATCTTCCGGGGTCCCTCGGGGAATGTCCTGGACGTGTGGGGGGAAAGGAGGATGAGGGGAATCTTGGACTTTTCCATGGGTTGATTTTTAAGCAACATGGAGCCTTAGACCCAGTCAAAAACCCCCACCAATGTCGTGGGAAAAAGGCACGAGAGCTGTCATTGGCACACCGTACGCTTCGTACAGTACCAAACAGTCGAAGAACCCCCAAGTTCGAGGGATCTGATTGGGCTGATGTGAAGGTGGCGTGGGAGATCCATGCCCATGTCGTTCCCTTGTGATTTTTTTTTTTGCCCTGGCGAGACAGAGCAGTGCTTGACAGTGTTGAAGAAGCCCACGCTCCACCCTCTCTGCCTCTCACCCACCAGTTCCATGCATCACTGCCCACGCGCCCACTGATCTAACACGCCGTCTTGCATACTGTATTATATGTACTATTGCCCACTAAACCTCCCCACTACCCACTGTTACTACCCACTACGCCATGGCTTCGGCGACATTCGGCCTCGAGAGCTGAGGAATACATACCACCTGGCCCAAGCCGCCGTTTTTCCCATTCTTAGGTTTCTTTTCCCACTCCCTCATCAACCCAGCACCCACTTCCGACTTCGACAATTTCCTCAAGAGTGTTTCTGTCCTTTCACCTGAGGAAATCGTTCATCGAAAATCGCCCATCAATTATTCCCAGCGACCGAATCGTGGATTATTTCGCCTTTTTTGCCAACCATCTCGGTCGAAGACTGTCGCCTCCGAGTCATTGGCCCGACAAAATTTGTCCCGCACGCAAAAACACAAGGCCGCACAAACCCCGCTCCTTCGCGCCCTTGGGAGAGTCAGAGTGATTGACCGAGCCTGTGCCGCATCCGGCTTGAACTACCGACAACGACGATTGCTTCCTGCGCACCGAGCAAACTTGACAGGAGGAGAGACTCGATTTATTCCTCTCATTTTTTTTTTCCCGTGGGAGGATTTACTATCGCCATTAAATTTTTAAAAAAGAAGCATTCTACTTGAATTTCCCACGCCGGGTCAAAGCAGCGCCAGTTCCCGACATGTCCAACTACAATGGCCGTCGCGGCCCCAACGTGTCGCAGTATCTCCGGGATCTCAACGCCATCAACCGTCACGAGCCCGTTCACGAGGAACCTTTCAACATGGAGGAGGATCTCGCCCTATTCACAAACACTCAGTTCTTCGACTTCGAGACAGGTCAGAACACAGATTATCAGGCGCATCCCGTCAAGGTCGATGTAGAGGCTTCCCAGACCACTTCGCCTTCCGATGATATGACTCCCGCACAATCAGTTATGGGAGATCTCTCTTCACTCGATTTTATTCAAAGTAGGTGCATTGTTTTTTTTTTTTTTCGTTTTCTTTCTTTCTGTCTTTTTTTTTTTTGCAATTGCTGGAATTCAAGATTTGCTCTGTCACCAAATCTCTGGAGTCATTGATCCTGGAGTCCCTACGATCAAGACCTCAAGATATCTCAAAATCAGGGACCATCCATCCCGAGCGTCATCCCATCATCCTGCACGATTCTGACCATACGTCCCTCATTTTCACGGGTCCTCTGGCTCTCCCCCCCTCCTTCTCTCCAGCAGCATACAGCACACACGCAAATCCGCGCCAATAACCTTCGAGTGGACGGGTTGAGAGACATGCGTCGCATCCCAAGTCGCATTGAGATGCACGGCAGTATTGTCCTCCCACCTCCCCACTCCCCTAGGATTTATGACCCTGTCCCCTGTAGGCATGGCGGGCCTTTTTAAACCCTTGGGATATAGTTGTCTCAATGCAGGCTCACTCCAGTGAGTGGCCCTTCTGTCGGGTGCCGCCTGAACCTAAATGGCTGGATGACGGTTGGTGTCGATGGTGCAATATCTCGTGATTTGCCGACACCGATCACGACATCAAGCAACCCCCCTGGTCCCTACTGCTCCTCATCCCCAAGATGGGCAAGTCACTACCCCAGGCACCTGGACCTCACCATCAGCTTCAACCGTCTTAAGGTCCCTTTTAATGCTATTTCCATTGCTTCCGTTTTCAAGTCTTGCCTGCTATTCATAGCTATGACTCTTGAGTCTCTTCGACCTGTGCTAACCGGTCTACCATGGCAGGTGATTTTAGCTTCCCGGATTTCACCAACGCCTATCCTTCTACCCCCTTGACCGCCTTCCCGGATAACACCCAGAACTTCCCGTCCATGCAGCCCAATTCGTCTACCTACCCCCAGGTGCCTCAGACACAGCACCATCAGCAGCCTCAGTATGGCCAGTCCGCTGCTGCACAGCCCGCCGACAAGCGCAAGTCCGAGAGCGGTCCCAGCCCTGGCTCAGGTCGCTCCATGCATTTCGAAGAAGCCTCTCGCCAAGCTGCTGAAGACGACAAGCGGAGACGAAATACTGCCGCCTCAGCCCGCTTCCGCATCAAGAAGAAGCAGCGTGAGCAGGCTCTTGAGAAGTCCGCCAAGGAGATGTCCGAGAAGGTCTCGAACCTCGAATCCAAGGTCCAGCAGCTTGAGATGGAAAACAAGTGGCTCAAGAACCTTCTCGTGGAGAAGAATGAAGGCAATGACGAAATTGTCACTCTGTGGAAGGAGTTTGCTGCCACCCGACAGACCAGCGACAAGTCATCTGAATCGAAACAGGCCTCCTCCATCAAGGAGGAGCGATAACCCCTGGCTGTGGCTAGATGACGCGCAGAAAAAAAAAGTACGGATAACGACGAATCTCTTGTTGAATCATGAGGACCGGTGGCGTTCTTCTGTCTGGGTTGCTCTAAGGAGGGGGTAGGCGGGTGGTGGTGAGGCGTTTTTGTGTATGTGTTTTTTTTCTTCTTGACTTTACAAAGACCTGGACCCTTCTAGGCTGAGATGGTTGGCTATGAAAGCTACCTCTCATACTCATAGACGAAAGAGAGACGGAGGATGAAGCTCGAAGCAGGTCGTATATAACAGATAAAGAGAAGGTCGGGTAGTAGTTGGGATGGATATATGCATCCACGACGGCACTTGATAGAGACAGACTCTCAGCTGGGTGGGATTGAGTATGGAGGAATTCTGTTTTTTTATTGTTGTTAATTTTTCTCTCTGTTTTTACACAATGATATCAATGGGTTTACGACATGTCGTATAATTTACTATTGCAAGTTGAGCAGGTAGTTATAGAGACTTCTTCATGTTCAACTCGATGCATTCAAATTCCTCTACTATCCATGCACACAATTGCTTGCTTCTGACGTTCTACTACTTTTCCCTCAATGGTCTCGTTCTATCCTCTTCATAGACTGTCTCAGTACTGAAACTTGTCTTCCTTTCTATATCTCATGCTAACAGCGTTCACTACTGCTTCCCGTTTGTGCTCACGTCCGCGGCATCTGCTGCCGTCGTTGTCGTCGTGCCCTCGCCTTGGCTCTCCTTCTCCGCCCTCAGCGCCTCCAGTCTCTGCTTGTTCCGCCTCCCCAAAAGCCGTAGCGTCGCCTCCCGCTCGGCCTCTGTCATCCCCGCCCAGTTGCCCACCCGTGACATGGACCCGTCCCTGTTGATCACCAACGGGCCCAGGGCGTCCAGCCGAAGTGTCTCGCCCACGCGTAGCGTCGTCACGTCATCGCCCCTGCCGCTGGCGGTCTCGTCCTGGGGCGGCGCGGCGAGTGGGAGAAGTCGTTGCCGCGCAGCGGTCTGGGCATCCGCAGATGTGGCAGATGCTGCGCCAGACTGGGAGGAGGAAGAAGAAGAGTCCGCGGGCATCTTGGCTTCCGATGGTTTGGATGAAGACGACGAAGATGTTGCCGATGAGGAAGCTAAGCGTGCTGATAGTGATGCGGCTGGGCGTTGTGCGCTTATGAACGTGCCGTAAGGAATGACAGATCGACGAGGCAGACGCAAGTGTAGGCGCATAAACATGATTTGCCCAGTCTTTTCTTACAAGGTGTGTGGTCTTTGATAATCCTAACTCTGAGGTTACACACACAGCTTAGAGTGCCCACTACAGGCTGTTCGTTCTTTTGGGAAAAGTGTGTTAAGGTTCCCCCCACCAATTAATGATCCAAAAGGACGCTTTTTGCGCCGGTGGGATGGTCTTGTCTTGTCTTCTGAAAAGTAAAAAGTAAGCAGGTAAAAGTTATAGTACAGAAAGAGTGCAGATGCGGGCAAACTACAGTATTGCGCCAAAAGTAGGTGCGGGAGTCGATCTTGGGATCTTGGAGGAGAAGTCAATGGAAGATGGAGAAAAAAATCGAAGCTAACATAAACCGACAGTCCCCATCAGGCGAATACAAACCGTTGATTGGTCAACTTATCTTACAAACACCCTCCCATTCGAAAATATCACGACTTTTTAGTATGAGATAGATAGATTATCTATATCATCAAAATATGTTGTTCTCTCTTTTCTTCACGCTTGTGGCAAGAGACGCCTCCCCCCCTCCCAAAAAAAAAAGCAATAAGAACCTATTCGTGTCATACCACGGAACAGGTCGCAACGGATGGGGAAGAATCGATCTGTGCATCCTGACGCCAGGGTGCCATTTCAATTCGTTGCTTCATACGTGGGGGATGAGGGAAGCGTGGGATATTTTGATGATGCCATCGCTGCAAACCAGGGTTTGATAGGTGATTTCACTCACACTTTGGGAAATAGGATGAGCCCTACAGCAATTGACTCACGATCTGGGGCTATGGTGACATCGAACTAGGATCCATCAGGACCCAGTCCGGTCAACCAAATACAGATACTTTATAATCACTACTCATCAGGTAAAGAACCTTTGAGCAGGAGACGAGCGGTTGCATGGTTGCGTAATGGTAATTGGAAGGATATTCAATTCATAAATTCGAATCCCTGGGCCTGTGACCTTGCTGCAAATGCTGCAAAACAACAAACAAGTCATGTAATATCATCAAAGACGGGGTAAAGTTTCCCCTAAACACTCAGTTGTCAAAGACTCCTCTCTCATCTCACCAGTCCAAATCACTAGACTTGCCATCCATGGACAGACTTCATTCCCGAACCCACCGACATCTCTATGCCCCAACGACAGCCTTTCAAGCCTGACAGTCATAGTCAAGGATAAGACGTTACTGACCTCATCAGCCAGAGACTTGGGCCACACACCGAAGTACCCGTCTAGTTATGATAGAGCTTAAGCCCTGTTCTTGTGCCTGGGATCTAGTCAGCCAAATTTATCCATAAATTGCGACCCACGAGAAAAAACTTACTTTTGGACAACACGCTCAATACCGTCCAAGCCCATCTTGAGCACGTCCATCTTAGGTCCATACGAGAGACGGACGAAATGATGGCAAGGGCTGTCGAACAGATCACGACGACGCGAGGGGTTCAGATCAAAGAAGATACCAGGCACAACAATGACCTTCTCCTCCAAACAAGCCTGGAAGAAGTTGAGACCATCGGCAATGGACTCAGGAAGACCCTCGAGGTTCAGCCAGCTACAATGTGTGTTAGCTCGGTTCATTTCACCCTAGCATTGGGGTTCGTCTCACAGGTAGAAAGTAGAGTCAGGCACGTATTTGATAACGAAACCCATCTCGCGCAGACGGCGGACAACGTAGTCTCGCTTGTCCTGTAAATAACAATGAGCATCAAATTCCATCGAGTGAAGATATTCTGGAGGCACATACGCGGAAGTGAGCCTGGAGATGAACCATCTCCTGCTTGACGAGAGAGGGCTCAAGCATGGGAATAGCAGCCTCCTGGAAAGGGTGGCAGGCACCACCATCAAGATAGCTACCGCAGGAGCCAATACTGTTCGGGCATGTTAGTCTTATTCATTTAATTGCACTTCCTAGGGTTAAGTATAGAACATACGCGTTGATGTACTCTATGCAAAATCTATTAGTATTCGAGTCTTATTTTCATAACGTTCCCAAAATCATTGGGAAATTGTGTCTTGCAGAAACTCACCCTTGGGACCAATGATCCAGGCAATTCGCCATCCTGGAAGACGGAATCGTTTGGTGAGACCATCAATGATGAGAACGTCATCCTCATCGACATCCTCAACGTTCTCAGCGGCGGAGATGGTAGTACCATCACAGTTGCTGGTGTAGTTGTAGCCGGAGTAGAACTCATCGCTGATAAAGGTAGCACGGTCACGGCAAATGTCCTGGATCTCGGCGAGCTCGGGGTTGGCGACAACACGGCCGGTAGGGTTGCGAGGGTTGGAAGTCAGGATAACCGAAGTACCTCGGGCAATTTCTTCAGCGATCTTGTCGGGGTGGATGTGGTAGCCGTCGCCCTCGGAGAGCGGAACGGGGATGGCAGCAAACTAGGTGTTTTAATTAGCCTTCCATTCATGAGGAAGGGGCCTTGTATATCCCCGGTAATATTCACTCCTGTCTTAACTCACGTTCTTGAAGAGACTCAGCATCTCATTGTAGGCCGTGTAGTCGGGCAAGAAGAAACTGAGGTATGAGTTTCCGAGGACAGCAGCGATTCTGATGAGACCAGCACGACCACCAGGGACAATGGCAACGTTCTCCCAGGTGTACTGGCTGTCCTTGCCTTGACGGTGCATCTCGTTGTAGAGTTTGGCAACAGCCTCTCGCAAAGGCTTGATGCCGGCCGTGGGGCCGTATTCTCGACCAGCCATGGAGATGTCAACAGTCTTGGGGCGGGGGAAGCAGCCTTCGATCTCATCCTCAACTTCGGGAGCGCCCTGACCAAGGTTGGCCCAGGTCTCAGGCTCTTCTAAGAAGCCATACTCGGAAGCTCGCTCAGTGCACCAGATAACACCGGTAGAGGAGCGGCTGGCGTCGAGACCGGCGTGGGGCTGATGACCTTCGTGGGCGTTACGGAACTGGCGATGGGCCTTGGACTGGAACTCTTTTCGGAAGGTTAGTATCACGGGAGAAATGCAATAAATTAGAATAAAAAGAAAACGCCGATTGGATACAGGGTATATTTGGGAGAAGAACTGTCGTGTTGTGGTGTTCTGTCGGGTAACGCAAGACACGGATGTGGCTGATGAAGCTCTCAGCTCGTTGGATGGAGCTACTCAGAGCTGGAGGGGTCCTTGCAGGCAAGCTTGCTAAGGTTGGGAATAACGTGCAGGGGGTATAACTTGGCAGTGTCCCCTGTTTGGTGGGAGCGACCAGTTGGGGCCAGTAGGAATGAGGGGTAGTTAGGTACCTGAGCTACGGGGCCCAGTTGGGAGCTGGGAGGGTCCGAGAGGTAGCATTGGGCAGGGGCAGTATGAGAATGAAGCGCAGAAAGTGGAAGATTGGGTCAAATTCAGAGGGCAGGGAAGAGGAATATGGAAAATAGCAAGAGAGACAAAGATTGGAGGGAAATCGGCTTAAGCGATTGGATACGTGATAGGAGTCCAAGAGGGGTGGCTAGAAAGGTGGTCATGATGAAGCAGCAGGTGGTTACCCTCAAGCTACAATGACCATGATGTAGTGAGGAGGAGTGGACACCTGCCCCTCCTCGCCCCCCCTCTGTCTCCTCCCCTCCCAAAAAAAAAAAAAGAAAAGGAAAAAGAAAAAAAAGGATGCGGAGGGTAAGCTGAAACAGATGACCTCGCCAAGCAGGATGGGGGAGGTGCAGATTCCCGAAACAGACACCGAAACTGGAGGGAAGGGGAAAGAGAAGGACAAAAGTGAAAGTGAGGCTGACCGCTGGAAGAGGGCTCGCCGGAGCTGAAGCGACGGGTGAGAGACTTGGGGGCGCCGGTATGGCGGTTGATGGAGAACTTGCGACCGCTGAACATGGTGATGACGGGCGGACCGGAATTGAAAGAAGAGGTAGATTCGGGTGGTACGGCGTTAAGTAGTCTGGCGTATCTTGGAGAGAACTCCTAAGGTGGCCAGGGATAAAGAATATGGGGAGGAAGGTGCGGGGTTTCGAGTTCAAGCAATCACGTCCAGGTTGGAGGACAATAGTGATGGCAAGAGACGATGATGAAAGCCAAGAAAGAATCAAGACTTGACACGGATGAAGAAACAAAAGGAAGAGAGGAAAGGGAAAATCGTATGGGGATGTTTGAAAGGGGCCTTGGGTATAAGTGCACGACGGGCTCGTCGCACGGGGATGGGGCCGGAGAGGCCACACGCCGCCCGTCGTCGTATGCAGACCGCGCATCGTCGAGACCGCTTTCTTACCTCAGTTGTCATGGGTACCTCTGTACCGCAATAACCACACATCGGAAGGGTCCAGTGGTGGTCTGTGTGATTGTCGTATGCACTGGTGAGTGGCAGCATTGTATCTACGTACATGGTAGTATCAATTAGTTTGCCAGTCTAGTTACAGGATGGGCTTCTCTCTATCATCTTGTCTTCTCGGGTGTCCTTTTTTTCCACCCCTTGTTTCTCATGGGAGCAGCATGACAATGATATCCACATCCTACCCTACCTACCCCGAATCTGCTGCAAGTCCATCTCTAAATCCGTTGCCGCAGATGCCATCAAGAAAAACAATACCAGACGAGGTCAGGCTGGCAAGGGGAAACGGAGACAATCCTCTGAGACTGAGAGTTCCATGCATGCATGGCTATGTCATGATTGGATCTGGGAGAAGCTGACTTGAGCTGACGACCAAAACCTGTTCAGTCCCCCACCTTGTTCATTACTGTATGAAGAAAAGGGCCAGCACAGAACTGCGCCAAAAGCGCCACTGTCCAAATGCTCCCACTTTCTGCCAAAGGTCGCCTCCCCTCCATCGTAGCGGAAGTCCTGGGCGGCGCGCGCTTGGCTTGCCGGATCCCCGTTTAGAAGACCGACGTGCCGGCCCTTTCGTACATAGTATATACCATAGTACCTTAACCACTTGTTCTGGTTCCCCCAGTGTAAATACTTCCCATGCTTGCCAGGATGAAGGGGGGATGCTTTCAACCTTTGGCGCTTATAGTGCGCACTGCACGTTGGAGCAGAGTACGTGGCTGCTGTTGATGACCGTCTCGCATCCCAAGACGTTGCATTTCGTATTGTAAAACGCCCGGCAGCTCGGAAGACGGCAACCAAAGACCCTGAGACTGGCTGGCAATTCCCTTCCTCTATCAATCACAAGGATCATGGGCATGTCGAAACATGTCCTGCGCGTGTTCTCACTACCTGTCTTTCCGTGTCTCACATCTGCAGCCTGACGTACCCCATTTTGGTCACTCCTTGGGCCACCCCCATTACTAAATCGCATTCAGGGACCGAGACATTGGCTGGACACCATATTTTGGGGGTCGACAACTTTTCTTCATCATTAGCTGCTTAGCTTTCTTCACCCATGAAATCTGTGGCCACCTAACAACGGCCTCTTTTCAGAAACGTGTCCCAATGCTGAGCGGAAACCCGGCACAGTGGATGCAGCTGCTGTATCTTCATGCAAAAAAGCTACCCACGCATCGGCGTGGGCTGTGACTATATTAACTAGCAAACATATTGGACCTTGTTACCTCCATTGAGGTGCTACGTAGGTGTGTAGGACACACATGGATCCTCTCTGCATGCCTGAGATAGGTAGCGGCAGTTGTACAGAGACTGACCTTTTGTCCCCGTTGCCTTGTTTCATTTCCCCCATGGACCATTGTTACCCAACCCACCCACGCCCGCCCGCCTACGACCAACCGCCACCTCTTTGCAACTACCTAGCCCGCCAGCCACCTAGCCCAAGCCCACAACCCAGCTAGCCCTTCGTAGTGCCCGAAGAGCTTCAGCCAGAAGCCCGCAATATGGTCGCCTTCCTCCCCCCTTCCCCAGCCCACCCAGTCGACGTTCAAGGTGGGGTTCTTGTCATTTCTCGATAACCTGCATAAACACCCAAGAACAAGTCCATGTCCGGATCTAGCTGCCGGCCCGGCCCCTAGGCTGCTCTGGGCAAACGCACGAACCCTCGCCAGGGACCCAACAGTCAAAAGTCCAAGATACTCGATTGCTCAATCGCCATGCTCCTTCCTCATCTTTCTCGTCCAGGTCGGCGTGCGCGAAGTTGTCCTACCTGTGTTGGGAATCTGAACTTGGGGGCCCAGGCCATCGAATCCTCTGGGTTGGGAACGTTAGAATTCCTGTTCCCATTTGGTAAGATGCCTGGAGAAAAAAAAAAAATTTGCGAAAGGGAAGCACCACGTAGACAAAGATCCAAACACACCGATCATCGAACTAGCAAATATTTGTTCTCATACGACGAGGCCATTCGTAACATGGCTTTTCCCAGAAAGGTGGAGAGATATATTATCTAACCTAGCGTGATTATCATAACTTTTTCTCCTAAGCATTGAGCCTGCTGGGAGAAGTGCTCGAGCATTAAAAAATACATTGGTCAGCCTTGGCCTACAAATCACTGCAGAAATCATCGTGAGCTGCTCAGGTAAAGAGTGACGATGACACGCATCCCGTCTTGACCCGATGTCGCGGGCCGTAAAGGGCACCTAGCTCTCGGCGGCCCTAACGGAGAACAGGGGGTGAAATCACCAGACTCGCCGAGACTGCGGTGCCTGAACGAGTTGGAGATGGCGTCACATCGACGCCCAGGTGGAATGTTTCCCCAAGGGAAGACCTGGTCTCACCGTGCCCGCCTTAAGAAATGCCTCAGCGGCGTCTCCGAGCGTTCGGATACAGAATGTTCGTCTCACGACGATGCTTTATTCGCGCAACGCGAGATTGCTCAATGAGAGGCGAGTTGCTCCATTTCGCAAGGAGAATCTTGGCGACTTCTCGGGGGAACACGAAGTGCTATGGTCAGTGATGCGTTATAAATCTTACTCCACTGTGAGCAAGAAGGAGAGTTTCCGGGGGGAGGGGCATTTGGGGCGAGGTGAGGAGGATGAAGAGAATGAATAAGGTGTTAGAAAGAGAGTACTTCGTACGTAGGTAGTTGTTAATGGCTTGACGTCGGCGGCAAGGACGACGCCATGGCTGGTTTATTACCAAGCTTCGAGATGGTGGTTCATCACTATAAATACTCGATTTCGTCTCCAACTTCTGAGTCAATGATTCCCCAAAAATGATTATTAAGGAATGGTGGTTTGGAGAGTCCACTTGTGAGAACTACGAGAACTACTGTGTACTATAGTTGAGCGTTAGTCCACCTCGTCAACACCGGCGTCATTACCGGGTCCATTTACTCTGCCAGCAGTGGTACATACTTGTTTTCTTCGTCTTTTTTTTTTTTTTTTTTACCTAATTGTTACAAAGAAGAGCACTTTCATTACGCAGCCCTGACCAAATCTTGCTTTGGATTTTTTTTCTTTCTGGTTCTTCCTGCTTTGTGCCTAAATCGTATGTCAAGTTCAACTAACTTGCTGATTGTGTGAATGTGAAAGGGGCAATGATTCCTCTGCGCCGACAAGATCTGCCTTGAAGAGAATCTGTGGAGTATCTTAAATAAAAGGCACAGACAGTGCCTACTAAGTCATGTATTAACTACAGATTAGACCGAATGTCCATCAGGGCAGACGAGGCAGTGCAGCAGGGCAGGTTCGCATTTCGTTTGTGCTAAAGTGTTTGTGTGTCCAGTCAATCTGCACAGTTGAACGGAAGCCCGTGCACGCCTCTCTCGATTGTCTACTTGCTCCGCAGGGTTGGGTGGTGTGCACATACTGTACCTCACCCAAGCTACTGTGTAACAAAGAGGCCGGTGACCCTGGTTGCCTGGGTGGGATGTTGGTACAGTACAGTTCCGAAGGTACGGTGCATATAAGTTGGTTCACTCATGTTAGTTCACTACCTTACTCCATATTCCATTTCCATCTTGATTGACGCACGTGGGCGGCTCCAATGTCTCTGTCAGGGCGGTTCTTTCATCTGCCAAGGCTGGGGCTGTGCCAGCGCGAAACCAAGCCTTGTGGCTCCATCACCTTTTGTGGCGGTGCCTGTTTGCCTTGCCAGATCGTCGTTAGAGCCTCTTGGCTCAATTCCAGTTTAATATCCGCCTTCCTTGTTGATTAAGAAATCGATCAATCGCAAGCAAGTGAGGAGGTATCAAGGCATTTTTTCTTTGGTGTTACTATTGCTCAACCGAGTAGTGGGTAAATTAGTAGGCTCTCTGGAATATCACGGGGGAATGTCACCGGGGTGCTTCTTGAGTCTATATTGGATTAGATCGTCTGCCAATCCCTTTCATATAAGAAATGAGCAGAACATGTCTTCTTGCCACTCTGATTGTTCCATTTGAAAGAGTATTCTTGCCACTTTTGTCCCATCATCACCAACAACCCCGACTTTGAACAGGCGTGCAGAACAACCATAGCAACAGAGGTTCATACTCGTTTGTTAAGTTGAATTCAAGTCTGCGCCACTGCCCCTTCTTCTTTGAGGCTCATTCTCTTCTGTTACCCGGCTTTTGTGGCAACATAAATCTTATTTAGACGAGGTAGGCACATATAAGGACCTCGTGTCTATGCCCAGAACACAGAAAATCCCACATACATAAACATTCATACACAAACAACCACATACGCACAAACACATCCTCTCTCTTCCCCCTCTCTCCCGTATCTCCGCGCTCAACACAAGTTTAAATCAAATCAACTAAATTAACTCACATCACAGCACACTCCAATGGATCCCAAAAAATTCTTTGGTAGCTTCAAGGGGAAGCTTTCTCGCAGTGGACGTAGCGATTTCAGCACCTCCAGGAACAACCCTTTCAGGTCCGAAACCTCTACCTCCCGGTCATCTGCGACACAGGATCCCTGTAAGTCTTGACTATCCAGTCACCCGAGGAAGATTGATTGAATGGGCTGCTAACACCCCAACGCCGCAGTTTTCGATGCGCCTCCTGCGTACACTCCTACTGCAGGACCAACTGAGAACCATCAACGCCCTGCCTCTCGTTCGCCAAAAAGCAGATCTATTTTCGGCTCCTCTGAGGATAAATATGCATTCCTCTCAACTTTCGACACAATCTTTGTTATTGACGACTCGTCGTCCATGAGGTATCCAAGTCGCAGCTCTATTCATAGCTCGAAGAGTCGTTGGGTGGAAGTGCAGAATGCTCTCGATGCCGTCCTTCCAATCTGTACCAGTCATGATCCAGATGGAATCGACATCTACTTTCTCAACCACAAATCCAAAGACGAAGGCTCCGAGTTCCGGGCTGCTGGTGGCTACCACAATATCTATAGCCACGAACAGGTTCAAGTCGCGTTTGAGGATGCAAAGCCCCAGGGAGCTACACCAACCGGCACATGTCTAAACCGAATCCTCCGTCCGTACTTGAAGAATCTCAAGGCAAACAAAGATAACATGGAGGATGTCAAGCCCATCAATATCATTGTTATTACCGACGGAATGCCTACTGATAACCTTGAGGAGATTGTTATTTACTACGCCGAAATGCTGGATAGATTGATGGCACCTCCTCATCAAGTCGGCATCCAGTTCTTTCAAGTTGGGGACAATCCTGAAGCAACCCAATCTCTTGACCACCTTGACAATGAGATTAGCAAGAAGGGCAACGTCCGTGACATGGTTGATACCGTTTCCTGGAAATCAGTCAAATCTGGCAAAAAGCAGGGCTTGTCTGCAGACAGTATTCTCAAGGTTGTCTTGGGCGCAGTAATGCGGAAGTTGGATGATACGAACCTCCGATAATTGTAGCCCCAAAACCCTCTTCTCAACTCTTTAGCGTTTGGTCTCTTTTACCTTATAGTTTACTTTCATTGTGGTTCATTTTTTATTTCTTGAATCGGCAGGGTTGACGGCTTTCTTGGCCATGAATCTCAGGTAATACAGGAATACGGAGTGGCGGCGATTGTTTCGCAGTCTTTGACACTAAACCACAGCCATAGATGTATATGTGTGCTCTCGCGGGCAAGGACGAGTCATTCTCGTTGTCATCATTACCTTAGTTTTAATTTTCTTAGAACCATCAATAGATGTGGATGACCTGAATCAATTGTGAATGGCCTCATTCGCCTGGTGTGACTTAACTACTCCTCTTGATCTACCCATCATTCTAAGGTAAAGTCGAGCTTCTAAGGGAGAATAATCAACACCGCCACTACCAGAAACCCAAACCTGAACTGAATACCTTCATTCTCGCCTTGTGAATGTCCGTATAGCTTTCGCGCCTACTATTAGCAAAGCGTTACCTTTTTGGTTCTCCCATAAACGCCTCGCGCAAAAATGATCAAAAAGAAAAGGATAAAAAGAACGACTTGCATGTCCCCTCGACTCACTCATATGAGATGTGTATGAGCAGTCGCAGGTGGGAGGGAGGGGTGATTTATCCATAGTCCCCCCCATCAGTAGAGAGAAGCCAATACCCTTCTAGATTTGGAAAAAAAAAAATCACCATGATGGATGCCTGTAGCCTCATCTCTCCTCGATGATTGTTGAAGATCAGTTTAGACGTTACAGATTGTGGCCCAATCGCATGAATAATCACCAAAAAAAAAATCTGAAAGGGGGATATTGGTACTTCCATCCTGGCTGTGCTGATTGGGCCAGCCAGATTTAGTCGAAGGGGGATGGTGATAACTTGGAACTATGAGTTATCCATAGGCTAATCGGATAGCTCTGGATAGCTCTGGATATCTCTTTGTGTATGTAACGCAGATGACGGTTTGCGATACCGAATCCCTCTCTCAGAATGCGCCGGAGACAATTGAAATGGCCTCTTTCTCTCATCAAGACCAAGAAGCTCATTTAGTTCTCCCAACATCGTGGCATTTACTGCATGCACACGACATCGGCCAGCGTTACCGAATGAGCGGAGATGTTGGTCCCTGTGTCGTTGCGACAGGTAATGACCGGGGTCGTAACAAGAGCAATACGCCAGTGCCTAGCCTGCAACTCCATGGGGTCGACACCCGGCCAGATAGGGACCATGGACTGGCACGAGAATCGGCTGCCGACCTCGGGGAAGCGAAAGTCGAAAGTCAGACGGCTGGTGAGGATGCGCGAGGATAAGGCCCATGCCGTGTTAGCTACGGCCTCGAGGTCGCGGTAGGCTATGGCGGGCTGGGCATCACGGTTCATCAGGGGGCGGGTCATCTGAACCAGCATGTCGGCAATCTCGTCGATGCGCTCCTTGCTGAACTCGCCGTAGTTGTCGAGCTTGAGGACAGAGTCGACGATGGCAGCTTGACGATCAAGAAGGGGCTGGCGCTGACTAGAAGGCTGGCCTACAGGGTGACAATGTGAGTATAGGAATGAAGACGGAGATCACAGAGTGTGCTATTGAGGGAGAAAATCGCCTTACCTTGGGTCCGCTCCAAGTCCATCTCCAAAGCCTCGAGGCTACGAGTAGCATCGGGATGAGCACCACACCAGGCGCGAGGAACCCAAACACGGTTGACGATGAAGTCAATGATAATTCTAGTGACGAGACACGACTTGGCACTCTCATCCTTGAGGTGATACTCAAGATATGAGAGAGCCTCCGGCTCAGACAGAGGGTAGTAAGTTCCAAGGATTACAGGCCAAAGGCGAGTCTTCATCAGATCGGTGGGACTGTTAAAGTCTGGCTCGTTGGCGCTGTGGTCAACGTAGGTGCGAATTGTGGCATAGAGCTCCATAATCTGCTCAGTCCAGGCATTGATGGTCATCTCAGTGAGGTGGATGAGGGGACCGGGGCAAGTGTTGCGCGTGGTCAGGGCCTGAGAAGGCACACCACCATACTCGGGGGAGATGGGATCGCGAAAGCGGCTGTATTTGTTACGGCCGGTGGCGGATGGGGTAGTGGGATAAAACTTCTGGCGGTGGCCAAGAGCGCTCTCAGGTCGGAAGCCCTTGTCAGCCATATTCAAGTTCTGGTGATAGAGCTCGGGCATGTTGGGCCTGTAGCTGCCGCTGTGAAAGCCCCGACGAGATGGTGCCCGTCCGAAGGGACCCATGGCCTGAGCATTGCCATTACCAGAAGGAGGCCCAAAGCCAAAGCGTGATGGGCCAGTAGTTGGCGGACCAAAGACGGAAGAAGGTCGTCGATCAGGCAGGACGGAGTTGGGGCGAGTCGGACCCGAAGTAAGAAGGCCAAAGCGAGGGGGAGCAAAGGCCCCAGTGCGGTTGGCTTGGAAGCCCGTGGTGGGACGCGCAGGCTGGAGTGCCAGGTCGGAGAAGACGTGGGACAAATTCTTGTTCTTGTCCTGAGGAGGCTGGGACTCAGAATGGCTGCGGCCCTCCGGTCGAAGCGACATGATGGACTTATGTACAGCGTCCTTGTCCTCGCAAGATTCAGCAATAGTCTCGATTGCGCGAGCAACCGAGTCAGGGCTGGAGTGCTTCATGACCCAGAGAGAGCGACGATTGTTGACCTGGCCTTCAAGATGTTCGATAGTGGCCTCGAGCTTCTGCAGAAGGCTTTGTCAGTATTTCATCCTTTACTCTTTTCGCCAGTATTTTGGAATGTCTGAGACGTCACTCACCTTGATCATATCCTCAGGGGCGGACGACTTGTCGCCCTCCAGACGGTTTTCTTCTTTGTACTTCTTGAACTCCTGAGTCAACTTCTGGAGATCCTCCATGACCTTGGAGACCTCGGCCTCGGCAATCTTGTGCTTTTTCTTCTCATCCTTGAGCTCAAGCTTGATGGTGTTCAAGTTTTGGATGTGATTATCAGCTTCAGCTTTCGCCAGGTTGGCATCTAGGCTCATGCGTGCAATAGCCTTATCCGTGTCCTCTTGGTCCAGCTGCAGGTTCATCAGGGCATCGACGAGCTGGCTCGTCTCTTGGCTGATGACCTGGCCCACCTCTTGCAGCTGCGAGATGATCTCGCTGGACTCCTTGGCAGAGACGCCGGGCATGCGGCGAAGTGATGTTTGGATCTTGACGAGAATCTCCTGCGAGGACCGAGCTTTTTCGAAGGCGGGCTGTTTGATTTTCATCATTAGTGAACATCTCAGCGATACACACTTGAGTGTTTGGATGATGGAAGAAGGGCGAAGAAGGGATGATGGAAGAAAGAGGATAGAACTTACGTGCGTGTTGGTCATCTGTTTGATCCGTTCGGATCGAGCAGTCCCTGCAAGAGGGGTCGAGAAGTTGATGGATAACATCTCGTCTACCAGAAGACTTTTTTTATCCTCTCTGTCTTTCTCTATTTCGCAGTTGTGTGAGACCAGGAGGCGATCTCCAGAGCCGTTCAGTCAAGATATTGTGAGTGAGCTGCCTCGCATTCTTGACCAAGGATAAGAAGAACGCCTTGTGGCAGGAGTTGCTTGTACGAAAACAATGGGCAGATAACAGCAAGAAAAACTCGTGCTGTGGTTTGAGAGGCGAAGAAATGTTGTTTTTTTGTAAGAGTAAGGGGAAAGGGTATGTAAACGAAAGGTGGGTTGTGCGAGGAGAACGGGCAAGGAAGAGATGAAAAAAATCAAAACAAAAAGGCGAGAAATGAGGGACAGCTGTTAAAAAAAGCCAACGAAGGAGTACTGTGAGGCGCAAACTCGTCGCTCTCCAGTGAGAGAAGAGAAATGCTTAATAACGCGAAAGGGAGGTTTGGGTAGAGAGAGCAAACGCAGCCACCTCAGGTCGCGTGTTGGCGTTTGAGAAGGATTACAAGGTCGACGATGACGAGGAGAGAAGTATGACGGGATGACAGAGCTATGAGAAGGGGATTCTCAGCAGGGTGCCAAAAGCCTAAAACAAAAACCATTCTTTGATAAGTATGCGGTCTGCTCACTTGCGACATTTCTTGTTGATACTTCATGCGGCCAAGGGACTTGACCATTGAACACGCGGCAGCTGGCGATTTCAAGAAAAAACAACACTAACAAATATAGGAACTGTGTTTACACGAGTACCAAGTTCATCACCATGTTTCTCAAAGCGTAGATCAAGCCGTACCAGACCAAATGTTGTAGTAAAAACAAGCTTGGTGATATATATCAACCTAATCAACCAACGTGAGAAGCATGCGAGAGCAACAAACAACTTATTCGCCTTATATCTAGACCTACCAAGGTATCTTAAAAAGAATCTGTGCTTTTTGTTCTGGGTAACAAATCAAATGGAAAAATAGATACACAGGAGAAAAATCTACAGCTGTCACTAGACGTGAAGATGTAGACTCTTGCTTCATCACTTGTTCCATTTGGCCAGCCCAACATGATATGTTATGCCAAAGTATTCCGACGAACGCGGAGCCGTGTTGAGCTGCAAGGTTGCCGACAGAAAACAGCTCTCAGTCACTCATTCTGCGTCCGACTGAGTGTTTGGTTTTGTAGACTAGGCTTTCATCTCAATGAGGCCAGGCTAGCATGGCCGGGCCTTGCCACATGACTGCCCGTGGATTCAAGCGGCCGTCAAACCGAAAAGCAATATCTGACAAAGAAGATGTTCTACAACAGAACAATGCATGGTTAACGACCTCGAACCTAATAGTATCACGACATAAAGGCAGAACAGCAGTACATTCAAATACAATCTATTTTTCGGGGGTGTCAAAGCATCTGCTATCTAGATAGATGAATATATCAATGTTCTGGGGTAGGTGCCTCTGCTTATCGCAAAGGGAGTGCCATCCTATGGTACAGATATCAGCAAGGGGGAGATGCACCAAGGGAGTGCTGAACCTGAGAGTGTGACGACCACTGGTACAATCCAGGGGGGGAAACGTGACGTAGCTTCGAGAGTACTGGGGGAGGAAACCTATAACACCGAGTGTTAAAGTTGAAAAGAATCTAAAAAAAAAAAAGTGAAGCGGGATTTGCATCCCAACCGTGTCCGGGGTGGTGTCGAGGATTGAGGCAAACCGTGGTCGGCGTTTGAATCGTCATGAGAGCATGAATGTTCTCTTGGGGAAGTAAAGGCTTCATGCCTATTGAGCAACCAGTTGTCTTAGTCAGGCAACATTCAGCCAGCAAGTTTAGGACGGTCTCTGCTAACCTGCATCATGTCCTAAATAGCAGTATTGATAAGCCAATATTAGCTTTAGATTGCCCGAGTGCGAGAGAACAAACTGCTGTAGACGGCATCTACAACAGGCGCCGCGTCAATCATTCGTCCTCCAAAATATCGGCCGTTGAGGCCCTTGATGGCATTTTCGCCGCCCTGGACTTTGTCAAACTTGAGATAGATGTCTCCCTTAGAGTTTGGGTCAACTGAGATGTGAACGACATGGCCGTATTTGGACCCAGCCTCCTGTCTAACGTCATCCTCTAGTTCTTTAACCCAATCATCACCTTCTTCCCTAGGATCCTTGTCAGTCACTTGTTTTTCAATAGCATGAGGCTGTACTACTATGACTTACTCTTCGGGATCAAACATATTATGGAGGACAACACACCGACTCGCCATGTTCACATTCACGGGAAGTGGTTTTGTCTCTGTCTTGGGCTTCAGGACCTGTCGCTCATCATTGCCGTTGGTCTTTTCGTCAGTCCTGGCAAGCTTTCTCATCAACGCATCGCGGCTGTAGTTGTTAAAGTTGACGCCGGCGACATCCGTGTCGTCAAGGGCGCTGGCACCGCCCGATTTCTCGCTCTCTCGGCCTCCGGCTCGATCGAAGGCAGAAGCCTGGGGGCCACGTCCACCGGCACCGGAGAAAGCGGATCCTTGGAATTGCGAATTCTGGCCAGAAAATCTCTGCAACAGGTTGGCAGTGCTCTCAGGGGTGAACTTATCGTTTCCGAGACCGACGCGAATAGGACGGCCGGCTAGATCAAAGCCATTCATCTTTTCCAACGCCTCTCGTGCCTGGGTTGCATCACGGAATCTAGAATAGAGGTTAGTCGTTGTTAACATGAGGAGGGCTGTAGGAAAAAAAGAAAAGAAAAAACGTACTGAACAAAACCGTATCCACGACTTCTGCCGTTGTCATCTTTTTGAAGTTGGACAAACTCAAGCTCACCGAAAGGCTCAAAGACGGCCTGGAGATCTTGCTCGGTCACGTTGAAGTGAATGTTACCAACGTATAGGCGATGGAAGGGAATTGAGTTGGGGTGTGCCCCAGCGTCGGGATTGCGGGCTTGCCGGTTTTTCTCGGCTTCTGTCACTTGAACAATGACAGGAATACCTAAGAGTTTCTGTCCGGTGAGTTGAAGGGCCTGGGTAACGGATTCTTCATTCTTGAACTCGACATAACCAACCCTATCACTTTTGTTAGCGACGATAACAGAAATCACCAGCGAATACGATCACACATACCCCTTGGACCTCTGGCTAATACGGTCCTTCACAATCTGAGCTTCGTTGACGGGGCCAACCTTCTCGAAAAACTCCTTCAACTCACGGGTTCGCAGGCGAGCGGCGAGCTGTTGAACAAATACAGTGCGACGATCCCGTTCGTCTTCAGTAAGCTGGGGGGTGGCCTCACGCTTGGAGTCTCGGCGATCATCATCGCGAGCGCGACCATAATCGCGTGGACGGCGGTCACGATCACGTCGATCACGATGGTCACGGTCGTCGCGTGGACGATAGTGTCGATAAGGCGAACGTGACCGAGATCTGGAACGACGTCCGCCCCTGTAGTGGTCACCATCTCTATTTCGGCGTGAGTGGCGGCGGTCGTCGTCGCGGCTTCGGCTTCTTCTCCTACTCTTGTGGCTGCCAGCGTCGCTCCGAGGAGTTCCTAGGTCCGGTGTGGCTTTCCGGCTTCGGGTTTGGCTATTTTCTCGGCGATCACGTCGTCGGTGGTCATCACGGTCTCGATGTCGGCTGCTATCACGCCCGCGTTCTCGTTCACGCTCACGATCCCTATCGCGTCGATCGGACCTCTCATCTTTGGAGTGGTTCTCAGTCGGACTCTTGACCTTCTGCTCAGTATCCTTTGCCGTGGCGTCAAGGAGTGCTTCGACGTCCAAGGTGCTCATGGTGTCTACGCCGCTTTGTAAGTTCGGGGATCCTTGGAAATGGAATCACCTAATCGGGCTTCCGTATTGGTCAAGCTGTGTTGTTTCACTGCGTCTTTTCGAGCAACGTTGAGAGAATCCACGTTAAATGTGTTGAGGTTGGAAGAATGATGCCTGACGAAACAAAGTTTTAGGCTGAGCCACAGCAAACCTCACGTGATGCGCCACAATATTTATTTACCCATCATTCGCTGGCTTCATAAGATACTAGCCTAAGTACCGACTCGCCGACGTTGGTTTATTCGGTATTGATTTCACATGGGAGTTCATAACGAGAGTCAAGGCCATCGAAGGAAAATGATAGTGATTATTATGAGATCTTTCCAAATCCATTACCATGCTACAAACTTAGAGCATTAAAAACTGCAGCAATTATTGTTGGTCGTAAATGCTCCGCGCTAGGCTAAAGCTCGTTACCATCCTAAATCATGACTACCTAGTTCGGTGCCTCCAACTCCTATCAATGCCGAGCAAGTTAATAAATAATAAGAATAACAATGATACTAAAAAATATACCATGCTCTCAGGGAGATAGATTGAGTATTATAATGAATTGAATCGCGTCACTTTTTGGACGATTTAATTTGTCTTCTTGACACCATACTTCAGCTCAGTACCGCACAGGGTGTCCCAGAACTTGCTGGTAACACCAAAGCCAAGCTCATAATCGAGGAAGTGATGAGCAAGATGGTACTTCTTGAGCTCCTTATACCAGAGGGGAAGGTTTTGGTGGTGAAGAAAGTAGTGGGTGAGATCATAGCCGACGTAGCCAAGGAGACCACCGCAGTAGGCGGCGGTCGCAGCATGCCAGCTGTAATACAGCACCGTATGAGCGAAGTGCCAGAAGGGAATCGCCAGGGCAACGAAGAGAGTTGGGGGCATAACCAGTCGGTACTTATCCATTGGCAAGTAGTGGTGAATGCCATGGAGCAAGAAGTGCAGGGTAATACCAACCCGATTATCAGGGAGATAACTAAGGGGGAGGTCAGTCAACAAACATGTAAACAGAAAAGGAAACCCAGATAAATACGTACTAGTCGAGATGGAAGAGAAATCGGTGCATGACGTATTCAATGATGGACCAGAAAAAGATGCCGAAACAGAAATACCCTGCAGTGTAAAGCTGGCTGGTGAAGCCTTCGGAAGCCAGGTATGTACCATATACGACCCAAGGAAGCCAACAGATAGGAATCAACCACCACGGCGTTTTGGAGAGGGGCTCCAGGAAGTTTCCGAAAAGAGGGGCAGATTGTCCACCCTTGTAGTGTCGAGGACGATGGACTTGGTCCAAGTAGAATTCCTTGGAGAAACCACCGAACCAGATCTGCGGGAAGAGAGGGCGACTGAGATCAAGGAACTTGTGTTTTTTGTAATCGGCAGTATAGTCGGTATCAACGGACAAGTCTTCTTCACAAGACATGCCGGTTCGAGGGTGGACGAAGGGCTCCTCCTTGGTGGCTCCGTTGACATGACCATTTCCATTTGCAATCTTCTCAGAGACGACAAAGCCGACTACAGAGTCATCAAGGATGTCGTATGCGGCTTCGGAGTGAGTATGGGAAAGAGGATCCTTCAGCACTGCTTCAATGTCCTTGCCAGCGTAATCGTAGACAAGGTCGGAGCCACCGGGGTGGTCCGCAGCGAAGTCGGTCACATCATAGACCTTGTTTCCAATAGTCACGTAGCAAGACTTCTGGGAATTGTGCGACTCGACCTCAGCACGAGTGAAGGTAGGTAGCGTTCGAGCAGGCATGGCTGAAGATGGCGGTGGGGAGTAGTTATCGAGTAGTCGATGCGGTCGGGAATGTGATTGCTAGCGACTAGGGGATAAGACGCGACTTTCGACCCCAAGTTGACACGTCAAGTAACAAGAAGCACCGTAAAGACAACACGTTGGATGAAGAAGGGAAAAGAAAATGTCGAAAACTCAGCGACTGATGTGAAGGAAAAGAAAAGGATCTAAGCGCCAGCCCTGAGAGAAGTTATACAGGCATTACGGAGGAGAAGCGATGGGGTACGTGAGGAGGCCAAGAAAGCTAGAGCAGGGGTCCGAGGGGATTTTTTTTTTTAATGAGGATCCATCATCCATCTTCCCCATCTGTGTTAGCAACCAAAGTGGCGCTACAATGACTGTATAACAGGCCACACCGACGGCAGCTCTGGAATTTGCCGGAAGAAAGATGAGATATCTCCAATGAGAGACGGACAATTACTTGTAAGCATCTTCTTATTCCTAGGACCTTTTTTCTTGCTCGTATTTCAATCCCCGTCCTAGCATGATGATGTTGGAACTTGGGTTTCGCTTCATACAACCCTGTGTAAATATCGACCTCGGTACTTCGTCAATGGAGAGAAACTAGGTGCATAGACTACAAATATAGCAATATTTGGTACAATATAAATCTGAACCTGAATACTCTACAAGGAAAACTGTTGAACTGAATTGCCCTGCCTGAGCCATTGAGCATGTCAATGGCATGGTACTAATGATGGGCGTCAACTACATAGTAATTACTGTGTATGACTACATAGTACTTCGTATCTTCTCCGCTCCGCAGCAGGTTCCCAATCCAAGTCATCAAATAAGATCAGGGGCTTGTGCAATCACCATTTGAGACAGACCAGCATGGACGGAGAGGGACCAAGGAAATGGCACCATTGGAGAAAGTAAGAACCCGTTACACTGCCTGGGATTGGAAACATGGGAACGTGCGCCGTCTCGGGGGCCTCGGAGGTGTCGGATCAGCATAAAAAATGGGAACGGCCCTAGTTGAGTTGCTTGTCCAAAAGTAGCAGCACACTACCAGATGTACTAGAAGAGACAGATGTCATTTTGTTATTGCTGCATCCAGTAAATACAGCTCAGGGCATTTCATGCTTCCATTCGGATCTCGAGGAAGCCGATCAGCCCACTTTGCTAGATTTTCGTCCAACTTCGATTTCAATGTGCACAGTACGTACCTCGTTTGGCTTCGCCCACATTTTTTTCTAAGCCATCAAAATCGGGTGGCTTGACAACATCGAGATCCAGGCACAGATGAGTTTACACTTTTGCTAAATCCGCCCAGGATTTATTGTGTCTGGCTGTTGGCTAGCCATTCTGGGAGCTGCTACATACCTATTTGAGTGGCGAGCCTTGGGTTCTATCCACAATGTTCCCGTGTTCCTGGAACGTACAACTGGCGGCCTCCAGATCTACATAGTAAAAAGTAACGATGCAGCTGCGTCCAAGTATCGCAACAGATCATAACAGCACGCCGCCCTCAAACTGACCAACAAGAGCCACTAATCAAGTCGGGACAAAACTGTACCTGGCATATTTGGATGATTACGCGCATACCATCAGAGTCTCGCAAGTGATGTGGCCAACCTTGAGACTCGGACTGCATCATCTTTAAATTTTCACAATCTGTGTAGCGAAACAGTTATATGTACTCGCATTCCCCAATTCACCAAGGCATTGGATGCTAATTGCCGGCGATGCGGTGCGAATGAAGTAGAGTGAGCTGCGCATTTCAGACTTCAAAGTGCTAGTTTGTTGACAATCCAAGCTGCCTTCACTTAGGTACCATATCCTTCCTTTCCTTACCTTGATACTACATAGCACCTAGTCGACGCGTTAGCGCCACAGTGGCTGAGTGGCCAACGTACTCTATCTCAGTTGCCAGCAGTAATATGTAAACCCGTTGCCGCCCTCGTGGGTCTATCCAGGGCCCTGGCTCAGGCAGGTTTTCAGCTGAGAGCATCGGAGGCCTGACAGCCATTCGTCGGACTGGGCTAATACAGGACTTCACATGTCGGCTCCATACAAGGCTCAGCATCATTGAGCTGACAGCAAGCCGAACCATTCGTACATGGTTCCTTACCTATTATGTAACTAATGCGAAAAAAAAATGTACCCGAGCCCCTTCCATACCACCTTTGCACCTCAGGTACCGACCTTCGCATGATTAGGTGCAGTCAAGCCACAGCTGTCCCGTCATCAGAGGACCCAAAAGTAGCCAGGCTCAACTGCCTTACCTAGAAAATCTTCAGCTTGTCACATCTGGCGAGGAGGAAGCAACTTCTCCCAACCAATTTTTTTTTTTACCTTCTTCATTTTTTCCCATCCTTTACTTCACTTGTCTCATATCTAGTCCATTAAGCCCATTTCTCCCCCCTCCGAATCGCGTTCTTGTTCTTTTCCCTCGTGGGCAACTCCCGGTACGGAACCAAAATCACCGAATCACCACTTAAACAACCCCGCCCGCTTCTTTCATTGTCCGTGCTGCATCCTCGATAGCTGCGTCATGCCGTCATTCTCGATGCCGCGGGGCTCTTGGCTGCTGCTCTTCGCCGTCTGCCTCATCCTGCTCCCTGGCAAGGCTTCAGCTTTCGGAGCTGGTAATATTCCCTCGATCGCACAGGTTCGTAGCTCCCCATGAAAGAACCGATATGTTTCTTTTCTGTCTTCTCCGTTCTGATGCTGACACTTCACGCGCTTCAGGTTGAGGGTCACAATTGGCGTCATGGAGGTTTGTAACCATTTTTTTGCTTTATTTTCTCATTAATATATATCTTACTCACCAACTTACCTCTACAGACATTGAAGACATCCTCGAGACCATCGCCTTTCTTCACGGCAAAAAATGGACTTCTATGCTTATCAAGCGTACTTACTTTGGCAATTGGCTGCGTGACTACTCTCAAGCCGTGGACATTGGAAGTTTGAAGGGCGTCAATGCTGCTACTATTCGCATTCTGGTACGTTTCATCATTGCTCTTCGAATTGACTCATTCACCTAACATGATCAAGGTCTGGGTTATGTCCTTCATGGCTTTTGGCTATGCCACTGAGGAATTTGAGGTGACTGAGGAACGTTTGGGTGTCTATCGTCCCGAAGAGCATATCGACAACCCGCTCGGCTACGGCGATGGTCTTGATGCCCGAACATTTGACCCCCGACTGCGCGGTCCTGTCCAGCCAATCGAGACTGAGGTCGATCCCAGAACAGGCATGAAGAATTATATTGCAAACGAGACGGGACAATGGGCTACCAGTGCAGGCTACCTTCGCTACAGCTTTGCGCGGTCAATCCACTTCGGTCGCCTTTACACCAGTGGCGCCAAGCATGGCAAGGAGGAAGATCTTTGTGAAGCCCTCAGGTGCCTAGGACAAGCTTTACATTGTATGGAAGATTTCAGTGCCCACAGCAACTACTGCGAGCTTGCACTTCGAGAACTCGGCTACCACTCCGTCTTCGCTCATTGCGGAACGGCCACCGAAATCAACCTTAATGGCAAGCGAGTCTTTCCTCTCGTCACGGGTACATTTGGAGCTGTGGATTTCCTTCACTCTGTCATCGGCGAAGCAACCGATCACTTCACACAAGCTGAGGTCGATGAGGTTGACATTGCTTTGAAGAATGCAGGGGGCACGTCTAATAGCGGCTCCACGTCGCGTGGTTTGTTCGGCCTCTCCGCCCCAACCGACTTCATCTCTCTGGTTGGAAATCTGCCTGGCGTCGGGTCTGGGTTCGCTTCTCAAGCTAGGGATCTGAAGGCTGCGTCAGATGCTCAGGAACGAATGAATCATCAAGTAATGAGCCGTGACATGAGCCGTGACAACACTAATGTCGTACCCGGCATGAGTCCTAACTTCGACCCTGTCAAGGTGGCTGGTCAGATTTATCCCATCCTCGAGTTCCGAGACAAGATTGTCAAGGCTATCAGTCGCGGTATCGCCAAGGTTCCAGGGTTAGAGAAACTTCTTGAGAAGATCAGCGAGACCCTGACGGCTTTCATCCTTGGTCTCCTTGCCCCTTTCATCCGACCTATCATCAACCAGGTCTCTAAGACGCTGAAGGACGGATCATCGGGTGTCATCACTGCCAGTGCCAAATCCCAGCTTGAGCCTTGGGAGAACCCTCGATGCTCTGATCCCACACACTCCATGCTATCCAAAGACCATTTTACTAATGTCCTTAACTCCTGTGCTGGTCGTGTGGCCGCTACCATCCTTCAATACGTCGTCCCGTAAGTTAACCCAGTTGAAGTCCGCGTTTGGCTTGATTTCAACCCTCCTTGCTAACCATGGTCATAGGCGTATCCTCTATGCTTGGGAGAACACGTCAGTCCCCGTCGATGAGATCATGAATGACGTTCTTCGCGCATTCCATCACCCCGCTGCTCGAAACGACCACCTTGAAATACATCGAAACATGTTCAACACGGTCAAGCAGTGGGCTGACCAGCACCCTCAGCGTCATGCGCTTGCTCATATCCTTTCTTCTGAATCTGTCAAGAATCACAAAAACCACATAATCAATAGTAAGGACGGCCAGCGAAGCGTCAGCCCTGGTAATGGATGTGGCCACTCTCATGGCACTTTTGGCGGTCACAGCAAGACCGCGGGTGGTTTGTGGTCCCAGATTAGCACCCGTGACCTCGGGTCGATGGAGGGCAAGGACGGCGATCCTTCGAAAGATTACCTATCGACAACACCTGCTCAGGGCGGCAGCCATTCTTACAACTATGGCACAAACCCCTCGCATGGCTCAGCAAATGAGTATTATCAGCAGGCTCCTCCGCAAGATCAATACAACGCCCCTCCTCAGCCTTCCTATGGGGGCTACGGTGGCCCCCCTGCTCCTCCACAGGGATATAGTGCTCCTCCGCCAGGCAATTGGGGTTCTTCTCCCCCGCCTCCTCAACAATACGGAGGTCCAGGATACGGAGCTCCTCAGTATCCTCCTCAGGGGCAGCCAGGATACGGGCAGCCGCCATATGGTCAGCAACCCTATGGGCAGCCTCCACCTAACCAGGGACCTCCATCCTGGAACCAATATCCTGGTCAAGGTCCTCGGTACTAGTAGCTAAGCTGTGAAGGATTTCATGTTGATACATATATATTAAGATCAGGTACACAGGATCAAGGTTAAGCTAGCTGTTGGTGTTTAGGTTGAGAATCAGGATCGGATTTGACGAGTACACGGCCGCTAAGATACCCAGCACGGATGAAGGGGGGGTCCTTCATGGGAAGTAGTCAATTGATAGGAAATTTTGTATTTTTGGATCTATAAGCAAATATAGCTCTCAACACTACATGACTACACCGTACATCAGTGATCCCGTCCTTTTAAAGGGCCTTCCAGACCTCCCAATATGGACGAGTCGGGTATGTCGCTATTGTGGCACATCACATTGAACTTCAGAAGTAGTTCGCTGTGCGTCTTTCCCCCCTCCTCCTCTTGGCCTCTAACTCCCAACCCAATGCTGTATCAAAAATATGTAAATAACAAAGCAGAGATGAGTAAATTACTAGAATATATGCGGCGTGCCAGTTTTTGAGTCGTATAAGCGAAGAACACCCCCTCACACCGGTGCTTCTATGAGACAAGAACAAAAGCAATGGCTGTAGTGTTAAAAAACCGTGAGTTTTTTTTGTTTTGTTTTGTTCTTTTGGCATCATTTTTTTCTTCTTCCGGGGTTACATTTCCCTTCACATCTTACCGCGTCGAGGATCTAGGGCTTCTGCCATACGCATGTCACGAAGTTCTTTGGTACCCAGACTGCCCAAACCACCCTCGGAGCGACGCTCCCAGCCACCGAGACGGACAACTTGGCAGGTGGCGTTGTCACCATCAGAGGACACCTCGGTCGCGTACTTGACGACGCTTCGGGCACCTTCCTCTGGGGTACGAGCCTCCTTGACAACGTCGACAATCTCCTGATCGCTGAGGGTGCCGGAGACGCCGTCGGACATGAGGACGAGGAACGAGAATTGAGCCGGGCCCATCTCGACGCGGGTAATTTCAGGCTCTGCAGAGACGCCAATGCGCTTACTCTTCATGTCACCAAAGGCACGGCTGTTGGCAAGGCCGGCGATGCGCTCTTCTCCAAAGCTGTCGCCAGACACCATGGATCCGGCGGGCGCGTATCGGCGAAGACGGCGAGTCTCGGTGGGGTTGCTCGGGTGGTGGTCGGACGTCAGGGGCTGGGCGAGCCCTGTGGCCGTGTCGCAGAGGAGGATACGACTATCGCCGACGTGCGCGCAGAGTAGGGTAGACTGTGCGGCCGGGTGCCAAAACGGTGCAGGTGTGGGCGTGGAGATGAGAGCAATGGAGGCTGTAGAGCCGCCTTTGAAGCGCGTAGGGCCGCCAATGTCGTGTCCCAGCGGTGTCGAGGGAGCACCTAGGATCTCGTCGTTGTTCAGCGGAGTGTCACTGACACGAGAGTCATCCGGATCTACCTTTCGAGCCTGGGCCGACACGAAGTCCAAGTCGGCACGCAGGAAGGCATATGTCAAAACCGACTCAATTGTGATGTCGCCTTCCTCGGCGGTTTTCTCGTTGGATAGGACGAAATGCTCCGGGTGAAAGCGCCTAAAGTAGCCTCCAATGGTTTTCCTGTAGTCCATCACCAGGTCCTTTTCCAGTTGGAGGGCCTTGGCCCGGTTTGTTACTTCGGCAGGAGGAGAAGCTGCGCTATGTATTGGTTCTCCATGCACTGGCTTGCCACTGACGACCCCGGGCTTTGCGTCGGGTATCTTCATGTCTTTCTTAACCTCTTCAGGGCCTTTCATATCCACAGCTTTGAGGGCTTCTTGCTTCGTTGAGGGGGCGGTATGCGGTTTTTTGTGAGAGTTTTCTCGTCCCGGTTTCTTCTTTCGTAAGCTGCTCTGCAATCCGAATTCCTTCGCGGCTCTCTCAATGTAGCCAGGCAACTCATCTCGGGAAAACTCGGCGCACTGAGTTCCTCCATGGCCATCGAATACACCAAAGTAAAAAACCTGAGGGTCTCCCAAGGCACTGTCTGCAGGTGTTGCTTCTCCCGGCTTCTGCTGTACACTTCTAGGGGCTCTCTTCGCGAAAGCTGGGATGTTGATTGTGCCTGCCTGGTCTCTATCTTCGTTGTACCCACGACTTCCTCGGTCAGTGGCCACACCAAGATGGTGTTTAGCACGGCGCATTGGAATGCGCACAACGGTCAGATCCCTCGTTGAAGGGATGTACGGCGGGGCCACAGCGGGAGCAGATCCCGGGCTCGGTGTATGAGGTGTTGAGGCATCGCGGGGTAACTTGTGACCTGGACCTCGTGCCAATCGTGAATCTGGATGAACAGAAGACGACGGAAGGTGTGTTACGAAGTAAGTGACGAAACTTCGCCTTGTCTGTGATGCAATGGCCGGTGGAGATGAACCGGAATGGATCATCCGGTTGGAACCGGGTCCCCGGGGTTGGTCAAACGAGGGCTCTTGGAACAGCGGACGGGTTGTTGAACGTAACGAGCAAAAGGGCGTCTTGTTGAAGTTTTTTACTCGATGCAGAGCTACGCAGCTGGTATGATTAGATCCCAAGCAGCTAGAAGGGGTGCAGATCCGCGATGTCGGTCTCCGATACCGAGCCACAGGGACGGCTGCGAAACGAGCGGAAGGCCGCATGAACGGGGCCATTGTCGAGAATGGATGCTTTTTCCGGGCTCGATGTCTGCGTCCGCGGGCATCAGCGACCCAGAGAGTACAAAAGCACAGCACAGGTGTTGTTGTCCAGAGCCATGGGGCAAAGTGTTGAGGTTGGGAGCGTCGGCGTAAGATCGACAAGGGGCGGATCGATATCGGAAACGGAATTGCGTAGGGGTTTTGAGAAAGCTAAGCTCAGGCGCGGCGGAGGAAAGTGAAGCAGTGCCTAGAAGTGATCGCGAAGCGGCCCCCAGGCCACAATGGTGCTCACGACGATTGTCCAGAAGCACTGCGAGCAAGCAGCGCCGCGGAGGAGGAAAAGGGTGACGTCTTCCTTGGTGGGATCGTGGGAAGTGACGATGATCTGGGCGATGATTTCCAGGGTGGGGGGCGTTTGCTTAGGCTTGCGGGATGGTCATTCTTGGGGAGCTTGGGGGACGGTTATTCACGGCCAATCAGGGCTGGCTGTGTCTCCTCCGCCGTGATTTTCGAGGGGTGGGGGGGCCTGAACCGGGAAGTTCAGGGCTGGGGCTGGGTTTGGGCGCCCCATAACCCAGCTCAGTTACAGACCGGTTACAGTGGTCTCAGCGCCCACCGAAACAAATGCCATGCTCACATAGTACCTGAGGTAGGTACCTAATGGGGGTACTCAAGGCCCCTAAGTGAGGTACCATGTCCACTAATTACTGTCCTGGAGGCCTAGCTGGTGGGGTGGGGAATTTGATTCATCCGATTGAGAAATGAGAGGTGATAGGCAGTGAGGTGAAGTGATGCTATTCATATCCATGGATCAATATCAGCATCCGCCACCATCCATTTTTCAGCCTTGTCCTCTCCGCTACGTACGGAACACATTCAGAAACTCCCTATCTGAATCTACCGGCTGATTTCTCTCCATGAAACATTTGGTGGAGGAATATGGGCGAGTCAGCAGCCTCTGCTTCCGCCGATGCGGATGGATCTGAACCCTCTAGGAGTGATCTCCCAACCACGATTGACGTTGACGCTACTGGTGATATTGTCTTGGACGTCACTTTTGAGACATCAGCCGCTACTCTGAACAGGGCTCGCAAGGCACTGCTGGCTGCCAGCAAGAAAGCTGGTTCCCAGCCTTTACCGCCTTCCACGTTGAAGCCCAAGGTTCGGGTGGCCTACCGGGTCAGCCTGGCGGCTCTCAAGAAGCACTCCAAGTATTTTTCAAACCTCCTATCAAACCCACAGTTTCGAGAAGCTCGTCTCATCTCCGACTTTCATGAAGAGCTTGCCCAGAGAAAAGTCAAACCCAGCGAGGCGGATATCAGGGACCTACCCTGGATCACTATCGCAGACGATGATGAGGCTACCAGGGCCGCCGGCCGTGAAAATGCCATGGAGGATATCTTGAATATCATTCATCAGAAACCACCCAAAACTGCTCGTGCGACATTGTCTTACGTAACAACACTGGCTATCATGGCCGATAGGTTCGACTGTGTCACCGGTGTAGCCCGAAGCTTGATCACCGACTTGAAGTTCAAATGGCCTGTTACTACTGGCAAGCCCCTGCGGAGCGATGATGGTAACCCTACCGACACGGAACAGGCGCTTCGCCAAAAGATTCTCATTGCTTGGCTTCTGGGACAGCCGATGCGACTTCACCAGTCGACAAGGGAGTTGATTGTACGAGGGTCTTGTCTTTGGAGCGAGTTTTATGATACCGAATCCAACTTGACCGCAGCTTGGTGGAATCTACCGGATGGTATTGAGGGTAAGCAAGCTTAGACCAAACCTGAGATGCGGAATACGGATACTCACCAGAGTACAGAGGAGCTCCGATACAGGCGTGGCTGCGTACTCAACACGGTTGCGTCGGTGCAGCGTCACTTCCTCGCCCTCTTCTCATCGCGTGAGAGACAGTGTAAACTCGGTTACGACACTAGCGGAGCATGTGACTCGTTCCAGCTGGGACAGATGCTGAAGTTCTTTCTGTCAAAGGACCTGGTATACCTTGTCGACTTTAGCCCTACGTCCCTAGATTTTGTTCCTGACACAGCCATGGTCGATATTGAGGAGCTGCTCTCTACGCTTCAGCAGTGCCCAAACTACCAACTGGACAAGCATCACACGAACTGCGGCCTCAGGGTGCGTGTAGAACCTATTCTCGGGTACATCCGCACCATGCTGAATGCCACCGCCGTTTCGCTTCCGCACACTGAGTGGAAGCGAAACCGGGCTGACGTCTCCTGGGTGACGCAGAAGGAGAGGAAGCGAGACAGGGACAATGAGAAACCTGCCAAGACGTTTGAATTTACACGGGCCCTTGCCAACGACCAGCGACTTCGATATGAAGGGGCACTTTACGCGGACAAGATCAGTAGGGCTATGTTTACTGCAGATGCATGGGATTGGACCCCGGAAGCGTGATAGATCAAGCTAAGGCAAAACATGATTATTGGATATTCCTCCCAAGAAGACGAACAAAAATTAGATGGACACATGAAAGTAAATAAAAATAGAAAGCGTGGCTGATCTAGGCGACTTGCGCTCCTGTCACGCATATCCCATTTCTTTTCAGGTTTCCGCGACCCTTATCCCACTCCAAAGATGACCTCACATCGTTGTTGTTGTTGTTGTTGTTGTTGTTGTGCAACTTAGACAGTATTTGTCTTCTCACTGACAATATTCTTCGCGGCTTGAGATTCGTCGTGGCTGCTGGCGTCGTCCACGCGAGGAGCCACTGGTTTTGCTTTGGCCTTCATAAGGGGCCATCGGCCGTTCACTTCCTTATATCGCAGTAAGATGAAGCCCGACATCACGAAGATCCAGTACAAGTTGTACGAGATAACAGAACCATAGGTAGCAGAGTTAGTCCAGCCAAAGATGGCGTTGAAAATACCCCAACCACCACCGTCGGAGGTAGTGGGCGAGCAGCACTATTACGGGATGTTAGATCTGGTACAGAACAAAGCAAGGGCGGAAGGCTACATACGTTGACGTGCCAGACGCTCTTGTCAATATCGTATGAACCGGGGCCAGCGCCGAATTCCGAGGCTTCGCCACCAATGAACTCATTCCACTTTTGTTGCTCGAAGCTCCAGACAGCACGGGAGAAGAGTCCTGCAGCGACAAGGTAGAGCAGGCAGGTAGAAGCGACCAGGAACACTTGAAGCTTGGCAGTGGCACCACCTCTGTGTTTCAATATTCCAGGTCAGCCTGTGTAAAAACCAATTTTTCTTCTTGTTTCTTTTTCGTAACTTACTTGTACAACAGATAGCCGACAACACCACCGGCTAAGAGACCGATTACGGTGGGTAGAGGGATAGCTTTGGCAGACGCCTGGAAAGAAACGCCCGCAACGAAGACCACGGCCTCGATACCCTCACGAAGGATAGTGATGAAAGGCAGGATAAACATGGCATATTGTTCGAAGAACTGCTTGAAGAAGCCCGTTTTGCCAATACGGAGGGGGGACTCAATGGCTTTGGCGAGCTTGAGACGCCATTTGGCCTGCATCTTGCCAATGCGCAGAAGAGCGGCACCCATGATAGTGATGATGATGGAGGCAAATAGGGAGAAAGCTCCTTCGTAATAAAATTCATTTTTCTCCCAGGAGGTGTTGCCAACAGTGTAGAAGACACCAATGACGGCGGCAGCGATGATCATGCAAACGAAGAAACCAATCCCAGTCCCGAGCCATACCTGCAAACCCAAAGCCCGTCAGTTTAAACAATTGACAGGTACAGTTGAAAAATGAAAAATGAAGGACTCACCTGGCGTCTGAGACGCTTGTAAATCTTAATGTCGCCTTCGGGGCCATGGAGAGTCTGTTTGAGGAAAGCCAGCAAGACGGAGACGATAATGACCGTCTCAACACTCTCACGAAAGACGACGAGGAAGACTGGTACTGAAAAAACGTCGACGGCCATGACGAGTTTGTTTGGTTTGATGGCGGCTTACACGAGGAACTCAGCTTTGTCTCGAGTCGTCTACAAGAGAGAAGCTCAAGTAGGTAGATGAAGGCGGATATAGAAGGGAAGGGGAAGGGGTGGAAGGGGGGGGTATGGAAGGGATATGGGCGAGGAGGAAGTGAGAACGGAACTTGATACGCTGAAATGACCAAAAAGTTTTATCTCGGATCTGATAATCGAGCCATGGGCAACGAACGGGGGGGTCTATGAGCGGATCAGATAATCGAGACGAGACTGCCCTCGAGTTCTGGTCAGGTCATAATAAGGTGGATTGGGGATGGGTCAATGTCATAGGTATCAGGTACATTGGACACATGGGAACAACTCCGTCGAGGCTAGCCCCATGTGAGTGTTGCATGAGCTTTACTGATTATTGGCCAGCTACTGGATCTACAGAGGAGCAAACGGTCCAGCATACCTTACTTGCTGCACTATGCTGTAATTGAAATGTATGCGGAGCAGCTATCGGCAGTGTAAGTTGCTTCACACATCTTCCGAGAATCGGCGGACCAAGAGGCGTGTGGTTGCAATGAAGACGGAAGGGTGTGCGCCTGGGGATGGTGCATGGGTATGCATGGATGCAGGTATGTAAATGCGTTGCGGAAACGAGAAGAGTCACGCACCAGCTGATCGAAAATATAATTTCTTTCACATAGTACTTCGTTCTTCTTAGATTCTTGAGCCCGTCACAGGAGCACTGGCCCAAGGCTAGCTTAGCAAGGAATTGCCGCTGTGTTGGATACATCCCTGAGAGCTTTGTGTTGCCGGAGCTTGCTTTCGTAGAGGTTCAATAAATACGGGAATGAAGGGGCATTTGGTTGGTGATTTCTGATTTATGTACAACTTCTGTGTCATCAGGGTATTTGAAGAAAACCAGCGAGCTCAGACTGAGTGTGTACACCATCCCTTTTTTATTGTTGTGTTTTAACCAATTCTTTGGAGGGGGGAAGGGGGAGTTTCTCTCTTCTTTCACTAAGACCGTATCTTAACTTGGAACTGGTCCCGAGAGCTAACTCAACTTTGCAAACGAAGGATTGAAAAACTGTCTGGTCCTGGAGGGACTTTAGAGGCACCGAGTGAATTCTGACCAAGTCAGTCCGTAGTGAGTAGTTAATTATGGGGTGGTTGGAAATCCTCAATACGCTTAGACTTAGGCTTACTTGAAAGCGTGGGCGCTAATGTAAGCCTTGAAAAAAACAAAACTAAGAAGAAAACAGCCCAGAAGAAGTTAGTGCCCCCTAGCTTCATGTTGGAGGAGCCTCGTCGTGAATCGAGAGATGTACTTGATTCCGTGTGAGGCTGTTGATAGACCACCAGTAATCACTCACTACCTCAGGGTTGGGGGTGCCGGCTCTTTGAGTGGCGTGAGTGGGACGGAAATATACCGAAGTGATGAGAGGATGAGCTGAAAGAGTAAAAGAGTCAAACAAGGAAAGAAGAAGAAATGGCTTGCGTGGTGATGGTAGAAACCAACCGGGGGGGACGAAGAATCATAACGAGACGGGGAGCCGACCACACAGAGCCCTGGTTCCCTGTGTGTCGAAATGGGTATTGCATCTCAGCCGCAGTTAATGACTATGGATGAGTGGATCGATACCCGCAGCATTGGCTCACGTTCTGTGTGTAAATTTCCCAGCCTGGCTTCATCAAGCCATGGAATGCGTGGAGCCATCTGTTGGTCACTCCATGAAGTTTTGATGACGCCGTGGCAACTTCCAGTAGAGAGAACCAAACCCTGTGTATTGCTCGAGACACCGATTGAGTCATGGGGCGCCATGGGCCAATTCATGGGCCAGTTCATGAGACTGGATGTGGAGCTCCAGCTAATTATTCGCTCTTCGTATCGCAACTATCCAAGTGGAAAGTCAAGCGAGTGTGCTTTTTGAGACGGATGTCCATCGCAGTGGGCGGGTGAGTAGAAGCTGAGGAGAACTTGTTGGGGGGATTGTCAAAGTCGAAGTGATTAATCACATATGATGAAACTCCCGTTCAACTTGATGTAGGCACTCTCTCCCTCGGTACGTTCCCCAGGTCAGTACTACCTTACCAAAGGTATTCAGGAAGTCAAGTGTCAAGTTATATGGAAGGTAAAAATTTTGCTACAAAATAGAAAAGGACTTGGAGCTTCTCCATACAGTAGACAGTGGAAAAAACAGACACACACATCCTCAGAGGTAGGTACCTGAGCTAGACATCTAAATTCTTCCTCTGTGCTGTGCATCGTTTTCGTTTTGTCAACTTTCAGCTCCAGCTACTTTAGCCCCCCCTCCTCTCTCTCTCTAGCCATCCTAGCCATCATTTTTCATTCCCCATGACCTACCCCACATCATTTCCATGCCGCAGCTCGGTTGATGATGGTTGATGGAAGTGCGGCTTGCGCTAAATACTTGAGTACAGTCCTGCATCTTGAAGACCAAGCTTCCAATGGCAATGAGAGAAGGACATCAACGACTGTCGATGTTGGAGAGAGCTCACCAGCTGCTCAATTGACCAAGACCCGTTAACCTGCGTGGCACCACTCCTCCATCCCCGTCATGGCCACCAAAGCCCGACAAGTGCCTTGCTAGACTACTGGCTGGCGATTGATAAGATGGAAAGATTATGGGGCCACACACCGGCGCTACGTGGGTGACGTTGCAATGGCGTGGGTTTGGCCCATCCCATGCTTCTCTGAACCGCACGATCTGATCCTGAGGGATTGTCCATCTTATCCATCTTTGGAGCGGCACCCCATGCCGTACCGCTACCAGGATCTTGAGCCAATAATTGTTTTGCGTTCGATTTTGGCGCTTTGGGCGCAGTGTCTGCGTGCGGAATCTGGACATAGAACATGGAGCATCGACCATGGACGACTCTCCCGGGGACGGCGAGAATGTCAATTTTTTTGGTCTCTCTCCCTTCGAGAAGGATAGAACAAAATTGACTTGCAATCTCTGATGGATTTGGGACTAAAATTGAAGCTTGTACGTCCCTTGGCAGCTCGACCATCGCCGTCGCCATGATCTACTGGATAAATAGTAACTCAGAACCATCTTCGAAATCTCGACAAGTCACCGTCTCGCTGGCCGCTCAAGTCACACTGCGAACGGCCCCCAGTCACAAACATTGAGTCCCAGGCCATCGCACTAGGATGCATAGCATGGCACCACGCCCACTGGAGGCTGGCCGGTGGGTATAAGCCAGCCGCGCTTCTCGATATGGTACCATTTCTATTCATTGAAGCCTTTGGTATGGAGTACAATGTATCCTGTACATCCGTGTAATTCACACCAAGAACATTGATCCGTCTGTTCCCGTCTTAGAGCTACTAGACCACCGGCCCTTTTAGGACTGTCGTCTTATGTTCCGCTCATTCTCTCGCAGAAATGAGCATCTTCTTGGATTGGGCCTGATTGACTTGCCTGAATTTCTGTTATCAAACCAATGGGTCATACCCCCCGGGCCATTGCACATCCTAGTCTGCCTGAGCGTGGAGAGCTCAGGCGATGTGATCTTGTCCAAACACCCTTGGCCAACCACCGGTTCTCGCTCCATATGCTTGATTTTTCAGGATTCTTTTCTTATCTGATCCAGCCATCTCCCATCTCATTTCTAAACCCTTTGCAAATCTCCTAGACTCATCTCGAAGAAGTTGTTATAATCTCTGATTCGTTTCCCCTCCAATAACTCACTAACGCTTCCTACTGTGGTTATTGGTATCGTTCGCGACCACACCCAAAGGCCATGGTTCGAGGCATCCTATCTGCTGTGGTAGCAGGTTTGCTAGCTTTTCCACAACTTGCTGCGGGTGCTACAGTCAAGTATGATTTTGATATCCATTGGGTCAGAGCGAACCCAGACGGTGCGTTTGAGCGTCCCGTCATTGGCATCAACGGAAAATGGCCACTTCCGACAATCGAGGTAGATATTGGCGATAGAATCATCATCAATGCTCATAACAACCTCGGAAACCAATCGACCTCGCTGCATTTCCACGGGCTCTTCATGAACGGTTTCACCCATATGGATGGCCCTGCCGGCGTCTCTCAGTGCCCAATTGCCCCTGGTTCTTCATTCACTTACAATTTCACTGTGAGATAAAAAAACATTCTGACCGAAGTGACAAACAATAAGGCCGTTGTTAACGCTCTGATAGATCAACCAACCAGGCACTTACTGGTATCATTCCCACACAAGTGCCCAATACCCTGACGGCCTTCGTGCTCCTCTCATTGTCCATGATAAGGAATTTCCTTACAAGAAGAAAGTCGACGAGGAACTGGTTCTGACTCTGTCTGACTGGTATCACGATGAGATGCAACCTCTTATCAGCAAATTCTTCATGGTCAAATCGAATCCCTCTGGTGCTGAGCCTGTCCCCAACGCCGCTCTGATGAATGAAACTATGAACTTCACACTTTCTGTCAAACCTGATACTACGTATCTATTCCGTGTTATTAACATGGGTGCCTTTGCTGGACAGTATCTTTGGTTTGAAGGCCACACCATGCGCATAGTTGAAGTCGATGGCATCTACACGGAGGAGGCTGAGGCTGAGATGATTTATATCTCCGCTGCTCAGCGAGTTAGCTTCCTCCTGACTACTAAGAAAGATGCCTCAAAGAATTTCCCTATTGCTGCCAGTATGGATACAGTAAGTCACCATGATCCCACAAGATGCCTGCTTTCAATCATGAGAAAAATAGAAGTTCTCACATGTTTTGCCTCGATAGACGCTCTTTGATGTTCTTCCCCCTGATCTCAACTACAATTCCACTGGTTGGCTCGTCTATGACAAGAGCGCTGACCTCCCTACTGCTGCCACCGTGGACGCTCTTGAGCCCTTCGATGACATGACTCTGGTACCCTACGACAAGATGGAGCTCCTCGGCAAGCCTGATCGCGTCGTCCAGCTTGATGTTATGATGGACAATCTTCATGACGGCCAGAACTACGCTTTCTTCAACAATATCACCTACCGGCCTGCCAAAGTACCCACTCTCTACACGGCGCTCAACGCTGGCGAGAATGCAGAGAACCCAACTGTTTACGGCACTTATACTCACTCCTTTGTCCTCAAGAAGGACGAGATTGTCCAGCTTGTCGTCAACAATCTCGATTCAGGTCGCCATCCTTTCCATCTTCACGGCCATGCTTTCCAGGCTATCTATCGTTCCGAGGAGGAAGCTGGCACCTGGGAGGACGTGAACGTGGCTGAGGCGGATTTCCCCAAGACCCCCATGCGTCGTGACACTCTCGTCCTCTACCCCAATGGCAACATCGTCATGCGCTTCAAGGCAGACAATCCAGGTATGCTATAATGTCATTGGCCAACCCGTCTAGAAGTACCTCGTTAATGAGTATTATCTATATAGGTGTCTGGCTTTTCCATTGCCACATCGAATGGCACGTCGTCTCGGGGCTGATCGCCACCTTCGTCGAGAATCCTCTCGAGCTCCAAAAGACCATATCCATACCCGACAACCACCTTGAAGCCTGCAAGGCTTCTAACATGTCCACTCAGGGAAACGCTGCGGCCAATACGCAGGATTACTTGGACTTGACCGGCGAGAATGTGCCTCCGCCCAAGTTACCCGCTGGGTTCGTAGACTATCTCCCGCATGCATACATACAATTTGACCCTGATTCGGCTAACAATATTGTGTCCATAGTTTCACCACCAAGGGAGTCGTTGCCATCGTCTTCAGCTGCATTGCCGGAATCTGCGGTATCTGCGTCGTCGCCTGGTACGGCATGAGTGTACCCGCAGAGGAGGGCATGGGACCCCTCGGCAGCGGTCTTGTTGACCAAGATTCTAACTCCGACTCGCACGAGACATCTCACAACAACCAAGCCGAGACCACCTCCGCTGCCGACACAAGGATCGCAGGTGTAAACTTGAAACAGTAGAGTGTTTTTGCACGGATAGGATGGTAGCTCAGAGGACGGGTGACTGACGCAGACATAAAAAAAAATGAATAAGTCTTGGTATGTCTCAAGGAGCCCAGAGCTTGTTTTTTTGGTTATAAATTTAGTTTCTCTATCGATAATACTATATTCTGTTCGACATTTCCCAGGCTTTGCCTTTTATGCCCAGCCAAGATCTCCACGTGCAACGTAATAAAGGTCCTACCATGAGAGAATAGTTCAATTCCGGCAGAAAAGTGTAACTTCCATGGTCTGCAATTAAATAAGATATAAACAAAAGAGAACCAACCCTTGTGTACAGAGAAGTCTAGAAACGACAGACGCTAAATCCGATGAAAGATTTCTGCGGTATTAAAAAAAAAAGAGAAAACCCCCTCCCTTCATCCGCTTCATATCTGGGTTGTTCACCCATTAACCCAGTTTCCGATTGTTTTCATGGTCTCCCCCGACCTTGTGCCTTAGAGTGAGTTCCCCAAATACGCCATTTCATGCAGTCTAGGGGATCCAAATCCACCTTGACAAAATCCCTATTGGTTGCGTGGTTGAAGCTGAAGAAGGAGGACTTGATTGAACAAGGGTTCAAAACAAAGTCTGGCGGTTAGATATCATTCCAAATCACCGCCAAGTACAATGGTTGGAGATAGGAGGATTAGGCCTGACCGAGACGACCGGAAGTTTGACGGTTTTGCTCTTGCGGCCAGGCAGTAAGGATGCGATTGTATTGCAACGTGACAGATAATTAGACCTAAGCCATATTTAGGCCACCTTGGGCTTGGGTCGAGGGAGACCCTTTTCCCTACGGGTCTTGACGTCGATCTCAGCAAGGCCCTTGCTGGCGTTGACAAGCTGAACGATGTTGATAGCTTGTTTGGCAAACATGACTGGGAAGCTGACACCAGCAATGACCCAGGGCCAAAAAGAGTCCATCTTGTTGGCACGAGCGAGCTCTAGAGCGGCAGCGCTGAAGGGATCTGGGAAAATCTGTCTGAGGAGTGACGTGTTGACCTGGGCGCCAGGCTGAAGGGCCTGTCCGCTGGTGCTCTCAACAGTTTTAATGAGATGAGGAGATAGTAGAGGGGATGAGAAGGAGAGGAGATAGAGTGCAATGAAGAAGACCTCGTTCAGGGCGCAGAAAACGAACAAGACAGTCTTGTTGGTGTAGTAGAGGTTCAGAAGCCAGCTCTTGCTCTTATCGATGTTCTTGTGGCTGGAATCAGTGCCGGAAACGACAAGGGTGGCATACATATGCATGTAGTGGCTGGCAAGGTCGAGGGCGATCAGGCCTTGGAAGATGATGGCCCATCGAGGAAAGGCAGAGGCCAGGAAAACGAGAAGGCACGCAGTAGTACAGCGATCAGTGACCATATCGAGAACAGCACCGAATCGAGTAGACTGCTCAAAGACTCGCGCAAGATAGCCATCGAGGGCATCGAGAAGGCACGAGACACTGTAGAGAAAACTGCATGTCCGTGGGTGGAGGGGCATGTAGTATAGGGAGGCGATGGCGAGGACGATTCGCGAATAACCTAAAGAATCGTCGCTGTCAGTGACAGATCAAGCAATGCGTTATCTTCATGGTCGCGACATACCGATGATATTGGGCCAGAACAAGAAGATGTTCTCGGTAGGGATCTCGTCCGAAGCATCCGGAGCATCTTGGACAACGCCGTTACCTTTGCTGTTGCCATTCAGCTGGGAATCACGCTCCTCGTCGGACGTGACAGGCGTGTCAAGGGCCTTGGCGGCCTGGCTCCGAGTCTTTCTTGCAGGCATGATTGCGAAGCTGGAGAACTTGTTGGCGGTGGATGGGCGATGCGATGGCTACACCCGTCTTATCATTCGTAGGTCTGGCAGAGATCGTTGCAAGTTGATGCCAGCAAAAAAAGATTAGGGGTCCCGATTGGAGAAGCTAGGGTGTCTTTTCGTTTTGAGACAAGAGGTCGGATGCGGCGGGTGGGGGTGGGAAGTGAGGAAAAGAAAAAGGGACACGGCGAGTGCTGAAGGAGTGGATGAAGAGGAAACAAGGAAAAAGAAGCTCTGATGAAGAAGACAGCAGAAGATGACTTTATTACAAGGATGCGGATGTGGTGGTGGTGGTGGGTTAGAGTTCCAAGATGATTTGAAGCTGGCCCTGAGGGTGCATCAAACCTAGCAAAGCACCTACCTACCTAATTACTGCACTTGCCAATTTACCTCGACCGTAGTATAGTGCGTAAAGTGCTTTGGGCACCACCACCAATGATATGAAGCAGAGATACACGTACGTACGCACACACCTACGTAACCAGAGCCTTCTCAGCTTGTGGTGTGTCCGCCCGCCTAGCCAAGCAGGGGTCAGGTATCGCGCCCGGGACAATCGGGTCGACTAGCGGCCCGTCGGGGGGGTTAAACACGTATCAATATTGTTGGAACGCTGTACATATTTACAAGTTTTCGGCTACGAGCGATTACAGGACGTATTGATCTGTAATCTGTGCTCCGAAGTAAGCTATGTACCTAGGGAAAGGGAATACTAGGCACCTTAGGCATTGGAGCCTCCACGAATAAAATAAAATAAAAATAAAAACACTCGCTCCACAACTAAGCTGAGAACCCAGTGTTCAGCCACTACGCATAAGCATTCTCGCACCCGTCTGACCCTCTGAGCCCACGACCCCTGAGATCCGAGTAATGAGGCCAAATTGTCAAACAAGGGTTCAACATCTTATAGGATCCACTCAAGAGGCTGATTTCTGTGAAGGCGACCAACATGCGCTGGAGGATGCACGTACGATTTGGCGCATTGGCACGCGATGGTGACTGGCTACGTGGGCACACAGCCGTCATTGATCGAGGCAGCCAAGTACACACATTAATGCTGGAAATTGATGCCGCCCTTAGGTGGTAACAGACCCGGTCTGTTGTGAAATTCCCATAACGGTGTCAGAGATGATCATCATACGCACGTACGTAGTAATTTAGCTCGGCACTTTGAGTGATACCACGACCTATCTGCGGTTTCTTCGAGCAAGATAAGAGGCGGATATCTTTCCTCGTTCTCCAGCCATCCTCTATTGACCTTGAAGAGACGTCTGCGATGATCCATTTACTCGTAAGCGAGTGGCATCAACCCATGATTTCGATATTACCTCGGTGAGTGGAGAGTTATCATCTACGAAAGCATTCGATCATGACACGCGATTCGCCGCCGAGTGTCCCGCCAGGCCTCTGGGCAATAATGATGTACTCTAGGCCGACGTAACGAGCCTGCTCAATACTATTCGAACACTTATACTGGGGCTCGCTCATCTATGTACACCTAGAAATCTCACCATAATGACCACGTCAGCGTTTATATAGTGCTTCACCGATTGATCAAGCGAGCAATTGGGGTGGACGGAAACCCAGCATCTTGGACGACAATTTGAGACCACGATGAGATGAATGGCGTGTGGGACTCCCTGGACGCTCAGCTACTATAGTTACAGAATCTTGACTTCCTCTGTGGTCGAACGCTGAAACAATAGCGACATATAGTACATACGCTTTTGGCGGTGTGTAGTTGACTCTCTTTTGTCGTGGTAAAATTGTTAGCAACCCCCCTTCACATATGAAGCCCTCCTAACAGACGCCTGCTTTTCATACAGTGCAAAGACCTTGGTTGTTGGCGGTATACAGCTATAATTCCGAAAATTGCAGCTCGTTATGGTCTTGAACTCTTGACCTGGCCTTGCATCTGGCATGCAAATCGGCATGCACTGCAAATATGTCAAGCATATCAGTCAATACAACGCGTGCAGACTGTCTCGCAGGAGTGGTGGTTCATCGGTTATAATTTTTATGGCCGTTCCAAACGTCCAAGCCTCATCTGCACCGTCACCCAGAGCTCCATAGCTCCATGGCTCCATGGCTCCATGGCTCCATGGCTCCGGGGGCATGAAGTGGCAAAGGCAGTGGCTGCCCGCCTGTTTTTTGCGCCACGCAATCACTCCTCTGGGTATCAGCAGCCAAACCCGGTATCTCCGAAACACCAATTGGAGGGGTTGCTTCAGCTCGGCGAGCTCCAACCCTCATCTCTCACCTCACGGGACCACAGCACATTGCTGAAGACGCTTATTAATTTCATCTTCATCTCGGATGATCTCTCTTCAATCCCAGTATATACCCAATAAACACCACGGATGAGGAATCGAGATGGCTAGTGACGCAGATAGTCAACCCCTCCACTCTCAGCCGAGAAAGAGGCGGAGGCTTATGATATCCTGCACAGAATGCCACCGACGCAAACAAAAGGTTTGTTGGCTTCGTCGTCTTTAACCACGTGCAGAGTGTGCAAGTCGCTTACAATATCTTCAAAGTGTGATCGCGAATTACCATGTGGTAACTGCAAGTTGAGAAACAAGGAGGCCGCGTGCATGTATGAAACAAATGTTCCAACTGCTCGATGGCGACAGCAGCATCAATATGAACAACGGCAGAAGCAGGCCAAAAATGCCTCGGCGACACCCCCCGAAGACTATTCTGATCCCGAGGATGACGAGCCGCTTTCAGCAAAAGCAGCAGGTTGGGGCTATGGCCAAAACACCGTCTCGACCATGGTCTTTCTCAAACAGATCGAGACTGTAGACGGGAACAGCCCTTCACCAACAAATGCTAAAACATCCGCCTATGGCTCCCCTAGTGAAGATGACTTTACTCTCAGGGAGAAATATAAAGGCCTCATTCGTCAACTCCCCGCCAAAGTTTACATCGACAAGCTAGTTGATCTATTCTTGCGGAGTCTAAACTGGCAATACTATACTCTTGACACTGATATCTTTCGCGAACAACTTGAGCAATGGAACAACCTGTCCTTCAAGGTATTGTCAACTGTAGGCCCTCGGGGTCTTTCACCAAGTTTAAGAACATTCCCCGCCTTACTGTTCCAAGTTATTGCCACCGCACTGCTTCTACTCCCTGAACGTCCTGATCCAGTATTCGATGCATTGAAATACGTCGGGAGCATGAGGTTTGAAGACTTGGCCGTTGAATATAGCGATAGTGGCGCCGCCATCCTCGACTTACTAGGGAAGAAGAATGTTTCGCTAGAAACTGTGCAGGCGCAGTTCCTGAGAGCATCTTTTTTCAAGTTTACGGCCAAGGTTACCGAAGCTGTAAGTTTCTTGACCTGAATATTATTATTCCATTGTAGCTAACAACCTACAGTGGCATGCAATCTCCGTTGCCGTACGAGATGCGCAGGACTTGGGAATGCACAAGGATAGCCTGGATCCGCAACCCAAGGACTCCAGTGTGGAGGCTATTTTAGAGAACCAGTGGTTGATCCAAAGGCGAAGGAGGATTTACATACTTCTAGCCATATGGTGAGTTCCGATTGGCGTCAGATCATATTCAACCTGGATGATAGGCTAATTCCAAGCAAGGGATATCAACTGCGCCTGTATTCTTGGCCGTCCCGGAGTGATAGACTGGAATCGACCACTACCCACTCCCCCAATTGACGCGCCTCTGCCTACAAATCGTGCAAGTACGCCTGTAGTTCCTCGAGGCGAGAATGACCCGCCCACACCCGTAACCAGGGTAATCTGGAACATTGAGCTGTCAAAACTCCTACAGGCCATCCGAAACCTGGAAAACGAGGAAGCTTACCAAAGCAACTTCGCCAAAGTTGACCAGCTTCACCAAAGGATATTGGACTGCCATGAAAAGATTCCCGCGTCATTCCGGCTAGACGATCCTGATACGCGTTGGGATGATGAACCAGAAATGCAGTGGCTGCAAGCTTGCAGGTTCTACTTTGCCCAACTGCACCAGTTTGGGCTGATGGCCTTGCACCGGCCGTATGTGTTTCATCGTAAGGAGAGCAGGGCGGAGGCAATTCAGGCCAGTTTACGAATGCTTGAGGTTCAAAAGATGACCTTTCAAGGCCTACCACCAGATACGTGGAGAAAGTGAGTCTCAACAGCGCAGCACAGGGTAAAGTTTTCCATTATATAAACATGACTAACTGGTAGTCGGCAGTTATCTACTCTTCTTTGGAAGTTTTGATGCCATTGTGCTAATCGCCTCGGTATATATTCTGTTTCCATATGAGCATACGGAGCTTACGGGGAGCGTCTTGCAACATTTTCAATGGACCGTGGAGCGGTTTCAAGCTATACAAGAACGCAACCCACTCGCAAAATCTGCACAGGGAGTGCTCAGAGCCATCGTGGCGCGGTTCAGGAAGGCTATTGCAAATCCAGGGGCCAGCCGGAGCCCTTACACGCCAGCTGATATGAGGCTGGGTGTAGGTCACAGCATGCCAAGCACAACAGAATCTACGCCGGGGACCTCTTCGATAAGTCCGGGCGAAGGGTTCGAATTTTCGCAGGCTCCAGCTGCTGACCTGTCAGGTGGGTGGACGATGCCGTCAGCAGACTGCCTTGCATCGTTGGCACCTATGTTTCCCATGGGCGATATTATTTACAACGATTTGAACGTGATACACGACGGTGTGTTTATTCCTTCGGTGACAGGAGAGCAGCTGGATAAAATTGGCACGAACAATTTTGATTTCGTATTTGGAGGGGATCTTGGGAACGACACAGTATGGCAAATTCTCAATCAGGTCCAGCAGCCGACAGACGGCGAAGGTGGCTTGGGCGCTGCAGGTGTTGTGGGCGATGGCGCCGGGGCCTAACATGCAACGGAAGGAAACGGATAATCGCGTTGAAGATGCATCCAATGAATTTGCAATGGAGGACGAAGGCATGCATTAAGGTGCTTATGGGATTTAGGCAGGCAGGCAGGCAGAGAGGCAACTTGTCTGCAAGGGAGCCCAGAGAGTCAACCATGGTTGCATATCCTGGTACTCCGTAACTGTCGAGGCGGGATCGGGATGGCTGCCCAAGGGTGTCATTGTGGCTTCTGATGGTTGGTGCGCAATATTTGTGTTGTTTTTGTTGATTGCCCGGGACCGAGCGCGCACACGATTGAAAGGTGCAGATGATACCTAAGTTTTTTTCTTTCTGGGCCGACACGAAGAAAGGAGAGGGGGAAAAAAAATAATAAAAGGAGAAAAGAAGACGGGAAAGAGAAGGAGAAAACAGATACTTTCGAGTTTGCCTATAGTTGGCGGCTGAGGAGGTGCTCAAAGACAAATGTCACAAGTCACAGATTTGCCAATCCTATGAAGATGCACAAAGTGATTTTGTCTGTACCACCTCAGGTACCTATCCCTACCCAACTACCTAACTTATCTGACATATTATCTTCTGTGGGCACGCGAGCTACTGTGGTGCTACGAATGTACGAAACGAAGCTTAGGAAGGAAAAAAGCAGGGCGAACGTAAGGCGATTTTTTTTATCCCTCCCAATGCAGCTTGAGCGTCAGGGGATCGACAGGTTTGCTTTGATGTCGACCACTGATGGTCAAAAAAGAGTACATACAAGTTTCAATATGAGACATGCAGAATACCTACCTACCAAAAGATCTGGGGGAGGGGGAGGGGGATGAGAAGAGTGTGTGGGCTTTTACCAGTTAGTAATGGGAGGAGGGCGACGTGGCTTGAGACCAACAAGACAACAAAGAAAAGAAAGACAAGAAAAGAAAAGAAAATAAAGAAAAAAGGAGGTGGGGAGGTCAAAACTCCGTTGGATCCGTGTATCCTCGAAATCCGTCACTATGGATGCATCCCGGAACGAGCAAACACTCAGAACCTTTAAGTCAGCTGCTAAAAGTGTTGTGGTAAGATGGGTATGATTGTCATCTTCGCCCTGTAGCACTTGGGGGCACTCTGTACATACAGGTTTCTTGACGGGAGGGATCCGCCGATGGCACTGGGTCCATCTCTATAACAAAAGAAAGAGCTGAAATGGGGAATTGTAATGACTACTAGTGCTATAACATCTTCGAGGCATTTACAGATCCATTGATAATATCTGCGTAATATACCAGCTATTGCAAAAAGGCCTCGTCACCAAGCAAACTATACTAGCTCATACGTGAGTAACAATCAGTCAATACATACCTAAAGAAAGGAAGAGAAAAAAAAGTTACTCATTCCATCGAAATCCCGAATCTGCTGTTCATTGCCCCTTTCTCTCATCACTTAAAACCTGGACACTCAATCGGGGTGGTTCAGCCATATGCGCGCTCCCACCGTACTGTATGTCCTGATCCAGATGGAGACGATCTTCCCGCAGCGCTCCTTTTCCTAGCTGGATCATGTCTACAGGTATCTAGATCGTCAGTGAGAGCAACTTTGAACCAGCGACTGGTGAAACCACACATCACATTGCTTGTGTCCCACCTTGCCTTGCCTCCCCCTTCCCCTCATTGTCTAGACCAATTGCGCTGAGGAATTTGAAAAGCTGGGGGCCTCAACTACGTATGTATGTATTTGCGTGGTAACTAGTCAGGATTGATAACTACTCTAAATAAGCGCTGTGCAATGGGAACAAAAACACAAGTCTCAGCTCCCCCGTGTGTCATCCTGGGCTGACTGACCGGGAGAGAGTCCTTGTGGGTCGTCGGCAATTGGCGAGTTGCGTGGTACATGGGAGGTACAAGAGCGGCCTCGAATCTTTGTCTAGCTCTATTGGGGTGCCAACCACAAGAAAATGATCTGAGGTTCGCTGATGACATATCCCATTGGTGATTTACATAGTATTTCTCTTCTCTCCTTCCCTTGACCAATTGCAAAAAGCTGTGTCATGTCAGAAAAGAACGAGAATAGGAAACCAACATTTGAAGGATTCCTATAAATGATGGGTGAGTGATGCAAAGAAGGGGGGAGGGGGGGGAAAGCGTGTAGCAATTGTCCCAAGTTTTTTGGTCGGAAAATATTGCTCCGCCTCCAAAGGAGCTTGCCTGTTGTTTCAATGGTTCGATTTTTGGTTTTCTTTTCTTTTTCTGGTGTACTATGTATGTATTTGAACAACATTCCCTCTTAATTTCGACGGGAAACAGCCAATAATTTGCAGCTACGCCCCAAAAGAAGCTGGGGGCACAGTAGGTAGTCACTCACCCAGTAACGTGCCTACGGTAAAGCAACCTCAAGCACTGTGTGGTCTATGTATGTATCTGATCCATCCCCCTTGGTGGAAGCCATTCCACGCTTCAACAGGACTTCTCTCTCCAAACGATGTACTCTCTCCATCAGTTGGATATCTACATAGTAGAAGAAATAACTGAACCATCTCGATGGAATCCCAAATGGCAGAAACACAGCACAAAAATGGCAGACTCCATTCCCGCTCTGAAGAGGAGCTGCTGTTCAGGCGGTTATGCACAGAGGTACCTTACATATCTGGAGCTTGTCATCCGGCCTCAAGTAATTAGGCCCAGTGTTGTGTTACCAGTCCCCAGTCCTCCCCCAAGTGTGCCCCAAGTGTACCTCGAGTGTACCCTTCCCAGTCCCCAATCATCGCCCCCTGCCTGCTAGTCCTTGCCGCCGCCCAGACCTAAACCCTCTATCCTCCACCCCCTGCCTGGTCTCTCTACCGCCCTCTCTCTCTCTTCATGTCCACTCTCCGTCGCGCTTTGCACAGCTATTTACGCCTACGCGCGCACATGTCATAAGTTACCATGACGAGGACGATGCAGCATTTTACTCTGATATAATTAGCGTTATTGCTCATTCTTTAAACACTCCTTACATCATCTCATCCCGGTCTGGTCCTTCCACCTTACCTGCTCTTCTAAGCTTGCATATTTGATCTCAACCCTCCACCAGTGGGATTTTTTTTTTCTTGGTCCCCATCTTGTACGTACTCCGTAGAGTTTTCGGAGGAAAGGCACAGACACCAGACACCAGACACCTACCCAACCTACCTACCTGCATACTTCGTACATCGCCACGCTTCACACAGCGCAATTATTATTTCTCCTATCATTTCATTATCGAGTAGCAGGAGACGACGCAAGGAGGGACAGAAAGAGAAGAGAAGAAAAGAACAAAGGGAAATACAACCATAAATCTCGGCTGAGCGTACATCTCGGCCCATCATGGCGACCAACTTCGGCGACCTGGTTCAACGTTATCAGTACTTACAATCGTACCAAGACACCAGCAACAAGCTCATTGAGGTGCGTTTCTGCTTCCTCGCTGAACTCAGGCTTCCTCTTCAATTTTTTGCCCTTCCAACTATCTATCATCACATTCAGACGAATGCGCTGGCATGTACAAGCAATCCGAAACAGCCCGGCTTGTCAACGTGCATGTGATCATAACTTCATTTTTACTGCTTCTCTCACCTCGTTCTCCTTCTCTCCCACTCACCCAAAATTGTCGTACAGACTGCTAACATCATTACTTTCTTTCCTCAGGAAATTCTACTATATGCACAAAATATCGAATCGAATCTACGAGAAGAGAATAAACGCTTGGGCGAACAACTTCGAGATGCTGAGCTCGACCTTGCCGATGCGAAAAAGGGAAGAAGGGAACTTCAACAGCTTGCGCAAGAATACGAGAACAGCATTCGATGTCTGACGAGCGAGAATAGTGGCCTCAAGGTTGGCTCGGGATCCTCACTTCTCCTTAGCACACCAGGGATCTAATGAGGATTGTTAGAATCGTAATCCATACATTTTGATTCTGATAGATGGTGACGGCCTCTTGGTTCGACTTCCTGTCCCACCGGCCAATTCAATTCTAGCCGTCTAACTTGGTCACAGTTCCACGAGGATTTTGTCAGGGATCGCAACGAGGGTGGCAAACGAGCTGCTGCTGCTGTGCATGCTGCAGTCGCTGCCATAGTCGGCGATCGTGCTGATGAATTGCAAATTATTGTACGAGTTGTGGCTAATGTTGGTGGTCTAAGCAAAGCCATGATGCGAGATGGCTGCATAAGCAATTCTACCGACTTCAAAGACTTTACATTAGGATTTACTCAGGCGAAGGCCTCTTTTGATTTTATTGACGTTGGCTACGGCAAAGAACGAGCTGACACCAAGATCAGAGGTGTGTGAATCCATTTATGTTCATCATACATATACGTGAGCTATTCAAGCCGATGGGGAACTAAAGAATCGCAGAAACGACCCGTTGGCATTTACAAAACCACAACTGTAAACAGATTCTTTTGGGTGTCTCGCATGACGCTGGCTATGCGCCATTTCTCGATGAGCTTCTGACAGACGGCTCGGCACGACAGAGAATCTCCGTGTTAGAGGGCTTTCCTACAGTCCGGGAGCTTCGAGACACGAGAGTGCACATTGAACGACTTAGTCGCGACATCTTTCGCTCAACAAAGCTCGTGGATAGATCGCCCACCATTCCTCTTCCTAATGCTGACCCAACGAGTTCTGCTCATGGGCAGTTAACGCCCGCAACCAGCAATGCCTCCATGTCCCCGCCACTTGCATCTGCGATAGCTGTGAATAGTACAGCCAGCGGAGCTCCAACCTCAGCTCCTGCTCCTGTTGCTGCTCCCATCACTGCTTCCCCTGCTGCTATTGCCCCTTCTGCTCCAGCCTTAGCCGTTAATTCGTCGTACGCCAATATAACAGCCGTACCCAGTCCTCCACCGCAGATGATCATGCCCTTAGCGCCAAGACCGCTAGCAAAGAAAGCACCAACGGCACCAGTGGCTCCCCCACAGCCTACTTGGGTTCCAGAACCACGAGGTCTTGATGAAGCAGTTCCCGTGGTAACTCAGGCGGCGATGGAAACGATCAAGCGACGTAAGGAGCACAATAAGCTCTGCAATAATCACTATCTTCGTGGGCCTTGTACCAAGATCGACACTTGTCTATTTGTGCACAACTACAAACCTTCCAGAGAAGAGACTCGAGCACTCGCGATGCTCGCGCGACTCAATCCTTGTACTAGAGGTCAGGATTGTGAAGTGGAGGACTGTATTTATGGCCATCATGTGAGTCAATCCTTCACTTTGCTGTCAAGCACTATTCCCTCTCTGTATTTACTGACAACAGAACAAGTGCCCGAGCTTCAAGGATGGTGTGTGTGGCCACCCGTATTGCAGGTTCCCAGTTCAAGCACATCCGCCGGGATGCAAATTTAAGAACTCCAAAATCCACGACAATTAAATGTAGAAGGGGACAAAAGATTGCACATTATCCCATATCTTTAGCAACTTGCGATCGTTGCAACTTAAAAGAGAGATTCGTGGTTGACAGCCACCTTTTGATAATGATTAGCCCAGGCACTCTCCCCCTTTCACCATTAATGAAGGCGGGGAGAGAAGGGAAACCCTCAAGGTATCGGCGGCCAGAAGGAAGAGACGAAAAGACTATATATAGTCACATAGGTCGTCTATCAACGACAAAGAAAATTTCTTGGATGAATCAAATTTGGCTATTTTGCATGGACCTGAAGGAATAAAAAGGCCTTGATGACGTGGGAGATGAGACGGCACGAGACTTCAAAGATGATCAGCAATGCGTTGGATGGATTCTTGGACATCACTCAAGCCATGCCTCGATTCTATCCATTAAATCAAAAAGAAGCGTCTGAACAGTACATGCTTTCCACCTGAGATGGTTGACGATAGTGCAATCATCCCAGCACATACAAACTGCTCTGCAAATTACATGCATTCCTTTCCTACCTCTACTTCCTACCTCTCATATTCCTGGACAATAATTACCCCACATTTTGCAAGATTCCCCCCCACTATCACTGGTTTTGCCCCAAATCCTTAACCCACCAACAACCCCACCATCCTCTTTGGAAATCCAACACCTGTCCCGTGCCAACTTGAGCCTCAACGCCAACAACCACTACCACTACCAACCTACGGCTCCATTGGTAGGCGGCTCCTCACGGTCTCCCTCTCTCCCGCATTCCCTCTTCTCCTTAACCGAGCCAACGACCAAACGACGGACCTCGACTCTCTCATCACCCACACACGAACACTTCTACCTACACACACATACACACCATGTCCCACCCACGTATAGAAGAAGTCTCTGACAGCGACCTCGCCTCCGACCCTGAGGAGGCCGACATTGATGACTTTGACGACGCAGAAATTATTCGCCGTGTCCCTGATCCCGTGGCCGCCGCCGCCGCTGCCCCTCCAAAGGCGACCCTCGCTCCCCAGCATCCCAACCAGCCTCCTACCACCTCCCTCCCCGCCAGCGCCGCACGGGCAACGTACGCCAGCTACCAGTGCCTCTACCCCGTCTACTTCGACGCCACGCGCTCCCGCGCAGAGGGTCGACGTGTGCCCGCAGAGCTCGCTGTCAAGAACCCGCTCGCCCGCGAGATCGCCAATGCCTGCTCCCGTCTGCAGCTGCCCACGCTCCTGGAACCGGAGAAGGTGCATCCCAAGGACTGGGCCAACCCAGGTCGAGTGAAAGTCGGTCTCAAGAAGACGCCCAACACCTCAGTGAAGAACAAGCACCACTTGTACCGCCTCATCGCCGAGCACCTGAAGGCGAACCCGACGACTGAGGACAGCCCAGGCTTGAGGCTGCGTGTCGGCGGCGTGCTGCAGCCCGACCCGAACCAGCCCTACCCCAAGCCAGCTGTGCCGCGAGGCTGGAAGATGGGCGAACTTCTGCCCTTCCTGAGCGCAAGCATGACCGGCGGCGGCGTCTCGGAGAATCTCTTTAAGGACATGATGAAGGAGATGCAGAGCGGCGGTGATCCCATGGCCGCGTTGATGGGCGCTCAGATGGGCGGTGGAGCTGGTGGTGGCGCTGATGAAGGTAATGGAGGCAAGAAGAAGAAGGACAAGAAGGGCAAGGGAAGAGGATAGATGGTGTAAAAGATTGGAGGTGGGCAAATGGGGCAAAAGATTGCTCGAAATCGTGAGGACTTTTTTGGGGCTGCGAAGGGAAAACGGGCGACGATGGACTTTCGCAGCAGATCAATGGGCAGGCATGGGACGAATGGAAGCAATAGATACCATGGACGAAACACACACACACACATATACACACACACGAAATGATATATCAAACGATGGTAAAACATCAAGTCTTCTTTCTCATCACACTGAAACAACAAAAAACAAATATCAATCAATGGGATGTGCTTCACAAAGAATTTGTTCCGTTTTGATTTTGGAACAGTCAAGATATTTGATTTGCGTTAAACCGGCCAAGGTAGTAAGTACATTGAGTAACTAAAGGCCGAAAAAAAAGAAAAACACCATTTGGTCGGGAATCAAAAGTTGCAAGCCGGCCTGGGGAGGGAAAAAGAAAATGGCGAGATGGGGAATAAGATATAGGATTTTGTAAAAAGACAAAAATAATGCAGGGGGTATGTTCACTTCACTACGCTCGTTGAGCAGGTTCCAGTCATACTTTGCATGTCCATCATACAGCCAACACACGACCCTGGAGGCCCTCCCACTCTCGCGATCCGACAATCTGAACATCTCGTCCCGATCCAGGCACCATTTTACCATCCAACCCGGCCATCTTGATGTGAAGTCGGGCGGCAGCTGATGCGGCAGGGTTCGATCGGTTGGCCATCTTGCGCCGCTCTGCCCCCGCAGTCTGGTGGCGTAGCATGTCGGCCTTTTGGAGAACCGAGTCCTGCCAGCCTGCCCAGGCGGCGTGGTCTTCAGCCAGTTTGGCGGCGTGGTACTGAGGTGTGCTGCGGGCAGGCTTCCAGGCAAGCTTATCCTTGGGAAGTGCAGAGAAGTCGTAGACCTTGGCCGAGGATGCCATCTTGACGAGCTCTCCCAGCACGTCCTTGCTCTCGGTTGCAACGAGAGCCTTGCGCTGCTCCGTGATGCTAGTGGGCTTCTTGAGCGGCTCGTTGAGCCAGTCGTAGTTGCGCTGTTCCGTCATTCGGGCGCGGCGATTGTCCTCACGGAGGTAGCGAACAGCTGACTGAAGGCTTTCAATGTCCTTCTTGAAAGCATCCATCTCGCGTTGGGTAGCGACAGCACGCTCCTGGCCAGCCATGGCCCCAGCAGCATCGGTGCCGTCGGCGTAGGCACGACTATCGCTGGCAATCTTCTTCCACTTATCACGCTCCGACTCTAGAGACTTGAGCTCGCGATCTTGCTTCTCAATATCCTCCTTGAGTCCTCCAATCTGCTGGCCAGACGCCTCGAGTTCGCTTTGCAAGACGGTGATGCGCTCGATGTTGGCTTGGGCATCCCGCATCCTAGACTCAAGAGTTTCGATCTTGAGGACGGCAGTGCTGAGGTGCTCGTCACGTTGAGCAATTGTGCGGCGAGCTTCACTATACTCCTCCTTAAGGCGGCGAAGCTCCTCCTCAGCATCGACGGGCACCGTCTTGAGGGCCTTGAGCTGCTGAGATCGCAACCTCCAAGGCTCTGCGGTAACATCAAACTCCTGGGTCTGGTCAAGATCGGAAGCCAGTGAGGCCAGATCGGTGATTTGTGTTGTCAAAGTACGAAGTTTCGACAGATATGTAGCAAAGATGTCGGAATCGTTGGATGAACCAGCGGCAAGAGCCGACTTCTGGATAGAGGCTTGTACTTCTGAATAGCTAAATGGCTCTGTCCTGCCTTCGTCGGCGGTCAGAAGCTCGTGGAGAGCGAGACCAGTCTGTCGGGCCAACGCGGCAAGCTCCTCAGTAGCTCTGCCACATTGCTCAAACACATCCGAAGTCTCAGGCAGTAGCGAGAGAGACCGGCTTCTCAGGTCATGAAGGGCACGCACACCCTTGCCAGCAATAACCTTGGCACCCCTCGTCTGAGTGATAGCCAGGTCGGTCTTCTTGGCAAAGTGCTGCGCCAACTCCTCCTCGTTCTCCTCACTGGGGACGACTCGCTGGACCATGCCGCGGAAAGTGTTGAATGTGGCGGCGGCCGAGTCGAGATGGCTCTGCATAACCAAGGCCTTCATGTACAAATCGTCAGCATAGTTAGAAAGCTCTCCGGACAGGTGAACCTCGGCAAGATGAGACAGTAATGCAATAGAGCGCTGAAGCTCATCTGCGCACTTCTGTTCCTTAAGCTCATCACGTCGTAAGCCATCAATCCACATGTTCAGCGCACGCTCAACTGGTTCAACCTCGTGCAGAGCATTCTGGTACTTGGAGAACTGCTCAATTGAACAGTGGGTCATGTCGTTGACAAAGCGCTCACACATGTTGGAAACCCAGACAAGCTTGTCCACGGCATCACATCCTGCAAACACATCGTCTTCATGCCCTGGATGGGGTTGCCCGTTGATGCGTTCACGAATAAACCCGTTCAGCAGATTAGCCTTGAAGGCAAGTCGGCGGAAGCGTAGCAGAGCGAGAACAGAGTCCTGGTCCTCCTTGTACGTATCAGGGAGGAACAACTTGACTATCTCAAGATGCTGCTCAGCTTCCTGGGCCTCAAGGCGACGCAGCTCGAGGTCAATTGTCTTGACTTGGGTCTTGGCAGCGGAGATTTGGAGTTTCATGTTGAGATCCATCATCGCGCGGGATCGATCGTTTAGCTTCTCTGACTCTCCCTCGGTGACAGCCTGAGATGCCCTCATATCCTCGAGATCGCTCTGCAAGTTTGTAACCAATTCGCGGAACCGTGACAAGGTGTACTCCATATCTTCGAGCGTTTCGTCTTGCTGGCCTGCCCGGCGTACCTGTTCTGCAATGACAGCATCCTTGAAGTCGATCTCCTCTTGCATTTCCTTTTCATTCTGGACATGGTTAATTTCGAGTTCGTCGTTAATCTCCTTGAGGTTCTCAAGGTCGTCAATGACAGCTTTGAGTTCCTCAATCTGCTCCGTCATGCTCATGTTCCTATCTGTAAGGTCCTCAATCATGTCTTCAGCACCAAGGGCGTTATCTAGTTGCTGGCGGAGATCCTCGACAACAGATTCGGACTGCTGAAGCTTTTCTTTCGTGACGGTGAATTCTTCCTTGGTGGAGTTGAAGTCTTTCAGTTCCTCTTCTAGACCCTTAATCTGGTCCTTGAGTTCCTCTTCCGCCTCTTCTGTAATATCTCGTAGGCGCAGGAGCGCCTCTCGTAACCGCTCATTCGTTCTCTCCATTTGCAGCCACCCAACGCTAGATCGCTCTTCAGGGGTCATGCCTTTACTATATTCCTCATTCTCCTCCCTGAGAATCTCGACCTCAAGCTCCATCTCTTCTGTTTTCTCCTTCAGCGCCTCAAGCTCTACTTTGAGAACCTCAGCAGTTTCCTCGGCCATCTCACGATCGAGCGTCGCCAATTCCAATGCCGTGTCATGTTCGGCCTGGATTTCTTCAATCGATTCCAACCTTTGCTCTGCCTCCTTTAGTAATTTGCGAAGCTCGTTGTTCTCTTGTTGCTGAGGTTGGTATTTCTGCTGGAGCTTCTGGATAATGCCCTCGAACTTATCCCTCTCTCCTTGCACTTTCTCGAGCTGCATCAGCTTATCCCGATCCTCGATGCGCTTCCGTTCCAAAACCTTCAACTTCGTCTTCAAATCTTCTATCTCGCGACTGGCTGCCGTGCTTCCAGCAGGACGTGTTGCAGGTCCTGCAGCGGTGGATTTTCTCGCAACTGGCGGCGTAGCTGAGCGAGTTGGGGAACCACCGGTCAACCTTTCCAGAGCCTTTGTCCTTGCTAGGACCGGGCTTCTTGGTTGGGGAGAGAGGATCTCCAGTTCGGCCTTCTCTTCTTCTCTTTCTGGAGAGCCTTGACCAGCTGTTGAATCTGCTGAAGGTCGTCGGGTCGTGGAATCTGGGCGAGGTACTGTTCGTGGTCCGCTCAGGGACATTCGGCCACTGGCGGTTCGCGACATTGTGGCGCCAGGTCTTGACGCTATCGAGGATGTTGATGCTTGTCGGGCTCGGGGGGCAGGCACAGGCGGTGGTCCCATAGACGTGCGAACACCTGAACTTGGACGATTCTTGGAGGCGGCAGACGGCACACGAACATTGGAAGGTGTTGCGGTTCGAGAGGCAGCAGCGCTTGAAGGTCCGCTCAGCTGTTTGGTGGGTGATTTTGTTGGTGACTAGTCAAGAGTTAGCCATGTGGGAAGGTATTGCAGCACAAAACACGATTATCGACATACTCTGGCAATGCTTGACGGGCGAGTTCTTGATACAGGGCTGGGACTAGGCGCATTAAGACTTTTCCTCTTACTTAGACCCGGATCTGCTGATATTGAGGTTCTCGCGCCACTGGTAGCAAAGCTCGATGGGCGAGAAGGCCTCCTCGCTGGGGCAGCCTTGGGGGCTGGTGCCTGAGCAATGACTGTGGCCATCATGGGCTTGACAAACATGCCGTAGCCCATGGGGCAATCAAAGTATCGCTCCCCCTGAACACTGCCATTGTTCTTGCCCGTCTTCTCGTCAAGCTCGATGCCAACCCAGTCGCCGACTTGGAAGCTGGTTGTGCCCACGAAGCGGACGATGCCCCTACGGCCATCTTGGAGCTGGACGGTCTGCCCTAGCTTGAATTCCTGCATTATGAGCTGTGGTCAAGCTCGCGGGGCATTGTGTCGACGTCGGATTGGATGCGGTCAGCGTGGTGTCACTGGCTCATTGAGAGCTTAGCTCCTGAGCCCCCATATAAATGTTATGTACAGTATGTATTTGATGCGCTTTCGAGTTGGGGTTGGAGGAGGAGGAGGAGGTGTAGGTAGCTCAGGTACGGAGCACGGAGAACGGAGTAACAAAGGCAAGTAGGTGGAGGTAGTGTGGTTAAGTTGACCACCATTGTAATTACGGAGGAGACGCGTTCCCCTTTTGGATAAACGCGCGACGGCACTGGGGGTAATGACAGGAGGCTGCCTCCTAGCGGCGCTCCGGTGCTAACGGTCAGTGGAGATACCTATGGAGTAGGGAGTATCTCAGTGAACGAGGTACCTGTGGATGGACCAATTCAAGGGGAACAAGTGCAGGCGCCTCAACCACGAAAGGAAACACCAGAGACTTTGAAATGGCGTAGAATAAATAGTATAGTATTGAGGAACCCAGAATATGAATTTAGTTCTTGACAAAATACAAGTACAAGCATAAAAAGAAAATAAAGAAGAAAAGGAAAAGGGAAAAAAAGTGATGAAGATAAAAATAAATCAATGTGACGAAAGAGTCAAAAAGAAGGATAAATTAGTGGGTTTAAACCACTTCAATTGGACGAACAGGGAATCGAACCCTGGACCACTCCCAAGTTATTCGGACGAATTATGCTAAGGGAGTATTATACCACTAAACCATTCGCCCATTTAATTGGTTGACAGCTTCGCAACCACAATAGGCACAAGAACCTCAAGTCCGAGGGAAGTCAACATTTGCCATGCTGCATTCAGCACTGCTGCTCATTACCTTGAAAGAAGTGGCTTGGGTATGGGTGGCTTATGCAGGTTATTAGATATACTGTATATCCCTCGAGATATGAACTACGTTGAAGAGGTTGGGGTATGATACAAACCAGCTTGCAAGTATTAGTGAGGGCGATATGTGTTGGGAGGACAAGGCATAATACACTGCGCGAACTGAAGGCATTATCGGTACAGGATGTAATGATGAAGTGTAGGTTGAATTAACCCCCTGCATGTTCAACATGGAAGGTGAAATGCATACACTGCTGCTGCTGCTGAAATATGCGTGTTAGTTTGTTTCCAGCGGTATCTCTTACTAGAATTCTTCATCCCATTTGCTCCTAAAAGACGACGTCAATGAGCATCACGACAATGCCCCGTCGCCATCCCCAATACGTCGGTAAATGGGAAGCTTTTATTAAGAAGATTAAACTAGAAACTAGAATTCTTTGTTAAAAATATAACGTAGACTTGAATAATACTTGGTCAAGAAGTTTTCCTTCTCAAAAATCAACTCGGTTCACTCCCATCAACGCATTCATTCATTCATTCCACCACTCCCTTCGACCAATATTAAAACAAAAACGTGACATCTCGCTCCTCAACGCCCCCTGAACCTTCTCGTTCGTTTTCTGTCATGAGACGTTGCAGTCAATCTAAAAAAAAAATAAAAGATGATAAAGTAGAAAATACTGGATACTGGAGAAGAAGAGAAAGAAAGAAAGAAATGGGCCTAAGGAAAAAAGGATTAAAGGCAAGCATAGTGTTTTAACCTCCTCGAATCCACTCGACAACCTCAAAGGCTACTCTTCTCTCGGTGGCTTCGTCAAGACCTCCTTCGGCTGGAATCCGAACCACCATCAGGGCAGGGCTCTTTTGAACATACACTGCCCCATAAGTAGCAATCTCATCCTCTTCACTAGGCTTAACATATACGACCAGGTCAGCCTCAATGACTCTCCGCCAGAGCGTGGCGGCCCACTGCCAGTGGTCAATAGCCTTATACCTATCTGTAATCGGGGCATTGCAGGCGAACAAGTCAGACAAGGTCAGGCTGTAACCTTGCTTGAGCAAAGCCACCGGTGTCTTGGTCAGCGTCGATTTTTGGGAGAGATCGGAAGAAGTCGACTCGTCAGAACCTCTCCGAGAAGAACCCTCGTCATCAGACTTTGTCGACTTGTGTTTGGTTGCAACGTGTTCCTCGATCTGCTCAGAGATGTCGTGCCAGCGCTCCATCGTCTTAAAGTAGGCCTTGATCAGGCGGCGGGCTTCCTCCCAGACGGCGTCTTGGTCCTCATCGGGGATGTCCTCTCGGCGGGTGATCTCTTGAGTAGAGTGATTCCCCCAAGACCTAACATCGAATTGTTCGATGGCCATCACCGCCTTTTCAATGGCATTACCGACTTGCTCGAGAATTCGGGCCTTGGGCCCCTCAACCGCGATGACCGACCGACGAGCACCAGGTTCGATCTTTGCAGGTGCATACAGCGGATCTTCATGGCAGATCCTGGCAAGAACAGCAAGTTTCTTGTTGAAAGGGATGGACATGATGTCGCTTGGGGGCTGGGGACGGCCACTGCCCGAGATCCCAAGCCCAGTAGATGGTGGTTGAGCTTGTTGATCAGCCCCTGCTGTCATCGAAGCAGATCTGTGGGTAGATGTCTGCAAAGGGGGAAGTCGAAGTGATTCGTCAAAAGAATGGTGTCGACCATTATGAGGACTTTGTTCTGACCAAGGACCCGCAACTGAAGGTCGTGGTGGAGGAGGCATAGGGGCAGCTCTAGGTCTGGCCAAGCCACCGCCAGATGTAGGCAAGTTATGAGCCTCATATATTCTTGCGGCGCTTGGAGGCCCCGCAATGGAGTGTCTCATCGACTGATTTGATGGGATAGTGGCTGAGGGGCCTGGGTGGAAGCCTGCACCTTCGATGCGCCGTCTCTTCATCTCATGGGGATCTGTGTCATATTCGTCACCATCATAGAAACTAGGCCCTTGTGAAGGGAACTGGGCCCGGCCTGGAGGCATACTGGGGTAACTTCCCCGACGAGACACTTCGGTCTCATCCGCCCGGGTTGTGGGAGTATAGGGGGCAGCGCCTGGCCGCGCGGTTGTCGAGGTGGGAGTGGGTAATGATCCGGTACGAGGTGTGGCCAGAGACCGGCCGTTACATTTCGGACAACGAGCTCCGTCTTCAGTAGGTGTAGTTCCTGAACGGTTTGCCTGAGCTCGTGCACCACGTCGAGGCTGGTAGCGGTAGTCAGGATATCGAAGCTGGTGACGCTGCTTCTCCTCATCGGCCAAGCTCTTCCACTTCTCTTTGACACTCGGGGGGGCCTCGTGCCATTGCTCGCCAATAATCTTGGAGATTTCAGGGTTGGAGAGTGCAGGATTCGCATCTGCAACCTTGGACTGTTGGTGTTGCCGAAACAGGATGAATGCTACGCCGGAATATGTCAGTTTTGATGGTGAAATCTGAGGAAGAGGCCAGAGAATTTCTAGACCGAAATTCAAATCCCGAATAAAAATATCGGCACATGCGGTAATGGTGAACTAAAAGACAATAGAACAACACTGCCTAACTTACCATTTCGTGGCCTGGGGATTTTGGGAGCCGGAATGCAGAGACAGATATGGTCTCGAGGACTGTCGATGCTCATAGTAGAAGAAGCTGTATTGATCCTCAGATGCTCAAATCTCGGGTAGCTTGCCTCTTCGGTGTTGATGGTTGCAGCTCGTTTTCTTGCCAAGTTTCCGATCGAACGCGGACTGGGGGAGTCTGCGAGCTCGGCGGCTCTGGGCGCTTCATGGTCGTTGACGTCCATGGAAGACGAGCCGCCAGGGTTCGCTGCCGCCTTAGACGGTGCAACCAAGGATACTACCTGTGCCATTTGAGGTATTTCGGTCTAAAAAAATACAGATCAAGACGGGGAGCTGAGGGGCAGGTAGATAGAAACGGCAGCTTCTGGGACATAAGTATCCAGTCCCGGTTGTTTAAATAGAGGACCTAGGCGGAGCAGGTATATAGACTGGGACTGATATTGACGTAGGAGTTGAAACCAGTGAGAGAGATGAAGTAGACTTAGAGAAATAATAAGTCCCCGGAAGGGTGAAGTCAAAGACGAGACGAGACGAGAAAGAAGTCCGGACAGGAGCTCGTGTCGGGACAAATGACCTGTCGAAGTTGATTGGAGCTGTGGTTTGTAATAGGGTCTAGACCGCCGTCGCCTTTGTGTAAGTGTGATATCTGTTGGAGCCTAGTTGGGCATTCACAAACGGTGGAAGAAGACAATGAATGAAGAAAAAGGGGGGGAGAGGAAGAAGTTGTCTGCAAATCATCAAAGCAAAGCCCATGAATCGATGTCCATTATCGACTGGTTTCGCCACTCCTTTGTTTTCTCAGCCTTTTTCTTTCTTCTCCCTGTCTTTTTATCTCCTTCTCTTTCTCCTCCTCTTACTCTTCCTGTCCCTCACTTCCCTTTCTGCTGGGATATGTCCCGTCTCCCGCCACACGCCACACTTCCTCATTCACCCGAATCCTGGTCCGGGTTTACCACTCAATTGCCAGAGCTGAGCTGCAGAATATGAGGGTGGGAAAGATACAGAGGACGTAGCAAACGCCCCTACATGTCTCGGGTGCCCAACTGGGCAGAGCCTACAGTCACGCTTGGTCGGAGTCCTTTGTTCGTGTTTGCGCCGTCAACTGGTCCGCCCACATCCGTCCGTAATGAGAAATAATGAACACCCAATAATGTGAAAGGCTAATGTCGAAAAGGAGGGTCACCTAGGACCAAGTCGGGATGAATACAAAGTTGAAAGAAGAGAAAAGAGGAGAAAGGAAAGAAAGAAAGAAAGAAAGAAATCCGGTCAAAGTGAGAGGCGGACTCTCAACCAAGTTGAAATCAAGGGCAGACTCGACAAACCAGCAAGACAGGCCATATCCCCATCATATTATATCATCATCAGGGGTGTTCTCTCATTCTTTTTGTTTTCCCCATAATTCAAAGAAGGGCGAGGCCTAGAGATCCAGAGGCACAAAATGAACCCATAACACTCCGGCGCCGTTACCTGCACCGCGCTCCCTCACCCATGCCAGCCTCACCCAACGACGACAATGAAGCTGGTGGAATGTGGACGGGCCTGGTTGCCGGCTGCACGGAATGTGTTTGGCGATCCTGAGACAAGAACAATGTCCGTGCCGAAATTGAGGACTGATGAACAACTGCCATAAGGGTAGAGTAATTACTTCGTATGAATGCACATGATGTCAACCGGATGTTTGTGTGTTCTTCAATCTTAAGCTCCGTCCCTCCGTACATACAAGGCGCACAGTACATAATTAACATGATATGCAACATCCGTACTCACATTCACCCGGCATGGCATGCGTCGTTGGATCCGTAAGGTGGGCCATTGGAAGCGCACTGCCGATCATAGCATCTGGGGAAATAAAGACAACAAGCCTCAACCGCTCCAGGGAGAAACAAGAGGCTTTGGCTGGCTGGCTCACCTAACCCTTCTTGGAGACAGGACAAGAGACGCACTCAATAGCACCGAAAACCCGGGATCCTTTCTTTGCAATGGCATTCGAAGACAGATTGAGCTCCAAGCCAGCCCCGACGCCGGAACCTTTCTTGTATTAGTATCCCTAACCGAACAAGTATTACACGACACCTTTTGTCAAATCACTTTGGACAGAATGCCCCCTGTCGTAGATAATATGGTAAAAAAAATATGACACGTCTTTTGCATCCCCCCGTCTCTCAACCGTCCCTCTTCTGGCATCGCATCAGCCTTGACCGAAACAGGGGTCAACAGTCACTGTACGACCCCGGTCCATAACTCCCTCCAACCACTCAGGAGAGGTAGCCTCGCCCAGCCTCGCTTTTGAGGAGCGAGGCGCTACGGCCGGCATCAAGAAAGAGCTCCTCACACTCTGCAACATCCTGAATGTCGATCTGTGAGCGTCCACTGGCCTTGGCAAGAATGCTGTTTGCACGTAATCAGTAACTATGTCTCGGCCAGGGGGGTGGGTTGGAACGGGTATTCAAGGGGTCGCGGATCAGTTTGGGGGAGTCTAAGGCTATCGGCTTACCTTGCAGGGGTCAAGAGCTGTAGGCAATATCGCAAACTGATGCGGACACCGTGCTCGGCAATCTTGTCAATGGCTGCGTCTGTAATAGACACATTCTCGGTCTGGACACGTATCCGCACGATACGCTTAATCTCATCGGCGTCGTAGGGGGTGGTAGGGATGATCAGCAGACGGGCCAGGAAGTCGGTAGGGATACCGTGCGCTGCGACAATGTCGTCGGTGCCTCTGATAGTGCACATTCCGCGATTGGAGGCCAAAACGACGATGGGGGAGATTGGCGATTCCAAGGCTCGGTTGAGATAAGTGAAGCACTCCACATCAAGCATATGGGCCTATGGAAACAAAAGATAACGGTTGGTTAGCCACAGTTTGCCCTCTTGTCCCAAGAGAGACAGTACAATATAACGACGGGAGAAATATTACCTCATCAATAAACAGCACACCAGGTACCAGTTCCGCCACACCTTGGTCGATGTACTTGCTAACGACCTTATTGATCTCTGCCCGCAGCTTTTCGGTGATTTCCGTCATCTTGGGCTTCATCAGCTGGCCCATCATGCTCATAATATCCTGACCACCCTGAGGTCGAGCGTTGGCCACGTCAAGGTCGTGCAGCGTAACATCCTGCACAATCTCCTTCTTCTTATGCACCTCACCCTTGGGAATGGGCACATACTCCTCCGCCTCCAGGTCGAATTCTGTGGCATAGGCGTCCGATCGGCCTACTCGCTTGCAGGCACCAGTGTTTGCCTCGATGTAAACAACATCGCCCACGGTGACGCGCTCCTTCTGGATGGCCTCGTAGATGCTGGGGTCTAGGCGAAGCTTCTTCTGACCCTTGGCGCTCTTCAAGCCAATCAGCAGCGTGCTGATGGTCTTGCCATAGCCACCTAATGGGTTCTCAGCCTCCTCGGGCGTGAGCTCTGTAACCTCTCCCTCGTAGACCTCCTTCGTCTCCCGAACCTTGAGACCAATTGCCCTTCGGAAGTTCTCCATCAGCATCTCCGTCTTCTTGACTTCGGTCGAATAGATTTCGCTGCCGACGATGGGGCAGAAGGGGATCTTGGTGCCTAGTTCTTGGCTAATCGCGAGCGCGAGCGCAGTTTTTCCAGTTCCGGGACCTCCAGCCAGCAGAACACCTCGACCGGCCATCTTCTGAGCTCGAATCAGATCCACCACGACACCGCAGGACTGGTTGAGAAAGTTAGCGGATTAGGGTACAGACAATGGCGTCTTTCAATATTACCTCTCGGGCACTCGCTTGGCCAACAAAGCCGCCAGATTGCTTCTCTGCGTGTCCATCTGGTTTCAAGCCTAGGCCCTTGATGTGACTGTGGGCAGCCGTGCGATTGTCTCGCTTGTTGCCTTTGACTTCGCTGATCTGAACCATCTTGTCGGTAGGCTGCCGAGGTCGTCAAAGTTGAAGTTGTTTGCAGGTTTATTCAGTCTCAATTGTGATGTTTGGCAGTCGACAGTTCGAGGATATCGGTTTTCGAGTGAGAAAGTTGCTGTTGAACTGCGGCCGGGAGCACTCCAAATATTTGCGATGGAGCTTTGGCTTGCATGCGACCCAGCGCCTCGACACTGGCGTCGCGTTGACTGGCGTCACGTGATATGTTATGATTAGCTGGCTCTTATTTTCAAGTCATCCTACCCTAGAGCTAGGTGGGAATTGATCCTGGCTCTGTCCTCGACAGCTGAAAAAGATAATAATTTGTCCAGTACTTTTTTATCTTGAGTGTTACTTTACTTTGCTGAGTTCTTCTGTGTGTTAATCTTAATGAAATGTCTTCTTGTTTGACAATTAATATTAACTTATGGCTGAGCTCGAGCAAGCGTACCAATCTCATGTAATCTGTCCCACCCATTCCTAACAAGTGCATGAGCAATATCTGACGTAGGATTCCATAGGCTGCAGCAGATGAAATGTTGTGCCTGCAAACCTAGATGACCTCAATCACAATGCTGTTAACATCTGCTCCTCGCCATCATCATTAGAAACCCAGTAACAATGTAGACCACGTAGGTATACTACCCGAAACGCGATGCCGGAATCATCTACCAGAGTAGCCACCATATGGCAATTCACAGCTTAGCCGGCCGTGACATATGATAAAACACATACATACACACAAAGCAACAACAAATGTTCTCTGCACGAGAGTATTATCTTTTAGTCGAATAGCACGAAGTCACAGACGGAAATTTGCCAGTGGCAGTCATCTCTGTTAACAATGACTGACCACTGACGACGTGCATATACTTCGAGATATCTGATAGTCGCCAGCGAAATCGTTGGCAGAGCCCGCAGGGCTGACTGAGGATGATTTCCCAGCCACCGGGCTTATATTTTCTATGCTTTGTCCCCGGATCGAAGTCTTCTGATCCTGGTCCCCGAATCACATTAGTCCAGTAACTTTGAGCCGTATGAAACGTTTGCCTAGACAACAGCGGTGCAACCGCCAATGCGCAAGGAGAGTCTGAGACAAGAGGGTTCACTGGCACAACTCAAACGCAGCCATCAGCTTCAAAATTTTCTTCAACTTGATGAGTACATTGTCCCGTGTTTCCGCGACTTTGTTCATCACCATCCATATTTTACATCACCTGCAGTCAACACTCACTCGGCCTTTGCGGAATACTTGAAGCTCTTGCAGATCGTTGTTGAGCCAGGCGCTATGGCATATCGCACGCGCTGACCAGATGTCTATATAGCTATCATTGACTGGTTACCATACCACCTGTCTTACCATTTGCTATCTTACAATATGCTGTTCCTCGGTATCCCTCCCAGAAGTCAACAGCATGGGCGAGCCTTCAGACTCACCTAACAGGTTGTCAACCCGCTCGATGTCGTCAACGGGTTGCTTGACTGGCGGTGACTTCTTCATCAACACAACCCCAATCGCGCTTCCCAGGATCAAGGTACATCCCGCTCCGCTCATCAAATCCATCTGGTGTCCAAACACCCACCTATCAAAGCTTACGGCAAACAGCATATGCGTGTAGACCATTGCGTTGGCTCTGTTAGACTTGTCTGATCCTAGGCCAGTAGTGAGCAAGTACTGCATAATGAAACCGACCAAACCCAGCGGCAAAAGGAGCAACCACTGCTTGGGTGAGGACGGTGTGACCCATTTGAGTCCGGGCTGGTCGATATTAAGCATAGGGCCGACAATCAAAGCCGTGATCGACATGATGCTCGAGATTATGCCAAAGTAATTGACGGATATCAGAGGGTGGGCTTGCTTCCCAATGGCTCGAAGAGTGGTAAATGCACCGGCAGCTCCCAAAACACCCAATAAAGCGACTCCCACAGCAATCAGTCGCTCCTCTGCTGTTGCAGAGTCATTTGCCGTGTCCTCCTCACCTGTAGACTGAGAGAAGAAAGATACTGGCTTTGCAATCAATACAACACCGCCAAGGGATATCAGAGTTGCGAGCTGTTCCAGTCTAGTGAAGGGTTCCTTGAGAGCAAAGTAGCACACTAACCCAGCAACACCGGGTGCAAGAAAGGTGATGACGGTTGCGTCGGCGAGTGGCAAGTACATCATGGAATACCACATTCCAAAGATACCAAAGAAACCAGAGAAGCCTCTGAGAAGGAGGAGAGGTCGAATTTTCTTGCGTCCAAGTGGAAATTCAGGCGTTGCCATCCACCACATATACCCTGTGCAGCATACAGAAGTCATGACCTGTCTGATAAGTAGGATCTGGACTGGGTGCATGCCGTTTCCTTCCAACTCAACAAGACGCGCACTCAGATTCATCAGAGACCCGAAGAACTGTGAAAGAGCCACAAGCATGGCCGGCTTATTTCGAGTCCAGAATCTCTTCCATCTAGAGGGTTGTTCTCCCAACGGCGGGATTTGGTCATGGCTCGGGAATGATCCCAATGGTATGGGTTCAAGAAGTGGGCTCGCGGCGGGACTTAGAGATAATCGGCGGTAATCATCGAAACTCGAGTCCCTAAGCTTGGAAGAACTAAGGAAGGAAGGCTGAGGATTCGGTATTGACAGGTGGTCTTGGTCTTGAGAGGTTCCCTCTACAATTTTATGAGAGGCGAGTTTCATGAGAGGAATTGCAGGGACTTCATGGGGGAGTGCCGAGCCGTCCGACTCCCGATCCATGGTGGTTTCTGAGTTGGTGCTGGGTTATTTTTCTCTCTCTCTTAATTTCTGTTGTTGGTTGACTTGGGCTTGGTCAGATCGGGTTACAACGATATTAAGAACATCAATAGCAGGAGGAGTCAGAGGGTATCACAGCAACAGCATGAATATGATGACATGAACAAGCCTCGATTGGTACTAAATTGAAAGAGAGGAAGACACAAAGATTGGAAATCGAGGAGCAAAACCAAGAGCCATCGGTATCGAACCCCGCAGCCGGAGTGGTAGCCGTTTGGTGGGATGGGTAGCAAAATGACTAGTAGGCAGGACGGCATCTTATTCGTGAGAACATTGAAGATTGGTGGAACAGAAAATCATCGCCCGGCAGGGCCACGCCTTAGTGGAGAGGGGACTCCATCAGTTGGGCTGAATCTTCCAGTAGAATACTTCCCTGGTTAGCAGACGGCATAACAGAGATTTCTGAGAAAGACGTATAGCTGAGAGAGGCAAGGTGGAAAGGTGTGTGGGACCCCCCTGGTCGCCCGGCTTCGCTATGTTTGGATGGCCCGCCGATGTGAAGTAGGAGACCCTACAGTATGGATGCGGAGGGCTGACGACTCCAGCCAAGCCAACAGCAACAAGCCGCTGGTGGCGAGGAGTGAGGTGCGAGGGGACTTCAGTTCAAGATGTGGCTAAAGGGGACCAGTCCTGCAGCTCTCACAGTAGTTATACTTACCATTTTCCCACTTACTGATTTTGGCTGCGTGTCGCTATAGAGTTGAAGCATACCCTATATGCTCGTTCTTCTCACATCTTCTATTTCTAAGTGCCTTCTTTTTTCTTTCTTTTTTATATACTTTTTATATATTTTTTTTAACCAAGGGCTGCTGTACCTTGAGTCGGTTGGATGTACGCCCGCGTTTGCCGACTTCGCACCTCCGCACCTCCGGGGTGGCGGTGTTTCCCGGAGTCACGGGCAGGTGGGTCCATCTCCGTGTTATTCCCCAGAGCCCATGTTGTCCCAGCCACTCTCGCTGAGCAGGTGAGAGATCTTACTGTGTACTCCAATCCTGGCGATGTTTATAAGGGCTGTACTGTAGTGAGAAGAAACAAATCGTTAATCCAAGTCGTTAATCCAGACAAGAATAGGAAAAAAAAAAGAGCCAAGGATTTGATTGGGCCAAATATCTTCACCACCACCTGCGAACCGTACAAGGACGAACAGACAGGGTACCAAACATAATAATTATCCCACTCTGGCCTTGACAAAATAAATGATACTCTGTGCCTGATTGCCTGGCCTTTAGCTGTATGTAGTTAATTGTGTGGCCATCCCACCGCCCATCCCGCCAGCTGTCACATCCAAGCCAGGTACCCGCGCCAGTCGCGACCAGGATATTACAGACTATGCAGCTTTGGTTATATGTTAGCGAGGCCAGTCCAGCCATAAATGAGACTCATTAACTTGTTACGACGGACGGAGTACGTAGAACGACAAATCTTCTGTTGTAAAAAATAGACTTCGCCCTGGCCGATGGCGCTATATCACACAGAATTAAGCATGCGTAGGACAGTCCGAGGGCCTTGACTGACTCAAACGCCTGAGGCTTGTGCCTCGTCTGGCAGTGTGCTCCGTACCTTTTTTCCCCTTTTCTTCTTTTCCAGGCACATGATTCCAAATCAGAGCTTGTGTCAGTCTAAAACGACACCTATATCTAAGCTCTTGTTCTAAAACTCCGTATCTCCTGCATAGTGGAAGAGTTTAGGTTTGTAACTACTTCGTATGCTTCAAGAATCTCTCTTAATATGGAAATTAAAAGGACTGCACTACTTGGCTTCGGTCAGGATCAGGGTTCTTACGAGAGTTGGCACTGGGAGGGAAGAAAAAGAAAAAAAAAGGGAAAAAAAAGCAACATCCCGCGTCTTTCCCAAAAAAGGACAACCTATAACCACAGATTACTGCACACAACAATGCGGAGTATGGATACCGCCAATTGTGGCGGTACATGAATGTCAAAAGAGGTACAGAGTACGCATCACTGAGTCTCATGAAAAATAAAAAAAAATACACTTTCTTGATTGACATCAGCTCGCTTGTGATCTGGGCGTTCGTGTGTGTCGTACGAGGCCGCACACTAAGATAACTTACCGGGTATCTGGTCAGCCACTGGTATGGATACACGTGACCTCGGTCTGCTCAGGGACTCCTCCTCAGACCCTGTGCCAAGACGATGAGGCCCCCAACAGATTGCCCTCCTCGAGAGGAGAGGGGTAGACTCCCAATCGAACCCAGTAGGTACGGAGAGATGCGATGGCCTTGGTCTAAGATGAGCTGTTTGCCGATGGCTCGCAATGGCTCAAAAACCGTTTTGGATGTTTTGTGAGGATAGTCGAGGCCTGTGCATGAAACAAATGACTCCCAAAGAGGAGAAGGATCTGTTTGGATTGGGCCAAACCCCATATTAATTATTCCTCTCCCAACCAACCTACCTGCTACCTTTCTGATTACCACTATGTACCTAGGCATTTGCCGTTTGCTAGGTAGCTCATTAATTGATTGCCCAGATAGGTACCGAGTAAGGTACTATACCTTACCTACATTACCTTACCTTACCTTGCCTTACCTTGCCTTACCTCACCCTACGTCTCTGTCTTCAATAAATAGTAGAATACTTACAATTAGATTAGGTAGTACGAAGCAGGCAAGCGGGTGAGAAGTTGGAGTCGAGGCTAGTGCTGTTGCGCTTCGCTCCAGGGCTGTGTGTTTGGATGCTGGAGTAAGGTATGGGCTGGTGGGTGGCTCACCCAGGGATTTGCTGCATTCCCTCGTTTGTCTTTTTTTTTTCTTCTTCTTTTTTTTCTTTTTCCTTTTGTCCCTTTTCTCTTCCCCTTTGCCTTTTCCCTCTTTTCTTCTTTTCCTTTTGGCGGGGTCACATCGCACATTTTCCCTAAATTTCCCCCTCCTTCGAACCGTCCCTCGCACCGCACCGCACCGAAGCTCCAAAGCCAACATCCCTGCGACTTTTCCATAGCTGCTTTTTTTCTCCTCGTTCTTTTGTGTGGTGTCGGATGTTTTGGACCCAGCGCCTCGCGGTCTAGCCTCGTCCCTAAGCTACCAAGCTACCTTAGGCTGAGCCAGTCAGCGACCGGTGGATCGTCACTTCTCAGTTTTCTCCAGAGTCTTGTTGCCTCTTGTTCCTATCTCCGCCTCGTCACTCGTCCCTCGTCCCTTTCACCGAGTAAACTACTTGGGGTCGCCCTCGTCCAATTCTTTCGTTTTCCCATTCCCATTCCCCTTCCTATTCCCTTCTGTCCTTTACTCTCTGCGCATAATTTTCATTGAGCCTCATATTTGGCGCCATTGCCAGCACTGTTGGGCTGATAGGGCAACACTAGTGCCGCTTGTCTATTTGTCTTTTCCGCGTGTATCCCTCTCTCTCTTCTCGCCCTCTTTCTAGCTACCAGACTACCCCTCGGACCCCCTCCTCCTCCTCCTCCTCCGCCCGTCTACGACCTCGAGCCCTGCGTTTCGGGTCCTCGTCAACTGGGTTTTATACCAGTTCAACCAGCTGCGTCGCGGTCCTAACTTGCCTGCTGTCGCCTACTTCTGCTCTCTCCTCTTGCTCTTACATCTTCCACCTCTTTCTCCTTACACCCTTGCGCCCGACCGCATCATCAGCCTTCATCATGTCGCCTCACCCCACCCTCAAGGCGACCTTCGCCAGCCGTGCCGAGACCTCCACGCATCCCTTGAATACTTATCTGTTCAAGCTCATGGACCTCAAGGCTTCGAACCTCTGCCTTAGTGCAGACGTTGCTACCGCCCGCGAATTGCTCTACTTCGCCGACAAAATTGGTCCCTTTATCGTTGTCCTCAAGACTCACTATGACATGGTTGCCGGCTGGGATTTCCACCCCCAGACCGGTACTGGTGCTAAGCTAGCCGCTCTCGCAAGAAAACATGGTTTCCTCATCTTTGAGGACCGTAAGTTTGGTGACATTGGAAACACAGTCGAGCTTCAGTACACCAGTGGTGCTGCTCGCATCATTGAGTGGGCGCACATCACCAACGTCAACATGGTCCCCGGAAAAGCGTCTGTTACCTCCCTAGCAAATGCCGCTAAGAGGTGGCTCCAACGCTATCATTACGAGGTCAAGACCAGCGTTACTGTCGGGACACCGACTACGAGTAATTTGGACGAGGATAGTGAACGGTCCGACGCTGAAAGGACTGATGGAGGGGAGGACACCCCTGCTGAGCCCGGTCGAAAGGGTAGCATCGTTTCTACCACCACTGTCACGCAGCAATATGAGCCCGCCGATTCGCCCCGCCTTGTGAAGACGATCCTCGAGGGCGACGAATCCATTTTCCCTGGCGTTGGAGAGGCGCCCATTGAGAGGGGTCTCCTAATTCTGGCCCAAATGTCCAGCCAAGGCAACTTCATGAACAAGGAATACACGCAAGCTTGTGTCGAAGCCGCGAGAGAACATAAAGAGTTTGTCATGGGTTTCATCTCTCAAGAGGCTCTCAACACTCAGCCCGACGATGACTTCATCCACATGACCCCTGGCTGCCAATTGCCCCCCGAGGGTGAAGATGAGAATTCTGCTCTCAAGGGCGATGGAAAGGGCCAACAGTACAACACTCCACAGAAAATCGTTGGCATTGCAGGAGCAGATGTTGTCATTGTTGGTCGGGGCATCATCAAAGCAGGTGATCCTGAGGAGGAGGCTGAACGATACCGATCCGCTGCTTGGAAAGCTTACATTGAACGAATCCGATAAGTTCCATGTTAACGGTGTCTTGGGATAGATTATCCCCATATCACGAGTTTCTGTTAAACTGTCTTTGAAGGTTGCTGTGAATAAAAGGGTGTGCAACAAGTGCGTGGAGTATTACACCAACAACCCAAAAAAAAAGGGAGGAGAAATCGGTCAACGTCAATGAGAGGAATTCCAATAGCCATGGTCCTCCGTACTGTTTGTTTTATCACAGCGATAGGGTACTTGAATGCTATGGCTTGCATCATTCCTTTCACTGCATTGATAAATAGGCTTCTAATAATTTGCCCAAAAGCTATAATTGTAAAAAAAACACCCCCGGTAATTCATATATCTCCTAATTAGATATGGTTTCATGACGGCATCATATCTGCATTCTACCTACATAGTACATACCTCTCGGGATGCAGTGGTACAGTTAGGTATCATCTTACAGTACGCTTATCAGATGTACAAATATAATTATTTCTTACCCAGTCTAAACGGAGATGGAGTTGATCAACTACTGATGTCCTATCAAAGTGCAAGGTGTCTTTATTCGAGTGTTTAAATTGAAGATGGTTTTCCGAGTATTAATATCATCCTTCATCGTGTCCCAAGGCCAACAGATGAGAAAAAAAAACAGTGCTGCAGGTAAGTGTCCCTGCTCCTTTAAACCTAATACCTTGAACGCCGCAAGCCTTTGTTCCATGTCCCAAAACACCCAGAAAAAATATGACGAACGGTTTTGCCAGGGAGCGATCAACGCTTCTTGCCAAGGGCATCCGCCTCCGCTTCGGCATCGTCGTCCGCCTCGCCAAGCTCTTCCTCAACCCTTGGTGCCCGCGGCTCATGCTTCTCACGGCGCTTCTCCTCGTCTGCGGCATCCTTCATGATCTCGTCCTCGCCGTCACGCAGGATCTCTCGAGCCTTTTTAATCTCCCTCTGCTTCTCAAACACCTCCTGCACCTTTCCAAGGAACACCGGGTTTTTGCGAAAGGCGAACTCGAAGTCTTCGTACTTGATCTTTTGGCGCCCAGAGTAGTTGGCTGCGCGGGTGGCTTCGAAGGCGATGGATTGCATGAAATCGGTGAGGATCTCGTCGAGAACACGGACTGTTTCGGGGAGGGGGTTTTGGATGTCACCATGAGCATAGAGCAGCTGCGCTACTGTATGTAATTGTTAGTGGTTGATGGCAGGTAAAGGGATATCGCGGAGGGGAGACGAACGCTCGTTGTGACTGAAGTTCATCTTACCGACATTCTTGCCGGCACGCGCTCGAGGTTCCATCTTGACTTGTGAGTACCGCACCTACGGCGCGCGCAGGATACAGATAGTAGATTGCTAAATCGGTGGCACAGGATAGTGGGCAAGTGCTAACACGCAAAGCCTTGGAATCCAGCCGTAGAGAGCAAGCTGTGGATTGCGATGCAGCGAGGTAGTGAGGATTAACGTGTGAATCTTTGAGCCTACTGCTTCGTTCGCTCGGCTCGGTAGGTGGGGGTGGATTGCCCAGCCCAGGTACCAGTGGGGGCCGAGACGTCACTCCCTTGCAAAGTATCCCGGCTCCGGCGAATCTTTACCCCTAAGCACACCTTGCTCATGGCACAAGACAGCTAAGCAGCCACCTAGCTACCTGGGACTTCCGCGTCGACGAATCTGTCCGCCACGTACGAAGTAATTATTGACGATTCTACTATATTGCATCATCTCACTTTGCTGCTAAATCGCAAATATGGTATGTCTTCTCTCTCAATATCCTGGTCTACATTATAACGCGCTGTTGAAGCTCTAACAATATTCCTAGTCAGCCCTCTTCAACTTTCAGTCTCTTCTTCTCGTCCTCCTCCTTCTCATTTGCACGAGCGCATACGTCCATCATTTCGCGCCGGGCATCATGGACCGGAACAAGGATGGGTACGCATGATCCATTCTTTTTTTTTGCCTCTCTACTGCGCAATTTGCTCACCTGGTTGTAGTGTCATGGGGATCTTTTGGAAGTGCGCAAGGATAGGAGAACGTTTAAGTCCGTACATAAGCATATGCTGTGTGCTCATGGCTGTATGTCTGCCAATCTCGTGTTCCATACTGGAAGAGGGCCAATTTACACTTGCTGACGACATCACAGGTCTCTATCCTCATGAACTAGATTTCTGCTCCGCCTATCGCTCGGAAACGTCGCCTTTCGAATCCATGTCATGATGATACGAAAGTTGGATGTATAGTTGCGGTTGCTTGATAAATGCCCGTCATGGCGTACCACGAATTTATTTACGAAACGACACAAAAGGTGACGGGGTCAAGATGGCCAACCTTTCGGAGGCTCTGTACGATACTTGTTGGGAAGATGATCTCGGGAATCTCGGGCGTGATCGACCTCCTTATTTTCTCAATCCCAGGAGCCGCCAGGTGCTGAAAGGCTTTGCGTCACGTTGGACATGCCCGTGGACAGCAAAGGATGAAAAGGGTTTTGATTCCCGACGTCTCACAAAAGGAAGTCGTCTCTTTTTCATTTGCCTAACCGCAAATCTCCCGGACAAGCCTTCCTAACCACTTAATGACCGGTTGAAACACTTGGACATGCGACAACCCGTGTTTTAATGATTCTCTGTCGGCGTGACGGGATGCATGATGCCCTCCATCAGATTGACGGAGAACGACAGCATTGATGCCGTGAGATGTTAAACAACATATCGGCTGTACTTGGAAGAGAGAGATGTTAGGGGCAGGATTAGAGAAGTAAGCCGATGGCGATTCGATAGTCGGAAGTCTTGTATTCAGAACCAATGTCAAGGAAGAGGTTCTAGCTAGCGATTCTTGGGGGGCCGGGGGGGGGGGGGGGGGGGGGGGTTATTGTGTGGGATGATATGATGATATATGTTCCTCTTGTTTTTAAATCAGATGCAAATATTTTAATAGGCACTTAATAAATATTCAGAGCGAGTCACAAAGAACACTGTTCACGTAATACTTGTTAACGTTTAATATCGGCTATTGTATAGCACATCCGTTGGTCGTTTTATACTAGATTTGCGTAGAAAACATGGATGATATTTATTTGACTACGTGGAGGGTCGTACACCGCAGGCATCGTAATCCACAACATTGGGTGTCATGTTAAACCACGATGGTTGATTTGTATGTCAGGAGCCGGTTTCTGGCAATAAAAACACAACTAGGTAGCTTAAAAAAAATAACATGACTACTACCTAAAGTGCTTTTGATACCCATACATCCATCAAACAAATATGTTGAATAGGCAAAGGGTTTCAAGTGTACCCTACATTTTCCCAACAGGCCAACGCACTATTAGCAATGAGGCTATCATGAAATAGTAGAGTGGAGGCTCAATAAAGTTGACTCCCTCCCTTATATTGATCACGAGAGGACAGCTTGGCTGTCTAAGTAAATGGCGTGCCATTTGATGATTGTGGGAAGCAAAAGTATTAATCACGACGCTCCATGCAACCACAAGACCAGCGTTGGTGGCTGGACAACAGGGGCTGAAGGCTTCAACTTGATGCGTTTCGTTGCATTGATCCAGTGTTACTGCAGTAATCTCCTCCCCTCTCCGCTCCCTCATCATATGAGCTGGCGAATCCTGCTGGTGAGGATGCGTTTGCCTCTTCGTATGCAAGTGTGTAAACGAAGGCTCATGGCAGCCAACAGAGCTGCCCCCTCCATACTGAGCAACTCGTCAAAGGCCGCCACTTGTGAGTTGGTGTTCTGTTAGTGTTGAGCATCCATTTGCCGGACTCGGGCATTGATTGGACAATCGGCCACAAGCGATCCGACAACCGGCATTCAGGTGTGAGTCAATGGACGCACCGGCTCTTCACCTGAGAGCGATACATTGCATGCCAACAGATTTGAAGGGGACAAATGAAAAGACCAGTAGGAAGCAACAATGATGCAGATGCTTTGCGCGGAATAGAAAAAAAGTTCATAATTATTTGCAGCTTCCTTTTACTATCTAGTTTGGACACATGCTTAGATAGATGGGTAAGCCGCTCTATCTCCCAAGCAAACAAGGCCAAGGATCTCTTCATCGTTTACCCATGGCCCCTTATCACACTGCCCCAAGAGGAATCGAGCACCTGTTGGTACCTTACTCACTTCCCACCCCGGATGGTCGCCTATAGGTATGTGCCTTAGGTAGGGTGACGGTCGGAAGCAGGGAGGATCCATCCGTACATCCGCACTTCTTTTTTTTTTTATTTAAATCAATTTTTTTTTAAACTGGGCCGTGGGGGGCCTTTGACTATCACACAGCGCACCTCCAAAGCTTCGAGCCTTCTCGAACCACACCTCACCCACCCCTTTCCACTGCTAACTAACGTACAAAGGACATACATATGTGCAGCGCTGACTCGCAAAATGGCTACTGAGTTAAGTAACATGGAAAGGGGTGGGTTGCAAGAAAAAGCGCACTCTACCGTGAATTCAAAACTATCGTGCTGCAAAGAGTTGCTTGCTAAAACTTTGGCGCCTCTTAACTGGGGAGAGACGGAGGGGAGAAAGGGGGGGGGGAGGGAACATTGACTCAGGGAACAAAAAAGGTGAAAGTGCATGATGGATGGGAATAGCACACAGGGGGGGAGTGAAAAGGGACCAGTCAGGTAAAGAAGCAAAGAAGCAGGACGCAGTGCAGGAGGGGAGGGCCAGAAACAAAAAGAAAGAAAACAAGCCTCCTTGTGGACCACCTCGTGTGGTGGTACTGCGTCCCCCCGATGCAGAAGCATGCGATGTAAGAAGAAAAAGCTGCTTTGATGAGTGTGACGAAGTTGGCCTGGAGGAGTCTGGTAACTGGCTCGGAGGACGATGGATGGGATGGATGGCTTCGCCCAGACACCAATAACCCCTCCTCTCTCCTCCTCTTCCAGGGAGAAGAACAAAGTGGAACGAATACGACCATAGTGGCAAGTTACCCTTCGTTCAAACGGACTGTCTCATCGAAAAAACGGCTTTGACCTCGCCGTCATGATTTTTTACGACATTTTGTTCACAGCGAAGACATTCCACCAGAGCCAGCACGGCAAGCACTGCAAGGCGGCGCCGGGCTGCACTGCACTGCACCTAGGGGTGATATATTTTTTCTTTTTCTTTCTTTCTTTTTTTTTTTTTTTTGCCGGTCTCACTGCACCACTGAGGCGCCATAGTTCTGTGAAAGTCAAGTCAAGGTTGCAAGTGCCAGGTATGGTTGCCGACATTATCAACTCAACCACTCACTCGTCTTCCTTTTTGGCCCCCCCCCTCCCAATTCCCTCCAACCCAAGACCTTGCATGGCGCTATTCGACCAAACACCCAATTCGTCTCTCTTCCATTCTCTTTCCGGGCAGATGCTCAGCTACAGGTCTCTTTCCTCCTTCACTTCCCCCTTTTTTGTTTTATTTTCTTTTTCTTTAGTTCATTCCCCTACTCAAATCTGATAATGTGGGTGCAGACATGAATAGCGAATAGGTTGGCAAAGTACATAGTAGGCTTACATACTATGCTGAGGAGGAGGGTTCCCGTGACCTACTCACTGCAGCCAAGGTACCGCACTTTGAAGTTGGTGAGCAAGAGACACATCTACATACAGACATAGTACTACTCTGAAGTAGGATACTGTCCCTAAAGAGTTTGTCCCTTGTCAGAACGAGGGCCTGGCGGACGAGGCACATGACCTGCGGCGGCCGTCATCTCCACATTTTCCGGGGGTGCAATCATACTATGTACGTACTATGTAGGTACCCATCAGGCAAAATGTACCGAGAGGCTGAAAGCCTGTCTTGATGTACCGCAACTCTGTAATGTACTATGTATACCTTCTTCAATATGATATCTCACCTCTCTTCCGCCCCCCAAAAAAGAGCAATGGATAAGGCGTCATATGTACCGGACCGTCTTTTGATCGTAGTTGGATTTTAAAGTGTGTCAGCGGGGGTCCTGGAGCCGGTGACTTGCGGTTGCTGTGTCTCAGCGGATCGCAATAAAGCTTGCAAACATATTCAGCTTCCCTTTCTCTGTCTATTTTGTCTGGTGCAAATTACCGGCGGGAGGGTGAGAGGGTTTGGGATTAATAAGGGGCGCGTGTCTGAGATCGATTATCATTGAATGAATGGAGGTTTCCGTCACCAATGGATGGGGTATAAACGAAAGCATTTGGTGGTTGATTATTGTGAGGTGCTGAACTCCATAGTAGGTAGTTAGGCAGGTACTGCATCTTAGTCCCATATGCCTGGACGGAGCAACTTTTGTCTACAGTGAAAATGCAGAAAATCACAACATGTAGACTATTTTATTGCGTTACATAGTACTATGTGCTGTAGTTAGCATTGAGCTGGGGAAGCACAGACAAGCTGAAGGGGGACGGTGGCAATTATGCAGAATGCTCTTCTTTGTCAGAGTGGATGAAGAAGCATTGGAACATTCCAGCGGAGCCGACCTTGGGCGTGGAGGTGCAGGCGATGTAACATGACGCCTCCGGGGATACTACTCGCGAGCCACACAAACAGCGAAGTGATCAATCTCTGTGTGTGCTCCGTAATGCTGTGAAGTTACGAAATTGCCCTACGGCTCTCACTCGGAGCACCTAACCTGAGCTCGAAACTTGGATTAGAATTGCCAAGTCGCATCATAGCTAATAAAGCCATCTCACGCAGTGTATAAAATTTTTTTTTGCCCCCATATCAAAGCGGCCCCAGAGTTCTTTTGATGATGAGAACAGGGCGAAACTGAAACTTGCCTCTGGGCCAAACAAAACGCCGTTGGGCGCCGAAGTTGGGGGAGTGAATTACTCGTGCACTAACTGCCTCTACACCATGTCTAAAGTCGGTAGGTGCTTTATTGGGTAGGTCACCTTGGATGCGCAGCCTCTTTGAAATAAGCAGCAGGTTTCTGCTTCCCAGCACGATGCATGCCAAATGTACTCCGTGGCATGCGCGTTCATACTTACGTACAAACATGTCATACCGTCTATTTGAAGGTTGAAAGAGACTACGGCGCACCAAGTAATGCAACTCACTGGTGGCCCATTGCTGGCTGTGTTAGGCTGTGTGCATGCATATACACATACCGTATGTGCTTGGGTCGGTGAGGCCCATTGCAAAGTTGGCGATGAGGTCTGCAGCTGAGGTGTCTTTCTTTTCTTTTCTTTTCCTTTCCTTTCTTTCCGTTTCATTCACCTCCCTTCTCAAAGCCGTATACTACACTAACTTGGTAGGCAGATGATGCCCTGCAAAGCATGTTGAATGGTTTATAATCCCGGTCCATACGGTTCGGACCGTATTACTGTTGTGTTGAGCCTGTACAGATTAGAGGAAAAAGCAAAAGTATGGAAACAGCCCAAAATATTAGGTTGCGTGTGAATGAGGCCTGTTGGCGCACCCAACCCACTCCCAAAGCAGAGGTGTAATTGTTACGGGGACCGGGGGGTTAACTATCTACTTTAGCTTGAGGTGGAGGATGGCTGAAGATGGTATGGCTTGGCCCCAGTGCCGACTCAGATCGCTTCAGGGCGGATGACTGGTGGGAATTGTGCGATCCAAATCGAGTACCAACAAGCAGCGGTAGCGGCGGGCCAGGGTCGTCTCGAGGGCACACTAGTACGACATCCGCGAAATTATTAGGGGTAAAAAGAACCCTCTATCTGAATCCTCCTTTGGCCTGTGCCCAGGGAGTAGTAGTAGTACGCATGAATTATTACTTGAGCGAAAGTCAATGTAGCAACACAGACCAGTTATCATGGAAAAGACGAGGACGCCCCTATAACAGTTTCAAGGCAGGAATGCTGTTTGATGCGTTGGCTGACTGCTGTTGTTTTTTTTTAAATGGGAGGAATTACGGTGAGAGTCGCCAGAGTGGCTACGGGGGCCACGGAAGATGCTGGTGGCAAATGCAAGGGATAGGATAGAAAGGATGTCAATTTTTTTAAGAGGTCTTGTTGGGCGACTGACTGGACTCCCTTATCAGAGACCACTGAGTGAGTGTCCCCCAATGGGGAGGGGGTGAAAGGTGAGAGAAATGGCATACTCCATCCACTTGTACATCAGTTCCTCAGTAGTATGAAATTGTGAGTGATGATCGATAAGCATTGCCAGGACGAGGATGAACAAAAGACGAGGGAGAGAGAGAGGTCGAGACAGGTCACAACGGGGGAAAACAAAACAACAAATTAGAAACGAGACAATACTTCTTCACTTCACTTGCCAAGTCAATGTTGTTCATATTTCAGACAGTGTTTTAGTCTCTCTTCATTTCCCATCCAATCTCCTTTTGCCTCTCAACACATGACCTCTCTCTCTCTCTCTTTTTTTTATTTTTTTTATTTTTTAATTGACAGACAAGGGTTCCATCTGCGGTGTTAGTGACACTGGGGATCAACAAGTACCAAAACACAAAACAAAACCACACCACTTCGACACCACCACCGTCCGACTTCGCAATTGCAGCCGCAGCCTTCGTCCGGAGCGCAGCGCCCCCGTTGTCTCTTGTCTCTTGTCTCTTGCCTCGTGCACGCTGTCTCTCATTGTTGACATCGGGCAAGCCCACCGAAAAAGCTGTTGCTGCGACTACGGAGTGTGTTTGGGCCGAGGCTTGAAACTCGTGCTCAAAAATTGAGTGGGCAGGTGTATTGGTGATGGTAAACCGATTTGAAGATCTCAAACTCGACACAGGCCTCACGCTATCTCACTCACTCACATGCTGATTACGTTGTTGGCCTGGCCATGCTCTAAATGGGAAATGCACTCAAGGTACAGTGCTGGCTAGATCTTAGTCAAGTGCCCAGGACTGCGGTATGCTTAGTACCTTATGCTCCCCTAAAGCTCCACAGGCGATCCAAATTCGGCGGGAGGTTAATTAAGCGCCGAGTCGCACGTCAGTCAATCGTGCGGGCCCCAGCATCCATCTAAAATAAAATACTCCTTATGTTTTCTTCTCCAGATGGCACTTTGTCAGAGGTGAGGCGTGAGGGTTTGATGAGGCGGCGCGAAGCATTGCGAGTTGTCAGACGGACCCGAAAAATCCGTACCTGGCCCAGTGTTTTTCTTTGCTCCGTTCCAAGTCCGCGGCCTAAGTTCCCACGCGGCCGGGATCTGGCCCGCCAGCATCGGGGCGGGTTTGGCCATCGCTCATCGGCGGTAGCGCGAGACACACACATGGTCGTACCTTTTACACTGTCCTACGGGCAAAACTTACTCCGTATCGGATGTCCTTGTTGGTACGTGATACCCTTTTTTTTTTTTTTTTTGGTGTGTGTGTTTTTGGAGGCGACTTGTTTGTTGGAGATTGCCAGACATGTACCGGTTTCTTAAACTATTTTCATTAATAAAGGCTGTATTATGTGTTCTTTGCCCTGTCTCAGTTGGACCATCGTAGTCGATAAAGTGGCATGACAAATGGACAGGCGACAACGGGCCATTTACCTCGCTTCCGAGGCCCTGGGCGTGGTTTAACGCCAGGTTCCATGCCTGGTCCTACCAGGAGATGACTGCTGGAAAATGCTCGCTCGTGGCGAACGGTAGCTTGCTCCGTTTTTCTCAACTTACGTAGTAGGGAGGGAGAGGGCGAGGAGAGGCGAGTAGAGGGCGAGGGCGAGGGCGAGTTAGTTACTTATTAGTCACGCACTGGGTATGCTGATGTGTCCCGGTGATGTGCGATGATGATGGTGGCGCATTTTGGCCGCCCACAGGATGAGCAAGAAAGGCATTGTCCAAAAAAGGCGAAGCCACGAGTTTGCCGACATCTTTCTAGCGGGCGACCAACAGCTGCCGTGTTCATAGCCACATCTCTCTTCCATGATAGAGCGCTGGCCTTCTGGCACGGCGGCAGCGGAGCGGGCTTGCATTTGGCAGGCTTTGACTTTGACGCCCACAGATGTGCGTACCTGTGCATGTGCGTCTGCGTGTCCGCCCTGCATGGAAGTGCGTCCAACTGTATGTACCTGAGCAAATAGTTTTACTGTAGTACTGGTGAAGGCTGCCAGCATGAGTGCCAATCTCGTTTCGTGGCTTTCTGGGTTGACCGAAGAGAGGTGTGACCTCACATGTGGGCAAAAAATGAAGAAATCGTAGCGGCCGAAGCTGGGGCGGCTCATTAGTCGTGACGACTCCGTCCTCCAAAGCACGCTTCTGGCCCGCTTCTAGATCAGCGGCGGCGGCGGATGGGTCATGACATCGTCTCCACTGGGGGCCAGTTCCCAGTTCCCACCCCCTGGCCCAAAGTTGGGTCTATCCTCTGTTGGGCCCCCTGGGGAGGTCCCTGAATCTTTGATGCATTCCTCGGACTCGGATTGGATGCTGAAGCTTTGTGGGAGCAGAGGATGACACCCAGAAATGGCGAATGAAAGGCAGGGTCCAGGGGACTGGTATTGCTCTTGTTGGGTTTCTGGCCCATTCCATCCAGTGGCGGTCCCGATGCGGATACGACTTTTGGTTTCTACTGGACTATGTACGTGCGTATACTGTTTACGGAGGCAATTACAAGGTACGTACGTGTGCTGCACTACGTAGAGGTACTGGCTCATCTCTGTTTCAGTGCGAATTGATGCAACAAGTCTCAGGTACTTGGCTGGCAATCAATCTGTCATGTTTTGTTCGCTGATTGCTGATGCGATCGCTTCGCCCTAGGGAGATATACTCTGTAGCTCCCTATATCGATCGCTAGGCACGCTTGTTCTATGCTCAGTCACTGATCAGCCGCTGGTAATTACCTACCTAAGGTACCTAGGCTAGGAACTCAAAGCCCCTTACCAAGCTATACGATGGCGAGTCGTTCGTGGTGTCACCCAATAGCCGCTATGATTCGTGATCACCCTGCTGTTCTAGTTTAACCTCAACTATCCTCGTACGGATGTTTTGTTGGCTTGGCCCCCAAATCATGAAATAGAGCAGGATTGGAGATGGAAGATCGCCCCCTGTTCCTTTGGGAGCTGAAGCCTCGTGGAAGAGACGTCAAGTTGGACCACGACTCCGTTTTTTTTTTTCCTTCTCCAGGGCTCTTTATACTTTGTATGGAGGGATGCAAGGGTGAGCTGAAGCAGAAACAGTCATGGTCCGGGGGGTGACTTCTCATTTGGTGCTTCATCAGGCGCAGTCCCTTTTTTTTAAACTTTTTTTTTCTTTTCTTTTCTTTTTTGCTGGGGGGAAGGAGGGGGAGGAGTCCAACTGTTCACACGCTGGAGCCATACATGGGTGGACGATACAAGATGCAGGAAGAGTGTGTGGATATGGTGCCCATCGACCGTCACCCATCGACATGCCATTATTGCTGACCCCATTTGATGAGAGACACGTGCTTATTACAGGACATGCGCATACCGGACATTCCCAGTTTGGAAGAGATGCGTACGCGCTGGGCCCTACTTTGTGCTACACAGTCCATACCATTCGCCGAACACCGTTCCTTCTCTGACCATCCTGTTCAGTTTACCACCTACATGCGCATTACAAACAACTGTATGCTACCTTACCTACGTACATATTGCTTAGCCCATCAGATGCGTTCATGATAGGGCCAAAGACAACCCAAATGCGTCGGTTTATCCGGTGTGTCTTGCTGTAACCCAACTCATTCCCTTCGCCGTCTCAATCCAAAATAGAGCTGCCCATAATGCAGCCCCCTTCCCCCAATGTAGGCATTTTATAATACGAAGTACTTAGGTCCGTTGCAGGAGGGGAGTCAGCATATTAGTGAGTCGTGTTCGCCTGAATGCGCTTCCTGCAGTCCTGCCGGTGTCGCTGCAGTGTTAGATTACTTATTACGGGAGGTCCCTAATGATGAGTGGCTGTGGTCGAAGTCGAAAGGTGCAGTTCTGGTGGCCACCACTAATAAAAAAAAAAGTACTTTTCCGCGCTGGGTTGCTGGCCACTTTTCCACTTGGAAGATGGGGACCTGGGGGCGAGGTGAGACGAGTACCCAAAAGCCTGACTGATGACCTTTGCGTAGGTACGGATGGTATATTAGATTTCGGGGCTCGGACGGCGGAATTTTGAGACCTGGGCTCTTTAGGGGGGGAGCCAGCGTAACAGGGAGAGTTACTCTCATCAACGTGGAGAGCCAGCGCCAGCGAAGCACCGTGGGAATTTCCTCCCTCTTTGCTCCGGGTGGTCACGCCGCTGCTAGAAATCAGCTACTCAAGGTACCCGTGGACGCCCTGTAACCCACCCACCACCGCCCCCCACACCATCATAGTTCACTAAAACACCTGCCCACACGCCCATATGCACACCCCCCTTTCAGGGCCCTCCCACCATCAAATCGCTGCATGCATGTTCGCCGGCCGTGTAGTGTTGGGTAGCGTGTGCTGGAATACCTTACCAAGCCCGTCCAGTGACCTTGCGTACCAGATACACCAGCAATACTTTGCCAGTCGCATGACAGCGCGCTGTAGTTTGAGTCCCTGGTGTGTCTCGGGGCTCACGCGATACCTTACCCATCCATCCATCCACAGGATCTGTCATGCCACACGCCTATGCCGGCTGCTGGCTCGACCTCCCTCCTACGCAATTTTTTTTTTTTACTCCCAAGCCCAAGCCCAAGCCCAAGCCAAGCTGGCCCTTACTCGCCTCGGGCCTTGTTCTGCGTCGGTGTCTGTGTCGTGTTTGAGGGACAAGCATCATCTAACTTCCCGCGCCTTCCTGGTTCATACAATTATACACCCCCTTTCCCTCGCCTACTTTCCCTCCCTTTTCTTTCCTTTCTTTCCCACTCTTTTCTCCCTCCACTCTCCCTCTCTCTCTGTTGTTGAAAAAGAATACGATATCTTTTTTTGTTTTTTCTTTGAACTTGGGTGCTCGCTTATTCTTTACTCTCACTCATTCCTGGGTTTTGGGTACTGCGTTCTTGCCTTCCCCTTTGGCCCATAGACTGTTCTCCTTCGCCGGCTTCGCTTGTGCACTTTCGCTTTTGCACATCACTGCGTTCACTGCACTGCACCAGCGCTACACTCCCCGGCTACCGATCCCGAATTACCTGGGAACAATAACACCCAAAGAAGATACCCATCCACACCAAACGATCCGTCGAACACTGCGACTGTACTGCAACTAGAAGGCCTGAGAAAAGAAAAGAAGAAAGGAAGAAAAAAAAATCGCCACAAGAAGGAAATAGGATATTCCTACAACCTCGACGACTGGACATTTTCACTCTCTAAGAGCAAACATCGCCGCCTCGGTTCACGGTTGACAGCAGTACCCGACTCCGACGTCCGACTCGCGATATACAGACAACGGCAAAGTACAGTGTTTCCGCGACGTGCTGCCCGTTGGTTTCCGTAACTCTCGCATATTCTCGTTCATTCGAATTCAATACATGTAAGCAAGCCTTGGCGCTTCCCTACTCTCTGCATCTCCCTTATTGCACAATTGTATCCGCTCGTACTCGTTGTACATGCGGATGCACTGCAACCTCTCTCAAACCAGCTCCTGCAGCTCTCCGTCTGCTCGTGATGGCAATCACGGCCGTGCCCTTCAAGATATCAAGTTTGCTCAATGCATGGTAAAAGTGCTACCTCGTTACTGACTCCTCGTTTTAGTACCTGACTGCGTTGACTTGCAGACACAACACCATTTGCTCCCTGATTGGGTATTGGAAGTTCGTTTCCAGCCCGACTATTTGAGAAGACATTGACATTACCCTTCGGATTTAAATATCGACCAACAAAACCGTTCACAGAAGGGCCACATTTACTGAATTTTCAAGACCGAAGATGACGGCAGATCAGGGGTTTGGTGGCCCGGTCGAGAGGTCAAGGAGAAATCTCTCCACCTCAGCGCCGGGACCTAATGGAGAGGGCGACGCTCGACCGGAGCAGGAAGTCAAGAGGAAGCCAACAAAGGACGAAAAGGACGAAACAGTACAATCTTCACAGGTTTCACCGCGTAGATGCGACGACCCTTCACACCCTACCACTGCACCGGTGGCTGCACCACTCTTGGTGAGTGTATCATCAACACCGAGCCCTTCACCTGAGGGTAGAAAGTCACCGGTTTCATATCCTCTAGAACCTCCAGTCACCAGATCGAGCTTGAGTGAGCTGGAGGTTTCCAAGATTATCAACAACCCGAAACTACGACACGACATCAACTTCGACCCTGAGCTGCACTTCAGACCCAATGTGGAGGGCGACAAAGGCCGTAGAAAACACGATCGGGCAAGTCTTTTCTGGGCGGCTCTTAAGGAACAACTGGTCGAGTTTCTTGTCGATCGACCCAGTTTCTACGCCAAGCATGGAATGGGAGATGATTGGTGTCTGCCTAAGCTTCTCAAGGCAGTCAAGGAGATTATCCAGACTCTCGTTCCCCAACGCGACCGACAGTTTCTGGACGATGGCCTCAACGTTGAACTATTGATGCAGCAGTTCCACAAGGGCATTGCCGATCTTGAGAAGTTGGCTTTGTGGCTCTCTCGTGTGCTAAAGTCTCATTGCGCACCGATGCGCGATGAGTGGGTAGATTCCATGTATAACCAACTAAGCAACGGCAACCGGAATAACGACGTTGATGAGCTTGTCAACGGAATGAGAAGCCTTCTCAGCATTTTGGAGGCGATGAAGCTGGATGTCGCAAACCACCAAATCAGATGTTTGAGGCCCGCATTGATTGAGGAAACGACAGCGTTTGAACAGAAGTTCCTGATGAAGAAGCTGCGAAACCGAAAGATGGATATTGGAGACGCAAAGCCCTGGTACAGAGAGGCTGCCCGCAGGTACTCCAATATGGGATCTTCGGGATCCTCTCCTTTTGGGGAAATGGCCATTTTCTTCGAGGGTCTCTCACGGTCGATGCTTCCTTCGGCTGGAGACAAGCCTCTGCCGGGAACCTTCTTCTTTGACGAGGACCGACTGAGCCGGGTGAGATCCGACATTCTCGATGCGATCAACTTGGATGTTTGCATGAGGATGTATGAAGACTTGGAAAGGATTGCTCGATTTAACGCCATGCCCGCGTTTTCGGATCCTGTCTCGGATGATGAACCCCTCATGCCCTCGATGAAGCGCAGCCGTGACTTCAACTTCAATGCCCCTCTTTCGACATCGAGGCCATCCAGCCTCGCTTTGAGCTCTTCTGACTCTGCCTCTTCGTCACCTCGATCGTCGCTAGTTTTGCCTGCATACATCGTTCCTGACTTGAACGAGGCTAAGACTAAGGCACGCAATCTTCGCGAGTCACTCGTGGCACTCCTCCAGCAGACACCCCACGACCTTCACCACCTCAACCGCTGGAGAGCCATGGCCCCTTCGATGGCCCTTCAAATCTTCCGATTTACAAATGCCCCGGCGGGAATGCTCCCTTGCTTCGAGGAGAAGCTTGCCGAGAATGTGTGCAAGCTCACATCACCAATCTTCCAGGAGATGCAGGAGGCATACAGGATTCGGCTGATGACGGAACTTGCTGCGCGAGTCCGTTATTTCAAATCATTGTCTGGGGTGTGCCTGTTCTCTATCGCTACTGGTAATCGTGTGCCAAGCAACGCTCGCAGTCTAGATCTTGGCCGAGACCGAGAGCTAGACGCAGCGATTAGAATGGGTCAGCAGGAAGGTGGTGTCGAAGACATTGCTACTCGCATTGCACACGTCGGTGTTATCCATTGGAGGATCTGGGCTCGTATGGCGTACGTTGATGAAGACGACATGGCTATGGACTAAACTGGCAGTCCTATCAATAATGCCAACACACACGCCCGACCCTATTTCTCGACAACCCGCATTTACCTCTAATACCAATCTCTAATACGAACACAACGACCTGGGCGGTTTCTGGGCTCCAACCAGCGACGTTGTGACAACCCCTACTCTTATTGTTTCTCTACTTGCAGAATACCCCCAGCCAAACCAACCTATTTCATGTTTTTCATTTGGATGTTAACCTATTCACAATGATGCCCATACTCTGGTGCTCCTGCTGGATAAAAATCCCCCACACGGATTCATCCACGCAAACATGCCTGCATGCATTCTTCCTCCCCCTCACCCTCTCTCCGCCTTTGCTACTGTGGTTGGAACCGGAGTTAAGAGAACGTGGCTGAACAAAATAGACGGGAATGGACAGGCTCACGACCTGGACCCATGGCTTTGCATTTGGACTTGTTATCTTTGATGCCGTTATTTGTTTGGTTGGCTTCTGCATTGTGATGTGGTTCGTCACTCGACTCTTATTATTTTGTTTTTTATGATCGCTTTTTCCTTTGCACCTTGCACTTGTTTTGCTGTCTTTTGCTATCATATCTAGTTTTTTTTTTGTTTTGGCTTTGGCGGCGTTCGGGATGGATGGCCTGGGGTGGCAGGAGAACGAATCCCCTTGATACACGGCGCAGGGCATTTTTGCATTGAAAGATGGAGCCTGGATGCTGGTTCTCTCTTTGTTCTTTGGGTGCTTTGGTCGCAGCGGGAGTGAAGGGTCCTAGTTCTTTTTGTTTTGGTTTTATTTTGTTATTTGGGGCATACTACTACACACTTCGCATCACCCTTAAAACATGTACATGCGCAACGTCGCTATCACACCAACACCTGCCCGTCACACAGCAACAACACATGAGGATTCGCATCCACTGACATCTTTGTACATAAAACGCGGCGACATTAGAGAAGAGATAGACTTTTTAAGATTTGTTGTGTTCATCACTTAGACTAATACCTTTTTTACCTACCCATATTGGAGCTGATTTCATGCCACCACTTTTGTAGTTGTTGAATGAGAGCTTCTTTGTCTGCACCTTATCCCGTATCAGCATCAGCAACCACCTTTGTGCCTTGTGAGTTGTTCGTCAAGTAAGGGTTAACGACCTTAAAGTTCCACCTCGTCCCGGTATTGAAAGGCAACGAGTTGGGGCGTTTCTTAATTTTTTTTTTTCCTGTTAGGTTAAACTGCCGTACTCAACTACGCCTTCGGTAGTTGGGTTTACTAGAGCCACTCGTGGTTCGCCCTCGGCCTTTTGGGGGAGTACAGGATCTTGGTGGGGGGGTCACTGGATCCGGGAGCCGTGATTTTATCTGGCAGGCTTACGAACAATTTTTCCTTGCTTCCACCCCCCCTTTTGCTGCTCGCCCCCCCACACCCCGTCCCCACCTTTCCCGGTTCGGCCGGTATGCGGCACCGGCGTGCCCGGGCGGCATTGAAGGATGCGAAGGAAGGAAGGAAGGGGGAATCTCCTGTCATAGTACGGTTTTTTTTCTTCTGTTCTTCTTTTTTGTTCCATTTGTTCTCTTTTCATTTTGGTGAAACTCCAACTGCTTGGTAAGGCGATTAGGAATCAAGAGCCACGGAGCTGAAGTTGTGAGAGATGTATTTGTATAAGCTGAAAAGGACCGGGATGGGGATTAGGACTAGCATCAGTTGAAGCTGTTGATGATTTATGGTACTTGCTTGCGGTGCAGTAAGTGCCATTTCCCTGCCACGTCACAGCTGCCTGTAAATACCGTATATAGGTATAGCCTCACTTCCTCATGGCAATACGTAATCACCTTTTTTTGTCTTTTATTTTTGGGGGGCATTCTGGCTTTGCAGGGCTGCTGCATCGTGACGTAGTTTCCCACAATGCAATACCGTCGTCCCTTTCCGTCGGGAAGCTTAGAGACGGTGGAAACCTAAGGTATGTTAGGGGCTTCTCCTCTTTATTTCAGAATTTTAATTCAATTCTTGTTTGCGTCTTTCGGACATGTAATCTGTATGATAAATCTGTATGATTATTATCATTCTTGCTGCCATGATGCTTGCTTAGACACACGCCCCTGCCTCTCCGCCGCTTTCTCCGATTCTTCGGGATGTGCTCTCTTGAACGGCTTCGGAGGTGAGAGAGCCTGCAGACGGCGGGGCCGGTAATCTCCTCCGGGCTTTAAACAGAAGGAAGGGAGGTTCCTCAACCCCCCCTTCCAATTCCACGGCTTGATATCTATGACTACCCATGGCTTGGGACCATGACTACGCATCATGCAGGATGCGTCAAGGGTGATCTCAGCAATGTGCCGCTGTAAGACTTGTTTTCTTTCTTCCTCTCTTTCTTTCTATTATTATTATTATTATTTACTTCTGAGCCATTCTTTGCATGGACCTGGAAAATTTTATCCATCCCCAAAGGCAGATGTTTCCTTCGCATCATCGCATCCGGTAGTGGCAGAGCCGCATCATAACTTTAATGGAGACCACAATGTTGGGTTTAGATGCAACAACAAGCATCATCCGTATTAAGCAGATAGTTAAACTGATGTTTTCGTGAGGATTTGGTTGCACTGAGTAGCAACACCGAGTCACTTACCTAGGAGGTGACTATGGCAGTGTGGTCATCTTGTTCACGTCAAAGCCTTGAAAGCAAGCAATGCCATGGCAAATAAGATAATGATCGAAAAGAATGGGAAGAAGAAAAAAATTTCAAATTCATTGATCTCCTATCTATGCCCTTCCCTCGCGCCATTTTGCCCGGTAGAAGAAAACAAGGCTCGTCAATCTCGCCCCTTCATATCAAGTTAAGATGCATTCGCTTCAAGTTCCATCCTCCCCAAACCACCAGCGGTGTTTCCCCCCCTTTTTCCTTGGTACATTTTTTATTTTCAAAAGCGTGGTTTCGTCGCCCAATGTACAATACTCCTTGCAACGTGAGTCGATATGTACGCCCGAACGGCGAAGAACAGAAAAGAGAAAAAAAGGGAAGAAGAAGAAGGTAAATATATAAACATTCCTCAAACCAGCGTCTGGTCCGCGGCTGAAAACGGGTATCAATCTGGCTTCCCCATACATGATACTTTTTACAAAGGGGTAAAAGTAAAAAAGAAAAAAAGGGAAAAAGAGAAGTGAGCCAGTTTGGAAAAGGCAACCCGATGAAGAAAATAATGTACAGACACTTCAGGAAGCCTCCTCGCTCCCTGAGCCGTTCATCGGAAAGGGGAAAGAAGAAAAGACGTAAAAAGGTTTCGGTCATACTGGTTGGTTTACCGGGTGCTGATGGAGTTCTTGTTCGACCCTTGCCCACGTTTGAGTCGAGCAAGTTCTTCCTCAAGCTTGCGGGTTCGGCCACGCTCCTCCTATAGTAGTGGTTAGCTTTTCTCTCTCGTTCTCTTCTATTTCACACACTTGTGGTTGAAACCCGGGGGGTAAGGGGAGGTACATACCCGAATTTCCTCCTGGAACTTCTTTCTCTCCTCTCTCATTGTCGATCTGAACTGTTCACTGAGCATAGATGCACCAGCGCCCAATCGACCAGGTCCACCTTGACTTGGCACAGCCTTGAGACGTTCCCCATCTAGCTCTTCCTGTAGCTTGGTGATGCGCTCACGAGACTTGGTCATTTCCTCTTCGAGGCGCTCGCGTAGTTCGTTGGTCTCATTCTCGAGGGCGGCCCTGGTTGTCTGGATATCATCCATCTTACTCTCCAACTCAATCTTCTCTCGCTCAGCGCTCAGACTCTCTCTGGTAACATCTTCCAGTTCCTGTACAGTGCCGGACAGTTCCTTCTTCAACCTGGTGATCTGGTTCTGAAGCTTCGTGACCTCGGCGCTGGTCTTGATAGCAGCGACATCAGCGGCCCGCTCTGCCCTACTGCCGTAGGCTGCATCCAACTCAGCTTGGGCGATGGTAAGCTCAGTTTTGACCTCAGCAAGGCTCATGTTGAGCAGCTCCAATTCATCTTCCCTAACCTTGAGCATCTTCTGCGCGTCTGTAAGTTGTTTTTGCTGGTCTGCAGATCGCTTCTGCAGCTCTTGTTCAGACTGCTCGATCGAGGTCTTTGACTGGGTGACCTCGTCCACTTGGGCTCGCAGGGACGAAATGGTAGTTTCAACCTCCGACAGCTTAGTTTGGCTGCTGTGGCTGTTGGACTCAGCCGAATGGATGTGTGCCTGCAGCTCTTGCAGATCGGACTCGAGAGCTGCGATCCTGGCGTTACGCTCTTGGATTTGAAGATCGCTTCGCTCGACATGGGCAGCGTGCTCTTGCAGCTGACCATCACGCTCCTGAATTTGAGTATGGCACTCCTGAATCTTTGCAATGTGCCCCTCGAGCTCGGCCATATGCTTTTCAATCTGTGCATCCCGTTCTTGCAGCTGGGTTCGGTACTTTTCAACCTGAATATCTTGTTGCTGAAGCTGCATGTCGCGTGCTTCTATTTCAGCATGCGATGAGGTTGATGCTGTAGCTGCGGCGCGCGCCTTCTCTAGATCCTCTAAGGCCTCGGAGAGCATTGTTTGGGCGGCCATGGCGTCCTTTTCAGCTCGAGCAACCAAGATTCGGCTTTCCTCGATTTCTTCCTGCTTCCTGGCCAGCTCTTCGTCCTTCTCGGCATCGGATTTGTTGTTCAGCTCACGCTGTTGTTTGATCTGTCGCTGAAGTACCGACTTCTGGTCCTTCAGCGTAGTTGCCTGCTGGTACAGCCACTGAACACGAGCAGAAAAGCCGTTTAGGGTGTAAGGTTCATCGGTGTCGAACTCGTCATCAGAGCCTTCGTCATCTTCAAGACCCTTGTCCATGCGAGCTCGTCGGCGTTCTTCCTTCCTCTGCTTGATGGTTGCAAAGCCTGACTGCACAATGTCCCACAGACCCATCAGTACTACCTCGACCTGATCACTATCCTGCTTTCTGGAGGTGCCCACGCTCGCTGCACTCAACGCTCGGTCCAGTTCGGCGTCGACAGCACGCATCGAATCCTCCAAGTAGGCGAAATGGCCATCGACATTGGTGTTAAATGCCTGGGGCGGCTCGGGATAATCAGGGTTGACAGTCAATAAAACTTCCCGGAACTGCTTGTTCAAGGACTCTATCCGCTGGTTCATTCTTTCATCGCCAAGCATGTCCTCTTGTTCGGCCTGAATAGCAAACAGACCAGTTTCAAGGTAGTCCATTTGGGTCTTCAACATCTCACCTGGCTCAACGTTCTGAGATGACCCATAAGGAGGATCGTCGTAATCGTCATTCTTTGAGGGGTTAAAGCGGATAATGGCGTCCCTCAAAGATCCGTTCAGATTTTCAAGTCGCATCTCCATTTCGGAGATGGATTGAGCCAGTGTGTCCGTCTGGTTTTTTTGCTGGCCACGTAGCTGTGCGTTCTCCTCCTTTAACCTCTCCATCTCTTCCCGAAGCTGATTTGTTTGTTCCCGAATTGGTGACTTGAGGGGAATTTCGATGGCGTTTGCACGAAGTTGTCGATTAGCATGAAGCCCTTCGAAGCGATCCAACTCGTAGGGAGTTTCGTCGAAATAGTTGCCTTCGGCTGCCTGATCTAAGCTGTTGCGGCTATATGTGTAGAGGCTCTCAGGACTCCCAGGCATGCCGTTGAGCGGTTGCCCAGTTGGAGTGGCATCCTTTTTCTTGGATGCCTTGTGTGTGAGTTGGAGGATACCCGCAGTGTGCTCGAGCAGTCGTCTTTGGGGCTCCATCAACCGCTTCTCGAGGTTGAACAGCTCAGATGCGAGCTCTTCACATTTCCGTTCGCTGGCCTGCCTCTCAGCTTCAGCCTCCTTAGCGCGAGTCTGGTCGCCACTATGTCGTCCTAGTAAACTCCTCCGTCTCCCGTCGGCGCGGTTGGGGGAGTAGAGCCTGGCCATAGAATTCGCGGCATCTCTGTATTTCGATTGAATGAGGAGATTTGACCTGGTTGATTCGATACGTTGCTCGAGGGACTGGATTTGCTTCTTGAGGTCGTCCACCTCCTCTTGCGAAAGAATTTCATATTGCTTGCTGTCGGAGAGGGCAGTCTCTGTAAGCAAATGGACTTGGATCGGGTCTTTGAGGTCGACAAGGGCCGAGCTTTGAGGACGCTCTGGATTCATCTGAGAAGAGTGAACTGTTAGTGGCGCGTTGAAACTGGCGGGCGGCTCAGAGGCCTGGCCTGGCGACTCGCAGGCTTGCGGCTTGGGACTTTACACGTACAGGATTGAACCGCGGATGCTCTCTCTCAAAGCCGGTGATGATATCCTTTCGGTAACCTTCAATGAGAGTTTTGCCGTTTGGGCCGGGAGCTGGAGGTGAGAGGCGGGAGCCGGCATAGTCATAGGGCGCCGCGTCGGCCGCGTAGACATTCATGGCTGCGGAGCTCAATGTCGCGGTATTGTGGTCATAAACACATCACACACGAGGGATGTAAGAATGGGAAAGGAATGAAGCTGCGGGGGTTTAGAAGTTGAGTCCAGATGTCATAGGTGACGGTGGCTGGACTTGTTGACTTTTTGTCTTTCTCGAAGGCGGCTGAGCTGCAGTACTCGGATTGGATTCGATAAAGGAGGCGGCGGGTCGGCAGGTAGGCAAGGGAAGGTAGTTACCGGAGATGCCCTGCACTGGGCCTGACACTGGGCCGCTGATTACGTTGGTGACGTTCGTATTGGCGCCTTGAGCTGCGTGTCTACTGCGTGATCCGTACTCTGTAAAAAAGACGATGTGATGACGAGCAACAGTGGTATTGCTGCTTTGGTGGTTTTTTTTTTCCCAAAGCATAGAAAAGGGGCGGGAGAGCAGAAGGTCGGGGCTGGAGCCGGGTGGATATAGCACTGGAAGAGATGTTCAAAAGGAGGCCCATCGACAAGTCGATTTAGGATGGTGGACCCTCACTCTTTTAGAAGTTCAGCACATGGGCACATGGGGCAATCAGGCACACTGAGCGCACTGGCGCACTGGCACACACCCACCCTCACCCAGAATCATCCACCATCACCCAACATCGCCCACTGACGCTCGCTGGGCACGCTGGCCACACTGGGCAGACATGGGGAAGACGACAGGGACATGGCGGGCAACCCACGCGGGCGGTTTCAGGGTTCCAATTCCCATCACTCTGCATGCAGCTCAGCGCTTGCCTACAGTACCTAGCCTAGCTTGAGGCCGTGCAGGTGCGGTGCAGCTCGGCGCCATTTCACTGCAATTAAGCCCCCTGTCAGTTAATAATCCCCAGCGGGGGAGAGACGGGGGCTGGACAGATGGAATTAGATGGATTCGGTCGCGTACTCAGAGCTGACTGGCTGAAAAAAAAGAAAGCTATAGAGTATCAGCCGCACCTCCAGCATCTCTGGGATGAAGATGCGCAGTGCCCTATTCAGTAATTAATGTTGGTTAAGCTGAAAACGAGTTTAGCGTCCTTATCGCGCCCATTTATTATGGACTTTCATTTTATACTGTACGCATGTGCAGACCACCTGCATGGTGTTCCTACTTCACGTTGCATCGCCATGGTTTGCAACTGCACACAACAGTCAAATAATCAAGATCTCGTCCGTAGCGGACAAACGTTGCCATCGTGAAGCAGAAATGTGATACACAGTCCCATGACCGAGTACCTACCTACCCATCTCGTGATTCGGGCTTCCTTTTGTTTATTTGCAAGTACGAGGCCAATACGGAGGGCATTGCGTGCCAAACCCTAGCACTTGCATACGGCCTGGGACCAGAAACTGTCTCACGCCGCCACTACGTATGTATTCCATGTTCCTATCCCGCACTCCAACTCGACGAGAAAATGAAATTCATTGACTCGACAGATATGCAGACTAATAAAAAACGGGTTTAATTCCAGGACCTCACACCTAACGATGTCCAGTATTTGCCGCCAGGCTCCGATCATCCAACGCCCAAGAGATCCCCCAAATCCAGCGATACACTCGAGATGCAATCAAAAGTCATAGTGCAAATTACAAATAACTCGTGGCTATGAATGAACCGTGGTTGACCATTCAAATATGACCACCTTCTCGCCTACCATATCATGGTATTTGAATGTGGCGAAGCTCATCTACGGCCACACTCACATAAGTCAGAACAGACGAATAGAAGATGATGGTCAGACCCCCACCAGACTTTAAACCCCCTCCCAACCTTGATGGGAGGGGAGAGAGACGCTTCGTTGTTTTTGGATCATCGCTTGACCTTATTTATAGTAGCAATGTCTACACTGTTTATTTTGAGCACTTTCGCTGCTAGGACTGATGCTCATCGCTAGCTGTTTACTATACCAGCAATAAGAGAGAGATGTCAGGCAGTGCTATAGCTCTAGCTACATCGTAAGCTTCTACTTAAAGTATTACGCTCACGTGAACATCCCTGCTTGCGAACCGTTCGAGTCCATAAAGGCAGCGGGTTCTTCTCCTTGATAGAAGGCATTAGTAGCCCATCCTTTTCCATGCAAAATGGGCGTGGTGACATGTTGATGGTTGCAGATGTATAATGCACGGAGGAATCCATCAGTTAAGAATCATTTGCCGCCTGTGGCTGGATGTAATCCACCATTCAGAGGTCAACAAGCAAAAACAGGTGCGCCCAGCCCGTTATGAGGCTGGGTTGCACTACACGAGCCCATGACAATTGTTAGGCCTCGCGTTTGAGACATTTCTCTGCCATGGGTCATTTCGACCATTCAGCCCGTTCACGCGGCACACTCTGAGAAAACCCATTTTCCGCAAGTTGACGGGATATTGTACCATTAGTTTTTTTTCCTTTTTCTTTTGTTCGCTTGTTGTCTTGAGGTAGAAGGGGCTGAATCACCAAACCCTCAGACCAACAAGAACGCTAGAGCACTTCGCGCACCTGATCATAAATCTGCTGTCCCATGGTTCTTCTCCTCTCTGCTTGACCCTCTCCCGTAGACGGTGCCGTCTGAGCACCTGTAGCTGAGGCTGAATCCTCGCCCTCCAGGCGACGCCGCAATCCCTCAAATTCGGCGCTACGTCGATGCGTGCTCAACCCAACGACCCAGCCGGGCACTCGCCAGCGTACCAAGGCCACGGGTAGTAGGCCCTCTCTCCACGAATATCCAACAACCCAGCCGATAGCAGCCCCCAGTAATGATCCAGGCCATTGAAGCAGCGCTAGGTGAATAGCAACGGCATATCTGTAAGACTTGTCGGAGAAAGTGAGGCCAACAAAAGGGCTATTTGTGGGAGGCGCTTCAGACGTAGCTATGCGATACTTGTACATGTGTGGCACCATAGCGTGGTACTGCGCTAGGATCGCGTAGACAATGGGTGTCGGTCCGGCCGGCATATAGTTGAACCACCCTGCGGTCAAGGGGCGCAGGACCATTATAACGAGAGGAGGGAGTGTAGCGGTGAGAAGAAACGTCACAATGAGGAAGGACTAGATAAACGTAAGACACGATGTCAACAAAACGTTTGTATTCCAGTCAAAGAGCCTAGCTCTAAGAGACGAGAGGCCAGACTTACGGCAAACTTGCGAGACCCCCACATGCGTTCGACGATACGCAGATTGTACAATGTCATGGCAGCAAAGAGTACCTCTGTCGAGTTTGCATAGCAGAGTTGGTATGCTAGCAGACGCCAGAACTGCCTATATCGCCAAATGTGGACGTCGATGAGGATGTAGAAGTAGTGCTTCAGGTCGAGGATGCTGGCAAGAATGGAACCGGCGACAAGGCCAACGACCGTCAGACGGGTCACTGGAGCGTTTGTAAAGGACATTTTTCTGAATCGGATATGTCGTCGAGACTGTTATGACTGGGTGACTGGTGATTGGTAACTATCGGGACATGTTGCGTGGAGCTCCTTGATGGATGGATGCAACTGAGATCGACATAGGTCCAGACGTGTCGAGAGGGGCTTGTGGAGGCGATGAAGAGGAAAAAATAAGTCTCTATGTCGTGAAATCTAGTCGCTGTCGTCACAAAACTACCTTTTCTGGGTGGGCATAATTATCGTTGCTGTGCTCTTCCAGCTCTCTAGCAATTGGGTGCTACACGCAAGAGGATTCACATGTTGGCCTTTGCTTCATGTACCTTCAAAGGTGTCATTATGCGTCACGTGATCAGGATAATGGTGGGGTTTTCCACCGTGTTTCCTCTGTTTCCTCATGGTGGGGGCCCGCGCAATGCCGTGTTGCTGATCAACCTGGAGAAACAACAACGAGTGCTTGCACCAGACCTTGATCTGGTCGGCGACTTGCCCGAATAGAAGAAAAAAAAATTGAACGACGACGATCAATTTCTTCGTTTGATCGGTACAGGCACACACACGTTCGCTCATGCACCAAGTCGATTTCCTATCACGCCTGCTTCCCCGGTTCATCAGCCTATAGCATTGCTGAGTTCTCCTCCAGAGGCACAGATCTGAACTTCTTTTATTGACTCTTCCACGCCCAGAGTACGGCTGATTCCTCATCAAACGTCATCAGGGGGCTTGCCATAACCGTTGGAGTGGAGGGGCGGCGTTGGCACTATCCCCACCAGAGCACACCTTAGCTAATGCTTACTCCGTTATTAGCACTCCCAGAGGTCGGTTCATTGGGGCAAAAACGGGGGCGGGATGAAGGCAACTATTTGCTAGTCATATCGACTCTCGAGTATCATTTTCAAGAATATCCGGAAGAGTACATACATCACTACGGAAAGTACTGAGATCTGTATGACTTGACTATCGCATATCATATCAGCCAGTCAGTGTTGTCAACCACTGCTCAACTCGGCTGTTACCATTGTACTCCGGGCTGGTGTTAGGGGTGAGGTGAGATAGTGGTGGGAATTGTCAAGTGGGAAAACTTGTCCGGCCGTCTAGACCTCCACCCTTCCGTCCGCGTTGATCAACGAACATCTCCGCCACAACCGGGCTCCAAGGGGCATCAGTAACCGTCGAGTTGACTAATTAGCCCCGATTACCTCTAATTCTCCTGCATCCATCCTTGATTGTCGCTTCCCGAGAAGGAGATCCCCCATCTCCCGGCCTTCCCCGGCAGGCTAAAAAAAAAAACCTGCCAGAGGAAGTCGCCTGAGACAGGCATCGTTGTCATGGCCCTCTCCAACTTTGGCTCTCTTTTCCTCCATCACATTGTCTTCGTCACTCATTTAATCTACTTTCATATCGCCCTCTCTCACATGGAGGAGACAGCAATAGTGCTTCTGTACTGCGCCTCCAAGCTCCTCGCCCATCGCCCTGACGACCTCGACAGCCCGCCTCCAGAATGGCCTCCGCCTGTAATCCAATGGTGACGGCACATGCCGGACACAGCTCCGGCCATGTTTCGGGCCCTGACCTCGGCATCGGGACTGGCTACGAATCGCCCACCGAGGACAATGTCCCGTCATTTCTCTGTCCGCCATCGCGAACGTCGTCATCTGGATCTCCAGGTTCCGGCACTCCACCTGCCGCTCGCAGGCCGGTCCTGGGGCGGCAAGCTTCGTACATTGCCGTCACGTCGTCCGGCACCCGTACGGAGAATGGCACCCGCACTCCTCCGGCTCTAAGTCAAAGCCATACTCACAGCTTTGGCTCCAGCCTGAATCATGTCATAGCCTCGACAGAAAAGACCTTTTCCAACGGCCGCAAGGTCGGTATTAGAGATCGCATCGCATGTTACCAATGGACATATTTCACCATGGTTTGTTGACATATTCCATCTCTCCTGACTCAGTTTGTTAACATCGCATTCGCAGACCATGTCAACAGGTGGTGTCGCCAGCATCATTCATAACAGTCAGTGTTTATATCGCATCTATCTTCTGTCAATCTTTTCATCCTGACCTCTCAGCAGTTCATTGGCACGCATCTTGGATTCGCGGCATCGGTCTCTTCTTCTTTCTTCTTAATATCACACTTTTTATTATCAACTGTATACTATTAGTAATTCGATTCCGTCTTAACCCAGGGAGCTTTATCCGTTCCTTCACGGATCAAGTTGAATCACTCTTCATTCCATCATTTGTGAGCCTCAGAAATATTGTTTCTAACCTCTGAACTGAACATGCTCTAACTTGAACGGCAGTTTGTGTCGTGAGTCGTTACTTGCTTTGTGAGATATTAGGACGATTCAACCTATCTGACACTGTGCTCAGCATCACCGTCATCCTAATTAATATATGCCAGTACGGAATCCCCAGCACTGGGCCCTGGCTCCTTCATACCATGGAGGTCATCTTCTGGATTCATGGCATCGTTAGTGTGTGTGCCAGTGCCGGACTGTACCTCATCCTCTGGTCCACGCTGTATGCCTTAAGACGCCATCTTTTACTGTTTTACTTCTATGCAAAACCATTGGCTAACACTTCTAACCCAGCATCTTTCCGGTTCACACCATGACTCCAACATGGGTCTTCCCCGCCTACCCACTCCTTCTCAACGCCCCTTTTGCCGGAAATCTTGTCTCAGCCGCTTCGGCATCAGGCTACTCCCTCTCCTTGCATCCCACAGCCATGGCCCTTGGTGCTGCTACTCTGCAGGGGACTGGTTGCCTCATTGCCTTTATGATTTCCGCCGCCTTTATCTACCGCCTCATGACTCAGAAACTGCCTCGTGATGCGCAAAGACCTGGTATTGTGAGTTTAGCACGATGATATCCCAATTCTGACCAAAAAGACATTCAATCTAACTGGCCTAAATAGTTCATGTCTATTGGTCCCTATGGCTTCACAGCTGCTGGAATAGGTTTGTTGTCTAGTCATGGTGAATGAACTCATGGGCTAATTCCTTGCCAGCCCAATTAGGAAATCAGGCTGAAATCATCATACCGACAAACTACATTGGTGTTTCGAATATCGCCCCTATCATCAAAGTCGTCTGCGTCCTCGTTAGCCTTTGGCTATGGGGTCTCGCCATGTGGTTCTTCGTTGTCTGCGTTGGCGCCCTCTGGAAGTATCTTCGTGCTGGTAGCAGCATCCCTTTCCAGGTGACATGGTGGTCGTTCGTCTTCCCCAACACTGCTCTCGTAAGTCCTTCTCTCCCCCTGGACTAGCCAGAACTGAATTAACATGTTCTTCGTATACAGATCACAGCTACAGATGTGATGGGAGAAATCTTCGATAGCAATGGTCTTCGTATCTTTGCATGTGCTATGACTATCGCTATTACCATAGTTTGGGCCATCATCTTTTGCAAAATGATTTGGGCAATGAAGACTAGAAAGCTTCTGTGGCCCAAAAACAGCACATAGAATACGCTCATTCCGGGCGTTTGTGGCCCCCCCACCCCCCAAGGTAGGTTCCGCATAGACCTTGCGCTTTACATGAGCGAGTTATATCTGCATTTACGTTTATTTCGTGATTGTTACATGTGCTTGGATTGGAGATTATGAATAGAGGAGAGGGATATACCAAGCAAGCATAGTCAGTTGCAACAGGATTCAGAGTTTAACTACCTTGCCTAGATAGTTCAATTTGAAATCTAGCATGGGTGGCCCTGCAAGTTCCAAAACCACACTCAATCACGTCTATTATTGGCTTGAAGATAGGATAGCTGTAGGGAAGTACTATCGACTTATATTGCCCATCCTTGTCAGTGCTCCAGCAAAGTTCTCTTATTCTTCGTGAGGGGGTGACTCGCTTTGTTCGTTCTAAGAGATGATATATTTCTACCAGCTCTAAAGACAAAAGCCATACATGAGTATCTCTCTCTATCTAGCGCAGCACCGTATCCACACCTTTCCCTCAACCAAGTATACAGAGGGAATCCAGGAAACCAGAAAAAGAAAAAGAAAAAAAAAAAAAGGGACACGCCAAAACCGCTTATCAAGAGGGGAATTTGTAGTGCTTAATCATGCCTCGCAAAACGCCTCGAAACTCCTGGGTTTTTTTGTGTCAGAAGCAATACCAGCCAGCAGCGTATTTCACATCAGTTTATAGCTTGGGCTTCAAGCCCTCGGGGGCGCTGGCCTCTAGATTTAGAGTCACTTCGCCTTTCTTCTCGCCCTGACCGAAGAAAATGACTTGGACTGTGAGATCATCGCTGTTAAGGGGGGAAAGATATGTTAGCGGAAATGCGCAACAGAAATTTTGAACATGAAGTAAGGAAAAGGCGGGCGTGGGGAGTAAGTTACATACCGGTAACGTCTCGAGAAGGGAGATGGCAAAGTTAGCAGGGCGCAAACCTGCTCGTCGTTGGTGCCACCCAGAGCATTGCGCACAAGGTGTGTGGCCACGTTATTGTCCTTGACAATGAAGCGGTCCTTAGCTGCAGGATCGATACCCCATTGTGCCAGGCGAATAGGAGTCTTGTTTCCATCAGGACTAGCTTGTGTGCCCGCCTCAACAGGGAGGGGAGACTTGGACGATCCAAAAATCTTGGTCCATGCGGCATCAAACTGACTGCGTGAAGCTTCATGGGATCGGGTCTCAATCCACTTGCCAACGAGGCCGACAACTTCCTCATTAGTCAGCATCTCCCAAAGGCCGTCAGTGGCAAGGACGAGGAAGTCGCCATTCTCGGGCTGAACCTTGGTGGTCGTCACGACTGGTTCAGCCGTCACGTACGGAGGAGTCTTCAGGAGAGGAGAGGGGCTTCGGCCGAAGAAGTTCTCCCGGAGCTTCCAAGCAACATCCTTACTCCACTTGTAAACAGCATCGCCAAAGGCACGAGTAGGTTCTAGGCCGCCGAGGACCCGTCCGTTGCGGATGACGTGCGGCTCGCCTGGATGCTCGTTTTGCATTCGGCTAGCCTCTCCGGGATTGCTGCCAGTCTGGTCCTCTGAGAGAGCAGTGGCTGTCCACTTTCCAGACTCTGATCGACGTCCAAGCACGGCGCGGGAGTCACCTGTACAAGCTACCCTGAGAAGCTTGCTTCGACTATCATAGAAGGAGAGGAGGGCGCAAGATCCAGAAAGGGCAGGCTGGAGGAGCTCAGCGGCCACCGTCTTCGAGCTAGCCTTGAACACCTTCTCGACACTCTTGTGAACAATTTCATTATCCAGTCGGTTGAAGCCAGTTTTGATAGCAAGATCAATAGCGTCGTTGCTTGGAGTATCACCCTGGGAGTTCTTGTATGTATTGTTCAGTTCTCGGGCAACATAGTTGATTAGACTCTCCCTCAAGGTGGCAGAGGTGGTCCATCCGCTACGGGCACATTAGTTTTACCGTATTTCTTTGGACTTAGATACCCAAGGTATAGGAAAGATTATCAACTTACGAGTGACCATCAAAAACGCCCCAGAACATCCAGTCACTGTTATCGGTTTCAGAGCGGTTGGGGACCTGGACAATTTTCTCGGCGTGGTCATCCTCGATGGGATCATTGCTAGGCAATTGAACCAGGTCGTATCGAGTAACGCCTTTCCCGCGATTGACAGAGAATGACTGCTCCAGCTTGCGAAGCTTGCTGGTAGCCTGATCGGGAGTGAGCATTTCCACAATGCGACGTCCGTCGTCACCGGTGAGCTTGGATATGGGACCCTCTCCTACGATGGTGCCCTGCCTCAGCTCGTCAGCGCCGACGACCAGGACAGTACGAGTTGGCAAAGCATCCGCCTGGGCGGTGAGAGTGCGCGAAACAGTGGTCGAGTTTGGGGCAACGGCGACACCGGCAGCGGTGTTGTACGAGTACCAGGCGCCGTAGCCAACAACGATGCTGGAGACGAGGGCGACGGGGAGGCGGCGAAAGTACATGGAGGACCTTAGAGGCGTGTTTCCGGCATAGAGTTGCTGGCGGGCAGCGTTCGCCTGGGCGTTGGCGTGAGCGCTGGCAGTGGCCTTTGCCTTGGCGAGAATGGAGAGGGAGGATGAGAAGCCTCGGCGGGGGTTGGTTCGAGAGAGGATGCGGACGGTGGAGAGCGAGCTTGTGCGGAAAGCTCGCACGGCGGCTCGATTCATCGGGACGGTCAGTCTTGGTGAAGGCAGGACCAAGACTTGAGACCTAGACGGCGGGGATGCGGAGGAGGAGGAGGGAGAGTAGTGGGAGGAGAAGGCCTAGTTGAGGCTGTCGATAATTTACTTGATTAGGACGGGAACGATAAGGATGAAAGTACTGGCTGGCATGGGAACGCGGTGGGATACAGCGGGCAGCAAGGTGTGCAGCGTGCAAGCGTGCAAGCGTGCAGACCCCCAGGGCTCCCGTGGATACCCGTGGGGGGAGGGGAATCCTACCTAAGGTGCCCAAGTAACTCTATGCAGTAGCACTTCGCAGTCTGTACTCCAACTTAGGTAGGCAATTTGCATCTCTAAGGTGACCTTCTTCGTGCTTCGTAGGGCGCACTCCAACGCTGCCAACAGCCGGGGCTTGGGTGGGTCTTCAGTTGCCGCTCCGTAAAACGCCCTGGCGATCTGGGTGAGGGATCCATCCAAGGCTTCTCTGTTGACTTACTTGCCTAGTCAACTATTATCATCTCGCCTTGGAGACATTCTACAGACAAAGGAATAGATTTCGAAGAGACTTTATATATATGCTCCCCCGGCCAAGCAGGTATTCCCGAAAAGTCCCGGCCTTTCACTTCGCACGGGATCCATCACTTGATCACTTGGTTCCTTGACTTTCTCGTCCCGTAGTTCACGATCCCAGAGAGACATCACTTAGATACCCGCACGTGCTCCAAAGCATAGCGTCTTCTGACTTGTGGTCTTGGTCCGTCGGCCGTCGGGGCCCGCTGCCGAGGTTTTCACCCTCTTCCCTCTGGTCGGCAGCGAGTCACGAAAGCAGGTACATACCTACCTACTATACATAAGAGAGATACTTACCACGTACTTACTGTTGGCGCAGGGCTCTGTGCTCCCCCGCAGGCAGTTTCAAATCCTATTTGCAAGAGCGCACGCGCCCAACTAACCAATTAACCACTTAACTTGCTCCCCCGTTACTCTACCATTTGGGCCCTGTAACTGCCGCATAACATACACTACAGTAAGTATGTACTTCCTCCGTCCCGCGGTTCCCAGTTCACCCCCCCCAAGCCGGCTGTCATAATTTTAGGTCTAGTTAGTCCACTCCACACCAAATCATATCAATGCCTCCAACCAGCCCGCCTCATCCATCCCACCACAACCCGCCGCAACAACATAACACAAATAACACGAACCCCTTCCTCCCCTTACACGCTCCCGTTATTCACTTTGGCGTATAACACTTACATTTTACACTTAGCACAAGACGTAAATGGTATAGAAACACCATTGACCTTTTGATTTCTTGTCATCAAAGCCACATATCTACCTATCTTGGTACATTTATCCACAAGCTCAAAAACATCTCCATATCCACCCCACGTTCCGCGCCCCGGCTCATCTCAGTCCTCAGTCCTTCCACCGATTCCTTTGGCTCATTCACAAAACAATGGCAGCTCAGCCTCAAGGTAGACACGCAGGTCTTGAAGGGATTCGATCCCTCAAGGACGAGGATGCCATATTCCAGGCTTTCGACAGTTACCCTTGGCAGAAGGATAAGAATTTCATGGTACAGCCAACCCAACCCCCGTTTTTGAAGCAAAGAGATTCCCCCCTCCAAACCCTCAACTGTGTTTTTTTTATATTGTCACATGGCCTGCCCAAACATCAAGACTCCGTGCTCACCAGAACCACGATAGACAGGCCTTCACGCCATTCTTGGAGAGCCTGGCCAGTCAAGCTTCCAGGGCTCTCTCATTGATATAGCCACCCATGCCCGCGTCTTCTACTACAACAAACAGATCGGCGTTTCCATCAACTTTATGCGTTACCAAGATTGGCTCGCTAAGAGACCTGACTACCACCCCCCTAACGTCCTCCCAGAAGAGTACTACCGCCAGCCCGAAACCGCCGCTCCATCGGACGGCGCTCAACTTTTCGAGTGGCAGCAGGCCGCCCCCAAGACTGAGCTATATGTCGACCGCAATGCTGCAGATGCCCAGGCCTCGGCTGATGATGGACCAAACTACCCCATGGGCTTCGCCGAAATGCTCAAGCTGATCCAGGAGGGGAAGCCCGTGCCAGGCATTCGCCAGATTCCCAACACTATCATCCGTGATCCCGTAAGCTTGCCATTTCCCAGTCGCCAAACCACCTGAGAGATCTCATACTGACATACTCTGTGCAAGTCTGTCAAACCAATTGGCGCACGTGCAGCTCCTAAAAAGCCTTGGGAGAAGGCCGATGCTCCTTCAATCACGGGTGACACCGACATTCCCAAGACTCTGGATAGCGACTTCCCTCCAGTTGATGATGAACTTCAAGCTGGAACTTCTTAGGCATCTTCGACTATCTTATCTACCTGCACCATTTTCGTCTTCTTCAGGTTTTTTCTTTAGCGAATAGCATGAATGGCGTTTGAAGGGGGCATTCTGCCGGTTCATCTCGTATCGTGTATTAGTCTGTACATCTTGCCTCACATAGGTAGGTATAGTGGTAGCTCCCAAACTTGTCTTTACTTATTACATTCTCAATGGTTGTTCGTCGTCAGTGCAAAATGAAGCGATTAGCAAAGTAAACTTCTATTAATTCTTCATTCGATAATTACCAGTTTCAAAGTCCTTACCTAACCTCCCTTCTCCACTTGCTAAAAGAAAAGAAAAGAATGAAAACCACAAACACAGCTTTTATGATTCGGTCTCCTCGAACCCCCATACCCTTCGAGTCACCACCACTAATTTTCGTCAGTTAATGAAAGTTTGGACCTGAAAAGGGACTTTGTCCTCCCAGGCCAATGAGATTAATGGTTTATGGGCATGAGATGCAAACTTCTGTCCCTCCGGGCCAAGTCTTTCCTCTTGTGCGATTAGTGTCTGCTGTCTCCTCCATATTGCAAAATCCATAACCATAATGTGTCCAATGCACCCAGGCAACCAGTAGCCGGCCGAGCGTAGGATGACGTGTGATCTGTAAATTACTTGCATGGGAAGATGATTTTAAGAAAAGTCGACAAATTCTGATGTGCTCTGCGTGATCTTGACGAACGAACCATTGGCGAATTCAGTCAGATTAGGGCAACTCCACGAAACATGGAAATTGAACAAAGAATGAGACACCCCAAAAGGATGAGAGGTCCGGCCCAGACACGAGGCATCCGCAACAGTAGTCACAGACCCAAGGTTCTGGAACACGCAAAAATATATGTAGTATTTAGCGGTAACCGGCATAACGAGTACCAGGTCCCATTCTTCCACTCATTCCCGATCCGACTCCAGGACCAGGGCGTGTGGTGACTGCATGGTTGGTGCAGAGCATTCCCACTCGAGAACCAAACTTAGATCCGCGGAGAGATACCATGTGCTTGCGAATATGAGCAGCCACAATCTCACGATGCTGGGGGGAAGCGTTGTTGAGGATCCATTGGATGAGGTAGTTGCCGTATTGGTCGCTCGCAATATCAATCAGCGGGATACGAGTTCGGTCACGACGCCCTTCACATACTCGGTCTAGGTAGCGTCCGAGGAATTCACCACCTCCAATCTTGAGACACTTCTCAACCACCTTGGAAGCAAATTGATCAGTGCTGTACTCAGCTGCATACCGAATAACATGATCAATTGCTCGGCTGCGGTCAGGGGGGGCACCGTGTTCGCAAATGTGCTGAATGCACCAGTTTCCAAATTGGCCATGTGCAACGATGTCGATGTTGGCCAACACTTCTTCAATACATGGGCGCTAAATATGCACTTATTAGATCTGATTACAATCGATGAAAGAGGGTAAATCTTACCTTGTCGTCCTCTAGGCAGTTTTCAAAGATGTTCTGTACAACCAAACTTCCAGTCTCCCCGAGAGCAACCTCATGCCACATACCTCGAAGCGCTTCGTTTACATGAGACATGATAACCGGTGGGGTCTTGGTCCAGCGAAGTTCAAAGAGTTTCTGCCATACATGGCATGCATAGCGGTGGATAACGGTTTCGGGGATTCGGCGTAGAAGCTCATTAACCATAATAGTCTTGTAGTCCTCTGGAACCGAATCAAAGGCCTTCTGGACAACATGGCAGCCGAATGGATCCATGGAGAGGTTTAACGTATTACCTCGAATAGCCTCAGCAATTTTGATGACCTGCTCCGGAGTACCATGCTCAAAGCAACGCTGGACGAGGAAATTACCAAAGCGATTGACCATCAGAGGGTAAGCTTGCGCCACGATGGCTTCAACAATCTCGTATTTCTGCTCCGGGGTGCCCACCTTGAGCTTTTGTTGCAGGAATATGGAGGCCTGCTGGTCATTGTTGCAAACAATCTTGTCTACAATATACTTCCAGTTACAGTTTACATTGCGATCTAGCAGGCGACGGTAGTTGAGTGGCTCGGTTGGAGGGAGGTAAGTCGGTTCCTCAGGGACACCGGGCTAACTACTGTTAGTAAAAGGTACGCTTGAGACTCCGTCCTTGCCTTACCTCCTCTTTCCAAGCAACTTTGGAAGTGAATTCGGAAGCATGCGGAGATAGGGGTGTACCAACTTGCTGAGGCTGATAGGGGGAGAATCCTCCTATCTCCATGGGGTTCATGCCTTGAGAGAGGTTCATAGGGGCAACCGGAATTGGTGCACCCATGAACTCTGGTTGAGTTACGGGACTGTTGTATCCACCATTGTATCCACCGTTGAATGGCTGAGGAGAGTTGAACCGGCCCTCATGGCGGTTCCCGCGCCCCCTAGTATTCGGTCGGATCATTTCTAGATCAGGAGTCAGTCGATCACCACGGTATGCATCAGTAGCCGGAAAGGTGTTCCTGTTGTGCTCTCCATATGCTTGATGGATACCACGGCCTCCCAACCAAGAGGCGGGGATAGGCTCAGTGACAGAACTTTGAAGAGTAGTATTTGAGAACGAACCCTTGGGGTTTCCCCAGATGCCACGAGTGCGATTGAAGGTGGTTGATGACAGAGCCTCGCTGGTATCGGAGCGAGCATCATCAGGTGGCCCCCATGTGCTTTCTCGGGAAAGCTGGGACGCAGCTCGAAACCCGAAGCCAGATTGCTCTGTGTCTCCTTTGACGGAGCGTGTCTGAGCAAGTTCTCGATCAAGCTTGGAAATTTCGTTCTGGGCTTGAGCAAGTTCCAACTTGAGACGAAGGACCTCATCATTATCAGAACGGCGGTCTTCAATTGTAGCACTGGCAGGGCGAGTGGTTGGTGCAGTGCTTGGGAAGGCATCCGTAGCAGGTGTTATTGGCAATGAGTTGCTTGAGGAGACATGGTCCATGGCTCGAGGATACAGGCTATCTTCGTCAGCCGACTTCAAGGCCTGGTTTTGTTGAGTAAGAACGGCCTGTTGCTCAGAGAGTTTGGCAAGGAGCTTGTCCATGGGGTAAGGGCCGTCGACACTTGAAGTGTCGTGGCTTATCTTCATCTTCTGTCGGGATCAGCAACTAATGGTATGGTAGAGGTATATTGAAATAACCTTTGGTATTCCTTGATTGGCCAGCTTTGAGGTAGTCAGGGCAGCGATATGCTTCTTCAATGAAGCACCAGTTCCAGCATCATACTATACTTGGAATTAGGGCTTCTTCTTGTGTTTGTCATGATATAGTAGATCACAGGGAGATCTGAGACGGGGACTCCAGGAAATACGATGGAGACAATGTACTTGAACTTACATTACCAGGGAGCGACACGACTGAGGCATCGCCAATAAGTTCGGAGCCATCTTCTTGAACAACGCGGAGCGAAATTGGTATGTTCCGTTCCGGAGGAGACCCCGTACTGTCGTGCCCCGACATGATGCAACGGCTTGAAAAGAGACACAAACAGAATCCAGAAAAGCTGTTTGGTTGATGAAACGTGAATGTTCTGGCAATAAACAGAGAGGCCGAGCCTGCTTGGTCAACAAAATATGGCCGAATGTGGGCAGAGAAAAGAGTGTGTGAAGTTGTATGAAGAAGGGTGAATGAAAGAGAGAAAAGGCAGATGATGTTGAGGTGTGCAGAGGAGAAATGGGCGAGGGCGATAGGGAGTGGGAGTTATTCACCGACGTGAGCACGGGTGCAGGAGAAAGCAGGCAAGAGCGAGGGAAGAAACTCGGAGCCAGCCAAGGCAGCGCGGTCAGGAACAGCCACCGGCATAAGGTAGGGCAGCATTGTTAGGTGCGGTTGGCACCTGGCAAGCAAACTCCCTATCTGTATTGTGCCTATTTGCCAGCTGTGGAAAGCAGTGGCGATAGGCCTTATAGAATGTTAGTAGATATGATATGGAAGCGAGTGCCCAGGTAGGTATGGTACGCGCATTGAGCCAAAGCATGGCGTAGTGTTTTCTGATAACTTTATGAGGCAGCTGCGGACGCTTTCGATCTTTTCGTATGGGATACAAATGCCCCGGATTCACCAAACTCACTCTCAACAGGAACTCCTTTTTATCGTATTGAAGCAAGATACTTACATACTTACCAACGTCAAGATATCGAGGCAGAGACAAGGTAGAAAACTTGCCAAACATACAAAGGAACATGAACAATCAACGGTACCCATAACAGACAAAGTTATCATCTACCTTACTCATTGATGCAAGGTAGGCATTTGGCTACGAAAGTAGGTTAGGTGGTTAAAATTCCTGCTCTGATATTTGCATTTTCTACAGTCACCACAACAAGCAAATTTTAGTTGCCCAGGTTGCAAATCAAGTGAGTATGACTGCAAGAAACTATGCAGGACTTGGAAGATCATGCCAGGAGCTTCAGCGAATACAGGGACACGAAAGGGCTCGCCATTAAGACATACCAGAACACTCTTGAGGATGCATGTCAATTAGTCTAGTCCTCCTCCAGAACACAACCCAAGAGTGACTATAGCAGGTCCTAGGAGCTTGAATACATAGCTGGTAATGGGGCAGGGGTTGCGTGTATGTCAGCCATCAGGAGCCAAATGAGCCAAATGAGTTCACATGCTTGTAATTGCGATCCACAGCATCGTTCATCATGACTTATATTTTTCAGCCCTATCGCCTGTATGCTGACATATGCTCAAACGATATGCCTAACAATATAATGTCCCAAGGGCTATGCGCTGGATAGTAGTACAGGTAGTTTTACACGCTCAGGTTGCTGGGGTTGCCCGTCAACCCTTCTTTAAATACGCAGCATGGAGATTATCCAGCTCGTATTTCTGCACATGGCAACTGATGTCCAAGAACCAATCGTTCGAATCGAGAGCGTGATCGCGCGAGTGTCGGTCTAGTCTATTTATTTCCGCTTGCCGGGAGTAGCAGCTGTCGAAATAATTAGCCATTGATCTCAATCCTTCAAGATTTAATACGTACCGGGTGGCCCTGTCTTCTTCTTGGGCGCACTCTTTCCACGGAGTTTAAGCCTGTTATCAATTCATCAGCTCCCCGCACAAATCACCACAGAGGATTGGATCCAGGCGTACTCTTCAATGTACTCAAATCGGTCCTCCTCCGCCTCATCCCAAGTCGCCAAGACGGGGCCGAACTCGCGCTTCAGATCCTTGATAGTCGCCGTCTTTCGAGGGTAGTATGCAGCCACTGCTGGGCCCTTGAGGCGTTGTCTCAAAATCTTGTTGCCCATCCGCACACCTTGGGGATTGAAGGTGGTCGCGAAGACCTGGCATTGCGCCTGGGAGATGTTAGAAAAATGGTGGAAGATTCATCTTCAGAGTTCATACCTTCATCAGATCCAACACTCGCGATCGTGGAACACTCATCTTGGCATGGTCGACCTGAAATTTGCTATGGCCAACTTTTCCCGACGTTGGATTGTCATATTGAAGCATTCTCGTCTGACGCTTGTCATGCGTTTTCTGATTGGACGGTATGTGTTAAAGGTGGGTCGTGATATACTTGCAGTAGTTCAGGTACGTACCCAGGTAACCTGGTATTCAACGAGACTTTGCGATGAGCCTCAAATTTACATCAACAACCTCAAGTTTGCAAATACCAGAACACGAATACCACACACCTTTTTTTCTTAAATAAATCGCCTTTCACAATGAGTAAACGACAAATATCAGACTCAAGTTCAGAAGAAGGCCGAAGAAAGCGGCAACACATTGAGCCAAGCTCACATCCTATTCCTCTCCCGGACATGAGCACCGTGACACCATGGTCATCATCAGAAATCACCTCGGAGCTACCACCTTTGCCCAAAATTTTAGATCCAGAAATCGAGCTTGCAGTTTTCAGCCACGCGGGTTTCGGCCAAGGGCCTAATTATGAGCGCTACGAGTGGCTGGGCGATGCATACCTCGAGCTGATTGCCACCGCACTCATTTTCCAGACATTTCGCAGCACTATAGCAGGACGATGCTCGCAAATTCGAGAGCAATTGATTCGCAATGCTACTCTGGCAGAGTATTTCCGCGAATACGATATGGGGAAACGAGCACGACTACCACAGGATATAGCACAGTTGATGCAGTCTAAACCCACGTCTAAGGCCAGGTATAGAGAAATGATCAAGATCCAGGGCGACATCTTTGAGGCATTCGTCGCGGGAGTAGTTCTATCAGATCCTGTGGACGGCCTCCGTACAGTCACGTCATGGCTCAAGGCGCTTTGGGGCAGAACGATCAAAGACCAGATTGAGAAAGATGAGAAGCTGCGCAACTCAAAAGCCCAAGACAGAGAAGCTGCCCAGTCAACCTCCGTCAAGGGCGACGCTTTGCCCAGAGAAAGACTGCCCAAAGAGCAGCTGGCAGTTGTGTTAGTGGTCAAGGGGATCCGTCTACGTTATGAGGACTTGCCAAATCACAGCAAGAAGGATCGGAATCTTGGATTGCCACTGTACACCATTGGTGTCTATTTGGACGGTTGGGGAGAGGTAAACAAGCTACTCGGCGTCGGCACTGCACTCAATAAAAAGGAGGCTGGACAGAAGGCAGCTACAGTTGCGTTGGAGAATAAGAAACTAATGAGACTATTTGGAGACAAGAAGAAAGCCTTTGTCGAAGCCCAGCAAAAAGCTCAGGAGGGGCCGGAGGGGGCAGAGAAGGAAGAGGGGGGTTGAGTGTTGACTTAGGTTTTCGGGGAGGGGAAGGTGATGAATCAAGACCAACCAAGTCATGTAGATGCAGGCACCTGTACATTAGATGGATGGATACTAGGAATGCATAAACATTAATTTAATCTATCTAGGATCTCTTAGTCCAATCCCAGTAGGTATGTGTACAGTACGTGGACATCAGGAGCATATCGAAAGGCTGCTGTCATGTGCATTGCCTAATTAATACACCTCGGCCGGAGATGTCCCCAAATTGCCGGGGAACAAGGTTGTCAGTTGTCAGCCATGCATACAATGACCTTAGCCTTGGGAATGTAAAGGTTGCATGGGACGTGATGGTTGCATATGACTGTGAACCCATAGACAGTCCCACCGTTCACCATCGCTGGGATAAGTTTACAGGCGTCGGTGGCGATGTACGATGCTGGGAGAATTCAAAAGCGCTCCATCGCGGGATCGCAGGGAGGATGATGTCTGTGAGACGACGTCTGTGGATTTGGTGATGACTCGGCCACCGCATTTGCTTGGGTAGGTCCGTAATTGGTTCCTACCCACTAAGCTTGGGTATCTTTGAGTAGTCTGTGAGGTACTCTATCCTCCCGAACGGTAAGGTAAGGTACATGAGGTGGGCAATTGCAGAACCCGCCCTGTGCAACGCACCACCCACACGCACACGGAGCACACAGAGCACACAGATCTTCGGGTACCTTTATCTCCTGTTAGGGAAGAGTTGCCCGGGGCCCCTAAAAATGCCTGGAACGGCGCCGATCCTCAGCACACTACTGTACATGTACCACCGCGCCGAGGTCAAAAAGAAGCTCCATTGGCATTGAGTTGGCCCGATGGCGGAAACGGCCTCCGCAATTCCCCCCAGATTCTGCGAAGTGGCTACCTCATGGTGTCTCTCCCGTCTCTTCACTCCGTCATTCGCCATTCTCGACTTCTTCTTTACGTTTACTTCTCCATACATGGGCTTCCGGGTTCACCACAAAAAAAAAGGCGTACCGGCGGTCAATAATTCTATTCTCTTTGGTTTTTATTTGCTGATTGTATTCTATTTCTTCATCTTTATTTTTTATTACCTTGTTTTATCAACCCCTATCAACCTCTCGGCGCTTTATGCCCCTTCGGCGTCCTTGCTATAATATTCACTAGGGTACCTCGGCCAGCGAGCCGCGGTTCAGACGGGTCAGAGCCCGATAACGAGCACCTCACAATCCGAGCAAACCGTCTCCCCCATCCCATCGATTTCCGTCTCCGTCTCCCTCCACCGACGTCGAGGAGCCCTGGGCTTTCTCGAAGAGACCATCGCTCAAGATGGCGGACTCTGTGGGTACGTACGATGATGCCGGCATCGCCCCATATACATATCTGCATACAATGCGCACCTGCTAACAAGATGACTTCAAGATCGCGTTTTTGTTCAGGCCCTCAATACCGTCAAGAAGATTCCCAAAACTGGTGCATCACGACCGCCCCCCTCGACACGACTTCTTCTATATGGATTGTACAAGCAAGCAATGGAAGGCGACGTCGACGGCGTCATGGAACGTCCAACAGTCGCCTCCGGTATGCCCCCCGACGAGCTTCAACGCGAGAAGGACAAGTGGGATGCATGGAATATGCAAAAGGGGACCAGTAAAATAGAATCGAAAAGGAAATACATTGAAGCTCTGATTGACACGATGCATGAGCATGCAACAACCGAGTAAGGGCCCCCTCTGTTATCCCGCTCTCGGGATACCCAGTTGGCAAGGCGCAGGCATACTGACTTAGTATAGGGACGCAAGAGGTCTGGTCGGTGAGCTGGAATTTGTCTGGAAGCAGGTTGAACAGAACATACCCGCCTCTTCTATATCCTCACCGAAAGCAAGCCGCTCCATCGGCCATTCACAACGCTACCAAGACACCGAAAGCGACCCCGAAGGCCCCATGAAGATCATCAGTCCCATGAGCGAACACGATGAGGCTGAACTGCAGTCGCAACGACAGATGGATCTGGAAGATGAGCTAGAAATAGGACAAGATCCTGTTCAAAGAGGAGGCAGGTGGCAGCGCAAAGTCGAACGCGCTTTGACAACCATGTCAGCCGAGGTTGCCGCGCTACGGGAACAAATCACAACTGGACGAGAATGGAAAGCAAAGAAGGAACGCAGCATTCCCGCATGGATTAACTGGCTTGCTTGGGTCGTGATGAAGCATCTTGTCGCTGACCTGATCATTCTAGCCATCATTTTAATATGGATGAGGAAACGAAAGGATAGGCGCCTTGAGGACCTGGTACGAGCGGCTTTCAAGCTTGTGAGAGAATACATCCGGAATATTCTTCCAGCCCGATGATGATTGAGAAATATCGGCACAGTTTACTATGCCGACAGCAACGAACCCAACGCCTCAATTGAGCGCAACGGGGCATACTCATAGGTCAACCCAGTCGATATATCAAGCCGAGGAGGAGACAACCCTACGAGACCTTTCCCCGTCATCTACCACGAAACACAGCCAAATAATGAAAGAATAACCTCAGAAGTTCCCCAATGCACACCCACTCGAAATATTTCTATCACATTTTTATCATCCATCTTAGCTGGGAAATATTCGATTAGCGGGGGGGCGAAGACACTTGTCAACGCAAATGAGCACGATTTTAGCAGTTGCACCTGAATACGCGGGCCGAAGGATGACAAGCCTTATTTGGTCCTGGCGCTTTTGGAGTAAAGAGGCCACAGCTCATGACTTAGAGAGACACCGGTGGTAATCTGTTTTGCATATACAGGCAGGATACGTTGGGATGGTACATAGTTGTGCTTGTTTACAACGACGTTTACGGAGAAACGTTTGTATATAGATTCAGTTAGGTATTTTGCATGACCCCCTCCCAATTTATCTTATCTCTTTCATAACTGCCTTACCTACCCTACCTGCCGAGAGGTAGGTCTGCAATACCAGATAGCATCTCAGACTCACCCTTGGATATCTCAGGTAAAAGGAACCGTTCCATGGTCAAAGATGCCTACTCCACCAAGAAGCCTTTAATTCAGTAGGCTTGAGCACACATCAGAAGCAAGTGTTGCAAATGACTCTCATCCGTCGCATTAGTTTCGACACCTCCGACTGGCTGGTTACCTGGCCTTATGCAGGTACCGACCAACGTCGTACTGGAATAGTACTATGCCTAACGCAAGTCACATTCACATTTTCCAGGCTGCTAGACCTACCAAGGAAAAAAGTGACAGCTGCCCACCAACCAAGTTGGTTGGTCCTTGGATAAAAAGCAAAGATGCCCGCCCATAAGGCCAACCCTCAAACGTCAAGGTGACAAACGTCTAGGAAACACGGGTTGGTTTCCCAAGATAACAAACCCTTGACGAAGAAAACAAACACCCATAAATCGTGGAACGCAGGAACAGAAGCTGCAAAAAATGGCCCAGCCTCGTCACCAAGTTGGTGACTGCGTCTCACCGGCCGCTGCTAATATCAACATAATCAATAACAGCGACAGCAATAGCAATAACAAGAATAACAACGCTGTACCCTCCGCTATTACCGATCTTCCCATGACAGAAGAAGACCCAGCAGGTCATTCCATAATCCCAGCAATCAGACATATCGGAACCTCCATATTCGTGCCCTTAGACGATGACCCTTCCGATGCCTCCTCCTTCACCCCGCCAGCCAACCGCGAGGCCGAGCTCCACCAGATTCTCGCCTACCTGGACGAGCACACAGCTGCCGTGGGGAGGAACCTCTTCGACATGATTGCCCGCGACGCCGCCCGCATCGCCCAGGACGCCCGTCGCCAGGACTCCTACCTAGTCGCGTCCAAGAGGCACCCCGGCGACACGGAGCCGGGCCTGGAGTCCCCGGGCAGGGCTGCCATGATCAGCAATATGAGAGCACAGCCACGCGAGGCGAGGTCGGATCTGTATAACCTCAGGGACATCCCGAACCCCAACTTTGACAGATGCCAGGTGCACAACCCTCGTGAGTGGGCTGCCAATCACGTCATGCGCCTCATCATGAGAGGCACCACTACGCTGGAGACGTATGAGCAGGAAGTCAAAAAGACCCGTGCAATGTATGAACAGGAGCTCAAGAAGGAAAGGGATCGCGAGCCTGCATAGCGCCCAGCCCAGCAATCCACACCCATCACATCCACCAGTTCTTCAGTCAACTACGCCCATCCCTCCAACTCGAGCCACGTTAAGCGACCAGTTGCTACTGTGTCATCCAGCTCGGCTAGCAAACCCAGGAAGAAGCGAATTATTTCGGCCAGATTCCAGAACCAGGCAAGGGATTCATCACACGCAAGTCCGAAATGATGTAAAAAGGCTTTAATTTTAAAGACGTTCACGCCGCAAAGGGGGGGACCAACATGTCAACTTATTTACCTTCACCCTTCAAGCTGACGTCCTATATATACAAGCACTACAGACATCCCAGACGACAAAAGGAACACAAATCTTTCTTTCTATTCTTTTACAGGCCGCCTAATCAGGCGCCATACTCAACCTGGCCCATAGGTCTGTCCTCCTCCATACCGGGGGCCATAAAGTTGGTCCTGGGATCGCCAGTAAGCTTAGCAGCAGAGCAGCGAGCCATCGTGGGCGAGCTAAGATGTAGAGTTAGTAATCATACTTTGGTGACTGGATCCACGCGTAACTTACCTTCTCGAGATGACATCTGTGAAATAGAAGTTGTTGATAGGCTTCTTCAAAGGAGCACCAGTGATAATGGCACCCTTGTTCTGGTCAACAAGCTGGACTTTGCTGAGTTCTGGAAGAGCAACAGGCTCAACGACATCGTAGGCAGCCAGGGCGGGGCTGATCTCCATCATGCGATCCCGAACCATGGCAACGTCATCGTAAGGAAGAGGAGCACCCAGGAACTCACTGGCAGCTCGGAGGATCTTCCAGTCAGTTCGGGCGGCGCCGGGCAGTGAGGTGGCAGCACGGGTCATCTGCACGCGACCTTCGGTGTTGATGTAGGTACCAGCCTTCTCGGTGTAGGCGGCACCGGGGAGGATGATGTCGGCGATCTGAGCACCCTTGTCACCGTGGTGACCCTGGTAGACAACAAAGGCATCCTTGGGGATATCGGCCTCGTTGATCTCGTCAGCACCCAGGAGCCAGACGAACTTGGGCTTGGTCTGGGCAACCTCGGCAGAGGGGGTAGTGAAGCCGACCTCGAAGGCACCAGCACGGGACGCCTCACGCTGGAGAACGTTGTAACCATCCCACTCCTTAGTTCGGAAGTTGGAGGCGTGCTTCTCAACGAAAGCACCAACGGTCTCGTAGAAGGCCTTGGCATCTGCGTGATCAGTCACGCCGGAGCCGACAATGATCATGGGACGCTTAGCAGCCTGAAGCTTCTGACCGAAAGGACCCGAGAGAGCCTTCTTCAGAGCGGCGTGGTCAGTTCCAAGGTGCTCGAACTCAAAAGTGGAGTCGAAGTTCTCGCCAACGACACCAATCTCGAGATCAGATCGGAGCCACTGCTTTCGGATGCGGGCGTTGAGGACAGCGGCCTCATGTCGGGGGTTGCTGCCGACGATAAGGATGGCGTCAGCCTCCTCAATACCCCAGATTCTGGAGTTGAAGAGATAGTTGGATCGGACGTCGATACCGTGGGCAATGGGCTGGCTACCAGTAGGGGTATCCAAAGCCAGGTTGTCGGAGCCGAGCTTGTTGGCCATATCCTTGGCAACGACCAGGGATTCAATCTCAGTCAGAGCACCGGCAATAACCTTGAACTCATTACCCTCGGGCTTCTTCACCTGCCAAGCCCTGGAAATCTCAGTTAGGGCCTCCTCCCAGTCTGCGGGCTCGAATCGACCCTCTCGGCGAACCAAGGGCATGGTCAATCGCTGAGTCTTGAGACCATCACAGGCAAATCGGGACTTGTCGTTGATCCACTCCTCGTTAACATCGTCGTTGAGGCGGGGCAACACACGCATGACCTCGAGGCCTCGAGAGTCGACGCGGATGTTGGAACCAAGAGCGTCAAGGACATCAATTGACTCGGTGTGCTTCAACTCCCAAGGGCGAGCTCGGAAGGCGTAAGGCTTTGAGGTAAGAGCGCCGACAGGGCAGAGGTCAATGACATTGCCGGACATCTCAGAGTCGAGGTTCTTCTCGAGGTAGGTACCAATCTGGATATCGTTACCACGGCCAGTGGAGCCAAGCTCCGGTGCTCCGGCAATGTCGTTGGCAAATCGGATACAACGGGTGCAGTGAATACATCGGTTCATGGAGGTCTTGATGAGAGGTCCAATGTTCTTGTCCTCGACGGCACGCTTGCCGCCAATCTCGTGGAATCGGCCTCGGTCGGCACCATAACGCATCGACTGGTCCTGAAGGTCACACTCACCACCCTGGTCACAGATGGGGCAATCGAGAGGGTGATTGGCGAGGAGGAACTCCATCACACCTTCTCGAGCCTTGTGAGTGAGGGGAGAGTTGGTGTGAACAACCATTCCGGGCTGGACAGGCCAGGCACACGAGGCCACAGGCTTGGGGGCCTTCTCGACTTCGACCAGGCACATTCGGCAGTTACCGGCAATCATGAGCTTCCTGGGTATGGTGTTAGCGGTATATCGGTCGGGATGGAATATTCGAGGGTATCGTACTCGTGGTAGCAGTATCTAGACAACGTTAGCCAGGGGCATCATAGATTAACAGGGTATTTCTAATCTTCACATACCTAGGGACGATGGAACCCGCCTTCTCGCAGGCCTGAATCAGGGCCGAACCGGCTACAATGGGGTCAGAAATTGGCTCTCCAGAACTTCAATGATTGTAGCATACCCTCAATCGACACCTTCTTTCCATCTGCGGTCGTGTTAGCCGTCGTCAGTCAGTCAATGGCTGGATACACAAAGATGCTCACCAATTGTCAGCTCCACCTCGGCACGGCGCTGGCTTGTCGTCGCGAAGGATCGCGAGACATTGGCCGCCCGCCTGCTTGTCCGCCAAGCCGAACGAGCTAGAGAATGACGGAGCATCGTATCGCCTTGACGGATTGAAGGAGATGTACGTTGCTTGCCACTGCGGCGAATATGTGCTCAATGCTTTGACGTCTTTGAAGGGGACTGCTGTTCGGGGTGATGGATTTAGTGGCGCTAGCCTGCGATTAATTTACGTGTGCTCTCATTGGCTCGGAGCTCGATATTGATGCCTGAGGCACAATCTTGTTTTCCCGAGTAACTACTTCTCTCGCAATTTGCGCGGAGCTCAAGATTTTTTCTTTTCTCCTTTACCAAATAATTGTACACGGGCACATTTTATTGTAGGTGAGCTTGCGCACAGGTCTACTTCTGTCGGCCTGCTGCTTCAGTCGAGTCTTCCTCTATCTTGTGCTCCAGATAAATTTTAGACGCCGATTATGGAAGCATGGGAGAGTAACCAATCTCCATGACCGTTGCCTCTTACCGCCGGTCGTTACATTTCATCGCCTTGTCACTCTATGTCAGAAATCGTAGGCTCATTTGGCTGCTGAGAACCTTCGAACGAGAGCGAGCATTGTAGAAAGAGTAAAACCTCCACGCTCGGAGAGGGAGATTCGAATTTGTAATCACGTCTATGCCATACCAACACACTACACTTTCGTTACGAACTACAACTGCACTGAATGGCCCTTTGGGTCTTGGGAGGGTCCGCAATCCACCTCGCCTCCTCATCTTGGTCACCATCATATTTCGCACCATCAAAGGTCTGGCCGCTCCAGGAGTCTTCAAATGGATGAAGAGCCATGTGCATAATACGATCAAGCACATCTCTTTCGCCCTTCTTCTCCACGCGTTCGATGACTTCGTCCAGTATCCAGCCTCGTGGAACGAAGTTCGGATTCACCTGCTTCATGGCCTTGATTCTCGCAGCCTCTTGTTCCCCTGACACGTTACCATCTTCCTCCCCCCAGTCTTCAATGATTCTTTCTCTCCAAGCAGCCAGCCATTTGGCAAGCCGATCTCGGGCGTCTGTCTCAGTGACCATTTGCGGAGGGCCCTCCTTGTGAAAGAAGATGGATGCTTTTTCTTTCCTTGCCTCCTCAGTAGACAGTTCCGCCACGCGCAGGGAGCTCAGACGTCGAAAGAAGTGGTGGAAGTCCAGTTCCAGTGCCTCGAGGGAATCCAATGCCTCGCTAAACAAGGTATCAAAGTCGGAGGTTTTGAAGTTCTTCAGTCCAAGCCGTGCAGTCATCAGCCTCTTGTACTCGGTCAAGAAGGTAGCCTTGTATTCCTCTCCGGTCTGCGTGATAAGCTTCTCTGCCCGTGCTATAACCTGTGCCTCTTGGTCCTCCCGTACGCCCTTGTCAATAAAGGTTTGGTCATCAACATCAGAACCAATGCCCAAGAGCTCTCCTAGAGCTTCACCGAGTCGAACCAGGTTCCACCAGACGATAGTGGGTTGGTTCTTGTAGCAGTACCGAAGGGCGTAGTCGTCGTGATTCGGCGTGTATGTGGGATCGAAGTCGTCCATAAAAGCAAATGGACCAAAGTCAATGGACAGGCCGTAAATGGAGGTGTTGTCAGTGTTCTAAGTAAGGAGGAAAATTGATTAGTATCCTCAAAGTCGGTATGTCCGCTCGTTAGGAGAACTTACCAACACACCGTTCATAAATCCATACGCTTGCCATTGGGCCACTACCAGAGCGTTGCACCTGGCAATCTCTCGGTAAAGTCTAGTGAAGCGGTTCTCGGCAGCGTCTTCTGGTCCTTCGATAGCAGTAGCACTTACTCCACGGTTTGGTGGAGGTGAGGACTTGGGATCATCAGGGTCCTCCAGTCGCGCTGGTAACGTCTCCCAGCCTCCAAACACATCTTCGGCAATGTATGTGGCCAGTCTTCTAATTAGTACTCGATCACCTCGAGCCCGGAGTATATCAAAGTTGCCCAGACGCAACCAAGACTGGGCAAATCGCAGTACAATCGCTCCAGGTTCTATTCTTTCTCGGAGCACCTTTGAATCAGGCAGGAGGGTCAAGGACAAGGCCCTAGTGGTAGGGATTCGCAAGGCGTTGAGGGCTTCGGAGACCACAAATTCCCTGATACTCGATCGTAATACAGCCTTGCCATCAGCGAAGCGCGAATAGGGTGTCAAACCGGCGCCTTTTAGTTGCAGTTCATAGCGCTCGCCCGATGCAGGGTTTGTAGTTTCGAAAAGAGAAATGGCCCTGCCATCACCCAGCTGCCCTGCCCATTGTCCAAATTGGAATCCTCCATAACACTGCGCCCACGGATATCCGCCTTCTAGCTTCTCGTTGTCCCAGCCATAGAGCTTGTTGCCAGCCACTAACTGCCGGAAGTCTTCCGTTTTCTCTTCTCCAGCTTTGATTCCCAAGTCACGCAAAGCAGCGGGGCTAACAGCTAGAAGTTCAGGGTTCGTCTGTTCTTCCGGACGAACCCATGAGAATGAGGCGTTTGGAACTTGCCGAGGCCGGATATCTTTTCTAGGCGTCTTATGCGAATCGGCGGGTGTCGGCAGCTTCGGATCGGGGGGCAGAGATTCAGTCAAGTGCCATGACTTGGGCAGGTCATCCAGTGTAGCTCCCTCATAGCTAGGTGAGTTTGTGGACGGAGCCGATGGGCCGTTGGAGAGATGGGCTGCAGTCATAATGATCCGGGACATGGGAGCACGTGGGGTAGCTCGACGGAGGGCTGCGCGACAGAGCATCAACGCGGGGTATAGAGGAGAATGTGAAAGGGATTTATAAAGGCATGCGAGACACAACGAGAAACTAAAGCGTCGAGTTGTTTGTAGCGATGCTTATTTAGCAGAAGGTCCGTCCTTACGTACGCCACAGAAGCGACAGCGGAATATTCCACGGCCGTACTAACGTTGGTCCTCGGCCTGTGGCGACGGCATGCATGACGGGAATGACGGGTACTATCGCCGAGCTTGACATCATTCACTTGTGCACTTCGGAGGTTGCACCGTCTCCACATCACCAATTCGTTCGGCCACCGCTGAGCCGGACGAGTCGGTCCGCGCCGCGCTCATGTATTGAGAAAAGCTCCGGAACAACCAAAAGTGGTTTCCCATATCACAGGGCGTATTGTAGATATGGAAGAAACGTGGTTCTGGAAGATGCACGAATATCCACTGCGTCTAGAGTATCTAGAGTATTCACGCCACTGAGCGGCTCTAATCAAGACAAGGGCATCAGCAGGCTGACTATCTGAGGGTTATTGACTGTGAACCATACGATAGGTATTGCTTTGTTTGTGTAGTAACAAGCATAAGGAGGGATGTTAAAAAGAAAACACTGGTCATTAATGTGCTCGAAGCTTCCGGGATAGAAAATCAGTGCAAGTTTCGAGAACGGACTGGCTGCTCTCAGCCGAAGGACTGTTCTGCGGTCATCATGCACATAGTACCTTGTCCCTCGGCCTGTCATGTCTTGAGGCTAGTGATGAGAAAAAAATCAGCCAAATCCAATAAGCGTCGGTCCATACAATGTAAATGGTTTTTGAGAATGAGAAATAGATAACATTTAGAACACAAGTCCAGACTCGGCCAGTCCAGTATTGATGCTTCGCAGATTCATCATAATGTCCTACAAGATCATTCGTTTGCTTGTGTCAGGGTGGCGAGATGCGGGCAACAGCTCTGACTTGTCAACTTGCAATTGGAAATGTGACCACGGGCTGACCGAACTGTTGTGGCTCGGAAGTCCGGACAATTCCTTGTCTTTTTTCCAAAGCCCTCCTCTATTCGAATGATGTCGCAGGCCATCAACTAAGCCAACCCTGTCACCTTCATATTGCCTATGTCCTTTGTCCTCAAAGACAGGCAGGGGACCCTTCGCATGTCCTGGTGGATCCGAGCTGACAGTGACAGATTACAGGGAAAGGCAGTCGAGGTTGGTATCAGTTGGTGCCCGACGCTGCCCTTGTTTCTGCCTCGCTGACGTCAATGTCTCTCAATAGTCACTTCGATTCAGACGATTTCCCAGTGTCCTTGGCATCCCCATCTCAGTCTCTGGTCTGGCAGTTGTGTGTATAAGAAGGGGGAAAGGCGCCAACCCATTTGCAGCCAATTCCATGCTTTTCAATTGCGGTGTTAAAGATCTCTTCATAGCTAAATCCTATCCTATTGATCATTCCCCATCAAATTTACCTTAATTGGGACAATTACACGTTTATTGCTACGCTATCTATCAATTTTCCTTAAATCATGAAGGGCCAGGTCTCCATCGGCCCCGACGCGACCCAATGGTATGGTTCTCTATGTGTCGACAACCTCCGAGATGACAAAGACGGCCCTATTCCAATCAAGAAATACATCGCCATCACATTCAAGTCTCCTTCAAGGGTCCAGCCGGAGGATTTACTGCTGCAGACCAGCCCATGGAGGCCAATCCAGCCTGAGGTTGAGAGTGTGCAGATCGACCCTTGGACCTTTGTTATCACGGCATGTTGGAGGATTGATGGAGGATGTACCTTTACTCCTCACGATGCGATTAGCATTAACATCAATGGCGATCTGTTGAGAGAAATCAACACGGTCAAAAAATCATTCAGAGTTGCAGTTGACAGAATTCCTGGTGAAAAGGATCTCCTCAAGGCTTGATGCCCGATCTCTACCTCATGTCTCACCCAACCAGCGAGTCAACGGCCCATATCACCAGCGGTTGGATGACAACCTAGAGTCGGCTTTTTGGTTTTCCTTTTTTTTTCTTTGGCACGAGCAGGTTGGAAGGTGGTTGTTTGGTGGTGAAATTTGACAAATAAGCTATTAACATCTCTGTAATCAACTCATTCTGCTGCATATGAGGTTATCTGATGAAGGAGGACTCCCTGGGACAAGGCCGTTGGATCATTGGTTCGAATCGATTTTGAGGTACTCGCTGTAGCTAGTACGTATCTCGAACACCGAAAGTGTGTTGGTGGGTTGAATTGAACTAGGCCCTCCGGTTACGGATTCATCTTAAAGAAAACTATTTGGACGCCGCTATCAATTTCCAGATGCATTTTCCATCCCAATTGGCTTGGAATTGATACTCGTTGAGAAGCCGAGGTTGCGAAAAGGCAAAAAGGGATCGTCATCTCGATTGTCAATGTCGTCACTTGTATCCGCCGCAGGTGCACTACCCTACACCGTCGATCAGAAGTGGGATTTGGAGGGAGGGGGTAATTACAGGTTATGATTCCATAGCATTATTACACTATATAACCGAATATTATTGTTACTTCTATTCATCTGGGGTATGAGGATTTCTGGGGAAGCCCATGGGTCTTTGTCCAGATAAGCGAGTGCTGATAGTCATATTAGCTTGAGGGTATTCATAAGAGGGCCTTGCGGCCGCACTGTCGTCCTATATCACTCCGGGTTAATCCAAAGCGGGGGATAGTAGAGCCATGAGGCAATAATAACAGGGGAAGACGCAAGTATGACAAGCAAAAAGCGACAAATACAGCCTGGTGGACGACGCCAAAGTGCGTCCCCTTTTTGTCGTGCATTTCTGGCAAGAAACTGCGGCAGTGTCTGTCCTGGCCGACCTCGCAATACAAACTATTGACGCTACATCTATCCAACTAACACTCTTTAGCACGCTGGCGGGTCTAGTTAAAAGGACCCAAACTGTCCATCATATTTCCGTGATGAACCGTCTTCCTACTTTCTATATCTTATCCATCGCAAGAGTTCAATTCCATGCACCTTATCTGGCACTCTGCCTATTATCCCAACGTAACCTTCTTATACCTAAGCGAGCTGCAGGAAATATTAAGAATCTGACCACCATGACTGGCGGCCCGCTCAACCTCCCCCACATCAAATTCAATGACGGCAATGAAATACCTACGGTAAGTCCAGGAAACCTTTCAATTTCAACTGGCCCGACAGAGATTCTGAATACGAACGTTCACTTGTTATGATAAAACAAAACAAAACCTGACTCAATCGCATGTAGCTCGCCTATGGCCTTGGCACAGCTCGATATAAGAGCGACCCCAGCGCACCCCTTGACGATGAACTGATTGAGCTCACCAAGCGAGCTATTCAGATCGGCTACCGTCACCTCGACGGTGCAGAGGGTAAGCGAAATTCAATAGAAAGCTACCGATTTATAGTTCTAACCATTCATGTGCTCAGTTTACGGCAATGAAGCAGAGCTAGGCGCCGCAATCAAGGCCTCCGGGATTCCACGGGAGCAGCTCTTCGTCACCACCAAGATTAGCGGCGTTAAGAAGCAGAACACTCTGGAGGCCTTCAACCTCTCTCTGCAGAAACTCGGCCTTGACTATGTAGACCTGTATCTGATACACGCACCTTTTTTCGCTGACTCCGAGGAGGAGCTGCAGGCTAAATGGGCTGACCTGGAGGCCATCAAGGCGTCTGGTCGAGCAAAGTCCATTGGAGTCTCAAACTTCCTCCAGGAGCACCTTGAGGCTATCCTCAAGACTGCCAAGGTGACTCCCGCCATTAATCAGATAGAGTTCAGCCCGTATCTCCAGCATGGTGACCTTGTTCCCTTCCACAAGAAGCACAACATCGCCGTCGCAGCCTATGGTCCGCTTACCCCTATTGTGACGGCCAAAGGCGGACCTATCGATCCTTACTGGAAGCAATTGGCTGACAAGTATGGAGTTACGGAATCTGAGATTGGCCTGCACTGGACCATTGACCAGGGCATTGTCACTGTCACGACGAGTTCCAAGGAATCAAGGCTTGCGGGTTACCTGGAGAAGCTGCCGACGTTCAAGTTGACCGAGGAGGAAATTGCTGAGACCGCCAAGCTTGGTAGTCAAAAGCACTTCCGCGGGTTCTGGAAGGACAGGTTTGGCCCCGATGACCGAAGGTAAACTGATGCTGGACAAAACTCACTGGATGCTGGTATTATAGCTTACGCACACACACTTCAACTCCGTGGCGCGGACGTGCTGAATCCACCGCAATCAGAGAAATGAGACAGATCCCTTTAAATATGAAACCATTTTTGAAACCATTCATGCTCAAATTTCAATGGATGTTTAATATACAAGTCGTAAGCTCAAAGCTCATCATCAGAATCCGTCTCACTCTCCGCAGGCGCCTTGGAGGCAGAAGCCTTTTTTACAGGCTTATTGTTGAAAGGAAGATCCCTCCTTGGAGGGGGCTGTCCCTTTCCTTCTTCTGTCTTTGCAGCCTTTGGCGGAGGCGCCTTGACGGCTGTCTCATTATTGTCGTCGCCGTCATCATCGTCATCATCATCATTGCCATCATCACTGTCGGTTTCCGTAGATGCCGCAGCCTCGGTTGAATTCCCCAAGTCGGAGTCCTCCGGTTCTTGCTTGATGTCAACATCCATAGCTTCTGCAACGCCCTCTCCTCCTAGATCCTCAACGCTCCTTGAAGCAGGCTGCTTTCTTTTGGAGGCTCGAGACTGACCCGCTTTACGAGAGGGTTTTGCGGATTCGCTAGACCGAGAAGGAGCAGGCTGAGACGGCTGGGAACCTGGATGACTGGCGTTGAATGAAGTAGAAGCCAGGACTTGCTGCTGTTCACGGATCTTGACTTTCTTTTCATTCAAAAGGTCTCTGAACTTTTGTAGCATGGCTGTCTCATCTTCATCTTTGACCCGGAGCAGTTCCTCCAGCTGAGACTGGAGGTCGGCAACGGTCGCCTCAGTGCCACGCGACTTGGCTGTCAAGTCGGCAATTGCTTGTTTCCCCTCAGCTGATGCTTCAGCAGCCATGCCGCACCACTCGAACAGTTCAATGGCCTCATTGGAATCGTAATTCAAAGTAATGTCACCCAAGCGTTGCTAAGACAGCGGTTAGCATGTCAGAACCTCAGCATATGATCCGGCACGGTGACGCCATGTTCGTACTGTAATACCCTGGATTTCCTTCCGAATCGTGATGGAGATTGAAGACCCGCTTTGCACTGTGGCCGTCGCCTGGATGTGTGAGAGCGGCGACTGCTTGAATACGGCCTCGAGTATTGCCTGCCACTCAGACTCGGAAGCTGGGCAATTCTTGACCCGCAGAGACGATACACGATCGTGTTTTACTGTATTTGGTGGTTAGATAGAAACCGGATGGAGTAAATGGATAAAATCATGGAAGAATCAATGAAACAACCAGAATGTGTGTCAGTGCGAGCAGCCAATCTCTTGGGGACCAGGATCTGATATTACGACCACAATAAACAGGAAATGGTGGAAATGGGATGACTTGCATGAGGTGACATATGGAGCCTCCCCTTCAGTGCCCACTAGCTTCAGATCCAAGGGACGGGAACCTTTGTGGGTGACTTGCAGGAGGACAAACTCCGATGTGTCGTCACTGCGGGTGAGCCTCAATACTCGGGCTGAGGCCATGCTTGAGACCGAGCTAAATTGAAGGACGGTAGCAGACGACGAGAAGATTGGAAGCTCGAGTTGGGCGTGATAATTCTGACGGATGACTGGTTGCCCTGAAATTGTGCCGTGTTCAGGATAAAAAAAGCACGCCTCAAGATAAAACAAATGGGCCTGCAGGAACAGAGATTATAACACCAAAGTGAGTGAGACACGGACCAAGAAATATGTCTCGATGTGGAGGAGGAACGTCGATAATCATAAGCAGGGCCCGGGGTCTAGGATAGTTGGAGACTTGGGGATGGAGGGGTCGAATGTCCTGCAGGTCTCAGTTGTTGAAAAGTGGTCCTAGTGAGGGGAGGTAAAAGTCCTATTGATGATAGTTGAGTCTGGAGCACAACGAGGCGGCGTGGTGTTTTGTTTATAACGCCGGTGATGTGATGAAGTGGCTAAGGATGAATTGATGGAGAAGTGTGGTCAGTGCAAGGCAGCAGCACGGCCCGCATGCGATGGAGCACACAACGGTTTGGACTCGAGGCCCTTGATTCACGCACTGAATGACCTCATCATCTACGGGATAATCATGAGATTCACAAAAATGTTCAGCACGCCAACCGGCGAGAGTCCATGGCGAGCATCGCTGATCAATGCTAGGAGCTGCTTGCAAGTAAAGTTACATACTCCTTGAGGGAAAAATAGCCCACATAATTGCAAGCAGCCGGATTGGTAATGAAGACACCCATCTCACCCTGGTCTCGCTTCCAGAGCTGGCTTGGAAGCTTGTCGCACAGGCTGTGGCTGAATTGCTTGTCTGACATCGATGTACGGATACAAGTAAGCACAGATTAATCTGTACAAGGGATGCGGATAGAGGAGGGGCATTAAATGTCTGCATCTGCATGAATATACCGTCCGTAGATATTCCTGGTCAAACAAGGGTGCGTAGCTCCAACAAGGCACACTGATTAGCGATGACAGTGTTTCACGCATAGCGTTCGCATGAACAATGCAAACCTGCAAAAATGGCACAGCTGAAATCTCAAGACAGGAAGGATAAATCAGGGCCTCAGCGCCATCCATTAGCAGCGCTCAATTGACGTGATATTGAAAAAAAAAAAATCAAATCAAAATCGCGAGCAATATGGCAGAAAAACCCAGATCCTTTATTATCTAATGATCAGCCCATTTCCTCAGGTCATATTGGAGCGATGGTTGTATGGCAGAGACTAAAGAACCAACCTCCCAGCTATTCACAATTGGCGTTAGCTGCTCTGTATTGCGACCTTTGCCCGAAGTCATCCTCCCTGAAACGAGCGCCGGCCCCCAGAATCCCAGAATCCTAGAAGCCCAGAAGGGCTAACGGTGCGGCACAAGGAAGAGAATATTTTAATAGTCCTTGTCACGACCACGACGCGGGTTGGGAAACTGACGCGAAAAGTTTGGGCGGTTGGCCAATCGTACGGCTTCCCGACTGCAGGCAGACCAAAACAAGTAAAAATGTACGGAATACCATCGTCCCCTGGGTGAATTTTTTCCTACCTTACCTTGCATATAAATCACGTGCAATTGCCCTCAAGGATTGGTCCAACTTTGTAAACATTTCTGACAAAGTTTTTTCTTTGCTTTTGTTGCCCTGCAGGATGAAAATCCTTGTTGAAGTTTGGTCTCTGTAATGGGCCATTGGCCCTGTTCACCTGCACCTGTGCTGCTGCAACCGCTCTTCAGGCACCAGATCGCCACAAACAGCACGAGGGGTACCTACACAAGTAGTGCGCCAGGTGCTGAAGTGCTGAGGGGGAGCTGAGACAGGTACGGTATGGTCATTGCGGGGCCAGGCCATGCCTCTTACTGGCTTCCGCACCTTAGTCATAGCCTTCGTCCGCTTTCCTGATTGGCTTGCCGTCCTTTATTCACGTTGCATCCCTTGTTCACATCCCTTATCCACGCCAAATCCCACAAACATCCCTTATTCACGTCCAACTTATGAAAAGGAACCGCCTCCAGCCACGCCCGCTCCCACTCCACCCACCCCAGCCTTTCTTTTTTTTCCCTCCCCCAACCAACCCGCGGCCCACAGCCTAGTAGTACCTTTGCCCTCCATCCGCTATTTGCTCATTGCTCACTGCTCACTGCTCTCTGTTGGCTCCACAACCACCACCCAGCCTCCACTCAACCCACCGACCGTATTCTTGACCTCGCAATCAATCTTGCACGTCACATCTCTTCCACCCACACTCACACAAACGCACACGCATACAATCTTCTGCCGGGTAAAAAAAAAACCTCCTACTTGCGATCATCTTTCGCACTCAATTCATTATACTCGTTGGATACCGCAGACTGCTCTGCTTTTCCCGCCTCCTTTCCTCACCTCGCTTGGACGCCCATTTACGCGACAACACGACAACTCACGACCATCTCTGGGTACATTTACCTCTCCGCACTAGATCCGCATTTTCGCCGCGAAACATCTTGAGCTGCTGGCAGAAACTATCACCAACCGACTCGTTGAGGACGTAGACAGCCGACACGGATCACAGCACTGGGTTTTACGCCGACAGGAAATGCTAGTGTATGCGGGACGCAATCAAGCTTGACAAGAATGACAGTTCGCCATTGATACCTCATCCTTTCTGTGGTGTCCATAGCGAACTTCCCTCGAAACTATCTTGACTTTTACACCAGCCACACACATACACACACAGACTCTACCTAAAACCACCATGGAACCTTTACGCTTAAAGCCTCGACAGCCGGTCGAGGACGACATAGAGAACTGGGATGATGCGGACTTCGAAGTGGATGGAGATGAGCTTACTTTTCGAAGTCCGTCCACTGCCACAAATGTTGCTTCAAGACCATCCTCTAGACGGCGCGATTCTGGTTCATCGCACCTGTCTTTCCTCTCCGAACTTGATGGCGAGGAGGAGAAGCATGTTCATATCCCCGGCGATGACGAAAAGTCTACTCTGGACGCCATCACTGCAGCCCAAAATGCTGGCATTCCTCTCCCCAAAAACGTCCCCTCGTCAGCTTTAATGGGCGGCACTATCCGGCGTTTAGGGGGAAAGAAGATTCGCCGAATTATTCAAGACGACTGGGAGAATGATCTTGAATTGCCTGATCCTTCCCAGGGGGGTCTGAAGATCAAGAAGTATCAAAATGAATTTCCCGAAAGCCTTCGTCAGGTGAGCCTTGGTTCTAGCCAAGCTAGCCCAACTAAATCCACTAAATCAACATCATCGCCTCACAATGATCGAAGGGAGTCAAATCAATCTACTACAAGCATACTTTCTGCTGCCATCAACTTGGATAGATTTAAAGATTGTGACGATGACGATGACTTCTTCGGCGATGGCGGGGACACCATCAAGGTCTCCAAGAGCCGTCAGCCTCCAAAGCCTATTTCATTCATCACACCCCCAACTCCCTCAAGAGATAACAACCCCACCAACCCTGATGATGATTTCGAGATGGACCTGGAGCTACCATCAGATGGTAAGCTCAAACTATCTACTAGAAAGGACATCCCCAAGACTCCCTCGATCCAAACAGATGATTTGGACTGGGGAGAAGGTAGTCTTGGGACTAGATGGGGAGGCACACGACGTGATCGACACTCTAACAGAAGCTCGTCAGCGTCGGCCCTGAGTCCCAGTGTCTCTAGCTCGATTACAGCGGAGAGCGAAGATGAAACCTTTGATGGCATCCTGCTTCCAACTGGACCCGTGAATTTCTCGGAGAGACTTCAGCAACGAAGAAAGAGTAGATCTCCGCACCGAATTTCTGAAGAGCCTTTGGTTGTTCAGACTAAGGCCCCAACAGTTGCCCCCCAAGCTGCTGAAGCTGATAAACCGGGGTTCCTCGATGGTCTTGACATTGGCGATGGGGAGGTCTTCGACTCGGGCAAGTTGACTCTACATCGAAATGTCAAGGTGAAGGAGACACGACCAGCTAGCCCGGCGAGACCCAAGGCGGCTGTGTCTCTCACGTTCACAAACAAGCCCATCAGCTCAACACGGATACCCCGCCTCAATCATCACGAGAGAGCCCGTTCCACTGTCCTCGAACCTGTATCTGAAAGCGGCGGCCCTATTCATCGTAACCGACGCTCTCAGTCTCGAATGGGGCATTCTACACAGCTCTCTGTTTCGAGTCTCCCTACCCCTACTACAACATCCCCCCCTCATGGCCTGCCTCCCACACCACGACGAAGGGAGGTCGGGGTTAGAACGTCCACAAGCTCACTACGGACAGAGCCTACCACCACCAGTGCTCAACTTTTGAAGCAGAAGCGTTCCTTACCAGCTATTCGTGCCTTGAACACCCCTGCCAAACAGTCTACGTATCGTCAGGAGCGGCCGCCCTCTAGGACCGAGAACAGCCGACCGTTGTCTGGGATGCGACCAAAGACACCGGTAGAGCGTCAGCGTCCCGTAGCCACTGACAGTCCAGTTATGTCAAGGAAGCCGCCTCTCCCATTTTTGCCTGCTGGAGCATCCCAATCTAAATCCCAGCACGCATCTTCCAAGAGTGTGAGTGTGCGTCAGTTCCGTCGTCATGACTCTGATAACTCCATTGATCTGCGGCCGCTCTCCCGCACCTTCTCAAGAATGACTATGCGATCACCAAGTCCACATCGCTACAGAGTGGCCGCAGATACTTGGGAGCGTCTGAGCAAACCCAAGAACAAGAAGAATTTTGGAGACGGTCACGAACTTGATGCTTTTGATGACTTGCCCACATCAAAGGAGAGCGAGAGCCGATACTTGAAGCAACCAATCACGACAGGGCCCAAGGCTGCTCTCCGCAACAAATTATATCAGAATGTGCTTCCAGACCGGGCCTCATCAGCATCACCAACTGTGCCCCCTCCCTCTGCTCCTCAGTCTCAGTCTCAACCTCGACCAGTCTCATTCACACCCCACTTTGCTCGCGATACCGCAGCAAGCCGGATCGCGCGTGAAACTGCCTTGGCTCAGCGAGTCCCAAGCAGCGGCCCGCTTGCCACTATCTCTAGCCAACGCGTCGCGCAGCTTTCGACACGCACCAATCTGAACCCTGGCACCGCCCAACAAGCCACTCGGTCAAGAAAACACAGGCGAAACCAGCAATCAAAACCTCACCTCATCTCGAATTTGGGAACACCTAAAGAATCAAAGGGTAAGCTATTCAAGACAATCCGAAAGGCAAATTGATGCTAACAAAGGCTACAGTTGTGAACGGGATGTACTATAACCCCGACACATATAACTGGGAGGGTAATGAGAATGCTCTAAACCTTTTTGAACCTGCTGTGTCAACCCCGAGTCACACGCCAGCTTCCAGTACGGTTCGTGAGAAGGAAATCTCGACGCCTAGACCCGCCTTGATCACCAACATCAGTGCGACTAAGGGAGTTCAAGTTGTTGGAGGAATGGTCTTCGACCCCCAAAACATGTGCTGGCTCAAGCTTGACGCCCCTGCCAAGCCCAAGCCCATGTCGGAGCACAGCGACCCCATGGACGGCTTTGACGCCCTCGACGACGAGGAAGACGTTTTCAAGGATATCCCCGACCTTGAGGACAATGTGACCAATGATGATGGTCCAAAGGGGCGAGTCAGCGACATCAAAGATGACTGGCTTGTTGGTGAAGAATTTGACGTTGGCCCTGAATTCATCAGACGGCAACGTGAAGAAGAGGAAAGATGGCGCAAGAAGTGCACCAAATGGGTTGGCAGAGGACCCAGAGACCGCGAGGCTTGGCGATGGACTATCCGCGAACTTGTTTCGCAGTTTCACGACCTGTCGGTTTGAGTGGGTTTAATACTCGGTATCCTTTTCTTCCCCACGGACTCGTTTTTCCCTCGACGACTTTAATATTACGACGGGCAACCACCGCAAAATCATATTCCCCTTTGTGGATAAACGATATTGTTATTTTTTTCGTTCTCGATTGCGAAGAACAACAAACATCAGCTATCATGGAAATATCCATGGCTTGAACCATGACAGCTGCGACAAACCCTTTTTTCCCTTCTCTTCTTTGGCTTCTTCATGTTTCGCCATTCTGGCAAACAGTAATCTTTGAAGGGCTTGATTCTTGTCTGCTTTTTTTAATATCAAGCATCGAAACTTTTTTTTTGATATGACCATGTACTTGATGACGGGGCTGGTTTGGGGGTTCATTGTTTTTTTTTTCTTAGAGCGTGATGATAGAAAATGGGCGGGTTGTGCACACACACTCCAGCCCTAGGAAAAGGGTGGAGGGAGACCCTATAATGACGAGATGAACGACATGTTTAATGAATGAACTGGTAATAGATGAACGAACATTTTTTCAATACTTGGCTTTTTTCTTCATCCTTTTTACTTTTTGGCGTTTTTAGGTGTCATTGTGATACGGTGCTAAGGCGTAGTGAATATTGCTTTTGAATTTCCCTTTCTATTTATTATATGACGTTGCGGATTGACAAGAAACATGAAAAAAAAAGATATATCAGCCAAACACCTACGATGGCATCTCGGTATTCTTCTTCTCTACGCCTTTTCCTTTTTGCTTGGTTTCTTGCTCTTGCTGCTCTTGCTCTTGCTATCGTTGGTCTTGGTATCACTGCTCTTGCTAACACCTTTGGACTTCTTCTCGTCGCTTCTTGGATCCAGACCTCTCCTGCGCATGGCGTTCCTGCGACCCTTCTCCATGTACTCCTTATCCTCATCTTCATCCCAGCCACCAAAGTCGTCACCACCGGCACTCTTCTCACCGCTCTCGTCGTCGGTGATGGGGGTGCGGTCGACAACCTCTTCGGAGGAGGCATTTTGAGCACCGGAAGAACGGCCACCAGCGTTGGCATTGGCAGCGACGGCCTTGGCGGGGGTGGGGGCGAACTTCTGGAATTTGGCGACGAAGAAACCGTCGACGTTGTAAGTGTGGGGGTAGTAGCGGCGTGTGAGGCGGACGGAAGGATCAAACTTCTTGCCCATGTAGCTGGTGAAGCCCTCCTTACCGAAAGTGATGTTGGTGTCCACGAGACGAACGTTGGGTCGTCGGCTCAAAGCATATTGCACCACGGCCTCGTTCTCCTCTACGGTGACGGAGCAAGTTGAGTAGACGATGTAGCCACCCGTCTTGGAGGCGTGGTTGACGGAGTCAATGGCAGACAGGAGCAGCTGCTTCTGGATGTGTGGCAACTGCATAAAGTCGCGTTCCGTCTTGTTGGTCTTGACACTGGGATCCTTGGCGATGACACCAGTTCCAGAGCAGGGTGCGTCCAGAAGGACACGGTCGAAACCGCCCATTGGCTTGGGGAATTCACGGGCATCATAGTTGGAGACGATGACGTTGCGGGCACCAAGGCGGTGGATGTTACCGATGAGACCCTTGGCACGAGCCTTGTTGGGATCGTTGGCCATGATGAAGCCTGTGTTCTTCATCATGGCGGCCATGTATGTTGTCTTACCGCCAGGAGCGGCGGCCATATCCAACACACGCTCGTTCTCCTGGGGGTCTAGGGCCATGCAGGGCAGGAAAGATGAGGCAGCTTGAAGGATGTAGTGGCCGGCGAGGTACTCGGGAGTGGCACCCAGGGGAACGTTGCTCTCAAAGACCTGCAGACCAACCTTGGACCACTTGCCGACAGGCTCAAGGGTGACACCGCGATTGATGAGGGCTTGCGCGAGATCGCGACGGTGAGTGCGTAGAGTGTTTGTTCGGATGACGACGGGACGGGGCGACTCGTTGGCCTCGAAGAAGGCGAAGGCCTCACGGGGGGTGAACAAGTTGAAGAGCTTCTCGGCTAGGTACTCGGAGTATCCGTAGTAGGCGCAGATGTCCTTAATGAGCTGTGCCGTATACTCGGCTCTCGAGCGGCCTTCTTCGGCGAGGTTGGAGAAATCATCTAGGACACGGATGTTTTCGGTGATTCTGTTTCGTAGAAGTTGTAGGTCAGGAGCCAGGAGGGCATTGGTCTTGGTCGCAAGTTCGTCGTCCTCGTCCTCATCGCCAAGGATATGGGGCCTGTCGCCGTCGATGTTGGTCTGGAGGGCATCCTCAGCCATTTCCGCGTCGGCATCAGCGGCATCCTCTGCCACCTGTGCATCCAATTTCCTCGAGAGACCCTCAATGTTGGCAGCTGTAAGCTTCTCCTCGGCATCCTCCTCGTCCTCGTCTTCGGACCACATAGTCTGTTTACCACCGCCTTGCTCCTCCTCCGAGTCAAACACTGAGTCGTCGTCGTTGTCAGATTCGAGGAAATCATCCTTGAGACCCTCGCCAATCTCCTCATCGGATAGATCATCGAGATCCTCAACGTTGAACTCATCGTCCATGTCTTCGTCCGACGAATTCTTCACCGGCACAGGCTTGGTCTTCTTAGATCTGCCATTGGCCGTAGGCGCAGGCGCAGGCTTGGCGGCCTTTGCGCCATTCGTCTTCTGAGTCGCCGGCTTCTTCGTGGAGGCGCCATTGCTCTTGGGCTCGACGGGTTTGGCAGTTCTTCGCTTCTTCTTCTCAGGCGCCTCGACGGCTGTGTCGACAGGCAAACCAGCCTTGCGCTTGAGCTTTGCAAAGTGCTCTTCTGAAAGGGGCTGGGGGGGCCCCTGCTTCTTCATACGGCGTCCAACACCCATTGTGTAAAAGATTTCGACTTATTCTGAAAAAGATTGGGGTTTAGAATAAGTGAGACCAAGAAAAAGTTCGAGCAACGAACCTGCTCCGTAAGTTTATTGTCTGTTTCCTAGAAAAGAAGTTGGCGCCCCGCCGAAACTTTTTTTCTCTTAGGCTCGATAAGCCCGGTAGAACTCCGTATCGGTGGACTCTTTCATTTAGTAGAGGAAACTAAGGTACGTACTCTAATTGCTTGGGGCGCTTGGAGCGCACGTGATCGCCCGCGCGAGGTGGCGTCTGCCAGCCACCTGCCGCTGCGGGTGCGGTTAGTTAGTAGCTGCGACCTATGATGTTGTTTGTGACTGTAGAGCTTGTCTGACATTGACATTGACGTTGACCAGCTCTTATCTATCCTCATACCCATTAACGGTTACTGCGATACGCCAGAGAAGTTTGGTTCCTGTCGGTCTGCACCACCCCATCACAATCACCTCCGTTTGACCCCTCTTCTAGTCGAGGCCAGCCTCCAAGCTTATCACCCCTCCCCTCCCTCAGCTCTCGGCCCTCACATCCTATCAAACTACCAGCAAAATGGCTGAGGTCGCATTTGCAAAGACCTTTCTGGCGTCTCTGAACCCACGTCCAATTAAGCTCTCTGCCGATCATGTCGAAGACCCTAAGTCCTTCCCGGCTCGCCCTCCTGTACGATTACCGTCCTTTCAAGGTGATCTCCCCGCATACGCTGACCTGTGTCTTAGTATATCCTGCCACGTATGGCCCAGCCAATGAGCAAGCCAGTCAAACTTGCCCCTGGCCAAGAGCGCAGCATCACTGTGACGCTTAAGTCGTTGCGAAATCCTCCTCTTGACATCAAGTTTACTTCGCAACCTCTTGAGACCTCTATCCTCGACATCAAGTCCAAGGTGCAAGCCCAGACCCGAATCCCCGTCGAAAAGACAAAGCTCCTGCTCAACAGAAAGCCTGTGCCGGACAGCAAAATACTCAAGGATTTGTTGAAAGAGACGGATATGGCAATTGAGTTCTCTGTTATGGTGATGGGCGGGGCTGCAGCCATCCCTCCAGAGGAAACAGAGGCTGCCCCTGAACCTGAACCCACTGGTGCTACGGCGTTGGAGACGGAAAAATTCTGGAGTGATCTGAATGGGTTCTTGGCACAACGGCTAAAGGACCAAGAGCAAGCGGACACATTGTCAAAACTATGGAAGTCTAGTTGGGAGTCAAGCCAGTCAAGTCCATGAGAAAACAAACGGGGGCATGGCCCATCACAAAGAAAGCATAATATATCAGGAGCGCCTGAATTCGGCAACTCAGTTCCACATACCAGTATGTGTATTTATTTCCCGTGCTATGGCACCTGGTGGGGGCTGGCAACTCTGCAACCTTGTGTATCCGCCTGGGGGGAAAACTCGACAGGCAAATACGTCCATCTCCTCTCCCTTCTTCCTTACACTCTTCACACATCATCGCCCTTAAAACTTCGAGCCGTACGGTCGAGGTGACGTAAAAGTATGTTCAGTTCCATTCCATACCATCCCATCAACGATAGCATCGTGACAATCTAGCGCGAAAAGATTTAAATGGCAAGGCCCTTGCTGACCGTCTTAACGATGGTGTCCCACTCGAGGTCATCAGCGTCGTTAGCCTGCACATCGGCGGCAATGAAGTTGAACGATTTCTTAAGAAGCTCCTTGGCGGTAGCATAGTTGAACTTAACCTACAGTAGAGGGTCAGTCTCTCATTGTGTAACTACATGGCATTTTTTCTTCTTCGTTGTATTGTATGGTGTCACTTACCCGCACATCAGCATCATCGGGCGACCAGCCAATGAAGGTCACCTTGTTTCTGCCCAACTGTTAGTGTTTTCTATTGGTTGATGGAAAGCAGTAGACTTCGGGATTGCTAACTCGGGGACTGATCTGTCGGCGACATCGTACTCGAAATCGTAGATGGCATAACGGGGGCTCTTGACAACGGAACCCTGGTACAGGAGGTTAGAATTAGGATGACGATTGGGTATGATATGACACCAATAATCTTGTCATGTCTGGTGGCAGAACCTACGAATTTGTTTGTGGCAGTAGCGTTGACAAGGAGCTCACGGAACTCCTCGTAGTCCTCGCTCGTAGACTTGTGCTCAACAACAATCTGGGTGAAGTCGTCTGACAGCTTCAGGATGATGAACTTGAGCTTGCCTTCGCTTCCCTTCTTCTTGTTGACTAGGTGGTAGGCGCTGACAGCATCCTCAGAGACCCGGGTCCTAGCGGGTGGAGAGGTTGGTTAGCGTGAACGTTTTCAAACGTTGTCGTGGCCATAATGGAAGAATAGCATGCGCATGGACCGCGGGGAGGGGCGCCGTTATCGTCGGAGCATGGCGACATCATAAAAAGGAGGGAGGTTTATTGGAAAGAAAAGGGGAAGCGGGGAGAAGACAAACTTGACATCAGGCTGTAGACGTGTTAGACATGAGGTTATTCAGGGGGAGAAAGGGGGGGGTTTGTAGGTGCGCGGGCGGGTGCCGTGCTGAGCTTACCATGGTTGCGGTGTACGGTTGGGACGACGGTTTTAGGCAGAACGAGGGGCGGGCGAGCTATGGATAAGAGCTTGGTATTAGCTGTCAGGAAGCTTCACAGCGAAGTTTGAATAAGACAAGATGAAAGAGAGAGTCAAGACGAAGTTCCAAGGGAAGAATCCTACAGGCTGGATGACGTACCGGAGTTGGAGGGTCTTGTAGAGTGTTGATGAGGATGGAGGAAGAAGTGGTGGTGGCAGATGGACGGTTGGTTGGGCGGAGTGGGCGGTTGTCTGAGATGAGAGGCGGGGCAATTGCGGGAGAAAAACACCGCTCCTGACGGTGGGGTTGCCGGTGAGATAGTCCCACGTGACTGAGGTGACGTGCGTGTCAAGGGTCGTGGCTCGTTTTGTTGCTGAAGACTTTGTGCAAGGCATTCAGCTTAGGGTCATTGCTAACTAGAGTGAAGACGATCGTTATGCGACCACTTAATGCTGGTGATCGAGTTGAGGGCCGAGTACTCGTCAGCCCTTATTTTGGTGCATTGAGGAAGAACAACAAACACTGTGTACACAGTACCGATAGGAGGGCATATGAACATCGATCCTAATCGATGAGCATGTAGTCTAAGTCAATAGATGCTAATATGGTGCATTGAAATAGATGGCATGCAATTAATTACTTAGCATACTATTTTATGTATCTATCTATCAATCACACTAGCGAGAGACAGACACAGAAGAGTTTAGACTTTGTCCGACCACTCATGAAAATCGTAGTTAACGTTATATTTTGTTCGTGTTTGTGTGTATCAGTACAAGTTTCTTTATTTTTTCTTTTTCTTTTTTGTTTACCGTCATAATACCAGTCATACAACGTCTGTCCTACAATACAGGGCTCAAAGTGGCCTAATAAATCCGTAACGAGTATGAAGACAAAGTCATAAAAAGGTGGTGGAGAGGAGATTGTGAGGCCACTTGACCCGTCCCGTTACAACTCGCAACACCATGTGCGCCGCTACCCAAACCCACGGTTTTTTTTTGTACATCATCCATATCACATTTCTCTTACATCATACCACCCATACCGCCCATACCGCCCATGCCACCCATGCCGCCCATAGGGGGGCCACCAGGGCCCTTATCCTCAGGGGCGTCAACAATGGCGACCTCGGTGGTGCCCAGAAGAGAGGCAACACCGCTGGCGTCAATGAGACCAGTGCGGACAACCTTGAAGGGGTCAAGGATACCAGCAGCAATCATGTCAACATACTCGCCCTTGGAGCTGTCGAAGCCCTTGTTGAAGTCATTGGCGTGCTCATCAGTCAGCTTGCCAACAACAACAGAGCCCTCAAGTCCGGCGTTCTCAATGATAGTGCGGGCAGGGCGGGTGATAGCACTCTTGACAATGTTCACACCAAGCTGCTGGTCGAAGTTGGCAGTCTTAACCTCGCCCAGGGCGTTGACAGAGGCCTTGATCAGGGCAGTACCACCACCGGGCAGAATACCCTCCTCAACAGCGGCGCGGGTGGCGTTCAGAGCGTCGACATATCGGTCCTTCTTCTCACCAACCTCAACCTCGGAGGAGCCACCGACCTTGATGACGGCAACGCCACCAGAGAGCTTGGCCAGACGCTCCTGGAGCTTCTCCTTCTCATACTCAGAGGTGGTAGGGTCGGCCATGACACCACGGATCTGCTCGCAACGCTGAGCGATGCTATCCTTGGAACCACTGCCATTGAGGATAATGGTGTCCTCCTTGGTGATGGTGATGGAGCCAGTGGAACCGAGCATATCAGCAGTAGCCTTCTCAAGCTTGACGTCGATCTCGTCAGTGAAGACCACACCATTGGTCAGGACGGCAAGATCGCCAAGGATAGACTTGCGGTTGTCACCGAAGCCGGGGGCCTTGACAGCAGCAACCTGGAGCTGACCACGGAGCTTGTTGAGGATGCAGACGGCGAGAGCCTCACCCTCGATATCCTCGGCAACGATGATGAGGGGGCGACGCTGCTGGGTGGAGATCTCAAGAGCGGGGATAATGTCCTGGACAGCGGAGATCTTCTTCTCTGAGAGAAGAATGAGGGGGTTCTCAAACTCGACCTTCTGGGTCTTGGTGTCGGTGATGAAGTAGGGAGAGACGAAGCCACGGTCGAAGCGCATGCCCTCGGTAACCTCAAGCTCATCCAACATGGTCTTGCCCTCCTTGACAGTGATGACACCCTCCTTGCCAACCTTCTCCATGGCATTGGCAATCATGGCACCGACGTGCTGGTCACCGTTGGCAGAGATAGTGGCAACTTGGGCAATTTCGGCGCTGGTGGTGATGTCACGCTTGTTCTTCTGGAGGAACTCGACGACGGACTCGACGGCGGCCTGGATACCACGGCGGAGGTCCATGGGGTTGCAGCCAGCGGCAACGTTCTTGACGGTCTCGGAGAAAATGGCGCGGGCAAGGACAGTGGCGGTGGTGGTACCGTCACCAGCAACCTCGTTGGTCTTGGAGGCCACATCCTGGAGGAGCTTGGCACCTAGGTTCTCGAACTTGTCCTTGAGGGTCACGGCACGAGCAACAGTGACACCATCTGCGTTAGAAAGTTAGAAAGATGGACCCAATTCATCCTGGGGGAATCGAAACAAACCCTTGGTGATCTTGGGGGAGCCGAAGCTGGACTCGATGAGGACATTTCGGCCCTTGGGTCCGAGAGTGGTAGCAACGGCATTGGCGAGAGTGTCGACACCAACGAGGAGAGCAGCACGGCCCTCGACACCGAACTTGAGCTCCTACGAGTCTGTCAGTGGCTAGTCTCCTATGAAGTCAAGTTATCCAATATCTCCCACTTACCTTGTGAGCAAATCGGACCTGCTGGCCAAGGCTGGCTCCAAGGCGGTACTTGGAAGCGGAGAGGGCAGAGGCCCTCGCTCGTGAGCTCAGTGCGCGCTGCATGATGTGTGAATTAGGAGGGGGAAGGGGGGTATAACGGTAGTATTACAAGGAGAAAAGGAGAAGACGCTTCACGGGCTTTCGGCTTTGGGGGAGAACAAAGTCGGAAGTGAACCAAGAGATGAGGAAGAGGAGGAGGAAGTTGGAGGTTTGGTATTAGAGGCCGAGCTGGAGAAAGCTTGAGCCCCAAAAAAATTGTTGACCGGAGGGTCGGCAAAACATCCACCCATGTGCGACGCTAGCCCTAAAGCAGCAACGTCTCGGCTCAAGTCGACTTCTACTCCTTTCCAACGACGTCTGTCATCCACACCTTGGAACCATATTGCCGTACAGCACGATCAATAGCCGAGGACAGTTCACGCATCTTGGAGGCAACTAGCCAACAATGGCCTTCTCCTTCTCCATGTCAGTGCTGGGTGACCGTAGGTATAGCCCGCCCCAGGATCCACCTGACAAATGTGTTCTCTGGGGTTGATCAACTAAACCGCTGGAGAGGGGCAGGTGAGACGTTTGTCACCGATGTAAGTGTAACATACTGAGTGGTGGGTAGGTAGAGATGGTTTTATCACACCAATCCCGCGAACACCCCATCATAAGATTGTGAGCAAGCGTACTAGCTGCAATAATTCATATCGTAGAAATGAAAATGTTCGTTACAATCTCTATCCAATTTGCCTCTCAACTCTAGGGTCGCTGTCTGTCCGAGGACTTTTGGGAAACAGGGCCAACTGATAGCCGGGGATTAGTGATCTTAGACGTCCAGCTGTAGTTCACGACGGGAGATCACTTGCCACTACAAGCGTTAACTGAGGAAGAGATGCAAAACACTTTTTTTTTTTTTTTTTTTTTCGTTGACTACCTAGACACCGACTCTGTCTTTCTCTCTCTCTCTCTCTCTTTTTTTTCCTTTTTCATCAAATTGTTTTGGGTGAAGGCGTGCAGCACGTGGGAGGATGATAGCTACAAGCGTAGAGTATAAGCCTCTCTTTTTTAGACTACTTAATCGACCAAAGGTTATCACACAAATCGACTACCAAGCGAGAGATCACTGTTTCTTGATATTGACAGTCTGGAACCAAAGACTTGTATGCTGTAATATGTATTATTAATACCATTTGCTTCCCCTGATGGATTGGACCTATCAGAAAGATTCATCTTTGGATCTCGTCACCATCAGCCAGAGAACTATCTACAACCCTTGATAAATGGGAGGCCATTGCAATAGTGTGATGCAAATGGGCATGAACTAGAAACAAAATACACAACGCAATATCAATCTATCAACGTCATTTGCAGGTCTCAGTACGGAAACAAGGTGTGCGCAAGCACAAAAATGCTGGTGTCATTTGGAATAACCTATGTGCACTACAAATGCCAAAATAAATACCGAACCTTCCCCTAGGCGAGTAATTTTCAATTCCTCGACAGTTTCAGACCCTGAATACCTTGTGTATCATTCTTCGCATTCCACCCCTTGGATTTCTCACTCTTGGCCCATGCCGCTTCATCATTGCGGTATACGTGGTTGGACTCATTTCGCCCGAGGGACCCGAGGACTGGTGTATGTAGACTCCCTTGTTCCAAAAAGCTCGTTGAAGATGTTTAGCCTGAAGCTCAAGATCATGAAGGACCTTTTTCTGTTCCTCCAAGATCCCTCGATGAGCGTCTTGGGTCTGTTGGGCCGAATATAAAATCCGATTGACAGCGGTGGGCAGGTTGGCCAGAATGTGTGACAACGACTTGACCAGGCCATTGACTAAGGTAAGTTGGTCATTCAAATTTGACGTGAGAGCGTTATTACTTTCATGCTGCTGCTTGATGATACCGCAATGCACGGCCATCTGGCGATTGAGATCAGTGTTCTGGTTGCTGAGCTCGACGGTCTCGTTGTGAAGGTTGCCAATGTTCAGACGAAGAGGACCGGCAGCGTCGGCGATAGTGCGCTCTGCAGCATTTTCGATGATGGAGTAGATCTCTTCACTAATAGTTCCAAGTCCAAGTTGTGCCGAGTTCTTGTTTGTTGTTTGGAAGTACCGGTGTTCTTGTTGCACCGAACGCAAGTACATCTTGACTCTGCGAATAGCATCTGCCTTAGCTGCGGTCTCATCATTGATAGCATCGCGTTCTTTGATTTGGCGAGCAACTTCAACGTGGAATTCGGTGTAAGCCTGAGACTCTGGTTCAGAGAGGTCGCCACGTAGTCGTTGTAGCTGAAGTAGGTTCTCATAGTCAGCAATGACTGACTGAGCATCTCCTGTGGAGGCTGACGTTGCAGGAAACTCTCCCTTTTGTCGAGCATTGCATAATGCAGCCGCCATCGAACGGATCTCATAAGCTTGGTAGACGACATGCCCCTTTGTGATAATACTGGAACAGGTGGCGGGGCTTGTAAGTGGTGGTGATGAAGAAGAAGAATAAAAAGAGAAACCAGAAGGAGGCTCAGAGACGGAGCTTTGAGATGTAGTTGAGAGTGATGGTGAGGTAGAGCTTTCTTCATGCGAAGTTGGCGAGTTTGGCTTGATCGATGAGCGGGGAGGTATAATTTTTGGAGTATTGAAGCCGCCATAGCAGCTGGAGGGCAACATTGGTAATTGCTGAGTGAGCACCATTGTAGCCAATCTTTTGAAGCTTTTTATGTGAAAACTAGAGGAGTTTTGGTTGCTCAAACGGAGTGTAAACTGGATGTAGAACTGGACGTAAACGGATATTGCTAGATAGGGTCAGAGTGGCCACGATAAGACTACAGCCATCGACGGGCTTTATTAAAACAAACAAATTGAAGCTAACAGTGTAGAGAGGCCTTTTAATGCTGGGCATAAAAGAGTAAGAATTTGGAGTTGATAATGAATGTAAGGGGACGTTTATGTAAACCACTGGGTGTTGAAGCTGCTGAGCGATAAAACTGATGATGGTTGAAGCGTTTAATGGTAGGAACAGATAAAAATGCACGAAAATGGAATACTAGAATTGCTGACGAAGAACAGAAGCAAGGTAATGTAAATGTTATAGGAAAGAAATCAAGAAACCAGGAAGTCAGGAAGAAGAAGGCAGAAGCAGAAGCAGAAGATATAGTAGCTGAAGGTAGACAAATATGATGGACAATACAAAACCAGACACAAAGTATGTATCCCGTATCTGTGCATGTTAAATAGAGACGGGATAATCATAGCCGTGGCTCGCTTTATGGACACGACCTATTGATACTTGTGGACGTCTCATATTGACCTAATATTTAATCATCCTATTGTTACCCGCACCACGCATTGTGGGGAAACCATATGAATAGCAGGACTTCGAGCGAATAGAGGTCACATTCAGCTACTTCCAAACTTGAACTCGTCAAGTGGAAGAATAATAATGGAATCATATGAATAGGGAAACGTAAAATACGAGTGTAGGATAACGAACATTTCCACTGCAATAGCAGTGACTCCTAAATACTCAAAGGCCAGATGGAAACTGTGTTGGATGGAATTGTGGTGGATTACGGTTGCCTTGAGCGCTGGCCGAATACGATGCATAGTACGAAACTGAAACTGAAAGAAAGTCTGGTATGGCATTGCAATGACACTTTGCATTTATCAACTATGTCAGCTACTTCCTGGCATCTGCATATCAATTGATTATAACACGAATCATTGTGAACGGTTATCAGATGAACCCAGGATGAAACCAGACGCCGATACCCCTTTCGAATAAAGCACTAACTATCTCCCATCCTCAAGTTGCAAGCAAAGTGTGTGATTACTTAATACTTAAGCCTCCTGGTCAGACGCTGGAGAAAGAGGAGCAGCTACAGTATACCAAGGTTAGGTCAGGGTACCGGGAGAGAACTTTGAAATCGAAAACGTACAGCTCAACGGGGAATCAGGAGACGCATCAAAACCCTCGGTTCCTTGCTTCTTCTCGTCGACTTCAGAATTTGGCTCAAGACCAAATTCTTCGTCATATAAAACTTCCTCCTTCTTAACGCGAGTAGTACGGGTGTGTCTCTTCACGGGTGTGGGCGAGGCTTGGTCCTCCTTGATCTTACGCTTTCTTGGTGTTGTAGTTTGAGTTGTTTTATTCTTGAAGGGAGGACTTTTAGCGGACGCGTTGGTGGTAACATTGCCACCCCCAGGCTTGATACCATAGGACTTGAGGAGTCGCTCGTATCGCTTCTGGCTGTTGATAGTGTGAGTACGTGAGGGTGATTCTTTGGGGAAATTGAGGGGGGTGCTCAGGTGGATCGGGAGGTGGACTTACGCAGCAGCCTTGGAAACGATTTCAAGTTCACTGGCGACGGCTTGAAAGTCGGGCTATTATCTGTGAGCTAGATAGAAGAAGTAAACCATGCAATGGAAGTAAACCTACTCGGCCGTTGGAAGTGTTGCCAATGCAGCACACGAGGAACTTGACTTGGTCCGCAGCGTCGACCTTGGACATTTTGACGAATATGTAAGATAGTAACTGGATCAAGGGATGGAGTTAGTTTGATATCGGATCAAATAACATTTATGATTAAATGGAAGACTGCAACAAACTCAGAATATACGCAGAAATTGTTGTCCTTGATCAAGTTGGTTGTCAGGTGGATAATCTAACCTCGAAGTGAAGGATGGGTGGTGATAAGTTGAGTTTCAAATGGAGGGAGAGAAGGAAAAGTAGAGGAAATCTCTTCTGTGAAAAGAAATGAAGGGAAAGGGGGTGGGGGGTTGTTAGATGATTTTATATTCTTCTTAGAAATGTTTGCACGAGAAGAGTGGACATGAAATGGGAGAGATGAGAGGAAAAGAAAGAGAGGGAGGTAAACAAGATGAGGCGAGACCAAGTTTTGGCACAACTTGTGCATCAGGAGCTGGAAACACTCGAGACTTATGCATCGAAAATGAAAGAAATGGGCTTGAGAAAAACGCCATAAAAATCACGTACCTCTTTTTCGTTATTATCGTTTCTTTTGTCAAGTTCGAAAGGCGTTGTGGTTTCCTGGGTCCAGAGTGATGTGAGAGGTGATGCGCTGCGGATGCGAGCTCAGAGGAGCAAACACCGAGGTGGCTAGGAGTATTTCGGTAAGAGATACAGTGGGACTGGTTGACAGCTGGTACAGATAAATCTTCCTCTCACCAATAAATTGTAGATAGAGTAAATATGCTTCGTGGACAGGGGGGCAGGAAGCGTGAGAACTTCGCTCGAATGAGAGAAGGGGATTGCTTCGTTGTTGTTGCTGTCATTGTTGTTTTGTGTTTTCTAAGAGAGGGCTCACTGCCACCGATCTACCCTAACACATACAGACATACAATCACAGGTCAAGAAGTAAAACATTTTTCGTGAAGATTTTTATTTCATTCGTGTTCGTGCGTTGGAAGGTCTGAGATAACGATTACATCTGCAAAGCAGCGTAGAGATCTGTAGATAAGGCAGCAAAGCCCAGGGCTCCCTCATCCCATCCCTTTCAATCCCATCACGATTCATCAAAGATAACAGGCAGAGAGAGCCTAGTACACTCTTTCCAAGTTGCTATATTGCACTTGTTTAATCAGAAGTCTCGCCCTTCGCCTCAGCCTTAACCTCAGACTTGACCTCGGAGTCAGAGTCAGGGTCCTTCTTGACAGTCTTCCTGCGAGGAGTTCGAGGCTTCTTGGCGATCTTAGAGTCGCCGACACTCCCAGCAGTCGAATTCTTCTTTCGAGGGCTCCCAGAGTTACCGGAGCCTTCTCGCCACCCGTGGCGGACGGACATCTGTCGGAAGCGCTCCTTGGCGCATTTGGCGTCTTTGAGACCCAAGCCCACAGCAACGGCGTCCCAGTCGGCATCGGGCTTTTGCGTCATGTTGTCAAAGACTGCCTTGATGAAACGGAGTTCTCCATCAGTAAGCCCGGTAGGAGTTTCACTCTCAGCCGCGGGAGTCTTCTTGGTAGGCATAGTAAACTAAAGGCGGAAGAGTCAGATTATGGCTAGAACAAGTCTTGGAAGCGTGGGTACCGATGCTTACATTTTTTTCTCTCTATTCGATAAAACTAATTTCAAGGAAGGAGATTGTATGAACAGCACAGCGACTACTGAGCTGGTACTATTGGCTCAGTTTGAGGTGGTGGTAGTTGAAGTTGATATGCGTGAAGTGTAGTGGTGGGAAAGGAGGGAGGCGGGGAACTAAGAAATGAAGAAAAAAAGGCAGTGGGTGAGCAGCAAAAGAGAAACGTCTGGTAACAGGTTGTGTGCAAACGCAACATCCCTTTTTTCATGTTCGAGTTTGTCCGCTCCGTCAGTCAAGCACTCCGTTTGTTGGCCTGGTCGCTCTGGACAATTACTCAGACAATCGTAACTGGACGGGAATCCGAAGTGTTTACTTACAATCTGGAGTTCAGAAAACCCATATCAATAGCCCACCTTGCCTAATCAGAGGGTGTTCCAATAACGCGAAACCAGGGGGTCTCCAGGGTCTCCATCCGTGGTTATCTACGTCGTGGTTATGCCCCATATTGAGCCAACGATACAATAGAACTGATCATGACCTTGGAGCCCGAGGATAGGAGAAATTAAAGTTTACTGTACTTGTATCTTTTTGGAATGAATATTTCTTTATTCAGCCGTAGTCATCCACTCTTGACGGTGGTTCTGGTTGCAGTTATTGTACCTGGAGCTATCTTACTCCATTCTTGAGAAAATGTCCCAATTATCCTTACGCCCACAATGATAGAGCCATATCGAGATCTATAGAGACACAGTATCCCTTCGTGCGGATCGTGATGACGGCATGGCAGCAACAGTTTAGAAAGGTTCAAGCTTGGCACTGTTCTCAGCCTGGAGCTGCTCGTCGGGATCCTCCACATCACTCTCGTCTCGCTCAGCCTTGATGGGAGTTACCATTTCCTTCAAGTCTTCATCGTCTCGCGCTTCCTCCTTCTTGACTTTGCCACGACCTTTTCCCTTGCCACGAGGAGTCTTGGCCACCCTGCTGGGAGTGATGGGGCCCAAGCCGATGTTACCAGCGGACTTCTTGCTGGGCGTCCTGACAGGCGTTCCGGTGACGGTACCAGTTTCACTCGAGATACCGAGCTTACGTTTGACTTGGCCAAAGCGAACCTATATGTTGTTGAAGGATAATAGAGTGAGTATTTGATGAAGTTCTTGGGCCGGAGAGCCTTGGTAGGACCAAGACATAGGTCACTTACCTTGGCTACTTCAGCATTCTTGAATCCTTGCTCGGTGGCAACGGCCTCCCAGTCCACATCAGCCTTGTTTTTCGTATTCTTTACAATGCTGAAGAAGAGCATTGCCTCGGCGGCGGTGGGTTCTTTCTTTGGTCCCTCAGACATCATGGACGAGGCGAAAGCGGGCAGCTACATGAGGGGTGATGCACTGTCAACATTCGAGGATGAAAACCTAGTTCTTTCAGGGTAAAAGTTTAGACCAACCTGTAAGTGTAATTAAGATCTTTTTTGGCGAGTGAGAGCCTTGGATTGTTCAAGGAGTGGCGATGGTACGGGCTGAGGTTGGAAAATGTGAGTAGAAATAGAATGCGAAAGGCAGCTTAAAAACAGCCAAATATTGGTTTGTGCTCTCAGCAACAAGAGAAAACAAAGAGCGAGTTATGCCAACGACGGGACAGTGATTCAAGCATCATGGGGTGCCAACAGCATGTTAGGGTGCAACACTTCCCCGACAGGTGCAAACAGTATCAGTATTAGGGTGGGTTTCGACACAATCTATCTTTTGGCACTCTATTCTGACGAATAATATTTTGTGTAATTCGATAAGTATATTTTATTGGAAGAAAAAAGGCTTTCTCCAATCGAATCTTGGTATATGCACTCCCATTCTACGCCTGGCTTGCATCCCAGCAGTCCACAATAGTGCGCAGTGGTTTTCTACCAGCCTGTAAATCAATTATTTGGCTCGTACAATTTCTTATAAGCATTTGCTTTCTTTCAGTCCATATTTCCTTTGTATGTTACTTCTTTTATCTCACTCATACTTTATCAAAGAGCTTTGTCCATGTTTTCCTTAATAGTGTGTTTTTTGTCAGTAGCATTCAACGTTATGGTTTTTTGGTAGCAATTAGATGTTACATTATTCAACCTCATTATTATTACCCCCGATTGTTATATGACCTATATCTAAAACAACGTTCTAATAATCCGAAAGAAAACAGCGCAGTAATAAAAGAATAGAAGAGGCTCAGTGAGATCCTTGCCCGCCAAGCCAGTTTGGCATTCCCTCTAGCCATTGGTCAGGCACGAATATCCTATGTATGGTCTCAAGAAAAAATCCTCATTAGTATATGTAGTGGTCTTGAGGGAAAAAGACGAAACGTCATCGTATACACAATCAAGTATAGGTAATAGTTCTTGTACTCTGGGCGAATCGCTAAGGACAAATTCTTCAATGATAAGTTGCCTCTTGTAAGGAAGAAGCATATACCACGACGACTCATCAACGGAAGCAACAACGGGAATCTGAACGAGAGAAAAATGTTTGAATATCAACGTTGGTTTTATACACACTGCAGGACTTGCTACCACAGTTCAAACGCTTCAAAAAGAAACAAAGATGCGCATGTTTGATGTCTCCTGGCTCATAAGAGATCATTATAATACTCATTATCAACAGAGACAAGATAGCGTCTTTGAAAAGGAAACAAAAAAACTGAAATATATCCAAGACGAAGCGGCAAGCGCACATATTTCCAGCCCAGGCGGGGGAAATTGAAACAGAAACCGAGAGTCATCAAGTCATAATTGCACATGGCGTTCTACCCATATCCCCTTTTTTTCTGTACATTATCCATCTTCTGTATCCGTAGATGGCTCCTTTTTAGTTATTTGGTATTAAAAAACTTGATCGTGAAAGTTGTCAGCCCAGTTAGGGCTAAAATCGGCAAGCGACGCAGCGCCAGTTAGGTCCAAAGCAGCCGGGCTCTGGGCATCGCCTGCGTCCTTGTAGCTATTGAAGTCGTAGGCAGCATCAAACGTATGAAAGGGTGACTGAGCCAAGGCAAGCGGATCATGAGCAACTTGCGGCAACAGGTCTGGGCTACAGTCAACGGAGGGACCGAAGCCGTTTCGAAGACGAAGATCTTCGAGAGAAGCAGGGTTCACAGAAAGAGGATGAGCCATGTCATCGCTGCAGGGAGTGAGAAATCGGGTGCTAAGGTCGTCTCGATTGTCGGTGAGGTAGGGAGAAGTGGTTGAAGCAGGAGAAAACTGTGCGAGGTAGCCATGTTGGTTCTGCTCTTGCTTGATCTTGGGAGAAGCGCCATGACGGATTTGAGCATAGGAAGCAATGGTAGCTCCATACTCTGACTTAGTCAGGCTATCCCTCTTTGCTTGGGACGGTTTCTTAGGCTTTGTGACTCGAGACTTGTCGGCAGTACGGTTTCTCTTTGTCGGCTCATGACCATTGACGGTAGCACGGAACCTAGCAAAGCGCATTCTCGCAGCGTGGCCATTCGTAATAGGCTGAAGAAGAACAGGGTCTTGAGCAACTTGGTTCCAGTCGATCTAGAAGACAGTGAGACAAATTGAAAAGGTATATGTTTCTCGCGCAAGTAAAGGAACTCACGTCTTTCAAATTCTTCTGGTTCAAAATGGCCAGAAGGAACCGAGCCATGGCGTTCTCACTGTTGGGAGTCATGATGAAATTGTGTAGAGTCTGGTATGTTGCTGCTCAAGATGCAAGGATAGAGAAAACCAAGTGATGGATAGTGGCGCGAGGCTGAGAGAGCAGGCAGAAGAAGAGAGGCGATGAGCTATATATGGATAAAATCCTTCAGCATCGAATCCCAGGCACCTAGTCGACGATGCCTCAGCCAAAAGGGCGATATTCAGGTACGAGGAGCCCCAGAAGGTGGAGTCGATAGTTTTGTATAATGTGAATCAGCGTGAAGATCGATGCATTTGACTCAGACAGGTCTTGGGCAACGGGGTGGAACAATGTTAAGCAGCCCGAAGTGACAAGGTGTGATGGGTTGCTGGATCAGGCTGAGATGGGATAGGACGAGAGTGATGGGTGATAGATGATATGAAGATTAGGAAGAGAGAGTGTTTGGTCATAAAGCAATAAGAAACCACCAGAAGAACGAGGCGAGAAGGAAAAGAGGCCGGGAAAGGGCCTTTTTATGGATGGAAGACTTTGCTGGATACACACCCGACCGGGGAGGGGGGAAGTGTATGTCGGATGGAGAGTGTGATACTAGAAGGGACCAGGGGAGGATAGGAATAGGAACAGGATGGAAAACGGTGAGAGGGGGGCTTAATGAAGGCAGATGGACAGGCTACAGATAGGCAAAAGGAAGAAGAAGAAAAAAAATACGATTCAAGTCCTCAAAGGGGGGGTCCAAGCTATACGTCTTATGCCATTATCAAGTCATCGACCATACATCACCACCACCACTATGGATCCATGGATCTTGCTTTCACCAGGAACAGTGCGGACACCCCAGCTAGTTGACATGGGCCAAGCGGCCGAGGCCCTAGAGGAGCTCCCCGATTTGGCATCTAACTCCAGCCCGTGTCTGAGATGGATGGTGATGATGCCGTGGTTGCCTGGTGTTACCAAACAAATTGATGGCTTTCGAGGGGACGAAGATCCCTCCCAAAGGGGCCCGTCATCGAAAATGGGGCGCGACGAGGGGCTGTGGTGGGCGCGAGAACCGCGTAAAGTGCCTGTTCGATCCCCGCCGCTAAGCCCAAAAGCCACTAAAGTTTTGAGCACTAGATGCCGCCAGTCACCACCAAAATGCACCATCCCTGGGGGGGTCATGCCTCTACGTCCACTAATACGTCCACTAAGCCCATGCTGGCTCCATTTCTTGCCCCCCCTACCCTTCCGTTTGCTTGGTCACCTTGAAAAGCGCTGAATATGCTCCCAATTGCTTGCGGGTTTGCATTTCAGGCTCCATGAAGGAGTAAAGAAATGGCTTTCACGAGCCATTGAAACAATTCAAAGTCAATCAATTTAACTTGATGTCGGGCGATGGAATGACCCGATTCCTTATCTGGAAATCCAAGGGCGATATTATGGAAATGTGTCCCAAAATCCCCGAAACCTCCGATCATCTTTCAATGCTGCTGAAGAAGAAAGGTTTTTTTTTTTTGGCATCGCCGAACTAAGGCAGGCTCTGTACAGGGATTCGAATTGGCCGGAATGGAGTGAAACATAGTGTGACTCATTCGCTGGAGCCTCCAACGAATGGGCACCATGGAGAACCGGGCTCTGAACTCTCCCAAACGGCATGAGAAAAGAGGGGTGTGTGTGGGCAGAAGTGCATTGCCTCGTGGCATTATCTTGCCAGCCTCGAATTCAACTATTGGCCAGCCTGAAGGATTCGATTTGTGCAAATTAAGGAAGCACAACAGGGAAGTGAACCAGAAAATGACTATGACATTCGGGTGGTAAAATGCCTTACAATGGATGCATCACAAGATCACCAAGATCACAGCCTGACGGGCGGTGCTAGGTATACTGAAGGCAAAGAGGCGGCGGGTGAAAATGACTCCTGGCGTCTTTCTAGACGCTAAATGAGTCTCAAGAATGAAGAGATTACGCCATGCAGCCGATCCGCCGACGTTTGCTTCGGCCCTCAGCTGAGGTGTGGCGCTGAAAGTATGCTTGATGGCCTGCTGTACGAACCATTGAGGCCGAGGCGGTATTGCCTGAGAAGCATCAATTCGACGACCAGAGAAGGCCCAGAAGCCGGGAAAATTCGGCGTACAAGAAAGTAGCGTCAAATCACTCATTAGAATGCGCCATTAAGGCATCTATGGTCACCACATGTGTCTCTTCATCACGATAGTTGTCATGGAGGGGATGGGATGAAGTGGGTGGGAGACGCGACGGGCGCGAAGCTGGGTGGGACAGGGAGATGCCTGGTGCTCGCCAAGTCACCACGAACTCACGTGAGACCGTAAAGTTGAGTCCCCTCTCCTTTTTTCGCCTCCCTGTCACTTGAGCTGTGGTGATTGGCCTAGGTGGAAATGTGCCCGCTTTTCCTGACCAAGCCTCAGCGGGCCAGTTCTCCCTTGATGACGCCCTGACCCTCGACCTGTTCGGACGGCTTTGAAGCACTGCCATTGGTGCGAATCAGTCCTGGCTGACCGTTTTTCTCTCTCTCTTCCGTAGCACTTTGGCCTTTTTCTCCAAATTATAATGAACGCAATCAAATAGCCCAAGCCAGGCCATTCTGCACAAAGTACAATTTCCTCCGGTTAATCCGTGGTCGACCTTCGGTTAAGTTGAGATACCTCTTCACAGAGCGGAAGCCGAAGTCGAATTTATCACCTCGTCGTCTGCTGCAAACAGCCCTTTGTTATCTCTTTCCTCAATGCAGCCCCTATTTTCATGCACAGAGTCATGCATTCTCTAATGCAGCCAAAAAAAATAAAAAAATAAAAATTGATTATCATAGAACCATCAACAAGACAAAGCAAACATAGTGCGCCTTGCAATCCCCGGCTGTATACTTTTTCCGTCGCCCGAGTCCAGCTCCCGGCTCTTGTAGCTACCTAGCTGCACGGACCACCGGCTACTTGAAATGTCCCCAACCTCCCGTTCAGTAGCCGTCCTAACAATTTCTCACTACCAATTTTCCCATTGATTCAGCCGTGGACTTAACAGCTGGTAACCTCCCAGTCAGCTCGAATCATACTCGTATCATCAACACGCATTTTGTCCTATCCTTCATCGTCATGAATAGCAAGAATTGGAATGATAGAGCAGACAAGGAGCTCTTCTTCACGATTCTTTCTGTGAAAAACATTGGCGTCATCAGCGGATCAGAATGGACTACTATCGGCAATCACATGAGGAGCTTGGGATACGGCTTCACAAATGAGGGATGCCGGTAAGTCAGGTCTTTTTGTTAATATTATATCTATTTTAAAAATTGTCTCTCTCATGAATTGTATGCTCCATCGCCCCCTTTTTACGGATGAGGAGAGTAGTGGATTAGCTACTTTCTTTATTGTTACTGCTACTACCGCTGCCGCAACACTTATGCTTCACTCACACTACCCAAATCGGTTTTATCCACATCAAGTATCGTGTCTCCTCCCTCGCTACAAGTATGGACGTCACCATCACACATCTCCTTCATCTGTCTTATATGTGTTGCCGTGCTCTTATTTCTCTCAAAAAGAAACTTGTTGTACCCTACAGATGTCACTAATACCATATCAGGCAACATTTCCAGGGCCTTCGCCGGGCTCAGAGCAAGGCTGAGACGAATGGAGCTTTGAAGGAAAATGCACGAAGGGTCGATCCCACATTGAATCCTATTACACGCCGTCCTGGGCCTGGTCGCGGTAGACCCAGGAAGCACCCCCTTCCTCCAGTTGAAATTCCTCTGTCTCCCTCTCAGCATATATCGCCAGCTCCCATGCCCGTCCCTGGTCCTGTCGCGCCGCAAGCCAGTTCGGTCATGTCTTTATCACCTGTTTCTAACCTCCCCAACACCAATCAACCTGGTGCTCATCTTCCCAGCCCGCACGCACCTATGATACCTGCTCCTGCAGCAGGCACATCTCCCACGGTCCCCCAACAAATGCCAGCACGGCAGGTTGCAGGGTCGATATCCACACCACCTATTACTTTCCCTAGCCCCTCTCCCGGGACCGATCTGCCCCAGGATCACCCCTTCCAAAGTGCCGAGCAACAGTACAGTCATCCGGAACAGCAGCAGCCACAGCCGGAAGATACATCTGCAATTCAACCTGATTCTGAAGCACCAGTTGAACCTAATCCAGTATCTGTTGAGCCTCCAGGTTCCTTGACCCGGGACTCCACACAGATGGACGCAGAGGGTGAAGAGGATGAGGGGCAGCCAGACTCCAAGCGACCCCGTCTCTCGTCACCGGATCCGAACAAGGAGGAGGTCCTCGATGATGAGGCCGTCCTTGCGCTTGCTGCGCATAGTGGCCCGGCAGATCCGTTCCCCACTGAGTAAGTTGTCAACCCATTGCCGTGTCAGAAACCTCAAATATTGATCTCTTTCAGTTTCACATACGGGGAAGCATAGAATTGGTTTGCCCGTAAAACTAAGAGCATGCACGTTGAGAATGGATACCTGTGTGTCCCGATCTTGTCCTCGCACCTTTGAGGTGTGGGAGGTGAATGAAGCTAAAAGGTGTGTTATTCGTTCTTAGACGTCCAAGGGACTTGGGATTATTGCCTTGGAGTTACATAAATCAGGTTCTTGTTTTTATTATAATCATTATTATTCTGAAGGAGTTCATGAGCTGGGTATTGAGAAAGCGGATCGAATTGGACATGTATTCATGATAAGGAAAGGTTGGCGTGGGTTCCATAGAATTAAGCAAATATATCATTGGCGTTTGGAAATGAACCAATGACCTCTTACAAACATGTTCAACTTGCCTGCTCGCTTGTTCAAATCACTCCAACGGTTCTCCTGATTCACTGTTTACTATCTTTACCTTTCCATCTTTCATTTTCCACCACCTCAATCTCTCGCCGGTCAACAGAGCTCACTTGCTAGGTCTCATCTTCCACCCTCAACGCGCACCGCAACTTTTACAGAGCTCCCTTATGACAACAAGGTAACACCCATACACCATGCGAGGCAAATCTGTTACAGCTTGGGACAATACGGAGTTTCTCATGGATCTCGGTGTTGGACTCTTCGTGGCCGCGCAAGCAAGTGGCGGCCTTGGGCAGAACGTGCGTGATGGCATCGTGACCTTCCTCGAGAAGCAGGGACATACCACGACGTGGGAGGCAATCCGGTGAGTCTCAAGTTGTGCTCTCTCTCGCTTTCATATTTTCTTTGTTTTCTTTTGGTTTTTTTTTTAGTTTATCATCTGTACCCCTTGCTCTCGAATATTGAGAGGTTGTACGGAATGGACAACTGGCAACCAGCCGTTGGTGTATCTCCAATTACCACCATTTCCAAGTGAAGGGGTCCGTGGAGTTGGCCAATCTTCAAAGCAAACATGTCTTCCCCTAAGGCCATCATCCCTAAGAGATTTTGTTATTTAACATCCTGCCTCCGTTGCCCACAACCCCCTAATACCTTCCTGTCCCAACACCCATATCAACACATTCTCAATCCTTTCTTCATCACTGCATCATAGCAATCATTCTCTCTACCTCTTGTTCTATTCCTCTCTCTTTCTTCGGAACCTCAGAAAGAAAGGCACTATGAGTAACCGCCAGACCATGAAGTGGGACGCCAATGTCCACCAAGACATTCTCATCGTTCTGTTTCAGCACATCAAGTTGAGCTCCCAAGATTGGGAGAAGATCATGAATGATCTTCATGCTATGGATTATACCTTTACTGAATCCGCACTGCGGTACGCATTGATAGCTTTTTTTCCTCCTTATTTTGGATTTAATTAATCCACTGTGCATCGTCTGAACCCCTTCTTTCGTGTTGCCTTGTTGTATGCATTGGTGGTTTCTGTGGTTGTTTATGGACCAACCGCTTTCTTCATGTTCTGTGCGCAAACACATATACCAACGCTCATGTTCATTTTCTCCCTATCATACATATTCCCAGCTTTCATACTACCATCCTCGTGTTTTCCTCTTATACATCGCTTTCATTATCAACCTGCTGACCCTATCCCTAGACAACATGTCCAGAAATTGCGACGTACTCGCGACACGTCCAGCATTCAGAACGCTGGTTCGGGCATCACTTCTAGCTTTTCAACCCCCAAGAAGGAAACACCCCGCAAGCGCCTTGGTACAGGCAGCGGTAAGAAGAGAAAGCTCTTCAAAGCCCCAGGTGACGACGACGACGATGATGACAAGAGCTTCCTCAAAAGGGAGATGGGCTCTGATGATGAAATATTTGGCACACCAAAAGTCAAGCGTTCCAAGCAGCCTATCAAGTGAGTTTCAAGTAACTACTATTTCTACGCTGTGTCACTTCAAATTCTAATATATATGCGGACAGGTACGAGGCTGAGAATGAGATGGATAGCGAGTTGTAAGACTCGACGTCTCAGACAACTCGGCGTCTTTCAGCCGCACAAGAAGTTGCATAGTCGGCATCTTCTGCAGTAGGGTGTTACTTACTTGGCAGTAAGAGGAATTTGTTAAGGAGAGTAGGCTTTACAATCATGGTTCTATTTGGCCAGGCAGATCTATCTTAGTGCACCTCGGGAGGCGGCCTGGTTAGTTCTGGAAGTAGTAGGTAGAGGGAAATCCTCTCAGAGTTAAAGAAAACTTGACAAATACTATTCATTTGATCGGATTTAGAGCGGCCTGTTTTAAGTGATAACTCCTTATGTCTGCATGAAAAGTCCATTTGCAGTTTGCAAAGCCCAAAGTTGAATATGCGAGCTCATTTCAGTTGCCCTTCTCAGGTAAGCTTGTCTCGATGACAGAGGCGCAGAATAATAACAGACGCTCGGCATGAGGTACCGCTTCGTAATTTTCAGATAACTTAGTTGCTTGTTCCATAGCAACGCATATGAAATAACAACTCTGAGTGTTGTTGGCTTGTTTGTCTTCGCCAACAGACAACTTAGTTTCCTCTCTCTTCATTTGCTCTCGCCCTCCTATTTTCCGTCCCATCTTTGGTCCTGCTCCGGTCCCTTTCGCCTTAGTCCTAAAGATTTACTACAAACCTTTATTTATGTTTTTGTCCTCTGTCTGTTTTTTTATTTGTTTTTTATTTTCCCACCTCTCATTATTATATATCTCGCATACACGACCGCCCACTTCCACGTCGCGAAGTGAAGATCCAGCACCTTTTCATCTCTCTTCTTCACTCTCTTCTAAACAGGAAGAAAGAAACATCCTTCTATTTTTCCTTTATTTCCCTACAATTTCTAGCAAAATGCCAGGAGCAGATAAAAAGTGGGATTCCAACGCCGAGCGTGACCTCTGCCTCGCCATCATCATGGGCAATCAAGAATCGGAGAAAGCGCGCCACAACTGGCCTAGGGTGCATACTCTCATGACCAATCTGGGCCATTCTTTTACCAAGGATGCTATCTCGTACGTCTGTTTGATCTTCATCTCTTGTTTCTATTCGCCCCATACTTCCGCAGGCTTATTCTGCTACCTGAGAGTGTGTCTGCTAAACACAAAAAACTGGTTCCCAATATAGGCAGCACTTCACCAAGACAATCATGCGCGAGTTCAAGGCCCGCCATTCTGGTGCTGATTGCGCTGTCACGGCCAGTCCTACTTCGGCTTCCAAGAAGCGGGCAACTCCCCGAAAGCGTGTCATAAAGCCCAAGGCCATGATCGACGCCAACGAGGATGAGGACGATGAGAAGCATCTTGAGGGTCTCCAGACTCCTAGCAAGAAGATTAAGACTGAATCTCTCGCAATCAAGTCTGAGGATGATGCATCTTGCGGTCGGGAGCGCAGGTACGGTGTCCCCTCCTCCTCCTCCTTAGAAATTATAGGGAAAGCTGGGACTCTTCAAGTATAGAAGTTGGCTAACTAAGTCGCAGCATCACTGTCCATGACGCCGAGCAAGAGCAGGAGTTTGGCGACTGGATGGACAAGTTCGATCATTGAGTAAATAGATTTTCCGACGAGGTAGCTCTCGGAAGTTGCTTCTGGGGTGGCTAAATGGAGTTTGAGTCGGTTAGCTGTGGAACGAACGATGGTTTCTATATTTGAGGCTACGCAGGAAGGATATGCCTCGTCTACCTAGTATCAATGAGGTGCTTGAACACAGATAGGTGGGACAGACCACTGATTCACAGGAAAATTCATCTTGAGCATGATGCAATTATGCCATCGTTCTATCAGTCTTACATATTCTTATTCTCTTCTTTTGTTGTCCGCGCCCAAAAACCACATTGACCTGGAGCGGACACAAACCGAAAAGGACAATCTCACCATAACTACTTAAAGTGTTCGAGAAGCATTTAAACCTCTCTATTCTAGTTTACGACCACTGATAAATTGCCAGCTAGAATCAGCCAGACATTGGTATTCACAATTTGTTCGATCTGTCTTGTAATGACATGACCCCCGGATTGCCCCTGTCGCCCTAACGCCGCTCAAACTCAACAAAGACCCTCGTCGTATTATCGAGGACGGCGACCGTCCAGACGGTTTCCATCACTTGTGCCCTTCTTATCCGGTGCTTTGGATTTATCCTCCGCTTCACCCTTTCGTTTGACGGCACCGCGGAGAGTTTGGCCTTGGCCAGCGAAGTGAGGTCTGTTCGCAGTCTCCTTTTCCTTCTCTTTGTCGGCCTCTGTCTTGACAGGCTTGATCTCGTATCCAAAGAAGAGCTTGTTCGTTGGGAGGCGGAGGGGCGCAGGGGCACCAGTCATCTTCTTTGGCACGCCAGTCGCCTCCACCGGCACGGGAGTGGCGGGTTTAGGGGTTGAGTTCTTACTCCCTTTTTTGACCAGCCGCTGGCCCTCACCAAGGAAATTCGTCACATTGCTGGTGACCGATGGGGCGATCGAACTGTAATTTATGGCCTGAGCCATAGTGCCCTGACTATGAAGGAGACCACCCGCAGGGATGCCGCTACGAGTACTGCGAGGTGTGCTTGTGCCACTCTTCCTCTCAGGCTCAACATAGCCTACAGGAGGGGCAAACTCGACTGAGACATCTGTCTCGATCATGCTCACACCCATCTTCTCGGTTTCTGGCTTGACATCCAAGACGGCAACCTCGTACACCTCGTCATTGTACTCGAAGTTGAAGACGTCGCCTTTGGTTAGAGTAGCAAAATTTCGAAAGGCCTTTTCTAGCACAGCCTTTGGATCGCTGATATCGAGGAAGTTAACAGACTGGGGCTGAAGCTTCACCATCCTCGCCAGCTCCAATGAGGTTGTACGGATCTGTATCATATCGCCCACGTCCATGCCCAGTGTTTCCATCATCTTTGAAAAGTTAGCTGCTAAAGCCTCGATGATGATGATGATGCAGGTCCAACGGGAATTAACGTACCCATTGCGGAATATATGCTCGTCCTTCCTCTGCAATAAACTCCAAAACACCAGCATGGGAGTGCTTTCCTTTCTCGCCGTTGATCATCTCCATCAATAGTGGCCACTGAACATGCAGCTTGGACACCTTATCGAGAGCGGAGGGAGGAAGGATGATCTTTGAACCATAATTCAGCTCTGGGCGAGCAGATCCCGGGGCCATAATGACGGGGTAGCATCGGTAATATTCGTCGAAGCGTTGTACGATAGGTCGTCGCCCATGACGAGCCATGTTATAGAGTCGATCCGGGTTGGACGGGTCGTACCCGCCACCGCCGCCAAAGCCTGAGTACTGTTGGAAAGCTGGTTAGCTATAATTCAATTTATTTAGATGCTGAATTCACGAAGACAGACCATGACGGAGATGATTTGCGTCTCTCTGAGAGAGTATCGTGTGTTCGGTGGGGGTGAAGTGCAACTTGGATTGCAATTTGAATCGTCAGCGCGGCGACCTGAAGAGTGGCGAGTATGTGTGAGATGCAAGAAGAAGGTCTAAAGCAGACGTGTTGTGGAATTAAGCGATACTGGACGCAAGGAACTTTCCAGCAACGTTATGTGGCTGGCTAAGTTGTGATTGACGTGAGCTCACGAGGTTGCATGGTGAAGTTGCTGCGTGGGGCTGCGTGAAGGTGGCCTGGCGGTGGAGGCAGCGAAAGGCAGCGCTGAGATGACGCAGTGGGCAGCTTACCAGGCATGGAGCTAATAAATGCAGGAAGTATGAATGGTTTACCTCAGGCTAGTTACTTACGTCAGGGAGCTCCAGGTACTCTTCCGGTGGGCTTCAGTGACTCACGTCACTAGACCTTAGGTACCTTGACTATCAAGGTGGCAAGGTGGACAGGTGGGTATGTACAGTTAGCGGCCAAAAGTTTGAGTCCACCCGACGCGACCGCGTCAAACCGCGATTTCTCCCTCGACCCCCCTCCCTTTCATTTTCTTCCATAACTTGTCAACAAAATGTCTTCTGCACGCAAATTTGGTACCGAAATATCCGGAAATCGTGGCAAAGGCTGTCAATTTTCTCCTGAGGCAAAAGGAGCTATGTTGGCAATGTTACATGGCGGTAACAGCCTGAGGGCTGTCGCCCGAGAGTTTAACACCACACATTCTGCTGTCGCCAAGATCAAAAAACGCTGGCTTGACGAAAAGACAGTAAATAATAAGCCTCGCAGCGGTCGGCCTATGAAACTTACAAAGGAAGAAGAGCGGTATATAATACGAATTACCAAAAAAAATCGCGAGATCTCATATAAAGCACTAATCGAAGAGACACAGGGTCGCGTCTCTGAGCGAACATTACGTCGCGTCTTACACCGCTATTGGAAGCGCAAATAGAAAGCTTTAGACAGACCGAAACTTGATAAGAAAATAGCAAGAATTCGGCTTGATTGGTGTTCTGCTTGATTACCAGAAGTCCACGAATTGCTGGAGGTATGTCATTTTGAAAATGGAGGGTGATTTTGGGTAATAACAACTTTAGGTGGTGTTCTCCGATGAGACACGAATTAGCAATAAATCTGACAACCCCAACGTTATGCTTTGGCGACTATCGCATGAAAAGTATAATAAGGATCTTGTGAATAAGAAGGCACATATTAAAGATGCGATTTCTCAGATGTATTGGGCGTCAATTTGGAAAACAGGACGGTCATCCATAACGATGATGGAACGCGACAATACCAGCGCTCGTAACGGCGTTTCAGCTCAGAGCTATCTGAAAACTCTAGAGGATCATCTTCTACCTCATTATAATAGTACCCGAAGATTTCAGCAAGATAACGCAAGAATTCATACCGCCAGGTTAACAATAAACTGGTTCATCACCAATGAGTGGAGCTACTAGATTGGCCTCCATACTCTCCAGATCTCAACCCCATAGAACACGTTTGGCATATTATAAAGCGCATCATTCGAAAGCGCTTCCCTCATTTAACAAAATTGAAAGATAATGAGGCGGATCGAGCAGAAATGATGCGATGCGTTGAGGTGGCATGGGCAGCAGTTGACCAGGCTACTATTCGAAGCCTCATCGAATCACTCCCTCGCCGATTGAAGGCGGTTATTCGCGCCAAGGGTTGGTATACACGATATTGAAGAGCGGAAGCAGGGCATCATTTTCATATACAGAATAATTTATTTGACCTTTATTCAATTGAATTATTTGACTTTGAAGCCAGGCATATGTAGGCGGGTTGATGGGAAATATGTGGGGTGGACTCAGACTTTTGGCCGCTGACTGTACCTACCTACAAAAATAATACTGGCTGGTTCCTGTCGTTGCTTGCATGACAGGTTATGCTCCAATGAGGTGTAGCGTCTTAGCCTTCTACAGTAAACGTCCAAGCTCCTTTGAACAAACTGAGCTCCATCACCAACAAGGCTGCGAATCAAACTTCATCTTTACTATCAATCTCATACCAAAGGAATCTTTAAATATAGGACTCTAAAGACCCCAACAAGCAACATGGCGTCGCGTCACTCGGCGGCGCGGCCCAAAAGAGCCGGTGAGAGTTTTGCTCGTACTCATCACAACGACGACGAAACCGATCAAAAACGAGTCAAGTTCGACGTGAGAAACCCTTCTACCCTCGCTCCCGATGCTCGAGAAGACGACGATGTACTCGATGCCGATGTTATTGGCGCTTCAGCGGCTACGAAGCGAGGTGCTGTCAATCTTGACGGTTACGACAGTGATTCGGACAACGAAAACTTCAATGCACGGGCAGGGACTCGCAAGAAGGGCGATGTGAACCTAATGGACCAACTGGATAATTACAGTGCCAACAATGTTGGCGCGCCCCAACCTGGACAAGGCAGAAATGATGATGACGACGACGATGATGATATGTTTGCGCCTGACGATGGCGCCGACGACGATGCTGGTAATAAGGAACCCTCTGAGGATGGCGAATTTGAAAAGTCTGGCCGCAAGAAGAAGGATGTACGGTTCCTCGACGCCAACCAGATTGTGGGTCAGGAAGAAAACAGCAAAACTGGAGGCAAAATCCGACTGGATGATCAGGGAAGCAGTGACGACGAGGAAGATGTCTACCTAGCAATCCAGGAGGAGGGTGTCGACGACGAAGTTGGCGCCGGGGGGTTGAAGAGGAATGCACCCAAGGTTGAGGCTTTCAATCTGAAGGCGGAAATGGAAGAAGGTCAATTCGACCAGCAAGGAAACTATATCCGAAAGGCGGGAGATGTTGACGCGGTTCACGACAATTGGTTAGCCGGAGTCAGCAAGAAAGACATGAAGAAGGCAGCCGCCGCACATGAGAAGCGTGAGGCTGAAGCTCGAAAGAAACGCATGGAGGACGATGAGGTTTTGACTTCAGATTTGCTCAAGACGCTAATCATTCACCTCGAACGGGCAGAGACACCGCTCGAAGCATTGGCGCGGCTTGGCAAGAGTCAACCAAAATCAAAAAAGATCCCCAAATGGAAGCTAAAGAAGCTGAACAAGGGTGCCGAGGATATGCATGTGGATGCCGAAACCAATCAAAATCCAGAGCAGACCCGGATAAAAGATGCAATCAACAGCATCACAGAGGCTGCTGACAAGCTTCTCAGCCGAGACTATGAAGACGTTTACGACCAGGAACGGGAATTACTTGTCCGGGCCTATCGTAGAGAGGCCGGGGAGGATTGGGTCGAACCGGGACCAGAGCGTGCTGGTGGCGACCAGCAGCCAGAGGATGCGGTGAAAGCAGAAACAATGTGGGAATTCCGGTGGACAGACGGGCGGGACGGAGGCACAAAACAGGGACCGTTTGATGGGGCTACGATGAAGGCATGGCAAGAAGCCGGGTACTTCACAGAAGGGTCGGTCGAGTTCCGAGCTGTGGAGGATGGGCAACAATGGACGCCACGAGTCGGCGGTGCCTTTGTATGAGCATCACGAGACCATCAAAAGAGCGTGTGCGGGCGGGAGAGTGATTGGAGGTGGGTTTTGGCACAGCGTCAAGGACACCAGAAGGCCAGGAAACGGTGCAACGGCGTTCCAACCCCGTAGAATAATCGTGGATGCCCTGCCAACCAGTTTCCAATTATGTACTTCGGACGGTCAAAAGGCACCCAAGTGGTCGAAGCAAGGGCAGCAAACGTTGGAGACACGACGGAGAAGCACGGCGTGTGGAGCCGGCTCGCTGTGAGAACCCACCAAGCAAGGGGAAGGGAGAATGCATGACACAGATCACAGTTTCTCTTGGACTGCTGTTGGGCCTTTGAGGGGCAGGCAAGGTCACGATACTGCATGATGGTGCCGCGGGAGGATCCTCGTAGGGATGAGGGGATGCTAAAAAGAGCCAACGAGGTGGCAACAGCAGGGACACTTAAGCAATCGTCGCCCAGGTTGGTTCCTGGGGATCCCGATGCACGCCGGGGGCGGACTTGACCGGGCGAGGCCGGGCGAGGGGGAGGAGGCTGAAGCAAAAGCCGGGGAAGGACGCTGGGTGAGGGTGAGGCAAGTGCTTATCCAGACTACCTAGGTACATAACTACAATGCAGGAGGTGAAGCACCTTGTGCCGATCCAAACCCGTGACCCGTGATGCTCCGGGTACGTGGAGCTGGGAGCCGGCGCACGGGTGACCCGTAGCCGAGGCGGTTACCGTAAGGCGCGGGCTGAATCGGAAAATGTCGACAGGGATTGAATTTGGAAAGAAACTGGGGAACTTTTTGGGGTTAATGGGGTAATGAAAAGAAAATAAGGCATAGGGTGGCGTTGGTCTAGGAAGTGTAAGTGCATGTGCAGGATACTATGTACGAAAATGATGTTGATAGACATATGCGTGTAAGTCGAATTCCGAACAACAATGGGGAAGATTTTTTAAGAGGATCTTTTTGGGGCCTTGTTTACTGGCCATATGAATTTCAGTCAGAGGAAATGTCACAAAAAAATTCTTGACCAATAATTAGCTAGAGCCAGACTAGGAAAGTGGAAGTTAACTGCAAACGTTGGTAATAGTAGAACAAGAAAAATTGGGATCAATTGAAAGAACGAAAAGGATAATGTGGTAGTCTAATTTACGAAGGTAGGCTCTGGTCTTCAAGCCTCAATATCGGACCAGAGTTGGTTAGGCGAGGTGAGGCTAGGTGAGCTGAGACGCAATGCGAGGTCAGGCTACTGTAGGCCCAAGGTCAGGTCAGATCAGGGCAGGGGTCGGGTACCCGTATCTCAGGTGAGGATTTCGGTGAGATTGCATATCAGGCCATTGGCCAAACAATAAGACAACGTCAAGGAGGCGTATTTGGGAGATCTGGGACTAGTAAGGGAATGGGGGGGCCCTGGGGAAACCACGCCAGATAAGCGGGCGAAGGTTGAGATTGGGGGTTCTCTTCATCCACGGGCGCCGCAGGCTAGTTGGGCAGCTTCATGGTGTGCTGAAGTGGGATGAACTGATGTGCATGACCAGCCTCGTTCGCCTTGGAGAAAACGAGCCCAACTGTTGGATGGCTGATTACTATGTAAAGGGTATTCATTCAGTCGGTCCGTTGTTGGTGGGAGCACCCGTGCCTCAGACCAGACCAAACCAGACCAGGCAGACAGCATCAACGGGCCGACACTTGTTTGGGATCTTTTTTTTTTGCCGTTCGATTTCTCAGCAGACTCGTGATTGAGGAGGAAAAGAGTCATCCTCTTTCTTGGTAATCGCACATCTTGAGAATTACGTCTTCAAGGTGGTGTGTGAATGTGGAATCGAACAACCCATACTACGTAGTAATATTCGCCTCACTTTCTCTTCTCTGTCCGTCCAGTTCTGTTTGTTGTTGCTCATCGCATCTGTGCTCACTTCTCAGTCACACCCCCCTCCATTAATATCCATCTCGGCCAATTCAACAACCCATGTTGGATGAATAATAAATGACTCCTTCTATCACGGATTAAGCCTCACCATTTATTAGTTGGGTATCTGAATCAGGCTACGAGATGAGGAGACGATGTAGGGAAATGCCTCTCTCCGGGTTGAGCAGTAATTAAGCTACATACAGCAGTAGTACCGTAATAGCAAAAGGTAGTAGGTAGGTATCGTATCTGATTACAGACACACCCAACCAACCAGCATATTCTCCCACTTACACGTTTGTTGAATGCCCAGACTGAAAGGAACACTCTGTCCGCTTCGCTAGGTGAAGCTTTTTTTTTTTAGACAAATGGAGCGGGAATACTAGAAGTGGAAAGAATTGATCTTTGAGAGGAGCCCACATTGTTGTGTTGACCTTTGGCTAGGTACAATTAGCTTGACGGGACAAGGTGAGAGAACCAACGAGACCAGCGAGACCAACAAGACCAAACCCCATCATACTGTAGCGGCCGAGTAGTCCAGAGCAGAAGATTCGTAGCTCAGCCATTATGCCCCGCCACCCATTTGCAATTGCGTAAAAAGGCGCAAACATGTTTTTCATTTCTGGGAAGCTAGACTAAGATGATAGGCTGAACCAATACACTTCCTGCTGACTGTATGGCAACGATGATCGCTTCTGGTCATATAATTTGAAAATCACGGATAAGACGTAAAAGCATTCCCAATTTTTTCGTGGGGATCGTTTTTAATCTCTATCGGCCGGCGGCAAGGACGGGATGCACCATCACCAACCTACCCTACCTGACCTTACCTTACCCTACCTTGCCTTAGGGTAAATGGGCTCCAGGGGAACATGATGAGCATGTAAATCAGGGTGCTTTTACACCACCCTCCACTTCACACCTGAGCGGGTTTTGCTATAGTCAAGGCAAGGTTCACGTAAGAGCTCTGACAAAAATGGACATGCATTGGCACCAAAGTACGCATTTTGCCACAATACCAAGAAGTTGAGGCCGATCATGCTCGGAAGACGGAGCTCGGCGTCGTGTTTGTCGGGCCTGCAATTATCCCGGTTGCGGCGGCGGCGACGGCAGATACGGGAAGGCTGGTTACGTTTACTATGGACTGAGTTGCAGTTCGAAATGAGAAGAACAGCTAGGGGTACGAGTGGACAAGAATCGAAACCCCCCTCCCCCCTTCCCAAGAAAACAAAAACTGAGGCCAGATGGCATGAGGGACATGAAGGACCCGAAGGCACAGATCAACTGAGATCTCTTGACCGACCGCATCGGAGGTCAGCGGCCCAGTCGGCGAGGCTTCCGCAGCTCGTGAAGGCCTGTCTGCGCGCGACAGGGCATAGTTAACTTACGAAGTATACACTGTAGCGAACATACCGCCGCAAGGGACCGCCGCAAGTGACCGCCGCAAGTGAGGAAAAGAAAATGATGGGACCATGCCATGCAAAGCAGATGCAAGGCTCAAGGCAGGGGAGGGTGCACAGTTGACTGGGGGCTGATAAGTCGATGTTTTGTTGCATCCGTCATCACGGACCATTCATTCATGACGGGATTGGAACATGTCGTGTCCCTTGGTGGTGTCGACCAAACAAATGCGCCAATGCCATGACAACACAGCCACCGCTCCCATTTTCCAATCCTCGTTGGAAAGTGTCCAGCCCACACACCTGCTTGCGCTCACAGACTAAAAATTACCCCTCGGGCTCTCTGCTGAGCTCTCAACATGACAGGGGTGTGGTTGAGAGAGGGGAGGGGGGGAATGGGAGGGGAGAGATACATAGAATGAAGGGTACATGTCAGACTAGTAGTTCCTAGCCTGCAAGCCAAGTACCCTTCATCATTATTCAAAAAAAGTTGTCTGATTTTCCATGCTCGGCGAAGCACCCCACTACTGACAGTCCCGCCCACTCTGCGTGGACGCGCCGCCAAAGGAGGGGCAATTCATCCCTCAGCGGAATGGAATAGACTGCATGTTATTGATTCGTGGGAACAGAAACATGAGACAATTGATAGGGTCTTGTTGAGCGGTTTAAGGTGAAAAAAAATAAATGGATACCTGCCTACCTACCGGCCTACCACCACATGAAAATTGTAAGGGAGGAGGCAAGAACAAGGAGAGAGGCGAGGTAATAATATGAGTCAAACCAAAATCATAGCATCACGAGGTTATTGATTAGTGAGGCGAGTTAGGGTGAAGGGCACCTTGAGGGTATCTCAGCAACGGGTGAGCGGGATGCTGAATGGAGGGATGGATGGACTGACGTCTACCTTGACCGCACCTAATGCCTACACCGCGTTCTCGTAGAGGGTAGCTAACAACCGACCGACCTAGGCACATACGCAGCAGCCATATGTAGTACAACGTAGTAACTGTGTGGCATTTTGCCTCTTCCTACCGTTACCGGGTGTGTTTGAAACCAGGGCTGCAGTAGTTGACCCAGCACAGGTTGCAGAGTCGTCTGTGAGAAGAGACATACGCCTGCCTAGAGAAGTACCCGTCACCCTTCCACCGTATGATACGGAGCACATGTCTCGAGGAAAGGAATTGACCTCTTGCTGCCACTGCTAGTGGTCGGGATGGAGCGCTGATATGGCTATTGTGCGAATAGCTTCACCTGCAGTCGCTTGTCCACTTCAATTACTTCAATTGTCCAGCACTTCCATCCAGTGCCGAAACCGGTGCAGGCCACAATATATTCGCTGTGCAACCAGGTTGATATGGTGACGAAGCCCAGGCGCCAATACGATTTCCTCGCTCACCTTCTCATCCCGCCATACCGTAGTAGTCATGGCTACCAACTGTGAGCTTGGTGGTAGTTGTTCTTAGGTTGGCCTGGGCGCCCTGCCGTAGGCGGGGGTCAAAGAAAGTGTTGCTGGTACAGATTAGTCTGTAGGAGGTTTTTTTTTTCTCAGTTTCCCACCTACACCCCCCTCCCCTCCCATCTTGCTCACACTATCTCCACTTCACACTCCCCCCCCCCCTCCCTCCCCTCTCCCCTTTCCGTTCTCACCTCACACGTCTTGTCGGGGCCAAGGCGCAGAGGAACGAAACGAGACGAGGCCAGACACGACATGACGGCAGAGACGGGACTTGGAGTCCAGAGCCCCCCTCTGGCCCTCCTGAGCCTCTGGAGGGGGTGACGAAACGGATTGGACCAGGACCAGAACCAGAGAGGGAAGGGACGGGCTTGATAATCCGGTGGCGGTCCCAAATGTTGAAATATGTACTTCTCCCCCTCCTCTTGCTTTTGATTCTCTTCTCTTTCTTCTTTCTTTTTCTTCAGACCACACTCCAATTCAAACAAATCATCTTTCCGGTACGTGTCTATCCTGACTGTGATTGATTGACCTGGCACACCGCACCCTTCTTCCCTCTTCTCCCAAATGCCTTCATCGCGAACAGCTTCGCCGTTGTTTGCGGACTACGACAAAATAACAAGCCATGGATGAGGGGCATTTCTCTCTCCTCTCCCCTCTGAATCATAGCTTCATCATCCATCACATCATCATCACACACATGGCATTGCTCGACCCCTCCCTCCCCTCGCCCACTTCGCCCATCTAGCTTCGCCTCGCCTCGCCTTTCCTTTCCCATTCCTGTCACGGTTGAGCTCTGGGTTCTTGTTGGCAATGTCTCTATCTCCATCTGCCAACTAATGGAGAGCAATGCCGGAAACGTCATTTCGCCATGTCACTACTACATTTAGCGAGCTTGCCCCCCCTTCCACTGCTGCTAGAGCCAAAGCTCTAGGCGCAGCTCCCTACATCATACATTCATGATAATAAATTTACCCCGCCCCCTCACTTGGCTTTCTCTTGCTTTTTTTCCCCCTCTCTTCCTGTCTCCTATCCTCAACCGCCTACTCATATCAAACCTACTTCGATTAACCCGCCATATTCAATTACTCAAATTTCTAACATTTGGCTTTTTCGTCTCTCAGTTTACCTACGAAAATTCTCTCACAAATTCTCAAAATGGCTCCCATCAAGGTCGGCATCAACGGTTTCGGTCGCATTGGCCGCATCGTTTTCCGCAACTCCGTCGAGCACCCCGATATCGAGGTTGTCGCCGTCAACGACCCCTTCATTGAGCCTCACTACGCTGTAAGTTCCTCCAGTCGATCATTTTCTCGCCTCGTCTCGTCTCGCCTCGCACCGCGTCGCATCGTATCGTCTCGAATCGAGCCTCGATGAACGCGATTTTGGTTGGGCCTGGTTCTACATTGCAATTGCTACACACTTGTCATTGCCTAAATATCATATCATACCACCCACCACAATGGCCACCCCAGTCACCTGGCGCAACCCAAGTTCCGCTTCCCTGACCGCACACTTACTTCCATTTCACGTGCTTTATTAAGCTAGAGACATGCCAGACATGGCATGACTTAATGTGAAAGGGATTGTAAATCGTTTCACTGCACCCCCTTCTTACCCCCGCCATCCCCCGCCCAGCTTACCCCTCCATCATACCAAGCATCTGCATCATGACTAAGGCTAACACATGAATGTTTCACCGCGATATAGGAGTACATGCTCAAGTACGACTCTTCCCACGGCATCTTCAAGGGTGAGGTCAGCAACGATGGCACCGATCTCATTGTCAATGGCAAGAAGGTCAAGTTCTTCTCCGAGCGCAACCCTGCCGACATCAAGTGGGCTGAGGCTGGCGCTGAGTACGTCGTCGAGTCCACCGGTGTTTTCACCACCACCGAGAAGGCCTCCGCTCACTTGAAGGGTGGAGCCAAGAAGGTCATCATCTCTGCTCCCTCCAGCGATGCCCCCATGTTCGTCATGGGTGTCAACCAGGACAAGTACGACGGTGTCCCCAACGTCATCTCTAACGCCTCTTGCACCACCAACTGCTTGGCTCCCCTTGCCAAGGTCATCAACGACAAGTACACCATCATTGAGGGTCTCATGACCACTGTCCACTCTTACACTGCCACCCAGAAGACCGTCGACGGTCCCTCCGGCAAGGACTGGCGAGGTGGCCGTGGCGCTGCCCAGAACATCATCCCCTCCAGCACTGGTGCTGCCAAGGCTGTCGGCAAGGTCATCCCTGAGCTCAACGGCAAGCTTACTGGCATGTCCATGCGTGTCCCTACTGCCAACGTCTCCGTTGTCGACTTGACTGTTCGCATTGAGACTGGCGCCAGCTACGACGACATCAAGCAGACCATCAAGGAGGCTGCCAACGGTGATCTCAAGGGTATCCTCGCCTACACTGAGGACGACGTTGTCTCCTCCGATCTCAACGGCAACCCTAACTCCTCCATCTTCGATGCCAAGGCCGGTATCTCTCTCAACAACAACTTCGTCAAGCTGGTCTCTTGGTACGACAACGAGTGGGGCTACTCCCGCCGTGTCCTTGACCTCCTTGCCCACGTTGCCAAGGTTGACGCCGCCAGCCAGTAAATGTAGATGGCTGAGGAAAGCTCGACACTCTTATCCGACACGACCCATGAAACAGAAAGAAAAAAATGATACCATAATTCGTCGCGGCCATGTGCTCCTATGCACCTCCAGCTGCCGCGTGCGTTGTTAATGACCCAGTGAAAAAAAAACGCTTTACCAATCCTCGACTTGGGAGATTGCCCGGAGGAGGGTGTCATGAGTTCATAGTTCTCCAGCTAGTGTAGCCGTGGATAAAAATATAGAAATCAATCCCTCCCATGAAAATTGCGCTGATTAACACTTGAGTGATTTGTGCTATGCAGTCCGTAACTTGTATCTCCAGTCTCCGTAGCCTATTTTGTTTCTCATGTTGACAAGCTCACCGAACATTGTTTTGTCTCATCATGGCATACACATGCCAAACAGAGCCTCATCACGCAGGCATCTCGGTCAGTTTCATCATTCTTTTCAAGAGGTCAAGACGCCATCTAATTGAGGGCGATGCCTCCTCGAAGCCTACGATTATATTTTTATCAAGATCTACTTGCCCGTATTAAGCATTCTGCCAACATGGGGTTCAATGCTGCGGAATGGAGAATCCTCATAGAGATGCTGGATGGCTCGTTCACATCTTTCTGCCTTCAATCGTGTGGCGTCAACTTTGGGAATACACTCATGTTTGCTAACATCTCACGAGGGCACGTTTTGTTTACTTTCTCAGATGGATATAGATCATGTTCACATTTCCTTGTTTCCCCGCTTGCCTGACCTTGAGCTTTCTCCGCAACCCAACCATCCCCCCCCTTTTCCCTTCCTCTTCCCAATTCTCCTTAACATTTCTCAAGAAAAAGAAAAATGCTCAGTCCTGGTCCCTGGGCTTCCGAAGCCTCTTCTACTCCCTCATTTCCCTTCTCACCCTCCTGAACCTTTGTTCCAAAAAATGAGATAAAAAAACGACAAGGGCAAAAAAAAAAGGGAAACCCCACGGAAAAAGTTCCATGTCCGAACCGGAAAAGAAAAATGCTCTCGCACTCCTTTTTTGCTGCCTTTGTATCCCCTTTAAAAGCAAAAGAAAAAAAAACGAATTAAACGCTTTCCATTTGGTCCTGGGGGCAATGATGTAGAAAGGTGACGGAGGGGATATCATTGTACAACGTCTCGTGGCTGGATGCCACCGCCGGAAAAATTCACAAAATATCAAAAAGAAAAAAAAGATGAAATAGGAACAAAAAAAGCTCAATGTTGACGAAAGAAAACACAATCGGATGATATGAATCGGGAGAAACATATGATGATGCCTTACAACGCCTTTCTGGGGATGCACCAGTTTCATGATCCTGGTTATCCTGTCCATGCCTTCCATGTTCCCAACTGGGAGGCTAAAAAAAAATGCAATAATACTTTCGGAGCATTTGCCGGAATTCAGTTTCGTTCACCAACTAGCATCAAGAACCTGTGGGATGGCTCCTTCGGGCTATCTCCTTTCATTTCGTTTGGCGGTAACGCTCTTGATATTGGCGAGAATGTGGGTTGAGGACATGATAATAGTGAACGTAGTAGTAGTAGTATTGGTGATGGTGATGGTGGTGATGGTAGTAGTAGTAGTAGTAGTCATAATACATGGAAATGAAGTATTCTCTCGTCATGATAAATCGAGACGTAGTCAGATTGTGTGTGGTCCGAAACGCAACTCGAATGAAACTCGTTGGCAAATATAAGAGAAATCCTTTCTCAGCTGTGGTGAGAGCGCGGACCAAAGTCCTTGATATTAATCTCCGGAGACCAATCGATAGTTTCGTCATTACACCAATGGCGCAGGGTACGGAAAACAGCACTGAAGATATCATCTAGGCTAGACCATGGCGCGATGTCGGCACGGTGCTGCTCAAGTGGAATGTTCTTGTTTGCATCACGTATCTGACCCCAGATGCGGGATCGGGCCCGCTCATGACGGACAAGATCGTGCATGGACAGGTGAGCAGAGGGATTCTCGAACGTGGTATAACACTTGATGACCTCATCCACAGTCACGGCATGTAGTAGCATGACGATGGTGTGCAAGACCACATATCGTTGCGTGTCAAGCCGGCGCATGTCCCTCTGCAAGAACTCAAGTAGCGGGAACAAGGTCTCCCAACACGCTGGGTCGCCTGCTTTTCCTCCAAGACTGCGTGCCATATTCAGCGCTTGGAAACTCGTCATAAACGCAATGATGCTTTCCACGGTCAGGACGTAGCCCAGCTTGATAGCTGCTTCGTGCTTTCGAGCATCGCCGACCGCTTGCGTAGCTTGTTTCATGGCAACATCACCCTTGTGCTTGAGACGTCGGCCAAGGGTGGAGAAACGGCCATGCTTTTCCTCTTGCAACGCTCGCGACTCGGTCCTGTCAGCCTTCATACCGTCAGTCCCGTTAAGAACTGGTCTTTCCGAGGAGCCCAGGGCTGATGGTGTTACGGTAGTGGCGTCGCCGGGAGTGTGAACTTGAGAGTTGCTTGAACTGACACGAGACATAGCGGTAGTGCCTCGCTTCGAAGGTGTTGAGGGAGGTGGCGGGAGTCGAGAGGAGCTGGAGATGGACAATGTCCTTGGTCGTTTCACGGATATTGAATCTCCAATAACTTCGCCGGAACTGACAGGTCGTTTCTTTGCCTGCGTTGGTTGGGTTTCCGAACTGACATGCCGTTCGTGTTGCGGGAGTTCCTTGCGTGCTGGTAATGCAAGATACCGTTTTAAGGTCTGTCTCATCCTTTTCGAAATACGCAGAGTCACAATCAGACTTCTAGGGCGCTGCTCCTTGCCGCTCGATTGGTCATCTTCTTGTTCTGGGAGCGCCTTTCGGCTTGTCGATGCTCTCTCCTCCTTATATCGTTCCTCATTCCACTGTGGCTCATCCTGCTCCTCAACATCCCTCTCTTCCCTGTTCTTCTCCGATTTGAGAGGCTTGCGTTTGGCCAATTCTGACTCTATCAATGGTGGCAGTGTTGGTGATAATAACGCAGGGAGTCGAGGGGGGGGAGATTTGTCTCTCCTTGGTTTGGGTGGCTCCTCAAGCTTCTTTGACTTTGCTGTCCTCGTGCCATCTATAGCATCTTCCCGCGCCTTCTTCCTGTCCCGGTCTGAGCCATCACGGCCATCGCGACCATCTAGGTTAATGTGCAGAGGAGACAACAGCGGAGGTACGGAGGGCCTCGATGATGAGTCAGGTTTGGTGGGTGTGTTTCTTGTGTTTAAAGGTTGACCAGGACGCACGCCGTTCATTGAGTCGCCACGAGCGCGCCCTACCGGTGATGAGTTGCGACCAGTGGCGGTAGCGTTCTTCAAAACAGCTCGACCATTGGTAAGTGAAGAGGAGGTCGGTAATTTGCCATCTCGTTCGGGTCGGTGGTCTATGGCTGGGAGCGAATCTCGATCTCGTCGTCGTGGGGCTTCATCACGCGATGGTCGCGATCGCTCGTCGGTAGCGAGTCTGCTATCTGGTCGAGGTCGTTTTTGCGATCGTGGATCGTCATCAGTGTCAACTATGCGCTTTCTGGTTTCCGGAGAGACGTGTCGGGGAGGGACAGAGGGGGGTTTTGGAGGTAACCTGCTAGCAGTCAGTAAAGCGTGAATCTTGATGGCGCGAGTATTGCTCCCGTTACATACCTCATATCAACCATATTTTCTTGAGGACGGGGGGGTTTGGAGTTCACTGTTGTGTGAGGGTCTTTTGGTCTTTGCCCATCGGCCTTTCCCATTGGAAGGGTCGAGGACTTGACCTTGTCATAGGGACGGTCCATCTCTCTCTTCTTGGTGCTGGGGGGTTCTGGTGTGGTGTCGGCGGTACCGCCAGTAGTCTTTTTCTTATAATCGCTGAGAGACAGCTTTTTCTTCTCGCCGCCGGTCTTGGTAAGGGCCTTGATATCCCTGTGGGCTGGCCGCGCTTCCACGCGCATGTCGTGATAGGATCGAGTAAGGAGAACTCCACGGTCAGCCTCCGAAACGAGGGTCATGTACTGCAGGCGAGGGTTATTCCATTCCTCGAAATACTTTTTGGATTCTATGGCCGGGGGTCGATGTCGCCAGTCGGCGTGGAAGGCAAGGTTATGGGGCAGCTCGGGCAGGACGCGCTGGCTGAGTAACTGGACCGACTTTGTCGCAGCATCCATTGTTCATGGATGTGGGCATGCCGGGAGAACGCAAGCCGGTGAGACAAATCAGACTCGTGAGCGATAGTAGCGACGCGGCGGGGGAAGGGGGGGGGATTAGTAGACGGAGATGGGGCGGCGGCGGAGGCTAGGACGCGACGAGGATGGCGAAGCCGGGGCGACAGTCAATTCTTTGATGGAAGATGAAGAAGAGCAAGGGGGGTTATAGCGGGAATCGGTGTCAAGAACGCGAAAGGTCTGTAAAGACGGAACAAGGTTCACTTCGTCAAAAGAGTCGAGTCGAGTCGCAAAGGCGCGCGCGCACCGGGCGAGGCTGATGCTCAGGTGGTAGATAGCGATGAAGGCGTGGTGGCAGTTGAGCGGCAGTGGTGATAGCGGCTCTCTGGCGGAACAAGAGAAAGCGGGCCGCCAGCCACGAGCGACTGCAGACAGTTGACAGCCGCTTTGACAGGGACACGGGCGCGGCACCAAGGTGAGGAAAAGAGGTCGAAGTACGATCGCAGAACGCGGCGCTTTCGGAGAGGCGACGAAAGGCAGTGGATCAGAGCCCAAAAGCTCCGTCCGAGGCCCGGCAATGGGATGTGCGACGTTCGAATAAAGGCCCCGTGTGGTAGGTGGTGTTGGGGGGGGGGGGAGAGAGAATGGGACCGACTTGGGTTTGTGGAGAGAGTGGAAAGACTTGCAAAAGCCCCCCCGGGTCTTGTGTCTGAGTGTGAGGAGAAAATAACAAGGAGTCAAAAGGGCAAGGTAGGCAAGGTACCTTTGTCTCAAACGTATGGTACCTAAGATATGGTAGCAAGGTACCTTGGGGAGAGGAGTGTTGCTAAAAGGGGGGAGGGATAGAAAGCAGTTGACTTTGTTTGATGAAGAGGCGGAAGAGGAGAAAGAGGGTGAGGAGGAGTGAGGATTGGAGATATCAAGAGACACGGAGGGGCGTGCGCGTTGGAAAGATAAACCTCTTGCTGCGGCTGCTGCTGCTACTGCTGCTGCTGTTGATTCATTGAATGCCGTTGGTATTGTTGTCCAGTATGTTGGTCCCGTATGGTGTTGTTATTGCCGCTATCGTTTGCTGCTGATGCAAAGTTTCCAGTGGCTATGCCAGCGTGGTCCCCCAAAGACATAAGTGAGCTTTTCAGGGCCTTTAGTGGCTGATGCTTTTATCAGGGGAGATTTGGCGCCCCTAGTTAAGGTACAGGACCCTATCAAGCCTCGGCGGGTACAAGTGAAAGTACCGATGAAGGTACCTATGAAAGTACTCTATGAAACCACCCTATGAGGGCACCCTATGAAGGCATCTCTTGCTTGGTGCTGGAGCCAAGATCTAGGATCCACTCAGCCCAGCCCGGTGCCTTGGTGTCCGTCTACAAGCGCGGGTTTGATAGTTATATTAATAAGGTACCTAGTTAGCGGCTATTGTACTGTAATCGTGAAATGGGCGTTCGTCGTCCGGTGTTTCTCTCCTCTCTCACCCACTGGACGATAGCCTCGTCTAGGTACCTCAGATACTTGGTGAGAGTGAATAGGTAGAGGCGGGTGATTGGGTGATTGAGGGGAGATACTGCACGATTCGAGATAAAAGCATCGAACAGGGCACTCAATGATGCATTCCTATAGCCTCTTTTTTTTTCCCACCCTTTGCGTGAACAAACCCGCCCAGCCAACTAAAACCTTTATGTGACCTCTCCGCAATATCAAACAATCTCCACTTTGCGTGTGACTTGAAAGAGCCATTGATGGAACAATCCAACCTGTTCGTGACGCGAACTCTCTTTATTATTCATCCATCTGCCATCCAACAACCCATACCTGCATACTGTAATCCAACTAGGTACCTTAATTAGGTACATCTCGATGTACATAACAAGTAAGATTTATCGGCTAACTCAAAAGCTTGAGGCTATTTCTATTGTTTCAACTGTTCGACCGTGGCATGAGGAAACATAGAGGTAATGAGATTCGACACCCAGGAACTCAGTCGGTATTGTTTCCGTATCGAAAATTATATAGAGCCCAACTTCACTGCCTAAATCTCATCTCTTCCTTCTGTTCTTCTCGCCTGGTCTTGCCATCATGCTTGACCCAACCCTGCATGTCCGCTCGTCTCTAAACATATCCTATTTCGTTAGGATGCTCGCATCATTTCTCTCTTCAAGTTGATTCTACACAGGACTGTAGACTTGTGTGTTTTTTTTCTTCCTTCTTCAAACGCCACGCCCATGCCTAATCAATCCCAAAAACCCATCCCTCAAAGGTCAGCGCCAAGCCAATGCTCATCAAAGTGTGTACTGTAATCGCCAAGTCCCATATGCGCCGCTTGACAAGCTCATCATCGATCCGTTATTCTTCATGCGATCCAATCATTCAAAAGCCATCCCAACTTGGGTTTTATATGTCACTACCCATCACCATACTTCCATTTGAAACTTTTCGCCGCTTCAGAGCATTATCTGCTACGCTCTCCAATGAGTCAACACGTTCCGATAGCATCCTGAGACGGTCTGTGACGCTGTTTGGCAACACGCTGGCGATATGCTCAACAATCTCATCGTAGAACTGCTTGGTGCTAAAGTTGCTCTGCCAGCTGTTCAGATGAAGGAGTTGGAGTTGGTTGTTTTCGAGACTCTGGCTGATGCCCTGGAGATCGTTGTCCAGTTTCCCCATTTCTCGTTTTCGCGAGTAGTTCTGTTGCCTAATGCCCTCGAGATCCGAAGTGCAATTGGCAATGTCTCTCCTAACTCCATCACGGCTTCTTTCCAAGGACAACACCTTGACATCTAGGTCGACAACTTTGTCGTCCACGGCTCTATTCTTCCTCTTAATCTCTGTGACACTAGCGGCTACCTCCTCCAACCTCAAGTCCGCATTCTTTATCTTGGTATCCAAGTTGCTGACTCTACTGTCAACTTTCTTGACGTCTTCGGAAACGGATATCCTTTCACCGCGTTCTACGTCCATGTACTTCCCCGTGCGTTCGGCAATTGCGTTGAGTCTTTGTTGAGTATCTGTTATTGTGTCCGTCTTTATCTCTTTTTTGACTTGCTGAAGTAGAGATTTAACCATCTTCCGCAGATCTGCTTCCACTCCAGAAGATGAGGTGGCTGCTAGCCTCTCATCCCTTGCCTCGATTGACGCTGTCTCTGTTGGTATTTGCTGCTGAAGACTCGAAATAGTCTTCGACACTTCGTCTACTTCTGTCCTCATGCCAGATAGTTCCTGGACAGTTGCAAGATTTGATGTCCGCTCCTCCAATATATCGATCCGGGCTCTCATGCCATCAACCTTTTGGAGATTGGAGAGGTTGGTGGACGCTTCCTCTATTAGAGATATCCGAGCTTGCAGGAGCTGGAGATCTGGAATGTTACTCAATCGATCTTCCATTTCAGTGTACTTAGCTGATAACCCCTCAAGTCTCGGTATCTGGCTCATCTCTTTCTCCAGAGCCGCAGCTTTGCTTAGCAGTTGCTCAAAGCCAGGTGCCATGCTGTACAGTTCTTCGAGCATTGGCATATTCTTCAGCAGCCTCTCGATGCCAGGCAGCTCGGCTGAGAGCTTCTGAATGGGCGACTTCCTGAATGTCTGCTCCAAGTTGGACAACCTGTCTGACATCAAATTGACTGCCACAGCTTTGTTTTCAAATTCTTCAGGAGAGGGAAGACTTTCGAAGTATTTCTCAAGTAGCGAAATTCTCTCTGGTAACTTGTCGAAGGAAAGGACTTTCGCCGACAGTTCTTGAAGAACCGGGTGTTTCCTTGTCTGTTCTTCTAGGAAAGATATCTTCTTTGAAAGCTCCTCCCGACAAGATCTGACTTCTTCGAGTACCGAGCAAAGCTGAACCTGTGTCACAGAGTTTTTGACGTATTCATCATATTGGCGAGACATGGCTTCGTTGAGTGCAGATTCAAGCTGGTCTCGCGTTACTCCAGTCTTGTCAGACTGGTTCCCATTTCCATCATTATCATTCTCCTTCTGCCCAGGCTCCTCTGGAAGCTGATTCTTCGTTTTTGAAGCTTCTTCCATAGTCTGGTTTAGTACAGTTATGCGTAGGCCAAGAGCGTGGAAGCTACCATCGTGCTTCGCCTGGAGTTGATCGAACCTCTCTTCTAACCGCTTATGCTTTTCCGTCATCTCATGAAGCTCCTGCCTCAAAACTTTTTCAGTAGAATCTAGGCGATGGTCATATTGAGTCTTGAATGCGTTAAAATCCGAACTCAGTCGATCTCTGACCTCTTGCAGCTCCGGGTCCGTTGGAGATTCTCTAGGAGGTTGAGCTCGAGTAGCAACCATGTCTCCAGAGAGCATGGACAGGGGGTGTGTCGGCGCAAGGCGACCAAATTCAGCAGATAATTTTGCATCTAGTGAGTTGATTTGTTGATTGCACTTAATCAAATCATCTTCAGCCTGCTTAATCTGGTACTGAAACATTGTAGAAGTCGTTGCAAATTCTTGGTGTCTGGTACCAGCTCGCGCTTCCACGGCTTGAAGCTTTCCGAGTTTCGATTCTGCATCTTTCTTTGACTGGTACCAATACGTCTTCTCACATATGAGGTTTGTGATGATTATCGCAGCAGAATCTTCGCTACTGGCTGGTTTGATATTCAGTCCTGTCCATGAAGTTGTCAGTTACAAATTCCAAGAAATCGAGATTTCTGGCTGTTTCACTTACCATGGTCTGAGCTTTGATCAAGTTGCATAGGATTTGACGACACCGACATAGACCCATGGGATGGGGACGAATGGGTCTGTCGTGTGACATCATCCTGTTCTCTGAAGTCTGAGGACCGACGATGATATGAACTATTACGAGGGGATCTAGGACGGCGATCTGGGCTCCGGTCCCTGTTGTCTGAATGCCGAGAAGAGTATTCTCGGCGGCTGGAAGTCCAAGGTCGACGGCTCTCTCCGTACCTGCTCATCTTCACAAATTACGTTGCTAGGAAGATGAGAATGACGAAGTAATCATGAGAAGGTAGCGATGTGAAACAAATTCACCATCAGTGATTGGCGTTGCGACGAATGGCGCGACGACCTGAGGATGGAGGGGCAGCTGGAGTCGCGTTGGTTCAAACTGATTGGCCGTCTTGGTAAGACAGAAACAATTTGTCTCTGGCAGGATGGAGTTCAAATTCTCAAATAAATCAAACTTGGAGGGATACAAAACAGAATGATGAATGGAGGGCATTTGAGTAAGAGGGCCTCTAGAATAGGCAGAGAGAGGAGCGAAAGCAGACTGAGATAAACAAGAAAAACAGAACTGTGAATTGTGGTTGTCCCCGTGACCGCGAGATTCATTGAGGGAAGGGGCAGAAGGATAAAAAAAAGCAATACGTTCATAGGGGAGGTACAGAGTAGGTAGTAAACATTTGCGGGAAGGAAGAAAGGGACTAGGGGGTTAACCAACGCCATCACATCTACTATTAGGCATCTACCCGTATCAACACCAACCAGCGTAGCAACTTAAGTCCTGCCCATTTCACAAATGGTGAAAACTCAGTTCCGCGAAGTAGGTATCTCTAAGGTATCTACGGTAGCTTGGGCAGCGAAATCGAAAGTAATCCGTCAGGTGGTTGGGAAGAGCACTTGGATATCAAGAAGTAGAGATGAATGCTGCCTCTCGTCCAATTTGCAGAGAAGAAAAAACCGTTACTGGGTCGTCCTTGATGGCGTTGCTCTGAATTGCCTCCTTCCAGATTTGCTCGTGGATCTCCTCTGCCCATGCCCGCGTCATATGACAGTACAGCGACAGTACAGCGGCAGTACAGCGGCAGTACAGCGACAAACAAGCGAAACTGTTGCCGCCTTCGAAGAGTGCCAGTTGGAGTACAAGATTAACAACTATGGTGTGTGGGTTCAACAAGGTACCCAGAATGCAACCCCCCACGTCTGCAGACGCTTCGTTTGTCCTGGTCAAACAAACCGTCTAGGCGATTCCTGGTCAAAGCGCGGATGCGTCATCTTCTCCCGGGTAGTTGCGGCCTCCCATTTTCACAGCGATGAAACAATGTCGAGATGGTAGCTTGCTCCTGTGGCTTGCGAGATATTTCTAGTTGGGAAGAGGGCATTAATAGCACCGGAATTTTCGTTTGCAACGGGAAGCTAATTGAGCAAACTGCAGAGGAGCACAGGTGCATGACGCCTCCAAACTGACCTATGTAGAAAGTGTTTGTTTGGCACCCATCGTTTGTACACTTAGCCCAGGCCACATTCAGTCCCGTTTCCCGAACCCCAACAGCAAACAGAGCTGATGTAACATGCACGTTGACATTGTCCCAAGGACGGGAAACATGGCACTGTATATTGTGTATTTTCCAAGACCTGACCTTCCTCTGTATCATTTAGATTGTCGTATGGACTCGTTTTGCCAATGTGGATTGCTTGACTTACAAGGAGGGTACATGGCTACATCGGGCAAAATCTGTGGCTAGTGCCTCTTAACTCAACCAAGCGCTAGACGCGCGCTCAGATTTTCTCACCCAAATAGCTGCGGCTATTCATATTCATACTGTATGTACATGAGTTGGTGCGTGCTTGGACGCAAGTCCAGTTGGTACGGTTCCTTGTTAGGAATTATTCCAGCGCATCCACCCGCCAGCCCAGGAGCTCCAAAGTTTCCGACCTTGAACACCATTGCAAGCATCCATTCACTTTTTTTTCCCGACCGAAACATACGAAGTGCCCCAGCCTTGCCTTCCAAGCTCGATATCTCAACCAGATTGTCAGCGTATCACGCGACAAAATGGCTGCTGTAAGTCTGACAAAAATATGCTTCTTGCAGAACGGGTTACTGATGAACCATGCGCTGCTCCTAGCCCGTGATGACCGTGTCCGAGTCAAAAGACCTTCGAGGTCTGAACCTCATCGCCGCACACTCTCATATCCGTGGGCTCGGCGTCGATGCAACGACTCTGGAGCCCAGAGCCGCATCGCAGGGGCTTGTTGGGCAAGAGAAGGCGCGAAAGGCAGCCGCTGTGATCCTACAGATGATCAAGGATGGCAAAATTGCTGGTCGCGCCGTTCTCATCGCCGGCCCTCCTAGGTACGCTCCCATCACCATTGCGCTGCTTCAGTGCGCGCTGACCGTGTCCAAAGTACAGGAAAAACTGCCATCGCCATGGGCATGGCTCAATCGCTCGGACCCGATGTCCCCTTTACCACCCTCGCGTCGTCCGAAATCTTCTCCCTCGAGATGTCCAAGACCGAAGCCCTCACCCAAGCCTTCCGCAAGTCTATCGGCGTTAGAATAAAGGAGGAGAGTGAGATTATGGAAGGAGAGGTTGTCGAAATTCAAATTGATCGCAGCGTCACCGGAACAGCCAAGCAGGGGAAGCTGACCATCAAGACTACCGATATGGAGGCTGTCTACGATATGGGCAGCAAGATGATCGATGCCATGACCAAGGAGCGTGTCATGGCCGGCGATATTATCTCAATCGACAAGTCATCAGGCAAAATCACCAAACTCGGCCGATCATATGCTCGATCGCGCGACTACGATGCCATGGGTGTGGACACCAAGTTCCTTCAGTGCCCTGATGGTGAACTCCAGAAGCGCAAGGAGGTTGTTCACACCGTGACTCTGCATGAGATCGACGTCATCAACTCTAGGACCCAGGGCTTCCTGGCTCTCTTCTCGGGCGATACAGGCGAGATCCGCAGCGAGATTCGCGACCAAATTAACACCAAGGTAGGCGAGTGGAAGGAGGAAGGCAAGGCCGAAATTGTTCCTGGAGTCCTGTTCATCGACGAAGTTCACATGCTCGATATTGAATGCTTCTCCTACATTAACCGCGCCCTTGAGGATGATTTGGCCCCTGTGGTTATCATGGCCAGCAATCGCGGCAACTCTCGCATTAGAGGTACCGACTACCGCAGCCCTCATGGCCTGCCCCTCGACTTCCTCGACCGCGTCGTCATCATCAACACCCATACGTACCAGCCAGAGGAGATCAAGCAAATTCTCTCCATTCGAGCCCAAGAAGAGGAAGTTGACGTCAACGCTGACGCCCTTGCCTTGCTCACCAAGATTGGCCAGGAGGCTGGTCTCCGTTACGCCAGCAACCTCATCACCACCTCTCAGCTCGTCTCTGCCAAGCGAAAGTCTAAGCAAGTCACCATCGAAGATGTGCAGCGCAGCTTCCAACTCTTCTACGACCCTGCCCGCAGCGTCAAGTTCGTCACTGAGTCAGAGAAGCGTTTGATTGGCAACAGCGGCTCGGTGGACTTTTCAGTGGCGGGTACCGCCTCAGCATCAGTAGCTGCCGGCAACGGCGAGGAGAAGATGGATCTCAGTTAAATATTCTGGCGAGTAGCCTGGCGTTTGGGAATATTGTTTTGTGTGGTCCAAGGTAGAGAGGGGAGAGACAGATATTGTGCCACGCGGTTAGTAGCGTAGACAGGGAATCTTGCAAAAAAAAAAAAAAGAAAGATAACATGGCAGAAATCAGTCCTCATTCTTTTGTTTCATGGACATGAATTCGTGCGTCCAAGTGTTTGTATGTTGCCGCCGTAACTGACAAGAGTCACATTCTTGCATAGTATATGTACCAGGAATAGCTTCAGCCACTCGCTTCCCTTTCATCTATCGATTAAGATAGCCAGTTTTTACCCCAGGGGCTGTCTGGCTTGTTTCCTCATCATTGCGTAAAATTCTTTGGGATAAGATATGACATTGCTCGTCTTGGTGTCAGCGTAGAACGGGGGTATATGGGTTGAATATACATAGTTTCTGTAGCAGGTGGTGAAGATGGTGGTGTGCTTGGTAGGGCACACCCCAAGTTGGGTTTGTCGCTGATGGGTTGACCGGGAGAGATGAGAGAGGGACCCGGCAACTGGTCTTTGTGCACTTGAAAGCGCTTTGAGTAGGTAGATAGATAGATAGATAGACACACCATACTAACACGAAGTCTCTCAAGGAGTATTGAGTATTCAATCTGCACCAGTCATTTGTATCAAGTTATACACCCAACACTACCTGGACTAGTGGCTGGCTCTCCACAGTTGCTCTCACAACTATCCCTTTCATCCTGTGGCTTATCACGTCCAATTTCCTCATCTTAGTCGATGTCCATGTACATTGTTCAGATATTTGAGCCTGTGCCGGTAGCTTGAAAGTACATTTATGATGAACAACGTGGGTCAAGTTGGATGGGATAACCGAGCTCGGGCTCACCGAACAAGCTTATGGTGTTTCAATCTCGCTGAAGCTATCATGAATCAACCTATTGGGATACTCTGAGTTCATAGTCGGGACCATTAGCACTAGCGATCAAGCCTGCTTGCGAGGTCTAGACCATCGGTAGGATTGGGATGCTCCATACAACTCTATACACGCCCATGATAAGAGAAGATGATCCTGGTTGATGTCGAGATGCCCAAGTGGTGTGCCTAGTCGTGTTGTATAACTACAGTACTACGACTGGCTTGGCATCTTGGCGAAAGTGAAGCCCCGTCTCATCGTTGATCGACAGCGACTCATCAGGCCTATCTGGTTGGATACATTTGGAAATTATGGAGGCAGAGCGTCGCCCCTCTCTCTGTCAAACCCAGGAGTCCCCTGTCCTAATCATAGTCCCACCAAAAGTGTCACAAGGAGGAGGCAAAGCACCGGGACATGTCTCAATGAGGGAAACCAAGGCTGCAAGGGTTGGACGCATCAGGGCCGTCTCGCGATATCTTGGGAGGGGGATTTTTGTTCTGCCACTTAATATGACGTGAGCTTACTGGTCCCCGACCCCCAGTCATAGGATTTTTTATGGATTCGCCTATTCAACAAAATCTGTCTGTACTTACGGTACAAGCGAAGATCACCGGCATGTAATACCGGCTTACAACGTTGTCAGGCTTCAGCGTCATACGAAAATGCAACTTACCCCAGCCTGTCTATTGTTTAATTAACTGAAGGATTTGTGCTTGGGGAAGATGTTCGAGACTTCACAGTCCACAACTCGAATCCCACGTTCTCGCGAAGATATAAGCGATCAGTGTGTTCATGGTACCCAAGGCTAGGAACCGTATCCTAGAGTCTCAATTAATTAGGCACAATACACAACATCGTCTTCACAACTCAGCAGGACTGCAAGAATTGTTGTTCTTCTTTCTAAGATTCCAATCATTCTTCTCGTATATATCATGCTGCTATTACCGTGTCACTCCAGGTATCTCCTGAGAACAGTAGCCTTCTCTTCTAGCCACGCTCTCGAAAACTGTTCAAATCATTACGTAGTTCGCACACCTATCCTTTCCCAGACCTAGCGATTTGCCATGTCAAGCTTGTTATCATCTCATTAAAACCCAAATGACCATTGTCAACGCCATTGCCCGTAGCCGTTGCCTATCCCCGGGAATCCCCATCCTACCAGCAAAAATCAAATCCTTTTCCGACATCGCCGAGCGAGTTACATGTGTAAACGTATGTATATGTATATGGGTATAACAGACAATTACCAACCCAATGATCCCAAATTGTGGACGAGCTCTCTACCTGCCTTCCAGTGCCGCTAGCTGGGCAGCAAGGATGTCGTTGCCCTTGAGCAGGTCGTCTAGCCACTCCGCAGCCATAGTCAGCATCGTACTCTTGCTGAAGCCCCCACCGCGAAGTCCAGGAACCAGTTCACAAAGGTCATCAAAGCCTTCTTTAATGAGCGTTCTTCGCTTTTGCTCGCTCCGGATATGGTTCTCTCTTTTCTGTTCCTCGGTGAGGTTCTCCCGCGTCTGTTTCGTTCCGTTGACTCCCGACTTGCGTCGTTTGCCAGTTGTGATCTCATCTACCGGTGGTGAGGAAGTAGAACCTGCACGTTCCATCTTTGGCTTTCGTCTCCTCCCCGTCTTAACTGTGGTCTTATCTTCATCCGCTTCGTCGTCGGGAATCTCCTTGCCGATTCTGCTCTTCCGTCGTTTCCTTGGTGGGGCACTAGACTCCTGCTGCGCCTTAGTCGTATTTCCCAATCGACTTCGATTCGTGGGGATTAGATTGCCGTGGCTGGGGCTGCTTGGTCGTGTATTATCCGCACTCTGGCTTGGCTCGAAGCATTCTAGATATTTGAGCTGCTCCTTGGTGATGGATTCTGCCGTTTCCTCTTCCCTGTGCGTGGTATACCCCTGGATGTGATTGAAGTTTTCATCTGACCCCCATTGATATTCAGCTGGAGGCAGCGGGCGTGCATGTCGCCTCTCATGAGGACCAAAAACCATGTCTGCAAAGATGCTGTTTTCTTCCATTTCGTTCGCCGAGCTACTACGTCGGTTGTCCGCTCGGAAGTCTTCCAAAGGTTGATGTCGGAGATGGCCAACTGGGGGAGCCATCGCACGTCGTGGATACATTGGCTCCGTACCGTTTGAATTGTGCCTGCCAGAGCCATTCTGTAGGAGAGTAGCTGCTGCATTTAGGACATCATCTGGAGTGTGGCCATGCTCCAGGTGCGGTAGAGTCGGAGGAGGCGGAGGCGGAGGCATCATATTTGCCCCTATTGGTAAAACATGGTTGAAATCACCCATACCATGAGGGAAACTGTGAGAGGATGGTGGCGACGCCAGCGAGGGCCCCGGTTGCTGTCCAAAGGACGTAGTAGAGCCCATAAACTGTGGTGGTAAATCAAGCCATGAATCAGTGAAATTCAGGCCCTCTCCGAAAGAGGGCATGTTATAGTGATCAGCCCCCAGGTCATCGAAAAAGGATGACAAAAGTTTGTTGTCATTGTCGGAGAGTAGGGGAGCGCCGGGAGCAGGCTCAGGAGGGTCGAGAAGAGGGGGTTCTTGATTAGGATCAACCGACACTGGGATCACATAGAAGATTAGCCTTGTGGTTCTAGTAATATCGAGGTCAAGAAGGCAGGATATAAGTTACGTACATCCAAACAGGTGGAAAGGGTCGTGTGGCGGCTGCGACGAACCCATCCTCGGAGTCTGCTGTACGGCGAGCATGGGGGCGCGTTTTAAGCTGAATAACTGAATTTGAATTATATATATTCTCTTGGTTGCGTTGGACAAGATTAATAAAGGCTGAGGGCACTCGGATGATCGATGGGGTCGTGAATAGTAGCGTGCTCGAAATCGAGGTTGGGCATGACAATACAACAGTGGACGCTGGCTTCAAATGCGTAAACCTCTAGCTCATGTCGCAACGGTAGCTAGAGTGAAATCTGAGACCCAGGCGTGACGTTTGATCGAAGCGAGCAGGAAGCTCTAACAACAGGATATGTCGACTGAGGATGCTGTAGAAGTAACTAGGTGTAGTGCTTTTTGGCGGGGAGTCGAAAGCTAGTTAAGGATTCCAATCGGATCTGTGGCATGGAAGATACGGGACGTGGATTATATGGCTCGTGGGGTTGCCCTGGGTTGGTAGGTACTTGGGAATAGGAAACCACTCTTGACCGGGGGGTGTGGTTGACCAGGGCCTTTGACCAAAAGACACTGACGAAGGAGCAAGGGCGTAGACACAAAAGAAGAGAGTCGAACAGCGCAATGGAGAAGATCAACTGCTAGAAGTAGGTAGTCGCAGCGAGTACCGCAAAGGGGGAAATAGCAAGAAGCGAAGGTTTGACGTGCGAGGCAAAGAAAGTAAATGAGGATAAAGAAGGAGGAGAAAGTCGGAGCGCAGGCGCATGCGTAGTAGTAACCTTGGAAGTAATTTGATGTAAGGTAGGTAGAGGAGTGTGCGTTCACATCACGCTCAGGTCAGATGTGCCTATGGTTCTCCAGGCAAATAATCAGACTGACGCAGGTTGCAGTTTTGCTTGAGAATGGACGAAGTGAGTGGGTTTGACCAGGGATGAAGGGGGGGGGGCGCCTAGTCCATGATCAACAAGCCCGGAGGTTGTTTGTGTTAATGGGGAGTGTGCGCGAGACGGGCTACGTGATGAGGCGTGAAGGTAGGTGAGGTAGGTAGAGAGAGGTAGGCAAGGTGTGGAAGATACGGCGGCGACGACGCTGGAGGATTGGAGAGCGGGACAGTGGACGTTCTACCTGAGCTAATGTACTGTGACTTCGTAACAGAGGGTTAGCGCTAGTGTAGGAAGCTATGAGCACGCGACTTGGGCGGGCCCATTCAGCATCAACCCATGTGGGCTATGTACCCAATACTCATTGCAGGGCGTCGTCGTCCTTTTCGACAGTTCCATGTCAGCTGCATCTTCCGCATACCTCGACCAACCTGATCGAATGCAGCACCAGTCAAGATGCGAGAAACCTCCCAATGCTACTCAGCAAGACACCAACTCTTGGCGGATTCCGTCCGCTATTGGTTCCCGGTATTGCCCATGACCGGAGGCCATCATTCATCCAACGAGCGCCCCGATACTGGCAACTGACCTGGGTGGAGACGGAGGCACACAAAGACCAGGTTTATGCATCTAAAGAATAATCACATGCTTGGGTCTGGGTCTGGACGTGTGGGCAAAACGACTCAATGACCAGAGCATCCCAGCACTTCTCCAAGCACTTCCTTGTTGCAAATACTTTAGGTTCCGAGCCCCTCCGCCACATGAAATAGGTATAGCTGGGTCTCCAATTAGGTCTTTTTCTATTTTCTGTTGTATTTTTTTCCCTCTTTTTTTTTCCCTTTGTCTTTCTTTTTCATGGTCAATTTTCGTATCGTCCAGTAAGAACGATGGACGAACCCAGATGGTACGTACGCTCTACCTACCAATTGGACAGCCTCTCATGTATTGGTGTATTGAGTTACAGGTAGATGGCAGCTCCAGAGCTCAGCTGCCTTCAACCACCCTTTACCACCCATTCTCTGATAAACAAACAGTCTTGCTCGCATCTAAATCACAGGAGGGAATGGGGTTAGACCTGTTAGGGGGAGATGTGAAAAGTAGGAGTAGGTACAAGCCATTAAGATGCCTGATGCTATAATATCATTTTGTTGGCCCACCCATTTATTCCCCCAACATTGGGACCTGAAATCTTTCGATCTTTTCAAAAACGGTCGACTTGAGTTGGTGGTAGGGAGTGTGTTTACTTTGCTCGTATACGGTACCTCTCTGGTTGCACTCCTATAGGTACCTTTTGATGTACTGCCTACTTGGACAGAAGACTGGTATTACCACCCTAGGCTCGAACAGGTTGGATGTTATTCAACAGCCAAGATTTCCCATTGAATCCTGTCGATTCCATCGATCCCCTTGCATTGATTTTTGCTTGTTCTGAACTGAAAAATGCGGTAATCCGTGCCACGAAGTGAATGCTAGTGAGTTGCGCGCGTCTGGGTGCGTCTAGTTGCGTCTAGGGGCCACGATGTGCTCTGAGTCCGTAGTTCCGTAGTCCGTACGGAGTACAGATGCAGACAATAAGCTGATAGAATAGGTAAATGGTGGCCCTTCCCCAAGGCTGCATACGCCATGCCGCAATTTGCAAACAACACTACCTAATTACCTAAGTATCTACGTTGGGTAGGTATGAGGCAGGGTACTTACATGCGACGGGGGTACTACGGAGCACACTACGGAGCGCACTACGGGCACATCCTGATGCTGTCACATAGCCCCAAACGGGGTTCCCGTCATCTTGCTGCCTCAGGGACTAAAGACGCGACCTACCTGAAAAGTTCCGTTGCTAATAATGTAGGCACATGTATTGAGTGTTTTAGCTAGCCTAAGTTTGGCCGCTATTTCGAAAGCCTTCAACTACATACCTACTGTGTAGTACCACCTACCTTACCTTACCTACTTACCAACTCTTTCAAAAGTAATGTGTAGACAACTCCAAAAGATACACCGAATCCCTCCCATCCCAGCTCTGTTCCTCAACAGACATGATCCCAGGAAGCTTTGTCATTTTTTTTTTGGGGACATCTGTGCAAATTACAAAAGTGCATAGGTACGTTCGAATACAGACCTCCACGCCTCCACTAACACGGACTTTCTCCAGGTTCCTCTTCCCCTCCATCTCCCGCCTGTCTCAAACCTGGCAGCCGGCGAGCCTTGACCACTTTCGTCCCTTTTGGGGGGGGGCCCCTGATCAGCGCATCTTTCTTCTACTCGGTCTGTAACTCGGTCATCATCCGCGTTCTTTACCTCAAGTCTCGTGTCTCCATCTCTCCATAGTCCTCACCCTATTGCCGTATCTGTAATCAGCCACTCCTCTCATCACCACTCACCACCCCTCACCACCCAGCCAAAACACCTTACCTTGTGTTGCTTTGCTTGGCCATACACCATCTTCTTTCTTCTTTAATTATTGCTCCCTCCCGAAACTACCACCTACCTACGTATAGTAGGTGGGAGGTCCGCGTGGCTGCTGTCTTCCCTCAGGTTCGTTCCACCATCTCCTCAAAATGGATGCAGCTGCTGCAGCTGCTGCGCCCCCTGTCCCCCTTGAACGATTTCCATTGCTTGCAGAGCCCGTTCCCCAATTCCTCTCCTCTCTCCACCACAATTATTGCCACTGCTCGTTTCTACCCCAGACAAGGCGCTCCGCGGGCTACGGCACCGGCACCTTTTGCGGGGAGCGTCACTACGATCTTCTACCCGCCCCAGCAAGATAGTCCCCGGCCGGACACCGGTACGCCAAAAGGAAAAAAAAAAAAAATCATCCCCCCTGTATAGGTTCCTTTGCACACGCCATAATTATTTTACCTTATTTCCCTCGCATCATCTTGTTTCTAGATGCCGAGGCTCGCGCCTTAGCCCCACCAAACTCTTTGTCCTACTTCAAGCATCTCGGCCATCAGCTCCCGAACGGCCAGAACTGCCAGAGACGGGCTTCCAGAATCGTCTCGTCTGTGTCACCCCACATATAACGGCCTTTCTCCGATGCACCAACTGACGTCCTGTCTCTATTGGTTGTCTATTTGTGGTGTTTGTCTGTCCCTGATGCTGCCTGCATTGCCTTATGTCAATGCTGTCGCCCCTGCCTGACTTTACTTGGTCTGACTTGGCCTGACTTGGCTTGACTTCACTTGACCTGACTTCACTCGTTCCGTCGTATTCTCTTTCTGCCACGACCTTTTGCATTCTCCCTTTTGTCCTTGACTTCACGCCCCCCCTTCCCCTTTCCCTCTTTTAGCATATTACCAGGGGTTTGTCGTGTATCTTGATATTGATTTAGATCGTCTTGTCCAGGAACCGGCCCGAAACAGGCTGGTTGCATTACAACCTGCTCCTGTGTGCTCATCTCTTCTTCCTCACTCTCTGCTTCCCCCTTTTATCCGCCGGCTGCAGGTCCCGTAGTCCTGCTTTCAGTCATCATCGGATGAAATAGACCATCATCACCAATGTCACTCACACTGCACCCTCCCCGGAAAGGGCCGCTGAGGCTCGACTTTGCTCCCGAGATCCTCCGCCCGTTGATCAGGGCATATCTTCTTGGGTACGCTACTGCAGTAGGTCCTCGACTATTGACCTTGATTCTTCAGCATGTTGCCAGGAGAAGACGCAAGCAACTCTCCCCAGACCAGGATGATAGATCCTTTGCCAAATCTGCCAAACACATTTTACGGATGGGCTTCAATCTTCAAAGATTCCCTACGTTCTGTGCCGTTCTAGCTGGCGGGAGCACCTTATTGCAGGTAACTAACTATACCTATTAACACCCTCCCCTTCCAAGAGCCTTACCAACATAAGTTACCTATGACGGGCGGCCCTATCATTGCAGGCATCAGACGCCCTGAACGTCAAAGCCCCCCCCCCCCTCCCCCAACCCGGGATTCTCTGCCCGGCACTTTGAGCCCTTGATCCGATATGCTGACATATCTGAAATAGGAACCTCTGAAGAGCATCCTTGACAAGGCTGCCACCAGCCTCAGTAATACATTCCGCTTACGGTACTTTCCTGCCCTTCCAGAAGCTTAATTCCGTCTGCCGGCAAGCTAACCAAGGGGACCAACCACTAGACTTGCAAGATGGCTGTCCACGTTCATCGCTGCATGGTACGGCCTTCGTATCCTCCACTCATATGAGAGTCAGGCGTACATGGAGACCATTCTTCCAAAGGCAGATTCCCCCGCAAACACTGAACCTCAAACCATCAAGTTCGCTGGCCGAACTTTGGACCTCACCCTTTTTGCCCTCAGCCGTGCTCTCGATGTCGTTGTTGGCGATCTCTGGGCCCGTCACAGAGCTCGTCGCCAAGCCACCAAAAAATGGACCTATGTGAGTTCTGCCAGTTTGCTCCTCTGACACACCCATAAATCATCTGCTGACTTCCCCTTGGGCCGAGAGATGCATCTCTGGGCTCATTGACCCCCTCGTCTTCTCTGCTTCATCTGGCTTGGTCATGTGGGCTTGGTTCTTCTACCCTGAGAAACTTCCGCGATCGTACACCAAATGGATCACCTCCGCTGCCTCGGTCGATATGCGCCTTATCGAGGCATTACGTCGCTGTCGAACAGGTGAGCTTCAGTACGGAAAAGATACAGGCCAAACCGCCCTGTTACAACCCATGTGTGTCGATTACAATTGGCCCTTGGTATGGGGCGATCCTGAACAAACAGTTCCTATCCCCTGTGAAATAGTGCATTTAAGTTCCGGTCCTTCGTGTGAGTACCATGCCGTTAGTCGCTTCTTCCGAGCCTGGAGGTGGTCGATGGCCACATATCTCCCCTTGACTCTCGCCCTCGCCCTCCGCAATCCCTCGCGTAAGGCTATCATTCGTGCGATAGTATCGTCCTGTCGCTCCTCTGCGTTCCTCGGCACCTTCATAACTCTATTCTATTACGGCGTATGTCTCGCTCGCACCCGCATTGGGCCCCGGCTCCTTGGAACGTCCACCCCGTGCCGCCAGCGCATCGACGGTGGGGTTTGTGTCGGCACCGGATGCTGGCTCTGTGGCTGGAGCATCCTCATCGAAACAGCTAGTCGGCGTAAGGACCTTGCACTTTTCGTCGCCCCCCGCGCCATGGCCACACTGCTGCCAAGAAGGTACCCGCTGGAGAAGCAATGGCATGAGACATTGGTGTTTGCTGTTAGCACGGCTATTGTCTTTACCTGTGTGAAGGAGAACCCGGATCGAGTGAGAGGCGTGTTTGGGAGGCTGTTGAAAATGGTGATGAAGACGTGATCACCCGGCTCAGTTTCAGCTTGGGAACGGTTGCCCTGAGCTGCGGCCGGAGCTTAGATCCTGTGTGTATCAATATGTGTTTTGATTTTTTCGGACGCCCTGTTGCTGTTTTCATTTAATACTAGAGCAAGCATCCGGGAGTCCCTTTGTCTCACATAGGAATACTTAATAATAATACTTCTGTACATACAGCTAATTACTTAGATGTAGTTCTTGTCTCCTTCTCGTGCCTCTCTTATAGTGCATGTCTACTTTTGATGGCTTCAACCAGATATTCAAATTCAATATCTTCGGGTACGGTTCCAGAAATTACACAAGATGGCAATGTGCAATCGCTTTTGCTTTCCTTTGGCAAACTCTTGAGCGTTTGGACCTGAGGTTCGTAGATACCTTTTGGTTTTGCTCCTTCACCTTTTGCAAGTCACAACAGCAACTACGAAGGCATGTAAGAAGCAGATCCCAAGCCATAACTCCATTGCTATGATATCCATAAAAAAAAAGCTCGTCTTTGTTATAATTATATTTTCTTTTGTTTGTCTCCTCTGAATTTCGATAATCCTAGCCCCTCGCCCAAGCACACGCTCCCAATACAAAGATACACGCCAGCATGTCTCCCCGCACCGTCGTAAATATCTGCCCGTACCGCATCACAATCTCTACATAACCCTTGTACGGCTGCGGCAGGAAACCAACCACGGTGCCAGCAATTCCGGTCGGCTGTGGCCCTTGCTTGAGGAGGAAGAAGCGTGTTGTGAGGAGGACCGTCTCTGCCGTGGCGAATGCCCAGAAGAACATTTGCTTGCGCTGCTCCAGGTCGTTTTGGGCGGCCGCAGCCTCGACGGGAGTGCTGAAGGGGTCTTCGGATGTTGTGATTGGCAAAGCGGCGCGTTCGCGCTCAACCTTGGTGCCGGCAAATGGGGTCAGGAGGACGACGTAGAGGCCGAGACCAAGGGCGACGAGGGCGTGCAGGAGGCGCCAGATATTCGCAGAGGTAGATGATTGCTGCTGCTGCTGCTGACCGGGCTGGGGTTGGAAAGGATTGGCGCCAGCGGGCATGCCGGGGAAAGGAGAAGAACCATCAGTAGGGAAGCCAGCGCCGGACATGAGCTGGGACATCATCTTCATCATGGGGTCTTCGTCAAGGTTCGGGTTGGCGCCGTTAGGGAGGGGGCTAGGCTGTCGAGGAGTGTTGCCGCGCTCGAAGCCAAGCATCATCTGGCGGAGATCGTCCTCGGTCATGGCTGGAGCAGAAGGGGTGCTGCGAGCAGCAGCCTTCTTGGGCTCGTAGTAATGATCCGAGATGTCGACCTCATCGGGGTCAGCATGTTGGCTGGAGGAGGGTGCGGCGGTGGTGGTAGGATTAGGGGCAGCCGTTGAGGTGTCGGTAGCTGTCGTTGTCGCTGCTGGTGCTGGCTCCGGGACAGGTTCTGTTTTGAGAAAATTGTTGTCAGACCATGGGCAAGAGGGAAAATAAACGCAACCTGTCGTCTTGAGAAACTCACCACGACCACCAAGACCGGTAATCTTGTTCAAGCGGGCAGAGCCGCCAGCCTTAATCTTTGCTTCACGGCGCTCTTTCCGTAAGCGGGCTTGCTCAGAGGCACGCTTCGCAGCGGCATCTTCTGGACTCAGAGCTGAATCAGCCATGATATGCGAAGGGGTGTTTAATTTTTCTCCTTTGCAGAGTCAAGGAACAACTGGAGATTGTTTAACGGTGATGTGGCAACGTCAAGGATGCTGGTGAGGTGGGCATGACATCTGGCCCATGCCAGCGCCGTTATCTTAGAGCGCTTACCCCACACAACTTACCCTAGACTTTTGGAAGTCACCCCAGTATAAAGTTGCACAGACATATCAACCATGTACGACAGGACATGTTGCGTTGGATAGATAAATTTAGGTCAGGTATACGCTGCTTTAATTGAGTTCTCCCCTTTTGCTTTTCTTCCTCCTTTATACCGTTTTTTTTCGATTGGGGTCTTGTTATTGCATTTGGCGAATACGTGATGCCTAATTTGCCTAATTTGTAGCCAGTGTTGTAAACTTAGTGCAACGATAGCGAGTGACCAGAGGCCACTGAAAACTTCAAGTGAGGCACGAGGAATTGCAGTACCAAACCCCCATAGAACATACAACTGAACAGTTTCTTATCATTTACTTTTTCTAACTTAAATGTCATTCAGCTTAGGTATACTTCGTTAGCCATCCTCCCCGTCCTGCCTGAGCTACCTAACACCAAGTATTCAACGTCTTCATGTCAACATTCTCTCATACACTACTCATTAAAACATGCGCTGGTAGGACACGACTCGAAATTAAGGCGTGGCCTTGCTCATGCTGATCAATCGCTTCACACCAACCTGGTTATTACGTTAGCGACACATCGTGGTGAGCACAAAAAGGGGTTTCTTACCATCCAGTTGCCACACTCCTCGGTCTTATCTCGTTGAATCTCAACCTGCAGCCTTTGAGCTACATCGTAATTCTTCGTTTCAATGGCTGAGGCAAGTTGCGATAGCTGCTCAATAGTGCCGGATGAAATCATGTCGTTGTTGAGGTTATCAAAAAGGATATTGAGACGCTTCTGGGTGTCCTTGACCTGGGGTGCAAATGTGGCCGGCGCCTTAGCACTAACTCGCTGCATGTCCTGATCCAGAATAGCGACAAGGCCTTGAGCACTGGCAGGAATCTGCGACCGATCGCCAGCTGGGTGCCTGGCTTTTGGTGGGGGAGCAGATTGCTGAGGAGGAGGATGGCTTGGCTGAGGGGTGCCAGCCGGAGGGGGACCAGCTCGTGGAGGGCCACCAGGTGGGGGTCCAGCCATGGGAGGTCCAGCCATAGGAGGTCCTGTCATTGGAGGTCCGGCCATGGGAGGTCCGGTTGGAGGCGCAGTGGGCTGGCTAGGGGGAGCTGCATACGGGTTTGGGGCGTATGGGCTCTGGGCAGAGGCCTGCTGAGGAGGGCCTCTGAATGACCCAGCAGGGGGAGGTCTGTTACCGGGAGGTGGCATTGCAGAAGGAGGCTGGTTGTACTGTTGTTGCGCTGCAGGAGCTGGAGCATACCTGTTTGACGGAGGAGGTCCAGCAGGAGGAGCGTTATACGGAGATGCCGTTCGTGGAGCTATCGCTGACAACTGAGGACTGGCTACCGCAGCGGGGGGAGGAGGAGCGTAGGGGTTGTGCGTGCTGGCCAAAGAGCTCGGCGGTTGGAACGACTGCGGAGGGGCAGCTAGCGGAGACTGGACTCGAGGAGGAGCAGGACCTTTAGGAGGAGGCGGCGGCGGAGTTGAACCAGTTCGCTGTCCATACGGAGTAGAACCTGGAGGTGGTGGAACAGACGAGCCTAGCTGACCAGGGAAAGGTGATGTGATCGGAGCAACATTCGGAGTTGACTTTCGTGATGGCACCTTGGTGACCATAGGCACATCATTCCAGTTGTCCATAACCTTAGACTTGGATGGTGGTGGCATCGAAGGAGTGGTGTTGCGCGGAGGTCCAGTCATTGGCGGGGGAGCAACAGGGTTGGGATAGCCTGATTGAGTGGGTGGCTGATATCCAGCTGGGGGGGCGTACATGCCCTGAGGTTGATAAGCATTCGCCGGGGGCATGTACTGCTGCGCGGGAGACGCTGTAGTCGCACGGGGAGCAAGAGGATTAGGGGGTAGGTTGCTGTATGGGTTGGAAATAGGGGCAGTTTGCCCCTGTAGAGATGGCTGAGCAGTGGGCTGATAGCCCATTCTTGCTGGAACCTTGGATGATGATCGACTCGAGGACACGGGTACTCTGGCCTGGGTCTGCGATGTAGTCTTCTTGGTCGCCAACTTGACGCGAGATCGAGAAAGCTCGGCGGCGGGGTAGGTTGTTGGGAGAAGATCAAGGTATTGTTCGGCAACAGCCAGCTGACCGTGTGCGGCAAGGATATCCGCGTATTCAGTGTACTTGTCATAGAGTGTTGTAAGTTTCCAACCAGATGTTAAGCTCTTTTCGCTGTCCTGGAACTTGGTGACCTGTCGGAAGACAGTAACCTTCTCAATGAAGTTCTGAAGCGACCTGGCATGGACGGAGAAAGTGGAATCCCCGGATTGCTCCTGAATACCAGCCTTCTCTGCTTCCTCAAGCTCGGATACCCAGATAGAGACAACCTTTTCAAGCTTGGAACCCACGAGGTAACAGAAAGAGGCATCCTTGCGCTCGCCTTCTTCATTGACCCTGTCACCCAATGCCTCACAGAGGTCTGGAAACTCTGTAGGGTCGGAAAAGGTGCAGATAATGGCCATGGTCTCTTCCCAGCTGTCTAGATCAGCATTGTAGACAATATCCCAAAGGTTCTTGGAAATGACAGAGTCGAGAAGGCGCATGTAGCTTGGGACACCTTTCTTCTGCGCGAGATAAGCCGACTGGACCTTGTCCACAAGCTCCTGGCCGCCGCAATTTGCAATCAAGAACGCATCCGCAATTCGCTTCTCTTTAAGGCAAATTTCCGTAGCCTTGGCAAAGTCGCCTAGAATTAGCGCCCTGGTAATCTCCTTATCAACAGCGTTGTCAGCATCACTAAACAACTGGAAGGGGTTGTCGGTTTTGGCGTCCTTCGTTGCGGAAAGACCAGAAAGGAATTCCTCTCCATCATCTTCAGCATCGGCCCCGTCGAAAAAGTTGGAGACTGGCTTTTTCTTTGTTTCGTTCTCATCCTCACCCTCTTCGGCTTTAGTCTCAGTTTCCTCTGCTTTAACATCATCTTTCTCTTGAGCTCCATTGGTCAGCTCTTCCTTCGAAAAGCCGAGGAATTCAACTATCTTGCTGCGAGGGTTATCGCCCACTAGAGTCTCCATCACTTGCCAGTCAGCCTTATCCTCCTCTGTTTTGGCTTGCTCGATTCTTTCTGAGCAGAAAGCAGACAAATCGCCGGATGCGAGGGCCTGCTGGAATTTCTCATTGGCAGAAGAAACTTCAGAATCAACCGAAAAGTTTGAGATCGAGATTTTGGATGATCGCTGTTGACCAGGCTGAGTGGGGTTTGCCTTAAAAACAACGACTTTGCCTCCAAAGCCAAAGGAAACACCAATTGGCCTCTCAAACCAGTTGGGGGCTTTTCCCAATGTCCACGAGGCGTCCTGGGGTTGATCCTGAGCGGCTCTAAAAAAATCCTCATCATCCAAATTCTTCTCAGCAGCAGCTTTGGAAGTGTCGGGGTTAGTATTTTGCAATGTTTGCACGGTGATTTTTCCATCAAAGCTCGCAGTCGCAGACAAATTGGGGTTATGGGGGTTGAAACGAGTGAGGAAGGTCCAATTTGTCACCTCTGGCAGTTCACCGTAACGCTCCCCCGTCCGAGGGTTCCATACGATGGTTCGGTTGTCCTTGCCAGATGAGAGCAAGAACTCGCTATCCTGGCGACACCAGGATAATGACAGAATGCCTTGTTCGTGGCCTTGGAGTGTCTTCTCAGGAGCGTTTGAGTTTCGCAGGTTCCAAAGCAGGATGACGGGGTTGGCATCATCTGGAGTACCTGTCAACAGCTTTGTAGAGTTATTGGGATCCCAAGCAATGGCACTGACTGCCTTGCGATTGTTGTTGAGAGTCAAGGATGCCTTCTTGGTCTTCAAGTCCCACACTGTAACGAAGCCTCCAGTTCCGCCAGTTGCCAGGATGTGCGAAACCTTTTCGTTCCATGCGAGGCACTCAATGTCGTCAGAACGTGCTTGTGCATTTCCTAGTCGAAAGGGATTCGCAATGTCGTTGATATCGTAGATATAGATCTCGCCCTTCGCGCCAGCGGTGGCAAGGATTTGAGGTTTCAATGGGTTAAATTGCAATGCTTTGATTGGGCCGGTGTGTTTTCGAGTTTGAGAGATCAAAGCATCCGATTCTCCAGCAATGAGCTTTTCGGCATCCCAGAGGTCAAGAGAACCGTTCTCGAGGGCACCGGCGATGATACCCCTGGGATGGTCATCATCAGGAGGGCTCCAAGCGACGTCATAAAACCTGCGAATGGATTTAGCATAGAATTGCACGATTGTGCCACTTTGGTCAGAGCTTACCTCGTCTCAGTGTTGATGCTTGCGACTGGTTGCAGCTCTAGGCCCTGCTCTTGATCATCGAGAGCAAGATCCCAGAGCTCTAGCTTACTCTCGTCAGAGAAGTCGCCATCAACAGCACCAGCTCGAGTTCCAGTAACCAGAAAAGGGTTTCCAGCACCCGGCGACCAGGTAAAGGCGGCCGTCCGGGGGATTTCTCGAAGGCGCACCATGATGGTGAGGGTGGGGTTTCGGTGCGACGAAGTGGCCAAGTATCGAGGGGTAGGATTGAGATAGCGGTGAGTGTAGTTGAAAACAGCAATAACAACACTGGTTCAATAAAAAACCAGGGAAATTCAAAGCTTCTTGCCTCGGCCTGCAAGAGAAAGCTTCGAGTGTGGGCAATGAAGGGCGAGGATGGTAGGTGGCTCAAATCAAGAGGTATGATGCCAGATTGCAGGCCAGGTACCCTCCTTCGTCCCACGCTCCTGAGCTCCATCCACGTTCGCGTCCGTGCCCCCCTGATTGTGAGAGAAGGTGGGGATCTATCGTATCACGTGTTTCCTCATGTCTTGTTATCGTCATTTCAGTGGGTTTCTTTACTGTGTTCATCTTAATAGTAAACCGAATATTAAAGGAAATTGGTCATTTGCTATTCTTTAGGTAGACGAGAATATTTCTTGTAGTCGCACTTTTTTCTTTTACTAATTGAGTATAAGTGAGCAAATAGAACTTTATAAGTCGTGGCTTGTTATGGTTCTGAATATGGCGTACCAACTCATAAGAAGAGCTTGTTGCGCTTCGAAAAATGGGTGTCAATCCAAACTGAGTATGTTTAGGACACTCGTACCCAAGTGACTTATAATTAGTCTGTAGTTTCATTCCGTTATATTGATCGCCTTTTTGCGAAAAGCAAGTCACTACTCTTCGCTGATAGCTCCTCTCAAGCTGCCTAAGTGAGGTACATACCATACCTACCATAGCAAGGTTGAACCACAAGCTCTGGAGTCACGTGAACGATTCAGCAACCTTTTATGGTTGGATTAGGTAACTGCCTACCTTACCTTGCATTGAAGCTCATGGAAAGAGTTACAATCAGCTGAAGAACTCTCGCCTCACACAAAAAACGACATATTCACTCATTTTTTTTCTCATTACTAAAATTTTTCATTTCTTTCTTCAACTAAAAATGACCGACGCCGCTCGTTGGAAAGCTACAGTTCACGTGGGTGGGCTCTCACAGATTGCTACACAACGCCATGTCCTGGATGCCTTCATCCCATTTGGAGAAATCATCGAAGTCAAAGTCCCCAAGTCTGACTCACGTGATTCTACAGAGCCTCACCGGGGTTTTGCCTACGTTGAGTATGAGGATGCCGCAGATGCACAGGAGGCTATAGACAACATGGATCAATCGGAGTTTTTCGGGAAGATCCTGAAAGTGTCACAGGCTAAGGCACCTAAGAGCGCCGAGGACGGTCTGGGCAGCAAAACAGCCGTTTGGGCAAAGGTAAGGTCGAACAGCCTCGTATGGGATATATGGTACTGACATTAGACTTGTAGGAGGGCTGGCTGGCCCAGCATGCTGCCGATGAAAATGAACCTGGCGGTGATGACGCAAAAGTCATGCCAGATGCTGGCCCTGACCCTATGCAAGGACTGGAGCAATTGGATGTTGCTGGACCAAAACCTGAGTGATGAAAGGGCAATTGGATGGTTGTATTGACTTGTAGGTTGATTGATATAGCGAGGGCGTTCAGGCATTTGGTTCACACGTTTTACTGGGCAGCTGAAGATGAGCTATAAATGGATCACTGAAATATCTGCAACATTTATGCTTGATTGAACACCCTGCTCTTATTCCCCATTGACATATTTAACTCTGCCATAACAAGCAAGCTGGACATTCTGGTAGATTCCCCAATCTCCCCCGCACAACATTTAGTGGTCGCCAGCCTCAGCCTTATGGTCGTCAGCGCGAGCAGCAGCACCCTGTCGCGACAGACGGAGGTTCTTGTCGACCATGAACTTGCGGGAGATGGAGTAGGTGGCAGCACAGAGCGCAAAGCCAACGACAGCGGCTTGAACGAATGTTAGTACAGGAAAAGGCTCAATGGCATCGAGATCATATTACCGAGGGGGTAGAGCTCAGGAGGAATCTGCTTGAGCTTGCGGAGGCGCTGGGAGATGGTGTGGCCTTGAGACAAATTAGTTTGCATGTCCCATTGAGTGATTATCCTTGTCGATAGCATCTCGAATCGTTCGTGAGCGTCAACGAAGCTTCGGCGTCACATACCAGCCTGGTCCTCCTTCTGCAGAGATATTCGGGTCAGCACTCTGGTTAGGCGAAGGCTGTGTCCAGCAGCAATTGAATTGTACTCACGGGGACGGGTCGCATCATGCGAGGCGTCTGTCTGAACATTCGGAGAGCAACGGTAGGACGCATTTTGATGAGTGGGGAGGGTCTGAGGAAGGTCCAAAGGCGATAATTCAATTGGAAATTGTTCAACCTTTCGAAGGAACGTTTGGAGTTGGCCGAACATCAGATGTGCAATTGCCATTCGACCCACTAATTAGAGTGGGTGCCTTACCCCATTGGCCCGTTGAAGCCTGAGGCAGCGACTGAGCTTCCGAAATCGAACCATCTGATTCGAGCCGAGAAACATTGACGCATCAACCTCACATCCCACGCAACTGAGCTCCATCATTGTGACGGCAATTGCCCAAGAAATCTCCCCTCCGCGAAGCCAATTCCTCAATCAATTCACAATGTCGGACGACGGTCAGGAGCTTGTCACCAAGCCCTTCAAGTTTGTCACTGGTGAGCCCGATAATCCCGCTATCCCAAAAAATGACCTGATTCTGATTCCGAGGCTAACGATCCCGCGCAGCTGGTAAGCCCAACCCACGAAGGCGACCGTCGACGACGATTTGACGCTCGAAAAACTCTTCAATTGCGATTGTATCGACAGGGACAGACTGTTCTGACATTTTTTTAGGCACTGATGCCCGTTTCCCCAATCAGAACCAGACCAAGCACTGCTGGCAAAACTACGTCGATTACCACAAGTGCATCAACGCCAAGGGCGAGGATTTTGCTCCCTGCCGCCAGGTACGCATCGACGAGAATTCCAATCGCCATGAGACCGTTCATTCTAATGGATATTTAGTTCTGGTTGTCCTACCGATCTCTTTGCCCCTCCGGCTGGTACCAGCGATGGGATGAGCAGCGCGGTTCGTTCCCCCCCCCCGGTTATTCCCCGAAACCACTCTATTGGAATGTAACTAATAGAATACGCAGAGGCTGGTAACTTCCCCGCCAAGCTGGATGCTTAAGTTGGATTCGCATCATTGGAGAATCGTTGGGGATTGTTGATAGAAGACAGAGCAGACACGCTGCAATTGTACCATTTTCTTGTCCAACTGTAGACAAACCCTGAAAGAGATTGGCGCTCTTTATTGCTTGTGTCTCGAATCACTCATGAATATGAATCTATCGTTGGGGTACCGCTGATATGGATACACTTTAGTATCTTGACATGTTGGGCCGAATTGTGAGAACAGCCTGAAGGAGTCCACCATTGAATGCTAGCAGCTTTAGTAATATCTGCAACGTACTGCATAGGCCTATCTGCAACAAGTTGAACGAAAAATAATAATAATAAACCCACGATTAGGACAATTTATACAACTAGTCAATCTCTGAATGCTCTTATTGAGAGGGCCTCTTCAAGTGACTATCATTAAAGGGTTAACGAGAATCACAAGGGAGAACAGAGGGTCTTAGTAGTTAATCGAGCTTCTTTTTAGTGTCCACTCGAAAAGGGTGCTTGTCTACCCAGGTAGGTTGTGTATTTATGTTCCAATTCCATTTTTTCTATCATATTCGCGCGTGCTGGACTCCTCGGCATTCCCCTTGGGTAGGGACAAAAAAAGATAGGTAGTAATCGTAATAAAGGTGGGAGAGACACAAACCCAAAGTGTCAACAAATCATCCATAGTCCTCCTAACGCCGTAATCCCAAACATGCTCACCGCCTTGGCCCAACTAGACACGCTCATCTGATAAGTAAACTTCCAAACTCGGAGACTTAGTTGCAATCTTCCACGATTATTATTTTTCGGCCTCATCATTATCATCATCCGAACTCATGAACTCATCGTCTTCGTCAAAGCCAAAAAATGCCCTTGGCTTTGACTCTGCCTTGTCGCTTTCAGGCTTCTTTTCCTTTTCGGGTGGCGGTGTTGACTCCTGAGACGAAGTGTCCTTCTCTCCATCTGAGCCAGACTGGTCATTGCTTGGCTGTGAAGAGTTTGAGCCATAAGAAGTGCCCAACAAGTTATCTTTGTAGTTTCCGGCTTTCATGGCCGCAAGAACGGCATCTCGTGTCCGCTCGCTGCTCTCCTCCTTGTCTTCTACCCATTTGCCATCAATGCGGCTCTTGCTGCCAGATTTAATCTCGGCCTCCTTCTGCTCCGACATCTTGACGATTTGTTCCCACCGCTCTCGACGCTTCTCTTTCTCTTTCTTCTCCATCTCAGGCTTGATCGCAAGATATTCAGCCAAGGCCTTAGCTTCATTTACCGTGCGCAATCGTCTACCATCAAGGTTTCGACTGGAGCCATCTTCCTGGTTTCTCTTTTTTCGCGACGACATGCGACCACCGGCGGCTCGGAGCTGGGATCCGAAACCACCTTTGCCACCGCACAGCGGTACGGAAAGTCGCAAAGACAGAAACTCGTCTTCATCGTTTGAGAGGTAATCGGAAAGCGGGATATTCGACTGGCTAGGAAGTTGTTTGTTTGAAATGGTCGTGAGGATGAGTCTTGACTGAGTGGTTGGCAGGCGATCGTCGATGGTGTTGCGCAATTCGGTGATAGTGGTTGACGCTTGAAGGGGAAGAACTAATGTCGGTGGTAGGCCCAGACCAGCGAAGCTGGTTACCAGTACGTTTATATTCTGGGGAGCCATGATGCGACAAGGCAAATTAAGTCAGCGAGCAAGTGTCACGTCTTTGGATATGAAGTAGCGAGAGATGCGACAGGACTCTCAAAGGATTCAACGGGCTTTTGAGTATGATGGTAGTCCTGGACGGAGTCATGCGTCGCGCCCGAGACTAAAGTTACTAATACTGGAGAAGTCTCCAGCCGCCAGCCACCAGCCACATGGCCAGCCCTTCAATGTCTTATCTTCACGTGACAGGAAGCCACAGCCCACAAACTCAAGCCACCCCACTTCGCTACGCCGAATTTCTTGTAGGGTTTCCGCCCACAAAAGTTATCCATTTCGAGACTTGCCTTCGTCCCTCCGAAACCTGCCACTTTCCAACATCGACCCTTCGAGCAGCACCAACCGCCACGATGTTGATTCCCAAGGCCGACCGTAAGAAGATCCACGAGGTAAACAAGCGAACGACGAACCCGAGACAAATTGCCATCAAACTGACAATTCCGCTAGTACCTCTTCCGAGAGGGTGTCCTCGTCGCTGCGAAGGACTTCAACCTTCCCAAGCACCCCGATATCGACACCAAGAACTTGTTCGTCATCAAGGCTTGCCAGTCGCTCACCTCCCGCGGCTATGTCAAGACCCAGTTCTCGTGGCAATACTACTACTACACCCTGACCCCCGAGGGCCTCGACTACCTCCGCGAATGGCTCCATCTCCCCGCTGAGATCGTTCCTGCTACCCACATCAAGCAGCAGCGATCGCACGCTCCTCCCCGTGGCATGCTCGGTGAGGGCGAGCGTGAGCGACGACCTTTCGGCCGTGGCCGTGGCGGCGACCGTGGCGACCGTGAGGGTGGCTACCGAAGACGAGAGGCTGGTGAGGGCAAGGAGGGTGGTGCTCCCGGCGAGTTTGCTCCTCAGTTGTGAGTATTTTCCCTGTTGTCTCTACAGCCCCAATGGCAACAAGAAGTGAACGAACGAATGCTAACAATTGTGTCTAGCCGTGGTGGATACGGCCGCGGCCGCGGTGCTGCCCCCCCTTCTTAAACGAACCCAATTCCTTTTTGAGGTGATCATACGGATGAGATGCATGGCGAAACGGTATCGGCATGTATTCTAAAAATGGAGGGCAATTTTTCACCATGGGTTCGCTCGTGAAGCAGGTTGCGGGAAGACACCATTTGGGAGTTTTGAGGGTAGATCCTCGGAAATCATTTGCATCAGGGTCAATTTTTGCCGTCAACGAGAATAATCACTCTGGAATGTGTGAGATGTGAAAAACTTATGTGAACCAACCTATTATGAGTGCATGCAATTTGTGGTTTCTATGAGGAAGAAGACGGCCCATGCTTTCCCCGGAATCAATCCCATTTGTGAACCTGTAGATCCGCCTTCGGAAGATGTCCGTCCGTTGAATATTTAATATAAGAATATCAATGGCATTGACCTGTTCGCCTACGAAAGCATAGATAGGATACGTATTGTGAGGCACAGAAGTGGCATGTCCACTCCTAGTACGTACTAGGTGAGGATCGTAGCTGTTGCAGGGGTTCGTGCGAGAAAAATTCTGGAAATAACATCACGCGATTTAGCATAGGTGAACGGATTGCATTCAGGCTCCTGACCAACAGGTGTAACCAGGTGAGGCCTTTGACGGTGGTTCATTGCAGGTAATATTAGGCATCTCCGGAATAAAAACGGAGTATCGATATTGAGGAGGTGGGTTGACTCTTACGTCAGATGCTCTGTTCAAACACGTTCTTTTTTCACGGAGTCATCACAGTGTGGGATAAGACGCGGATCCGTAACGGGACCGGGGTCCTCTTGTTTGTGTGTATGTGGTTTTTCTTTTATATTTTACATCTGATATTTGTTGGGTTGTTGGACCGTTTCATCATATGCCGAGCGGAGCAGTTCGTGTCTTGATACGGTGGGTTTACGACTGATAAGTGGTGATTTACCTCGGTGAATGAAGCGACTTCTTTGACGTATGCCCAATCGATAGGTATGAGGAGCATAGAAATACATGACCAGGAATGGAAGATCAGTATGAAGTCGTATATCTTGAGGCCGTCAGGAGGAATGTCGAGTTGGGGGAATGACGATAGCCTTGGTCTAAAGCTGGCCGGCCCCTTTCAGGCGTAATCCGTTTGGTGATCATGCAAATGAGGCCGAACGACAGCTCACCTCGACACAGTTTTGGTCAGGTTACAACGTCAGGCTGTGGTCTGGTTTTCCTCGGTGAGAGGAGCCCAACCCCTGTGGCAAAAGGGAAAAAAAGAAAAGAAAAAAAAAGCACCAACCATGGCAAGCAAGGCTTGTCGGCCAGCTGAAGGCAGAGCTGGAGTCGTCGCCCTCGTTGTCGGCCCTTCCACATCCCACACGTAAACTCGGCAAAGGGGGGCAGACCGTCCCATCGCCCGTGGCCCAGAACGTTCACCTCACCTCACCTCACCCCGGACTATGCCCAACTGTTGGTGCCATTCCTCGGATGGCGGTTCGATGTCCCCGGCCCACTCACAAGGAGAAGAAGCTTGACAAGATGGAGAGCCAGTGCTTGATGACGTTCCTTGTTCCATGGGCCCCATGCTCATGCTCAAGCGCCCAAACAATTTCTGACGCCCGCTTGGGATTTCTTCCTGGGTGTTGATTGCAAGACATAAGAACATGGGACAAAATTTTTTCTTCCAGTAGTATGTTATGATGCGAGTTTCCTGGCAAAACCTGGCTGTTATCTCTGGCCACGAGCCCCCGAGCCCCCTTTCTCGGTGGCCCCGAGGCTGGAATCAAGGATGACTTTTCGTTCATGGGAATAGGAATGGCAAGGCGCTGCAGTCATGCCGACTTGTCAGCGGCAATGACTTACATCCTCATTGGTGCGGGGAGAAGAGAGGCCAGATGGTGTGGGAGACTGGGGAACGTGGTTGCCTCCCAACTCCTCCATCATGCATTTTGTTTTATCGGAGAACCCTTCTGTAGTTTCTCCGTTTTGAGGTCAGGAAGGAGAGGAATCTTGGTCAGTTCAGACCGAACCGAATATATCACGATCCTGGAGTCTCTCGGTCATACCCCGTAGCATACCCCCATGACGACGGTCGAAAGGACCGAGGGCAACGGAGACGAGATCAGGGGATGGTGGCCTGGGGAAGCCGGTCTGAGCTTTCCATGAGGTGACATGTCCGCTTCTAGAATCCACCGTGGTTGCCAAGATTGGGCATTCTCTCTGAAAGCTGGGCTGCGACTGGTGGTGGCCTTGTGCCGGGATGGGTGGGGGGAGCAGCACGAACCCTCCCGCTTGGGCTGAGAGTCCCTGATTACGGACGGTACGGCTTTGCCTGCTTGGTTGCTTCACCTTTACCTGTTGGGACAGTCCGGGATGCCAACTTTCCTCTCACGGTCGGTGGCTCGGTGGGCGTTGCGGACGTGGGCAGAGAATGTGAGCCCCCCTGGAGGCTGGGGTCTTGTCATCGTGGTCTTTCCGCTTCCCTTCCCCCTCGGGAAAGATTGGACTCGAAGTCTTGAAATACCCGCTCCTTTTCAATGATCTTCCCATTCCATCTCCGAATCTTTTTCTTCAGTAGCCCTCCTCACTCATCTGCATCCTCCTCTTCATCTTCGTCACATCAACACCATCGTGGTCTTCTAGACTTGATCCAAGTATAAGTAGTGTATGCTTGGCCCCTTGAAGCCCCTTTTCAGTCCTCATTCACCCATCGGCCTCATCATCTAACACACTTGATTAGCATATATCTCAACATCGCCATCACCCTTTTTATATTACTCGGTAATCTCCAAAATACACATCCTCAAGATGGAGTCTCTTCCCGTACAAATGAAAGCTCTCCGGTACGTTGTGGTCTTTTCTTTGCAGATATCTGAAGAGCCCTGGTCTTCATACATAGACGAGATCGATCTATCTATCAAGGCCGGGCCCCTTCCCCACGCTTTGTCGAATCTCCATGACCAGTTTTGACAATTTCTTTTGCCCACTAATGTGAACATTTGTGAAAAATCTGGTTCACTAACATGACCCCCACCATGCATCTAGATATGAGAAGCCTGAAGACTGGTCCATCGTAACGGTCCCGCTCCCTGAACTGCGAGACAATGATGTCCTGGTGCAAGTCAAGGCCTGCGGTGTGTGTGGAACCGGTAAGTATTCGCCCTAGCTACCTGACGGTGTGCTTCCTGGTCAAGTCTCGGACGCTGTAACTGACCCCATGACAATAGATCTGGTGATTACTCATGACATCAACCAACTTTGTGTAACACAGGGACTAACAGTGCTACTAGCACATCCACGAAGGTGAATTCATTGCCAAGTTCCCATTGATCCCCGGTCACGAGACCGTCGGTGTTGTTGCAGCTATTGGAAAGGTATGTGCGCCCACAACACACTTGCACGGCATATCCGTGGCTGACTTGAGGTTATAGAACGTTCACGGCTTCAGCATTGGTGATCGTGTTGCCGCCGACAACAGTGAGCTCTGCAACGAGTGCTTCTACTGCCGACGAGGACAGCCCCTGCTCTGCGAAAATGTCAGTGATCGGCTTCCCCAGCTGGTTTTATAAAACTCAAATATTGACTATAAGCCCAGTTCAATGCCCACGGTGTTACCATGAACGGTGGATTTGCCGAGTACTGCGCTTACCCGGCCGCCAAGGTCTTCAAGATTCACAACCTCTCATGGGTGGATGCTACTCTTCTCGAGCCTGCCTCCTGTGCATGCCATGGTCTTGAGAAGATCCGCCCCAAGCTGGGATCCCACGTTCTCATGTTCGGTGCTGGCCCCACTGGTTTGGTAAGGACTCATCCATCCTATAGATGCTTCTTTGGAAGTGCCTCCCACACTAACGCCTTTGTAGATGCTTGCTCAACTCCTCCGACAGAACGGTGGCTGCAAGGTTACCATCGCTGCTCCTGGTGGTCTCAAGATGGATTTGGCCAAGAACCTCGATGCTGCAGACGAGTACATTGAGCTGTCGCGATCCGACCCCGCTAAGCAGTTTGCTCAGCTTCGTGCCGAGAACCCTTATGGATTTGACATTGGTATGTTGGCCATGAGTTACCTATTGACGACAAAGCTGCTAACCGAATTGCAGTTGTTGAGGCTACTGGCTCCGTGAGAATCCTTGAGGACTCTATCAACTACGTCCGACGAGGTGGTACTCTCGTAGTATATGGGTATGTTTTCAACTCGAATATTTTGCACAACTTCAAAGTCCTATTTCTGATCAGTATTTTTCTACTACAGTGTCTACTCCAACGCCGACCGTGTGTCATGGCCCCCATCAAAGATCTTTGGTGATGAGATTACCATTCTCGGCTCCTTCTCCGAGACCTACATGTTCCGTAAGTATTCATACCTCTCTCTGCCTTGGTGCAGCCGAAGCTAATTCACCACAGCCGCAACCATTGACTACCTCGACTCCGGCAAGGTGAAGACTGAGGGCATCGTGAACAAGACCTTCAAACTCGAGGAGTTTGGCGAGGCCCTTGAGAGCATCAAGAACAAGAGCGCCATCAAGGCTGCTATTGTTTTCGACGATGAGGCTCCTGCTCCCGTTGTTGAGGCTGAGACCAACGGCGTCTCAGTCCCTGAGGAAGAGGCCACCAACGGTGTGACCAATGGCGTGGATGTTGACGAGGCCCCGAACGGTGTCTCTGAGGAGACAGTCGAAGAGGTCCCAGCCACCGAAGAGGTTGTTGAGGAAGCTCCTGTTGTTGAGGTAGAGGAGGTTGTTGCCGTTGAAGAAGCAGTCGCCGCTGAAGAGGTCGTTGAGGAAGCCCCTGTCGTCGAGGAGAAGACTGAAGAGAAGGTTGAGGAGACTCCAGTAGCTGAGGAGAAGCCCGAGGAGAAAGTCAATGGTGTTGATACCACCAACTAAGGCGGTGTTCAAAGAAACCGACCACTGACTTACCCAGGTTCCTCGTTGTTTGAGGAGCACACGATACTACATTTTTTGCCAACGGACGCACATATCTCGGCGAAAGAAGGGTCTTTTGTACTTGCACGATCGATACAAGGGTAACAGGGTAGATATTTCCTTTTTTTTTTCTCTTTTTTTTGGTAAATTGGAATCAGAATGGGGAATTTGGGAGAATAATAATGCCATTACAAAATATCTTGATTCGCTCTCACCGTCCGATGTGCATGCATGAATTGGTGATTGTGTGCAAATGCCTCTTTAAACCTTGTGGATGTTAGGCGAACACTCGTGCTATGTACTCTTTTGGCAGTCAAAAGAATCAGCTGAGCTGGCGGGCATGGATGAGATGCATAGAACGTGCCATTGCGATGTTGGTATGTTGGGGTCCATGCTATGTATGGATAGGTAGATGCAGAGCAAGGAAAGCTTGGAACTTAGGTACCTACGTAGGCAAGGTAGTTAAAAGGTACTCCGTAGAGGATAACAAGATGCCTCGATAACCCGGACACGCTGACTAGTACATAGTAGGCGTCTGGTGCCTGAGGTTCTGTGCTTCGTGGATAGAGCTAAGGTAGGCACTTGGCACCTTATCTGCAGCACAGCATTCTTGCCTCTTCTATATGCACTCTCCACTCCGCTGTAGTCAGATCTTATTGGGAGCAAGCTCACGCAAAAGCGCACAGTCTACAGATTATGTATGTACCTAGCTAGATTGGCCGCATACTACTTGAAGATTCCACCAAAGGACCCGAGTTATTACCTGCTGTGCAAGGCGGCAACCCCGGCTGTGAAATTTGTCCGAATATGCGGAATACTGTGTGTGCGGGGGGGTTTACAGGCTTTTCCATTTCATGGTGCCGGTATGTTATCGCCGCACCCTGCTTGTCCCTCCCCCTACCCACTCAATCCACCCACTCACACCCATGCCATGCCCACGCCCACACGCATTGACAAGAAATAAATATACCGCGTCTAAGTCGACGTCTGAGCCTCCTTTGCGGCGGCTGACATGAGATGTGCCGCAATAATTAATAAACGAAGAAAGTCCTTTTTGCGACTCTAACTGGCTCGCTCATCCCTTATTATCCTGGGATTTGGCACACAAGGTCGACAACACAGTCAGCTCAGCTTTTTCTTCCTCCCCTTCCCCCATAACTGTCTTTCTTGTTTGCGCTTCTGCTTGGGCGCATGTGAAGCACATGCGCCCTCCTGCAAGTTGTGTCCGCGTGCATGGTGAATCAGTCGATGTACCCTCAGCTCATATTCTCATCCCGCGAACCATGCTTCCGGTTTTTCTAGCCAGTCTCTTTTTCTATGATACCCGTTGCCATATGTCTCTGCGGCACGTACCGAGTAGTAGACCCCAAGTTGATTAGATGGCTCAGGTGTCAAATGCGCATCAGCCAGTTACACTCCATAAAAAGATCTTGAACTGGGAGCCTGGAGCATCTGGGGGCACCTGTCCGACATCTGCATACAGAATCCCAGTCAAACCACATCGTCTGCAGAGGGTGTGCTTGCACCAACATTCTTCCCGTCTTCCCATGGCTGTTTCTGGTTCATCGCTTTTCAGACCGCTCAACCTCATGGTCCCTCGCTGACGACCCCCCTTGTGCGCATCCTTCTGTTCGGGGAGGGCCTTACACACACCTCCGCGCGCTTCCGATATACATAAGCACAGCCTCTCTCCCATGTTGTAGCCCAATCGTTCTTCACTAGCAACACTCGTTTCTTTCTTCGTTCTTGCTCTCATTTCAAGCGTTTTGGTAAATTCGCGCTAGCTTCCAGATCGTAACAAAACGAGAACAGAAAGAAAGGGAGACTACACAGCGAGGTCGTTATCATGAACATCTTTGATTCCCCCCTCTTCAAGGACTTTGCCCGACCACTCATTCAGCAACGAAATGTGCGGCCGACGCACCACCGTTCGCCAGCCGGCATAATAGATTCTATTAGGAGCCTACTTGTTGCGAGGTCTGAGCTGGGAGTAGAACTCTGCATGATCTCCGATGCGACAGCAGAGTAGGTAACACCGACGATTGCCGTCTTTTTCGGTTATTGAAATTATGCTAACTTTTGGTTAATCAGCTCGTTCAGAATATCCATCCAATACTATGTTAAAAGTTGCGGAGTCGGTGCCAACGCGATCAGTCCTGCGACAAGCAACATGACATTTAATGGGGTTTCATTCGGAAAACTCGCACTGCCCAATGCTAGGGCAAGTTTCTTCGGAGCTCAAATCAAGAGGCATGAACAGAGAGTCACAATCACGGACATGGTCACGTTCCAGGCCTTTATGCGGAGCCTTATTCTCAACGATGAGACCAATTTCCAGCTTGAGAGCGTAGACTGCGCGAACCGAGAAACGGGGTCTGCTTGTGTTTGCGGTGCCGAAATCAACGTCAAGCTTCCTGCATTAGGGGGTCCAAGGATGACACTCAAGAACATATCATCAGAAGACGGTGATCGCATCTCTGTGACTTTTCAGGTGGCCAGCCCCAGTTCCGTGAAGCTTGCATTTGGCAGATGCATGTTCGAGATTCGTAACGACAAGGGCAAGGCGGTAGCATCGTTAGAAGGTAACCTCACCATAATCCCCGGGAGATTCGACTTTATTTTACGTGGGAGGGCAAGGCCTGGTGCGAAGCCGTCGCTCAAGAACAGGCTGGTAGGAGTTGGGGTAGTGAGTGAAGGAGAGCCCTCGTGGTGCCAAGAGGCAGTCCGGCAGATCGATACTGTGTTTGAGATGCCACCAAGCTTCGCAGTGATGCTACACACGTAAAATTGGGCGTGAAACAAACAACGTGACACGATTAACGAAGTTTGGCGAGTATCCTTGGTGAACTCGGGTTTTTTTTTTGGGGGGGGGGGGGGCGTTATGGCGCACAATACAGAAGTCGTATTTGGTTGAACGAGACGAGCAGAGATAGATAGCGTGATTCAATTTCGACATTGATCCTCCATCACGAGCTAATATGGCATCAATGTTCAACTGAGAAGAGCCAACGTACGCGGGAGGAGATGGCGTCACAGTCTTCGAATACCCTTAGCATAAAACAAAGTGAAGATAATCATAGCCGCACCAACAAGTCTAAGCTAGAAATGACACATGACAGGATTATCAACGGTAAGATAGAAACCCCCAAAAAAGTGAACAAAAAACTGAAATGTGAAGAGGGAAAATATTGAGTGCAGGGTAGCAAGAGTCGAATGCGACCAAGGCCCAGATTACCTAACCAAGTACGGGAACTGTCAACGCTAAAGAGAAACACAAAGCGGTTTGAAACATCATGTTGACACCGCCTGTTCCTAGCAGACCCATGACGGTGGAGCTAAATAGCTGTTCGGGTACCTCACCTCTCCATGGCCAAGGTAAGGCGCAGTACTGTATATCAACACGAGCTAGCACTAACGATATTTTTCGATTAACTTGCCATCAAGCAATTGATCGATCGATGAATCCTTTAATTTACGGAGAGTACTGATTGCGCTATTGTACCCTATCCATAAGTAGCCAAGGTGCTGGTGGACTTTGACTTGTTTTGACAACTGACGACCCCATTAAAATACTTCCACACTTACAGCTCGATCCAGGGTGGTCGGTATCCTTGCCCAACTTTCAGCTTGCAGCATGATTATATATGAAGGTAGACTAGGTATATGCAAAAAGAAAAAAAGAAAAAAAAAAGATGTAAAAGCAACCATTTTCACCTTGACACATGAAGTACCTACTGCAGATACAATACCTAGGTAGATAGTTACCTACAGTGCCCGGGGAGGATTGTTGGATCAGTTGTTCCACATTGAAATCATCCAATCACACTTGCGGCTGACACTGGAATTGGCATTTTCCCTAGCCTGTACCGGAGTACCGAGCACGGCATTGACAAAATGATGGTCAATTTCTTTTTCCAGGGGAACAGCGTCAAACAAGACAAAGGGATTAATCCCCGATCCTTTCTCACAATGATACACACTCACCTGGATCCGGCGCCGTCGATCACACCACGAAGAGTCCCCGTTTCCGTCACTTGAATTATTACCGCTACGTAGAGGCAGGTATTGCCAGACGTTATACGTACTAGGCATGTAAGGTAGTCAGTGATTGCTCCGCTTCCCGCCACGGGTTGCAGCAAGAATGGTTCCAGGTTGTCAACGAACGCACCTAGAAAATACTGTACGGAGCACACACATAATTAGTAACTAGGTAAACTGGGCTACCTACAGTGCATGCCTCCATGACTATACGAACGCTCGCTATTGCTGTTCTAGCTCAGGGGAATGATTCGCTCAGGGCTGTCAGAACCAAAAAGACCGTCCAGGGTCGCTTCTTTAGGTCGCTGTGAATACGAGCTCCAAGATTAGAGCAAAGTGTCCGTATTGTGTAGGGCCTTTTTCTTCCCCTCCCCTCCTCCCATCTCGGGGTTCAATCATGTAACCCGCCTTAGTGTTTCTGAGCAACTAACTTCCCTTTTCTGATGTCTCATGCCACAAATTCCCCTGTTTGGTCACTGGACAAACGATGAGCTCATGGCCATTCCTGCTAGCTTCCCACTGGAACTCCTCACTCAACCTTGGCGGTGTAAGTCAAATTCATACGCACGCAGCGATTATTGCCCACTCAATCTCCGTGTAGGCCACATTTACCGAGCAATTATGGAGTACATGCCCTGTAAATTTATTCGTACCTGGGGCGGTCCGAAGGCTCACGAGGATAGGTGAACACAAAGATAGCAATACGCACTGCAGGCAGATAGACACCGAGTGAAGCCAAAGAGGAGGCCTTCGGGTCACATTTGCGTACACAATTAGGAACAGAGTGCGCATGTCGTAATAAGCTATGATGGAAACACATAATAAAGTGCTCACGTCTCCCCTGAGCGCCCTCATTAGCAAAAACTCTTTTCCTTGTTGACATCGCATTCAGGTTGCTTCTGTATAATTAGGAGCCTGACAGCGCAGCGCGTCCTTCGTACGCGTACTGTTTTTGTTGTATCCATCGGGATGTAACACAAGAAAACTACAGATTACCTTTTACCTTCATATTACATTAGGCCAAATCCCCACTGTCGACTGGACGTCACGGACTACTGGACTTCTGGAGTACTGGACGGGCTGCTGGGCTCACAGACTGCGACAGCGTCGATACTAGTGCGGAGTAATCTGTACTCTGTACTCTGTACTCTGTCTCCTTCCCTGTAGCTGAAGCTGGTGTTTCACCACGACGGCAGTGGCTTTTTCTTTTTTCCATGTACGCGCTTTCCCTTTACCACCCCCCTCCCTGGACGTCAGCTAAGGCTGAATTGCCGTACAGACGTTTGCAGCGTTTGGGAACTTATCTCTCCGTCTTATTCTTCCCTATCCTCACTCTAGCTTTCTTTTTCTGTCTCTCTCTCTTGGTTTCTGTTGACCATTGTCCATTGTCCATTTCCCATTTTCAGTTTTGAATTTGTTTCTCCTTGGCGCTTGGCGGGGAGAGAATAAGTCATCCCATCCCATCCCATCCCTCTTACACACCTTCTCTCCATACCTTACGCAACCCAGTCTCTCCCCGTCTCCATGTAGCTGCCAGCTGTTGCTCCTGTTGCTTCTGTCCCTGACCTCCAACCTCCAAAGCGTCTCTTCCCTCGCCAGCCATCGCAGAGAAGCACCCAAAACACAAGGAGCGTCCCAGGACGTTTCTTCCTCAGCGGAAATGGCTCCCTGGTCGAATCGCCGTGGGTCCCAACCCAACAATCGTTCGCCTAGTGACCTCATCAGTCGCATTCACCACTCTGCCCTTCACACGCCGACGACGCTACCTCCAGCACTTGGGAGCCGCTACGACTTCTCCCTCGCAGATGTCCACCACAACGCCGCCGCCGACTCAAGCGACTCCGACGCCGATTTCTACCCGCCGCCGCAAGCCCCAGCAAAGCCTTCGACGGCCACTTCCTCCTCATCATTGCATCCCTCATCCAAGGCTCGCCACTCACGCTCTATGAGCCAGCCTTTCCCCTCGCTCTTTAGCAGCAAGAAGAAGAGGCAGAGCTCTATTGGGGCGCCACCGCCCGCGGACCTGGGCTTCACTGATGAGGATACTACTATGCCGCAACGACTGTCTGCTAACAGGTCGCATACTCGTGGCGGACCTGCCGGGAGCAAGGACTTTGCTACGGGGAATTGCATGACATGCAGCTCACTTGTTCGATGGCCTCGAGAGCTCAAAGTCTTCAAGTGTACCATTTGCATGACAATCAATGACATCGAGCTCTCGACTGTTGAAAGCCAATTGAATGAAAATTCTCGATGGCGCCGTGAAGCAACTCAGAGTTCGGCCAATGGGCCCCAGCAGGCCAAGCCACGAAGTAAACACCAATATTTTCCCATGATTTGTTGGTGATGAATAAATGGCTAACGAAGCGAATAGTTCAGTCCATCTCGTTTGAACACACGAGACGGCTTGTCTACCAATGCATTCGCTCACATTTATCCAAGAAGCTCATCGCACCAGCACCCGCTCCCGAGAACCCTCCCCCAACATGGGAAAACGGTAATGCATTTAGCAATCGAACAGCCGTGAATGCGCATGGGCTTGTAGCACAAGATTCTGCGGCACCCGCGTCACCTCCCATATATGTATCACAATTCATATTCAACGAGCAACCCACACTTCATCCGAGTCCACGACCCAATTCGCCAGCTACGGGACGCTCGTATTCAACCTCACATACGGATAGGCCTGCGCGGAGTGTCTTGTTCGACGAAACTCGGAAAGCTCAGAGTGGACATCACAGATCACCCTCGAGAACGCCTGAAGGCGATTCAAAACGGATCTTTAAGGCGTTGGAGGATTATATCGTCGCTTGTTTTAGCACATTCGAATGCATCAACTCATCGTTTGCGACCACTCAATTTCGCAGCCATTCCAGAGGCGGGAGCGAGACGGCTCGAAGGAAGACTCACTCATTTGTTCCACCACCTCCAAAGCGTGAACCGCCTCGTGTTCCTCGAGAAGCGCCCGAGGTCCATGCGCCACGAGACCAGCAACAGCCGAACCCAGAATATTTCGATTTGGACCCTAAATTGCTACTACTAGGCGATTTTGCAGAGAATGGAACCTGGTGGACAGGCGGACAGGACGAGATTGCACCCGGCCCGAAATCGCCGAGTCTTCGCCAGGATAATGGCCCTACTAAGCCTCCTATCAACCTAAAGTCTCCTCAAATCCTCTGGGAGGACCTGGCTCGCTGGTATTCTTTGGTGATAAGTGCAGCTGAAGGGTGGTTTGGAGTCTACGAGGAGGTTTCGAAGAAGGAAAATTTCAGAGGCTCAAGCGACAAAGAACTTCAGCTACTGGAGCGCGAGCTTTTACATGCGCAAGAACATGTGCGGAGAGTTTTGCTAAAAGCCACAGAGCAACTTCTGAAACGACCTGGCCGACCACTAAGGGACCCTTCGGATGTAAGATTTCTCCTGGTCATTCTAGAAAACCCTCTTCTCTACAAGGACCATGCCCAATTTCGAGGAATTCTTCAGCCTGAGACTGAGGTACCCGCCGTAAAGAAGGATGAGCCGCAGAACAAACGTACCACCCCTGAATCTGGGCCCTTGTCCGGCCACCATTCTGGCATCATCAAACGTATTGTTGGCTTGATGTCAGGTTCCTCGATCGAGTGCCATAATCAATTGATCACTTGGTTCGCGAGGTATCACCTGTCACGTTTTGTCAAAATGAAAGAAATATTCTCTGGCTTCCTCACCTATCGCTTGCTACGTCAAAATGAAAAGAAAGAAGAGGTCAAGGTGGATATTACGGCTGGTCTCATTCCACAGATGCAAGAGGGTCGTTCAGGGGCATATCTATATGACGAGATCAATGGGTCAAACTCGTCAAAGAAGCTCAAGGACCCCGCTAGGAAGGTGACATATGGTGATGATTGGCAAGTCAGAGCATCGGCCAGGGTCCTAGCACTGCTCTTTGCCGCGAACAACCTGGCTCATGTGCGACGAGGAGATGATGCCTCATATAATCCGAACGATAATCTCGGGGCTGTCCGCGAATGTGTTCATGCGAATGGGCAACTTTTGCCAACGAGCGATTTCTATAACTCGATGATCGACTACGCTGATCTGATCGCCGACTTTGAGAATTGGGAGGCAAGAAAGGGAAAATTCTCGTTTTGTCAATATCCTTTTTTGCTCAGCGTCTGGGCTAAAAACCGTATCATGGAGTATGACGCCCGCCGACAGATGCAGAATAAGGCTCGCGATGCCTTTTTCGACAGTATCATGACCCGCAGGAGTGTCAACCAGTTCTTGATGCTCAGTGTACGGAGGGATTGCCTTGTCGACGACAGCCTCAAGGCCGTGAGCGAGGTCATTGGTAGCGGGAGTGAGGATATCAAGAAGGGGCTCCGTATCACTTTCAAAGGTGAAGAAGGTATTGACGGTGGTGGTTTGCGAAAGGAATGGTTCCTGCTCCTCGTCAGAGAAGTTTTCAATCCTGATCATGGTTAGTCTCAAGTTTGTAAGACACAAATGCGTGAAGGATTCTTGCTAACGAACCACAGGTATGTTTCTTTATGACGAGGACTCGCAGTACTGCTACTTCAACCCCAACGCTTTCGAGACGTCGGACCAATTTTTCTTGGTGGGCGTAGTCATGGGGCTGGCGATCTACAACTCAACCATCCTTGATGTTTCCCTTCCGCCTTTCGCTTTCCGCAAGTTGATTGCTTCAGCCCCTACTCACGGAACAGGCGCATCAGCTCACCCGAGGCCAGCAATGCGCTATAGCCTCGAAGACTTGGCTGAATATCGACCAAAACTGGCCCGAGGGTTACAACAGTTATTGGAGTTCGAAGGGGATGTCGAAGCTACGTTTGCCCTGGACTTTGCGATCGATACTGAAAAGTATGGTACCATTGTCCAAGTTCCCCTGTGCCCAGGGGGTGAACGGATGCCAGTCACAAACACCAATCGCCGAGAATACGTGGACCTTTACATAAGATACGTGCTTGATGTGGCTGTGACTCGGCAATTTGAGCCATTCAAACGGGGCTTCTATACAGTGTGTGGGGGTAATGCCCTGTCACTCTTCCGCCCGGAGGAGATTGAGCTGCTTATTCGTGGTTCCGACGAGGAACTGGACATTTCATCCCTGAGAGGCGTGGCAGAATATGATAACTGGGGAACAAAGAACCCTGATGGCTCCGAGCCAATGATTGACTGGTTCTGGGAGACATTCCAGGCGGCCAGTCCTAAAGACCAACGAAAGTTACTGCTGTTCATTACTGGTAGTGATCGAATCCCTGCTATGGGCGCTGCGGTGCTGCCTATCAAAATATCTTACCTTGGCGACGACGCGGGCCGGTTCCCCGTCGCCAGGACGTGCTTCAACCTATTGTCACTATCACGTTACGAATCCAAAGAACAATTAGAGAAAAGGTTATGGACTGCTGTCCACGAGAGTGAAGGATTTGGTCTAAAATGATTGTTAGAAAGTGTACCATTCTTGTTTTTCTTCTTCTCTTGCTTTCATTTCACGAGTACATGATTCAGCATCAAATATGTATTTTATCTTTGGGATGTGGGGAGAGAGAGAGTCTCTTGGTCTGGGGTGGTTGCAGTTTTATGAAAGATGTATGTTCAGTAGACTATTGTATCAAAGATTACATGGCGGACCAGAGGTTACAGTCTTGTTAGCAGATATCCAGAGGGCCTATCCATCACATGAGAATACCATTGAGCAACTAGGGCCATGCAAAATCCCTTTCTGTCAAATACAGATTCACAGTACCTGCAGTCCCTTATGAATAATACATAGAGCATTCTGCGATCGTCCGGAACGTCTCATTCCGTATTTTGGGATCATGATCAGTATTGGTTTTTGATCTTCATATTTGATCTTCATATTTCCAACTAGTACATGGCCAAAATGTTTGAGGCCTGAGTTTCATACACATGTATTGTACAGCATTTGATTCCGTCCATCTTCCCTACCCTTCGGCTCCCCCTCCCATCATATTTCTAATTCCTAGCACTTCTTTTAAGCCTCCTCTTCTGCGATGCCGCCCGCCGCCCGGGCGCGCTTGAGCATCTCCTCTTCGCGCTTCTTCTCCTCACGCAGTAGGCGTACACGCTCACGGTCGACGTCGGCCTGCCTGCGCATGGCGTCGAGCTCTTGCATCTCCTTGATCTCCTCTGGTGTGGGCAGGATGGGTACGGCCTTTGTCTCAGCGATAACGAACTCAAGGATTTGTGACGAGTGCTTCTTGGTCATGTCGATGGTGACCATGCGCTCGTCGGCATCGGGGAGAGGAGCCTTGGAGAGATTGTCTCGTGAGGAGGCGGCCTGGTTGCGTCTCTCGGTGGTGGCGGGGGCGTCAGGCTTGCGAATGTAGATGGACAGAGTAGGGGTTTGTGAGTTTTGCGAGTGGCGGTTGACGATCATGGGGATAGAAGGATTGTGGTATTTTAGTCGGGGGAGGTTCTCGAGCCAGAATTTCCTGTAATTTGGAAATGAAAGTATGTCTGTTAGTGTGATGTTTGCGGGTTGGGTTGGGTTGGATTGGTCTTGGGGATGCGAACCTGGCGCCCATATGGCCTCCATCTAGCCTCTTGGCGAAGTCGAGATGGATTCTAGTGACCTCTGGAGGGAGGATTGCTGCACCAGGGCCGCATTGTATGTTGACAAGCTAGGTATGGATTGTGAGCAAGACAGAACTCTCGATGCGGTCGGTTGCTGGGAATGGCACTGCACCTTCTGTAAGGATGGGTTAGCTCTGGTTCGCAGAAAGCATTTCAATTGATCAACCTACCTTGCGAAGCAAGTTTAATCTTTCTCCTAGAGACCTCATTTTGACCGCCCAATGTCAAAAGGCGCTGTCAATTCTTGTGAATCTGAGGCTCCGGGCGATGGTGCTGGGCTGGCTGGTACACACTTCAAAAAGTCGACTGAGAAAATCCGCTAAACCCTGAGCGGGAACCAGAGATCGTAGCGGGCCGAACGTTGACCCGGACGGCGACTTTGAATAGCCACAGAGCGGATTTGATGTGGGGGCTGTTCGCATGGGTGAAGTCGCCAGTCGCGCGAGCTTGGATGGTGGTCATGTAAGTGGGAAATTTTTGGATGTCTCTTATTTTTTTTTCTTGCCGTATATGATATTCCGCTGGCCGCATAAGTCTTTTCTTCAACACAATGCATCGAGCCCTGTCAGCCCGATGGCTCAACCGGGCGCTGAGTGTTGGCGAAGTATCGGCTTCTGCTAGTGTGCCGTTATTTCTTTGTCCTGCTGTTGGGGCTTCTGCTGCTCGCTGGACGAGGATCCCTTTGGCAGCTCCCCCGCGGCCATCACTTGGTTCTTCTCGACGACTAAACCACACTGAAGCGACGACGCACGACGCCACGGTGCGTGAAACGACATCCTCGTCCCCTCTGCCAGAAGGAAATGTCGCCACACCTGAAGATGTGCAGCCCAATAGGAGTCTTCCTCTTAATTGCACTGGATGCGGTGCCTTTGTGCAGACCACCGACCCACAGCAATTGGGGTACTTCGACTTGAATAGCAAGAGGGTGAAGAAGTGGCTCGACCCGCCGACCGAAATAAGTCACAAAGGCAGTACAGAAGATGGAGTTTTGGACGAGGTCCTGAAGTCTATGGACCCTACCAGACTGCAGGAATTGGGACTGGATCCCAACTTGCTCAAGGTAGGCTCCGAGACGGAGGGTGCAGCTTTGGCCGGTAGGTTCAATTATATTCCATACCACACTGACAGGAGGCGAAGAGTTGACAATTGTAATTTTTTAGCACGAATCCCTGAAAAGCAACCTGTCTGTGATCGATGCCACAATCTGCAACATTACAGCATTTCGAGCGACACCGCCAAGCTTCCTATGTTCCATCCTACCGTTGAGTCACTGCGGGAAACAATTGAGGAATCGCCACACAAATACAATCATATTTACCACGTCATCGATGCCGCCGACTTCCCCATGTCCCTCATTCCACGATTGAACGTTTTGCTTGGCGACATTCCATTGCGAACCCGCAATCGTCGTTCGCGGGCGGGCAAGTTTCAGAAGGACCGCCGGACGGAGCTGAGCTTCATCATCACTCGAAGCGACCTCCTCGCACCAAAAAAGGAGATGGTGGATACCATGATGCCCTACTTACGTGAAGTGTTGCGGAATTCCCTAGGTCGTCTGGGCGGCAGGGTGCGACTGGGCAATGTGAAGTGTGTCAGTGCCAAGCGAGCATGGTGGACTAAGGACCTCAAAGAAGAGATCTGGAAACGAGGCGGCGCCGGCTGGATGGTTGGCAAGGTCAATGTCGGGAAAAGCCAGCTGTTCGAGGCCGTGTTCCCGAAAGGCAGGATGGGTAATTACCAGGACGTGAACACATCGACGAGCCGTTCTTCTGCTTCTTCTTCTTCTTCTTCTTCGGGTGCTACTGATGCCGAGCCCATTGTAGAGGAAGAGTCAAGCGAAAGCGACCAATGGGAGGATGTAGATATTGGGGACCTGTTGCCGCCTGCACAACCCGCGAAGAACTACCCTGATATGCCAGTTGTGTCATCTCTGCCTGGTACAACGGCCTCTCCCATTCGAATTCCCTTTGGCAACCACAAGGGCGAGCTAATCGACTTGCCCGGTCTTGCTCGAAGCGACCTGGATCTCTTTGTCAAGGAAGAGCACAGGCAATCCATGATTATGAAGAAGCGCATTGTGCCTGAGCAGATTTCCCTACTACCAGGTAAATCGCTGATTCTCGGTGGAGGCCTTATCAGAATTACGCCCAAAACACAGAATTTGAATATCCTCGCCTACAATTTTACTCCATTGGAAGAGCATCTTACCCAAACGGAAAAGGCGATTGACTTCCAGAACCAGACGCGGCACTCAACTGGTGTCCCCAGCATTATGCTTGATGGTATTGGCGACAAGATGAAGCACGCAGGAACGTTTACTCTTTCTCACGACGTCACAAAGAAGAGGGCTGGGCCTCTGACCAGGAAAAACGCAGTTGGGCTGCAAGCGGAGAACCTACCATTCAGGGTCCTTTCAACGGATATTCTGATCGAAGGAGTTGGATACGTCGAGTTGGTTGCCCAGGTTCGAGCCAGAGATATCAACCAACACCAGCCAACTGTTCGCCGAGTTAGCCGTACCATTGGGTCACAGGATCATCAGGAGAAGAAGAAGAAGAGCTCTGATCCATTTGCTGCTCTATACGAAAACAGGAGGGATACAAAAGAAGTATTCGTCGAGGAAGTCGTCGAAGAGCCTGCCGAGCCTGCCGAGCCTGGGTGGCCAGCCGTTGACATTTTCAGTCCAGAGGGTCAGTTTATTGGGTCGCGCGAGCCGATTCAAGGGTGGCTGAACAACAAGCCTCGTGTTTTGGCCAAGCACAAAAAGAGTAGGCCACGGAGGAGTATGAAGGGGCAGAAAAGGAAGGATAAAATGGAGCGACGAGCTGATTGAGCATGGCTGTAAAAGAATATGGAAGCGCTGATGTTGTATTTGTATATTGATCAAGAAATGTGTCATGACGTGTATACCTACCAACCTATATACCTAGAGAACTAACTATCTAGACTGTACTATTAGCCTTTTGTACAAAACAATAAAACTACCCCATTACCTACGTCTAAAAAAAAAAAAAGGAAGAAAAAAAGAAAATACCAAGCAAGCGTATCATGTTTGTTGGCTGGCGATGCATCGGACTTTCAAGAATGGGGAGGGGAGTGGAGGACATACAGTGTAGTTGGTTTCTTGATAGGTATCTTCCCAACGTTTGCAGGGATCAGCTCACTGAGGAGGGGCAATGACGTGGGGGCGACCCCAGAATTTCTGCCCCTCCAAAAGTCCAACAGTCGGCGACATTCTTTCCTCTCTCTCTCTCTCCCTCTATTTTATCATCACGTGCGAAACAACAACACCTCTCATCCCCCCTAGAAGAAAGACAGAAGAAAGACAGAACACGGAAGAAACGAAGAATTTAGAACCATATAGAAGTGGCCAGCCAGGCCAGGGTAATAACTACCTGCGAAAAAAAAAAGTACCATTCGGTTTTCTCAGCCAGGAATTGCAGCTGAGACCGGGCATTATCAATCATGTCGCAACCCCAACAACAGCAACGCAGCGCCGCGGCGTCATCTCAAACACAAACGGTGTCTGCGACTCAACCGCCTCAGGCCGAGTCTAGCACTCGGAATCCTCGAGTGCTTCGACTACGCGGCGCGCATCAGTCAAACAGCCGATCAGTTCAGTGGGCGGAGGATGTGGTAGACAATGAAGGTTTAGGCCGGAAGAGTTCCAAAGGTATGTTTGACTGATATCAGTCTCAAACTTCTCGGCGCCCGAGGGTCGTTTGTCAGAACCAAAACCAAAAACCGATGCTAATACAAGATGCAAAACAGTATGCTGTATCTACCACCGTCCAAAGGCTGTGGGCGAATCGAGTGACGAGTCTTCGTCCGACTCTTCAGATTCCAACTCCGATTCCGACTCTGAGCCCGAAGGCGCGCGGCCAGCGGGTGGTAAAGGCCGGGACTGCGGCCATGGCCATGACCACGATCACGACCACAAGCACGACCATGGAAGAGGGAGAAAGAGCAAGAGTAGGAAGGGCAAAGAGAAGAGAGCGCCCAGTCCAAACGCGTACGAAAAAGTCCCCAAGCCAAAGCCTCGAGATACACCTGGACAAAAGGCCCAGGTCTAGACGTATCATGTTGAAAAAGACCGGAGCGAGACGCTAGAGACTAACGCACGGGTTTTTAAAATGCTATGAGTGACGATAGACTGATTTCCGTTTGTTTTATTTTTCTCCGTCTTTTCTTTCTCATTTTCGCACAATCAAGGTTTGGCAGGGTCAAAAAGCATAATGGAGGCGTTAGGTCATTTATTATATGAAAATGAGCCAGCATCGTCATATAGAGGGTATAATACATGAATCTTGACATTCGACTTTTGAGGGCAGACCACAGTTCCTACTATCGTACAAAACGGGGTATAATTGCGTGGTCAGATACCGTCAGAGCATCTTTGGCCTTTTTCTAGTCCATAATTTTCCAAATCGTGGAGGACGGGAGAGATCACTTGAATCGAATCCAGGTGATCTAAAAGATCTCCGTACTCTTAGTCTGAGCCCTCAACCTGCTTCTTCCCACTTTGCACGACAAAATACCGGCCAGCTGTCCTCGATGCTGTGCTTAATGCATCCCAGTTCTCCGCCTCGGACTCGACTTTCCCTCTCACCCTCTTGGGTCTCTGATAGTACCCCGCGAGGGTCTCACGGGAGAGCGCATCTTGGAGGTCGGCCAGCCCAATCGCATTCTCCCCACGAGCCTCCAGCGTCTCGTCGCGAATGGCGCGCAGGGGCTCGACGCCCGTTGTATCGACACGCTGGACGGCGCGGACAAACTGAAGCTGGCTCTGCAGCGTCTCGATCATGGCAGTTTCAGCCTCGGGGGAGCTAGGAAGCGGAAGAGCCGATAGTCGGAGGAGGTGGTGCAGCTGGGAGGGCGTGATGCGTTCTGGAGGCGCAGAGGAGGGCGACGAAGGCAGAAGGCTGCGAACGGACCAGGTAGGCTTTGAAAGGATGTCGGCGGCGGTTGAGGATTTGGTCGAGAGGTGGCGGGTAGTAGTGCGAGAGGCAGTAGTGGTTGTGATGAGGGAACTGCGGAGGGCAAGACGGCAGGATGTGCAGAGTGCCATTGTAGAAGCCTGAAGCGGTATTAAAATTACTTTGAGTGAGAGAAATAAATTCCTCTTTTAACCAGTGTATTTGCGATTGGTGTTTCTAACACTTTTGTATCGTATCGAGGGCGAGTTTACTTGATGAGGAGGGGAAAGCCCTTTGGTTGCGCAACAGCTTTGGAGCAACTTACAATGAACAAATGAAGCTTGTGGTGGAGGGACTTGGATGACATAAGCATCCATTTGAACATCAACGATACCTAAGTAGGTACACACAGTACAAGTAGGTACCTATCCAAAGCGCTCGCCGCAACTAAAGATTTCCAGTGCACAGGTGACCCCCCAACCGCATTAGCCCAGGCGACGAATCCGTCGTCATAGGTGCCCTGCCAGGTGGCTTAGCGCTCGCATCCATCCGCGACATTGATGAGCACTCTACATAGTAGGACTACACAGTAGCTGCAGAAGACGACACATCCAACCTTAACCGAACCTTTTCAAGAAACACCCGTCGCATCTGCGCTGCCTCGGTTTCTACCTCGCTCTAGATACCCTCCCTACAATTACCCAAAGACACCGAACCCGACCTAATCATGGCTGACGGTCCTCAGCTTCTCGCACAGGTACGTCCAACCCAACCCCTCCCCCACCTTGGAAACCGGCGACCACATCGCCGGTCCTTGGTTTCTGCCTGCCCAATATTACTTGGCAACTCGGGGGTAAACAGCGACGGCTGACATATTCGCGATGAACAGGCCCAGGAAACGCTCACCCACGGGGGCGGCGGCTTCAAGAGCTTGTTCGGTTTCAAGCCAAACTATGAAGTAGCGGCCAGCCTGTTCGAGAGGGCCGGCAATGCCTTCAAGATGAAGGGAAACAGTATGTCCAAGCAACCCCCCCCCCCCCCCCCCCTTCCACAATGACATGCGTTGTAGCTGACCCGTGGCCCCCCTCTTTTTCGCACGGCAGATATGGAAGCTGCAAAGGCTTTCGAAAGGGCCGCTCAGATTCAGACCGAGAACCTCAAAGAACCCCTAGATGCCGCTCCCAACCTGGAGAAGGCCGCCGCCGCCTACCGGAAGCTCGATCCCCAAGCCGCCGCCCGCTGCCTCGCCATGGTCGTCGACCACCGCTGCGCCAATGGCAACTTCCGCAGCGCCGCCAGGGCAAAGGAGGACCTGGGCTCGTTGTACGAAGTTGAGATTGGCGACTTGAAGACGGCTCTTGAGTGCTTTGAGACCGCTGCCGGCTGGTACGAAGGCGACAATGCTCCAGCGTGAGTTTCTTCTTACCATCTGACTAGATATATATATAAATCGGAGGCGTGATGGCTGATCTTTTCTATGTTGGATAAACCCAGTCTTGCCAACAAGCTCTGGCTCAAGGCTGCTGATCTAGCCGCCCTTGAAGGCGACTACTACAAGTCCACCGGGATCTACGAAAAGGTCGCCGAGGCCTCCATCAACAACAACCTCATGAAATACAGCGTCAAGGAATACTTTCTCAAGGCCGGCATCTGCCACCTAGCCAGCGGTGACCTGGTGGCCGCCCAGCGAGCTCTCGAAAAATACCGCGACCTCGACCCTTCCTTCGGCGCCCAGCGTGAGCACCAGCTCCTCGTTGATCTATGCGATAGCATTGAAGCCAAGTCGCAGGAGGATTTCGCAGACAAACTGTTCCAGTATGACCAAATCAGCAAGCTTGACAAGTGGAAGACGACCATCTTGGTGCGCATCAAGAACACCATTGAAGAAGCCGACGACGAGTTTGCGTAAAAGTAAGTACACGCTATAAGCCACCGCCACGGGATGGAGGGCAGAATCGGGTGGGGAGACACAGTATTTTGCTTTTTTTTTTTTTTTTTTCGATGGGGAGAAATGAGTTTGACTGGTGACTGAGAGGAAGTAACTGAAGGATTTTTACATGTAAGCAACATTGGAATGAGACTTGAGCTTTTGAGAGGCTAGCTGCCATCATCGCGAGTAGCCAAGAGATGGGAAAGGATCGACTCCTTTTTTAGTCTACCTCTCACAGCATATAAAGACAGAGAGAGAAAGAGAGAAACAGTGTGATGCATATGTATGCGTGTGAGAGATGATGAGAAGGGAACAGGGAAGGGCCTAGAAAGAATGCACGTTTATGAATACCAGATGAAACATCTATATATTACGGCGAAATGCGAGCCTTAGGCTTGTTGCCTACGTAGGTTCGTACCAAACCTAGCCATATTGCAAATGAGAGAGCATGAGGGCCTGTTCTAAGTCATACAGCTCTCTCCTGATGGCTGATCAAGTGAGATTATTGATCAAGGAAGTAAATAGGGGCTTAGCAGCCTATGTATTAGGACTATCTCGATCCAGATCGATACAGACAGAAATCCATGACAGAGATTCTGCAATAATACAAATTCAAGGCAAAAGAAAAAAAACCAAGCAAGCTAGCTGGTAGAAGGAAGAAGATAAAATGAGAAAGTATCGTGGAATCGAGGTTATCGTTCATTCCTTGTTTGATATCCACTCAACTTCCCTCCAATGCCTCATCGTCGTCATCAATCATAAGAGAAATTCAAAGACCGCCACATTGCAGCCTCACAGCTCCTGGCAGAAAATATTACCTTTCCAAAGGATTGCATTAATCCTCCTGCGCACAAGGCAAAATAATGTTGCCAGGAAAAGATTATACGTTCAAGCACCATCTAGCGCCATGAACTATCCACAGAGGCGGTGGTAGTGCAGGACGAGGGCACCGTGTAGCTACGGTTCGGGTCACTCTCCCAAGACAGAGTTCCGTCAGCCTTGATGTTGATAAACTTGTACTGGAACGACTGGCCAGCCTTGAGAGGGATGGTGACCTTCCACAGAGGGTTGGAGGAGGTGTAATCCGAGGCACTCAGGGCAATGGCCTTGGTAGTGTCCCAGTTACCAAGAGCGTCGATACTACCCACAATCTTGATAGTATCTCCGAAGGCAGTTTTGACCAGTTCACTGAAGGTGACAGAAACAGTGGCAGCAGCAGCACAGCTGGTGGAAGTCGAGGATGACGAAGTCTTAGTCGTTGTCGAGGATGGGACAGTAACAGTTCCGGTGACAGTTCCGGATATCGGGGTCTGCGAAGTTGGGAATGAAGTTGCCGTAGCCGAGGTATAGGAACCGGCAATTGAGGTGGCAGAACAGGCGCCGGGAACTGATGGCGAAGATGCCGCCCAAGATGGGGGGATTATACCGGCCCTTCGAGCCGCCGCAGTGAGGAAAGCAGCATATGACCATGTGAGGTCTCGGGCAGAAAGCGGCGTACCGTTGGTCTTCGAGAACTGCTCGGCCAGTGAGCCGTTAGAAGCAGCATACTTCTGAACGACGGCAACGAAACCATCGGCATAGGCTGATGCAGCGTTCATCAAGGTCGTATAAGTGCTGGAAGAGCTGGCATATGTACCTGCGGTCACGCTACTGGAAAGGTCCTGGAAGAATGCCAACGAGGTAGATGTTACAGAGATAGACCCTTGCTTCTTCCATACGTAGATAGCGTCGTAGAGCTGTTCGGCGACGGCCAGTGTGTTGAGATACCAGGGGTTTCCATTGTAGTAGACATCCTCTGAGTAGCGTCCGATGGCGATGGCTGTCCCAGCAGAGATACCGGAATTGATTGAGTAGAATCGGAAAGAGTCTACCACTAGCTTGAGGTTTGACAGCGCCTTCTGACTGCAGGGCTGGAAAGTAGCATCATCGCACCCAAGGTTTGCATCGAAGTTGTGGATAGAAGCTAAGATAGTGTTGGCATCCTTGCCGGTTCGTCCATCGTTGGTATTGACTAGGGTCACGATGTGTGTCAGAAGGGTGTCATTACTTTAGCCAGGGAGAAGAGGGAGTATATCATTAGGGTGTACGTACTGTTGGCATCGATATACTTGTTGCTTGTCACCCAGAAACTCTGGAGAAAACACAAAACCTGGGGAGCGATGGCGGTGTACGAATCTGGCTTGCCAAGCTGCGAGGCGATGACACCTCCTTCAACAAGGGCTGGATTTAAAATTTTCGTGAGCAAAACCCGTTTGAGGTGGAATTTTAAGCTTGAGCTTACCTCGATACTGGCTGGCAATCGTGAAGAATGAGCTTCCATTGACCTCCTCCCACAAGTCAAATCCCGTGGCGTTCCTAAGGATCTGGTCAGCCATGTGCCTCCTAGAAGACTTTTGAAGAAAAAAAGGTCATCAAACGTACCAGTATTGAGCCACGTAGTTGAGATCGTTGCGTATGACCGGCCACAGGACTGTAGATGCTGTGGACGAATACCCATTGCTGACCAGCCACTTGGCGTATCCGATCAGGGCAATGGCACGGAGAGCTGGGCCATCTCGTTGGGGGCGGCCTTAAATTATTCATGTTAAACCAGATATTTGGTGGTAGGGGTAGCATATGTAACGTTGGTCTTACCCCAGCTGCCAGTGAAGGCACTTGAATCAAGGTTGAATTTGGGTTCCCCCAAGCCGGTGCCATCTGCCAGTGAGCCAGAAGGGTTGGACACACCCTGGAGCTTGGCCTGAGCAACAATGTACTGCTGGATCAGTGTTTGAAGGCTGGGGTCGTACTCATTGCCGAACCTCTCGATGATGGTCTTGAAGACGAGAGCACTATCCCTTGTCCAAGTGTACCAGTCTGCAGACTGTCAGTCAGTTGGGGAGCAACATGCGGGTTTGGCAGTCATTATGCACTTACAGTCTGGGTCAGATTTGCTAGGAGAGGCAATAACAAGGCCAGAGTTCACACCGGAAGAGTGGCAGCCACTGGATCCAATGTTGCACAGGAGTTGTTCAAGGGCAATTGGAGTTTCAGTATCAACAAAGTCATCCACATTACGCCTCAGTAAAGAATTCTGTTGGTGGAGGCTTGGGCGGCCCATGACGCTCTGAAGAGCAACTGCGCCGAGAAGCAACGCGGATGAAATGAAATGCATGATAGGCTGGACCAAGTATGATGTTGAGTTGAGGGAGAGGGAAGATACTGAGTCGTCGAAAAGTTCCATTGTGTGAGGATATCTTGGTATATTTATATTTTGTATATGGACGTCACTGAGAACATGTCAACCTGACTCTTGAATAGGCAAGACAGGGTTAGGGGCCAGCTACTGGCTAGAGTGTAAACAGGATGGATAGTCCGTAATTGAGACCTCGGAACTGAAATCGCGGAGGAACCCCATGGAGGAGGAGGAGAAAAGATGGGGTAGAGGTGACGGTGTGGTGTTATGGACGGGCCGAATATGAAGGCATAGAAAGACGGGGGAGGACGGGGACAGAGCCAGAGCCAGAGAGAGGCGGGAGATGGCAAGCTTGAAGCGAGGCCAGGAACAGGGTTGTGAGAAAATAATGTGAGTTGATGGTAGGGATAACACTAGGAGCAACAGCAGCGCCAAGTCATGGCACTGGCCGTTGGCGAATGTGTGAGCATAGATGGAAATGGAAAGAATACGCAAGTTTATGTCCAGACAGCTCGTGAAGCTCGTAATCTTGTATTGGTTGGCCCAGGAATAGTCGGGACAATGGGGGCGCCAGTTGAGACTCGCAGGAAAGAGACGTTCCCATCCAACCCAATCCTATCGAACTGGTATCATGACAATGACCGTCTGAGACAATGGCGCCCAATACTTGCTTAGGCCAACAAGGCTCTCTGTTCTCTGTCTGCACTGTAAAGCCGTGTGAGGTTGTGATGCCGGAAAGCAAACAAGCAAGCAACTTATGAGGCTGCGCAAAGAGTGTGATTCTACATGGACCAGGGTGATGATGGATGTCGTTGGAGAGACTTTGACAATATTGGTGTGCAAGGTAGGCATAGTCATGGGCACCAACCTTAGCTTTGGTTGGTAGGTAGGTACCGTTGGTAGTTACCTTTGGTAAGGTAGTTGGTTCACAGCAACCGGCACATGGAAGGAACTGCGGGGGAAGGGCAAGCATTCAGATGCAGCCCAGGTGGTTTGTTCGTACTTGGTACTGCGTAAAGCCATGTACCTTCCGTCGCAACTATTGGGAGGCCCGAGTACCGACTACGCAGTGGGTACGATGTCGTCTTCACATGCCGGTCGCAACCCGACGACAGTAAATGCAGACTCGCGCCTGCATCAATCGCTACTCCATGTATTACGTACTCGACCACAGACGGAGCGAGACAGAGAAAGAGAGAGAGAGAGATGAGAAAGAGCAAATGTGAGTCTATCACCGGCTTGAGGGCTAAGGGCGTGTGCAGACAGTAATTTACCTCATTGCTGCACTCTCACTTCACAACACAGCTCTTTCACATCTCTCTCTCTCTCGGTGTGTCTCTCTCCGTCTTCTACATTGTTTATTGGTCCCTTGGATATAGCTTTTCTGTACCTCTCCCGACGCAGAAGAGTAGACTGGAGCTCTTGATTGGCCGCTCGACCTGTCTGCAGTCCCCGGTCCTTGCATCGCATCAATATTCTGCAATCAACGACAGTCTATCTCGGACCGACAAACTCCAAACGGCCCGTCTTCTGTCTGCTGGTGTCGCATTCTAGCTACCAAGATGGTAATACAGGCTCGTGACCCAGCCGCGGCATTGGTCCACCACTCGTAGCGGATAATTCCATTCAGGAACGCACGGGTTTGCTTGTGCCTGTCAAGTGAATGGTGACAGTAGCTTCAACACCCGTCAGCAACAGCCATGATTATTGATGTTCTACCCTCCCTGACACCTCATGCAGTCCTCATCACATCTGTGCTGATCAGGCTCGGTACGTAGTATCCTTCATTGCCCAACTAGGCATCTGGATTCTCCACCAACGACATCCGCTGTATATCATGCCACTGCGCCGAGCTTTTTGATCGACATTTTGATGATATTCCAGTGGAGCTGCTCGAGGAGATGCATTACGAGACGACAAAGAGCGCGTAGCCGAGGCTAGAAAGGCCCGAATAGCTTCAGCTCACGCTTCCGGTCAGCCAGCTGTTGTGGAAGAGAGCATCGCAAACCGTACATCCAATTAGGCTGGCTTAGTGGAATGGCAACTCCCGGACCTATACGGGCTAGATACAGGCCTGACTTGCAATTGTAATACTTGATGACATCACTTAGTATGCCTAAAAAGGCAGGGTTTAATGAAAGTATTGAGGAAAGAAAGAAAAAAATCTTCACTCGGGATAGACATGTAGGCACAGCCATGGTTTTCCCCAACCTCACGGACCGACGGTCTCGGAAAAGGGGGGTGGAATATAGCGTCTCAGGATTCTCCAGCCACGGACACTCAAGCCATCTTGCGACGGCGAATGAGGCAGCTGAAGACCTGTTGTTCTAGGACCTGTCGATAGGATGATTGACACCATAGCAAGTTGATGGCTCCATAGAGTTATCGAGCTGCAAAGTAATCGACCCTGACATTGAAGCAGAGGATCACAGAGCACAGATCCGTGGTTAGGAAGAAAAAAAGAAAACGGGAAGGAAATTTTGGGAAGCCTTATAAACTTTTTTTTTCCTACGCGCTCTCACGTGACGCTGGCTCCAACAGCGGATCCTCTCCACCTCAGCGCAGGCATCCACCAAGAACCAACCAAGGAACAGTTGGATCTTTATGTCGCTTCTATCGCGCTCCAAAGCGATAGGCTGATCCGTGCTCAATTACAACCCTGCCTTTCGCCTTCCACCTTTCACCTTCCCGCAGCCTGATCTTGTCGTATTTCATCTCCCCATCTTGCCGTGTACCGCCCGCGCTGCAGTATATCATATCGATCGCCCAAGATGGACGCGGCAACTCTCGAAGAGACGAACCGAATTCGGGTGTCGCTGGGCATGAAGCCTCTACCAGTACCCGGAGCCCCAGCACCCCAGGCTACGCCTGCAGACGAGAATGGCGAGCTGCCTAGCACTCTCGAGAGTCGCCAAGCTCAGTCATACGACAACTATAACAAAGCTATGGAGGCTGAAGCTGCAAAACGAAGACGTGAGGAGAAGGCTGCTGCCGTTCGAAAGGCACGCGACAAGGCGCAACGAGATGCTATCATCGAAGGCAAGGGCCTAGGCGAGGAAGACGGTGCTGACCTGAGTGCCAAGGACTGGCTAGTCGGCCAGAAGAAGCGCCAGAAGAAAATTTCAAAGGTCAGAAAGCTTGAGGAAGAGCTGGCTGCTGCCGAAGCTGCCGCCGCCGCAGCTGTACAATACACTTCCAAAGACCTCGCCGGAATCAAAGTTGCTCATGACACTGCCAATTTCCTCGACGGGGATGAGCAAATCCTCACGCTCAAGGACACCACGATTGACCAGAATGAGGAGGAAGGCGACGAACTGGAGAACCTGGAGATGCGAGAGGCTGAGCTGCTCTCCGACCGCATGGATTTGAAGAAACGAACCCGACAGTATAATCCCCACGATGACGACGGCGATAACACCATCCTCTCACAATATGACGAAGAGATTAACGGGAAAAAGCAAAAGAAATTCACTCTAGACGCAGGCGGCGTCATTGCTGCGTTGTCAGACATTCTTGAACAGCCGGTGGATAAAACAGCTACGGCGCAAAACGTGCGCCTCGATGATATCGTTGGTAAGTTGAAATCTGCGTATGCGCCCAGATCCCAAAACGTGACTCTAATTTCTCCTTCTCAAGGCGACGCTCCACTTTCTTCAGACTATTTAGATCCCTCACAAATCAAGATTAAAAAAACCAAGAAGAAGAAAAGTAAGAACACGAGGCAAAGGCCGGTTGATGAAGATGATATCTTCCCCATCGAACCAGTACCCACTGACAACAACGCCATGGAAATCGACTCCAAAGATGCGACCAACAAAAAGAGAAAGATGGCAGATGATACTTTTGTAGATGACGAGGACCTTCAGGCATCATTAGCGATGCAACGCAAGAATGCATTGAAGAAGCGAAAGAAGAGTCGCCCAGAAGATATTGCAAAACAACTCAGGGAGCAAGAGGAGGATGAGCAGCAAGTAGAAACCCAAGAAGGAGGTCTGGTTCTTGGAGAGGTTTCAGGCTTTGTCGCTGGACTTAACAAGCCAGAAGAAAGTGAGGTGCGAAGGCCCAAGAAGTCAACACCGGCCTCAAGATCTCCTAGACCTGAGGAAGACCACCCCATGGACGATCATGATGATCAGGAGGAGACTGAACCAGACCAGCCAAGAACGGCATCTGCTCTTGATGATGGATTGGACGAGAACGGTGTCGAGGCAGAAAAGAATGTCGGGCAAGGAATGGCTTCTGCTCTAGCACTGCTTCGGGAGCGTGGACTTATCGAACAATCGCGAGGTGAAACCGACTACGAGAGTTTCCGGGCCCGTGAAGACTTTTTGGCAAAGAAGCGACGTCTGGAAGAGGAATTGGATGAGCAGACACGTCAGCAGCGTGAGCGTGACCGTATGCATGGAAAGCTCGACAGAATGTCGACGCGTGAGCGTGAGGAATACGCTCGCCAGCAGAACACATGGCGGGACCAGCAACAGTCCCGCCGCATGGCCGAACTGTTCTCAGCCGGATACAAGCCCAAGGTTGAGCTCAAGTACACGGACGAGCACGGTCGCTCTCTCGACCAGAAGGAGGCTTTCAAGCATCTGAGCCACCAGTTCCACGGCAAGGGCAGCGGGAAGGGCAAGACGGAGAAGCTCCTCAAGAAGATTGAAGAGGAGAAGCGCCGCGAGGCGCAGAGCCTGTTCGATGCCAACCAGTCTGCGGGCATGAACATGGCTGCGCAGCAACAACTCAAGAAGCGCCGGGAAGCAGGTGTACGACTAGCATAAGAAAGAAAAAGGGTTTTGTTTGGGTGGTATGATTAACAACTTCTGATGACGAATAGTAATATCCGCAATGGCAATGCAAACACAACAAAGGTGCTTTTTTTACCCCTTTTCTCTCTCTCTCTCTCTCTCTCTCTCTCTCTCTCTTACATACATTTGCTCACTACCTCTCTATTGAGACACCATATCATGCTGACACCATCTGAAGACTATGTACCAATGAGGTATGTATTTTCTATACCCGTCACGATATACTAACATTCACTTGCATTCTGACGGCCATTGTTTCCTTTCTTTCCTGGTCAACGTTGCCACATAGAATCGGCGCCCTCCTATTGCTAGCAACAGTTCCGTGAATCTTCAATAGGTCGCACCCTTTGTTGACATCTACTAAACCACAACGCATTCAATCTCCCATCTCACTTTTGGGCCATTAAGGAAAGCAAAAAGACTATCATGTCCATTACTCGCCCCTTTTCAACGTTTCCCAACCGTCCACCAGCGTTCGTTCGGTCTGTTCAACGCTCTGAATCAAATTCTCCAGCATAGCTCCGACACGCTGCCCAGCCAAGCCCTGCTCCTGTCGGATGCGGCGGGGCTCGATGCTGTAGTCCAGTAACTGACAGAGGGGCCTCTCGTCTACGGCAGGTTGATCCTGGCTCGCGATATGGGAGACGGGTGCTGATAGAGAAGGCTTCATGATTGCTAAAGTCCTCCTGGCTGCCAAGGCCTCTAGGCAGTTTGCTTCCTGCGTCCATAACATGGACTTAAATACCTGTAACTCCTCAACATCCAACGTGAACACTATATTGAGTCCGTAGCCTAGCATTGAAGAATGCCCATTGTTGGGAATGTCAGTCCGCTCTGCCATACTCTATGTTTGTCATGCATGAAAGTCCCTGTTCCTCGTACTTTTTTTTTTTGGCGGGGAGTGTGATTTTCTCCAGTACTGGTTGAAACAAAGCGCATGCAATAAAGTCGGTGGACAAAGAGAAACAAATAGAAATGTTCTGTTAATGAAGATATAATGTTCGTCTAATGAAACCTAACCCTGTCAACGCCCCATTATGCCATACCCAAAGCCAAGAGAAGAAAAAAAGGTCTTCCCATAATATGTATGACCACAGCGCCTATCCTTCTTTCTACGCAGTGCAATGATTTAGAGGGAGATCTTTGCTCCAATTCCCTTGCCTGTGTAATGAACCGTTTCTATCCAATTCCCCAATCTCAAAGTCACGTCCGCAATGGCATCCAGCTTCAATTTCCCTCCAAGCGCCCTCTTGAGCTTGTCATATCCAACGTGATCCGGTGACCACTGGACAGGCAGCCGCGGAGTCTCTGATCGCCCCGGTGGCACTGGGAATTCTCGATGATCGATAATCTGTCCTACAGGTTCGGTGTGGTTATAGTAGGCCGTAGCGTTGACGTCTACAATGTGTAGTGTGTTGAAGAGAAGTGGTGATACAAGCTCAAAGGTCGCAGAGGATGAAAAAATGTGAAAAGTTGCACTGGCGATGAACCGCTGATTTATGTCTTCGTCTTCACCGGGTAGTGTCACCCGTGGGGTCGGGATCGTGAAATTTATGGCCGACAGTGCCTCACCAAGGAGTGGTATGGATGGTATGCTGTTATGGTGCGTCTTGGCCGTCAAGGTGGTGTTTTCCCCAGAGACATAAGCAGACAGGAGTTTGCGGCCAACCTCATGAGCGCTCTGCCCTCCAAATCTGACTGGGTCCCACGTTGACTGTACAATGATGTTGGTGTTGTTGCCCAAGCCAAAATCAACGCCCGTAGCAACTGCTTCTCCGAGCGTTTCGCCGTTGTGAAGGATGTGTATGTTGAAGTAAGGGACAGTAGCAGTGTAGGATGTCGGGTTTGTAATGTTTATTCGTGCATGTATTCGAACGCCCGTTTCAGAGGTATTGAGGATTTCAATCTGTCCAACCTGCGGATTCAGCTCAGCAAAAACGTTCCCGGGCAGGCCTGCGACCGAGTCAGCTTGTGCAGAGCAATACGACACAAGGCAGTGATCGGCGATACTTGTGTACGTAGTGTAGGGATATTCATCACAGGGATTTGATGAGACTACCGAACGAAGACGGACCGTTTACTGGAATCTTGCCCTCTGCTGGGACGTTCTTGATGGTCAGGATGCCAAGGACTGTGGCAACCTTGACATCGACCGCGGCTTTGACACCTAGAATAAGGTCTTCGTCGCCAAATAGGAGCTTCTGCATCACTTCGCCGAAGACGTCGCCGTCTGTAATATTCAAAGGCACATCCACGACTCTCGAGGTAATCTTGAGCAGATCCTCATCACCGTCGGTACCCTCGATCATGGTTGAATTAGCTTTCTCCCAATGTCGCAAGTAGAGTTCCCCTAACTTCCGACCTTCGTAAAACAGGTCGCCAGTCGCACGCAGGCTGTCAACTGCCAGCGCTAGCTTGAGCTCGGAAGGGATTGCTGCAAGGACCTCAGTGGTGCCAGAAACAGAAGGCTGACTGCTGGGATCCTTTGCGTCCGCGAATGGATTTGGCAGTTTGAAGTCGACATCGGTCAACGTGAAGTTCCTGATAAGATTATCGAACGATCGGCCGGGAAACTCGATCGGTACGGTAATACTCTCCAAAATATCCGAGATCCAGTCGGGAGTATCAGAGTCGTTTAAGCTCTTGCCACGTACAAAAACTCGGGCATCCTCGCCTTGAAGATAGTGTTCCATAAAATTGTCCAAGGGAGAAGACTTTGAATGAGGGCAAGTCCGTGTGAGTGACTCTGGGATCTCCCGTACCGTACCTAGAGCAGTAGCTGTAACATCCATGTTGGCCCGGATGTGGATCAGACGGGTCTGGGCATCAGCCACACTGATAGAAGGGAGCGAGGCATCGCAGTTCGGTACCAGGACTTCGAATCCAAGTGGTGGAATATCAATAGCTACAGGATACTCGTTTCGCACGGTCACGGACACGTCGGCCTGAATCACCTTCCGACCACTCCCATCGACCGGTGCATCGTGAAGATCGAGGTGGTCGATCTTATACTTGGGCAAAGAAGGGATTTTGTTGGCTGCGAAGGGAATCAGTAAGGCTCTCAAGCGATTGCAGATGCGCAAAATTAATTCTAGAGTACAGTTCTTTCTCCAAAATACAGGGAAGCAAAGGAGCGGTAGAGAGATTGACCTTCAAATACCAGAGTTTCTGCAATATCATGGGTACCCAGCGGAAATATTCCAGATTTCAACTGAATCTGGGATTTGCCCACCACTTTAAGTTGCTGGAGCTTGCCATCGAGCCAGTCATTGGCAATCTTGCGAATGTCCTCGGCAGAACCGGGTTTGAGCTTTGTCACAAAGTTCAACTCCGTATTGTGTCCATCGACAATATCCACCACAAGGCGAGGTATAACAGCAGTTCCAGCAAGGGAATCGTCATAATCCGGCAGAAACACATGGACAGTCGTTTCTTCTGTCTCTATTTTGCGCATGATGCCTGTTACGGCCTTTCCGATACGACGAGAGTTGGTATTCTCGACACGGGAGCCTTGGAGGCGGACATTCGCCTGAATCCGAGCCCAGACTCCATCAGAGGTGATGTTCTCAATGGATAGTTTGGTAGGCTCGAGAACAGCAGCCTTTTCAGCGTAGTTCTGAACAGATGGTGGGACAATAAAGCCCAGGAAAATGATTAGAACGACGAGAATGGCCAAAATGATCATAGCGATGACTGACGGCCATCGCGAGCTGCTAGCCTTGGGCTTATCGTCGTCCTTCTTGGACCGACGCCAGAAGCCCCACGAACCTGCCTTGGGCTGGGCGACATTCGCTCCGTTAATCTCGTTATGACTGCCATCGCCGTGGTTTTCAAGCAGCGGTGACGATTCGGTAGCCTCAGTCTGTTGTCGATCTGAGGATGCGATGAGAGGTGTCCTCTCGTCGGGGGGCGACATGATGGTGGTTTGGGATTTGTAACGAGGCCGCCTCAGGGCAGAGTCACAGTATTAAGCAAATGATGCGCATGACCGTGCGGGTTGGTCACGCAGTCGCTGCAAGGGCTAGAATTCCTGTCCTTATCTTTATCTGGAAGATGAGATCAGGTGTGCCAGAATGTGTGGAAGTGAGTGATGACGCCGCAAAGGCCGATGGATCATAGATGTAGGTGTGAGGTTGGCTTTTCGCATGACAGACTCGTCATCAATGATGAGGTCGGTCCAGCCAGTGGTCGATTGATAGCCAGGGCAGAGGGCCATGTCCGATTGGCCGTGCTTATGAGAGAGTCCGAGTCAGGAACGGAAGGTCCAGTGTGAATCTAGGAGATGGGGCTTGGGCTGAAGAGCCCACATTTATGCTGTGGCGCTCTCTGGTGGTTGTGGCACAATACGTACTGCATAGCGCGTATCCGTACGGAGGTACCAAGTAGTTGCTCACTAGGTACCAAAGGTAGCCACATGATCGTCGCAGTTCCAGTTTCAGACGGGGTATCGCATAGTCTACCTAGATAATCAGCACATACCCTGATGTACGAGTAGGAATACAAGGCCCCTTTGCAGATTATGCGACATGAGTGAAGATGTAAGGTACTGATGCGTACCTTGAATCCTAGGTAGGTATTCCCTTTAAGCAGGTACTATACCTGTAGTTGTTAGTCTTCGCTCGGTCGCGAAGTACAATTCAGGTTATTCCCTTAGACCCTGCAGAGGGCAACTTTGAAGAGCTTATGAACGGCGATTATCTATCACTTGTATACATTTCTTAACTAAGCCTGCATTACGTAGTATATCCCGGAGTGCATACAACTTTGATCCATGTGGCACAGCCCAAAAAAATCCCAACTCCAGGTCACAAAAAGGATGGGGAAACCCTCTCCGCTCCGCTCCGTTGTAGGTACCCACCAAAACCTCACCGCCCAATACCTGTAGCCCTGTAAGTCAGCTCCGATTTAGGGCCTCCAGTGACGTGCGCCCAGTTGACATGCACCCAGTCATTTCCCGCCCGGTCACCGGCCTCTACCGCCGGTCCAACTCACATTGCAGGGACAAGCATTGGAAATTTCATCGCCAAAAGCCAGAGACCACTTGGGTGACTCTTTTGTTCCAAGAAGTCTGCAAGGAGCCAACTCGTACATATTTGGTCTTCACAACATTCATACCCCCAACTCCAATTCCGTTGCCATTGTCCACATCCAACTGTAGAAAACACCATTCACACACAGCTTTCCAAATTTCTTCTGTCTCGCCAAACTGCAGACTCAAATCCTACCCATCATGAAGTCTTCAGCTGCCCGCCTCGCTCAAGGAGCCCTCACAGGTATCCAACAACGAGCATACTCACAAGCTTCATCCGCCCCGCGACATCTCATGACCATTGCCGATCTCACCCCCACTGAATTTGCCAACCTGGTCCGCAATGCAGCGACGCACAAGGCCGCCATCAAGACCAGTTCGAAGCTTCCCTCTCACAATGCTGGCCTTCTTGGCAAGACGGTCGCCATGATGTTCAGCAAGAGAAGCACGCGAACACGAGTCTCAACTGAAGCCGCAGTCGCAATGCTTGGGGGTCATCCTATGTTTCTCGGCAAAGATGATATTCAGCTTGGTGTAAGTACCGATCCGATGTCAGACGACCATCAATTGCATCGCATAGCTAATTGGCCCTTAAAAAAAGGTGAATGAATCGCTCTACGATACTTCAGTCGTTATCTCGTCCATGACTTCTTGCATGGTCGCTAGAGTTGGGCCTCACTCCGATGTGGCCGACCTTGCAAAGCACTCTAGCGTCCCCGTCATTAATGCCCTCTCAGACGACTTCCATCCTCTTCAGACCATCGCCGACTTCCTTACCCTCCACGAGACTTTCCCTTCCGCCAACTCCAAGGGTTCCAGTCTTGGTCTTGATGGTCTCAAGGTTGCCTGGGTTGGTGATGCCAACAATGTCCTTTTCGACCTGGCTATTGGCTGCATCAAGATGGGCGTCGACATCGCCGTTGCCACTCCCAAGGGCTACGAGATCCCTGCTGCCATGAAGCAGCTCATCCTTTCTGCCGGCAAGGGTATTGAGGCTCCTGGAAAGTTGACAGAGACGAATAATCCCGAGGAGGCAGTCAACAAGGCTGACGTGCTTGTCACCGACACCTGGGTTTCTATGGGCCAGGAGACCGAAACTCAGAAGCGACTCAAGGAGTTTGCTGGTTTTCAGATCACCAACGACCTCGCCAAGCGAGGCGGCGCCAAGGATAACTGGAAGTTCATGCACTGTCTTCCTCGACACGCCGAGGAGGTCTCCGACGATGTGTTTTACAGCCCTCGATCTCTGGTCTTCCCCGAAGCCGAGAACCGACTCTGGGCTGCTGTTTGTAAGATCATGATACTTCTCTCGACACTCTCCATGCATAGCTGACATTTCACTAGCCGCTCTTGAAGGATTTGTTGTGAACAAGGGCCAGCTCTAGATGGCATTGGCGTAGAATGTAAAATGTACGGTTTGTAAAAAAGAAAAAGAAGTCACTTGAGAGAGGAGCAACAGTGTACGAACAAACAAAAAGTCATTGCAATTTTTAAATCAGTTAAATCATTCCTTTACTCGCCATACTCCAAAATAGCTACATCGTCATTAAAACTATCATTGACTTAACCGGGAGGGAGCTGGCTAGCATCAACCACCTCATCCGCCTCCTTAACGAGAGTATCCTCGGCATTCTCATGCAGAGGAGATCGGGGTAGGGCCATCAAGCCAGTGCGGGCTGCCTCAAGGATACCAAAGGGAGCAACAAGCTTGAGGAAAGAGTCGATACGGGATTGCTTAGCAGAGCTACACGAATTTTTTCGGTCAGTATTATTGGGGGGGTTAGACAGCGAGTCGGGTTTCAACTTACACCTCCACAATACAGCTGTTGGTGCTGATATCCAGGACCTTACCACCAAACTGGTGGGCGAAGTAGGTAATAGACTTGAGATGTTCGTGCTTGTGTCGAAGGGCCTGACTGGCAGCAAGCTTGCTGGGGTGGAAGTCCTTGGCAGTATCGGAGAGTGACCTCTCAATGGCTTCGTGGGCATAGTCGACATCGGTGTCGGTGGTGATCTCACGGTGGTGAGCCAGAAGCTCCTCGAAGTACTCGGGTCCTAGGGTGTTGATCTTGACGAGAAGGAGCTCGCGCTGTACAAGGGCGGCGTTGCTGTAGTCCAGGACGGCCCAGACGGGGACAAGATCCTCAAGCTGTCTGCGAGCCTGTTCGACGACACCATCCTGGCCGGTAAGGACAATGGTCATACGGGAAAGGTCCTCAACCTCGGTGTTGCAGACGACAAGAGAGTCAATGTTGAAGCCACGGGCAGCAAGAATACCAGAGACGCGGGACAAGACACCGGGTTCGTTCTGGACAAGGCAGTTGAGAATGTGGCGCTTAGGTGGAGCACTGGAGGGAGTCGGGGTCTCGTAAAGGATGTTGGAAACGGCGGCCTGGGCCGACCAAGATGGAGGCGCATCGCTCACTGGAAGAGGGGCAGAGCGACGGCGAATGGCCTTGTAGGCAATGGCTGAAGTCGAGCTGGAGGAGCTATATCGGATAGCACCCAGTCGGCTGGCGGGAGCGGCCCAGCGCAGCACGGTCAGGGGCCGGAGAGAGGCCATCTTGCAAATTGGCAGGGAGAACGTAGATGTTCTCAAACCAGACAAGAAGCTTTCTCGGAGGCGGTTGATCGCAATTGAACCGAACAATCAGGTGCTTCACTTATGTAGCCACGTCGTGAGTCAGGGAGGAGAAGGAGAAAGGGCAGGATTCCGAAAAAATCAATGGACGAGCGATCGGCCGGTGACCGGAGGGCGCTATACCTGGTAGTGTGGGACGCCGAAGGTTTGGGGGGGCAGAGGGGAGGTAAGCACGGTGCACTACGGCAAGTGATAAGGGAACAAAAGAGACGAGAGTGGAGATTGACCAAGGTAACTTATTACTGCATGTCCGTTGACGCTGGATACTCTGCTTCCAAGAGGAGAAGATTACTCATGGCTGATGTGGTGAGAAGGAATAATGGTCGCTTTTTTTTTTTTTGCCACACTGTGAGGAGAATAGAGTTTTGCTGTTGTGTGGTTGATAATTGATCAGTAAACTGAGTCTCCCTGTGTCCTCCAATAGGTCCAATTCAGTGCTATGTCCTGCTACTTACTAGTAGACAGAAGATATAGGTAGCCTTTACCTTCGATCCTAGAGGTAAGGTACTTTCCCTTACTATATCTCAAGGAGCTTGACTTGGTGCCCTGGGCGCGCGCCTCTACCGTACTGCTTGGCAATACAGTGGAGTTACATCGAGTACCTTATCCTAAAATCATTGAAGGCTTTGGTCTGATTCTCATCCACTCCCACTGGCAAACTGGCTCTTTCAACCTAGTAAAATTCCCCAGATAGCCAGCTTTTATTACCCACGCTTCAATTTGCCGCCGTGGTCAACCTGGTCAAGCTCGTCAAGCTGGCCAATCACGATAGCTGAGCTTGCAGAATCAGGGCCACAAGGGAGCCTCACGCGATCGTAACATGTAACTACCGACCGGGGCTTGGAGAGCAAGAGCCACACCCAAGTGTCCGATTTTGCGCCGACGCACTTCCACATCATCACAAGCCAAAGTACCAGCCACATGTGGCGGAAGGCTGACAGTCCTCATTGCGCAGAGCGTGAGCTTTGAGTTTGGCAGCCTTCCTTTACGACCTCTACCTGTACTGGCCATCCAGCTCCACTCGCCGACAGTAGCCATTTGTGTCTACTACTTTTTTTCAAACATAGTCGAAACAATCGAAGCAGTCAAGTCATCACCAACGCTACCACTAGACTGCACCTTGTCAAAATCCCTTTGCCAGGGAGCACGTCTCGTCCTTCCCTCCATTCCCCTGTCTATTCTATAACTTCGTCTCTCTTTTTCACGAGGATTTTGTCGCGAAGCGAAAAACCATGGATGAATCCGAGCGCCGAACCGTGAAGCGTTCTCGCTTCGACCAGACCGAGCCCGAACCCAGGCGAACTTCACGCTTCGATCGTCGCTCTCGCTCTCCGCCCGCTCGTCGCTCAGATGCTGGCAGAGATCGCAGCCCCATTGATAAGAATTCCGAGCCCAAGAGGACTTCCGGCGATGCTGCCGCCGCCGCCGGTGAGTAACCTAGTCTTTTGCAGTGGCATCTTCTTCATCCAAACCCGTTTCCCCCTGTCCAATTCCGCATCGCTAACCGCTTCATAGCTGCCGCCGCTGCAAAAATTAACGCGTCGCTCCAGGCCCGCAAGGGAATCCAACATGTCGACGTTCCTCCAATCAAGTCATCAACTCCTCCCCCCAGCAGACCAGCTCCCTCTTCAGAAAGCTCCTCGACTCCAGCCCCCGCGCTCAACGGCGAGATGTATGTTGCAGATGGCGACTATATCCAAGATATTGAAGTCAACGACTTGAGAAATCGATATCTTATCACCAAAGGGTCAACTCAGAAAATGGTAAATACTCTTTGATTATCCACTGATCCTCCCAGTGACACTATTACGACATGTATCTTTTACACTCAGAGTCGAGAACATCATGCTTACCATAGCTTGATAGCTCGTGTTGACACCCCCTTCGTTGCTCCTGCTGACTCCCGCTTGAATTAGATTAAAGATGAGACCGGCGCTGGTACGCATTCCTGACTTACATATTTTTCGTGGGAACATCATGTTAACTTTGCAAGATGTCACCACTCGTGGCAGTTACTACCCTAATAAGAACATGGCAACAGCAGCTGTAAGTAATCTTGATGCCTTTCTTTTTTTTTCACCGTGATCAGCACTGCTAACACCCATGAGTAGAACCCTCCGTTGTACCTTCATGTGACAAGCACTTCCAAGCAAGGTCTTGAGGACGCCGTAGCCAAGATCAAGGAGCTGATCCAGCAGGAACTCCCCCAATTGGTGGATGAACGACGATTTCGACGCCGCGACCAGGAGCAAGTTGAACGCGACGAGTTCGGACGAGTAAGACGCTCTTCATTCTTCAGTGCTATGTTGTCAGATGATTTTCTTGACTTACACTGATTCTTTTCTGCAGCGCAAATGGCCCGAGGAGAAAATTCCCATCAGCCTGGACCCAGTCCCTGGTTTCAATCTGCGGGCACAGGTTGTGGGACATGGCGGTGCCTATGTCAAGCATATCCAGCAAGAAACAGGCTGTCGCGTCCAAATCAAGGGGCGTGGCTCTGGATATCTCGAAGCGGCGACAAACCACGAAAGTGATGAGGATATGTTCCTTCACGTCACGTAAGTCGCAAACTGGGTATGAAACCAGGGCATGTGCTGACCCTCAACCTAATTCCAGCGGACCCGATGCCAGTATGGTCGAAAAGGCCAGAGAGCTTTGTGAGGATCTGATTGGCAACGTCAAGGAGCAGTATGAAGAATTCAAGAGTCGTCCACCTCGTTATGATCGTGGAGACCGTGGTGGTTACGGTGATCGTGACAGACACCGCGGGAATTCCCATGATAACCACGGTGGTTCGTACGGCTCCGCCTCTCATTACTCAGGCTACGGCTCCGGGGCCACCAATAATAATAACGCGGCGGCAACTGCTGGCGGTAATGGCACAAGTAATTCTGCTGCAGATTATGCTTCTCAGTACGCCCAGTACTACGGTGGCGCAGATCCTTACGCCGCGTATGGCGGCTATCAAAAGTGCGTCTCCTCCCCTTTACTCATCATCATCATGCCCAGTCCACAAGATGTTCGGGACACAGACCGGGCGAGGCTAACAACGCTGTAGCTACATGGCCATGTATCAGGCTTACTATGCTCAATCCCAGCAGGCCTCGACTGCAGCTGCGCCTGGTCAGTCGACTTCACCGCCGCCTCCACCACCTAGTGAAGCTGCTCCTCCACCTCCTCCGCCACCTAGCGCGGCTCCTCCTCCCCCGCCGCCTTCAGGCTCACCCCCTGGTGTTGGAAGCTACGGCGCAGTATGTCACAACCGTTCTTCTGTGATGTAGTTATTCGTGTTAACGGGTTTTCTTTGCAGGTTCCGCCCCCACCCGGGCTATGAGGGAGTTTTCCCCCTTTTCTTGATGCAAAGTCACCAGATGGGAGAGGGGCTTGTTACCCTCAATGATGCTTTCTGGGGAAGGAAGTCAGATTGAAGTGAAAATTTTCTTTGTTACCAAAGTCTTTGGGTTTGGGGTTCTATATGTGAATGGGAAAGATTGCTTGACAGTGCGGGTGATTTGACCTGAGGTGGGTTGCCCTTCTCACATGAAAAGTACCTACCTAGATATTAAGGATTTGCTAGAAGGGTCATATGTATAACTGTTTGGTTCAGTCGGTAATAATAGGTCTTACGACAAGTGTAGTCACGACTTCTAGTCTACTTGCAAGCTGGGGCAAGGTTCAGACCTCCTTGTCGTCCGTATCTTCATCCTTAATTGCACGGGAGTAGAGGGCTATATTCTTCAGTCGATTATTGGTATAGTTGAGATTGGTTTTTTGGGAGAGGATTTCTTGCTTGGATTAACTTGGGCCTGAATAAGATAAATCCCTTTCTCCAAGCCTGTTAGCATGGTGTCTTCCTGTAGGGTAGGACTTCATATGTATTAAACAAGCTACACACTATGAAAATAGGGACCAATAACAGTATGCAGCCTGTTTAGACCAATTTATTGATAAGGAGAAAGGGAGACTATCATCTAGGCAGGCAGAAGGTGTTTATATTCCTTCATCACAAGTTTGCTCAAGTTGTCCAATGTGGCAAAATTAGCCGATTAGTCATCCAATTTTCCCTCTCTCGTTTAACAATATGTATCAACCAAATCTTGAGAGAATATTGTGAAAACAATATTGTTATGTGGATGTCGTTGGCTATGGGTGCCGTGGTTTACAACACCCCGAGTTGAGTTTTTTTTCTTCCTGGATTTGATAAGACATGCCACGCAAATACGATACTCACTATTGAGGACGATGGAAACGTTATTAGCCAAAAATCATGGAATGTGTTGGCCATGGAAGCTAGAGAACAAATAGGCTACAGGACGAGGAGAAGACTAGAACGTTTTCCGTCTGCATCTATTCGAAGAATTGAAACCATAAGAAGTATTCAACACTCAACATGCTACCTAGTGTATGTAGGTTTAGCTCAGCTATGCTAAACATCTCACCCAATCGCCTCAGTTACCACGGAGAGGTGAACGGGATACGAATTTGGTTACTCCACGCCACCTAGCGCTCAAAGCGTTGGAGGGGCCCCATCTTATCGATAAGACATCACCCCAACCCACCAGCATCCAAGATCGACGTCAGCGCGGTCCATACTATCATACCTCAGCATCACCCGCAAGCCCGCCAGAACGGATCAGCCCGTCACGCATGCCTCGCCCTCCTTCTCGTATACCCGCATCCAAGGCACTCTCAGCATGCAAAAATGAGCCACCAACGCTACCCTTCCCATGATCCAGTCAAGGAACCCCATTCCATCTCCCTCAAAGTCCTCCGGTAAGCTTTACAGTTCATGCGATACAGCCAGGCATCCTCGTGGCCTCAATAACTAGTCCTAACAATTGAGTACAGGCTTTCTCACCCCGCCCTTGTCACCCAACATCCAATAGACCCCCCTCAGTCCGTCGGAGCGACCATCAAGCCTGCGTCTGTACCGGCATCGCTGGCTTATCACACGAAAGCCGATACCAACCCCTCGCCTTTCCTCCTGAGTCCCATCGTCAACCTCCCCATATCATTTGGCTCCGCATACGTAGGGGAAACGTTTAGCTGCACGCTGTGTGCTAACAACGATCTCCCTCCGGACTCTGCCAAGAAAATCCGCGATGTACGCATCGAAGCAGAGATGAAGACCCCAGGATTGGGAGCTGTCCAGCGCTTGGAACTCGGTTCATCGGCATCAGGAGGTACTCCTGAGGCAGACCTGGACTCTGGCGACACGCTACAGAAAGTGGTGGCATTTGATCTCAAGGAAGAGGGAAATCACGTCCTCGCAGTGACAGTCAGTTATTACGAAGCCACGGAGACAAGCGGCCGAACGAGGACCTTCCGCAAGCTTTACCAGTTTATTTGCAAAGCCTCCTTGATTGTACGAACCAAAGTTGGAGCTTTGGACCCCGATGTACAAAAGAGACGGCGCTGGGTACTCGAAGCTCAATTGGAGAATTGCAGTGAGGATGTAGTGCAGCTTGAGAAAGTCGTATTGGAAACAGAGAGTGGGCTGAGTTACCGGGACTGCAATTGGGAGGCCAGTGGAAGCACGAAGCCCGTTCTGCATCCATCAGAAGTAGAGCAGGTGTGCTTTGTTCTCCAGGAGACGGGTGGCGAGTCCGCCATCGACATGACATCAGACGGCCGAATCATCTTTGGCTCACTTGGTATTGGATGGAGGGGGGAGATGGGCAACAGGGGATTTCTGTCAACCGGCAAGCTTGGGACTAGGGTGCCTCGCTGAAAATCCTAAAGTGGTGGGAAAACATGCGGTGTGACCGGAGGCTTCAGCCCGTTCGATTTCGCCGACGATTCAAACGACCGTGATATGGCCGTCTTGCTGGCCCGGTGAGATTGGCGAGAGAGTAACCAGGGAGCCAGACAATGTCTCGATCCGCTTCTCAACCCCCACCCCCTGCCGGTGGCTGTGGACGTGGCATTTACAATTTGATGCAAGGGAGCAACCTGTGTGTATGTATATATGCTCCTACCTGGGCCCAAGAAAAACCACAGTACTCTCGGCGTTGTCTTGGTATCCAATGATTGTGTCTCGAACTTGAAAGATACAAGCCGTCCATCAGTCTGGCAGTTATTGGAATGAGTGTGGCCACTAGCGGTGTGCACAATGTGTATTATATAGATCCGGTAAGACACGGGGGGCGTTTTGATGTCTTTCTCCTGAGACAAGGTTCCCTGGGTGAGGTGCCTCTGGGTTGATTCCAAGTTCAGTGGCGCACACCAGAACAACGTGAGATCTATGACAGGCCGCCGCCACTAGGTTGTACTTCGAACACTTGCCGGGGCAGCACCAAATATCTATATTTGTGTGACTAGTTTTTCTTTTGGAATTTTGTCTTGCGCAATTGTCTTGCTTCCCCACCACTTACCATAAACGTGCGACTAGGTAGAGTAATTCTTCCTAAACATCAAGATCTGGAGTCAATGGTTTAGATGTGAGGAGAGAGGACACCGCGCAAGGCTGTGCCGAGAGTGTGATGATGGAAACTGCATAACTTAGGTAGTCTAACATTGCCGAATGGCGCATTGGCAATGGGAGTGCCAACATGGTAAGTAGAAGTTGCGGATGCTATAATAAGGGTCTCATGGGCCGGCTTCCGAAACTGGCCACCATGCGACGGGCAGGGGTGCCTAAAGGAGGTTGGTTCATGGATTGTCTGCTTTTTAAAAGAGATGTCGGTACAATTCGTACAAGACCAGGAGCTAATTTCTCAACGACGATGGGCAACATCGTTTAAGTGAAACATTTTGTCTAGTTCCAGCTCGATCCTAGGCCGAGCGCCGCATCATCAGTTGCATCTTTGCACTATTGAAAGACAAAGTTATTACAGCAGTTTACCGCAGGCCTGGACTAGCCAACAGGTTACACCAGTGCAGAGTACTGCGTTGTTGAACTGGTGCTTACTTGGGAATGCCCACATTGTCACAATGGTCACACACGGTCCAACGTGGAGTTGACCTGAAACGAGATAAACGGCGTCCGGTCAGGATAGTGGCAGATCACGAGCTGTGACCCTGCTGTTTTTGGGGGTTAAAAGGCTGGAAACGAGGCGGCCTGTTCTTCCTCCATGCCGGCATGTCCCCATCTGCAGTTCTTCCCATGATACCTTACTTGACGCGTATGTACTACTGTATGTATGTAACTTACGTGCCATGATGGGGATGGCAACGTGTTGTAGTGCATGAGCGGTCCCCGAATGCAGAGGGGGAAACCAGGTCTGCGGTGCGAAGCAGAAACCCAGCAAGTTTTGGGGCTCAATACACTCTGTTTTCCCGACAAGTGAGGGCCATCGTACAAAGGTAGTCACAGTGCGTAGCTAACTTTGCGCATACTCAGCAAAGCGTGCAACTTTAAGAAAAATGACAACTCGTCGCAGGCAACGAATAGACCCCTCGAAAGATTGAAAACGCGCAATGCGTTGCTGACAGTCATGGATGCTTGCGTATGTCGTTGTGGACGCAGGTGTCGTTGGTTGTGCAAGTATCTGCAGCACAGGCACGGACAATCTCTTATTTGGGAAGGCCAGCCAAACAATACGGATCCATGGTTCGGCCTAATTGAGCTCTGCCTCATCCTTATCCAGTAGATCCTCACGGCAGCATTGTAGTTCGCACCGACGGGACGAAGTGAGCGACTCTTTGACACAAACCTCGAGTACGAATTCGGCTTCCTTGCTTCTGGATAGCAGTGTGTACAGGGATACCATGTTGCGACCTGTGGAATGCGGGTTGAGGAGCCACAAGAGCCTGGATACAGGTTGAAGGATCCTTGAACCCTGATACCTTTACGACAGACCGAAAAGTCGGGTGCCAGGAGAAATTTAAGGCGACCCCTCTCTAAGAGTATGAGAAAGCAAAAATGGCTAGCCATCACAAGCCAGATAACTATCAAAAAAATAGTGCCCGTGTCTGGAATCGTGCTTGAAGCAGAACATCGCCGTTCACGACCCAAGGCGGAGGCCGGAGGCGAAGTCGACAGCGCACAAAACGAGTTGGTTTCGCCTTGTAATAGCGCCTGTACCTGCATCTGGGGGCGGCCTGGCTTGTGCTTTCGTATGGCCACCAGGCACCAGGGGTATGTAGACGCCGTAGAGCTAATGGCGCAGCTCAGCCCCTGGGCGAAACGGGTGGGTGCGGTGAGGGAGGGGAGGGGTGGACGGTGCGCATGGCGACTTTCTGTTCCGGGCGGTAGTGAGTTCATTGCATGCAATGAAGGGGAGATTCAGGAGAAGAGCCCCAACATCCAAGTGTACTTTGTAGAAACGAAACCAGCTTATGTTCCGTGACGAGGATGTGGATGACCAGTCCGTGTGTTGATGAGGCAGAGTAGTTGGAGTCGTCACTTGGTAAGCCCTTTCCTTTCCCTTGGGTCGAGCCGTATGCTGTTCCCTGAGGCAAGTATTGAGGTACCTGCCACCTCCGAGTACCGTACCCGCCCGTGTTTTAAGGAAGCTCCTACATATGTAGGTACCTTACTCAAGGATATGTACCATAAGTAGAGTAGGTACCTAGGTACCAGAGGTACTGATGGAGGTATGTAGTATCTATGAATTGCCTGATGTGCCCCAATTCAACAAATGGCATCCCATCATCTACATAGTACCAGTACTTTATGTGTCATGTCACCAACTAAGCCCACTTCTTAACTTCGGATATCAATGAAGAAGCATACAATAAGGAAATACCATTGCCTACGTTACTACCTACTTGACTCTTGTGAGCTCTGTATAAGCAGGCTGCTCTGTAACGTTAGCTTATTCACGCATGCAGAAGTTAACTGCTGGTGCCTCTTCAAAGATGCACGCTACATAGACTCGATATGCCCCATGTATTGTGAGAAATCAGCGTCGATGCTGTATCTTGAGAATAATACAGATATTGCCATGTATGTAGCGTTACGAAGCATTAGGTTTGAGATACTGGGTGCCATGAAAGTGACGTATCCTTTGCCCATGGATTTCAGGCGTGGCAACTCTGTTCTAATACATTACTCCTGGTGTATAACACTTGGCATAATAGTGGATTCTTTTTGTCGTTAATTTTGACCGTCAATTGTCCAATTCTAGCTCACAAGAACTGACTACAGCTAGTCTGTCTGCCGTAGCGTGTGTCTTGGTGTGGAGTAGGGGGCTCCGAGCGTGTAAATGGGGAAAGCCTGGTAGTGAGTGATTTTGACGTAGGCGGTTCCTCACTAAGTAGTTAGCTCAGAGCTTTCTCGATCTTGAGACATAGCTAATATTACTCGTGTGCATGAGAGAGCCAGAAAAAGAAAAGAGGAACAAATAAGCACAACAAAACAGCTACCACCTGGCGAACTAGGGCACATGCAAAGAGTGACAAGATTGCGAGAATCACAAAAAGCAAGTATTGGCAAGAAGAGAGACGATCCTGCACCTCCCCAGGATAGTCCTAATAAGAAAATAGTTTTGGGGTGACGTTCTGCAGGAAGTCATGCATGAGAACGGTGAGAATGGGTCGGAAGAGCAGCTTTTGACCATGATGCTTGCATGGAGTGTGGATGCCCAGTTTGGCACAGCTGGCAGCCCAAGGCGCCTGACCAGCACCAATCGGAATTTTCTCTGGGACCTTGAGCTGGCGACCTGTGTTGGATGGTCGTGAATGTCATCGTCCGCTTTGGGTCTGGGTTAGGAGGAGATGTATGGATCCATGGACGAATGGATGAATGGGAATGGCTCGATCGAGCCCTTCACTCTGGTGGAGGTCTGCCTTTTTTCAAACTTCGTCAGGACTAATGAAGGGTGATGAGTTGTTGCTGGCCATGTGCTGTGCCAGCTGGTGATGTGGTGTGGATATTTAGCCTAGTCGGCCCATGTATTTTTTTTATTGGGGGGGGGGCCTTGTTACTACTACTGCATCTGCTGCTGCAACTTGTTTTAAGTCGTGCTGATGGGCGTTCAAGATTGAGTTGTTCACAATCGGAATACGGACGTAACTTTATTAATTACCTTCTAATCTGTGCTGGGGCGTAGCTTCATCAGGATCCGAGACAATAAGCGATTCCGTATCGGAAAGCCTCGTGGATGGATGAAGTTGCTGATGGGGGAAAAAAGGGGAGAGAGACTAGCGACTAGAGGCATCTTCTATTTTTTATTCTTATCCCCCCCCTTTAAAAAAGTATCTGCAGGGAACGAGGTAGTTGCATCTAATTAGTTAACTATCATATATTAATAGCGACCTGTCTTGCGGTAAGTTGATAACAAGGCATTTAGCGGTTGGACGGACGCTGCTCCCATTTAGCCGAGCAGGTCAGAATGAATGAATGATTGAACGCATCACAGAAGATGGATGTCATTTTCTCAATCAGTTTCCGGTTTGCTTTGCATACGTACATACATAGCATAGTAGGCAGGTATTTGTTTATTATTATACCTCATGACCCACATATCGCTCTGTGCAGATGCTGGTCCCCTGCTGGTATTAGACACCCATATCTTGACAGATGAAATCGAAGACTTGTGCGCAGGTAGAGTTATTGCATTCGCACATGCAGTGTGCCGTGTGCAGTGTGCAGTCGCAGTCGCAGTCGCAGTATGTACTATGTAGATGTAGGCAGGGTGCAAGGGAGCAAGGGACTAAGTAACATAATACTCCGTACCTAAAGTAGGTAATTATTCTATCGATGCCGTGTCTAATTACTTGCGTTGTGTGCCAAAATCTACCTAATCTGTACACAGTACCCAAATACAAAAAGCAAGGTACCTACCAGCCTAAGGCAATACGTCACTAATGACCTTATAAACTGTCTTCTCGACCTTCCAGCACTTCGTAGGACTACCTACCTGTTTTGGAATTGTACAGACTACCTACTGTAAGTATGGATCACAACCCCAAAAATCCAATGACAGCGTCACTTCCAGAAACCTTTCTTTTCTTTTTCCTCGTTTCCGTTTTGCGATTCAGGGCGATCGATCATCTGACGTTTGAAAGGCGCAGCCCGTTAACTTCCTTGTTCATCGACGTTGCCTCCTTTTCCACCTCAGCTCGATGACCGTGCCCTCGTTAGGTCTTCGGGAGCCATTTTCTCCCATCCGCCAACTTGGGTTTCTGCAGTGCGCGCTGACACAGACACGGATGCCTATTACACACTACTGTAGGTCCTGCACAGTAACCACCTACCTAGGTACTTTACATAACCAGCCGTATTGTTCTCATAACTACCTTAAAGTACGTAGGTTTTGTAGGTTTCTCATGAATTAAGTAATATGTGACTGTCAGGTAATTCATTTCTCAACCACTTCACAACTCAGCTCCAGTCCAATTCCCTCTTGTGGCGCCCGACGGCACTAACGTAGGAACAACAAGTGGCCCATGCGGCGCATGTCGCGTCTCAGGTCCCAGGTTTGATAGCTTCTTACAGTGTATGAGGTAAGCAGAACGGTATTTAGCTAGCACAGCGCGAGCGCCCGATTTCCAGTACATAGGGTAGTAGGTATTTCAGAAAACACAATGATGGTCCGCCAGAGTCAGCCAACATGAGAAGGTGGCGTGATTGCTTTCGGGGGGGGCACTTGAAAGGACTACGTGCGTACTATGTGGTATGAAGGCGATGCGTATGTCTACTACTCCTGAGCTTCATACTAATATGGTGTGAGTGTGCTACGTTCTGTATGTGTTGTTTGTGTGCGTGCCTGAGGGAGGGCGAATCAGCTTGGAGGTGTGGGTGTGTAAGTGCGTGTGTGTGTGAGTGAGTGTGTGAATGAGTGTGGTACCCCCAAATGCCACGCACCCTCACGCGCCAATAAAGCTATGGTAAATAGTACTGTACCTACGGATACACGTGCAAATATTAAAAACTACAGTAGATAAATTGGTTGATCGCCGAAGAATGCAGCAACTTCAAACAACTTCAAACCACAGGGCCAGGTAGTAGGCCATGATAGAGACATGTATGGACTTCGTGATGCGAACCTCGTTGTCCTTCTCTCCAGCGATGGATGCATCCTTTTTTTCTGCAACAAAGTCGACCCTGGCACGAAAAACACTTGGCAGAGGTCAAGGTGCAGGTACGTATACCCCTCCCCCCGGTAACCCCCCCGGCTTGGGCCCCGGGTCTTCCCCCCCTGTCAGGAGGACCCTTGGTTGCAAATGGTTTTGGAGACGCACTTGAGTGGGTGTGTGGGTGCAGGTGGATGAGTGTTGCATGGGCTTGGATTCTGAGTCTCTCTTTTCGGTCTCAACTTCAAGTTTCAGTCAGGGACTTCTTCACCCCGACTTCAGTCCGGAGTAGGGAGTACTTGTCACGAACTCCCTACATGTCCGAAGTACCTGTCTACCTACCTCACTCTGGACAGCTTTCTCCCCTTGCTAGCACGTTTTTTATTATTTTATTATCTTTACCCGTTATTATTTCAATATTTCTTTATTCTTCCTCTTTCGTGTCGGTCAACAACTCCTATCGCATAGCTATTTTCTCACGTACTATGAGACCTGGTGGTACAGAACAAACCGACAGAGACATGGCGAGATGATCCTTCCAATGCCCCTCCGTATTACTACTGTACATAGTACCATCCTGTACTTGTCTTTGCCATTATTCCTACATAGTACAGCCCAAAGTTAGGTTGCACGCACTGGTGGTTTTCTCAGCCAGTTTCTTGCCGGTCGGCTACTTGTATCCGTACGAAGTACATGCCTACTTTCTTTCTCCGTGTCCCCGCTACAGATAGATCCAGCATACACACCCCGGGGGCTCCCTGGTCGTCGTTCGTGTCGGTCAGGATGGGGCGCTCCTAATGTATAGAGTACAAGACCGTGCCCCGTGCCGGAAAGTGAAGCCCCCCTCTCTTTCATAGTCTTAGGTACCAATACCTCAGAGCGCGACCCCGTACTACGTACATCCGATCGACAACAATTCACCCTCGTCTCTCCTGTTCCTCCGTGTCGCTCGTCGCTCGCCAGAAACTGTCCATCTCAGTCGTCCCCCATTCCGCTATCATCACCACTTATTGACTTTCTACCTTCTTCGCCTCAACTCTTGTTGGCTTGGATCGCCGAACCCTAATCAGACCCCTCTCTCTCCATCTTCCCTTCCTCTCACCAAATCCTGACTTTCTCTCTCCCTCTCTCGCTTTTTTTTACTTTTTTTTTTTCTTCCTCTTCTTTCCCTTTCCCTTTCCGAGCTCTTCGTTCTTCGCTTGCGGCCCGCGCTGGCGACTGGCTCGGTTTCTCTCGCTCTTCTCAGTGTCTCACCCAATTCATATCCCGCCTATATCCACCCACCACTGCACTGGTCGTTTACTTTGTGGTAAGCATCTTGTGCTGTTCTATAACTTGCAAGATCTCTTTCGCTCTGGGGCGGAATATGGCGCCCCGTCATTTGTTTCCTCTTTGTCCTGGTGCTTTAACTGACTCAAAATCTTAGCTATTAGCCCACCAGCGCATTAGGTCTACGACCCCCCCAAATACCATCCCCTTGCGAAGAACTTCAGAATACCCAACCATATTCGCCAAACCCAGCGTTACTTGTCGCCGAGACCTTGTCGTAGCCGACTTGCGGCCTATAGTCGACAATTGACATGTCATGGAGAGCTCGTCGACCCCTCTCGCTGATTACTTCTGGATCGCTGGCATAGAATCAGTATCCTACAATGATACTTACCCTCCTAATGCCCCCAATGCCCCTGTCGAGTCCACCATAGCTGAAGATGGCGAACCTGAGGAAGATTTTCTCAATCGATCTTTGTCCAAGGCTTCCGTACGCCATTCACGTTATTCCGCAAATCGACTCTCCAAGATTTCCGTTTCAGACCGATTCTCCATCCAGACAACGCTTGACGAGAACGATGGTACACAGAGCAACCGAAGCAGCGCAACTATTCGACCGTTGAATGCCCCTAACTTTGGCAATTCCAATGGCTCGACTGTCAATGGATCGAACGGTGCCAACGGCAGCAACGGCACCCATGGGGTTACTCTCACCGAGCCGGGACCATTAGCCGATTTTGACTTCGACAAAGCCCTTGTGAAGTTTGCAGCCGAGCGCGAGGTCTTTCTTGAGGATCTGTCGTTCAGTGCCGGCGCCAAGGTTCAAGCCAGAGCTCCTATGGTGAACCCGCGGGCTGAGAGAATTAAGGCAGAGGAGGCCGAACCTAGTGGCAGGCTGAGTCCACTCAGAAGCATCAAGGGTAGTATCCGTCGCAAGATGAGTTTTAGGGACATGAACAGCGTGCGCAAGCAACCTAGCACTAGAGTGGCTACAAATCGAGCCTGTAAGTCTCCCATCCAATGACAACCCATTGACAGTTCCCAGTTGTCTGTGGCGTGGATTGTGTTCTTAGCTAACCTTATTACCAGCTTCGATTCGTACGACAAAGCGACTTAGCAACTACAATTCTGTCATCCCACCTCCAGAACCTCTCAACACCGACCCCGACATGCACCCTTTGAAACGAAGGTTCGAGCCAGTCCTCCTCGACAGATACCCCCCTCAAGATGCCACCGACGAGATTTCGCGACGGGGCAAGTTTCCCGACTATGTGCCAATGTTCGCTTTCCCCAACGATATACAGATTGTCTCTTCGGATGACCGACCGCGATCTACTTGGCACGGTTTCACAATGACTTCGGACGATAACTCCAAGTTGTACGGAATCACGATTATTATCTGGACAGCTCTGCATGCTGATGTAGCGGAAGAGGTGGAGAAAAAGTGTGAAGAATGGCGACAGGGGCATATGTCTAACGAGGAGCGAGAGCTTGCTGCAAGCTTGGGAGTGCGATTAGCTGGCGAGCGGACTCACCTCTCACAGTTACTTGCGAAGCTACCGACGATCCCATCCGGCTCACCCGCACGAGACAGACTTGAAGATGAAATCAGCACGGTTGAGGAGAAAATCGCCCTCATGACTGATATGCTGCGCCCCTTGAGACATGGCGCTGCATCGAGAATTGAAGGCCTCACGACTGGCGAGAGCGGGTTATGGACGCCTCGTGCCTATGGCATATTGGGACGTGACCCTGCCAACATGTCATTCTGGAAGGAATGGCTCAAAGCTATCGTTACTCCAATGACAGATGGTAGTGTCCTGAGGATACCTCCCAGCTCGCCCAGGGTTGGTCGCTGGCAACCTCTGGAGCGATACGTTGTCAATCTATGTACAGAGGCCTTCACTCCTCTGGGATCCAAAACCCAGGTTGAGCTTGGCGTCAGAGAGTTGCGACTTTACGCACGAAAAGAAGCCAATAACGAGCTACCTGGAGCTAGGTCAATCGATCTGTTCGCTCTCTTCAGATGTTTATCATTGGAGAACATTGTGGCCTTGTTCGAGTATGCCTTGGCTGAATCTCGCATTATCTTTCTCTCATCTCACACTAGCATGTTGCATCTCGCATGCCATGCTATCGCAAATCTGCTTTACCCCCTTAAATGGGCAAGCATCTTTATCCCTGTTCTCCCCGCACGGCTTCTCTCTGCCCTCGAGGCTCCCTGTCCTTACATAGTAGGCATAGAGCGTCGATATGAGAAGATTGAGCTTCCTGAAGACGACTATGTTCTGGTTGATCTTGATAAGGACACAATCGACGCGACATCGCAACCAATCCGTCTGCCACGCCAGGTCCGGCGAAAGCTCATGTCACTCCTGCAGGTAGCGGCACCACACAAGCTACGATATGGTGTCGCGACAGGCCCCCCACCTTATGCGATGGAAGCGTTCCCGTATGACTCCTTCTCCAGTGAGAACGGTCCAATCTTCAGACCGTGTCCTTCCCGTAGTACTCTTGCGAAGTGGGTATCGCAGAGTTCCTCAGGCTTTGGCGAGCCTGAGCCCCCATCGGAGATCCAGGGGCCAATTTTCAACGCTTTCGCATCCGCGAAGCCAGATAACGGCAAGTCTGATAGACCAACTACCAGTAAGTCGGGCAAGACGAGCCCTCAGTCCTCTGTGTCACCAGTGTCAATGAACTTCCCTCCAATGCCGACTACACCAGTGTCCCGAAGTGACTCAGGCTTTGCCTTGACGGCGACGCTTCGTGAGAAACGATCAGGACATTTCGGCGACGAGAAGATGCGGCGCAGCTCTTCTTTTGGACTGGATAAGCACCAGCCCTATCATAAGCCGAGCCTCCCTTTCCTCAATGGCCACCAAGCCAACCTCTCCATCTCAGCCATCTCAGTGGATTCACAGACATCATTCGGAGGTGGATATGGCGGTGGCTACGGCGCCGGCGGCTACGCTCCATCCACTTATGCACAGTCGACTTTGGCTGCCTCAACAATTATGCCTAGCATGCAGATCCAGCCAGTACATAACACAGAGACAACCGTTTGGGTGGAAGGCCACTGCTTCAACTGGGCAGCACGGGACACCAATGCGACATGCAGCATCTGCAACGAACATTCCGAGGGAGACGGAATCTATCGGTGCAATAGCTGCAAGACGACTTCACATGGCCGATGTCTCGGCTTTGTTTCGCTTGTGTGCCCCGAGGCCTTTCATGCAGACCGTGTCCGAGCCGCCTTTGTTCGCTGTCTTGCGACTCTGCTCTTCACGTATCGCAAACATCTGGGACGACCGTCGAAGCAACAGAAGAGTAACGGCCAGTTGTTCGCCTTCGATATGGACGGTTTCATAAGGAGCCTTCCGTACGAACAGCATGACTATGCGACAATGATGCGCGAAACACAATGTAAGTCTTTTCTTTATTGCCAACCGACCTATTCCCCTACCCCTCCCCCCCTTTTAAGCCATTCTTTTCATTTGCCATTCTAATATGTTATAATTTAGGCTTTAATGAGTTTATTCATGATAGAGAGATGAAGCCTGCTACTGACCCGTTGATTCGCTTATTTGATGAAATTATCATGGCCAAGAAGGCCCGTGGCCGCTCTTCTTTGTCGACAGGCTTCTCTCGCCTTTCCACAATCCGGGCATCGCACGGTGCTTCTCTTTCCGTCTCCCAGTACGGTCCACCTGGACGCTCTAACAAGATACCTCCTTACCTGGGTGACACCTCCGACCACATTTGGCGAACAGCCTCAGTGCCTCTTCCCAAGGGTCATTTTCCTGGAGAGTATCGTGCCGTTGTGACCCGTGTCCCGGCTCGTCTTGACCGCGCTCTCATGCGCGAGCCTCGGGCCATCCAGGGCATCCCTCGTGTCGAGCAGCGTGGTGCCCGCGGTGTTATCCGGAAGCAGGTACCGAGCATGCTCGGTACCACTCCGCCAACCTGAACATCCAGAAGACTTGGCGAAGAGGGAAAGTAGCAAAACATAACTTTGGGAGGATGAGAGAGAACCCATAGCTTTGGGAATTCGCTGTGCCGTTCTCATATATTACCCTCCCCCGTGGGATCACTCCGCCTTGCATTTATCTGGCACCTCTAGTACACGGGGGAGGGGGCGAGGGGATTTTGACAAGTACACGAAAGAAGAAGAAACGAAGGTGGAGTCGAGAGAAAGCAACATTTATGTACGATATAATTGTGGTCTATAATCTGAGAAGACAACACATCGAAACGAGGGCGAAAGAAACAACGAGTGGGAAAGTTGGGTGTATGGGAGGACAGTTGAGGACTTGGGATACGGAAGCGGTTTTAATCCCAGTTCTACAGCAGAGAGAGACAGGGAGTATAGAGGTCCAGGACTAGCAATATGCGTGATGGGATCGGTGAATGGCATACTGGCCTAACTTCTACTCTAAGTCCCTGACCACTCTTTCATCTGGTTAGGTACTTATGGTAGTTTTTTCTTCTTGTCTGATTTTCTTGAGGAGAGATGGGAAAAGACATACATACGAGCTGGAGCATCAACCCTGGACAGCATATTTGGGAACGGACAGCAAGTCGCGAGCTAAAAAGGAGTGGGGTAGGAAAGCTTCTGATTTGAGACCGGCATCAACGTTCATACTACTACTACTACTACATAAACTCTGGTCATAGGTGAGCATACTTAATGCCTGGGCCAATGTTAATACTACAATACCAAGCTTCCTCCAAACACTCGATCTTTGGCATTTTCCATCATTACATCAATGTAGTCATCTTCTGCCAGTTCTCGGCATCCTCTCTGTCTTGATGGCGGCAATATTAAGATCCTCCCAACCGATGTCTTTCAAGATCTTGCTCGTGAGGGCAGAATAGCGCAAGTGTTCGCTGACAAGGCGACTAACATCATGATTCTCGACGCCATCTGCCCCTTGAATTTTCTGCAATCCGGCAACGCCAGACTGAATGTTCGATGTGCGATACAGAAAACCAAGAAGGTAGTCATTCTCAGAGTATACGTTGATAAGGCGCCCTGACACGACACTTTTGAGCGTCAACCAAACTCGGCTTTCGGAGGGAGCAGGTGTTCCCATCAAAAGGACGGACTCGACGAGACCAAATTGACGACGTTCCGCCAGGGCCATGAGACAGATGTAAATCGCACGGGCGCCTAGGCCAAATCCTAGAAGAGAGACTGGACGGTCACCGAGCATCTTGCTTCGCATGAGAGCATCAGCGAGGACGCCACCAGCCTTGTCAGCTCTTACCATGCCCAAGCTCCAGGGATTGTCTACGATTTTGCTGATTTTCATTAGCCCAGCTGGCCAACTTGCCTCCATAAGACTGGAGTAGACTATAACTGCTTAGTGGAGCAATTCAAACTTTGACAAAGAGACTTACTTGTCCGCGAGGCGATTTCTTTCTTTGCCATGCTCCAGGCAGCGCTCTTGGTGACAGTTTCGAGAGCGTTTCCGAGACTCAAAAGAATAGACATATCCCATCGGAGAGAGAACACCTCAGCGTGGCTACCAAGAAACGCCCACGGCCGGACAATGGCGTTCTCGTCCACCAACCAGCCGTTTATACCCACGACGATTCGAAGTCTCCGGTCTTCAGTTGGAATCTTTTTAGCATCGGCGTAATCGGGAGCAATTTCGTCCTGCACAGGGACGAGGCCGAAATCTTGGATTTCACGGGAACAAGACTCAAGCATCTTACTGGTTGGCCTTGCAACATAGATTCCAAACATGGGCCCGGACACGAGACCATTATCGGCCATGGCACCCATCAAACTTGCTGCCATTCCAGGTATCAAGCCGTGGCCATTATGTGCGGTCCCAATACCTATCTCAACAAGCGCTGGCGCAAGTTTTCCTGGAGTAAGTGGGTTGAGCAGTTTCCCTTTTGGCCGACGAGGAGCCTTGTTCTCGTCTAGTTTCTGCTCCGGGACATGTTCTTCAAACGCCTTTAGTGCAACCTGGCTCAAGCCTTGAGCGAGACGAGTTTCCTCCTCCTGGAAGAATCTGAGGAGGATATTGAGAGAGGAAGTCAGATAAAGTAGAAGAAGCCGGGTATATGAGCTATATTCTTGTAGCGAAAGAAGAAGCAGATGAGAGATATGAAGTAGGGTTTTGCGCTTCTCCAGTGGAAGAGTCCAAAGCGAGGTTGGAATAGGAGGATATCGGCGAGCCAGTTCCCGATCGAGATGATTCGGAACGGGTTTCGTAGGACCTGTAAACGTCAGTCAACTTGAGTCACTCAACGTGTTGAGAAGAGCTAGGCGGAGGCAAGCAGCTAAAGGATTGCCGAACACATACCTGTTGCCAATGAGGAAAGTCCACCACGAAGACCTCTCCCGCCACGAGGAGCACCTCGACCGCCCCGAATGCCTCCAGAACCACGACCACGGCCACGGCAACCAGCGTGTGACCCCCCTGGCTCGGCGACGTGGATGTCCCGAACTCGTTGAAGAACTGCAGATTGCCACCTACGGAAGGAAACGAGAGCTTCTTTTCTCAGCTCCTGGAGTTGGGGTTCAGTCGCCTCCGGAGAGCGCTGCTCGCCAACTGGATCGAGTGTTGCAGACCCAAAAGCAGGTTGCGAGGTATGGTTCTGCTCCTCTTTTGGTTCTGGGACTTTGAGTGAGAGCGATAGCCAGTGTTGCTGATTAAACTCATCCTGAACAGGGGAGACGGGTGGAGAGTCGAAGATATTGCTGATCGCATTGTGCATCTTGTCAGTGATGGCACTAATAAGGGTAGACAAATCGTTCTTTTCTGCAACAGAGATGGCACCAGTCAAGTCAACCGGCCGGCGAGTGGCTTGCTGGCCTCCTCCACGGCCTCCACGACCCATGATGCCAGGTTGGTCTGAGATACCTGCTAAGTGAGAATTAAACGGGAGATGTCGGTAGGTGAGATCCCAAATCTTTATCAATCGTATGGTTGTGAATTGTCGCTGGTTTTTACGAGAGGTATGATATAAGGCGACGTGCTAATACGAAGTAGCAGGAAAGCGATGGCGCAGAGGCTGTGGGCACCAAGCTGCAGAGATAGAAGACAAACTGAACAAGGATCCTGTTTCGCTTTATCAGGCAAAAACGAGAAAGTTCGCTGCCGTGTCAATATGAGCAGTTCCGAAAGATGTGGCGAAGTAAAACAAGGGTCGAGAAGTGAAGTGAAGACGACGAGGAACGAGGAACCTGATGTTATTCCAGCCTCATGGGGTGAAGTGTGTAGTGTGTAGTGTGTTTTGAAGTGAGATTGGCAGTCAACGATGAGAGCGATGACAATAGGCCTGCAGGCAAGTAAGGCAGGGCCGATGAATGATGAATGAAAAAGAACGAAAGGGGAAGAGAATGACAGACGGACGGGGATAATCTGGAGAAGGATCAAACAAGAAAGAAGAAATGAAAGGAAATGAAAGGAAAGGAAAGAGAAGAAAAGAAGAGAAGAAGAGAAGAAGAAGAAGAGGAAAGCAGAAACTCCAGCGACCGAGAAGGAATAAACCGCAACGTGCACCTGGCGGCAGGTGACAAACGAATTCCGGATGGCGACAAGACGGAAGGCATCTCCCGGTGGGTGATTGACGGTTTGCGGACGCTGCATGTTCGCAATCGCCTGCCTGTGCCTCTGCCTCTGCCTCTGGCTTTGGTTCTGCTCTCTTGCTCTGCCTCGTCTGCTCTGCCTGCTCGGCCTGCTCAGCATGCCCAACGCCAATCTGTCTGTTCCGCTTCGCTCCTCTCACCAACCACCAACCGTCGCTCCCTGCCAGCAAACTGACAGACGCACCAGGTCAGGGTTCTGGATCATCACCAAATAGGATGCCAGTCTAGTAGTACAGATGTGTCGTACAACAGCTTGTCACCCACTCTCTCACTGCTCTGCTCCTCCACCTTCATTGGCATCGCTGGCCAAATCGGCTGTTCACAGAGTGACTCCGGTTACGGCAGACAACGCTCAATTAGAGAGAGAACGGGGGAAGGAGAACGGGCAAACGTGTTTGCCTTACACTGTGTTCCTTGAACTACCAAATTCTGACACAAGGGCTCGCCGCTTCGCCAAATCACCAAGTCTAGATAATGGGTCATTTGTGTCACGATCAAGTCGGATAACCACCAGAATCTGGTCAGTGCCCTCCGCCAAGGCAAACAGTGCTCAAACGGGTAGCCGAAAAAGATGAGTGGATGAAAGTGCTATTCTGCTGCAGGTAGGCCGATTCAGAGGGCAGAATTAGTTTGTGCCGTCCTTGAACCTCAGAAAAAATTGAGACCAACGTCGAAGTAGTTTTTATCCTAGGGCAAGAATGTTTTATTTGAGTCTGGCAAAGCTTTGCCAATATCTCCTAAAAAAGAAAAAACCAAAAAAAAAAAACCGAGGTGCCTGACCTGATAACCGGCTGGAAATCGCTGTTGTGACGTGTCGAGTTCATGTCGCTCCCCAGAAGCTGACGAATCTAGCTTCGACAATGAGGTCTTCGTGTAACCATCTGCGACTTTGAGGATTGGGTTGGACTGTTTGTTTCCTTGCTCCTTAGCGAGATCAACAGCTAATCACCGAGCCGAAACTTGCCTCCCCCCCCTTTTGAGATACATCGAAAGAGGAGGGGTGGAGGGTGTATGTATCTACCTATCATTATTTTAGCCTCACTCTCCGAGTTGATGATATCTACTATGCGCCGACAAAGCGAACGTGGGTATGATATGCCCGCAATGTGGACAAGGGGTATTTCCAACAGAATCCCAAGTCTCATCGTCACTATCCTCGTCCTCAAAGTCCCAGAGCCCAGGTTCGTTATCTAGTTGATTAGTTTCTGTTTCGGAAACGACTTGAAATGGCCGCAGAACCTCATCCTGTCGCTTAAACATGACAGATATATCCCTACCCGCGCCTGTTTTGTCATCCGCAGCACCCAATACCATGTTGGAAACGCAGATGTTAATCAGTTGCAAGTTCCAGCGCTGCCCCTTTTCGGGCTGCAGTCGCCGAAGCAGAGGAAGAAGAGCCTCCGTCACCAGCCTTTCAGCGATGTGATTCATCTCTGTGTTGACTTCAAAGGTGAAGTTAGGGAGTGGCCCCGAGCGTGATACTCTGCCGGAGTTGTGAGTTGCAGCCGAAATGAGTTGGCCCCATGATCGGATGGTCAGGCGCAACGTCCTTGGCCTTGCAATCCACCTTTGGGCATTTGGGATCTCAGAATTTGGATCAGGGACCAACAGGTCAGTTCTCATTCTCCTAATTAGAGAATATGAGACTTTATGCAGTTCCTCAGTTATGTGCGCTATAGTGTCCAAACCGCGAGGATATGTATCCTCAATGCTGATTTGGGTTGGCACGTCGCTTGCTTCCTTGACTTCGGTCGGGTCGAAACCATGCAAAAGTCCCCATATCCGAGTTCCTACTCCTCTTTCGGCTCCAGGACCGGCGAGTAGGCCTTCTATCTTCCCTGGAGTGATGTCGGGGTGGGTTCGGACTTGATGTACCGTTATGACAAGCTCCTCGGAATCTTCTTCTTGAGATCCATTACCTCTGGAGCCAAAGTGAGACCCCAGAACGCTGGCTATTTTTGACCCCAGCCCAGGTATCTTCTGAAGAGGATGGCTATCCACAAATTGGATGATTTCCTCATCCGTCAGGGCCAATAACGTCGTCTGATTACGGGGTTTGTTCTTGCTCCCCACAAGCTTACTCAATACTTTGTTAGTCGAGATGCCGCAGGTTGAGGTATAGCCAAATTGCTCCTCTATCTTGACCCGCAAGTATTGGGCCAAGTGTGAGCCGACAAGAAGGCGCAGGTAAGCAGGACTTTCAGTGTCCAGATTCGTTGAGGCAGTGCCCTCAACACAGCCTGCAAAACTAGTCAAATCACAGTGAAAGCCCCTTTCGGGGTCTTCTTCTGAGAGATGGAAAAATGAGTTTTCCAGAGACGATTTGTTGAGGCAGAAGATGTTGTAGTTGACGATATCAGTCACATCTAGGCTTATTAATACACTTCCAGATATAGGCGCAATTTGGGCATAAGAAATAGGCAAAGGGGGAGGGGAGGCACACCCATAAAGACTTCGTCAAATCCAAGGCGTTCCAGCAATCCATTCCACGAATGAGACTTGAAAAAATCGAAAAGAATTTTGCTCGTGTCTCGAAAGGGGGTCAGATCTTCACCATCTACTAGGACCAGTTGGGGGCAAACGCGTTTGGCCTCAGTGACAGTCATGAGCTTCCTCAGGCCAAGGGCCCGAGCATTGTAATTACATGTGGCAAGGCAATTCTTCTGCTTTACCCCCACGGGGAGGCTTTTGAGAGAAGGGTTCTTGTTTTCGAAGACTTGGGCGTAGAAGCAGTCGTAATCCTAATACAGAGCGGAGGATCTGGTGAGCCAGCCGAACCAGGAGTAAGATAGACAAGGTCGGTGGGTAGTGAGGCAAGTAAAGATAGAAGGGGGCGAAGGGGGGAGTGAAATTACAAACTGCAAGATTACTCGGTCATCCTTATGCTTGGGATGTTTATTTCTGGGTGCATGCATGGCTATTGGCTAGTGAATGGAAGGAATGAAGTCAGGCCATGCGGTCTGCGCCATGGAGAGTTGCTCGGGGTGGGTAAAATGTCTGTGAGAAGGATCGTGAACGTGAGTGCGAGTAATGTGAGGAGAGGTTGCAAGATAAAAAGCGCGACAAGGCAGGCCGAAGCTATGACCTGACTAGCGAGCGCCACTACGACCTCAACTACGACCGGAGTACCTGCATCATAATAGATGAAAGAGAAAAAAAATATAAAGAGGGGAGGGCTTTTGTGTTGTTCGCATTTCAGAAAGATTAAAAGCAAAGTTAGAAATTGTGATGTTTACTGAAGTCAATTCAGGATGCATCATGGATGGATACGTTCCTGCCTACCTTACCTTCCCTCGTGGGTATGGGACCTTACCTTGGGTGGCCCTGGATTGTCCTCTACTCCGTAATCTTTAATTAGTACTCCGTACGGTAGTTGGTAATGTAGGCAGGCTCTTCAGGTACTGTACTGTACCGTATTATTGGGTCCCTGACTGTACCTGGTGAGGTGCTTCGGTAGGCTGGTTTGGGGGCAGCCTTGGCGAGGTGTTCGCCTTGTAAGCAATTCGCCCCAAATACCCGCAACGGACTTGGAATTAGCTTAGCTAAGTCCTGAATAGTAACTAAAAATAAAATAAATCTGGGGGCTTTGGGTCTTGCTCCGTGCACCTCGGAAGAGGACGACATTCTGTAGGTAAGGTAGTTAGAGTTCCCTTCTATCTATGTATATGCACATAATAATTCTCACAAGGCAACCTTGAATATGATATGACCACGTGCACTGCCCAGATAGCATGTCTATTCTGTAGACTGCACACGCGACACCGTAACTTTTTCTTTTCTTTTAAAATGAGAAGTGAGACGGAAACAAAACAATATCTGAAAAGGTATGTCAACCAATCGTCAACCGAAACATGCCTGGACGCTCAACAGGTAAGGTAGGTAAATAAGCGCCCCCCCGGGTTCCCACAATGCCAAAACCCGAACCCAAGTCAAGCATGAGCAGTTCACACCGCCAAACCCTCCGTCGGGCCACGCTGAAACTGTAGCTATCTCATCTTCCCTCCCGATTATTCGTGCCAAGATTTTCCGCGCCTCAACAAGCGCGCGGTGTCTCCCTCCCTCACCACTACCTCCTCCTAAGACAAAAAAAAAAAATCCCAACCTGGTAATATGTACATACTAAAAAAGAGGCGCAGATACAACCGAGCAGCTATGCCCAGTACTTAGTTGCATACATGCACGCATTACATGGCCTGAGGTAAATATATATCAAGCCTGCATTTTCTGTTTCACAGATCGCTTCTTGCTCATCATCGCGCAAGCCGAAATAGACGCGATGATTCCAGCTCGATCTGACCTGGGCTTTTTGTTCCTAATTGCTTTTTGCGTCTCGGGTTCGCCGGAATCCCCTCCCCCTCCCCTTGTTTACCTCTCCGGACGAACATCCACTCGCTTTTTTTGCTGGGTCGCCGACATGTTGACCCAGTTGCGTGCTGCGACAGTGCTGACCATCCATAGTTGCGCTCTAGCCGCCCATGCAAAAGAACACCAAACAAAAAAAGCCCCTCCACTCCCAAGTGATTTGGTTGCAGGTGACCGGCCGGCGACTTTCTCAAAGGAGGGGGGGACGTAGGCGGGGGACGGAGGCCACCATCTACTAGTTTTTCTTCCCAGTTTCTAGAGTTTCTGCTGTACAGGACTACTGAGGAGGGGCGTGTACGTGCAGGCGTTTGGTCATTTTGATATCTCCGTCTCCCCTCCTTTGGCCCTCTCACCAGAGGGCCGACCATCGGTGATTTTTGTTTGCTGGTGACATACGGTGTGCTTGCTCTGATGCACTTTTATTTCTCATCGTAAAGGGGTTTTTTTTTCTCTGAAAAAAAAAAAAAAAAGTATTGTATATATAAATACGAGTCTGTAATACATTTTATTTTCTTGTTAAAATTACAACTACTATTTCTATATCCTTTCTGTCCCAATCGGCGAGTTTGTTATGATTGCTTTTCTTGACTCATGAGCCTGTTCTCTCAGTCAGCCCTGGGTTGCTCGAGGCGTCTTCATAGGTTGACAGGGAGCGAATAAGGCTGAGCTGATCTCACTTCCAGCACGCCTCTAACGGTCCTGCTCCACTTCTGTGGATCGAAACAAAGTCGAGATCCTTGCACCTTGCTGATGAGAGAGGAGTGTGTATGCTAGTTTGTTTGTGTGTAGTGTACAGGTAAGGTAGGTAGATACGGTAGCATAAGTAATAGAGCAACGGGAGGCCATGACGGCCAAAGCAAAGTCAGTTGATCTGAAGAAAGCGTCTTAACACCGACAAACACACCTCCCCTCACAAAAGCCTCATAGAATGAAAAAGAAAAAAAAAAGAAAGAAAAAAAGAGCACCAAGTTATTCCTTGTCGCCGACGAATAGACGCCAGTGAGAGCGCGGGAAACCCGACCTATCATGTTAGCCGCGTGATTGGATCCTGGCACCCTTGGAAATGGGCGCTTGCGCCTTCACAAAGCCTCCCACCCACGACAAGGGCGACGAGCCAACCACAGCCTCCACCCAATCGCCCACTCGCTGCACTTGCAACCCAAACATGGCTCTATGTCGAATCCTTCCCTGATCTGTCTGCGGTTTCGCCGTTAGCAGAATATCACACTGCATGCATGCCTAGTGGCGCTTGCCATGGATCATGGATTATGGATTATGGATCATACCCACAAAGGCAGATCATCATGGAGAGGGGCACAGAGGAGGGAAGATTGGGGAGACGTTAGTAGTAGTAGCAATAGTAGGAGGAGGAGGAGCGTTGATGGCCACTGACTCTAGTCAGCCCTCCACCTCTCATCAATCCACTTTGTATTATATAGAACTCTCAGCCCCCCCCCCCCCCTCCCCTAGTCTGGGCTTCGGTTTTGCTTCTTTCTATTACTCGACCATCTTTTTGATAGTGATACTTAGCGGTTCCAATCATCCGGGCGCAGCAGATAAGCCCTGTTGGATTTTGGTCCGCATCTCATCCTTCCTCTACTCCCCTTCCTCATTCCACTTCCCATTCCCTCTCCTCTACCATATTTTCCGTCTTCCCGGGTATCTATCCACGGCGGCATTGTTTCCCTCTCTATCTCTCTCTCTCTCTCTCTTCAAAAGGTACTGGGAGAACAAAATACATACTCAGCTATGGCATCCCGTCCAGACGCTCCCAAGAGACCCCGTCTCTCTCTCCAGATCAAAACATCATGCAGCCCAGCCACAAGGTCAACTAGGAGTTACGCGGTGGACCCAAGAGATCCCACGGCCTTCAACACTCTCTCCAATGTATATGTTACAACCATCGAGAGGTCAACACCCGTCCAAGCGGAACCTCTTACTGCCATCAACACAGCGCAGTCCTTCCCGCTATCAGCTTCGGTGGAATACCAAGGAAAGGATATCAAAAATCGAGTTGTGACACCCTATGTCGCCTCCTATCCCGAAACCCCCTTGAGTGCGACAGCTACTTCACCCCAACCCATGGAAATCAACTTCCCTAGTGTCATGACTGCGACTCCTCCCTTATCTGCCGGCCTAGTTGAATCAAACGGCTCTCGAATCTTCAACTTTTCTACCGATGACATCTCTGGCAAAGCCCAAATCAATTGCAGTAGCCCCTCCAGGATCGAACCAAAGTCTGCAAACCGACTGTTGCGAGGCCTTGCCAGCATCGGTCTTCACCCTCCACCTTATACCCATCCTCAGTCGCTTCACAGCATTCTCCGAAACTCGCCTCTTCCTCCGCCCACAGCGATCCAGCTCCGCTCTCCACGACGGCAATCTCTGCGCCTTCAGGAGAAAGCCGCGAAGAAAGTCGGGTACAACAACCCGTTGACTCAGGAGATTGTCAACAACATGTACACCAAATCTCACATCGATCTTCTCGCAGAGGAGGCATCTCCTCGGTCTCCTCGGCCCCCACTTTCTTCTGCACTCGCGGTGCAACCTCAGGTCTCTATCGATCTGGCCATGGCCTTCAGCCCTAACGAAATCCAGGATGGTGGCCAGACTCCTGGTCCCTTGGAGGATATGCGGCGGCGGATGACTACACTATCAAGCGGGGTTCCAACCTCGCCAGGAAGCTCGCCAGGTGGCATTCGCAAGCGAAAGAAGAAGGAAAAGAAACGAAGATGGGTATGGACCATCGGACAAGATGACGAGGACAGCGAGGAGGCTGGCGGCTCCATTATGGCTCTTCGAACTGGAGCCGATTTGGCCGTAAAGGCAGCACCACAAATACCCATCATCGCTGTCCCGGTCATCAAGGCTCCTAAAATGCGAAAGCCTCGTATTAAGGAGACGTTTACTACCAGCATTGAGAACACCGGGTCCGAAAGCGAGGGTCAAGACATGTGCATGTCCGACACGAGCAGCTGCATATCCCACACAGAAAGCAGAAGCCATACCCCGAACGAACTGGATTTCGTCGCTTCAACTCCAATTTTTTCTCAGTAGAAGTCGCGGCGGCATCTCACCAAGTCGAAGCGACTTACACCGATCCCCGCGGAACTGGTAGCTCAACCGCACGGCAAACAGACTGAACCAAAGAGGGACATTCTGATACCAGGGGAGACTGTGTAAATGATTGGATAAATAAATACACACACATACAAACACGCCCCAGACACACATGCATGCAGATACGCAGAAATGAGAGAAGGAAATGAACATGGCAAATGGAATTAATATATTTATCAAGGAGTCAGGGGAAGGGGTATATGATCTGAAAGCATTGGAAAATGGCGTTTTTTTTTGGGGGGGTACAACACATCTTTGTAAGGAATTGGATTTCGGGGAGGCTTTTGTCTTTGGCTTATATTTATGATTTCTGTGTAAAACTGTATGAGTAGGGAGGCACCTCATGTCAAATGGATAAGGGGATATGGAATCAGTGAGGAAATATAACCCATGATGAATTTGAAGGTCACTGTACCAACAAGTATTACAATACTATCCATTATTTACAACAAATCTTCCATTCTTCCATTCCTCCTATACGCGGCCAGTCGACTCATATGCTGCGGCAACAGGATGCCACCGCGGGTGCTACTTAGTATACAATTCACGCAGCAGTATCAACAATCACCACTATCCGGTATGGTGTAGTGGCTAACATTTCGCGCTCTCATAACCTGAGAGATCAGTTCCGCGGAGCCCAGGGTTCGATTCCCTGTACCGGAGTTGTCTTTTTGACATTTTTGATACTTTTTTATTATGAACTGCTCTATATTTACTTTATTGGTTTTGGTGCTTGTCACATTCATGAACAACACGCTTGACTAGACAAGGGAAGAAAGTGGCCTACTACTCGATACGCTCCTGGCGAAAAATCTTGGTGAATGTTAGTTAGGCATAACTATATGTTAGATCTATTATTCCTCTATTATCCTCTTCTGCACTCTTTTTTGTATTTTGTTTTGTCCTTCTTACCTCTTATTTTATTTTATTTTTCTACTTTAACTACCGGTATCTGTGACGAAAAGAGACGCAAGCTGTTGTTTTTAACTTCAGTTGCATCGATATCTGTAGCAACTGAAATGCCTGGAATATGAATAGAAACTCTAGTCAGGAGCTACTATCAATGAGTTACAATTAAGAAAGGCGACTCTATACCAACCCAGACACACAAAAGATATACCAGGTATGATATCGTCCTTCTCGTCATATATACGAAACATTGTTCGCTACGTCATTTGTGTAAATCGCCTCTGGCAAAGTCAGCGGTGGCTAGCACACAAGCTGCTACTCAGTCAAGTCTTTTACACTCTGACCATCTCCCATTCCAGCTTGAAGCAGGATTCTCATTTCACGTCACCTTAACAACCTCTAAACTCTTGCTGTATTTGGAAGCTATCCCGGGAAGTTCACACGAGAACAAAAAAAAAAGGCAATGCTGACTGAGACCTTGGCCTGATACTGCCATGAACGAGACGAGGGAGCATGGGGGAAGATGACGCATACTATCAATTTCATATTCCTATACCACCTGCAACGCGTTTGACAGGGCTTAGCTCTCAATGCTCAAAGCCTTGGCTCCCACCAGCTTACCATCCTTGGAGGAAACAAGCCAGTACTCGACCCTTGTCGCATCCCGTTCTACACGGTACACCCTGACATCGTTACCTTGCGTCGCCTTCCGCACCGCCTCCAGAACGTTGATATATTGACCCTTAGAATCCCATTCGAGGGGATCCATGATAGAGATTTTAGCATCGGAGGGAGAATTTGTAAGCTTGGCAAACTCCGCTGAGAGACGGGGGAAAAAGAGAGAGGCGTGTATGTTAGTTACAGAAATCTGGCATGCAAAGCGATTTAGGGGGGGGGGGGGGGGTGTCCAACGGGGGAAGAAATCACTTATATACTTACACTCAGTCGGCAGCCTATTTTCACCATCCCAGTGGAGGGAAACCTCCTCGAAGGGCTCATCAGCTTCGCTAATGTACACAGCCTCCTGGCACACAGCCTGAATCTCCTTGGGCACCTCGCTGCCCGCGTCCTTGGCCTTGAGCACCGGTCTTTCGCTGCTCTGGGCCACCGCCGAGCCAGTATCCTGGTTGGCCTTGTTCAGGAAGTTCATGTAGTCGTCGTCGCTAGCCATTTTGAGTGATCGAGTGAGGCTCAGGTAGCGCGGGGCACAAATGGAGGCCTGCGGATGACGACAACCAAGTGATACCACCGATGTGGCTGCTGGTGCTGATGCTGGTGCTGGAAATTGTAGAAGATTGAAAGATCGTGCGCGGTTGAAACGGCTTGTCAATGATCCCGTAGTCAACACAGAGGGAGAGCGATGTCTGATGAGTTGGGCTGCGTTCAGTAGTTTGAGAGTCATGAGGAAATATTGAATGCTGTCAAGGTGGGACAGAAGCTGCATGTTTTCAGTTGGAGCGGGGGTGACGTCAGGCTGGCAAAGACGTGCGGTTGGCCGGCTTCCACATTGGATCATCCAGCAGCAAGCCAACCAACCAGTGAGAGAGACTATTTAAATGATAGCCACACTCCCATCACGGCGTCATCACTTCAGTGAAAGGTCTTGTTGGATCTGCAAAGAGCGGACTACAGAGCGGCGATACGTCAACCAGGACTAAAACTCCCAAGTGACTACGAACCTTGCCAAGCGACCAACCCGCAAAAGCCTTGCGTACGTGAATACTATGTACGACTAGGCTACCTCTTGACGGATGGGCATTTCCCAGCTGGGAAAGTTTTCCTGAACATCTACATAAAAAAAAATTCACTCACTCACTCGCTCACACGACACTACACAACATTATGGAAATAATGGGGAACTTAGCAAAGTCACCAAGCGAACAGTTCGAGTCGAATTAACATTGGGAATCTCGTTATAATTTTTGGATCCATCCCTCTAGCTGGTCTTTTTTTTACGTTCATTCCAGCGTGAAACCTAACCCAGCCCAAATGTAAGGCGAAGAACCAACCCTCGACACCGATGCAATGGCCATAACAAAGAAAGAAATTTAGCACCCGCTTTAAGCGGAAGCAAGATCCTTCTTGAGAGTACCCTGGTACTGCTTCTTCTCGGCAGGGGTCTGGAAGGCACCGTGGCCGAACTCGGATGAGGTATCGATCCACTTGAGGCTGACCTTCTCAAGAGCCTTGCGGGAGGTGTGGGTGAACATGGACTTGCGGAGAGTCATGACACGCTTCTTGGTACCAGGGATAGAACCCTTGACCATGACGAAGTCGTTGTTGACATCACCATAGCGGACGAAACCACCCATGCTACAAAATCAGGTTAGCAACTTTTTCAAACCACTTTCAGCTGTCAAGAATTAATAGCATAAACATACGGAGTGATCTTCTTCTTGGTGACATCGATCTCAGTGGAGGCGCTGTCGTCAGCAGAGCCGCTGCCAATGCGGTAGATCTTGTGGTTGACCGAGGTACGGTGGTGGTAACCCATCTGACCGGCACGGGCAACAGTCCACTGGACGTGGGAAGGATGCCAAGCACCGATACAAGCAACCTTTCGGAGACCCTTGTGAGTCTTGCGAGGAAGCTTCTTGGTGCCCCATCGGGAGGTGACACCGTTGAAACCGTGACCCTTGGTAACGGCGATGACATCAATCATCTCATCCTGCTCGAAGATGGAAGAGATGTCGACGGGCTTCTCGAAAAGCTCCTGGCCGAAAGCAACCTTGTCGGCAACGGAGCCACCGTTGACCTGGATCTCCATAAGGTGGGCCTTCTTCTGCTTGAGGGGGGTCTTGCGGATCTGGGTGTGGGCGAGGACACGGACAACGGTGCAGTACTTCTTGATGCGCTCGAGCTCACGGGTGATGGAAGCACCGCTGTTCTCGGAGTGCTTCTTGGCGTACTTGGTGAAAGCCTTCTTCTTGCTCTTGTACCAGTTCTTGTAGAAGCGGCGCTTCACCTCGTCGCTCAAATGCTCAGCCCAGACGGTGGTGAGAGATCGGAGACCACGGGGAGTCTCGATGTAGCCCACAAGACCAACAACGATCATCTAAAAGATGTTAGCCATAGGCACAAAGCCAAGCGGGCTGCATTGTTCGTACAGGGGGGGTATCGATGATAGAAACAGCCTCCACAACCTCCTTCTTGTTCGCCTTCGCGCCGGGTCGGTCGAGGTCACGGACGATGGTGGTCATACCGGCCTTGTAGCCCATGGCGGCAGTCAGGTGGACGGGCTTCTTGGCGTCATCCTTGGGGAAGCTGTTCAGCCATCCGGTTAGCCAATCTTCATTTGAAGCTCGACATTGAAAGATTTTTTTCTTCTTTTGGGTTGTCTTTGCAAACAGGTATACTCACGACTTGACCTTTCCACGGTGACGGGCAGCGCGCTTCCTTGGCAGGTAAGCCAGGGAGCCGTGACGGGGAGCCTCGTACTTGCGGTGCTAATTGAAGTCAGTATTATCACAAACCCATTGTCGCCATCACCAACTTACACTCATTTTGGGCGGGCTGTGTGGTTTGAGGGGGTTAGTATGAAGTTGACGAAGCCTGCTGAAGGAAAAAAAGGTAGGAACACAAGACAAATAACTTGTGGGTGAAATTTTAAGCGAAAAAGTGGTCCGTGCACACTGCGCACTTTTTTTGTTCTCAGACCCCGTTTTGAGTTGAAAACTCAGCCCAACCAGCCCTAGGGTATGTACTTCGGTACTTTGTACTTGCCCGAAACAAAAAAAAATGCGACCAACAGTCATCCACCAGTGATTAGCCTATGATCACGTGATAATTATGATCCACGTCCGTTTATGCTTCACCGCCCGCCCCTGTCGGTTGTTCTGGGGTTCTGAAAGACTGTGCAAGAAGTACAGAGTATGAAACAGGGAATACAGAGTCACGTTGACATGAACGTAGACAGATACAAAAAGGAATATCGCATTCGCCATGTGTTGTTCAAACGATATAAATACTAGTTGCTCAGGAGCTATACGTTTAGACCCTGATAGATATAAATTTTCGCCTTGAAGTCTCATAGCCAAGAAAAATCCGTTGCCCCAGGACTGAATACTTTGGCGACTTCAGCAAGACAAAAGAAACCAGACCCCCCACCCCCCCCTTTGACGTGGTATACATGTGAAAGGAAAAGAAAAAAGAAATCACTATTTAGTACACCGCAAAACTCTTCCGAATGAGAAAATCACATTATCCACACCTCACTCAACTTTTGTTGCAGGACCCGAGACTCCGTTGACAGAGACACTAGTAGCAACAGTCTTTGAGTCTCCGGCATTAGAAGCTGGGCCAGATCCATTGGAGACAACACCCGCTTTCTTCTCATCTTCTCCACTATCATCGTAATCTTCGTCCACTTCCATTTTCCTAGCAGCCCTTTCGGTCTCAGCGGGAGGAGCTGGACGGGAGGCAGGAGTGTGGTCCAGGCTTTGGGTCCGCTCCTCCTTGGTAGGAGCTGCCGAAGGCTTATCGTGAACTCCAGATAGCGAAGGAGGACCTTGCTGCATCGGAGGAAGGTGGTTGGGACCAGGAGCATGATTAGGCGGGTGGTGAGCAGCATCGGAAGGATGGTAGCTGTCAACAGGGTGACGGCTTTCATCCGGCCTTCTAGGTTCCTCACCACGTCGCTGCTCATCAGCTCTCCGTACATCATCAGCCCGACGGGCCTCAGACGAGTTACGGCGATATGAGTCACGAGGAGGAGTGGAAGGCCGTCGGTGGCGCATATCGTCAAGGCGGGCACGGTTCTCATCATTGGCTTGCTTCTTCGCGATAGATTCCTCTTCCCACTCACGCAGTCGCTTGGGACCAACAGCCGCAACTGAGGCCGGTCGGTCATCAAGCCTCTGGACAGCGGCATCAGCAACAGCAGATGGAGGACCTGGAGGACCTGATGGGCCAGGAGGGCCAGGAGGGCCATTGTCAGGACCTCCCTGGGCCGACATCTCCGGATGATGAGGATACAAAGGAGGCGGTGCTTGATGCTGGGGATATGCTGACTTAGGGGACGGGATGCGGCTGTCATGGACTGGGCGGCCATCAGGGCGGGGGCTATTAGTTGGCCGGAAAGGTGCCAGGCCGTTGGGAGGGTTGGCTCCGTTCGCATTGCTGGATGGAGGAGCTGAAGCAGAAGGCGTAGCCCCGCCCCAGTTGGGGTTCGCAACACGACGCTCAGATACCGGGGCCGACGATTGGGTCTGGGGAGGCAGAGGCGGAGGCTGCGAGTACTGATGGCTCTGAGGAGGACTTCCTCGTCGTGCAGGCCCCGGTCGACTGGGGTCACTATAAGGCTGGCGCATTTGCTGCTCTTGCGGAGGGCTAGGTTGTCGCTGCAGCGGAGGGGCTGGGCCACCTCGGAATTCCCCGCGAGACTCATAGGGATTTGGGGGCTGAGGAGGGGGGTTGATGTTGGAGAGTCGACCAGCCCAATTCTCTCCAGCGCCCTGTGGAGGAGGAGGCGGGCCAGAGGCAGGAGGCTGTTGAGCAGAACCGCCCCATTGGGGACCGACCGGGCCAGCAGCCTGATAAGCTTGCGGGTGCACGTCGGCAGGTTGGGGGGCAGAGGGAGGAGGACCGCCATTTGTACCACCAGAGCGCAGAAGCTGGAGACGAGCCTTAATGTGAGGGTTGCCAGGGTCAAGCTCGGCAGCACGTTGATATGCGTCCAGGGCATCAGTGATCTGGTTGTTGCAGCTCTCGTACTGTTACTTGTTAGTATTAAAAAGAGATGTAGGTTTGATTGAGCCAACATACCAAAGTTCCCAGGTCATACCAAACTTCCGAAATGTAAGGGTTCAGGCGAATAGCTCGGGAATAAGCGTCAAGTGCATCTCGATACTGGTTGATTTGATAGTAAAGCACGCCGATCGAACACCAAAATGTCGGGTTCTTCCCGTCACGGTAGACTGCCTGCTGATAGGCTTCATATGCCTTGGGATATTTCTGCTGAGACATGTAGCAACGACCAAGCAGGTACCAGCTCTGCGCATCTTGGTTGTCTACTTGAAGTTAGTGTTGAGCTTGGGGCGGTAGTGATTGCAAAATGTTCGTACCTGCGCTGACAGATTTCTCCAAATACTGAATAGCCCGATCTTGGCTTTCATAAGTATTACTCTGTTGGTGATGTAGCCAGCCCAGTTGCTGGAGAACCTTGGCGTGGTTGGGAGAATGGTCCAAGACGCGCTGATAAGCAGCCTTGGCGCTATCAAACTATTGGAGAGAGTGAGCAGGATGTTGATTTCGGTGGATTTTCAGGCAGCTCACGTCTTTCTGTTGCTCATGGACATGACCAATCTGGAACCAGATATCCTCCTGGGTCAAGGGACCTGGGGGGGAACCAACGATGTACTTGAAGCACTATTGGCAGGTTAGCGAGAAGTGTCGAGATGTTCCGGCACTATTGTACTTACGTCAAGAGATTGGGCGAACTTGGACTGTTGCTTGTAGATTATTCCAAGTCTAAAATAGATCTCGTTGGCCTTTTCAAACTCAGGCTGAATGTGCATGACCTGAGAGAAAGCCTCCTCGGCGTAGTCGTAACTGCCATATCTGTCGTAGAGAATACCGATGCCATACCAGAGCATTGGGTCCTGCGCATCGTAATTAGCTTTTGGCCAAGCGGGGAGTAGGTGGTAGCATCAACAGCGAGTGATGAGAGTCAAAACATACTTTAGGGTCTCTAAGGTTAACAAGTGCTTGCTGGTAAGCATCGTAGGCTTTTTGGAGATTCTCCGTCATAAGGTAGCAATGACCTGGTAAAATGTTAACCAACTTACGCCTGATAGGCAAGGTCAAGGACGCAACATACCAAGGTTTCCCCACGCCTCACCATTGTTTCCGTCGATCTGGACGATAGCTCGGAAGAAATCAAGGGCCTTGTCGAATGCTTCACGACCCTTCAGGAGCATTCCAATCGCGTTCATGGCGGCAGTCGAATTGGGGTTGGCCTGGAGAGCGCGCTCGTAGGCGTGCATAGCCTCGTCAGGGACGCGCAAGAGCTCGGAGAAACTTCCTGCAAAGAGAGTGAGTAGTTGAGCTAAAGGGATGCGCGACAAGGGACTTACCAATCTGCAGCCAGACAGCCTCGTTCATAGCAGCAATCTGGTGCGACGGCGCGAAGTGGCCAGGAGGCTGAACACCTGGTGGTGGTGGAGGTGGCGGGACCTGGCCCTGATGCTGCTGCATCTGCATCATGGTCGGCGATGCGTGATGATTCGCCATCTTGACTGGGGTGATATGCTATGTGCGATGGGCGGTGGGTGATGGGCCTTTGGGCTATGATTTGCAAGGGCGCAAGGGGCAGAAGAGAAGATGTAATGAAAAGAAAGATAGGTGACAGCAGGTGAGGCTATCGTGAAAAAGCGATTCAATATCCGCTTTGCGCTGGCGACAGTCGCAGCGCCCGAGATGGATAATGAACGGGATCAATGCCAGAGGCGTGTCGAAGACTTGACCGACTACGACAGCGCAACAGACGCCTTGGCGACACTAAGGAGTGGGAGAAACCAGAGTAGTAAGGGAAAGGGCGTTGAGGGAAGAGGATCAAAGTTATGACGAGCAGTCCTGAGAGCGACTCAGGGCGCAGAGAGACAAGAGGTGCTGACGCCGATGAAGCCGTACCCAGAGGTCGGAATGGGTGAAAAAGGAAGAAAGTGGGAGTTGGGAGGAGGCACAGGATGGTGGAGGAAGGGCCTTCTCTAGCCTCGCAAACTCCCCTTACCCATGAGAAAGGAAGGAACGGGCAGCTTAGAGACACGGAGGCGTGAGGCGTCAAGCGAGAAAGACTCCACCCCAGGTCACCCATGTAAGTATTTTACTTTATTTACGGCCCTTGGGAGCCTCCGGCGCTTTTTGGCGCGACTTGCGGGCCTCTCATGGTGGGTGTGTGACTAAGAATCTCACGCCTCCCCCACCCACGCAGGATTTCGCTCTCACCCAAGGCTCCACCACACTTTTGGTGACCACGGACACCCACCCACCCCAAGCACCCACCAACCTATCCACACCACTCACAAATTCTCAAAGGCCCAGCCCGTTGTTGACCTCCTAGTATCTAGTTACCTCTCTCCCCCCAGAGCCCCCAGAGAGTAACTTGTGGGACTGTTCTTGGGCCTTTGAGTACCCGCATACGGTACGACACTGGTCCGGGCGCTTCTTGTCGCCCAGGAAAGGGGCCATGGATATAGTGCTGTACGTACCGTTAACTGTGGGTGGGGCGAACTACTGTTTCTCTGGACGTGCAACACCCAGTATCCCCAGGGCGGCCATCAGAGTCGGAAACACCAGAAGTCCAGGTACGTATCAGAGGAGACCACCGTGAAAGAATAATGGGGCGTTCCCCGGCCCTGGAGTAGGTGGGTCAATGGCGCGTTCGGCAGCTGGAGTTGCTTGAGCCGCGAAGCCCCAAGGATCATTGGCGCTGGTTATTATACGTAGTATTATTAGTTACAGAGGAGGGTACCCATTCATCTGTTCCCAGCGTAGGTAGTAAAACAGCCCGCAGGCGCTGACAAGAATTGCAGGGTTCTCATCTCGCAAGTGTGGTACCGTAATTAATTCTATCCAAAGCACTTGCGCGCGTGGTGCTGCGTGCTGAGACTCGGAGAGAATTATTTTATTTTATTTTTTAGCTTTTAGAGCCTTGTCACTGAAAATCGTTCTGACCTCGATGCTATCACAGGATGCCCCCCCACCCACTCAGTTGTGCTGCTTGAGAGCAAAAGCAAAGAGGAGAGAAACGAGCTGCTTGCAACGTGCAGCACGGAATGGCGGCATGGAGGAGGTCCTGGCAGCACGCGCAGCTTGTTATTTCTGTTGTTCCCCATCAGCCCCGAAGTTGAGGCTTGTGATGATGGTTCGCAATTCCCGTACTCTATTAGAACAATCTGAGCCAAGGCTGATTCTTCTGATCCGGCATTCAGATGATAGTACATGTATTTCCAATCTTGAGACGCTACGAGAACTGTGCGACAAAGACAAAAGGCGGGAACATGATCAAATGGAGAATGTGAATCAGTCTAAAATATAATCAGGTGGACCGAGGAGGTGATTTTGTTAGAAGGGGAAAACAAAAAGAGCACACAAAGTCGCGCACCACGATCCTTTGAAGGTGAATGGGTATCGTTCATACCCGGGGTGATGCGGTCGAGTTCCTGAGAGTGGCGCACTGTACCAAAAAACGATGGGATTGCAAATGTGACCAGATGAATGTTGTTCATACTTCATCCAGTGCCTGGTGTGCTAGTTCAGCAGTAGCTCAGACAGCCACAAGCCCGAAGGAGGATTACCCGCAGGAAACAAAGTGTGGGAGAAGGGTGCCAGGTCGCGGGCAGGACGTGGGACGCAGATGACATCGATTGATCGCATCCGCCAAGCTGGTGTACCCAAGTCAGAAACAAATCTGGTGCTCCGCTACTCAATGGGTACGTACCGCATGGCATCCATGAGTACGATGAGTATGGAGTTCCTGTACGTACCTCCTTCGCGCAAACAGCTCCACCCTTGTCGCCTAGGGGCGTGCCAGTTGTCGATTTAAAAGGGAGCCTAGCAGTGCGCTCTGCGGTGCACTGAGATGACCAGCCGAATCGAAACAGTGTTGATAGATCAGACTAGATTATTGAGCCATTCCAGCCCCGTTGGCTGGCAGCCTCAGCACCAAACTGTTGGCAATGACAGAGCTGGTTTGCGGATAGATAATCGAGTAAGGGATGACCTTGATACACCGCTCTCCGGGGTCCCCGCTAAGCCCTTCCGGTAGTCACCCACGTGTTTTTGACCATTTGCAACCTGCTCTCACCAACCTGTCCAGTGTGCAATACCCTCAGTGGGAGCCCGCAAGAATGAATGGACAATTGGTAGTTAAATCGCCCAGTCACCCATCTCGAGATGTCTTTATGTCCTTTGCAACAAGACACAAGGTACGTACCGAGCAGCAGTAGGGGCGCCCAAAGCACGTCCCTTCGATACGACGGAGCGTGCTAAATGTTGATGGAGCTTTGGTGCCACGGGGCATTGACGAAACAGCCCCTGGTCTTAGGCACGGGACTCACGGATTGCACAGGGACATGGGCTTAAGTCTCAAGTTGCAAGCGTTGAGCTTGATAGATAGTAAAAAATTTCATCATCCTAATTATCCCTAGACGCAGCTCAAAAGGAGGCTGAGCTTCACACAAGTAGAATGGAAAAGATTGCAGTTCAGAAAATCTTTCATGTTCAGCTATTGACGAGTTGAATTTTTTGGTGTGCTCGACGTGGTACACGATTGAGAAATGTGCAGTACGGACCACGGACGGCGGGCCGCGGCACAAGGGACTTGTCGACGTGCAGTAGGGCGTCATGGCAGTCTGTCACGGGACCAAAGAAAAAGGATAAGAGGCAAACGTCTGTTCGATACCAAAGTGGGATCGGGCAACGAGGATTGGGCCGCAGGGAGATGGTAGATTGCCAGAATTGATTGGGAGGGTCCGGAAAATAGACTTGGCTGGACTGCCCGAAAGTGTCACATCACTAATTCCCTAAGGGAGTGGCAACGCGAAGGTGTGCCAAGGTACTTCATCCAGAGGGCGTTGTGGCTGCTGATCCTAGTCCGACAGGTACCTAATTAGCTACTTACTTACATTACCTAAGGTACCTAATTACCTTACAGAAGGTTGGGGAACTGTTCTAGATACTCGGTACGTACCTTGAGTGCGCAACTATTAATCTTCTCTTGCCTGAGAAGGTCATACGGGACAGCACCGGGCAAGGGATAAACTATGGTTCCATGCAGCAGATACCCTAGCAATTTTCGTAGTGAAAGGAGTGGTAGCATGCGTGAAAGGAGTGGTAGATTTGAAAGACAAGGAAAAGGAAAAGGAAAGGGAAAATAAGAAAGAAAAAAAAAACAAGCCCGCCGGAAACACGGGGGCAGCTTGACTGACGAACGATGATGTCGAAGGAACTGGGTTAGGGTCTTCAGGGTGTGCCCACGACGCGAGCGCCCACTCCAGTCCATCCAGCAGTAGGTACGAAGTACATAATCACAGACTCCAAAGCGTGGCACAGGCCAGAGCGTGGCCAAAGGCCAACAGTCCAAGGGGTAAGGTGACGGATGAGGGAAAATAAACCAGGGATAGCAAGGTAACAAGGCGACGACACAAAATGTGAGGTGGGGTGGTCATAGAAAGAGGGACGGGTGGATGGATGAGGAGATGAGGAGATGGGACGGTGGGGATGGAGAGTCGGTGGAAGCTGACTCGAAAGGTGGGCCGAGTCTGGGAAGGGCCGGGAAAGGAAGAAGTGTCAATTTAGAAATGAAAAGGGTGGATGCAGTAAGAAAGCCTCCGGAAGGAACTAGGTGCCTTCCTACCTTTGTACTAGTGCATGTACTTCAGCAAGGGATGTTCTCCTCAAACGGACGAGGGTGTCTTAAGAGCTGAGCGGGTGGGAAGCGGAGGGCGGAGGGCGGAGGGTACGTACCTTGAGTTCTAGTGAGTGGAGAAAGAATCGGTGGAGAACCCAAAAAAGCGCCGTAAGAAATCACGGCCCGGCTGGAAGAGATAACACGGGGGTCAGGGGTGGCAGATTCGCTGTCTGTTTTGATCCTGCGGCTGGTCGTTTGGGCTTGGTAAGTCGCTTGTTTGGCGATCTGCCTATGTATTGTGTGATTGCTGGCGATCACAGCCCACAGAGCCAGGATAGAGCATTGTCTTTCAGCAGGTACCTTGCATTGACCGACGTTGAAGCCACGCAAAGCAAGCGCCAGATTCCGAGAACTTCTACTCTATTATATATATTTTCAAATTTGGCTTCGGCGGTTGCATCTTCCATCTACCTAGGTACCTACTCAAGGTATGTAATGAGTGTGTCGTCATGGCACATTGATTGGTACCTACCTACGGGTAAGGTGGGTTGGCAGGGTAAGGGAGAGAAGGTGGCCACCCCTACAAGGATTTCATCCAAGGTAACAACCCGATGGACGAAAGACAATCTGTAGTGTGTGCTTATTTTGCTGTGACCACGGAAACGTACCGACCTCCGGCACTGTGCCTCACAAGGTCCATCCGGCCTCCCATTGATGCGTTGCGTCCACAGTCGGACGCACAACCGCCAACAGCGTGTTGCAGCAGTGTAGCGTCACTCAACTGACAAACTGCGCATAAGGAGGCTCCTGTACCACACCCACGCTCCCCATCCACACGCCACGATACGGTGAACGAGTTGTCTCGCAGTCTCAACCCGTCATTCACACCCCCCAGGACAGGGCGAGACTCAGAATCAGACCTGCATCTGCACCTCCATTGCATTTGCACCGCACCGCACCGCGCACTTGTCCTTGATGTGCCTTGGTTGCATACGCACGCTGCACGCACACTGCATTTTGCACCTGCACCTGCACCTGCAACGCACTCACCCCCAGTTGCTCTTCCTGTCCACAGCAGTTGCATCATGTATCATGTCTGCATTTTATCTACTCTTCGCTCCCTCTTCGCTGGCAGTTGTCACACCTTTTTTTTTTCCTTGTTCTTCGTTGCCCTTTCTGGCGTTGCGCTTTTTTGGGTACGCAAGTACTCCGTAGGTGGCTCCCATCTTGCTCTGAATATTGCCGCCCACCTCGTTCTTGCTTCAGGACAGGGTAAGCGTGCTCATGTCTCCCAACCTCCACGTTGTCGCACTCACACTCTCGTCGCGCATTTTTCGCTCTCGCATCCATGTTCCCACCCGTGATATCTTGGCTTGTGTGCCCTCCCCCTTCCTCCCCCTCCTCTTCCTCCTTCTCCTCCCCCTCCCCGGATGTCCCATTCCCTCTCCACTTCTGCCCCAGACTGGAAAGCTTGGAAAGCCTGCCTCAGGTTTGAGAGCGGATGTAGGTCCTGTTAAACTTCCGACCGCAGTTGGGATTGAAAGCGCCGAGGGACAGAAAGAGTTCCATCGCTCTCCAAGCCTGACTCTTACATAAGGTAAGGTATGTACGACGCACGTGGATCACGCCTCACGACACTTTGTACCTAACCTACTATTGGTGGCGCCCATGCCTCCCAAACTTTTATGGCGATGGCACACCAGTATCTTGCGTCTGGTAACGCTTTTTACCTTCGGTACCTAGCCATGGCACCTTGCCTTGGTACGGAGTATTCCGTACGTACATGCTTTCCGTGGGTAGCCCTGTTGACTATCCGTGTCAACCAAATGTTCGTTCCAGTTACGTTCTCATGTACCCACGGTCACCCCATGTCACCTTTCGTACAGTAGGTAGTCATCGTTGGGGGTCAGTCAAGACTTTCTTCGTGCATTCACTCAGACGTCCGTTGTAGGCGCACTCAATTTCTCACAGTCTATGGTACAAGCGTCAAATTAAGACTTCAAACGAAAGCGCTCGTCACGCAACCTCTATCTACATGTAATAAACTATCCACCGCAGACACTTCCACCAAACTGGGCCTGACTACTCTGTATGATCAAGCGGATCGTATTGTATTCCGAAGCAGTAATAGTCAGTGCACCCAGATAAATTTGCCGTGAAAACTGGCCCGCACCGAACCATGGATACCACCTGATGACTAGTGGTGTCCCAACTAGGGTAACCCCCTCTACCCCCTGGGCCAGCGGGTTTGACGCTGCCGCTGCCGCTGCACCCAAGAACAGGACAGAGGGATCTGACTTGATCTGGCTGGGTGGGCACCTAAAACGTCTCCATAAACTCGGGGTGCACGTTCAGGACCGTCTGTTGTCACTCACGCAACAGCTGTACAGAGTAATTGATATTTGCTTTTTCTTTCTCTCTCGCCTAGAAACCTTCTGCCTGGGGCTAAAGAGGCTCAAGAGCCTATGCACTCCGTATTCGCCGAGTCTTCCCTTCGTACAGCGGGCGCCAGATTCCCACCCAGGTCTCATTCCTTTTTTTTTTTTTTTCTTCTCCTCAAGTCTTTCGGTCTGGGATTGCCAGATGCTCGTCTGCTCCCCCGGACAACCAACTCCTCCTCACTACCTCAGCGGCAGAGCCCGTTTTGAATCTCATCGATGGCAGTAACCACTGCAGATTAGGGAGGGAGAACGGAGTAGATATGTAACTAATCACTTGGCTGCTTACCTTACCTACCTATGAGGAGGTCGAGAAAATTTCTGTCGGAAATTGTAAGCAGGTGCCTTTCCCCAGGGGGCTCATCCCCCAATGATCGATCGCATCCTTGTCATCCATGTCACTTTTGTCATCTCATCCTGTCTCACCTCACCATGTTTCTGTCTCTCAAGAAACCCACACCACCCACACGATCGCGCGACGCCAAAGCGGCCAGCGTCCAATCCATTCCGACCGCCGTGGCTTTCAGGCGGGCGGTGCACGCCACATGTGTTGGTTGAAGGACTTGCTCCCAACCCTGCTTCCATTGACTTCGAAGGTTCTCACGATACACGGGCCGACCAAGGTACCGCTTGGCGCCTTGCCCCTGCCCAGCTAGGCAATGCGCATGATTGTATATTGCGATCTGTATCTTGCTTACTTACTTACTTACTCATTACCTACCTACCTACCTGCCTACCTCCCTAAGGTACTTTAGCTGTGCACAATCGTTGAAGCGGATGGCATAGCCCGGGGCTGGCGTCTACCGTGTCAATCATTACCTTGAATGCCAGTGATTGACATGCCATGTCTTCTGAAATTCTGGACCCGCCACAAAGCGGCTTGCCAGCACTGCAGTAGGTACGGAGTACAATACCTTCATGTTTCTTACTGTTCATAGTTAGGCCCAACCAGACTTGACCAGGTCTCGCTGTAGGACATTCAGTAATATCCACTCAGCAAAATAGATCGCGCCAGCTCCCATGCAGTGCCGCCCCAACAGGTGGTAGATCACGGGTAAGCTTTGACAAAACAAACCACGGTGATTGATTAATTACCTACGGTTACTCTTTTCGTATTTCCAATTTTGGTGCAGACTCCTTGGCGCTCCGTCCAGCCCATGCGTACCGTCAACCACCAGATGAGATGTCGGCACCAGCCCAGAAGCTTGGCTCTTGGCTCGAGTCGCACGTATTAGCTGGTATCAAAATGCTTGATACTTTTGAGGGGTCCTCGCACAACCTCTGCCTCCAAGCAACCGCAAATACACAATGGCACTGCACAAGGCATCCCCATCGTGTGGTTTATCTCTTCGGGAACGATTTGGATAGCATCCATATCCATCTTGTCCAAGCACCCAACCTCTCTGGATGAGATGAGATGAGATCCCTCCCACGAAGAGTGATCAGATTGATTATCTACCCATGCATGTCGGATTATTTACGTTGTCTATGTCTGATATGTGTTGCACGACAAGATACCCTCGGGAATTCTCGCATAGCCACAACAAAACAACCAAAATTCAGACCCGACTTCCTTGCCTCCCCTAGCAGCATCTCCGATGATCGCATACAAGGTCGGTAATCGATTATTGACGCGAATTGTAGTACATACTATAATTCAGCCGTTTTGTTGGCTGTTCAACTTGGTGGTTTTGATGTGCTAATTGGCCACCTGGACCAATCTGCTACCCTATGTCCAGTCAGGAACGAGAAGCTGACGAAATCACGAAATGATGGCAAAGCCGCCATCCCTAGTTGGCTTTTGATTTGCTTGGATATTGAAAGTCTATCGCTTGTTCTCGTTGCAAACATCAGACCCATCGGAATCAGGGATTGCCCAATATTGAACGTGTCTTGAAAGATTCCACCTTGACGAATCTGGAACAAAACTTGTTTTTAACAGCGCATCGAAGCTGTATCTTCACTCTCGAGTCACGAAACCAGTCGAGACTCACATCAATCACATCGCTCAGCTGAATTGAATTGTTGCAGAAAGCGGTTCTCATCACCTCCGACTTGAATCAAAGCTACCACGGCTGCTGCCAACTCCAACCGCTACATGGCGGTATGTGGAAGCAACCCAAATATTGTGCACTTATCACCACCCTACGACATCTGGCCTTACCCGGCATTTTTTTTTGTAGATTGTTAATTCTTTCGTGTACGAGTTCTAGTCGATGTGCAAATTTGCTAGTAGAGTGGTAACCATATCATCTACGTTCCCACGCTGGAGCTCATTTCATTGTTTGGTAGTCGAACACACCATCTAACACAATCTACGTTCCCAGCGACATTATCATTGCCGAACCTACGGAGGCCAGAGTCAAAGCGGGTATATTTATATTGTTTGTGGCCACGGGCGTAATTGAAGACACCCTTGCACAGAGACCCACCGAAGCTGTGTTTCACTTGGCCGACAGCCACTCCTTGCCGGTTCTTCTCCTTCTGAAACCACGATGTCTGTAGCCAATTGTACCTGATACGAATATACATATCATGGACGAACGTAATTACGTATTGGCTACGGTGCCTGCCCAGGTGTAAGGTGGTACGTGCTGACCAGAGTCTAAGTTACCGTTACCTGATGAATCCTGAGACATACCATAATGAAGCAAGAACAACAACAAAAGAATAGACACGCCCCCACCGCGCCATCATACCTGCTCCCTGTTTACCAGAGACATGGTGTCGCTGGAGCCGTTTGAGAGACTGTTTGGAGACTGGTATTTGGTGTAATGACTCTACTTAGCACAGGCCATCGACGACGTTTGATCGTCGCAGGTCGAGTTGAATGTACTCTTGCAGATGCGCCAGAACCATCACCTTTTGCGAAGTCGACGAGTATGGGAAGGATTTGAGAAACGGTGGAAGGAAAGACCAGGAGATGTGTATATATATATATATATTGAATGGAGCACGACAGAACAAGGGATCATGCGATGTATCTAGGGTAGTTGTCATTCTATCATTTACTTTCATGGTAAAGAAAGGACATGGATTAGACAGTAGTCACCTGTTCCATGAGGTACCTAGATATTGTGAAGAAAGTAATCTGTAGTTGATTGAGCTAGTAGTGTATGTTTATTTTATTTAACCACCACTATTGTACATCATTTGAACATAGAAGTCTCAATGGAAGCAATATGATCATATAATGTGATATATATACATACATAGCCAGTGAGGGACAAAAAAATTAAGTAAGGGGGACAGTGAACGAAGGGAAGGAGAGAAGAGGGAAAAAAACAAAAGATCTGTCGGTGGAGAGGCTCGAACTCTCGACCTTTGGATGTCCCTGACCTATGGTCAGGTCATAGTCTAATATGAGACCAACGCTCTAACCAACTGAGCCACACCGACAAAGTACAAAAGATGAGAGACTAATCCCCATCCGGATGCTGTACTTGGGCAGAAATTATGTTCATGAAGCCTTTACTGCCGGGTAAGTATACCTGTGCTTTTCGCTTTCTCCTCCTTCACGCGGTTGGAGGACGTTTACATATTGGACTGGGACGTGCGGACAAAGGCGGCGAGAGGCGGGATTGCCAATTCGGCATGGCAGCATGATGGAGGTGTGGGTACTGAACCACTGATCGCCGACCAGGAAGCCATTCACCATGATATGGGCTTCGTGCGCCAACGCTGAGTACTTGGAGCTCCGTATGCAAATCCTCAACACTTCCGATAGTCCGGCATGCATGCAGTGATGTCGGTTGTTGAGCCTTCGGGATTACAATACATTCTGCTGCCTCGACGGCAAGCACATCGACATGCACCGGGTTTTACCATAAACGGAGCAGCCAGCCGTGCGGCGATCACTCACCGGCGCCGTTCACCTTTGCTCATGGTCCGTAATGGCCGACATAGGACCTGGGGGACCTGGGGAAGCTGGGGCAAGCTGGATGACCTTCAGGTGAACGAATTTAACTCGGAACGCGAAACGTGATTCTTTGCCGTACTTGGGTCTCTCCGGCGCAAAGTTGGCGTTGATGTTGGTCAACAAGAAACCCGAGATTCTCATGAGGAGATGAGCCTGTTCGGCATGTTGGGATAATTCGGCATGTTTTGAAACATTGCGTTGGAACACCGAAGGGGGATTCTAACTCTCTCCGTAAGCATGGCTTGGATCGATGGTTCTGGAGTGGATGGGTGGATGAATGCTGCAGGACCAGAGTGACAAATACCTTAGCCCAGGAGGCTGAGCCAGTTACCTACCCTGAAGCCACAGCCGTCATCGCATTGGGAGCTGAATTAGTCAAGGTAGTTAGTTACATAGTACTCACTCACTGACTGATGCTTCTGCTTGCTGTCACTATCAGAAGGGAATAGAAAAATTCCCTTCCACTATCGGAGCCCCGCTGCCCAATCAAAGACCCCGCACGAGCTGGTGACCCCGCCGCCCCCTCGCTCCTCCAAACTGAGTTTTTGCTCTGGTGCGTCAACGGAAGGAAATTTTCCTGTGCTGCTTTCGGACACTCTACTAAAACCTCCCCGTTTCCCTCACTCGCCTTATCTTTTTTTTTTCTCTCTCTCCCTCATCCACCCTCATCGTCAATTCTCTACCGCAGCTTTCCCCAGCTTCATCCAGTTGCTCAGTCACAATGGCTCCCATCAATGCCGAGTATGCGCTCTCCGCAACCCACAAGGAGGTACGTACGCCCACAACCCCGCCATTGATCTCCAACGAAGCTCGTCGTCTCCCCCTCCATGACTCAATTGAGGTCCATACCCAAAAAATTCCAGGTTTGCTGACTTGCTTTGTCTAGATGCTGGAGAAGTCTCTCCTTGACTCTGACCCTGAGGTCGCCTCCATCATGAAGGATGAGATTCAGCGCCAGCGCGAGTCCATTGTCCTCATTGCCTCCGAGAACATCACCTCCCGCGCCGTCTTCGATGCTCTTGGCTCCCCCATGTCCAACAAGTACTCTGAGGGCTACCCCGGTGCTCGTTACTACGGTGGCAACCAGCACATTGACCAGATCGAGTTGCTCTGCCAGAAGCGTGCCCTCGAGGCCTTCCACCTCGACTCCGAGAAGTGGGGTGTCAACGTCCAGTGCCTTTCCGGCAGCCCTGCCAATCTCCAGGTCTACCAGGCCATCATGCCCCCTCACGGCCGTCTCATGGGTCTTGACCTCCCCCACGGTGGCCATCTGAGCCACGGTTACCAGACTCCTCAGCGAAAGTGAGTCACACATCCTTTTCTTTCAGTTTAGACAATTGTCGCGAGCAACCAGTGAACTAACCACTTGGATAGGATCTCTGCTGTCTCCACCTACTTCGAGACCATGCCTTACCGCGTTGACCTCGAGACCGGCATCATTGACTATGACACCCTCGAGAAGAACGCTCAGCTTTACCGCCCTAAGGTCCTTGTTGCTGGTACCTCTGCCTACTGCCGTCTCATTGACTACGAGCGCATGCGCAAGATCGCTGACTCTGTCGGTGCTTACCTCGTTGTTGATATGGCTCACATCTCTGGTCTCATTGCCGCTGAGGTCATCCCCACTCCCTTCAAGTACGCCGACATTGTCACCACCACTACTCACAAGTCTCTCCGTGGCCCCCGTGGTGCCATGATCTTCTTCCGCAAGGGTGTCCGCTCCGTCAACCCCAAGACTGGTGCTGAGACTCTCTACGACCTTGAGGGCCCCATCAACTTCTCCGTCTTCCCTGGCCACCAGGGTGGCCCCCACAACCACACCATCACTGCTCTGGCTGTTGCCCTCAAGCAGGCCGCTAGCCCCGAGTTCAAGGCCTACCAGGAGAAGGTTGTCTCCAACGCTAAGACTCTCGAGAACACCTTCAAGACTCTTGGCCACAAGCTCGTCTCTGACGGCACTGACAGCCACATGGTCCTCGTCGACCTCCGTCAGTTCAGCCTTGACGGTGCCCGTGTTGAGGCTGTTCTCGAGGCTATCAACATTGCCTGCAACAAGAACTCTATCCCCGGCGACAAGAGCGCTCTGACCCCTTGCGGTATCCGCATTGGTACTCCCGCTATGACTTCTCGTGGCTTCGGCGAGAAGGAGTTCGAGCGTGTCGCCAAGTACATTGATGAGGCCGTCAAGATCTGCAAGGACGTCCAGGGTGCTCTCCCCAAGGAGGCCAACAAGCTCAAGGACTTCAAGGCTAAGGTTGCTAGCGGTGAGGTTGACCGAATCAACGAGCTCCGCAAGGAGATTGCTGGCTGGTGCAACGCCTTCCCCCTCCCCGTTGAGGGCTGGCGCCTGGATGCTGGCATCTAAGTTCCCAACTGCCAGCATAGTCCCCCAACAGGGCTTGAGAGAGGATAGGAGGAATTGTCACTTTTGAGAGCCAGCCCATTTTCATCAAAGGGGCCAGCCTCCGAGTCGGCAAAAAAACAAAGCGACATTTAACATGGATGAGGCAAACGGCGATATGTTCAACAAGCATGCATTTCATCACGGCGCAATGACACAGTTTGGTATTTATTTTTTGTTTTTCGTGTGGTTATATCAGGGATGAAAGAAATCCTTCAACAAAACTGGATTGGCAGGTGGGAGTTGGGTTTCATATATATAACGGAAGCCTCCTTTTGGTCTCCTCTGTCCAAGGTTCCCTCGGGAAGTTGGGCAAATGAAATAGCTGAATGCATATAAGTCTTCAGTACTCTTTGACGTCTCCCCATGCGTGCATCCTGTGATACACTTTGTCAGTTATTGGGATGGATTTGGACTTGGGGCTTGGCACTCGCTTTCTTTGCGCTCACTTTCTTCGTATTTTTATATCAGCTTTTATGTTCAAATCTCTTTTCTCTTTATTCGTCTACTGCTAACCTGCTCACTATCCGCAGCTACACACCCTTCGTCGGCCTCCTCTCTCGTGTGTCTCCATGTTTCTCACAACTAGCTCATCAGCGTCTCAACCATAGTAATATGCCACGAGGCAATCCAACCGATCTTCTCCTCTCCTGGGACCTCCCCTAGAGCACCAATCGCAAAATACCTATCCATCACTCAAACCGATAAGATCATCATATATAAAACATCCGGGCACCAATCACTCCTCTCTTCCTGCCATCCGCTTTCACGCCTTCCAACAAACTTTTGCCCCCCCCTCCCTTCCCCCTTTCCCCCCCTTTTCCCTGCATTCCCCATATACATGAGACTGGGACTGATGAGGGACATGTTAAACCAAATTCGTACATGTTGCGATTCTTTCCAATGGGGGCGTGGGTAGCCATCGCGGGCATTAATTGTGAAGACGAAAACACAAAGGTGCAAAGAAAAAAAAACTGAAGAAAAACAGGAGAAAAAAAGGGGGAAGCAAGTCGTTATCGACTGTACGATCAATATCGCAAAAGCCATCAACATTATCCTCCCAGATGCGATACGTTGCCCCATCACTAAGTCTTTGAATGCCGTATAGAGTAAGGGGTTCGTAAGCTCGTCGAGTGATAAAATGGGATGACGGGTAATAGAAGGTGCAAAGCAGTAAAGAAGAAAATGAGGACAAAAAAAGACCAGCTTTTAGAGGACGAAGTACCCCTGCTACTGGGTATGAGTGTAATTTCAGACAAAGGGAGAATGGATGTAAAATAGGATGGTAGTAGCAGGTAATACATGGGTTTGTATAGAAAAAAAAGGGCGCGGTTAAGAGTCATCAGGGAATGATGTGTCTGTCAAACCGATGCCATGATTTGCTGTCCAAAAATATGTCGTTGCCGACCTCATGACAGTGGCCAGCTAAGTCTATTGTCTTAGGACATGGTTGAGTGTTTTTGTTGGTGAGTTGTGAGCCAGCGGCGGGTCTTTGTTTTCGTTTCAATGCCCTCTACCATTGGAGTTCCGGGAACCGTGCTTGGCCTACTGAGCAATGCTCTCCGGGCTCATCATGCCTATTGTGTCATCCTTGTCCGTTTGGCTTGCCATGCTGTCGGTTCGCTCCATGCTAGGAGCCAACGCCAGAACTGTTGGGTTTGGAGCCTGGCCGCTAGGACCGCTCACGGACTTCTTCTTGCCAGGAGTAATATTGGAAGGATCTCCTTTCTCGTTAGATGCATTTAGCCTCGCCTCAGCTGCGAGAGCCTCCATCTTCTTCTTCTTCTTAGCAAGGGCCAGTTGCTCCTTGGGAGATCGTTTCTGAGCCGTAACAATCTTTCCACTGGCACCGAGACGAGGACGGGGCTTCTTCTGCTTCGTTGGCAAGTCTTCATCTTCAACAAGCGGCTGATCGCCGTTCGCATGGAGTTTCGCCAGGAAGAAGTTCTTGACCAAACCAATCTGGTCTTGGATGTTTTCCTTGGTAACAGGTTCTGAAGGAGCAAGAGCTTCAAAGAGGTCTACAGTTGATGTCCCAGCAACCTGAGTCTGCATCTGGTACTGGTTGCGGACCCTGGTTTGCAGGAGGTGTAAAGGTACGGATATCATATCCAAACCCATTTCCTTGTCCAGGCCCAAGGCTCGGAAGCCGAAGAAGTCCTCGCCAAGATCCTCTGCAAAATCACCACTGACAAATTGCTCGCTGCCATCTTTGAAAGCGCCAACACCATCAGCACCTGAATCTTGCGTCAGAGCAGGACGAAGAAGGTCTGTCAAGTGGATCTTCATTCTTTCGTGAAGAGCAGAGAGTTTACTACCAAGTCGATCAACATCATCCTTGGCATAGGCCTCCAGTGACGCAATGTCATGACCATTCTCATCCAGTGTGTGGAGAATGACCTCCTCGGGCGTGAACCGAGGCTGCACCCTGTGACCCTCAGTTGCTGAATGGTAAATTGTCTTTTCTGCTTCATTGTAGATATTGAATGTTCGGACAAGCTTTTCAAAATAATCAGCTGCAATTTCAGTCAGGGTATCCATGGCTGACGGTTGCATTTCCTCAAACCCAGTATGGTATAAGATTTTGGCGATGGATCGTTTCAGAGCACTTTGACAGGTGTCAGCAGCCATCACAGGGCCAAAGTCGCTAATAAAGTGAGGGTCGATGTCTTGTTCCACGAAGGGTTGGATGTTGGACTTGGGAAACTGGTTTGTGTAAACCTACGGCAATGGGTTAGCAGAATACCATCATCTGGCTTCGCGATGAGACCTACCTGAGTCTGGACTTGCATCTGCTTGATTACAGATATTTTCGTCGCGAGTTTCCTCGTCTCTTGGATCTGGTGGACATTCTCTTCCATTTTTTGGACAAGACGACTCTTCGGCGCCACAAAACTATTTACGGGGACAAGACGAAGGAAGTCTTCATGCTGATTGATGACCTGCCCTTCTCCATCTTCCACCCATTGAAGCCTTGAGTGAATGTCCGGCAGGTTGCTCAGAGTCTCGTAATAGTCGGGAAGCACTCTATCAGCTTCCTCTTCGATCTCCTCGGCCAACGTTTCGACTGGCTTGGTCGAAGCATCTTTGCCAGCAACCGCAGCGGTGTTGGCCTGGACATCTGTCGTGCTTCCTAGCATTTCTGTCTCCCTTTGGCGTTTAAGGAGCCGGCGCATTCCTCCCCTGGTGCGGAGCAATGCTGGTGAGTCGGTATTAAACTTATTGTCCTTGAAGAGGAGATAGCGTTCCTTGGCGACAAGAGCACGATCCTTCTTAGTAGTCTGCTTCCAGACCTTGTACTCTTCATCCTCGTAGACTTGCTCAGCAGCCTCGGTAAATGCTGAATTCAACGCCATGCCATTGAGGCTAGGACCATCGATATCCATCACATCTGCGTTACTTGCTATTCCTGAGTGCCCATTCAGACCGCTAGGAGTCGCCGACCCAGCAATTGGAGTGGCAAACCCGTTGCTACCATCCACGACCTCAGAGCCCTCCCTACCGGTTTTGAGCAAACCGTTTACTTGCAAGATGGGTTTCTGGTCGATGGCTGGGGTGTCTTCCTTTTGGTCATTTGGTGCTTTCCGAGACTTGTTTGTGCCTTTGGTACCAGCTTTACGTCCTCGTGATGACATGATAGGCTCATCATCCGAGTCATCACCAGCGTCGTCTTCGCCACCATTCTGTTTCCGTCGCTCTTCAGCTTCAACCTCTGCTCGAGATCGGATGACGAGGTCAGGAATCAGAGGGATCAGTTTCTCGGCCTCTTTCCTCATGCCATTCGCCATGCGCCGAAGGGGATGATTCATGTCCTGATTGTATTTGAGGCAGTTATCCCAGATCAAGTTGAGGTCTACCACGAAGTCGGCCTTAGACTTATACGTCAGGGACTTCAGCTTCTTAGTCATTGAGCCCAAATCCATTGGGTTTTTTATAACTATCGAGTTGTTAGCAGTGTACAGAGCACGGAGCTCAGTCAATATATCGTACAGTTATAATAATCGGGCGCATCCCTCTTGTTAACTCTTTGCAGGAACGGCGTCGAGTACTCGGTGTGGGCCTTGAGCTCTGTTAAGACCTTCTCGAGGGCCTCGTACAACTCCTCTTGGTTGACATTGTCTTCGCTGGCCCATTTACTTCGGTTCTTCCGTACTTCATTCATCAGGATGCGGAGTTCTGCGTCTGAAGCACGAACTTGATCTCGTTTCATGTCAATTCGAGCAATCAGGTGCTTAAGTGTCAGGCTTGACGCGCCAAGATTTGCGTTGCTAAGCGAGCCATGATTGGTAGTTTGGGTATTATTGGTGTTGGAGTTCGTGGTATGATCCATCTCGGCTTGGAGTTGCTTCTCTGAATCTTCGAGTTGTTGTTGCTCAAGCATAGCCGCACGATCATTTTCCAGGGTGTAAAATATAGTGTGAAAGCTCTGCCTAGCAGCGTCCTCTGTCGCTGTTCGGGCCGCTTCTAACTTTTTGATGGCATCTTCACTAGACCTGTCTTTGCCTTGTGAATTATCCGAATCTTTAGCCTTGTCATTCTGTTTGCCTGGTGATGTCACCGAATGGACCGGGGAACTACCCGATTTGGAAGGGGATAGTAAAGAACTCGCAGCGGCGGCGGAATTTTGAGGTTTGACGGAAACCGACTCCGGTTCATTATCTTCATCTTCGTCTTCATCTTCGTCATCGTCATCGTAGTCGTCTTCGTCGATAGCTCGCTTCGCCTTCTTGAGGGGTGGTTCCCTTATGGGCTCGTGATCTGTAGCGGGTGGGATGACAACGTTGGACAGGACCGGATCGCGACGCAGCGCGTTGATCGCGGGATAGTTGTAAGAACCATCTTCAGCAAAGAGCAGCGCGACCTTGTCCTCGGTCTTGCGATAGAGTTCAGCGAAGAGGGCGCGTCGATTCTCGTCTTCGATATCAAGTTGTGCCTCAGGCATCAAGGAGACTGTGTTATCGACGGGGGTCTGTGTACGCGCGGAAGCATCATCAAGATGTTGAAGGCTTCTAGTAGAGTTTGTGTGGTGTAAAGAGGGAGGAAGCCAGGTAGACTGGCCGTTTGGGAGCGACATGATGGGCCCAGGGTGATGGAAGCGGCGATGAGGCGCGAGTCGCCATGCGCAAGGAAATGCGCAGCGCGTAGGGCCAAACCTAGGGCGATTGGGAATATTAAGATGACATGGGATAAAAGAGCGACATTGATATAGATGGACGACAAAATCTCGCGAAGAACAGCAACGTGGGTGATGGTTGATTGATGACTCGCGATCGGGCGGTTTGTCGTCTGTTCAAGAGGTGAGGTTGAGGGTTTGGGGGGAGGCTTGGTACCTTTCCCGAAGCGGGACTTTTCCTGCTGGGCCAAGGTTCACTGCCAAAGGCGCACTGGTACTGGCGACCTGGGAAGGACAGCGCCGCAAAACCCGCCACGCCTTCAATACGGTCGCAAGCACTGATGTGCCGTGCGAAATCAATCACCGGCTCCCAGACTGGCCGCGCTACAGCTTAATTGTCTGCGTTGACCCGATCGTCGGCGTGCTCAGCTCGTGTCGCTTCCTGTCCGAATGTACCCCGTACTGGGTCCTGCCCCAGCTCCGACAACTCGGGATACACAAAGGCCTTTGTCAGCTAGTCATCGGAACAGTCACGTGGTTTCTACACATTGTCATATTCGTTTGCGGAGATGTTTTTCACTGGTACGGGGCAGGAAATCCACATGCTATGTATGTGAAACTCCTTTATTCTCTGCTTTTTTCCGACAGTATTCTATGTATGAAACTTATCCCAGGTCGCTCGCCTAGATCATCCGTTACGATGCAATCGCGTGATAGAGGGTTCATGTGCTAGGCAGCTATTGGGATGCACAAGCACTATAGACGCCTCCACGACCAAGTGAGCCGCGTGTTGACCCCACGCGGGTTGCCAGGGGATGGGAAATGCCATCGTCCATTACCCCGGATAGTCAACGAGCCTCCACTGGTAGATGCACCAAGACATGTGTGCGGTGCCCGGAATAAGTCTATTGTAGTATTCGTAGATAAAGCCTGGAGGGGAGCAGGGAGCTGTTGGTGTAGCATAGAGGTTGGCGACAAGCTGCCATTTGAGCAGACCCTTTACAACATTCAGCGACAAAGTGAAGAACCTCTTGGCAAAGTCAACATAGCACTTTGTAGCTGCTACCTTAATACCTTAGGTAGGTACTGAATAACTACCTAAGTGAGATCAATAACTATCCCCTAGGAAGTTGCTGTCAACTCGTGGTAAGGATTAGACAGGTGTGTAAATTTTTTCGTGCTACAGTGCGATGTTAGGCAATGTCTTTACTAAGTCTGCCACTTGAGAACAAATGATTATTCTGATATCATACTATATATAATAAGCCAAGTCCCATCATGCACAGTGATCAACCACAGAACAGCATGCACTCATTTTTTTCTTCTTTTTTTTTTCTTCTGCGGTGTGGTGGCTATTGATGCGTCCATGTTCGTTAGCAAGGCCACTGGCTACAGATGCACTCCCAAACACGCCCACACACCATCCAGCTACCTGTCTAATCCCTGTTCAGCACCCACTTGAGAGCTCCGCCTACTCCGCCTGCATTCACCCAACCACGCCACCAGAATCCGGCAGCACGTTTGCAGCTTGCCAGCCTGACTGGATCCCAGCCTTCGCATCCTAGGCTTCACTCATATTCTTCCCCAGCTTTCCCTTTCGCATAGTTGCGATTTGGTCCCATTGAAGTAGGATTCTGTATCCCCTTCTCACCAGACCATCAGCACGCGCCCGAGACCTGTTCGAGCACTCCTTCACTCCTGAGCACTTTACAATCTACGACATGAGGGTTAGATTGCCATTCGCAGGTACGTCATCAATATCACTGCTCTCCAACATGATGTTCAGCTTGTGCATTCCATATCACTGTGAGCCAAGCTAATTGTTTTCTGGTAGCCGGCTTCCTGCTGCTGCTACTGCTCTCCAGCTACGCTGGTTTGACCCGCGTCCAGCTCGGTCAATATGTCAACGACAAGGTCCTCCACTTCGTCACCTTCTTCCTGTTGACTGTTGTCTTCTACTGGGTCATCGACACCAATCGCCGGCGCATACTCAACCTGACTCTAATCGTTTGTACTGTGGTTCTCGGTGTCGGTTCTGAGTTCGTCCAGAGCTTCCTCCCCAACGACCGAAACTTCGACGTCCTCGATATCGCAGCAAACGTTGTGGGTAGTCTTGCTGGTGCCGGCCTCTGTACTATCTACCACAAGCGAATGCTCGAGCGAAGGAGGCAGCGCAAGCACTACAACGCTGTTCCGGGCGAGGATGACGGTGACCTGGAGCTTGGTGAGGGTCACGAAACTGGTGTCACTGATAGCCGGCCTCGTACACTGGAGGAAGAGGTCGACAACTGGGACGAGAACCAAGTTGATGACTGGGACGAGGAAGATGCCCCTGGTGTCTCACATGCCCCTGCTACTACACCGAAGGACAAGAATGTAGAGACGGGTGATCTGGGAGAAAGCAAGAAGCGAGTAGATTAAGGTATATTGTCTCTGACGGAGGGAGCTTTCGATGGGAGCGATAAGCTGTGTCCAACATTTTTATGAGGAGGATTTTTTTCTTCTCTTCTTTTCTTTTCTTGTCGTTTTTGTCAAGCAAAAAAGGGGGGGCGTTTTGACATTCCATGGTAACAGCGGGTATTTTCAGAGGACGACTACCAACGATGGATGTTTATGATTGATTTCATTTTTATGTTTTGAGTAGCTTTACTGGTACGCTTTCTTATCAGTAGTAGTTCGACTGCTATCTCTCTCCAAACCCTGATTCCTTGTATTGTTGATCCGATGTCATGTAACTTGAAAGGGAAAAAGATGTAAAAAGAAACCAAAATCCCGCTTTTAAGACTCCTCGCTACCTCATTATTTTGTTATGCATCTATCATAATCCCCGTTCCAACATGGCCAGCGGTGGATGAGCGTTGTCACCTGTGGCATGCCACTTCTGGAGGGATTGGCTGTGGTCTTTCGAAAAAAGGTGGTTCGAATCAAATATTGGATCCTCCATGGATGGACCGCCCATCTAAGGAAAATATACCGTGCTTCTCTGTGTGAAGCCAACCATATATCCATACTACCACTCCCGAGCTTCATCTCTGATTGAGGTGACCTTGATGTGCCCAAGCCCACTGTTACCGTGCCCAGAGCGATAGTCAACCTTGCTTGCGTTTAGGTACTCTCTTTGTTTCCGCTGGAGATGGCCCTCGACCATGGCTACAGCCATTCGACGACGGGTTTTGAAAGCATCCGGAAGGTCTGCGAGAGCAGCTCCTGACTTTAGAGATTGAGTGTTATGGAGAGTTGTAGAAACAAGCGGATGGAGACCTTTTCCGAAAGAGGATAGGATCTCTTTATTGAACTTTTCAGATCCCACTAGGTCGGCCATGTCTGACTGTTGCGGTACTTCAGTTGCAAGAGGTTCCTCTCCCTGTGTTGATCCTTGAGAGTTCTGCGAATTTGTCACTGCCGTCTGGGGAGACTTTTCATAATCAGAAGGCGCCGGTGATTCTGGATGGATGAGCTGAAGTTTTCCTGAGTACCGGATCTTAGGTGAAATGCCAGAAATCAAGGTGAAGAATTCGATGCACTCGTCAATCGTTGGTGTTTCGGTGACAGTTGCGAGAGACATGATATTCTGCAATAACTGGAATGTGTAAAACCGTGCTTTTTTTCTGCTAGACTTTCTCAGCTGAGCAGATTTCCTAAGGTATTATCAGAAACTGCTTTGTTTCAAGAGCAAGAGAGTTGGCTCCGCTGTACCTGGGGAATATCGAGATGCACTTGTAGAGGCTGTTGTTTTGATATTACCCTAGAGGATAAAGATAGGCTTGAGCTGAGGAGATGTTGAATTTAAAGAGTGATATGCTGTGGGATAAATGTGGCGTGCGTGAGCCTGTGTCAAACTTCGACTTGCTCTTGATGAGTATAAGTCATTGTGGTTGTTGCATGCATGATGCAGTTGTAGACTTTGCCTCCCTGCAACATGATATTCTGGAAAGTGCCTGTCCGGCCAATCGTCCATCACCAAACGCTCAGAGGGCAGGGAGATAGCCTATTGAGCAATGGCAACAATAGAAGCGAACTGTGCACTTCTAAATTGGACCAATGAAAACAACCCAAGCTTAATTTGTCAATAGACAGGCGCGGCATTGGCCACTCTTGTTGTCCTATACTGTAAGTCGAGATGCGGCATGTCCTGTTGAGCCGTCGTTCGGTGAGTATGCCCCACATTGCCCCTCACCGAGGTGAACTGCCCGCTTGCCGCCCACTGACGAAATGGCCCCTGGTCGCAAAACCCGCCCGCACTTGGTCCCAGAGCTTCCACAACTGTCTCGTGGCCGTGAGAGGAGAGCGCCACCAGCACAATGGCGACCACAGGAAAAGAAGCTGCCCCAAGGTAAGTGCGGCATATGAGCACAGAGAGGACTAAATCTGACCTGGGTGTAGCAGCAAAGATGCGACCGCCACCAACCCGCGGGGTATTCCTTATGCCCCGTTTGTCGACCGAGTCGAGGATTACGTTGACACACGTGATGACGTCGAACCTACCCTGCGAAGCTTCGAAGAGATGATCTCGTGAGTTAACCTGGCGATCTATAGATGATACACCGGAATCTTGCCCACCCTCCTGAACTGGGGGAGGTTGCATCGATGTATTAGGACTCTTGAAGAGCTTGTGGTAACATGGGAACATGCGCAGGAAGTACCGATTTATGGAGTTGAACCTGCAACGAAGAATGGCTGGACTAAAGGACAGAATTCCTGATATCCAGAAGACTCTCGATTCCGTCAAGTTCTTAAGATCGAGAAAAGTAAGACTGCTCCCCATGTGGCACGCACTCCGGCTTGTCTGGTTATACTAAACGAGTGCATAAAGGACGAGGCGGAATCGATTCAAACTACATTTGAGTTGAACGACACTCTTTATGCCAAGGCGGAAATTCCTGCAACAGATGAAGTTTTCATTTGGCTGGGGGTATGGAGGCTCCATAATTGCTGTTGGATGGACGGCACTGACACATGCAGGCCAATGTTATGCTTTCATATCCTATCGACGAAGCCAAAACTCTTCTAGAACAGAAGCTATCAACAGCCAAGACAAGTTTTGCAAACTGCGAGGAAGACCTGGACTTCCTTCGGGAGCAAATTACGGTATGTATAACACAGCACTTTCATGCCTGTTGTTTAATGCTAACCACGCCGTAGACCATGGAGGTTGCCATCGCAAGAGTGTACAACTGGGATGTTGTACAGAAGCGAAAGGACAAGGTAGAGGAGGAGAAGCAGAAAGGAAAAGAGACCGAGAGCTCTCCCAATGATTGAAGCACGGCTATACGACTTGAAGCCAAAGAATTTACGCCATGACACAAAAGATAGATGGGAAAATACTAGATTTGCCCCAAAAACGAAGTTAATCCGTAAAATGTTGACTATTAGAAAAAAAACATCAGCCGCGAGTGAACTAAACTGTTCCAGACCGAGGCAGTTTGAAAAAAAAACATCATTGAAGCACTGAAAGATTTATAGGCCAGGTGGGTGAGGCTCTACAAGGTAAGGTACCTAGTATACCTTTCCTACACAAACCCAGGGCATTTGTGTAGGTACCTCTGTATCCTGCATCAGCAAGAATGGAGGATGTAAACTGGGGCCCCGTTGTAATCAACACACCCCGATTGGTGCATATTCAGCTTAGAGCTGTGGAGGATCTTTTTGGAGAGAGGCGTTGAAGAAGAGCGCAGAGACTTCGAATTTGATATCTACCTTCTCCTCATACTGGCGTCATACTCAAGCCTTCCAGTCGGCCGATGTGGAAGCGATGAGGAGGAATGCTCAGAAATGCAACATGGGAGTTGCGGTGGGCGTGGCATGGCCCGCGACACATGGGCAATGGATGCAAGGTATGTCTTGGAACGTTTGGAGAAAAAGTATTGTTATGTTTACTAACGATTGAGCTTCGCAGAGAATCCAGAAGTTATTTCCCACGAAGTTTTTTTGCCATGCGCCCAGAGCGCTGAGTGCTAGAGCATCACCAGCCCCAAGCCCTCACCATCAAAGTCCTCGTAGCGATGCCCTCGAGATCAACAGACGCTCGCCGAACCACCTCATATCGCTCAAAAACCAGCTCGCTGCCGACCGAGAGCGCGAAGAAAGAACCTTCGATACCTCGATCTGGTCGAAACCGACGCCACTCCGTCGCGGCACTGAGCGCAGAACCCGACTTAAGAAATCCTGGACCAACCTGAGCCCTAATGCTTTGCTTGAGTCTTTCTTAGCCGCTAATGGCCCAGTCGATGAGTTACGAAGGGATGTGGCTGTTATTCGTAGCCACCGAATGCCCATCGTATTGATGCAGATGCATCTTCACCACGAATGCGAAGCTGACCCCGAGAAGAATAAAGATTTGCTCGAACTCCTACCATCTAGAACAGAATGGCAGAAGATTATGACTATCGTTCATGAAAATGGACACTCGAAGGAGGACCTCGACAACTACCTTTATATCTTATTCGGTGTGAACGACGAAGATCGATGTCGGCGGTTCTTGGAACAGGATACAATAAAACCTATCTTCCTCCTCAATTTCATCATCCGAAGTCGCGCTTCGATTCACTGCGTATCGACGCTCACAGATATCATCAAATACTTCCAGTCTCAGGCTCTTGGAGCTTCTCAAAAAGCTGGAGATGCAGGGGCGCCAGATGGAGCAGATCTGTCAAGATCACGCCTTGCAATGCTCAACATGGCACCAGACGACTTTATTCGATCAATACATCGGTTATCAGACCATTGTCGTCGTCTGGAACCTCGTCTGATGATTACACTAGCTGATATCGTAGCGCAACGGCTCAGGTGGCACCAACACACACCCGAGATGCCCAAGAAGATGTACCATGAACAGTGCAAACTGTTCAACAACGCACTAAAAATTTTCGCAGAGCGTGGCCACCTTGAGGTTCGCCATAAGCAAATCCCTAATGCCTACTTGTGGGAGGCACAAAGGATTCTTCTTGGAACATCAGACCAGCTTCCTAAGCCTTTACTTGTGGATAAGGTGGGATTTGAGGCTATCCGCGCTGTGCTAGCAGGCCTCCCAAAAAACCAAGCAGAGGGTCACAGCACAAGACGATACTCTCGAACATGGCCGCCTTACCTACGACCAGGGGACGGCATGGATGAAGCAATGGAGCCCGAAGACAGCTGGACACGGACAGTACGAGCAGGCGTAATGATGCAAGAAGCTGGCTTCTCAAAAGATCAAAAAGATGAAGCCCTGGACGTTTTACAAGGCCTTGCAATCGATGGTACTCCGTCAATTCAACAGAGAACTTTGTTGAGCCTAAAGAGTTCGTTTCGACCATGGGCTGCCTCAATCAAGGCGACGCGAAATGCCCACGAGGCATGGGCTAGATTTAACAATCCACCCAAAGAAGGCCAGCAGCCTGGTCTAGACGAATATGCAGTAATGTTTGAGAAGCTCTTTGCTAGGGATATTGATCCAGCAGTCGGAAGACTTCCAGGAGACAATTCACTTAATTTCCCAACTCAGGATGAGCCCAACTTGACCGAATTTGAGAAGGCAAGGCTGCATCCTCCGGGCGTGGACGAGCTCTATGATCAGATGAAACGCGTTGGCATCGCCCCGAGTGGGTACTGCTTACGAATCTTGGTGTCGAATGCCGAATCGTTGGAGAAAGCATCTCGATATTTGCTGGAGAGCACCTTGTCATGGGAACAGTCGTCAAGCCTGCTTACTGGTGATCCTAGTACCGAGGCCTTGAAGGAGATTCCCATTGATATCTTGTCTGCATACGTCACTGCTTGTGCAAAGCAGCGAGGACAGGGTGCAAAACACATACTCCGTGCGATGCATTTGGTGGAGGCCCGTCTGGGCCGCTCGCGACACACTTGGGCATCATATCTTTGGATGCCTATCCTAAAAGCACTCGGGCACAGCCACCAGCATCTGAGAATTAGCTTTGAGGAACAGCTGCGGCTGGCTGTGCAGCTTCTGGAACACGTTCAAGAATGCCATGGAGCCTCGTCGACCTTATTTCAACGATTCGCAAGCACCTTGAAGCGGATTCTGCGACGAGAGGTCATCAAACTATCAGCAGATATGCAATCAAACACCACTACGAGCTCCTCATCGCTTAGCGGCCTGTATCAGCTAGATATTTGGCAGGCGCAGGGACATGATAGGGGAGGAGAACCGCCAACTTGGGATGAGCATGGAGATGAAGACGCAGTGCCGTTGACCCTTGCCCGACAGGCAGCTACCCGCCTAAAAGAACTCTTTAATTTGTTGGTGGATGATGAAAAACAGAGGCGTAAATTGCTTCGGCCCAACGAGGCCTCGTATCTCGATGCCATGCTTTCGCGGCAGGACCCAGTCTCGGCACCGATAGCTCACGATTACATGCTGTCTCTAGCCTTTGCCGGAGAATTTGAAGAAATGGCCAAGGTGGTTGCGTGGCTAATACGAGAATGGGACCAAGACCAGTTAATTGAGGAGCTCGAGGGATTGGATGAGATGCCTTATGAAGCGGACATGGTGGAGGCGCTCTGCGCATTTCGAGCCTTTGCAGAACCTATTTTGGAAGAAGCCACAGTGGATTCAGTTCTGGACACACTAAACGCAAGTCGAGTGGGCTGGACTTGGCCAGACGACGACCAGGTGCAGGGCTATTTGGATGGCCGACATATGGCGAATAAGGACCTACGTGAGGTGCTAGAGGCTGCAAGCCAACAGCAGCGGCAACGGAAGTCGAGCACAGACGGAGCACAGCTGGAAGGGCATGAAAAAGAAGGAGACATGTAACGACTTGAGGAGGTGGGAAAAAAAGTAAAAACAATGCATGCCCAGGTCGGGTTAGAGAGCGAGCTGCTGGCGTTTATGGAGCGAGTGTATGAGGTGGCATTCTCCTTTGTCACTGGATGCTACATTGTGGATACAGCTTTATTTGGATTGGATTGGATAGGTGTATTGGGTATGGAGTGTACGATTTATAGAATCTCATCGGACATGGTTGATGGGTGAACAGGATGGGGTGGCATTGCAATCTGTACAATCTAGATGTATAACATGAATCAATAGCTGATGGTTAAGAATAAACGACAAGGCAGAACCTAGTCGAACGAGAGAAGAAGAGAGGCGATGTGTTCTCGTGTTCACATTTGCTATGCTATGCTATCCATCATCTACTGCCTCCTCCACGGTGGGCAGAGGGTGGCCATCATTGACAGACCTATGGGCGGCTATGTTATTACGGAGGAGCTAAGAGGGGCCAAGAGATATCAGGTTCTGGGTTGCGTTCCAAGGATGAGAATATGGTTCGCATTAGTAGTTACTGATGAATCGATGTATGTATTTCGTACGAGATTGATCTTGCTATATCACAGATCGAATCGAACTCATATGAGAGAAAGTGAGAACAGCGGCCTACATGACTTGTATATGGTACGAGGGAAACTCGGGAACAACGATTTACTGGAGCCAGAATTGCTCATTAATACAAAAGCGAGGCGCGTGCATTGAAGGGAAAACAGTGAGAACCAAGCCGCCGACCAAGCCACCAGAGCGTTGGCGGTGGATTAAGCGTGTTCAAGCAGGCCACGGCCGAATGACAATGGGTCGACGAGAGCCGTTCAAGAAGAACAGAGGACCATTTTAGCAGAAGCACCGGTGTTTTAATTGCGGCCATGTAGAACCATTGGATGGCCAGGGACGCCAGTCGACCAGAGGCGCCCGGTTCGAAAGCGTCTGGAGACGGACGGAGCACCATAGGACGAAGTAAGTAGATTGCTGGGTAAGTAATGAGAGATGAGATGGAATGGGGGAAGAATGGGCCCAGTAATTATTCCCCTACTTCTACTTAGATGCCTTAACTTAGTACAAAGTGAGAGTGGTGAAAGTGGTGTTGCCGCAGGTGGGTTCGGTGGGGCTTTGATGATTGGCCAGCACGAGGCCAGCACCGGGCCGCTGCCGAGACAGCCAACCGGTACCTTGCAGAAGGTGCAGACTGGCAAGAAGCTACAGGCGCCTGCCAGTCCGCGGGGCTGCTGGCGTTTTGGGAAGCAGCCAATGGTGACGAGCCGCGCCTGAACATCCCGGGATTTGGAGAAACGAGAATGCGCACCGACCAGCACTTGCCCCTTGCAAGCTCTGGTGTGGAGTCCCTTGTACTTCGTACAGTCCCTGGCAAACTTCAACTGAACCTCGTAACTTAACACCCCGCTACAGCAGCGCGCTTAGCTGAACAGCGTAGTCGGCAGATTCAAGAAACCACCGACCTTTCCCCCTTCCTATTTCTGCGTCTGTGGCGCGTTCTGAGGCTCGGCATGGGGCGTTTTTCGATCTCTGTGGAGGTCTGGTGTCGGGCGCGTCGTGAGACCATCGACTGGACGTGGAGCAGGGCGTTGGGCCTGGAGCGGGGGGGTGGCCCCAGCTGCCGTGGGTGCTATGGATGCCGGTTCTATGAATGGTGCTGGAGAGCTCTGGGCGAATGTGACGGGTTGTGATTCGACTGATGTGTGAAGCATAGACGAAACAGTTCTGAGTCTTTCATTTTTTTCTGCGAGGCTGCGTTGGAGAGAAGAGAAGAGAAGAGAGGAGGTGGGGGGGTAGAATGGGTTTCATGATCCGCAGGGCGATACAATACTTCACCTTCTTCCACCTTGTGCTCGTTCTTCTTTGTATTTCTTCGATTCTCTTTTCTTGCTCATTCTCTCTCCAAAAGCTTTTCCTTTATTCCCTTCCCTCCTTATTTCCTTTCCTCTCTCTAGCATCTTTCCTTAGTTTACCTGACCTGTTCTTCTATTTCTTTTCACTTCTACTCTCTGGGTGTGTGTCGTTCTTTGTCCCACCTTATTGTTGTGTTCTCTTACACACGCTCTGTCTATTCCCAGTAACATTCACATTCATTGTTCATTTCGCCCGGGCCTTCGATTGATTCGAGGTCTCTTCCCCTCTCTATTTACTTCGACCGGCTTAATACTTGATTGGATTTTGTTTGGATGAACACTTACATACAAGTTATCTCCCTCATCATAACGGCTTAACTGTCATTCATCCTACGAATCTCAACTTGATCTACATCAACAAACACACAAAGGCCCACACTGTCAACTTTCGATTCTATTCTTTCTATTCTCACTAAATTTATTCCGCCTTTTCTCTCTCAACTTTTCGTATCTTGAAAATCGACAACCAAAACAACAACAAACGACTTCTTCAAGATGCGGTTCGATAGTAGGAGGTGCGCTATCGCCCTACACATTCTTTTGACTGTCCAATTCACCCAGGCTGGCCCGATAAGGTGGACTGGCAAGATGTAAGTCTAGAAACTTGACTCTGATGTAGAGTTCAAAGCCATGACTGACAGCAACTATGTTAGATATCGACGAGAAACGCCTGCTTATGGCCCGAACGCCCCCTCCACAGATTCTATTCCTTATACCACTACGTATGAATCGTCCCTAAAATTTCGATACAATACTTTTTCTAACAGTCTTCAACAGCTCTTCTGAAGGCCCTGGTTCTACCTCTCAGGTTAGCCTTAGCACTCTGGGCACAAGCAGCGCAGCTCCCAACTCAGACTCTCATCCCACGGCTCAGGCGCATGCGACATCTATCGATCTCGTCCCCATCGAGGACACCACTGCGGCCGACTTCCAAGAGTCCACTCCCAATCCTGTCCCTACCGTGGCTACTTCAATCAATTATCCGATCGACTCCTCGGCCTTCAGCGAGGCAACTACGGTCACCACATCGATTATCCCCCAGCAGCCAAGCAACAACCCAAGCTCTGTAGTTACCTCTGAACCAGTAGAGGAGACAACTGCGACGACTGCTTCAACGACTTCAGCTCCGCTGGAAGTCTCCTCCGCTGACACAACCATTGTTACTTCTATTGTTCCTGTCACACCAACATCTAGGGCTTTGACAACGGAAGAGAGCAGTGCTGTTCAACAGACTTCCCAGACTTCCCAGACTTCCCAGACTTCCCAGACTTCTCAGACTTCTCAGCACCTCATCTACACCTCGATTGTTCCCAAACAACCCACATCAGTGCAGACTCCTGTGGGATCGGCTCCCTCATCCGATACCCCTGATCAAGCTAGTGCTCCCAGCTCCTTTACCTCAGCGAACCAAGTTTCCACTCCCACGACGTCTATGAAGTACGGTGGAACTGCTCCAGGATCATCCATTGTCAACCCTCCTACAAGTGTTCAACAGACAATCCCAACTTCAGCCGGCCTAGAGACTAGCATTTACCGCGACACCCCTGTCGCTGCACCGACGACCACTTTCGGCTTCAAGTCAAGCGTTGATCTTGGAACTGTCCAGCCTACCTCAAATGCTGAGCAGCAGGATACTAGCGCTGTAGGCGAGACTTCAGTTGTCGGCACGCCGACAACCAGTGCTGCCGGAGCCTCTCAGCCTGTGCCAACAGTTATTCTCACGCATACATCTGCTGCCCAAACTGGACTGCCCTCTGCCGTGACAGGGAATCTTCCAGTGGCAAACACTTCCGACACCACCTTGACCGTATCGGTTGGCCAGCCTGGCACAACAGGAGCTGATGATTCAACTGCTATCCCAACTACAACTGACGTTGCCCCTACTGACGCCACGCCACCCCCGAACCCTGCTTCCACTTCTGATCTGAGCGGTGTTTCCTCGACAGCGGCAGCTTCGTCAGCTCCTGCGTCAAGTATCGTCCCTACGGGCATTCCAGACACAGCTGTCCCCACAGTTGGCTACATGCCCACCGAGACAGCCTCCGTGGACGCTGCCCAGTACGCCGCCAATCTGGCACAGGCCAAATCGCTGAACAAGGTATACTCCGGACTGTCTTCGAACTCAGCTTGCTCCTCGGGACAGGCGGCTTGCATTGACGGGCAATTTGCCCAGTGTAGTGACTCTGGTACTTACACACTCAAGCAATGTGAATCGGGTAAGAAGTGCTTTGCATTCCCCGCCACTACCACACGAGGCGTTATGCTTGCTTGCCAAGATGTGGATGAGGCAAAGAAGATTTTGGGTGATACTGGCAGCGTTGATAAGACAACTTCTGTATCAAAGAAGCCAGTCCCGACTGCAGTCACGCCAATTTCACTGCCGACTTCGTCAGCGGCGAAACAGCCCGTTACCGCAACTGAGGACAATGCCCGAGATGGAAACGTCCCAGTTGTCACCGTCACACAGATTGTTACTGTTGATGATGGTGCCACCACAACAAAGCCTTCTGACCAAGAGACAACGGTTGTGTCCACGGAGCCCGTGAACAATTTCCCCTCCAAACCAACGACAACTTCGACTTCGACTTCGACTACTTCGACAGCTGTGGCTGCGCCTCCATCGGCGCCCAACACTAGCCGAATCGTTTCAACAAATCCAGTTGCTGATGCCCCAACCACCACAACCTCAATCCCGCCGGTTCTCACCAACATCTCCGTCCCTGCGGCTAACCAGCCTGCCCACCCGGTCACGGATACAGCGCCATCTTCCCTTTACCCTCCAATCGTTGGTACAACCCTGACCAAATCGATCAAGGCACCAGGCGCCCCCACCTCCGAGGCTGCTATCCCACCCAAGCCCACCGCAGCTGCCCCGACGACCTTCAGTAAAGCCAGCACAATCCTTCTCGTCCCCCTCGACGCTGAAGCCACGTCCATGCCCACTCCCAAAGCCCAGGCCACCGAGGCCGTGGCTGTGGAGCAGGGCTACTCCACGACGCAGGTCGTTGATGGAACCCCAGTTGTGTCCATCTACGTCACCGTCACCGAGACGGTCAAGGACCACGAAACTGTTACCGTGACAGAAACACAAAAAGAGACAGTCACGGTTGTCATCAGTGCATGATGTGGGACATCTCGTCATCTCTTTTCTGTGTTTTCTTTCTTGCTTTTCTTCTTTTATCAGTTTTTCTTTTCTTTATTCGATTCCCGCACGCCCCAAAAACCAGTGGTCATAATTTGAAGCTGGGGCCGTGGGTGTATATTTTGTTTAGAGTCCTGATTCGGCATATATGACTGACCGAACGGAGACAATGTTGACCATGTCAGATGGACGTAATGAGGAGGGAAGACGGATGTGTCTGGAAAGAATGCGAAAAAGGGGGTTATCCCCAGAAAAAAAAAAGAACAACAAAATCTTTCCTTTTCAATACCCAAAGCACTTCAGTAGTGTGTACATCAGATAGTATAATATGTCAAGGCATGGAAAGGCTTTTTCTAGAACGCGTTAATTACATCCAGGGGACCGGACGGCAAATAGACTTGTTAGAAAAACTGTTTCCATTTACCAGTCTATTTTCCCCAAACCGTGAGTGAAATGACCAAGGAAACATTCCTTGATTTCCCAATTATGAGGCTTCGCAACGACAATTCTATAGATAAAGACAGCTCACTCCGTGTAGTCTCTTTTCCTCTCCATTGTTTTTCCAGAACATAAAAAGGGGTTCTTTGTATTTGTGCTTGACCTGTTGTGTTTCCCAATGCTTTCCATCATCAACCATGCCAACATACAGTTACGATGCCCTCCCCATCCCTCCATTGTCCCAGTACTCCAATAATATAACAAAAAAAAAACCCTTCTTCCCAAAAGTAGCACCATTTCTATATATGGTAGGATACCCGTGTAAGCAGGACCCCCAGGATAAAATAGACCTAGCAGATGCTCTACAATCTTAGATAAAGGAAAAAAAAGAAAGGCATAGAATAGAAACAGTACATGATTGGAACAAGATGAAGAGAAGAAACAAGAAAACCATGACCCGGAAAAGATGAAGAGAAGAAACAAGAAAACCATGACCCGGAAAAGATGACGGGTATAATAAGAAAAATAGAACCGGCAAACCCCTACCTCCGATCCCCCCCCTCTCCAATGCTATGAATAACAAAAACTCCCCCGTGTAATGTAATCATGTAAATCAGTAAACCAAACATATTGCCTTGCCCCGTTTAAACGCCACACTGTAAATGCTGTATAAAAGTATTATAAAGTTGAGGCAAAGCAGCGTTACATGGCAATACCCGCGGGGCCGACATCGGGCCCAGGTCCAGCGTCCAGAAATGCGTCGCTCACCTCGAGCCTCTTAGCCGCGGGTTCACCACCGTCGTCATCGTCATAGTCAACATCGTACTTCTCTTGCCAGAGCTTGCGTAATACCTGATAGATGAAGTGGTACTGTAGTTTGCCCTGGACCATGCCGAATCGTTGCTGCCGTAAGGTGTCGACAGTCTCGTAGATAAAATCGGGTCCCTCAGTCGGCACATCGTACGCATCGAAAGCTCCAGAGTCGAGCTCTCGCATTAGATGCTCCAGCGTGATGAATGTGCCGGTGCGGCCAACGCCGGCGCTGCAGTGGATGATGCGCGGGTTGGATGGCGCACTGTACTCGCGGGACAGGCGCATGATTTCGAAAAATCCGTCTAGATCCTCAAGCTCAGGTACTCCGAAATCGGGCCACCTACGGTATAGGAGGTGCCATATGACGCGCGGGTTTTCCTCTCCCTCTACGTGAAGCAACAGCTTGCGCTTCTCAATCGACCCCTCCCAAAGCTCCTCGTAGGAGTCAAAAGTAAGTTGTGCACTCCAATCATCGCCCCATGCGTTTTGCTCGTTGAGGGTCCAGGTAGTGTTTTCGTCATTCTCCGGGAAGTACTGGCTACATTTGGTAATGCCTCCTTCGACCATGGTGGTAAGCTGCACAATGACCGCGGAAGATTCAAACTGCTCGGCGATCATGCGCCAGACGTAGCTGATAGATGGTAGCGTGGGGCCCTGCATAGCGATGTAGCGGAGCGGAGGTAATTCGGGGTTGAATGAGGATTCGAGTATGATATCGGATGCGTTGACGTAGTTGAACTCGTTTTGGGGCACTTGGAGTCGGATACGATTGTGGTTCCAAGGCTTGATGTTGATGTACCGGTCCATGACGCCTCTCTCTTCATTATCGATCTGTTTAAATGTGCCCCATTTGAAGTCTTCGTCTTTCTCGTTCCGTGTACCCTCGAGAACTCGATCGCGTTCGGCCCATGTAAGTTCCTGGAACTTGAACTCGATGTCTATTTGATGATTAGTGGGCATACGTGCATGCGCGATCCAATTTATATGTGGCTGGCGTACCCTGCAGAGTTGTGTCTAAGAAGGCGGGAACCTTCGGCGTCGCAGACTTGCCGTTCCGCATCGCGTTGCCGTCGGCGGTAACCGGCCGACTTTTGATACCGTCTGAGCCGACGATGGCTGGAGGAGGGTTGGTGGGCAAGTCTGGGGTTGGACTCTCTCGAGCTCGCTTTGCGGATCCGCGCAGTCGAAAATTCCGAAAGGCAGACTTCTTGGAGAACTTTGTGGGGAGTTTCTGGGATTGAGGGTGCTGCTTTTCATGCTGCAGATTTGCGGCGTGAAGTTCGGCGCTCCCAATGCTGTCGATGGTTTCGCTGCTAGAGCGCTCGATGGCAGTCTCTATCGTTGGGTTTTTGGGTTTGCGACGGAACTTGGGGATTCTGTCCATGGCGACGGATTGCGACAGAGGTGATAGAACGAGAGCACGAGACTGGCCAGTATAATAATAGGACTTGAGCGACTGGCCAAGGGAGCGGCTGAAGGACCGAGAGTTTCGCAGGGTGAAGGTGTCAGCCGAGGTGAGAGAGGAGTATGAGCGACGGCAACAGGATTGTAGTAGGACTAAGAGAGAAGAGAAGAGAAGAGAGAGAGATGCCTTGATGTTGGTGGAGGTCGAGCAGGGGGGCGTGGGTGGGAGGGGAGGGGAGAAGACTGGGGTCAGTTGCCAGACCTAGAATGGGGAACGATGGAGTAAAGCAAGACAAAAAAAGGGAGGGAGAGTAATTAATAAAAAGGGAGAGTGAGAAGTGAGGGAGTAGAGTAGAGAACAAATTACAGAGTGGAAGAGTGGGCGGCGATGAGGGTAGGAGGTGGGATTACAATGTCCCGCGGAAGAAATAGTGGCGCATTTACGGAGGAAGGGGAAGCTGGACTCGACTCGACTCGACTTGACGCGATTCGACTTTGTAAACTACGGGTACAGGCACGGTATACCTGATGGCTGATAAGCCCGAAAGGGTCGCAATGGTCACGGCGGTCGCAATAAAGAAACGAGGACCATGGGAAGATCGGGCGGTGGGTTGAGCAAAGGGAAAAGTAAAAGCCAAGAAGGGCAAGATGAGAATGACGGCTTTCGTGGCCGTGATCTCCGTCATCTGGGCCCTTGCACAAGGGTCGCTGGGGAGGGGAAGGGGGGGGGGGGGTGACTTTGGTGGCTTTCGATGAGGTAACCTGGGAGGAACCTCTTTTTATTACGGGTTTTTCTTTTTTTAAAAGTTTTGGGGTCCTTTTCTTTTTTTTTTCTGGGACCTTTTTCTTTTCTTTTTTAGTTCCTCCCCTCTCTCACCCCCAGCAGGGGGCACTTTACGAATACTGATGTACCTCTGTACTCTGTATTGGTTTGGTGTAGGTACCGTAGACTTTACTGGTACGGCACGTGCTTCGTTGCCTTTAATATCAAACAACGGCCAGAAATAAATATGAAGAAACGGGTTACTTCCTAATCAAAATAGTGACAGAAAATTGAGTTGGATATAGGGTACGTGTCTTAAATAATCTAATAGATCTTATAATGATGCTTGAGACTCGTAATCAATGAGGATCTAGTGGTTTGGAATCATCCCCCCCCTTTGGTGTTGCGTCCCTCCCTGAGTACCTGTATACTGGTAGTTCCTTGTTCCCGGGCGATGGGTTAGATCAGTAAATTATTTCCATGGCATTTATTACTACGGACTGGGTTTATTTTAGTTCCCTGCAACCAACCCGGCGGGACTGTAGGTACCCTTTCCCGCAATGGTGGAGGAGAATTGGAGAAATCAAATGACAGACAAGGGGGCCCCCTGGACATTATCTTCCCGGGTTTCCTTTTTCTTCTGACTTCCTTTTTTTTTTTTCTTTCTCTTTCTTCTCCCTTTCTTCCCCTCCTTTACTCCGTACTTGGCACGATGGTACTTCTGCGGGACCAGTTTTAGGCGCAAAGGTCCAGGACGCCGGTTACGTACGTCCGCTCCCGGGCTTCTATTTTAGGCGCTACCAAGCCATTGTCCCGCCCATTACTTACCTAGTTAGGCACCGTACGACCTACAGACTTAGGTAGCCTAACACTGAGATGTTCATTCGGTAATTTAGTCGGCACAGTTATCCATACCTTACACATTAGCTACAGTACCTACAGTAGTTCAACATAATCTGTACCCCGTCGGTATTTGCAATTCGCATTAGTTTGACGGCCCCTGTCTTGCATAATCTAATCACTGGCCAAACCCTGTTCCTCCAGTGCCTCGGTAGATGCGGTGTCTAGATTCCTTCTCCATACTCCAGATGGAGGGCTGAGCTGTATGCTGGTAGCGTTTACAAAATTTTTCGACTCCTGACAGAAACTGTGCTGCAAAACCCGCGTATAGAGTAGTTAAGGTACTGTGCCATACATAGTACCTCAACTTCGCCGTACACCTACCTACCTAGGTACCTAGTAGATACTATAGTTCTCCGTAATACCAGCAAGATCACTATTATTATCCATGCGGGTTTCGTCAGTAGCATTGCCACTTCTAGATGGGACTACCACCCCCCCCCTTCCCTTCTGAGTCCCATGACTGGCTCTCACACGCTCACTTCTCACACACTTTCCCATCATACATACGATGGCTTGAGGGCGCACAAGGCACCTCCTTAAATGCTTGCGTGGCCATCCTTCCGCCACCACATTTAGCTTGGCATTGCCTCTTTGAAGCCTGGAATAATTCTATTCTCCTCCATTTCGATTACCCATTTCACATGGGGATCGTGGGAGGCCGAGGGCGGCTATTCATGAGGACCGTACTACTATGGTATGTAGTATGTAGTGCGTAGCGATTAGTCTATACATAATCTGTACACACACACGAAGCAAATGCCTCCTCCATCCATCATGTCCCTCACCGTTCCCACCCTTACCCCCTGGATGCGCTCCCTGTCACAAGCCTGTGGCCATTAGAATGTGGCTCTCTCTTGGCTTGTCGATCAGTCGCGCCTCGTTCAAGGCGCCCCTGTCGCCTCGGTTGCTGCCGTCGCTGCAAACCACGTGGCGCAGTTGTCACCTTGGGATGCTTATTGCTCCCTCTGTCTGATCTGCATCACCAGCGGAGTACGTAGACCTTGAAAGATTACAAGTGATCAATCATGTTTTGCCTGAATCCGAAAATCTCGAAAAACTTTGCGACACTCATTCATCAATACACGATGCGTGCTGAGGCGGGTCAAGATAGTCTGAACGCAGGAACAATTCATGCAGCTTACCTTATATGTGGCACAATGAATGTCAGAGGCGCAGGCTACGCCAGCACTCTGTGTGTGATCCTACAGTTGCCTTCTCAATTTTCTTGGTATCCATTCTTATTCATGATTCACCACAGCGCTACTATTAATGTGTACAGCGAAGAAAGTTACATCGTTTCAGATTGCCCCTAAACACCTCCTCGGATTGGCGGATATATCAGGACCACACATCAGCCTCAAATAGCCATACTTCCTTTCCACCGCTTTTTGTTTCCTCCTGTGACATATCTCGTACACCGTACAAACTAGCTATTCTTACATCTCAACTCTACTGACATACTAAACATATGTAGTAGGGAGAGCGGAGCCACACACCGAGATAACTCGCCACCAACAGACGCGCGTTTGGTCATCTCGTATGGCTGACATTTGGTTACACAGCCGAGTAGACGGCGGTGACATACTTGCCGCATTCAATCTTCTGCTCCATCGTGACCTTACGACCTTTTCCTCCATCTAGGCGAACCGTGCTTCGTGGTGTTATGCACAACCTATGAAACTCGCTTTGGTCCCCCTGGCTCACTCCAGGTTCCGCATCCAACGCTCCAATGTAGGTAGGTGTGTTCATGTTAGTACGCTTGCCTGTGCCGAGTTGGTAATGTTCGTTTCCACCCCACAACAACACATCGGACCCCCAGTTGATAGCATTTGCGCTGTTGGTGCTTGAGACGGATGTTTCAGTCAAGTTGCCCAAGACAGCAGAGCAATGAGTAGTTCCAATGGACAAAGCCTTCAGTTTGATTGGAGCCATCGCGTTGGACTTTTCGTTAAACTCGAAGAGGGCCGACAGTGCTTTCACCTTGGTGGGTCGGGGAGACACATGCGACCACCGGCCAGTACCCAAAGTGCCGTACACTCCTTGCCCGAAAGCCCAAAGATCAGAAGTAGTCCGGGGAAGCCTCTTGGAGAGCGCAAGTGCCTTCGGATCGTCGTGACGTATGCGCTCCGCCGCATCAATACTGAGGAAGGAGTTGTTCCCTCCAGCCGCGATCGAGGTCACTGTCGGGATCGAATCGTTCCCATATAACCTGTTGGTGGCTAAGAGCGAGGGCGAGTCGACGGATGCGCGTCCGAATTCGGTATCAAATCCAAGCTGACCAAAGGAGTTGTCTCCAAAGGAGAAGACTTTCCCTGTGTTATCTAGGGCAACGGAATGGTGAGCTCCGGCGGCGATCTGATCAATAACGAATCCCTTCAGACCAAGGACCTCATGAGGCTGATCATATGAGCCTGCTGGCCGGTTGTCCCAGCTCAGACCAGGAATACCCATTTGACCCTTGGATGGAAATTCTAATGCACTTGCGGCCGCAGAGAAGACGCGGCCTTTGGAAGTGAGCATCAAGCAATGCTCTTCCCCAGCGCTAATGTCAATAACAGTTTCGCCCCGACCAAGACTAGGAGTGAGAGGGCGGAAGTGAACGAGCTCTTTCCCGGTATTTCCCCAGAGCGACCATGAGCTTCGAACTTGTTCCTCCTTCAGCCCACCTTCCAAGTCTTCATAAGATGAGGGAATAGAATACACATTGCCCTTACGAGATAAGGCGATGATCCGGTCTGCAGATACATCAATCTTAATGATGTCCTTGCCGGTGAGGGTAGGAAGCGGCGATGGATCATCCTTGTTAAATCCAAGACCCCATTGCACCAAGTCACCCTTTTCAGTGACGGCTGCACCAAACCATTGGGTGAGCTTTAGATCTCGAAGAATCTGGTCGTCGAAATAAGCAACCCGACGAGGAAGCTTCACGTATTTCTCCTTGGAGTTGGGATCGATAACTCTACCAACATTGGAGCCCCATGCGTAGATCCCAGGGTGCTTCCAGCTCTCCTTAACCTGATGATGCTGTGAGCTGAGAATGTCACGGGTCTCTTCTTTGGTTGCAGCACGCTCTGGTGGGTTCTCAAATTGGAGCTCCGCCTTGCGTGTTGCCTTCTTCTTGGTGGGTTGTTCAGGCTCCTGCTCATGCTCAAATTTTGCCATGACCTTGGGATAAAAATAGGATCCAGCCGCAGCTCCTCCAAACACAGCGGCGAAACCAATAAATTTCCCACCACCTCGACGGGGAGGGGCTGCGTTGCTGGCGTATCGAACTTGGCGCGCAGTGGCGAGTAGAGAATGGCGAGCCTGAGCACGAACGGCAGCTCGCCGAATCGCGGCTTGGGAGGCGTTCATGACTGAGGCGGGAGGTCGTCAAGACGAAATAGATCTACAAGTGGTGGAAGCCAACCAATTCCCTAAGAACAACCAATGTTCAGTTGACGGGCGAGGAGTCGGTTGGTGAGGTCATACAAGCAGGCCAAGGTCGAGGTACGAAATATAACGTACATGAGAGCTAGCAGCAAGGTTACGTGGGTCAGCAAAATTCTAGGGCCTCTGGCAGGTCAGCAGCCAACTTGCACCGCCACAAGTCCTCGCAAGTTCGCCGAGCTCCATCAGAGCTTCCTTGGCTTCCTTTCGCCTCTGCGCCACACTTGCATTTCACTCCGAGAGCAGGTAGACTACCTAGCTAAGCAACTAAGCATCATCCGTCAGTGGGCGAATTTGACGCTCCTTAGTAGGAAGGAAAGTTGCACAGACATTCTCCACAATTGGCCCTTGTGCCTGCCTTGGTCCCCCGTGTCCCGCCGTCGGCGTCTCGGAGCACACGTCTCCGTTCATCTCCAACGGTCTGTTGCGTGGCTTCTAGAACATCCGGCGAATCGAGAGCTCCCCTCGAGCCTTGGAGCTTCGAGATTCCCCGACAACATGTACGAAGACACGTGGTACAGCTTTGTACCTGAGATTACGGCGAGGAAGAGCCATGCCAGTAATCAAGGTCACGGCCACCGCCGTAAGGAGTCGCTCCTCCAGCAGCCCAACGTTTGTCTCTCCCCCTCCTGACATCATGTCCCACCTATACGCCGATGAAGCTCATCTTGCTTGTTCCAGGATGTGGGAACAATTCCTGATACAGTTGTACCGTTGCCGCATGTCTATGAAGATGTGGAAAATTCGAATGACCCCCCTGAACCGTCAATACTCCGTCGAGCGAGCTCATGCTCTGACTTCTACCGCCTCGTACAACAAGAGCTCCCGAACGATGGGAGAGAAGCGCGCAAAAAGGGCGGCAAGTGGAACAGAGGATGGGAGGCGCTAGATCTCCCCGATTCTCTATCCGAACCTGAAGACCAAGAATCAACAAGTCTTGCGTCATACGACGAGCAGTTGTTGGACGCGAGTCAGCAAGAATACCTGTATGCTGCAACAATGGAGTGGATTGGTTGTGCACCGCAGCCTAGTTGAAGGAAGCTAATCGTCATGTAGCTTATACCGAGACCAGCTTACACTCACAGAGCGGCACTTGGATGGATTGATCGACGACGCAAATGCGACGTTGAAACTCCTTACCTCCCTCTCCAGCTCTTTCCAATCGGTCGAAACCCAAACCTCTACTTTTCAGGCTCAATGCGAAGATCTTCTTAGGGAACAAAGGCGGCTGGAGATGCTTGCAGACGAAGTGGGAACAGATTTATACTACTACGACTATCTTGATATTGCTTCAAGGCGTCTCAATGCTCCGGGGGCAAGTCGGTTGGTTGATGACGATCCGTTCGGGGAGATGATTGAGAACATTGATGCCTGCATTGTATTCATGGAGAAACATGTAAGATCGCCAAATTTCGTGCCCGCCTATACCATCGAGTCCCCGTCTTATTCTTTCTAGGAAACATACCGCGATCGAGATGCTTACCTCGCTCGATACAATGCTCTCCTCGTCAAGGCACTCCATCTCCTTGAACACGGATACAAAACACGGCTAGAAAAAGTGTCTGCTGATATCTCTAGGCAAATTACTGCCACAAAATCAGAGTCGGCGCGTCATGCCCTGGCGTACGGTCGATTCCAAGAAATGATGTTGGACTCTTACGGACTGATTCCCAATGTACGACGGGTGTTGCGCCGCGCATATGATTACTATGGCAAGCGGGTCGAGTCATGCACCAATTTCGATACATATGCGAACACAGTCAAAAACACCTTGTACACTCACTTTACGATCCGGGACCGAGACATGAAGTTGATGACGCAGGCCGACATCGAGGAGTTTCGAAAGGAGGTGAAGAGTCTCTCTGCCGAAACTGCATCACGAAATTTCATCAAGCAAAGCTTCGAGCGTGTATACAACGAAGAGAGTTTATTTTTGAGGCTCTTCGATATCGAGCCAATGTGGAACACGTCTCCAGAGTCGGTCTTTCAGTCCATCAAGACCATCAACACCACTATTGCTCACCCAGGCAACCTGCTGCCGATAATGACCACCCTCCAACCAACTCTGCAGGCCAATTCGTTACAAACGACTTGCAATCTGGTTGGATGGCTCACCAACGAGTACTTCGGCACGGAGATGGACGACGAGGAATCTCCGTTCTTCACCAAATGTAAACAATACACTTCACAACTTCTCGTTCACCATCTCTGGCCAATAACTGATGCCGCTTTCGAGGCGGAGGTTACCAAGTCAATTACCAAGGGAGTAGCCCAGGATAGTTCGCTGAAGATTGGCCCAGTTGTTGGAGGGGTGGCATCATCTAATGCGTACCCTCTGGTGAAGGAAGCAATTAAACTGCTGGCAATGTACGAGCACTGCATGCCCAAAGAACGAACGGTAAAACTGAACCCGAATGTACTTTTTATGCAAGGCCTGACTAATATTTTTGTAGACCAAGAATAGTGCCATCGTCTTCAAGATTGTGAGAGAGTCCATCCAAGTACTCCAGCGGGCTGAATCAAGGATGAAATATCTCAAGAACGGCACTGACGCCGACCTCTTTATGGTGAAGAACTTGCTCATCATCAAGAACGAGTTGGTCTCCCTGGAGATTGGAGATATTAGGAACCAGGCGACATCGATGCAACACTTTAGTCACATTTGGGATACGCTGAGCCCTCAGAACTGGGTTGGATTCTTTTCCAACATAATCAGCGGATCGCTCTGGTCACGAGGCACCCCTTCGGTGACGGCCAAGACTTTGACCGTGGAAGACATGAACGAGCAGTTGGACGAGCTTCTCCGGCAGTCCATTTACGCCTTCACCCAGCGGTGGGGCACCCTGATGAACGACTCACGCAACAGGAAAACCGGCGTCAAGCCGATTGCAAAGGTGGAGATGGATTTGGAGTCGGTACTCCAAACTGCTTTTAGTAACCAACCTGAAGTTATTGGGAAGCTAAAGGAAGCGATTGAGCAACATGCGCAAGCACAAAACGACGTGAAGGACAACAAGTCAGGAACCAGGCGTTACTGAGGAGAGAGAAGTTTAGGGTGCGAACACACTATTCAGCTGTAGCAAGAGATGGGAAATGACATGTCAGCACATTGACCACCCTGCATTTCAGAGATGCTGAGCATGAATTAAGCTGTGTGGAATATCTGTCATGGCGCAATGGTTGGGCTCTGATTGAATATTGAATTCTGATTCTTTTAAGGCAAGCATGGGCGTTTCGATGAATGATGCACGAAACGCATAACCCTTAGAGGCAACGCAATTTGCAGCTAGAGAAAATGATATGTAATTCTTCCGTAGACCGTGATTAGATGGCAGATGTACATACCTACTGAGGAGAGGTGGAATATCTTTTGACTTGATCTCATTCTCCTCATCATCGGCCCCAGCTCTCTCCATAGAACTAGATAACCTTCTTCAACCTAGAGTTACGGTGCATTTCTTCGTCGTATGGTGGGGATGGCCAACACTACCACTACTGCTACCACTACTACTATTGATAAATACCGCTAGAAGAAATTGACTAGGATGTAGGCATTGCTACGTAGAGGTAGGCATACAACTCCGGACCGTCGGTGCCCGGTGAGACAAACCGAAACCCGCGAGGCCGACATCCCGGATTTCGGGTGTCTCGACCCAATTCGGTAAAGACTAGCTAATAATATGTGTGCCCGCAGAGACTATGTACGTAGGGTATTCTGGAGTAAAGAAAGGGTACGGCAAGAAGAAAAAAAAGAAAGAAAGGGAGAGAGAGAGAAAGGGAAAAAGAAAGCATTCCAATTACTACATGTAGTCAGTGATTCCGTTGTCGAATGGTTGGTACCGAGTACCTTGTCGGAGTTCCCGTGAGTGAGGGTACGACACAGCACGTTGTAGGGCTGACAGGACGTTGTGCCCAATTATCACGATTAAGGTCCCTTCCGAAATATAGACGCATGGATCAGCTTCTGGTCCTTGGGTGAAAGATGTAATCGATCTACTCGTGTACATATGTGGGAGGACATATGTGGGAGGACTCCGTACTGGCTGTCTAATGGTATAGCTTATAGTGGCGTGGTTCTTGAAAGATTGAAGATCTATGCTTGTAGAGAGGCCGTTCGGTTGGGTTAGTTACATACCGGGCCCCGATAGCAACCGCGATCATAGCGGCCGGTAACGGCTTTGTAATCTCAGCACGTCATTTGCCCGGGCGCCCCTGCCCCTCCACAAACCCCAGATTTGATAACAATCTTGACGGCCGGCGCCTGCAGTATCTTTCTTTATTTGCCCGGTTTATCTTTCCATTGCGCCCTCTTCTTCCTTTTTATTCCTTTCTGACTTCGCGTGTCATTTTCCTGTCCTCTTTTCTTCGCTCGACCGAACTTGCATCAACTCTTATCGCACCGTTGTTCGTGTTTCTCCGACAAAAGGATCAATTGGCTTTTTTTTTTCTCTCTGCAACCTGCGGTCCGTGGGGAATCAAAGCGCAATAATGGACGTCCCGATCGCCATCGAGGTGGAATCGCCGCAGCCCAGCAGCAGCCTCCAGACTGCTAAGGACTTGTTTTCAGGAGCCGTGGGAGGCATCGCTCAGGTTTTGCTTGGTAAGTTGATCGCAGTGTTATTTTTTTTTCTCGTCTGGTGCTGGAGCAGCGGCAATTGTGTGATCAATCCTTCCGGGATAGCGATCCGTTCGGGGGTCGGTGTCTCGGAGGCGATTGCGACAAGTACCGAACAAGGCTGGCTCAAGCCTCCGAAAAGTCGACATTCTCCCCTCTCTCTTCCCTCTCTTTTCCTATCTTGAAGAGCCTGGTTCCTCAATTTTCCTCGTCTATCTATACAACTAACACAATTTTTTTTTAAAACAGGCCAGCCCTTTGACATTGTCAAGGTCCGTCTCCAGACCTCAACTCAATACTCGTCCGCCCTCGAAGCCGCCACCTCCATCTATCGTAATGAGGGCGCCCTCGCCTTCTACAAGGGTACATTGACCCCTCTCATTGGAATTGGCGCCTGTGTCTCCGTCCAATTCGGCGGCTTCCACAAAGCTCGCCGCTGGTTTGAGGAGCGCAACACTTCCCGCGGACTTGCCCCCGAGCTCTCCTACACTCAGTATGCCGGTGCCGGTGCTTTCGCTGGTGTCGCCAACTCAGTCCTCTCTGGCCCCATTGAGCACATTCGTATCCGCCTACAGAGCCAGCCGCATGGTGCTGGACGATTGTACGATGGCCCTCTTGACTGTGTCCGCAAGGTCGGCGCGCACGATGGTATTCTGAAGGGCATCTACCGGGGCCAGGCCGTCACCATCTGGCGTGAGGCTTTCGCCTACGGCTCCTGGTTCACAGCCTTTGAGTACCTCATGAACGCCGACGCCGCCCGCAACCACATTGACCGAAAGGATATCGCGCCCTACAAGATCGCCTTTTATGGTGGACTTGCTGGCGAGGTCCTCTGGCTGTGCAGCTACCCTCTGGACGTGGTCAAGAGCAAGATGCAGACTGACGGCTTCGGACCCAACCAGAGGTACCGCTCCATGCGGGATTGCTTTGCTACCGTCTGGCGCGCTGAGGGTGCCGCGGGCTTCTGGAAGGGTATTGGGCCTACCCTTCTCCGTGCCATGCCTGTCAGTGCTGGTACTTTTGCCGTCGTCGAGATGACTATGAGGGCTCTTAATTAAGGGGCACATTTAATAGCTTCTGACTTACTGTTTATTTTTTTTTATTTTTTTCACTCTTTGATGATAGTTACTCGACGGATGAAAAATAGGGGTTTGTGTCATTCAGAATACGGGCATTCAGAATACGGGGAACACACATATAACGTACTATAAGGCTGTGATATGAGCAAACCAGCCTCTCTGTTTGGATTTAGATTACGTATATTAGAAGATTCAACACCGAACTCAACTTCGCGTGGTATATTGATGATGGAGCCAGCATACTTTGAGGGCTTGAGGGACTTTTTATTCTTTCAGGAAGACAAAATGATATCCAGGAATTCTACCGGCTCTCTTCTTCCCTTATTCTCCTTCTCTTCTCCCTCCTGTTTTACCACCCTACAGTCTCGCTATTCTCCACACGCCTTTGCAGAATAGTTCGCGCATTTGGTGGCGAGATGGCTGCTAGTCCCATCTCCTCAAGTACCCGGCGAGCTTCATCATTATCTGTGAAGACCCGATCGCTGGCAACCTTGAGTGTCAAACCACCTTCATCACCAGTCTCGACTGGGAGGCTCAACAGGCGACCGCCCTCGTGCAAGCTGTCCAGGGTAGAAGAGCCAGAGGGGATGTAACGGTCAACTAGGGCACGAAGCACGGCCACGTCCCGGAAGAATTGGGTGGCACCGTAGGTGGTGAAGGTCTGGCGGACAAGGACGTCATGCCAGAGGAGGTCCTGCAGCTTAGAGAGCGCATCACGCCAGACACGGCGAAAGGTGGCGGTGGAGAGAGCTCGATTGAGAAAGTCCAGGTTCCGCCTGAGAATGCGGAGAGGTTCGTCTAGTTCTGGGGTAACAGACTCCATATCTAGAGCGTAGGTTAGTAAAGAGGAATAGAGGCTTGACGACTAGTGTAACGTCTTATTATTAGGGAAACACACCGAGAATGCTGATATCGCCAACTGTAGTCCACTGGACGTGATGGGTGTAGGGGCGGAAAGCTTTGCTGTGGGACTCTACCAGCGCGCCGACCAGAAGATCTAGGCCAGCCTTACGGCGCTGGCTGTATGCCATGACGGTCTCATCGAATAGGGCACCGCTATCGCTTTCCTGTCCAACTGCCGACGAGGTGCGACATTTGACATCGTCATAGCTGAGAGAGCTGGTAATATTGTTACTCTGCCTTTTTGATGCACGGGTCTGCAATTCATCCCATAGTGAAATGAAGAACTATGTCATAAATGTTAGCCATGACTGCGCACCAAAGCCCATGATGTAATTCGGGATAGCCTACCTCCTCACTGCTCCATTCCTTGAGCGTATGCACGATATGGTCGGAACTGCCAACCACTTTGCAGAGCGTCTCGAGGGCACCGGTGCCTTCGAGAGCGGCTATTTCCTCCTTGGTGACACCATGCAGAGTTCGGCCTAGGGTCGATGTGATGGATTGATATGCCTCGAGAGAGCCCCTCAAACGATCGTGAAAACTGTCAAGAATCTCTAACTGAATCCCAATCAAGAACCGAATCTTCTGCTTAAAGTTGCGCACCCGGGTATACTGGCCCGTTATGGATCTGAGCAAGTGTGTGATCTGGACTGCTGCGAATGTAGGCTTCATCTTCCCCTTCCCAGCGTGATCGTAATCAATATTACGGCTATCCTGCGATGCCATGATGGTCTGGAATCTTTCTAGAGCAAAATCTTTCTCTGCCTGGAACCAAGTCTCGAAATGTTCGTCAAGGATGGGTGTGCTCAACCCAAGCCAGCCGTTTTCGGCATCTCCTCCATCGTAGCGGAATCTTATTCGCATGTCCTCGTCAAAAGCCATGAGCTGGGATAGAAAACCACTCAAGAAGGGTGGGCTTTTGACCGCTTCCTGAGCCAGACCCATTGTTTTCTCCCGGAGGACGGGCAGCATGGAAGTAATCAAGGCGCATACAGGGTCTAGATAAGCCATATTATCTGCAACTGGAGTGTCGTGAAACTTGGAAGCCAGGAGATGGCCGAGATTGTTGCGGAAGAAGTTCTCCCACTTTTCAATGAGTGAGATGAACCAAGGAAGGCAATGTGTGCCGAATGCCTTGGGGGCGCTCGTCTGCTTATCGCTCATGAAATGATAGCGAAACTCGGTGACGAAAATGTTGGCCATGACATCAACTGGAAGCAAAGCCACGGGTCCAGGGCTGTAGAGAATGTCTGGGAGTTGTAGGTCGAGGAGTTTTTCGAACGAGGAGATCCATTCATCGTCCATTTGGGATTCAAGGTCGACTTGGGGCCACTTCCTCTGCTTCAAAATGGCCTCGAGCTCTGTCGACATGATGGACTTCATCTCATTCCAAAGCGACTCTGTGACATTTTCTACATGATCAACAAGGTGCAGTCCTTCTTGTGCCGGCAAGCCCCGCAAGGTGGTAGCAAGCTGCCTCAGCTTAGTGTATGGCTCGAGAGCGTTTTGCGGACTCTTTGGTAGATGCGATCGGGCTTCGGATCGGTGCTTCTCCACGTCCTGGAGGAGAACGAGGTAGTTATGCGCTAGGTCGACGTTCTTGATCTTGTCGACGTACTCTTTGTAACGAGCGATGGCCTGATCGGGGGCATCAGTATTAGCAGCTACCTGCTGACGCTTGGCGATGTCCTCTTCCAACTCCTGGAACTCTTGTATGCGCTCAGCTATAACATCTTGACGCTCGAAGGCGTCGCGACGGGCAAGCTCAAGCTCTTGCACGGCATTGTCGAGCTGGGACTGGAGCTGATTGCGCTGGAGCTCGACGCTGACAAGCAGAGATTGGAGGTCCTCGAGATCTGCAGCAGACTGCAACTTGTCGTCGAGAAAGTCCTCAACCCGGATGTCGAGGGAAGTTCCCCGCGCGGACTGAACGCTGGAGGACATTTTTTTGGTCTAATGGAATTGTGTGACGTTGATAGAGCTTGAGGCGTGAACACGTCTCCAGGGTCTAACAAAAGAGGATGACGTGGGGAGGGATTGCCCCACGAGAGGTACCTCGACATTTCGGCCTGTGCCTTGCGTTAATTCGTTCGTGCGCATTACATGTCATGAGTGCGGAACAAATTGGCGGGCAACGGTCAGGTATGCAATTAACTCGCTATACGCATATGATACGGACTAAGTAGGGGCATCTCCGTTTCTGGCCTCAAAACGAGACCAAAAGAAAAATGGATGGTTGGATTGAGTCTGATGCCTACGAATATTGTCATTTGGCAGCTAACAGAAGGAATTACACAGGTGTGTGTTCGCTTCTTTGATTCCAAGAAGGTTGCAGAGCGGGATTGACTATGGCTGGGTGTAAATGGCAACGATAGGGGGGTAGGTAGGGCAACCAATAATAAATAACACGGGCCCGTATTAGAAAAGTCGTAGACCTACACAGTACACAGTACTCCCTACTCTGAGCATAGGCCGCAACACAGACACCCCTATGTACGGAGTAATCTTTTTGGCCAACCAAATGGAGCAGGACGTTTTGCTGTTTTACTAAATAAGGACGAGGACTTTTGGATGGACAAAGATGAGATGAGATGCAAGGGGAAGTGAAGCGAACCATAGGGAGACCCGCGACGTCTGCCATGGCATTGACAACAATATGGACGTGGTCAACAATTTCTTAGGTGGATAAAAACGAGACCTAGATCGATGCCATTCAGGAGAGACCAGACTTTTCTGCCATCTTGGATCTCAAATCGTTGAAGAGTGCTCGGATCCTCGGCATATGAGTCTTCCTCTCCTTAGTTCCAGCGGGAGCAGGGAGTGAACCAACAATGAAAAAAGAAAAAGCAAGGTGAGCATGTTCCAGCTGGTGCATCAATCCTGAGTCTCTCCTAGCTGAGCAGGGGCCCGGGGAGAAAAATCAACTCGATCGAATCCCTGCGCCACCTTACGTGGACCAAGACCCCCCAGCGGAGCACATAATTATTGTATTTGTGTGGCAGCTTATTTCTTAATAAATACGGTGAATAGAATGCCAAGCTGCCTAGGCTCTAGGCGGATTCCAGGCTCACATTCACAGGGGAGACGCTAGAGATGGATGACTAGAATTGGTGAGGCGAAGTCTCGAAGGAGTTCCCAGGGCCACGAAACGACGCCAAATCGCCACGACAACGACATTGAGGAGGGACCATGTCGTTGACCCCGAGTCTGCGCGCCGTATTTATTTTGTAGCGCTAGCCAGACCTGCTTCTGAGGCCAACTATACGTACGTAGTGAGGAGAATAAATTACGAGGGTAAGCCAAGGCCGACGATTTTTTTTGAACAGTCGACCATTGGATGATTGTTGCAGGCATAGTCAAGGCCTAAATGCAGCAGTGCAGAAAAGTGGCCTTGTGCACGACGAATGCGCAGAGAGAGGGAGATAGAGAGAGAGAGAGAGAGCGCGCACTGAGCATGAATAACTGGAGATGACGTTGGCGAAGAAGAGGAGGCGGAGGAGCAAGGACCGCGAACTTGGTCATGACGTGAAGTGCCATGCCTGGAAGGGTTGATGCTGTGATCCCTATCATATTTTGTACAGATGGTACATGTAGATCTGTGTGAGATTCTGCGAAAATGAAGTACCGCGCCAAACTCATCAGAGGCACCATACCCATACCTACTTTGTATGGCAGAGTTGGGGATCGTCTCGGATTCCACCACCCTTCCCCAAAAAAAGCATGCACCATCCTCGGTAGCCCTTGCAGGTTGCACTTAGGCCCCCAAGGCCCCTGACAGAACAGAACAGACGTGCGGGTTGCCCGGTGCCGGTAACCGACCCACTATTCGCTCCACTTTCCTCACATTGGAGGCTTGAAGCGCCGATGGAGCCCCTCCCGAAAGCTCCTGCCCCCCGGAACCCTCCCAAGACTGCTTGTTGCTCATTGGAGTCCTCTTGCCTTTTTGGGCTCCACCTCCGGACGTCATGGTCACCCAGCCAACGTCGGTAAATAAAACGTGGCTGGGTACATCGGCAGCTTCGCTCTCCCAAAAGTCGAGGATCGGTCACTTCAACGCAAGTCTCCCAGCCATCCGCATATTCGCCCAATACCGTCACAGGCTCTCAACTTCTGGTAGTTACCCTGACTTGACTGTACTGACCTGACAGATTCTCTCTCTCTCACCCTCTCTCCCTCTCCCCATCTCTCTTCCTCTTCCTCTCTCCTACACACAAGGTTGGAGCTTGGAACAAACTCACTCTGGTCACAGGACAATCTTTCGTGCAAGCCAACTGTGACATCGTACACAACATTCCGTTGCAACTGACACTTAACCTTTTTATCACCCGCATTCGTTGCCACTTATCACTTCAATAGGGCTCCAGCATTCGCTCCTTGTTTCTGACCCATCCTCGTTCCGTTCCGCTTGCATTCCAGCGACGCCCACGCACAGTTCTGTGATTGACGACTAACCCACGAGTAATCGAGACAAGCCTCCCGCATTCCGTTGCGATAGGACTCATCGAAAGTTTCCCGAGACAACAGCTGTGGGAAACCAGACCGGATTTCTATCTAGGCCACGGGGACATTCCTTGACCGAAAGGCGATCGCGAATATACCGTCATCGAACGGCTTACTTCGGTCATCTTCTCTGCGCTTAGCTGCGTTGAACGGCGCTCGTCAGGCAACCCGTTCGTCAATCCTCCCGAAGAGGACGGACGTGGGTGTGCTCTCAAGTTCCTCATCCCGAAGTTGGAAGAAACACCGAACCGTGAAGGAGGACTGGTACACACTCGCTGAAAATGGGTTCATCAGACTCAGGCACGGGCTCAAGCTCGAGCAGTAGCTCTCATTCAAAAATGCCCAAGTTCCAAGTGGGATGGTACCGTGAGTAAACCGATACGCTTGCTACCGATACTTGAGTCAGGTCGGCTAACCCCATGTTTTAGGATTTATACCATTCCTTGGATACCACCACGTGCTGATGATTCTCATCGGAGTGGCTATTATTCTGCTCTGTACGTTACGAATTGTTTTCCTCCAACCTAAGTTTCAGCGGGCTAACATATATCTCCTTTTAGCTCTACTATTAGCAGGATGCTCATCATCATCACCGCTTATCCCCGATATCTTCCTCCTCTCTCTCTACTACAAGTCGTATACGGCAACACCCGACACTGCGCAGGTTGATTACAACGTCCACACAGCCCTTTCAAATATCGCCGGCGACGCCCGCTTAGCGGCCCGAGTTGGCTACTTCGGCATCTGTGTCAACCCAGACGGTGGTTCGTGGCTGTGCAGCAACAACGCGACCGCTCTCGCAAAGGAGGTTTCGGTTGATCAAGATCCCTTGAACTTGATCTGGTTGGCGGCTCAGTTCAAGGATATGATTGTGTTCCCATACCTGATGTAAGTCTTACTACACTTATTCATGTTGATACTTGTCGCATACTAACTAGATTTGCAGCATTATTGCCATCATCTTCGCTTTTGTCTGTCTCCTGCTCCTCGCTACGTTCCCCGGCTGGCACGAAGAGGAAGATTCGGAAGGATCCGAGCGTGAAGTTAAGCCCTTTCCCTCGAGATTCGTCTCCCAGATTGCCCTGGCAATCATCTTTATCGCCTCCATTTTTGTGCTCGTGTCGGTGCTGTGGCAACATACGGCTTCGGTAGCCGCCTCGGTCATAGCTCAGGATTTCGGCAATGGTGTTGTCAAGTCTGGTGTTGGTACCAGTGCCATGGTCCTCGGTTGGTTCTCGTTCGCCCTTCTCATCATTGTCACAATTGGGTTGCTCGTGATGATTCTCAGCATGAGCGTGCTGAGCGCCTTGGTGTAGAGCACCACCCAACCGAAGAAGAAAATGAAGAAGGGGGCACGACGACACTGAGTGGTCAACTGTAAATACGCCAACGGAGGCCACATTGGTAATCCTGACTGGCTTAATGAGGGTAAGGCAAGGGCAATTGGGGCACACAGTCATGAGCATTGGCGTTTTATGGATCTGATTTATTTCTCTTTTTCTATTACTTTGAAAATGATGATCAAATCTTGGTAATTCTTTTAAAGACCTCGACGTGGGTGGTTTACACATGCAACAATCTACACACGGGAATTCGTCCAGATTTTGTCCACGATAGCCAACAGCCAATTCTCTCACTCTCCGACCACCACCAACTCGTCGATATTGCTGCTCACGAATGTGGTGCTGAACTTGGCCATCTTTTCGACTGTCTGGAGATGTGAAAGATGAGTCTGGATAAGAGGGGATATGGATGCAACCGAGGCACGCACAAATTGTTTTTTATTTTACTCTTTTCATTGTTGCATATAGACCACGCCAAAGATTGAGGGATTTACAACACTGCGGAGGATCACTCTTCTCAACTCTTCACACCGAGTCGAGGGAAACGCAGCATGCGGATGCGGCACGTGCTACGAACGACACATACAGATTACGCCGACACGACGAGCGAAGGGAAAGAGGCTCGCTATGAAGGGACATGGATCATTCGATGTGCTATGTCTTGCTTCACTCAGAAAGGACTGGAGGGGAGGGGAGTAACATCTCATGTTGGCTAATATGGGAAACGCTGTTCAAAGGGGGGGTTTGGTTGGGGGTAGCAAAGACATCATGTATTAACAACTGAATTTTTGTTTCGCTGCTGCTGTTGTTGTTGCTGCGCATTTGCGATTTGAAATGACGAATGTTTTTTTTTTCCTTTTCCTTTTTGATTCTAGGGACTTGCTTTTCGATGCATGCTTTGGTTTTGTTTTGTTGACTTTGTTTTCGATACTGTTTGTGCGTGCTTCTTATATTTGTGAACTGGGATGACCTAATGTGAGGGATTGCAACATGGATCGATAGGGTATAATGTGTTGTCGATATGACAATGTTGACCTGTTTGGTCACATTGGCCTTATATCACAATCACACTTTGGCATTTGGATAATTGGAAGAAAAAAAAGGAGGTATCATGTGTATTGGGAACGCTACTATATATGTATGCCCATGGAAATCGACTTCAGGCCGAGGAATTGAATGTTGGGCTCCAACTAGATAATTAGCTAGAAATGTTACCATTTGAACATTGCAATTTTTTGTGCCTCGTACCGAAACTTTAACTTCGTTTTTTTTTTGTGCCGTCTATTGAGCCTAGGAATACGCAAACACACACATATATATATCTTCAAGCCATGCTGCCCTTTTTCAATCTGTTATCATGTATAAGTTTGGAACCTGGGCGGATGTTGAACAGGGCTCAGCCAAAGACTGGTCAACGGATGAGTGTCTAGTTCTCCTCTCAATGAGGCAAACTTGCTTGTGCCTTCTCAACGATGCAGGTGTCTTGTTCGTGGTAAGTTTCCCTGTCCCCTGTTACTGGCGAATATTAGCTGTATGTGCGTTGCAAGTTTACTCCCTAAGGCATGGACGAGATGCCATAACATGCAAATACCTCTTGCTCGAAACAGAGACGCAAGCATACGCCAAATAAACCCAGGCACCCCGTGTTGTTCTTATTCACAGCATCTGCTGTTTGTTGGGTTACTCCCGCGTCGCCTTAGACCAAGTGACCAATGCGGCGTTGCTTGCAAGCCAACAACCGAAATGCCAACATGACCCCTTCATTGCTATTACCGTGCACTGTATATATATCGGGCAATCACAAGAGAAAGAAAAAGAAAGAAAAAAAAAAAAAAGGGGGGGGGGGGGACAAGAGAGCATTAACCAAGTGAGTGTACCAAAATGTGTATTAAGATATCCAAAGTCTAAACAAGTGTAAGTGGCAGGTTTCCTGCTCCCAGCCCACCAAGGCTCCCAAAACGCCCGCGATGTTTGGACCATCTTCTGGTCTTATTGATATATATATGCGTAATGCCAAACCTCGCTACATCCAAGGTGTAGACACTATTCAATCCCCAATCGTGATATACAAGAATGCACCCTCCCCTTTCCTTCTTCCAGTGACTGTTTGGTGGCGGCAACAAACGTTTTTTTTTGGGGGGGGAGGGGACTCAATTACAATAACTGGACATGCCATTTATTCCTCCTCTGACAAAGGCTCCTTTGTCGAAGCGGGAGCAGGTGTAGGCAACTTGAAGGGATGGGCTTCAGTATTAAGAACCCACTCGTCGAGGCTGATCAAATCAGGCTCCGAGAAGAGGAGATAGTAGTACTTTAGCGTCTCAGCAGTCCAAAAGCTTTCCATAGAGTCGGTGGTGGCGGGCGTGCTGGAAAAGACATTACTGATGGCGCTGTGGGCAGATTCGGCACGAACAGCCTTGATAGTGGCCTCGAACATTGCCCAGCCCTTCTCTTGCCATTCAGGATCGCCAGTGATACGGTACATGTACCAAACGGACTCAATCGCCTCGGGTCTGTGCAAAGTTAATGTTAGTGATCAGAGCAGATGGGATGTTTGGCAAATGTAGAAAACCCACCTGAGAATGTAGTTGCTTGACCCGACATTCGTGATTCCTGGAGGCCAAGGCTGCCTCTCCAACTTTTCTTTGACGAACTCCTCATGGGTTTTAGGCTTTGGACGACGAATTTCGGACAGGATAGCTGCATCTTCAGCTTCGGACTCGTCTTCACGGGCCTTTTCATCTTTGACCTTCTCATCTTTAACCATCTCATCTTTAACCTTCTCATCTTTAACCTTCTCATCTTTGACTTTGTCATCCTTCCACCTGTTATCTTTGCCGAGCTTCTCCTTGAGCGAATCTGGAAGCTCTGATCCGCTCTCCCCTTTGGGGGCAGACATGGCGGTATCTAATTCAGGCATAGGAATGCCATGTCGCTTGTGCAGGTGTGAAGACTCTTCTCCAGAAATAGCGTCCCTGGCTTTGAGTTCCGGCTCGGAATCTGTGTCCAAATCGTCAGATGATGTGTCGCTCGGCGACTTATCCACAACTGCCATGTTCCGGGCCGTCTTCTCTTCAGAAGCTTCCTCCTCAGCGCTTTCATATTCGATACTCTTGTCCTCATATTCACTATATTTGGACTTCGTACCCCCCCTATTCTGAGAAGCCCTGTCGAGCAATGTCTCATCGTCCGGTTTATCATCGTCTAGTGTATCATCACCCAGTTCATCGCCGTCCAGTGTACCATCGTCCAGTGTCTCGTCGGAGGTCTTGACCAATGTCTTCTCGTCCAAGGTCACGTCGTCCTGGCTCGTATTGTCCAAATAACTGTGCTTGGATCCTTTGCTATCGGGCTTTTGTTTGGAATGTTTACTCTCGACTTCCTTGCTGGTGTACTCGATATCTTCATCCTGAGAAACTTCAACCTTGGCCTTCTCCCGAGCCTTCTCTCTCAACTTCTCCTTCTTCTCCATGGCACGTTCCCTGTAAGCCTCTTCCTCCTCCCATCTTTGAAGTTCATTGTCTCGCCACACTTTGGCCGGGTCAAGCAGCTCATACCAGAGGGTTTGATTGAACTTGCACTTCTCAAGAGTTGGACAAGGAGCCACTTGGGCTGCTTCTGGCATGATGCCTGTGGTTGTTGACTGATATGCCCAGACACAGCCGTCGGTAAGCTGTTTAGCCACCTCGACATCATCCGGTCTATTAAAAATCTTGCCGCCTAACCCGTACATGCCTCCGATGAAACATGCTAGGTGGGCAATTTCGTAAGAGGTTGGAAAGCTCGGCACCTCGGGAATATATGTGGAAATCTTCCCGGTGAACAAGATATCCCAGTCGCCGTTATGCTTAATCATTGGGCGGTACAGCAAATGCTTGTTGATGGCACTGATGGCGTCCACGTGCAATTTCTTGTACTTAGACTCCAGACCACCTAGAAGGAGATATTGCTGATTTCAGGTTAGCAGTGTTTCTGGCAAGTGTAGTAGTCCCCGTTTCTTGCTCACCTTGGGAAAATATTCGTAGGCAGAATCTTGAGCACCTGACATATGGTATGTTCCTCCTCCCCATGATGTCCGGGTAAGACCTTGAGGCACACAGTCCCACTCTGAATGAGACCCATCGGCATTGAGGGCAGAGGTTTCTTTCTGACTTGAATCAACCGGCGGCATATCTCCCTCTGTGCTGAGAGGAGCGTCAACGGGAGCGTAAGACCCGTCCGTGACGAGAGATTCTCTCTCATCGACATCAGGTCCAGGAGGAGGAATATCAGCCCTAGCATTCAGTTCGTTGGTATCAGATTCACGAACAAAGCTTTTTCCTGCGGTAGCCTTCCCATCCGAGGCCGTCTGTTTCTGGGCTTCCTTGCTCAGATTGTTTCTGATATCAGTAGCAGTCTTATTGCACCCTGAAGCATCGATTGACTCGGGGAAGAGTCCTGGAATGTGGGTATGGCCCTCCTCCTGCATCTTCACAAGAGCATCGGTAATTCGATTTACGGCGTCGTAATACTTGGCAGTGCCCGTGAGCTGCGCCAGACGCGTGAACTCCAGAGATAGTGTGGCAAGCTCAGCAATCCCCACAACAGAAGCGCGGTGTGGTGCTGAAGAGTACGGAGGCCGCCAGTGGTAATACAATATAGGCATGCGGTTCGGGGTGTCAAAGATGCCCATAAGAATCTCGGCGAGTTCAACAGCCTTGTTGAGAAGGACAGGATACTTGCTCTTGGGCCCACCACTGACGTCGTAAGCGGCAATCAAGCCACCCAAATAGCGGATGGTGGTCTCAAACACAGGTATGTCTGACCTGGGAGTGGAACGAAAATCAATGTCAGCTACGGCATTCGCAGCCTCGTCGAACTCATCTCTCATGTCAGCAATCCAGAGGGTATCGAGAGAATCAACCAGTGTAGCCGCCCAGCCGCAGAAGGGATCGCGGTGCGACTTGGACACAGGCGACAGCTCATCGTGCATCCACGCATGCTTGCGATATCCAGACCAAGCACGTTCTAATTCAGCCTTGACAAGACCCTGGCGTTGGAGACGCTTGTTCTTTGTGCGTTCAGATTCTGCCTCAAATTCGTACTGAATCTTGGGGATTTTCTTGGGAGCTCCCGTAGGGATAGGCGTGATAGAGCCAGGAGGGAGTGGAAAGTTCTCCTTGGGTTTTACCCAGCGGTCTTTTTGAACATTGTCGCCTTCAGTAACATGGTCAAGAGAATGGTCGTGAATAGGACGGTCGGACCAATGCACGTTGGGGATCTCAGGTAAATCATCGTCGACGGGTTCGATGTCTTCATCGGCCGAAGAGTCGTTGGTGGATAAATCTTCAGGGCTTGCATGTTTGGAGGAACCCTTTGAAGTATTTATGTTAGAAGTATCCTTTTGCGGGGTATCTTCTACGGCAGGATCATCCTTTAATGTATCCTCTTTCAGCTTATCCTGCGTGGTAGAATCCTCCTTGAGCCTGTCATCAGTCTTGGCATCATGTTCAGACTCGTCCTCTAGCGCCTTCTCGATAGCCTGCTCGTCACCCAAAAGTCCAGGGGAGAACTTATTGGGCATTTCTATGACATCCTCGACATCGCTTCCATCACCCTTGGTGCCGGGCTGATCAGGAATCTTGGGGGGGTTGTCGACGGAGCTTAGGGAGTCCGGGCGATTCGACAAGGTCCATGAATTCTCGAGGACGCGGTAGAAGAGGAAGACAAGAATAACGGCGCAGACTGTGAAAAGCCGGTAGCGTCTGCGCGGCATTGTGAGAGATTGGGGCTCGCCCAGGGCGAGACTTTATGGATCGGGAGCTTAGCAGAATCGAGGAGGATGAGGACGAGGATGAGGACGAGGATGAGGGCCAGATCGAGTTGATCGTGGCGGAGTGTGGGGGAGCTTTATCGTTGGATTCGCATTCGAATTCGATTATCTAGGTGACATTTCCCTGGGAGCTACCTATTGACCAACGAACGAGATTAAAAACAGATGCTCAGCAAGGGGAAAGAATAGGGAATAAACAAAGCGACGGGGCTGTATTTAGGTAAGTTAGAGATGAAAAGAAACGGAAGAATGCATTGGGGGGAGGGGGGCTTTACGGCTGAAGGCGCGAAAAGTATCCCGCAGCAGAGCAAGAGATGGCGAGAGACAATGGAGAAAGGAGAGGCCCAGGATAGCAACCAAGGGGACTTGTGAAGATACAGGGGGCTCGTCAAATCCTTGCAAGTCAACGCTTGCTACCCCTATGGTACTCATTGTACATGTAAAAGCATGTACAGTACCCACGTGTGCAAGGTCTAGACTACAGTAATTAGTCGTCGGAATGGCTGGCTCCATAATTTCCATAATCAGTTCTTGCCATCCATGGATAAGCACCTGAATACGGAGCAGCTAATCTGGACATACAGTAAACGGTTTGAACAGGTGTGAGGTTGGACGCCGTAAAAAATGGGGGATATTAGAGGCGCTGGCCATTAGGAAGCTTTCTTCGGCAGATGGATAAATATGGAGCAGGTGAGGCTGCGCCTGGCAAAACTCATTATAGCTAGGGCCAGGTAATTTGTACTTACTGCAAGTTGCAGTAAGGTAAGGTAAGGTAAGGTAAGGGAAAATAAGGTACCTTGCCCGTTAGGTACCGAATAGGGGTCTGGTATGGCACGAAGGAATACTGGACCTGGTACCTATCTAGAAAATAAGGTGCCCGAGTCGGTAACTAATTAGGTTGGTACATAGTAGTTTAGGGATTTCCAACTTCAGTACATATTACCTCTTGTCAGACGGGACCTTGATAATTACTGTATGATGACTACGGTACTTCATACTTGCGTAGATAGATCAGGGCCACTTTAAAGGCGAGGGACTCAGACGGGCACATAACTGCTGTCTCGCAATTGTTTTTTTTTCTTGGTCAAACCTGAGCCATCCCCGCGGATGGAAATTCTCCCAGTCGCTCCCGTTACATTCCCCCCCCCCAAACGTGAAGAGCACAACGGGCACCTTAACCTTTCCACTGGTAAGCGGAGCTGCGCTGTTTCAGTGGGATGGCACCAGCCGATGCGCTAAAACTATGGTGCCATAAAACCGCCCCTGTCCTACCGCAGGCTAGCTAGCCTTCTCGCACGTCCCTACTGTAGGTACTGCGCCTACCCACCACACAACAGGAGATATTCGCGGAACGGAAAAAAAGAGTTACAATTGGAGGGATGATCTACAAACATCGATGGCACTGGGCTGTGCTGAGCTTATCTGCTGGAATTGCGCGAAGAGCTACACTCTCCGTTTGTCAGGTTCCGTTGGACGCAGGCGTACTATGTAGATGGGAGGTGGTCAAGAAACGATGGAATTCTTTGCCGCGATTATTAATAGCTAATTTGGGCGGAAAGACATGGTACAGTAGTCTGTAGAGTAGGTACATAAGAGGACCTTTGTCCAACCCAGGCCTCTTGTGTCTTCCTCTCTCGTGTGTGAAGCATGGGGGGGAAAAAAGGGCTCGGCGATCCAACCCAAATTTAGCACCAATTGCTTCAGGGTCGCTATACAGAACTGTACTCTCTTTTGGCCTAGTGCCCATCTTTGTCTTAAATCTGAGTAACTAAATCTGTATTTGAGCTGTGAACAACAACGTTTTCCGCGCTGTCGTTTTCCCCTTTTGGTTCTTTCGGAACATCCTTCAGCGATAAACCAGCGCGCATTAAACTCGGCTTCTTTTCTCCCTGTTTCTCCTATTCGCTTGGGGATCTCGCCACAACTGTATGCCTACCTGGTACTTACGTCGCATTTGTGCTGCATGGGTAGGTCGGGGACCTTGTTGGGTACCGGGTACGCAGTCCGCGAGCGATTGCGCTGTAATTCACTTAACTTACCCCTTCGCTTCCGTCCGATCCGCTCGACCCCGCCAGTCAAGAATGCAGCCTATCCATTCAAGCTTATAATTTGAGGTTCGGATCATCGCAAGAAGGTGTGCAGAGAAATAGGGCCTGGACATCTAGGATCTGCATTTTGTCGAATGATTTGGTGGGTGGTGCTCTCTTTGTTTTCCTTTCCCGGATAAATTCATCACAATCCTACCTCCTGGCGGAGAAGTCTGCTTCCGTATTGCCTCTTTCGGCGGTTGTGATATACCTTGAAATTATGTACTGATGAGCATCATTGTTTGATACAAAAGAGTATCTGTCACCCGGAGCTCTAGAAAAACTAGTCTTTTCTTGTGCTTTCCCCCCCGATTCGTCCATCACGGAAGCACTTCCTCCTTGCAGCCTACGCATCTGATTGAAACCTCAAACTCCGTCCTTGAAACGAGCGTAGTATACCATCCGCCAAGCAAGGCACAGCATGAAAAAAAAAAAAAAAAAAAAAAAAAACACGTAGTAGGACAGGACGAAGCGTACGTTACGATTTCAACACCGTCAATGTCATAATAGTATTGGTATTGACCGTTGGTCCGAATTCTACATCGCTCAGCGTACCCCCCTTACCTACTGTTCATTCCTTGATCACGCCCAATCCAGTTGAAATGAATTGCAATGAAACCGACCCAGCATAAGAACTCCTTTGGCTTCCTTGTTCATGATCATATCAAGACCCAACCATTTTCTGCAACAAAGAGAAGAATAAAAAAAAAGGGAGAAAACAGTTCTATGTATCCTACACCATCGCTTTGCTTTCTCAGAAGTCTGCATGCTATCATGATTCAGAATCCACAAACGAGAGAACATGAACAATCCGTTGTTTCTCTTTCGATTTACTGCGACTATTGTGCCGTTTCCTTAGGTACTGGCTTAATCTTGGCGTATAAAGACGTCTCATGAAAGTTGAAGTTTGGATCGAGCTCACAGAATGGGTGCTGAGAGAGAAGGACGTCTGCGGTTGGACGATCAAAGGGGTTGCTGCCTCATTGTTAGTCTTTACTGGTTGCATGACACAAGCGTCTGCTAGAGATAGAAAAAGAAAACTCACACTTGGAAGCAATCCATCATAAATGCCACTGCCAGCGGACCCAGCGTTCCTTGGATATCCTCCGGAATCGGCGGCGTCTCGCCGTTGGCAATCTTGTAGATGGCGCCTACAGCCTCCTCTTTTGCCCAGGGTCGTTTACCCGCAAACATTTCTAACACCACGCATCCCAAACTCCAAATGTCTACTTTGGCGCTGTAACCTTCGCCTTGTGATCGAATAACTTCTGGCGCCATCCAGAAAACCGATCCCTGCATGTTATTCGTCTTGTCGTTGCCGTAGATGTTGTCCGTCTTCTTTGAAATGCCAAAGTCACTAATCTTGCAAGTGCCATCTATATCAAGCAGAATATTGTCTGCCTTAAGATCTCGATGTAGAATGCCTTCTCGGTGCAGGTAAGCCAGCCCAGAGAGGGTCTGTCGAGTCAGTGAGGCAACAATTGACTCCTCAAACTTTCCATGCTTCCGCAAGCACGAACCGATACTTCCACCAGAAATATACTCGAGGAAGATGCTGATACTTGTTTCCTTGCGCTCGCATCCGAGATACTGCACAATATTGATGTGATCCAGATGCTGCATCGTGTCAATTTCCTGATCCAAGCCTGCAACCAGCTCCTTCATTTTCTGCTTGTCACCTCCTGCAGCTTTGGGATTGACCTCCACCTCCTTGACAGCCAAGAATTCACCAGTAGTGGCATTCATACCGAGGTATACACGGCCATAGGTACCCTTGCCAATAAGCTGACCCTTGAACCAGCGGAACGTCGTCTGTCGCTTGGGGAGAGTATCTTGTGGGATCTGAGGCATGATCATACTGCCACGGCGATCCGGACGAATCTGGACAATGTTGGCGTTGAACATCTTGGTACTTTTCCTCCGCATAATATTGCCTGATGCTTGTCCTCCGCGCTGAGATGTGCTAGCCATCCGTCTGTTGCCTTCATGGGCACCGCGTACAACTTCTCGAATAGACTTCATACGGCCGAGTCCACCAGAACGGCGGAGGCTCCTCTGGGCCACAGACGAAGGTCGTTCCAGAGCCTTCAGAGTAGATTCGTCAGAACCCAATGTATCATTCTCATTGTACAGGGATGGCTGTCGGCTTGGGGGAATCGCCGGTAAAGGTTCATTAGGAGGTTCGGATGCTGGAATTCCTTTAGGGCCCTCAGATCGCGTCTTGGATGCTCCCTCAGAAGCTTCTTCTGCCTCAGCTATAGGGGACGGTGGCATTTCCCCGTCGGCTCCCTCTTCTAACACAGGTTGGTCAAGGTCCAAGTTGGGGAAGAAGTCGTCGAGGTTGTTGATAAGGGCATCCGTGGGGGGACGGTTAGCCCAAACATCCTTCTCGATAAACGACTTCCGTCGGCTGAGCTTGTTGCTATCCTTGTCATCGGATGCCCACGAATCGGATCGAGGAGTTGCTGGAGGCTTGCGAGATATACTTGAACCATCGTCGCTAAGGTTAGGAGCAACACCGAACTGCGGAGAGGTGAAGGACACTGAAAGCCCCTTTTTGGTGCGTGTGTTCACTGTAAGACTAGGTCGCTTGCTATGGCCAAGACCGTCGCGTCCCCTCATGCCTTCAGCAGAAGTCTTGCCCTTGTTGCGATTCGCTATGGGAATGGCAAACAGGCCGTCATCAGAATCATCACTATCATCCGCACCACCAGATGCCAATGCTGGCGGCTTTGTGAACTGGACATCAGAATCTTGAAAGTCCGGATCTGGGCCGTAGGACATTTTACGTTGCGGCTGAGGAGGGAAAGAACCTGAACTTGGACTGACTGGGTCGTGTTCTGAGGTTGGTCTCGACGCTGTTTGGAAACTCTTAGCTTCTGATGTATATGCAAGTTTATCGCTAGTCAACAAGGGTGTTCCGCCAGGTGAGTAGTCCGGTGCGACGAAAGGGGGGTTACTGCGACTCCATGTGCGACTGCGAGACGCGGTAACCGTCAAGTTGGGACTACCGTAGCCGGTACTAGGCCGGCTTAAATCAACGCTGGATTTGCTCGCCTTACCTCGCTGAGATGCTTGCTCGCTGATAGGTATCGGTTGTGACATGGCACTGTTGGACGATGATGGCCGAGGGCCGTTGGCCGCAGCCTGGCCAATTGCACTCAGATTCCTACCCATTCCCACCAGTGCTGATGCGATGCCAAGTGTTGGGCTTGATCCCTGCGCCTGAGGGAGTTTACCCTTCTTTCCCTTGTCAACCGTATCGTTCCCGATATCCATCTGATCAAACGTGGAAGGGTGTCTTGGGAGAGGGTGCCCTTCGATACTGCTGTTCGACGTGCGCACAGAGTGGCCGGTCTTTTTGCTAAGTGAGTTGGCCTTGATAAGGGTAGCAGATGGGTCGCTGGGAGGTGCCGGAGGTCGTCTCTGAGGGAACAATTGCTCTGGACGTTTGTCCTCGTATGGCGAGTTTCGAGGTTGATCGAAATCAATGACTCTGTTGCCCGTGATGCCTGGACCAACTGTGTCAGATGGGCTGCTCTTCGTTGCGACTTGCTTTCGCTTCGCAAGGTATTCCCGCCCTTTCCTCTCCATCTCAGCTCGGTATGTCAAACCTTCCTGCGACACCGTCTTCTCATCGATCTTATCATCCGTCAAGGTATTGGACCTAGATGAAGGGGGTGAGGAACTCGAGCGCTGCCGAGGGTTATGCTTCGAGTCGTCAGAACCTGGTACTAACAGGCCAGGCGACAAAGATACTGGCACACTGCCAGGGTTAGATGCAAGGCCGCCAGTGACCGCAGCAACTCCTGGAGGAGTGACAAAAAACTTAAGAGTCCCGACTGGATCTCCCCTTATCTGTTTCGTGGTTACAAGTTTCTGGTCATCTAAAGGATCGGCATGATCAAACCTGCCAACCTCCGTAAGATAAAGCAATGAGTTCTCATAGTCGCTCAAACCCAGATGCAGACAGATAGCTTGGCGAATATCGGCCGCCGTTTCTGCTTCTGTAATATCACACATTCGATAGTTCCAGTAGTCCATAGTAGCAAGCACATATGTTCTCACAGGATTTATCCTCTTCGGCCGCCCATGCAATTGATGTCCATTCTTGTCTTCAAGTCCCAAGCTCGAACTAGGCCTGTCAATGCTTGGATCACTGCCGTTCGCGCCCCTGACTCCAAGTCCCACAGGTTTCATACTGCCTGGTGGTGAAGTTGGAGAGCCGTCCATATCATCGGGCGAAGGGTAGGCACCGTCATCTTTCTGTCTCTTCTTGCGAGAAAGGAAGCTGAGGAAACGATTGGAGTCCTTAGCTGAGGCAGGAGTCTCTGCTCCAGCGGATTTCTCACCAGACTCTAAGGGTGATCCTCTGGACCGAATATCATGGGACCGGCCCGCGTGCACAATCTCACCTAAATTCATCCCTCGATTGAACATGGACGCTGCGTCGTTTGGGACGCCAGATCCATAGATAGCAGCGTTGGAGGAGACGGAGTCTACGCTGCTCCGGGAACGATGGCCACCTTTTGTGGTAGTAGGTGATGCCGATAGAAGGGGGGTTGTAGCGGAAGTAAATAGGGCTGATGATAGGCTCGGGCTGCCATTTGGGCTCACCGATCGCGCAGCAGGTCCCCGGAACGTCGCAATTTCTCCAGATTCGCTTGCATTGGGGCTATGACGACGGGTCATGTCCGTGTCTGCGTGTTTAATCACATTTCGGTGCATAGTTTCAGTACTACTTAGAGGAATTGGCATAGTCGTGGATCTGACTTGTGAGAAGCGTCGACCGCCAAACCCAGGAGCAGGGGCATTAAGGGGAGTCTGTAGCGAGATTAGCGGTAGGGAAACAAAAGAAGCTATTTTGGCGCTGGCACTTACGTTAGGGGAATCCATGGGGTCGGTTCCAGCACTGGGTAAATTATTACCATGTCCACCATTTAAAGACTCGTTGCGACCATGCGAGCTGGAGGTCTTGGAAGCTTCACCAGACCGGCCGGTGACAATGCCTCTAATCAGCCGTCGCATTCGTTTCCCTTCCTCACGTTCTCTTGGCTGGTCCCAACCAGTCCCGCTGTCGGTGCATTCTCGGGCGAGCTTGGGGTACACCTGCTGGTGCATCATGCTGGAGTTGCCACGGCCGCGGCCGGTCCCAAGTTCCAGAAACTGGATCCCGTGGATGTTCAGTGCCTTGAATGTCTCCTGCCAGTCTCGGGAGAACTGGTTTTTGGCCAGCCAAATCAACACAGTATCCAAGGGCCACTGGGACGCAGCTTCCAGCGGAATTGAAATCACGGAGGAACTTGCTGAGCTAGACGTCTGATTTGAAGCATTGGAGATGCCACGAGTCTGGAGCGTATTATTATTCATTTGCAGGCGATCCCTCGTACTGAGATCGTCCGTGGGGACAGTGGTATTAGTCTCTGCGCCAGTTATTGGCGTCTTTACGGACCACGGACCCTGTAAGCTGGTGGTCAGGTTCGGATCCTCGAGTCCAAAGGCAGGAATACCAACACCTTCACCGTACGTGTCGCCCTGGGGTATATAGGTTGCACTCATCTGGTCGCTAGGAGCTGAAGGCGGGGGCGGGGGTGGGATCGCGACCGTTTGCCCTGCTGCGATCTGAGCGTGCAACTTGGGGTTGTACGGCTGATGCTGTCCCGGCGGCGGAGGGGGGATGTTGAAGCCTGGCCGACCGTCATACATGCGACCAAAGGCGCCGTGCCATGGTGCCTGCTGTCCCATAGCGCTGTGTGGAAAGCCGGTCCCAGGTGGTGGTGGCCCAGGAGGCGGGGGGATCATGACTCCTGGTGTTCCTGGGGCCGTTGGATACCGAGGCGGCGGCGGAGGAAAGGTAGTCAGGTTGTTGACAGACTGAGTCGGGTTGGGAGGATTCATAGGAGGGGGAGGCGGCGGAGGAGGGACCTGGAAAGGCCTCATGGGATCGTTGGTCGGAACATGCCTCTGGCCGGTTGGAAACATGCTGAGCTGCGCCAGAGGCAACCCGCCTCGGGGGACCGATTGAGTTGCGCCGGGAACAAAGGTAGGCGTGGACGATGAGAGTAGCGGCAGCGTCGAGGTCGAAGTCGACTCGGGCGTCGTCGTCGATGGAGGGGGGAGAGCGGCGGCGTTGGCGGAGGAGGCCCGAGGACGGGAGCTGGAGACTGAAGAAGGGACGGGGAGGAAGTAAGCGGGCCCCGAGTTGGTGGTGTTGATGTTGATCGCGGCCCTGGGTATGGTGGTCGTAGTCTGCAGGGGCAGAGCGGACGACAACGAGGCCAAGGGCCGGGGGGCTGGGGATGATACAAGCCCTGTGGGTGCTGACGCTGGCGCCGTGGTCGATTTCGGGGCCGGGGTGCAGAGGTCTTGAAGCGTCGTCTGCGAAAAAGACTGTAATCGAGTCCTAACCTGAGCCTGAACCTGTGCTTGAACCTCAGCCTGGGAGAGGGTGCGGCCGTGGCTTCGAGTCTGTGGCAGCTCGTAGTAAGCCCAGTCGACCAAGGCCGATGGCGATGGCGAAGGCGATGGCGATGCGGTTACAGGCGCGGGCTCAGACACAAACGCAGTTGTAGCCGCAGCACCAGAAGAAGTAGCGGCGGCAGCAGCAGTGGCAGTACCCTTATTGACAACATGAGGAGCACTGGTGGGACCCAGTGGTCGGCGTTGGTGTGAGCTATCAGCGCTCTTCATGGCTGGGCTTGCAGTGGAGTAACATGGCGTGGAGTTGCGGTGGGCCGTGCCGACAGGGACCAGGGTTGCAGTCTGCAAGGTGGGTGAGGGACGGGCGGTAGAGTTGTGTTGCGAAAGTGTGCTGCACAGGCGGGGTATGAGGGCGCTTTGTTGGTTGGGGATGCCTTGCGATATTCAGCGATAGTGAGACAGGCAGAATATGTGTGTGCGTGTGTGTGGAGAGGGGGTGATGAGTGAGATCTAGATATTTGGTGATGAGAAGCATGAGAAGCAAATGTCCCACCGCTGCCGCACAGTAACTATTCCACCAGACTATTTGTACTTCGTACGGTACAAATATTCATTTGTCCTACTGCTTCTCTACAGATAACAGCTCTTACGCTTTTGTTCAAGGCTGACGAGTGTGGCGGAAGCATATTGTGTATCGAAGGCGTCCAAGGCGGCGGGCGCTAAACATAAAACATTGTGCCATGGGAGATGCAGGGGCGGTGGATGATGATCGCTTCAGGCCTCGATGTGCCTCTAGTGAGTATCATGCAGATTGATTGTGCGTTGGTTGGCTGTTCAATACAATACAGATTACAGTAACTACAAAGAGAGTGAGGCTATCGAAAATGAGTTCACACTCCCACCCCATCCCATGTCATCCTCACTGACAAACACAGCTAATCATGGTTGCTGGCCCAGAGTCAAGACGCAGGGATCGAGCCATGAACCCCCCCTGGTCGTCCAGTCGATAAAGCCTTGGCTGTTAAAGACAAAAAGAAAACCAAACAGAGCAGCATCAAGGGAATACGACGGGCCAATCGCAATTGCATCCAGAATACAGCACCCTGACTGAACAGCATCTTAACTATTGCGTAACGTAGAGAGAGCTAACCATGGTTATATGGATAAAAGTCTCACGACACATACAGCCCACATACATACACACACTCTCTCTCTGCCTCTCTCTCTCTCCAATAGATACTAGACCTAATACACGGTACATATTAGGCCTGACGGAAATGGACAAGAGGGGAAACCTGACAGTGCGGGGAAGCAACGTTGCCCCAGCGAGTCGTTCAACTTAAGAATCTTGCCACCACTCTCAATACCATAACCTGCCTTATAGGCTACTCCGTACTTTGGACTCCATCGAGGTAGATCAACTGGCGCAGGGACTAATTTAATCGAACATGGAAACAAACCCCGCTAGTCAAAACGGCGGGCGATGGACAATTGAACCAATATGCATGTCTTGAAACCGCGAATGTAGCTTGCATGGTAATTTCACACAGGAATCTACCACCACATCAGTAATATGTTCTCATGCCATGGCCCATCAGTAAAAGCGATCTAGAATGGGGTTTCTGTACATATCGAGTGTTTTACTTGGGAGTTCGTACTTGGGTATATATTCCGACAAACCGTGGCGATGCCATCAATCATCCATTCTATTTTTTTTTTTTTCGTTGCATAAATATTTCAAATCCATAGCAGCCGCATTCTCACGACGAAACTCCAGTACAGTAAAACCGGCTCAGACAACAAAAGGTCATCACCGGAAATATGCAGTACTATATATGTAGACGTGCAGCATCTAGCTTTACCATGAGGTGGCTTGTTGGTGGCTTGGTGCCGGTTGCTGGTCGATCCAGCGCCTTGCATAAACAGTGACCTCTCATCAACTACTCGGTAGGTAGGCGGTGTGGGACGGCATGACATCTGAGTCAGAAATTCAACATTAAACGCCGACTCACATCAGAAACACGGTTGGGTGGCTATATCAAATCGTCATATGCATGGATTAGACAAGAATAAAGTAAAAAAGCCCCCAACGCCATAACATCTCTAATGAATCCTGAAGCTCATTTCATCTTGATTCCAACGTAACGTGAGCTTCCTAAAATGATATATGATAAAAAAAAAAACCACCTGCGGGTGAAGGAGGGTCCAGAGGAAAAAAGAAGCATCATTACATGAGAGTACAGTTGCCAAAGTTGAAACCATATCCTTGTTGGCATTGCTCAAGATAGCCGGCATCTTCAGCCGTGCCCTCCAGAGCGTTGTGCTTCCGGATAACGCCAGTGATCTTGATGTTCTGTTCACCCTCAAAATGCCACCATTTCAGTTTCTGAAGTGTCGTGCCTTCATCTTCATCCGTGCTGATCTCCCACTTGCCAGAAGACACAGCCACTTCGCACTGATCCTTGGGAAAGTGATACTGGGGAAGAAATATCACTGTAGGTGCCTCGTCCGGTACGTTCCTGGGCGCAGAGAGCTTCAGTTCATATTTGCATTGTCTGAGGTCGAAGCCAGAGGACAGGATATCGCCAAATACAACAGTGGGTGTAGGTCTAATGTACGCTTCGGCGGCACGATAACCGGGGGCATTGGTCAGCTCCGGGTCCCTACTGGATGGGCCAGAGCTGATTGAAGGCGTGGTAAGTGTCTTCTTGAGGTTATCGGGAGTAATGGTTCGATCGTCGGCCAGCTCCCTGACAGTGGCCGAGGATGTTTTGGGAAGGTTCGTAGTCGACTGGAACTCAACTGGAAGTGCAGATTCGGGAAGTGGTTTATCATCTAGCGACCAAATCGACAGGTCTTCGCCATTCCATTGATCTCCACGTTTGTGGTCGTTAAGAGCGGTATAGTTCCATAAGCACGCGCCCTCAAGTCCAGAGGCCTCGACTGCAAAGTAGTTTGCATCGAGAGCGGCGGACTGACTGGAATAATCGCCAGTCTTGTATGCCTTCTTGTCATCCATGTCATATGGAATTCCAAACTCGGTCAATACACAGGGGTGATTTCCAGTCCGGTCGAGACCTTCCTGTCTGAGAGTCTTCAATTGGTCTCGAAGGCAGTTCCGAATGGCCGTCTCACCAATTCGGATCGCGAACGCAGGATGAAGATACTTGCCACGTAACACTCCAACAACATCCACATTCCAGGTACTGTTCCAGTGTTTGGTCATTAGCGTGATCCCGTCGTAGTAGTGAGGAGTGAAAGCCATATTTGGGTCATCATCCTCAGTTCCTTTGATCTCGGGGGGGAGTTCAAGAGTGGGATATTGCATCAGCATGATACAATCCTGGTGATATGAACGACATATCTTGACATATTTTCGCCAAGTGACCATGAAGTAGTTGTTTGTGAAGTAGGGATAGTCAATGACAGCGCCAGTCTTCGGGTCCTTGGTGAAGTAGTCTTTTCGGAGGAGCGTATCTGTTTCAATGTCCCACACACCATGCTGCGCCCAGATGCACTCGCCCAACTTCCATCCAGGATCACGCTTCCATCCGTATCTAGAATCATCGTAGTCAGAAGGCAACCACGCAATCTCGCCATGGGGGTCAACAAGTTGAGTTCCAGTCTTGTACGGGCCCATGCCGCCCATCTCCCACGTATCAACTTCGCATGCTCGTCCCATGCCAGTCAAAAAAGTCTGCCACATGGTTGGGCAGGTTCCCTTCTTGAGAGGATGCTCTTTAGGGATCACAGTCAAATCCACATAGCCAGTCATTCCCTTGTTTGGTTCGTTCATGCTCTCCCAGCCAATCACCACCTCATTCTCAAGATCGCCAGCCTCGTGTATTCGCTTCGCAAGGTGGCTACAAGCCGCCATAAAGTGGTCTTGCAGATAATCCTGGACATTGACGCCATCGATGATGCACTTCGGAGCAAAGTCTTTACCAGCAAAAAACATGGTGAAGATGGTTCCAGCTGCAAGTCGATAGTAGTTTGTAGACCAAATCATCTTTGGGAACTCGTCTGGGTTGGGGTATGTATTCTGGACAATGGCAGCCTCAGTCGCCGCAAAACTCTGAGGATTGAGGCCGCAAGCGTATATAGTCCACATGGGCGCCCCGGAACCGCCTGTAAACCGGGACCAGACGTCCTGGTGCGGGTCCATGAAGACGTAGAAACCATACTCCTTGGCTATTCGGAGGACATCAATGGTGTGTTGGATGAACTCTTCGTCGTACTTGCCAGGCCCTGCAGCCTCGATAGCCTCCCAGGTGAAGATGTATCGAATCGTGTTATAACCAAATCGTTTGATGCGAGACAGATGCGTTCGCGCATCCTCTTTTGGAAACGGACGCTGATGGAAAGTGACATTATCGCCATCGAAGAAGTCGGTGGCAACGTGAGAGGGCTGATCTGGTTCACTGGGCAGCTTGGCCTCCCCCGCGACGTTGATGCCCCGGAGGACGACCTGACGACCGAAGCCATCGCGAAATTGACCGTCCTCGATGGTCAGCCGAAAAGAAGGCATGACGCTCTCTCGAATTTCGTCGAGCTAATCGATAACGGATCGTGGATAGAACCGCGCTCGTGAGAGGTGTACTGCGTACGGAGTACCCGGTCGTCGTTCGAAGGGGGGAAATTGGCCCGAGCTAACTCAAGTCAGCTGGTTGGCAGCTATGACGTTCTTCGTCACTATTAATAGAGGATCCCGCGCGGTGTGATCCAGCACTGTATTTAGTTAGTCATCGTGGAATGCGGGAACAGGTGGAAATGAATAAACCTGATCAGCTCTGTAACGTTGAAAGTAAAAAAGAAGAAGAAAAGAAGAAGAAAAGAAAAAGTACAAAGTGCCCGGTATCCATGGAAACTAAACACTCTCATAGCTGATGATTTTTATTGAACAATAAATATAGATATTTGGTGCTTGGAAACATTGCGCCAAAGCTTCAGCATAATATTCAACCCCAAGAAATCGCTCCTGATATGGTGAACCAGGGACTGATATTGGCTGCGTCAATCATGATGCCCCAGGATGGAGAAAGGAAAGTCTTTGCGGCTCAGGCACTCATTCGCCGCCTCAAATTACACCAGTTAGTTATTAATTATCCTCCTTAGCAGCTGTATTCGTATTCCAAAGCCCCATGAGTCTAGAAGCTCCGCCTCCCCCCACTGGCCGCATTGCTCGGGACGCGAGCATGCCGCGCGTATTCCCGTCCGAATATCACCCGATAAGAGGGTCTATAATCAAAGCCAGCCATGATCACTAATTAGTGACCTGCAGCGGACTTTGACCTGACAACCTTGCCGGCGGAGTTTGGAGGCGTCAACAGAGGGTAACTTTCCTTGGAAACATGTCATGTGACGGATTGCAATACTAGATCATGGTTGTTAGGAAGAGAGGAATGAGTGTGCACTACCAAAGCCCCCAAAGGCGATATGGGTAATGAAAAAAAAAAAATCATATGTAAGAATCGGGTGTATCATGTAAGGGAAGTGAAGAAAGTAAGGAAAGTAGGGATCCAATGACAAAGTACTGTGTACTCGGGTCATGAACGCCCATGAATATCTCACTGGCGCCCTTCAATACGAGAACGAGGATATCACGCATCGCCCCGGATACCGAGATCCCGAGCCATGAAGGAACGTCATCTGTCAGAATTTCGGTCTCCATTGGAGCATTATCAAAGAGCAAGACATCCGAGCTTTATATTTCGATTGTCGTCATGCCAGCTCAGCCAGGCCTTTTCGGATTGTCGTCAAAGTCCGGACCCGGGCATTAGTAATTTTTACAGATCACCCAGGGAAAAGACATGGTTGCAGAAAGGCGTCGTAAGCTTCCGGAAATCCGTTGGTTCTTGGCGGGTACTTTCGTGGCATAACCACCGACAGGTTACGGCATACGACATGCAGCGTATTCGACGTTCCGCCCCCAATTCAGGATTAGTGCCCTCGCTGCTCTTCGTTACTTGGATGCCTAGCCTGACGTGAGGAAATAATTAGTCGAAAGCGCGGTATGAACTTGTCAGGTAGCCGAATTTGGAGAAGTTTTTTTTTATCTGTTCGAGTCTTACTGTATCAAGGCGAGCCGTAGCACTGAAGAAAGACTTTGTCTTGTAAGTTGATGCGGCTCCCTAGCTTTGACATATCTCGTACCCGCATGCCAAAAAGCCACCTTGGACTTTTAAAAGCGGCAATTAATTTACACCGTTTATGGAGATTGTTTTCGCGTCCTCTTTGCGAAAATCGGCCATAATTTTCGCATCACTGGTGCGAAAACTCCATTGATGGCCGTTAACTCCGCCCAGTTTGTCCGTACCTTGCTAGACACGAGCTGACTTACCTCAATCAATCAAGTCAGCAACACCATTCTTGAAAGAAGAAGAATTCAACCCTTCATTCGAGCATCTTGAACTCCAAATATCGCATCTCAGAGATCCCGTTTTCCGACACATCCAGCTCCTTGTCTCTGCGTCGTCATCTCCCACTTCCCGAACCCTAGCTCCACACCCACATCTCATGCTTGTATACCAGAGGCGACGCTGTCGTGTGTCGTGCCTGAACTAACAAACAGACGGCTGGAAATTCATCTACAGCTTCCATAGAGCTCCCATCCAGCTCGTTACAGCTTCTCAGAATCTTTTTAGCATTGTCGGGGTTTCTTGTAGCATCGCAGAATCGCACATCTCTGGGGGTCTCAACCCGTGTGGGGCCGCTGGGCGAAACCCTCCGGTGCTTCCGCCCGGCGAAGCCGTGGACATATACGGTCTCTGAAAGGAACGCTGCATGTCTCAAGTTTTGGACAACAAGGCAAGCAAGTCGACTTGCTGAGATAGAGAATATCCACTGCTGTTGAGACGGCATCGTGAGTGAAGCCATCGAACTGGCAACTAGCATACTGGGCGCCCCGTGTTGGCTGTTGGCTGTCGCTCACAAAACGATGACGCCGCAAGCCCCTGCTGACAGCCCAACTCCTGGGAGAGTTTCCAAGTTGGCTAGAAGACCACATCGCAAATCTCGGAATGGCTGCTTCAATTGCAAGAGGCGGAAAGTCAAGGTATGTTCTCTTTTTTTCCTTTCAAGGCTCCTGCGAGGCTCCATAGGCGCATATCCCTGACGGCCCCAAAGTGCGACGAGGTTAAACCTGCTTGCGCGAACTGCATTCGCTTTGGCATACCCTGCGACTTTGCGCCCCAGCTTCCGCCTGGTGAGGACCTGCCCCCGACAGGTTCAGCACTAGATGCTGGCTCGAATCATCACGGAGGAGACTCTCCCGCTACACAGCGCAGAGGTCCAGGCCGGCCACGCAAGGATTGGGCTGCTCTAGCAAAGCCTGTCCCGCAGACAACGGAGAGAACCGGGACATCGCCATCGTCAAGTGTCACCACGCCAGCCTCAACAACCTCGGACTCGACGCCATGCTCTTTCAATATAGTTGATGCCGAGCTAATCATCCATTTCGTCAATCACACGGCGAGAACTCTCCACGAGTCTGAGGACCACAACCATAAACTGGTCAGGTTTTGGGAGCGGAACGTCCCCCAGATTGGCCTGTCCTATCATTTTGTACTTCATCTTGCATATGCGCTGGCCGGTTATCATTTGGCCTACCTAGAGCCAGGCAATCTCGACCGCAGTGCTCATTATCTTTCTCTAGCTCGGTATCATTCCGAGGTTGGTGTTGCCGAGTTGAACAAAATGCTAGCAAACCTAGACGAAACAAACTGCGGCGCTCTATACGTCTCCGCAGTCCTTGTGTGCTACTGTGCCTTTGCTGCAGGCCCAACAAGTGCCAACGATCTTCTCGTATGCAATGTCTCTGATGGCACGCCCCAGCAATGGCTGCCACTGATGCATGGAGTGCGATTGATCCGTCGATCGATAGAGCCTGCTACTCTCTTTACAGGCCTCATGGCCCCCCTGGGGGCCCCAGACGAAGAGGAGGAGAAGGATCATCGACCCATGTACCAGATTGGGGGGTTTCCTTACGTCGACTGGATAGAACCACTTGGCCGAGTTCGCAAGTGGATTGAATCATACAATACCCCTGACACAATCATATACATCAGAGCACACTCGAGCTTAGCAGATGTATATGAGGCGACATATGGGAATGAGAATGGCCTATTCAAAGGACCATCTACCGATCGGGCTGTATTGGGCTGGCTGTATCGCATGCATGAACTCTTTGTCGCTTGCATCCAACGAAAGGAACCGCAAGCCCTGGTGCTTTTTGCCTATTACGTACCGCTTCTGAGCACACTGAGACAATGTTGGTTCGTGCAAGCATGGGTACGGCATCTCCTCGAGGCTATACGCGGAATGCTACACCCAGATCACTTACCCTGGCTCGACTGGCCCATTCAAGCAGCGCTAGAAGGGCAATGAATGATCCCACCAGTACACGCCTGCTGCGACAATTGGGAGAGGTATCCCTCATTTTTATCCCATAGTTGATCAGGATCTCTTCTCAGCTTATTCCGATCTCGTGCCGCAGATGCTAAAGAAGGATTACTGGGGTTCTCCTTCATATCTCTTTCTGCCTGACATGATCCCTTCAGGAAGTGGACTGGCAGACGACGAGGGCCGTCGTTGGTGCTCAACATCCGATCAACATACGACGGAGGATATTCATCTGACATCATCATCTTTCCCCCATTTTGCGGATCTTGCTCTGCTCTGCTCCTACAACCGGCCGATGTCGCTCCACTCGTATTACCGCGATACAGCACAATCGGATCTCTAGTGTTGATATCAACCAAAGTGACACATCAAGAAGGCCAATTTCGACAACAACATTGATTCCCCTTGATGAAATGCCTCGCGACAGGCCCCCTCTATCCGAGACGATCTGTCCAAAAGTTGGAGGAAGAACTAAGTCAAGATGGGGGTAGGAGAGATCATCCGAGATGAGGAGGCCAATGGAGGATGATGCGAGCCGCTAGGATTTGGAAATACGACTGAGGATGAAAAAGAACAGAGACAAGTTCGGCGTAGATCCTGTTGGAGTTGGCGGGGACGCTGGCGCTAGACCAATAAGCAAGTTCAACGGCGTAGACGGCAGCGCTAATGCAGACGAGAAGCTGAAGGCTGCGTATACTGATTTGAGCGAGAGCCCGGAGTTACTATTCGTGGGCCATGACTGCGAGCGATGCTAGATCTGGGCGATTTCTTGTTTGTCAGCGGGAGAGGAGGGACAAAGGAGTCAATGTGGCTTTTTGCCGGCATCTGAATAGGGTGATCGGCTCTTTTGGGCAGAGAGAGAGGGAGGTGGAGAGACGAAGCAGAGGAAGAGGATAGATATGACCGGGGGAAAGGGGAGAGATGTGCAACCCCTTTGTATGACTTGATGAACGACTCAACTTGTTAAATGCCACTAGATTATGCATAATAGAGACGCGCAAGCAGTGAGTTCCAAGCCATGGCGCGGCAGTGCAAATCTTCTTCATCCAGAGAGGACGCTTCTCCTCCTTATCCGAAAATTGAGGAATAAATACGAAAATTTGTCACTACCCCACTCGGGTCAGCGTTACCTTCCATATCTAAGTACCTTGCCTTGCCTATTTAATTGTGGGTCAAACAGAACAAAGAGGCAGAAGGTTTTGATTCTGGAGGGAAGGTGGGAGGACGACGTCAGAGGCTGACAACAAGGAAACAGGGAGAGCTTAAGAAGAGTAAATTATGCGATATTCATATAAAGGGTGCCATCATAGCATCCCTTCTTTTCCTCGTTGGCGGGGGAGAAGAGAAGGGGGGACCAGGAACCAGAAAGTAGATGTACTTCCATTTGGAAACGTCATGGAGATTCTCGGGCATGCGATCACGTATAGACATAATCTTGGAATCGTTTTTAGGTGTCGTAGGAGAGAGGTGAGTGCAATTATATACAATTATAATGGATAGAGTGGTTCTCAATCATATCAAAGCAAAAAATGAGATAGAGGCTCCAGGAATGCATCGTTGACCAGGATAATTATGACTGAAAAGACACCACCCCGGATGCTATGTGTTATAGAAGGCTGCATGTCCAAGACACAGCGCCAAAAGCAAGGCGGCGATAAAAAGCTGTCTTATTCTTATCGGATGATAGCTATTCTTAGTAGCTCGAGATCTAGAGCGAACCCCATGATACTTAATGAACACTATGGTACATTTATTACGCCCAAAGACCAACGTAAGGGCAAATCTGGAATCACTTTTGTTTCTAATAACTTGCAGATATCCTAGTAGTAATAATGGTTTAGCACAGGATCGGTTTGTATTTGGTATTTTACCTCATAGTTGCCGGTTTGAGACAACACAGATACCCAATTGGCCTGCTCATCAACTGGGGTCTGATTGCTCTTTCGTACACTAGTTAAGGCGTTTATTGATGCTGTCCCTGTAGATTGGCAGCGATTCTCATGACGTCTGCTGGCATTGTATCTACCATTTCAGGGAACGTCCCCTAGATGACAAAATAGCTTTGAGAAAAAAAGTTGACTGTCTCCGTATTTTTTAATAACTTGACATTAGCTAGTATCTAATTTCTATAGAGACTTCATCCAACAGGTGTGTGCTTCCCATGATTCTGTTTTGGTAAATTCCTAATGTCCTCTTCCCATTTCGTCAAGAGAAGGACCACTAGGCCTCGACTGCTGGGCGTCTGGTATATAGAAGACACATATTCAACAAGTCGTGAACCCACCCAACGAGCAGTGTTTTGAAAACTAAAGTTGGTCAATTTAGAAAGATATATACAAGGATTTATGCCAGCTGTACTTATTGAAAAGGAGGCTGCCGCTCGAGGTCGTGATCATCCCTCACCCTAGAGGCAGATTCGAGAAATCTTTCTTTGGCGGTAGGGGGTGCCTGCTTTTCTTTTTTTCCCTACACAGACAAATGATTGCCGTAAATTACTTCTCAAGTTGATTTTTCTTCCATTGGTTTTATGTTTGCACGCAATGTACTTGCGGTTTCCTATGTCTTAGATCGTGAAATGCCCACGTATCATCCAAAACGCAAAGGACAGCAGAAGACAGGGGGTGATCTACCTGAAAATGACCTTCTCAACTACTTTTGTGCATGTAGGCCATATAAACCTAGGCGTTTTCGCACGAAATAAACGCTTTCAAAGCTTGATGTGCTGGACATAAGAGACATCATGATATGCGACCGGAAAATCCTCGGCTAATATCGTATGAACCACGACCATTGAGCTTGGTAGTTTCACCACCTCTGACACACACAAACTTCTTGGAGCTTCCTCTGCAGCGGAACATTTCAGCTGGAGGTTGTCTGGCGCTGTGTGTTTTCCGTGCTGCCTGTACCTAACATGAAATCATCAATCGTTTGAGCTACCTTTCGAGCCTCCCTTACCTTCACCTCTCCCTGCCTGTATCCGCCTTGTCCCGAACGTGCGGAGGTCCACTCCTCCCACAACCTGAACAATGAGTTCCAAGGCAGCACTCAAGGCTATCAATGATGCCATCCGGCAACAAAAGTTTGATGACGCCGTGGTAAAAGCCGAAGAATTCCTAGAAAAAGACCCAAAGAACTACCAAGGGTACAAATCCTTACCTTGTTCCCTCGTAGTGACGGCTACGCATCCTTGAATGTACTCTGCTGACGGATCATCAGGCACATCTTCCTCGCATTTGCGTTGGACAAGAAGGGCAAACTAGATGAAGCTGAAAATAAATATCTTGCTGCCACCAGTCTTCGCCCCCAAGAGACACAGGCATGGCAGGGCCTGATCAAGCTATATGAGAAGCAGGGCAACAAGAAACTCAACGGATATCAACATGCAGTCATCAATCTAGCTCCTATTTACCACAATGCAGACGACATGTATAAATGTCAAGATGTAGTCGACAAGTTTGTGGATTTTGCTCGGGTTCATGGCGATCAGCTGCAGTACGCTGATGCCCTCTGGATCCAATTGCCTGAGAGTCCCATCTATGGCATCCTGGAAGGTCGGGTTCCACACCCTGCTAAGACATATGAGAGCATCGCACATATTATAGAGACCTTCGAGAAGAAACGCATCAACACCATGATTGGCGAACGCAGAACCAGGTTAGGCGCAAAATTGAGTGAGGTTACGCTGGAGGTCAAGCGAGAGGTGTACCGACAAAGTAAGCTTGAACATATATACCGGCAACTCATCAATTGGACAAGTGACGACGATCTGAGACGTACGTACGAAGAGAGACTCATTCAGTTGTGCTACGAGCGGCTTTTAGTCTCACCAGCCGGCGACGAAAAAAATCTGGAACGGGCAAAGGTCCTGGATCTGGCAAATGGCATGGTCACCATCAACCATCCTTACAAGCTTGCGTGGGATATTGCTATAGAGTGGCAAGACCACAAAGAGGTCAGGGAATGGGAGCCAGAGACCCTCCGAAACTACTGTCTACACTTTCCTGAGACAGACCTCTACAAAGTCATCACCAGCTTTTTGACGAGCTCCATCTCACCCTTTCCTGCCCCCAAACAAACCGAGAAAGCACCAGCTGCCGGGGTGGGGTCTGACGAAAGTGAAGATGATGAGGATGGTGGCGTTCCCACCTCAATTGTCCCGCTGACTGACGAGGACCGGCTGGTGATGATGACAGAGGGTATATCCACCACAGACTCTGTTTTCGCATACCGCCTCGTAAGCCAGTACTTCATCCATCTCGGCGAATATGAGACTACAGTTGAGTTGATGCGCAAGGCCTTGAGCTATGTGGCCAAGGAGCGCACAAAAACTGGACTTTCATATGCCAACACGGAAGATGCCTATTATCTTTCACTTGGTACGGCCCTGGTATATTACCAGTCTCCTCGGCACCACCAAGAAGCAAAGAATCTCTTTGACAAAGTTCTCGAGCGTGATGCAACATCAACCTCTGCCTTGATAGGTGTCGGTCTTATCTACGAGGAGGAGGAAGAGTATGACCAAGCGATCGACTTCCTGAGTCGGGCTCTGCAGAGAGATGGCAGCAACATTCGTGTTAAGTCAGAGGCGGCTTGGGTCAAAGCTTTGAAGGGCCAGTGGGAGGCCGCGAAAGAGGAATTGTTGGAATGTCTCAAGCCTCTGGAAAAGCAAGGCGCGCTTTCAAAAGAATTGCTTGGTGAAACTCAACATCGAATAGGCGTCTGTATCTGGAATATTGACACGACTCGAGCTGCGAGAAAGCAGCGTAAGGGGGATTGTGCATACGCATATTGGTTGAGTGCTCTGAGCAACTACATCAATCACGCGCCCACATACTCAAGTCTTGGTGTCTTCTATGCCGATTATGCGAAAGATAAGAAGAGATCACGACGCTGTTTCCAGAAAGCTCTGGAGCTCTCTCCCTCTGAAGTTATTGCTGCAGAGCGCCTGGCTCGTTCCTTTGCTGATGACGGAGATTGGGACCGAGTCGAACTCGTGGCTCGCCGTATTATTGATTCTGGAAAAGTCAAGCCTCCTCCTGGATCAAAGCGGAAAGGAATCAGTTGGCCATTTGCGGCTTTGGGTGTCGCTGAACTCAACAAACAAGATTTTCACAAAGCCATTGTATCATTCCAGGCCGCGCTTCGAATCCGGCCTGAAGATTACCACTCTTGGGTTGGCCTGGGCGAGAGTTATCATAGCTCTGGCCGTCATGTTGCTGCAACCAAGGCCATCCTCAATGCTCAGACACTTGAAAGCGATGCTGAAACAGATATCTCTGGTGACACCTGGTTCACCAAGTATATGCTTGCAAATATCAAGCGAGAACTAGGTGACTATGACGATTCAATCTCGCTGTACAAAGCCGTTTTAGAAACCCACTCCGACGAAGAAGGTGTCACCATCGCTTTGATGCAGACAATGGTCGACAATGCCTTGACGTCAATTGAAAAAGGTTTGTTCGGCAAGTCGATACAACTTGCCATTGACACAATCGAGTTTGCCACTAAGGCTAGCGGTAACGTGCTTGAGACGTTCAACTTCTGGAAGACGATAGCGGATGCATGCTCAGTTTTCTCATCTGTACAAAGCCGCACAATGGACTTCCCTATCCACTCTATTAGAGTCCTGTTAGAAAATAGCTCACAGGAAGCATATGAAACGCTGGCGAAAGTCGATAACGTCGGTACAGACGTCGTATTTGCCAAAGGTCTCTATGCAGATGATGAGCGACCAGGAGTCGACCTCACGCGATGCATTCACGCAACAATTCTGTGCTACAAGCAGGCCATTCGCATTTCTGGCCAGGATAGACACGCTCAGGCTGTTGCATACTATAACCTGGGATGGGCTGAATACCGTGCCCATGTTTGCCTCCCCTCTGACCTTCGCAAGAAGTCTAGTAGATATATCAAGGCTGCCGTGCGATCCTTCAAGCGTGCCATTGAGCTGGAGGCTGGTAATTCGGAATTTTGGAACTCATTGGGCGTTGTAACGAGTGAGATCAACCCGTCAGTCTCGCAACATGCTTTTGCCAGAAGCCTCTATCTGAATGAAAGGAGTCCGATTGCATGGACTAACCTTGGAACACTTGCGTTGTTGTCCGGGGATATACAGTTGGCAAATGAAGCCTATACGAGGGCTCAGTCCAATGATCCTGACTATGCGCACGCCTGGCTCGGCCAAGGATTCATCGCACTACTGCATGGGGATCCTAAGGAAGCAAGAGGTCTCTTCACTCATGCAATGGAAATTTCGGAATCATCCTCTCTGCCAACCCGCATGCATTATTCGACTTCCATGTTTGATCACATCCTCAAAGTACCCTTCAAGAGCCTCAATGTTGCCTCTCTCATCCAGCCCCTATTTGCTCTCAACCAACTACAAAGTCTCAAGCCCGAAGATCTAGCCTTTGGCCACCTCTCGACACTCTACCAGGAGAGGACGCACGAGAGCTCTCGGGCGGTGGAAACACTAGAGAAGATTTCTGACATCCTAGAGACAGACTACGAGAGGACCGAGTCGTCCGATAGCTTGGCCAAATTTGCCTTGGCCAAAACAGATCTAGCTAGAGCATATCTTGCGGCAGGCTTTTACGACAAGGCGGTCGAGTGCGCAGAACTGGCGCTTGGTCTTAGCAGCGAGGAGGCGGAGAACGAACTCACCAGCGACCAACGCAGAAAGGCTCGGCTCTCTGGTCATCTAAGTGCTGGCCTTGCTTTGTACTTTGACAACCAATTCGAGGAGGCAATCAAAAGTTTCGACAGTGCGCTGACAGAGTCCGCTGGTAACGCTGATGCAGTCTGCTTGTTAGCTCAGGTTCTCTGGGCTGAAGGCTCCGAGGCTTCACGGGAGAGGGCTCGGGAGGTGCTCTTTGGTATCATTGAGGAACAGCCTGATCATGTCCAATCCGTGCTCCTTCTTGGCGTAATCGCCTTGCTTGACAATGACAAGGACACTTTGGAGGCCGTTGTAGAAGCACTTCAGGGGCTGAGAACCAGCGAAACCGTCACGGCTACTGAGCAGGGACATATCAGTGAGGTACTCCGCGGAATCGCCACGCTGGGCGAGGGTCGAGCAGACGAGGACATCAGAGCTCAGGTACAGACGGACATCATGCTACATCCCAATCTTCCGCACGGCTGGTCGGCCCTTGCAGAAACCAAGGGTGACGAATATGCCGCGCAGATGGCACTGAAAGTAGCGGCGCGAGGTATTCCTCCGCGAGGGCTTTTGGAGGCGCAGGATTTGGCGAAGGCGTATGCTGGCACCGAGATGGCGGGAGATGCGCAGAGAGCTGCTTTCCTTGCGCCGTGGGATCAGTGCGGATGGCAGTCATTGGAGATTGCCACGGCTGGTGTTTAGAGTGGGCTACACAGGAATGATGGTATATATGTATTTATGGAAGAAGAAGGAGCTTGGTGATGAATGATGGCGTTATGAGATGGGCATAGAGGAGAACGGATGAGAGCAGCATAGACCATTTAGACCATATTGTTGTATGATGCGGCTGGTCTGTGGTGTCATGCTTGGTAAACGGAGGGCAGGTCATATATGCATGATATATATTACAGAGTATATCGAGTAAAGGTAACAAGGGTATCGATCTATGTTTAAGTGCGCCTGAAATCCTCTCTTCTTCCTCTGGCTTCCTGTGAGTCAACCTAAAAAGCACACGACGAGTCCTGTTCGTCAATTTCGCGGCTACTGACCCTGCTGCTGCTGCTGCTCCCTCGAAGCAGCTTCCCTTAGCCTAGCCAATCTCCCATCTAGCCATACCTTATGCCAGGCCTCCGTCCTTCCCCCCAGCAACACGCACCTCTCGGGTTCTAAGAGCACTGTGCCACGGGCTATCACCGTGCCCACCTTGAGCAGTATCTTCTCGCCAATCTGCGACTTGCCCACACCGATGCCGTCGATGCGCCGCAGCTCCATGGCATACACCTTTGTGCCTTTGCAGTCTTGCAGAACGAGCCTGTGCGTAGCATTCTTGCCGGCCGATCGTGCGGCAGCATTGGCGGCCGAGGGGCCGTTGTTCGTCCGCGTCGAGCGCTGCGTCGTAGCCCCGTAGTCCTCCTCGTTATTGTGCCCGTCATCTTCAGCCGTGACGCGCACAATCTCCCTCCCGCGGGTCATCTCTCCCCTCTCTACGGCTTCAAGCTCCTCCACCTGCTCCCACCGACTCAGCGACAGATTCTCGACATCGAGGACCTGTACGTGCACAGCGCGGGCAAGACGAAGTTCCTTGTTGGAGGCGGCATCGGCTTGGGGAGGGAAGCTGGCCAGGTCGTTTGGGCTGAAGAGCGCTGGGGATGTCAGGTCGGCGGCGAGAAGACGGGCCTTTGCGGTCGCGACGAGCGAGGGGAGGGGTGGAGGCGGGGAGCGGGTGGTCACGAGCGAGTTGAGGAACGCAGTTGATGGGCCCGGGAGGGATTGAGCTAGAATGGAGGCGCGGAGCTGGCCGGTGAGGTCCATTTCAATGACTGGGCCTGCTTTGAGTTTGGAGGTGGCGTGTTATTGAGAAGTCATGATGACAGCAATGCTGTTGTTGACGCCTGTCTGGGATGTGTGGAAGCTGGTGTTCAAAGGTTCAAGGATGGGGAGCTCACAGCTGTTCAATGGTGAATTATGGAGGCCATGACGTCTTTCAGCCGCTGAGCATGGGGTAACCGTCTCCCGAGCTCTAGCGCCCTATAACCCCTGCAACCTCCTGCATTTCCAGGGGACTTGGGGTGGCAGTGCCCGCTAGATCTGCCACGGTACCGTGTCATGTTGGGTCCCTCCCCCCCGTCCAAACGTTATCCTCTAATTAATGAGCCTCCATAGAATATTATCGCCAACTCATCTCACTCTTTCGTACATAGCTTACATCCCGCCACCCCTTTCGCCCTCGTTTTACACCGTTCCGCACCATTTCCACTCCTTTTTATATCGCGAAGCCATCCCCAAGCATGTCGACAATCGCTTCCCCCCGAGATCCCCCTCGCCGCACACCAAATTCCTCCGCCCGTCCATCTCTCGAAATCTCACGTTCCGCTGTCACATCCCCCGTCCTCAAGCAGTCATCCTCTTTTACATCCCTCCCCTCAGCCCTGGGTCAGCAGCAACAGCAACAGCTGCAAGGGCTTCCAAAGCGCTCCAACCGCGCCGCCCTCCGCGAATATTACAACCTTCGGGCCGTCTCAAACCCAGGCACTCCTCGCATCGACCTGCCTGACTCCGAAGTACCATCCAGCGAGATCGATTCCCACGACTTTGACGCGGAGGATTATGTTGCCAAAGTTGTTGCCAAGAGCACACTCGAGCAGCTGCTCCGACTATATACTAGGATCGTGGGAGAAGTGAGAGCGTTGGATGCTGAAAAGAAAGCTCTCGTGTACGACAACTACAGCAAGCTGATTACGGCGACGGAGACGATTCGCAAGGTACTGCTACTTTCTCGACACCACTCCACATTGTCATACCGTCATCCAAATACACAACAGAGTCTAACTTGACCAGATGCGAGCGAACATGGACCCTCTCAACCCAATGGCGTCCACACTCGACCCCGCCATTGCCCAGATCTATTCACAAGCGTCGGCCATCCGCGAAACCATCCGCCAAACGATCCCCGATCCAGAGTCCGAGGAGGGCCAAAATCGCGAAGCAGAAGCACGCCAACAGCGCACGAGAGAACTAGCGGCAGCTGTTCTTGCAACGCCAGAACGGTTGCGGACACTGGTGAAGGAAGGCAGACTTGAGCAAGCCCGCAGGGAATGGCAGATGCCGCGGCGGCTGCTGGTGGCGTGGAAGGAAAAGGGCGTAGGCGGAGCGGATGTGGACGAGTGTTTGGAAGAAGGCGATGAAGCGTTGAGGATTCAGGAGGAGACCGGTCGAAGAAGCGATGTAAGCGAGCGGAGGTCGACATCGACTGTGAGAGCATCGAGAAATTCACAAGCATCCAGGGACGGACGGTAATACGGTACAAAATAATAGGTCACAATGCCGCAAAACACATAATAGATACCCAAAAAGCTCGACAGCTTTCATTCTCGCTCGTCCACCGGCATGTGATACTGCCTTGCGAAGAACGACCTCGAACTCAATTCCCTGTAACATGGCCTCCATATTTTCGTGCTCTCCAATGTTCTAGTAAATTATAACTCAGATACATCGTAAATGGTAAACGGATCCTTGTCGTACTCGCTGAGCACCACCTCTGCGTCGGGTACGCTCTGTTTTAGCTGCTCCTCCAGCTTGGGCTTCAGAATATCCTTGAGGTAGGCGCGCTCTGAGTTACTGTGGAAGACCTGGATTAGCGTGCGGCCTTGTTGGATGGCTCGCAGAGCAGAGTGGTGGCTCGTCTCTCCCATGACCAAAACATCGACATCTGCGTTCTTGAGCACATCATAGCCGCTCCCCGCACACACACCAAAGCTCTTGACGTTGGTTGTCTTAATGTCTGAACCAACTGGGCTCGCGACCATGACATATCTCAGCCCACCCAACTTCTTTGCGAGGCGCAGGATAATTTCGCGGAGTGAAACCGCCACGCCATTCTCGAAGCGGCCGATAGCACCGTAACCGGCCGGGGAGTGAGATGGTGGTGCAGTGCTGCAAGGAATGGCCACAGATCGCTCGTTGGGATGAGGGCCGGCGACGATGTCCGCTAGCCAGGTGTTGAGGCCCTCAGGAGCAGCGTCAACGGCAGTGTGAGGGCTGTAGACTGCGATACCGGCCTTGGCGAGGTGAAGGAGAGTGGCCTGCTGAGGGTCGTTGTTGGTGATGGACTTGAGGCCACTGAAGATGAACGGGTCTAGAATGAGAGGCAGCAGCGCATAAGCTTTCGAGTCGATCAGAGGGTACTGGGGAATTGCAAAGACTCACGATAGCTAACGATGACACTGACGCTTTGGCCGATGGCGTCGACAGCGACTTGGAAGGTCAGGTCGTTGGTCACTAAGACTCTGGGCTCTTTCTTGCCAGCATCGGTTTCTGAGTTGCCCACAAGCAAGCCGACATTGTCCCATGTCCTGTCGGCGAGCTGTTCGGGATAGCTGCAAAATAAACAGTCAGTAGGCGGCTCCGAGAGAAAGAACAAAGGCCATGATGAACTAAATATGGTGGCGGTGGTAATCATATAACCTACAGCTTCTGCATTGACTCAACAACAGTCTTGGTAAAGGCCGAAGGCTCTACCTGCCAAGCTCCCCATGCTCCGACGTCAGCCATGATTGAATCGTTGGGGCTGGTAGGGGCCAGCTGGGATCTAGTCGTGTTAGAGGGACTCAAAGGAAGACGACTGGAAGAACAATGCCTCCTGGCGGTTACAGAGTATCCTTTGGCGTAAAGAGTGGCGTTCAAGGCTGGAGAGATGAATCCTGCCAAGGGAGGAGGCGGACGTCGAACAAAGCTCGATAATAGTCGTTGATTCCACCGCAGGGCACTGACCTGCATGACCAAATAAAAGGCGCCACTGCAAAGTGCCTTGACGCAGCTCTCCAAGGCCGGGAGTGGCAGCACCAAAGCCAATGGGAGGGGGGGGAAGAATTGGATTTGGTATGGAATTGAGAGATGCCCTTGGCTGAGGTACCTTTATTAGCTACCGGCCTCTCAACCTTTCACCTTGGGTACCTACGTTAATGGGGTTTATTTACTCCGTACCTACCTGCTGGGAATGTGAGATCCCCCACATGAGCTCATACTGTGCCAACAACTTCAGCATACACACTGTCTCTCTCTTTCTCTCTTCGTCCCTCCTCGTCCTACTGTCTCTACTAGCTTCCTGTACTAGTCGTTATCAATCTCTAGATCAACATCCAACCAACCAGCGATTACCAATCCAGCCCGACCAGACCAGACCATCTCTCCTCCCCCCCCCTTCACCAATACAGCACACGATCACATTTTGATCAAGATTAAAAAGAAACATGTCGGAAATCACCGACCAGATCCTTCGCGACATCATCACCGAGCGCCTTGGTGCCGTCCACGTTGAAGTCACTGACATGTCAGGTAAGTCGTCGTCGCACGCCTTATCCAACCCCGCCATGCGCCTCTCAGTATTGCCCCTCCGACTCCGAGTTCGGATTTCCAAACACCACCAAACCAACCGGACAAGCTGACAACATTTCTCCTCTCTCGAAAAGGCGGCTGTGGACAGGCTTTTAACACCATCATCGTCTCCCCCCAATTTCAAGGTCTCAACTCGCTCAAGCGCCATCGTCTCGTCAACAGTGCTCTCAAGGAGGAAATCGCCGCCATCCACGCTTGGACTGCAAAGTGCCAGACCCCCGATGAGTACCAGCGTGACAAAGCTGCATCGGCCAAATTGGACGACATCATCATGCAATAGACAATGCTGAACCCTGTCGGAAAAGGGAAAAAAAAAAAAGAGAAAACTTGGACTAGGGGTCGCAAACGAGAGTATGGTTACGAAATCAAGATATCCTGACGGGAACGAGAAAACGGCAACGAATAGAGAGCCAGATGCAGTAGTACACATATTTACATACATATTCAATGAAGGCAGGCATATGGGGGCTTTGGGAAATTACATGTTTTGTTTTTGGCAAGCCTTCAACTCTTGATATCAAAAATAAACAAATAAATAAATAAATATGATGGTTTTTGGGTGGTCATCAACTCTTTCTTCCTCATGCGCCTCAAATCGTGTAGCCCCGCCAGTGTGTCAGTGATAGCCACGCTTTTTACAGTGCAATACCCTTACTCCAATAAGCCAAATCCCAATTTCCCCATGGGACTTTCAATCTGCATTGGACTCAGATTTTCTAGAATAAGCCTAGCAAGTCGTCACTATCCTTTTCCGACTGCTGTGGAGCGGCGTTATCATGAGCTTGCTGGAGCTGCATCGCAGCTGGTAGAGGCTGACTGGAAGTGCCAAAGTTCATCACCTCAAATCCATTCATCAAATCGTTCATACCGCCTGAAGGAGCGGATGTGGCGGGAGCTGCACCGCTAGGCGTGATCGGCGCGTCAAACATACTCATCATATCAGCCATGCCACCCGACGGTGCACCAGCTGCGGGGCTGGCTACACGATCAGGGGTCGCGCCAGCACTGTTCTGCTCCTGGGAAGCAGGCGCGGCACCATCGAAGTCGATATCAAGTAGGTTCTCGATGTTGTTCTGGGAGACATTGCTGGATCCATTGGCGGCAGCAGCCACGGACGCAGCAATGGGGTTCTCGGCGGCATTTTGCCGCTGTTCTTGGATAGCAGCACGCTGGATCTCGTCGGCTCCAAAACGGCCCTTGCCGACGAACGACTCCGGAGGCTTGTGATAGACCGAAGCAAGAGTCGAAAGCTCGGTGAGAAGCTGCTCAAGTAAGGCGGGTGGCAAGCTCGTCATGGTAGTTGAGATGGTTGGCTTCTGTGATAAGACAATGCTCTGTACGTTGTTAGCTAACCGTTCAAGTTGTAATCATGATCAAATATATACATACCTTTGCTACTTCGGGGTCTGTCGAGAGCAGACGCCAGTAGACATATGCTCTGTCACGAATATCCGGGTTATCGTTCTCTGCAGTCGCCTGCTGAAGCACCTTTTGTACAAGGGCCTGACCACTTCCTGGCTTCTTCAAGAATAGCTTGACCACAGCCGTCAATATTTGCAATTGAGTCTGATATTGAAGTTAGTATCTTCACGCGAAGTGGAAAACAAAAGCATATCTGTTTGCAAGGGATGGACAAACCTGAGTGAACTCCTCCATGAACCCTTCCACGAAACCCTCCAAGATCTCATCCGCGTTGTTGATCTTCTCAGCGTATTCTCCTACTATCCAGATGAGGGATCCACGTGCGTTGGCCTCGTCGAGCTCGTCGATGTGTTTGCAGAGAGTGGGAATAACACCCTCGTAGCCAGGGTACTTCCTTAGAATGTCCTTGATAACGACAATAACCTCCTGGACAACGTAGTTGACCTTGGTTGCAATCAGGTCTTCAAGGGCTCGGACGCATCTCTCACTAGCACTCTCAATCTTGATAGCCACTTGGCCGATGGCCTTGACGGCTCTCCGGACAAAGTCCATGTCCACCTCTAGTGCGTACTCCTTTAGTTCGGCAAGAAGTTGCTCAAAGTTGTTCTCGTTTGCTATCCTGACCATGATCTCGAGCTTTTGGAGCTTCACATACGGGGGGTCAGTATATTTGCAGAAAAAGACTCGCATCTCTTTGCTAAGAATGTCAGGCTTGGCCTGCAAAAGAAGATCGATGTTTCGTAGGGCGACATATTGAACCTCGGGGGCTGACGCAACCAGAGTTACTAAAACAAGTTAGTCATTGAGTAAAGAGGCACCCGCATTATGAGCAAACATACCTAAGGGAGGCGCCATTTTCTTAAGATATGACCTCACAAGCTCGGGGTTGATGGTCTTCATGTGGATGAAGACAACCTTGACAGCAGCCAAAACGACACTGGGGTTGACGTGCTGGAATTGGGGAACCACCCGCTCGCAAATGTGTTCGGATTCCTTCAGGTCTGTGGTTGAATAGTTGGCCAAGGTGGTCAATATAGTAACTCTGCCCCATTCCGTGCACTCGTTGAGGGCCATGAGAAGCTTCTTCAGCGTCGCAGAGGTGATCACCAGTGCTCTTGTCTCAGGAGCCGTCTCGGTGATCTCTGAAAGGGCCTGGACTGAGTTTGCGACAACCATGGGATTAGGATCGCCAATCATTTCCTGGAGAGTTTCGAGGAAGCCATTTTCTATGCACATCTGAGGGTTGAGATCGAATAGCTTGGCAACGCAAATGGCAGCGGTCTTTCGCACGTATGGTGACTCGTCTCGTAACGTTTTTCTTAACGGCTCTTCCATGTAGTCGACCATCTTGTCTACCCGGATACAGCCCATGGTTCGGATCGCCAATGCTCTTATCAGGGGGTTCGGATCTTCCGAGTCTTGGACAAATGTATTGACGGCGAGAATACAAAGGTCAGGATGCGATTTGGCGTAGTTCCTGAAAGGGCTTATGTTAGTTACCGTGTCCTCTTTACCATCTGTAACGAGGACTAGGAGTCAATTTGGCAGAAGGCCAAAAAGTAGCCATGCTGGAAGCTGACATACATCAGGTAGAGATAAACAAGCTTCTTCTGATCGAGATCGCCCGTAGCGATATTCTTGAGGACGTCGGGAAACAGAGCCGACACATCTTTGCCCAACGTCATTGCCATGATGGTCTTTTGAATGGACTCCTTGCGCTCGTAGGCATATTGCGAGACGAGGCCAGCGCGCAGCTCAAATGTCTCTCCCTTACGAGGCGCGGCGAAGGCGCCTCGGATACGGCTCACAGCCATGGTTGAAAACTGCTGAGACGGACGGACGGCGTGAACGCTGACAGGGTGTCGAAGACGAGGCGGAGAGACGGCGAGCTGGAGGGGGGAGCTGAAGGAGGGGAGGTGAGAGGTAAGCGGTGACGAGCGACAGACTCGGGGCGGAATCGAATCGCTAAGTATTGCACACAATGCGACAGCCGAGTGCCAGAGCCCGCATCCACTGACGGAGCTGCGAGATTGGGAGCGGCGGTGGTTGACGAGTGGTCGTCGTGGCAGGACGTGATGGTGGGAGGTGGAAAGGAGATAGATGCGGCGTCACTATAATCTGCACCTCGCATGTGGATGCCAAGGCCACGACGATATCAACCTATCCACGTATAAGGTAGGTTACCTCTAGTCTAGTACCCTGTGCCTTTTAGGCGTCTTTTCAACAATTGGCTGCCTGCCCTACAGTACCTAAGCTTACCGGATTGCTCCAGCACTTGTCTAGGCTCCCATGTGCTAAACTGTGCACTGGAGAGTACAAGATACAGGTACACTTGAGCGGGGCTGGGCCTTGATCTACGGGGCAGTTCATAGGTGCCAAGGTCTAGGCACCTTACTTTATCGCTTGCCAGGCTTAGTCACCGCTCTTTTGGCCCGTTCCAGCCCAGCCCAGCCCACCAGTTCTGTCATCACATCACTATTACCTATACACCTGGAGACAGGCATCAATTGAGTCTCAGGGCTCATCGCCCTTTCAACAATCAACCAGCCAGTCCTGATTTGGCCAAGGATTAAAATTTTCGAAAATGGTAGGTACAAGGCTGTCCCCGATGAACAGCTCCCATTCAAGCCCAGACCTTTAACATGGCCACCCCAGGCAAGCTTGCCAAATCTCCGCCGTCTCTTCATTGAGGCGCGGACGGATGACGAGGAGCGAGAAGTATCCCGCCGAGCAGTAAGTATACCGTTGTGCATTTATTCTTCCTCTTCTTATCCACATTCCTCTTCCTACTCCCTCTTATTCTCTCAACTTTCTGCTATAGGGATGAAACGCCTCTAACCTTTTTTTTTTAGTTTTACAATGCAATACTCTTTATGGGATCTGTGGCTGTATTCAGTCTCATTGCTCAGAAACTCAATGCTGGGAAATGAAGGGCTCTGCAATAACTGCGAAATGAACAATTCATAGATGTGCAAAACCAGGCGTCATGGTTGAATTCTAACGGTTGTAGTCAAAACAGGTAGCTTCTGTTGACTATATCCCTTCATTCATCTTCCTCTATCTCTCCATCTTGATCTTGTTCAGCTGCCTCTCCCTCTCCAGCTCGTGCCGTTATCTCTTGTTTCCTATAGAGACCAGCTAAAAAGTCAGACGTGCTTGCTTCATCTATTCCCTTATCCTCTCGCTTCTTCAAAAACCTCGGGAATCTCAAACTCAGCCCCCTCTCGTCGCTGACCAGCCCGATAGCTGCTGTATAAGTTGGACTCAGCGTAATATCTGCAAATGCCATTTCCCACACCTCCTGCGGCTCGAACCAAACGTCCGGTGTTGGCCCTGAATATTCGACGAAACTCGGCTTTTGTAATCTTGTATTCTTCGCCTCTCCACTCTCTTCCCCATTGTCATAGAATTCTTTATTGGCTTTGTAGAAGACGTCGGTGAAGCCGGATATGCATTTGCAGACCGCTTCAAGCGTTCCACTGTCCTCGTTTCGAACTGCAAGTAAGATTGGCGACCACCACTTCGCCTTGCGGCCTTGGCCATGCCATCCAGCTATCGGTATCAGATCGAGGGTATCAAAACTAGAGCTGTAGTCTTTCTTGACTTTGAGCCAAGAATCAAGTCGCTTGTCAGGCTCATATGTCGCAAGCAGAGCTTTGCGTCGCGACTTGGCCTTCTTTTCGTCCTCTGTAGTTTCAGATTTGTTCTTCCCTTTTCCTTTAGGTTTGGATTTTGATAGCGATGGCTTTTCGCTTGGCTCGGAAGCTTGCAGCTCTGTTTCTCCGGTATATGGTAGAGTCGGCAAGTTGTCCAGAATTTTTACCATGATCCCTTCGCATTTACTTTCAATGGCAGACTTGAAGAATTCCAACACAGTCTCTGACTCCCCAGAGGTCGCATCCAGACTCTTAACCCAAGTAAAATGATTCGGGACCTCAGTGAACAAGGAGCGTAATAACTCCCGCCGTTCTCTGAATGAGCGATCCAGGAGTGGTTGTCCATTCAAATACATGAGATCAAAGGAAAATAGGCAGACATTAATCGTGATACTACCAATATCAACATCTTTTCGAGCGCGATTGGTAAGTGTTTGGAAGTTCTTCAGTTCTCCCGTGGATCGATCAACAGCCACCACTTCCCCTTCCATGACGAAACTTCCCACGCCCTCTCCGCGAATTTTGGGTATCAACTCCACAAGGTCAGGGTATTTATCGGTCATCAGCTCTAGGTGTCTCGAGAATATTGAGACTTTGCCTTGCTCATCACAGTGTATCTGTGCTCGTTGACCGTCATACTTGTACTCACACGCAAAATCTCTTCCTTGAAGTTTGGTAAGCATCTCGGATAAATCCCGAGTGATGCTTCCCAGCATTGGACGAAGAGGGATGTGTAAAGTGATGTCACAACGTAACAGGAGTTCTTCCGATATGCCAATTTGGAGGAGCACCGGGACCAAGTCGGCATAATTAGGTCGCCTTGCATAGCAAGCTTTGACAATTTCCTCTCCTTTAGCCCATATCTCGGCGAGTTTCTCCTTCTTCAATTTGGACAGCTCCGAGGTCGACCTTATAGGGAAGTCCGTGTCGGGGGGCCGTGAAAGGAGGAAAGCCCTCGACAAGGCGATCAGCATCGTTGTTTTAACAGCACCAATTCGAAGCTAACACCAGGTTATTGGCCACAGCCGGTTTGCAGCAACTTTGGGGGGGAACTTACGTGTTGACATAATGTGCGCACCACGAACCGACTCTCTTCACCACCACGCGCATCCTGTAAGAGCCGGTCTACAAGTCTCTGTTTGGCCTCTGCACTTCCTTGGCCCTGACTATTGGCAATTTTGACAAGAGACTGGTATACCCCTTTAATAGTCAGCGGCTTTGGCTTTCTTAGGGTGAAGCTCTGCTTCTTCTTCGCTTCGAATGCCACATCTCCAGCATCGCCATATTTATCATATATGGCCTTGAGGGAACGATTATCTAGACCACACACGTTTTTCAAGGCCTTGGATATTGCAGATCCACCTAGTCCTAATTCAAGGGATATGTAAGGCGGAGATATCGAGTTCGTCGCCAACCATACCTGAGAACAATGAGCCCTGGGTCGCGGAATGGACTCTGAAAACTCACCGCCGGAAGCAAACTCGATGGGTCACCCTCAATTAATATCCTCAGACAATTCACCAGAGTGTCCACGATTTTGATGCGGCTTGTAGTTCCGCTGACAAGAACGAAGCATCTTGTGAGAAGAGCATAAGAGGCGTCTCCTCCCTCTAATGCCCAGTGCTCTTGTAAGTGGGGTATATATTGTGATGGTTGGAACGTGAGAGGCGATTCATCTAGTGGTATTGATGTCGACGTTGTGTCATCCGATATTCCAGCGGATTGGAGACCAAGAGTGCCCGTTGACTTCTCCTGAGTTGAGCTAGGTTTTGCTAGAGGTAAGGGAAGTACAAGTGGCTGGTCAGGCTTTGATACTTGATCGGCTTCTCTTACTGGGTTCCTTTCGTTTGATTCGCCAGAAGCAGGTTTGTTCCTCGCCAGAGAAGCCTCCCGCTCCTCTTGATCCCATTCTGCCTGAAGCCTACGAGCGAGTTCTTCATCGGTCAACACAGATGAAGCGCTGTCGCCTGGAGTTTTTGCATCGGGTTTACTGGAAGCTCCGGTACCATTTTGTCTCTGTTTCGAGAAGAAATACTCCAATCCTCTGGGAGCCGGGTCAGAAGACTTGCTGCCATTGTTCAGCTTACGCTTCTTAGAGGGGCTTGACATTGTTGGAATTGAATCATGAAGGCGACTATGCGCTCTAATATTAAATTAAAATTTAAAGGACGGCAGAAATAATGGATAACAAGGGATCAGTGTCATCTCCATCCTTCGAAAAGTGTAAGACATGTAGTTTGCCATGCTCGCAACGCGCCTAGCTCTTCCGACCTCTCCTTTCGGGTCGTACTGTATGACGACTGCAGACGCGCGAGCACGTGACGCCCACACAACAACTTGAATGTGCAGCAAATTGAGTAAAACACCCAAGCCCCTCCTCGGCGCTAAACCTGTTTGGAAACGCACAAGCGATGCTCTCACACAACCGTCGAAATCTTTCCTCTGCCCCACCATCGCGAACCTCGCCCCGACATCCCCCTCAAATCCCCCTCCTCCCTACCGACATCATGAACGGCGAAGACCCGCCCGAGCGGCCCGACTACATCACAACCATTATCAACGGCCTCGAGAGGTATAACCCTGAAGCCGTTGGCCATCTCGAGGGTTATCTGGGCGAGCAATGCGAGCAGAAGTTTACCGACTGCAATGCTAACCGTACCCTCCTGAAGCTGTAAGTTTCTCATTGGTCTGCTGTTCTATTTGGCAGGCACCTCGTGCATCTTTTTTGCTTGTTTTATTTGATTTTGATATGATGATTAAAATGTCAACGTTTCCTATTACCTGAACGTCGTGGCCTAGGAAACCACGCTTGAAGTCACTTTATTCTTACTATCTGATATACCCAATGCTTTTTCTCCTGCAGTTTGCGAACTACTTTCGCAGATAAAAGGCTAACCTCCAACCCTGCCTCCTTTTTCAATAGATACCAGCTCAACCCTGACCGTATCAAGGATGAGATCGTCACCAACATCCTGGTCAAGGCCATGACCGAGTTCCCTTCTCCTCAGTTCACCCTCGCCCTCCACCTTATCAACCCCTCCACTGCCTCGAACACCGAGCTCCACGAAGCCCTCACCAAGCTCCGCTCCCTCAACGGCCAACTTGAGGGCGCTCAGTACTCCCAGTTTTGGGCCGATATTGACGGCGACGATCTCTGTGCTGACCTTGTTGCCGACATTGCTGGCTTCGAGGATCTCGTCCGCCACCGCATCGCCCTCCTCGTCTCCCAGGCTTTCCGTGAGCTCCATGTCTCCCACCTTGAGTCGTGGTTAGGTCTCAAGAATGAGGCGGCTACCAAGGAATTCGTCACCCAGGTTTGCGGCTGGACTGTCGAGGACAACGGCAACGTCAAGGTTCCTTCCAACCCCGACAACGAGGCTAAGAAGGCCGACATCCGTGAGGACGTGAGCGTCGAGCAGTTTTCCAGAGTGCTTCGACGAGCTTGGGAGGAGACGGTTTAAGGGCAGGAGGACCTGTTGGCAAAGGATGTAGTTTTTCAAACTCCCCATCACGCAGGACATGTCATGACGAACTCATGTTGCGAAAAGGAATGGGGTAGCATGGAGAGGGTATAAAATCCAGGCGTTATATAGGGCATGTCATTGAAGAGCAATCCAAAGAATCTAGCATATATAGAACTTTGTGATTTGTTAGATTACCCGTGCTTGAAGTGTCTATTTTGACATTCTAAAACGTGACCCGTCATGATGTTGAATATACTCTATAAACTTTTTCTTCATCTCGTTATATATACGTCAAAAACTCCACTTTGCAACATTTGCCATTTCCCCGGTTTCTGTTTTTATTTCCCCTTTGACAACTCCTCCCACTGCACTCCGGCCCACTCCTCGATATATCCAGTTTTGGTCAACTCTGTGCCCCTTGGCGAGCAATCCTGCTCGCACACAAACACGATAATCGTACCCCACTCCATGCCATCTAGACTCAAGTCGTCGCCTTCCAACTCAAAGATGGCGTTGGGCGTGAGCTGCACCTCAAACACTCGGCGAGCGCCACATGTACTGCACCGTGGCACGGCACCTTTGGTGATGGCCACACCAGCCTTGTCGGTCTTGGAGTACAACAACGGCGTGCCAGAAAACTCATAGCGAATGACTTGATCAGGGTTCTGGGCCAGGCGGTCGGCGAATTTCTGGAAGGTGGCATCCATGGTGGACTCGAAGGCTTCCCGGTCAAGGACCGAAGGCTCTGGGGCGTCAGCATCCTCGAGGCGGGTGTTTTGAGGTACCTTGGCGGGTGTGGGATCGAGGGTCTCATAGTCTGCATCGGCGAGGTACAGCGTCGGGTAACTGTCAGGGATCGTTGCGGGCCACGGCTCGGCCGCAGGCGGAGGGGTGGCCGGAGATGGCTTGATGTTCAGGGACTCGGCGAAGGTCTTTGGGAGCGAAGTGATTTGGGTTTCAGAGACGGCGGCGGGTTTTGTTGGTTGAGAAGAAAAAGGGTTGGATGGTGTACCTGAGCTGAAGGGATTGCTTGAGCTGTTCGTTGAAGGACTGAAAGGGTTGGCGTTGCTTGCAAAAGGGTTCGCACCCGCGGCCCCCCCGAGTCCCTTTGCACCAAAGAGGGACTCGCCCAAGCCAGGTCCGTCATTCTTGGGTTTCTCTTCCACCTTCTGATCTCTCTCCTCCTGGGAGTCCTTCTTCTTAGGTTCCACCTCCTTCCATACCCTCACGCCTCGTAGAGCGCGGATGCTCCCCTCCTTGCGCCGGCAACTTGCCCGTCGACAGGCAAAGACGTATATGCGTCGCTCATGCTCTGGGAATCGCTCAGGTAGTTCGCCGTTGAGTTGCAAGATCAGTACCATCATCTCCTTGCAAACTTTGCATCGAGCATAGGCTGCGCTGGGAGGCGCTTCAGGGTCGAGCCATTCCTAGAATACAGCCTGCATGTTAGTGAGGGTTTGGCAGGTCTTGCGAAGGCGTGGGGTTGCGCACCGGCTGGCCTCCGAGACGGCTGATGGTGTCATCATCTGCGTCCTTTGAAGCATAACCAAGTAGGACGTTTGTCTCCTCAAACTCGCCGTCAGACGAGTCGGATTCGTATGCAGCCATGTTGTGTAATGTGGTGGCTGTATATTTTGATTCAGTGATGTGATGTTGGATTCCTGGTTGATAGGGCCGTCACAGCGCATGGTGGGGTCAAGATTTTTTTTCCCTTTGGTGTTGACATTTGATGCGGGGCTTAGCGCGGGCGATAAGGAAACCAGGTCAACGTTGTGGTTACGCAGTTATGGAAGTGTGTACGATTCGTGCAAATAAATCTAGACTTGAGACTTCAGCCCTCCCCAGGAAAATATATTTTGTGAAATAATCTAGGGCCGCTCACTTTCTCAAGGTAACTTGGAGATGAATATTTATGGTATTAGGACATGAGACACTAGTATTGATAGGCGAGATACTGAAGTGTTGTGTGGCAAAGTGACATATAAAGCGGTTGAAACTCTTGCCCAACGAATATAACGAAGAGGAGCATCTACTTCTGGGTTGGTCATACACACTCAACTAGCGATCCAAGACACAGACTACGATATGGAGACAAATTATCATTTCTCAGACTTGATAAATAGATCCTTCTGTCCAGCTCTCTTCCATGTTATACGATTGCTCTATGAATATTTGTGGCTTTCTTATAACATTGAAGAAGAGCCGATACAATGCTGCTGAACTAAATCACCCTGCGCTGATCCGTCCTTGGTGGAATAGACATTCAATCCTACGATTCTGCGGAGACAAAAATCACTGGAAGGTAAAGAGTTTTGTGCAGACGCTCAGGCGAGGGATTCAATAGACCAAACATGTCAAACTTCTATTGCTGTAGTGTTTATAGCCGTTCATCTATATAATGCGAAATCCTGATACCTTCTAAATAGTTCATTTTCGCGTAGTCACACAACCTACACCACAACGCTCCAAACCCGGATTGCATCACATAAGGATGCTTTCATATCTGGCATCAATATCCTAATCCTAATACATAACGATGCGCTGAGTCCAGTACTTGGTACCCCATGCTTGGATGTATGGGTTGCTCATGAGGTAGTAGTACTCGGACCATCGCCAATGGGGAAGAGCCTACAATAAACGCTTAGGTTAGTTACACAATTTTCTTGATTTTTTTGATTTTTTTTTTTCGTATACGTACATTGATTATCGGTAATGTTGCCCGAGGAATCATAGAGACAGCCTTCCCTGCCAAAGAAGACTCACCCCACGAAGGGTCGAAATGTGCCAGCATTCCGCGGGTGGGCTTCGTTTGGGCGCTAGCTAGCATTAGGATCAAAACTTGATAGTATAAGCATCAGGTTTAGAGGCTCCAAAGCGTTATTCTAGACATCTATAGATTTCAGAAGTTAATAACTACTCACGATATGAAATTGAGGTTGGAATACTGAAAAAATAAAAGAAAAAGAAGGGGGGAGGGATACATTCTGTCTTCATTTAGGCGGATATCCACCTCCTGAGTTTGAGTTTCTGGGTGTAGTTGTTCCTTTGGGTGATGTTCCGTCTTCTGATTATGGGCTGCCACCTCCCTTGTCGCCGCCGCTGCCGCGTCCTTTGAGATTGAAGATATCGTTCTCATCAAAGACGGAGTCTTGCCGCGGCTGGACCGGAACAACGCCAGCTTGGACTCCAACAAGGAGGAGCGCTCTCGCTACCACTACTCCAAATGAGGGTAGCAGAAGTAGAGCAGATCTACGTTGACGTCTCCAGGGTAGACCAGACAGAAAATTCAAGCTCAAAGACGGAATGATACATCCATGTAAAGAGGCTATTGGTTCCGAGTGCGCAAGATATACCTGGATAGTGATTTAGAGTATATAACATGTTTTCCATTTGCCCCAGTGTAATTCAATTGTATATTGTCTGGTATTTCCTCTTGTACTTCGTCTAATCCCTTAAGCAACATAGTCAATACCAACGGGTGATGAAATATGAGATATGGATGTAGTGTAATCAATTCGTTGACACTTTTTATATCTCCACCCATGCATATTATAGTAGACGCTCTTCGAAAGCTCTTTAATAATATTAATTCGTTATATCTCTCCAAAAATGACGCAAACTTCCCCCAAACCGACTATCTCGACTTGGCTGGATAGATGAGTCTGGATACTCAAAGTTAGTATATAAATACAATATTCTATTTGAAGATGATTAAACAGCCCAGATTGAGATCTTTCGGTGCCGTGCTTGATATCGCTCAACATTCTGCATCCCAACAGCTAATACTAAGAACGACAGCAGCAAGATTGCGAACAGACTTCAACATGTTCCTACCCTCCGTTTGACTATCCTTTTTAGGTTGTATCAAAGATCACAATGGAGAAGATCGTCGTTCCTCTGATAAGGGATCAGCGTCCAGGGGGGCTGGGCGGAATTAGTGCCCGCTCGCGGGTGGCTGGGGAAGAACAGGAATATCTGGGCTATTTCTTTAACTTGCGATACCGTGGAAAGCCTGTCTTTTGTCATCCGGGCGAGCACTTGGATTAACGGTCAAAGTAGGGTAGTAATTCAAGTGGAGTCCAAGAGGCGTACGCCACATAGATCCAAGTTGTTGATTTGGGTATGAATGTATGAGGGTCTCTGGACACTGGCTCACGACCACTCTCAGGCCAAGGCAACGAGCACGTTTAGCTATTGTGATCCAAACTATGAAGTGATTATTAACTCTATTAATCTTTTTATTTTCAATACTTCTCAAGAATTTGCGTAAAAGAATCAATGAGTTTGCACTACAGCCTGTGTTGGGTTCTGTGTTGATGCATCAAAAGTACTCAATCACTCACAAGCTGATGGGCAACGGCAAACGATACTAGCTACCTAGGCTCAGAACAGTATGGTCATAGAACAAACAGAAAAGGGTCGTGTGAGCCAACCAGTTATTGAACTCTTGGGCCAATGTGAAACTGATCTGCGGAAAAAAGGCTCATCAGTCATCTCGGTTAACAATGCACATTGGGTTTGAGTCTTTACGACCCTTGCTGCTCTTGACCTAGCCTGTGTCTGTCAGCATGTTAATCTGAAAAGTAATTAGCTTAGATTGAATCAATCCAGCCTTATTACCCAAGTTCCATACCTCATATGTCTAGACACTTGCATTTAAGGGATAGGATAAGTGACTTTCAGAGTGATATCGCTTTGAATTTAGCTAGACACAAATAGGAAAATAGAATAAAAAGAAAATAAGCCGTGCCCTTGTGGAAGTCGAAGCTAGCAATGGGCTGGAATGCCAATATCCTTAGCCGTGGTCATTGATTTTCATATTTACTCGATTGGCTGCTGTTCGTTCATCGTTGCCCCAAATATCACGGCTCTTCTCAGTCCCGTTATATTGCAGGTAGCTTTCACTTGTTTTTTGTGTGTTTTTATAATGACATATTATGCCTCTTTACAACTTGATCATTTGGTAAGGAACCAAGCTGTGTCGGATAAACACTTGTCCATTCAGTGCTACGGTGGCAATTTCTCGAGATATTATCTCTCTCCTCTGAGAGAGTCGGATTCGACAACCCTGGCACGACTCAGTACTTAAGCAACTTACACGCCAAGTTGTCCGTCGGATATGATTGTTTTTTGCACTCCAGTCTTCTAGAAAATCATTAGTTTTTGAGTAGTTCCCCAAGTATATACAAAAGTTGAGATTACTAAATAAGGTTATTGTAGCTTGTGCTCAATTGCTCCTTGGTGTAGTTTCATCAACACAATACCCATTGAGTGCGTGACTGTTTGAGCCAAATGGCGGTTGGGCATTATTACTACACGATATCCTCACCTAATACCTGCAGAAAGTGTTTTATTGAGGATTTACTAAACGATTCAATTGCTATTCTTCCCTATCATTTCAACAGTCTATTATTACTACCGTGGACATATTTTTTGAATTCTATACTTGCTATCTAATAGTAGTGGTACGATCTGCACTGCGTCCAGGATCTAGGAAGCATCAACTTTCTCATGATCCATCTCGTGTTTATACAATAATACCCATGTGACCCTAGAGTGGTTTCTCCGCGTTCAAAGCATAACGACTGAAATGGAGAACGGCTTTAAACAATCGTCCAGTAATGGCTTGATTATAGAATATCCGATAACTCTCTTTGAGTGGGCGCGATACTCGATGTCAGTCTCTTGTGACCCAAGGAGAAGTGCAGAATAGGCTGGTCAGCCAGCAAACGAAGAACAATAACAGTGCCAGTCCCCACACAGCCTGCATCTTAGAATACTCTGAGATTCTAATGTACGAAGATCATTACGTACTTTGATTACATGAAAGCCATGGCACAGTACCAAGGTACCGTTTTTTTTTCAATATACAATCTTTCCTGATGAGTGATAATCCCCATCCGTGCGTAATGTGCTGCACGCAGAATGATGCCACGTTGGAGTACTCAGAAGGATACGGAAGACTAGGACTGTCGTTGATTCAACTACCCTGGTATCTAGCTAGGGCAACATGCTTTGCCATTCGTCTAGCAAGCAAGCATTGATGTCTTTCTATCCACCTTCTTGGCAGAGCTGAAACAACAAGTCGAGCAAATCACACAAAACCAACACTTCGCACAGAAAGCCTCTTGCGAAGAAGGGAATGGTCGGGCGGAATTCGTGAGCCAGCGAAGAGTCCCGGATAACACCGTGTGCCACTCGCTTGCCAGTCCCGGATCTCCCAGGACTTGCCCTTCCAGCACAATAGATTTATTACTGTAATCTTTTTGGGGTAGATTACCTTGTGCCGGGGGGGAGGGGCTAGGATTATAGCGCCATGTCATCGACGCCCGGCCGGGATGGCGGGACCCCCGAGAGGCAGAGCACGGCCACCGCCTCTCTTCTCTCCTCCTCTCCCATCTCCGACAAAAAAAGGAGCCTAGCTCCCCCAACCATCACTTGCTTTGGCAATAAGTCTATCTCACAAGGGTTCCTTCTCAAGCAAGATCGCCAGAGTCATCATTCATCTTGAACCATGGCTCCCTGGTCAAGTTTGTGCACAATATGGCCTTGACTGATTTAGGTAGGTCGTTTAATGGAAGAACCATGGAACAAACTCGCCTCTTCTTCTAAGATGCCGTTTTGGAATCTGATCGTTGACTCCTCCTTTGATAACCACAGCATAGCCAACCAACCACTCGACTGGGCTGTGCTACTAGTATGAGAAATGATCTGTCGACGCACGGGACTGGGAGAGGTAAGGGACCTAGATAGGCAGAATACGCGTGGCACAGTGGGTAGTAGAGTCGACGTGCTTTGAATCTTTTACGAAAAGCTCAAACAGTAATTACCTAATGTGTACAGATTAATGTTTCCCTTATATTCCACCTGCTACTCTTACTCCGCGCCTAGACAATTCCGTAGAACCAGCTATCAACAACAAGTCATGCAACTTCGCCGAGCAGTCCTCTGATGTAGTAAGAAGATTGGTTTCCCAAACACCGTTCAAAACAGATCTCCGACTTTGTTGCATTGCATTTGCAGTAGCGCGAGTCCGGGATTACCCAGCAAGGAACCGGGCAAATCACTCAGATACCGTGTGTTCTAGAGCATTTCCTAAACAAGCAGCTGGGCACATTGCTGGAGTTGATCAAAACTGCACGCACCATGGCCTTCTACTACATACCTTGGTCATTTATCTAGTGACATGGATTGGGGTCAGGCCAAGCCTCCCCCATGCCCGGAAGGAATCTCACTTGAAACGCGGTATTTAGTCGGGTGCCATGTTGCTCCATAGAATTTCAATCCTTCGCTTCTTCCAGACACTATACCGCGTAGAGCACATACAGTCCTTACCCCAGGTCCCAGTCGCACCAAAGTCGCAATGATCCCCACAGTACTTGGCGCCATGGAGTCGTTTGCCGTGCCCTTAGCGCATCCTACAGAAGGCTTCTAGAAGGCGGATTTGGTTGGTGATGGATGGAGGCCATCAGCTTCCATACCATAACACCCACTGCCACACGACACACGATAACACACCCTGTCCTGTATGGCTTCTCCATTTCCCCAGTTCAATATTTACCTTCCGTATTGATTCAAGCTAGAAATCGAGCCAATAGTGATCTTCCTTCTCATCAACGTTCTCAATGGGGCAACAACACATGCGACATCAAGGACGCATGTTAAAAATGTCTATATATATATCGCCCTCCATTACTCCTCGTAATCCAAAACATCCAGACAACTCACCTCATCAAGTCACAAAATCACAACCATCGGATATATTCTATACTTCCATTGACAATGGCTGATATCGAGAAGAAGGTCGAGCCCACTGGGGTCTACCTCAGCTCGTCTGAAAGTGCCGAGAAGGTTGGAAGCATTGAGACCTCCACACCAACCAGGCCACAGAGATCCTGGGCCACTCGAGTTGGGCTCAACTTTGAGTCCTTCACCAAGCATGAAGACTCAGACACCGGTACCGTGGAGCTGGAACGCACCATGAAGCCTCGCCATCTGAACATGATTGCCATTGGTGGAAGGTTAGTGTTCCTCTCTTTATTTCCCTTCCATTGTTATAGGACCCCAGGAGGGCGCCGATCGATTGATCATACAATGCACTCCATGGAAATTATGTTGACTGACAACTTTCCTATAGTATTGGTGCCGGTTTCTTCGTTGGTAGTGGATCTGCTCTGCAAACCGGTGGGCCTGGCTCCGTTCTCATCGGATTCATGATTATGGGTATCATGATGTTCAACGTTGTTTACGCTCTTGGAGAACTCGCTATCATGTTTCCGGTGTCTGGTGGTTTCTACACGTGAGTATCTTTGAGTCTCCATCCAACTCTTCCTCCCTTGTCTAACTGGAAGAAATACTAGATATTCTAACCGCTTCATCGATCCTTCATGGGGCTTTGCCATGGGCTGGAACTATACACTACAATGGGTCTTCGTTTTGCCTCTGGAACTGACAGTTTGCGGTACTGTTATTCAATACTGGGCGCCTGATACCAGCGTTGCCATTTGGGTCAGCGTAAGTACCTCTTTTCAGCATCTTTCCACAGATTCTTCTTCCTCTCCTCGGAGCCAAGATTGACGCTTTACCTCGTTAGGTTTTCCTCGGTGCCATCATCATCATTAACCTCTTTGGAACTTTGGGATATGCCGAGGAAGAGTTCTGGGCCTCTACCATTAAGCTGCTCGCAACTATTATCTTCATGATTGTTGCTGTCATTCTTGTCTGCGGTGGTGGTCCCTCCAATGGCCAGTACTCTCACTATTGGGGAGACCGCCTTTGGCACGACCCTGGCCCTTTCCAAAATGGCTTCCGAGGCTTCTGTGGTATGTCTCTTCTTTTTCTCTTCTCTTTCCTCCCTTCACAGATTCTAATGAACTCTCTGCTAACTCAAAATAGGTGTCTTCGTCACTGCGGCTTTCTCCTTCTCTGGTACTGAGCTGGTCGGTCTAGCTGCTGCTGAGTCTGAGAACCCTACCAAGGCCCTCCCCAGTGCCATCAAGCAGGTCTTCTGGCGAATCAGTCTCTTCTACATTGTCGGTCTTCTTCTTGTTGGCCTCCTCGTCAGCTCGACTGACCCTCGCCTCCTCAACGCTGGCAACCATGACCCCAGCGCCTCACCTTTCGTCATTGCTATTGCCAACGCTGGTCTCAAGGGCTATGATTCGTTCATGAATGTCATTATCCTCGTCTCCGTCCTGTCCATTGGTGTCTCCTCCGTCTATGGTGGCAGCCGTACCCTTGTTGCCATGGCTCAGCAGGGCTATGCCCCCAAGATCTTCACCTATATTGACAAGTCTGGCCGACCTCTCCCGGCTGTCGCCTCTGTCATCCTGATCGGTTGCTTGGGTTACCTTAGTGTTGGCGGCAATGGAAACACCGTTTTTGGCTGGCTCCTTTCCCTTGCTGGTCTGGCTGCCCTCTTCACCTGGGGTTCCATTTGCCTTTGCCACATCCGCTTCCGCAAGGCCTGGAAACATCAAGGCCACACTTTGGATGAGATCCCCTTCCGCGCTATTTTCGGCGTGGCCGGCTCTTGGATTGGCTTGATCCTGAACATTGTCGTGTTAATTGCCCAGTTCTACACTGCCATTACCAACACTGATGGTTCTCTTGCCACTGTGGAGGGCTTCTTCCAATCTTACCTAGCTGCCCCTGTCGTTATCCTCTTCTACATCATGGGATATGTCTGGAAGCGCAAGAGCTGGGTGTCCATTAAGGATATCGATGTTGACAGTGGCCGCCGTGAGCATGACTGGGAGGCGATCCGCGCCAACCGGGAGGCCCTCGCTGCCGCCCCTGCTTGGAAGCGCCTGTTGGCCGCAGCCTTCTAAAGCTTTAGGGCATACTTAATGTCCATGCCGTGCCCCATGCAGCACAAGATGCTGTTACAACCTGATGGCCTCTGGAAGGCCAGGCCTATGACTTGATTGTTTCTGTTGCTTCAGATCAATTGAGCTGTCACGACCTGACTGTTCCGAGTCTAGCTCGCGTTCAATGATAAACTAGTACGACTTTTATGCAGTAGAAGCGGTGTTTTTAGACTTTCTTTTTTATGTTGTTGAGATGTTTAAACGAATAGAAATTAGTTTTTAGATATAAAGTGGCTGTTCTACCAGAGACATTGTGCATAATTCGCTGATTGCCCTATGTGACACTACGAGCAGATCCTCCGTCCTTTGGGTGCAAGGGCAAAAAATCCTAATATCAGACCATGAGGGAAGGTCTTAGTTCATCCGTTACTCTGACTCTGATAACACACCCATTTTACATTGTAAAACAAGTCAATTAGTAGTGGGACATCATTAACCAGTTCCGTTTTCTGAGCTGATGACGGACATAGCATGGTGGCAGCGGCAGTATAGAACATATACACTCATAGCATACTGGGTTTGGGGGAGCAAGTAATGAAATCGTAGCTAAAGACTGGCCATGGAGAAGGGAGCACAAAAAGGTAGGCATTCGGGAGTACCTGAGAGACCTCCCCTTACATCCCCTCTATATCTCGAGACACTCAAAGCTGGTCAAGAAGTCTTTCAGTTTAGGAGCCAATATAACCATTATGTATTGAAAACAGTGTCTTTTTGTCTACCGTTGTTCTAATTTGGTATCTCCTACTGCTCAGGACCATCCATGCCCGGTCCTGGTCCGCCTGATCTACCCATTTGTCGAGCCTTCAACAACTCGTCGCACAGAAGCAAGTTGGATGCAATGCTGGCACTTGAGGCCACGCAGTTTCGCAATACACGGAAAGAGTCGAACACGCCCTCCAGCTCGGGATCCATCGGGTCTCCCGTCTCAAGATCGAGTCCAACAACGTTTCCATCAGCGTACTCGTCTTGCAGGGCAGCAACTGTAGGTCTAGGTTAGTTTCTGAGCCAGTAGCACAATTCATTCACTAAAAGCAGAAGAACAAATGAGAAGAAAAAAACTTACGAGCATCCTGAATATCAAGACCGGCATTGGCGGCCAGAGTCTTAGGGATAATGAGAAGGGCATCGGCAAAAGCCTCAACACCCCACTTGGCCTTGCCCTTGACGGACTTGATGAAAGCATCGCTCTTCAGGTGGGCAGCGCAGGCAACCTGGAATGCACCAGCTCCAGGAACAACGCTCTGATCCACAATGGTGTTGTACACACTGCGCAGGCCGTCTCGTACGGCATCTGTGACTTGAGCAATGGTGTGCTGGTTAGGGCCCTTGATCATCAAGGTCACCGACTTGGGATCCTTGACCTCCTCGACAAAGGTAAACTTCTCCTCGCCCAGAGTCTGCTCATAGACGAGACCAGCCCAGCCCAGAACGTCCTCAGTCAAGTCATCCACGCTGTTCTGCGCAATACCGCCACAGACCAGCTGGAGTCGCTCCATGTTCCTTCGCTTGGCTCTTCGGAGAGCCAGGATACCATTCTTGGCGAGGACGTCCAGGGACAGGGGGTCAATGCCCTTCTGGTTGATGACGACAAAGTTCTTCTTGCCGTCAGTGCCGCAAAGCTCCTTCTTCAGCTCCACAATCTTCTTGAGCTTAGCATCAACAAACCGACGCTCGCTCTCCACAAGCTTCTCACGCTGCTCGGCGCTCGAGTAGAAGAAGCTGGAGTTGATCTCGGTCTTCTCATACTCTAAACTGACGTTCATGGTCAGGATATAGCAGTTCTCGAGTCGCTTGGGCATGTCAGGATGTCGGGCACCGTGGTCAAGAGCCAGGCCACGGATCAGCTTGGTGTCTGAGGCAGTTCGGTGCTGCATCTTCATGATCTCCACCATGTGCAAGTCGGGCTTCGCAGGGGCCTGGTAGATGGCCAGAACGGCGTCAACAATATCGGGAGTGAGGTTGGCAGCCAGAGTCGAGTTCAGCTTGGTGGCGAGGGATGTTCGGGCGACGTTCAGGAGGAGTTCTCGGTCGATATCCTTGGGGAGCTTGAAGGTGTCCAGGAACTAAGCGACGGTGAGTAGGATGACACGTCAAATAAACAATGCTGAACTCACCTTGAGAGCCTCAACCTTGGCAATCTCAAAACCATCGGTGATGATTCGGGGATGCAGACCCTCAGATATGTGTCGGTCCGCCTGCTTCAAAAGCTCGCCCACCAACATAACCACAGAAGTAGTTCCGTCGCCGCAGATATCATCTTGGGCAGTCGCCGCTCGGGCAATCATAACGGCGGTAGGGTTTTGAATCTGCATCTCTCGGAGCAGGACGTTGCCGTCCTTGGTCAACTTGATCTAGTGGGGAAACCGTCAGTAAAGGGGGCCAGGCTGAGGGGCAGAATCAAGAGGACGGCAGTACCTGGCCAGCGCCGTCGACAAGCCTGGGAGAAAAACGTTAGCCAAAGTGGAAGAAGACAATGTGCGAATCTGCGATAACTCACATCTTAATGGTGCCACGAGGGCCAAGGTTGGACTTGAGAACATCTTGCAAGCCCTCACCGGCACTGATGTTCACCTTGAGAGCTTCGCCCCTCCTCTGCGACCAGGTAGTTGGTTAGGTGGCATGCCAAGCAATAATTTTTCGAGTGTGAAGAACATACCCGGGACTCCGCCTTGGGATTCAAAAGTTGTGCGGCCGACATGTCTGCAAGATGCTAATGTCGAGTTTCGGGTTGCGGCGTGGATGGGGAGTTGGGAAACAGTTCGCGATTTCGTAATCCCACAAGCTCGCACCAGCTGTGGAATACTGTAGGCAATAGCGGGCGTGGCACTTTTTTCTGCCCCCCCTCTACGGTGAAGTTAGTGGGTAGGCGGTGAGCAAAGCAGGCTGCCACCAAAATACACCAAAAACGTACCAAAACGCACCAAACGTAGCGAGAGAATCCCTCGGTGAGCCCCTCGGTGAGCTGTCCAATCACGACAATGCTATCCACCTCAATTGAGACTTGATAAGTACAAATGTCTCTGTCATGTCTTACTCGGTACATTAATTACTCCATATAGAACACCCACTGCATACCATACTGTCGATTTCATTTTTATTTGTCTTCTTCTTCTTTTGTTTCATCAATTCCGTCACTAGCTATTTATGCCGCCACCCTATGCTTCCTTGCATTCCATCCGGTGCTTTCTCCAGTCCTTCTTCTGGCAATCCGCTGAACAATACTTGACTTTCATACATCGAGTACACTTTTTCAAAGATACTCCATTCTTTCCATCTACTTTCCCACAATTTCTACATCTTTCTGTTCCCATATTCATGGAGGCGAGCTCGCCAACCAAATCCTGGTCCACAGCCTCCTCAACAAAGGGCACTGCATACAGAGGACTAATTGCCACTCTTACCGCATTTTCTGCTGCCGTATCCCATTCTGGAAGCGGCATGAAGTCATCAGGAAGCTTCCCATTGCCACAGGAACAAATGACGGCGCCCCCCTGTTTTAAGCTGAGCGGGATCGTCGCAGACTTCCTCTTATATTCACATTGAGGGTTGTGTGACCACGTGCGACAGCGCTCAACTAGAGATGGTAGTGACTTTTTCCAAAGGTCCAATTCGTCATCGTTCACCTCAAGAGTGCAACATTCCAGGGTTCTTAGTATCAGCAAGAATGACTCCAACTTCTTCGACTCCATCAATTTCGAGGTGAAGGGGATGATTGCCGCATCGAGAACCACGGAGCCACTCTCTCCGTCAATTTTCACAGCAGAAACAAACACTAGCATGTGGATGCCTCCTTGACCGGGATGATTGATTGCGAACAGGCCAGTCTGTCCCCCCTGAAGGCCAGAAGAGAGCATGAACATTGTAAAGAGGGATTCCTTGAAGTTAACCCTAACATCAGGCGAGATACCTGACGCGTCATTTGCATCCTCTCGCAAGCGCTTCTCTCTGGCCGAAAATTGAAGAGATGTAAGTGTAGTCATCCACTTCAGTTTGTCTGGGCTGCTTTGAAGATCGATAATCGGGAGAACATCGAGGTTAATGTGCGGCGCATTAATCGCAGAGGGTACACCAGCTGGCGATCGAACAACCGGGGATGCAAAGTCAGAAACCTCACTAGAGGCCCCAGGTCGGGCTATGGGTGCAATAACTTCGATGTAGCCTGATGTACGAGCCACTCGGGTTTTACAGCCGTCTTTTGTGACAGGCATTGGGTACCTTACTGTGCGGACGAGGGTATCTTGGCCAAACACGACCTCAATCACAAAGGGTCCGTTTTGTCGCAGCTCGATTGGGACCTTGTCTTTGAGTAGCTTCTTGGCTTCTTCAGACTTCAAATCAATATGGCCTGTAAGGGTACTTATTTTTGACTCTGCGGCGGGGACTTCAGCCTTTAATGTCGTTCTCTGATCATCCCTTTGCGCTCCTGCAGCATTAGCAGATTCTTTCGCGCGAGCGCAAAGAATGGGGTATCCTTGTTGTCCCGGTAGGTATTTTGTCACAAAGACTCTTGCATGATCATTCAGGTTGGCCTGAAAGACACACATGTCTGGCCCAAGAATAGGTTGCCAAGTCTTTGAGGTGTGTTTGTTGAGTTGTACCATCAACCCTACGAGTGTATGTTTTGGTTCGGCTTGGAGTGCAGCCGCGGGCACGTAGAAGGATGCTATGAGTGGTGCGTTGCCAGACCATCCTGCCTGGTCTTGCTCAATTGAAATCTCAAAATCATCTCTATCGGGAGAGCTCGTTTTCTTAAGATTTCCAAATGTGATATGTACATCACCAAACATGTTGTGCCACTTGGTCGAGCTTCCAGGAGCGTGTTTCAAGGACCCAACAAGTGTGGGCGACATCATTGTTTTCTGGTTGAAATCTCCATGCAAGCGAGCAGCAAACTCGTGAGGGACAACAAGCGTCACAGAGACAACGGGCGGAAGCGGCTTCCAAACGTTGAAAGCCCCGGCCTCAGGTACGTGCTGAATCTCAGCCTGGAGCCATGGCTGTGTGCCAACATCGAGCAGATGCAGCTGGGCACCAAAATCTTGTGTCATGTTGCTGCTCAGCAAGAGCGCAGGATCTCGAGCGACTGATTCAAAAAGGCCAGTATGAACAGCTTCCCAGTCGGTCTGCACCCTTTTTTTGATCATTTTTATTAGTGCTGCAAAGCTGCCGTGATGAAAGTAGGGGTACGCTCCCCCTTGCACAGCACTGGAGGGTGTCGACACCGTTGGATCAACAGCCCCGAACATGGTGCGAGACATTGGCAAGAGAAGCCGGACAAGAGAACTAGCCTCGATTTGAAGTTTATCCCATCCTTCGAGATGTCCAGAAAATTGATGGTCGAGCTTCCAGGCTACCCTCGCACCAAGTTGAGTCGATCCGTGGAAAAGTTCCTCAACATGAGGCTCATATTTGACATTCGTCCAGTACTCTAGAGGGCTCAAGCCCAGAAGAAGAGAGATTGTTGAAGTGTCCCCACATAGGACGCTCTCGAGAGCGCTGAGTTCCGGCTGCTTGCGGTTGACAAGAACATCAGTGAGCAATGTCGCCCAAGGCTGATCGTTAAGTAGAGGACCCGCAGCCACGAGAATATTGAGAGCCCCTATATGGTGGCTGAGATTCGACGTGTCGATGAGATCAAAGACCGTTGGTCCTTTACCGTCCCTTCCATAAGTGATTTTGTCCAGCCTATATTGTCTGCCATCTGAGGTCCTTCTGTGTAGATTCGCCGATAATATGCCTTCTGCGGCACATTGGAGAGAATGGCAGAATACCAAGGCTTCGGCAGTAGTATATCGGATGGTCAATGTCTTTCCCAGTATTAACTTCAAAGCTGAGGTCCATTCACTGAACTGTGTTTTGGCTGCCGCAATAGCCTTGAGGGTCTCCTCTCCTTCTTGCGGTTTCAAGGGTGAGGACTCTGCAAGCGGAGCGTATGCCGTTGCTAGCTGGTAGAACTGAACTGGATCACTGGCGTAGTGCAGTATCTCGGTGTCGGAAAGGAGCCCGGCTAGCAAAGGATTGGGAAGCTGACCATCCGCTTGCTTCAGTGCTGAGAAGTCTTTTTGCCAATATCGTCTGCGTGTTTCCTTCATCCCATTCTGTGAATGGAGGGAAAGAGGCGAGGCCGAACGCAAACCGCCAATGTTAACGAAGTTATTGAGCGTCGTCTTGTTGTACAGCTCTCGCGAAGCGCGAGTATTCTTACCAAACTCCGCCATAGAACCCTCTGTCTGGAATTTCTCGGCCGCAATTTTGATACGTCTCCAGACTCGCCGAACATCCGTCAGCGTGTCAAGATCACAGAAATTTATGGCACGGCTGTATTCGCTCTTGACCCAGTCTTCCAAAGTCCCTGAGGCTGCGAGAAGTTTAGTCGTCTGCTCGTGAAGCACCTTTGCAGTAGCACTGTCAATAAACATTTGGTAATAAACATTCCATAACGACTCGTTGCTAAGCTTTACATCTTCGTCAAGGATGAATGATAGCAGAATGAGGTTTCGAGCTAACTTTATCAGCATGAGTGCAAGGAATATGCAGGCACGGCCCGTCTGAGTAGACCAGGATCAAAGTATTCTTTTCTTACCAACGATTTTCTCCTCCATGTCGCAGCAGGTCACATCGAGCTTTCTCGGCGCTATCAGATGTCAATACAACAGATCCGCCATTGCGAGTGTTGAGAGAATAGCTAACGAAGGCCCATTTCGAGGTACGCTGTGTAAAGCACATTGCGCAGATCGCCCGAACCGAGTGACAGGACAGAGGCATCTTGACCATGAGGTACTGACTTGGTCAAGCTGATTGTCGGCGTGTTGCCAAAGGCATAGAGCCAGGTGGTCCGGGCAGCAAAGGTAGGTATGAGCATGACGGGGTCCGTACGGCGTATGCGTAGTGTATAGTCCTGCCGCACCCCTTGCAGTTGAAATAATTGGGGACTGGAGGCTGAATTCGTACTGGTGTTGAGAGCTGCCCACGGGCGGGTGTGTGAGCGGAGCTTCTCAGCTCCTCACTTGGCAGTAAGTTAATTTAAGCTTGGGCGTGGTGGCGCAGCCACCATGTTCACTAGCCACAACATAACCTTACGGTATCGTTGGTGGCAATTGTGTAACAAGCCAGCTGCTACTACTGATGGAAACGAAGGGGGGATGCTGAGATAAGGAAGCAATATAGTCTTGAGACTTGAGAAGAAACATCTTAATATATACCTGAGAAAGAGAGATAGTGTTGCCTCTTGTTCTGCGACACAGCATACCAGGAGATAACTCGGCAGCATACTATCCAGACCAGTTTTATAAATCACGAAAGCAAGAGCACCCTATTTATCGGTCAATGAAGTCCCTGTTAAATTGTCTACCCAGAAAGCAAAGCCCATCGTAACTCCAGCGGCCTCGCATTGTAGCGTCGCAGACTTGACCAAAGCCGCTTTCGCTTTGCTTTCCTTAAATACACCTTAAACCATTTCGCCCATCTCCAAAAAATAAACCCATTTCCCATCCTGTTTGCCCAGAATACACCGTCTGAAATAAATAGTAAAAAAATGTGACAAAGATCCCTAGATCCACCAATATTGTACAAAGCCCGCTTGGCTGAAGACATCCCACCCGTCCAACGATTTCTGTGCTCTAGTTGGCGAGGTTGTGATTACATTTCCTAGGCTTTCCCTTCGCCCAAGGGAAAGAAATGAACAACGAAGAAAAGAAGAACATGGACATGAGCATCGTAAAGATCCGTCGTCGCAAACATCCGGTCCCCCGAGCTTTACACCCCAATTCTCAAGTAAATAACAAGGCTGATGAAATAGAGCACTGAAATACGTTCGCTGCTCTCTCACCCAAGCACATTAAGATAACGCCCCCCTCCCCCCGAGGTCGTTTATATTGGCAATTTGAAATGACAAAACTTTTGTTGCGAACGAATCAATCATGAAATAAACAGACGCTTAAGTGACTTAGTTGCTGCCGAAGAAGACGTCGTCAGCGTTGTTGCTGAACATGACCGCGTTGTCGAATTCCTCGTCAAATTTGCTCATCATGAGCATACTGGGTTCGCGATCTAGCTGGACAAGGCCGTCATTGTTGGTAAATTGAAGCAGCATATCATCGTCATGTTCGCTCATGCCAAGAGGGAGGGTTCCATTCATGCTGGAGGAAACCATCAAAGCGCTGGTTCCGGTGAGTCTGCTCAGATCATCTGTGTTGATGGAAGTGTTTGGCTCGACCTCGAAATACCGGTGAGGAGTAGGTGATGATGATTGTGAGAGCTCGGGTGGAGTATTATACTGGCTTCCGGCAGCGCTCTTGGCAGGGCTGTTTGCGTTCACTGGTGTTCCTTCCATCAATGCTTCAGGGGAGACGTAGGAGTGTGCACTGGCTGCTGAGGGAGAGGAGGCCATGTCACTGATGGCTGGAGCAGGGATGGAAGCCATAGGTGCTGAAGACACCGAAGCAAGGTTTGGACCTTGCTGGCTCATTCCCATGTCCACCATGTCATCAAGCATGTTGAAATCAGCTTCGGGCGAGTTCCCAGCAGAGCTGTCTGAGTATCCAGAGAAGGATGACACCGAGCTGACAGACATGTTCTTCTTGCGAGTTCGTGCAGACTTTTCCAGGCGAGTGTCCATGTCAGGGCGGTTCTTTTTCGGACGACCACGCTTGACAACTTTCCTGACGATGCCGTCAAAAGCACCAATGCACATGCCTCGTTGCCGATGTCTTGTGAGCGCGTCATGGCGAGCAAAGCTGTTTCCGCATTCGCAAGGGTAAGGCTTGATACCAGTGTGGATCTTGGCATGTCGCTTGAGGTCATGCTGGCGAACGAAGCACTTTTTGCAGGTCGGGCACTGGTACTGGCGGTCATTGAGATGAGTTTGGACATGAGACTTGATATTCTCCTTTCGACCAAACTTCTTGCCACAGTCATCATACAAGCACATCCATTTGCCGTCGCCAGTGTCAGGGCCTTGGATGTATTGAGAGATCTCTTCCAGAGTGACGCCTGTCTCAGTCTTGGTTTCTTCGATGTTAATATCAGCGATGCTAGCAGCACTAGCAATGCTGGCCAGAGATTCAGTGCGACGATGAGGGGATTCCTGTCGAGAGGGGCAGCTTGAGGGGATGGCGGAGAGAGATTGGGCGTCCAGAGGGTATGGGTTGAGATCGGGCTTGTTAAAGCCTCCAACAAACTGGGCCATCTGGGGAGTATCCGGGGAAGCATGTTGTGACATCTGCTGGCTCATCTCGAAGCTGCTCTCAATCTTCAAGAATTCGTTGTTGAAGTTATTCATGCTCATGTAGTCGGGAGTCTGGAGAGGCAGACTGTTGAAATTGTCGGCTTCCGACATCTGATTTGACTTGGGCATGTTGGTAACAACAGGCTGGTGTGCAGAGTGTTGCTGCTCAGATTGTTTCCTCATGTCGTGAAAGATAGTCTGGGCTCTTTGGTTTCCACCACGGTTTCTCACAGGCTTGATTGTCTCTTCCAATGATTCATCATATCCGTCTTGGAATCTGCCCGGCGTGGGCTCGGCCTTCGTCAATCGATCTTGGGGCGTCTCCATAGGCGTGGGAGGGTAGTAGGCTGTGGCCATGTTAGAATACATGCCCAGGGTGCCATGTCTCACATTTCTGCTGTACTCACTTGGTACGCTTCCGCTGGGTGGTGTAATGGGCCTCGTAGGGAGGCCATCGGCTCCGAGAGTCTCGAATTTGTTAACTCGATCCATGATACCGTTGCTAATCCTCCGCGAAGTCCTCCGCGTGCTGGATGTGTCCCCTTCGGACGCCCACCCTTGCGCGGAAGGACTTTCTTGGAAGTTCATAAAGGTCGGGGTTGAGAGAGCACTGTCATTGTTAAACACATCAAAGTCCCTACCTCCCGACATGTTTTCCCCATAAGCTGCCTGGCCCTTGCTCATCATCATATTCAAGTCACCACTATAAGGATCGAAGCTGATGTTGTTAGGATCAAAACAGGACGGGTCAAACCGTTGTGCCTGAGGAGTTCCATGAGGAGAGATTAAGTAGTTTTCACTTCCATTTGGCGCCAGAGTAATGTAGGGGTTCTGGCTGCCCGGTCGTGCTTGAATGCGTTGCTGCTGCGCTTCTCGCAGGATGTTATGCTGCGAAGTGTGTAATCCTGTATTGTTAGTAGTCGCACTTACCATATAATTTTGCCTCCTTGCGGGTGATGTTGAGTTGTGTTGTCGTCGAATATCTAGGCTGAGGCCGCGACGATGGCCCGCATTTTGTCGCTGTGTCGCGTTGGGCAGATGTGGAATCTTCACCCCTTCAAACGCAGATGGCGTCGATTGCTGACGTCGATGTTGTCTTTGTCTGGGATGAAGTCCCCCGTGAGGATTTTGGGACAGCATATTTGCTGCAAGGGAGTTCGGAGTAATATTGTCGTCGGTCTAATGGTTGTCGAATGGGAACCTTTTGGTCCGAAACTGCGTACTCACATAGCTTGTCAGTATCATCATCGTCATCACCATCGACTCAACCCATCGCCATCCAATCGCGATCTTGAATTAGTCGTCTTACCTCACGCAGCGCAAGCACAACGCGCCGGGCTTGAAAAAGGTGGCGGTCGTGGTCGTTCTCAGCAGAGGTGCGACCTGACGTCAAGCTATAGATATCAAGATGCCTTATTCAGGCGAGGGATTGGGTTTTTTTTTTTTGGAAAGCTGGTTTCAACGAAAGCTGCGCTCCTGAGTGATAGGAAAGGTATATGCAAGCTACCGCTCGGTTGTGGATTGAATTAGAGGAGATTGTAGATTTCGGAGAGGAGTGGATTCAGAAGCCAGTCTGTAGGCAAACCAGTTTGGGCTTCGTGGTGGTGTAATGGGAGCTCGGGTCTTGTTGACTCGGTGTCCGAGGTCGCCACGGCAACGGGGAAGCTTCCCCAGGGAGCAACTGTATCGCACCACCGCATCACCAGGGGCGGCTAACGAGACACCAATTCCAAGACAAGACCGAAATCCCATTGCTCCATTTTGCCCGTGATTTCCCCCTTCATCCTGGAGCCGCGGCGCTGGCAACCCAGGCTCGCGTGCTGTCTGGTCCATGCAAGTGTTGTAATCACCGATCGTCTCGCCTCCCTGCAATCAATCTATCATTCGTCTCCAAGGCGCGTCTGGCCATGTTTCTGTTGTTCGTCTACGAGGTGCGGAGCACAGCAACTGTCGACCGGCAACTGGTCTCGTTTTTGTCTGCTGTGTATTTTCCTTTTACACTGCCTGGTTTGACCGCTGATGCATGACCATGCTATGCTGACCCAGCGCTTATTCCATTATCTCTGACGCTGCCCCCTCGACCATTCAGAATTCCAGCCAAGAAACGTTTGGTTTGACAATGAGTACGTACTTAGTGTTTTACCGTGCCTGGGTAGAGCTGGTACAGTCGCATCACACTTTGGATTCAGTATCTTGCAGGCTATGCTCAGATGGGAAACCTGAAGACCTCTCCATACCAGGCTGCGACCCAGAACGAACAGGGACAAGTCTTGGCTATCTGATGACCTGCACGGAATACTTCACCACTTTTGTATTGTAGGCGCTACTGATCAAACGTGACAACTAGACTCTGCTTAGCAAGAAACAATAAGAACTACTCTGTGGATTCTAATAGCAGATGAACTGGTCATTTGTACAGAACCAGGCGTTGTTGATAACTGTGTTGAGATGGCTTTATGGGAAACTGGAGCCTGGGTTTGATCTCTATCGGATTGGACATGCAAGGTTATTGATCTCTCCTAAAATGGGGTCGGCGCGAAGAATAATTAATGTTGTGCTACACAAGTAATTTTTACATGGCAATTCCTGTGCTTGGGACTGGATGCGCCAAGTGTATTCAAGTTTACCTGATATTAATTCACATTATGAAGAAGGCCTGTCGACCAGGGTGGTTCCAGAGGGGTGGTTCAGGGCATCATGGATAATTACCTTAATTAATGACTTGCCTGCTAGCATTATTGCTAACCTCGCTTGGAAAGCGCCATCTTACAGCGAAGATTGCATCGATATGTTATGCAAGCGAAACAGTGGCAGTTATTGACGGACACTTGATTCTCAAAGCGATTGCGTTGGATGTTGATTTCCAGGGTTGATTGATCCGTTGTGTTGTTACATCCTACATAACTTGACGGACAACCTTTCAAGTTGGGCATTCATGCCAAACCAAAAGAAACACAGAGGGAAAAAAAAAAGAAAGAAATATCAGCATGGAGTTACCCTAGATACTTGGACACAGCAAGAGAGAGCCTCCAATCAGATGCAACAATACGGTATAATTTTCTGGCATCGAGCTCATCACAAACCATGTATTCTCTTTTTTTTTTTTCATATAATCACTCATCTGGCGGTGAGTGAGCTTTTGATGGTGGACTCTGACGTGTCCACGTTCCTTCTTCCTTCCTAGTCGCAAAGGCCTTAAGGGACCGGTGCTATCGTTCGTGGAGCTTTGGTTCATGCACGACGCCAGAAGTTAGTTTGATCGAGCAGCTCAGACCGTCATCAAGGATGTTGGAGGGTTGCTTGCATCCCATCTGTACAGATGAGGAAACGCTGAAGATCTGATAACTAAGTCAGACTCGAAGGCAGCGGAACAGGCCCATCTGATCCCCTGCTTGTCGCGTGAAGAATCCGAAGCCAATCGCATAGCTGATGGCCTCCGAATGAAGTCATGAGCCCTGTCAAGCCCCCCCAGGAAGGGAGCAGGTGCCACAGTAACTACCGTACTTTCCAGGTAATCCAGTACCTAATACTCAAGCCTCCGTGCTAAAACTCGGCACCAATTCAACGCCCAAGAGCGGGCAGTCGGGCGAAGCCGCACAGAAACGGGCAATGTAGCCGCCTATTTTGGCCTAGCCCTCCAGGTACCACCCAGTAAAAGCCACCAAACAAGTCAAGCGCCCGAAAGTCAGTCGCCGCGACAACGTCCCTTCCCACTGCGCACAGAAAAAGCATTCGGGACCTCTAGGGAAGGGCAAGCACTAAGTACCTTACCTCAGGTAGAGAGGAGAGTCACGGCCACTCATCAGCCCAACCTACCCGGCCCATTCAACATCACCCCATTTCGCACACCCATCATTCATCCGTGGTGCTGCGATTGGCTCGCTGCTGAGTGCATCTCGTCCTTTTGCAGCCGCACCGCTCATCGTTCACAAAGTTCTCTGAGGTTTTGTGACTTCAGAAATTTTGCCGCCCTTGTCTTTGTCTCTGCCTTTGCTTACCTAGGCCAATTGTCACTCAAGTCCCCCTCCGCCGTCGACTCTACCAATATCACCAGCCTCCTCCATGTCCGGCAACACTTTCAGAGGCACGCCTACCCGGCAGCAGGGCCGTGGTGCCATCCCCTTTGCCAACAGCCCTGGTGGTTCTAGCATTCCTCGCCCAGTCCTCGAGCAACAACAGCCTCAGCCTGCTGAATCCAGCTCCTCGGTCAGCGCCAGTCGTCAGAAGCAGTCCAAGCGTGATGAAGTCAGTTACCCACTCTAGCTCTTTCCCCCTCCTCCCCTCTTAATACCTCTGCTATTATCCCACACTTTTTTGCAATGTCAAAACATGATACTGATCGCCAGCGGTACAGGCTATCCGACGAAAACTCGAGAATGATCTGTCAAAGAAAAAACACCTCACGAGCCGAGCTCGACACACTCGAAAGGCTCCTCCGGGCACTGTCCTTGCCCTCAAGCCGAGCCCCGCTCTTCAGATCAAGCCGTCGACTACCGTTTCTGAAGCTGCCCAGCTGATGGCAGCAAAGCGAGAAGACTGTGTTCTTGTCACCGACGATGACGACCGAATTGCTGGCATCTTCACTGCCAAGGATTTGGCCTTTCGTGTGGTTGGAACTGGCGCAAAGGCTGCCAATGTCACCATTGCTGAAATCATGACCAAGAACCCACTGTGTGCTCGAACCGACACCAGTGCCACTGATGCCCTGGACTTGATGGTTCGTAAAGGTTTCCGTCACCTTCCCGTCATGGACGAGAACCAGGACATATCTGGTGTTTTGGACATCACCAAATGCTTCTATGATGCGATGGAGAAGCTTGAGCGTGCTTATTCATCGTCCCGAAAGCTGTACGATGCTCTAGAGGGTGTTCAGTCTGAGCTGGGCTCTTCCCAGCCTCAGCAAATTATCCAGTACGTCGAGGCGCTCCGTAGTAAAATGTCAGGCCCGACTTTGGAGACTGTCCTCAATGGTATCCCCCCCACAACTGTCAGCGTGCGCACATCTGTCAAGGAGGCTGCCCAGCTTATGAAAGAGAACCGTACCACCGCTGTTCTTGTTCAGGACCAGGGCGCTATCACTGGTATTTTCACGAGCAAGGATGTCGTCCTCCGAGTTATTGCCCCCGGTCTTGACCCGGCTAACTGCAGTGTTGTCCGTGTCATGACACCTCATCCCGACTTTGCACCTATGGACATGACGCTCCAGGCCGCCCTCCGCAAGATGCACGGTATGTACTCATTTATCCCCCCTCCTCTCACGCCATGTAAGCTAATTGGTTGTTGTAGATGGTCATTATCTCAACCTTCCTGTCATGAATGATGGCGGCGAGATTGTCGGCATGGTGGATGTTCTCAAGCTGACCTACGCTACGCTGGAGCAGATTAACAGCATGGCCAACTCTAACGATGAGGGCCCCGCTTGGAACAAATTCTGGCTTTCTCTGGACAACGAAACTGAGTCTATGATGTCTGGAGAAGGAAGCCACATGCATACTAACAACCATGGCTCACGACTGACTTCGCCGGACGTTGTGCGTGACCGCCATAATGACAGTCTTGCTCCTGGAGATTCTGCTTCCCATGTTGGACTTGAATCTCCCCCTCGATCCGTTATTCCCGAGGGCCACGAGACTCATCTCCCGGAAGAGCTGCCCTTCGCTTTCAAGTTCAAAGCGCCCTCAGGCCGAGTGCATCGTGTTAAAGTCGTTGCCGTGGATGGTATGGAGGCTTTTGTGTCAGCCGTTGCTGCCAAGCTTGGAAATGAGGCTGATGGCATTGGTGGTGTTCCTCCTGTGGAGGATGGCAAGATCATCGGCGCTGGCTTTGCCCTGAGCTACTTGGATGATGAAGGAGACTCTGTTTCCATCACTACTAACCAAGATCTGGTTGAGGCTGTGTTGCTCGCCCGCCATGAGCGACATGACAAGGTTGACCTCTTCGTCCACGACCCTGAGAAACCCCCCGTTTCTACTCCCGAGATTGCTCTTCCAACTCCATCTGGCACCAGTGGTCTCCGTGAGCGACGCAAATGGTGGCCTGAAGAGGAGGATGAGGAGTTTGACGAGGACGAGGATGACGAGGATGAAGCGGCGTCTACCATGCGCAGACCCCGGCGGACGAGGGCTGCCCCCCCCGTTCCCGAGCAGCTTATCGCTGGTGTTCCCAATGACCTCCTTCTTCCTGGTGCCATTGTTACACTGGCGGTAGTGATCGTCGGCGTCTTTACCATTGCAAGGGCTACCAGCCGATAAACCAGCCAACTAGTGTGAAGCTAAACCCTGATAATGACATGATGAAGACTGGCAGAGACTGGAGACTGTATATATGTAGAAAAGTGGTGTCTCTAGATATCCCCCCGGCACCTTTTAATTCCATTTGTTTTTTTTTCTTCTATAAAATCCAGGCCATCATGGCACTGCTCATCTGATAAAGCACTTTCTAATTTTTATATTTTGGCATCATTTTTCTGAAGTTTCGATAAGCTTGCATGGGTGCAGACCCTGGTTGTTGCTTGCACGCATACGGAGCCGGAAAATCCTAAAATCCGGGATTGTCCCTCTGAGCCCCAAATTTCAATCATGGTCGGATGAGCGTCAAGACCGCTGAGCAAACGCAACCGAATTCGCCATGATTCTGAGGAACGCTGCTGTGCGGCATGGTGAGTCAATTGGCCTTAATTATGCTTGAAAATACTACTAACACCTTAAAGGTCGCCGCACATTGGCCTCTCCCATCTCTAGGTCGCTCCTCCGACAGCTATCGACCGAGACGGCTCAGCCAGTGTCCGACCAATCTTCCTGGCCGGCGAGTCAACCTGCTGCCGCTTCCCCGAAGATTGTATCAGCATCACGAAAGAAGCAGAGGGTTGTGCAAGACTCTATTTTGTCCTTGGGAACAGACTCAGCACATGAGCACAAGGGAAAGGCTTGGACGACCAAGCACAAGACTATCAGCTCAGATGCCGCGACGCCTGCCCAGCAATATACCGAATTTAGACGCATCCAGAATGTCACCCGAAGCCTTGGCTCTCAAGTTGAGCGTCGCTATGTCCCCACCGAACTGATCAGCAATCCTCCTGGGCCCGAAGACGTCACCTTGGAACTTCTAATGGCTTCGCAAACCCACATGGGACACAGCACGTCTCTCTGGAACCCGGCCAATTCGCGATATATCTATGGTGTGCGTGAGGGTATTCACATCATCTCCCTCGAAACTACGGCAGCTCATCTTCGACGTGCAGCTCGTGTGGTCGAGGAGGTGGCATACCGTGGAGGATTAATCCTCTTCGTGGGAACCCGAAAGGGTCAGATGGAGATTGTTACTAAGGCCGCTGAGCTGGCGGGAGCTTGCCACCTGTTCACAAAGTGGACACCGGGAGCCATTACCAATCGAGATGTTATTCTTGCTATGCATGGCACAAAAGTGGTGGATCACAATGACCAGGAATTGGAAGGTTTCGACAAATACCGAGGGTCTGCCCGACCTCTTTTGCCGGACTTGGTTGTTTGCCTTAATCCTCTGGAGAATTACACACTCCTTTATGAGTGTGGTCTGAAAAGTATTCCCACTATTGGTGTAATTGATACCAATGCTGACCCTTCGTGGGTTACCTACACTATCCCCGCAAACGATGACAGGTATGTTTGATCACGGTGTCTGAAGGAAACATGCAAGGAAATCTGACCTCTTTGGTAGTCTTCGAGCTATGGGCGTCGTCGCTGGTGTTTTGGGCCGAGCTGGCGAGGCAGGTCAGAAGCGAAGACTCGAGGAAGCAGCAAAGGGTAAGGTCTCTTGGGGTACTCCCGAAGACATTGACCGCCATATCCGAAAGGAGACAAAGACGGCCATTGAGGAGCGAAAAGCAGTCATGGGTCGAATGCAACAAAATGTCGAGGGCTTCACCGAAGAAGAGCAGAAGCTTCTTCGAGAGCAGTTTTACGGCGAAGAGTTGGACGTCACTGAGGAAGACATGATGAGCATCATGGGAGAGGTTGCCTTGGATAGCGCTAGTGCCGCACCTGCAAGCGACAAGCTGAAGCAGATCGAGAAGCAGCTTGCTGGAGCACAGGTAGAAGCTCTTGCTATTGAGGTGGAAGTCAAGTCCGTCAGCCAGCCTTCGGCTCCGATCGAAGCCGATGTCGATGCTAAGAAGACTGAGGCTGAATCCACTACGAGTGTAAAGCTTTCTAGCATTGAGGAGCAGTTGGCTGGACTGAAGGCAGATGCCATTGCGATTGAGGAGCAAATCAGGCCCAGCAGTGGCAAGGCGGAGTAAAAGAGAAGGAGAAAATGTTGTACAATAAGACGATGTATAATATTCCCCAGGCATGTAGAGATACAGATACGAGAGATGTTTGTATGATTTTGCAGTATTGAAGAGGAACTCTCAACTTTTGGATTGATAATTTTGATGTGAGACATTTGACGACTGCCAACCCAACCTATCTACCGCCTAGGTTCCTTATTAGGTGCCTTTCTTACTTCTAGAAGATGGACTACTTGACTACTACGGGCTTGACTGCCTAGGTACACATATTGAGGAAGCGGAACGGATGAACTATATCCCTCGCATCATCTCGAACATTGCCATGTGAGCTCCTCAACGTCCAGTCATTTTCACCACGTCTGATTCGACCAGAATGTTGGCTTTGCCCCCCCACACACACATTCTCTCTCTTCGTATTATGTAACGCAAGCATTGCTGGAAAAGTAAAGGCTCGTTCCCCCTGCACATTTCCCCTCACCAAAAGGTTCAACTGAACATTTCAGCACAGCTCTCATACATGCCATCACAGCGCATAGCACAGCACGCAACAGCACATCGCCGCACCAAGCACCGGTCACGACGGGCGGCAAATTAAAAGCCCACACCCTGGTTCTTCAATATCGTCCTGGACCCAGTTTATTTTTGTCCCCGTTTGCGTGGCGTCTGTGTGGCCGTGGATTGGTTTGAGCTGGGGCCTGTAGTAATTTGTACGGTATGCTTCCGTCCTTGTCTGTCCGTCTGTCCGTCTGGTTGCTGTTCGATTTCTATTCCATTGCCCTTTTCTTCCTTTCATTTCTTTCTGTTGAATTTTGTGCATAGTCTTTGCTATCTATTTCCCCCCTTCGAGTGGCTGAACTGAGGCGCGCTTCTATGTGGCTCCGTTTCCATTTGGTCCCCATGTCTGCTTCTTCTAGTACCATGGAGAATGAGGGACTCGCTCTGCGTTCCGCAATCGGCCCTTGGTGTACAGGGGATTGGTGCAAGGCAAACATAAAAGCAGAATGAAGAAAGGAGGAAAAAAAGAGAGAAAAAAAACAAGGAACAGAACTGAATTGGTATATAGCCTGGGTGCTAACTTGACTCGAGCTCATAGGCTTTTGATACAATATCCTCAATCCTAACTCCCATCAGAGTAATTTCCGGATATATCTAGGTGAACCAAACCATACCATCCAGCGCCAAAATGCCGGCAATTCTCGACGATCCGGCGAGCCCCACTATTCACCGAGTCTCCGGCCAACCTCCGTATCCGGACCCCAATAATCCCGGCTTCCCGGCCGATATCATTCCGAAGCAGGTTACCCTCCGGGACCGACAAACGGTCGCTACTATTGTGCCTTTTGCGTCTCGACATCAGGTCCCGCCCTCGCTTCTCGCCTATCTATGCGATCAGCTGAATAAAGAGATCGAGGGCGGCGACACTTACCCCATGATGGAGCCGTTTGCTGCTGATGCCTTTGCTGCTTACTGGTTCCAGAACTTCGGTGCCATAATGTTCCTTGGCAATGTTGAACGCCCGGAGGATGTGGTGGAGGGCAAGGACTGGTCCAAGGAATGCCTTGGTAGTTTCTATATCAAACCTAACTATCCCGGGCGCAGCAGCCACGTCTGCAATGCTGGTTTCATTGTCACTGGCGCATCGAGAAACCGTGGTGTAGGTCGCCTGATGGGAGAAGCCTACCTCGATTGGGCTCCTCGCCTCGGCTATACATATTCCGTCTTCAACCTTGTGTACGAGACCAATGTCGCGTCGTGCCGCATCTGGGACGGCCTCGGCTTCAAGCGCATCGGCCGTGTCAAGGGTTGCGGCAACCTCAGGAGCTACCCGGGCCAGCTGATCGACGCCATCATCTACGGACGGGATCTGGCCCCGCGCGAAAGCGACGAACTCGTGAGTGAAGAGCGTTTCGACAAAATCAAGTTCTACCTCAAGTACGGCGAGTACCCGAACGGCGCTGACCGGGCCGAGAAAAGCAGGCTTCGTAGCGCGGCGACACACTACAAACTCCTCGACGGGGATAAGCTCATGCTCAAGGACAAGGAGGTCATTTCTGACCCCGCACGCCAGTTCGACATTGCCCGCCGGGTGCACATCCAGCAGCACGGCGGTATCAACAAGACCACAGCCACCATTGCCGAAAAGTATCACTGGAGTCGCATCAAGGAAACCGTCAGCGACGTTATACGGAGTTGTGTTGAGTGTAGGGAACTCGGCAAGACTCCTAACCCGGGCGGCGTGAAGCGAGCGGCTCCTTCTTCTGCCGCTGCGAATACGGCAAATGGAGCGGTATCAAGGGCGGGGACGATGTCGGCGTCGCCTACAAGTCGAGTATTGCCCTTGCAAGAACCTAACTGCAACAACCCAAATCACCACCACAACACCAATACTATGCCTACAATCTCACAGTCAAGCTCGCCTTCAAATCCCAGTCCCTTCGCCAACCCAGCCGACATCTCTCTGACCCCTTCATCAATCAGTCTTCAAAGGTACTCCCTCACCCAAACTCATCAGAGAGCCGATCAGCCTCGCCATGAACCGCACCCACACGACCTCAGCCCCATGCTGCAAGATCACCCGAGCCACCATCACGAAGCATCCTCCGTCTACCAACCCATCGATCCACAGATCATCAACCAAACATCGCCACACGACCTCTCATCTTTTGACCAGTACCACTCCTCGGCTGACTTCCAAGCGCTGCTCAACGCAACCGAGGATGTTGTACCAGGGGAGCCCGACGCCGTGGACCGCGACCTGGCAATGTTGATACAGCACCAAGACGACGTGGATGTGGATGTGGATGTAGACGTAGACGGGTCAGTGACGATGGGCGGCATGGGCGAGCATCAAACACAGGACTTGGATGGGAAAGACAGGACACTGTACGACGTCAACTTTGGGGCTCCGAGCGAAGCTTCGTAGGTGAACTCCAAAAAAAAAAAAAAAAAAGTAATTCTGGCGGATATTTGAACATGTTGAGCACATCTTGGACGAGCATCAGAAGCGAAGCGGGCATTTTGTTTGGACAGCGTCACATTTATACGAGCATGAGTTTGATCACCTAAATAAGAAGCAACTAGATATTGACAAACCTCTTTTATCTTGATTTATTAGCATCGTGATACAACGCAACCGTCATTATTAGCCTTGGCATGATCGGGAAAAATATCTAAGCGGCCTCAAAAAACTTCGTATTCACAAAAAGATGGGGGTCATTCAAGTTTTTCTAGAGGTCAGGTAAGTCTAGGTATCATCATACAGATTCCTTCAAATCCCCACCGTGACTCCGTATCCCTTTTTATTTTACTGGGTTCTCACGAGCCTGGCCTCTCCCATTCCGTAAAAAATGATTTATTCTATTTACCTCCGTGGCATACCCCGACCCCGACCCCGCAGCGCTCGTTGGGCGGCACCAGGGGGCAAGGCTTGTCCAGGAGCCTGGGGCTGCTGGCTCTCCTCGTTGTGGATAGTCTCGTCAACACCCAGGATCAAGCAGCTGGCCTCGGTGGCTGCTTGAAGAGCGTTGATCTTAATGAGAGCGGGCTCCCAGACGAAGCGCTCCATCATATCAGTGACACCCTCGTTCTGGAAGTCAACACCAGCCCACGTTGAGCCCTTGCGGTGCTCTACGCGAAGCTTGTTGAGAATATCGGTAGCGTCGAAGCCAGCATTGTCGCAGAGCTGACGGGGGATGATCTCAAGCGCCTTAGCGAAGGACTTAATAATGGTTTGTTGCTTGTGGGTGATGTTCTTGTCGGCATAGCGGTGCAGGTAGGCTGAAACTTCCATTTCCACGGCACCACCACCGCCTACAATGGTATGGTTCTTGATTGCTCGCTTAACAATCATGATTGCGTCATGCAGGGATCGCTCCACCTCGGCAATGAACTGTTCGGCACCACCACGGAGAACCAGAGTGCAGGTCTTGGCCTCGGGGCAGTCCTCGAAGAAGTTGAAGCGTTCACCACCAATCTGGCGCTCCTCAAACTTGCCGCAGGTACCAAGATGCTCGGGAAGAATATCGGAACATGTTGATTGCACAACGGCACCGGTGGCTTGCACTACGCGCTCTATATCCTCAGAAGCAACGCGACCGGCACAGAAGATGTCTCGGTCAGCGAAGTATTGAGTAGCCAAGTCACCAATGGGCAGCTTGCTCAGCACAACCTTGGCTCCGGTCTCGTGAATAGCCTCGAGTTTCTTGAAGATAATCTGCCATTCGGCATCGACGATGGCCTGGTACTCTGAAACCTGCTCGACGCGGACCTCGGCGTTGTCCTTCTCGGCCTTCAACTCTAGCTCAACATTTAAACAGACAATCTTGGGCTTCTCGAATTTCTTGGGTTGTTGCTCGAAACCGGCGTAGGAAAAGGTCTTCTTGAAAGCGACACCGTTGATGAAGAGTGAATCAGTAAGCGAGCCACCTGGGATCTTCTTGATACCGATCAACTTCTCGTCGAGTTCGTCCTGGTCGAGGGACAAGACAGCGTCGACAACCACTAGTTACCTTGTTAGCCAACTGATATACGACTCGTTCGTAGCAAAAAAGTTGCCCACTCACTCTTTGTGAAAAAGGGGGTATTCCGCTTGATCAATTTGCTGGTCATGGCAGTAGAAGCCAGCTTGTTGAGTGTCTCGCGGCGGTTAGCATCATCGGTGCTGACAGCAATCTCCTTGATCTTGTTGACGGCCAGTTGGGAGGCTCTCCTGAGACCCTTGATGATGACCTGAGAGCTGACACCTTGCTCGACGTGCTCCTTGACTTCCTTGAGAATCTCACCGGCCAGGACGACCACTGATGTGGTTCCATCACCGACTTCGGCGTCTTGCGATCGGGCGATATCGACGAGAATTCGAGCGGCGGGGTGGACAATGTCGAGGAGCTAGCACCGGTCAGTCCTGGACGATGTTCCCAAGTTCATATCTCAACGGCAGTTGAGGATGTTGCGGTAGGTAAGTGCAAACCTTCATAACGGTAGCACCGTCGTTGGTAATAGTCTGCTTGCCATTATCATCGACCATCAACAGGTCACCACCATAGGGACCAAGAGTGGACTTGATGGTGGCCTGGACGGCGAGACAGGCGTTGATATTGGTGACGATTTGGCCTTTGCCCTGGGAAGCATCGGTGCCTGTTTAAAAAAAAGGGGCTCTGTGTCAGTTGCGGGCGTTCGCGTCGTCGGTCCTTGAAGTCGGGATATCCCCTCCATCTTGGATTTTCCCCTGGATACAATGCCACAAGGCGGGATGGTGGGCGGTGGGGTAAAACGGACCTTCCTTGAGGACGATGATCGTCGGCGTTTGGCCTCCGAACGACATTTTGGAGGGTTGAATCCAACGGCTGGGCTTCTCAATCGATCGGGGTAGTGTTTTTGTACAGCGACGCCGAAGAGATGGTGTCTTTTTTGTCGGGAGGTGGAGGATCGAAAGAAAGGCGATTTGTCGTTGGACCAAAGTGGGAGAGCTGCGTCGAAGCTTCCAAAAAAATGTGGCAGCCTTCTTTCCTCATGTTCTTGCCCCAGTAGTGCACGGGCCAACTCCCCTCCTTCCAACATTTCAGGGGTCAATTGTCATTCTGTAGAAAGAGGTACCCAAAGCAACTTATTAATGCAACTTCTCATGAGTGAGGTCGCTCAGTATCTGGAAGCCTTTATTTTCTGTGTTTTGTTATTATTATCATTTCGTTTATATGTTTCTTTTAGCTAATTGTTGGTACCGGCTATTGTTAGTCTGGAGTAAAGTATCAGCGTCCGCTACGGAAGCCTGCATGTTTTGGTTTTTGTCCAATTTTTTTTTTCCTTTCTTCGTCTGAGTATTTTTGACACGGAACAAATGGACACCAAGAATCGTGATTAGAGGCAACACTTCCAATTGTCCATTTTCAACGTCTTGCTTTCCACCTTCAGATTTCTACCAATTTTAGAGTATTGCTGATACAAAAAGATCTTCAACCTTTTCCAGTGCAGAAAAGATTGGGGAAAATGTACGAAGGCAGACCATGTTCCTTAAACGATAACCGTGGCAGAGATATTTGATAGAGGTTGGGGGAAGAGGAGCAGGGGGAGATAGCCCCCATCTTAAAGCTGGTCTGTGGCAATATCCAACTGATAAGTCAGAAATCCAGATATGAACTTGAGCCTTCCATACTCGCTACCACCGGTTTTCTTGATCTATTGCCAGCGGTACATGATGGGGTTTCGATTGTAACGGCATGTGCGTTCTCCGCCTCCTGGGGCGAATGGAACTTCTCAAACTCCCTCCGCAGGACCCAGATGTCACAAACTACTAGCCTGTCACATTCAAATAATTCAGCTTTGTAGTTGGCCTTGTTTAGTAGTTCTATCCAGAGTCTCAAACAATTCGCATGACGGGGTAGGCGGCCGCGTTTGGTTCGTCGGAGCTACTTTGGGTGCCATATTTGGCTGTATCTGTTGTGTGAATTCACTCGGTATGCTATAGGAATATTGCGTAAAAGAGTTCCAAGGACCCATGTGTTCAACTCTGGCAGGAAACCCAGAGCCTCTCTGATTGAGGGAATTGCGTTGTCGTAAAATGGGATGTGGGATCTGCCCCTGAAGTTTGGTGACTGTGAATTTTATATCCACCTAAGCCGTAATATTTCAGTGCTTCCACTGGGGTTATTTCGCTAAGGCGAAGATGCAAGTCGTTGAAAGCCGTGAACATGCGACATGGCCGGTTGTGCAAGATTGGCAAATGGATGGAGATGGGTACCTCTTGGCCGGAAGGTGAAAAGAGGCAATCTGCCGACATGTGTGCCATAATAACCAAGGTTACCGGTGTAATTGGGCTGTATCGAGGTTAATGAAACTTCGCCTACAGTAATGAAAGGCCATGTGAGAAGAAGGACCTTATATCAAGTTCAAACAGGAAGTGATTCTCTGGGCAACCGTCTCCAACTTAACGCTTTATCTCGCAGACCTACTAAATGGTTGGCGAGAGAAGGCTCACGGAACTTACTTAGGCTTTAAGAACCGCGATGTAAGTGAAGACAAATAAGAAAACGATTTTTGAAACAGTTCACCTATCTTGTGAGAATGGGGCTCTGCATTCCAAATGTCGTTGAAGACGAATAACTAACAACCGAACAGCTCAACTGCTTACACACAGTACAATCGTAGTTTGAAGCGAATAGATCGTCGAGCAGAAGGTTATCTGCTGATATTCTTTAAAAAAAAGCTATGCCAATCATAGCACAAGGAATTGAGTAGGTATCATCCGACCTTATACTTCATTGTTTATTTAGAAAATAGACACTCAAAGTAACAGATGGCTCCTGAGCCATGAAGTCCGTTGGTTGTAAGTGCAGCCGCGGTTTTCCGAGAACCTCGTCACAATTTGGTATGAGGAATAGATAGCTTTGAACAACAAATCTCTGACAAGCCTTCTTCATCAACAGTCTGACGTCGACGGCAATGGACAGACGAATTTAGAGAGCTGCTCCCATGAAAATGGCTTATTTATTTATGTATGTTGAAGATGAAACCTAGTAACCTACCTTTCAAGAATTGGTTGTTGGAGTGTCATAATGTCCAGTCACAACCTTTATGAGAGTATTATTGTTCATTTGACTGTGTTCTGCATTGTGGCGTTGACTTCGGCCCAAAATGTAGTTCTTTCGTTTCGTACTCATCGTGGAGCATCACCAGGGGTTGACGTGTTAGATTTCGTGTATTGATCTTGAAAGAAAGATGACTGGAATTCCACTATTGGGGACCCGGTGGCTTCCCGCTCCCTCGACCGGGGGCGTTTTCGAACTTTTCCTTCCACGTTTGCTCTAGATTGAACATGATGATGCATTCCATTGCTGTTGGTTTGCCATAGTCAGGGTCTGCACCGCCTTCCAACAGCACCTATGGGCAGTTGCTTGTGAGTAGAAGTTCTATCTGAATGAGTTTGAAGTGGGTAATTTACCTCAATCACATCGTCCTCCTTTTTGAACACCGCGCCAGCAAGCGGGCTCTGCATCCTGTCATTGAGTCTATTCGGATCGGCACCGTGTTGGATGAGAAGCTTGACAACTTCTGCATGACCATGATAGGCAGCAAGCATCAACTGTGTAAGAAAAATTTAGTAAAATACGTTCTTACTATTCGTGTTTCATTGATTGAGCGAATGTACCAATGTGTCGCCCTTCTCGTTTGTTAGATTTGGTGGCAGCCCAGCAGGGAGAGCTTGTTGAAGGATGGGCAGATCGCCGATTCGAGCTGCATCATACATGCGTCCAGCGAGCTCCACGGCTTCTTGAGGGAGTGAAGCCAGCGGATCAACCGGCTGCGTCGTGGATTCAGTCATCTTTGCTAATGTCGTGTCTGTGTAACCCTGATTAGGCGGTAAGTGCTAGCGCTGTTATGGTCACTGTGAGAAGAAGGAATCTGGTGTCTCGAGGCAATCTTGATTGAGCAATTTGAATACGCGGGAATGGATATAATTTAGAGTCGCTGAGCAGCAAATGCGCATTGTGTAATTTATGAATTTAAGGACGGCGGTCATCAAGCTATGACGTTGCTTTCACCTTAGCAGCCAATGAGTGGCAAATCAATGGGGATGCATTTGGACATCAGCAATTTCATAGGGCAATTCTCTGAGACATATTGATATCAATCAATTCCGTCACCAAGGGAAAATAAAAAGTAAGAGAAAGAGAGTAACAGAACCAGAAAGACCAGACTTCCATTTATCAATAATGAAAGAAAAATATAGAAGCAATCTCATTGCCAGTACAAGAAGATCAAACTTCCCAGTGAGCCCATCTGTTCCATTGGGCGCAATCTAGTTATCCCAAGGTGACATTCAAAGACATGAAGAAACTCCATAATGCGTAGACACATACCACACTCACCCCAAGGGAACCGACCCTAGAAAAAATAAAGCAAGAAAATTGTTAGATAGTGTAGCCTAACAAGTCGAAAGAAGTCCGTCACTCGTTTCATCGTACAAATTGGCATTCCGGCGATAGGATCGCAGTGCATCCGTATAGTCGTATCATCTCCCCCGTTCGAGGATAACCCCCAGCATCGTGGCGTGCTGCAACGTCGTACTGCACATAACCTCTCAGCCAATCCACAGGGTTTTTTTTTCTACTGTATCATCTCACTGACCTACCGAAGACATGGCAGACAGCCATTAGGTAGTAGCCTCACTCAGCATCTTAGGACTTATAGTCTGTGATGCCGTCACCCTCGCCCGTGTCGGGCTCGGTCGGTACCGGAGGGTCCGGCTTGGGTGTTTCTGGGCGATGCCCGACGCGGAACGGAAACCAGATTTTTCGCGACATCTTTATTTTCTTCTTTCCTTCCTTTTTTGCCCTCTCTTTTTTCGAGTATTGTGTTTTTTTCTTCGTGTGTGTTGCCTTTTCGACTTCTTTTTCGAAGCAGTATGTGTAGGTTGGATGGAAGAATTCAGAGCGGGAGGCAACTTTTGGACGGGGGAAGTTCGTTCTCGATCAAAGCTTATAACTACCGAAGGTACCCCGCCACCGTTACGTCAGGTCTGCCTGATAATCATGTAGCTTTTGCTCTGCAACAAGGATCACGGCTTGTGGTTGGAGCTTGTCTATCAGCCGAGGGACTCCAATCAGGCGATTTGTTGCGAGTTGCGATGCAGCTTGTGCTGCCACCATCAGGGTGTCTTACTTGCAGATATAGTTGGGGGTCCTTCGCAATGGCAAGAGTCAGGGAAATGATAGCCACTCACTTCTATTCTACTCAGCTAGAAGACAATGAATGATTGGGCACAACGTTGCAACATCTCAAAGCACATCCGCCATGGTCACCATGGAAAAAAAGAATAATTTTTTTCTTTCAATTTCTTTGATTTGTGAGCAGCAACAGCCTGGAAAGTGAGACTTCCTTAACGTACCTCCGTCAAAGCTCCCACATCAGCTTCCCCCCACGATAGACATCTCACGCTTGATGCGCAGGGAATCTATCTGAAAGCACGGTCACGCTTAACACAACGTGTCTCTCTTGTGTTGGCTGACATTAACATATTCCAAGTTTCTCCTCATGATGACTTGATGATTATTACGTAGTCCACGTGGAGTGGATGCAATACAGCTGGATCGAGGGATAGAGTAACATTGTTGGGTGAAGTAGAGCCCTCCCCCCACCGTCCGGGTGACTAGGTCCAGTATCCCGATCCTGATTCAGGTCTCCGCTTGAAGGCAGACATAGTAAGCATCCCGTGTCAACAAAGTCAACTTGAGTCAAGGCGATGCCATTGTCTAACCGATAACGTTGGCCGAGGCTGCTTCTACTTGGACTTTACTTGGTTGAGGCCTCGATGCGACACCCGACAGGGATTCGATGAGACCAGAAAGGGTGAAAGCTCACGGTGACTGACTAGAGAGAGTAGAACCCCTCATAGAGCACTGGGCGCATATTGATCAACAACTACAACGATAACGGTTCGCGGGGCAGGCCACTATTTCAGATGAGAAACAGCCGTCGATCATGGAGATAAGATAATATGCCTTGATAAAGGTAAGACTGCACGGTTCCCCTTCAAAACCACAGAAACGCATGTGCGATTCTTTTGCCACACAGGATGAAAACCAACGCCACGGAGTTGCATCGCATTAACCATAAGCCGTTGGATTGTTCACGTGCAATTGAAATGGACATGAAGCCGATGGTGGTGTGTGAAGAGGGATGGGTTGTAGCGGTGTTGGAAGGCTTCATGTGAGAAGCCCCGAAACACCGAGAAGCATAGAGCTGACACTTAGCTGTGTTTAACCAATGGACTCATACGGGGAAGATACAGTTGAAAATACAGAAATCGCCAGTAAGCTCTTACTGGAATTTTCCCTGGAACATTGGACGTCATCTGAGCGTCATGGGTTGTCTTAGGTATGAAAAGGCAGATGCTGCAACATGAATAACGCAGCCGCGAGTCATACTTCCTCAAGATCAATTCGAAATAGGAAAAGAGGGTAATTTTGAATACAAACATAGCAATTATCACAAATTGTCTTCGCCCACTAGGCTTCTGCATTGTGGTTATTTGACATCGCCGGCATGGTATGATGGAGATGCTTGGGTCCAGGATTTCAACAGATGGATAGCCATGCATTGAAGACAGAACCAGTATATTTAGAATTTCTCATATAGTCCACAAAATATCACGCTACAGTAGACTCAAGTAGAGATCATATATTCGGAGGCACGATTTAAAAAGGGGGAATTCGTAGCGATATCTTGTGTTTGTGACGCGAATGGAGCTAACTAAGGACACAGGACGGAGGCTGGCTTGGCTGAATAGTTGAGTAAATTTCTTTGGTCAAAAAAAGTATCCAAAACAACCCAAAAGAACTGTCAAATTCTGGAGCATTATCATTGTGGCTCAGTCGAATTCTCCAGTCCTATATAGAATAAGATTGGGGAAGCTTCCGTCCAAACGGCCAATAAGTCAAGCAGATGGGCTGGTGCAGTGGCAACACCTAATACTATTGCTACGTTGTGAGAAAGCAAAGGCCTTGCATAATCGCCGAACTGATGGCCTGAGAGACTGCTTGACTGTGCCGCTCGTGAGCGCTGGCGTATTAGGCTTGCTCTCAATCAAGGTTGAGAAACCAGATTTTTTAGTTTCGGAGAAGGTCAAAGTATCATGACGCCGCTTGCATGATTGAAGCATCAGATGTTGGATCGTTGACGAACGGGGGGGGACGGGTACTTATGGGGGTGAGATGCTGGATAAGAGGGATACTTTACTTGAAAGCAAAATTTGCGGGTGCTCTTAAGTGTCTTGATAACATACTACAAGTACAGCCGGTGATGGCACCCAGCACTCCGCATGCAGGTATCCACCAGCTCATTCCACTTCTAGCCGCGTCACAGCCCCAAGCGGCCGGCCACGACCGCACTTGCAGTACCTACCACTGTTCACTGAGGTTGTCTACTTTCTACTTTCCGCTCCTGCTGGTAAGCTGGTTGCATCCATCAGGATGATGATGCTGATGTGAAGGAGGGGAATCCAGAACATACCGTGGGTAAGTCCCCCCCCAAGTTTCATTCATAGTGCCGTAGATGCCTTGAGCAACATGCTGGTACGCTGGTGTGTAATTATGTGAAGGAGGCAGGTGCTGTTTAGGTAGGAACTACCTAACTTCCCCTAGAGGTACCTGGGGCATCAAGATAAGCAGTCTGTGTTCATGTGAGAGAAAGGGATCATGACTTCGCAAAACCGACAACTCTCTTTACTCAATTGTGCCAACTTCTCTTGATTGATCATCATCATCCATTCATTCATGCACCCACCCACCCATTCATCATATCCCATTCTACAGTACTGTCCGATAAGTGAATATGGTATACCTAAATCTCACCAAGACTCTCTCACTAACGTCTTTTCTTCTTTGAAATTCTCGACTAACCGACTCACTTCAGTTACAATTACGAATAAAGGCCCGACTGAGCAAACATGCCACGCCCTAAATCGGCGAATTTCTTAGCTCACCCAACCAGACACAATATTACTCCCATGAGGCCTCGCCAAAGTCTTCCCGCATCCGGGACTTCCTCTTGTTCTCTCACTGCATTGTTGCGAGGTGGCTCATCGAGGATAGGGCGGCGTTTGTGTGGGTCTGGCAGGTCTAGCAGGTTACACTGTAGTAGGTACCCAGACGTCAACCAGGCCCAGGTCTCCACCGTCCTGCCTGCATCCAGCGTCCAAAGCACATTGTCCAAAAAGATCAGACCACCCTCTTCGCCGCCGTCACCACCCACTTCAGTCGAGTCGAATTCTGTTCGTCTTTTCTCCCTCTTTCCACCCAATCTACGTCTCTCCTGATTGATAAATGACGGGTTGAATAGTATGGCGATAGTCGCCGCCGCCCGCCGCCTGGAGATTTGTGACGACGACTTTCCTAGCTCGTGTCCGGCCCGTGTCCCATACTTTGACTGGCTCAGGACCTGACTTTACATTCTACACACCCCTGATATCATAACTTTCCATCTAAGCTATTCGTATACAAGTTTGGTTACACGCCCTCTGCTTGGCAGTTCGAACTAAACTCTTTGTCTTGAGCACACAAGCTCGATGAACACCCCCCCTTCCTGATCTGATTCTGAGCAACCGCCACCATCTTGCAGTCGTGTTAGCTGCTGGTGCTTGTAGCAGAAAATGGAGCTCTCCTCACTTGTCCCTGGTACCTTAATTCCGTGCTCGGCTTAAAACTATGATGTAGTCAATCTGCTCCCTGCTTCTGCTGTTGCCGCTCCTCCTCCTCTTCCTTTTGTATTTAAAGAAGTCCTCTCTCCCTCGTATCTCTACTGCAGATCTTGCTCCTACCCAACACTTCCCTGTCCCCTCCTCAAGTAATAAGTTACTCATGGATTTAAACCCAATCCAAGCTTTGTCTCTTTCCCAAAACATGCCCGAGGAAGCTGAATCTATTCAGCCCTTTGGCAAAGCCCGCTCTACCATCAAAGGCGAGCCTCTCTCTGCAGAGGAGATCAAAGCCTACAATGACTTCTTCAAGGCTAGCTGTTACTTGTCATTGGGCATGATCTATCTCAAAGAGAACCCTCTTCTTCGTGAGCCCCTCAAGAAAGAGCATCTCAAACTTCGGCTGCTCGGCCACTTTGGTTCTGCCCCAGGCCAGATCTTCACTTATATGCACTTCAATCGACTTATCAAGAAGTACGACCTTGATGCCCTCTTCATTTCCGGCCCTGGTCATGGAGCTCCCGCAGTTCTTTCGCAGTCATACCTCGAGGGTGTCTACTCAGAAGTCTACCCTGACAAGTCTCAAGATGTTGAGGGTATGCAGAAATTCTTCAAGAGCTTCTCGTTCCCCGGTGGTATCGGCTCCCATGCTACACCTGAAACCCCAGGTTCACTACATGAAGGCGGTGAGCTTGGCTACTCCATCTCACATGCCTTCGGTACTGTCTACGATCATCCAAATCTGATTGCATTGACAATGGTCGGCGATGGTGAAGCTGAAACTGGGCCTCTTGCTACCGCATGGCACAGCAACAAATTCCTCAACCCCATTGTTGATGGTGCTGTCTTGCCTGTCCTTCACTTGAATGGCTACAAGATCAACAACCCTACCCTTCTGGCCCGAATTTCCCACAAAGAGCTGGAGAACTTATTCCTTGGCTATGGCTGGCAGCCTTATTTCGTTGAGGGCGACGATATCGACACCATGCACCAGGCCATGGCCGCCACGCTCGAGAAGGCAGTCTCTGAGATCCGAGGTTACCAAAAGCAGGCCCGCGATTCTGGCGAAGCATTCCGCCCCAAGTGGCCAATGATCATTCTCCGGAGTCCCAAGGGATGGACTGCTCCCCGAAAAATCGACGACAACTATCTCGAGGGTTTCTGGCGTGCTCATCAAGTTCCCATCACTGATCCTGCTACCAATCCGTCTCATCTGAAGATTCTCGAAAATTGGATGCGTAGCTATGAGCCTGACCGCCTATTCGACGCCGATGGCAAACCGATTGCAGCTCTTACGCAGCTGTGTCCAACTGGACACAGTCGAATGAGCGCCAACCCTGTTGCCAACGGGGGTCAACTCAGGAAACCCCTGAAGCTGCCTGATTTCCGAGACTATGCCATTAAAGTTGATAGCCCAGGCAACGTCATGAACGCAAGCATGACCAACATGGCCGTCTTCCTCAGGGATGTCATCGCCGCTAACCAGACCAACTTCCGGCTGTTTGGACCTGACGAGACTGAGTCTAACAAGCTCGGCGGTGTTTATGCCGCTGGCAAGAAAGTTTGGCTCGGTGAGTACTTTGAAGAGGATAAGAACGGCGGAAACCTTGCCAAGGCTGGTCGTGTTATGGAGATGCTCTCCGAGCACACCTGCGAAGGTTGGCTTGAAGGGTACGTTCTCAGTGGCCGTCACGGTCTGCTCAACAGCTACGAGCCGTTTATTCACGTAATCGACTCAATGGTTAACCAACATTGCAAATGGATCGAGAAATGCCTCGAGGTTGAGTGGCGAGCCAAGGTTGCCTCTCTCAACATTCTGTTGACTGCTGTCGTCTGGCGACAGGACCACAATGGATTCACTCACCAGGATCCCGGTTTCCTCGATGTAGTTGCAAACAAGAGCCCCGAAGTTGTCCGTATTTATCTCCCCCCTGATGGGAACTGTTTGCTCTCTGGTAAGATGCTCTCCAACCATCCCGCGCCTTCTCCTCTCCTCTCCTCTCCTCTCCTCTCCTCCCTTATAATTCAACTAGCACACTGCTGACGATTATATTTTGCACTCAGTGATGGACCACTGCCTACGTTCCGTCAATTATGTCAATGTGATTGTTTCGGACAAGCAGGAGCATCTTCAGTACCTTTCTATGGATGCTGCCATTGAACACTGCACCAAGGGCATTGGTGTCTGGCCTCAGTTCAGCACTGATGCAGGCGAGGACCCTGATCTAATCATGGCTTCTTGTGGCGACATCAGCACTCACGAGTCACTCGCTGCTATTGACCTTCTGCTTGAGCATTTCCCCGATCTCAAGATTCGCTGCGTTAACTGCGTGGATTTATTCAAGCTGATCCATCCTTCCGATCACCCTCATGGTCTCAGCGATCGCGAATGGGTCAGCCTGTTCACCGATGACACGCCTGTCATCTTCAACTTCCACAGCTACCCTTGGATGGTGCACCGCCTGACCTACAAGCGCCCTGGAAACAAGAATTTGCATGTGCGCGGATACAAGGAGAAGGGCAACATCGATACACCCCTCGAGCTAGCCATTCGCAACCAGACAGATCGCTTCAGTCTCGCCATGGACGCGATTGACAGAATGCCAAACCTGCACAATCGTGGCACTTCTGCCAGAGAGGCTCTACTCAACGCCCAGATTGAAGCTCGCAACGAGGCGTTTGCGACTGGCATGGATCCGCCATTCCTCAAGAACTGGACCTGGAAGCGTGATGGCTCGTGGAAGAAGACTAAGGAGAGCTTTGCCTCCCGATAGGTAGTCTACTCGACGACAACAACAGAACATTGGATGCTGCTTAATGCCGATGAGGAGAAAATCATGAGTGTTACTGATGAACGTCTAGCTGGATGATACGTTTGTACTTTTTGGTCATTTTTGGGTTATTTTCCGCACCGAGTCTTCCTTTATTCAGGTCCTATATAGGTCGGTCTTTGATACATAAATCTGAAATGATGAAACAATTTGCACCTGTCAATTTCTGTGTCTAAGGTGTTGGTATCGTAATTCAGCTCTCTTCGTTTCTTTCAAAAAATCATCTTCGTAAATATCGTTGCACTCACAATTGTACACGACCCCTCAAGCTCCATTCGCCGTGGCTTCCCTCTTCATATGATACATGACCTGGCCTAGATCGTCGAAGGACGTCTGCTCTGCACTTCTAAACCCGAAGCGCTCGTACAGTGGCTTGCCATCCTCGCTGGCATTCAGGTAGCAGACCCAGCCGTCCTCGTCGGCTCTCTCGACCCCGTACTGCATCAGCGCTGAGCCCACACCTTTCCGCTGTGCGTGAGGGTAGGTGACGATCATGCTCAGGAACCAGTGGCTGGTCGCCGCGCTCATGACCCGTCGCCTTGCGTTGTGCGCAGTCTGGAAGAAGTGGGCGGCGGCGGCCCCGTCGCCGCAAGAAGGGTACACATCGGTCGAGAAGACCTTTGAGGAGGTCTCTGGAGCCCCCAGGGTGCCGGCGACCCGGACCCAGCGAGCCCATCCGACGATGACGGGAGAGCAAGTGGAAGGGGGAGCAGGAGAAGAAGAATCGGGCCCAGCTGGGAGATCAGAGGGGGAGATGAGCGCGACGACCATGTGGGTGTCGAGGACGTCGATCTTGGACTCAATCCAGTCTGCCCAGTAGGCCCAGACCTCGGGCTCGGAGGAGGGGAAGGACCGCTGGCTGAGCTCCGTGTGTTCGAAGGCACCAACTTGAATGCTGGTCATGGTAGGGACGTCATCGTGGGTTGCAAGACGGAGAGTTATGGTTGGGTTTGCGGACGCCATTGTTTGGGGGGTTTTGCGGTTTCTCCTTTCTCTTTCTATTCTCTCTCTCTTGCTTGTTTTATTTTTCTCTTTGCCTTTGTTTCTGCCCTATACTCACTCACTCTTGGTTTATCTCTACTTTTTTTTTGTAGATATATTGGAGAGTTGAATGGGAAAAGAAGAGTTCAATTGATAGGCGTACTTGAGTTGGTGTTATAAGTTACCAGTTCCACATTCTCCAGCCTTTGGTGTGGTTTTTTTTTTCTCTCTCGGCGTGAGTCACTGTAGGTGCCAAGATGCAGATGGCTTCTACGAGGGGGAAAAAAATTAGAATCACTTGTTCCTGCACATTCTTTTTATACCTGATGAGATTTGTAGGGTTACAACGAGAACTGGCCAGCGCCACTTCTGAATGGACGGACTAGGAGTTGAGGCTGAAGACGGAGGAACGGGTGAAGTTGATCAGGCGATTGATAGGGTAAACTTGTTGTTCGGCAACTTTGATGCGAGTTGACGCGGACGGTCAAACGGAGATGATAAAACAATGCGGGGTTCTCCAGATACAATGCGACAAGAAGGACAAATGCCATGTTTCAGTCAATGGCAACATGTGAGCCGCTCGAGATAACTAAACCGGTATATTAGGTAGTATTTCGCGCCAGGGTTGACCAGCCGGCCATTCTCCAATGGTTATTTTTTCCCTCCCTAGATTATACTCAACACGCTCAAAATCCCCCAAGACGCCCGTCAAAATAGAAAAAGTAAAAACAAATCCTATAAGCCCATATTGGCCCTGTCCATGTTGGAGTTCCTCAAATATGCCCAGTTGTAAAAAGAAACCAAAATAATAATAATCAGAAATTGAAGTCTCTTCCAATTCCACCTTACAGAGCCTTGACTGACTGGAAAAAGGGGTTGGCCAATAGCTCGGGGTTGGTCCCGACCAGCTCCTTGAGCGCTGCTACCTTTTCGTCCTGGCTCATACTTTCGTTGACCTTTTGCTTCCACTCAAGCAGTACCTGCTTCAACATGGCGCTTCCCTGCTCAACATCGTCCTTGTTGTAGTTCAATGCGAGATCCTCGTGCTTGGTCGTAAAGTCTTCGAGCTCGTCGGCCTTGCGTTTGGCCATTCGCACCACCTTGTCCGGGAAGCGAACCAGCTCGGCGACGTGAATGCCGAAGCTCTGGTCGCACACGCCGGGAGCGACCTTGTACAGCAGTGTCACCTCGCGTTTCTGCTCCTTGTCGTCTCCGGTGCCGCTGATGTGGGCCATGACATGCATGTTCTTCACCTGTAGGTATTGGTCCGCCAGCGCCGTCAGCTCGTGGAAATGAGTTGCGAACATGGCAAAGCATCCGATTTCCTTGACGATGTGCTCCGAGATAGCCCAAGCCAGGCCGAAGCCGTCGTATGTCGAAGTACCACGGCCTAGCTCGTCGATGATGATGAGAGATTCCGATGTCGCGGACTTAAGGATGTTGGCAGTCTCAAGCATCTCGGCCATGAAAGTTGAGACACCCTTGAGTTGCGAGTCGCTGGCACCCACACGAGCAAGGATGGAGTCAAAGATGGTCAACTCCGCCTCGGAACAGGGCACGAAGCAGCCAATCTGCGCCATGAGGGCAACTACGCCAGCCTGACGAATGTATGTCGACTTACCGCCCATGTTGGGACCGGTGATGATGAGGAACGACGATTTATCACGGGTGAGCTCTACGTCGTTCGTGATAAACTGAACATCATCTTGCAGTTCCATGCATGGATGTCTCGTGTCCTTTAGGATTGTTTGGCCCTCACCGCGAGGGTGAATTTTGGGTCGAACATAGGGCTCCGGGGCGTGGACGGAGGCATGTGCTAGCGACACCATGACGTCCAAATGGGCGAGCACACCAGCCAGCCGCTCAATTACAGGGCAGTAAGAAGACGCAACCTGGACAACTTCGTGGACAAGGCTGCTCTGGGTTCGGTTGTAGTTCTGCGAAAGCTGGTCGTATTCGCGGCGGAAAGCTTGCAGTTTCTTGGTAGTGAAGTACACACCGTTCTTCTGCGTGGAGCACTCTTGGTAACGTGAGTTATTGCGGATGCAGCCTGCTTCCTGGCGTGTCAGACGCATGCACACACCGTGGACCTTGTGGTTGGTTTCGAGGAAGATCTTCTTGTCTGCCTCCTGGCCGAGATCCCTGGCGGCGGCCATGAACTCAGCGCGAATGTCAGAGTCAAGCTGGTCAAGCTTCTTGCGAATGATGCGCAAGCTCTTATCAAAGTCTGCCTTGATGATATACTCGTGTCGGTCGAGCGCATCCAGGTCGACCGTTTGCTCCACCATGTCTTGCAGCTTGCCGAGGCTGTCAGACAAGTCACGGAGTTTTGTAGTGTATGCTTCATCGAGAGGGTCCCGGTAAGCCTCGTCCATAACCCCTTCGAAAGTGCCGATGAACCCTGGAAGGCGGATCACGACCTGGTATGCTCGAACAACATCTTCCAAGTTGGCCTTGCCACGCTGAAACTTTTTAGAGAGGCGGTAGAGGTCAGGAATTGAGCGCAGGTGTTGTTCCTGTAAGGTTTGGCGTAGCTCGGTGTCAACAAAAAAGGCCTCGAGTAGTTGCTGGCGTTTCTCAATCTCATCCTTGCTCATCAGGGGTTGTTTCAACCACTGAGCAAGTAACCGACTCCCAATAGGTGTCTTGCAGTGATTGAGCACGCCAAAGATGCTCATGGTCTTGGAGCCATCACGGGGACCGGGCATGAGGTTCAAGGCCTTGAGAGCAGCGGCGTCTAGTTTCATAAACTGGGCAAGATCGTGCTGATAGAGCTGAAACTGACCAAAATTAGAAGGGTCCTGGAGTACACCAAGGTACTTGATTAGTGAAGCTGCAGATCCCATTGCCAACTTGAGATCTGTCTGAGGAAGCAGAGCAGTCGCACGCTCATCCTTGAGCAATCGCGCGAGATCCTGTTCGATGTCACGCGTCCCAAAGTCACCGGCAGGTCTCTCAGCAATTGCCACGCCGCAGTTGTCGATGATCTTCTTCAACTTTGTTAACTCGGGATCTTTCTCCTTTTCACCCTTATCGGCCTGTACCAAACACTCGCGCACACCGAGTTGGATAAGGAGGGCCTCGAAGTTGGAGTACAGGTCATTGTCGAGAAACTCGCTGACGCCGAGTTCTCGAACACTGGCATCAGCAAAGCATACTCCAATACTGCGGGCTTCAGAGGCCTTGGCGGAGATCTTGACAGCCAGAATCATTGGAGCCGCCTCGACATGGCTGCCGAGCTCGTCCTCGACGTCTTGCAGGTTGCCCGGTGACGCCTGCTTTACGCACTTCCAGTTCATTCGCCCTGAAGCACTCTGCCAAATCTGTATTCTCTTGCCCAACTTGAGGAGGGCTTCTCGAAGGAACTGTCGGAAGACAGTCATGGTCATTGTAACCGAAGGCAGTCCGGTGTGATCATTTCGGCCGAGCTGTCGAACGACAGAGGTCGTTTTGTAGACCTAGCGAATGGTGGGTAAGAATCAAATCATTGAAGCCCACGAGGGAGGGGATGTTCTTACGGTATTGGCGATAAAGTTTGCATCTTGGCCGTGAGCAGTGTACCAGTCACCTCGATCAAAGATGCGGATGGTATCCTCGTCGACATGTTGGAGTGACTTGAAGAAGCGGATGAAGCCGCCTTCATCATCAAGCTATTGAGAGCGACGGTTGTTAGAGAGCTTGTTTTCATCCCGACGGGTGTTCAAGGAAATAAATAAACGATCCTTTGGGCGTAATATAGGTACATACCTTCAATTCTGGTCGTGAAGCCATGGTAATAATGTGTCCTGTCCTGGTTGCACGAAATTGATGCAACTTGAGAGCGTGAAGAGTCGTCGAAGTCGACTGGTACGGAGTACATACTCTAGTACGTCGATAAGTGAAAGCCGTCGCGTCCAAGGTCTCCACTTTAATTGATAGACGCGTTTTCTGGCGTTTTTCAATTAAAAAAGCAAGTACGAAGTATGAACGCCTCATCATTCACTCGGGTACGTACCTCTACTTATTTTCTGGGGTACAAATTACACTCATTATAACTCTTGGGAGGGAGTGAAGAATGTAGATGGTGACCAAAATGAGAGCTAAAGAGGTCAAATCTTGCCTGAACGATCCCTCACGCGAGAATGTAAATAATATGTTTGTATTCAAACAGACAGAGATGTTTTAAAGACAGTAAAGGCAGCGGAAGGTATTATTGGGAGCATATGGTTATGAAGGCAACTTATCGAAGCCAACCTCACACACATGCACACACACACACACACACACACACACATTCTTTCTCTCTCTCTCTCCTCTCCCCCTCTCATCCCCCCATGACAGAGACCTCCCAACTTACCCCCTAATCATTTTTCATTAGTTCCACCTCAGTCCCGGCCTTTTCGCTCAAAATCCATACCCAGATGGCTGGCGGGGTCGGTGGTAAGCTCGGGATGAATTGAAAGTACCGTTCAAAGGAAGGATTTGGATATTCTTCACTTTGTTGTACATGATATCCCAATGGTCTGAGATGTTTGGGTTTCCATACGGTCGCAGTGCCGCAAATCGTATACTAGCGGAACATGTGTTTGTTAGCTTTTTGGTTGACCGCATTATATCCGATAAATTCAACTCATATCTGGTCATCATCACTCACGTGTAGTTCCCGGCACCGATCTGTGTTCCGTTCGCAAGCTTCCCAAACCACCAGAACAGACGGAAACCACGGGGCACGCGCCGCAGAGGGAACGATAGGATGTCATTCTTGTCGTTGACAGCCGGGTTGAAGAACCAGTATTCGTCCGAATCACGGTACGTTGTGGCAGAGCCGACAAAGCCTCGTTGGCCGATCTCAGGAGGGAATTGCCACAGGCTCTCCGACCAGCTTTCTTCAAATATCTGCATAAGCCGTGTTAGTCACGCAGCTGCGGCGACCGATAGTTGATGAAGTTTTGGAGCATACATCCCAACGCAGTTGAGTGCAGGGGTAGGAAAGCCTCGCCCCGATTTCCATGAAATCATTTGGGTCCTTGTCTAGGTTAAAGGACCATCTGCACGAAGACCACTACATTAGTTCTGAGACATCAAACCGGATTCCAGGATACATACGCCCAGTCTCCGTCAAGCTCTGTTACCACTGGATCAATAATAAACATGTTGTCGAATGCCTTTTCAGTATCATACGCAGCACCTATAAGCCAGAAAAAAGACAATGAGTTTCTGCAAGAAACGCAGATGCATGGGCCAGGTTGCTGGGCAAGGGAACACACCTCCATATGGAATAGAAAGCCTTTCTCCGTGGCTTGAAATAACCCATACCTTACCCCCGTACAGAGGAAGATAGTCATCATCAATCTCAGGGATGCGGAATGCGACTCTGAGACAGGGTTAGCGAGTAGTTTCACAAAAATACACATCAAAAGAGGCACGGCGTATATACTTACTCAACCTCCCGGGTGTCACCAGGACCCACGATAACTGGCTCTGGAAATGCCACATACGGGACAACGGTCCTTGGCCGAAGCTGGTACAGGGGACTGATACCGTAGTAGCCATCGAGAATATTGACGCCAGCCTGGGGCTCAAGCTCGAAGTGATATCTGCATTTCTTGTCGCCATTATTGGTAATATTAAATCTCCAGGTTCGTTTGAATAGCTCCGTGTCCATCAACGCGAATGGCTCATACTCCAACTGAGTATTGTAGTTCAGCACCTTCCAAGCATTTACTAAGCCGGTCCCAACTTGGAAGGGCGGCGCAGTGGAATTGAGGTCGAGCCTATTCGACACCCAGGGGAGACTACTTCCGCTGGAGACAATACGGTCGTGCAGCATCTTGGCCAGGCCTGCTCCGTAATACTCACGACCACCAAAAGCTCCAATGAACAGGGCAGCCACGCCAGCAATGTAGGGAGCAGACATGGACGTGCCGCTCAGCTCGTCATAGCTCTGGTTGAGTACTGTACTTACGATGTGGAAGCCCGGAGCGGCTATATCAGGCTTGATGAGCAGTTCATTAGATGGACCCCACGACGTGAAATACGCGGGCATGGGCGTCACGCTCGGATCGGTCATCTTGTAGCGTGGGTTTGTCGAAACATTTACAGCTGCAACAGCGAGCACGCCGTGGCCCATGGCTCCCATACTGGAATAAAATGGTCCAGTCTCTCCCTCGTTCCCGGCTGATGAGATGACAACAATGCCCTTGTCAACAAGGCGCTTCCCCAGAAGTGCCCATGGATTATCAGAGAAGCCGTTGGGCTGCCCGATGCTTGTAGTGATGACATCTGCCTGTGAAGAAATTAGTTGTCAGAGAACATATTGCTAAAAGAAATCAGAACCAGAAAATAACCATACACCAGCATTATAGGCGTCGCAGAGAGCCTGCATGATCGTTTCTTCGTCAGTCTCCCAGGGATCCTAAGCGATAGGCACGGTTAGTATTTCATAGTTCGCTGTTGTAAGTCTATTCATGTATGCGTACGTCCGAGAAAACTTTATAGATGAGGAGTTTTGCATCCGGTGCAACACCAGTGAGCCTGAGAAGTCAACTTTTGAAAATAGGATGTGCGTAAAGGCAGAGCATTCGGTCATCCGGAGATTCATACCAGGTGTTGTCGGCAGCAATGATACCAGCAACATGTGTCCCATGGCCGTGGAAGTCCATCGGATCGTCGTCCGGCCGCTTAGGGTGGAGCTTTTCGTTTTCAGAATCCCCTATGAACAGAGTAAGCCTCCTTCATATATATATATATATATATATGTGTGTGTGCAGGGGCTTTTCCAAACAACTCACAATCCGCTCCCACAAGATCGTACCCTCCAGCCACCTTACATCCTGGGCCAAAGCAACCTCCAAGCTGTCGTAGTTAGTCCTCCTAATTTACACAGATTGGGATATGGCCTTTGAACAGTACAGCTTTGTGAGTGTAATCAACTCCAGTATCGATGATGGCAACTGTAGCTCCTTTTCCTCGAATGCCTCTGGCGTGCAGCCTGTCTACCCCAGTCCACCGATGAAGGGAGTAATTACGGGCGGGAACAGATGAAGAGAAATCTGATGACCTCTTAGGACAAGGTTTCGGAATGGTGCTCATTGGCCAGACGTTGACTACTCCATCCATCTGAAGAAGTGATTCAACATTTTCATTGTCAGCTTCGACGACTAATCCAGAGAAGATATCGCTACAGTCGAATTCCCGGTAGGAGCCACCCTTGCGATGTGGCTTGGAGAGAAGTTGATGAGCTATGTGCTCTGGGCTCCGATTCTAAGGCAAGGAAACAAAAATCATTTAATCAAGGGGTTCCATAAAGATATCAGGCTGTTCACTCACTTGTTCGACTTCAACGATGAACTTCCTAGTTCCCCCCAGGTTAGTCCGAGCTCCTGGGTTAGTTCCTTGCCCCAAGGCTGATCTTTGATCCTTGGCTGAGACGAATGAAACTCCCATAAGGGCTTGCAGCAGGAAAGATAGCTTCATTGTGCGTTCAAGTGGCCCTGCCTTTGTTTTTCTTTTTCAAAAATGTCCGGGAATAGAAAGACGACTCGTTCTCAAGAACCCCCCTTGTAAATATACTACGAATCGGCGGGAATTGCTCGCAAGTTGCGCCGCCAGACGGGTGTAGCTTCGGAAGATTGATCATTTTTGATGTCGCGGATAGCTACATGTTTCCTACTACAATCCGTGTGCATCATTACAACACGGCAGAAGGAAATGAGCCTATCCCGTTGGGTATACCAAGTATATTTATCATCGAGTGCAGGTATGTGTGAGGCTCTCTCATGTGGCCGTACATGCCACTTTTAACTAAGAGATGCTTTGGATGGCTCTGAGACGCCTTTCGGCCTTTGCCTTTTTTTTTGGATTTATATTCTCCCACAGTCGAGTTAATCGACACGGCCATTATTTTGGGCTTCATGTGTTGAGTTAGGTTCACTTCATCAACAGCTGCCAATGCATGGTGATATCACAACCTAGTGCCGTACATCTTTATTAACAAGCAAGACAGTCAAGAAACTCGGCCTTTGTTCAACCACGCACTTTGTCAAGCATAGAATGGCATCCGAGATTGCTCGTTCTTCAATGCCTGTCCTGTGCCATGTAGTGTGACGCAAACGTTCTTAACGTCCCACCATGGGGTTGCACGCCTAAAGGAGAACGCAAGAGCAGCGTTTTGTACACGAGATGAAGATCCTGTGGGCGGGTGCCTAGTAGTTGTACAAAGATCCGGCAGGGGTTTCGTACCGAGATTCCCAAAGGGACGGGAGTTGTTGAAACAAGTAACAATCAACACTACATACGAAAGGGAGCGGTAACCTGTCTGGCCGGAACGATAATATTTGGCCAATGCCGGACCAATTAACTCCAAACAGTGCAACAAGAGACTGCTGCATATACAGGCTTGTGTGAGATGAGATCTCACGGCACTTCGGTCGTGAGCAATGAAGTGAAGGCGGGCTGCACGGGGAATGAAGTTAAGGCATTTATTATCATGATTACAATTATTATACGGACCTGACCGTACCCTGTGTTGTTGAAGCGCAGGCGCAAAGGTGCCTTTGGGCGAGAGGTCGGGAAAGCTGGATGAGTGATGGGAGCACAAAGCTCAGACACTTGGATGGCATCCCTCAACGTGGTCATGCTAAGCTAAGGGACCAAGTTTGTGCGAATGTCTAGATTGTGTCATTTTGTTTTATTTCATTTTACAGCTTTTGTAAGTGTTGAATATTAAAATACTCTGCCTCCAAAATCGATATATATGCCTCGTTTTACCCCCAAATAGGGTATCAGATGAGCAAGCTCTTCGTTGAATGCAACAGAATAGTTGCTTCTTCTGCAGACACTGCTCATATGTAAAGTACCATACAGCTGGTCTAAGTATGCATTGCATGGACGATGTACGAAAGCACGAAACCAGTATGGCGGCATACCTGACAACACCTAGGTAGATAGATTATAAATGAGATTCCAGTAATTGCCATTTAAATTAATTAATTGCCTCACCGGAAATCATACCTATTCCCACGGGACAAGATGCATTATATTGGCCTGCGCTTTCAGTCCAACAACAACACAGGGGAGTTGTTCAAGGAGACATCATATGATGACCATGGTGGGCTGTTGGCTGTTGGCTGACAACCTAGTAGTACTCAATGCAGCGAAAGAATAAACAGAAGGGCTCTGTCTTATACACTCAGCACACCATTGTCGTGAAGTACGGGTTTATCCGTGCCATGCACGTTAATATTTGATTACACTCTCTGCAAGCACTTCCGCCAAGGAAACCGTGGAAGAGGCGATCAAGAGCAAGGCAAAGAGGAGACTGTCTGGCCCCTTAGCCGTAAACAGCTCCCTTTGCCGCTAGTCGAATTAATGGCACTGAGTCCGTGCCTGGCGATCTAACCCACGGTCCCTGACTCGTTCCGCTGAAGCCAAAGCACTGGGGTGGGAGGTGGGAGGGTGACGGTGACGGGAAAGAGAGTCGATATCTGGGAACGCCCTGTCAGCCATGAGCTGATAGAACCTGACTCAAATGGCCAGGGCTCTCGCTGATTGGGTTACTGGATATGAAGCCTCGAAGAGAGGAAGACGGGATGCGCTCATGATTTATTACTCAATCGACCTTTAGTTTTGGTTCACATTTCGATACAATAGGTGATCCTCTGCTCCAGTGCATTACTAGTGCATTGCACTACTTGGCAGCATGCTGCGTCAGCTGCGGTTGCAGATCATTGCTGAGCACAGAATCCTGCTGTAGATGCAGCCGTTTCATCGAAGCACAAGCACCAGAGAAGGGTGAGGAGTTTGGGAGGCAAGGGAGGGGAGAGGGCATCATCGCACGTGGAGGCTAGGATCCCACGATAGAGGGAGACGGGGCAGCGATGGGGGGGCCACCTTCACTAACTTGGGCAGCGCCGGGGCGAGCCATGCCAGATGGAGTATGTGGAATGAACCATGGCATGCTATGCATGCATGCACATACAAGATATACATAATATTATGTACAGGATTGCCTCATGTATGTAATAGGAGGGCCAACCAGGCCAAGAGAAGCAGCAAAGGGGGGTAAGGGGGAGTCGAAGGGGAAGGTTTCTTCGTACTAATAACCTGTGCACAAAGAGGAGAAGGGTCGCCACTGGGGAGGGTTCGTGTGGATTGATCCTTGTAACAGCATGGACGGATGGAACTTGGATGCGATTCCTGGTAGTCAGGGGGTAGGCTGTGCGATTGAAGAGGGGAAGATGGATGAGAAAAGAGGGGAAAAGGTGGTTGATGTCGAAAGTCGATGAGTGAGCAAGATGATGAGCTGCTTTGCCAACTATAAGTAATTAATTATCTACGAAGTAGTGCACTTGAAGCCGGTTTATTATTAAATGAATGGGCTTCGAGTCTAATATACTGCGTATAATGTGCAAACCTCTTTAAAGGGAAAGGATGAATCCAAGATCCTGGTTTCAGTCAATGAAGATGATGGCAGACAGATGGCTGTCAGATCTGAAGCTACCGATGTAGCGCTACAGCATGTGCGGTACCAATAGCAGCAACAACCTGATCGTAATTAATGATAATACCAAATATCATGAAATATTGAACGGGGTCTGCAGCGATCATTGTACGTACGGTAATATTCATACAGTTTCCCCCTACGTACCTATTTCCTGTGCCTTCAACAGATACCCTTTCTCAGCATCAGCAGCATGACCAACCTACAAGGAACCTGACTCGTACAGTGACCTCTGCACTGTATTACTACAGACATCCTGGGCCGCACAGAACCAGAGCAGTGGAAATTCTTCACGACATCCCCCCCTCCCTCCCCTGCGTCAACCCGCCAACAGCGTCTAAGAGCGAACAAGGGGGGGGGGGGGGGGGGGGGAATTCCAGGAGACGAGAACTTCGGGTTCGCTAACGACCGCTCAGTTTGACCCAGCTTTACTAGACCGAACTCGGGCGTTGTTGCCACGCGAAGACTGGGAGCAGCCATGGAGAGATTTTCCAGGCTAGTTACGGTAGCCAGTACAGATTGCCACACGGGAAGCGGGCTGGGACCTTCAAGCCTGGGCGTGCCAACCCAAGGCTATTAATTTTATGTTGGGTTGAGCACTTCGATGAGCATTTGCACCTAATTGATGTGTGATACGTGATTAGCACCTTATTTACTACCTTACTTAGCCATCTATTACCTACTGTAATTAATGGTTGTGGGGGGAATTAGAGTTACCTACTACCTACTAAGATACTTCTTACTTCCCTACGTTACTATGGTGGTATGGATGTACTATGTATACAAAGTACCTGATGGCTCCATCATTTACGAATAATATGGCTCACTTGAGGTGCGGGAATACGAGCCTTGCATCCGAACTCGAGATGTTTTGGTCAGTCACCACACTGCGCTGCGCTGCGCTGCGCGGCACCGCACTGCACTGCACTGCAGTGAACCCCCCCTAAGGTAGGTAGGTAGGTAATCGAACGATTGGGGAGGCGTCGGCAGGCTTGAAGACCACATATGTAAGCAAGAATCGGAAGGCAAAATGCCCATTCTCGTCCGTCCGGGTGGGCTCTTGGTCTGCATGCAGGTGTGCCTGCATGCATATGGCCCCCATTGAAAATGCACCTCAATTACTCACCTACCACACCTGGTCTTCCAATGGAGGGTCCCCCGAACCGATTTTTTTGGTCTCCCATACTACTGTATGCTAGTAGTTATCCTGTCCACTGTGGGTTATCACCTCAATGCACGGAGTCCAGGCCAAACAAGCTTGAGAGGGCTTTGCTCTTCGCACCCAAAAGGCCGTCCATTCACCAGCCCTGGTTTGCCCCCCGTAAATCCACCGACTATACAGGGGTTACCCTGCTGGTCTGCTGAAAAGGCCGCTGGAAAACTCGACCTAGTGCGTCCGCTGCAGAACACCCACCCACCATCCCACATCCCTCAGGCGGGTCCAAACTCTTTCTGTGCCACAGTCTTCTGTGCACAGTTAAGTGTTTCTAGGTACTATGTACCGAGTAGCATCAAACGAATATTCTCGACGGCCAGGTTGGAACTGGGAGCAACCATTGTAGTCGCCTCTCCCCCCTGAAAGCCCGCTTGGCTTTCTCTTCCTAGCTCCCCTAGCGTCCCCTGCCCAGGAACCCCCCAGGAACCTTCCCCCCCAGGCTTCTTATCGGCGCCCTAGCCGAACTGGAGCCCCTTCCGCTTTCTTCATCCATGACACCAGCCATCCATTTCCATCCAATCTTCCTGTTGCTCTCTCTCTCTCTTTCTTCTTCTTCTTCTTCTAATTACCCGCAGTCTCCCACCCACGTTCCCTCATTCGTTCTGCAAACCCTTCTTCTTGGACAATCAAGAACGGAATTCCAGGTGATTCCCTTCTCTAGATATACGTCCTGTACTCTCCTTTTATTGAACCCATCCCTATCATCGCCCTTTTCGCCACTACTCTTCTCAACTTGGAATAACCTCCTTCAACTACACACGCTTCCTCCACTTGAACCGAGACATAAGACGCATAACCGACCCGAGACAACACGAGCCGACGATCCGCATTGACTGCAGGATCTAACCAGGAAATCTCGTCAAATCAATCAACAGTATCAACTCCCCCTCAATTAAGACCTACCAAACCGCAAACATGGGCAAGAGTCTCATGGACAGAATCCAAGCCAAGTTGGAGCTCTTCCGACTTGAGCAGCGATATACCCGTCGCCGTCATCGACGCTCTACTTTTGTCTCCAACGCCATTTATGTCGATGGCGAGTATGTCTACCAGACCCCTAACAGCACGGGATCTTCGACTGGATCTTCCGGTATCAACGCTCTCCACGGCGAGAAGGCTGCCGTGACCACTGCTGTTATCCCCGGCCCTCTGCCAGAGCCTGTTGAGGAGCTACCTGCTCGTTTTGATCAGCGCACCACTGAGCGCAAGAAGTTGAACCGCTTCAGCTCTATTCCCCAGTTTGGTGGTTCTTACAACAGCAACAATGAGATGTCAGCCAATCCCCGACGGGCTAGCATGATCCGATAGACAGCCAACCGAAAGGACCAAGGAAAACAAAATTAATCAAACAAAATGTTGGGATGAAAGCAAACAAAAAATACTACTTGACCAGCTCCTATTTCGACTTCGGCACAGGGCATGGCACATAACATACATACGAATGACGGACTTGGCGTGACGGCCTTGGCGTATTGTAGGCGCAGGCGTAAAGCATGGACGCAGCACATGAGCTGGTACGCAATGTACGGATGGAACATTACACACCATCCGGACACATTTGATGACGAAGACTCCCCTCTAGCCTGGAAAGTCGCTCATGACGATCTTGTTGGCGCAGGGAGTCTTTTGATGAAATTTCTTCCCTTCTTGGTTACTCTTCATTTTTCTCCGTCCCGTCTCTTACACCCCTCCTCTACCGGTTATTTTACTCCAAGCAATAGCGAACGAGAAATAATCCAGTGTTGGTTTTGGGGGGGCTTTCTTGTAATGCAGACAGTTGGACGCGTCCTCGGTTGATCACTGAACAATATTCCTTTACCCACGGCGCTATCTCATCCTTGTCTTCTTGGGGGGGCATTCTCTGGGTTATTTCTTCTTTTATTATTGACCTCTTTTTTTTTTCTCTTCTATCACTATCTCTTTAGAGTTGGCGGGCGACCATCGAGCGCCGCGCTCCTGTACATATGAAATCCAGACAGGTTCATGAGACCATTGGACCGAGTCGAATTAAAGGAGAAAAAGAATCAATACAATGAAATGAATGGGTTCAATTTCATATAATAATCTGTATCTTTTCAATATCGTGCCCTTCTGTATTGCCTGGCTGTCATTATCTTAATTACATGCCATCTAGTATGTCTCTCCTCTCATCAAGATACTGTAGCCAGCCCGGCTTCGTATGCCAAGGCCGATGCTCGCCAAACAATGCCCGCAACGGATGCTCTTCTGGATAGTCCATGTCGTGGAGAATGGTCTTTACCTTTAGCACGACGAAGAGCATAGTGATGGGAATAGGAGCAAGAAATATCATGTCCGCGAACCGGACGTTGTCTGCACCTTGCATCTTGTGGATGGTGGCGTATATGACATTCACGAGTCCCATGATACCTACGGCACCGACGACGTTGGCCGCCGTCTTTTTGAGCGCAGTGTAGAATTCGGTTGCTTCAGGTCCGACTGGAGAGCCACCGAACAAGTGAGAGTTTTCGTGTTAGAATATACTGCAATGTGATGGGGGGCGTGCGGGCTGGAAGGGGTGGTGATGAAGGTTTCTCTTACATGGTGCCTCATCAATATCACAATCAAAGGTTATTTTATCCGAGGCCACAAAGTATCTCGCCACTACCCAGCCAAGGTAGAATATGACGAGGCTTGAGTAGTAGACTCCGTTGATGGCGAGCCAGAAGGTAGTCCCTAGCGTTATATAATACACATGCGTGAGTATTCTTCTTCGTCTCGAACCACAATGAGAGAGGTAGGGTAAGGGTTGGGAGTGGTAGGCTCACAGTCCATTGCGGCTTCAGATCGCGCCAAGGCTTCATCAACAATAGCCATCCCTGCTTGACTGCCTATTTTGTTTTTCCGGTTATGCAAATAAATTCCGACTTATAAGATAATACAGAAGGTAATTGAGCTGTATTTAGAGTCAAATATTTTGAAGAAAGCGAAAAAGAAGCAAGGGAAGTGAAGGGGGTATATAAATGTGGAGGAGAATGAGGAGATGAAATTTCATTGAGAGTCTTTTTTTTTTTTTTTTTTTTAATGTTCTTATACAGTTTTCTTTATGTATCTCGAAGTAGTCCTCTTCATGATGAGGTCCCTAACTCAGTAGGTAAGTTTGTTCCTCGATCAGAGAGATGCCACAATCTTGTAACTCAGCCAAAACACCGGAAGTTTACGCCCGCACACAGCACGTCACAGCCTGACTTACAGCAACCAACCATGAGTCTCGGAGCTTATAGTCCTCTGCACAACTCAACTCAACTTAACTGAAAAATTACTTATTCCTCAGTAAAGCGAAAAAAAAGTCGGTGCTTCAACTTGATCTTCCTCGGAGGCTGTCTACGCTTAGGAGAAGTCCAAAACATCCCACTCCCTCTACCCCCTAGCTACAAGCACGAACAGGAGAGTGCCGGGTAGCAAATCCACGCGGGAGGAGGACGCTTTGACAGACGCTGAAAAAGCGCAGAGACACACAAGAGATCAATAAGTCGAAGGAAATGTGCGTCACGTAAAGAGAAGGACCTCGGCAATTTACCAAAAGCACGACTTCAAACTGGAAATCTGGCCTTGTTCGAACGCAAAAAGTTGATGCATTTACTAGCAATCCCTTGACCATATACAAACGCCGCCCAATGCAGCCTATAACCAAAATATCTCCCACGCCGAAACCCAAAAGAACCAAAGCCTTAAAGCAAAAAAAAAACAAAAAAAACAAGCAAAACAAACAAACCCATTACTTATGACTCCGTAAACACCTTCACATCCCGTTTTATCAACCCGGCCAACGGATTGGGGTATATTACAATGAAACCGAAGACACCGTCCTGATATTCGACTGACTCCGACGTGTGTGTGTATGTGTGTATGTGTGAATACTTCTCTCTTTTGCTTCCACCTCTCACACAGCCAGGCCCTCATACGCCCTCTCGACTGTCCGGCTGCCCATGCCCGGGAGAGTGCGTAATTGTGCCAGGCTCTCGATCTGGCCACCATCGTCAGCGTTGATGAGCTCAAGGTAATCCACAAGATCCCGTGCCTTCTTGGCACCAAAGCCCACAAGTCCTCGGATCTGCTCGAGGTCGCGCGAGTTGACAATGGCAAGAAGCTGCTGTGCGCGTGGGGAGAGCGGGCCGTCATCATCCGGGAGGTTGAGAGCCTTGACCTTGAGCTTACGTGACCGGCTCTTGGTAGCAGGTTGTGGATTATACTCCTCATCAACATCAGCCTCACCCTGGTTGTAGTCATCCTCATCATTGTAGACCTGTCGATGCTTCTTCTTCTTTCTCTCGGAAGAGGGAGAAGCGGCAACAGGGGAAACACGCCCATTCAAGCGAGCCTTCAACCTTTCAATCTTCCCAACCAGCTTGGCCTGGTTCGGGAAATATGGCAAGGCCATCTCATACATCTTCAAGGCACCAACTTCATCACCTCGCTCTTTGTGTTGGCGAGCAGCCAGGAGCAGCCTCAAGCCATCGGACTTGGCGTCGTCTCGCCACTCATCGCTCTCGATACGTCTCTCGAGGGCCTCCAGCCGTCGCTGCATAGCTTCACTAATATCAGGCTTAGTCTCCGCAGGGGGCTGCTGTGCAGCCTTCTCCGCGGCCATGCGAGCTGCTAGAACTTCACCAACTTTCTTCTCTACCATTGCCTCGATCTGAGCGGCAGAGACTGTGACGGAAGATGTGGTAGTCGGTCTCGAGATCTTGCTCGGTCTTGCGATTTGAGACTCGTTTTCAGAAGGCCTCTTATTCGCGCTGGGAGTGGCCAAGTTTGATCGGCGAACCAGACCGGTGTTGGCAATAGGTCGCGTGGCAAGAGCAGGTTTGGGCTTGATGTCTGTGTACACACTGAACGCCTTGACTGGCTTGTTCACGTCGGCAGCCTTCGCCGCCACGTTACCGTTGTGGACGTTGTGGGCATTCTCTGCATTGGCAAGAGGTCGCAGAGGTTGCCGGGTGGCTTTTGAGCTGGAGAGGCCTGAGTTCGCTCTAGGAACCTGCTTGAAGACGACCTCGTTCTCAATCTCCCGGACTTCGATACGCTTCGCGCGAGAGCTAACGTTAAGGCTGCTTAGGGTATCAAGGTGGTAGCTACGGAGTGGAGCAAGGTTCAGAATCATGACTGTGATGCCCTTGTTCTGTCCCAGAGACAGGATTCGGGTCATCTTAGATTCGCGGTAAGGTATTCTCTTATCGCCGCGCGAAATGGCATCAATGCACTGGCTTAGGACGAAGAGACTTTTGTTGATGGCAGCAGACTCTACGAGTCTCTCCTTACCGTTATCAGTCCGGCGGTTATCTTCCGACCCAGCAAGGTCAATCGCAGAAGCTGTGCTCTCCTGTACCATGTCGCCGGTAGTCTGTGTCAGCTTGACCCGAAGGATGGCATGGCTGCGACTGCTGTGGGCGTTGAGCTTGGTGGCAGCCGTGACGCGATTGTTATTCGCTTCGATGTACAGCTTCTCAAAATCCTTGAGATCCTCGCAGGCTCGCTCCGACAGGCCGACAACGACAGTTCGTCCGTTGGCTTCGGCGCGTAGAGGCAAGCCGGTAGCTGTCCGCTTCTCGGGGGGCTCGAGGAGGTCATAGACTTTGTCATTGTAGATCTCGTAATACGACAGGGCAACCTGCACCGTAGTCTCTCCCTTGGAGTCCTTCATGATCTTCTTGCCTCTTCGGAAGACACCGCTCAGCCACCGGGGGATCACACCTCGGTCAGCGAGCTTCAATCCACCTCGCATCGTGTGCGTTTTACCAGTCCCGGTAACACCGTAGGCAAAGATGGTGACGTCGATTCCTTGGAAGAGAGACTTCAGGTAGGGGGCCACTGTTCAAGTTAACACACGACACGGTAACACGACACGCAAGGCTCAGCAAAACAGCAGCCCCAAAACTCTCCCCCTTTAAAAAGCTCGCACCTTCTGAAGTAAACAGTTGCTCCTGAGTGGTGGATTGGTCGTAGACGCCATTGAAGGCGAAGGAGAACTCCTCGGCCTCATTCTTGGGGTTGGGGATCTTGACGATGGTGTTTGGCTTGCTAGACTCGACGCTGTCGGCACGAACAATAATGTCCTTGTCGAGCTCCTTCTCAAGGAGCGGTCGTATTCTGGCGACAACGCGGACGGACATGGCAGGAGTATTAAAGAGAAAAAAAAGAAGCGGGGGAGGGCCGAGCGAGAAGTAGGGTGGAAGGTAAAATGTCAGGCAACGTCAGGGGACACGAAGATCTTCTCAGCCTACCAATCTGGCCGCATAGCAGGTTGTTGAGACTGGAGAGTTTAGTTCGATACTGCAGAATTGACTATAGCCATGGGCCTTGTTGGTGGTTTGAGCTATGCGAGTGGATACTTCAAACACACGGACACACACTGGCCGTCGGCCCAGCAACGGCACGTGTGCAGAGGAGTGACGTCGAAAAAAGGTACGTATCGTCGGCGGCACGGGAAAAGCCGCCAGTGGCCATTCACGCTTTTTTGGGCGCATTCGAAAAAGGCATCGTGGATAGCTGCATTGCCACCACCAGAAAGTACGAGAGAGCTCGGGCAGCATAGCTCGACTTCGGGACACCATGCGAGGCCACTCTCCGCTGCTTCGGACGGCACAAGGCCTGCGCCTGCGGAAGTATACATTGCCGTCGCCGTCACCATCGTACGTCTGTCGACAATGCCGAGCAATCCAGATCAGCGCCGCACCCACCACGGACGCTCCCAAGGTCGGCGGGGATGCCTTTGGAGCTCCGGCCGACTCTCGGGATCCTGCCGGTAGGTCTTCATCTGGAAATTCTAGGCTTTAGGGTTTTTGGAATAGGAAGAGGCTGACTCAATTGACTGATTAGATGCCCGCTTTGAGGTCCTCGGCGCACCATACTCCCTTCTATCCGTCAGTCTTTCGGCATCACAGAATCTCTACACTAGACGGGGTACATTGGTCGCTGTTGCTGGCAAGCCTGAGAATGTAAGCCATTGATTCCCACATATATGGACAGGGCTGAGAGGCCAGGCCATTGTCTATCTGCTGGATTGTTCTTGTCTGACCACTTGATATTCCCAGGCGCAATCAACCCTCTCCATCTTGAACCCGACGACTCGAGCACTCCTCGGAGTTCCCTTCCTCTATCAGCGAATCACGGCCACCTCTCCAATTACTGCTCTCATTTCGACCAAGTCACCCGTTACGTCTTTCTCCATCTTGCATCTAGATGGGCGAACGGATTGGATGATATCTCAACGAAATGCCCTGCTCGCCTGGACTGGACATACCCTCTCACCCTCGGCCAAGATCCAATCAGGGTTGACGCTGGCTCACTGGGGCAGCACCCATCTTACGGGCCGAGGACTGGCCGCGCTTTCAGCACCAGGCCAGATCTACCAACTTACTCTGAAGGAGGGTGAGGAGTTTGTAGCGCATCCCGGAAGTGTGGTGGCTTACTCTGTGTCGCGACATACGCCACGCCCCTTCCGCTTCAAGAGCTCAAGCCTGCGCCTCCAGATCCCCTCCCTTCCCGCAGTGCTGACTCCTAAGTGGGAGTGGCTGGCGACAGTTCGCAAGTCAGAAGTCTACAAGTTCCTCGGCAGGGTACTCTACAGCTTGCGTACCATTTCAAGACGGACGATTTGGGGCGATGGACTGTTCCTAAAGTTCCATGGTCCTACTACTATTCTCATGTCGAGCCGAGGCGTGCGTGTCTCGGATGTCCTGACCAAGGAGCAGGTGAACGAGATTGCGGATGCTCCAGCGGGTGCGGTTACCGAGGCATTGGATGTGCCCACCAAGCCCAAGACTCTGGAGGCCGGGAAGGCTGTTCAGAGCAAGGCTGAATCGGTCAAAACCGGGGATGCATCTGGCGCAATCCACGTCACGGAAGGGCAGAAGGACGGGAAAGTGGCATTTGAAGATTCCAAGGAACTGAAGGAGGTCATCAGGTGAAGATGAGTGGGAACGTGAAAAAATAACAAAAGGGAAGAAAGGAAGAAGAGATTTGTTTCAAGAAAAGAAAATAAACCAACTGGATGGGATGGTGGGATTCGATACGAGCAGGCAAGCAAATTGCCGATGCTCGATGTGCCATATGAATAGAGATGGGGGTCACTTCCTGTAAGAGTAAGGTAACTAGGCAGTCTCATTTGTTTGTGACAGCGATGAGCTTTTGCATCATTGATCAATTACATCAATTAGCATGCATCAATTATTAGTGTGCATAATGGCCAGGATGCCAAAGTGAAAGTGATGTTTGTTGTGTCGTGCGCACTCAGTTCTGTAGTTACATCGGTAGCACACCACCTCAACCTACCCTGTTCTCATATTTTGGAATTCTCTCTTTTTTTTTTTTTTCTTGGTTCAGCCGCTTCCAGGTCGTCACGTCATGGCCAGAGTCATAATATGCCCTTGTTGCCGTGATGACCCTGTATCTGACCCTGCATCTGGAATGTAAGTAAGAGTGGGAAATTCATCCATTTACTGCGGTGAGTGGTGGCCCGGCTTATTGGTCGTACGAGAGAGAAGTCCGTTCGGACCAAGCATAGTTATCAACAACTGCTTGTTCGTCCGCGTTCGGATTTCCAGCAAAACGTCGATACGATTACTCCGCACGGTGTTTTCGCATGGCCCTTTCTCGCTTGGAAGAGTTCCATTTCCGAGCCCAAGCCCCCCGGCTTTTCGCTTTTTTTTGATTGCAACAGTACGTAAGCAAAATATCCTCCTGTCCATTTGCCTCCCGTCCCCCCTTCTCACAAGTCAAAGCTCCCCATACTAAGAGCTCTCTCACCTCTCCCCCCCCCCCTCCCTCCATTTTTGGCGCGCCTCAATATCCAATCGTGTGGTTGGTGGATGTGCCCGAGAGTGGATCGTAGATCCCCCAGGTTGGGCCAAGGGGCTGTTCGCGCCTCGGCCTTCGCCTTAACTCCAAGGACCGAAGATGATTTTGGGGGAGAAGAGGGAAGGGGGGGCCACTGTTTAATTCATTATGTACCTAGTTAATATGGGCTGGTCTGAGAAGGCTGTCTTAGACAGGCAGCCCTACAGATTGGGGGAGGGCATTGCACTTCATAGACAGTACAGTACAGGGCTTGCTTTTTATTTCTAATTTTCTATAGCACCGAGGGAAGAGAAGACATTTTCCGTGTTGTCACAATGATCTAATAGAGGCTCACATGAACTGGGATAATCTAATTAAGGAATATCAAATAGAGTATGTATAGAAACCGTCGTGTTGTTTGTGATGATGCGGACCAGGGTCATGATATGACATGACAGGGGAATTCAACCAGCAAAACAACACAAGGTTAAGTATCAGCACTAAATTAAACCCAGATTACATGCGTACTGTGTATTGCAGCTCCCAAGCCGACTCTTTTCTCCATATTACAGTAATACTCAATCATTGACTACCTGGGTGCATAACGTGATGCACCCTTAGTTGCACCCCGGCTCATTTTAGATCCCCCTCCCCAAACACATGGCACAACGATGCCTGTAAAGTCCGAGCCTTTGGAACGAGTCCGATTCTCAATGCATCCAGCACATCATCTCACCAGAAACAGGCATGCTTTACTAATCCTCTCATCCATTCCAAGAGGAAAAGACCGTTCTCTCGGACATCCGAGAGGCTCCGTGTTCGACCACAGGTGACTCTTTGAGTCAATTAGGAAACCCACACAACACCATAGCAGCACAACGCAACACAACGCAACCTCTCTCCATCCCCAATGAAGCAATACATGGCAAGGTACCAAGCAAGTAAGCAAGGCAAACAAGCAAGCAAGCAAGCAAACGCCCGCCAAAGGCCCCCCCTCAAATCACACGCGGACCCGGGCCGGTGTGTGTGTGTGGCCTGCTAGCCTCAGCGGCGAACACTTCTTGTTTTTTTTTTCTTTTTCTTTTTCCCTTTTCCCTTTCCCTATTCCTATTTCGTTGGCTATTATATTCCTGTGAAGTATATTTACTAGCTTAAACTCCCTCGAAAACGAGAAGCCGCGTGACGTAAAACCCCAGCAACCCTGATATATGGAAGATACCTACTTTGGTACGAGTAGAGACTAGAAATACCTATACTCACTTACTTCTGTCTGCCTCGACTCTTTTCAGCTGTCTACTTCTTTTTTCTAAGTTGCTGGTAAGGCTGCTGCACTTGGCTCCCAGCTGATCTCCGGACGGATATTCCACAAACAAAAGTCATATCGAAAGTAACCCAACGCAAAGAAAACGGACACTCTCTCACACTCGGGATAAAACAACCAGGAAGAGGAACGGTGCACACACACACACACACAAACACAAAACAAGCCAGTCTCCAAACACAAAATATACGACCTTCTTCGTCGCTACTTCAGAAGAAAAGAAAGTCAAAGAACCAACTATTCAAGGACAAGGATGCCTCGATCAATAGGCTCATCGTCCTCCGAGACGGTCAATGAAAAGGCCCTCCCACCACCCAGCGTCGATATCGAAAAGCAACCCTACACGGACGCCTCAACGTCCCATCGCAAGTCTCTGGAGCGCACACCATCGCAAAACAAGGAGACCGGAGCAATCACTTCCACAGAACCGGCCAATGGCGTCGAAACTGATCTAGAACGAGCCGCACCAAAGACAGATGGTCCCCCGGCCGGGGGAGGAGGGTTTCCTCCGGGAATGGCCCCAGCCGACTTCCCAGATGGCGGGAGGGAAGCATGGCTCGTCGTCTTGGGCGGTTGGTGTGCACTTTTCTGCACTTTCGGTTTGATCAACTGTGTCGGTGTCTTCCAGGCCTACTATGTCACCGGCCCGTTGAAACAGTACGGCAACTCGACTGTGGCCTGGATCTCGTCAGTGCAGGTGTTTTTCATGATCTTTTCCAGTGCAATTGTAAGTTGGGCTGAAATCCTCCAACCGAAGCGTAGATGCTTTCAATGGTTTCCCTCTTCTTCTTCAACTATGAGAAACTAGAACTTTGCTGACCAAGTCCCTCTCCTCTTTGGTGTTTAGTTTGGCCGTCTCTTCGACAACTTTGGTCCCAAGTGGCTTCTTTACGGGGGTACTATAACCTACGTCTTTGGCCTCATGATGGTATCGCTCTCATCGTCTTACTACCAATTCTTCCTCTCGCAGTCCGTCGTCGCCTCCATCGGCTCCAGCGCAGCCTTCAACGCCTGCATGTCATCCCTGGTAACCTGGTTCTTCAAGCGACGCGCTGCCGCCTTCGGCATCATGGTCTCGGGTTCGTCGCTCGGCGGTGTCATCCTCCCCATCATGATGGACAAGATGATCAAGGAGGTGGGCTTCCCCTGGATGATGCGCACCATGGGTTTCTTGTTCCTCTTCCTCCTCGGCATCAGCTGCGTCACGGTTAAGTCGAGGCTGCCTCCTCGCCCACGTCCCTTCGTCTTGATGGACTACGTAGGCAGTCTAAAGGACCCACGCATGGCCGTCACCACCGCTGGCTTCTTCCTCTTCATGTGGGGGATGTTTCTCCCTTTCAACTATGTCATCCTGCAAGCAGAGGCGGCGGGAGTTTCGTCTACTCTTACCCCCTACCTGCTACCCATTCTCAATGCTGTGAGGTGAGTGAACACGCGCTAGTCCCCCTGAATTTGTGATTACCCTTCCCCCAATATTGTGCTGTCGCTCACGTTTCTTAACAGCATCTTTGGCCGTATCTTGCCCGGCATCGCTGCCGACAAACTCGGCCGATACAACATCATGATCGTCATCATGTTTATCTCAGCCTTGTTCTGCCTTGCTGTTTGGATCCCAGTCAAAGACACGGCCGGCATCCTTGTGTTCGCCATCATTTTCGGCTTCTCATCCGGTGGCTTCGTCAGCCTGGGTCCCACGTTGATCGCCCAGATTTCCGACATTCGCGAGATTGGCACCCGTGTTGGCACAGCCTTCGCTATTCAGTCTTTTGGTGCGCTGACGGGAAGCCCCATTGGCGGTGCCATAGTCAAGGCGCAGAATGGCGACTACGTTGGTCTCCAGCTGTTTTGCGGCTGCACCATGATGGCAGGCGTTGCTGTTGTCATAGTGGCTCGATACCTTCAAGCTGGATTCAAGATTACCAAGATATGAGCTTGCTCTGGGAGGATGGGGTGTCGGCGACAACAAGTAAAGGCACGACTTTAATAACGGTTTGTTTCTGGGATGCATGGTTGCGAAGAGAATACAATGTAAAAAAGATATACAAGGATAAGGAGAATAAATACCCAACACAGGTGGATAGATTTATGTGTCAGTTGAAGGATTAGTGGTGGAAACAACGTGTCAACCAGCGACTTAGGCACCAATACTAGTTCACCTGTGACGAAGATGGATATCGGGCGAGGCACATACACAAGTAAAGATTCCTCTGAGAAATAGAGTTGATGATAATACACGATTTCGATTTGTATCGAAGCAAAATTTCAAGAGTGACCAAATCACTTTGCTCATTTCTAGATCAAAGCCAAGCTGAGGCTTCCAAATCACAAAGCACTCGCACACACACCCTCTCTATGTAATGAATGTCTTGGCTCGGGACCCCCGCAACCGGCAACCGCCCAAAACAGAACGTGGCGGCGTCGATAGTGTGTGAGACACTGCCAATCAACTAGCTACACAATGGGAACCCCCAAGCTCTTTTCAAGTCTGGGGCTAATAGCAAGTGGCTTCGACGCTAGACACAACTCACCTGGCATTAGCTCAAGCAAATCACGTATCATGGCACGGTATTGTTAGCGTTTAGTTGAACTCGTTACAAGATTTCAGAATACATCTTTCCATGTGTGGAAGGTCCAGTAATGTCATCTGCTTTCGTTGAGTCAGTGATGGCACAACTAAAAAAGTGTGGCAAAAGAAATTCAAGGGGAAATGAGAAGTTCTCAGGATGTAGATATGGTGAGCGTTGGAATCATTAAAGATCATAAACAGCCTCTGACTCGATGTATCATCATAGAACGGGGTGGAGGGTGGAGATGAGAAAGGGGTAGTGTTTTGAAGGAAGACAAGAAGAACATACCAATGTCAGTAGGAATGCCGTGGAATAAGTATTAATCATTAAACAAAGCAATTAACATGTGCCTGTGGTTTAATTTGGTCAGCAAATAAGGTGCCAAAAGGGAATCAAGTGGTAGATAAAGAGATTGGAAGGGAAGATTTTCTCAGGATGTAGATATTGGTGAGCGTTGGAATCATTAAAGATCATAAACAGCCTCTGACTCGATGTATCATCATAGAATGGGATGTAGGAAGTGATGGTTGAAGGAAAGGACATCAGACATACCAAATTGAGCAAGGGAAGTGATAAAGCATTCACTTGACGACAAAAAAAAGCCTATAGTCTAACTTCCGTCAGTAACAGTACACCCAAAGTGAAACCAGGCTTGAATAAAAGTGGCGGAAGGGTGGGTATTCTCAGGATGTAGATATTGGTGAGCGTTGGAATCATGGTGATCATAAACAGCCTCTGACTCGGTGTATCATCATAGAAGGAGGGCAGGGGAGAGTGAAAACTGGTAGAGGGAAAAGAGGCACATACCTTGGTGACAAGCCATTTCGGTCCAAGCAATGCTGGCACCTAATTTCAAGAGCTTCAAATGGAAACAAAACAAAACTCCAATTGTCTAGTGTAGCAGCTCTTCCCCGCCCGGAAGAGTTATGTACAATTCGATTTATCCCCGTTCGCCCGCGCATCATGTTTCTGCTATTGCCTATTGGCTACCCTCAATAGTGGCCGAAACAGGGTTAATGTCAACCCCGTACTTCTCCTTAAGTCTCTCAACTCGTCGCTCATCGTATCCGGGAGGGCGAATTCCTGTTGAAAAAAAAAATATTAGACGACCTGGGTGCGTAATGGGATTGAGGATGATGGTCATGTGCGCGACTTACCTCGGCCCTCGCCAATCTCAGAGATGGTCTGCTCAATCGGCAGTCTGGTCGTTCTTCGGATAGTCTCCTTGCGCTCAAACTCATCCTCCTCCTTTTTAAAGCTGTCGTATCGGCCGCCAAGGTAGTAGAACAAACCCTGGAAAGTAGCAATACCAGCACCAAGGCCCATGACCACGGGCATTCGCCGCGCTATTCCCAAACGTTAGATTCATGTCCATGGCGCAATATCATGTGTAAGGAATCGTACATGGTAGACCGAGGACAGCACCCATCATGAAACCACCAAAGGCAGCACCCCAGGCATCGTCCTTTTCGCGGAGGTTCATGGCGCTGCGTGAGAAGAAAACATAGGCAGTGGGAGCGGCAGCTAGACAGCCCAATTAGCATCAGAATGTCTCAATTGGCAAGGTCGAGGTCGGAATCGTACTCGCAAGACCGATAATGGGAGCACCGCGGGTGAAGACACTTAGAGCGCCAATGTTACGCTTGGCCAGAGCATTGCGGATCGAGGCAATGAAGAGACCGGAGGCACCACCGACGAGACCGGCCTTGGCGGAGTCGTTGAGGGTATCAAAGGGCTTGTAGACATTCTCGCCCTCGTGGTGAGCCTCGTGGCCCTCAGCAGAGTGGCGGCGTTCCATGGCGTATGGCGGGTGAGGACGGAGCTGCTGCTTGGTTCTGGGGATCCTGAGGTTGAAGCCGAAGCTCTGGCAACAGGATTGAGGGAGATCCTCCACTAAAACACGTGATGATGGTCAATCAATTGGCTCGTGCTGATTGGTCGATGGTTCCGAGTGAATTTTTAACATACTATAGTATCGAGACTTTCAACGACCGCGCTGACGGTACGTACCTGCAATGATATGAGGCCCACTTAATCAACTCCCACTAACAAAAAATCCAACCAACAAAAGTCAGTCAGCGAAAGAGGCTGTCGACAATTATTCAAGCCGGATGCACTGACGAGCTGACTTGTTATTGCAGGTCTTGTACATCAGATCAGGGCATTTTGAAATTGGACGTGTTCTGTGGAGGCACTTCTATTTATTGTCTTCATTTTTTTTTCGGGAAGATTGCAGCAGAGCAACCTCTCAGTCAATTGTCTGCCTCAGCCGTCGAGTCACCTCTCATTGAAAGGTCGTGTTAGTCAACCACATTCAACCAGATCGAATCACATCTTGGGAGCACATCCGCCACTGCCCATATTTGACTGATTGAGGTTTCTTTCTAAAAAAGACCCGAGTTGTTCCTAGTGGTATTGATATTTTTGGACTTTCAAGAGTACTGGTTGCACAATGGCGTCTACCCAACCCGACGAGATCACTCAATCAACCCCTATGGAAGGGGTTACTTCTTCTTCTTCTTCTTCTACTCAGCCAAAGGGAGATACTTCACAAACTCAACCGGACACTACTAATGCTACCGCTGCTTCCACGAGTCAGGAGATTCCGGCGGCATCCGATCAGGCTGTCCAGCCACCAATGTCGAAAAACGCCCTGAAGCGCATGCGGAAACAACAAGAGTGGGAGGATGGTAAGGATGCCCGCCGCAAGATGCGCAAGGAGAAGCGTCAGGCAAGCAGATTACGGAAACGCGAGGAGAAGGCCACTCTCATTGCGCAAGGAGTAGACATATCTACTCTTAATCCACGGAAACCAGCGCCCATCAATGTCCCTGTATCTATCATATTCGACTGCGACTTTGAGCAGTACATGGTGAGCAAAGAGATCATCTCTTTGGGGAGCCAGATCACCAGGTCGTATTCTGAAAACAGGACGACTAGATATCGCACGCAACTGTGGGTGTCAAATTGGAATGGAAAGCTGGCAGAGCGGTTCCGAGATGTTCTCGACGACAAGCACAATAATTGGAAAGGAATCGACTTCATCGAAGGCGATTTCATTGAGTGCGCGGAAAAGGCGAGAGAAAAAATGAAGACAGACGGAGGCAAGATGACCGAGGCTCTACAAAGAAGCATTGATGAAAAGGTCCCCTGGGTCCGTGACGAGAAGGATCCTCTACCTTTGCCCGATCCCCAGCCAGAGCCTCGCGAAGAATACAAGGATATTGTTTATTTATCTTCCGATTCCCCTTACACCTTGGACCGACTTGAGCCCAATACAAGCTACGTCATCGGTGGACTTGTGGACAAGAACCGAGAGAAGGGTATCTGTTACAAGCGAGCTCGACAACTGGGTATCCGGACAGCACGGCTGCCCATTGGCCAGTACATGGTTATGCAGAGCCGACAAGTCCTCGCCACCAATCACGTTGTGGAGATTATGCTCAAGTGGTTAGAGTACGAGAACTGGGGTGATGCCTTCTTGAGCGTCATTCCTAAACGAAAGGGGGGTCAGCTAAGACAGCAGGACGGCACGGAAGAACAGGATGACGGGAATGACGACGAGGAAGAGGAAGAGCCAGAGGAGAGAGACGGCGAGAATGAGGACGTGGGCGAGAAAACTGGCCCCACGCCAGCAAATTGAAGGGAAAAAAAAGAATAGAGGCTGCAACATCATAGAACCTGTATTTATGTATATCATGATACGCCAACCAAATACATCCTTGATCCAAACTCCTCAATGTACATTGCCATGCCATGCCAAGCCACTCATTAATATGCCTTTATTTTTAACTTTAGAAATCCATTGACTCCGCATCCCTTTCCCTCTTAATCTTGACCACATTTTCATCCTTGATGACGCCGTTTACAAACTGCCTGAATTGGTCGATGTACGGCTTCAAGCTGGTCTTCTCCCAATCCTGGAGGCTCTTCGCGCCCTCCTCACCGCCATCGTCCTTCCAAGCATCAATTTCGGCGAGGAGCGATTGGACCGTTGGAACTTCAAGGGGATCAAACTCTTCCAGTTTCTTCGTGTTGATGGGCACGCAAACTCTTCCGGTTCCTGGGTGCACAACGAAGGGGCTCTTGAGCAAATGGTTCAGCTTCTTACTGACTTCAATATCAAGTCGTGGATAGGTGTATTCCAGGACAATGTCCTGCTTAGCCTCCAAGAGCGCCTTGGAATCAAGATGTTTGCTGGCACCTGTTCTCGCTACGGCGTCAATGTCCGCCCACTTGGATGTGGAAGCACTTCCGGGGGAGGCATCCCATTTTTTGCGAAGTGACTCGTTCAGGGTGCGGTCCGGAAGTAGTTGCAAGAGCTTTTCAGCCTGTTCGGAGCTAGCCCAGGGATCTTGAACGCTTAGAACATCCTCCTGGAAGTGGTTCTTGAGTATCTCAAGACTTCGACTAAGACATCGTTAGTGACTAGATTTCGCACAAGCCGTGATTTGTCCGAAGACTGTCTGAGATGGTTGACGTACGTAAGATGTGGGTGTAGTGGCCTCCTCAAGTTAACCTTCTTCCCGCTCTGAGCACCGCCCTTGACTACTTCCAAGTACCCAGCAATTGATCTCCTCTTCTGATCGTCCATGCTTCGTACTTTCTTGTCGCATACCCACGCGTGAGCACCTCGTCGACCGGAGTATACCCACATGATGTGCTTGAAGCCAAAATCCTCCCGAAGCGCAGCGTCTACGACTTTGATGGCCATTGTCATGAACTGCCAGCACTTGTTGCAGATGTTGGCCTTGTCGCAGCATGTACGGACATCGTCGTAATCTGTCAAATCGATATCGAAACAAAGCTCCTTTGCGAGGGGCTTGATTTTGACAGTTTTGCGGTCTCGAGGGTTTGCTGAGTAAACGGGGCCGATTTCAAAACGGGACGGCATCAGTCGAAGAACGTCCTTTCGCAGACTGCAGAGCATGAGTAAGGACTAGCCCGTGGGAGCAATATCCCTTTGGAGTACGTACAGATCAGAGGTTGTGAAGGACTGGTATCGAAGGTAGGCATCGTTCTGTAGAGTGAAAGCGAATTCTCGATTGGCAAAGTCGTTGGTGGGGGTTGGGCCATGGTTGAGCCATTGAAAAAGATATCGCCAGGGGAAGAGTCGCTGGTAGAAACTTCGCATAACTTCCGGGTCTGAAGCTTTCAAGGCTATGGTATCCCTGCGTTTCCAAGATTAGTCTATCTGCTTGTGTCTGCATATGAAGACAACGGCATATGCAACTCCGGGGACGCCCTCACGTTTGTGATCCAGGTGCCACTTGCGAGCTGGGTTGAATGGCGGAGCTGGGGAATTCCTCATCCGAGTCTACATCATCAAACAAGTCCTCGAGCTTCTTGATATCTTTCTTGGTCTCCTCGGCATCACCCATTTCGACATCGTCTCCGGCGGGCACTGCGGCTGCCTCGCTGGTGATGCCCATCTCCTCCTCCATGGGCTCGTCCTTAACGGGCGCTGGAGAGGACATGGCAGCTGGGTTGGTGGTGTAATGGGGCATTTAATTCTTGGGTGCGAGTACGACAGAGTGTATAATGATTGGATTGAGTCGTCGACAATGCCAACAAGCACAGTCTGCAGTCGTAACTGATTACCGGAATGAGATGATAGTGGATTAGGATAATTATCAACACCACTTTAACTCCTTAGGAACGAGGTGCACGAATTAGTGGCGGGATGAGACGCGCCTGGACGCGACTTTTCGCGTAAAGCGCATCTAGGGGGGGATGAGCCATGCCCAAAGGTTCGTAAAGTTAGGAAGTTACATAATCAGGAGATTACGTAAGGCAAGGTACATCAGCACGTGGCCATTAAGATAGCAGAAAGCATCGGCTTTAGTCCAACTGAAACTTTCCACCAAGATGGCGCTCTACATCAGATAGTGCGAAGTGTAAGTGAGCAATGTTGGTAGATACTGGTCAATTTAGCGCGAGACGTTTGTCCATGTTGTTTAGCCAATTCTCAACGTGCAGACCAAAGCCCAAGGTACCTCTTCGGCCTCCCCTGTTAGGTACCTGGGTTGCAGTTTTCGCCCAGGTGAGGTACCTAGTCGTTAGGCAGGGTGCAGCAGCTTACAGCACCTAGGTGGCTAGATCCGTAGAATGAGACGAGTGGGTGGGTGATCGATCTTACATGAAGTAATGCCAGAGAAATATTCAACTCTTGGTCTGCCTCCTCTGTTGATAGTTTGTTGGAGTTTTCTTGATTGGACACATGCTCATACTTTGCACAATTCATTATACACTTACAAACCGCTTAAGAGCATATCGCAGAGGAGTCTGATCGCCCAAGCGCAACTATTGAGATACCATGCGTTTTTCTACAGTAGGAACCCTACGAGGAGGCGGATTATTAGTGTCGGCAGATATTTGCCTAAGGTAGATCCTACCGCAGTGTATGGAGAGTCCCGGTGCGCGAGGTACCTGGGGAAGAGCATCAATCTGCAGGCATCTCAGATGACAGGATTCCTTCGAGGCGAACGGGTGAAGACCGAAGTTCATTCGATTATTTGGTCTTTTCCTTTCCCTATACTGCAATTGGCCAAAAGGAATATGCAGAATATGCAACCCAAGGGCGTTATCGTCCCCGTCCCGGCATCCGGGATCAGCCACCCCGCACCAGCTGACTGTTGTTGAAAAAGGTTGTCTGGTAACCTCCTCGCCCTCCCTTCCCTCTACCATAGTAGTCAACAACGGTGGTGCCGGGAGTCAGTTCCCCCCATCCTGATTGAGGCACATAGGTACACTAGTTTAATTACACTTACACATCCGAGCGAGAAAGCCATTTGGGACGGGATAGAGCCACACAGAACCCTGTTGAGAAGGGGCTGACAAGTTCATAGCCATCGTTTTATAATAATACTATGAAACCCAAAACTATGTGGCTTTGGACTGAGGTATATAGTTTATATCGTCCGCTCTCATGGAGGCAACCCGACTTCTTGGCTCAGAAGGCGCCCATTGAAGAACGACCCGGACTCGAAGACCGCCAGCATGTCCGGGGAATCCTTGACCTCCTTCACAATCGAGGCATGGACGTATCTGGGGATTAGTCTGGTCGTCATTGCTATCCGTTTTGGGGCCCGCTGGAGATGGCTTGGGTTTTCAGGTTTGGCCCCTGACGACTTTCTCATGTTGCTTGCTGGAGTGAGTTGTTTCTGCTCTGCCTAATTCCGTATCACAAGCCTATGGAGTTCTTTCGTTGACAATGAGTAGCTTGCTTTCGCAGGAGAGACTGCTGCAGCTCATTATGTAGGGGCCTATTGGCACGGGCTATCCAACAATGGGTAAATACCTGTTTATTTGATCTAATTACGGTTGGGACTATATACTACATATGTCGGCGAGTCCCTCTCAAAACTCCAATGACCTTTAACTGCCCTCCTCCACCCCCCCTCCACTCTATCCTTCGGTACACATATACTGACCAAGCTTCTTTTCTCTCTGTAGCTTGACCGATGAGCAACGCCAAGCCCTTGATCCAAATAGCACGGAGTACCATAGACGAGTACACAGTTCCAAGACAGCAGTCTTTGGTTGGCAAATCTATACCATTCTGCTTTGGACTCTCAAGTTGTGCTGGCTCTTCCTATTTAAGCGACTCGGTGAAGGTGTTCATCACATGTCTCTGAAAATCAATATCGGCTTCGCTTTAGTGGGTGTGACTTTTTTCGCGACCTCTTTCACGATCTTGTTCGCATGCTGGCCGCTGCACAAGAAATGGCAGATCAATCCCGATCCCGGCAGTATGTAGCAGATTCCCACTCACAAATCGTGGCAGTCCCTCGAGCTGACATTATATCGCGGCGTAGATAAATGCTATCCGGCCGTCTCGCATGTGCAGGCGTGGACCATTATATGGACCAACCTAATTACCGATTTATATATCATGTCTATTCCTCTCCCGGTAATGACCGCTCGCTCTAATACACGACTCATGTGCTGATTTCAGGGCAACCTTGAACTAACACACCTACCTGCACAGATGATTTTCAACTCCCGCGTTTCGAAGACCAAGAAATTTGGTCTAGCCATTATGTTTTGCGGAGGTCTCGCCACAGCAGTCTTTGGTGGGCTTCGGTGCGGCTACATCCTTCACGGCGGACCCGAAGGCACTCAGCTGGCTGGCGAATGGTCTTGTCGCGAGTCCTTCGTTGCCGTCATCGTCACCAACATACCTGTTCTAATGCCATTCATTATACGCCTCCTGCACAAGGCTCGTGCGCAGTACTTGGGCTGCATTGGATCCGCGTCCGACGGTACACCTAATGCAGTCAAAACCCATAATGCTGTCACTCTCAATACCATTGGCGGCGGGGGGAGGAAGAGGGACACTTTCAGGCATCCTCTATCAATCCCCGACGACACACTTTTCGAAAGATTTGGATCTGACGAAGAAGTTGGCGGAGGGAGCCGGCGGGAAACCACCGTAACTTCGTCAACCAGTAAAAGCTACGAACTGAAGCCGTCAAGCCAGCATCACCCATAGATCCGCTTGTCGTACAACAACGACTAGATTTGTACGACGTCCCGTTTTTTCGTTAGATTACCAAGCATGTTTTGAAGATAGATTCATTGAAAGGGACATGAACGAGACATGACTGATGTTCTTATATTACTTGGGTGCTTCTCATTACATAGACTGGTGATACAGCCCAATGGATCAACAAGAATCGCATTGCAGGTTTGTTTTTCAACCAACCAACCAACCAACCAACCCCCCGATGTTAGAGCCCTGCTGCGCAACAAAATCTGAGTGGATATCTTGCATACTGGATGCTGTATCCAGAGCATGGCTCTTCTGATCTGTCCTCACTTTGGCCGTACTTGGCAGAGTTCGTTTCCTAACAAATATTATCCAACTCTGAGATATCCAAAATTTCTTGGACCGTATTGAACAAGATCTTATTTTATCTGTTCATGGCATTGTCAAGCTTTGCTAATAGTTGGTTCAAATGACTCTCCTGTTCTTTCATCCGGTCCCACAGGTGATGAAACGTACCTTGTCTACATTTACGAAAAAAAGGGACACCAAAATATTCGGTTTATATATAGATATATTATCTTTTTCGTCCTTTGCCCACTTTAAACTCCAAGGAAGTCTTCGAAAGGGATGGAACTCAACCACGTACATATCCAGTGCCTGGCGTACCCACAAATAGCACCTCTATCCATCAGCCCAGTCTCATAGATTCAGGATCTCCGAATCGTACTATCCTGCCAAGTTCTGGTGATAACCTCTGGCTATTTGCTCCTTACAGAGCTCAAATTATTGGAGTGTGGTGGTTATTCTGAGGTTTTCGCGTAACGAGATGGGCGCACGCAGTAAGCAAAGTATGACGGTAACACTCAAAAGTCTTCCTCGCCTCTCGGAAATTTCAAGTCAAGTGAAAACAATCTGATATCATTCCTTTGCATTCTTTCTTGATATTTATTACTTTTTATTTTAATTTCCCTGCATAATCGAAAGCATTTCTGAGACTGGCCCAGACTGCAGTTTGAGAACCAGAGAGTCGAGGCGTCAAAACTTAGTCGGCAAGGGGGCCACTTTCACACACCTATATCAAAATGGAGCTACTTTTACTATAGGCACCTTAGGTATATAAAGAATTACTAAGAGATTCAAAACACACTCCCACTTTCTTCACATGCCATGAGTAGTAATACTGGTTTCGTACAGGGGGGGGTTAAGCTCAACAAAATAGTCCATGCTTACAAGGACCTACCTACATAGGCAAGCAACTAGCTACGACTACGACTGTTAGGACAGCCACCTCATCTGACTCCTTCACAGGGCGTATTGTGCTCCCAATCCCTATATTCTCCGGTTTCTACAACTCACATCGTATAGAGTACTTTGGTCAAGGCTTACCATGACCAACCCTCTCCCACCACATCATGCTTTGAGGAATACAGTTCTGCCTTCAGCTTAGATATATATCAGAGTCACACAAAAGGACCGGTCCAGCCCAGCCCGGCATCCAACTACATACACGATACGAAGCAGGGCATCCAATCATCTCCTTTTCAGAAGCGAGGTCTGCTTCCTTCTCCCCTCTCTTTGTGAAACTGCACATCTACTCAGCTGGAAGTGTCGCATGTCTTCATGTGCGCCCTTTGGCGCCCCCCTCCTCCCACCAACCATCACCACCAACCAGCAACTCTCCCCTGGTCACCCTGTCTCGGGGCTCAACACCCAAAAATAACTCCGGAAAAAAAAGACCTTATCAGCTAAAGACGCAGTTTCAACCAAGCCATCATTGTTTCGGCCGAGAGCCAAGAAAAATACCCATTCCCCCGGTGTGGCCTAGAACATTCAACCCCCAGCCCGTCCCCACTGGTGTAACGGTCCAGAACTCCATCGACCTGCACGTCCTGTGCCACATGCTCTGGGTTACCTGAGAGCCTGGGGCTGGGCTATAACTAACTGACTGTTTCCGCCGTTTCCGAAACAATTCCTGTTTTCTTTTCAACTCTGTTCTGTTTCTGCCAGTAATTGCATTTGTGGGTTTGGCAAGCTGAGTTGACAACCCCAAAACACGCCGCCTCCTCTTTCGCACCTCTTATCTGGTCAAGACTATCAGTTCTGGAGCCAAACTTCCGTCTATTATAATTCTGACTCGCATTAACCCATTGTTACAACATTCCAGAGTTATGAAATAATGGGCTGGGTTTCGAAACGTCATATATATGCTTCATTGCAAGTCCAGGCGAACAGGTCGCCTAATCAATAATACGATTATGTTTCAGGTATCAAAACAGTTTCGTCAAGTATTTCCAAGATCAAACCCAACACGGCCGCTAGGTTGGGCCAACCACAGACCTTACTTTCCCAACCGTTTTCTTCTCTCCGTTCGTTCATTAACCTCGTCATGAATCGAATTGAAGGCCCTCTCAAAACCTATACAAAGAAAAGAAAAAACCTGAGGGTGAAAATAAAAAGCTCAGAATGGTCTCGCTTGGCGAGAAGTAAAAACAGATGACCCCATGTTACTCCTTCCAGGAACGCCGCACTCCATGACATTGATTAACGACATTAAATCAACAAAGCATCAAAGGTTTCAACCACCCGCTTCGCTCAGACATAAGTTCGTTGTCGCTTTTCTGGGGGGCTTTGGTCATCCATTCGCCCCGTACTCGACTGGCCTTGGGGTATGCCACCAGAATATGCGGCTCGAGTTGCATTGTTAGGGGGTATAGTATACTGGTTGGCTCCATTCACTATTCCGAAATTTTGATCCATTCCGTTCATGGGAGAAGCTTGGGGGATTTGCCCCGGTGACCAGCCAGGACCGGTAGCTGGAGGAGTGGGAGTAGTCTCAAACTTGAAGGTAGGTCCTGGGGTACCCAAGGTGCCGGGCGGGTTGATGTAACCGCCGCCTCCCACGACGTATCCCGATCCCGATTCGGTCTGTGTATTAGGATCATAGTTTTTGAGGAGGTAGCCAAGGTGGTTTTCCACAATCTTCTGCATGCCGCTCTTGGTAAAAGGTTTGGCCAAAACACCATTCATACCTTCTCAAAATCAGCTTCTAGTATCATACAAGGCCGGGGAATCACTCATCACTCACCATGCTCGAAGTAGCAATGTACTTCGTCAGATCGAATATTGGACGTCATGGCAACAATAGGGATTGACGGGGCGTCTTGACGAATGTACATGGTCGTAGAGACACCATCCAGCCGAGGCATGATAATATCCATGAAGATCATATCAAAGTAATCTCGCCCGCGTTCCGTAATCTTTTGGTAAGCTTCCGCGCCGTTGTTCTTATCACTCGATTAGCCAGGATTCAATGACGACTCTCAAAACGAGACTACTCACTGCATGCTCAACTTCGCATCCCATTGACTTGAGAAATTTCATGCCAATCTTGGAGCACGTGGGATCATCTTCCACAAGGAAAATCTTCGGCTTCTTCGGTCCCCAAAGGAGAGCACCGTTGCTAGGATCGGAGTTTTGGGGAGCCGAGATATTGATGGGCTGAGGAGCAGCGGGCTGCGGCATATTGCCATTGCTAGCATTTGCATCATTTGGTATGGCGTATGGGATTTTGTTGATATTATCCGCATGAAAGGGATCGATACCAACAGTCTGGCCTACGGGATACACGGGGTATCTGTTGATATCATTCATCGGGTCATGCAAGACATGCATTTGAGCCTGTTGCATAACAATGGCGGAGTCTGCAGGAGATCCATAGACGCTTTGGAGGCGTTCAAGCTCTCTATCAGCGATAGAGTCAAATGTCACATTGGCTAAATGTTCACGGGCCTTTCGGAGTTCGGGGGCAGTGTCCTCTCCCTCTAATGATGTCTGTGCGAGATGGATCTGTTGCTGTTGTTGTTGTTGCTGCTGCTGCTGCTGTTGTTGGTGATGCTGGCGGCTTCTGTCGCCCGAGAGGAAGTTGAGCATTTCATTTTGCGCTTGCTTTTGGGTGTTCAGCATTTTTTGCAATGCAAATACTTCGTTGACCAGCAGGCGGTTAGTTTGCGAAATATCAGTGAACAACTCCTGAAGCTGCTGCACCTGCTGCTGTGTTGCGGTGAGTTGTTCTGTTAAAACACTGATGTGATGAGTTGTGGTGAAATCCTCTGTAGGCTGGGCTCTCCGAGGTGCAGGCGCTTTCCGGCGAATGTTGTCCAGGTCATCTTTGCTTCCAACTCGGAAGTTAGGGTGCTTGAACTCGAGAGTCTGGCATAATGCTTAGAGCATTTCCTTTTGTGAAGTAGGGATGAGATATCACTCACATTGGCGCCGTTTGGGGAAGAACCGCTGTCGTTCGTCTGCCTAACTTTGTGAAAGTCATACTTGTTAAGTTGACGAACAAAGCTTGCCATGTTACTGTGCTTGAAGTGCTTCGGAAGTATTGAGCGCGTGAACTTTTCGTTCTTGGTTCTTTGTCAGGATCTCCATATAGCAACTTGTTAGGTTAGGAATAGTCGTACCTCGACTACGACAAATGTGTCACCATCCTTTCCCCATCTGGCAACATCTTGATGGGCTGGATCCTCGAGCATTCTATTCAGAGTCAGGTTGGAATATTCATAAGACATATACGATCGACAGTTACGTACCGATATAGCTTGCGAACCTGAAGAGAGAGGGAAAAAAAGATGAAAGGTTAACAATGTGTTCTACCGCGAACTGGGCCAGCTTCCAAATGCCACTTACGAATTCGCTGGCATTGCTGCCACCGGCCGGTGCGGCCTCACCTCCAGACATGGCAACGGCGTAGTCCCTATATCTATCCCTAGAAGGAAATTTTTTTATGAGGCTTTCGTTTCGGGGCCGTCGCTGGACGAGAAAACCGACGAGGGTGCTAAGGCAGGTCGTCGATTGTCGAGCCGTTCAGCCGAGACAAGTTCCGGCAGACCACAGTCTGCTCAGGCTAGATGACGGATAGAGACAGCAAGGACCTCGAAGGCACGGAACCGAGCGTTTCGGAGGGTGGAGGCGTGAGATAGTAAGCCGGTGATCGAAGGCGGAACTCGAAGTCGAGGTAGGACAAGGTGGTCGTTGGACGGACCGACGCGCAGGCGAATAAGTAAGGTGATGAGCGAAGAGGTGCTACAAGGGGCAAAGGTACAAAAACCCTGCCAAAAAGCCGTGCAAAAACCCTTTGCAGAGAGGTTGCAGCCCGTCAAGACGCAAAACGGGAAGAGAATGACACTGGTGATGAAGAAAGGACGTCGCAATTGGAGGGACAGGGACGGGAACGGGGGACGACGGGGGACGACGGGGAACAGAGGATGGGGAACGGGGACAGGGCCAAAGTTGTATCTCAGGATCGAAGGTCGGGCGTGCGAGTGGGCTTGCAGGCGTGAGTGGAACACAGGCCCGTCTTGTGCTGGTTCTTGGTGGACGGGACTGCAGCTGTCCCGTACAGTGTCCACTGGCCCACATCCCCCCTCCTCAACCCTTCTCGATAGTCAGAACCCAAGAGCCAGAGCAGGGCCCAGGACGGGCACAGGCCAGGGCAACCCAAGACAAGCCGGGACCAGGTAGACGAGCTTTGCTCTCTCCCTGGGACTAGCGACAGCCCTCTCCCCCTCCTCCTTCTAACTATGTATTGCTCCTCGTCCCCCCCCCCCCCCCTTGAGCCCTTGACAAGGAAAGCTGGGGGCCGTAAATAATCCCATCAAGACAGTGCTTCGGGCAGCGGATGTAGATGCCGTGCCGCCATGGCAGCCGTGACAGCCGCTCTTATCCATACCACCCAACAAGGAAAAGCCATGAGCGCCCTTAGAGCTAGGGGAGAAAAAAAATCCCCCCCAAGGCTCTTCCAGGGAAGGGTTAGTCGCATAGCTGATCGTGTTGGGATTGGGAATGGAAAAAAGCCATTGCACAAACAAGTTTGGCGGCCGTGGGGGGGTGTGTCGCTGTAGCGGGCTCTTTCTCTCATCTTGATCTCCGCTCATCTTCTTCGTGGTTGGTTCGTCGACTTCAGATCGCCCCAGACTTTGACTGTGTGGCGTAGGTCGTCACGCACCGTCGCCACCCAGCTCTTGGGGACCAACGGATTGGGAACAAGTTAAAAGTAATTACATTGAGAGCCCGCCAACCCGCCCACCCCAGTAGTAGAAGGTGGATAAGGATCTTGTGTCTCTCAGTGCGGTGGCCGTGATCCTAGTCCCTGCCTGCTAGAGCTTGAGCTTGATATTTTGTCTAATAATTCGTACTTCGTACGGCACTAGGCGCCACAATGGACGATCGCGTCTGCGCAATGAACAGGGGTCATAAGCAACATCTCCTCAGCTTCAATGTCGACTCAGGGCGGCGTGTCCGTCGAGAGTGTTTTTTTTTTTTCGTTTGGCCATGCTGTGACAAGTCGCATTAATCCTCTCAGCGCCCCGAATGTTTTCGGAGCCAAATGGTTGGGCACTATCGCCTCACTCAGCATATTAATTTTTGTTTTTCTTTTTTCTACAAGGATCGAGGCAACAATTTCAATGCCTTTACGGGGGGGTAAGAAAAAAGGAAAAGAAACGAAAAGAAAAGAAAATGGAAATCGGAGACGAAGACAGAGAGAAGAAAAAAAAAAAAAAAAAGCATGAGTCGTCTTCAGTGGACGATCTCGTTCCACCTTCACAATCACTGTTTCATGCCCATGTGAAAAACGGCTCTTGGGTACACTCCTCCCGGTTACATACGTCCGCGCCTGCACTCCGTACCGTTGTTTAGGTACTGTGGTGAGGCATTGTAAGTCGGTACAGTCTAAGATGTTAGCCCATAAGTCAAGTTGTCATATTTACCTTATTTGCCTTATACTTTGATACCTCGCACACCATTATAGGGGGAGGCAATGGGGGCAGGGTTCAAGACGGGAAAGCAGTGGCTCGCTCGCCAGTTCACCAGAAATCCAGTCACTCCCAGAGGAATGCATCGAATTCCCCTGTCTCTGTCTCTGTCTCATACGTATCCGTACCTTAGGTAGGTGTTAGTAGGTACTCAACAGCTTGCATCCCACCTCAAAACCCAGCCCGGGGACCCAGCTATTTGGGTTGCCCCGTCCCTGGACCTACCTTAATACTTTACGTCGCATTGTACTTGAGGTGCTTTGCAGCGGCTCAGCCGGCAATCTACCCATTAATTAGATCCAATCAGAATCCATAAGACTCGGCCCGGCAGTTAATAAATCGTGCGTGCATCTGAACGCCGCCCCTCCACCCCCCCTGTGAAGCTGAGAATCAACCCCTAATCCTGGCGGCGCCATTGACGGAAACTTCCGTTTAACCACCACAGAAATATTGTTTGGCTGCAATCGAGTCAATGAGGTAACCGCAGTCTTACGGAGAAGTAGACAATCATGTCATTGTTTTCATTGATTTATCGAACCATGGTGGTCATTGAGGACGGCGTAAGACTTTGCAGTCCATGTGTACGAAAGATGGGGGACAGGAAAGGAGAATTTGCAAGCATCCAATGGGGATATGAGGTCCGCTTTTTTTTTTCATCCTTTCGCTATCCTCCGGCGAAGCTCTCTCCTCGGATTCTGGCTGCTCGTTGTTTGTCAGATGCGTCGCCTTTTGGATGACGCAGTGAGAGACTGAAATAGGTAATCAGATTAAACCCTTTTGTAAGATTCACAATCATTGCTGGCGTCACCTGCTTGGCGATGAAAGTCTTCTTCTGTGCAATCTGGTGATCGACCGTAAAACTATGAATTTCGTTTATTAGTGCCTGTGGTTTGGTGCCAAAGTTGGGACTTGAATGGCCAAGCCGAGCTAGGAGCGCGGATTGATGACGAACCGAACAAGATCGTCGCTGCGGTGAGCCTTTATGAATTGGTGGTGAAATTTAGGTACCTAGGTACCTTAGTCAATAGGTCGGTCGACGAAAAGGTGTTAACTACTGCGTTACGGTATGCCACATGTGCATTCAGTGTCTCAGCCCAACATGACGGCCAATGCAACAACCGTGAGGTTGAATCAGAATGTTCCCGTGAACTATTGATCAAACTTGTAAATTTCATTGGTGATTAATTCCTCGCTCTGAAATAACAGCCAACCTAGATGGGGCCTGCCGTTCCAACGAACAAATGGACCAATTCAATCATGTGCAACGACCCTTGTTATTTAATCAATTCAGCTCTCGGCTCTATCAGGGCCCATATTCGTCCATATTATCCATAATCTCGTCACCCTTACATGGTACCTATACCTTACTCAAAGCTCAGTGAGAGATGCCTAGAATAATAATGCAGATCATTGCTCTGTAAGATCTGCTGTATACTGAACCACTTATTAGCTCGGCACTTGAATATGCTAGGTTCAAACTTGTTCCTGTCCCCTCAACTCGGACCTGCATTGAACCAAGGAAATTTCTAGAGCCGGTTCCCCAGCTTGGTATGTATACAAACAGCTTCTCAATATCTTCTGGTCCATAGACTCAACTATTGTATCACATGGCCCAGTTGATCCAACCTGAACCTTGTTTCCGCTGGTTGTCCACCTAGTAAAGCAATTTATCCTAGTTGCTTCACAATGAGCTACGCCGATAATTCATTGACTCGCTTCTTTCCCTTGAATCTACACTAGCTTCGTGTATCCCATTTCCAAGGCCATTTTTTACGCCTTCTTCATTTCTGTGGTGGTTGTTTTCTACTTCGAACAGCCTCTGGAGTGCTGCTTCCGAGGCAACTGGGCTCTGAGCCAGAGGATTGAGGTCTCCGAAGAGGCGTCGATATTCCCGTTGGTCAAAGAAGACAGCGTCCATGACTTGTCTCCATGTTGTTCGGAGAATTTCTAGAAATAGAGGTTGCCGCACGAGCCAGAAGAGAGTACCGTCAAGCACACTCGCCAGTGCCAGTCGCATTGGCATCATAAGAGCCAGGGGACTCTGGTGATGGAGAATCCATAGGGCATTCTGATAGTTGCAAGAAAACTGTATGCATTCGGTGTATTCTAGATCCCGACAAGCATGACTTCCCGACGTAACTAACTGTTGAAGGTTCGTCGCGGTCTTTTCGACAATCTGAAGAAGACGAGCTGCCAGCTTGCTCATCCGCAAGAACACAGCTGCAGAATAGGCCAAGATGCAGCGCGGAAGATGAATTATATTCCAGGGCTGCGCTTCCCTGTACTCGAAAATCTCGGTTTCTGTTATCAACATTAGCCACTTATTTGAAATACTCATATCATCATCGAGAGAGCTGGACTGGGATGCTCACTCCCGGTGTACATGAACCTGAAGCAATGCGCAACACCCTCACCAGGGCAAGGCATCCTAACTACGACTGGGGACCCGTCCTAGAAAAGAAGCAATGAAAACAGATATTAGCAAATAAGAGTTACCGGTGGACTAAAAGATTGAGAGTTCAAGAAAGCTTCAAAATACTTACAGGGCGTGCGGGCGGAAGATGGTCACGAAACCAACCCGACTCGGGTTCCACGATGTCGCGGTGGATTCGAAAAGTCATTGTGGTCGTATGTACTACCACGTCAGCACCAAAAGGCCGTAGCCAGAGGCTGTAAACAATGCTTGTTAGCCGCTTCCCAGTAATATCTAGGGGCAAGACAGGAGAACGAGAGAGTTGCAGTCTGACTTTTCTGTGGCCCTTGGAGCTGCTGCTTCAAAGATGTGACGAGAAGAATCCGAGCAATTTGAAAGCGATCGCATAGTAGACGGAGGCTGCGAAGCGTCCTCATCTCCATCCACAATCTCATCTTTATCTCTGTCCCCGTCGATGCTTCCAACTGTGGCGATAGTCGTAATTGCGGCTCTTGTAACCCCGTATGCGGATTGGGGGCAAGTCGATGCTGAGGACGTTCGCGAAGATCTGGTAGCTGATGTTTCAGGTTCCAAGACAGGGAATTCAGTGTTTGGAAGCGCTGGGAATTCGTTGGAAACAGGAGTTGATGATGTTTGGTGAGCCCAAGGGTTGATCAGTGGAGGGGATGCTGGTCGTAACTCTTTGTGGACTTGATGCTTTTTCGAAGATACACACGCAGACGCGGGCGCGGGTGTTGATACTGCGAACTTTCTTGGGCGCCTCCCGTCAATCGAACTGCGATCCATTACAGAGCTGCTCTTTCAAAAGAGAGCAGTTGTTGTGCCGCAGAGCCTCTAGAGAGTCAAAACAAAGGGTTCTCGCTGTATTTCGAAAAGCGACGAAGTACGTTTGGGGTAGGTGATAATACCAATGATAGCAAACTCAGGTGTAAACATTAGCTATGTGTTGCACAGCCTTTTTATGGAGGAGTACTCTCATAAACCGTGAATCAAGCCTCAAATTCGTGACGCAGTCCGCCTCCAGCTGTCTGTCAGCTGTCCGGCTTGCAGATATTTTCCAGAAAGCGTTCTAACATGCTCTAGGAATCACAGCTACTCACTTGGCTCAAAATCGTTGGTGATCGCGGGCTGTCAGCTGTCTCTACGCTTCGCGGCAAACTTCTGTTCCTCGTCGTCCAGGGGATTGTTGTTTTTTTGGTATAGGCAGGTAGAATAAACACCATGCCAAAGCAGGCTGGAAACGCCAGATAAAACTACATTTATCCGCCCTGAAAGGTACCTGGGCAAAGTTGGTCGGAGCTCTCTCCATTCTGTACCCAAGGGTTGTATCGTGAAAACATCTTATCCCATTCCACTGGCCTAATGTTCATTTGACTACATAGTCTCCTTCGAGCACTCCTAAAGTGCTAACTGTCGACGACTGTCAGGTTTCTTTTTGTTTGCTCCAGATCTTATCTCTCATGTGTGATTTATTAATTTATGGCTTCTTAGTGGTTTTCTTCTTATGTTTTAGTTTGGTATTATCTGGACTTTATTTATTCATGGCTCTTCAGTATTTTTCTTATGCTTTATCTTTGCTATTTGAGAGATATCACCCCAACTCTTATTCTGATCTTCACGAATTTTCAATCAACACACTCTCTCACACATACAATCTCGTCAGACCTCGACTCCGCGGCTTGTCCTTCGGACTGCTTCCACTGCGGTGATATCAGTCTCCAAGTGATGGGATCCATAATCTCTAAGCTCAATTTTGGGCTGAAAGCAAGCAATATTAATGGTGAGCACTACAATCCTAGAAAAGAAAACTCCATCTCCCCCCTCTAATATAGATCTCAGTGTCTTTAACCCTCCATGGCGGAACCACTGGCGGCGAGGAAGCCAGTGAACCATCTCCGAGCGAGATTCGTTCTCCCCTTCCCGACACACCCACCCTGCCACTGACATCTTTTCCGTACTTTCGAAAGCTGCCACCCGAATTGCGAGTCAAAATTTGGGAATACTCTCTGTCTGTCCCACGAATTTTCTGGCTTCTAAGGCGTTGTAGTACTGAAGACGCCCTCAATGAGGGTTCGCGTACGGCAGTCCGCCGCAGGACTAAGAAGTGGATTCCATGTGTTATCAATCACAAGCCACCAGCGCCACGTCAAACATGTCGAGAAGCGCGACGAGTATCCGAAAGATGCGGTATACTCGCCTTCGGAGTTCGGCAAGGGCGCATCAAAAGCCTCTGGTTTAACCCAGTCCACGACATAGTCTACATACACCACAAATTTCCGCTCGATAACTATAAAATGATGGACAACGTCATTGACTGTGCGGAGAACGTAGCAATCGATGCACAACTTTGTCGAAATTACAAGCGTACGGAGTTAGAGGAGATCTTCTGTGAATGGAATCTTTGCAAAAGAATCATCCTCGTTCATAGCTTTCCTGGTATGGCCGAGGGAGACATTGACCTGTTTCCCCTTGGCCCCGACGAACGGGCCTGCTCACGTTACACCGTATCAGAATTGCAGGCCAAGGTGGAAAATCTCCAGAGCAGAGCACTCGGCTTAGAACAATCTAGAGTCAGCCAGAGTGAACTATTTCAATGGGAGAGTGCGGGGGCAACTGTACGAGCACGAGGGAGGATCATTAACGACGATATTTTCTACGGCCTTAATGCCCCTTACTATGATTCCAATTATGAGTCTGATTAGAGTACACCGTCTCTCTAGATAGCCCAGACATCATGGAGCCATAAAGAACAATGAAATTATACACAAGGATGCGTATCACGGCGGGCAGACAAATACTGAGGCTTTAAGGTATATCATGATGCTGCTGAATACGTTTGGGTTCTACTGGTCAAGTAGATAAATAGTCATCATTCGTTCGTCAAATGCGCCTCTGTTACAAACCCTTTTTTCAAGGGTACGGCATATGTCAGATGTTCTCTCGTGTTCCATCCGCTCTCAAAATATAAACAATGTAAACTAAAGTAGGCAGGGTATCATGCAAAGTCAGGCAGCGATTCTCTGGTCGTCATGACGCTAGCCCCGGTATAGCGATTGCCCCTCCAAAGCAGCGAACACCACTCCAGTCCAGGGGAACACCTCCCGCTGAGAAATGGAGGGGTCCAGCCGTTTCCACCACCTCCCATCCTCGTGCTCTGGGCCTGTTTCTGCCACACCGTTCACTATCAGATACCCGACAAAATTGAGTCACGTAAACGCCTTCCGTCATGTCGAAGAACACCATCTCAATAACATCCAAAGAACAGCTCGATGGTCTGCTCAAGGCCTCCCGGATAGTCGTCGCCGACTGTAAGTCCGCACCAAGTCGACCTGGCCTGCTCAGTCACCGTTTTGCTATCAAGATGCGCCTTAGCACGCCCTGCTTGACTAGACGCTGACATAACCGAACTTGCAGTCTGGGCCGAGTGGTGTGCCCCTTGCAAACAGATAGCCCCCATCTACGAGACCCTTTCCGAATCATTGTCACGTCCTAACCTCGTTACCTTCGTAAAGGTCGACAACGATGCACAGCCCGACCTCTCCAAGCAATACGGCATCACTGCGCTTCCAACGTTTATCGTCTTCCGTGAAGGGAAGGAGATTGAGCGAGTCCAGGGCGCAGATCGTCAGAAGCTGCAAGGAATCATCCAGAAGCTCGCCCAGGAAGTTCAGACCATTGCCGAGGGCTCTGGCAGCGGCGGCGGCAGCGACGGTGGCTACTGGAAGGGAGCTGAGATTCCTCGAGGATATGCCGATATTACAGATCAAATTGAGCTGCGAGGGTGTGAGCTATTGAACGCCGATGAGGACGCTGGCCCTGTCAAGGTTCTGTTTGAAACTGGCAAGCCCAGCGCCCTTCAGGATAAGGGCAAGTCTACAACCAAGGATTGGGTCCAGAGCGGTGCCGATGACCAGCTACTTCTATACATTCCCCTCCAGGCTACTGTTAAGCTCCACACTCTCCAGGCAAGTTACACCATATTTCCCCTGCTCGTAGATATCCTCTCTTCCTAACATTGCGCAATAAATAGATCACTTCCCTACCGCCACAGGATGACGAGGATGTGATGCGCCCAGGCGCAATTCATCTCTACGTCAACCGAACCCGGAACCTCGATTTCGATGAAGCTGAGGAGACTGAACCCACCCAGGCAATTGAATTGTCCTCCACGGACTGGAACGCCGATGGAACAGTCAACTTGAGCCTACGATATGTCAAGTTCCAGAAGACGTCCAGTCTTGTAATTTTTGTGCAGAGGGGTGATGGTGAAGGAGAGACCGTTCGCCTAGACAGAATCAAATTGCTGGGTGAAGCTGGCACCAAGAGGGAGATGGGCAAGCTGCAGAAAATGGGTGAAGACGAGTAAATAAGCTGGTGTAGCAACTTTTTTTTTCTTCCATACTATACGGGGTTATGACAGCATTTCGTCCAGTTCTTTTTTTTAAAAACTACAGCGTCACCAGCATGCAGCTCTGCTGACATATGGCAGCCAGGAATGGGAGTTCAGGTAGCACCAAGCAGCCAGCGCAACGGTCGCCCATGACAGATAGACAAATATCCGGCCATACCTCACGGTACATAATCCCGGCTTCTAGTAACCTTTTCCACACGCACGAAAATGACGCGCATATGGCTACACAAGGTCACCATCATCAGCCTGCATTAGACTCTTGCATGACAGATTTTTACATGGAGAGGGCAGCGATTTCGGATATCCCGATAGGTTTGCCTGAGTTATGGGCAACAAGTCACAAAAAAGGTTTCAAAACATGATATGTCCTGCCTCCCAACCACGACTGAGGTGTATATAGCACCAAAACCAAGCGATGGTAGGGCGGGCCTGCAATTATGATCGATCTGGGGCATGATTGACGCTACATTATCCATCGATCAGGATTCGAGCAAAAGGGGAAACAAAAATTTCAGATCATGCCAGCCGCACGAAGAAGAAAAGAAGAAAAGAGAGTAAAACTCTGGTCGAGCGTTTGCAAATTTATGCGGCTCAGGATCCTGTGGGGCTAATCCGCTTTTTTGCCTGGATTAATTTTTTTCCCGTGTGCTCCAGGCAACACTAAGATTGTATGTACTCTGCTCTAGGGTAAGCGATTTGGTAATCTATTGTACCACAATATTACAGGATAACAACTCCAGCGTCGTTGGCTTTTTATCGAATCAACTTTAAATCTATCCTAGTCAATTAGAAACAGTATCTTCAAATAGACAGGGTGTGGTTGAACCGGCAGCATTGTTGGTGCCTGTTAAAGGCAATTCATGGCGACCGGTTTGTTCTTCTGCCCCTATCCACTAGCACCATCTCAAAAATCGAGATACTCATCTAGAGTTGCTGATTTAACTCACTAAATCAGCCCCGAAAAGTGCAATCAACCCAATAACAATACCACTTCCGCGATAGAACCTAGCCACACTTGATATTATCATGTTCATCTTCAACTTGGCAGCCTCGTCTCTCTCTCAATGATCACACCTCGAATCTGTATAATAGCTACAGTCAGCTTGTCCCTATTTGGCCTAGTTACGCGGATTGATGCAGGGAACTTAACTGGCCAATCGGAAACAAGCATTTACCACCTGCCTTTACATTTAACTCTACTTATTCGTACGGCACAGCATCTCAAAGCGAGGTCGCCTCTGAGAAATTCCATCTGTCATGCAAAAGAAACAATCCGGCATGCCCATGTTGGATCCGATGTGGCCATCGGATTTGAGGCTCCTCGTGGTGGGTATCTACGGCAGTTGTGTTGCCACCTGAGCACTCGACGAAATAGAAGACAACGCGGGATTCGCATCGGACTTGGTCCCCAGTCTCGGCACACTCTGGAACATAATGTCAGCCCTACCGGCTCTGGCACCCCGACTCCCGGGCTCCCGCCGGATGGATGATGAAAGGAGCTACTCCAAGGAGCATACTGAGGCCGAATGGGAGTCAATGAGAGAACTCATCGGCATCCTGTACATTCGCGACAACCTTAAACTGAATGAGACCAGGGCTATACTTCAAGCCAAGTATGGCTTCGTTGGAACGTAAGTCTGGTGCACCTATTATAAGATGAGGCGATCATGATAATCTAATTGTTGTCTCACCCAAGGGAACAAATGTTCAAGAAGAGGTTAAAGAAGTGGAACTTGAAGAAACGCGCATATCGTCAGAGTTCCTCAGCGTCGGTAGCTTGTACTCCCATGCTGGCTGCGGAGACGGCCTGCACCAGCCCTGTTGACAAACAAACTGTCGTGGAACCGGGAATGTTACCTAGGACAGAAACATGCGGGGTACTCGTCCAGCCATCAAATACTGGGCCTTTCGCAGGGCTTCAATCCATACTTGGAAGTGTGTTCTCCTGGAGCCAGGCCAAGTTGGACTCGCATTACGTTCTCTCTGACCCAATGTCAAAGTATCTTGCAAACCCAAACCACCCACCGATCCAGGACAGCCGAACGATGTATCGGACATTCGAGCTAGTCTTCGATCTCTGGTATCATGGGAAAGGGAACCTTGCCGGCAAAGCGGCCCGGAGAGGCTTCTACGTGCTTGAATATGTCCTGACTGACGACCATCCGGACCTTGTCTGGCATTTCCTCGATACAATCTTCGACATGGTGGACAGAGGACACCTTCAACTTCTCGCCATGTTCTTGGACCATGCCACGGCATTGGCACAACATCAGCTTCCAGCCCAACACCCACTCCTCAGAATTCTACAGCAACTGAGAAAGTGTGAATACCAGAACGATCAAGGAAGAAAGTATATATGTCACCTCCTCCGCCAGGCCTGGCTCCGAAATGTCGACATACTCTCCGAGAGTATCAGTGAATCAGGGCCCCAACGCCTTTGGCTTTACGAGCAATTAATCTGGGACGGACGAACACGGCTGCGGAAAGGGAGCGATCTGGCTAAGAGAAGAGAAGATATTAATAGGGCTTTGGAGGCCATGGCACAGCCTCGGGAATTAACAACGATTGATGATGACTCTGATAGGCTTCGGGTTGAAGCCTTGAGACTTGAATTCACCCAAATGGACGTTGGGGACAGGGCAAAGGCAGAACAGCTGGCCGTCAACCTGCTGGAGCTGACCAACTCAGAGACGCCATCGAGATCAGACGCGCGTTTTCATGCGTACGCCCGAAAAATGTTGGCTCGGGTCCATCAGGACAGACAGGAATGGGATATAGCAGAAGAGAACCTCCAATGCGCAGTTCGAAAACGGGAGGCGGCCCACGGAACGAATAGTAACCTGCGAGTAATTCGAGATCTCTGGGTGCTTGCCGCTCACTACCAGAAAGCCGGCCGGTCAGAGGATGCAGAGACCGTGACCGCGGATGCTCTTTCAAGAGCTGAAAATTATTTAGAAGCAGGCCTTGACTGGCCTTAGCTGGGAAACAATTCCATGACTGTCCAAAGCGACATGGTCAACTAACTGTGAGAGAAATCTCAAGTCAAACAAACTAGATAAAAATAATCAACAAAAAAAGAAAACCGAGGAGTAAACTCCAAGTCTTGTAACGGTGTATTTAGGGTTAATGTGTAGTTCTCCGAGCTCGACTATTGTTTTGCGTTATGATTGCAAGGAGGCAGGTTGGCAGGTCAAGTCAAGTTGGCTGGATGCCTGCCTGGACTTAGCCACATGCCAGCGCCACAATGACGTTGACATCATGAGCGGCCCACCATTTCGTCTTCCATCGTATCTTGGTCAAACGATCTGGCTCTTTACATGCGCGATAGCTCGTTCTGTTCTGCGACGTTTCACATAGCTCTTGTTAATGATAGAGAGAGATTTACCTTTCATTCAAGATTTCTGATCAAATTTAATCACCGCTCAAAAAAAGCTTTTAGGGTGATCATGGCTTCTGCAAGTCCACCTGATTATTGTACGGTTCCGCGCCCAGAAAGCGACTGCTCCCCTCCCCCACCCAGCGCTTGTTGATCATGAGTCTGGCTACTTACGTGTCACTGAAAAGATGCCATCCTGGAAGTGCCTGATACGGCCACGACCCAGCAGATTAGGGATGCGTACAAGCGGTATGTAACTGGATTTCATTTATCCCACGTCCCTTGGCTGACCCGCTCCGACGCAGCGCCGCTTTGAAGACGCACCCCGATCGTGTTGCAGCCAATGCGCCAGAGAGAGCCGAGCGAACCCGCAAGTTCCAAATCGTCAACGACGCATATTTCACCCTATCAGACTCCGCCAGACGTCGCGAATACGATACTCAGCGCAAGTTCTACCATAAGACCACACCGGCAGATGCTTTCGATTCGGACGCCGAGACCGAAGTTCCACCTGAGGAGGACCAGAACGGCTATTCATGGGCGTGGAACTACTTCACTAGCCATGCCGGCAACGGTGCTCCACCGCCAGACCGTGAAGCGACGGGCAATGAACAGTTCGGCGATGTGTTTGACGAGATGATGCGCGATGAGGGCATGGCTGAGGGAGAAGGGGCTCGCCCAACAGGTAGCTTCTGGTCAATGTTAGGAGGCATGAGCGGAGGAGCCCTTGGGTTTATAGTCGCAAATGTGCCAGGAATGGTAGCCGGCGCGGTTGCTGGGAACAGACTCGGAGCTATACGTGATGCCAGGGGAAAGAGCGTCTACGCCGTATTTCAGGTGAGATATACATTCCTTACTCATTTCGAATGACCCTTGTTCAAAGATCTTTGCTGACTGATGTATAGGAATTGCCTCAAGACGATAGAGCAAGGTTGCTAAGCCAGCTTGCAGCAAGAGTTTTTAGCCATGCCGTTGGAATATGAGCTTGGAAGGCAGTCTATTGCGCAGAAGCTGCTGCTGCTTACATACCATAGGTGCTTTATTAGTTTATTTTCGTCATATGGAGGATACCAAGGAGTCTTGGGAGTTGTATACGTTTGTACGACGACGGGGTTTTTGCTCTGTTTGTATAAAATCCACTATGTTTTTATTTCTATTGTTCCAGTAAATACAAACTATGTTCACCAATGCCATTGAATTTGCTTTGATTCACTATCATAACATATCTATTGAGTTTGCGTTGATTCACTTTTAAAACATGGCCTTGCAACCGGAAGACCAGGCGTGGAGGACAGAAGGGAGATGGCAAGGGTAAACATCATTACCTGACCTGAAATGGATCAATTTCGAGCTATTCAGGCCCTTTCGATAGTTTGTGGAAATAACGATGTGCCATACTGTCGGAAGAATGAGCCAGGGAAGTTGTCGTGAAATATAAACCGCTTTGCCAATGCCTCCAGGTCAGCGCGTTTGTGAATATTCCCAATTATCAGCATCATTAGCAAATTCGAGGAGAAGAAATCGAAGCCCTCCCTTGTTTCATAGCTCGCAGCAGCTCCCACAAGTAAGGCCCATATAAGTCCAGGATGGTACGTCGGATTGCTGCGAAATTCGTCCATGGAGAGGTCAAGTTGCTTGTGCAGTCGTCTAACTAGGATGCGGGGAAGCAGAGCTCTCAAGGGAACCTGGCGGACAAGAGCGTAGTACGATACACTGGCTGCCGTTACTAAAGCCCGGCCCAATTCCGTTAAGCTGTCACCCCCTAAGGTGGTGGAAATGAAATGGTCGGCAGAGTTCATGAGAATACGGAAGTCATCTCCAGCTACTTCTTTGTGGCGTGCCGCAATTACTGATTGTCGTGTCAGTGAGAAACAAAACCTAACAGCGGTGTTATTGCAACTCCTCTCAAACTCCTCAAGATGATGCAAAGATGGCTGCTCAGCGGCAGTCAGGATGCTGAGGGGGAGCACTACAGAGTCGAGAGAAAAGACCAAGGGCAATAATGGTTTCATGCCCAGTCCAGTTGCGGCCTGGATATCTGCCCTGCACCCATTTTTGTCCGTTTAGCTTATATCCTCTCACCACGAGATATTTTTGTGAAAATCTTTATGGTGAATCTTACCAATTGATGGTCCTGGCCACATTGACGTTGGACTGGATCGCCTTGTATCCATCCGGCCACTTCCGGACAATCCTATCTAGTCCTTGAAGGTGAAGGCGAGCAACCTGGAAGTTACCTTCCACTCCCTAGCATCGAGTTAGAAGAGCTATAGTTCAAAGATGACTGGTCTGGGGGTTAACTTACCTCCAAGTTGGCGAGATTGCCTATGGTACCAACCAAGGTCATACTGCCGTCGCCTTGATCTAGTTTCTCTTGCACTCCCCGTAGAGCCAGGCCCTTCTGCCTCCAGCCCTCCTTGACAATGATGGGAGGTAGACGGGCGGTAGCCCCCCACATTGCTGCCGATACACTGAGTGTCGAGTGCATGAGGAGGGTATCCGTCTGGGCGTATTCCCACCACTGCTTTTGAATGGTAGCAATGGGTACCGGAAGCTCAAAGCGAGAGACGTCTACGGATATGAAGTCAGCAACGGTGCTGCACAGTCACGGGTTGAACAATCAACTTACAGAACCTGACCAGGTTGTGAACATCTCCAGCCAAGGATACGGGGAATGTGTTGAACGGATCATCCCGGCCTTGGGCGGGACTTTTGATGATTTGCACCTGGAGCTTCAGTCCAGCAGGCTGAGCTGAGCTTGCATCTTCTTTGGACTGTTTACTGTCTGCCTTTGATCCCTTTTTGCCCTGGCCCTTGCCCTTGCCCTTGCCCTTCCCGTCGGTGAGCCTGAACCGTCCTTTGAGGGAGTCCTTCTGGCGGATCGTAAGCTGTGAATGCTTCACTCCGGTGTCGCCCCCGGCCGCAACTTGGTTCTTGCGCTGAAGACCGCTCTTCACGGCGTGGCTCCGGAGAGCTGCCGTTGGCCGTTTGGTTGACGAACCATCCGACACGACGAACTCGAATTCTGGCATGTTGATGAGGGCTCAGTTGAGCGAGATGATTTGCGGAGGCAACATCTCAATTGGTCACAGGGACGAGGGGTGGTTGAGACGCTGATTTACATGGCGCACCAGAGGTAGGTATAGGTAAGGGAGTTACCCAACACAGCTAAGCAAAAAAATTATAGGTCGTCCAGTGAGGTAATAATTACTTCCAATGTCTACATGCTTTACCTATCTTACTGACCTGGGCGCTGTACGATGGCGTAGTAGAGGCGTTCCTGTACCTCTACCTAAGGTAGGGCATCGCTACCTCTGACGACATCAGCCGCGGTTAGTAAGCGCTAAGGTTGATCAGTAATTATGAATGACCCAAACTTGGGGAGCCTCTGGCTCTGTTTTACGCCACGACCCAGCTTATTCTGGCTTTGTCACAACCGAAGCATCCCAACCTCGTAGCAGGCCCTCTCATCACCATCATCTTGAACAAGTACCTCGTCCAGTCCGAATTTTTCTCTAATCTGCTTGGTAAGACAACGTAACCACAAGGGAACAATCCTCGTGATCGACAAGACTGTCCCCCTTGTCTCTATTACTACAAACACCACATAACGCCGACGGAATTCTTGAAATCGAAGAGAGAAAAACAAAAAAGCAAAGTCTTAGGCCATTGCGTTAATATTCATGATAAAGCTGGTTCAGAATGACGAAGAAGTTCACGTACATTTTGAAAATCCCAAACTCATAAGTGGTCTATTGAGACGTCGCACCCTGCAACCAGGCCCAATTCGATCTACAGGAGAGTGACGTTCATGACTCGTCGCAAAAGGTATCGTGATTTCTCCCAAAACATTAATCTCCAACCTTTCCAGCGCCTACACAATCTATCGTCGAGGAGGAGGGTTGAAACCAGGAGGAGCACCGCCGGGATTGAATCCAGGGGGAGGAAACGGAGGGTTTCCAGGGAATCCAGGAGGAGGGAAGCTACCAGGGAAGCCAGGAGGGGGAGCTTGATAACGGTTAGAAAAACGCTTCGAGTATCGATGATATGAGGACCTACCACCACGTCCACCAGGGAAACCAGGAGCTCCAGGAAAGCCTGGGAAGCCCGGGGGAGGAGCGCCGGCACCAACGCCGGCAGCAGGACCCTAAAGACAACGTTAGAAGATAAATTTGATATAAGGACCAGAGTAGGAGCATACAGCCAATGATGGCGGAGGAGCACCACGACCGGCAGGGCGAGCAACACCAGGACCGGCGGCCAGAGCGGCAGGAATTCCACCAGGAGCAGTCTTTCCAAGTCGTGCACTTGGGTCGGTCGGAGGGGGGGACTCGACGGAGAGTGAGATGATGTGTGCGCCGCGGACAATGGTCAGACCAAGTGTTCGCTTTTCCTCCGTCTCAACAGTTTGTGATGTCGTTTCGGATGAACCAGGCGCAGCGGCCTTATTCTGTCGGCGCTTTACACGTCTGAACTCTTCCGTGTCGGCCAGAACGAGGTTCATGTGCTTGTCGAAGGCGAGCATCTGACCGGTCATGGATCTACCGTCGTTGAGGGTTACACGCATTCGCCAGTTGATCTGAAGGAGTCTCTGTATTAGCATGTCGAACGAGAACTGTGATGAAACTTCGGAAGCGTGACTGATATAGTGCGTATTAGGGAGGGAAGGGGGGAAAACATACGTAACCGGCCTAGAGAGAATCGATATCTGATTAGCATCTTGATCAACAAGGACAGTTTGACGCGAATAGCGGACAATGGGGAAGTTTTCTTTTTCCTTGACATACCATCTTGCCTTGTTTGTTAGACATCTTGATTTATGTTAAGGAATTGCCGATGCAATGCCTTGAGTTTGTGCAAAAATTGGTAAGAGTCAACGGAGCTCTGGTGTGCGACCGCGACGACCTTCAAGTGCTTGGAGCTATGAAGGTTGGATGAGGACTCTGAAGGTGAGGATGAGGTTCCGAATTTTGCGGAGCCTGATTGGAAAGGCTGAAAGAGAAAGGTACATACAGAAATGTACCATTTTTGAGCTAGACCATTTCCAGACAAGACACCAGCCCCACTTTTGCACCCATGGTCGCTTGAGGGCAGACAAACCCTCGAATTTTTCGAGCTTCACAAAATTCACAGCCCACTCCCGGCCAAACTTGTAATCTTCGACAACTTCAACTACCCCGTCGTCGCCCAACAACCGCAGCCATGGCATCCGAGAAGGTCAACAACCCCATGCGGGAGCTCAAGATTCAGAAGCTTGTTCTGAACATTTCCGTCGGTGAATCTGGTGATCGTCTCACCCGTGCCGCCAAGGTGCTTGAGCAGCTGTCCGGTCAAACCCCCGTCTACAGTAAGTTTATGAAAAAATCGCAAAGAAGTTATCGCAGAGACGACAGAGACTGACTCATTTTAACTAGGCAAGGCCCGTTACACCGTCCGAACTTTCGGTATCCGACGTAACGAAAAGATCTCCGTCCACGTCACTGTCCGTGGCCCCAAGGTAAATAAAAGAAAACAAAATATTTGTGATCAATATGAAGACAATGAGACGCTGACTGCAAACTAGGCTGAGGAGATTCTCGAGCGTGGCCTCAAGGTCAAGGAGTACGAGCTCCGCAAGCGCAACTTCTCCGAGACCGGCAACTTCGGCTTCGGTATCAGCGAGCACATCGATCTTGGTATCAAGTACGACCCCTCGATCGGTATCTACGGCATGGACTTCTACTGCTGCATGACCCGACCTGGTGAGCGCGTCACCCGCCGCCGCCGCACCAAGAGCCGCATCGGTTCCAGCCACCGCATCAAGCGCGAGGAGACCATGAAGTGGTTCAAGAGCCGCTTCGATGGCATTCTCCGATAAATGGGTTTTTTTATGTCTTCTTTCACGGATGGTCACGGCGAATATTAGGGGAAAAATCAATGGGCATGTATTTCTTGTTGCCTTTGCATCAGCTCGACCAGAATTGAGTCGAGCATCGGCCTCAGAGACCGACCGGCGCCAATGCCGGCTTTCCAGTATTCACTGTTGAATGTGACATATGCCATCTTGCTTGAAGGCGGCACCTCATTTGAACTAAAATCCTTTTTGCCATGATAAGATAAGACAACGGCTTTGACAAAATGTGATCTGAGTCTCATACCCCAAGATGAGAGAGACTTGGCTTGATGGTCAAGGATCCAAAGAGAAAGTATAGCCAATTTTCATACACTTGCTCTTCTCAAGCCGTCAGCGTGGAAGTGTGAGCCCGTCCAATGTATGCAAGGTACAATGTACCAGCCTTCCCCCCTCCGCCCCCCCCCCTCTGCCGTTCTGTAAGATGATGACTGTCAAGACCTTGGCCGATGAGACTTGAAACACTCAAGTCGAAAATCATGGACCATGACTATTGAGAATATGTGACGGTGGAGAGGCTTAATTGACCCTTGCCTACCTACAGTAGACATGAATCATTTAACACGGATATCCTTATCAGTTGGAGTCACCCCAGCTCTATACCTTCCCGTTTCCACGCTTTTCGATTTGTTCGTCTTGTTGTTTTATTCTGCAAAACTCCCTTGACGAACTTGATATTGCGTTATCTAATCAGAAAGGCTCCTGCTTTTAGAACTTCATGAACTTTGCTTGGCCTTTCTACCCATTGCGTCGTTGACGGTTGCCGTCTTGGGTAGATTCTACAACCTATTTCTAGTTGTTCTGTAGCAGTCGCCTCTGCAAGGAGTTTTTTCTCCATGTAGCTCCCATAAACTATTTCTTGAGGCCGAGTACCTGTCATTTCGGCTATCCGAGCCGTCTTGTAATAGTGTCCCTGAGAAGTCTCAGGTTCCTCCTCTATGCAAGCTCATGATTCGAGTGTCACCTCCGTCGAGACGCTAGGGACGTATAGCACCAGGGTTGATCATGTGGTCTAGACTACCTTCTGCCTGCACGCAACCAAGGTATTCTCCCCAACCCCATCATACTCTCAATCATGTTGGCTACCCCCCTTTTACTGATATAATGCTTAACGCTCCTACGGGCTCTCTCGAGCACCTCAACCCCAACTTTTTCTCTAACTTAATACTTATGATTCCTACGAGTTCTTTAGCTCTAATAATCAGAATGCTCATCCTGAATCAAAGCAAAGCGCCCCCCTGCTTTCATGTCAATCTGCTGTGAGAGTCATTAGATAAGCTTGTATGGGAACAAGATATTGATAATTCACATCCCCATTAGACAATGACGTATGTAGGGATGTGGAAGTTCAGAATAGCTAGTGTTCAAGAGATAGAACTCTCAGTTGACTGAAGGAGCGATATGTTGAACTACCGACCCAGGAGGATAAATATTTGTGTATTTGGTCACGTGTATTTTTCACGTGATCAGATGTGCCAAATCCATTGACGCTTGTTTAATGTTTCTGATTTGCTATTTTCTGTATGATTTTCTTTTTGCTTGCCCAGACTGGTCTGCCAAGTAACATATTGCGAAAATGAATTTAACAATTTGCCAAAATATGGATCATGTACCATACTCACAGTAATCCCTTCAAAGCGACGTTTTCAGGATGGGTGGGCCATGTTGGCTGGTCACCCTGCCAGCCGAACAAAAATCCCGACAGCAAAATTGCCCCAAACTTCAAAAGTCTTTAGCTGCGACCCATGTCCCTATCACAGTGCTAGTTATAGGACTGCACACAGTCAGCCAAAATTGAGCTACATTAATCAGGCACTAACTCATGTCCATACAAATCCGGGTAATGCCGGTTGGCGGTCGGCGGTACGGGAGTTGTTTTGAACGCTGGAGATGCGAGGCTCGGCGCTGTGTCGGGCTCTCAAGCCAGTGAAGAGCCGTGGGTTCCAAGTCCCAGGGCTCTTGCTGATCTCTTTTCACCGTCAAACGACAATAGACAAAAAAAAACAATAAACAATGGACAAACGCGACCGAACCTTGGCCATTTGAACACAGATAAAATTCAGATTCGCAATGAGTTTAATGGACATGGCAATTGGAATACGTTGGATATGTCCCTTCTGAGAGCGAGTTGAAAGCTCCGAAATGGAGCTGCTAAACGCCCTAACCAATAAATTGTTAAGGCTGCCTCGGGATTTCCAGGCAAAACTGCAAAGTGGATTCTGATTGGGCGGTCGGGCAAGCTCGCCCCCACTTACTCACTCAGAAACTGGCTCTTGTTTTCCCTCCTCAAAAATCTCCATTTGTTCTCCTGCAAAGGCAGCATCGCTCTCCCCAATCTCCCCTCCTCTCAGTTGCACATCGTTGCAATTGCTTTCCCTTCATCGCCAACCCTCCCATACCTCTCTTAATATGTTCCGCAACGCCCTCCGACAGTCCACTCGAGTCGTCGGCGCTGTCTCTGCCTCTGGCAGAGTAGCCGCGGTAAGTGCTTCGCTCCCAAACCCTGAACCAGCCTCACAACAACCTGGGCCATCGATCGTCACCTCAAAGCAGCGTGCATTCATCGGAAAACAATTATGCGAGCTCAATTGGGTCCTTGGATAAACAACCGAGGGCCTCGATCAGCTTTTTTTTCAACCTCTTGTCGCTGGTTTCGCCTCGTGGTTTTTTTCCGGACTTCGGCTAACTCATTTTTTTCACCTTAGACTCGAAATGCCGCACCCGCAGCTTTCAACGCTGTTCGATCCTACGCCTCCGAGTCCAAGGCCACCCCCACCGAGGTTTCTTCCATTCTTGAGCAGCGAATCCGCGGTGTCCAGGAAGAGGCTGGTCTGGCTGAGACTGGTCGTGTTCTTTCCGTCGGGTAAGTGGAGCTTGAGAGAATAGAGAGCATCGGCAGAATGATGAGCGGATCATCCACCAACCTTGCCTCTGTAGATTGCAATTGGGACTAAACCAAGCTGACACAGATTTTTCTAGTGATGGTATCGCTCGCGTGCACGGTATGGCCAACGTTCAGGCTGAGGAGCTTGTCGAGTATGTTGGCGCGAAAAATAAAACCTGAGCACCATGGTTCATCCAGGACTAACTATCAACAACAGGTTCGCCTCTGGCGTCAAGGGCATGTGCATGAACCTCGAGGCTGGTCAGGTCGGTGTTGTGTTGTTCGGTTCCGATCGTCTGGTCAAGGAGGGTGAGACCGTCAAGCGTACCGGCCAGATTGTAAGACTTGCTCCATTTCTAGCCCCCAAACGAATTAGATCAGTACTGATATTTCGCGCAAGGTCGATGTCCCCGTCGGCATTGAGATGCTTGGCCGTGTCGTTGATGCTCTTGGTAACCCCATTGATGGCAAGGGTCCCATCAACACCACTGAGAGACGCCGAGCTCAGCTCAAGGCTCCCGGTATTCTTCCCCGACAGTCTGTCAACGAGCCTGTCCAGACTGGTCTCAAGTCCATCGATGCCATGGTTCCCATCGGCCGTGGTCAGCGTGAGTTGATCATTGGTGATCGTCAGACCGGCAAGACTGCCGTCGCTCTTGACACCATCCTTAACCAGAAGCGATGGAACTCCGGCAGCGACGAGAGCAAGAAGCTTTACTGCGTCTACGTCGCCGTTGGCCAGAAGCGATCCACCGTCGCCCAGCTCGTCAAGACTCTTGAGGAGAACGACGCCATGAAGTACTCCATCGTCGTCGCTGCCACCGCCTCCGAGGCCGCCCCTCTTCAGTATATCGCTCCCTTCACCGGTAAGGATACTCTCTCCTCTGTTCCTTCTTCAACTCCTTCAACTTGACCAACCGTGCAACTTCATCACCACTTTCCTTTGCCAACCAAGCAACTACATCACCACTTTCCTTTGTCAAGCGTGCAACTACATCACCTTCCTTTACCAACCATGCAAAACCTTCACCACTTTCCTTCAACAGGACGCACCTCCCTCCGCGTCCTAGAGGAAAGTATGTCCTCAAATCTCGCCATTCAGGGGCGTCGTCCGCCCCTTTTCCTTGTCACAGCACGTCGTGAAGCATTAAGCGATGGAGACGCAACTCGACACCTTGCGACAGCTCATCGACGGCTACACTTGGTGTACTGTGACCGTAGATGCACCAGAGTGGTACATCTGCCCCCTTTTCAAAACGTTCCTTGGAGAGGAAACGTCTTTTGACAAGATTTGTTCCGCTACACCTCTGTCTTTCCCCCCCTCCCTTCTCGACGTCCTTCAGTCCCCCTCCTCCCCCTCTCTCGACTTCTTTCGTTCTCTCCCAGCACCGGTTCCAGAAGAGAAAGTCTGGGGTGTATACTGTGTTCTCCTAGAGAAGCCTGGTTCAATCGCAAAAATCTACATCGGCTCTGGCACCAACGCTCAGTCTGGCGTCTACGCCAGACTCAATGGCTACGACCGAGGCAAATTGATCCCTCGCCACATGGAATTAGCCCTCAAGAAGGGCTACACTATTACAAACAAGGGCCTACTTTGCTGGGCTCCCCTCCCCCCAGCGGGTCAGGTTCCGTCTTCCCGTCTTCGATTTGTGGCAATTGAAGCTGTCTTTGCCTACATCTTCTTCGCTGCGTTTGAAACAAAGCTCGACGCTCTCTGGACAGTCTTTTTGCCATGGAAGAGAGATACCGTCGAATGGCTTCCTCTCTGTAGCCATTCTGCGCTCATGGAAAAACCGGCCGGTGATCACAACATGACACCGGAACAGCTTGAAGCATACAATGCAGAACGTCAACAACAGGCGAAGGAGCAAATGGCCATAGCAACTAAACGTTGTGAGGACAAGCAACGCGCCAACGACTTGGAAGCCTATCTTGCGAGGAAGCGCAAAGAAAAATTTGCCTGGACCAAAAACAACCCAGTCAGAGTCTCGGAGATCGGCGCTGGTGTTCGTGCTCGTGCAATTGCGTCCAGAAAACATGAGTGCCAGACGTGCGGCATTGCTCTACAATCTATCACCGCTCTCAACAAACATCTCAAAACCAAAGCCCACCAAGAGCAAGTCAGGCTCGCTGCCGGCGGCAAGGCAAAGCCTGTCTCCGTTGAGGCGATGAGATCAAGGATTTTCTCCGCCAAGCACAGAGCACTCAAGACGTTCTATTGTTCTCTTTGTGACAAGGCCTTCAATATCAAAGGCCATCTCGACAAACACAACAAGTCGAAGAAACATCTCAGCAAAGTTGCTGCCGCGAGTGCGTAGACGTTGCTAGACGTCTCACTACGTAACATCTTGTCGACCATATTTTGAAACTGTCAACCCTCATATGCTACTATCAACCATCATCAAACATCAACATGTTCAGCATCATAATGTTCAACATCATACTAATGAATCTATTCAATAGGTGCATCGATCGGGGAGTACTTTCGTGATTCCGGAAAGCACGCTCTGATCATCTACGATGATCTTTCAAAGCAGGCCGTTGCCTACCGACAGATGTCTCTGCTTCTGCGTCGTCCCCCCGGTCGTGAGGCTTACCCCGGTGATGTTTTCTACCTCCACTCTCGTCTTCTTGAGCGTGCTGCCAAGATGAACAAGAAGCTCGGTGGTGGTTCCATGACTGCTCTGCCCGTCATTGAGACCCAGGGCGGTGATGTGTCTGCTTACATTCCTACCAACGTCATTTCCATCACTGATGGCCAGATCTTCCTCGAGGCTGAGCTGTTCTACAAGGGTATCCGACCTGCCATCAATGTCGGTCTTTCTGTCTCCCGTGTCGGTTCCGCTGCCCAGGTTAAGGCCATGAAGCAGGTTGCTGGTTCCCTGAAGCTTTTCTTGGCCCAGTACCGTGAGGTCGCTGCCTTCGCTCAGTTCGGTTCCGATCTTGATGCCGCTACCAAGCAGACCCTTGCCCGTGGTGAGCGTCTGACTGAGCTTCTCAAGCAGAAGCAGTACTCCCCCATGGCCGTCAACGAGATGGTTCCTCTCATCTTCGCCGGTGTCAACGGTTTCCTTGACAGCGTCCCCGTTGGCAAGATCCTCCAGTTCGAGTCTGACTTCCTTGCCCACCTCAAGACCAACGAGGCTGAGCTCCTTGCTACCATTGACAAGGAGGGTGCCCTGAGCAAGGAGACCGAGACCAAGCTCCGTGAGGTTGTCGGCAACTTTGTCAAGAGCTTCCTCGGTTAAACAATTAATATTGTATCAAGTATAACGGGGGCTTTTGGGGATGCTGCTGTCTATACTGAATCGATGAAAGTGTGGTTAGTTTTTCTCTCTGGCGGGGGGAATAGTCGAGGGGTTGCGCCTGACGCAGTCGCGGGATGAGGTGAGGGAGATTCATCCGCCGTATTGCCATTTGTAAAATAGAGCACAAAACTCAATGAACGCCCTCGATTCCTTTTGTTCAATGTATTTGAAGTTCAATTATCTGCGTGACCATTTATGCTACTGTTTATTGCGCTGACTGTAATGCCACTTGTAAAATGGAGCACAAAATTTAATCACCGCCCTTAATTCAATCTATTTAATGTGTTAAAACTTCAACTACCTGCTTGACCCATGCTTTTGTTTATAGTGTGTTGTGATGTGTTATGTACGAAAGTAACAGAAGAGCGTTGTCGGATGGGGGCGTCCCTTCCAGCTCAAGGGTGACATCATGAGGGACCTGGAAGGACCTACTTGCTCCATCAACTTTTTTTCCTCACTATCAACGGACGTACTTCTTTTTCAATTTCTACCCATTTTTCTTTCATCACCTTTGGCGCCCGTCATTGTGATGTCAGGCTTTGCAGCCGATCAAGACTCTACAACTATTCGTTGGACGCGCCTCCTCTAATCCACCGTCACTCGATTCTCCACGACCCAGGCAACTTGAACCCCGCCAACTCAAGCCCCTTTGTCATCACGAATCATCTCCTTCAACAAAACAGGCCTCCTCCTCCTCCTCTTATACGTCCAACCCGCACAATGCCAACTCCGTCCGCAACATCCGAAATGTCAGCAGCATCCAAGGACATACTCTCTCGCGTCCGGCGGATGGTACCGCCCATGCTACAGCATTTCCACAAGGGTTTGTAGATGCTTGCCCGGCCCCGCGATGCGCGTGGTACAAAAAGCCATGAACTGATCCAAGCAGGACAGTTGGGAAGAGTAGCTGTCCTTGGGGGCAGTGAGGATTACACGGGCGCGCCATACTTCTCCGCCATGGCCAGTGCGAGGCTTGGATGTGATATGGTGGGTTAGGACTTGAGAAAGAGGCGAGTGCAGTGCTAACTAATCATATCATATGTTTAGTCCCATGTTATTTGCACACCCGCCGCCGCCGCCGTTATAAAGACCTACTCTCCGAACCTCATGGTTCACCCATTGATGCGTCAGACGGACCCCTCCACCCGTGCCTCCGAGGCGTCGACTTCATCTCACTCGAAAGACCCCAATAGCGACCCTGAACATATCTCTAGCCGCGTCATTGAACTATTGCCGCGTCTCCATGTCCTTGTCATTGGACCTGGTCTCGGCCGCGATCCCCTCATGCAAGCCACAGTCGCACGCGTAATCCGGGCTGCTAGAGAACGGAATATGCCAATCGTGTTGGATGCCGATGCATTGCTCATCGTGCAGAGGAACCCGGACCTGATCAGAGGCTATGCCAATGCCGTTCTTACCCCAAATGTGGTAGAGTTCGGCCGGCTGTGCGAGGCTCTCAACCTGAAGGTGCCTGATGACGCAGGCGAGACTGCAAATGTGGAGGCTTTGGCCAAGGCTCTTGGAGGGGTTACGATTATTGAAAAGGGTAACCAAGATCACATCTCCAACGGAGACATGACATTCACGGTTGATTTGCAAGGCGGAAGGAAACGGAGTGGCGGCCAAGGTGATACGCTCACTGGGGCCATAGCCACTCTGTTAGGGTGGAGGAAGGCATATCTGGACCGCTTGTGGGAGATTGATCACGAGCCTCTTGGAGAAAGCGAGTCCCTCGGTCTTGCTGCCTTTGGTGGAAGTGCCATCACGCGAGTAAGTCCATCTTCCTGGCTCTTGTCAGTTTGCCACTGCTCCATACTTGATGGGTTCTGAGCCTTCGTCATTGCTTCGTCAATTACTTAAAAGACAACCTCGCGACAAAGAGTGAGAAGTGTGAATTGTACTAATTTCATACACACACAGGAATGTTCTCGTTTAGCATTTGCGAAGAAGGGACGGAGTCTTCAAGCTAGCGATCTGACTGAGGAGGTTCACACAGCGTTTCTCAATTTATTTGGTCAAGTTGACGAGGATAATGAACGTTTCTCGAGATTTTAATGTCGACTTGGATAGATTCACCAGAATCACTACCAGCTGGTTAATTAAGCCTCATTAAGCATTCCCGTTGGTTGGCTCTGATATGGGTGCTAACACAGTGAGTAGATACGAGGGAATGTGACCAGAGCACTTCTTCTTGTGGTTTCTTCTGGGCGGTCCAAAGTAATCAGTTAGAGATTCGATTGCCGACATCGGGCGTCTTTTTTTTTTACTTCTTTTATTTCACAGTTTGGCTGGGGTGGCACATCTGTTAAACCACAAAGGCAGAAACAAGCCTTCGTGATATCTTTGGATATTCGGGCTTGTTGAGCTGCTATAAAAAGCAGACACCCTTGTAATTTTCTTTTAACTGCCCCAGCCTTTTTTCAACCAAGAGACTATCATGCATAGAGGCTTTGGAGCAAAAGTCAACGCTCCAAGCCGACATTGCCAAACAAAGCAAAACGTTTCTTTCATGATTGCCTCCACCCGCTTGGCATTTCTTGAGGCTGTCTGCGGCTTATATGGCTACTAGCATCTCAATGACTTCTGACCAGCCTCCAATTCAAACTTCCTGAAGTACCGAATGCACAAAACGTAAGCAGGCTCTGTTGCCTAGATGATGACGTAGATTTTGGCTAATTATATGAAATGAGCCGGCGTTGGAATCTTGGGGGGTACAGAAGATCGGCTGAATAACTGCCTCGGCGCACTTGGTGCAGGGAACCGTAGATATATAAATACTGATTTAATCTCTAGGCGAGCTGCCCAGGACTTTATCACGTATGGTTCCAGCTATTAGTTCAGCAGCGACTTTGCCGAACCCCAAACGACAACGTTTGGGAAGTCTTGTTCCCATGCAGCATCAGCAAATCGAGAATAGCTCAAACCAGGTAAAAGGGCATCATTGAATGTCGAAGCAGCGGGCATGCTGTCACTCTTAAGAAACGGTGGCGGATTCCTTGAGGGAAACTTTACCCGAGTCCGGTTTCGAGCCCTGCTCCACGACGACTGCGTGGCGACTCCAGCGACTTGGCCTGGAAACGCCCTTCTTCGTTGGCGAGGTGCGAGGCCACAGCTTGCGGCCGGGAGCGCTGGGCAAAATACCACGCATTAGCAACTGTTTTTTTTTTTCTTTCCATCTGGCGGATGCGCGTCTCTGAGAGAGAAATCATGTCACGAAAGTCCAGCGGCGATGAGCCCGCGGCAGTAATGCCAACGTCTTTGGGTTATCCAAGGAGCTCGGCCTAGATGGAAATCTCATCCCGAACTCATCCATCCGAGTCCTCCGCACCGTCGACGCCGTCACCTTCTTGTTCTCGTTTATGTACCACAATGCTCCAGCAAAATGGGTAACTTTAGCGCAACGGCTCGAGAATCCAGACCACAAGCGAGATGCACTACAGTCGCGCACTCATTCTCAGCCAACAACTCGGACGGCCCTTATGTGATGCAATTCAGGTTTGGAGCGTTGTGAAGCATTCAGGGTATTATCAGTCCGTAAATACCTAGATGGAAATAGAAACCTAGTATTATTCTTCGTCTTCGTCGAAGTTCATGCAAGTGGCATCTGCCATGGTGATGAGGTTGGCCGAATTCTTTGCAAGCTAATGATCGAAACGACCGTACAATTCGTGTATAAAGTAAGGGCGGGAGTGCAAGGCGACCGAGGAACGAAAACGAAAGGCAAAACAGCTCGTATGCAGCAACTGGGAGCGAACGGCCACGGAGCTCGAAGTCGAATATTTCGATAAGTCAACTAGATTGTTGGTGGATAAACGGTGACAGACGCCAGAATAAACAAAAGTTTTGGGACGCCCGCCTAATTCCTATACCGTGACAAAACACGGAACTGCCTATGATATTAGAAGGACAGGACGAGAAAATAAATTTACCAAGTTGATGGTTGGATAGCTGTGTACAGCAGACGTAAGTTCAGGCTGTTTTTATTTTATTTTATTTTATTTTCATATACCTGACTGGTGAGAACGGCTTTAACTAGGCCATTGAACTTGTTAAGCGGAACCCGTTACCAGGCCCGGACTGTTTGCCGGGAAAAGCGCAAGGAGATGCTACTGATTGCTTACAGAGCTCAGAGGGCTCAACGACGGCGAGCGCGGCCATCCAGCATGCTGGAAGTGAGACGCGCGATCGATGTTGGGCTGGAAGATTTCCCTTCAGCGAATCAGGCGGTTATGGAAGATCAGCCAAATCGACTCTTTTCTTGTCCGCGGCCTCTCTCTCTCCCTTGCTACAACTTTCCTGAGCGGGTCTTTCTCGACCTCTGAAGAAGCTAATTACGATGGCCCGAGAAGGCGTTCTCATCAATGTCGAGTAGGTACTTGTAGTTGACTCCGTGGCTTTGGTCATGCGAGCCGGCAATGCAGGTTCAAATGCGGTCGTGCCAATCACGGCTCTCCAGCATCGGGATGCAGTGACTTTTGGGAAATGGACTTCTGCGCACCAGACTCCAACTCTCATATTCCAAGATGGGGTACACAGAGTAAAAAGGAAAAATAATAAGCCAAAATCTGCGAGGGAAAGTCATCTTCGTCCTTGCGGGAACAATTAGATTCCCAATGTTGTTCCCATTTCTGGAATCGCGCAACATCTTTCAAAGCGATGGGAATCTGCCAGGAAGCCTTGATGAACTCGAACTCAACGAGGTCGTCGCGGTTTGCAGGAATGGTAGGCCTGCTGTGCTGCTCACTAGGACAAGCTTGGCACAATCGAGATGTGTCACACTCCTTGCAGAAGAACTGCCAGTCTCTCCGACCCAGAGCACAATGCCTTGCTAGTGTATTCTATCTCGTACGAGTTGTGTGAGTGAATAGGTAGCCTCCTAGGGCTGGCTACAGTTAAGATAAATACTCTACGCTTAAAATAATATTAAAGACCGTTCGAATTTCTCCTTTAACGACAATTCGGACGCCCAAAATCCCATACTTCTCCCTCATTGCAGTATCAAGCGAACATCGACTCATGGCTTGGGGCTCAGGCGAACTAAGCGGCCAAGCTCGGCTGCATCGATGTTGGAGTGGTCGCCGCTGAGCCCGAGGTAGTAGCCACCAGAACAGCAAAGATGACGCTATTCAAGCGATAAGCCGGTGTGTAAAGATGAGCACACATGGCGACAAGTACGCAGTAAGCCTGCTAGGTAGCTTCTGCTAGAAGCTTTCTGCGATGGAACAACCTGCAAGGTTTCCTCACTTGTCCGCACTACCGACGCCAAGAGACCCAGATGCTGTACAGCGAACCGTTGTTGATGTAGTGAACCGTTTTTAGGCGTCCTTGACAAGAGGAGCAAGGCCAATGGGCAGGCATCGAAAAGGTCGATGGGCTGACAGTAGTCACAGCTCGAGGACATCGTTCTGGTCCATTCCGACGATAGAGCCGGGCGCAGATACAGGTGGTAAAAGAGGGAGCTGATGCGACTCAGTTGATATATATACATATATATATCGATATCAGAGCCGCAGTATGTGGCGGGTGCCTCTTGAACATTGTGCGCACGGCTTTCAAACTTGGTCGCCATTTACATTGACATTGGACATCCTTCTCTGCCTGACTGCATTGCATGGGAGCAAATGCCATCGTGTTTCAAACAAGGGGTTGGTTCGTCATATCCAGTCTGCTTGGCTCGGGGAAGCTGACCAAAGGAGGCCATGATGGCAGTCCAGATGCGCAAGGGAACAAATTACCTTTTCTTTTTTCCTTCAAACGAAACCCGTAGGTAACGGTGCCGAAGTGTCTTTCCTGCCCCTGAACGATGACAACTTCAAATCAAGGTCAGCAAACCAAATTCGTACATGTTGCGATTCTTTCCAATCGTAATACTTGAATTTATCATCAGGACAGAGAAATTATGTGCCCTTTGGATATTAAGTTTCTAGAGAGTGGCATATTGGATACGATGCGATGGGCTTAAACCACCAGGCCGAGCATGTCAGGCGAGATGAATGCCTTGATATCACCTCGCCACTCGACATCCAGCCGCGAAGAGAAGCGTCTTGAATATAGCAACACTGCTTCTCTACTCCAGTTCATAATACTTTAATGATGAAGACTACGACGAGTCTCGGCTAAGCTTGTTGGTTCGACGACTGGTGAGGTTGCTATATCAATATAAACAAAAGAGCTTGCTAGATACTTCCGCTGACTTTTATCATTTATTGACCTCACCAACAAGGCGGTGTGCACAATTTCATTTATTGTGAGATCTACCTTGCCTCCGCTCAACCGCTTGACACTCAGATTCATTCCCTCAACAGATATTGTATTTTGGTCGAAACAGAGACGCAAGCTTACGCCGAATAAACCTAGGCACCCCGTGTTATTCTTATTCACAGCATCTACTGTCTTTTTATTTTTCCTTTCGAATTTTCATGATGCTAGTGCGTATTCTGCTTTAGTCAATTGTACAATCAACCAACCATACTTACGATAGAAACTTTTATTCAGCTCCGACTGTACATGTTCCAAATTGAAGCATCTGTTGGGAAGTAATCAAGGGAGAAAGCCGGCGCTTTCATGGGCAAGAAATGGGTTGAAGCATATTAAGTTGTATAGGCACGGCCTACGCGGAGTCGGATACCGATGACGAGTATGAGCGCAAGGGACGGCGGGCGTTGGTCGGTATAAGTAGATTAAAGAAGAGACTTGTAATACGAGGTTTCCAGCTGCTTTGGCGATTTGATACTGAGTTGATCGAATACATTAGCATGGGATAGTATAATAGGACTTCAGGTACACAATCTCCTCCAGCAACTAGTAAGACTTCATTGGGTAGCGTTTGATTGTGAGACAGTTTAACAGGGCCACGTTTACAAACGGACTACCCGCCGACGCACCAGCGCTGAGCCAACCGATCGGCGCGCTATCAAGTGTGATCGAATCGACAGTTCCAAGCTGTAATGTCTGGCCATCTTCCATAGACTGAACGGAACAAGTCAGACCTGTTGCTGTATGAGCTAATGTTAGATCATTCATCCCCTACCTTAGATTTATATGGGTGACGTCAAAATTTGGTCAATGTAATAGACAAAGCTACAACTAAATGTCCCATATTCAGTACCCCAATTAATCATGTATTGGGTACAGAGTTCACTCAATTGGCTGAAGAGAATGTGGCATATTGAATTCGGGATCCCGCGAACCAAAATTCAGGACCTCATGGGGCCAGGTTGTTAGACAGGCAGCATAAGGACATCTATCATCTTGAGTATAGATAACGAGAAGTCTTATCTCATGCGTTCTGTGAATATGTCGCTAATCTTTCACAAGCCCTGGTTGCTGGACTTCTTCCTGATGGAGCCCCGACCTTAATGCAGGTCTTCACACCATTGACAAATTCACTATGGCTTCCCTATCGCCCGTTCAGCAGCCACCAGTTGCTGTGCTAGATTTCTTCATGATACGGATATAGTTGTATGTTAGATGGCTGAGCCGCCGTTGCTTTCATATTACAAATATGATGCTACTTCATGCTATGAATTACAGACGAGAAGACGACTTTAGTCGAGTGGCCGAGAGCACATGATCCTAAAATATAAGGCCTACTTACTGCTCCATGTCAGTGAATCACAGACGAGCAGATTTCTTTGAGCGAGAAGGCGAGAGCACATGATCATAAAGCATAAAGCGTTGGTCTTTAGGTAGCGAGAGCGCATAACCCTCTCCATCTTCCAAGAAGCACTCTCGTTTCTTCCAACATCACTTCCAATCATCTTCGAAATACCGCATCCCGACTCATTTCGAGCCCGCCCGCGCCCGATACACAACATGGCTGACAACGCGGAATCAACGCGCTGGATGCATAAACAGAAGGACAAACTTCAGGTTGGTTTTGCGGCGCCGCTTGAGGCCTCGTCAAGTTCGGGGTCAGGGCTAGTCGAACAAGAAGCAGAGCCAGACGAACAAGAACCAAGGCCAGATGAACAAGAACCAGAGCCAGACGGACAAGAATTAGAGCCAGACGAACAAGAAACAGAGTCAGACGAGGAAGCTACCGATGAACCAAGCATGAGCGTGCCACCACAGGGGACAGGACAAAGAATACCGCCACTGCCGCCATTCATTACAATCGGGCGGCTTCCAACACCTCCAGGGAATGGTCAAGACAGCGCCGCAAGAGCCCGCTCCATCATCTGGCGCATGTCCCATAGAATACTTGATACACCAGGAGTCGGAAACGTCATCAAGTATCTCACTCATGATGATATAAACGCGCTTAAAACGAACTCTTATGGCAAGCAAGATTGGATGACGATTGGGATGTGCATCAAGATAGCCCAGACGCATCCCAACGAACGTATTCGGGCCATCGCGCTGTTCCTCGACAGTAGACACATGTATCAACACGAACAGCAGCAGCTAGCAAGGATGCGGCAAAAGAATCGACAGAACTTGAAGTCAGACTTGTTGACAGACGGAAAGGAGACGCTTCCAAAACCTGTGCCGTATAAGCAACTTGTCGTACACTTCGGGGGAACGGAAAAAGACGCAGATGATTACCCATTTCCAGATTTAAAACCAAAGAAGGTAGGCAGGAACGCCGTGCCTCACCTTAAACAACTTCAATGGGGATGGTATCAACAAGCTGTGGTCTTGTGGATGTCGGGAATGAAGAGGGAATCAGACGCAGAAACCTTCGCTCGGATTGTCAACGACATGTCAATGACGGAGAGTACGAACCGAATCTCGTCGAATAAACGAGGGAAACGACCACTCACATGGGCAGATTTCACATGCCTGAAGATTATGTTTGGTTTGACCACATTCTTGCAATCAGCTCGTGCCATAAATGCACAAGAAAAATATCCCAAGGCAGATCTGGAAAAATGGTTACCCAACACAGATGGGCCCACCACAGACATTAGGTTTTGTGATACAACTGTTCTAGTGCGCCTGTCTCTTGAAATTCAGGGCAGAATGGCTATGAAGCTCATCGAAGAGGACCGCGACATTCCGGCGATGGCCTATATCGAGGACACAGCTTATATGGCCCAGACGTTATGCATAGGCAACGACAGGCAATCAGCCGGAGACACGTCAGCACAGAATGAATCAGCAGTCCAAACAGTGAGCTCTGAAAAGCCTACGTTTGACGATGTCATGAATACAATCAAAGACGGAGCGAAACTAGTAGAGAGGATCGATCGGTCCGAGAAACAAACTAAAGACAACTCGGAAAAGCTAAAGAACTACTTCCAAAACACGCTTCGTCAACAGGAAGACAAACATAACGCCGAATTGAGCAAGCTGAAAACAGATTTCCAGGAGATGATGGATAAACTAGAGGAACGTCATAAGAATGAGTTGGCAAGGCAAAGGAAAGAATTCCAAGATACAATTCGTCAACTAGAGGAGCGTCAGCTAGAGGAGCGACGCAAGGAAAATGTTGAGGGCATGGTTGATGAGAAGTTAAGCCAGTTCTCTGATATCATTGGTGAGAGATTTGATGCCAATGAGACGGCAATTAACCAATTGGCAGCAGCAAGGGAGAATGATGCAAGCAGAAATGCTAAAAAAAGAAAGAGCTTAGATTAATGGATTTATACAACTAGCAACATTGCTTGACACTACCAAACATTACTTAATACTGCTAAATGTCGCTTGATATTATTAAACATTACTTGATACTACTAAACATCACCTAACACTATTAAATATTACTTGACACTGCTAAACATCACTCGACACTATTAAACATTACTTGACACTGCCAAACATTGCTGGACACTACCAAACATTACTCGACACTGCTAAACATCACTCAACACTACCAAACATCGCTTGACACTGCTAAACATCGCTTGATACTATCAAACATTACTTGACACTGCTAAACATCGCTTGACACTATTAAACATCGCTTGACACTATCAAACATTACTTGACACTATTAAACATTACTTGACACTACTAAACATTGCTTGACACTGCTAAACATTGCTTGACACTACCAAACATTACTTGACACTACTAAACATTACTTGATATTACTAGAGCTTCTTTTTACTTTCTTAATAATGCTCTTCCTTCTGAAGGAGCATATGGTCCTTTTCAATCTCTCTAGGACAAGTCCATATCTTCGTGATCCAAGCGGTCACCCACAGAGCTGAGCCCTGAGTCATCGTCGTCACTGACGTGCCCGTTCTGCTGGGGCCGCGTATCTGTTCCATGCGGGTCTTGGTTGACGGCAGCACCAGTCTAACCGTTTTCCTGTCAACCCAAACGTTTCTTGTCAATCCAAACGTTTCTTGTTACGACTGAACGTCTCATGTCAATTCAAACGTTTCCTGTCAATTCAAACGTTTCTTGTCAATCCAAACGTCTCATGTCAATTCAAACGTTTCCTATCAATCCAAACGTTTCTTATTATAACTGAACGTCTCATGTCAACCCAAACGTTTCTTGTCAACCCAAACGTTTCTTGTCAACCCAAACGTTTCTTGTCAACCCAAACGTTTCTTGTCAACCCAAACGTTTCTTGTCAATCCAAACGTCTCTTATTACTATTAGGTATTTATTGTTGAGACTGAATATCCTTTATTAGCACCAAGCGTCTCTTGTTGATACCAAACGTTGTCTATGTTCTCAAATCGTTGTTATATTTAGCCTCATTTATTACATCTTGTATATCCTCAGTGTCCCTAAAGCACATGATCCTAAATCATAAGGCCTTGGTCTTCAGGCCGTGATTCAATGTCCCCAGAGCACATGATCTCAATCATAAGGCCTTAGTCTTCAGGCTGTGGGAGTGCATAAATCCTCAACCTTTCAAGCTCCGCATCTTCACTCCTTTGCAACACCACATCTCAACCCATTCCAAAGGCGATCTCTCAGCGCATGAATACAGAAGATGGCTGACGACGCTGAAAGAGACCTCCATGTCGGGCAATCAACCGTACAAATCATCGTCGTCTCCTCCCCAGAGAGCTCGTCGGTTTCAGATGCAGCAGTTTCGTCGCCGGAGCCAGAGGAACAAAAGCCAGATGAAGAAGAACCAGAGGAAGAAGAGTCAGAGGAAGAAGTTGCCCCAACCCAACGAAAACAGAGGGTAAAAAGGGGACCAGCAGCAGAAGGCATGGAAATTGCGAGTATTCCAACGCCAGCGAAGATTCCAACGCCGCCGAAAAATAGCGACGGCGGCGTCGACAAAAACCGTGACGCCATCTGGCGTGCCCCCATCGGAATACTCAGCATACGAGGACTCGACAACGTTATGCAGTATCTTACTGATGGCGACAAGGCTTCACTCCTAACGAACACTTATGTGAGACAAGATTGGATGACGGTCGGTATGTGTATTGTGCTGGGCAGTATCCCTCGCAAGGAACGTTCTGCAGCCATCGACGGGTACTGGGACGCCAGAGAGAACTTTCAAAAGGCTGCGCAGAAAGAAGCAAGGGCACGCCTTAAAACACGCATCAACCTGGACACAGACCTGCCGACGCATAACAAGGAAACGTTTCCCAAACCCGTACCGTATGCACGACTTATCGAACGATTCGGGGGGCCAGAATCCGCGGCTGTGAACAAGTTGCCAGAGTTCAAAAAAAAATGTGCCCGATACCGCGATTCCTGGACTAGCGAAGATGCAATGGAGCTGGTACCAGCAGGCCGCGGTTGTGTGGATGAATGGATTGAAGGATACGAAACATGCAAACGTCTTTGCTGAAAGTGTCAATGACATGGTTATTACAGCCGGTACAAAGAGACTTACAGCAAATAAACGAGCAAAACGAATACGCTCATGGGAATCCTATACAATCTTGAAGATTATGTACGGGCTGGGAACATTCCTACAATCAACTGTTGCCATACAGGCACAGAGGGAGTTTCCCCAAGCCGATTTACGCCAATGGCTCCCAAATAACGACGGGCCAACCATAGATTCGAGGTTCTGTAATGCAGCTGTTATCTTTGCGTTGCCTATTGAGATACGTGGGAAAATGACTGTGCGATTGATCAACAATGGTCGCTACGTTCCACCGATGGACTATATCTACGAAAAAAAACGTCCAGCAAAAACGATTTCACGCGACGAAGAAGAGCAATTCGAGGAGGAAGGACCAATACAGAACGTATCAGAAGGCCAACAGGACGACGCAGAAGAGATGGCACTCCAGAAAGTCTTCGACGCGATGAAAGACGGGGTCAAGCACGCAGCAAAAGTCCAGGAGCTAGAGAAGAAAAACGAAGCCTTGCAGCAGTCACACCGCCAGATGGAAGAGACGATCTCCCGATTGGAAAAAACGATTGAAGACGTTCGAGATACAACGAGACAGGATGTCAACCAGCTCGAAGGGGTCAGAGATACAATGAGAGAGGATATCCAACAGCTGCAGAATGAAAACAAACGTTTACGCGAGGAGAACGTCCGAATCTTTGAAAGTTCGAAGGAGAGATTCGGGCACAATGAGTCGGCGATAAACTCATTGTCGAAGAAAATGGACAAGATAGAAAAGTCCAGCAAGAAACGAAAGATCGACGAATGAGAGACACGGGGATATGGAATTGGAACGGTTAGATAGGAACGAGAACGAGGGGACGGAAAATGGGAATAGGGGATAGCGACCAAGGTCGATTAGCTTGCTTTTGAAGACGTCAGAATTACAATAAAATCGTTATCCCAATATGAACCTCGTTCACGCTTTTGAAAACGTATACAGAATAGTCTCTACAATGCGGTCCATGCTACATATTGTTATCATCACAACTTTGATCTGGTGAGCATTCCATGCCCACGACAGGTTATTCTAGACGTAACACTCAGCAGCATCCATCTCGAGTGTACCACTTTGGTAACAGTTGAACGTTTCAACGCGAAAGAGTACATTTCCTCAAAGCTCTACATAATGAACGTAATGGATGATGGCCTCGGCAATTTTTAATGTTTTTTTCAAACACACTCATGGCTGGCCATTTTCGGAATCATGCTACCTGGCCTGGTATATCTTCGGGATGTGTAATACGGATACATAGAGAGGCTACAGCCTCCACCACAATTTCACGCAGAAAGCCACTCAGTCCCTCTTTTCCTCATTTCAGGTTTCTTTTACCGTCCAGTGCCAAGATGTATGGACACATACAGTACTAAACATGACGACCTTCGCCGTGCTTAAACATCAGAAGTATCATGCTGACCACATGCTAAAAACTCTTCACTTTTCCATGATAAACTATCGTCACTGTGGAGAGGTCGGATCCAAGGAGCTGGCGATTCTGAGTTGTTTGGGTTTATTCGAAGTGTAGCTTTGTCGTCATCATCGGGCTCTATCAAATCAACCATGAAACTGTTCTTGAATTAATCCCTACCTCAGCTCGATGAGGAGATACCGGCGCTTTCACAATAGCTCGCTGCAGTCAGCGTCAGGCGAGCCTACATCGGGATAAGAAGTCAATTATTTATAACCCCCACTCATATAATCTGATAGCTATGAAGAGTTTGATGTCGCTTGAGATAATGCCGTATATAAAGTGTCCCCGACCTTGTACCTATTAAGTTTCAAAATAACAAATATATAAACTAGATAGCGAAATATACAAATCTGCCAGATTTGGATACTAAATTTCAAGTATCTCCCACTTAGAGAATAGGGTAGTCCGCTCTGGGCTTGGTCCAAGTAGAAATGCCTTCCTCCTAGTTGAAGGGCTCAATTTTACTAGATTCGTGGTGAAGCAGCATCAAGACATGTTAAACGCGGCAGACAAGCCACGTTCCCTGTCGGTCACTTGGCCCTGCATGTCTCGATTAGCATGAACCTGTCTCCCTGCTGGTTTGTGAGTTTACGGCTGGCTCACATGGCAGCCCCTTACCTGTCAAGCTTGCAGATGAGGCTTCCCACTGGTCCCCTGCCGTTTCTCATCTGCTTTGAGGGGTCAAGTTAATAAGAGGAGCAATGCAAAGGTAAAATGTATTGGCCTTGACTTCTCAGAAGGCAGAATTAAGAGGTGGACTTTGTCATATGCAGCCTACCTCGCGAGATTGTCTCGAGTAGTAGTGGGCCGAGCATTAGTTCCCGCGTCAAGTTAACTACATCCAGTATCCAAAGTGAGAAGGGGTGTGTACCTTGTGACTGGAAGAAACAACTGCAAGGAACGAAGGGATCGTCGTTGGGGGGCATCAGGTAAGAACCGGTAGGGAGTAACGGCCTAGCAACCAGCGTGTACACACACACACTCTCTCTCTCTCTCTCTTGCACCACCTTTTCCTTCACTAAACATAGGAAGTTAGGAGTATCATCCCTAAGAACGTAGTCCAGTAGATACGGAGTGGCTAAGGCTATAATTATTAGAACTTTGCCTTGTGAAAGTTCTATATTCACGATACCTGTATAGAACACCATTTATTTGAAATAGGCATTTCTTGGAAGCATGCCTTCTTTTCACAGAAAGGTCGCCAATTCCTTTTTGGCCATTATCAGTAATTGTCATTCACATTGAGACAAGGAATGACCAAGCTATGTCATAGGTGGTTTCAGGAGTCACGTAATTGGCCCTTGCTGCTATTGAAGGGTACATCGTCCCTGTGACACCAAGCAAGGTCGCCAGATCCGGCATGTCTCGTCTGGCATAGAACCGGACCCGGTCTACAAAAGACATAGCCAATGAATTGGCAGGTAGAGCGAACTTGGCGGGAGGCGAAGTCTCAAGGGAGGACAAGCTGGGATAAAATGTTTGAAAAGCCCTCGCCACTGAGTGTCGGGAATTGCAGCTTTCCACAGGAGTCGGAGATGAGAACTGTTTGCTGAAGGAAGAGTCCAACAAAGGTGACGCAAGCCATTGTGATTTGATGCTCATATTTTGCTGGTGAAAACGTCAATCTCGTGCTTTGTCCAGTTTCAAGGGAGAGCTGAGAGTGCGGCATATTGGAGGACACATGGCGTACTCCTCCTCATTTTAAGTGGCTTCTGATAGCCTCCAGCAACCCTCTCGCTCATTTAACGATGCTGAAATTGTCTATAAGTCTAAGATTCACATTCACACTAAATGATTACACCGTCGACAATAGCGTGCGATAATGAAACTGTCAAGATTGCTGGCTTGATCTTTTCCTATATTTGGAAGCTGTTTCGTCTCTTTCAGTAGCACGAAAAGAAGAAAGAAACAGAAATGAAAAGAAAGGAAGAAAAAAGAATGAAAGACTTTCTGGATGACGGTTTCGCCCTTGGGTCTCACGGCAGCCAGCCGATTTCCCCATTTTTGCTCCACGATGGAAGAAGAGCCGAGTGAGTACGACATGTATACGTTCAGTAAGACAGAAAAAAAGCACATAGTTCTAGTGCACAGCGTCGCTTCGGATCAGTAGCAAACTCTTGGGGAACCCAGAGCAAGAGGACAACGGGATGCGACAACTTGTACTAGGACGAGCATGCCTCGGGGATAGCCGTCGAGGTTGCGTAGCACTCTCAGCTGCTGAAGACAGCTGAGTCCTCTTCAGATGATGCATACGATGATGCATACGAAATAGACTTTGAAGGGAGAAGGTGATCGACACAGTCCAGCTGCCGGTTCAGACAGCGGCTTCGGGCGCGGGGTCCGGAGCATTGGGCTCGAGTTGTGCGAACTTTTTTATCCCATGTCACCCGAGATGGAAGAAGATCGACGGGGCTAGGCCCGTGGAAAAGGCAAGGGAATCCTGAAGAGGGAACATGTTTGGCCGGGCAATGGGATACGGGTAATGGGTAATGGATAACGGGTCCCGGGCACTATTGTGAGAAAAAAAAAATCCTTCGTACATATGTATGTATGTGCTGTCTCTTCTCCCTCGCTGCTAGCCTGAGTTATCAATAGCAAGGTTCTAGGAGGGGGACTAAGACAACTGGCTCTCTCATGACAACCGTAAACCAGTCAGCATAGGAGGAGGTGCATCTCTTGGATGGCGTCGTATGACGAAAAAGCAAAGCTGAGCTCCAGCCATGAGCTGCACAGCTCAAAGATCCCCACCCACAGGGTGGCCATGCCGTCTGTCTCGGATCTCTCGATCCACGCGCGAGGACCGATTCGAGGAAGCCCTTTGCACTAAGAATGCCTGGACATTTCCTGACCAGTGTCAATACAGGCATTGGGCAGGATCTGACAGATGATCTAGGCCACAGTGCGATAGATTTCGGGGTGGCACCCTGCCAAAAGACCCCTCCCCCCCTCAATGTGCTATTGTGAGAAGATATGGTCAGCCAAGTAACAGATATGAGCTGAGTCTCGTTACAGCTCATTGTCTGGAGTTATAGTTTTGTCGTTCAAAGGCCAGGCTAAGACATATAACTTCGTATTGCTTCGTCTATGGCAGCCTCGTTTGCCAGCCATAGTCTCCAGAGTCTCCAGAGTCTCCATACATATGCCGTCTGAATGTAATGTTCCTAGGATCCTGCTTGAATGCCATTCGAATACCTCCGAATCCTCAGCTCTTAACCGCTGACCCGATTCCACGGGTCTTTCACCAGGTGACACTAAAAAAGTGTTTGAAGGGAGGAAGGTTCGCGGGGACGATTTAGCATCGTGGGCAACACTGCCATTGTGTTAGCGGCTCCATTGTATCAACGAGGTTGTTGACTTTCTTGCCCAAGAATAAGACCAGTTCGTTTTCTCAAGGTGAGCAGTCAGATCCTGGCTTTGGGAGGCGGGGCGGATGCATCTAGTCTCTGAGCCGGGGCCAATGGGGTTCTGGACCGGGTTCAAAAGAAGCAAATATGACCCCCACAGCGTTGGAACGGACTCCGAATGCAGTTTGGTGCGGCAAGGGAGAAAGAAACCCCATCTCGTGCTGTTGCGGAGGGAACCAACTTTTTGCCCGCCTGGAAGCTGGCCAGTACGAGTGAGTATGTGGTTGTTTGAGCATCCATATTCGTAGGCAAGTACCGAGACTATGTGCTGGAGGCAACTCGCGTAGGCTGTTGAAATGGACGCCCGTGACCTGTTTCTTGGACACGGCGATAACAGATCCTGTGCAATAGTGGATGTACACTCCATGAAAGGTCTGGAGGTGTGCGACATGGCACATGGTGATGTGCCATTACACTTAGACCAAGTTTGATGGCAATGTCTCGAGCTTATATGACGAACTACCTCCATTGTTTCGATCTGATATTACTGCCCAGGGTTGACTCGCCTCAAGCTGAATATAGCTTATATGATTAATTTGCTGGTCAAGCAGCTCATTTTACCTGAGCGGATGTGTCTTCTTGTTTGAAGGAAGGGAGATGGAGAAGGGATGTCCCCCCTCTGACAACCGTACTGACGGCAGCCCACCCTAGCCCACCCTCTCTTTGCGTCTCATGTACCAGGCCATGTTCGGACTTCCTACATAGTACATATGCAGAGAGCGGGTTAGATGCACGAGCAAGCGTTTGTTCAAGGATAAGCGCAGTTTTCATAAGTACTGATCTGCTTAACAGAGCTTTCAACTTTCTCGTGCCGTGCCTGTGCGCCCCGGGGATAAGGAAAGGGAGGGGGGGGAACAAACTTGGCCAAGATGGTCCTATATGAATGGATCGGGATGACTAACTAAAAGTTACCCTCCAACTCAAAAGACTAGATCATGTATGCAGTGTCCAGGTGTGCGTTGTGCTTATGACTGTGGGAGGTAAATTATTACCTGTTGTATGACCCATGCAGCCTATAGAAACACCAAGCAAAAATTTATAATGTGAGGCAACGTAAGTAACTTCGCCTTGCTGAAACTTTTCGGCTGGAACTACCTCAGGTTTCCTGTGTGTATGGAGCGAGGCAAAATGACAGCTCTCTCGCAGTTTTAGTACGAGGTAAAAAAGTAAGCGCCCCTCTTTAACTAGGATGAGGTACTGCGTCTAACGATGCATGAGACAAGCAAGAGGGTGACTTATTTTGAACACAGCTTTCTTCAGAACATCTGCTTTCTCCTGTAAACAAATTTGAGTAAACTCATCTGGTTGAAATCTTCATGGAAGTTGTGAGCATCTCAGCTATCCTTTCGGAGAGAGACGATGGCAATAACGTCAAGGAAGCACCTCAGTTGGCCATGGCTATGCATGCAGCAGTCGTGGAGACGCCGATCTAGATGAAAGGGTGTCAAGAACCTGTGACATTGGGGTTATATTCGTTTAATATAGTTCATGAGCATGTCTCGTTTGAGGCAATAGCCGGTTGAACTACAAGAAAACCGGACCAAGTGTAAAGAAGAAGAAAAGAAGAAAGGAAAGCAAAGGAAAGGAAAGGAAAGGAAAAAGGAGCGAACGTGCGTGTCTAGTACCATGTGGGTATTCCGAGGTGCGATGTCCCCAGCGACTCAGAAACGCAAACGCAGGGCACGGGCGCAATAATAGTAATGAGAAGCAGGTTGTCTGGAGTATTACTTTTTCTTCATACGAAATCAAGCGTCCGCCAGTGATCACCTCAGTCTTGGGGAGTGGCGGCACGGGTTTGCCTACCGTACGGAAACCCCGTGCTGCCATGCCTAGCCGTCCGTTTTACCACGCTGCTGTATGTTTCGACTCAAAAGATGCTGGAGTATTACTCTCGCATATCTTTAGATTACAGTTGGGTATGAGTGCTGTGATATGCCATTGATTGTCAATCGCTCTTCTCCCTAAGATCCGTAAACTGAATGTATGGATATCACTCAAAAAGCGTGAACACCCCCAGGACGCCATATGGCCAAAAGTAGCGACTGAGGAAGGAGGGGTTTTTCTTTCTTCCTTTCTTTCTTTTCTTTTCTTGGGGAGGGGGCTGGGTGCGTGTGTGTGTGCGTGTGCTCTTGGAGCTATGGAAAAAGCAAGCTCTGTTTCGCCCGCTGATGGCTCTCTGACAGGGTCTGAAATCGCGGGGGGGAAACAAGCCTGGGCCTGTTGTCAAGTTGCTTCTTAGGGACCGTTCGGCTTTTTTTCCCTGCATCAGAGGCTGAGAATCAGAGGTTTGATATCATCTCACCAAACTATGCCCGGAGCTAGTATGCTCTTCTGGCCAAGACTGCAGCATCGGAAACTGGAGCCAGCGGAGTGGCACTTCCCACAATGCCTGCATGTGCTGCACAGCAAGGTAGGTAAGTACATGTACAGACAACTACTTGACTGGGCTATAAGTGAAGTCTGAGGCCGCAAGGATGTTGAGCTCTTTGCCCTTGCGGGACAACTGAGATGAATACACGCGTGTGCTTCTGGAGGCACCGGTATTTGACAGACAACCAGCCAGAATCTCAGAGCTCCACGCCGTAGCAACGCACACGTGCAGTGACAGTATTGTAATTGAGCCTGAGCCCGTGGGAGATTATTTGCCTTTCTAATAATCATATGTATGCGCCCTGGTTTGACACGGGCTGGGGTGAATGTATTTGGCAACCGGAGGGACTCGATAGTGGTGGCGTCCATGTCTCGGTCCTGCCTAGCGATCAGTCACTGCGAGACATGGAGCCAAAGAAGCAATTCCAGAGAATGTACCTGGCAGTGAATATACTTGACTATGAACTGCAGCTAGAAAGGTGAGGTCCATTTCCCAGCGGAAGCAAAGTAGTCTTGCCATCCCTGCTCCCGATGTAGCCGCAATTGCTCATTGCCCACTTCCAACGTTGCGGCGCACGGCGGCGCACGGCAGTGGCATTCCTCCCGATGATGCTTAAAGGCTCTCCCTTGGCCCTCCTCCCGGGGATGACTTGGATCAGTTACTCCGTTGCGAGGGATACTCATTCGCACCTTGTCTCTGCCTCTGCCCTTGTGTGTTATTGTTCGTGGTAGCATAAGGCTGGCAGATGCAACTTGCGCTGTGGAATTTCTCCACTACCTGACCTCTTTGCCTTACACATACCACATACCTGCCTGTGGCCATCTTACTGCTTGTTCCTGCTTGGTTCTTTCCACCTTTTCTGCCTTCCTGCGAAATTCGACTTCCAACCAGAGGAACGTTGTGCACCCCCCCTTGGTCCCTCTTTCCCTCTGTGCAACAGCTGTCTGTTCACGCACTCACCCGGTCATTTGACACATCAACTGCACCTGCCTCGCAGCTGGATAGAAATTGGTCCTGCTTTCGTCTCTTTTTTTTTCGTCTGCATCTTGCCTTCTCTGCCTTGTTGCCACCACACCTCGCACCAAAGGCAAACCACACTCCCCTCAATCACTTACACCAATTCCTGCAACTCCGTACGCTCAAGACCACGACGACATCACGAAACGACACCCGGCAACGTACAAGGCATCATCGCACAGCGCGGTGCTCAACTCCTCCTAATATTGCCTTCCAGCACCAACTTGAATTTGTGCTGCTCATCGTTCTCTCGTGCTACCCTCCGCTTGGTGTGCGTACCCCCCACTAGAAATCGAGTTCGCCGAGTACGCACGCCCTCACATTGTGAGGTCACAAGAATCTGATTTCTTTCCTGTGCATCGATTTTCTTGTGAATTTTCACACGTTTCCGATTTTCTCTTATCTACCGGTTTCTGAAATCGGCAGCGGGAACTCGAAATACCCTTCTCTTCTGCCCGGATTTCTGATTCACCCAAGTTCAACACTGATTTCACCTCGACCTCACAATCACCAGTATTCCATCACTGTAAGTTAGTACACGAAATTCCACCTGTTGTCTTCCCTTTTCTTCATTGTAATAGCTTTCGCTTACGCAACTTGCCAGTAACCCTGCGTCTCTATCATCCCGTCAACATGGCGAACGGCCTGGATCGTCTTGAGAGGTTCTTCTCAAAAAGAAAAGGGTCAGCGGCCTCAACTCAATCTGTTGAGCCTCCTGTTGTCAAAGAGCAGCAGTTCCCTTCTCCCTCCTTCATTCGACCCAAAGCGACACGCATGTCAGCTCGTGAAGAACTTATTGTGAAGCAACCCGGCCTCCGCTCTCACTCACTCGTCGATGGGCTCTCTCCACAACGTTCCATATCGTTTAGAGCTCAAAGTACCGCTCCCTCTCCCGACTCATACCGATTACAGAACTCTCCGATTCGTGTTTCTTCGCTCAGACACCGGGACAACCAACCATCATTCGATGGCTTCTACGATTTCAAGTTCCCACGGCCTCCCACTAACGCCAGTGAGGGCTCCATCAGGTCCTCTGCCTCGACCAATTCATTGGAGTATGTCAGCAATCCCAGTCCGCTCTCACGCTCTCGACGTCAGTCACACGTCGAGCCTGAGAGATCGGACACTCCTCCCTCTTCTGACATTGAGGATGATGATCACCAATCCCATCTATATTTCCAAAACAAGAAGCTCCCTCGACTCCCACCTGCAGCCCTGCCTACACCTAGCCCTTCTCCTGACTTATCCCCGACTCTAGACTTTGAGCTCCTGAACTCAACATCTGTGGACGCTCTGAAGCAGGCTGTCTATGAAGGGTTCCGTCGTCAGCGTCAGAGAACTGAAACTCAGGACGGGTTTACTAGACCTGAAAGCCAATCTAGCTTGGAATCATCAGCAGACGATGCGTCTGTGAGCAGTTCCACGCTTCGTGAACCCGACCTCAATGACTTTCTCGATCTCACTGATGAGGACATTGCTGAAGCTAATGCGGACACTCGTTTGTCACCTGAATCGAACTATCCCTCCGTTCCATCTATGCTAGGCCCAGCAATTGCATCCCCTCAGCAAAAATCTCTGCTTACCCTCACACCACCTTACGCCAGTCGCCCTGCCGCGGCGGCTGCTTTCGAAGCTGCAAGGATCGCTAACAGGTATAATTTTGATCTGGTCTATGTCGTCAATCTTTGGCCTGATGTGTCTGTCCTCTCGACAGCCGGTCCAGAAGAGGATGCTGTTTCTATCAGTTCTGAATTCTCAACCAAGTCATCCAAAGGATTGACAGGTCGTCTGCTCGCCGCGTATGGTCTGCACAATGTCAAATCTCCATTTCAAATCTCTGCCCACGTCCATTCCAAGATTCTTCGCACCCAGGGCTGGATTGAGTATCGAAACCAGGAAGCGCGAACTGATGAGTTCGCCCGCGGATTTGCTTGCTCATTCTACACAGGCCAGCATTCTAGAACCAGTTCAATTGCGTCAGACGCCTCGAGTCCTCCAGCGAGAATGAGGCAGAGCGACCGTGGCATTGTTTTTGCGGCGTACCGGAAGCCTAGAGCCGACGGCAGCATGGCTGGAGTTGGATCCAATAAAGCCGAATTGGCCGCAGTTCACAGAGATGCGGAAGCCCTCGTCGAGATGCTCATCGATATACACGTTGCCAACCGACAGCGTCAGCCTTTGTCACACTCTCAGCACTCCGAGGAAACGGGTCCTATGCCACTGCAACGACGTAATTTGCATTGATAGATCGGGAACATATACCTTACCGAGGTTCCCAGACTCCTTACACCTATTTTATTCTTCTACATTGGCCAAGTGCCAATCGAGCTCTTTTTTATTTCAGTCATTGTAAAGGTACAACAGGGGCGGTTACATTTTGTTTTTGCATTTGTCCCAAATACACGACCAACGGCGGCGTTACGGACTTAGCCCTATCCCCTAATCACCTTTGCGACGGGCTCCGGACGCTGTGATGATGGTAATCACGAAATAGCATGTTTATGAGACCAGAGCGCGGAGTATTAGTGTCCTTCTGTTTTCTTATTTTATCTTCCTCTTACTCAAGGACGACGGCACACCCTAGAGGATCTTTTGCAATTGGCGGATGGAGGTTTGGAGGAAACAAGTACCAGCAAACAGAACAATGAATCCTCCTGGCGAGGTTTGAATTCTAGATAGTTAGCCTATAGTAAATCGAGGCTATTGGCCATTTACGCATCCCGTTGTGAGAGTGGAAGTGGTGAGACCGCGAAAGAGGGCGATGACCATAATGTTGCTTCGCTGATTGATTACACACTTATTTCTCATGCACTTATTCACAGGATCAGTTGAACAAATGAAGAAAGACGGTTCAGCTTAATGAGCGATGGACCGGCGTAGTTTTTATCTGAATTAAATATCCGTCACATGAATTTCAGATACGAAGCCCAAGGTCGTCGTGTTTAGTGATTTATATGCCCATCCATCTTGACTCTACGTGATGAATGGAAGCTACGACAAGGAGAAGACGGACTGAGTGGCTTCATGACTGCATTGGGGTGAATATTGTAGCCTTTCTATCCATTTCACACGTCCCGAGGATATCTTTCTCATACCAGGTCAGGTAGCATGATTCTGAAAACTATCAGTCATACGAAGAGTGTGCTAAAAACAATCACCGCGGTCATCATCCATTATGGTCATTATGTAGAGCCCTAAGAAGTGTACTGCTTCACTTTGAAACGGTCAATTGTTACCTGAGTGGTACGCTCAAGATGGATGCTGCTGAGTGTTGCCCCTGGTATAATTATAACTCATAGTGTTGGTTGCTGGAGGAGACAATATTCAACGCCAGCGAGCGCATAATCCTAAAACATAAGGCCTTAGTCTTTAAGAAGTGGGAGCACATGATCCTAAAACACAAGACTTTAGTCTGGAGGCAGTAGGAGTGCACAACTCTCTCAATATTTCAAGGTGCGCATCTCATCTCTTTACAACACTGCATCTCATCTCTTTGCAAAACTGCATCTCAACTCATTTTACAGAACTGTCTTGATCTTTCAAGGTGCCCATCTCGATCTCTTTGTAGCACTGCATTTTAACTCATTTTACAGAAGATGGCCGATCAAAACGAAATAGGTCGATACGGGTTAGAGCCACACCGATACGTCCCTGTCGAGAGCTCATCGGCCGCGGAATCATCAGATTCGCCGCCAGAGCCCGTCACATTTCCAAGCATACAAGTGAACATAGGCGCCATATACTTTGTCCAACAAGAGCAGCCAGTTGATGGCAGACCAGTTCAAAACGCATATGATATGGAACCACGCCAACCCAACTCCGACGAGAGCTCATCGGCCCAGGACTCGTCTCAACATTCAGGCGAACCAGAGCAGCCAGTGGAGGACACGTCTGAGCGACCAGACACATTTCAACAATTTCTCGATAGGCTTGGTCGAGCCCTCGATGGGTTCCGAGACGACAAAGACAGTCACAAGGAAGAGCTCTATGCGCTGAAGGAAGAAAACAAAGCCTTGAAGAAACGAGTCGAAGACTTGGAGGGCCACATCAACGACGTACAGCAGACAACGGAGAAAAGCATATCTCAACTCTCTAAGGCTATGAAGGACAAGTTCTTTGAAGAGGACGAGTCGCTTGACCAGTTGGATCAAGAAATAGACTACTTGTACCAAGCGATCAAGAAAAGGAAGCGTGGAGATTGATAAACATACGGAGGTCGATAGACACATCTTGACGGAGATAAATATGAACAGACAGATGGCGACAAAGACATCGGCTTGCTTAAAGATGGCAGAGGTTCAATAAAATCGTTATATCAACAAAAAACCGTAGTGCGCCCTTCATGAAAATGGATAAAGTGATTACTACGCTCGCGGTCCACGCTACCTCCGTACAGATCCTTGTAGATAAAAAGTAACAGGCCAAAAGTATCCGTACACTCCCCAGTTTTATAGCAAAAATGGGCATAACACACACATTTTATATAGCTTTCTCTTTGTAGCCATTCTAAATAGAAGGAAAAAAACACAGGGTTATATGGAGAAATAAGTAAAATATATTACGGCTACTTGAACTTTTTATGTTTAGCTATCATCCTAAAGTAAAAAAGTATAATAGTTATAGGAGGCTAAGAATTTCTTTATAGTGGTTAATGGTGGAGCGAGCTTATAATAGGGGATAAATTTCAAATTTCACATTCCTCTAACTTTAAAGTAGAGTTACTATTCTATTTCTCAATACTTAAAGCCCATAAGAAATATATTATTATAGATGTAAAGGTCTTGTATTTTTCATTTTCATATTCTCTTTCCGTGTGCATTTATTAAGAAACTGTGGTGTAAAGATGTCGCGTTTTAGTGTAAAAGCGGATGCCCTACCCAGACTTTTGGCCTGTCACTGTACAACTTTGCAATCATGTTTTCATCATGGAATCTACCAAATGCGTCTAGGGAGCTTTATTCCCACGAACACTAACATAAGCCATAGTACCCAACATGTTCTCTATAGGTAAGTATAACTATAACTGATAGTGTTGTTTGTTAGAGAAGACAAGACTCGGTGCCAGCTCAGTCTTGAAGCAAGAACGCAAGTTCACCAAGCATGTACAGAGTCAACTTGATAAATAGGGGTTGTATTGTATTTATGTTGTCATATTGTATTTATAGTACACATCCACCCTTTTGCCCAATATTCTAGAACTTTTGGAGGCATACATCAAGTCCTCAATCAAAGGGAATCCTCCGTAACGTGTCTGATATGCCCTTTTTCTTCGATTCCTGCGCAGCTGCCAGGCTACTTGGAACTTTGATACCACAGCAATCACCCCAACCCAGTGCGCTGTGTGCGTGCCCGATATGAGGGTCCGAAGACTCATGTTCCAGGTCGTGTTCCGCCTCAGCCGCAGCATCATCCTCGCTCATTCCATCCGCCGCAGGCACCAAAGAGCCAAACAGGAAGTGCTGCATGACGGGCAGCTTGCCCAAGACTTCTGAGGCAAACATCCGACGCATGCCTCCATCAATTTTGGACCATGACTTTGCCGAGGAGATATCGTCGAGCATGGGGCTGTGCCACCGCAAACCCTTCACCGTCTTGGTGCTGTTCACGAAACTAACCTGGCCCAGATACATAAAGTCGTTTCCGAACTCCTCCAAGGTGAGTTCTTGATGGATAGATCGTGGAGTGATAAACGGGTGATGTAACAGTTGGCTCGCACCAAAGAGGAATGGGAGGAACTGATAGTCATCTAGTCCCCAAACGCCATGTGATCCAGCAGGTTCTAAATAGTAGGTCATTTGAACAGCTCGCATAACGGAGAGATAGCGAGGGAAGACTCGAAGGACAACAGGTTTGAAGTCGGGTTTTTGCAACAGCCCGAGCTGGTAGAGACACAGCAACCAAATCATGAAGTTCAACTCATGACCAGAGCCGTAGTCTATGCGATTTCCATTTCCGAAGGAATGGCAGAAATAAGTCGACACCTCTGCAAGGGCATCGGGATTGTCCACGCCAAGGCGGCGATGCCAGGCTGGGCTTTGTTCTTCAGCAAGTTGGAGAAATCCGCGGAAAGCCTTGTTTCCAAACCGAGAACCACCCTGTTCATTCGGAGGGGATTGGGATACGAGCTGTTCCGCCTCGCCCAAAATGTCTAGCATAGTCTTGACCCTGTCGTTGAGATCGCCATCTCGAACTGCTGAACATGGTTCGTCGACAACAGCCTCTGCCAATCCAAATATCCACGCTGTGATAAGTTGGTATGTCTCCGATGCCAAGAATAACTCGTGATCCTTCTTGGACAATATTCTCCGCGAGGGAACCTTGAAGCTCCAGTTGGATGTATCGGGTGGCGAGGGAAGAGCTGGTGTCTCTGGGACTGGTGTGGGGTTCGGTGGTGAAGCTCTTCGCCTACGGGGTTCGAGTTTCGGGATTCTATCCTTCAAGTTGGGGATAGCAGATGCCCCAACTTGTCGGGGGGATGGTTGCGTAGGAACGGAGGAAGCCATGATTTGGAGGGGTCGCGATATGATGATGTAAGAGTTGAAGCTTTGTGGATAGCTTCCCAGACAAGCGGCTCCCAATACGAACAATCGAATCACCATCACTAATAAATCCGACACTTGGATCAGTCAGCACCCAGCTTGAGCCGGCGTGATGAACCCCGCGCCAGAATGCAGAATGCCAACTGGAACGCGCCGCTAATTGCCACTTTACCTCTAAACTTTAGGGGACTTCCAGGCAACGCGAGCCCTATCGTACCGGGTAGTGCGGGGCTATCATCCATTGGCAGGGCGTCTTGGGAGGTTCCATTGGAAACATGGCGTCCTATGTACCTAACCTGCGCAGAGTAAGGTAAGTGTACGTAGCGCCTCCAAAATCCGTCGATCTTTAAATTTTCATCAGCCTCACAATTTCACATCTCTTGAAAGAACGTCCGGTCTTGCCCATTCCGCTAAAATGTCCTCATCCACACAGCCAGCTGCTGAGCTGTCTCATCTTCCCAAGGCAGATGGCTCTGCTACTTTCTCCTATGCCGGTTACTCGGTAATTGCAGCCGTCAACGGTCCAGTCGAGGCGCAGCGGCGAGATGAGAATGCCTTTGAGGCAGTTGTTGATGTCATTGTGCGGCCCGCTGCCGGAGTTGGAGGTGAGATACAACAATCACAGAACCTTCTATGGTCTCGAAGTGCTTTCTAACATTCATTTGCTTCAAAGGAACGAGAGAGAGACAACTCGAGTCAGTTCTACAAGCCGCCCTGCGGCAGCTGATCCCTGTCCGCAACTACCCCAGATGTGTTATCCAAATCACCCTTCAAGTGATTGAGACTCCAGAAAACGCATACGTCAACACCAAGCTCATGCAAGCTCAGCTTGTAAGACACCCCTCTCGATCATTCTTTCTACCTCAAAGGATGCTGACACTCGGAAACAGAATCTCCCCATTATTCCTGCGTTGCTGCACTCTGCCATTTTAGGTCTTTTGACTGCTGCCATCCCTCTCAAGGCCATTGCCTCTGCTACTCTCATTGCCATTCCACAAGACGGCAAGGACTTCATTGTTGACCCAACTGCAGTTGACTCAGATCGTGCAAAGTCTGTGCACGTTCTCGGCTTCACCTCGCAGGATGAGCTACTGTTGTCCGAGAGTGAGGGCTCATTCACGGCAGATGAATGGACCAAGGTCCTTGCGCTGGGACAAAGAGTATGCTGCCAGCACGAACAGACTGGCGTAGACACCGCCATGGCGGGCGATAACCAGGAATCGGAGAGCATGAGAGATTTCATCCGTTCAGTGATGAGAGCCAAAGTTGCAGAGGATTTGTATTGGAAATGAGCGTGCCCCTGGAGTTTCAATTGTTGGGACCCATGGCCATCACAACAAACCCGACTATCCTGCTCATGCGTGCCTTCATCTCACCCAGCTATTCGCTGGCCAACTTGCATGACGGCTGAAGGTTGCATCAGATCTACTACATTGGCTGCGTCAGAGCGCGCTAAATGGTTCATGGCTTGAAGCAGCGAGGCGATCAAACCATATCAACGAATAACATGTTTTCTAGAGTGCCCCCCAGAGCACATGAATGGTTCTTATCACCATCTCCGCGCTTATAACTCTGTGAAGGTACTATTGATACCAAATAGGGTTGTGAAAGCGGAACATGCAGCAAGAGCCTAAAGTCGCGTTTCATCAAGCCAAATGCCCCGACAGGATATCTTTGCTGTTGATTATTGGGAACTACGTATTTAGAAGAACGGGAACAGAAGAGGCAGGGGGGGAAGGGGGTTAGAACTGGGAACTGTGATCGATCTGACCGGCAATGCTGTTTCGCATCTGACTCATGGGGTATTGGAGTTCATCTGGGATCCCTGGAGACACATCGGATGGAAGGTTGCATCACAGAATGAATATGTATGATAGTCCACCCCCAAAACAGCGCCGAACGAGCGAACAAAACCATTAGCCAGGGTCCAAGATAATCATCAAGTTTTACAACTAGAGCGAGTATCACTGTTCCATACGAAGTACATGGTATAAATCGCATGGGGTAGGGTAGGCCTAACTCGCGGCCGCGGCGCGATGCGCATTGAATCTAGCCGGGAAGTTGAGACGAAATGTTCCCAGCATGACTGTGTTTCGTCCCCGGGACGTCGGACACCTCTTGGCAGCCCCTTTCACCTTTGACCTTTTGATGCAACGCAGTGCCACACCGTCAATATTTTTTATTTTTATTTTTATTTTTATTTTGACTGCGACTCCCCCACCCCCATCTTCAGCACGCTCATCTCATCGTGGCCTATCACGAGTCTGTGCAGGCGCTGTCGCAAATATCACAAAAATTTCGGGTCACTCACTCGCTTATCGACGACATGCGACGTCCCAGCTTGCCGAAAGCTGGCCTCAAGAGGCAAACATGAATCGCACGCACATAATGCTTCCCGCAGCAGGTTTACTTTTGCGCGGTAACTTAACTACTGTACTATGGTACTGTAGTTACTGTAGATTATGCTCCTTGTTGCATGAAAAGTTGAAACTTGAATCGAAGCGATGTATCCTAGAGCCACAAAGGGGAAACCCGTCTCAAGCCTCCTATTCGTAATTTGCAGTTAGTTGACGTTGGCCTGTCGCGGTATGCATAAGTTAGCACGTTAAGACGGGCAGGCAAGGACCAGCATTGTACCTAATTACAGTTCCTACGTCGATACGTAATAACCTCTCACAGTATAGCACCCGGCCCTTATTTATTTATTATTTATTTTTACAGCCGCAGCACCTACGGTGGGTAGGCAGGTACGGAGTATGTTCGTCTGGAAACATTTGGCCCCACCCGGGGTCAGAGACCGTTACAAACCCATGCAAGTTGAAGATTTAGCCGGTAGCTCCGTTCGCCAACGTCGCAACGACCGCGGGAGGTTGCAGCACCATCCCGTGCTGGATCTTGGGAGCCCGTCACCGCCCCCCCCCTCCCTCCTCCCCTTTCCCCCAATCCCATCCAACAGGAGTACCGGTACCTAGTATGGTAAAGCTAGGTGTTTCGCACTGCGATTTAGTTATGCCACAGTTGTTGTAAGCAAGATGAGACGGGAAGATCAAACGCTCGCCCACAGGAATCAGACACTACCCAGGTAACTAGCAATAGGTAGGCACTGACGAAGTAGCATCGCTATATTGGCTCTTCGCCCTTGTCTCAACAGGTTACAGAATCAAGAGTATACGGGGCAGCGTGTCAGCTTCAGGTATTAAGCTACAACATCAATGAGCTTGCGGTATCAACATGAAAACATAAGAAACTCAGCTTCCCACAGCAAAACGTCGAGGAAGCTGAATGAAAGGTGTCTCTCGTCCATTCTCTTCCCCCATCCCCCCCCTATAGCATCGTTTTTCTCCTTTTTGTTTTTTCTTTCTCTTCCTTTTTCACCCCAATTCTATTTCATTTATTATTATTTTATTATTATTTCATTTCATCTTTTGCACTGTCTTGTTCCTTTCTTTTATTGGCAGTAGCAGCACCTATCAACGGAGGACTCAAGCCCGGCGCTTCCTTCTTTCTCACCACTGGCTGGTTTTTCTTCTTCTTCTCCTTCAGCTTTTTGCTCTTTGACGCAAGCGCCAATCACAACCACTTCCTTTGTTTCTTTCTTGCTTCATTCTCTCGCCCGGCCTTTTCCGTCCACTGCAAAGTCCAATTTTGAACTGTGTCCGACGCTGGTCGTTGAGAGAACAGGGGCCTGCTCCATCTTTGCGTCTCTGCATCTCTGCATCTCTGCATCTCTGCACCTCTGCATCCTGCACCCTAAATCTTGCATCCACAGGCTGTGCTTGGTGTACCGTTACTCACTCGTTGTGTTGCGTTGCTTTGCGTTGCATTGCATCCCACCTCGCCATCTCCATCCACCCTGCATATGCAACCTGGGATTGGACCAGACATCCATCCCTTGCTTTTGAGGCTTGTTCAAGATCCTGATCCCGGTCTTGATTCCATCTAAGGGCATTTTCTTCCGGCCCCAGATTTGTTGCATTGTCAGCACCCGGCATACCTAAGCGAGTTTTGAGAAGAAATTTGCATTGTCATATCATATCGGATTCTGACTGCAGACAATTTTCTAAAACGAGATCGGGAGCCCAAGAACCTGGTCTTTCGCCACGTGAATTAAAAAAGACGGAACTTTTTTTTTCTTTCTCCTTTACAGGTTGAGGGGGGAAAAAAGGCTACATTATTCAGACACGGCACAGGCTTACTGGTGCTTGATTGAGCGATTCGGCATCCATCTCTTGTTGGTTGCCCTGCTTTATAAGACTTGCATCGAGCAACTCCCAACGTGCTATTAGTTGACGACGTCACGCACGTGCCGTTTGGTTCTGCAACTAGAACACTTCCATCACATCAGGTACCACCAATCACGACCACCTTGTCCGGGCTCGGTTACCTCCAGTCTTCACCCAATCACGGACTAGTTAGTATCTGGGCTCAACTCGTGTGCCAGCTCCCCGCAACTATCAGGGCAAAACGAACTTCGAAAGCGTGGCCGCCCTGTCCCAGCAGCATCTGGCGTCTGGCGGTACCAACCGAGATTGAATTTGGGATAGCTTTTGCTTTCAAGAAGTGACGGTGAGTCGGCAATCCAATTGGAACTTAGGCCGGTTGCCGAAACAAGACCACCGATTTACTTGGGGATCGGACCCGAGTACCACCATCGTTGTCATTGATTATACCGTGGTACTGTAGTTATTGCTGCCTGCTGCAATAATTATATCCACAAGAAGAGAGAGTGGGATTCCAAGCTAGAATCCGCTCCGGTATTTCCGTTTCCATTACCCCCCCGGACTCCGTCACTGGACACCTCGGAGCCCGCCCCAGTGTTGGCGTTACGCGCTGCTGCTGGCAATTAGCAACGGCACACAGAGCACACACACACCAAGTCTATCATCAGCTAGTGCAAGCACACCATCGCACACTTGCGCTGGGAGAGAACTCCAGGCTATTTGCACATTCACATAACTTGATCAAGGCAAACAAGCCAGTGTGATAGTGTGTGATAGTGATTGCGCCCGCGTGGGAATATACAGAGGGATATAAAAAAAGAACAAGATAAAACAGCTTGTGAGTGGTGGTTGTGAAGACTTTTGTATCCACCCCCAACCAAATCTGCTCTGCCCTGCCCTCCGTGTCATCACCAAATATCCGGTCCACGACCATTCATATTCCATATTCCCCATATCCCAGCCCCAAAAAAGAAAAGCTACCGCGGGCACGCACATACCAATCATGGAAGGAACCAATGTGACAGCGACAGGCGCTCAAAATGAAAATGACCTTGCGTCGCCGACGACACTCCACCCGACTCTGATTAGCGGGGCTTTGCCAGGTCCAGGACAAGGCCGTTCTCCTCATCCTCTTAATAATAATAAGAGCACACCCGTCTCCGTCGCCGTCGCTGACCAAGACCGGAACCAAGAAAACTATTCAAAGTCTTCCGCTGCAACTGCGACGGCAACTGTGGCAATAATCCCCAAGGCGTCTACCTCTCCAGAAACACCGGTAGTCCCGGCATCAACAGCAGAGAAAACAACCAGGGCGAACGCACCTACAAACCCTAGCTCCGGTCTCACCAACATAGACGACCTTGGTTCCGATAACAACAGAACACCAGACAACCAAGCGCCCGCTTGTGCCTCAGCACCTATCTCGGTGGTGGCGCCCTCCCCAGACTCAGAAGAACTGGTAGCACAGCCAGAAGAAGCATTAGCAGATCTATCCACTGTTACTTCAACATCCTCCACCCGTGTAGCTTCTTTTGGTGGATCCTCCTCCTCTTCGCCATTGCCATCTCCGATTGTTCTTACGGAGATTACGGACGCAACTTCTTCTGATCACTTGTTCCTGTCTTCTTCAACTCGTCCTCCGCTCTCCGTAAACACAGGCCCATCTTCGTCTCGGGGTCACCAGCGCAATACCCCCTCTCGCGACTCCATCCCGCAGCAGACAGTCATCAAAGCTCTAGCCTCGGTTGGCCAATTGCGAAAACCGGACCTTTTCTCACTTAATCCCACGTCTTCCCAACCACAATCGCAATCCCGCGTGCGTGAGGGAGAAGACTCTCCCAATCGCTCACGGTCTCATTGCAAACCCAAATCCCTCTCGCTTCTCCGCGATATGCTTTCAACCCAAGCCGGGGACGAATCCCAGTCTCCGCCTGAATCCCGCTCCGCTTCTCATTCCAGTCCCGCATCCAAGCTTCACACTGCCAAAATGTCTGCATCATCCTCAACTAGCCAGCCGTCCACCGATGTCTCAGCAGCATCTACAGTGACGCAATCACAGAAGCAAACACAAACACAAACACAGACACAGACACAATTTCAGACTCAAGCTCAGTCTCTTCTTAACCCTCTTTCTCCTCTTCGTCCTTCTTCATCTCAATCCCTCACGGATGCTCTCAATGACATCGCCATGTCAAGACTAATATCCCCCACCTCGACTCCCATGGCCACCACTCCCACCACTGTTATTGCATCAAATGCCACATCCAGAGCCAATGCCATTCCCGCACTGAATCCAGACGGCACCACTAGCCCTCTCACCCCCGCTACTGTTATCTCTACAATCACTGCACCTCCCAATCCTTTCGCCTTCCCAGCAGCCCTTCAGTCACCGTGCTTCTACCACGAGCGTTTTGCCGATGCTGTTGATATCGACAAAGTTTTGGAAGAAATTAAAAACGATGTCTCTATGTCTCATTCACGCCTTGTCGCGACTGCTACTGGTGTTCGCGAGGTCTCTAAGCAGCTCCAGCGACGTCCTATCCGTCGCGCTGTTCGCAACATCATGATTGTCACAAAGGCCCGCGATAACCAGCTCGTCTATCTCACCCGCGAACTTGCTGGCTGGCTCCTCCGCACGCCACGTTACGGTTCCGACCTTGGCGTCAATGTCTATGTCGACGCCAAGTTACGCAACTCCAGACGCTTCGATGCCACGGGTATCCTCGCTGAGAACCCGCGCTTCCAGCATATGCTCAAATATTGGACCCCAGACCTGTGCTGGAGCCAACCTGAGAAGTTTGATCTCGTTCTGACTCTTGGCGGCGACGGTACCGTGCTCTTCACTTCCTGGCTATTCCAGCGCATTGTCCCTCCCGTTCTATCATTCAGCCTGGGCAGTCTTGGTTTTATGACAACTTTTGAGTTTGAGAAGTACAAGGAGCATCTCAACCGCGTAATGGGCGATGATGGGATGAAGATCAATCTTCGCATGCGCTTCACTTGCACCGTCTACCGTAGTAATAAGCACGGCAATTCCCAGCTCGAGGAAGGAGAACAATTTGAAGTACTGAACGAGCTCGTCATCGACCGGGGTCCATCTCCTTATGTTTCCAACCTTGAACTGTACGGGGATGACGAGCTCCTCACCGTCGTTCAAGCTGATGGATGCATCTTCTCTACTCCGACCGGTTCCACGGCTTACTCGCTCTCGGCAGGTGGCGCCCTTGTTCACCCAGACATTCCGGCCATCCTTCTCACCCCAATCTGCCCTCATACACTGTCCTTCCGGCCTATGGTCCTCTCCGACACTATGGCCCTCCGTGTGTCCGTACCCCGCAACTCGCGAGCTACCGCCTACTGCGCCTTTGATGGCAAGGGTCGTCTAGAACTTCGCCAGGGTGATCATGTCACCATCACAGCTTCCCAGTATCCTTTCCCTACCGTGACACGGACTGACACGGAGTGGTTTGACAGCGTGAGCCGCACCCTCCGCTGGAACGTCCGCGCCGCCGCGCAAAAGCCCTTTGATGAAGGAGCTGCTACAGAGAATAGCGAGGACGAGCTGGGATGGGATATTGACACTGACAGCGCCTTTTATGGCAGTGAGGAAGGGAGCGTCAGTGCGAGTCCTATTCGTCGCCAAATGAGTCTTCTCGGGCTCTAAAGAACATAAATTTTTTAAGGCTAGTGCAGCTCTCCCTCGGTGAATGGCATTTCTGCTGGTTGGTTGCGACATCTTTCATTTGTTGAGGAAAACTTTTGTTCCTCGATCACTGGCTTGCTTTTAGTCTGGCACGGCGCGATTGGAGTTTTGAACATTTGGGAGGATGATGATGATGATTGAGAATTCAGGCTCCTTTTCCTCAAGGAAGAAGGAAATTCTTTTGTTTCTGTTCGCAGGACACGAAGAGCGGCATCTGAGCTCTAGATTTTACAATACAGCCTAGAACAAGAGAAAGAGTTGGGAAGGGCAAACAGATTTTACAGGGAAGGGGAAAGGAAATGAAATGAGATGAAGTAGAATAGATAGATATATGTCTTGATATATATATACAACTCTTCAGAGGCAAATAGTTTTGGTCTCCACGAAACTTCCCCCTACTATAATGAATCACCTCATCAGTATGAGACATTGAATTCTGTGTGAAGACGACTGTAAGTGACTTACCCTTGTTCGATTTGCCCTATAATTATGGACTTGAAACCCAAAAGAAAAAAGACAAAAGAAAAGAAAAAAAAAAAGGGGGGGGGGGGGAAGAGTCAAGGTATTCGTGCAATGAATGACATCGCTGGTTCGAGCTTACTTGTAGCAAAAATTGTCCGTCCATGCCGCCTCAAAGCAGATATGAACCAAGTTCAGGCACTCACTCGAACAAGTTCATACAATCTTTTCATTTTCCCACGAGGGGAGCGATGTCTTTTGAGGCCAAACCCACTACCGAGGCCAAAACATTCTGCAATCTGTCCTTGTGAGGATATATCTACATTGAATCCAATATGCCCGTGTACCACCATCCCCGGCCAGATCAACCCAAAAAGTAAAGCAAAACACCAAATGCCCGTAAACCTCAGACAAAAAAAGAAATAAAAAAAACCAGACAAAACCAGAAAATGAAACCTATCACATGCCCAGAAAAAGAAGAAGAAAAAGAAACAAAAAGAGCAGCACTTTTTCCCCCTTGATACAGTGTACATGAAGCCTCCCAAAATAGTCATCCATCATTAAGAGACCGTCCTCATTCACTCAACTTTTTATTGCCCGCGTGTCAGACGGGATGCACCAACGGCTGCACCACCACGTGGCCTGCAAATCAGTCATGTTGGCTACTTCTATCGCCATCTGGACTGGCTGAGGGACAGTAAGCCAGCCGCGCAATCCATGTCAGGCTTTTTGCTGGGGCTAATCTCGCCTCGCATAAATCTCTCAACTTCGTCACGAGGCCGAGGAAGAGATGGATGCTTGACTGCATCATCAAAGATCTCGACGCCTTCCTTCACTAGAGCACGTTGCCGAGCAGGTGCTGTGTCGGCACGATTTGTAAGGAAATTGGGACCACTTTGCTCTTGGAGCACTCGACCCAGGCGGCGTGAGTTCTGAGAGAGAGGCTTAGAAGATGCAGGTGGAAACGGTCTTCGGCGATGAGCATCTGCCAAGCCGCCTGGTGCTTCTGGACTCCAGTTCTCTTTGTCTGAATCGCCCGAGGGCGAGACCAGCATCGAGACCTTCACTTTGCTAAATTCCTTCTCGGGGTTTTCAACATCCCTAGATTCCTCCACTTCACTTTCAAATCGCCCGAAACTCGAACCACTACGATCGAGTCTGACCTTCTTTGCCTGTTGAGGGCGTTGGGACTTGGAGACAGGAGCATTACGCTTGGTACCGCTGGGTTGGAGCACTCCACTGGATGATCTCAAGAGGCTAATGGCGGCAATGGCAGAGCCATTTGACTCATGTTCCGCCTGGGCAGTGAGCTCGTCACGATTCTCTGCATCTGCACAAGATTCCCAAGCATGAACGTCACGGGATCGGCCTCGCATCAGTCTTGGTGGCAAAGAGTTGGTCAGAGTCGAGATGGGAGGGAGAGTGATGGCAGGGAGAGCACTGTGGCTCCGCTGGAGACTCCTCTGCCGTACTTGAGGCAGACTTGGAACAGTGGAAGAAGGTCTGGGAGGAAGGTTACGAGTAGGGGACTCTTGGTTGGAGACAAGTTCTGCCTTTCCTTCCAAAGATAGTGACAATCGAACTTTAGACTGGGACTGGCTTGAATGTTGGGATGGTTCAGAAGAGCACGAAGACGGAGGAAAGGGTTCAAGCCTAGCAAGAAATGTTAGTTGCCGGAGTTCAACAGTAGGTGACTCGACGTACTTGAAAGACTCGTCACCACCACGTCCAATAGTGGACGGTGTAGAAAAAGAACTACCAAGATTCCACCGGTTTGCAAGATATCCAACAGAGCGGGAGCCATCTTGGGATTCTTGAGATGGTGAGGGATCGTCATGCCTGGGTGTCATATGTGGAAGTCCATCTTGACTCGAGGATATAGGCGTGCTGTTGATGATGTCTGAACGGGTTCTTGTGATGGAAGGGGTCTGGTCGAGAGGATGAGGGGATGCTGTCCTCAATTCGGGAGCGCCAGAACCAGCGGGGTCAGATGATGGGAATGGCTTGCTTGGTGTGGCATTGGTGATGGGGTCCGAAGAAATGACATGCATGCCCCCAGATCGCAAAGCGGCAATCTCCTGCACAGAGAGAGGTCGGGATTTCCTTCGGTCGTTTTGACGTCGGTTCTGGAACCAGATCTGGAAGGGGGGTCGTGTCAGTCAATTAAAATCAATCACCATGGTCCACAATATGTGATGAAATAATACGCAACACGCGTGGTGTCTTCAGCCGTCAACTACGAGGACGCGAAGCCGGCACATGTTGAGAGACATATTCCTGGCATGTCCTAGCAGTCCAACAGCCTTGGTAGAGGTAGACGGTATCGTACCTGGACTTCTTTTTCATTTAATGATACGCGCTGAACAATCTCAAGACGCGCTTGCTTATCGGGTTTCGGGTTGTTGCTGTATGCCTCTTCGAGTATCATCTTATCCTTGGCACTGAAGCGCTCAATTAGCCCTCAATTCATTTGCTGACAATTTCACGGGATATGCCCTGTCTTGGGGGACGAGGGCATCAACACAACATACGCAGTTCTTTTCCTCTTGCCCTTGGGATGTTTCTCTGGTGGTGCAGCATTGTCTGTTGAGTCGGAGAGTGGAGGAAGAGTTTGTGTCGAGAAAAGTTTGTCATGATGGGCGGTCGGGTATGTGACGTGCTGGTCTTGCGAGACGTTGAAAGAGGCATTGGGAGAGGTGTTGGCCATTGTTGGAAGGGTGAGAAGGATGACAGAAATGGCCTTATGAGATGAGAGGCATTACTAGGAGGCGGTCAGGGTGGGTAGGGCGCAGTCGCTGGAGTAGAACACAAGCTTCAAGGACCGGTGACGGGTGTTGCAAGCGACGCTGTTAGTGGGACAATGGGAAAAGAAGGTAATGGGAGAGAGGGAAGAAGTAGGAAAAGGTCAAGATAGAGGTTGTCGTGAGAAGTTGCAGCGAAGGCGAAGAAGCGTGAATCTAAAGTGGGTGTGGGCGTGGGCGTGGGAGCGGGCGTGGGTTAGACGTGGAACCGTGGAGTGTTAGGAATGCCAAATGGGAAAGTGCAAGTGCTAAAAGCGAAGCGGCCCAGGGCCCCCTCCCCCCCGTCCCATCGCCCACCGTCCCTTCCCTCCTTCCCTCCTGCCCCCCCTTCCCCTCCTGAGCGCTTGAGCCCTTAGGCGTCCCTCCCTCCTTCCTCCGCGTTCTTCTGCCCTGATTCTGGCCAATCCTGTCGCGCCTGTTATAGTTGCCATGTCCCAATTAAGAAATCATGTCAACACGCGTTGCACGTTTGCCCCTGTCTTTGTATACATCCTCCAAGCCCCGTTGACTTGAATAGGCCTCGCACGGTACCTATCTTAGGTATGTTCTTCACACCTAGACAGTGAGTAACAGCTTGATTATAGCACCGAGTATCTTTCTTTCCCAGAGTATAATATCGCCTCCTTCGCCTCCTCATCCTCCACCGCCCAGCAGAAGACATACAAATATGCATATTGAACGGACGAATAGCGACTCATTATCCACGTCCAACGAATGCACTTCCCAACCCCCCCAACTACGATAGTCTTCTCTTTCTTGTCACTGACTCGGCGTTAACCGCCTTGCCTCTGTTCCCGCTTTCCACAGCACTTTATAGTGACCAATCCCCACTAGCCGACAGGTCGAAGCCCAAGACCCATTCCCGTCAACCCAGCCTCTCTATTTTCTCTGGCTCGTGTCCTGTGTGTTGTACCCTGCCGTGCGGCAGTTCAAGTTACATAGTACGTACTTTGCGCGTCGCGGTTTTCTTTTTCTTTTTTTTTTTTTTCCGGGAGGGGAGAGGGGCCTGACTCCCCGTTTATTTTTGTCTCGATACGAGCTCTTACACTTTGACCCATGTGTCTTGTTTTTTTTTTTTACACTCAGTCAGTTTGACAGATGCATCTCTTCCCCCCGCATCCCGTCCCAACGACGCGCTTCCTCAACGCGTATGCAGTCTATGTTTTAAGATGTTCCCATGTTTCCTTTTTTTTTTTTTTTCCTAGTCACCCTGGGTCATTTTCTTGTTTTCGATTCAACCCTAGAACAAAAGAATAATAAGAAAAAAAGGAGTTAATACGTTTCCAGCCACTCTAGTTATTTCCGTCATCCACAGTTGACCTCCAGCATCCTATTAATTCTTAATGTTTTCGATCCACCGATCTAGTATTCTGGAGTAGTGAGACAAAAACAACAACAAAAAACAACACGCAGACCGTAGTCCCGAAGTCCACAGCCCACTTGTTTCCTCCCGTCATCTACTGTAACTACCTAAAATACAAGATACCGAGGCTTCCAGCTCTACTGTGCTACGTGCGTGTGTCAGGCATGTGTGGTCTGTATTACGAAGAAGATACGTCCCATCCTTCCTTCAATCATTCCCCTCCGCCCGCCCCACGGTCGTTGAACCATTTATGTGCTGTATTAATGATGTCTGGCCCTCGTTGAGGCCATGTTCGCGACCCCTGCCCCATTAAGTGGCTGCATGCGCCAGCGCCAGGGGTGTTCTGCGCGCCATCCCTCCCATCCGTGAACCCAGGCAACTAAAAATCACAACGCCAGGTCTAATCTCATTAATTCGATCCTTAATCCAATCCCTGCCGTTGCCATTCATATTTCGCGGTAGGATCTTTGACAAGTCGCGTCCCAGTTCTGTATTGGCCAACCTGAACAGCCAATTGGGGGATCCGAGACACCTGGTCCACAAGATCACGAATGAGGCTGAAGCTATCCTCTTGAGGATGGCAAATATTATATCCAACCGTGTGTGCTTGCTTGTATGGATAAAAGCCCTTTGGTGAAATAATCTCGGGTGCCGTAGGAAGGTTGAGCCGAGTTCGATCTTTCACGTCCCGTCTGCATTGATGTGGCTGCAGAAGAGAGGACCAGTCAGCTGTTGTGCTGTATTGATTGCTCATTATGGAAGAGGCTGGGTGACCACATCAGGGCTTGGGTGTGCAGGGTAGCGTGATGGCGAACAATCTTGGACACCAATACGAAATGTGCATCTCATCAGTCCACTGGATATAGTTTCTTGGTTGGGCGATGCTGGCCGTGCATACAATCACTACAGGCTAGTTGACCGGTAGTTAGAAACTATTTTGTTTTTGTTGCATCATGTATTTGCATCCGCCATTGGATGCTGCATACACAAAGCGTCACCGCCACATGGTTTTATGATGGTTTTTACCTACACTGAAAATTGAAGCCCGTGGTATCTAACCCTACGACCGAATGCAAATGAGCAATATGTGTTGAGGTTGAGAGGTTGTTGGATTTGTTTTCTTTTTTTGGGGGGGAAAGGGGGGGAGACAAAGTTAAGCCTAGCCGTTTGTCCAACACCAAGACGACCGGCAGGAATTACTGCCCACCATGTAACCTCCTGCTTCGAGTCACCCTACCGTCACTATTCTTTAAAAGGAGTACCAAAAAAAGAAAATACCAAATAAAAAAAAAAGAACCTTCATAGCCAAGCCACGCAAACTTGGCTCGGGTGTCGTCTTCGAAGGAAGTCTAGCTAACTACCTAATAAGGCCACAATTCTTTACGGTGGCAACTCCCCTTCTGCCCTCAAATGAGGGTTGACGGCCATCAAATTTTTGCCGCTCATAATCACGCTGCTAGAAACCTGACAACTTCCGTCCCGCATCTCATAAATGGTCATGTCGGCTGCTATGTGCCATCCTCAAATACACCGCAAATTCCGTTCCTTTGGAATTTGGTGTATCCTCCTCAACAAAGTTTCCCGTGACCGCTGGAGTCGTTTACAGATCATCATCGGAGTGCTCATCAGGAAGGGGCAGAGCGGCGGCGGCGTCCATCTCCTTTCGGTACTGGTCGAGGAGAGCCTCGTCAACCTGGGCGGTAGGAGGAGCAAGAGCAGGGGCAGCAACAAACTCCTGTTTTGCAACATTAGTATCCCAATCACAAATCAAAACCAGCGGTATTAGGAATAAACTGACCAGCTGAGGGTTGCCGACGAGCTTGCGGGCGAGCCAGAGGAAGGGCTTCTCGAAGTTGTAGTTGGACTTGGCGGAGATATCGTAGTACTGGAGGTTCTTCTTTCGGTGGAAGGTGATAGTCTTGGCCTTAACCTTGCGCTCCTTCACATCAACCTTGTTACCGCAAAGGACGATGGGGATGTTCTCGCAAACTCGGACGAGATCACCTGTTATCTGTTGATAAGTATACTTGATTGGCAGAAGAGGAAGTCAATAATGATTCACGTACGGTGCCAGTTGGGGACGTTCTTGTAAGTGATACGGGAGGTGACATCAAACATGATGATACCGCACTGGCCGTTGATGTAGTAACCGTCACGGAGACCACCGAACTTCTCCTGACCAGCGGTATCCCAGACATCGAAGCGGATGTTGCCATAGTTCTACAGCGAATTAGTACCCCGCAATTTTGACGACGTTAGGCCGCGAGACTTACGGTGGTGAAGTCGAGAGGATGGACCTCGACACCAAGGGTGGCCATGTACTTCTTCTCGAACTCACCAGTCAAGTGGCGCTTGACGAAGGTGGTCTGTTGTAATGGACATCACCGGTTAGCTTTGATGATTGTTTGGAAGGGGGAAGAAAAAAAAAAAGAAGGGCAGCTTCCCAACACCCCACTTCCATGAGCAAAGAGGCGGGATGCTTGGGACCAGCCGATAAGATCGCCAGGGAGGCTTTGAGGCGAGCCGTGAACTCACCTTTCCGGTACCACCATCACCAACAAGCACGAGCTTGAAAGTAGGAGTCTGCTGCTCAGCCATTTTGAGAGAGATGGATGTCAAGTCGGAGGGAGGAGATGGGTGGGATGTAAACAAGCGGGGTGCTGCGATGCGGGAGTTAGCTACTGAAGAGCGGTCGAGCCGGCGGGTAATGTCGGTCGCAGAGGGCGGTCATCGTGCTGGAGTCGAAGACGGCGAGGAGGGGGATCCTAAATACCTTGAAATGCGTCGCCTGGGGGTGGATACGAGGTGATTGACAAACTTGACAAGAGCAGGTCAACCTGATGTTTTGAAGGCGGCGGGGGACTTGGGCAGGGGAAGGGCCTTAAGCGAAAAATTCAGTCGCCCCAGAGAATGGGTGGGTGCCTGCACGTGATTTATCAGCACGGATCACAGACATCATCATTGACCACCTCACATCGGGCCTGCTATTAATCAATACTACCACCTGTTTTGCCTGGTACTTAGGCATGTACGTATGAGTCGTGGCCTCCAGCATCTCTACCTAAAGTAACTTCTCGATGATCGATAATAATCTTTAGGTACACAAGAGCCAATTTTAAATCAACGCACCAGGCTGCCACGTTTAGGTTTACGTTTTGGGAGAGAAACGGTCATTACCTATGCTAAGCATTACATACTTGACATCGCTGTGTAGCGTCACCGCCTCTGATAGCATATAATGCAGCCCATTTAGTAGTGGCCTGTCTGTGCCTGCCTGGAACATTCCACTATTTGGGCACCCATAGTTTAGGCGACTGGCAATGTGTCTGTCTGCCTTTATGCCCACTGAAACTGAACCACGAAACTACCTAATCTGGCTGGCTGGTTTCTTGCAACTGTTGGCTCGAATGCCCTTCCTTTTTTTTTTTTTTTTTTGATCCTCTTGCGCTCCCTTCCCCGTTCCTCCGCCACGGATCATTGGCAGTCCCATAATAGGTCCTTTGTACTACATGCACGCTTCTTTACTCCTTGACGACTTGCATTCTTTCATGTTAAGCAGCACTTGACTGCCTCTGCCCTGGTCTTTAGCAGAACTGAAACAAAACAAATGCAGGTAAGATATGAGGAAACTGAACCTGTGCGAAGATTTTCCTCCATGCCTCTGTTTGCCCTGATTTCATTGACAGATGAGAGTCTTCATCGATAGAATCGTATCCACTCCCATTTTGGCACTCAAAGCCGCTGTTCCAACCAGGTGATTGCAAAACAAAAACATGCGCGTGTCATACTGCTGCACCCAAATGGTAACGGGCATGCGGCTATGCAACAATACGACGTATGAGGTGACCTGTCTGGAAACCAAGCCAGGCCCGGAATATACGATGCGACTCAGTACTGGCGGCCAGGCCATTCGATTCGCTTGATATTTAAGTTAACTTTTTTTTATTTATTTTGTAGGTGCTCTCCAATGCAATAAAACTTGAACCACTCGGTGTAGAATGTTAGTCGTACTTCAGTTGAAATTTGAGCATGATGTTTGATATAAATATTCTAGGTCACACTCACCTTTTGCTTGCAACTGGCATGATCAATTGCAGATATAAGCCCTGACGTAGAGCGGTCGTCAGGCTCAACAAAGGACGAAAAGGCTGCCTGAAGAGCAAGTTTGCTTTGTAATACACCGTTACCGTCACCATGCCACTCGGCCACCTCATATATGCACATACACTCTATTCACCAGGCGATAGTTCTTGAAACTGGATGCAAACCTCCAACAAAGATGCTCCAACAACTTACACCAGCACAAAATTTGATCATGTGAACAATTTCGGAGATAACTGCGCTACCGTACCGATAAAGACCAAATATTGAGCTTTCCTGTCGCTTCACCAGCCTGATTTATTGACTAGAGTGGCAGGATGTGGCAGCCCAACATTCCCCGTCCACCCCAATCCTTTCTTGGTGTCAAAGTCAACCGCAACTCCTCTCGTCGTGCCACGCCTACTGCCCGTGACACTTTGATGAAAATGGCGTTCTGGAATATTATTAGCTTGATCTTCCGCTTATTCTCGATAGCTAGTATCAATACGTACTCCTTCATTGCCTTGCACACATTCTGCCACCTTCCTAAGATTGTCGTGATTGGAGCGATTTACATAACCGAAGTTACGGATTTCATCACCAGGCTTCAGGCCAGCAGCTTCAGCCGGGCTTCTCTCTGCTACAGTGTTGACTTTGGCGAACGGCGGATCCAGTGGTTCTGGCTCAGAGTCTGGAAGAATGGGCTGGGCATTGCCGGCACCCAGCGCCGATGCTTCGTCGGAGTCATCTAGGCTAGCGAAATGTTTACTGAGAAACTCTTCAATTTGAGTCATGAGCTGTTTGTAATCGTTTCGAAGACGAATGATTCGGGTTCTTGTTGTCCGAACTATCAATGGTCAGTAGCTGGATTTATGTGAGAGCAAAAGGAGAGTGTACTCTGCGCAACGTCAAGGTCTGCACGAGGAAAACCATCCCTCGTTACCAGCGGTGTATTCATATCTACGCCGTGCTGACGACAGGTTAGCAATATTTAAATCTGAACCTATAAGGAAGGGCCAAGGATGTACTGAGTCGAGCACACCACCGAGGGCTTTGAGTTCCTCCTCCATATTATCCTTCTTGCGTTGCAACTCTTGGAAGCTTAGGTGGCCTGCATTACCGTTGGTTACAGCCGAGCTTCTCTCGCCAGAGGGCACTGTGGGTGCGTGGATATTAGCCATTGTGAAGGTCAAATAGTTAAGCTTGACTAGGGAAATTGAGACGGTGGAAGTTGGAATGTCTCGATGAGGGTGAGAAGGGCATCAGTTTGAGAGTCTGTGATTGTAGGCTGCGCTTTGATGACGCCTAAGCCCTATTGTGAGAGCGTGCCTACCAAGCCTTCAGCGTCTTGCGGCACTTATTAGGTTGCTTTAGCACCCAGCACGCAGGCTCCCATCAGTACCTAATTAATTGTTCAGTTGCGGTACCGCCCACACCTGAGGCACCTACAGTATTTTGCATAACTGCCTTTCAGGCTAGGTACTTTACTTACCTTACCTAAGACACCGACACTACTACCTTGCCTACCTCCCCACCTTATTTGTCACTAGTTGCTTACCTGCGGTGCGCCAACAACGCTGGTCCGTGCACAGCTCGCGCTACAACTGGGAATTGGTCGCCATGACAAGGCCGTGAACCTGTCAGCGACGTCACTTTTTTTGTTATCCCCAAAGTCATCCAACCAACAACATCTTTCGCTCGACATTGGCTCTCCGATACCGCCTACCATGGCTTCCGGGGTAGATGCACGGCTCTTGAAGTCGACAAAATTCCCCTCCGAATTCAGCCAGAAGGTTGACATGCAGAAAGTGAACCTCCAGGTCATGAAAAAGTATGTAGGAGCTCTCTCCATCTTTCGCTTGCAATGTTTGCTCATACCTTTTTTTTTTTTATTTTTTTTTTACAGATGGATTGCGAATAAAATATCCGGAATTCTTGGAAACGAAGACGACGTCGTAATTGAACTCTGTTTCAACTTGATTGAGGGACCACGATACGTTTGTTTACCTCATTGATGAATACGTCGAGACGCGCGCTGACTCGTCCCCAACAGCCTGACATCAAGTCTCTCCAGATTCAGCTGACCGGATTCTTGGATAAAGACACGGCCCCTTTCTGCAAAGAATTATGGAAGCTACTACTCAGCGCTCAGGGTAACCCGCAAGGTGTGCCAAAGGAGCTCCTTGAAGCCAAAAAGCTCGAGCTTATGCAAGAAAAGGTATGTCTTCCATATCTCTGCTTATCCTCTGCTTACTTCTATATCTCACGTACTAATAATTTTATGCGATAGATGGAAGCCGACCGTGCTGCCGAGACCGCCAGGAAGAGGCGCGATGAGCTTGACCGCCGAGACCGCGATGTTGCAGACTTGAAAGAACGCGATCGCCGAGATCGAACAGCTGCACGAGGGGACAGCTGGCAAGGGCGACGAGGCGATCGCGACTTGGACACACGAGGACGAAGCGGTTTCAGAAGGAATGGTGATCGATCTAGGTCTCCGGCGCCACGATTCCGTGGCCAGAGAGACCCGTACGGACGCGACAGATATGTTCCACGAGGCCGACGCGAAGGAGGACGTGATCGTGATACTCGAAGACGCTCGCGCAGTCTCTCACAATCATCCTCGGCCTCGTCCCGCTCGAACTCCCATAATCGCAGCACGTCCCGTGGTAGCGAACAATCTGATAAGCATGACCGGCAAAACCGCCGGAGATCATCACCGCCAGGAAGCCGAAGAGATCAACGAAAAAGATCGAGATCTCCCGGAGGGAATGCATACAGGCCTCGACCGGGCCGTGAGAGTAAAGAACGCATTTCTGCCCGAGGTCGTCGGTCAGGCTCTGCATCTTCCGACAGGCGCTCACCTGCGCCAAAGAGAAGAAGATATTCACCATCTCGGAGTAGATCAGCCGATCGCCGCAGAAGATATTCGAGGAGTGCTTCTTCATCCAGGTCTAGGTCCCCCTCCGACTCCCGAAGCCGGAGTCGGAGTCGAAGCGCATCTAGGAAAAGGGGCGGTGCAGGTAGAGGTGGACGTAGCGACTCTTCGGATTCAGAGGGCGATAACTCCCGGAGGAGACAGGTCAGCCCTGCTCGCCGCAGGCAACGTCCGGCGAGGGGACCCGCCTCTCCCCCTAACCGACGGCGGAACAGTTCCTCAACTTCGTCACCCTCCAGAACGAGAGGCAAATCCGCTGATATTTCTGAAGATGAAACCCTCGCCCCGCCTCCGTCCAAACCCGACGTAGCATAGAAGCTAAGACAACAACGAGGTGGGTTACCAGTGGTTGATGACGGAAGACGTTGTCTCTGTGACTTTCGAAGCAGTTACCAACATACGGATACTGAGAGCTGGAAAGACACTGACCGAGATCCAACGCAGGGAACAAACCTCTAGGGACTATGTAAGATGCAATTTTGTACATAGGAAATATGTCTATTGACGGTATTCCGCAGCTTTTGAAGCGTCGCCATCTGCCTATATAACAATGACACCATCAAATTGGCAGTGAGGTATGGACGCGTATTGGAGCTGGGCTATTCAACATTGATATTTCAGCTAATTAAAAAGAATTGATATGAGAATGCATAGTAGCTTTGCCGGGACCTACCGCAAAAGAGTTTGAAGTGAGGGTCTAATTGTAAAAGAATAGAAAAAAAAAGAAAAAAAAAAAGCAATCCCCGAAAGGAGTTTACCTTGATCTATGTATCCCATCGCATGATTCTTCTAGAGGTGTGGTAAGGTTTTATAGTTTTTATACGTTGTCTGTAGTAATGCAGCTTGGGTCCATTCCACTGGAGTTTAGACTACCTTGCACACGCTGCCGGCGAAGTGGCCCCACAAAAATCCAACAGGCGCCTTGATAGTTGAACAGGCACACACCCCGCGGTTTTACCTGCGTAGCACGAGACTTGACTCTCCCAACTTCATTCTTTCATCACAAGCATCATCATTGCCTACGCCACCACTAATTGACAACTCTGTTTGATCTCGATTACCTGTATCTTACGCGGGTGTGCATGGCAGAAAACAAGCAAGCAAACGCCGCTGGCTCTGGGGCGGGACAACCGACGATGGCTGAATATAAGAAGGCTCAGGCTAGAGTGCGTGATCTGGTTGAAAAGAGGAGGTTATTGGAGAGGCGCTTGGTATGAGTTCAAATCCACGAAAACTGTACATAGGCGGCTACTGACTCTTTCTCAGACCCAAGTCGAAGATGGCATCGCGCAGAAGGAATCGTCCTACCTCGAGAGCACGCCGGCTGGAAATATCATCACTGGTTTCGATAATTACATGAAAGGCACAAGTGCTGCGGCCGCACAGAGACGGAAAGTCGGCACTGTAGAACAGAACAAAGTGTTTTCGCGGTCATCCATCTCATACCGCCCGAATAATCTGGTAAGGAATTATTCCAAAGGAAACCTGCCAATGACATGTAGGCGAGAGCATACGCTAACACATCAGTTGCACAGGAGGGAATCGCCCCCGGGTCTGGAGGGTCAACGCCCGCATCGCATTCTACACCAGCGTCCGCCGCCTTCCGAGAAAACAACGGATCGAACCTCGCGACTCCAACATCGGCAACGAGTAAAAGTGCGAACAAGCTGAAGAAGAAGGACAAAGATGTTGATGATAGCGAGAACGATGCGCAGTCGACCAAGAAGCGGACGAATTTTGGTGCGCAGAGGAGATAAAAATGCCGGACTAGTCCTCAAGATAAAGCCACGAGTCGCAGGAGATTTCGGACACTTTATTTATATCTTGGGAGAACTGCCTGAAGGATACACACCATCATATTGTTTGAGGGTTACTAGGCGTTCATACGGAACATGAAAGAAAAGGGCACTCATTCTCACGCAGAGACGAGCATGGCGTTGGGATTCATTATATAGAAATACAAAGAATGGACAAGCCTATTATTTTCTTGGATAAGTATTCGTTAATCGGCGATATCAACTGTTGGGGGCAGGGGTAAGAAAGGCAGGCAATACAGGTATCTGGCGTGAAGTCACAGGACTTCCCGGGTACGGATGAGCACTTGGACGCGTAGGTATTCGAATACAGTGACAGTCGAATGTGTGGGACAGACAATTTCCGACGGAATGAGACAGCTTTGTCTAAGTGACCTTCATCTAGACCCTCTCGGGGTGAACAACGTAGTGTAGGTGGATATGATGGATGGATGAATTGGGGAGGTGCAAAAGCCCAAGCTCCTCCATCTGAACTCTACCTTCTCCCACCACTTCCCACCACTCAGCCCCTCATCTCATCTCCCCCATCTCCCCATCACCTCACATTCTCACAAGTCACCTCATTATTAACTCCCTTGACGACCTCATTGAGCCATTGGTGATCGATTGGTCGACGTCCTTATAAGCATCTATAAGACAGACTCGTACCTCCCTTATGATGACAATCCAGGCACTCCGATTCACACCCGAGGCGCTGCTCTCGGCCCCGCGCCGCTCCGCCGGTGTTCCCAACTCCACTGGGGAGCTGGTCCTCTACACGGTCCGTCCCCCCATCAAGCACGATATGAAACTTATTCTGCGCAATCCCTCCCCTTCCCTTGGCTTTCTACTTTCGAATACTGGTGCAAGGGCCGTTTTTGTCTCCACAGAAATGAAAACAAGAACTCGAATTATCATCATTACCTCACCTCACTAACCTAGCCTTCTGCGGGATCCAGGTCTCATCATACTCGTTCGATTCTCAGTCCAAGAGCTCCCAAATCCGCGTGCTGGATATTCGTGATAACTCTTCCTATCTCATTTCCGAAGACACTTCTGCTGGCGAGCCTATCTGGATTAGTGAGACTGAAGTTGCTTTTATTAAGGCAGGGGACAATGGCGGCTCAATGCTCCTCTCTCGAAATGTCTATGACAAGTCATCGAGGTATGTTGATGAGCGTGAAAATTCCACTAAGAAATAACCATTTAGCTGGATCATTATTGTGAGGGTATCTGGCTAACATGCATCACAGCTCGCACATGATTCACTGCTTTGCTGGGACCATCTCCAACCCCAAAGTAAAGACCCTAGATAACGGCGATGTTGCATTCGTGTGTTCTGCCTTGACAACTCCTGAAGGAGAGATGTATTGGCCAGCCGCAGTGAGCAAGTCACAGTCATCTGCCAAGATCTATACTAGTCTTTTTGTTCGGCACTGGGACGCTTGGAGCACACGTAACGAGAACTCCCTCTGGTACGGCCTGATCGTGAAGAGAGACGGAGAATGGACACTCGAACACTCCGGGTTGACAAACCTTCTGGCTGGTACTCACCTGAGCTGCCCAGTCCCGCCATTTGGTGGCACTGGGGATTTTGACATTTCAGCGTCTGGAATTGCATTTGTTGCCAAGGATCCGAAATTAAACCAGGCAAGATATACCAAGACCGACTTATACTACGTCCCTATCAAGTCTTGGCTCGAGAAGCCAACCGAACCCCAGATCGTCAAGACTGGTGCATTGATGGGTTACAGTCTGTCGCCTGTCTTTTCTAGCGATGGTCAAAGAATTGCGTTTGGAAGAATGAAAAGCATAAAGTATGAAGCTGACAAGCCCAGACTGCTTCTGATTTCCGATGTTACCGACCTCAGCAATGTGCAGGAGTTTTACGAAACGGAAGATGGCGAGGGCGGCTGGGATGTAAGGCCTGACTGGATTGTTTGGGGCAAGGATGATAAAGAGCTATATGTTTCAGCAGAGAAACACGGGCGAGAGATGCTTTGGAAGCTCCCATCAACCCCTCTGGAAGCGCGAGATTTGCCCGAAGCCATCTTTGATGACGGTTCCATCGCCGAAGCACATCGGCTGGGGGACAGCGCTTCGCTTTTCATTAGCTTCAAGTCCCGCGTCGAAAGCTCTGGCTATTCTATCCTGGATCCTGAAACAAAGGCCATTCGAGAAATATCTACGAGCTCTAAGCACGGCAAGTCATTCGGCCTTAACAGATCTCAATGTTCTGAGATATGGTATCCAGGCTCAGAGGGATACGACAACCATGCGTTGGTCATGTATCCGTCTGATTTTGACTCATCCAAGAAGTATCCCCTAGCGTTTCTGATCCATGGAGGCCCTCAAGGTGCATGGACGGATGATTGGAGCACACGGTGGAACCCTGCTATTTTTGCTGAGCAGGGTTATGTTGTTGTGTGTCCCAACCCGATAGGAAGTACAGGATACGGGCAAGGCCACACCGATGCTATTACGGAGAATTGGGGAGGTGGTCCATACGAGGACTTGGTCAAATGCTTCGAGTATCTTGAGACGCTTGAATACGTGGATACCGAACGAGCTGTAGCATTGGGTGCGTCGTATGGTGGATATATGATCAGTGAGTTTTGCCTTGACGCCCATCAGGTGTGGTGAGTTTCGTTCAGTATTAACAAAGTACCCCAGACTGGATACAGGGCCATGACTTTGGCCGCAAGTTCAAAGCCTTGGTCTGCCACGATGGCGTCTTCTCCACACAGAGCCAGTGGTCGACGGAGGAGCTGTTCTTCCCGGAGCATGACTTTGGTGGCACTCTTTGGGAGAACCGGCCGGGATATGAGAAGTGGGATCCGTCCAAGCACATTGGTAATTGGGCTACACCAATGCTGGTAAGTTGAGATGGACCAAATGTTAGGTATTGACATGTGCACTCGCTAACAGGCGGGCTATTTCTAGGTCATCCACAACGAGCTAGACTACAGACTCCCGATCTCAGAGGGTCTTGCAATGTTCAACGTCCTTCAGGCTCGAGGTGTGCCCAGCAAGTTGGTTATGTTCCCTGATGAAAACCATGTAAGTTCGATTGATGCTATAATGAAGAAATATGTATTCTGACTTTATTGACACGTTATTGACAGTGGGTTTTGAAACCGGAAAACTCGTTGGTTTGGCACAGAGAAGTGTTGGATTGGATCAATAAGTATAGTGGAATTGCGGATGAGGTCAAGTTGGAAACGGAGACGGAGAAGCTTCATGTCTGATTATAATTGACGGAAACTTACAAACTTGAAGGTGAAGAAGAATCTTGTATGATTCCTGTGATATTTAATTACCAGATTGGAATTGAGAGCAGACAATTGTCTACCTACCTTGCAGTACCTACCTACCTACAGGTTGGTAACCACCCCCAAACCACTTCTAGACGTCATGTGTGTAAAGACAGATTCCGCACTGTGAAACCCACACTTATTTACAAGGCTGTGGCCCCTGCACAATGAATGCCCCGATGTGCAAACAGGGCACCGTAGTACAAAGAAAAGCACAAACACAAACACATCTACACAGTGCTCGCGTGGTGGGTACCTCGGGAACATATCGTGTTCCATTCCGCGCTTTCTTTTGGGGGACGAGTCTGAGAGCTCCTTTGTTCCATGAAAGCTATCCCTTCACCTCTCGAGCTTCTGATTCTCCCAGCACTCGAGAAACTCAGCGCCCTGGGACGCACATGCGCGCCGAGGAGTCTCGAATCTCCAGTCGATGACGTCCCAATCAGCGCGGCGCCATTGACCTGACCTACGGCTCGAAATTGCGTGTGCGCGCACCTGCACCGGCACCAGCACCAGCACCAAACTACCTCGACGAAACCAGCTTCTGTTCAAAATCTCTATTCGGGCTTCTGCTTCCTTGCTCAAGCTTCGCATTCAACCTTCATATTCGGCTTCTATTCTTCAACACTTCCTCCATAGCTTTTAGAGAAGACCTACCCCGACGACGCACCTCAGCTAGACTCTTTTGACGAGGCACCATACTTACCACACACTCGCGCTCGCACTCGCACGCTTGAAACCATTTCATACGCTCGCCCAGCATGACGACTACGCCTTCTGTGTTTCATGCGCTCCTCCGCCCCTCAATCCTGCAGATTCTCCGAGCCACAGGCTACCACTCTACGCGACCCGCAGTCCTCGACTCCATCACCGATCTCGCTGCGCGGTACCTCTCGATGCTATGCCAAACCACAGCCGATCACGCGGTGCACAATAATGGCGGCTGTGCGGATTTTACCATTGTTGACGTGCGCATGGCCCTGCAGGACGTTGGCGCGCTGCTACCGGAGCGGATAGCTACCGAGGAGGAGGTGTACGGCGAGGAGGATCTTCGCGGCGTGAATGAATTTATAGAGTGGTTCTCGGGGCAGCGCATGAAAGAGATGATGGAGTTTGGGAATGGAGATGGGGAGTCAGATGCGACTGATTATCTTAATGGTATGTGTATTCCTCTTTCTTTTTCCCCCGGATGTAAGGAGGAGAAGGGGATAAATTTATATTTCACAGCGATTTTGCTAACCACCTTGTAGCCTTGAAGAAGAAGCACAGCAAAACTGGCGACGATGCCAAGTACCACGCTACTATCCTGGGCCGTGGTGGTGATAACGGCGAAATCCAAGTTGAAGGCGGCCCGGACACGAGCATCAACGACTGGATCAACAAACGAAGTGCTGTTGCCGTCGACCAAGACTCGCATGGGACAGATACTCGGCCCCAGCAGAACGGGCACGTGAGTGACGACGATGACTCAGGGCTCAGCTCCGTGGGTGACCGCTTGGATCACGAAGATATGGACTTGTCCTAGAGAGATTGAAAAGGACCATATGCTGAGAGATTGTGCGTGGTTACTCTACTGCAGAAGGGGAAATGCAGTCAAAAAACTAATTGGAGTGAAATGGAATGGGGGACGGGGGAAGGGCAGATGAGGAAAAATAAAAATAAAGGGAGAATGGATCTCTTCCTTTACCTTGTTGTTTTGCATAGCGTCGGAGTTTGGGAGAGGATGGATGATTGGGAGGGAGGAAATGGGTACCCATCTTCTTTTTGTTTTTTTGTTTGTTTTTGGGACGTCCTTATCTATAAGGACTGAGATATGAATTCTCTTCTCCCTTACAAGTTACCATCTCCCGGCTTTTTTTTTCTTCTCTTTCTGTGTTCTCATGAAAGGACCGAGACTACACAAGGCTGAATTTTTTCTTCTTCTTGTTTTATAAAACGGCTTTATTATACAGAGACATGGTACAAAGATGGACCTCGCATTGAGATGGTGATCGTTATCGTGAGCGTGATATATCTGAAAGGGATGGAGAGGGAGGTGTCTATATGCCGAATTGCTCGGGAGGGCTGACCGAGAAAAAAAAAAGGGGGGGATAAAGTATTGTACAGATATGCCCTCAACTTTTCTCCTTGTTCCAGATACAAGATTCTTAGTTATACATGATTGTTTTCATGAGGATGGGGACCAGTTGCTTTTCCTACATATCCGTCCCCAAACGTGGGACAAGGGGAAGTTGAAGCGTCATGTTTCCAAAGTGATAAAAAAGAAAATACAGAAAAACAACAACATCATCATCATCGCTGTCTCGCAGATTTCTTCAACAAATCGTACACACCCATCTGGGTCGCCGCCTCCCGAAATGCAGTCCTCTTGGCTACCTCATCAGCATCGGCCGGCCAGTACTGCTTCTGGAGATACTCGAAGAGGGCCTCGCCCCGGCGATCGCCTTCGAGTTTCGACAGGTCGCCCTCGGCCCAGGCGACTAGGCCGCGGTCGAGGTTTCGCTTGGCGGCCACCAGACGGTGCCGGTGGGCCGTGGAGTCCCAGGACAGCTTGGTGGTGCCGAGGACCATTTCGAGGACGAGCATCTCGGGCGGGAAGAAGCGAAAGACGTCGCGGAGGGATGTGAGGGCCACGATGAGGCCTGCGTGATCCCTGACCCGGCGGAAGGTGTGGAGGATCTTGCGGGCGAGTTGCCCGTCCATGCCGTCCGGCGCAAACACGTCCCTGAATTTGACCGTCTCGGCAAAGAGAGCCCGCGTGGCCTCAGTTTCAGCAGCATATGCGTCGTCTGCAATCCGCTGGAGGCGGTTAATACCAAGCGTCTTCCACAGAGCGCTGAAGGTGTAAGGATCTGGCTTGACGCCTTGCTCAGTGACGAGGGCCTGGTAAAGCTCCAGAGCCTCCTTTGACTGGCCGGCCTGAATGTATGATTCCAGCAGCTGGTTGATCATGAAGGCATCTGGACTGATCTCTGCGTCGCAGGAAGCGTTCCACAACCCCTGAAGCTGGTCGTGAAGCCCTCGCAGTCGATAATTCTCTGCAAGAAGGGAGAAAGTCTCGAGAGTAGCTCTGGGCAATGGCATTGAACCGTTAGATTGAGTAGCCGATGGTGCCTTTTGAGTATTGCGGCCATCTCGTCTCTCTTCCACAAATCTGATGCGAGACTCAATCATTCCCCATGCCATCTCGTCCGCCCTCTCCAGGTCATCGGCGCCCCCTGAGCGCTGCCAGGCGCCGATCAGGCCGTTGAGATGGATAGGGGCTGCATCGACACCCTTCTTCCGCATGAAGTTTACCACGCTGAGAGCACCATTCAAGTCACCTGCACCGATAAGCCTCTTGAGCCACTTGCCGAAGAAGAATTTGTTTGCAATGACCGACGGTAGGTGCTTCTGCTTCTTCAAGTCGATCTTCCCGAGGCTCATCATGTCAACAAATGCGTAGAGGGCATTCTCAGTTTGGTTGGTTGCCAAGAAGTAGGAAATGACCTGGTCATAATCCTCGATCTTCATATCCGGCCCCAGGAGCGCTCTCAATTGGCGATAAATTGTCCAAGCTCGCTCCTGGCCCTCCTCTGTGCCCAACTCGGAGCACGTACGGATAAGAGGCATCAAGATGCGAGGATCAGTCTGCCTGTCTAGGAGCTTGTTGATGGCCCTCTGTGCCTGGTCCAGATCTTTCACACGGCAAAACATCCTCACGCCCAGCTCCCAAAACTCTTGGAAAGTATCGGCTTGCTCATCGCCCAGTGAACTCATGCATCGCTTCCAGTTCTCAATCGCCTTGGCATCCCAGCCATCGACAAACACAGCCTCGATAGTGAGAAGCTGTTGTTTAGGGCTGAGGACAATCTTGGCCTCGCTCATGTCCCGCGAGAGCAGGGATATGTGTGATAGTCGATGAATATTGACAGACTCATCTGCAGAAAACACTTTCCACAGAAAATCCCATACGTCGAGGGGGACATTGTTCCAGCCGTGTGCGAGTGACAGCCTTGCCGCATGGTAGGCCTTGTACACGGCCTGGACGCTCTTCCTGTTGAGCTTTGTATCTCGGCGCATATCTCGCGAGACTCGAGCTAGCACTGAGTTGAGCCTGGCGATTTTCTTCCGCTGGTTGATCGTCCATGGCTTCTCTGGGATCTGAGGGAGCGTCATCCGGGAGCCCAAGTTCCCCATCCCTGGCAAGCCTGGTAGCTCCAGATTGAGCTCGTCTAGAACCTCCTTGGGTAGCTCTGCGCCGGTTTTGTCAATCTCTGCATCTATGACCGCATTGTATGCATCCATCCGAGAGACCAGTTTCTCCAAGTCGGCCGCAGTTTTCATCTTGTCCCAGTCGCCGCCGAGTTGACCGACGACCTCGTCGAATGCATCTCTCTCCTCCTTCCCACCCATTTCCTCTTTGATCCCAAGTAGAACATTTTTGAGCTCCGTCGCATCGAGTTGATCTAGTGACCCATCAAAATCATTCTCGGTGGATAGCTCGGTTCGCTCATTGTCGTTTTGTTCAAAGTATCTCACAGAGAAGGACTCTTTGTCTTCCTTCTGCGGACTACTCCGAAGTGATCGAATTCGCTCTAGAGACTGCAGCAATTCTTCCCTGCTAGGCTTTCGTGCTACGGCGTTGCCAAGAGGGCGGCGTCTTGTAGAAGTGGTAGCAGTGGCAGCAGTGGCAGGTGTGTTGGTGGTCGTCCTGGAGCTGTAGGCGGCACTCCGTACTTGTGGTGGTGTCAGCCGTTGTCGAATCGCCAATCTACATGAGCGACATATTGTATCGTTTGGGGATCGCAGATCGAAAAGGAGTCGTCGGCTGGGCATTTTGTCTCCATGGGCAGTTGTCCAGCCGTTAACGAATCATCAAACCCGAAGAAGCTTCTCAGCATGTGGGAGAGATCTTGAACTTTTTAGTGGCATGCAATCGCGCTTCACAAAGGCGGCGGGCGGGCTCTTGTCATTTTTGGGGCTTATCGATAAGAATCGGTGTGGTCCCTTTCAAATCTGCTCGCCAACTCGCTCCCTTGGTGGGAAAAGAGTGGGGACCAGTCGCCAGCCTCCTCACCGCCTGCCCAAGTCGCTGGTGCTACAACTTTTTCAACTGGCAGAAAGTTGATTTTTTGTTCTGGCGGCGCTGGATGAGAAACGTTGGTATTTCGTCCTTTCAAAGACTCGAAAGATCCTCAGATACCCCCGCCTCCTTTCTCCCCAAGGGCCAAAACAAAATGTCGAATTCCTCACCGGAATTCCTACGATTCACAGGCCATCGTGCCTTCACACAGCGGCTGGTCCTATCGACATTGACCGGCCGACCTATTCACATTTCAAAGATCCGAAGCACATCGCCAACAAACCCCGGTTTAGCCCCTCATGAGATTTCCTTCTTGCGCCTGATGGAGGCCGTTACCAATGGCAGCTCCATGCAAATCTCGTATACGGGTACGACAATCACCTACCACCCAGGCTTGATCACGGGAACAATTGCTGGATTTGGTGCCTCCGATGGCGACATCATCGAACACAGCATCCCCATGACCTGCACACGAGGCGTCACCTACTTCCTTCTCCCCCTCTGCCTCCTGGCTCCTTTCTCAAAAGCCCACATGAACGTTCGCTTCTCCGGCCCTGGTGTCATCACCTCCTCTACTGAGACGGGCGACATGTCCGTCGACTCCTTCCGAACTGCCATACTCCCCCTCTTTGGCCTCTTTGGCATCCCCCCTGCGCGGATAGAACTTCGAGTACTGCAGCGTTCATGCGCTGGCCCTGGTGGGAGGGGAGGTGGTGGTTGTGTCGAGCTGCGCTTTGCCAGCCAAGTCCGGTTACCAAAGACGTTGCACCTGAATCGCAGTCCAGGACGGATAAAGAAGATACGAGGTGTCGCATACTGCACAGGAGTTTCGGCGTCCAACAACGCGCGCATGATCCATTCAGCCCGCGAAGTTCTCAACCCATTCGTTTCCGATATCCATGTGGCTGCGCAATACGACCAAGCTCCGCTTGTACCTACTGGTGACAAGGCTGGTAGCAAGCGACGCTTGGGAATCGGCTTCGGATTGAGTCTTGTGGCAGAATCCAGCGCCGTGGGCGTGTTTTACTCTGCGGATGTGGTGGTCCCTCCCGAGGGTGGTGTGGTTCCCGAAGATATCGGAAAGCGATGCGCGTACCAGCTGTTGGAGACTATCGAGAAGGGCGGATGCGTCACTCACACTTCTGCAGGGACGGTTCTTGTGCTGATGGCTATGGGATCGGAGGACGTTGGACGACTAAGAATAGGCCGAGACATTATTGGCACCGAAGAAATGGTGACACTGGCAAGAGATTTGAAGACCTTCGGGGCAAGCAGCTGGGGTCTAAGAGACGTGGATGATGAAACTGGTGACATGGTCCTGTCTGTGAAGGGTGCCGGCGTTGGTAACGTGGGCAGGAAGATAGCGTAAAAGAAAAGAGGGAAGGGGAAAAAAATTATTGGGGGGAGTTCATTGTTCAAGATATCACATAATACATACGCTGAAAAAGCTTTACTAAAGCCAAAAATGCCCGCTTATACCGCCGCCATTCCTATTGTCTATCATTTTGTACCGCCCGATTCGTAACATTAGGTCCTCGTCTCCTCGCCTCTATCGCAGCGAGCGTCGCCCCATAGCTGATAGATCGAAGCGAATTCGCAGCGGTCCTTTCGAGATCCATGGCGGCGGTGCGAATGGAGTGAAGGACATGATACTCGCCTAGTATCGCATTCCCAGAGCTCAGCAAATCTGACAAATGTGACCTCGAGCTCTCTTCCGTCAATGAGTCTCTCGAGACAGATTCAGAATCTGCATTCTGCTCATTTCCTTCATCTGCGTCGCTGGTACGACGAAGTGGCTGCAATTCAATATCATTTGCTTCATCCTCCGCCATTGTAATCGAAGCGGACATGTCATTTGATACGCCGCGTTCTTCAGCATCCAAATCTTCTATACTTGGTATCGCCGTTATCTCCCTGGCTGCTTCTGATACTAGAGGGCGAAATGTCCTTAACATGAGCCTAAGTCTCTCTCTTTCGGAGTGAATGGTGAGCATCAAGCTCTGGACGGCGAGGATGGCAAAATCGGCCAGAATATAGTATAATCGAGAGGCCGGGGGCTTCTGGCCGACAAAGTCAATAATCATGCCTCCTTGCATATATCCTCGATGGTAATCTGGCCCTACTGGGAGGGAACAGAATAAGTGTAAAAGCATGCAGAGCAAATTGGGGAAGAGAATGAGTACGACATGCGTCCGGCTCGCTGGCATGAGAAAGGGAAAAGATTCGTCCTTTGGGGTAAGATACATGTATTGGCCAATCGCTCGCAGGATGAATCGAAACATGGAGCACCTAATGATGGGTAAAACATTAAGTGGTTAGTAAGAAAGCTTACTCCCGTGGCCAGAATATAGACGGGGGGGGGGGAGGGTTGCGATGTGTAGAAAGGGGAACGTCAAGACATACTCCATATAGTACAATGCACTCAACTCAGCAAACACTAGGGTATCAAGGCTCTTCAACAAATGCGTGACAAACTCCAACTTCTTTGATAATCCAGGATTTCGTCTTCTCCTGCTCTTCTTTTTCTTCTTCCTCCGTTGCTGTTGTGATTGTGACTGGGCGCGCAGGCGGGACGACGGGCTTGGCTGTACCGAAACGCCGTCCCCCCAAACGACGCGATTCCCAGAGACATCGATTCGCGCCGGGGAGGTCGGCGTGGCATCATCGCTCATTCTCGGGGTTCGTCATTTGTGGTCGTCTGTGGGAGGGGCCGACAATTTGCATGAAAGCAGAGGGACGGCAGGAAGAATGCTTAGGACAGGCTTGGAAAGGGCATGGAGAGTAGGCCCCCCCAGATCTGCAATGCTGGTGTTGCTGATGCGGGACAAGGGGGTTTTGTTCTTGATACCTGGGCGGGGGAAGGGGATGGGGGGCAGTTTGCCAATAAATGATCTTTTTTCGCGTAAGTTAATGATTGTATGCGCACAAGCATAGAAAGGCGCCACAAAGAGGCGACAAGAGTTGTGAGGTTGCTGTAAAGAGCTTTTGGTGGTCGTGTGAGTGGTTGGTTGGCATCTATTGTGGAACGTTGGATGACGAGGCTCCAGTACCGTAATCACAGAAGCTCTGGGGCACTGTGCTGATTCTTTCTGATAAGGGGAACAGAAGCCAAGGTGCTCTGGTTGCCTGCTGTGCTGCAGGGACCTGGAAAGAGGGGCCTGCCACAGCTCTGCCACGCAGCGATCTAGAGCTGTGGCTAATGGTCAGCAGTAGGAACAACCATAAATCCGATATTCCTAATTCAAAGAGCAACATACATGCTCTGGTGAGATCATGGCAGGTCATAGTTTGCTGATCGATGAGGAAATGGCTTTTCTAATGCGCACCAGGGCGGTTTGATCCGCACCTGTGACCTTGGGGGTCCTGAAGATCGCAAGCTTAACGGTGTCTCCCGCCCGATGCACGTCGGCTCTCTATTGCAAACTGATCTTGGTGTGTTCCAGTTTAAGGCTATGGATCAAAGCGTAGATAGGTCGCTAGTTAACGATGACCTGCTGTACTTCATTTGCACCTATAGCTCGTCGCTCTGGGCGAATTGACTACCTATTGAAGGTACATTGCAGAAGAACATTGCGCATGATTCAATACTGGTTGGTCGTCCCTGGGCCCTTCTCTCTGTGACGTAGGTACATAGCTTACAGCTGCTGTTGGACACCAAACACAATCCATGACAACAGGAACGGACCATACTATGCCTGGCCTCAGGTCCAATCGCAAATTGCAGGTCAGATGAATTTACTGAGGGCACTTTGCATGCTGGGTAATACTACCTTACATAAACTGCAGGCGAGAGTGCTTGGGTCATCACTGGCGGCGCCCATGCCCCACTGCGCCTAGAAGTCATTCGCATCGATCCGTTTGGCTGAGCTGTCATGTCCGATGGGTACGACCAATGAGTGAAAGAAATAAGACAAGAATAGCAAGAGCAGATGCAGATAGAGGGAGGCGCCTTGGAATAATACATGTTACTACCAGTTTATTGAAAATTCCAGGCAAGCAGGAAATCCCTTCCATCGGTCCATCAACACCGAGTCATCATCATCACTATACTGTTGCTCCTGAACCGTCCAGTACAGTCCCTACAGGCCAGGACTGGACTGCATTACCCCACAAACCCACACTGAGCCGCCAGGATGACGGATCGGAATCCCCACACACCAGGGCCCCTCAGGTTGCCCCCCAGGTGGCCCCCCGCCCCCCAATTTGGCCCCGTCAGCCCCGAACATCCGTACTTGCAGGTACCTATCTCGTGCATTTAGCAGGTCGGTTGGGTTGGGAGGTTGTGGCATCAGAAGGTATCTTGCTACACTAGGTGCTACACTAGGTACGTCCAGTATTCAACTCTAATAAACCACTCTACATCACAACACTTGGCCTGGGCGTGTTGAGAGTTGAATTGCATAGGTAGTTGGGTACTATTGGTCCCGCCAATAATGCAGAATATCAATCAGAAATGAACATTCACAAAGCAACAATCAAATTGGATGCCTGACAAGACCAACAGACCAACAGACTCCCCTGTGTCTGGTGCCTCATTGTCTCATCCCGCAGCTAACAAATTACTTTACCTTGGGAAGCCAATGAAGAAAATATATGGGGCAGATATGCATCTCAGTTGGTGGCGTGACCCCTCTTCCGTCTTCCGTTTTCTCCTCTCTCTGTGTCTCGAACACTGCGTCTCTCTCGTTCGCTCACCCAAGTTAGCGCACTTATCACTTCAATGCACTTCTGTCCTTGGACTAGACCCCCAGAGAACATTGACCCATCATAACCCGCCCAATTCTTGTCATGTACCTAGTATGATGTAACACAGAGTGCCCATTGCCTCCAAAGTCTGAGAGCAAGAAAGCAAGAAGCAAGAAGGGCAAAAAAACAATTATAAATCCACTATCTGCTTTCGTGAAGCTGTCTGGGCGTTTTTTTTGGGGCCGGCGTGCTTGCTCAGCGCCACAGATACCACAACTGGTCTCCTACGACCCTGGACTGTAACTTCGGGTAGCATATCTCAGGGAGGTCTCAGAGCTGGACGAGAGAGATGCCCCATTGAATACGCCGATCCAAGGACGACAGTCGTCATATCCATTAATTCGTTCGACGCGATTGGTGTGGTTGCAAACGCCACTCTGATGGTCATGGGCCTCAGGTTGCTTTAGGCCAAAGCTTACTGCACTGTCGTGCCTCTCTTCTTCCCCGCGCGCGCGAGGTGTTGCCATTGCGATTTCCATTGCCATTGATTGCTATTGGGCTGGGGGTGTAGGCACTGCTTCTTGGGGGCAAAAGGTGCCTTAACCTAAGGTACATGACTGGTGCTCCCCCTCCCAATGCGCCCGTGAGGTTTTGCGTTTCGCCTACCCATCTACTACCATGTGGTCAGGTTAGGTCAAGCAATGCAACTAGACCATGGAGAAGAAGGAGGGGGGGAGGGGGAGGAAGGGGGAGCAATGGGAACTGAAAGAGAGACGGGCGCATTGAGTCAAAAGGCAGATCATTTGTCTATATAAGAACGTGGGAAGCCCTTGGCGTCTCCTCTCCCGCTCCTCCTCTTCATTTACTTCTTCCTTGAGACCTCAGAGCTTGACGTCCACACACTGTTACTAAGACTTACCACCACAAACCTGATAATACAACGCATACCCATACATCTCTCCCCGAATCCGTCGACATGAACTCTGACGCTCCTCAAAATCCTCAAAACACCACCACGACTCGACGCCGTGTATGACCACCCCCTCCCTTCCTCCTCTTCCCGTCTCTTCCATTTCTTCACTCTTCCCATCCTTCAGCTTTCAATCCTCTCTCGCCCTCCATAAGGCCTCTCTTACTAACCCATTGCCATTCACAGAGCTCCGGCTGGATGCCCGCCTTCGCCAGCTTGCAAGAGCAGAAGCGTGGCTCCGAGGCAAACAATGCCCGTCGTCAGAGCATGTCCGACCAGGTTCCCAAAGGCGGTATCTTCAGTCAACTCTTCCACAAGTATGCTCTGCCCTCATCCTGTCTTGGATTGTCTACCTCCCCCTCTCCTCCTTCCACGTTATTATCGGCCATCTCCGTATATCAACTCAAAGGAGCACTGAGCTAACAAGATACGCTTGTACCCAGCAACTTCGGCCGAGACGCTTCCAAATAAGACTGTCCCAACTCCCGATATGCCAATTGAGCATGCTGAGTGAGCACAAATGTAGGCTCCTGTTGTACAATTAGAAGCGTCCAGTATGCGGCGGATGGTTGGCGTCAGAACACAGAGATGCGATTGTGAAGAACGCAAGACGTGACCGAAACAAATTGCTAGAAGAAATATTAATGCCAATTCAATTCAATCAATCGACATGCTGCCAAATAGTAATTGTAATAAGCCTTGATTTTTGTTTTTCGGGTGAGATCTATACAAAAAATTCATCTTCCAGGAAACCGCACCGCTTTGATAAAGACTTTTTTTTCCCTTGCCTCTTTTGCGTGAATCCCAGAGGCATAACACCAAACTCCTTCGACCAAGTAATGAGACATCTAGGGTGTATCGTTTATGAACTGACTGTCGGTAGCTAAGTATGGGACGAAAGCTGCAAGGCTAATTCCGCATCACAAATTCCCGTACGCCTAGGACAATAAAACCACGTCTAGATCGCTTTTACGCCTTAACCATAAAGATCTACTCACTGGTTAGTACTCAAAGTATCCAACAAAGGGGAGAAGATATGAGGTTGAGAATTTAATCCATGTACGAACCTGTGCAAGTGCCTTGGTGTCCAATACTGCCTGTTTCTTCTGTGCAATAAAGCGTGATCTCACAAAGTTTCGGCTCCCTCGAGGTGTCGAAGTTCCTGAAGTTGCAGGGGTGGGTGTTGAAGTTCCAGTATTTGCTGTCGACTCGGCCGGGGTGTTATCCAGCGTTGTTGAGCTTGACGCCTTGGATTCCTCCTTTCGGCGCTTCTTCTTTTCCTTCTTCTCCTTCTCTTTCCTCTCCTTCTTCTCCTTCTTGGACTCCTTGACTTGCTCATCCTCAGACTCCTCGGGAGATTGGCTCTTGTCCTTCGACTTGGATTTACGCTTCTTGGACTTTTCCTTCTTCGTCATAGATTCGTCCTGTGAGCTCTCTGCCGACTCCTTTGAGCGCGACTTGTCCTTCTTTTCCTTCTTCTTTGCCTTGGAGTCGTCGGCGCTATCTTCAGATGCCTTCATCTTGCGCTCTTCCTTTCTTCTCTTCTTGCTCTTGGACTCAGATTCCCGATCAGAGGTATCATCACCATCATCACTGGCCTTTCTCTTTTTCGACTTCTTGTCCTTCTTCTCCTTCTTGATTACCGAGTCCACTCCTCCCATTTCCGAATCTTCATTTTCTGCTCGAGTCTCAGTCTCGCTTGTGGATTCTTCAGATGTTTTCTCTTCCTTGATCTCGTCGCCAACCAACAAACCACCTCGAACGAATCGCATGGGTCCGTATCGCTGTTCGACATAATGATGGGTCTTGATTGCCAGTCTCGCTTGACGATCCTCCTCAACTGCAGACTCGGACTTGCCGTTCAACCGGCTAAGCAGATCTTGGAAGACGCCAAGGCCTGTAACCTCGTCTTCCTTGGCCCTGTTGAAACCCAGCCCCTTCATGTCATCCTTCAGGACGACTCTAATGTACGACGCGTTCGCGGCGGTGTGTAGCTCTGAGTGCGGCGCATCGGCGGCTCCGAGGAACTGGCCCGGTTGCCAGCCCTGGGCCCGTAGGATCTTCTGTCCAAAGGTGTTCGTATCACGAGTCCATTTGGTGTTGTTGGGATCCTTGTTGATCTTTCGTTTGCTAGAGATGCAGAGTGAGCATTCAGAAGACAAGAATATGTGATCGCGAGGTCATTTTCCATACCTATGGCCTTCGTGTAGGATTCCCATCTTGGCGACTGGCAAAGGGAGGTCTGGTCGATCAATGGGGGATTGGCTGGATTGAACTCGAGAGTTGGGAGAAATAACCACGAAGTACTGCAAAGAAAAAAAAGGTGGGCTGTGGGGGGAATTCATGATGCAAAAATATCTTATCGCGGCCTGTGATTGGCCGGTGCGGATCTCTTCCCGTCAAGACTCTCAGCCACAGGAACGACTACCACTATCGCTCACAACCAACCTAAGCCACCAATGACAACCAGGGAGTGCTTGGGTTTTTGGTCAGTACCTAGGCGGAGATTCCATGGGATGCAAAGAAGTGTCCGGGAGAAGTGCGCAACATAATGAGAGATTGAACATGAGTGGATTAGAACTCTTCTTCATCATCTTCTTCTTTTTTTCTCTTTTCTTCCTTTTTTAAATGGAGTATATTTTTAAACGATAGTAGTATTGCCTTAATAAGTCTCAAACCTGTAACTGAAATGCTAACAATGATAACAAAGATATTCTACAAAGGGCGCGTCTTGGGTGCACTGTTGCTTTTTTGGGGGGGTAACCGTTCTCAAGCCCAAATCCAGACCGCCTTGGAGTAACGCCCTCCACGGAGTTTGAAGTTACAAGCCCAGTGTCTCTCTGGGTCACGTTCTGATCCCTGCTCAATTTTAGCTCTGGGATGTGAAGCTTTTAATAGTTGAGCTCTCCTCCACCGCTACCAGACACTTGATCAAGGTCTTCGTAGCTCTTGAGGCTCCGTCCCTGCACAGCTTCTCGAGGTCCGCCTGCGGCAGCCCCTGCACCATCTCCCCATCGGGATCCTCCCATACGGTTTCGGCCGTTCTCCCATCGGTTACCTCCTCGGCGGTCATACGGCCCAGAGCGGAACTGGCCACGACCTCCTCCAGACATGCCTCCTCGGCGAATAGGGCCGCCGGAACGGTCCTCATTCATTGGGTTCCATCCACCAGCTTGCATGCCAGCGAACATGGTAGGAAACGCACCGGGGGCCATGGGGAATCCTGGCATACCCATCATGCCGTTCATTGAAAAGTTCTGGAGGTTGAAGCCACGAGGCGTTCCCGTAGATCCTTGACCATTCGCAGGAGGGAAATGGCCATTGGAGTTGGCATCCGTCCTTGATGGCGCAATATGAGCTGGATCTATCACATATGCGTTGATGAGTTCGAACTGTAAGAGAGAGAAAAAAAAAAGTTAGCCTCGTCGTGAACTATTAGTGTTTGCACCACGTTCTTACGAACCTCTTGCTTCATGCCATCCAGCCAGTCGGCATGGCGCTTCTCCACGTGTTTCCTCCAAAAGTGCTCCTCTTTGAACAGCTTCGTGCACTCGGGTGCCTTGCACCTCCATTTATGCTCGTCTTCTTGTTTGACATGCTTGAGAAGCTCTTCCTCAACTGATTCTTCCACCAGGCGACCACCCAGCTTTCGGATATCAGTGGATTGTGGGTCGAGGAGCTGATTTAGCTTGTCCTCAAACGTTTTGACCCAGTTAAAGGCTCTCAATAGCTGCTGCTCAGACTTATTGGATGTGTTACGGAACTTTTTGTCTCCCTCAACTTGCTCGCTCTCGGGTTCCTCAGTTTCATTACGCTTTTTACCCGGGAATGCGTCCCCATTGGCACTGGCAACAGCGACTGCTCGAGCTGAAGAGGAGAGAGTGCTACGGGGTCGGCGCAAATGTCCACCAGGGCATTTTCGAGTCAACTCGTGAATTGAGTCACTCTCAAAAACGCAGAAGAAACAGAAGTTGAAGACACGGCGCAGGTATTCGATCAATAAGTCGAGCTGTTTCTTCTTGACAAGAAGCTCCTCGTCATCGACTTCATCATCTTCAATAGCACCCTCCTCCTCTTCGTCCTCGGCATCGATAGCCCCGTCTTCCACATCCATGGCCTCATCCATACCAAGCTCTCGAGTCTTATTCACCTTTTTCACCGGTGTAGGAGGGACTGCAGGCTGAAGCTGCCCAGCATTCTTGAGATCTTCGACCTTTTCTTCCACTTTCAACATGGCTTGGAAATCGGATCCGAACTCCTCCTCAAACTTGTTGACGATCCGCTGGACCAGCAGTAGATCCTTATCAATACGTTCAGGAGCGGAGAAAAGGTCCCAAAGAGCCTTCTTTCTGGGGTGCATGGGCGGGTTGTGGACTCCAACGTGGCACACAAAATCACCGCGTACCTCATCCTTGACTGTCTTGCCGTTGATAGCATCAAGAGCCTTTTCAGCCGTAGAGGCTGGTTGAGGCGATGCTATCGGCTCGTCACCATCCTCATCCTTGGGATCAATACGATCCACCGGCATAGCCGTCTCGGAAGAGGGATGCAACATTACCCATCCAATGCGATGATACCGCTTACTGGGGTTGGGATCGGACAGTGAGAGCCACTTGAAGCCGCCCTCTTCCTCACCGAGGTGCTCCTTGCAGAAGGCTTCCAGATTCTGGCGGCTGACGTGCGGTGCAATTGTCTTGATGAGTAGAGTGGGTTGGAACTGGTTCTCATCCCGAATATCCGCACCGTTGGCCGGAACCAAATCACCAACACCGAGAATCTCATTTGTAGCAGTCGCTTCACCTTCCTCCTTCTCCACAACACCACCAGCCCCGTTGCTTTCGCTCTTGGGCACTCCTTCGAGGGAAAATTCGTCGAAAGTTCCGGACTCGAGGTCTTGCTCCCACTGGCTGTAGGCGCCACGTCGAAATTCATTGAGTTTACCTCGGAATTCGTCACGAATTTCGGGGGCGTATCGCTCTCTGAACCACTGCTCCTTCTTATGTTCAGATACGAATGCACGTGCCATTTTTGCCTGCAATTCCTCCTTGTAAGAGTCGTAAGCAGCCTGGATCTTGATCTTCTCCTTGTCGCGATCTTCTTGTGCTTCCCTCGCACCACGAGGTCGTTCCGGCTCGCGACGTCGACCAGTTCGAACTCTCTCTTTTTCTTCCTTTATTTTTTCATTCATTCTCCACCACTCCCCAAAATACGAGAAGCCAACTTGATAGGGCAGCTTGACGGGGTCGGCAAGGGGGTTCACGGTTGCACCGCCAGACGTGGCATTGGCGTCTTGACCCGGGACGTATCGATCGATATTGGCCGGAGGGGAGCCAACGCGACGTCGATCTTCTCGATCACGCTCATCTCTGCGAGATCGAGGTTCGTATCTATCGACCGCGGCAGGTGAGCGGGATCTTCGGCGCTCGCGTCGATCGTGGCCTGTAAAGTTTTTAGGTTAGAAATGATGTAGTGAACAAGGTCGTACGCGAACTCAGAATAGAGAGTATCACAAGCAAGAAGCGGGGAGAGAAACTTGATGAGCCATGAGGAGACGTACCAGGAGATCTACCACGGTAGAAAGGATCAGTTCGCTCGTCTCTTGTTCGTGATTCGTCACGGTTCCAGTTTCTCTCGACCGGAGACCGAGCTGGGGCCTCCCGAAAAGACGTGTAGGAGTCCATTTTTATTCTTCAAAGAAACCTGTACGCGACTTGAGCTTGCATGCGAGATGGTTTGTTTTCCGCAGCAAGACACGGGTTTGGCCTATGTTTGCTAGATACTCCGGAGCGATGATTCAGAGCAGATGGGATAGAGGGTTGGCGGAGCCTATTGTATGGCGACGTGATTGCGGTTAGAGAAATCATCCTCAACGATATTTGGATAAGGGGTGGTAGGAGAAGCAAGAAAACAACGAGGGATGGCTTGGAGACGCCATGGAGAAGAATGGTAGAGGGAGCGAGGCCCAGAGTTAAGGGGAAAGACAAGAGAACCAAGGCAGAAAAAAAAAAATGAAGAGGTTGATGAAAGGGCGGTGGGAGGAATATGAAGAGAAGAAGGGTCGTGGCAATAGACGCGCGAGGCTGGCAAATCGAGGCTTTGATCGAAGAGGAACCAGGAGAATGGGAAGAAAGAGAGGATGAAAGTAAGAGGGAGACAAACTAATTGGGCGAGCAAATAGAGCTCTGAAGATGGTGATGGCACAGTTGCAGAATATCTGGCTCTCCAACAGGCCTCGCCTCACATACGATTGGGGATGCGATGCGAGGTTGACGATGCGAAGAAGGTGAGAATGCGAGGTGGAGGAGGCTGAGTTGAGCGACGAGTAGCGCTGGCTGTTGGCGCTGGACTCGGGGTGGAGCTTGCGCCGGCTGCGGGTTTGATGCAGCCGCTCTGGGGATGGTTCGGAGGGTATACTATGGTACAGTAAGTACCTGAGAACGCGCAAGGCTCCAGTGACTGGAGGTACCTCCGGTACTTTACCAGAGGTGTGTTAGTCAGGTCCGAGGCAACAAAGGGCGGGCCACCTTGGTACTGTGTACCTCCATACAGCACTTGGCTTTGCAGTATTGCCCCGTACGGATAACGGAGTCCCTGCTCGATCGATTGTCCAAGGCGCCTTACTTAATGTGCCGAGGTATGCACTCTACATGAGGTATCTATCTTTGGTAATGTAGTGTCAGGTAAGCAACCTTTTGCAACGTAAGGTGGACAGATCGTTGAGAAGACGATTCATTGAGGATGTGCATAAAGCCATGTAGGCATGCCAGCATGTACAGTACCTTGATAATGGACAGTAACGGCACACGGTACCAATTACAGTATGCAGGCAGGAGTGAGCGGTCTCGTAAAACAGAGAAAGAGTGACCAAGTCAGCCAATCAAGTTGGCGCGGTCTCAGCCATTTGCACAGTGTACATTGCCCAGTGTCGCGTCTCTTCGCATATCTTCGGGCCAATGACAAGCCTTGATCGACGGCCGGGATGGAGGGTGGCGATCTCCGGGCCTGAGGGCAGCCAGGAAGGGGGCGACAGTTCGCCGCTTTGCTATCGCAAGTAGCAGGTGCAGCATGCTAGCAGGCCTTAGTTACATCATGGGAACAGATTACCTACACTCTACCAGGCGCCGTGTTTGTCTCTTATAAAGAGCGGAGAGGCGAATGGCTTCAACCAGGCTGCTTACTTCCCAACTTCCGCCATCTGGTTGCTTTGCATTCTACTTCTCAATTCTTTTTTCCCACTACATCTTATTTCTTCAGCGTCGGCGCAATTGGACTATTGAACGCGATCTGTGCTCTCTTACCATCCCAATCCACCTCGCTTCCTCACCACCAAGAGACGGGTTAGGCGTCTCCACTGAGATCTGTGATATCGCAACCTACAAAGGAAACCCATCAACACCGGATATCGGCCAAATACTTGCAAGCCCAGTTGCTCCAATGTTTGGCTGTTCTTGCACAACATAATTCGATCGTCTATTTATTTCTCATGTGAATGCCCATATTCATCCTAATTCTTCGCTTTTATCCTCCGCCTGCATAGGATTCAGGGCTGTTGTCATGATATCCGCCATGAAAGATTCAGTGTACAACACAGATGTTGAGGACCTTAGAGAAGGGGAATATCCCATGATAAAAGGTACTGGTTCCCATTGTTGCCGTTCATCTTCTCAACCCTGGTTTCTCCCCTTCTGTAGCTAATACTAGATTGCCCCCCAGATTCCGTCTACCTTGACCATGCTGGAGCCACACTATGTCCCAAGTCCGTCATGGACTCCTTCGCGATCGACATGACCTCAGCCCTTTACGGGAATCCTCATTCTGCCTCGCCTTCTTCCCAGCTTTCAACCTCTCGCATTGAAGATGCCCGCATGAATCTTCTGGCTTTCTTAGGAGCTGACCCCTCAAAATATGACCTTGTCTTCGTCTCAAATGCCACCGCTGGGATTAAACTTGTTGTGGATGCCCTGAGGTGCCAACCTCACGGATGGCGCTATGCTTATCACCAAGCCTGCCATACCAGCCTTGTTGGAGCACGAGGCGAAGCCTCTGACAGCGTGTGTCTCGACGATCATGGTGTCCAATCTTGGTGCGAGGGCGTGACTCCCTTTGACAACTCTCCACAACAACAACAACTTGCAGTAACTCTTTTCTCATATTCCGCTCAATCTCACATGGATGGCAAACGATATCCCCTCACGTGGAGTCAAAAGTTAAAGAGAACACACCGAAACACGCAATCACAGTCACAAATATATACGCTGTTGGACGCTTCCTCATTTTGTGCCACCTCTCAGCTCCACCTCGACGACCCTAGCATCATCCCTGACTTTGTCGTTCTCAGCTTGTACAAAATATTTGGGTTTCCTGATTTAGGTGCCCTCCTAGTTCGGCGTTCAGCGGAACATCTGTTTGATCATCGCAAATATTTTGGAGGGGGTACGGTAGACATGGTTGTCAGTGGCAAGGAGGAATGGCATGCGACAAAATCCCAATTCTTACATGAACGCCTAGAAGATGGCACTCTACCTTTTCATAGCATTATAGCTTTGGATATTGCTATGAGTGCTCATCAGAGGCTATTTGGATCTATGGACCAGGTCAGCTCACACACTTCATATCTTACACAACGGCTTCACCAGGCCCTAAGTCGCCTGCGACATGCCAACGGAGAGCCTGTCTGCAAGATTTATACCAAAATTTCTAGCGATTCCCCTTTGGGCACCGGTCCGGTCGTCTCTTTCAATATTCGAAATAGCCTTGGCGCTTGGGTAAGTCTCACCGAGTTCGAGAAGCTTGCCAATCTGAAAAAGATGCACATTCGAACCGGATCACTGTGCAGTCCAGGTTGCATTGCCTCGGCCCTCAACCTGCAGCCATGGGAAATGAAGCGAAACTTTTCTGCCGGATATCGCTGCGGAGCCGAGAACGATATTATGGCGGGGAAGCCCACAGGTGTAATCCGCGCGAGCTTAGGAGCGATGAGTACGATGGCAGATGTTGATCGGTTCGTTGATTTCATCGGCGAATTTTACCAAGAGGCAACACTATACAATGGGGGCATTTACGACTGTGACAGCATCACGGAGCCATGGACTTCACAAACTCAGGCCGGTCTAGAGGTTGAGTCCATTACTATTTACCCGATCAAAAGCTGCGCTGGCTTTTCTATTCCTCCCGCTGTCCCTTGGGAAATCCGTCCAGAAGGCTTAGCTTGGGATCGAGAGTGGTGTTTACTGCACCAAGGATCTGGACATGCACTCAGTCAAAAAAGATGCCCCAAAATGGCACTACTACGGCCAATCCTGGACTTTGACAGGGGAGAGCTGATTGTTAAGTATCATGGGACACCCAAGCAAGGATTTCCAAATCAGATTTCGATCCCATTATCCGCGGACCCGTCATTCGTTAACACGAGCATGCATCAACTCCCCTCCCGGGTATGCGGCGATAGGATCTCGCCACAAATCTATACGTCTAATGAAATTAATACCTTTTTCTCCAGAGTCTTAGGCATTCCATGTGTTCTGGCGCGGTTCCCTCCTGGTGGTATTGGATCGAGCAGCCGACTCTCAAAAGCGCAAATGTCAAGACACCAGAAACCTCAACTCGGAATCCAGAGACTACCAGGTTCGTTCCCGGAAATTCCGTCCCCCCCAGACTCGGATTCCGAACAGCAGCAGCCAAGCAAGATATTGCTCTCAAATGAGAGCCCCATTCTTATGATATGTCGCTCCAGTGTTGATGCCTTAAATGAGGAGATCAAACGCCGAGGCGGAGAAGGCGTGTCAGATAAAGCCTTCCGAGCAAATATCGTGCTCAGGCGAAGCAATGGCTTGAATGAGCCGCCAGCGTTTGAAGAAGACAATTGGGGCTTGGTACGTGTAGGAAAGCAGACTTTCAAGCTTCTCGGTGCGTGCCGAAGATGCCAGATGGTTTGCATTGACCAAGAGACTGGAGAGAAGAAGGAGGAGCCATTTGTCACTCTCGCCAAAACGAGGAGATATGATGGTAAGATCTACTTTGGAGTTCATATGCGGCACGATCTCCTAGGGCCCCATGATCATGGCAGTAGAGATACCCAGTATCCAACCATCAAGGTTGGTGAACTTGTCACCATAGAGGACAAGAAGACTTCAATTTAAATAAGCAATTGCAATTTTTTGATAAATGAACCATCTTAAATATAATTTTATAAGACACAGCGTCAATTATTCAAAAACATCTGAAAAGTGAGCGGAGCCACTCCCGTGCATATCTTTTTATCACATCAGATCAACCGTAAGAAGCACATAGCAGCCTCATCTGATTCCCTGTAACTGACTATCTTGTCTCAGTCCAGCCTGTCGTAGCACGATCGAGGTTAAACGCAGCACTGATCAATGCTAAATGGCTGAACGCCTGAGGCGTGTTGCCCAGCTGCTCGCCAGTACGCGCAATCTCCTCCGAGAACATGCACAAATGATTTGAAAAGCTTAGCATGTTTTCGAAGAGGTTGATAGCTCGTACAAGGTACTTGGGCTCGTAGACACTTGCACGGGTCATAGCCTCAACAAGCCAAAAGGTGCACATACTAAATGCACCTTCTTTGCCGCCGACTCCTGCATATGGTGACAAGGAATTAGTTCCATAATAAATTTGGGGGCAGATCGGAGGCGGGCGTCTCCTTACCATCGTCTGAGATCTCAGCGTTGTACCGGTAGACTAATCCGGTACTAGTCAGACCGCCCTTCTCAGGGGGGAGAAGAATACGATCAAGAGTATTTGTGAAGCGTGGGTCGCAGGGAGAGATGAAGAAGACAAGTGGTGCAATGAGAATCGAGGAATCGAGCATGGTGTTGTTCTCGAAACTCTGGACAAAACAGTTCATTTCCGTATTGAAGCCTGGTCTTTGTATGAGCAACCGGATACTTTACTTGCAAAAAGGGACCTGCATACCTTTGGTCATGATTCTCTCATATAACCCATCTCTTGCTTCCATCCACTTGGCTCGGTTTGGACATGGGAAACACCTTTTCTCGGCGAGGCGAAGTCCACGGTCGAAGGCCACCCACAGCATCACTTGTGAGTAAACGAAATGCTGTTTCTGGTTACGAACTTCCCAGATCGACATATCCGGTTCTAATACAACACGTGAGAAGTATGATTTAAATAGTTATACGGAGTGTGACTTACCATCAATGATGGTCAAAACGTAGTCTGGTAAATCGTCTCAGTAACGGTCTGGATAAGAAGGGGGGGAAGGGGGGAAATGGTATGTCACTCTTACCAAGAATATTTCGCACAGCGCACCATACATCCCAAGGAACTGGCTTGCCAAATTTGTTATACAAGTAAATAGCATCCATCAACTCGCCATAAATGTCGAATTGCTGATGGAAAGCCGCCCCGTTACCGATGCGAACTGGGCTGCTTCCACGATAGCCTTCAAGATGATCCAACGTAATCTCGGGAATGTCGGTCTCTCCACGAATAGTGAACATGATGGGAAGCGCACCGTCTGACCCGCGAGACCGAAGGAATCGCTCCATGATGAACTCCATGTACGCGTCAGCCTCGGCTTTGAATCCCAGGCGAAGAAGAATGTAGATGGTGAAGCTTGAGTCGCGGATCCAACAGTACCGATAGTCCCAGTTTCTAACGCCCCCGATGGCCTCGGGAACAGAGAAGGTCGGTGCGGCGACAATTGCACCAGTCGGTTCTGTGAAAGTTGTCAGCAAACGGGGTTTGTATAGGTAGGTGGGTGAGAGCTTCAAAATGGATCGCACCATAAGTCATCATCTTGAGAATCATCAGACTCCTTGCCACTACTTCTCTCCAGCGACCCCTGTACTTAGACTGCGAGATAAAGTTGAACCAGAAGCTCTGAGTGTCGTGCTGTTGGCTGTCCAGGACCAAAGTCGTGATACTCTTGGTTATATGATTCGGAATGTCGTTTCTTATAACAAAGGAGATATTCTGACCCTCGCAGATTGTGATGCGAGCAACAAGCCCCTCGCCGAGCATTCCATTCCGTTTCTCCTTTTTAAATTTGATGTGAAGACAGTCACTAGCCTCTTCTCCGTTGTCCAGGACTACGTCAAGTTGAAGTTTGACGTCCTTACTGTGAAATGTAGCGACCTTGCTTTCAGAGTTCGCAGGTGTATGTGATTCCTGGATGAGGGTAGTGACATGTTCGTCCATGCCATACCCAAAGGCTGGGAAGATTTCGACATCTATTGCGGGTTAGAACTCGAAATCTTTTCAACAGTCGATCTCTCCATCTCCGTCTACGTCTTTGGGTAAAAAAAAAGTGATGACCTACCAAAGGTCAAGGAGCCACGAATGCATTCTACTCGTCGAACAAGCCACTTCTTCAGTTCCTCTTGAACCTTGGTGGCCTCACGAAAAGCACTTTGTTTGTAACCCTTGGTCATGACCTGTGCGCTCTTGGGGCGTGGAAAGAAGTCCACCAAATCAACGACGCCATCCTCGTGGATGTATCTTGTCTGCAATATGCAGGACGATGGCAGATACTGCTGCTTGGTCGTGCAATTGATATTCGCGGGAGGGGTAATGCTGAAAAACCCTCCTTTATCCTTATCCAGCAGGCGGCAGAATACTGATGGGGAGTCAAAATCAGGCCTGTGACATTCTCAGTTGTGGAGTCTGCAAAAAGTCGACCCAACCTCGCCGTCTCATCTACCTACCAGCACATAAAGTCAACACTTCCATCCATGCCGACCAGAGCACAGGTATGCATGTTTCCGATCATGCCATAGTCCTCGATTGGGAGATAGCCTTCAGACTGGGCACGTCTGTCGCTGCCAGAATGGCCCGCTGGACACTGAGTACCAGACATAATTTCGCTGATGCTAATGATGATATCCTTGGGTGTCTTCCGGGTAGGTAGGAGGCAAGTAAAAGGAGGATATGATAGTGAAGCGTATAGAGTAAGGAGTATCTATCTATGTATATAATTTACATATATTGGCCTTACCAATACATGAGATGATGTCTTAATAACAGCGGCGAGAAGGGTAGTATTAAAGCATTGAACTTCATCGGTCACAGTCCTTTTTTGAGACCGCCCGTAGGCGGGGGAGGGGGAGGGGAAGCTATCATATAAGGTTCACACAATATCTAGAGACCGCCAGTCAACTATGACATCGATCGTTGCCAGAATGAGACTGGCACGTGTTCAAGCTGTTCAGGCGGGGAGCAATAGCTTCGCGAACGTGGAGATGTCCCATCGAATAAGAGTTGTTCCGTCTATGGCTTCCGTCGGGGATTGGAGCTTGCAAGACGCTGACCAAGCCTATGACATCGATGCAATAGCTAAACGTACAGATGGCCGGCGAAGGCGCCGAGCATTTTTTGAGACCATCCTATCCTGCAGCCTACTCTAGTAAACTATTTGCCCAATTCAGATACCGATTAGACGGGTTTGCATACAAATTGTACAGCTCTAAATATGGTTTTGGACATGATTCGAGAAGAAACGAAGAAGGACCAAAAAAGAAAAAGAAGAAGAAAAATAATGTTGCCAGTCACCTAAGTTTCAAGTCTATTTGTCGACTAGAACCTTTTGTTTCTACCCCACGGAGACATGCTCCGGGAATGAGTTAGCCACCCTACAGAGCTATGGATTCGGTGGTCTCGGAATTGCTTCTACAGCTAACCAATAATGAACTCGCTAAATATACATGGGTAACCCTTGTGTTAGGTATTTGAAAGTGACGTAAATCATCTTACTCAGGAAGTTAGTTGTCTACTTACTTCGTTGATAAATGCACATGGGATGCACCACGAGAGGGTTTTCGTGGCGCTGCTCCGACTTCTGGTTCACCTTAGTGAGCTATAGTCTAATCTCACCACTACTAAATAAGATGCTTAAAAAGCTGATTAGGTATTTAGGTGCAATGTACAGTAGAGACTTGTATATTCTTTTCCTTACCGCGTGTGATATCCTGGTTGGACACTTTCTCGAGTCAGTGTCTCACACCAGGCCAACAACTAACCACCCAACCCGCGATAGTCTGGAGTTATGATTGACAAATCTACTGAAAAGGTGGGTTTGGGAGCACTTTATCACAACCAAGTTTCCTAAGCATATTTTATTTTTACCAACACATATGCATTACTTTGGGAAACGGTGAACGCACCTTGTTGTCCACTATCAACCATTGGTCTCCATAACGCAAGCTTGCCCATGTGTTGTCACTACCAGGGAACTGATCAATATGTCAAGGAAGACAATATTTAACAATGTCATCTGTAGCCTCCATAGTTCACGAAAAACACCACTACAAGGATCTTTCATCACAACCTATGACTAGCGCCTGGGGCGGCAATGGTTCCCTTGCTCTAATACCTGTGCTCCGGTGCAGCATTGAGGGCCACATTATCAAAGCATCAAAGCATCATATTCATTTGACGATTCACTTTAGCTATCAGCCTCATCTAACGGTCGTAGTTGCTTTGCCTACCTAGGTACCCTTTGGGTAGCCTTACCTTCTTCACGCGGATGATGGGGACGATTGAGACAACTGATGAGGAACCATGTGCAACATAATACTCTGCCCACCTTTCTGGTCTACGCCGTCTGCATATTATTAGGGCACGAAACGGACACGAATTACACAGCATCTCTTCAATACACAATGTGATATCAACATCTCCTTTCCGAAACCTCGGAAAATTTCTAGTCGGAAGAGCAGGTCTCGGACGTTATTCGGCGAACACAGGGAGTATGCAAGGGCGGAGGGCGGGAGCCGAACAGGGCTCAAGGCGGAGATGGAAGGGAAAGCCTTCCAAAAGGAGAAGTCGAATGAGCAATGACAGCCTGAGCACATAGAAAAATCATAAAGTTGTGCTTGCATTGGTAGATACCTCCAGAGCCATAATTGATCTTATTAGGTATACATTACCTTGAAACCTACATGTTGGAGCAGCTAGTATAAGCTCCCTCACCAACCAAGTCAGTGAGTGGAGCGCTCAATGGCTCAGAGCCAACAGGTTCTAGTGGACTGTTGGACTTCTGTTGTGAACTTCAGCCACGAAGCTGGTGGAACAGGGCCACGGAGCATTCGGAACCGTTGTGCCAAATAATAATCAAATCCTCTACCTACCTATTAGCAACTCTAAATGGGGCACAGTCAGTGCTCGCTCTTGGATTAGCAGCTTTGCGGGTCTCGGGTTGGAGGCCTGAAGTGGTCACTTCAGAAATTGGGAGCGTGCTTCAATTACATATTACTGTATTATGCATTGTCTACTTTGTACCCGATGTAGTCAATGGCCAAAGCGCAGATGGAAAAACAAGGTGCACGCGACATCAGGCCCAAAGAAGGCTCCCATGTGAAGTATGTAACTTACCGACTTAGATTAAGCGACAGCCGGTGGTTGCTGGGGTTTTATGTATTTCTTGTACCAACAACAGTACCTACTGAGCCTCTCCCCTAAGGCTGGAGGAAAGAGATGCCATAAATGCCATAACCAACGTAAAACACACTGGCCCTGGGTGGGTGCTGAGCGACCTATTCTCTGAAGCAGCTAGTATTCAGTCTATCCAAAGCTTCATAATACAATTATATGGACTAAACAATGGAACACCAACTTGCATAATCCCCTCCCCCCGAATGTACCAAGAGGAGGTAGTACGGTAGGTGGACAGGGAGAATCCCGTTCGAAGCTCATTTACCCCCCATGTGACAATGTCGATCGCTTGTCATAATCGGCGGGTGATCTGAGCATGGCCAGAATCAATAACAACAACTACGGGAGGAAGAGAAGAAGAAGAAGGAGGAGGAGGAGGAGGAGGAGGAGGAGGAGGAGGAGGAGGAGGGGACAACAATCCTTGAAAAACATCAATAAAAGGGAATAAATACTGGCTCTGCATGATAGGATCATGGAATTTACCTATTTGCAATGATTATATTCCCCAAGGATACAGCTGGTAGGTAGGTAGGCAGGCAATGAATGTACAACAGGTACCTGAGCGAGAACCTAGGTGCCCATGTTGTAAAAGGCAATAGTAGTCTGCCACGGATAAGATCCAACATCAGCATCCATCTTGGGTAGCATTGAGGAGACCACAGAGGCAACGGAAACCAAGAACTAGCCAATAAATGCAACTTGAAGTCAAATGACAAGAAAAATAAGCCCTTAATCCAACACAATTGTCTTCTCCTCTTTTACGCCTTCGATCATGGAAATGCTACTTGCCTACGTGCCTGAGGTGCTGTGCTCACCAAGGTACCCTCATAAATCTCCACGGGTGCTCCACCTGACCCTCCCAGACACACAGACTATTGTACTGTACCACCTCTACGGGTGCTTCCCCGGCCACTCATCAGGTACTAGGCAGGTATCTTTTGTGGCATTCTAACCACAGTAGGGTTGAAGTTCCACGCGACCTCCATATCAAAGGTCAATACCGCCAAAACCTTCCACTGTTTCTAGTGCATTACATGCATGCTGGCTTGTTTTGCTTGTGCAGCCTAGCAGCATGCCAAAGCTTCCATTGTTCAAACCACCACACAAAAAAGAGAAATCGCCCTCATCAGCTTTCCCCCCTTCTTGCAACGTCTCTGTTGCTATACAGGTGAGATTCAGCCGACTTTCCGAGACCAAGGACGCCGTCGACTTGGCAAAAACAGTCCATCACACCTCCCACACCTCCCAAACCCCTGTCCTGCTGCACCCTGATCCAGGCCCTAGTCCACTGTCCCCAATTAGTCCCGGGCTCCTCAGCTAGCGCCCCAAGCAAGGAGCTCAACCCCCTAGTCTCCGTAAATCAGGCGCGTGCCACCAGCTAGACGGACTATCAGGTCTCCTCTTTCATATCGGGTCGTCGTGATACATATCAATGCATCCATTTCGCTCCCCATCATGCCCGCTGCCGCCTCTCGCATAGATCCTCCACCTCTCTCTGCTCTCGACGACTCCTCTACCGACGCCTCCAGCCTCTCTTCTCTTGTATCTGATAGCGAAGAGGAGGGCGACGAACTCGTTCTTCCACCCCCATCGCCCGATCACATCCAATCCACAGTCTCCTCGGCCTCGCCCGCCTTGATCACTCCTGCCGCTTCCTCTACATCCTCGTCTTCCTCAGCAGCTCCCGTACCAGCAGTAGCGGCGGCACGCTCATCACCACAGCAGTCAGGGAGCGCAGGTTCGAGAGGCCGTGGGTCAGGACCCAGGCGGTCGACTGTAGACGAAGCGGAAGACGAAATCGAAATGGAACCCATGACTGGCCATCGTCGCCGACGAAGTAGTCTCGCAAGCTCTGCTGGTGCCCAACCGGGACCATCCGCTAGATCTCGAAATCCCAATTCTGTTGGTGACTACGACAACGCTAAAATCTCCGAGGAGACTGACGCCGACCACTACCGCAATGGCGACTCAGGGGACGAGAGTTACAGTGATGGGGACTTGCAGGACGACGAAGAGACAGGCCTGACAGAGAACGGTAGACGGAGGAGGCAGAGAAAGCGTCAGAGGAACACCCAGCTAGATCAACGCATTGCGAGGGAAAAGAACGATTTGACGGCGGAGGAACGCAAGGAGGCTGACAGGGATGTCGTCAAGAGGCTTCTCGTCAACGGAGGACTGATCCTTCTCTGGTATCTCTTTTCGTTATCCATCTCGATTGTAAGCTTGCTTCACCTTGATTTTTCCCGTCCCGTTGACACGCAAATCGCATCCCTCCCCATTTCCATGGACCTCAGAGCTGACATTAATGTTCAAAGTATAACAAATGGATGTTTTCCAAGGACAACTTGAACTTCCCATTCCCTCTCTTCACAACTTCCATGCATATGGTTGTCCAATTTTTCCTTTCTGCCCTGGTCCTCTACTTGATACCCTCATTACGACCACAACAGGGACATAACCCTGATTCGAATTCGTCCTCGATCATGACCAAGTTTTTTTACATCACCAGAATTGGGCCTTGTGGAGCTGCCACTGGTTTGGATATTGGCTTGGGAAATACCTCTCTCAAGTTTATCAGCCTCACATTTTACAGTACGTCTCTCTTCGTCCTCCAATCAGTCTTTGTGTATATCTGTCGTCTAACTTATTTCGTCAGCCATGTGTAAATCCTCCTCCCTCGCTTTCGTTCTTCTCTTTGCCTTCGTTTTCCGTCTAGAACAGCCTACCTGGCGTCTAGTTGCTATCATTGCAACGATGACTCTCGGAGTCATCCTCATGGTCTTTGGTGAGGTTGAATTCGAGCTCGGTGGCTTTGTTCTCGTCATCTCGGCTGCCTTCTTCTCGGGCTTCCGCTGGGGCCTCACCCAGATCCTGCTCATCCGGAATCCCGCCACCTCGAACCCATTCTCAAGCATTTTCTTCCTCACGCCCGTCATGTTCCTGGTCCTCATTAGTATCGCCATTCCTGTCGAGGGCATTGGTCACCTTATAGACGGTTTCAAGATTCTTAGTGATAGCTGGGGCGTCATCATGGCGCCGCTCTTCCTACTCTTCCCCGGTTGCTTGGCATTCTGTATGACTGCCTCCGAGTTCGCTCTGCTGAAGCGAACATCCGTGGTTACCCTTTCCATCGCTGGTATATTCAAAGAGGTTGTCACCATTACCGCGGCCACACTCATTTTCCACGACCAACTCACCCTCATCAACTTCATCGGTCTCCTCACTACCATAGCCGCCATCGCTGCGTACAACTACATTAAGATTTCCAAGATGCGCCAAACCGCACAAACCGAAGTCCATGAGCGACACGTCGCTGACGAAGACCATTTCATTATCGAGAACAGAAGCAGCACAAGCAGTAGTGATGCTGGCAGGCGCGGCGATGACGGCCCTGAGGAGGTGATGACTGCTGATGGCGACTTTCAACCGCTACTCGATACAACAGATAATACAGACGAACATCGCACTCGACGAACTGATTGAGATATTTCACGATATATTTTCACCAGATGGTTTAATTTCCCTCTTTCGGAGTGATGCGATCACTTGCACACAATACACTATATCCTACGCCAAAACTGGTTCAGTGTTCTTTAGTACTACCGGCGCAAACTCGACATGATCATAAATGGGGGGGCTTGAAAGGACGGTTTGAATAAATGGGCTATCAACAGTATTTTTTTCTTTATTTACAAAAGAAGGGAAGTGGATACATATATATGTATGAAGATTCGGACAACATGTGGATTAGACTATTAGGCATAGTACAGCTTCACTGAGATACCCAATTCTAGTTTCACGACAAGGACTTTTTGGATGTCAGATATTTGAGCATGCTTGTTATAAACGAGTCACTCGGTTCAATATATTGCACGTTGTTTTCGCTACTCTTGCCGTTGCATGTTTGATTTGATTTATGCCATATAAACTAGCTGGTCTTTCCGTCCAGGCCACTCTATTCTTATGCCCCCTTCTTCATACACAATCTATATATACCAATTGGTATAATCTCGTAACGCCCTAACACCAACTTGGAACCTAATTTGACTTGCTTGTTCGCTCTATCCCAACAGTCTCAATCCATTCTTCGTCTTCTGTCCAGGTTTCGTGACTCCGCCACCACTGGCGGGACCCAGGCTGGCCTCGTAGCCGTTACTGCTTCCGCCAGCGCCGCCACCATGCCCACTGTGTCCGCCATATCCGCCCTTCTTCTTGTTGTTCCTCCCGTTTCGATCCTTGTCCTTAACGTTGGTCACTTTAATCTCGGTGTTGGCCTTGCGAACCGTCACTGGATGACTTTGGATATATTTGCCATTCATTTCCTTGGCCGCCTGAAAGAAGTCGTCCGCGTCGCTGAAGCTGACGAATCCATAGCCGCGAGACTTCTGTGTGCGTTTATCACGGATCACACGAGCCTTTTGCACGGATTTCCACCGTGAAAATGCCTTGAGGAGGGAGTCGTCGGTCGTTTCGCCAGCAAGGTTTCCCACAAAAAGGCGAAGATGCGAGGGATCCCACTCGAGTAGTGTCTCATCAGTCCACTTCTTGCCGCCACCCTCACGGGCGACAGTTTTCTGGCGGCCCGTGGTAGGTACTACTGCTTGCTGAGGTTCGGGTTTGGGTGAGTCGGTGCCGGGTTTACCCTCTTTGGTCGCATCTCTGGTCACGTATGCACTCTGCCACTGCGCAATCTGGGCGGCCATGTCAGGGTCATAGTCGGTACCGGCGGCCCCGGGGATGGGGAAGGGGTTCTGGATCTGGGGTGCGCCATAGCTCTGAGGGCCGTAGGATTGTTGTTGGCCGTAACTCTGATGACCGTAGGACTGTGCCCCATAGCTCTGTGATGGTTTCTGCTGATGAGATGCGTACGAGCTCAACCCGCTGCTCGCGGGAGGACCGCTGGAATACGAGGAGTAGGTAGCGCCATACTGCGAAGCGTGTGCGTTTGCGGTAGCTGGATACGATGGCGCAGCGTATGAAGTGGCGGGTGTGTTCGAGTAGGAGGGCGGGCCTGACTGAGCCGAGGAGGAAGAAAACGCAGGCTTAAACCCGCCTTTTGAGGCGGGGGGCCTCGGGGGAAGATTGTTGCTGTTGCTGCTGTTGCTACCGATGCCTGGAGGAGGAGGGTACGCCATGATGAATATCGCCCCAAAAGCAAAGCCAGATATTAAGCACGTACCTTGAGCCGAGTTTTCTGCTCAAAGTTCCTTTTTTCTTTCCTTTTTGGAAGTGCGTCACGAAAACCCTTTTTCCGTTGACGTTGCGATGATGCCGTCGGCTGAAATGATCGAAATGCTTGCGGAGGTTGGTGGTGAACCTGCAAAAGAGATGGCGATGGATGTATCAAGTAGTAGATGTTTCGCCGCGCTTGGGCCTACATACAGCCTTGCCAGGTGAACAAAATTTCGAGCTCGGTGAGCGGCGACGGTGAAGGGTCACGTGCGAAAACATGATATCTAGGTACGTACTTTCATCCACCCATATCAGATGGATGGGAGGTAAGTTACTCAGGGTCTAATATCACACTCACTAAGTACACAAATGCGAGAGGCACAATGTAAAAGGAGAAAAAAAAAGGCGCAACAAGAGTGGGAAGTAGTCGTATTTGGCCTACTGTAGAGTACGAAGTACAAAATGTGCAATACGATATGAAGAGGGCTGTGTCGTACATACAGTAGTAAGTGCAAAAGGTGAATGGCTTCAACCTAAGGAATCATGATGTTTGAAACGAATTACATGTGCAGATTGTCAGACGCTGCGCGAATATCATGACATGATGAGATTATACAATCCTGAGGGACTATTGTGGGCTCAAGTTTGCGGCTGGCGGCGCGATAGTCGTTTATCGATCAGGCTCCATCACATCGAGTCATAGTCTTGGGTGCATGGGTTTCTTGAAGCGGTCCAGTCTGGCGCGAGAAATGGAGTTCGTGGGTCCGATCAAAATACTGGCACCGGTGGATTGATTGTTCAAGTAAAGGACAGAGGTAATCAAAGACCGCAGACGGGACATCATATTAATTACTTGACAAGAGGCTTATGTAATTATCCTTCAACGTGTATAACAACCCACGGACTTTGCGAATGAACTATCATCAACGGGAATGTACGCAGTGTGGGTAAATCCCTACGTAATTTGCAGTGCATACGACTAACACGAGATAGAAAAGTGCCGGAGAAAGCACGCAGTGGACTATGGATTATGATTGTGCAGGCTTTGAAGCCCGCCAGCAGTGGTATTGAGAGATATTTACCGCCAAGAAGCGTTCGAATCCGAAGTACGTAGTCCAAAGTGTGTTGGATGTCGCGGCAAAATACATTGATTCCAGATACGTTGGTTGGGCTCGGAGGTGGTGGTGGACTTTGATCACCGGCTAATTGGGGCTAAATATTGGGTGTATGGCCAGCAACCAGTTGAAGGCCCTTGTGGCATTTCCCCCACTCGCATACCGTGCAGTTGACCCCATTTCCGAATTTCTAAATACCATGCGGCTGGAAGACGAGGTGCATCATGATGCTACTTTTTTCAGCTTACGTACTGGTTCTTTAGTCCCTGGGTCGTCCCGTCTTCGTCCAGGTGAGCGGGCGACCTCGGCGGATTAGAGCTGAGATTCTACCAACTCGGCGAGGGCGCCGCCCACCACCATATCATTTTCCGGATTTGATTCCGGTGGAGTAGACAACCCCTCCCTCGACCCCTCCCCCTCCTCTCCAACGCTTGCTGGTGCTACGAGAAGGCAACTGGGGAGCACGCTTGTTGGTGAAGAGCTTTTCGTCACCACGTTGCTTCTTAGCTTTGGTAGATGTGACTGTTGCCACGGTACCCTGTGCGGCCTTTTCTGGGCCCTTTCCTCCACCCCATCCGGCGGGCGTCTCGGTTCGGATTTGCGCTGCTCTACCCGCTCAGGCCTCGAAAAGGCGCACGTTGGGATGGGGGTGTTTTTGGGGTGTTCGGGCTACTGTCCGACTGAAGGGCTCAATTGGTACGGCAGTGGTGAAAACGCGCTTAGGGGATCCATCGTGAAGTCCCAACAGTGACGGGAAGGTAGCGGTAGAGCCCCAACGGGATGGGCCATGTTTCTCAAAGGTTTGAGAGGTCTGTCTGAAATGTGTCCAATTGGAGCACTGATGAGGGCATTTTCACAATGCGTTGTCTCTAGAGTTCGTAATCTACAGGACCTAGAGAAACACTTGAGAGGGGGCTGCATTGAGAAGTTCATTTGGTCAAACAAAGGTGGGGATGAGGATGATACGCTTGGTGGTGTCTACGAAACCAGTGTAATACAAGCTCACGGCGAGCTGGGCGATGCAAATGCATTTCCAGTGAGGTGCGTTTTGCCTGCGTTACGGCGTGTCTCCGGAAAAGAGAAGTCCGTGGTCCGGAGATGGTCTGGTCGTGGCGTGGGAGATTCCAATCCGTCACTGGGCACCGACGTAATTAACTAATTTACTCCGTGAAAAAGTAGCATATGAAGCCCAATTGGGAGGGATGGGGGCGTCCAACTCGGTCCGTAACTGCGACGACACTTTGAACGTCGTAGCCTTGTCTCGCAACTCGCACTAAAAGGGCCGCGGCGTGGGAGGGGGGCCATGAAAAAATCACAGGAAAATCTCTGGGCACAGATTGCTTCTAATTTCACCGAATGTGGGAATGGTGTCTGCATGATGATGATGAAGAATTTGTCGTTTGACGGTAACGATGGTGGAAATATTATGAAGCACCTATTCGTATCACCAGCGTGATAGGTAGTAAAATACAGCATCAGTAAGACAAAGCATCGGATTCCTCGGCGACGCAGGCCAAGACCACGCAAAAGAAACCATCCAAATGGAATTAACAAGCAACCCCCACAGTTTGTCAGCACCACAAGGACAATCCTTCCCCCCATGTTCTTGATTGATGGGGGGAATCCAAGGTGCTGTATTATATTTACATAGTAGACTGCCTTGCGACCATTTTCTTGAAAAGCGGACATGCATAGTAATATGAGGCAGGTGTAATTAGTGTCCAAACCGAAAAAAAAAAAAAAAAAAAAAAAAAAAAAAACATAAACCTCCCATTTCAGTTGGTATGATGTAGATGATGACGACACATGGACGGTACAGGATATACTAGGGGAAGTAAATTGCAATAGTACTCCGTATACTGTAGGCAGGCTAAGGTAGGTAGGTAATGGAAGTAAGGTAATAAGTTAGATAGGTACCTAACTGTAATTACTTCAGGTAGGTAGCATCACGGAGCATTGGTAGCAGAGAGAGTGGAAGCTCCGCGCGCTGCCCCGCCCATCAGTGACAGGGCCCACTTTACTTGGCGCGAGCACAGCCAAGCTTAGCAAGGGAGCAAACTCCGGCTGGGCCAGTCGCCGCCAGCTAGGTGAGTCTCAAGTCCGCTGGACACGGCGAGGTCGACAAGGTAGGTAGACAAGGTAGGGCGGCTTGGGGAGCTCCTCCCTCCGAGTACGTACTGCAACAATGTCATAGGTACTCCGTAGAGATAGGTAAGATAGGCCAGGAGAGGTACAGGAGCTTGTTGATGGATGCTTGTAGGTTTGGTACGTAAGGTAGTTTGAGAGCTGGCTCAGGTAAGGAGGAGGGGGAGGGGGGTAAGGTCAGGTCGCCGTGCTACACCCCGTTCCGTCAGTGACCGTCATCGCTCGCTTCTCTTACTATATTTTCTTACCTATCCTGCCCTTCCCCAGGCCTTGATATTTCTCCTGTGAAATCTTCTCCTCTCCTCATTTCTTCTTCCTTTTATTTTTTTCTTCCCATTCTACTCCAATCCAATCCAACTTACCTCTTTACTCCCCATACCATTATCCTCGACCTCACCCATATTATTCATTCATCATGTCTGGCCCCGTGTAAGTCCTCTCCCCCTCCTCAGCGTCTTCTTCCCCCTCGCAAAAAGCTCCCACCACCCCTCCTTCGTCTCCTTGACCTTTCTACCCCACCACCCCGCCCCAAGAGTTCTTGATGCTGCTCAGTCAGTTGTGCCTCAATTCGCGCACGCTGAGAGCTCTAAATCGTGGGATTTCCTCGCAGTCGCTTGCGTCGCAGCTGTGCGCTGCCCACTGTGCCAGAATAAGAACAATTCCCCGGTGTGAACAAGGCTCACGGACTCGAGGCAGCGCCCGTCTTGCAAATATCAAGTTGGGCGGTCCCAAATTCTCCTCAACTTCTTCCTCGCCTTCAAACACGACTCCAGACGCGAATCATGCTAACTCTGTACCAAGTGCGGATCTGGGCCTCATCGGCCTTGCTGTCATGTAAGTATCTAACCCAACTCCTGGGCCCGCTCGCCTTTTCGTGTTCCTTTGTTGACAAAAGATCTCTAGGGGACAGAACCTTATCCTGAACATGGCCGATAACGGATTCACCATCTGCGCCTTCAACCGAACCGTCTCCAAGGTCGACCGATTCCTCGAGAACGAGGCCAAGGGCAAGTCCATTGTTGGCGCCCAATCCGTCGAGGAGTTCGTTAGCAAGCTCAAGTCTCCCCGCCGTGTCATGCTTCTGGTCCAGGCCGGTAAGGCTGTCGATGACTGGATTGAGAAGCTCCTACCCCTGCTTGACCAGGGTGACATCATCATTGATGGTGGTAACTCTCACTTCCCTGACTCAAACCGCCGCACCCAGTACCTCAACACCAAGGGCATCCGATTCGTCGGCTCTGGTGTCTCTGGCGGTGAGGAGGGTGCTCGATATGGTCCTTCCCTGATGCCCGGTGGCAACGAGGAGGCCTGGCCCCATATCAAGGATATCTTCCAGAGCATTGCTGCCAAGAGCGACAATGAGCCGTGCTGTGAGTGGGTCGGTGATGAGGGTGCTGGTCACTACGTCAAGATGGTCCACAACGGTATTGAGTATGGTGACATGCAGCTTATTTGCGAGGTATGAATTGCTGGAATGCGTTGAATCTATCTCGCTCATTGTTTTCTAACCTTTCGTCGATTCTAGGCCTACGACATCATGAAGCGTGGTCTCGGTCTTTCCAACAAGGAGATTGGTGACGTCTTCACCAAGTGGAACACTGGTGTTCTTGACTCCTTCCTTATCGAGATCACTCGTGATATCATGTACTTCAACGACGATGATGGCACCGCTCTCGTTGAGAAGATTCTCGACAAGGCCGGCCAGAAGGGAACTGGCAAGTGGACTGCTGTCAACTCCCTTGACCTTGGCCAGCCCGTGACTCTGATCGCTGAGGCCGTCCTCGCCCGATGCCTGTCTGCCATCAAGGACGAGCGTGTTGCTGCCTCTAGCAAGCTGAACTTTGTCAGCCGCACCACCAAGTTTGAGGGTGACAAGGCTCAGTTCCTTGATGATCTCGAGCAGGCCCTCTACGCCTCCAAGATCGTTTCCTACGCCCAGGGCTTCATGCTGATGCAGGAGGTGAGATACCCCCGGTCCAAAATTTGACTGAGCACTTTGAAAAAGAGAAAAAAAAATACTAACAGTTCATTACTATAGGCTGCCCGAGAGTACAACTGGAAGCTCAACAAGCCCTCCATTGCCCTCATGTGGCGTGGCGGTTGCATCATCCGATCCGTCTTCCTTAAGGATATCACCGCTGCTTACCGAAAGGACAACGACCTCCAGAACCTCCTGTTCGACGACTTCTTCAACAAGGCCATCCACACGGCCCAGCCCGGCTGGCGATCTGTTGTCGCTCAGTCTGCCCTCCTTGGCATTCCCACCCCCGCTTTCTCGACTGCTCTGTCGTGGTTCGACGGTTACCGCACCAAGGACCTTCCCGCCAACCTTCTCCAGGCCCAGCGTGACTACTTCGGTGCCCACACCTTCCGTGTCAAGCCCGAGGCTGCTAATGAGAAGTACCCTGTCAACACTGACATCCACGTCAACTGGACCGGCCGTGGTGGCAACGTGTCCGCCTCTACCTACCAGGCGTAAGGAGATGGCGAGCAGAGGCTGGTGGACAGAGGAAAGTAAATATGATAGAACGATCAGTGCCTGGTGACTGCGTCTTGCCATCAGGTGTTTTGAATAGGTACGCAGGGTATACTGGCGCCGCACTGGGTAATGGAATGAATTGGGTTTAGAAGTGCTCAGGGGGGACTACTATGAGGTCCTGGAGCCTAAGTTTTAAAAAATGAATGCTATGACCAAGTTTTTTTTTCGAAAGTATGAAGTAAGAAAAGTTGAGCGACACTTGAATCGTCGGCTACACAAGCTGTCCCTCTTTAGCTGAAGAACCATTGTGAAGGAAAGACACTAGTAATCCATGCTACCGCACTGGGTAGAGAGTGAAGCTGGTCCTGGCTGGCGACTCGGCTTTGAGATTACTGCCATTTCCAGCTGGGGGTCTTGACGGTCATTACATGAAAACAACATCTAGACTATACGTACTGATAATTATGTACCAATAATAGTCTCGAGGTCAGCGGCCTGACTCTGGTATGACAGAGAATGCGACTTACATGCATAAATCCTAAGATGGCTGCGCTTTATTCGCTTTTCGGGAGACGTGAGGGGCGAGGCTCGTCGAGCCGCGAAAAAGGAGACCCACCTGACTGCAGGAATATGCACCCTCTGATTGGTCAGCCATCCACAGCCTCGTCGCGAGAAGTTTGGAGCTTGCGCAGGACGCAGTCAATTGCTCTGTCAACCAACATCGCGAACTCTCGTTGCGCCGCATCATTGTATCAACCTCCTACCTCTCGCTTTGCCGCCACCTCACAGCATAGAATCCGAGTCCTGTGCGCCGCTGCTCCTAAAAGGCGTTCATCGCCACGCTCGACCTGTGCACACGTTGACTCCCGACAAGGGCGACGACGATGAATATGGCCCAGCCAGATCCCAGCCAGGGCGTCCCCCAGGACCTCGTGAGCAACCCATTGCGCGCGTCATACGTTGCGTTCAACCAATATTAATTTTCTTCTAGATGCCCCATGTCCACCTCATCTCCTCGTTTCGATACCCAGTGATGCCTCGCCTGGACATTAATGAGGTTGCGAAATGGCTTATGAGTGCTCCACAAGTCGCGCGAGATCGGGCACCCTTCTTCTGGACATACCTTGACAAGCCTGCCGATGGCACAATCCTCCTCACCTGGCAGCCGCTGCAGCGTTTGGGCACTAACTTTGCCACTGATGGTTTCATCTGGGCTCCCCCAGAGCAGCTCTACAAGCAGGACTTGGGCAACGGTTTGGTACGGCTGCATGTGCCCTACGTGGTAGGATACCTATGCTGACAGCACGGCAGATGCTCGAAATCTATTATCAAAAAGCTGGTTACATTCCTGGTGAACAGTACGCCCTCCACGCTCGACGAAGATTCCGAATTGTCCCTATTCCTGGCCACGTCAACCCCCCTCAACCAGACATCAGCCTCTTCATTGTGCACTACGGACCCGCCGAGCCGAATGATCGAGTCCCTGTGTCCATGATTCCCTACGATGAACGAGTCAACGCCATCATGCAGCAGAGGCATTATCTCCAGAGAGCCGGCCAGATCCGGCGCAAGGAATTTATGCTTTCCGACCGTGTCAACTGGCCTACGTTACCGGATCCTACCCGCCAGCAGGCCCAACCACAGATGCCAGCCCGCGGAGTCCCTGCGCAAATGGCATATCCTCCTCAGGCTCCTCAAGCACCTCCAGCAAAGCGCGCCCGACATGCTGCGAACCAGGCCCAACAAGCTGCTGTTCCTGGCATGCCCCAGCTTGACGCTGCGTTTGACGATGACGAAGATATTTCCCGAGGCGACATGTTTGACCACCTCACTCCGAGGGAAATCTCACTGAGTCGGTACCAACAAAATCATGAATGGATGGAAGAGATCCTGTCCTCCCCCTACAGAATAAACCAGATTACCCCTGCGGACCTTGGCTTGGGCTTCAAGGGCGAGCTCTCCTCGCTAACGGAGGGCATTTTCTCCGCTCACGCAGGCGATGCACCCACCGCTGTGACTGACAAGCCATATGTCGGCCGTCTGGACCCTGCCATGGCGGAGGAGTTCCGCAGACGCTTTAACAAGCACATGAAAGATACTGAGGCCGAAATCGAGAAGATGAAGGCCGCCCATGCTGAAGCCATGGCTGAATTCAAACAGGCATCACTCATGGACACCAGAGAGAGTGAACTCCGAGTTGTGGTTGAGGAAACGGGGCCTGAGATCTGGCGAGTCGAGGGGAGGGTAGACCCTCAGGATGAAGACAGCAAACCCCATCCCACCAGCAATAAGACTGTTGATGAGATTGTTGCTGAGGTTGAATCCGTCGTTGGACACAAAGTCGGTACTCAACCTCCAGTGAAGCGCGTCCAAGATGGCGGGTATCAAGCGCCAGCGCCGGAGCCGGCCCCGGCTCCGCAACTCTCACGACAGCCATCCAACACTGGCTCACAGAACAGTGGTGTCATGATTGGTGAATCAGATGTCGATATGGGTAACACTGCTGCCGGGCTCCTGGACCAGATAGGCACTGGTATTAGCGCGACTTCTACCCCTCTGAATAACTTCCCTACGCCTCAGCCTCACCTGTCTGGTGTTCAATCAGGCGCGGCTACTCCATCGAATGCCCAGGCTGCATCACCCGCACCTCCTCAAGCTCGAGCTCAACCAGCTCCCAGCGGTGGAGATGTGTCCATGGGCGGGACCGATGCGCCTGCTCGCGATTCGGTTGCCCCTGACCAGGGAACCGGCTCCGGAGACTGGGTTGTCGTTCCGAAGGACGGGGTGTCTCCTCCCACCGCGCAAGCTGCAGGATCAAGCGCGGACAGCGAGACAGCTAAGAATGCCGCTGCAGCCGCTGCAAAGCCGGCTTCCGGGGCTGGAACCCCAGCTGTCACCGATGGTGGATCCGTGTCGTTCGATCAGAATGACTTTAGCTCCCTCGGCGATCTGGACTCCGCTGGCGATGCCTTGGCTAGCTTTGACGGCCCAACACTTGATGGTTCTGCGGGCGAACTAGGTGAAGGCTTGGATCTGAATATGGATATGGAGGACTCGGCCTTTGGAGATGCCTTCCATGGTGTCGATCACTCAGGCACTCCTCAGGGGCAAGACATGTAGTGGATGTCACGATGATTCATTCAGATACATGGCCACAGGGCAAGGTAATAGAGACACAGTCACCCAATTGTCTCCCTCTCCGGAAAGGATGTGATAGATGGCAAAGACCAAGAATTTTGAGGATGGAGCGGGAATTGGGTGATGTTGAAAAATGGATGGAGAATGGCGCGCGACATGTCCAAACAGGTTTTAATCTTTTAACAACCACTGACTGACACGGGGTCTTTGTGTTTCTTTGCTTTTTTTGTTCTTGTTTCCCTCCGTTTCTTTTTTTTTGGTTTGGCTTTTCAACGTCATACTTCATTTGCAGGCTGTATTACCTAGTTTTCTGTAGAATAAGGGACAGGCGAGATTCATTCATCAGGGCTCTCACGTCTATGCAGTGTCTGGTTACCTTTGATATATGACTTGACCAAAAAAAAACACATAAAACCTCGTTTGTCCTATGCTAGCTTTCTTACCTACCTGCCTAACCTACCTTGAAAGAAATGTTGCGTCTACTTCTCTACCTACCATATTCAAAACTAAAAGTACAAGGGTATGTGATAGCTTCGTGTCGACGTCACACAAAGCCACCCTGTGAGAGGTGTCTATCTGCCTATCTACCTTTGGGTATGCGAAAAAGGAGAAAGAGATGATAGTAACCATGAATGCCATGCAGTTTGTATGTACACACGCAAAGGGGAAGAGAAAGAAAAGAAAAAAACCTCCCAGAGAACAAAGCGTCATGACGAAGGCATTCCGGCCCGAATGTTGTCGTACACACTCTGAGGATACGACAGCATGTTTCGCGTTGATTCGAGAGCGCCCAGCTTCTTGGCTACGGTTCGGATAATGCTTTGGGAGCCTGTCTTATCGCCGCTCGCTTCCCAGTACATGGCGCCACCCAAGTTATGGCGTTGAATGTAGCCGGCCTTGATCTTGGCCGTGGCGGGGCTCTCGTATGTGACGAGCTCTTTCTTTGATGGGTCGTATGAGAAGCTGGCAATGGCCTCGGTGTTCATGTATATCTTCGCGCCGGGCCGCGGCAGGTCCTTGTACGTGTACACCCCGTTCTCGATGGAACCACCGCCGACGCCGACGAAGGGGTGACCCATGCCGGCCGTGTTGGCAAAGGACCGGCCATAGAGCGGCATGCCCATGACGATCTTTTGAGCCGCGATACCCTTGGTCACGTAGTCGACCACGGCGCCGTTGGTGCGGAAGGGGGTTGACTGAGGTGTGTGCCTGGCCTTGTACAGCGCGGCTTGATGACCAGTGATGGAGTCCCAGGACCCTGCGTAGTCGTAGGCCATGAGATGCCAGGCATCGATGTAAGCGTCCATGGCTTTCATATTCATGACCTGGTAGTGGGTTGGGCCGGCCGGTGAGGCGACGGTGATGAGGAAGCGGTACTTGAGCTTGTTGGACTTTGCGTACGAGTCCAGAGCAGCACGCATCTCCTTGAGAAGCAGGACGTAGTTGTTGGCCTCGTCCGCGTTGGTCGGATACTCCCAGTCGATGTCAACACCGTCAAAGCCCCAGTCGGCTAGCAGGCGGACGGCGCTGTCGACGAAGTTCTTGCGCTTCACCGGGTCAGCGGCCACAGGGGCGAACTTGGGCGAGTATGTCCAGCCGCCGATGGACAAGAGTGTTTTGAAGTTGCGGTGCTTCTTCTTGAGCATGTAGAGCTGCTTGACGCAGCCGTAGGCGTTTTTGCCATTGTCGTTCCACGAGTCAGTGGGATAGTGTTTCTCGAGATCTGAATAGGTGTCTGATGATTTTCTAAAAGGCAAAGAAAGGTTAGTTTTTGAGAGAAAGAGGAGAGAGAGAGCGAGAGTAGAGATGCGAAAAATCATCGTTGAAGGAGAATGAAGTGTTCGCTTTTTATCAGTTGACTTACACGGCGCCATCGCTGCCTATATCCAGAAAGGCATAAAGAAGATGGGTTACGACATCCGCTGGGATCTGTTGAGGTTGGAAATTGGCACCATATATGCCCCTATTTCGAAATACATGTCAGCTAAGGAGGATACATCCCGGAATCAAAAAGGATCCTGATCAACTTACCAGTTTGTGAAGTATAGAACATTTCGCTTTCCGGCAGCTCTGGGGTCAATATCGGTGGTTGAGTTCAGCTCTTCTGAGCCATCAAGGCCCGTCAGTTCAGACTGTTCAACAAGAAGAGGTTGTGATGAAGCCAGCGCTGACTGGGCTACTGTAGCCGTTGAGGCTGCAATAGCTGATACAGCGGAGTAAGAAAGAGAAGAAGAAGAAACAGAAGAGACAGAAGATGAAGTGACAGTGATGGTGGTGGTGGTAGTGGTGATTGCAAGTTGCTCTCTTGGGTCCAGCCCAGGAGCACCAGCGGCGAGTTGAGCCAGCAGAGGCGCGATAGCGAAGAATCGTTGAAGCATGTTTGTCTAGATTCTTTTACTACCGCGGGAGGTCGTCTGTCTGCTGGGTTGCGAATACATGGCGATGAGTTGTGCCGACAGACGTCTCCTTATATATCGCTTGAGCCTTATTTGAAACAGGAATGGGCAGGTCAAGTCTGAATCGCCAGATCAGTCGCCCCCCCCCTCGTGGCATCTCCTCGTGGTGAACAAGACAGTACGCCCAATGATGCATAATTAAGGTCTTTGGCATGGAACGAAGATGCTCAAGGAGGGCTGGGAGGGGGGGAGGGGAAAGTTCATGAGCATCGCGTAAAGTATGTCTGACAACCACGGTTGAGAATGTTAGGGGAGGGGGGGACGAAGGACAAGCCATACTAGAATACACCGTGGTTTCAAGTAAACTGAGCAATCGTTCGGCATCGAATTCCTCTGCCAGCTATTGCTATATTGAAGTCCACTGGCACAAGACGCACCTTAGACGCCAGGGCGGCTCAGGACAGCGAGCGGCCCAACCAGCATAGACGCCCGGTACCTTTCGCCTGAGAGAATCATTTTAAGTCGTGTAGGCAGCTGAGCTAGGACTTTCAACACGTGGAAGTGGCATGTATGTCCCAAGGGCTTCAAAGACGCGAAACGCTGGAATGCTAAAGTGGTGCGTGCATAGATATTGGCTACCTCATCGATGAAGCACTTAGGGGAAAACCCTTCACGTTATCCACTCAAAGCCTACGACCGCGGATCTGCCAAAAGCCGAGAAAGACTACCCTTCTCTTAGTAAAAAGACGACACACGTACGTGGGGTGTTAAGGGATGATCGTATTGCCTACCTGAGGTAGCTGACAGCTGGCCCTTGGCTAAATGGGCAATATGTCTCAATGCCGACGTCTTGACTTTGAGCTGAGACGAATATGGAAGAAGTAGAATACGTATATTTCTTTCTTTGGGAGAGACTTTAATGATGCTCCGATGTCCATGTAAGTTGCAACAGCTAGGAGAAGCAGACTTGGTCAGTGTGCAAAAGTAAGTATGATGGGATGACTTTGTTTCACAATAATTGAAATGTAGTCTTAACCCTTGCAATTCTCAAGTTTGATCTCATTCTCCTGTATGCGAATCTTTCTCTACCACTCTCTTCTTCTCTCCGTGTATGTATGTGTGTGCGTGTGTGGTTACTTCTCTGCTTCTTCTGCCTCTTCTTTCTCATTCTCACGTGTTCCATCTCCTGGATGGGAACGAGAACTTTCGGAGGGACCGATATGCCTCAGCTGAATAACTTTTGCCAGAGTTTTCATTCATATCATATTAGCTGAGCGATCGACTTACACTATGAAGAAAAACAAAAGTAAGTTAACTACTTCGCCCGCACGAGGAATTGCGGAGTGGTTCTATGCATTCCATTGTCGTTCAGCGATGGATCGTTTACGCGGTCATGTTCACGCGATTTCAGGCCCCTTTCCTTTTCCCTTTTTCACTATAAGTGAACTAGCTGTTTTATTATTGGTGACTGTCGGACAGGCCATAGGCAGTCCGTGGTATGTTATCTGAAACATGACGTGCGGGCAGGGATTCTTGTTTTAGGGGGTGAAACAGTTTGGATCATTATGAGAGCCCAGCCATTGCGTCGAATTGATTCTACAATATATATATATAAGCCGATGCTTGTCTGGTGTATGTGTAATGGAAAGGAGACCGCATCTTCTAGTTGGGCAATACCCAAAAGCTTCTGAAGGTGGTCTGTACTCGATGCCACTACCATGAGATAAACTCGCATCATGCTAAGAGTCTCTAGAGGCATGTAATGTCAAAACTGTCGAAAGGAAATAAAAGGGACACAATAATATGTCTAATATTCTTTTCATCTTCTTCACCACTTGTCCATTTACTTCAACACCACACCTCCCTTGTTGAAACAAGAACAAACATTCAGAACACTCACTGCACAAATTTCCTTTACTAAGAGAAGAAAAAAATGACCTTAGAATAGTCAAAAAATAAAATTAAAGGTAGATCAGTTACGAATAGAAGAAGAGCGTCTGAAGTTATCATTCGTTGTTCGACCAAGTAATTTCTTTACCAGGCTTCTTGACCACTACATTTTTCATACAGATTACCATTTGATTTTTCACTTGGTTTCTCACTCTTCGCTGCAGCGAGACTGTCTGTTGTAGTTCATATAAAACATATATTATCCCCTGCGTATCACAGTGCCGAGAGTGTTCAAGTTGTGGGAAGACGATGAGAAGGGAGCGCCTGACAACTACTTGATCATGAGAGTAGGAAAGTATTTGCTGCACGAAGAATAGGAACTATATTTTTTTTGTGGTTAGTGTATCGCTTGTGTCTGTGTTATTGCTAATTGGCACACATTTCGCCGTTCCGTACGGTTTCCCATACATCAGCTAGGGCTCCCATAGCTCTCAAGCAAGAACCCCTCCCCAAGACAATGCATCCCATCCCTCCATTCATTAGCAATCCCTAAACTCTGTCAACCCGTATTATGGACATTTCTGCTCACCTTATTGTGAGTTTTCTCGTCCCCCTCTCCTTTTGCATCAACACGTCCCTTCTCCGTCCCATCCATCAAGCAAGCTAACTGGAGTGTCGCCTTGCATTCTGCGATACCAGCCTTGATCTTGATCAACGTTGTGTGCAAGTTCAAGCACTTCTCGCACTTCCGGACGAACTTTCGCGGTCTGTGTGCATGAGGCTGCCGTTTGGCGCAGCCGGTGGACCGCTTGTCACTCTTAGCGATACTGCACCGTTGAATACGTCTGCCCCATACTACGTGGCCGCAACCAAAGACAGTATAGATATAAATACACATCTTGACCAGCCTTATCTTTTGTATTTCAGATAGTGGCAGGATCTCCAGGAGAAGAGAGTCTGACAAGTATCGTAGGTCAGGACTGCAGAGCTGACGGTCCTCTTATTGCAATCCTTGGACGAATTGTCCAAATCAACCCAAGGGAAATATCAAGGCTGTTCTCTCGTACTCTGCATGCGTTTTTCTCGTCCCTATGAAACAAGAAAGGAATACACCGGTGACTTGAACACGATTCCTCTCACCATTCCAAAAACTCACAGACAAAGATTGACAAAGACACAAGATAGAAAGAACAACAAAAAACAAGCAACACGGTTCTGGGCTCGAAACAATCAAAGAAAGTCAAGTTCATATGTCGCCTTCTAACTTGATAATACGCCGCTCGACAACACCTCTTTGAAGTCTCTTGCCCACATCAAAGTCGAGCCGGCCTCCCGTTCGGCGACATGCGGCACCGGTTCGCCTACCCTCCGCAACGTCTTCATCAGCGATGAGTTCTCATCCGCTGAGATGACGATGCCGCCTTGTAGCAGGCACTCCATATCCGTGGTCGAGTCTCCAAAGTAGATGACACGGCCTTTCTCTAGTCGTCGCTTTTCCATCACCACATACTCCAGAGCTTCTCGCTTCTCATGACCGTTGGTCATACAGCCACCCAGGAACTCGGGGCCTAGGATCGTTCCGTCAACGTGTGCGTCGTTGGCGATGACACGGAGCCGGTGAGGGAGCAAAGCGCCCTGGATAAAGGCTCTGGACCAGTTGACTGAGACGACGTCGACATCCCAGCCCTTTTCCTCGGCAAGGCTCATCAAATCGGCGAACCCATCCCGGATCTTGATTTTGCCGGTCTTGACTGCCTCCTGGCCGGCACGGCTCAGCTTCTCAGCATCCATGCCCTTGAAGACCTGGGAGTCGGCAACCCGTTGCAGTGAGGTCTCCTCCACCTCTTTTGAGCCTGAAAGGAAGCGGATCTCGTCCTGCACGCACTTGCGCTCTTCCGGGGGCACTGGGTGGTCCAGCGAGTATCGCCTGTAGTCGGATACGTAGGACTGGACCACTTGGTCCCAGGCGGTCTGCAAATCTCTGTCATCGTGTTCCTTCTGGTACTCAATGGCCGAGCCGGCGAGGACGCCAATGGTGTCTTGCTGGGTAATTGTCCCGTCAAAGTCGAAGACGAGATGCATTGTGGATGAAGTACTGTAAGGGCTAGAATGATATATTGTATGCAAAGGTTGAGAAGAGAATGGAGACAGTGGAAGGGAGGTTGTCGTGAGGCGACCGAGGTAAGACGCCACCCCAAGCAGTTGCTTGGCCGCCAAGCTTGCAATCATCTACGATCGCTGCCGCCACCAAATGTTCACTATTCCCATCAAAGCCAGCAGGTGATGCAGCGAATCTACGTGTTACTTTGGCGTCAGTGACGTGCGGGGAACATGGGACCATTACGTAGCTTGACTTGGTAGAGCACATCATGGGTGAGAGAAAAAGAGAGGGGATTGAGTGGAGCTTCAACCCATTCCCGTTCAATTCCTACCAAAAGTTGGGCCCCGTGGCTCATGATGGATACCTACATACCTGCTACCTACGGAACTATACGTTGTCACGTAGGTCGATATCTTCAACCAAAGAAGCTAGATGCTGGAAGAGTCCGTTAATTGTGAAGGGACAGGCATTGGCCGGTTTCTCATTTGCCCTACTCTCTAGTGAAATGGTATCACGCTCTAAAGCCTCCCCTTTGCCTTGATTGATTCCCCAAACCCATTCCCCGTAAACACCAAGATAAAACATATTAAGGGATAGAGAGTTAAAAAAGAAAAAAGAAACAAGGATAGCAAATAAAAGAAAGAGAGAGACACAGAAAGAACAAACAGTTTACCAATCCGCTGTCTCCTCCAGGCTTTTTCGTGTGGGTATCCTTATAACAGTGCCCTTCACTGCATGGGCAACACATCCTCCATCTCCTCAACTTCATCATCATTGCCATCATCAACAACCTCTGCTGCTGCGGCCTTGGATTCGGAGCCGCCCTTGTCACGGTATGCCTCGCTCAGGCCGTAATGGTTCGCGAACGGGCCACTCTTGTTGAGGACTGCAATTTCTTCGAGGACCTGTCGCAAGTATGTATCAGGTTGTTGCAGCTTTTGTCGAAGTGCTTTCATAGACCAGTATTGATATTGACGGAAGCACTCGAAAATAAGATCCAGAAGCTGGTTCTTTGGAATACGGGCAGCCTTGAACACTTCGCCCTTCTTGGGTTTGTTGAGCGGCGCAGTGTTTTTCTAGATAAGGTAGTCAGGAACAACGTACAAATCCGAATTATCATAACAATGGATGAATGAACACGTACAATGAAGTTGCCTCCCCAACCAACAGAGCCTGCAGTACCTGGGTTGATAATGGAGGAAGCTTTGTTACGACTGATAATCTGGAGCTTTGTTTTCGACTGTTCAGCATCCAACAAACGCTGCCCAAGAAGACGCTCCTCTTCTTGAACATCTCGCGGTTCGACGCGGACATCGTAGTGAATCTTGCCAAGGATCTTGGTTTTCTCTGTTATTTATCGATTAGCACACGGATCAAAAAGCGCTACGCTGCACGTTTTCAAGACTCACTCGGTACTGCCTTGCGGTAGTATGGCTGGTAACGGTTCCTCCGATCGTACGTCGTTCTTTCAGCACCTCCGCCTCCATTGTTCTTTTGTCTCAGCAGAGATGCTGGAATTCCGGCATGAGCTGCTTCCTGGCGGGCCTTGCTGCGCGCCTTGAATCCTGGTAAATCTTCCTCACTAAAAATGAAGTGATTATTGACGTTCGCATCGGCAACTTCGAGGTCGTACTCGCGGGGTAGAGTCTGGTGTTCGGGACAGTTGGGATGGAGGAGCATGCGTAGTTTCGTCTAAAGAAAAAAAGAAGAAGCAGAGTGTCAGAACTATGATTGCTAGAGCGTTCTCGACAGACGAGGCGCCGTCAAGCACATACCTCAGCAGTTCCATCTGGTTTCCGTTCGGGCCATGTGCGCAGAGTGCCGATCTGGATCTCATCGTCATCGCCCAATCGCTCGGTAGTCTTCATCCATGCCTCCCACATGGACTTGGGAATGCGTGCCAGATACAGCGTCTCAAAGGCATTTCCCGGGCCGGTATTCTCATAGAATTCGAGATCGCCAGCGTCCTCGTACATGTCGTCATCTTCGGCATTGGCAGGAGACGCAGAAGCCTCCGGGTCGGGCTTAATGAAGGAGTCGGCCATGGCGAATGACGGGAACGCGAAATCTCACTAGGTCTGGGTCGCTGAATGAACTGCCTCGGGAGTGGACGATATTTCCCTACGCCTTGTAGTCTCGAGAGTGTGCGTGCCTAGGTAGTGGGGAGGGAGATGGAGAAATCACACAAAGAGCAGGAGGAGGAGGAGTTTGAAGAGGAGATGGCTACGAGGCTGCAGCGACAGAATGGACTGGGAGATAGTTGTAATGCAACAAGAGGCTCTTTCGCACGGTCCAATCCACTGCAGGAAGCCTGAGCTTCGCAATCCGAGCCACAGCCCACAAAAGCTCAGATGTGGCGTAAGCTGCAGACTAGGCTACCTGTCAGTAAGAACGGAACGAAGTACGTCAGTGTACTCCGTACCTACGGATAGGTAGTGATTAGCCGCCTAATATTAGGTACACGGATACCTTTTTCGGAGGATAAGCTGACACTGGGCAATTTTAGTTTCATAGTACATCTGTACCCTGAGCATTGTTCCCCAGATACAGATGCAGGTCCGCTAATCGGAAGTAAGTTGGCCATTCTCACTGAGCAAGTCCGAGTGTCTACCTATAAATATAGCGCCCTGGCCTTGCGACAATGCTTCTCACATCATTTCCCATCTATAAGACTACCAGAATCGAAATCGCTCCTCAAAGGAATGTGATTGCACCGCTATATCAAGGGTCTAGACAACAAAAGTCTCGAGTCTCTGTATTCTATCTGCTGCTTCTCCTCTTCTTCGACTTTTCCTCACTTCCAAATCCATGGCCTCGTCCGTATCGTCATAAGTAACACGGAATCGCCAATCCCCCAATTGATGAACCAATCGCGACGACGACGAAACACATCGAAGACGATATGAAGACGGCCATCACGGTGATTCGTTTCAGGAAACCCACTCAGACTCTTCCCTTTCCCTCATCATCGCAATCCACTCATCCGAGATGCCGGTCAAGTCCCTCATGGAGCTTGCCATGACGGCATGTCTCAAGAACCATCGCGAACTCGACAGTGTCGGCGATTTTCTCACATACGAGCACGTCCGACCCATCCTCATGAAAGTCGACAACGCGCACCAGCTGCGCCAGATTGAACTCAACTCTCCGCAGATTGAGGGAGACACGGGCGAGGTCTGGCTCAAGATAATCGAACGCGAATTTCCAATGGAGTATAAAACAAAGGCTTATAAGCCAACGAACCCCAAGAAGTGGCACCGTGTCTGGGAGAAGTACAAAAAAGACCACGATAGGGCCCTGGAGGAAAGCGAAAAGAAACTCATGAATGCGCTTGCTGGGTTGAGACAGGACAAAGAGAAAAACACGAGCAGGATCGCGGACAAGACTCTCGACAGGAAACTTCTTCCTCGCACCGCCATCAAGAAGAGTTCATGGGGAGGTAGTTGGGGTCAGCGCGATCCCAATTCTGGCACTTTCGCTTTTACCAAAGGCAGCCGAACCAAGACCAACACCGGCGCCAGTGTCATGAGAAGGGTTCGACGGGAGGTGAAGGAGATTGCCAACATCCACGGTTCACTATCACGACCGGTCCGAGGATCAGCAGCCCTGACCAGACCGATCAAGCCCCCAACCGGAATGGTAAACGACTACCGTCGGGCTGCCCAGCCTGTCTATCGACCAACCCCTCGGCCCCTATCATCGGCTGTTGAGGAGTACGAGGAACGAGCTACATACCTGTCAGACTCTGAAGGTGGCGATTCCGATCGGGACGCTCTCTTTGATGAGGATGAGGAGGATACAGAAGATTATGGTAGATACGCTGAACCGGCTCCAGCTAGAAGTCCCACTCGCAAAACCTTTGCCAAGTCGTCAGCTACATCTCTTCTCAAGAAAAGACCAGGTTCTACGACAAGCATATCCCCGGCGAAGCCTCGGGTACCTGCTGCTAGTTCCACGTCCAAGGTCACAACCAAACGTTCTGGAATATTGTCAAACAGCTATAAGCCGGACGCGGCTAAGACGACAAGAATCTCATCATCAAACTCTACAACTTCAGCGAGGGCTCCCCCTCCAGCTTCCGAACTACCTCCTCCCAAACCATCTCACCACCATCTTCCCCGTACACAAACATCGCCGCCTTTGGCACCAAATCCGGGGCCATCATCGCCTCCTCCCCCTTTGAGCATGTCAGGCCCTGCAGATTCACAGCCTCGCAAGAGGAAATCTGTCAACATATTTATGAGTCGGAAGAAAAGAGGCTGAAAAAAATTATCAACCCATATATTTCTGCCGCATGATTTAGAGTGTCGGTTAGAAGTGTTTTGTTATTTGTTGCGTTTTATTTGCATTTATTGGTGTCTTTTTTTTTTTTTTGCAGACAGCGATTACAGAGTTAGAGTTTTATGGTTGGCAGAGAGCAGAATATGGATGCAAGAGGCTGACCTATTATACCTCCGTCTGGGTACGTCAGGCTGCAATAACTGGTATATGGGACCTTCTAGATAGGACCAGGACCACTATATATGGATGTTGGTGTTGAGATTCTGCCATGATACAATACAGGCGCAATTGGTGTTAGCTAGCGGGAATTTTTACTTGTCAAGCACAACTGAAAGCTGGAAATGAATATATATGAAATGCACATGGACAAGTCAAGTCACATCATCACCGGCTCCTTATTTGAAGTTGCTTCAGGATATCCACGATTGACCGAGATATTCGCTCCCCTTAAAAGAAGAGTGGCATTTATTTCGGCCATGCGCTATCTCCGCAAGACCATCAAACCCTTTCTCTTTGTAAATTGTTCCTTTCCAGTATGATATGGTTGGTATAAGTCGCATGTTTGATTCCAAGTCCGACGCCAGAAACGCACCGAAACTGCCTCCTAAGTGGTGTTGTTGTCCGCTCTACGGTCTAGCATATTTTTTTTTTCCTTTTTTTTTCTCTTCTTGTTTTCTTCTTCTTCTTTCTTGCTTATCTTGTTATATCGATGCTTCGTTCGCTTTCGCGCCCCTTTTAGCATCCTCCTCTAAGCGCGAGGACGAGATGCAGGGTATCGCCCGCAACAAGGTTGTACTCGGCAGCGGTCTTGTCGTCGGTCCTGCAAAGAGGGAAAGAAAAAATTACTAGGTTAGCACTGAGAAGCTGCTATAAGTATGGGAGTAGGGCGTACATCTGCTTTCCGCCGTGGATCAGGCGCTGTTGGACAGGAGGAATACCCTCCTTCTCCTCGACCTTCTCCTTGATCTGCGAGACCTGCGATGGCGGTCAGTCCACTATGTTCCTCTCCACACACAAGCTGATGAATCGAGATGCTGGTTTCAAGCTGTACCTTGTAGTCCATCTCGATATCGAGCTCAATCTCCTTCCCTGTCAATGTTCGAACCCTAAGGCGCAACCGTTAGTTCATGGTCGGGATGGAAACTGCTGCGGCCTGGCCACCCCTCCCATCCCCTACGTACTTGATTAACATGTTGGCGGCGTATGTCGGGGTTGTGGGGTAGTCGCAGGGAGCTTCCGGTTTGGTTAAGTATAGGGATAATCGACTTCCAAGGCGAAACAAGAGTGTTGTAGAAAGTCAAGAAGGGAGTAGAAAGCTTGAATCACGCAAGGCTGAGGACGAAGAGGAAGACAAACGTTTGGTCCGGGTTGGATGACTGATGGATGGTGGGGTTGATAGTCAGTTGGGTGGATGACGGAGGAGGGGCCGGCCATAGTGAAGTGTCAATCACGCTAAAGCGGGACGGAGGTGGCCAGCCAGCTGCGAGGTTGGCCATCTACATGGTAATAATACCAAATAATGTGAAAGGGAGTAATTAGTAGACTTGCTAAATAATGTTTAATATAAAGAATTTTTGGCTATTCATCAGCATATATCTAATGAAACATAACATAAATATTTCCCTCGACTCTAATACAACGCAAACGACCTGAACCAATCACAAATATTGTCCGTAATCACGGACCCAGTCGGTCGGATGGGGATGAATGAGTAGGCTTTTAGGCACACACTCGCCTTTCCATAGCAGCAGCACGTACGCATAGCATTCTCAAGCTAAATGGGTTGGGATTAGATAGCTATTTCTCGCTTCCTTAACACCTCTATCATACAATTCCGTCTTTGGTAGACATACAGTGGAGAGTTGGCTTCCATTTCTTTGCATCATCCCTCAGCGCCTCCCCCTCCACATCATCTCTCATCATTTTTCCTCTTCGATCCCATTTTCGAAGCTCAGAATTATTCCTTCTTGTCCTCAAACACGTTCAAGCCCAAACCCTCGGAATCAAGCAAAAGTCTATTCTTGGACCCAGCCTCCTGGAGTTGCGCGGCAATCTGTCGGGCGTTCTCAATCTTCTTGAGTTCCAGGTAGGCCTTGTTCTTCTTGATCGCCTCTCCAATCAGCTCGGCGGAACGGGCCTCACCCTGTGCCTTGACAACCATGGCCTGCTTCTCCTGTCGGGCCTTGTCGACAACGAAAGCGGCTCGCTGAGCATCTTGCTGGGCAACCTGCTTGGCTTCAACGGCAGCAGTGAATTCTGGAGAGAAAGCAAGGTGCTGTTATAATATGTTAGTCAGAGGAGTTGTATATGTGAAGAAGGGAGAGGAGGAGCCCGTACTGTTAAAGAGACATCATCTAGCAGAATGTTGAATCGAGCAGCTCGTCGAGAGAGGTTCTCTCGCACAAGCCTGGCAACCATCTCTCGTTGTGTGATCAGCTGGCTGGCATTGAACTGGGCGACAACGCTCTTCAACACCTCGTTGACAATCGAGGGGAGAACTCTTTCATCGTAGTCGGCACCAAGCGTTCGGTAAATCTGAGGGAGGGCATCGACTTGAGGTCTTGAAAGCACACGGCAGGTGATGTTAACCATCTGAAGGTCCTTGGTGCCGGTCAGGGAGGAAACGTTGCGCGGCTTCGCTCGAACATCGTAGATAATGGGGGTTTCAAACCAGGGGATGTTGATGTGCGTTCCTACATGCAATCGATTAGCGTCAATCTCATCATAAAAACCCTCCCATCCCAGTTTGCTGCCAAATGTGTCGTCGCCTCACCTTCGCTGTAGATCTCCTTGCTGACACCATTCAGCCTCCTGTACTTGATAGCGCGGTGACCACCATCCACGTTAAAGAGAGAGTTCGATAGCACAAACGCGCCACCGGCTAGCAGGATGCCTCCAAAGAGGGCACCGCCGGCTGCTCGGGGGACCTTGGGGCCGCCACCCCCGCGGTTCTGCTGGACCTGACGGAGACGTCGCATAGCCTCCTCTTGCCAGTTGTTCTGCGACATCTTGAGATTATGAGGGGGAGCCGCGGTTTACTGATGGCAATGTGAAGTTCCAAGAGGGGAGGAAAAGTGAATTAGTCAGTCACCAAGACGTCGATGTTGGAGGTGGAAGCTATCGCCGAGTGAAGCTGTCACTGAATTGGTCCCGTTTTTTCGCAGGCGACGAATCCCGTCCGAGACCCACCTGGGGTGATGACCTTACCACCTCCACCAAACCAAAACGGACGACGCAGTAGCCGAAGGGAGGGGAAGTGCGTACCAGCCGCCCGGCTAAACTATTGATAGGTATATAATTAAGTTAGTATCAGCCCACTGCAACAACCCCCCAAGCTACACTGGTGTTCAAACACCAGACATCTTCCGTAGTATAGTGGTCAGTATGCAAGCTTGTCACGCTTGAGACCCGGGTTCAATTCCCGGCGGGAGAGGATTCCAGCCAAAGGTGAAATAACACCTTCATTTCTTTTTTTCGTCTTTTCCCACTCGTTTTTCTTTTTCTTTTTGGAATCTATTCCCACAATTGGTTTATTTATACAGCCGGTAATTCTACCCTACGTGCAGCAATCTCCGACATTTTAAAGAATCCCTAAAGATACAATTCGGTTTTCTTATACCCAAGGCCCAACCTCATGAATGAATTTTACTTCTGATGACATCCAGGCCCATATCCCTGCTCATGGGCTTTCACCTTGAGAGCGAATCACAGTGAAAAATAGTGGCTATTACGCTTTGCGGATCGCAACGTCTTCTTTTTCTATCCTGCATTGAAACCTTACTGCTAACACAATATTGCGGTCTACACTTATTCCAAAAACAAACAAGGCATCTCTTGGTATCCAAATCCCATTCGCCGAGCCACGGGTATACCATACATAATAAGGACATGCAAGCATACTTAGTCTCTATCAGTCGTATAAGGCTCCGTCCTTTGATCCCAATCGTTATGCAGCATCCATAGAAACTCCCCTTGTCCACCAAAAACCAATAAGGAAAGATTAAATTACCAGGATATCTTCCAAGAGAGTGTATAAAACAAAGGGAATAATCTTCCGCGACTATGGAACGAGAGTCTCCAATTCAGGAACCCAAAGCAATCTGGATAACCTCAGTGCCAAGTCGAGGCTTCATGGCATAGCCATTCAGCATGCGGAAGCACGACTTGTTGTTGCGGCCCTCCTCGATGACAGCGGAGACGTCCTCGAGGCACTTGCCAGCCTCCTTCATGGCAGCACCAGTAGTAACTGTGTCGGCAAGTCGCAGCTCGCCTGCACACTTCTCCATCTCGCAGCGGAGGAGCCATCGCTCCCAGCTCCATCCACCAACAATGCTGCAGGCGCTGGCAATGTTGTCGGTGCTTCCCATGACCATGGCATCAAATTGGCAAGTCCTGGCGGGTTGGCCGTTCGGGCTGTCCTTGGGGGGGACCGCTGGGGGCTTGTGGATATTCTGCTTGGTACCCATGGGTAGGGCCATCCAGGCTCGTCGGACATCCTGGAAGCCAGCTCGGGCCAGGCGACCTAGCCAGAGCTTTGTGGGGTTGGCGTCGTAGCCGAGAGTCTTGAGAGTGAAGCCAAACTCGACGCTCTTGGCAAGACCAATAGGTCCGGCATTCATAATGTCTGCATCGAGCAGCGAGAACTCGAGGAAGCCACCGGGCTTCAAGACGCGCATGCACTCCTTGAGGCAACCCTCCCATTCGTCCTCGCCATTCTCGCCGAACAACTTAAGGATGCTGTGAAGTTCTCGGGCAGAGATGAGATCAAATTGGTTGTCAGCGAAGGGAAGGTGGGTCAATCGCTCGACGGCAACCTGTCGGTGATTGGGAGGTCCGCGAATGTTGGCATTGGACATCTGACGGATCGCCTTGGTGGTGACCGTGTAAATCTTAGTGTTGGGAAACTGGAGGGCACAGTGCCACGCCCAGTCGCAAGTGGCCTGGCCACCAAGATCAAGAATTCGAGCTCGGTCGCGAGTCATGCCGTCCTTGCCTGGAGCCATGCGTGAAAGGCGAGCAAGACGCTTGGTGACAGGGGCGGAGATCAGGCGGCCACCGTTAAGCATCTTCATAGCAGCGACCTGCCAGGCAGAGGCAGTCATCTGGCTCATAGCCTCAACCTCCTTGTCGTGACGAAGCTTCTCAAGGTCGTCAACTAGGTCGTTATCGCCACGAGCTACATTTGCGCTGAGTCTCTTCTTAGCAGACTGAGGGACAACGCTGAGCTGGTATTTTCCGAGGAGCTGGTTGCGGTGTGACTCGCGAAGCGAAACTCTCTGGGACTGGAGAGCCTCAAAGCGGGCGAGCTGTTGAACAAAGACGTCCTGGGCCTGTGTGCGAATGATGTAGTCTTGGAAAGCACGATAGTAAGCGGACTCTTGGCGACCGTAGATTGAGGGAAGTTCCTTAGGTCCGTGGGAGACGGTGGGAAGAGCACTGAAGCGGACAGTCTTCTTTCGTCCGACAAGGGCTTTCTCAGGTTCAGGCTCAGGCTCCTTGATCTCTTCTTTCACTTCTTCAGGAACCTCAGGGATTGTGTCGAGAGCACCCTCATCATCGGAAGTATCGGTCTCAACAGCAGGGAGGTATGCTCGCTGAGCCATAAGCCAAAGCTCAGTACGGTCGAGGTGCGAAAGCGCCTCCTTCTGCTGCTTGAGAGCATATTTGGGGTCATAGTCGACAACAATCTCAGCTGGCGCATCTTCAGCAGTGGGTGAGGAAGCAGCCTCCTCTGGAACATGAAGAGCGGTAACGGGCATGGCAGTAGGCTGGTTGTCCTCATCGATATGATTGTTGCGGAACTCAATAATCTGCTCAACAACCTGGGAGTTAGTGGGGGCAGGCGTGAAGCCGCCAGTTCTGTAGAAATCTTCGGCCGTAGTCTTCTGCTTTGGAGCAGGCGAAGCAGCCACATTCCAAGGCAACTTGTAAAACTGCTCAGCAGTTGTAGAAGTGGGAGGGGCACTGCTCTCTGGAGACTTGGTCGAAGGGTGCCAAGTGTCTCTAGACCGGGGAGAAAGAGTGGAAAAGAAGCCGCCAGGAGAAGGAATGTCAAGTTTTGTCAAGTCGGCAAGCGACAGGCGATTCTGATTCTGGGAGGCGGTTGTGTCGTTCTGAGTGGCCTGCGTTCCGAGGCTAGTAAAGAGCCGCAGGGAGTTTTGTTGCATCTCAGCAACGGGTTGCGATCCGGAAAGGTTTTGGGGCATTTCAATGACTCTGGTGGGATGCTCATGAGGATCAATATCGCTGCTGGAAGCCGAGGATGAGGACAAAGCCTGGAGGGTAGCCAGAGCACCGGGCTGAAGGCGAACACCAGCCCAGACACTGTCCTTATTAACTTCATCGTCTCCAATGGCAGGAGTTGGTGGAGCACTCATGGCTGCGAGTTGTTCAGAAGTCAAGCTGCCATCGAGTGATGGTGGAGCCGAGATGGTCGGAACTTCCATCGCCTGCTGCTGGTCCATGAAGTCCAGCTGAGCGGGAGACATGGTCAACTTGACGGATGGGGTCATGGGAACTGGAGAAACGATCTTCTTCAGCTCATCAACAGCAGACCAGGTAGTTTCCTCGGCAGTGGAGGTCTCCTTAGACTCGGGGATGACGAGGGGAGTTGGCTGCTGTCGCGAGACAGGCCTCGATCTCACGGAAGATGTGCGCTTGAGCATCTTGTCTAACTCGTCCTCGTCATCCGTCGCATCGTAGAGATCTTCGAACTCGGTAGCAACAGTTGTGATGCTGGAGCGATTCCAAGGGTTGCTAGAGGTCGCAGGGGAGGTGTAGGCGGAGTCGGTAGGTGAGGCGGGAAGCACTGGGGCTGGGAGGTAGTGAATACCTCTTGGCGTTGGGAAGTGGTCGCTCATGGGAGACATCCAAGCTTCAATCTTTAGTTCTGCGCGCCTATCCCGGCTAGAGAACACCCTCTGAGATGCGCCATCCTCACTGTCCTCCTCAATTATCGGATTAAGCCCCCTGGTTTGTCTTCGAACCAGCGAAGAGTCCTGGGAGTTGAACATGGTAGCACGACTTGTCTCCGCCATTGTTTGCCGAAAGTCAAGTATTGCTGAAGTTTTTTTTGGGGGTTTGAAAGGGGTGATATAACCTAAGTGACTCGACAACAATGTATGCGGTAAACGATATTAGTCCGTAAATGTAAGGGATCAAGGAATGACGACCGGCGTCAAAGGATACGAGTGTGTTAAACGACAGGATGCTTCGGTCAACGAAGGCTACTATTGAAAAAGAGAAAAGTCCAAAAAATGACCCAGCAAAGAGAGCTGGTAGCGTGAGAAGTGAATACAGAACAAGAGGCCAGACTTCTGGCCGGGGATGGGCAATCTCTTAAGTCATCGGTGCAACCCGACCACGAGCGGTTATCCAGAGCGTGGCACACAAACTACACTTGCCGAAAAGTGGCAACCTATCCACCATCTGGAGAACTCTTGAAGAGGAAGCGCATCTCAGTGGGTCGATGCAGGACAATCCTTGGCTTTCCTGGACATAAGAACTGGGGCGCATGGCCAGCTTTGATACCTTCAGCGCGTTTGCAGCCATCTGACTGGTGAGATGGGCTGAGATGGCATGGTTCCAAGCAATGCGGCGGCGCCCAAGTTCGGCCGGTGTGGTGTGAAGAGGTGCGTTCAGATGCGTCGAGGTGCGTAAAGGTGCTTAGGGATGCTCGAAGGTGGATACGGTGGATGGCGGCCTGTCAGCCTGTCCACGAGTATCGAATGACTAATCTGACACTTAATCCAATCAGCGATGCCAGCTGGACTCTCCGCTTCCTAAAGTAGGTGCTAAAATTGGACAACATCCGAAGAGATGGTGGGGTTGCATGGTGACTGGCTGGCGCGCGCGAAAACTGCGAGAGTAGCCATCCATGATTGGCCAGTATGGACAAGGGTTTTACTCAAGTCGTCGAGTTACGCGCCGAGCCAGCGGCTACATTGCCAGGCCCAGCTGCTGTGTAAGTGCTTCCCCATTGCTCATGTTCCGCCGCAGTAGTTTGTGACTGTGATTGTTGAGACGCATGACTAGACACCACCACAGGACAATTGAGATGGTGATTGACCCAAGTCATGTGGCGATACAGCCAAGATCGTTCCAGATCCAGGTCCCTCAAAAGCCACAATGACTAGAAAACGCAGTAGTGGAAATGAAACTCTGCCTGCACAGTAAAGCATTGGGCGACTAATTATTGTGGATAGTTATTAATTCATCGCCGTTATTCCCCAAGAGAATGCACCGACAGGGGTTGCTTTGTAGTCTCCCAGATCCTCGGATGGTGCCCTCGGATGGTGCCATCGGATGAACAAATATGTCGATAGTGTCGATAGTGTAAATCATGATGCGGGGAGAACGGGCGGGTAAGTGCATTTCCCCTGGTTCCCCATCTCAAGAAGCCTACATTATTGATCGTGTCTCGCTCAGCAAGAAATTGTAATGTCGTCAGATATTCCCTGGCCTGGGTCGAGCCGAACCCTTGACGCCAAGCCATGTGTGTGCAGACGGGGGAATCGCGGTGATGGTGAGGTCGAGAACTTCGCCATCAACCAATAGACACGTTGCTATGTGATATATGCGCAGAGGTTGACGAGCACGGCGGAAAATATTGAAGCCTCAGACAACAAGAAACTCACTCAAGCGCGTGGGCAGCCCATGATTGAACATCATCATCGAACCGTACCCGACCCCAGGCACCTCATGATAGCCTTATGCCTGAGGCTGGAAGTTGGTACGGCCCCACTCGCCCACTCCGCTCCCGGCCGAGAACTGATACTACGCTTGTGCTGGGCAAGCGGCGTCAACGCATTCTGAGCAGGAGCCCCTCCAAGAATTTTACCCCGCCATAGGTTGACCTCCTGGCACGCGTCTTGTCGTCAAGAAGAGCTTCCAAGATTGGAACAGTCTGCACATCAACACCATGGCAGACGTAGAACAACCCGAGGGCGAGCCCCAGGGCCGAAATGTACTATATTGCGGCGGTAAGTGTCCTTTTTATTCTATCTTGTTTTCATTCATTTGTTTTATTCCCAGTTGTCTTCCCCACTCCCCTTGCTAAGAAGCCGACTTTCTGAACTGACGCATTGCAGTTTGCACCTTGCCGCCAGAGGTTCGCTCTCCCTTTTATCCCCAATGCATGATTCTATCCCTACCGCTTCGATCACCGATGCTTACCGATTTTCCCAACTAGTACTGCGAATATGGCGGCACCGTGAAGAAATGCCAGGAATGGCTGCAGAAGAACCACCCAGAAATATACGACCGTCTATGGTCTGCAGGTTCGACTCCCTTTGCGCTATCCCTTTCGATGCCAAACATGGCAATATAGTGGAACATCACAGTAACATCACAGTATAGAGGCTCTGGAAGCTGCCACGGCATCTTTGTCTGTCGAAGCTCAGAAGCGAGCTGAAAAGGACGCTCACAAAAAGACGGTCAAGGCTGAGGCTGCTGAGGCCAAGCAGGCCGAAAAGCTCGCCAAGAGCATGATCACTATCAAACGAATCGAGCGAAACAAGAAGAAGTTCGTCACGGCTGTGATAGGTCTTGAGGCATTTGGCCTGGATCTCAAGAAGGTATTGACTCAAATATAGAAGCCTCAGAGACACGGCTTTATTCTTTTTCTTTTCCTTTTTCTTTCTGTAATTGTCTTGCTAATTGAGACATCCAGGTGGCCAAGGACTTTGGCAAGAAATTTGCAACTGGATCTTCAGTGACACGACTTCCTGGTGGAGGCGAAGAAATTCAAGTACAGGGTGATGTCAGCCCCGAGATTGAAGAATTTTTGCTGGAAAAATACAAGGACATTCCGGAGGATCACATCGAGCTTGTCGAGGACAAGAAGAAGAAGAAGGCTGCCGCACCTCCCTAGACGAGGATGGATAATTATTGTATTCATTGACCAAAAACCCAAGTGGACGCTTGAATATCATACACTCCTAGTTCCCATGCATGTCCATTTTTTACCAATCAAGTCATATGGACCCTTTCCCACCCAAACATTTCCATTTCCAGAACGCCCATTCGTGAATAAAATAAAAACAATGCACACAAACATGTTCAAAACTTTACAATGTCCTCAACCCCGCTTACGCAAGACGCGACCTGTACCAGCAGTCGACGCGGCGGCAGCTGAAGCCGCAGATTTGGCCTTAGTGGCCGTTTTCTTCGTGCCACTTGTCACATTCTTTTTGATGGAGCTCATTACTCCCTTCTTAGCTGGAGCAGCTTTGGCTGCAGCACCCTTCTTCACCACTGTCCCAGTACTAGCCTCGCTAGTCTCACTGTTGTCACTGGCTCTACGCGTGTTGCGAGTGGCCGGCCGAGATGCAGGAGCTCGAGTCTTGGTCTGAGTAGTAGTCTTCCTAGTCCGTGTGGCTGCGGTTGTGCTATTTGAGCTTGAGCTTGTGCTCGAGGCTGCAGTCACCTTCCTAGCCGCGGCGCCAGCGCGAGTCGCCTTGGCCTTCTCCACCATGCTAGATAAAACGCTCGTGGCAGTGGCAGATCGGCTTGTTCCTGAGCTCTTGAGAGGCGAAGCCGGACGTGCGATACCCGACTTCACAGGAGAAGCAGGCCGAGGTCGATTTGCGAGCTGAAGACGAGAATTTGAAGATGTAGGTGAGAGGATTTGAGCAGGACGAACATCTGCAGGAGGAGCCGCCCGGATGCGTTTCTTCCCATGCTCAGTGTGCTCAAACTCGTTCTCCTTATCTCCCGAGATGGCATCACTACAAGCGAAATGTCAGTAGGGCGGATTGGTACGCGCAAGCATAAACTAACCTCATGCGCTTCTTTGAACGTCCAGCTGTAGTTGTCTTCACGCTAGGACCTGCGGCCAGCACAGGTCTCAATCGGGTTGCTTGGGTCTTTGCAGCAACAGTCGGTCTGGCGGTTCGTTTCTCCTCCTGTTCCTGGAACTTGAGGAACAAATCGGCCATCTTCAGCTTCCGTAGTGCCATAGGAATTCTGTTGATTCTAATCTCAATGCGCGATCGAAGACCTTGAGCTTGAAGGTTGTACTGGGCGCGTAGCCTTCGAGCGCGTTCGGTGACTAGGAGTAGCTGTCAGCATCACGTTTGCGCAAGAGAATGAGGTCGCCGTACTCTCCAGTTGGAGGTTGTCAATCATGGCCTGCTTCTGCTGCAAAGTGATTCCTCCTTTTCTTTTTCTGATTGGGCTTCGTTGAGGCGTTGAAGGGCTGCTGGTCCTGTCGGGAATCCTGAGGTCGCCGGTCGCGTCCGACTTGGGCTTCATCGCTCGAGTAGGCGCCATGGTGCAAGAAGCCAAGGTAACTGTTGAGTAATGGGTCGAACTTTGTTATGGCGAGAATTAAGTGTACGCTATGGGAGGGTGACGCGAAAGGCTCGGAACCAGAAAAACACAGAGCATGTATGAATAGGTACAAATGTGAAGTTGCCCCAGGCGCGAAGCAAGTGTGTTGAACTCGATCTGGGCAAGTATGTAAACAAACCAAGAGAAGATGTGGGGACGCCCCATATTAGGTAATCAGAGCTGCCCTGGCGCAACAGGTGCCGATGGTTTAGATGGCGGTCAGGTATTGGCTACATCTAGCTAGCAGCACATCCGTATACTTAGCAAAGTATCTCTACCACTCCTCACCAAGCTTGGACTGTGTGCTAGGCTGAACTGCCTTACGACACTGGGGAGCTCCGTTGCCGCCTCCAGCCTCGACAACTTCAACCAAGCTCAAGTGCCACCAAACAATCTTTAATTCAACCCACCGTCTCCTTGCAATATCTGTCTCCCACCCAACTTCAATATCTCGAGGCTCTCCATTTACACAAACGACGTACCTTCGAATTCTTCGTCACGATGGTTCTCGAGGCGGTTATGGTTGTCGTGGACAACAGCGAGAGTAGCAGAAATGGCGATTATCAACCAACCCGATTCGACTCACAAGTAGATGCTGTGGGCATCCTTTTCCAGACTATCACACAAGGCAACCCCGAATCTTCGGTGGGATTGATGAGCATGGGCGGCAAGGGCCCTGAGGTCCTCGTCACCCTCACTACCGAGCAAGGCAAGATCCTCGATGGCTTGCACCGAACCAAGAAGAACATTAGGGGCCCCTCCCACCTCACGACAGCAATTCAAGTAGCAACTGTATGAATTGCCTTTTTCTTCATATTCCCTTCCACTAGCTAACTAGCTAACCTTTCTCCCCAAAAAGCTGGCTTTGAAGCACCGACAGAATCGATCGCAGCGTCAACGAATAATCGTCTTTGTCTGCTCGCCCGTTGAGCAATCGGACAAGGAGCTGACGACACTTGCCAAGAAGATGAAGAAGGCCAATATCACTGTCGACTTTGTCCTATTCGGCGATCTCGACGAGGACAACACCCAGAAGAAGCTACAACTCTTCATTGATACTGTCAAGACCAACGACGGAAGCCACTTGGTTGTCATTCCTCCCAGCGCCAAGATGCTCAGCGATCAGCTCATCTCTACTCCCATTCTTCTCGGCGAGGCTAGCGGTGCAGGCGGCGGAGTTGGTGGCGTTGGCGGCAGTAACGAGGAATTCGAATTCGGTTTCGATCCTGCTCTAGAGCCAGAACTTGCCCTCGCCCTACGTATGAGTATGGAGGAGGAAAAGGCCAGACAGGAGAAGGCTGCACGCGAGGAGGAAGAGGCGGCTAAAAAGGCGTCGCTTGAGACTGTCACCGAGGAAGAGAGCAAGGCGAGCGGGTCCAAGGATCAAGATAAGGGAGGCAAGAAAGATGATGGAGATAAGATGGATACTTCATAGTTGATGTTATGATCAATAGACGTAGAAACCGTTGCCTACAAAGTAATTTTACCATGGGCATAAGTCAAGGGTTTTTAGAAGAAACAATATCGAAATGCATTACGCGCTGATTCAACTCCTCTCCCTGCCACGACCACCCTAGATAGTGAGATCCCTTCTATACATTTCAGTCTTCAACTCCATGAATGATGCCCGCTCATTCCACCCAAATGTCGTCTGTTAACTTTCCCCCTCCAGATAGCCATTTCCCATTACCGATTGTTAATCTCTCTGATATACGACAAGAGTTTCCGATCAAAAATGTCGCAACGAATTGGCATTTCGAGTGAGTAGAAGGGATTTTTCATGACATAGTCGGAGTAGAGGTCGTAAATACGACGGATAGTGACGTCCACGTTGGCCTGGGTTGTGTCGGTGAAGAGCAGGAACTTGGTGCCAGTCAGGGTGTTGAAGCACTGCATGCGGAAATTCTCCGTCTCCATCACCTCGAGGCCTGATGGGGGCTCGGGTCTGTTGCCACTGGGCGTCGAGCCGGGGAGAGGCTTGACAGGGTTGAGACGAGCCGTGATGGCGTGAACGCTGCGGGGGGCGGGAGTCAGTTGGGAGAATGAGATAAGGACAGAGAGGGAGGTATATCGAAGCAGGTAGTTGTTTTGGTGCTGTGAGCTTACCCGTGAAAGGTTCCGGCCAGAACTAGATAGTCATTGGTGCTGAGGCTGGTCAGGCCCTCTTGAAAGTTCTTGTTGTAAACCAAGCCGCCGGCCTTGTTAATGATGATGAGGGTGAAGACAGTCCTGTGCGACGAAGTGTCAGAGATTAGGAGGAGCTTCGACAGGTATCAAAGAAAGTCGCTAGAAGCAGAGGACGTGGGTGCTTACATGGTATGAGAGGCGGTAGCGGACAGCGCATCAACACTGAAAAGCTAGGGTTCGATTTGACCTTTTGGGGCTCACCACGTCCATGGATGAGAGGCGAAGCTCATGAAACGACACTTGACGTTCCCGCGCGAGAGACACAGAGAGATTGAGAGACCCAGGTTGATTTGGAGCTATGAATATGTCAGCACAGAAGTTTCGCAAATCATGGACTGTAGATGGAGAGTACTTAATACCAGGCTGGTTTTGAAAAGAGGTTGACGTGCAATTGGATTCGTATTCTATCTCATAAAGGGGTGGGGGTTGTTCATGAATACGTCTCTCATGTGAGTGAGAGCTGCTTGCGACGAAGCCTCACCACACACGGGGTCCCTTTACTAAAGCCTTCCTTACCCCCCCTTGACCTTAGGTACTGGACCCAACGGAGTAGAGCCCCTTTGCCCCACTAAAATGTACCAAAGGCCGCCTGCTTTGGTGGGAGGTGTACCACCACCTACAGGGACAGGTACCTGCACTAGGTGCCTATTGCGCTTGAGCTCAAGGTCGCCGCCATCATCTTCCATCAGCCTCGTCCCATCTTCTTCCTTTGTCAACGCCTCCATTCGCACTTTTCGCCGTCGCCCTCGTCTCTCCCACCACTTCCTCCTCCCCACCGCCTCTTCGGGTATTTCCATCTCGCCGTCGAATTCCGATCTCTGTTCAGTCTTCCATTCTGCCGCTTCCGAACTTGGATTTCTCTCTCAGACGCCTTTCGCTCCCTTCACCAAAAAAAAACACACACGACAATGCCTCAACACAAGCGCATTTCTCGTCCCAAGCCGCCGCCGCCCGGCAACGAAGAGGCATCCGCAAACCTGAATCTGGGCGAGTTCCAGAACGTCGACACCCTCACGCTCTCTGAAGCCGCCCTCGTCCTCAACGCTCTCGTCGCCAAGCGCCGCAACGACCGCAAGAACGTCAATGAGACCGAGTAAACACTCTTGCCCAACCCAACCCGCTCAGGGGAATCTTTTGTCTTTTTTCCCTGCTTCCCTGTCAGGGCGGGTTCTATTGCATCCTCAATCCAGAGTTGCTGACCGCGATATGTCTGTTGCAGGATGCTTAACCAGACGCTCAGCTATCTGGATCATTTCGCTCGCTTCACCCAGAAGGAAAACGTCGAGGCCGTCGAGCGTCTCCTCAGCGCGCACAAAGACCTAGCCAAGTTTGAGCGTGCACAGCTTGGTACGGCAATTCCATTCGACTAAATTTGATGTTATGGAAAAACAAGCCTAACCAACATGTTTCTTTTTTTTTTTGCTCTAGGTTCCCTATGCTGTGAAAACGCCGATGAGGCCAAGACTCTGATCCCTTCGCTGGCCGACAAGATTAAGGACGAGGACCTCCAGGACCTACTCGACGAAATCTCCAAGTTGCAGAACCGATAGTAGCAGATTGGTCTGGCGGCTAGCACAGCAATAATGGGAAAGAAAAAATTTTGGACTACTTGATTTTCTGAAGCGGGTTGGAATTATTCGAGATTTTATGGAGGATGATCGAAGCGGTCAAGATGGAATGGCATCAGACGGTTTGAAATTCGGGGTTTTTTGAGGAAAGTTTTTGCATTCAAGAGGCGCATTGGTAGGTCAGGCTCAAACAAAGGTAAAGAAATACACCATTCCTTCTAGTACAATCGTGAACAGCAGCAGCGGCAGCAGCAGCAATTTTCGCACAACATCCTTGTCAAGAAAGCGATTCCCTTCACGCTATGGAGGTTCTTTTGACGAAACGAACACTCGGTTTCCTTATATTGGCTAAGACCTTGTTCGTCAATTTAAATCCGCAATTTTGCAATGCCACACGAGACAGAACCTCTTACAGCTCCAACGTTGATATGGCCCTAAGGAGACAAATCTCGAGTCCCTCCACTTGTGAAAGCTGTTACTATATTCCTAACGCCACAATTATTCCTCAAAATATTTCCTTTGCCTTCCTTTCAGTTCCCAAGTTGACCTTCAGATTCGAGGTTGCGAATACTGGTTCCAGTGGTTCACGTACGTATTCTGGCGGCGGTCCAAGACGGAAGCGTTAAGAGTAGCTTGGGGGTCGACCGGACCAGCCGGCTGGGTTGGATACGGCTGGGAAGTCTCCCCTTTTGAATGTGGTTTGGTAGAGGAGCGTGAGTGGTTGTGATTCTCCGCGGAAAGCTCTGCTGGAGCTGCGCTCGTGCCATCCATCTCGAAAGTACCACTCTGCGGGCGCAATGGATCATCTAGTCTGTCTACTCGGCCTGAGCGAAACGTTAGTACTTTATAAGCAGTTATGTTGTTTCTGGTATGTCATGGGATTCAAACCTCCGAAAGGCGCAAAAGGGTCACCACGACGTTGGGATCCTTGCATATTTGAGGTATACGTGGTCCCTTGTGATCCTTGGGACCCTGTGTTATGAGGCGACATAGCCTGCAAGAAGCTCTTCTCGCCATGGTCGTTGTCTGGATGGTCTTCGATACTGAACCTCTCATCTGGCCCCATTCCCACGGCCACACCTCTTGTCCGTCGCAAAAATCGAATTAGGAGAAAGGTGCAAATACCCAATGCGATGGCCCCGCCAATAGCAACCCCAGCAATCATGCCAGTTGAGGGTGAGCTGTTCGTTGCGATTTCAACCGAATCACCAGCTGGTGTCGTCTCAGCTGGCGCAGATCCGGACAGGGATGGGATGGCGGACCACTGAGTTCCGGACGACGAGACAATAACAGACGTGGAGATTGGGGTTGGCGCTTTATCCGTGACAATGACAGTATGTTTGGTGACCGTGACTCGATTGCTGTTGGGGATTGTATGAGTGATCCCAGAGTCGGTCATTGTTGTCGACTGCGCATCCTTGGTTGTGATGGTGGACATTGTGTCTCCTTCTGATGATTCAGATGGCAGAAGATTGTCATCAGACTGTGATCCGCCATGTCCCTTAATTGAGGTAGTCATGGAACGACTCTCGGAGGTTGCGGCTTCTGACTCTGTTGGCAGGATAGTCAAATCTACATGGCCTCTCTTGCATCGTCCAGCTTCGCATGGATCTTCTGAGCAGCATCCTCTAAAGTCGCCCATGCTGCATGCGAACCAGGTTGTGCCCGATGGGCAGACGACCTCTTCTCTGAGGAGAATGTCGACACGCATGGTTGCAAGCAGTTTTCAAATGGAAGAATTGGGTGGGGGTAAGAGCAGCGGGAGTGGCTCTTCACAAGGCACCACTGGTAAAGAATTGGTGTCAGGTATAGGAAACGAGGCAAGCGAGAACAGGAGGCCGTGTGATACCCGAGATGTTGGTGGCCAGCACACTGAAATCAGGAGATCGGACCGAGACTGGACCAGTTGGGTTGTTTGCTAAATGGACACCCTCCGATGAAATTTCAAGTGGTAAGCTTAGGGGAGGAGACCAGCTCGCACCGTTGGTTTCAGATAGTCAAGATGTTGGTGATTGTGAGTAACCCTAACTCAAAATCGTGGAAGAAGCTGAGGGAAGAAAGATCAAAGGAAAGAGGGCGTTCTCTGTATGTATATATATGTGCGAAGAGAGAAACGGTTGAGAGAGGGAAAGTGAAAGCTAGTGGGTGAGCAAATAGTAAGGCTTGGAAGGTTGAGAGGGAAGACTGGCGGGAGAAATGAAGCACAAGAAGTGTAAGAATGAAGCAATTGAAGGTGGTGCAGCGCGGTGAAGTGCAGTGTATCACAATCTGTGCGTGTATCATAGCAGTTGCCAGAATGGTCACTTGCCTTGCCCTGCTTTGGCTGACAGCTGTTCCTACCCGTCGGCCAATTCACATGCTGTAATTATGACTTCCTCTCCTTATTCTTCTTCTACTTCTTTTTCTTCCTCTTTCTTCCCCTTTTTCTAGTCTTTCCGTTTATATCCACACATCCCATCAACCGCTGCTACCCTTCGCATTACCATGTTTATGTACTTGAGCAAGAAGTTCGGCATCCTAAAAGAGCAGATCGAGTAATCATTCTCCGTCTGTCCGCTCATGCCATCAAAGTGACATCTCAAAATGCAGTTTATGGCAATCAGTCACGTATATGTTTACAGAACCATCCTCAGGTAAGTCTAGTCCAGTTCGATCGTTCAGCCTGGCGTCTCATCAATCTACAGACCCAGGAGGCAGCCTTTGAAGTGAAATTGCTTTTTTTTTCTTGGCTAATGCCCCCCAATATTAGTTTATCTCACAATCTTCATATCTTAGTCACTCTTGTATTGTTTTGTGTTCATCTTGCTCTATGTGTTTTCTTTCAGCTGCTTCAGGCTCGGGGCATATTACCACTCAAGTTACCACCATCTCGTCCGAATTTGCTCAAACCAGGAATAATTCGGAGGGCTATGCGAAGTTGCAACGGCTTGTCTAACCTCGTGTGCCCTGTTATGTGGTTGCATCTCCAAATACATTTTACATGTCGCTTGATAGGCAATACTCTATTTCCTGTTGGGAAGTTGTAAGTGGGCGAATTATCCAACATACCCGTTTAGCAGACGGCATTCAGCTTACGACTTACCTAGCTTTGCATCTTGCAAACTGTTGACTATATTCAAAGCTTTCTGTGAACGGGAGAAAGAACACAAGAGCTCTCCATTAGGGGACACAATCTCGGGTTCGCCTACTTCTCCTGGGAATGGCCCACCCATCTCACCTCAAATACGTTTTCAGGGATTACCCTAGAGGCCAACACTCCCCTCCAGCACCCCTTGCAGCTACCAACATAATCACCAGTATCTGTGTGACTTGATTGTGGACCATTCACTATCACGGGACCTAATTCACTAATATTCCAAGGTAACCTCGTCAATTATGCTTTTTTAGACACCTGTAACCAAAAACGCCAAATAAGGTGCGTCAGGAGGACATGAAGTTGGCACCTGTCTCTTTATATCCGCATCAACTCTTTTACTTCGCTTTACAGCTTCTCCAAAAGCAACTTGCATCCCGAATTGCCCACGGGCCTTTCACCCTTCTTCTTCCCCTTCTTTCCGCCCTTGGGAGCTGCCTCTTCAGCTTCCCGCGCTGCTTTCTGCTCCGCAGTCTCCTCCGTAGCGGCCTTCTCCAGTGCACTCTTGTTCTTCTTTAGAATCTTCTTCAGGGCAGATGCTTTGCTAAAGTCACCAGCCTCGAGCAAACCAACAACAACAAATGAACTGGGTCCCGTCGCCCAGTCAAGGATGTGTTCCTGGATGACAGGATAAAGGATATCGGCGAACTGGAGTGGGGGCTCAACGGGGATAATCTTGCCGGCAGCCTTGTCGTACTTTCCACCCTGGATTAGTGATTTGAGCATACGACCACCAAAGGACGTGCTTGAGATGTGAGGCTGAGGAGTAATGAGATCCTCTGCCGGCTCCTCCTTAGGGTTGCCGCTAGCCGACTGAGCGATCGCCTCAAGAGCTTTCGATTTGTCGCCAGCGCCGGAGAGAAGCACGTCGGTCACAAACTGGCAACCAAAAGCCGTGGCTGTAAGGTCAGAAGGAGCGGCTGCAATAGCGGTAATAAGACCGGGAGAAAGCGCGGCAATCAACTCGTTGCGTCTGACGTCTTCATCCTTCTTACTCGTCTTCTTTCGGATCTCTCGCACTTGTTCTAGGATCTCCACGCTGAATGAATGGCTGGCGGGGAAGAGAGATTTTGAAAGGCCCTCAAAGAGATAAAGAATAGTCGTTCTTGCAAAGGGGTTGTTGGCGGCGGCAACCACGTTCTGCGTAATGTTATCATCACCCTCGCCAAGAAGCTCGGGGAATATAGCCTTAGAACTCAGCTTAGTGTCGTCGATGACATCGTAAGCTGTCAAGATCACAAGGTGGGCGTTAGGGTCGCCAGACATGAGCAGAAAAGTATCCTTGTAGATCTTGAGAATCTGCTTTCGATCCTTGGCAGAACTGTAAGCCAGAAGCAAGCAAGAGACCTTGGCACCAGAGCGAGTGAAGGCCATGTTTTTGAGCAAATCGCCGGTCTCATCGCCCTTTACCATTTCCAAAAACTCATTAAACTCTTCGGTCTCGGGCTGAGTGCTTGAGAAATACTCCAGCATGGCATCATGGAGCATGGTGAAACCAGTTAGTTTCTTCTGGACCAATGAATTGATCATGTCTGCTAGACTCTTCATAATGGGTCCTCGCTTGCTGGGCTCCGCCTCAATGATCTTCTTTAGATCTGCCGTAGGGTTCGCGTCTTTGTCTTTGGTAAGTTCCCGGAGGGAAAATTCGGGACCGTACCATTCTCGGAGGAGGTAGGCCTTCTGCTCCTTGGTTGCAGCGCCTCGGTAGATATCATCCAGAATCCAGGAAGCCTCGGCATGGTTGATCAATTTGCGAACCTTGCCGTAAAACTCGGGGATGATGATGTCGCGGATCTCATCGTCGTTCTGAACCAGAAGCTTTCCGATCAAGAACTTGGCATACCGACTCTCGGCAAGTTGTGCATACGTGCCCTTGAGCTCTCGCGCAATTTGCTTCCTCTGTTCAGGGGTTGAGTACTTGATGGCGGTTTGTACAGCACGCACAGCGTCGTGTTTGAGGACGAACTCCTTGATGCGCCCAGTAATGATGGTGAAAAGCTCGTCGACTAGGGTCTGCCTCTCTTCCTTTGGCACATGAGACTTTCTTCGCAGTCGCTCCCACAATTTCTTGGTTCGCTGAACTTCGTCGGCAAGGGGCTTGGCGGCTCTACGTTCCAGAGCAAGCTGTTTCTGCTTGGCGTGAGATTCGCGAGAAGTTTGACCTATCAATGGTTCTTAGAAAATTGAATCCCCGAAAAGGAGCGACAGGTTCCTGGAGCGCTGCCTCGGTAGAGAGACAAAAAGAAAAAGAAACTTACCTCGCTCGAAAGTCTTTCCGTTGGAAGCTGAATTGGCGTTCTTTGAATCCTTCTTGGACACACCATTCTCTAGCTTCGCACCACCATCTTCAGAGTCCGAGACATCAGCCGAATCGCTTTCGGGATCCTCTTCGGCAGGCTTTCGCGAACTCTTGGTTTCGCTTAGGCGCACCTTCTTAGATTTGGAATAATCTGGCTTGGCCTTGGAGTTCTGGCCAGCCTTCCTCTTGCTTCCGACAGACGCGCTGGATGGGGCCATTGTGGTGGTGGGAATTGGCGGGAGAATGTCAGGGATTTGGGTCTCGTAGACTGGCAGGCTTTGGATTTGAGGCCTCGAACTTTTTTTTTTGCGATAAGTGACCTTGGCTCGATAAGATAAAAGGTGATAAGCTTGATTAGGTGGTCGCCGCTTTTTGCATTGTGGCAGAGCGTGCATGACTCTCTGTGGCATAGGTACGTACCTAGAGCCAGAGACTGCACAAAAGCCGAAAATGGTACAATGCACAACGCATAATATTATTCACTTATGCACATTTAAGTGTTGCACTAGTGGGCTCTAGCTTCAGGAACAGGCATCTGATCGATCCCGTTTCGACCACTGACGATAATTGAATAAGTCGACCACCCTGTACTTTGTTTGCTGTCGGCAGCAGCGCCGGCAAGGGACCTCCCCGGAAAAGGACGAAGCTCGAGGATTCGGAGACCAATCTTCCGGCTGGCGTCAATGTGATGTGTACGGAGTACTCCGTCATGTACCTAGCAATGAAGAAAAAGTCATGAGATGTGTTATATTTTACCCATCCCCCCCCCCCCCCCCCCCCTTTCTCTAATTCTCTGTATTCTTTTCAATTCGAATTGTCATTGTATCTTGGGTCGTGGCTTTTTGGTTCTAGTTTTCTTGTTCTTGTATTTTGTATTTCGCTCTGCTTCTGTTCTTGTTGCCTCGGATCTGGTCTCGGGAATAGTCTCTTGTAAGCGACTGCTTCGTGTTGTCGCGTGCTCGGCCTACGAGCCATGCTCCGAAGTGCGACATGTCGACCAATTCGTTACTGTCGGAGCATCGGCCTCGTTTCTAATAATCAGGAGGCTGTCGCGGGCTGCAAAGTAGCAAGGCAAAGAAGTTCTGCGCCGTTGTTATTCTCCAGGCCTTTTATCCTGTCGAGATTTGCGAGGTTGTATAAGTCGCAATTCCCCAAAATCGAGTCACTCCCTCTGGAAGCACCCATTGACGAGGAAAACATTCCGGGGTACAAATGGGAAACCTACTATCACCCTGACCCGGGAGAGGTCTTGTATGGAAGATACGAGCTGAAAGTAAAGATTGGCTATGGATCCTCGTCGACCGTTTGGCTTGCGGTGGACTTGACTTCAACTAGGTGAGTACATCACTTTGCTATCGACACCATAGTAGCCACAAGCAACTAATATATGGAAATTATAAATTTTAGCCCGGGGGCAAGGAAACCAAGAAAATATGTGGCTATCAAAATTAATGCCAATAATTACGAAGGGGATGATGCGTGGCATGAACTGGGTATATGTCACCATATCACCACCCGGAAGCCGAAAAACCCATGGAAAGAGGCTCATCCAGCCCTCCTAACGGCAATTGACCATTTCATTATCCCTACTTCAAGAGGCTCACACTTATGCATGGTATTCGACCCAATGAGAGAACCACTGTGGGCATTCAAGCGACGACTCAGCGACTCTGGAACAGTTACACAGAATTGCCTGCCGATTTTGAAGCGTCATCTTCAGACAATACTAGCAGGTCTGGAGTACCTTCATTCGGAGTGTGGTATCATTCACACTGGTATGTATTTTCCGTACTTGAATGCTGAGCACCCCTTACTTTGCGCCCATGGCTATGTTGCATGAGAATAACACAGGGCTAACTTGACATAATGCACACCCTTCAGACCTAAAAGCAGACAATATCTTGATGACATTTGAGGACCACTCGGTCCTTGAGGACTTTGTCCAGACCCATTCCTCCAAGACAGCAGCTCGGAAGATCTTCCGTGGCCGCGCAGTCTATCAAAGCCAGAACAATTTCGGAGACGTGAAAGATCGAGCGGCTTTCCTGGAGATGAGTCCAAGACTGGCGGATTTCGGCCTGGCTCATGACGGTAGCCTCTCTGGCCCTTTCATCAACCCGATACAGCCGGACGGATACCACGCACCTGAAGTCCTCCTCGGAACAGGCTGGACCTACAGTGCGGACATCTGGAATTTTGCAATCTTGGTATGTACTGGAAGTCTACTTTTTTCTTCTTCTCGCGTCATCCATTTCTGTCCCCTCTTACTGATATCATGTTACTTGATTCATAGGTATGGGACTTGCTTACGGGAAGAACCCTTTTTTGCAATAATCAGCAGGCTGGTGAGCCTTATAGTGCTGCGCGTCACATTGCAGAAATGATTGGTGTACTTGGACCCGTCCCAGATGCTCTTCTCTCGAAAGAGAAGAAAATGCGACACTGGACATGGATGCCCGAAGCTCTCAATGGGCAGGGTAAACTCTGTAATACTGTGGTGGACTATTTTGGCGGACCATTTTTCTCGGATGACGGTAAGGCCCTTTCTCACCATTTATTATGTTTTGTCAATGGCATGCTCATTGAAAGAAACAGGTATGTTTCTTCATCAAGAACTTGTAGCCAAAGCGAGGAGGTGGGAGGATGAAGCACCGGAGTGTATACCCGAGCACGAAAGAGCCATGTTCTTTCAGTTTATGAGGAAGATGTTACAATGGCAGCCGGAGGCAAGACCGAAGGCTGCGGAATTAATGAATGATCCGTGGCTCAACACGAATGTAGCGAGAGATATATCAATACAAGAGTCCTAACATGAATTGTTATAAGCTTGCCGTATTCGTGTTGATGGCTACCAAGGGTCGTTTGGCAGGGAACGGCAAGCTAACTATTTACCCAAGGAGAAAGACACGCCACATCTCTATATATCACGGGGTAAGATCGTCTTCCTTTTCTTTTCTTTAGCGGAAAAGGGTGTTCTTGGAGTCTATAGGAGACAGTTATGTTACAAACGATAGACGGACATCACATCCTAAGATGGACTTTTGATACAATTCCGTATGGCGGATGTTACCTTGACCACACCCACAGCCGCCAAGGGCAACCAAAGAAATTCGGCATTTTATCAAATTGAATCAACTAGCGGTGTCGGGTGATCTGGTCCCGAGACAGTTTTCATCACGCAAAAGGGAAGAAACGAACAAGGGGCCTCCGAGAAAATGCCAAGAATATCCTCGGTAAGAGGAAACCGGGGAGCGGAACGATAATGGCTCAGGTCCGATGAAGTCGGATTGGTTGATGGTAGGTAATTAGGGGACGGAAGAGAAACTTGCATAAAAGCGGTTGCCGCAGGAGACTAAACTATAACCAGTTAAAGCCGTTTGAAGCCAAGCCGATTTGCATAAATGCCGCGCTTATGCCGTAATGTAAGGTATGTGATTAATTGCATAAGTCTTCCACTGGTGCTCAACGCAACGCAGCCTTCAACCGAGAGTTGGCGTTGTGGGTGTCTCTTAGGGCGGCAAGAGATCTAAGCCCAATATGGACTGCTGTGCTTGGGCGGTCAGTAAATTCTGCCGCCCATAGTCGGGACCTTGACCAACGTTTTTTTTTTGCTCCAAAAGGCTGGGTGTTCTCAATCACGCTAAGCCTGTTACAGAAGTGTCCCGCCATGGAGACCCATCCCACTTCCATCCCACTTGTGCACGTCAGGTCTCCATTGTCCGAGTAAGAAAGGCACAGAGACAGAGAGAGAGATAGAAGGAATCCAACTTTTTTGGATTCATATCACCACCACCAACCACCAATAACACCCTCCCCTCTGTCCTCTAAACCACAAGCCATCTCAAAATGGGGCGGGAAGACCAGATCGAAGAGCGCGAGGTGCTCGAGTCCATCTTCCCCGAGGAAATCACAGGTACAGCACAACTTCTCTATCAAACAACCCGTGCCCCGCTAGACCTCACGAGGTCTCGACTGACCTCTTTTTCTTTTGGAACTCTCCAGACATATCTGAGACCGAATTCAGAGTATCAGTCGCCTTGGATATTCTAGATGAGGAAGACCGTGAACCTCCCACAATGCTTTTGCAAGTGCGCTACCCAGAAGACTACCCTGAGAAAGCGCCCCACCTCGACATCCTCTCCCCCGCCGATGCCGTCTCCCACGAACACTTTAGCATCGCCGATGATCGTGAGCAGCTCCTCGCCGGGCTCGAGGAGACTATCCAGGAGAACCTCGGCATGGCCATGATCTTCACCATCGTATCCGCCCTCAAGGAAGCCGCCGAGCAGCTGGTCCAGGACAGGAAAGAAGCCGCCGCAAAGGTGCACGAGGAGAAGCTCCTTGCCGCCGAGCGCGAGGAGAACAAGAAGTTCCACGGCACCCCCGTGACGCCTGAGACCTTCCTCAAGTGGCGCGAGGGCTTCCTCAAGGAGATGGAGGAGAACCGCCAGCGTGAGGAGGAGGAGCGCCTGGCGGAGCTCAAGAAGGCCAAGATCAAGGAACCCGCCAGACTTACGGGCAAGCAGCTATGGCAGCAAGGATTGGTAGGCAAGGTTGACGAAGATGATGAAGATGTGCCCGTGGAGGCTATCGAGAAGCTTAAGGTGGAGGCGGCGTAAGGGAGGAGAAGAAGAAGAAGACGAAGAAGACGAAGAAGAAGACGACGAAGAAAAGTCTGAGAGGCTTGGACACAGAGACAGCATTATTTGGGAGTTTTTTTTTGGTCCGGGGGAGTAATTTGATGGAATTTATTGTGCTGGGTAACAAGTAGCCTACCTACGTTGAGGCCGATGAAACAACAAGCCTCAACCAAAGACGGGAAAGGGGAATCCCAAACGTTGAGCACAAGAGACGACACAGAAAAAAGAAGATAAAGAAGAGAACAACTCGCTCTCTAGAAGGCTCGGTATGCACACTAAAGGAACTTTTGCCCATGAAAATCTTGGGTATATAGATGTCGGGAAAGTATTTCCCCATAAAATCTTTACTTATATCGTCGGGAATCAATCCCCTCATTCAAGACATGCCTATTTATCTACCCCCCCAAAACGCCGTCTAAATGCCCTTATTCTTTTCACGTGTCGTATCAACCAAACTGTTACTTCATCATCACCTTTTGAAAAAAGAAATAAAAGCAGCATATTTAACCTTGCATCTCCTCATCCTCCTCCTCGCCATCCTCATCGCTAGCATCTTCCCAACCATCTTCCTCACCTTCAACGGGCTCACCAATGGCTTTATTGATGCTAGCCAGGAGCTCCTGGGCATGCTCGCCAAGGCGCATGTCTTCGTAATCCTGCAACTGATAGAGCTTCAAGCACTGGCTGAGCCACTGCCGAGAAGTTTTCCAGAGAGTCTTGGTCTCGTTCGGCATCTTCTCGCCCGTGATGTAGAGGCACCAGCCGCCAAGGTACCAAGCCTCGACACTTGTGTCATCGTCTGCTACCAGGCGCTCCAGTACCTGAAGCGCTTCTTCCTCCATCTCAGTCTCCAGAAGCAGTCGAGAGAGGCCAATGCGGGTCGGGAACTCGGGGATGGCCGGGTGGTTGTCGGGAAGATCCTGCCACAACTCGAGACTGCGCTTGAGAGCGGCGCGGGCCTCGTCAACACGCTGCTGGGAGACGCGGACATTTGCGACAGTCTGCCATGTCTCGGAGGAATTGGGAGCGATAAGCATCGCTTCCGTGATGAGAGCTTCACAGCGCTGTTCGGCATCGGGCTCCCATGACAGGTCGGTCATGTAGACCTCAGCGACGGCACAGAGAACTCCCCCAAGCTTCTGTTGCTTTTCTTCAAGCATTACCTGCTGTTCAGGCGTCTTTGATGTGGCGAGGTCGGTCAGAGCTTGGATCTGTTTCCGCAGGGCAGCGGCACCGCGCTCGAACCAGTTGACGCTGTCCTGGCCACCTTCCTCGCTGAGCTGGGCAAGTAGGAGGAACTTTTCGGGTCCACCACCGACCTTCTCGTCCACAGCTCCCTCCGAATCGAGGGTTACGGCGCGCATGAAGTAGGCCCGCGCATCGTCAATGTCGCCGGCCTCGACGTGGATGGTGCCCAAAAGGTTGAGGGCGCTGAGCTCAAAGTCGCCGCCTGCTCCAGTGGAATCGAGAGCCTGCTGGGCGATGTCGGAAGCCTCGACCAGATTTCCGACCTCGAGCTGGGTTTGGGCATCGATGAGGAGCTTGGCCACATCAAGCTTTCCTTTTTTGTGTTCAGGCCGTGACGGGGCCATTGTTGAAAACTGACTCTGTTTTGGTGGGGGTGGGTGGTTGATGAAGAGAGATGTCGGTTTTTTTGTTTATATTAATTTTTGAGGGAGAGCCGAGGCTCGATTAAGGAGGGCAATAACGGTATCGTGAACTCGACGAATTCAAAGATCGCTGCTGGAACCGGAAAAGGAAGAAGTGAAAGATGTTCTAAGACGGCATGCGTTTATGAATAAAATCGCTTCGTACACCGGCTCAGGTCCTGTCGCCAACGAGGTCAACGAGCGCCGCATTTAGGAAGCAGGAAAAAAATTAGGTGGGCTGTTATCGATAAGAAGACCAGCTGCGGGGCACAAATTACATACAGTAGGAGGTAGGCACGCTGGTAGGTAGGTGCAACCAAGCCATTGCACAATTCGCGGGGGGAGAAGGAGGGGCACAATCCGCCGCCTTCTCTCAAAGGGCCTTTGGTGCACTTCAAGCTCCGAGCCCCTCCGGTCGTCACACTGACGCATCATTTGTCATCTCTTCGAGAAGAAAAACATTCTAGATTTTTGGCTTCGCGGTGAATACCCATATTTATATAGCCTCACTTGCCGAGCTTTAGCTCATCTGGATCCATTGCCTTCACAGCAGTTCTCTTGAAACTAGTTATTGCTGGTGCGTATAAACGGAGTCTCTCGGAACCTCCCCCCCGCTTCTGCTTGCCCACCTATTCAACTTCGGTGAGTCGTCCATCAACCTCACCCAATACTTACCTCTCTCCATATATCGGGCTTTATTGTAACTCACAATCGACCAAAAAGAATTAATTCACAGAACCCGTCGCCATAATGTTCACCGGAATTGTTGAGGACATTGGAGGTGAGTAGTTGTCGGCCCCCTTCATACCTTCATCACAGCTATCGGCATCTCACACTCTCATGCAGTCATCTCCAAGCTTGACACCAATGACTCTACCGGCGGGACCTCTATGGTCATCACCATCCCTTCCGGTTCTTCGCTTCTCAGCGATTGCCATGATGGCGATTCCATTGCAATCAACGGTGTCTGCCTCACCGTCACCTCTTTCAACCCAGAGTCCTTCACTGTTGGCGTCGCCCCCGAGACTCTGCGCATCACCAACCTTGGCGCACTAGTCAAGGGAAGCAGGGTCAACCTGGAGCGCGCCGTCCGCGCCGATACCCGCATGGGCGGTCACTTCGTCCAGGGACACGTCGATACTACTGCTACTATCCTATCTGTTGAGCAGGACGGTAACGCCCTAACTTTCCGCTTCCAGCCTACCAGACCTGACATGCTACGCTACGTCGTATACAAGGGCTACATTGCCATTGACGGCACAAGCTTGACCATCACCAAAGTTAACGACGTTGAAGGCTGGTGGGAGGTGATGTTGATTGCCTACACCCAAGAAAAGGTTGTGGTCGCGGCTAAGAAGAAGGGAGAAACTGTCAACATTGAGGTTGATATGATGGCTAAGTATGCCGAGAAGTCTCTGGTGGGAATTCTGAGCGCAGACTCTGGTAGTGCCTCGATCCCTTTGTTGGAGAAGATCATCGAAAAGTCAGTTGAGAGGATGGTTGCACAGGCTCAGTCATAGGATTAAAAAGAGAAAAAAAAAGGATTCAAATTTGTTGGGTATATTCATTATGGTTAAATCTTGGATATCATGTCTCATCTCAGTCATCTCAATCGTCACAATTTATGAAGTCCCCCACACCTCTGCTATCTTCTGGCTCAGAGCTTTTGTTATCTTCTTGCGCCCAACTAAATGGCTAGTCTGGCTGAAGACAAGATCTTGCTTCCGTTTGGTGCCTTGCGGTCCTGTACCACACGCCTTGTATGCTTTTACAAAGTCATATGGGGTCTTCCACCTCTTCTGAATCTCGATCGCCCGCTCTCCAGTCACCCCTTTCGTGTTCATCAGCATCTTCAAGAACAGATCTCGAAGAGTCATTGCACCTGACTTTGATGCCAGCGACGAAAATGCCGGATAGGTAACATAAAATCCAGTTGATGGCTGCTTGTCTCGAAGATGGTTGAGGAGGGGAAGATAATTTTGAGCCGTGAGAACATTTGTGGGGATGACATGCAAGCTTTGTCTCTCGTACGTTCGTTTCAGCATTGCAGTCATTCGGGCCAGGTATCTGATGGTCTCGTCCATCTTGGTCGTCTTCTTCACAAAGTATCCATTGACAACCTGTGTGGACGCGATGGCAGACTGCACTGCTTCACTGTACCTGTCAATGGACGCAGGATCCATGGTGATTTCTTCGATGATATAGATGACCTTTTTGGCTCCTGAGCGCTTAAGTCGGAATTTCTGTTCGTGAAACCGGCCATCTTTGATACTGCCAATCAAATCATCCAAGCGTTTCCGTTCGACAATCCAGTCCAGGACAACTTCGTCACCCTCAGCCCCATGTTGTGAAAGCAGTGCCGGATCATGACACTTTGCGATCCATTGAGCATCGCCTAGTTCCAAACTCCTCATGATGGGCTTGACTCCTTGTTTCGCCAGTTCCTCCTGCATGTAATCCCGATCGGTCTTGGCTCGAACCTCTCGGACATCAAGCAATAGATGAACTGTAAAGGATCCTGGGGGTAGCCGAATGATGGAAAACGTGGGCAATCCGCTGTCATCTTCTACAATCGGACCGTCCGATACAAGATCTTGGTATGATGACGTATGGGCATCTCTGGATTCTGCAACTTCTACCGAAGGTGACCCCTGCCTTAGTTGAGGTATTGTGTTGGCAGTGTTGGATTGCGGTCCTGAAAACGTCGCCTCGTCATTGTTCGCATCCGCCTGCCATTGAGCAGTCTCTTTGATCCGTTTGGCAACATCCCACCCTTCATCAGTCAAAGCATACCTACGCAAGGGTCGCCCACGCTCATAGACAAGCTCCTTCTGCACCAAAGTCTTCATTGAGTTCCACGCAGTGTAGAATTTGGTTGGATCATTTGGGGCTGTGAATGACGAGTCGCAGTAAGGCTGCGAAACCTCAATCAGCTCAGCTTTAGTCATACCGACAGAGGCATTCTCGTCCTGTGTTGCAAGTCCAACAACAAGGGCATATGCGCCTGACCGAAAGGCCGGGACGTAGGCTTTGGGTTTCCGTGCCTTCTTAGCAGGCTTCGGAGCGCTTTCGGCATCATCCTCGCCAGCGGCCTTGCGATTTCTCGGGTCTTCTGGCATAGGGAGTCCATTCTGTTGGCAGTGTTTCTTCAACTGATCTTCGAGTCTTTCGCATAGCTTCGGCCCAAACCCTTTCAGCTGTTGCAGCTGAGAAGGATGATCAAATGTGATGGGGCAAGCCTTGAGAGAATTGTAGGCGTTTCTGTATGCGGTAACTCCTTTGGAATTCCTTTCACGCGCTACGTCCAACCATTCCTTGACCCAAGCCAGGAGCTGAGGGTTTGCAGATTCGGAATCTTCCATGACAATTTGTGGATGAGACCAGGAGCGCAACCAAATACACTGGGAAGAATTATTCCAAAAACCAGCCCAGAAGGGACTGGGTTTCAAGATGGTGTAGTGCACAGCGCTGCAACTGATAGCGAGGCTTCCAAAAAGATTTCGTTGAGGTTGCAGAGGTGGAGGAGAGTCACGGTGGCATAAGTCGCGTTTGGTTGGTATCAGGACTGCCGGTGACACGAAAGCACGTGCGCGCACATCCTCGAGGTACGTACCCACCTTACCCTTCAAGGCACCGTGTCACTCTAGTAACTACATAAGTTGGAGAGATAAAGTAACGTTACCCATAATAAAGTTTATGTATACGAACGAGACGGGGTCGCAGGAGGCGTACAGCTGTATCTAAGAGGTTGTTCACTTGTGCACTAGGTGCCATAGGCCCGGCTGAAATGTTTGTTGGAGCTTGGCCAGCGAGCTAGACAGGGATGGAAGCACCGTTGAGAGGAGATCTCTCTTGCGAGAAAGCACGGACACGAGCCGCTTGATTGAGGGTGAGTACATAATTATGTTTCAGACCGAGAGACAGGAACAAGGAGCTGGTTTTGCTTGCGAAATTTACGAATACGTAGAATGGATGGCCTAATTGATGATTTCTTATAAGAGATTGGTCGGGAAACATTTGTTAACATGGCATACATGATAAATTGTAGTGACAATCTGCCTCTCGCATAACGTAATTTATACGGTAGTTTGTCAGTCAATAAACAGTGAATATCCCGATGAGAGTAGCATGGAGTGCTAGCATTATTCTTACATGTATATATCAGGCCTTTCTTGTTCCCTTAAATACACAAGGTATTCAAAATTGGGTTGTTGTTTTTTTAAATCCCTAACAGTGTAGTTACCTTTATCAGCAATTTCAAGCCCTGGAACAAGAGTCCCGTGAGACAATTAAAATCTCTTCCTGGTGGCAGTTCACCAGATCTGGGGGCTTGCTGACGTGAGGTACGTGCTTTAATCCCATAAGTAAAGCCCGAACAGCCCAATCAATGAAGATGCAGCAGCCACCTGCAAGTGCAATGCAACCCCGACAGGAGAGCTGGTTCGCAAATCTAGGTCGCCGAGCCCAATCTGAACGAAATTTTCAAATTGCAAGGCAGCTGAGACATTCTCAACACAGCTGGCGCGACCTTGAGGGGGACCATACGTTCTCCAGGTTGAGTGCCAAGAGGTAACTACTTGCTTTACCTTGAGGATCTACTTTTTGCCTTAGATAGGTAGGTAGATTAGTTGCCATAACTAGGAGCGTTCTCCTCCCGAAGCACCCACAGCTCGTAAGTCTCAGGCCCAGACAATGGCACCAAGCCACTGGGACGATCCAAGGACAGTTCCAGCCAGGCGCAGCGAGCTGTGTGGGACGGAGAGGGGGGGGGAACGCTCGAAAGAAAAGCTCCTCTGATTGCCATGTTCAAAGCAAACAACCACCAACCCAAAACCAAGGGGCACAGTTTGAAATAAGTACTCGCCGTCTGGCTTGGTGGCGGCTGTAATCAATTCACCAACATTGGATGAGATGGGCGGCTTGAAAACGCCCAACCAACCACGGATTTATTATCTACTAAGCTGAGGGGCGACCCCTCAGCGAGGAACAGGAGGCACATACCCAAGGTAAGGTAAGATGCAGTAAGGTAGAAATATAGGTACCTGGCCTTCTTCTTGCATGATATTATTAGTACGCTTAAGGATCCATTCTGTCAATATACCGCCGTATGCCACCAATTTTCAGCTTGCAGCATTGGTACCTTTTGCTCCACCTTGGCACCTGGGATCTGGTTGTACCTGGCGGTGCTACGTCCGTACCTACGGCCCAAATCCCCTCCAACTCCCCCGCCATGGACACCCCTCCCTCTCCCCCCCCAGGGCCCCTCTATATTTTTGGGACCGTTCCATCGACGGATGTTTCATACTATAAAGCATTCTCGAGATCCTGTCAGCGCAACACTCTCTTTCTTCTCTTCCGCTTCTCTTCTCCTCCCCATTACCTCTCCTCATAATTATACCCATACACCCTCTCCTCTTATCGCTATCCTTGGGAGAAACCAATCCTCAAACAAAAGCCATGGACGCCAAATTCCTCGAGGCTTCGGCCAAACACCCCATCGTCGCTGGGCACACATACAAGTACGGCACTGCGGGGTTCCGCATGAAGGCAGACTTGCTTGACGGCGTCGCCTTTCGTGTTGGTCTCCTCTCCGGCCTGCGCAGCCGCAAGCTCAATGGCCAAGCCATCGGTGTCATGGTAACAGCTAGCCACAACCCTGCTGCCGATAATGGTGTCAAAATCGTGGACCCCATGGGTGAGATGCTGGAGCAGGATTGGGAGGCATATGCTACCAAGCTTGTCAACTGTCAGTCTGACCAGGAGCTGCTCGACACCTACAAGGCCCTCGCTGCCCAGCTCAAGATCGACCTTACCACCTCGGGTCGCGTTGTCTACGGCCGCGATACTCGCCCTTCGGGCCATTCCCTCGTCTCTTCTCTCGCCGACGCCCTCGAGGCCACCAACACCGACTACACCGACTACAAGATCCTTACCACTCCCCAGCTCCACTACCTCACCCGTTGCGTCAACACCGAGGGCAGCCCCAAGGCCTATGGCGAGGTCAGCGAGACCGGTTACTACAAGAAGCTCTCTGAGGCCTTTGTCCGCGCTCTTCGCGGCAGAAAGGTCCAGGGCCAGCTGATCGTCGACTGCGCCAATGGCGTTGGTGGTCCCAAGCTCTCTGAGTTCCTCAAGTTCGTTCCTCGAGATGTCACTGGTTTTGATTGCAAGGTCGTCAACGATGATGTCTTGCGACCCGAAGTTCTCAACCTCGATGTAAGTTAACAAGCGCATTCGGCAGCCACCAACTCGTCCCAGTCCACCTAGCTAACCGTGCTTTGCCCAGTCCGGTGCCGACTTCGTCAAGACCAAGCAGCGTGCTCCTCCCAGCCCCAAGCCCGTTCCCGGCGTTCGAGCCTGCTCCCTCGACGGTGACGCCGACCGTCTGATCTACTGGTGGATTGACCCCGATACTGGCTTCTTCATGCTCGACGGTGACCGCATCTCTTCCCTCAATGCAGTCTTCATCGGCGACCTCGTTCGCTCTGCCGGCCTTGCTGACGATCTCCGAATTGGTGTCGTTCAGACTGCCTACGCCAACGGTGCCAGCACCAACTACATTCAGCGAAACCTCCAGCTCCCCGTCGTGTGCACACCCACTGGTGTCAAGCACTTGCACCACGCCGCCTGCAACTTTGATGTCGGTGTCTACTTCGAGGCCAACGGCCATGGTACCGTTGTCTTCTCTCAGGAGGCCGTTCGTGCCTTCCACGAGACCGCTCCCCAGTCCCCCGCCCAAAAGGACGCTCTTGATACCCTCGCCGCCATCAGCGACCTTATCAACCAGACCGTTGGTGACGCCATTTCTGACATGCTCATGGTCGAGGTCATTCTCGCCCACAAGGGATGGACCCTGAAGGACTGGGCCACTACCTACGCCGACCTGCCCAACCGCCTCGTCCGTGTCGAGGTCGGCAACAAGGACCTCTTCCAGACCACTGATGCCGAGCGCCGCCTCAGCCAGCCCGTTGGTGCTCAGGATGAGATTGACCAGTGCGTCAAGAAATACACCACTGGCCGCTCCTTCGCCCGTGCTAGCGGTACCGAGAACGCCTGCCGTGTCTACGCCGAGGCCGCCACCCGCTCCGAGGCTGACGAGCTCGCCAACAAGGTTGCTCAGATTGTCAAGCACTATGGCTCTTCGTGAGGGTCACAATGCGATTGATGACTGAGTTTACGACCCCCATAAAAAGAAAAGCATATTCCGAGATATTTTCTAGGTGAAGAATCTAGGCATATAATTTTCTTTTGGGTGACCAGATATGATTATGCCACCTTTTTTTTTTTCTTTTCTCAATAAGGGATACGGTCATGTCAAGCGTTCAATGGAGGGCTTCCCCTGTAGAAACCTCTACCCTCACGAAAACCGTCTCTGGCTGGATGAAAAAAAAATAACGAGCGAGCGAAAAGCTCAGGCTGGATTTATGATGAATGAAAAAATTATTTATTTGAATCGTTGACCAAGTTTTTACCCTAGCAACCTATTTTTCTTTCTTTCTTCCAAATGCAGCCATTGAAAGCAGCTAGTAGTTTACTGACGTGACTAAGGTCTAGTCATGCACACGATAGAGCAATAATGGGAAAAACTTATACGTCTAACTCAAGCAATTGATCTATTGACTAGGTAGCTCCGGAGTGCTGTCTTTGTGGTATCACTCATAACGGGTCGTCAACATTCCCTCGCGTGTTTATCTACCAACACAGTTGTTGAATCCCCGCTCGTTTTGGATTAAAAAAAAAGAAATGGGTTGCAAATGACACCACTGCCTTGCACAGAGTTTCCTCTCCCATTTGGATGATTAACCTCTTCCTGAGACGTCACACTCCATTTCATCCTTGAGTAATGGGTGGCATCCCGAGTTCGTTTCCCTCTTTTTTAAAAACTCTTCTCTTCTTTTAGTTGTTGTTATCGTCCCGTTCATTTTCATTAGCCGCAATTAGCACATGCGGTAGGAACTGTCACCCTTGGATGCACGGTTAGAGTCCTCCTCGGGTTGGAACTCGTAGGCAATGCGGATGTCGAGGTCACGTCTGTTCTTCTCGTTGGGCTTAACATCAAGTTTGAGCTGAACCTCCTCACCCTGCTGGACAGTGAGGACGTCCTCCAAGTAGAAGACGGTCTGCTTCCAGTGGGTGTACTTGGTGTGGGGTCCAGTAGAAAAACGGATGGGCTTGTGGCAGGCGGTGAAATCGATGTCGAACCACGAGACCAGGGCATGAATGAAGTCGTCACGCTTGACCTTAAGGTTGAAGGGGGTGGCGAAGGCGAGATCGGCAGTAGTGCAGGTGTAAAGATCAAGGGTCAGGACGGGCTGAGGGTCAGTAACGACGGCCTTGAGCTCGACAGTGTCGACGAGGGGCTCAGAAAGAGCGGTAGCCTTCAGGGGTGAGTAGTCGAAACCGTAGACATCATTCCAGACTATCAAAGGCCATATTAGCAGGTGAAAGTAGCAGGAGAGGGGAAATGGTGGAAAGAGCATACATCCAATCTTCTCCTCCTTGTACTCGCCGTCCTCGATACCAGCAAAGAAGATGGTAGCCTTGTCAGGGAAAATGAGGCCGTCCTTCTGGAGATAAGTATCACGAGCGTAGAGGACGGTGTCAAGCATGGACTCGTAGAGAAGGAAGTAACCCATCCACTCAGAGATGATGATATCGACCTTGGGGAAAGGAAGCTCGACCTCCTCCATCTTGCCTTGGAGCAGGGTGATCTTATCGGAGAGTCCGTTGGCAGCGACAATCTCGCGAGCCTTGAAGATGATGGTAGACATGTCGACACCGATAACATGCTTGGCGCCAGCCTTGGCGGCGAACCTATTGCACGCGAAATCACACAGATTAGTTCCATATTGCTATTGGTGATATCTCTTGGTCGTGGAATAGGAACCATCGCGGGGGCGGGGTTTGCTTCTTTTGTTGCGGCTTGTGAGGAAGCGGGGTGCGTGCGCAAAGAATAAGGGCAGAAAAAGTGCATCAAAGGGGATTGGTTTTTTTTTTTCGGGTGTCCAGGACATACATGGAGAGAATAGCGGTACCGCATCCAACATCGAGAACAACCTTATCCTTGAAGATGTGCTTGTTCTGAAGGATGGCGTTCATGTAAGATCGGGTGCGCACCTCGTCTTTCTGTGTTTGCGAGCAAGCATGTCAGCGGGGCTCTATTGATTTGCGCTGAGGCGGGGGTGGAGGGGAAGGTGAGGATATCGTCGTACCAACATCTCCTCGTGGATGCCTTTTTTTATGCCAACACGGTTAGTTGCGAAATTATTTGCGAAAGGATAAATGGATTGTTCGTACCATGGTGATCGTAGCTATTCAAGAAGACAGTCAGTTTTTGGTCTTCTGTTTCGCTGTTCTCGGGATCTTCACTCCCTCTGGTGGCATGGAGAGAAAATAAATATGCAGGGATTTGCGACTCACCTCTTGAAGTAGTGCTGCTCGCTGTGCTCCATGGTCTTGAGCTTCTGCTCAGCCAGCTCAACGTCCATCTTATCGCCGCTCATCTTGTCTGAATTTGTGAAGGATCGGTGTTTATAAGAAGAAGAAAACAACCAAGAAGAAGAGAGAGAGAGAGAGAGAAAAGGGGGATGCTGTTGTTTTGCAAGAGCGAAACTGCAAGAGAGGGAAGCTAATTGAGACAAAGTCGAAATGCGATCCCAAGGTTGTGCTGTGCTAGTTTTTAGGCAGAAAATAATTTATCGCCGTCACCGCCCAAATTTCAGCGGGCAAGTGCCACCTCAGTCACAAGTGGGTGGCACATGTTGCGCATCAATGGGATCAATTGGGGGCGGGGGGGACCTGCGAGCGAGAATGTCCACGCCACTACTCCGAAGAAGCCCACTATAATGATAATAATGATCTGAACCCATCAACTAGATTGGTACCGAAACAGTCCACCAGCCCAATTCATTAGTTACCTCCGCCCGCAACATATCATATATTGACGCATGGATGGAAAATGGAGACTTGATGGCAACATGGACCCGGGGACGCCGTTCACCAGCTCAAGGACTCTTGAGTCGTGTTCCACTACGGCAAGAAAATCTTTCACATGGCGTCGCTAACTGGTACCTACACTACACAGGTACCTGAGAACTAGTGCAATGCCTACGGTAGTCTACCTCCTGTAGGCTAGAGGATCAGAGAGAGAGAAAAACTGAGGTATGTAAGTGCACTGGAAAACAGGATATCATTTTATCTGGTCAATTCTTTCTCCGTATTCAACGTCGGTCTAACAAGCATCCAGGTCGGTCTATTCCTCGAACCATGATATATCTACATCATCTTGGCCTCATGATCAACCATCCCATATGTACCCTTATGTTGTCGGGTCTTCATGTCATATCGTGTGTAGGGGACTTGAAAAAAATAGTTGAACCCCCGCCCCCCCAAGAACCTATTGTCAACGTTCCATCCATCGAATACACATGCTAGAGCTCCTGTCTTTTTTCTTTTTTGTTGCTTCTCAACTGCCTCCAGAAAACGCCATGACGCCTTTACATGCATTGCCAATATTAAAATCCACAGAGGCCGTGTAATGGATTTGCCTCAATTACACCAGTAGCACGCTGTTGATGCAGCCTTCGTTCTCCGGGTTGTTGGTCACCTGGGCATATCGACCCCAGACAACCTTTCCACCAGCCGTCACCAAACCAAGCTCGCTGACGTTGACCTCGATAACCGTTCCCTTGGTCAAAACACCCAACTGCGTGTAAAGAGGGTTCTGGGGGTTTTTCTTGACGCTGATGATGGGCAGTTGAACCGTAACACCAAGCTCTGGGTGGGTGACGTTGGCCTTCTTGTAACGAAGACCCATGGGTCGGATGAATCGCTCGTGCTTGGGGTTGCGTCGAGTGAAGTCCGGTCCGACAAAGGTAGGCTTGGTCACCATGCGCTTCCAGGCCTTCTGGTGGATCTTCTTGCCAGTCTTGACAACCTTGAACATTTCCTCCTCGCTGATACCGCGCACCTTGGGCAGAGGCACGGCGAATTTGGCCGCCTTCTCTGCTCGCTTATTCTTGATAGCGCTGCTCAGTGCCTTGGCCGTCGAGGGGTTGGATCGGTCGAGCAGGTAAGAGGGCATGGGCGTGGTAGGCTCCTTCTCGTCGGCCGTCTTAACATTGCGCTCCTCGTGAGCCTTGATGGCCTTCTTCATCTGGATCTTCTCATGGTGACGCTTCTTCTGGTACAGCTTGGCACGGAGACCGCGCAAGTTCTGTGCATCCTGGGATGCCTTGTGGCCTTCACGGGCGGTACGCTTGCGAAGTCGCTCTTCGTGATCGAGGCGGCGGCCGTGCAGCTTGCGCCACCTCTCCATATACTCGTTCTGAGGCTGCAAGAAGTTAGCATTTGAATAATTCAAAATGTTAGACCTGCTACATGAAATTGCATACCATGTTTGCAGTGTTGCCCAGGCAGAAGGGACTTGATGTTGGTCTAGTGGAGATGCGATGCTGAAAATTCCCTGGTACCAAAAAAAAAATTGGCGGTTTACTGGTAACCCAGGCGGCTGGGCAGGCAAAGATGCAGCGGATCCCGGCACCACATTTATCCGCATCAACCTGCACCCCAGCTATGAGCCTGTAATGCACTTTTTCGAGCAAGTCGTCCAACCTCACTGCCTCCCGCCAAATCTCTCTTCTTAACCAGTTAATAGTGCCAACGCCCGGCACGGCATTGCGGTTCGAAGAATGAACAGGGCACTTTTCCGCTCCGTGCTGGAGCTCCGAGCTCCCAGCGCGCGCCTGATCCCTTCCTTTTCGTTGCCAATTGGAGCCCGCGCATTCAACACCACAGCACCTATTGTCGAGCCTGTTCCTCAGCAACATGCTAAGAACGCTGCCAACCCAACGAGCAATCAACCTCGGCCATTGGCCTTAAAGAAGAGCCACCCCAACCCTCCTCCTACGCCCATCTCCGATTCCGTCAAAACCCTCCTGCCCCTGCTCGCCGCGCAGCCAGGCCACTACATTACCGTTCACATTCACGGCTTCCCGTACCTGGTCCAAGAAGGTGACCAGATCCGTCTGCCATTCAAGATGCCCCACGTGCAACCCGGCGATGTTTTGCGATTGGACCGTGCAAGCGTCCTTGGCAGCCGAGACTTCACTCTGAAGGGCGCTCCTCACATTGACGGCCGATTATATGAGTGCCGGGCCACTGTCATTGGCACCGAGTCAGAACCCTTACGTATCAAGCTCAAGACAAAGCGAAGGCAAAGGAAAGTCAAGCAGGCGAAGAGCAAGCACCGATACACCATTCTAAGAATTTCGGAGCTGAACATCAACAATGTGGAGGACATCGAGGCATCGACGGCGTGAAGGATTGGATCACGCCACACCGATGCAGTGAAGAGGGAAAAGCAAAAAGAAGAAACGATATGTACGAAACAGTCAATCTAGACAGTGTACCATCCATCTACCAGCATGAAGCTGGCTGTACAATAATAAAAACACTTTTGCAAAGACGATAGACCTTATTCCGAGCTCAGCAACGAGAAATGGGTTTCTGCAAATAGGCCGCTGAAGACTTTGACTTGAATTCGAACACTCGCTGTATGCGAGACTAGGTATATAATATATATGCTGGACGCCGTATCTATTCGGACCAATCCAATCCCCCCCAAAAAGATGAAAAAAAAGAGAAAATCCCCAAGCTCTCTGTAACACCGAAAATGGAAGCTATGCTTTAGTCGGACAACGAAAGACAAGAATAATAATACTCCCCAAACACCTAGCTGCAAAAAATGCCTTTGCTTCTTAATGAGTTTTTTTCTGGAGGGCAAAAAAGAAAGAAAAAAATAGAAACCACACGCCAAAAACATATCATAAAAGTATGGGCTCTGTTCTGGAGACAAGGGCTCATTGGACGTTTTTCTCATGACGAATCGTTGCTGTACCCCAATATACACCTCACATCCTATTAGCCATAGCTTTCTTGACACTGGCCCAATAAGCCTGTGGCCAGACGCTGAGGCTCTCTGCCTCAGTGGGCATGCGCTCACGGCATCTCGTGACAACGCTCTGGATGATTCTGCCAAGCAGCTCTTCGTCAATGGGAAGAGCCTTATCAGTTAACTCCGCAGGGTATAAGAAAGGGTCGGAGTCGTAAAGGAGCTCTTCGCAGGTAGGTCGCAGGTGCTGGTCGCGGTTGAGACATCGCCTCATTGTGCGAATGAGTGAAGGTGGAACAGGGGCGCCGCCCATGCCCCTCGAAGGGAACTCGATCTCGTGATTCCAGTTGATGATGGCTTGACACCGGGAAAACTGCGTGGCAATGTGGGCAAAGGGGGCCATGCCGTATACCATCTGGTAGAGAATACAGCCCAGAGACCAGACGTCACTGGGTTTACCGAGCTTCACAAGTTTCGGTCGACCGGGGACTCGTCCACCCTGGCTGTTGGAGTCCATCAAGGACTCAGGCGACATGTAGTTAGGAGTTCCGACATTTGTGTCACGATGGACGTTGATGGTCTCGTCAGTCTGGATGGCATTTGCAATGCCAAAATCGATGAGCTTCAACGTGCCCTTGACCAGGACAAAATTGGCAGGCTTTAAATCAGAGTGGACAACGTCGTATTCGTGAATCGCTCGGACACACTCGACCATCTCTTTCCAGTAGAACCGAACAAACACAGGGTCGAATCGAGCATCTTCAGACTTTGTTCGACTCTTGATGAGACTTCCCATATCCAAGTCGCCCAGTTCCATAACCTATATATATATAATTAGTTTGACAATATTCGAACACCAGCATTCATACCAAAACTCACCAAAGTAAGCACTTTCTTCTCTGAGTTCAATTCGTGTGCCATCAAATTGATGACACGGTCAGCGTTCTTCAGTCTTTCCAAGAGGTCGATCTCGCCCATGTATCCACGGAAAATGGTCTCATCAATATTCTCCAACGACACACGCTTGAGAGCAAGCATAGTACCGTTCTCGGCAGTGACCCGGTATACTTTAGCACTTCCACCTCGGCCAAGGACATCCAGTCTTGTGTAAGACTTCCCATTTACTCTCAGAATGTTTCGTCGTTGCTTGCCTTGCGTGGTTGTGGCTGCAGCAGCGCCAGCAGTTGTCGTTGCTGCGTCGATGATAGACATCTTTGGTGGTGGTGGAGGAACTTGTCGATGAGGCGTATTCCGTGGCATGGAAGCGAGAGGCCTTCTCTCTGGCGAAACGGTTCTCAATGCGCTGGCATCTCCGTTGGTTACTGGCTTGGCCGCTTTCTCAAGGAGATCCTCAGCTGATGACTTGACTCGCCTATAGCTGGCTAGGAGGTCGTTCTCTTGGTCGCGCCTAGAGGGCATCTCAGGGCGAGCCACAGGAAGTTTATAATGAATTTCTTCAGGGTCATTCTGATCGGGTTCAGGTTCTGGCATCCGGATAGAGGCCACCTCGGGAGTTGACTCCTGAGGAGTTGGAATCCGTGGGGAAGGTTCACGAGAAGATCTCAAAGAGCCCATTCGGAGATCAAGATTTGATGCGTTCCGTCTGTGGACGGCCCGAGCAGCGGCATTGCCGCTGACTGGGCTTCCCGAGTTGAAATTGTGGATTCCGTCACCATAATAAGGTGCAGGCTCTTCTGCTGGTTGGTTTTCAGGCTCTTGGCTTGACACAATGGCGTCGCCCTCGCCATTTACTTCATCCTCCTCGCTCTGTCTCCGTCGACCTCTTCGGGCAGGTCCGCTCAAGAAGCTTCCGGAAACTTTCCCAACACGCTTGATTCTCATTGAACTTTGGAGGTTGACGTTGTCCTCCGGTCGACTTCTGGTGCCATTGGATGGGTATCGGGAAACGCTGCCTTGAGCAGAAGGGGGTCGATTCCGGTTGATGGTTGAAGGAGGCTCCTCTGGTTGTTGCTCATATTCCGCTTCAATGGCAGACTTGTCAATCATGGACCGCTCCATGTTCGATCGTCCCGAAGATGGGCCAGTGGAGCCGAGACGACTTCGGTTCCCTGATGAAGCATTTGTGATGCGCACAACCCTTCCACCGTGGGAGGGCGTGTTGATATCGGATTGGGGCTCGTGCCTCTCATCCGAGGACTTGTCCCGGCTACCGGGCCGGCTTGACGGTCCTGACCTCTGAGTTGACCGAGACGTGGAGGTCGATCGCCGCTTCGAGGGTTTTATCTGATTGAGACTTTGAGGCGTATTACTTAGCCGCACCACTCTCCTTCTTACAGGGCTTGCATCCCGACTCGCAGCTGGGCTAGTTGGCCTTGAGGTCTTTCCGTCATGTGCTTGTGCTTGTACGCTCCCGGATCGCAAATGCCTTCGGTTCTCGGCAGCCGAAGAAGTTGACGCGTTCAGGGCACTTGTCCGTCTGCGAGTGCGCGGTGGAGAAGCAGGGCGCTCAGGCTGTTCGGGGGCACCATCATTCAGAATGGCCTTGGTGAGGGCACTGAGCTTCATAACTACGGGCATCTCGTCGTCGGAGCTATCATCATGGCGAAATTGAGGTGGCTGGGAGTGCTGATTGTTCGAGGTAGAAGCACCAGACGAAGCGTGGTGGCTATCTTGATGATTCATCGCCTGTCTCGATGGAAGTCTGCGGAGAGCTTGTCGTTGAGAGGTCCTGCGAACAAGACCAGCTCCCATTGGAGTTGGCGAAGCTGTCGCCATTTTGTTGTTGTTGTTCTGATATCCGCGCGCTTGAAGCGGTATAGGTAGATTATTAGGAAGAAAATTGGTGATAATCCGTCGGGGAGGAAAGTAAAAAGATGTACTACGTGTCGGTTGATCCCATGGTTCGAAAGCCAACAAAATTACCAGAAATTTTGTATATGCAGCGCGTCAGGGTGCATCGTCGAGGAAGAAGGGTGGATGAGCTAGGAGTTGTATTTTGGTTGTAAGCGGCGCGGGCCAATCAGGAGCGAAGCGGTTGCCCGGAGCAACAGCGATCCCTGGCAACATGAACCGGTGGGTGCCCGGCCGAGACCTCAGCCCAGGATGACTACTAGCTTACCACGAATTAATTATGAAGTGGTTATAATACGTAGCGGTAAGTAGCCGTTGGAAGTTGGATGCCTGATGACTCTGCTAGGTCATGCGAATGTTTTTTTGGGGAGGGAAGGGTCTGGGAAGGGGGAACGAGGGGCTTGATATTCATACTTTGCATGCGCCGTTGCTTTGGAGTGTTGAAAAGACTCAAGGAACTCCACGGGGAATGCGTTGGCAGCAATGATGAATGATGGCAGCAACCCCGTTACGTTAATTAGCACAAGGCACCAAGACTCGGGTACCTGAATCACCACAACTGCCTCTAGGGTTTGCAGTCGCCAATGTCAGCTGCATAAAGGGTGGTCCATCGCCATGAGATGCATGCTCTAGGTATCCACGCAGTCATCTAGCGCGCCCATGCACCAGTTTGAGAGGCACATGTCGTGTGCGATTTGCAGCGACCCAGTGCAATATCAATATCACGTTTAGAATATGCGATAATTACTATAGCGATTGCTTCGTGATACGGTAGATGACATATCTGCCGCCATACTATGGATATGTGCATGCTTCATTTTTATTTCATCTCCCACTCATGGAAACTCGTCTCTTCATCAGATGTTACCCTATAATTAGAGGTGATATGCAGACCTAAGACAATATCAGGTGTTAAATTATGTCACAGAATGCGAATATCACACAGTGTGGTTCAGGTAGGTATTTTCTCATAATTCTTTATTCAAAAGTGCTGCAGTCGCATCTATCAATATATTATACTATTGCTTGTGAGCGACCTGAAAAACGCTGGTGGTGGGACGAAACACTCGCTACGGATACAGATTCCTGTAGTAGTGAATTAAATGTTGACATGCACTGATTCCCGATTCGACTCGGGCGACTGCGAGCTCCCGAAAGCCCCGTGGCCCCCCGTAAACTAGCCCACTATAATAAGCTCCCGACAGCTAAGGTCAGACCAATCAGTGCCCTCCACTGGGATCATGTCCCGCCGTGGACGGCTTTGAGTTGATGGGGGGGCAGCCACAATCTGGGGTTTCGATCTCTTGGTTTCTTCTTTCCATCTCGTCTTGGTCTCCGTCTTGATCCTCCTCCTCCTCCTCTCTTCTCCTCTCTTCTCTCATCCCCCTTCCCTCCCCCCATCTCAAGGCCCCCCAGACCCCCCCCCCGTCCCGGCCACAGTCGATGATATCGTAATGGCCTCGCAAAGGGGGCGGCCATGGACACGGGTTATTTCCCTGACCGTACTTGTTCTCACATTGGCGGCGACAGCTCATGCCTCCCGCGGTGATCGTCTCCAAGAATTCAAAGACTGCCTACGGGTGAGTAGAACTAGCTCGCTCCCGCCTGATGCCCATATTCGGCTTCTGACTGGTTTACTATGACAGGTTTGTGAGACTGAAAATTGCGGTACTGGAAAGGATCATACCCCAATCCGTACGTTGTTAATACGCCCCCCCCCCCCCCCCCCCCCCCCCCGCCTCCCCCCGAGCCCCCTCAATGTGTCCTCAAGCTGATGCCTCGTCTATGCCACAGCATTGCTCCGCCGCCTCCTACTCTGGAACTGCGCCAGCGAATGCGACTATGCCTGCCAACACATTGTGACCAGCCAACGCCTTGCCACCGGTCTTTCGGTCGAACAATTCCACGGGAAATGGCCCTTCTATCGATTCTTGGGCATGCAGGAACCCTTCAGTGTCATCTTCTCACTCGGTAACCTCTGGGCACATTGGGATGGCCTCAAGAAGGTTCGCGCTCATATCCCAGCTTCATATACCATGCGCCCATGGTACGTGTGTTTGGCCTGGGTCGGCATCAGTTCATGGGTCTTCAGCGCCATCTTTCACACCCGTGATTTCCCTCTAACGGAGGAGCTCGACTACTTCGCCGCTGGCGCAAACGTGTTGTATGGCATGTACTACACACCCATCCGCATCTTCCGTCTCGACAAAGCCACACCCCGTCGCCGATCTGTCTTGCGAGCCTGGACACTGTTATGCGCAACCCTGTATCTCTGCCATGTCTCCTACCTCAAGTTCGTTCGGTGGGATTACACATACAACATGGCGGCTAATGTTGCAGCGGGAATCGTCCAGAATATCCTGTGGACTTGGTTTAGTTTTGACAGATATAAAAAGTCTAGGCGGGCGTGGGCAGCCTGGCCCGGTTTCGTCGTTGCGTGGGTCATCTTTGCCATGAGCATGGAATTATTCGATTTCCCACCTTGGCTGTTCTCCATTGACGCCCACAGTTTGTGGCACCTGATGACCATTGGACCTACCATTTTGTGGTATAAGTAAGAATAAAAAATGCCCTTGACATATCTGCCCCAAGTCTAACGGATTTTTCATAGCTTTCTGCTCAAGGACGCGAGGGACGATATTGCTGGAAGTCAAAGATTGAAGTCTTAGCATTTATGATGTTCATCTACATATCATCAAGCACACGTTACGCTGGAATCGCCTGCTTACGGAGGTTCCTCATACTTGAATTTGGAAATGGAGATTTTGTACACTTCTTGGCTACGAAGATGCCCTGGCGAATCTTAAATGGGGAAGTAGGAGTTCAACAAGCCATATGAATCATATCTCATAGCATCAATCATTTCGACTTTTCACATCAGGAGCAGGGCATTATCCAGATCCAAACTATGTGTCCACAACTTCATACAATGTTCATACGATAACATCCAAAGAGCAGCACGCGACGATGTGAAGACTGGACTGCATTACAAATTCGGCAAGTTGATACATCAGCGGAGAAAAAAGTTTGATTCGTCGCCTATTGTGACATCTGAAGCACAGTGGCTGGCCCTCTTCCTACTAGTCTGTCTTTCAAGATTACACTCCCACCAAAACTAACCTCGAACCGCCCCATGAGTCGAAAAATCTGCTCGATGCAAAACCGAGAATAAAACCAGCCGCGCCAATGACCAGCATGACCGACACAGTTAGCGAAGCGCTCACTTCCCTCTGCAACCATTTCTGGCGAAATTTCATTGTGCCCAACCTCATGAAGAAGAGCTCCTCGACGGACACCTCCCCTGCCAAATTAGGCCGCAGCTCAGTAGACTTGCGAGCAGTCTGCTTCTTCTCGACTCTATTGTCTAACATCTTCATTAGTATAGATTTACAAATTGCGATATCGCGTTCTTGCTAGGCACAGAACATAGTAAAATGAGGCCAAGAACTTACAGTAGAGTCAGTGACACATCGCCCTGCAGGCGTGCCTTCAACTCAACCTCAACATCAAGGTTCAATCCAAGCTGCAGACGAACGGGCTTTGTCTCAGATAGACGAGGCAACACAGGTCCTGTGTTAATGCCGCCAGAGGCAGCGAGCTGCTTATTATTGCGGCGGCGACGGCGGCGGCGACCTCGTGAATCCACACTGGAGCCTGATTCCGAAGCCGAGTCATCCAGCTGTCGGCGCAGGTCAGCCAGGACGTTGTCGGCGCCCCGTGGGGGGGTGTTTCCGCCGGGAGCAGGGCCAAACTGTCGGGGTCCAGTCTCAGTGCCAGGCTTGGGCACTACAGCAGGTTGAGAAGCCATTGTTTCGAGATATGTTGGTGGTGAATCAGCTGGTTCGATACTCAGGGTCGTTACCGACTGGTATAAGGTATACGAGTAAGTCTCGTAGTAGCTCGGCGGAGGCGGAGATGGCTTTCGCGGCGACCTGCGCTTGCGAGAGGTACGGACAAGGCGTAGCGGCTTGACCTCGAGACTAGTACTGCGGCCGGGATAGTAGGGCGGCGGTTGAACGGGGTACGCCTCTGGCTTGAGCGGAAGGACACGGGGTAGAGGCGCGCCAGCAGATACTCCGACGAGATCGGAGTGAGATGTTGAGAGTTCTGGACCCGAGTAGACAGGAAGACTACGTGGGAGTGAGTCGCTTTCCCCAGACCGGCTATTGGGAAAGCTAGGGAGGCAGAGGCAGAACGAATCGAGGATTAGCTGATCCACACCGGCGCTGCTGGCGAAGAAGTTGGTCGAGGAATTGGAGTCGAGGGAAAAAGGGGGAACAAAGTGTAAGGAGTAATGGACGAAAGCGGGCACCAGGCCTCAAAGAAGAGAAGCGAAGAAAGCGGAGGAGAAGAGGCGGAAGAAGAGGAGAGGGAAAGTGAGGCTATTCCGAGTCTGAGCTTTGAGAACTGCTTGAACTGGTGAAGATGGAAAGAAAAGTTTCTTCTGACAAAGGGGTGATGAATGAACCATTTATATATGTATATTCAGATATTCTAATGATCCCCAGCTTCTTTCTTCCTTCTCCCCATTGACATACATGATCAGTACTGCCTTTCCAATGACGGGGGCACATATTGCCCATACCGCGAGATCCCGTCGACAAAGTTCTTGCCATGATGCCAGAATGTATATACTCTCGTACGATGAGTGTGTGAACTGAAACAGATGTTCGTAGGTTGAAAAGATGAAGCAATTGGCAAAAGATGACAAGCGTGAAACTAAGGGGAACCAATTCCCCGTGTTTCTGAAATCCCGTTCTTTCGTGAACCGCCGGGGAGGGAGGGGGGAGCGCCCGCGGCTTATGGAGGGCTATGAGAGGGAGAGAAAAAAAAAAACCTACCAAAAAGCCCGTCCTTTGCAGGGTTTTGATGTGTTTTAGATAGCCAGGGGTTTGGGACAGGATTCGTCTTAAAAATGGGGGACAGAGAGGGGGAAAGAAAAAAAAGAGTTGCTTGCAAATCATATTTGCTTGCTAGTAAATAGAATTGAGAAGCTCGAGACTGTATGTGGCTCTTTTTTTTCTTTTCTTTCTTCTCTGGGTCGCGTGTATCAGAATGAGCTCGGACGAAGAACTTTGAAGCATCACATCCTTGTATGCGGACACTGATTGCGTTTTCCCCTCAATACTATATGACTTATTATATAGCCTATGGCCTCACAACCCAGATAATGACAAGCGCGGGGAAGGAGGAAAAAGAAAGAAGAAGAAGAAAAGAAAAGAAAAGAAAGCAAGCAAGCAACTTCCTATAGGCAGCCTGTATAGGCACAATTGAGAGCACCAAGGCATCAATTACAGCCAAAGCCGTAGTATTCATGTCCTTGCTGTGGACACGGTTCAGAGGAACTAAATGTCTTCATCGTATTCAAATGTGAGATGTATAATTTTGAGCACTCGTTCTATCTGGAAAATCTCATGGAAACCATAGTGCTAGACAACAAGTCATCGGCCAAGTCAATTGGCCCAAGCAAACCGTTTTCTCTCCCTATCCCCAACTCCGTCCAACCCGTATCTATAAAACAAACAAAAAAAAACACACAACCAGCCAACCTGGAAGGATACCACTCCCTCTCATTTCTAACAACCTTATTACTTGAACCAATCACCAATCCGCTGATCCAAGAAACCAAATCTTTAGGACATCTCCGTATGAGTAGTTATGAGCTTGAGCCTGATGTGAGGGTCTAGTTCGTGTAAACAGAATCATCATCAGCCCTGTTTCGCCCTACCCCGACTTGTCCTAGCGGGTTATGCTAGACCACACACGAGCTGAGATGCAACACTTCAAAACCGCCTCGCTCTCGCGAGTGGAACGATGAAGTAGCCCCTTCTATGTCAGTGTGCTACATCCCTTGTCCAAGGACGTGCTTTTGAGGATCCTTTGGCGTCTTGGGCGTCATCGCTACCAAACTCCAAGCGCCTCTCTAGGTACAGTCTAAATGGTTTGTTTGCCCTCCAAAAAAAAAATAGTATAACGACACCAATCAAAGATACAGAAACGAGCTCACGTGCTGAGCAAATCACGGACTGATAGCCCCCGCCCCTTCGACCCGCGGCGGTCATTATTTAGCATCAACAAGGCAGCCATGGCCTCTTGATCAAGTTCATTCTGAGGATCAAGAGCTGGGCTGGTCAGTGCTGAAGGCGGAGCGGATGCATCACTTCGCGCAAATGGACCTGAGCCAAACACTTGAGGGCCAAAAGCAGGTGAAGTGGTGGCTGAAGTACTGAAACTGTACCGGCGATCGTCTGTTGGTACGGCTGAGTATGAGAGGTTTCGGTCACGAGCCAATGAGTCTTGAGGTCGTAAAGCGGGAGAAATTGATGGTTGGCGCGTATTTCTCTCCGAGTTGTATGGAATTGTTGGAGAGTCCACTTCCGAGTCTTCCATTTCAACATCGCCATCGCCAGAACCTAGAGGATCTGGCCGGAAGGTCGGGTGGAATTCTCGAATTGAAGGCAAACGATCTCGGGCGGTAGGAGTCTGCCGGCCGGATTCAAGCTGTGAATCATTTTCCTCTTGTTGCGCCTTGAGCTGGGCGACGCAATCCTCGAGATATCGAACATACTCAATTGATGCCTGGGTAGATTTGATATCTGTGTTAGTGAACTGTTGATTCCCCGCACAAGTCAAGCAGAAATCTGGGAATAGCCAAACTAACCTGTAAGATAGACAGTTTGTGCATTTCTCCGGTGCAAGCAGGAATCATGCTCTTCAACAAAGCAAATTCCTCATTCATCTTGCTTCGTCTTCGCCTCTCGATCAAACTATGGGCCGTTTTCCTCGCAATCTTCCGGCCAGCCGCACTTGTGGCACTAGGCTGCTTCTTCTTGCCCTTGTCACCAGTGTCGTCCGTCTTGGCGTTGGCTGCTGCTGTGGCTTTTGATGTTGTAGCTGCTGACGAAGCTGCTGATTTTGATGCGGCAGGGGTCTTGGTATTTGATTTTGTCTCCTTCCCGTTTCCACCTTCAGCATTCGCTTCCTGAGTCCGTGGTTTCATCTGGATAATCTTGCGGGAGCGAGTTGGGGGTGGAGGTAGAGCAAATGTATTGTCTTTAAGATCTTTGGCAGCTGACGACCGCCGGCGAGCCTTGACGGCCTCGGCGGGTTGCACGGGGAAGGTCGACCCTGGGGAGACGGAGGCAAGTGTGTGAGACTTGTTGTTATTGTTGTTGTTGCTGCTGTCAGTTGGCGAGAGCCGAGAGTCTAAAGGCGAGATCCTGGAGGGGTCATGTAGTGCTGGAGGCGGCAGCTCAAAAGACAGCTGATATGAAGCGAGCTGTCGAGTACCGTCTTTACCCTTGATATCGGACGATGAGCCTGGTGTAAGTGGCAGGCCTGTTCGAGGCATCTTGGCGACTCTGAATGTACTAGCTGGACTGATGGATAGAAGATGATTTGAAAGCGAATTTGTTGAAGAAAATGAACCCCTATGCTTCGCGGGTAGTTGTGTGAATGAAGAAGAGATGGTCCGGAAGACAGGGTAAGGCCAAGATTGCAAGGGGATCGGGTCAATGGGGAAATGATGTGAGAGCGAAGGCAAATGTGATGACTGAGATATGGACGATGTGATTGCGATATCGAGTTTCAATGATGTGCGCAAGTCACGAGGGCAAAATTGAAGGCAAGAAGAGCCTGGTCACACTTCACACCTCAGTCTGGAGCAAGCACCCAAAAAGAAAAAAAGAATAAAAAAAAGAGTAGGGGTAAGTGAAGATCGAATGCCAGGCTGAGAGAAACGGCGAGATGTGGGAAGAGAGACGGAGGGACTAATCGAATCAACCGTCGGTGACAGGGTTGGTTTGATGCTACTGGGCCCAAGGTGGTGGATATATGATGTTAGACTGGCCTGGCCTGGCCTGGTCAGATTAGGTCTTCCACGACGAGAAGGGCACGTGTGTAACGTCGAGAACGGAGGAAATGTAAGGATGAGGAGAAAAAGGAAGAAGAACAGAAGAAGAGAAGGAGGAGGACCACGGAGAAGGGACCAGAGGTGGATGTGATCAACAAAAAGCAATGACCGGGGAAGCAGCACGACCAGACAAGTTTAGATCTTTCTGAGCTGTCCGTCGATTGCTCTGGTTATTGGAGCCAAGTTTAGATCAACGCCCCCTCCTTACAAGAGTTAGGGTAAGGTAAGGTCAGGTACAGTGAGTAAGGGTAAGGTAGTAAGTACCTTGAGTATGATGGGCAGCTGAGGTACTGAGAAACGTGGATCAAAAGATTGACGCCGGCGCACTGCGAGCAAAGAACAGGAATGAAAAGAGGAAGGGGGGCACAAGCACAAGCACATGCTCCTCACTTCAGGCTGAGGCAAGCGCTATCATTCAAGACTTATTAGCGCGAGGGAAGGGGAAGGGGGGGGGCCATGGAAGGCCGGAGCAATAGATAGGAGGAACCAAACGACGAAGCACGAGCACGGGCACGAGGGCAAAGAAGTAAGAGGCGACGAATGATAGAAGAATGACGGGCAGGGACGGGTAGTTGGAGAGGAAGAGGAGAGGGAGGGGAGGGGCACATACTTACTCGGTACAGGATATAGAATATACATCTGCACAGATTGAGTGATTGAGACGGGAGAGAAGCATGGATAGCGTTTCCTACCTCAGGTACTGATTGTTCTGTGCCAAGTAACGATGGACAGAACATGCACTGCATGCAGCATAATCATGGCGACAAGCTGCAATAGGCAAAAAGCACCCTCTATCTCACCCACTCCTACTCCCTCCCTGCTCGTCTTCTCTTCTCTCTCCCGCTTTCTCTCTCTCTTTCCATTTCTGTGGCTTCTCCCCAGGAACCGAGAAATCCCAACGACGATGAAAACCACCAGGACCATGCCCGAAAGAGAATCAAAGTTCCCTTGGCCACCCCCAGAGATGGATCATGGAAGTGCAGCTTTGCTCTGGACCAAGCATCATTCAGAAAATGGTCGCGTGCTCTCCGATGTTGTTCAAGCACATTGACGAATCAGCGTGGGGCATTTGCCCATGTGGTCGCTAGTTGCGGCTTCAAAGACAGGCGTGCAAGCATGGGCAGCCTAAGGGGTGTGCGTGTCGGTTCCCCATAATAAATAATAATAACAAGAGAGAGAAAAAAAAAAGAGACAGACAGAAAGAGATGGGGAGGGGAGGGGGGGCCACCGGCTTAGGTGCCGTATAGTAGATGCATAAAGAAGAAAATGTGAGCAAGATTGGCTTTGGTCCAAACGAAGCAGAGATGTTGGGGATGTGGATGTAGATCTACCTACCTCCAGTATTCAATAATGTGTCCCCTCTTTCTACCCAGGTAGGTAGGTACCTAGATAGGTGCTTGCCTGATGTGTGAAGGACTTAATTATTTGAAGGTACTGAATGGAAGGAAGGAAGGAACACTTCGTGTTGCTGTAAGAGAGTATTTACTCCCTTTTCTACCTATTATTTGGCATAGTACAAGGTAGGTGCCTACCTTCCACCTTTCATCAAGAATAATAATCAATACATTCAATTGTTACGCATATTCCATCTCTTCGCATTTACTTGATCATTTTTTAATTTTCCGTTCTTATACACATTAATAGCCACAATATCAATTGGCCGGCCAGCGCAATCTACAAAAGGGCCATAATTAAAGTGAGTTATCCGCGACGTCGAAATAAAAGCAGACCAACCTCCATATTAGTGTACCTACGTATAAGTTAATACACACACAAATCATATCCATCCGCACAGACCCAATTATTCAACCCCGACTTGCCCAGTGCGATCACCGAGTCCTCGCGACAAGGGAGCTTCATCCACTATTATTTGGGGTTTTTCGCCACGCCGAAATACTTTGTACTAAGCCTAAAGACTTTGGTTCGTACTTTGGTCAAGGTAGGTATCGTGCGCAGTTTCTGTTTTTTGCCCTTCATATGATCGCCAACTGCTATGTGTGTGTATGCCCTCTGTCTTTCTTTTTGCACATTTCGCACAGATGCTGCCGGAATAAAACCCAATTGAAACGATGACAGTCCTTCACCCATTAGCCTCCTCCGCACCCCTTTTTTTCCATCCCTCGAATCAGCTTTCATAAACCGGCACGTCATGTCTCATCGTTCCCGCCACTACAGTCAGTGAATACGGAAACCACCAGGTCCAAGGCACGCGAGCACGTGTCCTCTCCTCATCCCCCGATCCTCCATGGTCAGTGCTCAGTCGCTGCCTTCAACTGACTAGCACATGTTTATGGGGTCATTGTTCTTGAACCAGCCCTAGGGGCTCTAGGGGCCCTTGGGGGGTTTGGAGCCGGCGTCTCAAGCAAGGGTCCCAATCTAAATACATGGGTATGCAAGGATCAGTTCAGTTTGGCTTTGGCTGATAGCGTTCAGCGACGAGGGTGAGCACGTGTCCCAATTCTGTCTCCGACTGCGTCCATTCCAGGTGAATCCCACCCATCAACGTCTCCCATACGCCAACGTGGGGGGCAAGGGGGGGGCCTCTACTGTAGTTCACCATCATGACCAATCGGCTTTAATTGCCTTCTGCCTTTGGGCCTGGGCTCGATGTACCGAGTTCACTATCCTGTAGTCTACCACTTTCTTCGAAGAGCAAGGCAACAATAGCTTCGTTGTATTCTCCAGGTTCAAATTATCTCTTGCCTGCCTACCTCTCTCAAAACTAGCGATCAGATGGGAACCAGTGCTGTGTTGGGGCGTTTCGAGAAACGCCCGAATTCACGTTTTGATGTGCATTCTTGATAAAAGAGGAAAAAATATCGCCATATATTCCTCCACTTATATTTCTACATATGTCTGTATCTTATGTCTATGAACCTTTCGTACTAAATCATTTCATGACCTCTCTCAATAGGCCAACATAAACCAGAGAACCTGTCTCCAAACCAGACCAGGTCGAAAAAGCTGGCTCTCGAAAACCAGCAGTGCCAATGACCTGGTCTACATTTATATTCCTTGACATGGTTCCTTTTTCCACCCTCATTAGAACGACTAGGGATTGCTCAGGGACGGTGAGACGCCGACTCCAAGTGCGGAGAGCGATTTTACAATTCTCCCTCTCCATTCCCATAGCGCCCGAGGAGGTTGATTACGCTGAATGAGATGCCCAACTACGCAATCGTCTCTCTTGGAGATGCATATCGATAGAAACTGCAGGGCTTTCGTTTGAAGTATGTTTCATTAATCTTCAATTCAAAGTTGAACCTACTTATTATGCAACGCACCAATTGTGTTCTGCCGGTGTGCGCATATATGTCCTGTACATCAAACTCCTCAATCAATCTTTTCCCAGACTCCCAAAACATGAATTGTTTAAAAAAAAAATCAATCATAATCCATGACCTGCATCTCCGGATCCTATCAAAGGCTCGGCTTTTACTTTATCGGTCTTGAAGTTCAGATCTCGTTGCTGGGATAGAGCACCTTGGTTGTAGGAACAAACTCCTCCTTAATAGACCGGACGTTGACAAACCTTGTCAACAAGTTCTGGCTACCAGCCTTATCATTCGTACCGCTGGCTCGCGAACCACCAAATGGCTGCTGGCCAACAACGGCACCAGTACTCTTGCAGTTGACGTAGAAGTTGCCTGCAGCATTGCGAAGCTTCTCTTCAGCAAATCGGACAGCCTCGCGGTCAGCAGCGAAGATAGATCCGGTCAGACCATACTCAGACGTGGACTCAACCAATTTGCACACAGCCTCGAAAGCATCGGGAGCAGCATCATCCCAGATATGGGCAGTCAGAATAGGGCCGAAGAATTCAGTTGAAAAGAACTTGTGGGCGGGGTTCGTAGTGGCATAGATGGTAGGATGCACAAAGTAGCCCTTGGACGAATCATATTTGCCACCAGTGACAAGTTCCAAATCCTTATCCGTCTTGGCCTCGTCAATGGCGCCAGAAAGCTTCTTAAATGAGGCCTCGTGAATGACGGGGCCCATAAAGTGATTATGTTCCCACGGAACCCCGATGCTGAGCTTCTCGACCTCGGCTACCAACTTCTCCTTGAACTCAGCCCACTTTGACTTGGGCACATACATTCGGGAAGTGGCACTGCACTTTTGGCCCTGGTACTCGAAAGCGCCTCGTACAGTCTGGTTGACAGCGTTTTCAATATCAGCAGAAGGGTGAATTAGGTGGAAGTTCTTGCCGCCGGTCTCGCCAACAACGCGGGGATAAGATCGGTACCGGCCCTCAGCAATGCCCTGACCAATTGTACCATACAGTTTGCGGAATACAGCAGTACTACCAGTGTAGTGAAGGGCAGCAAACTCTTTATGTTCGAGGACTACCTTGGTCACTTCAACTGGGTTACCGGGAACAAACTGGATAACATCCTTGGGCAGACCGGCCTCGAGGAGAATGTTATAGACCAGCCAGTTGGAAGCAATGGCGAAGTCGCTAGGCTTCCAAACAACAACATTGCCAAGCAGAGCTGGTGCGCCGGGAAGGTTACCCGCAATGGCAGTAAAGTTAAAGGGGCTCACGGCGTAGACAAAACCTTCGAGGGGTCGATACTCTACCCGGTTCCAAACATTGGGACTGTTGTGCTCAGGCTGCTGGCTGTAGAGCTGCTCGGCGTAGTGTACGTTGAAGCGGAAGAAATCAGCCAGCTCAGCAGCCGAGTCGATCTCTGCCTGCCATGCGTTCTTGCCTTGGCCGAGCATGGTGGCGGCCATGATATCGTACCGGTACTTGGTGGAGATGAGGTCAGCAGCCTTGAGGAAGACAGCAGCGCGATCGGCGAAAGGGAGAGCCTCCCAGGCAGGCTTTGCCGCGAGGGCAGCATCGATGGCCTTGGAGACGTCCGCAGGAGTAGCAGTGTGGTAAGATGCAACGGTAGTAGCGTGGTCGGCGGGGTTAAGCTGCTTCGAGAGAGCAGAAGCCTTGATCTATGATGTTTAGTTAGTTATCGGTTCTATCGATTCTGCATGCATTTCGCAAGGAAATCTATCAATTGGTACCGCTTGACAGTTACAGCATCATGCGAAATACATCAACGCAATTACTTACCTCCTTTCCGCCAACAAAAACGGGAACCTCGAGAGGGAGCTTGCCCTGGAGCTTCTCGAGGGCAGCAGTCAAGCCATCTCGCTGCTCACTGTTCTTTGCATAATGTTGCTATAACGCAATTGGTCAGCTTTCTGTTCAACCCTTTAGAGGGTCTGCCGTTTCGATTTCCCAGTCGTCGGTCAATCCTATACCTGCGGAAAGGGATTGTACTCACGTTCGGCTCGTTGAAAACCTTGGGAGGGCGGAAGGCGGCAAGAGTGGCAGCTCCCCGGATCTGCTGTGCCTTGGCAGCGATGCGGAGGCTCTGAGCGCCAGCCCGGTTGAGAAGCATGGATGGCATTATACAAATTGCAGATAAAGGGTATCAAAAAAGAAAATGAAACAAAGCACCGGAGAGATTTGAAAGGGGAGAAAGAGTCCGATGATGTGGTATGGAAGAGGGGAGATTCTAAGACAAATGCACGTGAGGGAATGAGGATTATTCTTCCCTTTTCTATGATTCTGCTGTGCCCAAAAAAGAAGGAAAGAAAAAAACTACATGTACCAAGTAGGCAAGGGAAGCTGAGGGCTCTCCCTCTACTTCCCCTCGTTGCCACGCCGTTCTTGTTCCTGGTTCTTGCCTCTTTTGCTCTTCGACAAGCAATTCACTGTGTACTATTCTCGGCTTATCGCGGCCTAAAGATTGTGGAAAAGCAAAGCTTCCATCAACGAACGGGAAGGCGGAGACGCGTGGGGCTGCCGGCCGTATGACGTCTCTCACACTTCGTCTTGTTCTTGTGTGAGAAAAAGAGCCAATTTGCATCTGCTCAGTGGTGGCCAGATACCTGACAAACAAAGAGACTGCCTAATGCCGGCGATTGCCATGAGAATATAGCAGCTCTCACTGTAGATATTTTTCATCGATGAACACAGGCGTTGCGTTACCTGAGCATATCCATCTATGGATATTTATCCCATTCTAAGTAACCATTTGAACATGATTACATACAGCTTGTCGCCCGCCGCCGGCCCTTGCCGGACAACGGAGCTCCATAATTGGCCAATGGACATCTTATTCGATTTCCCCGGCCCCGCCGGTTTCGGCCGTCTTTTCAAGAAGCCCACTCAAAAACAACTTCTTTTCCCGTCAAGAGCCGCACACGTCAAGGTCCCCATACGCGACAGTTGAAAGGGTATTGGTTAGTTGGTAAAAGTGGTCATGGAGAACCGCGCTTTGCCGACGCTTAACGTGGGGAAGCTATAGATTGCAGGTTGGTCATGTGGCCTGTCATGCATTAGCGACTAGAACTAGATATCACGGACGTAGCGTAGTGCTTTGTCTATTGCTTCTGAGAGGTTCGGTTTTATTTTAATTATTCTCTACATAGTAGGTACTCCCGATCAATACAGAATTATTCGCACATTCACCGCTAGGCAGATAGGCCAAGCTCGGCCTTCTCTTCCTGTCAATTGTACATCTAGTTATTCACTGATTAGGTCCAGTACTTCTCTGAACTGATCCTCTGAAACACGCCACTCCCATCCACACCGGATGTCTGCCGGGCCCCCTCTGGCTCATGACGGCTGTGGTTGTCAATTAACACACTGCCGCAAAGAACACCACATGGTAAGGTATGGATTTCCCTTACCAGTTCCCAACAACGACGTCCGCAGCACGGCTAGCGATTTCTACTGCTCGCTTGAGCTACGCTCTGGGGGCGGGGTTGCAGGCTCTTCTCTCTTGCGATATTCCAACACGGGCACCGTCACTCCGTACATCTCTGTCAGGCCCTCTGGATTATGCTGGTCAATCTCCACGTTGATGCACACATCTAGAGTTCCATCATGACCCGCTCCATGAGACTGCCGTGAGGCGGCCTTGTGTTCTGTCCCCGAGCCAACCTCACCCTTATGCAGATTGCTATGACCATTCTTGCCGAGGAATGATTGAGCATCGCTTCTATCATCAGCCATACCATCTGCGCCACCGTTAGTGTAGACACTGGCGTTATTAGGCGAGTTTTCTGTGATGGACGCAAAGTTGCGGCTCGGCATTGTGCAGTGGTTGTGTCCTGCCGTCTTGGTGGAATTGCCAGGATCTTTGTTGAATAGGTTGAGCAAAGTCTCATCCGTCTTCGGGTTCAGGTGGTGAATCTTGTTTCGGCGTGCCAACAAGTTCGCAACCGCCTGGGGTGGCGGCTTGTTGACAATGGCCGACGAAATGACGTTTACCATATAGCGATGATCTTCCTCTGCCGGAATCTTGAGCTCAGGGTTCGAATAAAATCGACCCAAGGCTGCAAGATGTACATCACCTCCTAGAATAGTCACTCGCACTGAGAATTCGGCTGCCACTTTCTGCAGACTCACGATCAAGTCGTGCCGCTCCTTTTTATGCGTCCTTGCAGTATAGTGATCGTCTAGATCATCCAAAAGATCAATGCTACCATCAAACTGGTTGAATAGGCCACCGCCAAGACCAAATCGGCGATTCAACAACTTCACAGGACCCATGAGAGGGCTTCGGAAGATGTTCTCCAGCCAAGTCAAGCGCTTCACTTTTGTTAGCACAGAGCATCCTTCGGTTCAGAAAATATATGATACGCACTGGATACGCAATAGGAATTCCCAAAAGGAGAATCAGGTGCCGAATAGGTTGACCAGATTCCGCTGCAGCCCGCAACTCAGAACGTAGCCGATCAAAGATAAGCTCGTAAGTCTCCGGATAGTTTACTTGATGCCGTGTTCGCTGTAACCCTTGTCAGCATTGGCGCAATTAACTCAGGGTGAGCAGATACAAACCTCAGTTCGCGCGTCGATTCCAAGCATAGCAATTCGTGCACCGAGTCGACAGTAGATGTTGTGTGAATGTTCAGCCACATAAGGGCCAGGCTTCAGGCCTACGATGTACTGAGATTCGGTTTTCGGAGCCGCCACATACGTATCAATCAGCTGTGCCAGGTCCGGCCCCAGTGCGGGAATATCAGAATCAGGATGATCTACTACAGCTTAGCTCTTGTTTTGCAATGAAGACGTTAAACCACCTTACCTGAGGTGTAAGTTGATGGCGGCGGCGGCATGTGATGCTGAAAAAGCATGTAATACTTGTGTGCAGTACCACCGATGCCCCGGAAGACGTCGCAACGCATAAAGTGATCAGTGTATGATCCAAAGCCATCAATAATCTAGTGGTCGGTCAGCAGGAACCCGGTCATCTGCCTGTGGGCTGAAGACACTCACATCATGATCATCCCAAATGTTGACTTGCGGGATCTGCCCATTCATAGTTGCAAACGGCTCCGTATTGTACCAACGAATGTAATTCTTAAGATAGTAATCATCACACTCCGCGCGGAGTTTCTCGGGGAATGGGTACGCCCTACGCTTCTTGGGATTGCTGATGTCTGTCCAGGGGCGCAGGGGACCACTGACTCGAATCCCGTCGTTGTAAATTTGGTCGCCGCCTCCAATCATGACATGGAAGGGAATCTCTTTGTGCTTCCGAGCTACGTCATTCCATAGCGCAGGTCCGCTCCAGGCTTTCTCGTCTGTACCAACACTGAAACCATTGCAGGAGTGGAACATGATTCGCATCGACTCGGTTGCAGCAGGGACAAAAAATGTATTGATTCGAGGTTTGTGCTCAGTTGAGTAGCGCATTTCAGGGAGCTCGTACATGTAGTTGGTCTCGGTGGCTTCGATCGCAACGTTGATGTCGAATGCCCAGAAAGTGTTTCGTGGTTCCGAATATAGGCAATGTGCTTCGACTCGTGTTCTCTCGGGGGCTCCGTTCACAACTTCGGTCCCGTTACTTTCGTCATTGGCCTCAACAGTACCATGCACCCCTCCGTGTGAAGCTAGTCCAACTGTCAAGTACGGTCGGTGAAGCGGCGTCTGGCCGCCACCTCGAACAACCACGAGGACGCTCCCATACCAGCGGCCCCCGTCCATACGACGATAGTTCAACAAAGGGCCGCAGACGATTTCTTTTCCGTCTGGCGCTTCAACTTGTCGGGAGGACTCTACCGCGCGAAGGGAGGCTGGTCTACTGGCTGGGTCTTGGGGATTCGCGAGCGGTGCAGCAAGAGTTGCATTCGTGCTATTATACTCGTCGCTGGGATCTATACGCGATTTGTTTAGGAACTCGGTCAGTTCAGCAGTGTTTTCACTCTGCTCGAGTTGACTCCGCGCAATGGCTTGCAAGGCTGCGTGTTCCGCAAAGGCAGATGACTCTTGGTGCCGCCATCGGCTCGCCGACACATATGGATTCTGATCGTCTCCGGTGGGTGGTCTCTCAGCATCGCGCGTCGCCATGTTGTAACTCGCTAACCAATTTGTGCAGTGTGGGCGGACAACAGATGGTTTGCGCACAACAGTCTCGGTCGGGTTTGGGTGAATACTCGTGGCCGAAGTGCAACCCTTGGAGACTTAACTTTCCAACTGTCGCAGCAAGTCCTAGTAATACGGGTGACACCGAGTCAATGTGGAAAAGAAATATTGGTAATCGCCTTCAAGAGAGCTTGAAGGGAGTAAATCTGGAGACGATGAGATACAAGGTGAAAGAAAACAAGAATGGGAAGCGAAGGGGAGAATGGAGGGAAGCAAGTCATCGAAGCTAATAAAGGCACATCCCGCAATTAAACTACCTATACCTACCTAACCGCGGATAGGTCCAATAAGACACCGATACTACGGTGTGCACCACCAAGCCATATGACGCAGGTGATCCCCGGTAGCGAGATCGAGTCGCAACCATCTTTGAATTGGGCAGGGATCACAAGAAGAGGACTGCTGCTGAGCAGGACTCGACAAACAACAGACTCTTTCCGAAGCCTATTTGAATAATTACATCAACCACTATACAAATCTATCTTCTTGAGTGCTACGCGAAAACAGCAGCTATAGTAAAATAAATAAATAAAAATTAAAAAAAAAAAAATTGATTAGAAGCTAGTGCAGTCGCAAAAAGTCAACGATAATCAATTGACTGTACTCCGTATAGTCTGCTTAGCTAGACAAATGGTTGAAACCGAGGCTTGAACTTTTTGTTTTTATTTGAGCTCTAGCGGGCTTGTCTTGTACGTACGTTGTCTGCCCCAAGTGGATACTGGTTACATCCCGCCAACATCTCGATTTTATATGATTGGGACGTCACGGTTCGTTGCGCACCAAAAGTCCACTCGTAATTTTATTTTTTTGGTATCTATAAGCTTAATTACATACCTCCTCCTATGTATCTGGGATGAACTGATTTCGAATTGACGGGGCTAGCGGTGTAAATCCAGCCGTCGTCTGCTGTTCCTACGGAATTTACGGTGATCTGTAATCTGTAAGGTAGTTCCATGCAGATACAATCATTGGCGGCCTCCAACTTGGTCCAGCTTTATGAAAACGAGACAACCTTGGCTGGGTGCTGAACCCACAGCAATTGCCATTGGCTCGTTGATGAGTTAGCAGCACACCTTCACAGAACCAGCCCTCGCTATGTTACAACACACAGCATCGCCATCCTCCTGATATGCCCTGCCTCTCACACTGGACACCTGTCCGGCTGACGATTTTTTTTTCTTTCCATCAGCTGATATAACATGTACCATAGCTCCCCTATTCGACAGCGATAAGACACATGCAGTTGCCCGGACAAAGGATTGGCTTAGCAGCCCCACGCGGGAATGCGAGTGAGGATATGCAACTGAAAAAGTGTTCGTAATTATTTAATCAGTTTTGATATCCAGCTTCAGTGCCAAGTACACTATTGGGTACGCAAGCTTATTCCCGGGCCGACCGCTACGATGCCAAGCCTCTATGTGTTTATGCACAATCAAGTCTTTGGAAAAGCAAGTTTCTCTGTCTTACATACTACGGTAGTCTGATCAAATTCAGGGGTTGACAAGCGACAAGCTGATGAATATCTGGATTTCACAATACGATGCTGACAAAATCTTGGGGACTGGGCTCCCTGCTCCAAGTGTGCTATTGTTGCCTCACTTCGGCGGGAACTGTTGGGTTCTGCCTCTTACGGCGCCCACTATTTCAGTGGGCAGGATTGTTGATCATGAGGCTGGTGGAATTGCCAACTGCGATACAATTACCGAGTGAGGATGGCCAGTTTGGGACGCAGCCCTGCGTATGTTGGCCGCCATTCCCGTCGAACTGCGTTCTGTGGGTGTCATCCAGCACCGAGTCACTTATTCGATGTAACATCGTGCTCATCCGACCCGACCCATCGACATGTAAGAATTCTGTGTACCTCCCATGCCGGAGCAGTGCTCGTGATTCGACGATGACGTCATTATGGCTGCTTGTGTCGCGTCAGGCTTCTAGACGTAATGTTTTCCCCAATGGCACTACCCTAGAGTCATTGGTATTTAGCCATGCTTCCAGCTTTGTTCAGTTCATTGTGCTTTGTCAGTTCATCGTCGTATTCATGCATTAATCAACGGTTTAGCGTGTGCTTTTATATGTGTGTTATTTGGGCGAACGTGACTAAAAACACTCAAGCGGAACAAAGCCTACGCCTGGGGAGGCATTCAATCACTTTCTACCCGAAATCCCCACGTCAAACGGTCGAGTACGTCCAGATACAGATGCACACAGACCAAGGTTGACCCGGCAACTGGCTTACATAACCAGATAGAGCCATATCCCAGGTCCACCTCCCGCTTGAAATTTTCACATTCCCAAAAATTTCAGATCTTTCCTCCAGGAGGCTGCTCTGAACCTCCAAGTACGCAATACTCCTACGAGCAATGCGGCAACTACATCAGGACATTTGATATGGCTTACTAGCGTATCAGCAGTAAGCCATATCAGCCTGAGATTCCACTCACGATACTGAATTCAAACTGCCGAACCTTATTGACTCGGTGTCGACCCAAGAATTGGGCATCACATCGACGATCAAACGCAATTGAACAAGTTCTGCACGCCCGCGCCAAAGGTAGGTTGTTGTTGTTCGAAGTGATGATATGCATGTAATCTTATGACAATGGCATATGTGTGTACAGCAATGGGTTCTCTCTGTGCCCTAATTGCTGAAGGAATATTTTAACGTGCCAAGATTGAAATGCCTATTTTCATTACAAACCACCTCTGTCCTCACAATTCCCAAGACTATGGTGCGCGAAGATACGGCGACATATTAGCATATACACCAGTGACTCTGAGCGGCTTTACGTGAAGCAAAACAACCTCTCGAACCACCTATGCTCATACTGTAATCTTGCTGGCGAAGTCGACTGTTGTCAATTCCTCAAATGAGCTGAAGGTGTCGGACCAACTCATGACCCAGGGAGTTCATCAAAGGGCCATTGATGTGTCAACCTGCACGCACATGCTGAGCCTCCAGCTGAGAGCTCATCCACATCCATTATTAGCAGTACAACCGCCTGGACTCTCGAAGATCAGCTGGGCAAAAGATGCCCCTTCACCAGCAAGAGAATATCACAAGCTTGGCCCAATTCAAAATTGAGACGAACACTTGCAGACTCTTATTCGCAGCCCATACTTCTTCCACACTGCCTACCTACCTTGCGCATCGTTTATGGACGTACGATTCATCAAGGTTTGGGGAGAGGCACTAGAATCCCTTGGCAGGCAGGGAAAGGGAAAAAAAATTTACTACATACAGGACTTGGCGGTGGGCCAACGTACTGTAAGCCTGATCACAATCCGATGGCGGATCACACTTGCAAGCGCTACAAGGCGGGTTGTGCAAGGGAGCCCCATCAGGTTGGAACTCAGCATCGGCGCCATCATCAGCTGAACAAGGGTTCAAAGGAAGTCTCGAATGGGAGCTAGAACATTGAACACGTCAATGTTCAAGGGGCGTTGGCGCCGTCGCTCGCCGCGAGCTACAGACTTTAGTGCTGGCCGTTTTCCAAGCCAACAGCCACTTGGCTAGCTCTGACCTCATTAATCAGGCAACTCATGCTCCGTTTTGAGTGGATCACGGCGATCCCAAGTCGAGCACGACTGTGGCGGCCTAAATCTGTACACAGCCTACGATAGCTGGGATATCACTAACCGTCGGACAGACCGCAATACCTCAGGGTTCAGCAAAATGCAGACCCTCCATGGAGACACGGCCACGCCAAGCTGCGAGCCCAGAGTCTTGGCAAACGAAAGCCTCGAGAATGAGTTCCGTACAGGATGCCGAACAGATGGTAGAAGCACGCTATGACATTATAGCTTAGCAGATAATTAGCAATGCAAAGAAAAAGTGACATGTATGTGCACGCATCTGCAGGAGATCTTCTTACGTGCAGTGCTGTAAAGATGACGGAGCCACAATACGTAGCCAATTAAGATGTATGGTTTTCCACTCAATAATTGCTCGTAGCCTTTTTTTTTTTTTTTTTTTTTTTTCTTCCCTCGAGGAGCCCCTCACTGATTAGAGGGTCATACACAGATTTCAGGTGAGATCTGGGTGAAACGACAACTGAGGCAGAGTATTGACAATGGGGGACACCTGAGCCATGGCGTTTCTGAAGGAGGGAACACGCAATTCCGTAGTAAGATTAACCGAGACCGTCCTCTGCGCCTTTGTCCAGCCCGCAACCTCTCAAGGCGGGGTTCAAATCAGATGAGAGTACATATTACTCTGTACGGAGCATCTTTTAAGTATTGAGTACAGACTACACAGAGTACGTACGCAGCACTACAATGACTAGTTCATGGCCCCGAAGCACCGGAAGTTATTATCTCATCTCACTCCACACAATGGGACAGTACTAAATAGCCACTAGGCGCTTGTGACATTGGAACCTAGCGCTCGCTTTCGGGGCGAGTGGCTGGATGGGTGGGGGTGGGTGAACGGGAACCCGCTGATAATGGAAATGAGCTGGCAGCCACACGTCCGTTGAATTGGAGATTTGCAGAGTCCAAGACTAATTAATTATTTCGTGGAAGCCTCCCCCCCCGTTCCCTGGTTTGGGCAGAACAGAGCATATTTATTTACTGCAGGGCTGATTTCGTGGTTTGTTGGTGTAGAGTTCGTAACTGTCACGTAATCTTGCTTTCATAACATCTGTCATGTTGAATTCGAAAATTCAAACGTCAAATTGAAATCCTACCAAAGGAAATTCATGTTTCTGCTACGGATAAACAAGTAGCAAATGAAAAAGGAAAAAAAAAAAGCATGAAACATAGTTGAGTCGATGGTAAGCCTATGACATCTCCTGTGTGCACGTTCATCCCGTAATAGGAAGTTTTCGCTCAACCTCGGCAGCCTCTCATCACATTGTAACTACTGCTCACTGTGTATAATGTCAAATGTCGATTTTTCCCAAGAGCGGATTGGTATAGTTGGAGGAGTACCAAACATGACACACACTACGTAGGATGATCAGACTTCGTCTACACCACTCTTCAACGATCGATCTGAGCGAGCTGCTCTCACCTAATTACCCATGTAGATGCATGACACGGCGTAGTACCTCAAATTTCTTGAAGACTGCACATCCAATAACCTTAACCACTTAGCTGGACAAAACCCTAGTAAAAATTTTTCTGGTTGTGTTTATATCCGTTGAGCCAGAAATATCCAGAGGATTTCTTCTCCTACTTGACGCACCGTTTCGGAGACGCTGAAGCGAACACTGGCTCGTGACATCGAAGAGAGGCAATATGATCCCTGGCATAAGAGCATCCTGTTTAGGTTGACCGCTTTGCTGACCTTGTCGAATTTTCTTTATTGTGCATTCACTAATGGTTAGGTTCCCCAGAACAGGGGGAGGCGAGCATCTCAATTAGATCAGCCCAGCAAGGGATGGATGATCACCATCAGCGAACTACATGCATACCCCGTGATGATATAGTCTAGGAACTGTCGGGAGGCATTCTACTGCCACTCCTCAAGGCACTAGTCGATCAGGAGACTAGGAATAGAATTATGGTTACAAAGCATTACCACTAGTGATCCCAAGTGTCTAGCATGTTTAAAGTACCTGACTGTGTACCTCACTGACGCGAGTAATTTGGGCATTTTTCATCAAGGATTAAAGACGGGTAAAGCCAGCGACACGTTGCCAGAACGGAATGATTCTATTTGACCGAGAATTTTTTTTTCCTTTCTCTTTTACAGAAAGTAGTTTATGTTTAAGACATATGCTGGAACCGGCGTTCGGAATCCTGTACGCTGGGGGCGTTTCACCGGTAGCAGTGGTTGGACTTTGTTTCCCAAATTTCCTTGATAGTCTCGTCTCAAGATGCATTCCCGAGACAAGGTAGACAATCCTAGTCGCCGCATCCTGCATGAATAAATATGATGCATTACAGAGTAGAAAAGTGGGCTTTCTTTTTTTCTTGTTTCCTTCTGATGGGCTGTGAGACACAAAAATGTTAATCTTGACCGTTTTTACCAGCGGTGTGAAATGAAATGGCCGAGGTAGAAGCAGCAAATATATTCGCACCGAGCCAATACATTCAGCAAGAGAGTAAATGACAAAAGAAGCATCTTGCGGTATGGCACGTTATGGCTTGGCAAGGTAGAAAGCTCGTAGGGAAGATCCTGTTATTAATGAGAGGGAGCGAAGAGGATGGAAGAGTAAGTACTCATGAAAGCACTGCACGTCTTGTTTATGGTATGCAATGAGAATATTGGATACCTACCTACCTACCTGATGTAGTATGACAATGAGAAGGGATGTGAACACCTCGTACTGCAAACAGGGTAATTGTCGTCGCCCTTGCAAACTTTCCTCTTCATTCAGATGCATTACTTGATGATGATATCTTCCCCCGTATTTGGACTTCGTCATTCATCTTCCGCGTCTGTCGACACTCTGGGCGTTTCCGGTCGTAAATTCCGGTTCAGCCTGCTTTTGGGGTATGCATATGTGCACACGCCCTGACGACCACAATCATGGACACACAATCAAGGAACATCATCCATGACTAAGTTACCTGAGACAGTCTGACGGATACCACACCCGCCCAGGAATATCCTGGTAACTACGCAGTGCAGATAGGTGCTACGTAGTACGTATAGCGTGTTCGTCCGTGCCATTGAAGATTGATGACGTGCCGGGTTTGCTTTCTTTTTGCCTTCTTCCTGTGCTTTGGAAGGAGGGATGCTTTCTGCTTTGCAGTTGGCGTTCTGTGGTGGCGGTGGTGGATATATGGCGGTACTGTAGCTTGGTTGTGGCCGCGTGCGTTGTATATCACGAAGGGATGCTCTTTGGAGTATTGACGCAAGCGGTATAACGGGGTTAGAATTTGTGTGAATTACTTCTGGACATGGGAGAGTGGGCGGCAGCAGTACAGGAGCAGCACACTATCTATCTTGGCTGGCCAAACCTGTGTCAAAAGAGACCTGTCTTTTGGAAGCACAACAAGAAAGCCTGACGTGAGTTATGTTTGGAACGTAAGGTACCTACATAATTACTTAGAACGCTCCGCGTGCTCAGCCCTGCGCTGCCATTTGGGTGGCTGCCCCCAGCCTTTGCCATATTCTGAACAGCTTGGTTGTTTGTCAGGATCCAATAAAGAATTTACCGCTCAATAAGGTAATTATCCGTCAGGTACTTTGTACTTGTGCAAACGGTGAGGCGCTCAGACTCTACATGTTGCCTGAGACTTCGACATCTTCATTTCCCTTTGGCGGGGGGGTTTTGGTCTCGGGGCGCCAGTTCGATTTGTTCTGGGGTTGGCGTTGATAGTCAGCCACACCACGCTCAAGGGGAGTGCCCTAGGTTTGGTTGGTAAACCATCAACGACCGGTTGCAGTGGTTGGCGGCTGGTTTCAGTGGATGGGTTTTAGCAGACGGCCAGCTGGACCAGCCTTGCGGCGGGCGGCCCAGGTGCAGAGGCCAGGTGCAGAGACCAGGTGCAGCGGCCCAGATGCTGTGGCCCACCCCCCCCTTGGCGATTTGCCTGCGTTTCTTTCATCACTTCCGCTACCTCCGGGCCAATTTGGATAGGTGCCATTTCTTCCCACACTGCCTCTCTGGGCTTGGTCGTATTGGGTTTCCGTGGGTCGTCAATGGTTTTTCGAGATGCTTTATTAAACAATTTCCTCCTCTCTTTGCTTTCCATCCCTTGTACAGCCTGCCAGTACATCCGTATTCTGCAAGCCTCCTGCAGACCACACCCCCTTCGTCTCTTCCCCCTTGTCTATCACCGTTCCGCACACCCCCCCCCGACAACTCCGTGGCGATCTCTAGTGTGGAGTTTGGAGTGCCTGCGGCCAGCAGCCCAGCAGCTACGGACCAGAGAACACTGAGGGACCAGCACTCAGGTACCTCGCTTGGAGAACGTGGTGTAGAGGCAGACAGTACCCAGACGGTAGGTAGGTAGACCTGCGCTTCCTGTGAACCAAGTCGCCTCCATACTTTCTTTCGTCCTCTTGGCTCGATCCAACACAACTTTCTTTCCTGAAATCCACCAATTCTTATCTCAATCCCACCAAAGGACGAGTTATTCCCATTTTCACCACTCTCTGCCGGCCAGAGCATATTGGAGTGATGTTGGTTTAATACGGGCTTCGCTCTTGTGTCACGGCCGGCTTCGCTCTCCTCCCCCCGACGAGACCGTGAGGTGACGAGGGCACAACCCCCCCGGAAGAAGCATCGTCAAGGAGAAATCAAGGAGCCATATCGCAGCCCCTGCTCCTCGCACTTCTTGCCTTTTGCTTTCTACGTCCAGAGAACGTCGGGGCATGAGATGAGCGGTCCTACCGTGATGATGGCTTCAGCTGTGGAAACCTCGTCCTCCTTTTCGCGTTCCCACTCCAGCCCGGACCTGCTCTCATTGTCAAGTATCGACACTCCAGCTCCGTCTTTGTCCCTGAACCTCCCCGATTTCGACGTCCCTTCGTTCAATTCCGACTTTAGCCTCGATACATCTGTTTTTATTTCGAAGACGAAGCAAGACTCCAGCCTCTCCGCCCCTGTTGTTCGGTCTCAAGAAGTCAGCGACGAGAAGTCTTCGGCCAAGATACTTTCCAAGAAGGAGACCAAGCATGCGCGAACGAGGACCAGCTCCCTGGTCGAGCGCCCCCGATGGCTCACCAGCTCTTCCAGCGGAGAGTCTCAGAAAGACGAGCCTCCGCGTCCGACGACATCTGCGACCGAGACGAGATTTGGTGGCGCTTTACCTTCTATAACGGAAAATAAAATCGAATTGAAGCCCCTGCAAAAAACATCATCTACTGGATCCTTCGCGAGCTTTGCAAAGTCATGGAAATCCTCGCGGTCGCCGTCTCCCATGGAACAATCCGATTCGTCCAAAGAGAACAAAGAAGAGAAAGCTGGGCGTATGCGCGCTGACAGCTCCACCTCAATAAAGCTCACCAAGACCCGCAAGCGCACTGGACTGACAGTCGAGCAAGCTGATCCAAACAAATCGACTGAGTCACTCAAATCATCCTCAAAAGGGTTTCGCGCGAGCAGTTTTCTCACAAAGAAAAAACAGAAGCCTACGGCTTTGGCCAAGCTTAACACAAGTACAAACTTCGGTGGCTCGGATAACAGCTGCGCTTCCTCAGCTACGAGTCTTGTACCACCAGCTTCCACTAGTACCGACGGCCGCAACTCTCAGTCAACTCCCGTCGAAACCGCTGCTCCTGCAAGCATCACAGATGAGTCGTCGATCGAAATGCCACAACCCCAGACCCGCGACGCCTTGTGGTCATCCTTCAAGACGCTTGACGTGGACCATAGGGGGTTTCTAGCCAAGAACAACGCGCAGCGGGTGTCTCAGATCCAATTACAGGTGCTACCGTTTCTGCGCAACACTATGACCCACGAGTCCATCAAAAGCTTGTACCCAGAAGATGTGGACCGGAGAGCGACGATATTTAATAAGTGGTGGATAGCCATATTGGAAATGCTCGAAGGCCAGAACCCCCAGCCTCTGCCAATTGCTGACCGCCAGATCCTGTACGATGCTGCAACCTGGATGATGATGCGACCAGAGTGGCGCCAGAACACGTCTTATTTCCAGCCCTTGGTTAGCCGCTCTCCTGGCGAACGAGTTCGGACCAGATCTAATTCAACCGGCTCGTCGTCCATGACGTCTAGTCAGGTGGCCTTTCTCGATGAGTCCTCTGAACATAATGTGAGGACCATGTTTGTCTCAAATCTGATTAGGCAGATGGCTTTCGTGGTTGAGAAGATGTCCATGCGTCACGCACCGATGGGTCTCGTCAATTTTGCTGGAAAAGCGTGTGCCTACGCCTTTTTCTTCGCTCCCGGAGTCTCGGATATCCTGATTCGATTATGGGGGCTTTCGCCCGAGTTGATTCGACGCGCGGCCGATGAATTTGGACTGCCCCGGAAGAATAAGGGCGAGAGCGAAGATATTGTTGCACTGTTTCCTCCAAGTCTCAGCTCATTTGGTTGGACCACCCCGAAGACCATGTGGGACAGCCTGAAAAAGGTCCCGAAGCTCCCCATGCTTGTGTCTCGGATTCCTTGGACAGGCCCTTGGGTGTCTAGATGGAAAGGTCGTGATACGGACCTGTTCTTCATCTTCTGCAAGTATTTCCATATTCTTGGCGAGCAATTCATCCCCACTGGATTGCCATTAATTGAGAAAGCAAGAGGACCCGCTTTCGCTCTGGTCCATGCTCAGCTATTGTTCGTTCTAGATGCAACCATTCATCGACAAACCACGGTTGATGGCTACGCTCAGCCGCTAGTGGACTCAATAAACGGCCCGGATGCAGCTTTGGCACCGCTGCCACTTCCCCCAAGCAACGTCATGAAGGGAATGGCGGAGAATAGGCTGGTCATGTTATTAAAGGACTTCTTGTTCGACGAAACCGAAGAACTGGCTGGAGCTCGTCACACATTTGCTGAGTCGTTTGCTGCTCTGATGAAGGCATCGACTCGGCGAACATCACAGTTCAATCATTCTGCCTGCTTCACCCTCTGTGACTTTCTGGACGAGGTTTTGGTCCTATATACTGAGTTCGAGGACCCAACCAGCTCGGCGAGCTATGTCGACTGGCCCTTTTGGATCGATGTATGTAAGAAGGTTATGAGCTCTTACAACACCATGTCCGAGGTTCGCATGATGTCTTTAATATTCGGGATATGGGATGCCATTGCCAAAGATCCTCAGCGCAAGTGGGCACTCTGCAAGGATTGGCTACTCACGGAGGAGACGTTCAATGAATACTTCAACCACTGGTGTCCTATGGTTCGGGCGTATTACCACCGTTTGATTTGCTGGCGAATGTGCAGAGATAGCGGGAGGCAGGATAAGGTTGATATGTGAGACAACCCACATCGCTGATAATTTCAGGATCGCTTGCTAACCCAGCTACTAGAAAAATCTTCCTCCTCGTAGCAAAGAGACTAAAAACCTCTTGGGCCCACTACCTGTTCCTGAAGCATACTGCTGAGGAGGAGGAACGCTCACCACCTTCAACCGCGCCAGTTCTGCCCGCTCCTGGCAAGCGGTTCATGATCATTCGACAGGAGCTGAACACGCCCCAGCCTGGGCTTTTCGTGGGGTTTGATAGTAGGAAGTCCAACAGCGAACTTCCTCAGAGTAGTATGACGAACGATCTTCCCAAAGCTGATCCAAAGAAACGCTGGTCCCTACTAGGCAAAGTTCTGTCTCTCAGCGGTGGCACTGCCAACTCGGATGATTGGGAGGACGAAATTCAAGCTGTGCGTCGCGAGACAGCTGAAGCACGAACAAGAACCACTACAACTGTCAGGGGTGGACGATTCTCCGAAGAAAGCGACAATCCAATTTACGAGGAGCCGAAGTTCATCTTTAAATTCATTCTTTCATGGCAGAACCAAGCGGCACCCGTTCGCGACCGCTTCCTGACTCGCCCTGGTCTCCCTGCCCCGGCTCAGTTACGAATCTCTCGCCCTTCCGGCAATGATAGCCCACAGCTTCCCTCAGGAGGTTTCTCTTCTCCAACGCGCCAGTTTTCCGGCAGCCCCCAGCTCGGCGGCTTAATCAGTGGAGCAAGGAATGCAAGCCCTTTGAACTCGCCCATTGATGAATTCCCGCGGCGCTTGTCCCTCGGATTGCATCAGGCTAGCTCAAGGTCTGAGCTCCCGTTGTCAAATATGGTTGACGGAAAGAGCAGTCAAACCAGCCTGAAGCCTAGTCCTGCGCCATCTACACCTATCAAAGACCTCAGCCTAGACACAGATTTCCTTGAGGATGGTATCGTCGAGCCTGTTAAGCCTGCTGGCCTCTATCTTAAAAACGTGGTCTATGCCGGACGTGCACTCGCTGAATGGAGTCAAGTCGTTTTTGAGTGCAATAACTTCGTTGAGCGCCGTCGCGATGAAGGTGTGACAGATCTCTGGGATATGGAAACTCCAATTCTCGGCGTTGAAGGCTTCCGGAAGATCGGAGGCTAATTTTTTAATATATCCGTCCAAAACTCCGACTTGGCCCATGGACTCTTCATGCTCGACTCGAACGCTTATCAAACGCGTATCAAACCTATATTCGATATTTTCACAGCTTCGACTGTACCACACTCCTATTAGAACATACATCACGCACAGTCCTTTTTGAAAATATATCCTCTCTCGACAGCGTTGACGGCGATGCTACCCTTAAAAGAAACGTACAGGAGTCATTATTACATCACTGAATGACTTTTTTCACGCACTGGGAATTCGAAGGTCATCAACGCACGACTCTATTGTGCGAACAGGACACTCATTACTCTCGGTAATGTGCTTGGTATTTCGGTCCTTACATTTTCTACCAGTCATTTTTCATGCGATATTACGTGGCGTTTAAAGCGGAGCTTCGTGATTTGGCCTTCACTTCGCTCTCTATCTTGTGTCTCTCAATTTTTGTCTTTGTTTTCTTCTTGCATGACTTTTTCGAGTCATCTGGGTGGCTTTTTGGATTGTGTGGTCTGGTGAAGGAAACAATACAAGGTCAGCATGGCAAATGCATCGACAGGTGTTTGGTTAGCGACGGTGGATCGCTCTATATATATAAATATATACTCAAGTCTTTTGGACAAATGGACATTTTTATCAAGTGCAGAATAAGTTTGAGCCGCTACAAATCCAATGGTGACATGACACAATAATAATGTTGCGTTATATTTCAAAAGAGAAACATTTAGATCGGTGCTGACTTATCTACAGGAGCAAGTGGATACTTTACTGAGCCTGTGCCTTTCCCAAGGCAGCCTTTACCTCCTCCCGCCATTGACTGATGATGGGCTTCAAAGCAATCCACCTTTCAAGAGCCTTGTCTCCCAGAAGCTCCTCCCGGCTCTGATAATACTCCGGAAACTGGGGCTTGCCATCACCAATCTCGATGAAAGCCCGACGGCTTCGCGTGAAGATGTGTACATCGGGTTCAACTTCCCACGGCTTGTCCAGCGTGCTGGCACGCACGTACGAGACGTGCGGACCACCATCGCCGTAGTAGTTCCACAGGCTTGTCAAGCAGCTGGGGCAATGAACGACGGTAACTCCGAAGCCAGACTCACTGGGAAGACAGACAGGCTTCGGCTTCGATATCGCCATAATATCGTTGCCCGAGCCGGCAGGAGTAGCAGTAGCGTCGGATGCGTCTGTGCTGGCTGCGAAGGCGGGGGTTACAAAGGTAGGCACTGAATTCGGGTTCGCCTTGGACCCGGCGATGGACGGGTTAGCGGAGGGCAGGAGGACGAGGGACGTGGACTCGACGATGGCGTTTATGGCGAAAGCCGAGCCGGTCTGGCGCTGGCAGCTGGTGCAGTGACAGCAGTGGACGAGGAGAGGAGCCTGAGTGAGGCCATAGCGGATGTGGCCACAGACACAGCCGCCTTGAAGGACGTAGGCGTCTTTGGGTTGGGCGGGGAGAGATGATGCCATGATATGTTGAATAAATGATTCAAATTGATGACAGATGAATGCTATAAAGAGTAGCGATGCCTGACAAAATGTATAAAATGCGACAGGTGAGATGATTTGGTGGGAAGCGAGGAGGAAAAGAAGAGGGTGAGCTGGAGGATAATACGGAGGAAAGCTCTCCTGGTGACCAAAGGTGGGGTTGTGAGTTCTGGCCAGTGAGATTCACGGACATGGCCTAATTAGGAAAGAAAAATACTTGCTCGCAAGCTTAGACGGCCAACAGGTGAGGGGTTTTCGTACCCTAACCTGTGTTGAAAGATATAAGCAGTCGATGTGTTTGAATGAATTATATTATTGTCGGAAGCTGAGGCCTTCCTGTAGAGTTTGAAAGATATTGAGTAACGGCTTGCAAGCACTGTTGCATGACACGTCGCCATGTTTTGCTAGGCAAGCTACAGCTATGGTCTATGGCGGTGACAGCCATGAGTATTTGACATTACCTATCCTCACACGCTTTATTCCGGCTCAAGAAATGCCTTATGGTATAGGCATTCCTGGCTGAGACTCACTAGAACTGTGTCTCTTTCGTTATGGCGCCTAACTTAACGTCTCAAGCCCTTTCCTCCCATCTTGACTTTTTGAATCTCATGTGTGGACGATGGTTTTGCATTACATGGGAGGAAGCATGAGCACGTAATGAACAAGGTGTATATTAACACAATGGCCGAGATTTTATGTAATTAATGAGTGGATGATAAATGGTTACTAAATATCTACCGTTTCAAATGGGTGAGAGGCGCCCCCAGTATTCAAGTGCGTTATGAGTATTATTGCATGTGCCAGCCGCGGTTAAATCATGTATTCCCTGTTGTCCAACCTCTCTAACATACCGGAGTCGTGGAGTAGTCATTTTCGATCTGATCTATGGAAACACCAACAATGAACTGCTTCTTCCTAAACAAAACGAGGCAAGTTTCTCAGTCGTAGAAACATGACACAACACCCGGTCATAGTTAGTTGCTTAATTAGGTGTCACCTGTGGTATTGGAGCATACATGTGCAGCCATATGGTGGATTAGACGTTAATGAGTAAGAGAGAACAACTTATCCGTTTCAGCACTTTGCACGGACTGAAAGAGACATAACAGATGGGTGCCTGCTGGATGCCTGCTGGATCTCTTGGCCGAATGAGGCAAATCTGGAGGAAACCAACCCCTCCCCCCCTCTCTCTCTCACGAAAAAGAAACATCATATTGATAACATTGGAACGATTTAATTTGGCTATTGGATGACCGAAATGAAGTCGTCGTAATGCATCACCCGAATCCAAGCACCTTATGGGTCAAAGGCAGCTTGGATGGCCGTGTAATACAAGGTACCGTAGTAGTAGGAGGGAGCCAACTACGTAGCAAGTGTGGCTGATGGGCGGACGCTAAACGAGAGCGACTTTGCCGGCAAAAACGCCTCGCAGGTTAAAGCTGCAGGATTACGCTTAAAACACTATATACATCTCTTGGCACCTCTTAACTGTGTATACACACGGTTTCGTTTCAATAGCCATCAACCCAAGAGATTTGCCCCTCCACCGTTGCTAACTCCAATGGCTGAGTAGGGTACCCAAGTGCTCCCAAGTTGCTCCCAAGTTGCTCCCAAGTGTTCCCCATTTGCTTCCCAACACTTATTGGACACAGGTAGCTCCAACTCTCCAACAGCACTAGTCTAAAGATGGCATGGGCCATTTTCTTCGAACCAACCACGTCATGACTGCTTCTCGCTCGAATGGATTGCCTATTTGACTCTTCCCCAACTCCAATCTCACGCATCACCACAATCCCTCACTACCTAACTCATCGGGGCTGTCCTGCTCACTGAGCGCTTCGCCTCGCCTCACCTCACCATGCCCAATACCGGAAAGCCCAGCAAGGACTGCCATCTCTGTCGGTCCCGGCGCGTCAAGGTCAGTTTGGGTCCTCCCGCATTCCCGTCCTGTCACCGGCCCCCTGGCCCTCTCTCCCCCACCCCATAATCAGGCATTACCCACCACCCCCGCGAGACCGATTGGGCGGCTTTCGTTGTCCATCCGTCGACTAACCTCTTGGCATCAGTGCGACCTGGGCAGACCAGCATGCCAGAGATGCATCAAGTATGGTGCTCAATGTCCCGGCTACCGTAACGAGCAGGAGCTCGTTTTTCGCAATGCCAACCCCGCCAACCTCAAGAAGCGCAAGAAGCTCGCCCAGCAGCAGGGGTCATCAACAGCCTCCGACACTTTTGCATCAGACTTGTCAAAGCCATCTCCAACGAACACCACCTACTCATCCACGTCGGAGTTCTCTGAAAATTCCGACTGGACCTCTAGGTTTATGACGTCCACCTCGGATGTTGTTTCAACAACCAGCTTCAACAATTCCCTTGTCGTTCCTCAGTCGCTCCACCAGCACTGGACCGCACAGTCGATTCCTATTCTTCTCAACGTTTACTCAACCCTAGAATTTTTGCATGACATATACCACGAGAATAACTATGACGGGCCACTGGTTTGGGCTGCCCACCTGTTTTCACGAACCTACGTGACCAACCTCAAGTCCTCGACTGCCGTCCATAAAGAGTCGGTCCCGGAGGCTGAGCAGGAGATCGGGACGTATCTCGGCAAGACCTTGAGCTCTGTGCATGTGGCATTGAAATCTCCCGATGGTGCTTTGAGAGATGATGTTCTTGCAACAGTATGGATTCTCGCGAATTATGAGGTAACCCGCTCATTGCCACGGATTTTATGGCCCACTTGCTCCCAACATACTAATTATGCGTGCCATAGCTTCTTATGGGCTCCATCAATCGGACAGAACCAATGAGCCCCTGGCATCTACACACTCGTGGTCTTTACAGCATTCTCAAAACAAGAGGATCAAAATGGTTAAAGAATGAGAACAGTCGGGCAGGATTTTGGCCAGCCTTTAATATGGTGGTAAGCTTTCAACTTGTTTTATTTGTTTATTTTACTTTTTAATTTGTCTCCAACTGACATTGAATCAGCAAGTCCAATGCCTTCTCACAAATATCGAATGTCCTCCAGAGTCTGATGAATGGCTCGACGCTATCAGGGAGACCATGCACCCTTTGGAGGCCACAGCACTTCATGTTTCAATATTCATCAATGTGATTGCTCACGTCCAGGCTCGGATTCAGACGATCCTCCTGAATGCAGACTATGCCACTGCCTCAGCTGAGTATCACGACTTGGTTGGGTGCATGTCCGAAGCTGAGGAAGAGTTGATGAGCTTTTTTCGATGCAACCACTTTCCAGGGCATGAACTTGACCCGTATATGCGGAACATGTACTTTTCGACACGAGTAAAAGCCTACCATCTCTTGTTGATTTTCGTCAACTTCTTGACCCATCACATCGGAGCTCCAGTCTCACTGGAGGTTCTCAAGGCCCTACGACTGCGCTGTATTGAAACCGTGCAAACCTCTGCGCAGGAAATCCTCAACAGCTTACCAAGCACTCTTGATCCGAAGGCTTTCAGACGGAACCCATCACCAAAGACTCTATTCGATGCTTTGAAATTGATATGGCCCCTCACCGTCATCTATGTCTTCCCAACGACGCTCGCGCACCAACAAGAAACCGCAGCAGAGGCACTTGCCATCATTGGACGTGAACTCGGAGTCCGACAAGCTTTGAAAGTACAAACATTTGAAACGAATTTTCCTCCAGAATGTAGACGACCAGTAGATATGACAGGGGAGGATGATTTCTTAAAACCTGCTGCAATTCCTCGCCCAGCCCAGAGGGTACAGGGCTTTCAGGGGACAGGAGTATAACTTTGCATAGACCTTGCAAACGCCTCAACTAGGGGAATACCTTTTTTCTTGAGTTTCAGCCGAGATGCTTTGCTTAAGTCATGCTAAAAGGAAAACGAAAAACGGTGATCGAATAGAAACACCGCTTTTTTACACTGCTATTATCCAACTGTAGCAAACAGCTGAGTCATCAACGATGATTCCTGGATATGGCTAAAGGTCACGAAAGGTATCAGAAATCTCTGTTTCTCTTTCTGCTCTGAAACGAGGATTAAGCCATGCGCCTGTCACATCTCTCGGGTGGAAACAAGCTCCGGTTGTTGGTGGGAGAGGCTGGAGGTGTTATAGTGGCGAAGGTACGACACAATCACACATCTTCAAATAAGAGGCTTGGGCTAGTGTCGGGAAACGTTTGAACCGAGGTCGCTTCCATCAAAATAAGAGCCAAAATGGCGCAGCGCTGTATTAACCAGGAGCTGCTAGGATGCGAATCGATAGCCAAAGTGAAGGGGTGGAGATAAAGGTCCGCAGGACTTACTGTACTCGGCACTGGGATGGAGAAAGAGGTGATGGGCAATGAAACCAAGTGACGATCAACCAGGACCCGGATTAATGGTTTCTACAGATTGCAACGTTCCACAACTTCTAGGGGAGGTGTGTTTGGGAGTGTGTGGCAATAGTAGTGGGAGGTTCTTGTCATCAATGAACGGAGCTGATCAATCTTGGTGTGGGTGTGGGCAAATTCTTTGCAAGAGGGCCAGTGAAACACATACCGAGCGACACTTAAGCTTGTATATGTATCTTTATTTCCCATTACCTTTCACTTCTTTTTCTTCTTTTCGAAGGTGGGAGGCAAGTCAGGGTTGGGTTCCGATGGACAAACGCTACACGAGAATCAAATACTGTGCCCACCTAGCTTAACCTAGTGTGCCAATACAGTGCGCATTGTCAGCCCACACGATCTGACGCTTGAGGGGTTGGAAACTTGATTGACACGGATTCTGCATCTTACATCATCATGATTTTACCATTCTTTCGTCTATCCCCCAAACAGGGTGACATTAAGTAGATGCTACTACTCTACGCTTTTAAATCAGCTATAACTTACCCCGGATGATATGTCAAATAACAAGGCGCAAGGCTAATATCGAGCATAATATCACGGGTAAACAGAAAAACAAAGCACACAAACGAACCAGGATGAGGTCATCGCCACATATTTCCAGTTCGACCGATTGGCTGCTGTACCTCTCGGGGCTATGGATGAATCCGGTAGCGATCAGACGTTGACTTTGATGGTTTTTTTTACCAGCGCGCACAGTCAAAGGCAGGGGAGGTTTGGGTTGGGTAAGATCTTGATTGAATGCGAATTCTTGTTCTACCCAGTATACACACGCACACCTCCTTGTCGTCTTCTTCCCACCGCCCTGTCGCTCCAGCTCTCCGCCCCATCTCCACCAGCAAGGAGTGTCTTCGATGGGAGGAATCGATGATGTAGTGGGCCAGGGGGCCCCCTAGAATTGAAACCGATGGTCCGATACTGTATGGGGTCGACTTCTGGGACTGATGGGGATCGTTTCTACTCAGCTGCGATAGGCGATGATGCGTATTAGCGATGATCTCTCAGGTTATCACTTCAGCTAAGAACCTACAGGTTTGAATTGAAGACCTTCCGTTTTCCTTTCGCCTTTCACTTTTATGTTCTCCATTGTCTAATTTTCTTTTCTCTTCTCCCCCTTCCCCTTCTTTGCTACCACGGCACTCAGGCGACCCTTGCCTCTCCATTGTGGCATTTCTTTGCTTGCGTACTCGCTCAGTCTTCTTTGCGACAAGAGTGATGATCTCTCCTTTCCCAGCGTGGGATTGCTCAAAGGTGGCTACTTTACATCCCGGTACCACCCAAAGATCGACCACAGTTTTCCCTCTTCCTTCTCCCTTAACTGCGGTCTCACCGTTTGCCACTCTATAATGAGCTCTGCCAACGGCAAGGCTTCGCCCGCAGCCAGCTCGGGCCTCTCTGTCTCGGTTGAGCGGCCTCACTTCAACTCTCAGCTCACCTCGGACCGGCTGCGAGAAGGCTTTGACTCAGCGACGTCGTCTTTCAAAATTGGAGGTTGTATACGAAAGGGGAGGAAATCTATCTTCAAAGAGATGGGCCTTCATGAAGGTGGCGACGAAGACGTTGGAAGCCTCTCCCTATCTGGTGGTTCGCGAACTCAGCCTGGGAAACATCCAAGTGTATCTTTTAAAACGACCGGTAGTGAAAAAGACTTGGTTACATTTATCCCGAGTGGCGACCCAGATCCCCAACCTGCGGAAGAGAGCGGTGAGGATCAAAACCAAGATGAGAGACGCCCAGCTGCATCGCCTGAACCACAACGTCAGACTTTTCGACGGTATTCGTTTCCGACCAAGACAAAGGCGTGGTACACAAAACTCACCCACAGATCTCGTCCAAGAATCAAGAGTACTTCAGCAGCAGCAGCACCTGGGACTGGGACGTTGTTGGGTCTCCAACGCTACACTATGTTGGCCATGATCATTGCCATCATGATTTCAGCTTTGAGTTGGCGAAGTGCTGAGGCAGCAAGTGACCCCTACAGCGTGAGTGCCAGTAGTATTTCAAAGCGAGAAAATAGTCCAACGAGCGTCTGCAATAGATGGGCCTTTCAAAGCGCCTTTTTGAACGGGACTACCTATTTGTATGGTGGTCGGGCCAAGACAACTGACGACCAGGAGAACGGGACCTGGAATAACTATTTTCTGACATTGGACTTGACGAAAGACTGGGATAGCGACTCCCCCTCGCTCAAAGGCTTAGAGATTCCAGATGGGCCTCCCAAGGTCTCCATGGGCTATCTCTGGAACGATTATCACAGCCTCTACCTTTACGGAGGCCAATTCTCCGATTCGCCCTACGTGGAGCCTGGACCAGAGTCTCTCTGGAAATACGCAATCCAAGATGGTAAATGGACGGAGCTCAAGAACCCCAAAACATCGTCTGGTAACTACTCGGAGGCCGCAAACCTCCCTGTTCACCGAGCCGCCGAAGGCGCTGGGCTTTCCATTCCCGAACTAGGCCTGAGCTGGTACTTTGGCGGCCACCTCGACTGGGCCACCACGCCCGGCTGGTCCCGAGACGTTGACCGTGTGTACCTCAAGAGCCTCCTCGAGTTCACTCACCCGGGCTACATCAACTCGGGTGTCCAGAAGCTGTCCAGCGGCACGGGGGCCGGTCAGGAGGGTGCGTTCCGTAACATCACCAAGGGCGGCGTGCAGGCCGGCTCGTTCCCTGAGAGGGCCGACGGAGCACTCATCTTCGTGCCTGGCTGGGGGGACATGGGCGTCCTGATCGGGTTGGCGGGCGGCACGGCTGACAACTTCACACACGACCTCCAGACTCTTGACGTCTACGATATTGCCAACTCCGAGTGGTTTCACCAGGAGACGTCGGGAGACCATCCCGGCGTTCGCGTGAACCCCTGTGCTGTCGTGGCCAGCGCTCCAGATGCCTCGAGCTTCCAGATATATGTATTCGGGGGCCAGAATTTGCCATTTGTAAGTTAGGAAGAAAAAAAAGGCTCCTTCTGCAAGGGTTTTCTCGTTGGCTAATGTTTCCTTCACGGTTCAAAAAGGGAAATCAAACCCAGTATAACGACATGTACATCTTGACCATCCCCTCCTTCACATGGATCAAAGTCGACCAACCCAGCCAGCACAAGCCGTCACCTCGTGCTGGCCACTCATGCACTATGCACGACGGGCAACTCGTGGTCATAGGTGGCTTCCTAGGCGAAGATGCCTCCTGCGATGACCCAGGCATCTACGTCTTCAACGCCTCCTCGCTCAGCTGGGACAGCAAGTTCAGCGCCGCTGACCACGCCATTGACTGGCACTCGGACAACATTGTCCTCGCCGGGTCATATGGATACACCGTTCCCGAGGCCGTCCAGAAGGTCATCGGCGGCAACCAAGAGGGTGGCGCAACGGCGACGACTCCGGCGGCGGGGGCTACGGGCGGGCCGTTTGCTACGGGGAAACCACCCATCTACACCATCACCCAGCCAGGAGCCACTGCAACAATCACACACGGGTCCAGTGACGACGGCACAGACAGCCGCAGGCAGGCCGGTCTCATAGCAGCAGGCGTGATTGCTGGTGTTGCGGGCATCCTTGCCTTCTATCTCGGCTTCTGCGCCTGGCTCTACCGTCGCCAAGTTCGGGCCTACCGGCAGCACCTGGCGGTTTCGAATCGCTACTCTGGAGCTTCGTATGATACTGGCTCTCTTGACCCGTCGATGTCTGCGGTGCCGCCGACCAACAACCGCTGGTCGTCCCGCGAAAGCTACTTCGGCTGGGTGGGCAGCGACCGCGGAGGAGCAGCCTACACTTCATCTCTCGTTGAGCCCAAGTGGTCTTACGGAGGCGGCGACACCGACGACCCCAGCCCTGGGACATCGAGCGGTGCAGGAGCTGCGACCGTCGGTAAGCAAAGCGAGGAATCCAGACTCGGTAGCGGTAGTGGGAGTGGTGGTGGTGGTGATGGTGGCGGTGGGAGTAGGACGAGCCAAGAATCAACCGAGAGGCTGCTGGCCGGCCAAGAGCCCAGTTTCTTCAGTGTTGTCATGGGTCCAAGGAGAGCCTTGAGAGTTGTCAATGCAGTCGAGTAGTAGTGTGCGCCAAATAGGCACAGATGATTTACATGAGCATGTTCAAGATACCAAGATTACGGACAGGGGTGCAAACAAGGGTATTCACGATCACTTCTTAAGTTTGATATTAATGGGTTAAGCTGGATAGCAACATTGAACGACACTTTGATGATGGCACAGGATGAGGAGGATCGAAGTGACCAGTAATATATATACAACATTGGACCAATCAGATTTATGGCGGGCTATTATTGTACAATAGTAATGAAGTGAACGATTGAATGGCATAGCACACATGATAACATGTCCGTCATAGCCTCATATGCTTTGTTTAGATAAGTAAGATGAATCAATAAACGATAGAAGCCCAATCTAGGTGCTGTATAGGTACGCCGTAGTTGCATCCGTCGTCTAATATCTGCATATCCAACCCAATAGCAGCAAATAACACCGTAGGCATTTTTCCCGAATGCCGTATGCGCCAATAACGCCATTCTACTCCAAAAAAGAAGAATGCTAATCTTTGTCAAAATCTTCTCTTGACATTCGAGGCCCTTGAATCTTGAATTGGAAAAGGAAAAAAAAAAAGGAAAGTCATAGAAACTCGTTACTCCGTCAACTTCTTGAGCTCTTTCTCGGAAATGGTGCTGACAAAGGCACGACGAACGAATTGTCGCCAGGTCTTGTTGAGTTTTTCCTTGGGCTTTTTATTCTTCTCCTTCTTCTTCTTTTTCTTCTTGTCTTGTCTCTCGGCGCTTGTCTCATCTTCCGAGCCCATCGTATCGTCGTTGTCATCTTCGTTTAATTCATCTATTTCGTCGATTTCTTCTGTTGACACGCCCTCGAGCTCTTGCTTGCCGATTCTGTATGCAAGCTTCAAGTAGCTTCTGACGGTCAGATCACGCAGCTTGTAAACCTTGTCAGTAAAGGTGCTGTACTCGATCTCGTATTTGAACTCGCGAGGTTTGGGCTTATCGTTCTCCAAGCTCTCGTTGCTCAAGTCACCCTCTGCAGTGTCCTCAACCTGGTTATTGATGTGCGTAAGATTAGCGAAATATTGGGTATAGCCGGTCAAGGTGAAAGCCTGGGGGAGATATGCAGGACCAGGGATTGAGTCTTTGGGTGGCTCGGGGGGGATCACAAGATTAGGATCGGTCGGCTTCTTCTTGTGCCCCTTTTTGCCCTTCTTTCGCTTCTTCTTCCCTTCGGCACTGAGATCCCGCTTGAGCTCCAGACGAACTTGTTCTTGTTCATCATCAGCTTCCCACAACTCTGGGGTGATCAAGTGGTTTCCATTTTCGCTTTTGAAACTGTCTGTCCACAGAGGTGAGTCCTCTATACCAGTAATATTGTATTCGACCACTCGCAGTGTAGGAAAGAAGTTGGGGACGACGCTAGGGCTGATCAGCGACAACTGATATCGCTCGCCGTATTTACCACCAATCTTCTTCAGGCCGTGGCCATGCTTCTTCTTCTTTTTACGGTGCTTCTTGCCGAGCTCCTCGAAATCCTCATCTTCTACTTCTTCTCTATCGTCGTCTTCCATGGAGTTCTTGACGGCGCCTGGTAGATCTGCCCATGAATTTCTCAGCTCTCGGAGATAGTCACTCTTTGATTTACTTGAGAAACCCTTTTCCTTCTTGCCGCGTTGAGCCAGCGAAACATTTTCATCATCACTGAGAAGTCCAAGATCAATATCCTTGGTATCCTGAAGTAGGAAATGATCAATGTTCATATGGCCATAAAAGGAACCCGCGACAACATCGCGGAATTGCTGAAGCCACATCGTGTATTTCTGCCAGCATGTCTCATCCCAATTCTGTTTACTCTCGGTTCGGGCTGGTGGGACATGGCCAATCAGCATGGCCTTCATGCCGCGCTCACGAACACGCTGCAATTGAATGCTCAGCCATTCGAGGTGCTTGAAGCCCGGTTCAAGAGGGTCGGCGCAGCCATCGACGCCAGCGTTGCGGTCGAAGAAGTACATGGTGTTGAGGCTAAACACCGAGAGCTTATCGGGGATGACCTCAACCTCAAACCAACCACCGAAGCCAAATGAGTGGCGCTGCTCCTCGGGAATGAAGCGATGCCAGATCTCGCTATAGGCCTGGAGCCACTTGTTGGGACCCTGGTAAAAGATATTGTGTGGGAGAAAGTCGTTGTTGCCAAACGTAGGAATTATGGGAATTGTGAGTTGGCCATCGTCGGAGAAGGCATCGACCATCTTCTGGGAGACGAGTTGGTTTGTGCCGAGGACATCGCTCTTGTTTCGGGGAATCTTCTCGTCGCTATCATGGCGGGCAGTGTCGCCGGTCCAAACGACAAAGTCAACTTGGTCCTTGAGGTTCGTGCGGACCCAATCGAGGGTCGCGTCGACGAGGGACAGTGGCGAATCGCACTCGGTGGTCTCTGCGCCGTAGGCACCCGCGGTGCCCTTTTTGCGATGGCAGGCAATGCCTTCTTGTGTGGAGGTATAAGGCTTGTAGAAGGCGTCGGGATGAAAATCTAGAGTTTGAGACTTGAATGTCAGATTAAGTTCAAGGGAAACGTCGTCACAGCCAATGCAGCGTGCCGCGCGCACACCTACAGGATGGAAATTGGGGAAAAGGGGGGGGAGGGCTACATTGACGGCAACACATCGCACCAACGAAACCCCATCAAGTCCCGCCCAATGCGCATGCGTAACGTACCTGTGATATGCAGGAACCTGCCCTGCAGTTTTCGGGGTTGGTTCAGGTCATGTTGAGGTGGTGTCGCATAATCCGAACCATCCTCGCTTTGAAAATTGGTGACCGCGCCATTGTTGACATCCAGTATTGGGGATGAAGTGACGCTGGGCAGCAGTAGGACAGCCGCGACCAGCAGCCGGGCGCCTAGATTGGGCATTGTTGAGAGACGGAACAGTTGCGGCGGTGGGGGGATTGGAAAAAGTTCTTCGAGTTTGAACGAGATCCGATGGCTCAAGAGGTGCAGGAGATCGAAATATGATTGTAATAGTTGAAATGAGCACCGAGGAAGAATTGCATCGCAGAATAAAAAAAATAAAAAGGCTATTAAAGGACAAGCTTTTCTGAGAGTGCAAAGTATGAATGAAGACGAATTCACACTATGGCAGAACAGAAGGGCAAAGTTCCAGCTCCAGCGGGATAGTGGGATGAGAGAAGTGGCTTCGTGGGTCGGTTCTTCTCAGGAAGCTGCTCGTGAAAGCATCTACCTTGCCTGCTTGCTATGCCGTAAGATAACAGGCGACGTTTAGGTGAATGACGAAGACTGGAGACTGAAGACTGAAGACCGTGAAGTCATTCCCCCTTCATTTGGGTAGCAGAGGAGGGAGAAAATGTGAGGAAAGCAGGGGTCCTCCTACTGAACCTTTTTATTTTCCACGTCCAGGCCCAATTGACAATGATGGTGGAAGGGTTGACAGCTACTTGATGCACTGTCGCTGGGCGTCTGATCCAGCTAGTTGGGGGGGCGTTTTCGCTAGCTGGTTTTTTTAGGGGGAGAAGAAGGAGAAGAAGAAGAGGGGGAAAAAAAAGAGGATGATGGGAGGGAGAATCAAAGGAAAGTGAGGCTCCACCAACCAAAGCTGATATGAATCCCCTCTATCCGTCTGACTGTGTCTTTTGGCGCCTCGACAAACCCTTTGTTAAAGTAAAGGAAGATTTAAAACAAAGAGACGATTGTAAGAGAAGTTGTTTCTCTTCAGAAAAAAGTGAATGGGAACACAAAGAGCAGGTGAGTTGGCATACCTTATGTTAATAAACCCTTTCCCCCAACTTGGTCCCCACGTTAACAATCCACATTTTACCTACACTACCTATAGTAGCTACCTAATTATCAAGTCATTGCACAGACTACAGCACTATGTGTGCACTGTAAACGTTCCACTCTAGCATAGTGCCTCCCTCCTAGCTCCCTGCGTCTATCCACCCACCCATCTATCCCATCCCTCACTCCGTCTGTTGCAGAGCTGCTTCACATTGGTCCATCAACCCTGATGGTCATTCAACCAAGTCAAGCTCAGCCTGTGCGGTGTGTTCATGTCGGCACGCGCCCCTTTGCTGATGGATGATGGCTGATGGCTGACGCTCCGGGAGCATGTGTGAGCCGGCGCCTACCACCGTGAGACACCTCCAGGACATCTCTTGGGGACAGCCAATCTTGGCGGTCCGTGGAATACACGTGTGTGCTATGAATGGCAAACGATGGACGGCTGGACAGTGTGAGAGGGAACAAAAAAAAAACCAAGATGGGATGGAGGGGAGGGCCAGAGAGAGATGGCCCCCCCTCATCAACAGTAACGAGTCAAACGACTTTAGCAAAAAGGTTCATGAGCACACGACACACGATCTCGTCGATCCCTCATCAAGAATGCACCTTGTTGAAAGCAAGTGGCCCTTACGTCATTTCTCAGGGTCCTGCTGCTGCAACGCGCGCAGAGAGGAAAAGGGTGCCTGAGCTGCAACATACCTAGTTCTATTCGGAATGGAGCGAGGAGGGGTTCTTTGCCAACAATGCGCAACTACACGATAATAGGCATCTCGCAAGACGAAAATGAACCCACACACGATCATTTGATTTTTGTTATTTCTCTCAACAGCCATAAAAAAAACCGCTCATCTCCATCCCATATGTTTCTCCTTGTCTGAGCGTCATGCTTCAGACCTCGTGACGCTTCCCCCTCCGCCTGACAGGTTGGCTGAAGGCCCATACGGCGGACTTTCGAGACAATGCCAGATGCCTACCATTACCACCCAAATAAATAAATAAATAAATAAGAAACACGCGGGAGCATCGAACTCCCCGCTGCTCGACTTAGGTTGGTGGAGACGGTTCGGGAGCGTGATCAGCCATGCACGTAGGCAACCGAGCCAGCCGCGCCGAGAAGCGTGATATCGTCTCTCTCATCTAGTACACGCCTGGAGAAGGAGAACATAGTCTGTTCCATACACGCGACTGGCTTGACCGAATTAGGGAAATCATCGTGTGTCTTGCTTCTCCGTCGCTTGATCCTACCCACCCCCGCAAGTAGCTATCGAAGGGCCGAACTCACATAAAATGATAGCAAATAGATTCGGTCACTGCTCATAAAACTGTTGGAGGGTGCCTATTGAAACCTTGCGCGCGGACAGTGCACCGTAAATTCTATTTTGCTTGACCACCCATGCTTATTATGTAGATATGAAAAAAACAACCAAAAACCAGGCGGCGAGCATCAGAAGACGATAAATGCCTAACTTTCATACTATTTCACCATTTCATCGTCTTTTTCACGCAGACTTGGGATGGCCATGAGCAAAGTATAGGGTAGGCCAACACACCCCACCAAGATCTTTTATTAGATGAGGGCATACAATAAGAGTGGAGAGAAAGGTACCTTGGGTAGTGGCTTGGACCCCCACTAATTCGAAAGCTCCCATTTTATTTATTTTGTCAAGTTTTCTCTGGCTTTTTTTTTCTCCTTCTTTCTTCCTTCATTCAAGCAACTTTTGGTTCCTCAACCAGCGCAGACATCTTCCAAGTCGCGTCTCGACCGTCTCCGCCTCCTTCCACAGGCGGTCAATTCTCGGGGAACCCGTTGCCAGACTAATTTGCCGCTCGTTTGAGGGAGGTTGTACGCTTTTGTGTGATGGCTTCCTATGGTTTTTTCGTGGCTACATTACATACATACCTACCTACCTTGGTATCTTAGAACCCCCACTCAAATATCTGTCGCCAGATGGGTCTCGTGATATGACTTGATGGAGGTTTTGTGTGTGGGCTGCCCGTTGACGTTGACTGCATTGTCTCTTTGTCTCTGGGACAATGAGTGACGCTTGATTCCCTTTTCCTTTCCCCCCTCCCCCATTCACGTTTTCCCTCTCTTTTCCCATTTCTTTCCTTTGTTCCCGCCGACATTTTTAGCAACAGAACCCCCTTCTTCGGGGAGTTTGTACGTAAACTAGCAAAGTCATAACGAACGGGATGAAAAAATTACCCGGCTCTCTAGGTAGCCGGTGTGCGTGTGTGTGTGTGCCAAGGTAGGCATGCATCCTATCCAGGTGCGGAGTACTGTCATCTCATGGTGCATACATGTTTCGGAGTTTGTTGCGCATGCTCTGTACTTTTAGACGGACCTGGAGGGCTTGGCTTGTTTTCCATTAGGGAGGAGACATATTGTCAACACAAGGGGACAGTCCCCGCGTGATGCATATCATCCATCCCGCGAAGTCGAGAACGTATCGATCATGCATTGGAGATGCAACTCAACGACGATCTGTTTGCGTCATTGCAATTACCGACCAGCCAATCTTCTCCCTTATTTTCTCTTTGGCATGGATGTTTGCTGACAGCCACTTCCACCTTCGTATTCTTCCTCGTCCAAGTCGTTTCCATCACACCTCAGCTGGGGTCCAGTGTGTAGTCGTGACCAAGCATTGCATAGCCATCGGGTCGTAAGAGTAAATATCCAGTTGATACTTTATAAACGTGATTGATGCTGCACTCTGCTTTCTAGAAGCTATTAGCCGCTCGATTTCCCGAGGGTGTGAAGACAGTGGTATTTAGGTCAGCGCTGCTGTCAATGCCATCACATGCCCCCAAGACGGCCGTTACATTATGGCCATTGTTTGTACGTATAAAAAAAATGCCGAGGGCCAGCCCAGAGGCACTCGTGTCTTAGCAGAAGAGGAAGAAGCGACGTATGAAAGGGATTTAGATATACTTCTCAGAGTACTTAACAAGTTGATCATGTATATTTGCCGTCTCCTCGGCAGAATCGGTTAAGTCTAATTGCAATTGGGATCCGATGAACGAACTGCTGAACGACAATGTGCCTGCTAGCCAAAGCTCTTGGCGAAAATCAGGATATCGATGGTGAGGAGAGAGTGATACAGGTTTGAGAGAAGGGCTCAAGATGATGCCTGCCAAAGGCGCACACACCACAGCATAATATATTCGTTATTTGCTCGGTAATCGTACGCTTTTCTTCAAGGGGATGTGTGTGCCCTTATGGCTTTCTCATGCTATGTAGGGTCTGTACAGTACTCAGTGTTGGGCAGAGCCCTGAGAAGCAGGCCATAGTTTGAAGGATGCAGGACCTTATTTTTAGAAGTGCCAACATGGGATGAAAGGACTTCGAGCACTTCTGCCTTCTTCCGGGCTATTTTTTTTTTTTTTCAAATCATTCTGTTTATCCAGCTGTCACAGTGGAGGTTGCGAGCTTGTCTTCGATAACCTTTCCATTTCTTCTCGCCTTCGCCTTTTTCCTTTTTCCTTTTGCCTTGTTTTTCTTTTTCCTCTTTTGGGGGCATCAGCTACCATCAAGTCGCACTTTGAAAGTCAAAGTAGAGTAAAAAAGATCAGCCCACCAGACAAAGCTGTAGGATTGAATGCCTTGTCTGCTGTGCCTTGGGAGGGATCAAGGACAGTGGGGACGGGTCCGATCAAGCCAATCAGGCTTTGCAGCTTGCCGCGCATCCTCTCAAGTCTGAAAAGAGGCTTCCACAGAGAGGCAGAGGCGCTTCCTAAACGCCATAGAACGACAGAACGCATTCGCCCTTTGTGCCATGTGCCATGCCATGCCATGTCCACGGGCAGCTGCGCGAGAACCAACAAAGCCAACGATACAGGGGCAACAATCCTGAAGGGTATGGAGTCAATTGAGCAGCAGAGTGCAGTACTCGAGATGAAAGAAGGCTGATCATTGGATTTTTTCATCATCATAAAAAAATGGACCGTTTCTGCCATCCGAGGACGCGCCAATGTGTTGTGTTGGTTCTGGTTCTGGGCGACCCGTTGCACCAATAGACTTGACAAAAAGAAGCACAATTCTTCCACAGACGATATTATGTCGATTGCAGGTTTCATGGTGACCTCACCTCATTACCCTCCCCAAATTTACTCGTCGTCCTTGTATTTCCTCTTCAGCTCGTGGTAATTTCAAGTCACATCCCTTTCCAAGTTTGTCTCCGAGTACAGTCAGTCTGAAGATCAGGAACTTCCAAATGTAGTCCAAATAGTGCAGGTACAATTATAGAAATGGATATCTCATTAATGTACCTACGCCTCATTCTTGCATCTTCACTGCCATTTGACCATCTACGCCTTGTATGAAACAGTTGATGTTGGTCGTCTTCATATAACCCCTGGACGACACAGCCAACACAGCCAGCTCTTCCCCTCAAGGATACCAGCCGCACTGATCACACCAAGTTCCTCTACTTACCACTCTTCACATCCACCTTTGCTTTCTCCTTGGCTACAATCACTGCTCATTACCAAAACAGCAAGAGAAAATAACGGAATACGTGTTGGCGCGTGGATGGGGCTGATTGGCCCTCACCCCCCCGTTCCCATTCGGAGGATCGACCGGAACATTGCCTTTGGGGAAGGGATAGTAAGAGTTTGAGAAATGCGCCACATACTATCTATTATGTATCGAATTCAAAATACAACCCACTAGGAAAGCACAAACATAAGCGCTGGGGAGGGGGGCAGACGTGGTCAGGGTTGTGCTGCTAACTGGTGTGGCAGGGATCTGAGAACTCGGGCTCGGCGGGTTATGTTGGTCTGATGCGCTCCTTTCTAAATACCTAGTAATTTGGGCTGCAGGTTTCGAAAAGGATTCTGGGAGCCACCGTTGTCATTGTATCCGGGCAGATATTATTAAGCCCTGCTCATTTGCAATTCTTTTCATCTGATGATACCTCTTCTCTTCTCGCTTCCCCCTTTTGCTGTCTGTCTGTCTCTCTCTCTCTCATTCTTTGTGCTGCGGGATACCAGGAAAAGCTATTTACTCCTCGACATGTTAAGGTCACACTCTTGTCGTCTTCTTTTTCTTACCCTTCTTTCCTCTTACCTACAATTCTCTTCCGCCGATAGAAGAAAATGCTACTATCCCAACGGAGACGAGGCGGTAAACGATCGCCCATGTAATCCCAACCTCGACCAGAGCGCCTGTTGCGGTTCAAGTTCCGGCTCAGCTTGCTCCACCAACCTGTTGTGCATAGATGGTAACGGGGGTTTCATTCGGGGCTCTTGTACAGACAAGACCTGGGGATCCGAGTTTTGTCCTTCTTACTGCCTGAGTAAGTACAGTCCTAACTTGTAGGGTGTTTGGCCTTTGTTTGGATCATGTCGAAGGTGTTCATCATTCGCTGACCATGGGGGTGTTTATTTTCTCTTTCATTTCAGGTGCTGATACCGGAGGGACGAATCTGGTATCTTGCTCTAATGTGACCGGCACGAGTACATCCTACTGTTGCGATCACACGGACGGCTGCTGCGACAGCGGTGTTGGCCAATTCCAGGTCCCCCCTTCGAAGCCCGATACTTGGGCCACTTACAACCCGCAATCCTCTCACTATGTCGTTCTGAGAGCGTTGACTAATGCGCCAACATCTGCAAAAACGACCGCAACTGGCCGGCCTGGAGCAGCCTCTACCACCTCCAGGTTGCTCCCTTCAACCACCGGTGACAAAAGCGCGACAACATCACAGGCGGCCGGCTCAACAGAGGGTTTGAGCTCCGGAGTCAAGATAGGGATCGGTATCGGCGTGGGCGTTGGAGTACTGCTCATCGCCACTGTTGCATTTTTGCTGTGGAAGCTGCGAAAGAGCAAGAAGATGATGGAGGCTCAGACTCAGGCTCAGACTCAGCCGCCAAACCCCTACGCTTACGGTCCAGGAGGATGGCCACCCATGACTATGAATGTGGGGGCAGCATGGAGCCCTGAGTCTCGTCCAAAATCTGAAGCTAGGATGCCGCAGGAGTTGGATAGCTCTCGCGCGCGGGCTGAATTGGAGGGGCAGCAGCCATGACGAGTGCCTTGAGACACTAATTGTCGATTTTTTAATACGTTTGCTACGGGACAAATAAAAGTTTTCATACGCGTACGGGCACCTCGGCTAAGTCACTAATGATGATAGTATACGCGGACAAAGATTGACACCTTGGAAACGCGAACATCCCATTGTCAATGGGCGTACTTCACATACACACATCATACGCGCATTTCTATAATACGTCTATGCATAGCTGTATATCGAAAGTATATTATGGGCGTACTGTTGAAAAAAAAACAGATACGGTCTCTCCTTCGTAAAGTTATTCCATAACCATGAAAAAAAAATTATCATTTAGCTTGTCGCCTCGCATCTATTAAAACAAACTGAAAGCAATCGCTACAGATGCAATCCCGTAGTGCCACACTCCATTGAGATAGTTGGGACTGGCGCCAGATGCTGTTACGTTTGAGCACTGGTAGGTGCCAGCCAGAACTCCTCGTTCCTTCAGCTCAGCGAAGGGCGTGCAGTTGAAGGCAGTTTTTTGAACCCTGTTTGGGATGACTGAAAACTCTTTCAGAACTTTTAGGGTGTTGTTGCCATTGGCATGGTAATCCAAAAACGAGTCACTACAGAAGGTAAAATATGGTCAGTCAGCTTTGAGGTCTGTAGTTGTTCAAATGTTGAGCCGGCCATCAGCAATCAATTTCGATGCCACTTACAAAAAATCATTAGTGATGTTGACTCCAATAATTGAGATTGAGGTCATGTTCTTCTCCGGCCAATACCACACCTGCTCTTTGCCGTCATACTCGGAGCTGAGGTCGAGGCTCTTACAGAATGAGATGCTCAGGTCAAGGTTATCCCAAGCGCGGGCGCTGCTGGGCAACTTGATGCTTTGCAGATTGTCGCTAGATGACACACTCAGACCGCTTAGCTGATCAAAAGAAATATCGAGTGCTTCCATCGAGTTGTCTCCTTCCATGTCGAAAGTACCAACAGTCAGGTTTTTCACCGCGCTATCACGGGCCAACGAAGTAATGTTGCCCTTAAGAACAAGACTGCCGATTTCCATGGATGACACCTTTGAGTTACCCAGCGTCACGTTAATGTTATCGCCTGAGACCCAGAGCAGCGGTGCTGTTGCCCAGGCAAAGTTGAGGCTTTTAATATTGGGGAGATAGTCGCCCGAAATGGTGACACCTGACTGTTCGGCGCTGCCATTTGCCTGGATGGGATAGTTGAAGAAGCTGTCTACTGATGTGATAGCAGCAGCATTAAAGGCGACGGAACCGTACTTGTTTTGACCAGTAAATCCTCGAAGGCCCTCATGCTCCAGCTTCGTTAGATTGGCAGCTTCGATTATGAAGTAGCCCAGCCTGGCAAGCTTGGTGATATCGAGTGTCTTGAGCTGATGGAGGCGTTTTAACGACACAGATCCGTAGACCTCGGTCAGACTTGGGAAGGATAATTCCTCAAGGCCTTGGAAATAATAGAAGCTGAGGGCACCCCCGATTCTAGTGAGCGTGGAACTGGAGATGGAGAACGGGGCTGGTATGGCGCAGTCATCCCAGGACTCTTCGCAGCCAGAGTGCGTCACGTCGCCCTTGATCTCTTGCACTCCATCGAGATTGATGTCTACGCTGAGGTCCTTGGCAAATCCTAAGCTTCCAGTGATGACAGTACAGGTTTTCCGGACGTCGGCAGCGTCATTAGCATTAGCAATAGTTACATTGGTACAATCAATGGCGATAGCGGTTCCTGTGAAGGGGTGTGCGTGTAAGCATAGGGTATTCTATTTAGTGGACGGTCAAAGAAGGAGGAATACGTGCCTGAGAAGACGGAGAACAGTGATAGCCAGAAAGGAATAGCTGTGGCGGTATTTGCAGCGACTTGCGCTGGTAACCTCATTGTGGGAGTTGTGAGTTAAAGGGTTATGAGATGGATCTGGAGTCTAGAAGCTGAAGCTGAAGCTGATTGAGGTTGAGGTTGAGGTTGAGATTGAGGCTGCTGTGTATTAGGTTGGAGCTGATGCGTAATGCTGTTGTGGTTGTGGACGGAGGAAGTGCTGATACTTTCAGAACAACGTCTTTAGAGTCGTAAGTGAAGCCGGTCTACACTAACAGAAATGATTCTAGATTCCGAGATATATACAACAACAAAGATGAAAACGAATGACCGGGCTGGGACGGGACGGGGCGGGAGGATTAGGTGAGGCTGGACGGGGAAGAAGAGCAAGTGTACCCAAGTATGGGGGAGGAATTGGGATATAAACTAGGTAGGTAGGTAACCGTAGACGACAAAGACCTTAAGTCTGCACATGATTTGGACGTAACGCCTTGGTTCCATATTATTAAATTGAGAGACACGACAGCACTTCTCGTCAGTCAGTGGATGTGCGGCCCTGGAAGGGGTCTGTGTTGCCCTTGGCACCTTTGGCCTGCTTGTGCCTGTCCCTTGCTTTTGGGAGATGCATGCACATGCGTGATGGGAAAATGGGACAATGGGACAACAACGGGACAATGGGTTGGTTGGTGACTTGGCGCATGGAGGATCCCTGTTTGCCATCTTCGACAGTGATGCATGTCTCGCTGTTTTGATGGAGTCGGGTGGTGCTAGGTACCTTACCTACCTAGTTACTGCACCGACCTACGGCACCTGCATACTGTACCTATCTACGGTACCTGCCTTACCTCTTTCTTGCTGTAGTTGCCTTAGGTCGTTGCCAAGGGCGGCGAGGTGGCGGACAAGGGTTGGAAGAGGAAGGAGGGGAAAGATACGAGGGCAAGAGGAGGAGAAGCAGGAGCAGGGGGACAAAACGCATACCCAGTAATCTGTAGTAGGCGAGCTTGAAGCTCAGTGAACTAACTACCTTATTTTGTGTGTAAAACATCCCCTGCTATTGTCTAATTTCTATAAATCTGAAGTAGGTAAACTCAAATCTTGTCAGCATTCTTATGTTTTTTTTTGTTCCCTTCCCATTTGTCACAATATCTGCAAAACGCTTGCATCAAAGATCGTGGCCGTTAATTTAGTAGAGTAGTAACCTAGTAACCATTGTGTGGTATCATGGGTTGGCTCATCCTAGTCAAAACTCCCGGCTCCAATTGCCTGCATCCGAACAGTTCACACCTCTTTTTTTTTTTTTTTTTTTTTTTGCTCTCTGTTTCTCTTTCAAAACTAGGCCATACCTTAGATAGTCTGAGCAATCAGAAATCGTTGACCTGCATGCGAAATACGGGATACACGTTTCAGCTTTTTTTGTCATTTCGTGCTCGTGACTAAAAAAAAAAGAAACCAAAAAAAATTCCACGAACCATCACTGCCCCAAGGAAAAGGGAAATAAAATAAAGAAAACAAAAGGACATGACCTTGTTGATCAAAGCTACAATTTACTGCAGGGCGGCTTTTCGTCTAGAAATCCCATATAGGTTTGCCCCCCCCCTGGTTCTCTTCGGTGCCGACTTATGCGGCCTTCATACCGAAGAGGGACTCGGTATCGCCGTCCCAACCGTAGGACGACTGGGGGCAAGCGGAGGTGAGAGAGAGAAAGAGAGAGACAGAGAGAGAAGGGGGTGCACAACAACACAAATGCTGTTCATCCCAACTCAAAGGTCGGGAAGCGGTCGAGGATCGGTCCCATCTTTTCAGTCACAACCTAAACGAGGGACTTAAAATTGCTGCATTTCGTGGTGGCACCAATCGACGCCTTTTGCCTTCATTTACTGTGTGTGTCGTTGCAGCACGTAATTGCATGATTGGATGCAGTGCTGGAGTCTCAACGGAAAAAGGCGTACATCCAAACAAGCAGGATTCTCCAATGATGGCGCGCCATTCATCCCGCCTCCATTATTGCTCAACCCATCTGCTCCATTGCCGTGCTGTGTTGGCTGTCCCCATAGGCAAGTGTAAGGTAGGTTAAATAATATTAGACCAAGTACTCATTAGTCAAACTCGTTGTCACTGCAGAGTATTACATGTATAAACAAGTGTCTTAAGCAAAGTAGATAATGTGGCGGAATTGCTCGCAACAATCAAACCACTCAACCCCATCCCCCATGTAATTTCGACCCGGGAAAAGGACTGAGAATCTCTTCGTGTTGAAAAAAAGGTCACACCATCTTCTCAAGTTCATGGACATTTTTTCCTTCGTAGTTCCGACACGTGTTGGTCGCAATTTCTTACCTTCTATTCCCGCCAATACACAAAGCTTGCACCGATCAAGTCAGCTTTGTCAAACAAGAGCTTGCCCCTGTCAGACAGAAGAGGCACACACCCAGTCTTATTTTACATAAGAGTACCAAAATGCACATATATATAACTTCCTTTTTTTTTATTCTCTAAATATAAGCTTGGATGTGATGATAAAGAACAAACCATTCTTTCCTTTCAGATTTTCCCAAAGTACCCATCTGTTGAACATCATCGTATTCCGCTCCCATTGCACTCCAAAAACCCAGACCAAGACGCACACAAGACATCATTACACTTCATTACGCAGTAGGGGCCTTGTGGTACTTTGCTGGAAGGAAGGGCATCTTGGTGACGATGCCCTTGCGCTTCTTGCCTCGAACCAGGAGATCTACCTCGGTACCGACCTTTTGCAGGCCGTCTCGCACGTAACCCATGGCAATGTTCTTGCCCAGCGATGGGCTAGGAACGCCACTGGTGAGGACACCGACCTTCTCACCATCCTTTTCAATCTCAACGCCTTCGCGAGCGGGCGCACCCTCAACCAAGAAACCGACACGGCGGCGAGAGACACCTGCGCCACCCTTGCTCTTAGGAGTGAGCTGAGGAATGATGACCTCGGCGCCGTGGAAGCCACCGGCTTGTCGACGGGCAGGAGGGATGATCCAGCTCAGACCAGCCTCAACTGGTGTCGTAGTATCGTCTAGATCATGGCCGTAGAGGCACATGCCAGCCTCCAAGCGGAGAGAGTCACGCGCACCAAGACCAGCGAGCTGAAGGCGCTCAGGACCAGCCTTGGCTAGGAGAGCCTCGATGGCGGGAGTGGTCGTCTCAAAAGCAGGGTAGAGCTTGCCGTTGAAAGAGAGCTCGAATCCATCCTCACCGGTGTAGCCACCTCGGCTGATAAGAATGGGGTGTGTCTTGCTTCCGTCAGGAAGCTTCAGCTCAACATAGGCGGCATTGCCGAAGTAGAGCTCGTTCAGGTTGATATCAGTGGCAAGGACCTCATTGAGCACCTCAGCGGCCTGAGGGCCCTGCAGGGCAACAAGACCTGATTTCTCGAGCACCGTCCACTCGAGGTTTCCACCGAACTTGCCTAGTTCCTCGTCGAAGTACTTGACGTCCTTATCGAGGCAAGCGCCGTTGGTCACGACGTAATACTCGTCCTCACCCAATCTCGTCACGACAGAGTCGTCGACAATACCACCGGTGCCAGGCCAAAGGAACGTGGTCAGTTTGCTCTGCATGAGGCCCTGGTTCTTCCAGTCCGAGGGCGTAATCTTCTCTAGGAATGCCGCGGCATCGGGTCCCTTGAAGATGTGCTGCACCATGTGGCTCACATCGAACAATGAAGCGTTTGAGCGGGTGAACTTGTGAGACTTGGTAATGGTGAGGCTCTCATACTGGACGGGTAGACTGTAGCCCGCAAAGGGAACCATCTTGCCGCCATTGGCAGCATGAAAGTCATAGAGAGGTGTCTTCTTGAGGTCACCGCTGGAGGCTCCCGATGCGCACCGGAGCTGCTGAGAGAGCTTCAAGGCCGAAGCGGAGACGAATGATGTAGGACGAGCGGTAGCAGAAAGAGCCGCCTGTATCCGAGGACTCACCCTCGTAGCCATGTTGAAGCCCCTCATAGCGAGTCAATTGACGGAATTGAAAGAGCAACAAGAAGAATGAAAAAGTTGCGCAATTGATGAAATCAAAGGTAGGAATGTAGAGGATGAAGTGGAAAGTGTGTGAAAAAGAGGCCGAGACGGAAGGGGAAGCTACAATGCCCAGCTACGACCGAGTTCCTGCCAATCCTGCCACACTTTAACTGAATGGGCAAGTACGGAGCGCGCCTGGCTGCAATTGCTCCTGTCATGAGTCTCCATGAGTCCCGATGAGTGGGGCGAAGAGACCGCGAGTGGCCGCGGTTTCGGCACTTTATACCGGGACTACGGTCTCCGGAGCGCGATCCGAACATGGCAATACGGAACACGGAGCAAACAAGCCGGCTTTGGATGTTGTATCAATCTTACTTATTGTACGTTTACCCAAAGCCTCTCTCTCGTTTCTGGGGAAAGGGAAAAAAAAAAAAAAGAAATAACCGGGAACGAGTGTGTTCTCTTACAATGTCAAATAGCTGAGAGCCCTCAAAATAGACTCTCCCCAATACCAAATAGCTATGCCAATTACAGCCGTATGCCTCACAGCGCAAGCTCGTTCTACAAAAAAAAGCCCTCTACGAGCTTTCGCGCACCTGACTCGGGACTAGGACGACGCCCACAGGATGAATCATGACTCCGCAGTAACAATCCCATCAAACCATGCCAATTCCTTCTATTGCTGCTCGAAACTGTACTTGAGCCAGCCACCCAATGCACGAAGACTCTCCCACCGGACATTTTCGTCGTCCGACTGCATGAGTTCCATAATGCGTGTCTTCAAACCAGCCTTCTCCAATTGGTATCGCTTCTCAGGCACCTCCTTCACCAGGTTGCCCACGTCGTTGCAGGCAATGGCAAGCACCTGCTTGTCATTGTCCCAGGGCTGGCGCATGATTTCAACTAGCTTCCGGGGGATCTCGCCATTCTCAAACTCGAGGATTTTGCGGGCATTCTCAGCCCAAAAGACCGTGTTGCGGTGAGGAGGCGACCATCTCAGATGACCGGACTGAACCTCTGCAACATACTCGTCAAAAGTGGTCTTTGTCTTGGTGTACTCCTCAAGCATTTCCTTGAGGTTTGACAGATCCTCTAGGAGGTCAGGGTCGGTAAGATGGCGGCTACCAATATTGTCGAGCAGGGCGGGGAGACGTGCGAGAACTGCAATAGGGAGGAGGGACTTGGAGTTCTTCTCAAGAAGATTGGAGAGGGTAGAGAGAATTAATCGGGTCGTCTTTTCTTTGGGCGACAGACGTAGAAGCTGTGTATACAAAAGAACAATGTCATACTCGCTGTGAGCTTGATGTTAGTGACCATTGACGTAAAAATAGATAGTAACCAGCCTATATCACTTACTCATTCAAATCATCACCAATGTCGCCAGCCTCGAAGCTCATCTGCCATATAACAAGCAGGGCATGGTACAAAAGCTGGAGCCCAACACCACCGCCAAGTGAACCCTCAAAGCCAGTTGTGCGTGTCGTGACATTTCCACTCCACAGGTTCGCGGAAGAAGTTCCATTCTCAATGCCACAGGCAGTCTGGAGAATCTTCACTAGGGGCGCAACTGTCTCGCTGCGCTGGTTCCAAAACAGTTCTCGAGGAACATGGCTATAGAGAAGCGATGAGTATTCTTGCACCGCAATGTCTTGAAGGCCAGCATCGGAGCTTTTGGCTAGGCCGGAGAGATAGGTGAGGACCACGGGCAGGGCCTGGAGAGTGGCTTGGGAATCGTCACGCGAGAGCGACATTAATGTGGTGAGAGCGTGTGCAGTAAGCAGTGGAATAGGATCCTCAGTGTTGGTTGAGTTTAGCAATGGTAAGAAATGTCGGTATGGGTCTTGAGTCTTGAAGAGAGCTTTGGCAAGAACTGGGGAACCTAGGAGAAGATATCAAAGGTTAGGATGATGCATCTTGGAAACTAGATAATGGGGTAGTGCCGATAGATGGTAGGTGCTGGAACATGATCCTCGCAACGCAGCTGTTCCCACGCAATTGAGAATGGAACCATTGTGTCGAACTTACCCTCAAGCAAGTCCCCTAGCAGGACGAGAATGTATTGAATCACATTGGGATGCTTTCCTGCTGTTTCAAGCACGCTCGACTTTCCAGAACCACCAACGAAGAGCAATCGATATCCATCAAGGTCGGCCGCGACAATCTCCTTCCTCTGCTCAGACTTGCTTGCCTTATCAATGGCGCGAATCTTGGACAGCTGCTCCTCGGTCAGGGTGCCCGCTCTAACAGCTCCATCCCAAGGAATCGGTCGCTGACGGATGTTGCTCTGCAGGGAGCCAAGATACGTGGGAGGGTCGAGCGACATGATGACGCGGTCGCGACTGCGGGACGAGACGTCTGTTGATTTGGAATGGAGATACGGATACTCTGGCCGGGGAAGAGCAAGGGGGAGGGGATCGAGAGGATGGCCGACAGGCAATGTCGAAGGAGCGGATGAGATGAAGTTGCTGGTGATGCAACCAAGCAGTAGCGTCACAGCTCTCTGTGTCTCTCATGTAGCCTGGAACTAGGTAGGTCTTGGGAAGCTTGCGCCAAGGACTAAGCCACCCTGGACAGGAAAGCCACATGTGGTAAAGCAAGAATGCAAAGTGTGTGGCTTGGTGGGCTCAAAGTTGTGGCACTGTTCACCTTGTCTCTGAGGTACCTAGGTATCTTGTTTAGAGTGTGCACGGACCGCCGCAGCGGCCCTTTTTGCCCTGCCAAGGTCCTTTGTCTGCATGCACTTTAATTTGCCGCCCAACCACCCAAGTTTTCTGGTTGGTGATGCCCTCGTCTCGTTTCGTCTTACCAGCGTGGGAAAAGAAAAAATTTCAACATTGCCGAGGCCCCGAATTTCCACAATTGGAGATATCCAGAATTTTCCCCCATTGCAGGGACGTTTAAATTTACCGTAGTCCTGGTTCGAGATTAAAACTAAGATTTTTGTTTTTGGATCGGCCTGCCGCGTCCTAGTCGTTTCTAACCCTGCCTGTGTGCTCGTTCTAGTACTGTAGTCAAAACTGATGCAATGCCCTGAGTTACCTGCCTACCTAGGTAAAGATACCTGAGCGAAAACACAAAGAGATGGAGGGGAGGTGACAACAGGTGACAGTATGTGACAGCAAAACGGAGAGACGGAACGGGGCTCGGGAGCGTCTGTCAAAGAGCCACAGGAGGCGATGTGCGCCCAATGCGGCCCGTGACGGCCCCCAATTCTGGCCAGTTTCTGGCCAATTCTGGTGGTGCAGGGCGCTGCAGTCTATCGATAGTTGTCCAGTAAACGGCGCTCGGTCTGGGGTCTTTAGGTGTCATGAGCTGGCAGCCCACTTCCGCACTTTTCTCCCCACCCTCCATGTTATACTGGTAATCGTCATCGTTGCTACAGTCGCACCAGGCCAAACACCATCGTGAGAAGAAGCTTTAGGAAAACAAAAAAGGACTGAGCATACCCCGGAATTTTCTGTCAAAACTGCATTACTATTGTTCTTTGCTGATTATTGCTGTGGACCAGATCTTCTCCTTTTTTTTTTTTTTTTCTTCAACGGATACTTGCTCCATATACAAGCCACGATTTTCCCCTGTTTCGTGTTGTCAAAATCCGCGAGGCTGGTGGTAAGTAGGAGGTTGGGACAGCGTGCTGCCAAACGAAGCCATCCGCCCCCCTCCAAACCAACCGTACAATTAAAAGGCATCCTGCAGTGAATTCACCCGTTTCCCGTTTTCTACCCGAAATCTTTTATTCATCCTCAACTTCTCCTTTCTCCCACAACTCTAATCTCCTCCTCCCACAGCTCCAATTCCGCAAATCCTTGGGCCTCTCACCTCACCTGCAGCCACACATAGAAAGGGAAACCCCACCAACAAACAGGTTTGGGTAGCAATACACACCTCGTATTTGCAGGATTCTTTAGACCATTCGGGAATTTGTACACCGCTCTGCAACCGCATTCCTGCGAAACTCGGCTTCTCCCGCATTCCGCCAGTGTCGAGACATCGAGTGGGCAAAGAGAGGGTCTCAGCTTATTTTCCCTCTCCAGGGCATTTTCATCCCGCTTTCTGCTCGGTTTTCACCCACGATCAGATTATATCTTTCTCAATCTCAGTCTCATCTGCGCCCCAACTTGGGTTGGACCCCGCGCTGCCACAATGCGCTTCTCCTCACAACAGCTGCTGCTTTTCGCCGTGGCAAGGCTTGCCGCAGCTGGGCCTTTCCCCCGAGACAACCTTCACGATGCCGGCTTCTCATATCTTATGCGCCGAGAATGCGATTCTTACTGTGGCTCCGATAACCAATATTGCTGCTCCAACGGCGAGGTATGCACAACCGTCGACGATGTAGCGACCTGTACTGGCGGTGGTGGTGATGGATGGCGCGGCGGCGCTTACACCAGCACCTGGACGGTAACCCACACTTACACCAGCACTTTCTACACTCTCTGGGACGCTCCCCCTGAGGTCACTCAGGGTGTTGACTGTATTCCTCAAAATACCCAGCAAGAGGCTTGTGGAACTATTTGCTGTGCTGGCTGGCAGACCTGCGCCTTCCAGGGCCAGTGCTCCGCAAAGCCAGGCATGGAGCAGGGTTCTACCGTTGTCATCACTTCAGATGGAAAGGTCACCACCCAGTACTCTGCTCCTTACCGAGTCACTGGAACCACGACGGTCACCAGTGAAGGCGTCCGATCCAACACCGCGACCGAGACAGGTACCAGCACTTTCGATACGGCCACTTCCACTGCCACCAGCGACAATGAGACCATTGGTGCAGGCGGCACTGGGGGTCATCTTAGTGCTGGTGCTATTGCTGGCATCGTCATTGGTACTCTTGCCGGTGTTTCTTTGCTACTGCTTCTCTGCTTCTGCTGCATTGCCCGTGGTCTCTGGGTCGCCATCTTTGGAAAAAAGAAGGATGAGAGTCGCGAGCGTGTTGAGGTCACCGAGGAGCGTTACTCTCGACACGGAAGCCGTCCTCCCACAGCTCACTCACGACGATCTCACCACAAGGGCTGGTTCGGTGGTGGTGGTGGCCCTTCATCAGCTGGTACTCGTCGTGAGGAGAAGAAGAAGTCAAGTGGTGCCAAATGGCTTGGTCTCGCTGGTCTTGCTGCCACTCTTCTAGCCCTTCTCAACCTGAGAAAGGATAAGCGACCTTCTTCCAGCAAGCCCTCGCGATCATCCCGAAGCTCATCGCGCTACAGCGATTCATACTACTCCTACAGTGATTACGATGATCCTAGTAAGTTTTCCCTTTTAACCAATTCTCAATTTTGAAACCATAGAAACTAACCACTTCCAAAAAGGCAGCGTAGGCGCCCGAAGCCAACGTACTCGTCGAACAACCCGCACCAGAGATAGTCGGGGAACATACTACTCCCGCTCAGCCAGCCGTCGATGATCGACAACTCTGGCTGATTCACACCTTCAAAACTTCCAAAATCAACCCCCTGTATATGTCTCGTCTCCTCATTCTACATAGGGTTTCGACCCCGACTGGATGGATATATGCTTAATCCGCCTTCTTTTTTGCTATTATTTCCCCCTTGCATATATGGTTGCTGGCGTTTTCGGTATTGCGATATATAATTGCCCTTTTCCCTCCTCCCTATGGGGTTCATTTCTCCCCATTAATACCTCCGCACTTTACTTATATTGATGATTTCATGGCTTTTTTTTTTTCATGAGAGGGAAGGGGGATGGTTTTCATGTATCATGTTTCAGAAGAGGGCATTAAGATGATGGAATTCAAGATGGAAATGAATCTATGAAGGAATGGATAAGCAGGGAAAGATTTTTTTTTTCATGAGAAATTTGAGAGATGAAATGCACCACGCCACTCACCGGGCAATTAGATAGCTTGGGAGCAAGTTCGTTTTCGCATAAAGAAATATAACGCCGTTTGATCGTCCGTCTCAGCGACCTCATTTCACACTAATCGCACTGACGGAGTCTTCCTCTAAGGTTAGCCAGCTCTGTGTCTCATCGCACTTTATATGGAAGACCCTCGTAGCAGCGTGTCAATAGTCCATAACTCGTCATATGAAATGTAACGGAAAATTTTTGGCTTCTTTTTTTTTCTCTCTTGCCGCCTATGCCACACCCCCCCAACCTTTGCTCTCCTTGAAGCTTCGTTTAAATTTCGTTCCCTAGTACACCGCAGGTCACACACATTTTTGCAAATATTTTAGGTGTTTGGCACCAGAGGCATCATCTCGTTGCTTTTAGTATTTGTTTTGTAGCCCCTTTTTTGCTACATGACATGCAATGATGAACCCTTCGCCACTCCTGAGACCCAGAAACGCAAAAGAAACAAGATCCGTGTCCGCCTCTATTCATCCTGAACGATGTTGCCCTTCTCGGAGACGTACAGACCGTCCAAGAACTGTAAGAGATAGTTAGCAAAAAAATATTCTCAGCAAGGAATATAAGTCGGGAAGAAAAGAAAAAGCGAGGAAGAAGAGAGTGACGGCAGGGGATCGGCATTTCCTACCTTTCGGATATCCTTGTTTCGCACTCGGCAGATCTGCTGGATATCGGCAGCACTTTGCGACACGTTCTCGAGGGAGTTGCCAGAGAGGACAAGCTCATCCTTCTGGGCAGTGGAAACCTCGACCTCGACACCCTCAGCCATCTTGACACGGCGAACGATCTTCTCGCCAATGAAGTTTCGGATCTCGACCTCGAACAGATCGGTCTCGGCGTCCTTGTTGATGTTGACGTTGATGGGGAAATGGGCATAGACGTAACGCATCTTGTACTTGAAGCCCTTGGTGACACCAATGATCAAGTTGTTGATAAGGGTGCGGACGGTTCGGAGGGTAGCGACATTCTTTCGGTTGCCGTGGTGGATCTCGATGGAGATGGTGTTCTTCTGGGGAACAGTGAAGTTGACAGCCAGGTGGCTGAGATCCTTGACCAGCTTGCCTGTTTACCTCCAGTCAGATTAAAACGACGTTCTCTCGGATTTGTGCAGCCAGCCAAGCCCCATGATCTCTCACTCTCAGGGCTTTGTAGGGCTGGCTGGTTTCTTGGATAAAGTGGTAGATTTCGTACCTCGGGGACCCTCAACGGTGACAATTCGGGACTTGATGCCGACCTTGACTGTAATGCGCAAGATGAGTCAGTGATGTGTGTTCCAATTGCGAGTGAATACAGTTTTCCTAATCATCGACCACCCATTTCGAGAATTGCCCGTCAAGTCTGTGTGCGACACTTGGGTGACGATAACTCTCGAACATGCGAAATCGAATCTTTGGGAGAAAAATAATGAGAGCGGGAGGCGTAACGTACCCCCCTCGGGGATCTCAAGGAGCTCCTGAGAATGAATGTACTTCATCCTGCCGGTTGTGAGGTATTGATGTCGGGGGTTGAGGGTATCTGGAGTCGTCGGCGGTCACGAATGGGTTTGGCGAATTTCGTGTGGGCAGGAAAAGTTCTAGGGCTCACTGCACGTGAGGGAAATCTTGGGTTGGTGGCCGGGGTTGAGCCGGATGGGGTAGTGCAACCCAAGGTGGGGAGATAAAAACGTGATTTAGCACGTGAGATAGAGGAAACTTTTCGAGTCCAAAAATACGCCGGAGAACACGAGCCAATGGGGGGAGAGGTGGGTAGGCCTGCGGGGGGGCTATTGGATAAAGATGATAAAAAGGTGAGAAAAATGGAATAAAATAAGAGTACAACAGGGTCAGTCCCTTGTGCTGAGTAACACAATTGAGCGCATCATTACTTACTTACTTGTGGCAGTTTCAATGCTCTGATTTTCATATTTATTGTTGCATTTCTGGATCTGGACAATTTACTTTACTTTATTTAAATAAATGAAATACTTTTATGAATCGAGAACAGTGTTCTTTCCATACCCACTTCTAGGCATCTATGTATCTACCTGCCTTTGCATAGGTGCCTTCGCATAAGATACATCTGTATAAACTATAGACAGGTACCTCCCGTTACTTCACAGGCTGTGCATGGCTCCGTATTGGTGCATTTTACTGGCCAGTTCCACCCAACTCTGCTTGCTCTGTAAGAAGGTACCTAACTCGGTACCTTAGCTCACCCTTATCCAACGTCCCGTCACTTGTCTGCCAACAGCTCTACCTCCCTCCCCGGTGGTGGGCCACTTCCGACCAGTAGGTACGTCAGCGAAGGCCGACACCAAATAGTTACTCCCAAGCCATTCATCCCTGTGCCGCGCCAGCCTCCAACCTCGCGATAGTCAATCAACCTCGACATCTTGAATTCCGCGAGCGCCAACCGAGCTCTTTTCCTCTACCCAACCTTGCCGTCCTTCCCTCCCTCTCCCCTCCCCTCCTCCTCACCGTTCAATCATAAAAAAACAAAATGTCCTACTTCTTCGCGACCCCCGTCGACATCGACATCGTCCTCGATGATGCCGACGAGCGCTCCATGGTCGATGTCAAGCTCGACAAGAACCGCCGTGAGAAGGCGCCCCTCTTTATGGACGGCGAATCCGTCAAGGGCGCTGTCACTGTTCGTCCCAAAGATGGCAAGAGACTGGAGCACACTGGCATTAAAGTCCAGTTCATCGGGACCATAGGTACGAAAGACAATGCGACCATTTCCCGCCCCAAAAAACAGCCGGGCGCACCGCCTTCCTGCCCCCCTCATTATGAGGCCATCTTCACTACCCCTCCAGCGACACCCTAACCCATTGGTTATTGTGCCTTTAGCTCTATGTTCAGATACTGACTTCTCATCTCTAGAAATGTTCTTCGACCGCGGTAACCACTACGAATTCCTGTCCCTCAACCAAGAACTCGCCGCCCCTGGCGAGCTGCAACATCCCCAAACGTTCGACTTCAACTTCAAGAACGTCGAGAAGCAGTATGAGTCCTACAACGGTATCAATGTCAAGCTGCGCTACTTTGTCCGCGTCACTGTCTCCCGCCGCATGGCCGATGTCATCCGAGAGAAGGATATCTGGGTCTACAGCTACCGCATTCCCCCTGAAATGAACAGCAGCATCAAGATGGACGTCGGCATTGAGGACTGTCTTCACATCGAGTTCGAGTACAGCAAGAGCAAATACCATCTCAAGGACGTTATTGTCGGACGCATCTACTTCCTTCTTGTCCGGTTGAAGATTAAGCATATGGAGCTGTCCATTATCAGGAGGGAGACAACTGGTGCAGCTCCAAATCAGTACAACGAAAGCGAGACGCTTGTGCGCTTTGAGATTATGGATGGTTCACCATCGCGAGGAGAAACCATTCCTATCCGTCTCTTCCTTGGAGGCTTTGACCTGACACCCACGTTCCGCGATGTCAATAAGAAGTTCTCCACCCGCTATTACCTCAGTCTCGTTCTCATTGATGAAGGTGAGTCTTTCCTTGCCAGCCGCCCCTCCTCCTCCTCCTCCTCCTCTCTCCTGCAAGAGGTCACCAGTCAAAAAGCAAAAGCGCAATAAACTAATGCTCAAGTCATAGATGCTCGCCGGTACTTCAAGCAGTCAGAAATTATTCTCTATCGCCAAGCCCCTGATGCTTTGCCTGCCCCAACTGGCAACGTACTACCCACGCCCCCAGAGAATAAGCTGGCGGCGGTTCAGGCGCAGGCCTAAATAAGGAGTTAGGATGCTGTATGGTCTTCTGTTGCTCAACCATTGGTGTACACTGTCATTCTACTATTTACAGATTTTCCAGCATCGGTATTGGCGTTTTAACGGTTTCAACATGGGGAGACCAAGTGATTGAAGAAGGTACTCTCAAGTTTCGTAATAAAGAAAAAAAAAAACAAGAATGATTAATCCCATATGATTCCCCAATGACATGTCCGAGGTGTTTCGCCCTTTGAGAAGTTTTTATGAAAGAAATACTCCTTCAAGTCCAACAATATTCCCTTCCCTCCTCTCCGTCTTTGCCGCTCTATCTTCATACAATTTCCATGACATCGTCTACCTCAAACCCAAACTGGTTGTTGTGAATGGCTGCGATGCGGTCCAGCTCATCCTGATATTGCTTCCGAATATTTGCCAGTGTCACAACCTTGCGCTGCTCGTTCGCCTTGCCCCCAATCGCAGGTTCGTCGTAAATCCAGGCCTGTTTGGGTTCTACACAGCTGAGAGCGTTGATTAGCAGCAGATACTGCCTAGTCACGGGAGTGTCGAGAATATCATCGCCAACGACCTCGTCTCCCACGCCAGCGTTTCGTAGCTTCTTGATGCGTTCAAACAAGATGGCTGCAGCACCTCGGTAATTCTTGTGCTTGATCCTCCACGAATACAGGACTTGCTGATAAGGGAAGCCATCAACAACATCCAAGGTGGCCTTGCATCTTTGCAAAAGGAGATCATCGACTTCCTGCTGCATGCCAGGGAAGGGTAAAGCCACAAGCTCAACGTTGTGATATGTCTCGCACATTTTGTCAACCAGTTTTCGGAGACATGAGTGTCTCAGCGCCTGATCCCTGATGGAGCATAATGTAGTGTGGGCAAGGTCGAATTGTGACGTCGCCACCGCTGCGTTGAATAGTCGACTTTGCATGTCAGTCTTGGTGCCGGCAGCATCAGGCTTGAAGGCTAAGAACTGGATAGCAAGTCTCGCAAACTCGACCACATATGAGTATGCCTTTTGTTTCTCGTATAGAGCTACAATATGTGAATAATATTTAGGCAGACCGCTGTTAAGAAGATTCCACTCTGTATCGTCGAGGAGGCCGCTGCTATGACGCTCCATCCCAATACTCTCGGTACCTATCAGATAATTAGCTATGTCAGTGTAATGTCGCCGATCCTTGAAAAGAGGAAACCTACTCATTCCGATAGCCGCCTTCCTGAAAGAAATAGCAGCTGAACTGAGATCCTTGAGAGCCAACGCAACGCGACCCTGGACGTAGACTGAGAAGGGACTCTCATCGCAGAGGGGAGCAAGGTCGAGTGCCAGATCAGCTCGCTCTCGCTTGATCAGAGAGCACTGAATAAGCGGTGGTGAAACCTCGATATCGCTGTCTGGCGCACAGAGGTTGACGATGAGGTCGGTGATGCTACTAGCAAGTGGTTCGTTCTTGATATTGGCAACACCGAGCAGGTGGCCGAGGTTAGCCTCCAGTGCCGTCACTACCTGAATATCCTCAGGACCCTTCTTGGAGAGATTGATGCTTTCACCCTTCTCTCGGACAACTACACCCGAAATCTCAGTCTTGCCGAGCCATTTCAGAAGCTCCAACCGTCGCAGGGCACCAATGAGCTGCCTGTAAACAGGACCGATATCTACTCGATTGTGTAGAGCATCGGCCTCCTGATCGAACTCGAATTCCATATGGACGAGGAGGATAAGTTGGCTGAAGCAAACCTTCCACTGCACGGCAATGCTTTCTTGGACAGCTTGAACGATCAGCTTTCGTCCAAATTCGGTCAGGGGATGTCGTAGATTCCGCGACTTAGTATCCACCGGCGAGCCAATCAATCCCAGTACGTTGGCATAGAGATCATCGGTCACCGTGCTGAAGTTCTGCCCCAGGGCGTCGACAACCTGATTGCAGTCCTCATCTGTGATCCCTCGCCAGAACCCTGACTTGTCTGAGAAATACTGTATACGCTCGAGGTCTGTTTTAGCTGACTCTTGAAAGAGCTCTGACCGTAATACAGCTTGGCACAGCTGGACCAAGCTGTCGGGGAATCCGTCAACAAAGACGAGAGCGGAGCTAACCAATGCAGCTTGCTTCATTTGGTCCTCCTCCGGGACGGCAAGGTTATGGTATAGCCGCTCGATGGCGCTGCAATCTCTGATAGCGGATAGATAATCGGAACAAACAACCCAAGTCATGTCGGAGAAGGGATCCAAGGCTAGCCCGATTGCCTCTCCTCGCTGCTTGTCGAGCTCCATCAAAAGTCGGTAGAATCTTCTCCACTGAGTTTCGCTTGATGCGCGGAACTGCTCAAAGTCCATAGCACCGGTAGCGCCACGGTCAAGAGTAGCCGTAGACCCTAGAATCGAGCATATCGATTCAGCCAGGCTCCGACCTCTGCTTGCTTCTCTTGGCGTACCAAGTCCCCGTTCATAGATCGCCAGTGCCGTTTCCAGTGTCGCTTTCGTGAATCGTCCGGGCTTCAAAATTAGCTGCAGCCACTTCTCGGTAACATCAGTGGGGTCACAAGGTCCAGACGTCTCAGCAGCTACTGTCGGGTTATCCACATGAACGCCCAGCCAGTTGTCTTCCCAAGACTGAGCAATATCCTTTCTATTCACCTCCAGTCTCTGCACTCTGTACGTCATGTTGTTCTTCCACAATGTCCAGAGCTGCATGGCCCTCTCAGAAGGAGACGAGAGAACGAAGTCAGCCAAAGTCCACACGTCGGATGAAGATGGCGTCACGGGTACCAAGGGAGACTTGGGAGAAATGTCTTCCACGAAGATGTTTTGAGGGTCCTTAGCGATAATCCTCCAGAATTTGAATTCTCCGGCACCAATGGGTGAGTAAGTGGCGCAGATTCTCTGTCCTCGAATGCGCCCCACGACCTGAACGAGATTTGAGTGAGAAGGGTCGATCGTCCACTTTCCAATCTCTTGCGGGTTCCTCTCGGCGTTCAGAAGATCGCCGGTGTAAAGGATTTGACCGTTGTCAATATTCCAGATTCGCATTCGGTGATCGAGGCAAACTGTGACTGCGAAAAGGGCATCGGGTAATCCAAAGGACGAGATTTGTACCGCAGTGGCTGCGCTATATTCCATGTTGGCCTTGCCATATCTGATCGTGTTTTTGCCCTGGAAAGGAAGTAGACTGCGGAGATTCTGCGCCCATCCTTGAACGTTGTAGAATGTTTCGGTCCAAAGTTGCTTTTCATCTTGAGAATCGTGTCAGCGGAATGCCATGATTGACGTCCACTATCCAACTTACTAGTGTGGTCTTTGTTCTTATCCAAACGCATCATACCGCCATCATTAACGGTCACCAACAAGGTCTCCGCTGACACAGCTACCATTCTATGCGCATGCTTGAAGCCAAGGCCTGCAGGAAACTGAACTTTCCCAAGTTCTGAGAGTCCAGCATCGACAGCAGATCTCTTCCTGAAGAAGTCGGGTCGCAAGGTGAACTGGTACAGGTAGTTAGACTGATCCAGAACGAAAACACAAAGCGAATCATGCTCCTCCGGGTCAGAAAACGCGACGCAGCCAGGTTTGATGGGCACAGCGAAGTGAAAGTTCAAGACAAGGGGGGCATCAGCCGCCTGGGCCTTCTTGCAAACATCCACCGCCCGAATGCTCAATGTGGTTCCATCCTCCAACACCCGCCAGAGGAAGCTGCGTGGGCTATCGTGCCATTGTCGGTGATATATGGACGACGCAGTCGCTAGATTTTTGAACCGAAATGTCGTCTCATCCTCGACAGAGTCGTCTCGCGCGTTCTTCTGTTGGCTGCGACCAGGATTGGATAGAGCGGGAACCCGAATCGAGACGACGGACGACGAGGTCGGAGGCTCGAGGTTCAAGCGGGTCTCTTTGAATAAATAATGGATCTCGCTTGATTCCATCTCGCCTCCATAAAGCGATGCGACGGCGAAATGTGTCGTGGTTTCTTTGAAGTTGGTGCGTCGTCGTGATCGCAAGTCGGTTGGTTGCTATGTACAAAGCAGATGCAGTCGCGTTGCATGGCAGAATTTCAAAGTGGAAACCTCATGGCCATGCCTGCGCTAACCCAAAATAGAAATCAGCTCTGCCTCACATTCGGTACGTCCCAAATAAGTCACTTTTGGCTAATCTTGATAGATTTAAAAGTTGTCATCTCTTATTTTGCAGTCTAATATACTTCTAATTCTTTACTTATTTCATTTTTATTTCAAAGCATTTTTGACTACAAACATACGCCGGGTTAAATCGATGGGATGTCCACCACCAAAGCCAGACGTGTAGCAAACAATAAAGCAAAAAACATATCCCTGTCACCAACGCCAATACCCATGCAAAGAACATTATCATATGGCCGTAAACGCTGCATCTTACAAGTCCTTCAGGAGAATCATCAATCCTTTTCCATATCCTTAGGTGCTGGGTCGCCAATGCCCTCTTCAGTAATCGCAAACAGCGTGTCGCTTTCAGGAAGACAGGGGCTATCATATATCTTTGCAATTCTGGTCTCAGCACGTCCCTTCTTCAAGCTGATTCTCGTAGTACTGGCGTGAGCAATAATGTTGCCACCAATGGGCTTCTTTGGATCAGGGTTGAACATGGCACTAGGGCCACCATCCACCTGAGCAACAACCTGATTTGTAATGACAACAGCGATACCAAACTCGTCTGCAAGGCGCTGGAGCGTCCTCATGAACTTGGCAAGATGAGTTTGCCGATTGGAAAGCTCACCACGACCACAGAAATCCGTACGGTAAAGCGATGTTGCGCTATCCACAATGAGAAGAGAGAATCTCGTCTCACACATCATTGCAGCAGCCTGGTTGAGAAGTTGCAGTTGATGGTCAGAGTTATATGCTCGTGCATATGCGACGTTGTCAAGGACCTCCTCGCCAGAGAGACCGAATCGATTAGCGACACCGAGCAGTCTTACCGGACGGAATGTGCCTTCTGTGTCGATATACATACACTTTCCTTCTCCACCACCCATATCGAAGGGCAACTGGCATGTAACAGCTAGGGTATGGCAAATCTGACTCTTTCCGGTTCTGAACTCTCCAAAAAGCTCCGTCACTGAGCCGGTCTCGATACCACCGGCAAGGAGTGTGTCTAGATTCTTCGATCCGGTCGTGATTGAGATGAGTTCGCTTCGACGTTGGTGCATTTCAGTAGCCGTAGTAAAGCCCATTGGGACAAGTTTGGACGCTTGAAGAGTTGTCAGCGATCAACAGGAATCAAGGGAATAGCTCAGTCATTGGGACAAAAGGACTAACCCTCGCCAAGGATTTTGGCAGCCTTTTGTTCAGAAATACCCTTGATCTGTTCCAGCACGCGTCGAGGAGTATAGGCCACAGATTCCACTGTGTTGTATCCACCATCAACCACAAGTTGGATATCACGTTTCGTCAAACCAGCAACACCCTAATTAAGAATACGATGTAAGCATCAAGCCGTAGTGTTGTGATACAGGCGGGCGTCTTACTTCGAGAGCGGAAAGAGGTGTAGGCGCACCCGGGCCAGTCATGCCTGCATCGTCACCGTCGCCCATTTGGGCCTCATCATATTCGTCAGCCATGGTCGCTAAGAAACAGACAATAAATATCTTTGTCGCTGAAGCATGTGTGTGCAAGAGAGTAAGAGAGACTTCGGGAGGGAAGTAAAAGGTGAATTTGTAATTAGGCGAAAGTTGCCTGTGGATTGAGGGGGATGTTGATGGAAATCGCGAAACGACGCGTCTGGGCGGAAGGCAACAGCGCCGCTAGAAGACGCCAAGTCACGTGAGGATGGCTTTTCTCATTTACCCTGATTCCTTAGGGTAGGCACACCTTGCAGCGCTCCACTAGAGGGTTTACTGCAGGTACCTTAGCATATCACTGATTTACATTTACCATGCATACACTTCAAGAAACCAATTAGATACGTTTTTTGGTTAAAGGAAAAAAATTAGCCTATTATACACCTACTAACTCATTTTCTGGAATGTGGTATAAGGCTGGGGACAGAGATGGACAGATACGTTGACAACTGGAAGACACCACTTGTCTATTTTATGTGCTTACAGTGTGGCACGATGGAACAAATATATCTTTCCAAAAAGAATTTCATTTATTAATTAATCTCATTGGTACACTAGAGGACAAAAGAGAGAAGAAAAAACCCAGCAAACAAAGCAACCGATACCCTTGTGCTAATTCGCAATGCTGAAACATCCGATCCATGAGGTTCCTCCAGTCTATGAAAATGCATCATTGAAAATTATCGTAGTCAGATGATCTATCGAGACGATGTGGCATTATGCAGGCCCAATCCAGAGATGGTTGTCGGGCGTGCTTAGTTGACAGCAATGCGTCGAGACTCGTGCTTCTTAGCCTTGGGGACAATGATGGTCAGGATACCGTCCTTGAAGCTGGCTGTAACAGAGTCCTGCTCAACCCGGTTAGGGAAGTTGAAGCTGCGTGAAAACTCTCCAACAGAGCGCTCAGTGAGCCAATACTTGGCCTTGTCGACGGGTCGGCTCTGTCGAACAGGCTCTTCAGGCACGACCTCCTTAGGATCAGGATGCTCAACCTCTTTGGTGACTTCCTCCGATTCGACTGCTTCATATTCATCCTCAACAGTGGCCTGGTAAGAAGCTGTGTCGCTTCCTTCTGAGGTGGCATCGGCCGCCTTTGTCTCGACTGGGGCGGCAGGTGGAGTGACAGAGGTGTAAGATCGTTCAGTCTTGCCGCGAATGAGAATGGTCTGAGGCTCGGTGAACTCAATATGAACATCCTCCTTCTTCACACCGGGGAATTCGCCATGGAGTTCATAGCCCTGCTCGGTCTCGCGGACATCAAACTTAGGCTGCCATTGGGGGACGTTGCGGGTGCCCTGACGAGAATAGCTGTCAAAGTCGTCCAGGAGACGGAAGAGAGGGGTGAAGGAGGCGTCGGAGTTGTAAAACTGTCGAGGGAAGAAGGCCATTTTGTGTGTTTGAGTTGAGGGGATTGGTTTGAAAGTGTATTGTTTCAGGGTGAGAAGATGTTTTGAGGAGAGAGGATAAATTGTTTGAGAGGAGGGCGAAGTTGTGTTTTTTAGTGAGTTTGTTTGAAGAAGCTTGTTGTATTGTTTGCTGTGTGTGTTCTGATGAGAATGAAGTTTGAGCTTTGGAGGAAACAATCTGTTACTTTATACTTGAGGGAGGCAAGAGATAGTTGACAAGTGATTCCTCCTATTTTCATGAACCTGGGGGAATATTCCAATGTACGGTTTCTAGAACACACCCGAATGCTTATACTGCAGGCAGAAACTAGTATGACAAACTCCACATTACGTAGTGATTGTGTGTTTTGCAGGCAAAAGTGATTGGAAATGTGTGCCTATTCTGGTCTACGTGATGCTGGTGTTTGCTCGAACTGGGTGGAAGCTTCTGGAAGATTCTCTCAAGAATCGGGCCGTTCACGCCACCCTACCCGCTGGAGCCTTCGCTTCGCAAGTAACAGCGTGCCTGGAATTTAGACCGAAAGAAAGGCCACAGGCGTAATTGATACGGTCTTAGTATTTTAAACCCGATTGCTTGGCATGACTGACCAGATAGCTACATTTGATGAAGAGTGATGATATCAAGTCATACCACTAGAACAGGCGTTTTTGAGGCTGAAGCTGTTCCTCGCCATGAAAAAGGGCAAGGACCAAAGGCTGGCACGTGCACCACCCAAATACTGAACTAGAAGCTGGCAACAATTGACACAAGCTCCACTTTTCTCCGTCAAGGACTTATGTGCTAGAATCTGTAGCACCATTAGAAGTTGCCAATGCAGGCAACCCCAAGATAGATGGATCCGTTCCCATGCCTTGCTTCACCGGGTACTGCATCCTATGTAGTATGTACGTCGTCGAAATCTTTCGGAATTACCTTTTATTTAAGGATGAATTATCTGGCCCTCGCAGGCATGTTCTGGTATTGCCAGCCTGTATAATACCATGCAGGGTATTCAGGTACACAGGTTGTCAACTAGCGTCTCCTTGAGTATGAATCGACTGCCTCCAGAACAATGATGGGCCATACTTATTGGTTACAGCGTCTTTGTCACCTAGCGGCTAGGTTGGTAACGTTTTCAGACTCCAGAGCTCAGTAATTAGCTCCCACCAGGACTACATGTGAAGCTCTCACAACTCGTTCGGCCATGCATCTCAATGCCCATACTCCGTGTAAAAGCAGCTAACCCTCCGTTTCTTATTGCTAATTATTCCTCCTCCCATTGAATTAAAATACAACTTAGCTTTTTCTTGCCACCCCAAATGCAACTCTCTATTTTGCAACTAGCATACATACAAGACGCATGGGTGGAACGGGTCAAACGGCAGCACAGCTGACTGCCAGTTACAGCGTTCTCTCTGTCCAGAACTAGGACACGGATGCCAATTTATATCAACCGACTCAGCTACGGCTAGATTACCGCTAACTTCTCTGGGATAGTGTCTTATATTGAGAAAAGTGCTTGGTGCTCACCGCCACCCATGTCCTCCCCTGTGTAGGCCAAAAACTCCTTGACGGCAGTAAAACCGGGCAAAATTTAATTTGGACTTGGGATAGACATATCCCACCTAGGCTTTAGCTCTAAAATTCTCCCGTCTTCCTAGTTTTGTGTCTGTCTCTCGTCCCCTCAAGGAAACTCACCGTGGTTGTACTTTGCGTATGCGGAAGTGTAACTATGTGTGTTTGTCCCTTGTCGCTAGGCATGATCGCTTGAAGACCAAGATGAAAGCCAACCTAGGCAAACTGATCACGAAAAATATTCATATCAGTCATAGGTGTGGCAGGGATTTGATAAGTAACCTAGAGCCGGCTTTGCTGAACGCCACCTGCTACGGCCTCGATCCCTCAAGTGCTATTATACCACCGCAGTGTTTCTGGCTCCTGCACCCAGAATTTGACCGTGGGTACTGAGGAGACTGGCACCGGGTATTGAACTGGCAGAGAAACAAGTAGTCCTTTGAGAACAAGACAGTGTGTTGGTTAGTATTGGTGTCATCGTGACCGTAGTATTGGGCTCTCACACTCCTGGTGCGCTCAAGCAGGCATGTCAGCCAATTGGAGTAGGATATGGCGACACTGAAACAAAAGTAATGCATACCTCATCTGCTGCTTTGTGCTATGATACAAAGTCTAGACACATGCTTGTCTCCCAATACCCCCTTCTGTAGTCTCGTCGATACTCACCGCCCCTCCAGTGAAGAACAATATCGTCCAAGTCCAGTCGCTCATCGTCTGGCCTCTATTTATCCTAGGTCTGTCCGTGATCAGATCGGATATTGGCACATTTACGATCCTTAGTACCACGTGTGGCCTTCTTATCGTACTCTTCCTTATTCATTTCTTCGGGCACAACCGAACTTATCTCGGCTTTTACACTCATAACTATTCTCTGAATCGGCTTCAACATTCATAGCTCGTTTTATCATTCACAGCCTAATGAAGCACGACCCGATTGTTTCCATTACGTTTCAACCCTCACTTTGCAATCTACTTCTTCTTTTTTTCTTTTTTTCTACACAATAAGACGGAGGGATGGGAGATGCTGGGTGGTGTAGCACTTGACTTTTGCAAGCGTGCTGAGATGTTCTTTTCTTACCTGGACGTGTTTTGTGTGGGTGTGGTGCAGGCGAGCTGGTTGTAGCTGGCATCCCTTAGTCTATAGCTGAGACACTCGGTGCAAATCGTACAGGTAAGTGTTATACCTGAGAAGTACGTCAGCCCCTACGTCCATAGACTCCTGGGATTGCCCAACTCGTTTTTTTCTTGATCTTTCTAGTCATAGTGTTCTTTATCTTTAGTTCCAGGCCAGTATGGAAGTAATGTGCGGATAAGCCCAGCGTAGCATCTGCACATTGACTGAAGTAGCAAGCTGACCGTGACAATCACCCGGCCTCCTAGTCAGCTCATGAGTCTTGCATGCTCAATTGCAAATAGTACATAGTCTTCATCCAGAAAAATACCTAGCCAGGCCTGCATTGATTTCCTAGGCTGGCCGCTGACGCTGGGTAACATTCTCGTTCTCGTCGTATAACAATGCGACCACATCTACAACGCATGCGTCATCCTTCGTCACCTTTTTTCAATGCCCCCATGGTCACGCTAGTTGCAATCTCCGTGTGGAGCCTTCTCTTATATCTCGTGTTGTTACGAGGACTGTAATTTATTACGTTTGAGACTTGTATCTCAGCCTTGAGTAAGGCCCCCGATAGCGCGAAATTTACGTTTGTCTGATGCGAAGGAGGAGACATTGTTCCGGCTGAGGATATTTGCCAGGGATAACTAAAAATGGTGTACCATAGTAAAAAAAAATGCCCCCGACCCAGCGCTCTTACATAAAGAGCGAGTATGATGGGCCAATTGGTTTTGACGAAAGGAGGACATAGCAAGTTCACCACCCAGCAACACATATAGACACTTGCACGCTGACTAGTAGGCTAAACATGCCGTGTTTTATTTGGGCACATAAAAAGGACCCTTCAATTAATTCAGGTTCTTTAGGTTTCTCCTCGAGGTAGGTCCAAAACTGCGGGCCAGGGAGAAGAGTACGTAGCCAAAGATATGTCTTTAGAAGAAGGCAGTTCAAATTGGATTTTTCAACATATCCCTAATTTCAAAGTCCACATATATTGGCTTGATATTATATACGTTATACGACACCAGATGAGCGAGATTTCCAATCCTTCGGGGAAAAAGAAGATGGCTGCGTTGGCAGCTCTACAATAAACTTGTCACCCAAGGGACCTTGATCTGTTTGAATAATGGAGGTCGTATTTACTACAAATCTCCAGATTTTTGTCATTATGATAGTTCCCATAAGAGATAACATCAGTCCAAACGCCCATCATCACCCATAAGGCCGCATTGGAAACCCTAACGCAGCTGTCGGTACTGGCACAGTTGCTGAGAGGGGTGCCGGATTCGGAAGCCTGCTGAATAGCCCAACCAACCTTTGACCAGCTGACGGCTCCAATTCTGTGCCATCTCGAGCAATCTTCACTTCTCTATTCGAGTTCCAGGGGTTTCTCAGCCCTCGTGTTCTGTAGAAAGGAAGATGACAAGTTGACAGCCACTGAAGCTTGAACGGCTTGCCCCATGTCTTAGTTGACCCATCTTCAGCTCCCGAGCTCTTATCACTGGTAACACTCTCGTTATCTGATGGGCTGTCGGACTCGTCGCGTTCAGCTTCCCAAAATATCGTTCCTCGGGCGGAGTCATCGATAATCCTTCCCTTCGGAGCGTGCTCAGTTGCGTCGGTAGGGATAGCCTTGGGGAGATCGACTTCATTCGCGATTGGTGTCTTGGGCGCGAATTCAATGGCTGCCTTGGGATCTTCGTTGATTTCCGAGATCATTCGTGCATATCCAAAGTATTCACCGGATTTGTTAGCAGAGAAAATAAGGTACACGTTGTCAGAGCTCTGTCAAAAGATGGCTCGTTAGCTTGGAGTGTAATCAGTCTTGGGACGATATGACTTGCTTTGAAGGCCTCGTTGAGTGATTTTTCATTATGAGATTGAGTTGCCCAAAGTCCCGTTTTCACACTGAGCTCCAAATCCTCTACAGTTAAACTCTTCAGGATAAAGAACCTATCCTTATTTGCTGTCTCATTTTCCAGGGTGTTGGGGGCAGTATCATCGTCTTTGGCTGTGTTTATCCCTGAGCCATTGACAACTAGGCTCACTTCAGTGTTTTCGTTCTTTGTTCCTTGGTTGTTCTTTGCTGGACCTGTTGGTGGTGTCAAGCCAACAACCTCCACGCCGCTCTTGCGAAGTCGGCTGACAAGACGAATAGTTTGAAACTTGGACTCGTGTAGTTTTTGCTGTGCGAGTGCACAGGTTTCCTGATCTTTAAAATTGGCAAAGGCACAGTTACTTTTGGATATGAGGAAGAGGGACTCAAGCCCTGCTGCCTCCTTGCAAACGTGTTGAACCAAAGTCATGAGGTCAGTTTGGGGAGGAAGGTTGCCAATCCAGATAGCATATCCTAAAGTCAGTGTTAGCAGAGCACAGGCCCCACGTTAGTATTCTATTTCTTTTTCTCACCACTCTGACGCGGCTTCCGAGGAGGCCCTCGAACCGCATTCTGCCGCCTCTCGTTCCCATCTGGACGAGGGTTTAGCTTGCTCTTTGGGAGCGTGTGCTTTTGGGACCTACCTTGTCCCTCTTTTGGGGGTACAGCCGAATTGTCACCACTTTCAGTCGATTGATGCAACACTCGGGAATCGGGTGATGTATGAACCCCATTGATGTATGGACTGGGCATCATAGGAGCGGGCGGTGGAAGGGACGAAGGTGGGTATTGAGGAAGCGGAGAATAGTAATAAGCAGATGTTTGTTGATTAACCATCATTTGGTGAGGATAATATGCCACATTCTGCCTCGGAGGACCGGTCTGAGCAGGCTGTGTATGCGAATAGTGCCCTCCGTAATAATGTCCCATGTGTGGCTGCTGAACATAATAACCTTGGCCATGCATTGGAACCGTCTGATGACCGGCATATTGGGGCATCTGTTGCATTAAAGAAGGAGAGTTCGGGATTGCATAGCGTTGCTGGTTGACGTGGGGGTATTGGCTAGGGCGATAGGAGACTTGGGGAAGAGAGTTAGCCATCTGTGCCATGTTGTAGCCACCCTGGCGGTTCTGAGACATGTCTGGATGTCCCGCGAAAGTGTGGTGAGATGCTACAGAATATGGCTGAGTTTGAGATATTCCATGCTGCGGAGCTATGTGTTGCTCGACGCCGTGGTTAGGCGCTGCTGTAGCCGCATCGCCTTTTACTGAAGGTGTTTTGACGGAGTTTCGAGAACCCGAGGTCGAGGTCGAGGTGATAGGAAGATCTCCCATTTGTCTTATAATATCTTGTAATGCTGAATAGGGAGAGAAGGAGTTGATTGCGAAAGGGAACTCTTCTATAATAAAAAGACAGAGACGGTTAGTACTAGAGTAACCTTCAAGTGGGCAATAGTCGTGGCAAGCTTCGTCGAAAGCAAGGTGGGGATAAGATAGGATAGGATCAGGTAGATGTTCGCCCTTCAAGAGGCCCAATAGCAAACAATGTAAGTGCAGTTTATTCCAACCGATGACGTTTGGCTGGGAAGTGAGAACTACCAAAACCCTTCTAGTTGGAATAATCAAGTGAGCCCCTCTCTCAGATCTTTAGACGACCACAGTGAACTGCCTAGACCCGTTCCTTAGTTATTGCCAAATGGGACCGACTTGAGAAAATGCTCCGTGAATCGACACCTAACGTTCCATGTCGTATCCTTGAGAGAACGGAAGCGGGGAGTAAACAAGCCAACTCGAGTGAGAGTGAGGAACGGAATAGCAAAGGACAAGGAAGTGGTGGTGGGGGGGGGGGGGGGGGGGAACCCAAGTTGGCTTGGTAATTCGAACAACCTGCTTCTTCGTACTTCTCTCTAAGTGGAACAAACAAGGGCTGAGAGAGTCTGTGACAAGGGTCCAACGAGATGTCAAACCACCAAACCAATGGCAATATGAAGGAAATAAAAAAGTTACCTTGGGACTCTCTCAAACAGCCGGCAGCGGGGACGAAACAAAGATTGAACAAAATGTGAATAGTAACAGACGGCGGGGTGGAGAATTAACCAAGCAAAAAGCAGTAAAGAATTGGATTTAGGTACGTAAAAAGACACCTTGGACCCCTTCTAGCAATAAGAAGGTAGTGGGAAAGGGGCGACGCAAAGAGCTGGCAGGGAGCCGGAGTTGTCTCCGGAGTTGTGGGCACTAGAAACAGAGCAATTGAGAGGCCCCATGTCTAGCAGTAAGGTCCAGCAAGGAGGAAGAGTACATTGAGATGCATGCTGCCCAAGCAATGCGAGGCGGAGACGGAGGGAGCTGAGCAGGACGAGGCAGGCCAAGGCAGGTGAGGGACAAGATGGGGGAACAAGATAGGGACAGGATAGGGACAGGAGCAGAACGAACCAGGTAGCTGTGCTGTGGATGAAACAAATAAAAAAGATGGAAGAGGTGTGGCTTAATAGGGCTCACAGGTAGCAGTAGGAGGGGCAGGAGGTAATCAGAATGTTCGAGGCCAAGGCAGATGGTAAGATGGTAAGATGCAAGGAATGGGAGGGGGGTGCGTGAATCTGGGGGGAAAGGCCAATATCATGAGAAGATGGGGAAAACGGCGGACGATCCCAAGTGAGCAGGCATGAAATTTAGGGCGGCGTGGGACTGGAGCAGTAATCACAGCAGGTAGGTTACTGTAGCCATGTATGTATGTGCTCCCTTTGCCCCTGCGGTGACTTGCGTGTGTGGTGGAGGAGAAGGAGGAGGAAGAAGTGGAAATGTACAGTAATAGCAGTGGAGAGGGATGGAAGAGTGGAGGAGAGAGGAGGAGAGAGCAGGAGGAGGCGGCGAGGAGGCGAGGAAGTAACGAAGTGAGGAAGTGAGGAGGTGAAAAGGTGAGGAGTTGGGAGGTCAGTGAGATGGCAGGTAATTACTGCAACTGACTTTTGCTTATTACAGATCGGTCTTCATTCATTCCCCGGGGAGTTGAAAAGTTGATGGCTCTGGAGATACACATGCACATGAGCAACGGTGAGAAACACACCCACCCAACCCAAGAAACTGATGCGTAAGACGGGCCAGGCCCTGGAGTTGGCCACAGCAGCCTCATTTCAGCCCAACAAAACCTGTCTCGCATTATGAGAGAAGTGGCTTTGCCTCTTGCACCAAGAAGTCAAGGATCATCACATCAGGAACCGACGACGCCATTAAAACCAAACGACGAGACAATGAGAAATTGGAGAGGGCCTGGCGCAGAAAGACTGCCAGCCACGTCGCCAGAAACAGAAAAAGGGGAGGCGTGGATGGAGTAATCAAGGTCAGGGTCCGCAGGTGGTGGAGTAGCGCCTACAGAGCCTACTGTACTGCATCAGCGCCAAGTTGTGGACTGCAGGGCACGAATGATGGATGGTTGGTTGGATGGATGGATAAAGGAAATGGACGGATGGGCTGCTACTGTATGTACCAAGTTTGCCATGTAGGAGGTGGACAAGCTGCGCTGGGTAGCAACCTTTCGGATACTGTGTTGGGCGGAGTAAGAAGAGGGACGAACTAGGCCTAGGTTCCTGTGCGAGGTGGCGTTGATCTTCGATGTGTAGGTGATCCACGTCCAAGTAACAAGAGCATTGGCTCTCCGCCCTCTCTGCTTGCTGTTTAAGTGCCTGAAAAGGAAACGAAAGGAAGAACGAAAAAAAAAAAAAATCAGAAACAAGCAAAAAATTGGGCATGGCTCTAAAGACTCGGGAGGATTCAGCCATGTCCTAGGCCATCGGCTGCTATATTTAGGTGCCAAGGTATTATCCGTCCTCCGTAAGGTAGGTTAGTTAGCTGCTTGCAAAGTCAACTGCCGTTGCCGTCAACTCCAGGTTCACGACGGTCCGGTCGCTTGAAGGCGCCCGTAGCCGGAGCCCGTGGGCTGGACTGAAGGGTAGTACGCCGCGGTTGGCGGGGATGGGTCAACATTCCGGTCTAGCTGCAGCGACTGCTCCGTCGGGTTCTGTCTGGTCTAGATGAAGAGCCGCCATAGCTCGTCATCGGCATTTGTGCCGTGGTGAATGTATGCAAGAAAGCACGTGCAAGAATAGTGGTTGAGTTGAGCCACAGTCTTGTAGCTCAGAGGCCGATAATTACATAGCAGGCTGATTACTATACGTAGTGGTACTATTTTGCGTTCATCCTCATCATGGTAGCCTGGTAATTACCTTGCGGTACTAGACCTGCCGTTCTTGCCTACTACTACGTATGTACTGTAGGTAGGTAGGGCATTTTGGTCATTTTGCCACCGACAAGATACAAGTTTCTTGGTTTTCCATGCTTGGAAAATTCGCCACAGCTTTTATTGGAAGAAGAAGTCCCGATTTCGACACGAGTGCTTCGTGCAGAATATCGAGCCAACCAAGTGTTACCATGAACTACCTACCTCCCGCGCAGTACGTTATCTGTCCCGCTTGTACTACAGCGCCATGCCAACTTGGGTTTGCCCCGTCAGGACAGTAATACCGGTATTGCACTACGTTCTGGTCGATGCAAGGCACTTTAAGCACTTTCGAGATGTGGCTCAAGTGACTCAAATCAATGTGATGTATTGGTCGAACCAGAAATTTTGGATGGGTGTGCGTATTACATACAGTAGGGGTTCGTGCGGGTAGCGTACCGTACCCAGTGGGCATGGAATTGATAATTTTGCCTGCTATCCATCAATGTTCATTCTTGGTCGCAGCTTGCACACACATGGATTCTCGCGGTTGCGTATTAAACCGATATAATAGCAGTTATACCTACCTCTCACCTAGGTAGCCACTGTGCTTCATCCATTGTGTTTGGAGATGGCGGCGGCGAAAAAGCAAAAACATATCGCCCCCTTCGTAGGCTTGCGCCTTCCACGGACGGACCGTGGATCGGATTGGGCAAGTACCGAGACATTCTCAGTAGAATTAGGGCGACAGGTAGGTCCCTCACCTTGTATTTTCACGGGAAGGAACAATCTGCACAGATTCTGGCTTCCCAACTTCTTAGACAGAGACAATTCTAAATCAACCTTGTTCTGCCTCACATCTCCATAATCTTCGTTCTTCCACCGTTGTCTTCGTGCCACTCGGTCGGGTCCAACTGTCTCAACGGCCAACGCGCCATCTATCGTTCTTTTTTGGACCTCGTTGTGCAGAAAACAGGGAGGGATAACAGGGATTCGAACCAGGCAGGGAGGCCGAGGCGGGAAGGGGTGGAGGGCGGAGATCGATCGACACGCGACATGCCCGCCATCGTGTGCCAACAAGAAGCCAAAGTCAACTCGCCGGCCAATGCTGGACAATAATGTTGCCCAATTGTCGTCGATTCCCGGGCTTGTCCTGCCAAATTTCCATGTGAGAGTGGCGGTTCGTCAGTGTCCTCTCTTGCCGTTCTCTTACGGTTCGTCTAGAACATCGGCAGAGCTTCGAACCACTGTTTGTGGTCCAGGCTGGTCCATGAAATCTAGTTTGGGCCCCATATGGATTGGGTCACACATCGCCTACAACTACTCTGCACAATGGTGCACGCCACCCTAGCCCGCCAATTCAACCAACACCCCACTCACGGTAAGCCCAACGATTTAACGTGCACTAATGGCAAAAGCGCCCTGCCTCTGTGGGTTTTGGAAGTACCATAGTACATGACTTCGGGAATTGCTCTTTGCGCAGGACTCCAGGGGTACGTACTGCATGTAAATAGAAGACTTTGTGTCTCGTTAGTCCTGACGATCCCCTCCCGCTTTGTATCATTCGTCACTACTCTCCACCAAACCTCAACGAGGTCCCAGCTGAACACATCGGGGCCCTTAAGCCTCCCGTGACACTAAGCTCCCATTGGCAGAGGCACGCTAGCATCAGAACAGTATTTTGTACCTTCGTCATGTTCTCTTTAAGCTACAGGTTGTGGATGTACTGCTCTGCAACTCAAGTCATCAGTACAGAGGTTTTGCCACTCCCCCAGACGACATCAACCCGTTACTGAGAAGGCACAAATGAGAAACCCCCCCGTGGTTACCTACTATGTACAAACATCCTCTTAATTTCCCCTGTCCTTTCAGGTTTCGGTCGGTTGCCGTTCCGAGCCCTGGCACGCGAGAACGCTAGATACTTTGGAGTAAAGTAGCGTTGCACAAAGACCCTTGGACCCTTGGAAGCTCCAAGACAGGCCTTCTCAAGCACTCTGGAGCCAATCAAGATCCCAGATAGCGGCTGAGTGCTGATTTGAAATCCGGATGAAAAGCTCCGGGTCTATCTACGACTATTCTTACGCTCTAACCTTGCGGTGTGTTCTTCTACTGACCAGACTTTTTGAGCCGGCATATTTTAAAGACAATTAAATACGCGACCGAGACATTGGGGAAACATTGACGCTTGGTTTCAATTGTGCGAAAGCAAGCGTAGAATGTACAAGCCAAGTCCCTGTAAATAAGTGATGGGACACGTTGCTAGGGAGGTCTCTTGAACTGTCGTTGTGATTGGCTTTGGTTGCCACCCACGCCAAACATTCTGCCAGGGGTTCTGACACACCCCCGCTGATCGCGGCCCTATTAGGAGCAATACCGCCCACTTGTTCATCCATCCAACTCTTTGCCATGACGACATTTCGACGTCGACCGTGGGCTTGCCTGCTGCGACTGACGCGCCACGCAATTCCAGCCCTTCAAGAGTTCCTTGCTTGAACAACTGCATACTGACGCGACTTGGCAGGGCGCTTGTGGCTGAGCAAAGTGAAGATTATCGTTGATCTCTGGTCAGCTCCGGGTCGACACACTTTCTATTTCTGGACCAGCGAGCCTCCCAGGAAGTCGAGGTCTGGACCTTCGAGCGCCGATGTCATCTCTCGGTAGTCTCCGTTTGATTGACATCAGAACCACACTCAGCTACCTTGCAGTTTAGGTTTGTTGGCATTTCCAACAAACAATACGTCCCGAATTTGGTCCACAGATCATGTCCCACAGCTTATACCAACCAACCAAGCGCAGTCAATGGATGGTTTTAATAGCACAACACGTTGTGACATTGCACTGGTAACGAGGCTTTCCGACCTTCAATGTATTCTATCCTCTTTTTGGAGCTACGGGTTTGCTCCCTGCGTGGCGAATTTCATATCAATCCGCGTAAAGGACTCCTATTTGGATTTCTCTTCCAAATCAGCGCCTAGAAGCAACCACAACTCTCACCATCTAACTTCATTAACCAGTCTGCACAACGGTTTTCAATCGATGAGACGACCTACTTGGATTCCTTCAAGTTTCATATCATAGTTAAAGAAACAGACTTCTCAGGTTCCCGTCTAATATGAAGTTGAATAGGTAAAGATTGCTGTAGTGATTGGCGGCCATCAGGCAACTTTGCATGTCAAGTGCGTTAAGGTAATATTGGCATACTGCACAGGGGTCCCAGCCAGACAAGCTAATATTGAAAACTGGATACTTAATTCTACACTACCTTATTTATCTGGATATATTTAGTAATTGAAGTGCATGACAATTTTCATCCAAACCTCACACTATGTAAGGCGCCAATGTCGGGAAAGGTGTTAGCAGTCAAGAGGGTTATTAAAAAAAAATGGCACACCACGCCGGCTAGAAGTTGTAATGTGACCACTAAGTCGAATCATAGCTCCCTGTAATAGCAGGGAGTGTCTGTACCAGTATTTATATCAAGTTTGTCTTTGTGCCGTACTTTCTGTCCCCCCCGCTCAGAGTCCCTGTAATCTTGCAGGGACATGTCACTTTTGTGGCAATTCATATGTATGCCATTTGGTGGTAGGCGTTATTTGTGTTGATCAATACTGTTTATAGGTCATCATTTACTAGGGGTCTTTGGTCACAGGGACAGAATGGGTGGTTTGGTACGGGATATGTCGCCTTAGCATAGTTGAGAACACCCTATCCAGTCGGGAAAAGATGAACGTTTTCGATTTGTGTGTGATTCGCCCTTCTGGCACATTGGTAGCTTGGTTTTCTGCTCGATTTATTATGCCCTTGGATATCCAAACTCATGCTAGATTGTGGCGTGCCAACCATTTCCTTGCCACCTCTTTCGCTTGAGTTTATCCAAATGTCGATCTTATACCTAGCGGGTGGATAATCAGCACATTTACTCTGAAAGTTCTGATATTATGACGATCCATCGGACTAGTATCCATGTTCTGTATGTACTCATCATATGCACGCTGGGATAGACAGGTTAGTGCTAGCAAAGCGATGCCATTGACACCAACCAGAAATAGGGGTAGCAGTGGCAGAAGCAGCAGCAGCATTCAAAATATGCTCCAAAAAAAATTGATCAGCGTATATGCAGCCTAGTTGTTGTGCAAGTGATGTGTAAAGATGCTAGGTTTGCTGCAAATCTTTGCACCCTGTATCATAGGTACGTGATCTACAACAGCTAAACCTGGGGAAGTGTTCAAAGGGATTGATTAGTGTGATAGTACGTCATTTTCACGTGTGTATAACACCAGAATATCGTAATGCTGTAGAGGAGCGCTTGTATTGTAAATCACCACATGAGCCAGCTCATATTCAGAGTAATACATAAAGAGCATAGGGTCAGGTAAAAGTGCAGTGCCGTCCATCTGGGCTCCAATCAATGGTCGCTTGGAAGAGGTCTTATGATTCCCTCCAGCGCTACCACCCGGAATTACGCATCCTCGCTCGTCTACTCGCAGGTATCTCCCCGACACTCTCGGGGGCACGTGTCCTTTAACTACTCCGGAGAACAGCCTGACCAAGGGCACGTCAGTTGCGGTGGACATGGGACCCAAAGATATCAAGTGTTAAGGCAGATACTAGGCATCCGAGTTGGGGCGAAAAAGAAACCAGAATCGGTTTCAGGTATCAATGATCAATGTTGATTCAATGCTTAAGCTATGCTATATTCCCAGTGTGTCCAGAGTTTGATTTGCCCACACGTACTTATTAGCTAAACACTTGCCATCCCTGTCACCTTTATGTGTCCTTCCCGTCAACTTCTCCCACTCCATCGCCTTCGTCAGCTCAGGCCAAAGCATTGCCTCCCTGTCAATACCAGTGATCTGAAAACACGGTTCAGTTCAGTCGTTCCTCCGCGTCAATCTGAAAGGCCCCTGCAATATTGACGATGTTTGTAGAAGGCGGTCAAGGGCTAATAGTCTCAAGAAAAGAACTAACTATCTAACAGAAAAGGGCTAATCATATAGCTACCCTTAAAGAGACAAGGGCAGACATGAGCTTGTTAAGTTGTACGTGAGCTTGAGTTGGAAGATCCTACCCCTGTTTTGTTTCGCTTGAAGATTTCGATTTAGCTCCTCCTCGGTATACTGTGCAAGATACGCCACGTAGCAGCAATAACATTCTTTCTTACAGTCAGTGGGTTGAAACTCGTAACTGCGGCAAGAAGAAGTGATTGGATTTACAAACCATATTTCGGAGGAGCCGCGAGCCTTGTCTACAAGCTTTATCCTCCTATGCAATTGGGTTGCCGTACTATCACGGATATTTGAAGAAAAGCATCCATCATTGGGTACTGACTTGGATGGACAAGGGTGCTGAATGAGTGACCTGAAAGCTCATATTGACATTCATATCATACTACAGCTGCCCTCTTCCAAGATTTATTGTTCCAGGGACTAGATATACTCCTCGGAACAATAGCAATTGTTGTTACGCGCCTGTGAATGTGAGAAGCAGAGGCCTATGTTTCAAAAACCGTAGAGATTCGCACGCATCCCTGTAGCAATCATCAATTGAACCCTTAGAAAACCCCCCCGTTATGTAACAATGCTCATTTTCCACGACACCATGGTGTGCCCAAAATATTACGGTATTGTAGATGATCAACGATGTGCCAACGGCTATGCCTTAGTGACATAAAGGCTTTGTATTTTTGCATCTATTTGGATAGGACTCCCTGGAACTAGACTTGATTCAATTCTATTTGTGCATTGCGTCTTTCTCACTTTCCAGGAGCAGACACCCACTTCATCTCCGTCTTTCCCGAATCCTTCGTATTGGCCAGTACTAAATTCCAAGTATGAGAGATAGCTTATGAGACGGGTAACAATGAAACCTCCGGGCTCTCCCAGTCTAAGGCGGGGATTACATGAGCTAATACATCTAGGATGCACTTTGATAGCCCTTTCTTGTCCTGCAGCGGCCCCTGCAACGGAGCATGAGCTCCGAAAGCCCAATGATTGAACTGCATGGGGCTGGTCAGGGAGGTTTTTTTCGGGTGGGAAGACTTCCCCTTGCTCCGAGAAAGCTTTTGGCTACTTCATGCTGCGTGGTTTTCCGCTGGTTCTAAAACATGAGGGGGGAAATTTTTGAAAAATGATGCGGTGTGATGATTCTGTGACGGTATGTCGGGACTCCAGCGGATACAGCACAACCCGCCGGGGGGAGGGGGTGTCGAGATTGCAATGCCCAATAGCAACCATCTAAGTCACACAGGAATTGACTGGACGATTTTTGACCCATCAATTTCCGTTTACGACTCTTTTCTAGACTTGGGCCCTTGCCGGAACTGCACGACAACGAGGTTAGGTCGTTATGATGCTCTCCGATGTGTGCCCATGAAGACCATCAGACATCCAATCCCAAGATGGTTCCTCCGTCGGCTGGGCACGTGCTGTGGCGACAGTTTTGAAAACGGTTCCACGGTGGCGATGCTTTTGCCTCAACTCTATCAATTCTGGGTACGGACTAAGCTCTGGTCACTCTGTTGATCCATGGCGATCGATCTTCATGCATTGCCACCACTGTGCACATCAAAAACAGGCCAACTCACCACTACTAAAAGCTGGGTTATGGCGCTTTAGCAGGTTCAAGGTGACTTGGGTGATAACTATGTAGGTTTTTGGTCCTGATAAAGCTTTTACTGTGTGGCAGGGGGAGGGCTAGAACGGGCCAGTGTCATACTACCCGATGCCGTTCATCTATCATCTCGTTTTCTCCCCGGGCTTGGTCTAACTGCTTGGCAGAGTAGTGTGTACGGTCAATATCATGTCATTCTCAGCAGACCTCCCCAGGACTTGTGAGTGGCGAAATATGTCGACTGATACGTAGTACTGGAGCCGACGACGTACTTTGTAATCGAGACGGTAAGCGCTTGTCACCGTCAGACGAGCTCAAGGTTATCTACCGTTAATAACTTCCAACAGTCAATTCCTTGCCGATTTGCCTGCCTGGTATGTCACCTCTGCGTTCACTTGAGAATGAAAGGTTTGGTTTATATAAGGTACAGGGTAGGTCGCCAACCTGTAGATTAGTAGACGACGTGTATGTTTCATTATTGGGAGGTCTCTCGGCATCCTGAAACCGGATGGTGTTCTGAGTATTCCACATCTAGACATTTGAGAGGCTTTACTAAAGCGATCTAGGCTTCAAGTATTTCCTCCCTTTCGCCGGACAGTTGCACTCGAGCCCTGACAAGACAGAGGAAGGCAGAGGGCCCGACATGAACACTTCCCAAACGAACTGTTGAATCCATTAGAGAGATCTCGCAAAATCATCTACGAAGTCCCATGAAGATACATTCTAGGTTGAGACTTGCTGGGAAAGGCACATTTATTCCCTGGCATCTAAGAAGTTGCTATTGTTCCTGATATTTATACATTACTCCCGCATCAAATCATCCCGTCTAATCCTTCTTCAAGGGTAGAATCTGCTCCTCGATGCCATCCGCCGTAATAATCAGCATCTGGAGGTTGTCACCAACTTCGATGTGACGCTCCACCGCACCGTCAAACGCATCCTTGATCAAGGTCTCGACTTCCGGTCGGGTAAGGGGGCGGCGCTCCCGCTCCTTGAGATCGTGGCCTACTCCGCTGCCAGGAATATATTGATTCTTGAAGTTGACCTGGTTGTCCAGGAAGGGCATGATAAGACTACCGGCAGCACCACCTGCTCTGCACTGCTCTCGCTCATAGCTGCCGACAGGGTCGTACGAATACACAGCACCCTTGCCTTCCTCATCCAAGCCGCCCAGCATGGCATGGGAGTAGTATGGGAAAAAACGCTTCTGGTAGAGGATTGTAGATAGGCGCTTGGCGCAGGCGTTGACAGTCATTGGCTTGCCATGGCGATATCGGTAGATCTTGCAGACCGTATCCAGGTGGTCTCGGAGGGCCTCGCCGTCGGCAGCGAAGCCGCATACGGAGAGCACTAGGGTTGCATCGTCCTGAGAAGCCGTAGTACCGCCAATCTTAAAGACCTTGGGGGCCATGCGGGAGTTGATGCTGTAGCCACTGGTGTGTCGGGTGTCGCCGGCCATGATCGTGAAGTCGGCACCGGAGATGGCAAGAGTGGACCCTCCATTGTCGGTGTAGCTATGACAGAGTCAGAGGAATGAATCGTCGAGATGACATACTGAGCAAGCGTTGGGGTAAATATCTTACGGGTTAAAACGATGTTCCCGCAGATGCCCATCATTGGTCTTGGGAGCATCGGAGAACGAGTAATTAGGCCCGTTCATCAAGGGGTTCTGACTGAACATGGCAGCCATATTTGCGGTTCTGATAATAGTAATTGAATAAGTTCGGTCAGAGTGAAGTACGTGGTTATGCGCAGCCGGGTGTTGCGGAAGTCGAACTGCTGAATGAAGATGATGGAAAATGCTTTGGCTACTGACGTTTGTCGCTAGAGTTGAGGTTGCCAACGACGCACGCGTCAAGCTTGCAGCCTTGCCTAGCTGGCTGGGAAGCTCTCAGGTACCTTAGCTTGGGATGACTAAGCGCATCTTTAGGACCAGGGGCTCGCTCCTAAATCAGGAAATCGTCATGTCAACGCTCAAGCCACTTTCAGCTACAGAAATTCTTCCCATTTACTGGCATCGCCTTGTTGAGCCTGTTTGTTCTTGTTTTATTGATAATTTACTCTCTTTTGCTTTGATTTTTACTCCACCCTTCCTGTTCTCGAGCTGTTACCATGGCGCGTGACATCCGCGCAAAAGCGCTACAGAAGATAGCTTCATTGTCTGCGACAACATCGTCCACATCGTTCGACCGATCCGACCTTGACCGACTGTGTAGAGCATGCCACGCTCCATCGAAGGGCAAGGATCTTCCTAATGGATATCACAACAAGCCCATAAGCTCCCTAAATTCTTTGGGACGAGTTCCAATGGTGCGGCGATTGCTTGACTTGCAACGACCAAGAGCAACGAACTAACAACACGATGAATTAGTCCATTCGCGAATTCGAAGTCCTACTCGCGCTATGCAAGACCGCCCCAAATATCAGATCTGGCCAGAGCGCCCAGAGACTCTCGTACCAACTCTTTCCCTATATTCTCGAAGCCCATATTCAAGTTTTTGTCCCCTCGCCATTCTTCCGAAAGATTAACCCTTCACCAACCGAGGCCTTGGCTTTTCATGTCACGGGCGCGTTGTTGGCATTGGGCATCAATTACGATGAGCTCCAGGAGAACGTCGCCGATAAAATCTGGGCATTCGTCAACTCATGCAAGCGAGCAGCTGAGAGCATCCTCTTCCCTCAGGATGGAGATCCCGAGAACCCTCACCTTACCGATGCGATCCGAACTGTTACTATTGCCGTGGCTTTGGTGGGATTCTTGGACGCCGCAGCAGCTCAAGCAGACTTCTGGAAATCCGGCGGTCGATTGGCCCTGATCCAGAAGCTGAAGATGCTACTGTCCGAGCCCTTCCTGGTTGCGGTCGAAACGGCCCTCTCAACCATTCGAAACTCTCACAGCCAGGACCGCGAGGTAAAGGAGTGGAAGAGATATTTGCGACACTATGCTTCGTCAGGACGCCCCCTCGGGGCAATGCTTTTGCACCGTAGCTTCACGTGGCTGGTCGTAGCAAGCACCTCATTGATGGTGGCCGACGGCCGTCAACTGCGCGAGTCCCATGTTCTTGATATCCTCCTCTCCAAGGAAAGCGAGCTGCGGACAGAATATCTCTCTGGCAACGAGGGCGATTTCCAAACCATTGAAGCATATGCCGGCTTTGCGTTCGACGAGATGAACTACATTGATGCCGGTGCCGACTTCATTCGGATGGGTACTCCCGATCAACAAAGCCTAGCGTATTCAGTGAAAGCTGCTGCTTTGATTTCTTATCTTAACTGTTCCCTGCTCAATGAGGAGGCAGCTGATGCGGACATCATTGCAAACTGGCTTCAAGAGACCCTTGACGATCCTGTCCAAATGGCGGACCCTACGCTTGCTTCGGTCACGTTGCGATGCTTAGCACTGATTTGCCAGGTTGCCCCAGCCTTTTCTTCCACCGTGAGCCGCCTCGTACCTCGATTTATTGTTCAAGGCTCGCCTCAGAAAGAGACAGTCAATGTTGCATCAAACAGTCTAGCATATGTTTTAAAGATGCTCTCCAAGGATGCAGTCATCAGTACCCTCTACACATTGGGCAATGTCCTAAGCCCTGGATCTGAGCAGGCTTTCACTAACGGTCAAACTAATGGAGGTGTCGGTGAGCCTGGTGTTCAATCCATTTACAACAACCGCCAATCTATCGCTAGCTCCATTTCGCTTCAGATGTACAGTGAAGAAGAAACTGCAGTTGTCTCTGGAAATGTTGTCGCGACAATCTGTGGCATTGCGGCAGCTTGCAAGGACGAGAAGATCACTGCTTTGGCTCAGTCCATGCTGCAACAGAAGTTGGAGAAGGTCAACACCGGCGTGGACGCTCGCATCATCAGCGGCGCCGCGGCACTTGCTCTTGAGGGTGGGCAGATTGAGTTCCGGTCTTTGTTGAAGATGTTTACGAGGCTCTGCCATACCGGTGTGATTGATAATCAGACCTTCCTCCTGGAAGCGGTCAGGAATGCTCGTACTCACATCTCCGCCAATCTTCGACGTGACTCCCCGTTATTCGATATTTACCTAGAACATCTCCTCGATGGCATTATTGGTCTTGGCGACGCCCACTCCCCCAATCATACGAAGGAAGTTGATGTCCAGATGGCCGCAAAGGAGATTGCTGAGCTTCTTCACCCTCTTGCGGTCTTCATGTCAACCAATGACTTTGCTTCTGCGCCGGTCGACGATGATGAGATCTATGCTCTTCTCCGAAATGCTTGGTTCAACATCGTTGTCCATGGATTCACCAGCAACACAGACCGCGGAAGACAGTACATCAACGAGCTGCGCTTGATCTCCATTCATTCGCCGCCGCTGGTAGCAGAGCAAAGAGGTGAACAAGTTGAAAGTGATATTGAGCTCAACACCGTCCTGCGTCGTGGAATGAGCAATGAGCGAGAATCGTCCCAGAAAAAGCTTTTGAGTGATCTGATTCCGTCCAAGGCCGCTGAAATAAAGAGCCTCAGCTACCGAAAGGTCATTTTCCTCCAGGCAGCGTATCTTATGGAGAGTCTGCGTGCCGACTCTGGAGATTGCACCAAGGTTGTATCTTATTTCCTGGAGCCAAGCATGCAGAAGGGTGAGGTCAGCAGCACCATGGAGGGTATAGCTGCTTCTGTGGTCGACCGGTATCTCAAGAAGACGCAGGGTATGGTAGACCCTAGCTTTTCGGGCCAGTACCTTGCTATGCAGCTTGCATCTATCTTCTGCAGCTGCTGCCACCGCATTGAGCGAGTCCAGCAAGCAGCCTTTGTCTGTGCCGACAGGATCTTGCGTGAAGTTCCTTCTGCGCTATGCCACCGCTCCTCCCTGTTTGCCCTGCTGGAGCTCCTGTCTTTGATGTGGTCGAGCTGCTTGGAAGCTGAAACCGATCACTACGATCCTCAGTCCATCTTTACATCCGCTCTAGGAGGTGTCACTGTCGAGCTATCTGATGACTATGATTTCCGAAAGTGGACCGTCGACATTCTTCATCGCAAAGCCAAGGTTTGGGTGAACGCTGCCATTAACCTGGCCCCTCTTGACGTCAAGGGGCTCCTACAGACCTACTTGTCCGAGTTCGACGATGAAGGGGCTTACGGCCACGTGTCTCTGGGTCGATCTATGGCTCTAGAACTTGGTTCTATCATACCTTCGACTGATAATCGACTCCAATCCATGGACAATATTGGAAATTCAGGCATCAACACCGCATCGGACTTTGTTGCGCAGTACACCACTCGCCAGGAGTATCGATATGGAGAGACACTGCCAGACCGCGGTACTGAGTTGATTAGCTTTATGAATCACAACCGCCGCATGTCGTTTGTGCAGTCGTCTGTCAAGGAGAGTGCTAATGCTACTACTGCCTTGGCTCATATCGAAGCACGCATTTTGAGCAAGAAGAGCACGTCCATCAATGAGGTGCGAGAGATTCTCCGAAGGGCCGCTGCACTTCTTTGCCGTACCGAGAGAGATGAGTCCGCAGTCGCTCATTATCTCGTCAGCATTCCATTCGCTCTATTCACGAAGCAGTCCATTAAGCTTGGTGTTTCGCTGTGGCTAGGTGTGATCAATGAGAACCCTAGGCTAGAGTCGAAGCTCTTGAACGAGATCGTTCAGCAGTGGGAGTTTACCCTTGCTAGGAGGGTTGGATTGTTCAGCCCGGTCTTGGCACACGTCGACCCATTCTTTCTCAAGGAGGAATTTGCCCCTAGTGATCTAGAAATGCTTGCAAAGAAAAAGCAGGCAGTGCATGACATGCTGTCTCCGCATACCCGACTCATCCAGTTCTTCGCCAGCCATTTCAACGCCATTCGACACGGGAGCCCAGACTCGCTCAAGGTCTTCCTGCGTATGCTTGACTTGACGCTGGATGCTGTCAAGCAATCTGCTTCTCATCCCTTGGCAAGAGAAATCCGGTTCTCCATTGTACTCTTCAGTTTGCGAGTCCTGCGAGCTTGCACCACACTCAAGCCAACGGCTCAGTGGAGGCTCAAGGAGAAGATTCTATCGGCCGGTCTCAGTTGGTTCAGGTATTCGCCAAGATGGTCATTTGGAAGTAATTTGCTTCACATCAAGACGGAAATTCGACTTATATCGGATGTGATTATAGCACTGCAGCAAGTCTCGTCCATCGGTGCTCAGACAGTTGGGAATGTCAAGTCATTGCAATCTAAGGAGCAGCTGCTTGACTTGTTGCTCAAGAATGAGCAATCTCGACTGGTCGTATGGGTGAATCCGCTCAGCACTAGTGGAACTCATTTACCTGCTCACAACATGTCAAAGGCTGCCACGGAAACGGCTCTGCTTCCCTTGATTCGTACCGCTTGGTGGCAAGATCCTGCGATAGCTATCGAGCTTGCCACCAGATTCCCATATCCTCGATTGCAGCGTGAAATCCGATTCCTCCTCCTTACCATGCCAGAAAAGGCTGTGTCCGAGCCTGAGGCCATCCCACTCATCTTTGGTGGATTTCTTCCTGACGACGTTAATGCCCAGCAGCTCAAGGTATGTACCATGATCCTTTTTAGTGCAAGAAACTTGTTTTCGAGGCTCACATTTTTCTTTCTGTAGTATTTGCTATACTGGCAACCTGTGAACCCTATCACCGCAGTTACCATGTTTTTGCCAGTCTACCAGGACCATCCCTTCATCATTCAGTATGCAATGCGCGCCCTGGAAGGCCATTCGGCCGACATCACCTTTTTCTACGTTCCTCAAATCGTGCAAACTCTGCGTTACGATGTCCTCGGATATGTGCAGCGCTATATTTTGGAAACCGCACAGTTCTCGCAGCTTTTCGCCCATCAAATCATTTGGAACATGAAGGCAAACTCGTACAAGGATAACGACGCTCAGATCCCAGACGAGATCAAGCCTAGTCTCGACGTCGTCATGGCCAAGATGGTCAACAACTTTGTAGCAGAGGACCGGGAATTCTTCGAGCGAGAGTTTTCCTTCTTCGATGAGGTTACTAGTATTTCCGGCAAGCTGAAGCCTTTCATCAAACGGTCCAAGCCGGAGAAGAAGCAGAAGATTGAAGAGGAACTGCGCAAGATCAAGGTTGAGGTTGGTGTTTACCTGCCTTGTAACCCTGATGGTGTGGTCATCGGTATCGATCGTAAGTCTGGAAAGCCGCTGCAGAGTCACGCCAAGGCTCCTTACATGGCAACGTTCCGAATCAAAAAGAATAAGAACGGCCATGCGGAAGACGAGACCTTACTTGGTGACCGCGAGCCCAATGGCGACTCGCACAACCACCAGGAGAGCAACACCATCGAGGTCTGGCAGTCTGCCATCTTCAAGGTTGGTGATGACTGCCGGCAGGACGTCCTCGCTCTTCAGATGGTTGCTGCATTCCGGGGAATCTTCCACGACGTTGGCCTCGACGTTTACGTGTTCCCGAACCGAGTTACAGCCACGGCCCCTGGCTGCGGTGTCATTGACGTGCTGCCCAACTCCATCTCTCGAGACATGCTGGGCCGTGAGGCTGTCAACGGTCTCTACGACTACTTCATCTCCAAGTATGGCAATGAGGATTCGCTGCGCTTCCAGCGTGCCCGCTCCAACTTTGTCAAGTCTATGGCTGCCTATTCGGTCATCTCTTTTCTCCTGCAGTTCAAGGATCGTCACAATGGCAACATTATGATTGACGACGCGGGACACATTTTGCACATTGATTTTGGTTTCTGTTTCGATATTGCTCCCGGTGGCATCAAGTTTGAGCGTGCTCCCTTCAAGCTCACGTCGGAGATGCTTGCCGTCATGGGCGGATCTACCGACCACCAGAGCTTCAAGGCCTTCGAAGAGCTCTGCGTCAAGGCTTTCCTGGCCAGTCGCCAGTACTGTGAAAAGCTCAGCCAGATCGTCTGGCTCATGATGGACAGCGGTCTGCCCTGCTTCAAGCCCGAAAGTGTCAAGCACTTCCGCGAGCGTTTCGTCCTCGAACGTTCCGAGCGTGAGGCTGCCGAGTTCATGAAGGGCCTCATCAAGACAAGCTACTCCAGCTACAGCACTGGCATTTATGATCAGTTCCAGCTCCTGACCAACGGCATTCCTTACTGATCAGAACTCGGATCAGTGTCTAGCATTGTTCGTGTTCTTCATATCACTCTTGTCGTGTTGTTTCCACGTTCAGCTGTTCGATTACGGAGCTCGATCGTCAAATTTGCTTCTTGTTTCAAATTTTCTCATGTCCCTCCCCATTCCCTTCGAATCACCTAGTTCTCACTTTCTATATGAAAATAATTTGTCTATGGTACACTTGTATTCTCATCCAAGGATATATATTTAATACAATGAGCGATTGTTGTAGGCTCAATCAGATCAAACCCCCCCCCCAAGAAAAAAACCATTCTAGGTCTTCATCTATCCTCCACTGCATTCGCTACTGCGTGCCACCTGTAAAGTGAGCCCACGTGTCCATTGGTTGTAACACGAGGTTTTTTATCTCCGCATCTAACTGTCTTTCGTCACGCTGCATGTGGCCCCTCGACCAGGAGCCTACTGTGTACTTTTTTTCCCCCCTTCTCGTCTCAAGACCTACTTTGCGGCCGACTGTTTCAGCATATGTGTTGGAGCATTGTAGCTCGTATAATCCACATGGACGAAGGCTCGGTCGACAATGGGCACCGACTCAAGGAAATAGGTGAGCACCTCACTCAGATCGTGTGAGTCCTTGAGGGGCGTGGCAGCAGACAGAACAATGTCGACCTCAACGAAGAGCTTGTCACCAGCGTGGTATGCACGGAGGTTTTGGATCTTCTTGATGGCCGTAGCAAATCGCATGGTCAGATAAAGAAGCAAGTTCCGCTCATCGGGCTGCGCCGAGAAGCCTGAGAGGTTACGGATGTGTTGGGCCGAAGTCTGGCTCCAGTTGAAGATAACAACCATGGACAGCAACAGGCCGCCAACAGCGTCAAGCCACCAAATACGACCGTAGAAACCCACTACGTAAACAAACGAAAAGAAGACGTCGGTTAGCAAAGGGGGGCTAGGTATGGGCGGCATGTGCGGAGCCTGAGGGAACTCGAACCCTGTCCGATCTCGCATAAGAAATGACAAGGGGATGACGTTACTTACAGATGGGGAAGAGAATGGAACCAGCATTGAAGATGACGTCGGTCCTAGCATCCTCGGCTCTGTGTGATGCGGTTTAGTAGGTTTTTCTTTTATTTCTAAATGCACATAAGGATGATTGGAAGTGGACATTGACACTTACAATGCTCGAACACTTGAGTTCTTGACGAGACGACACCAAACCCAACAAGCACCTTTGATTACTATTGTTGAGAACATAATGATGATGGCGGGCAAGCCGAGCTCAAGGATAGCGTGCTCAGGGCCCATAAGGCGCTGAATACACTCCAAGCTGACTTGGCAGAAAGAAGTTATCATGATGACGGAGAAGACCAAAACGCCAAGCGGTTCAAGCCTACAAGTAAATGGGAGTGAGAGTCAGCCAATCATGCTTCTTTTTAGCAAGCCAATTGAACACTTAGGACAAACATCGGAGACAGATGGAACGCCGGGAGAGATGGAGGGGCTTGGGGTAAACATAGGAGAATATTTACGTACTTGCGTCGACCAACAGGATAACTATATTGGTCTTGCTGGCTGGAGGAAATAAGGCGAGTGGTGACCCATACGATGACGGTACTGAGGAAATCAAGCACAGCATCGACCAAACTGGCAAGGACTGACATGGAGGGCACAGAGAGAACAACAACGAGCTTTCCAAGCAAAAGAATACCGTTGGCAATGAAGTTGACCCAGATGGCGAGTGTCACGACGGGATCGTCGTGATCAACCTCGGCATCCTCGAGCCAAGGCAGGAAGGGTTTGGGTCCGAGCCCATCATCGTGGGCAGGCGCCTGGTCAGGCTGGTCATCCTGGTCGTCCTCGTCGTCGTCTTGTCGCTGGAGCAGAGGCAGGCTCTCGGAGGAGCGGAAGATGTCCTTGGGTGTGCGTGAAAGCTGCTTGGACGAGACGCTGTGCTTGATAGTGCCGTAAGATCCAGGTGTACCTCCGACGCCTCCAGTACCACCGCTGCTGTTGGGAGGCGAGTCGGACTGAGAAGGAGTTGGTTCCTCACAGATGGTGTCGGGCACGTTGATGGGACGGAATTGCGAGGCTTCAATGTCGGTTTGATACTCGTTCAGAAGCTCGTGGGGGATTGCAGAGTCTAGGAGAGCGTCGATGTACATGTACTGTTGTACAAGGTCGTTGATTCGTTCGTAGTACTCGCGACTGCGAATGGGGGAGTTGACGTCAGCCTTGTTCTCCTGTGGTTGAGATCGCTTCCCAAATCTCTGGTGACGTATTTTCTTTTTTCTTTTTTCTTTGCTTGTTTTAATGTTTTAAAAGAAAAAAACCTACAGGGGCGTTGACATGGCCTCGAGCTGGTCCTCGCGGGTCCAGTATTGCGCCCAGCGGTATCGTGGATTGCTTCGACCGATGAGCTTCAAACTTCTATTCTGAGGGCCGTTCAAGAGTTGAGTCAATCGACGCTCGTCGGCCAGAAGGCGACTCAGGTCGTCCTGGTCTTGCGACCGGCCGTGGCCCAACTCCTCATCTTCAGGACCGGGCCAGAAGGCAGCCTTTTGGTATGAGTAGGAAGAATGGGAGCCGGCCAAGCTCTGGATGCTCTGGGCGGAGCGACTGCGAATGAGTGACTGAAGAGCGCCGCTGCGCGTTCCTAGGGGGTTGTGGGATTCATCACCCAGCAGGGACGGGCGCCGTATCGATCGCGGGGGCGTGGAGGGAGCCGATGGAGAGCTCATGGCAGCCGGGCCTTTTGAGGCGATTTACTGATGAAAGGGACGGGATAATTTTGTCAATTTTCAATTTAGCGAGATGGGATGGGATAGGTTAGAATAGGATAGGGAATGTCAAGGGCAATTGATTGAATGAGCGTGAATGGACCGCGGAATAAAAGTATATTATGACAGACGGAAAAGGTTGGCGAACAAGGGAAGGGTCTGAAGCGACTGGTAGGGTCCTGCTTAGTCTAAGAGGGGAAAAAAGATGGATGGGACGGAACTGAGTGAATAAAGTCAGAAAGCATGAGCCAACCTATTAACCCAGAATACGCATGCACATGTACAGAGCGGAAGTAGCAGTAAGAACGCCGCTTATTACGGCGATTTTAATTGACTTGTTATCTAGGTAACGGCCGTAGTTCACTAAGTTATTAAGTGCCGCCAGGTCCAGAGACAAGAAGAGAAAAAAAAAAAAAAAAAAAAAAAAAAGGAACCAGTTGAGCGGGAAGCGGGAGCCACGGCGGCGGCGGCGGTCGACGCGGCGAAAGCGACGACGCGCAACGCTCCGTTGGGCTTGATAAGAGCTGAAAGAGCGACCATCCGATTGCCGAGATCGCTAGTCGAGAAAAAGAGGCAAAGTGGAAGAGAGGGAAAGGGGGGGAAAAATTGCATACGTCAGATAACTAGTTGGAGATCACAGCGGAGACGAGACAGAGGGGGAAGAGGGGGGCCAAGGAAAAAGATTTTACTTGATCGATTGATGAATCAACTAGTCATCTGATAAATAGGTTGGAGCACTGTGTATTGAGTCGGTTGAATAATGATTGATAAATAAACTCCTGATAGTCTGAGCAACAGATGCTGTGAATGGTATGGACTGATGATGGATGCAGTTTACTGTGATTTACCTCATATTCATTTCGACTTGCTCTTCTCTTGTGCCTATACCTCTTTAGGCCCAGCATCACATACAGCTGTAAGTGGTGGATGGCGTGTGAAATATAATTGTTTTATTGCCCTGGTTTTAAAGAGCATTTGATGTATTTCAACTACCTCATTTCTCTCTCTCAACACAAAACATCTTGTACCAGCTTGACTTTATTATCAAAGAGGAACGGCAACGATGAACGTTGCGGACGCGTATTCCCGACACTCCTACAAACGCTAGATCCTAACCAAAGATTTCCAAAGAGGATCCAACAGAACAGGGGCCGGACAATAGATTCGTTTTTAACTCAAACAGGTCAAACGCTCTGGAGAGCTGCTGAAATAGTGCTTGTGGATTCATGTCAGTTGATTACTCCATTTGGGTCGCCTCGACGGAGCCAAGCCTTTTTTTTTTTTTAGCTTCGGTACACAGGGGTCGGATTTTCTCCCCTTGTAGTTTGTACTCTCTAGTTGCACTCTCTAGACATTTTCTGAAGCTGGCTGTATCAAGCCAGGTATAGAGCTGTTGTTGTGCGTATCTTGCTTCCTCGCTCGGTTCTCTGTTGAATGGACGTCTTCCTGTCAAATTAATTTCCTTTGATAGCCTTTCAGTTTGTCCTTCAACTCCATGGGCTTCTATATGTCGAGCAGCAGCAAACTCCTTCTAGTGTTTCTCTTCCGGGTTGCCTCCCCTGCCTTGCTCACAGCATGGTCCCCTGGCCTGGCTGACGTCTTGGCAATAAACCTTCGAATTATTCAGTTATGTGCAGCTATTACCTAATGTCTTTTTGGGGGGGTTGTTTCCATTGTAGTACATAATTTAGTATTTAGTATTGTCAACAGGGGACCATCCTCTCAAGTGAACATATGTAACCAGGTCGAAAAGGCAGAATTACCAGGACACGTCAAGCTCTAAATTTCACATGAACGATCATATATAATTATATTCAGTTTCCTTACCTACTTGATCCACCATCCTCCGTGCCCAATAAGCTACGCTATTCATTGACTCACTTTTTTCGACATTACATTAAAGTTGCCTACAGTTACTACAGTCTTCTCTCCCTACACCATTCTCTAGGGTAGGCATATTCGAGCTGTCCTCTGTGTCTTACTCTATTTTCCTTCACAACAAACAACGCCAGACCGTCATCATGATACGAAAGACTCTGAGTGTGGTGGTTGGCTCGACGTTTCCGCACATAATTGCCATTTCGAGACCAACCGACGTCTCTAAGCTTCAATATCCTGCACAATACCTAGCTTTACCACACGCCAACGGGTACTCATGTACCTGTATCATGCACACAGGCCGTTATCATGACGTCGCTCCATGTGCCTGGTCAGGGCCAAAAGCTGCAAGCCGGCCTCAACTTACCAAAGCCGGGGGCTGGTGCGCATCAAGTTTAACTTACCCCTCATCTTCGGAGAAATGAACCGGAACGGACAGACAGACTTCCCATCTTCATAGCTGCTGGCAGTTATTCCCACCGTTGCGACGGTGCAACACAGTTGCTTCCTTCACATGTTATTCCCCATCCAGCCCGTTGGACGAGCGATTGGCCCGAGACAAGATTATTCGTAGTCCTGAGTGAGACACCGGCCCCCCCGAAAGCTTTTTCCTTTTCCTACCTACCTACCTACCTACCTACCCACCAAAACAATTCGATACGTGCAGACGACCATGACTGTGTTGACAGCTCGTGCAGGTAACTTAGGCCTATTAGATAAGAGCAGATATGACCGTGGGTAAGTCGTGTCTCAGTGACGTGCGTGTGGCTTACCTGCGTGGAATGCAACAATCACCAACCATTCTCGTCCCGGCGACAATTGATTGCATACCTGCTACCTGACTTAACCCGATTCATTTTTGAACAATTGCGAATGTCGACACTGTGTGGTAGTACAAGCATACGGGGCAACGATGGAATTAGGTTACGGATCAAACTGGTTTCTCCCCTTTCTACTCTGTCTAGAAGAAGATGAAGAAAAGGCTTTGCAAACCTGCGGCGCCGGCTATGTGTCCGTCATATCCATACAATGACATTTCAGATTCTGCTTTCCCGTAAGGTTAAGAAACACTACTAGAAGTAATGACTTAGAACAGACGGTATAGAGGGTACGTGTAGTACGAGATGGACTGGCGCGAATCCACCACACATCCATAGATGAAACAAGATGGAGCTCCAGAGGCTAGCTGCTCACTGGCTGACAACAACCTTTCAACCTCCTTATTCTTCCCAACACCGTTGAAAGCTGTGTGTAATACGGAAGGTGTCTAGGGTTTTGCTATCCCGAAAACGGTGGAGTCTCCGGTGCCAGTATCAAACCCATGATTCACGCTGCCACATTCACGAGAATTGCAATGGTTGTGAGATCCAAGCTTGTCAAGAGGAGGCAACAGCATAAAGTCCACGAAAATCGGGTTGATACCAGTTGTTGGGGATTGATTATCAATTATCTTTACGGGGTGTCTTTCTCACTGAGGCCTCCTCTCGGAGTTTGGTACAGAGAAACAACAATGGTAACCCAAAGCATAAAGAAGTCAACACACGAGCCAATCGAGAGGCGTCCAGTCACCTTCACCGGTCTGGTGGAGAGAGCATAGCCATCCATACGAAACTGTGGCATAAAAGTTGGGTAAAAATGGGGTACGATGCAAAAGAGGAGAAAGACCCCCTCCCCAATGACAATAACAAAGCTTTTTCGATGTATGTCCATGGTGTGATGGCAAAGCTCCCTATCAGCTTCTAGGCGTGATCCGGGATTGGGGTGGCTACTTAGAAAACGTGCCAGAGTCATCTACAAGTAGGTACGCGGGCAGTCATCTTACACACCAACTCAACAAGATGGCAATATAAAATGTTGGTTGGCTATAAAGCTTTTCCAGCTGCTGTACCGTATGACTATCGGATGCCTTCAGCTCCCCACAGGCAACTATCTGCTGTAGGCAGGTAAGTAGTGGGAAGGGATAGAGGTAGTTTATTCGGTTGAGCCTCCTATCAAGTTATTCCAGTTACGTGAGATGGACCCATATCCATCATCATGCTGCTGCTATTGTTGCTGCTACTGCTCCCTTTGCAGTTTTGCTGCTTTTTCCTGTACATAGTAGGGTTCTCATTCTCAGGGGGGGTGTAAAGCTCACAGGCTGTCCATGCATCTGGCAACCAGGACATGGTCGTTTCGAAAATAGAAAATTGTGCGTCATATTGGCCTCGTACATGTGCTGTGGCAAAAAAAAAAAGGGACGGCAAATACCTAACTACCTTACTCACCTGCTGTAGCAAGTCAAGTTCTTGACCACTACCACGCCCCCCACAGCACAGGGCGGGGGGCACCTGGGAGGCACTCAACAATAATTCATGCACCATTCTGGACATCGCACATCGCACGGATTGCGGACACCAATATGCAGGCCGCCGCCGCCGCCATGCAAGACCAGCGTTTTGGGAGGGGGAGACGCACTGTAGTCTAGTCTATGTATGTACTATTTCAGCCACAGTGGATGAATTACACTTGGAAGCTTGGGGATCAGCAGTGATTGTTTACGAAGCACGGAGTATGGACGAGGTACGTGTCCCTTACCACAGCGGAAACGAAATGGGAAAGGGCCGAGATCGTACGCCGGAACTTGGGGGGAGCAATAATCTGCAGTAGAGCTAGTTTATAGCACTTTGAGAAGAAGAGTGTACCTAATTTACCCACCCTAGGTGCCCATGGTACCTTAGTCAAAGAAAGGCGGGAGAATGAATGATGGAAACTGGTTAACAAGGCTTTGCGGTGGTGTTTGATTTTGCCGTTCTCCACGAAAGAACGGAAAGCTAATCAAGTACTGCAACCTCGTTCGGGTCCATCAGAAACTACTACGTGCTCCTTGCAGTAGGTAGGGGTACAGTAGTTTGGTGGGCGTAGGTAATTCATGATAAGCACCGTCCGCGGCCGAGCTAGCATCAGCTCCTTAGTTGCAAGCCACTGATCAGCGCGTTCTCAGACTCTCAGGTTCCTTGTCAGCCCAACAGGGAGGAGGAGAGGATTGATGGGACGGGGCGAATTGCAGAAAAAAGCAATGATCCGAGTACGTACCTACTTACCTGGAACAAACGTGCCACACCCACTGGAGGCGGGAGGCAGGAAAAGCTCTTTGAACTCGATCTTTTTTCTACTCCATACTTCTTCTACTTTTCTTTTCTGGTTGTTTTAGATTGTCTCTTTGTATTGTTCTGCGTTACGTACCTCCCACCGCCGCCTCTCCCGTCCTCTGACGGTCTTCACCGTAGCATTGTGTGTTTCAAAGAAGGCGGACTATGACAGCTGAAGCTCCGAACAAGGGAAGATCAAGAGGCTGAAAGAGGGGGCGGCCAGACAGGGAGCTTTCTTGGCGGACGAAGCAAAGACGAAACAAACAGGTTGATGATTGACTTGATGTTTTATTCATGTAGGTAGGCAGTCGTTGGCGGAATGGTGACACAACACACACAACACATAACCCAAAGGTACCTTGAATAGAGAGTTGAAGTCTGTCGTCTATGCGGATCTTATCGCACCATCTGAAATTTCTTGAAAAAAAAAAAAAACAATTATACATAGTAAAAACCCATCTACTGGATTTCTCCCGGCAGCTCTCTGGGGCAAATCGGAACACATTAACAAGCAAAGGGTTGGGCCGGTGTGCACAGAGTGGGCGAAGCCAGACTTTTTCTTTTTTTTTGTCCCGTTTGGATATGTGACTTCTATCTTAGGTAGGGGACGCTTGAATCAGAAGTCGAGGTATATCTAATAAGGAGTAATCTGTATACAACATGCAGCTGCTCTGACCTAACCACCATAGAGCAAGGGATTTTTAGAGACTGGGTGCGAAATGTATGCCATCCTATGATTAGATAAGTGTATGTACGGATTAGATAGAGTACCTGCCTGAAAGCAAATATGATTGACAAGTTGAAGCAACCTCGAGAGTATTTCGATCAGCTCATCTTGGGTCCGGGTCCATCCACCCAAAGAAAAGTAATCCCAGTAAAGCAATTGCACAGGTTGCGTTGCGCATGTACTGTAGGTACGTTGCTGGCTGAGAAAGCCCTGGTCATATTTTTTTTTGGGAGGGGAGATGCCTGTTGTAAGTATGCGGTGTGTACGTACAGTGCCTATTCATGCACGATTCTTGGGATTATCACTTTCCTAATATTTCCATCGATGGTGTGAATGCCGCCAGTGATCGTCGAAGTTCCTGTAGATCGTTATGGGTCACCAACGTCAGTAGTCGAAGTTTTTGGCGGCAAGGCCACTTTGTGTGTGGTGGGCGGGCATCGATGTGCCAGGGGCATCACCCATTTTCGGAGGAGGCCCTGGGTCAAAGGGGGGGCGGAGGGGGAGAGGGCGTTCCGGGTCCTTTGCACTGTACTCCGGGGGCACTTGGTACGATGCACATCCCCCCCCGGCCGACCTAGAATGACGGCCAAAAATGAATGATCGTTGCTGCGAGTGAGAATACCAGGAGACAGCTGAAGTACTTTCATACACGAGCTAACTTGGGTGTTGAATCTTGTGCCAATCAAGAGTCGAATGGCAGGTAAACTAGAACAAAACATGTATATAGTAGATAGATTGGCTGAGAGGTGGAGAAACTACTACTACGTACGCATCAAAAACCTCGTGTGTAGGTACCATGCATATGCACGGCGCTTCGGTTGCAATCCATGATGATTCGAGTTTTTGGGAAGCCTGTGGCAATTAGTTGGCGAGTGTCTCCTTACTTACTGACCTTACTTGGTAGATTTCTCTTTTTCAACCCCCTTTGCGAATTCCTCCTGGGCTCGAATATATTATTGCAACGTGCCTCATAACTACAGAGCTAGGAGAGAATTCGAGCTGGAAGCTTTATTGTCCTGCGTCCCTATCCCTTTTTGGTCCTTGTAACCATATCGTGTCTGCTGTGGATTATAAAAGTGACGGTGACTGTGATAGTGATTGATGACTGTGGCTGTCGTGGCCCTGATTGCGTTGCGGTAACGGCAAAAACGAGAAATAGAACGAAGTGCGACATGTAAGCCCAACAATAACAAGAACAACACACACACATGCGCACACACACAAACAGCGCCATGGCAGTGGAGAGAGCTGGGGGCCCAAAACGGACTGATGCCAGCTGCCAGCTGGACCTCCCCCGATCTCATCCACAACTGCATCCACTCCAAATCCCAGGGGAAGAGTTGGAAACCTCTAGCTTGTTACTTCTCATCTCGCCCCTCTATTGCTCAACAGAAAACGATGACTGTTTGATATTGCGGGGGGTTTTGTTTTTCTGAAGATGCCGTTTTACTCAGACATCAATTGCTCAGACAATGGGCATAACGATTTGATCGACCATATTCTTGGTCTCGGGGAATATCCGCTCGCCCTTTCTCCATTAGCTACCCATGTATGACTTACTCAATTATACGAGCTAATAAGTGGGTGAATGACAACTTAGACCTGGAGAGGCTTGCATTTTGGATGGCCATGGTCTCACGTACAAGGCAATATGGAATAAACCAGACCGATGAATTCGGGAGAGGGGTCGCCAAGAGAATAGAAACCATGATAGAGCGAGAAAGAAGCTAGAGAACCCTCCGCGCCCCTCCAGAACCACGTCGTCCACGTTGGTGTTGACGGCAGATCCCCCCTCTCACGCAATAAGGCCCAACATAACGGGCGGCAATTGTTAAGCGAAGGGGACTACGGGTGACCTCTCCTAGCGAAGAGGAACGAAGCCAGGCAGGAGGTTTATTTGCATAGTCAAGCATGATGGAGTTAATAAGAAGGATTAATGATTAGACTACTTCGCCAACGTTTTGGGGTCCGTACGAACCTGGAAAGTACTGGGCTGGATTGGATTGGTGCTGTTTTTCCCCTGTGAGACATTGTATCCACCATCACCTGGTTCAGCAAGGAGGATGCGCTCGCCGTCGCCGAACTTCCCTCCCCTCCCCCCCAAGCGCATGCAAGGATAAAACTCCGTGTCATTGGGATGAAAGCGGCAAGTCCGTATCTTTGTGGGCCGCAACCGTGACCGTCGGTGAAGAGTAGAGCAGAGGTTGAAAGAATGGCAACCTGGAGCTGCTGTTATCATGTTCAGAGAGCCAATACTGTGTAGGTTTACCTAGCTAGATATTTAGCTACGGTACCAAGCAAGGTAGGTAGTTTACCACTTCTTCACTTCCGCATGTGGTCTGCACAGGGCACGATACTTAGCGACCAAATCAGGTATCTCAGCCGCGAGCCAAGTTCCTTCGGAGTTAAACTCCTCCAAGAAAGGTGGAAGGAATCTTATTACTGCCAGGGGTAAAAATCAAAAACAAAACAAAACAAAACTAAACAGAAGAAAAAAAAACCTTTTTACGATGACGATGAGCTCTCAGTGAAGTAAACTTACTACCTATTAAGAAGTATGCACATTACATGCTTGGCCTTTTTTAGGAAAGGTAGCAAGTCGCTAACTGATGCCATGTCAGTGGCTATCCGTAGTTAGATCCATTAGAGACGTTGGTCGATGTGGACTGGTGCAAAAGCCTCAGGGGCAATCTTCAAGCCTTCCTGGCTAATAATAATCCCTAATTATCCCTAAGAAAGGTTAATAATATCCATTCATCGATTACCAGCGGGACGCAAGGTCATAGGCCAACCAACCCCTGTGTCCATGTCATCTGGAACTATTGGACTTGGGGGGGCCACCAAATGGCACACCAAATTTCCAAGTCGCCGTTCTGCAGGTCCGGAATGCTTTCATGGTCATTGGATTTTGCAGAATGATTTTTCACGTAAACCTAATTATTCTGCTATATCTTTTTCTCCTCGCTGTTCACCATGTTATGCTGATTTGAGAGTTTAGTTAAACCTCCTTCCATACTTTTTCACCACCTATCCAATCCTCATTAGATTGCACAGGGTACTATGTACACCAGAATTGGGCAGCATAGTAATGGACAGTGTCATTCCTTCGAACAGAAGAAATTTTGTTCTCGGCTGGATCCCCCCTCCCCTGCCCTCACCCCTTGGCCGGGTCAAGCCACAGTGCCAACTCTCTTCTGGGCTGGGGCGGATACCCGCAAGCGGCCAACTGCCCTTTGTGATGCGCCGGAAGCCCAAATCCACAGACCAGAAGTGGGAGACTAAGAAGGTAATTTGAAAAAAAAAAAAAAAAGAAGAGGAACTGAGATAATACCATCAAACAAGAAAATCGAATATCAACAAGATTAATCTTGTTATTCCTATCATCAATCTGGAGCTTCAAGGAGACAGACTTTTTGTTTTCATTAAACCGGTTCGGCTTTTGCTTGTTAAATGACCAATTCGTAAAAATAGACGCCGAAAGTACGTACAAGCCCTCACCCAGGTACCTTGAGTGAGGTACCTGAGGCTATCTACCTCTAAGCCCAAAGGAAAATCCCTAACGGGGAACCTAAAAGCTGAGCCTTGGTAGCTTACCTTGCCTTGACACTCCCCCCCATGAGCCTTGATCCAGCTCGGCTGAGCATACATAACCTGGCGCAGTTGCCGACTGGCCAGTTGAAAGGGGGGGGGGGGAGGGGTACCGCTTGGGTGTGAATACGGACACGTACCTGTACCTTGGAGAAAGGGGAGAGGGGGTTAAGTTTTTTGTTGTTATTGATGATTTTGGTGGTGGCCATGGGCTCACTTGGTGCATCTTATTCTGGTTACTACAGTCAGACGAGTTGTGAAGAAGATTTATTATTATGCAGTTGCTTTTTCAATACACGCAAACACGCGCACTCCCCCTTCGTACTTTACTCCTGGCTGCAGAGCTCACGAGTGAATGGCATACAAGCATGAGCCCCAGACATGGCATGGCACGGCCGAAGGTGACATGTGGTGACATGGGATTGCCCGCTGAGCCGGGGCCTTCTTCCGTCCCTACCAAGTGGCCGACAGCAGCTTGGCTAGCGAATATACTATGCCCACGCCTCATCACGCCTTGTGCCTGTGCAGTGACCAACCAACGAGGTGTAGGTGTTAGTGCGGAGGGGGGAGGGTAGGTGCCTGGTAACCAAGGGCCAACCCCGGCGTGGTATGAGCCATTGGATCATCGCTTGTCTCCATGGTACCCTACTACCACATATGTGGTGTATTGGTACGAAATGCCATTTTGTTCCTTCGTACCTCCAATAGTCTCCCGTACATAACTCCATTTAAAAAAAAAAAACCACACTTCAATTGGAGCCCATCCCAAAAGCCCAGTGGCCCATCCTCTTGCGCGCCCGTTTGCCAATAGCCCGTGGCAGCAAGAGAGACCAGCCTGGCTTACGAGATCTCACTAAACCTCAGGTGGCCATCGAGGCGCCGCCTTGTGGGCGGGAACCTGGGCAATAATAACAACATCGTCCCCCCTAACCCGCCGACTGCTCACTCGCTCGGTTCGCTTCGTATCGTGCTCTCTTTCCCATCTCCTCCTCTTTCCTCGCTCCGTTCACTCCCTTGGCTTGTCCCCAAATTCGCAACCTTTCGCTGTTGACCTGTTGATTTTGCACGTCGAACCCCATCCGTCGTCGTTCGCTTCGATCGATCGATCGCTTTTACTCTCCCTCCTGTTACTTCTCAAGTTAAAGTCTCAATATACACAGAGACGGACGGAGAGACAGACAGAGACAGAGACGACTCCCGTACCCCGTAGCCTTTCTTTAGTCGACGACGCCGTCCTGGTTGCTACGGCTCGTCACCACCGCGCTTTCGCCTGTCCACCAGTCCATCTATTATTTCCACTTGCCGGCATTGCTCGCTCGTTCGCTCGCTCACTTACTCTTCGACCCGCATTCCTTGTTGCTCCCCTCGCAACGATCAGAGACACTGAGGCCGTGCTTTTTTTTTTCTTTGCATTCGAAAAAAAAGGGCCCTATTACCTGATCCCGGCTGCACTGTCCCGCCCGCATTGCTCTTGCACTGTGCAACGGCCAACCCGTACAATCCCATCTTTCGCTCACTGTTCCCCGTCGGGCCACTTTGCTCGTCGCCCTCTCTCTTTTCCATTCACACCTCATCACCAAAAACCTCTCCTCTAATCTCCCTCTCCGACCTCTCTTGGTGTTTTTTTTGTGTTATTCTCAGCTTAACTCTCGCTGTACCTTGGCTTTTGGACGTCTCGTTTGCATATCTTTCATTTTTTGTCCTCATTTTATCCTTTTCCCCTTCACTCTTGATTATTTGCTTGTTGGTTTGCTGCTACCTCCTTTCGCTGCGTCCATTGCTTGGTCCTGCCAGCCACTCACTCCTAATACCAATCGTCCCTCGCTCCTGGAGATTAATGTGAGTCTCAACTTTCTTTTTGCTACTCTGAATGACACTACACTATGGGTATCCGACCAGCCCCTTCGTCTCACCGATCATAAACTCTGTCTTTTGCTCGCCGCTTCATCAGCTTGAATAAAGCCTCGTGTCCCGACATCGCGTCCACTCCCCTGGGTTCCCTATACGTCCCCTCCCCTGCGTGACCGACACAATTTTTTTTGGGGGATTTGTTACATCCCCCCTTCCGTGTCTTTGACCATATTACTAACCGGGGGACTCCCATCATGCAGCTGCCCGTTTTGTGGCTCATACCCCAGTTCTCTGATTCGATCCGCCCCGAATACCGTCGTCTTCTGAAAGCTACCTTGGGCGCCGTGTAGGATCCTCTTTTTCACCCCAACCCTCTGGATTTTCCGCCCAACCTGTCGGCCGCCTCTCATACACGATAGCAGAAGATCGGTCAATCAGATTGATTCTAGCATCGCTGAACAATCTGGTTTATGGGTTGCACATAGTTGATAAGTCGATTTTCGAAGCACCTTCTTTATGCCTAGATTCGGTGTTGCGTTCAACAGGCGGAGGTCCACCGTCACCTCGGAAGATTTCCAGCATGGCCAAGTAGCACCTGACCAACCATCCTCCTTTCGAGTTATTGAGCGGAACGACCCTTCTCTCACCAACTCCTTTGACGGCGGCGCAAGAATGGCGGCCAGATCTTCCGGCGGTCACGTCTCGAGGCCGAGCCAGCATGAGGTGGATGTCGAAGATAACATGTTTGCTGAACTGAAGAGCGGCAACCGGTGAGCATCTCATTTCGTCCCAATCTATTACCCATATAACTCTTTCAACCTATTTGCGAATATCTGCTTTTCCTCTTTTTTTTTATCAATAAGTAGTCATGCACCATGGCGCTGACTCCTTCTCAGGGGAAGTGGGGCGTCAAACACGACTAAGGCCACATCCACTGATACCTCTTCGAGACACAGCAACGCTTCGACAGCTCCATCATCGACAGATATGGATGATTCGAAGAATGCCGCCAAGAAGAATCTTCACGATATTGGCCCTCGACCAGGAATCAAGTCGAGCGGATCCGGATTCTTGAACCGAGCGGGTCGGACCTTCTCTTTTGGGATGAACAAGAAAGGCAACCACTCCCCCCAGGAGTCGACCTCGGATATCCCGCCCGTGCCAACTATTCAGCACCAGGACTTTACCACCGGACGAGCGAGAGGTATGACCGATTCGACTACGAGCACAGCAACACCTCCGAAGCTGGAAGAAAGCGGTGGCATGGATATGGGTGGAGATTTCGGCTCTATGTTTTCGTCCTTTGATAAGCGGGCTAGTATGGCGACTTTGAAGAATCTTGAGAATTCTGCTGCAGCTCCCCGATCTTTGACGGGTAACCGTCCAGGACAACCTGCTCCCCTGAGTATCAACAAGACCGCCAAAGTTGACACTCCCCCGGCTTCATGGAACACCACTGGCCGCAACTCGGAAGATAATCTACTTGGCTCCGATCCATCCTCGCCTGTTTTCGAAGTGCCACCTCCCGTTCCGCAACATCAGACCTCTTTCAAAATGTCGAACCGACCCTCCGACATTATTGAAGATGAGGATGCCAAGTTACTCCAGGATTCTATTGTCGTTGGGCGGCTCCTGAATGAGAATTCGACCACCAACAACTATTATAATTCGCGGTCCCCACGATTGCAGCGGGATGAAGATTTATTTAGCTCTTCTTTTGCTAGGAAACCTGTCACCTCAACCTTCAAGAAGGCTGACGACAATCTCTTCGAGGGAACACTGGCGCAGTCTTCGCGAATTGCCCACCGGTACACCAGCCGCGCACCCAGTCCACCCCGTAACAAGGTCATGACTCCCGCTCAATTTGAAAAGTACCGCAAGGACAAGGAACGTTCCACCGACACTATTCAGACCACACCCACCAATGATGATGACGAAGACGAGATAAACTACGATGATGACGAAGATGAAGCGGAGAAGTCGAAGCAGCAGACGAAGCAGAGAAGAAAGCAGGAGGCTCACATGGCGGTTTACCGACAACAGATGATGAAGGTCACTGGCGAGCAGCCCGACATGCAGCCCATCGAGAGACCCCCTCTGCCGGCGTCTATGAGCGCACCTCAGTTGCATATAATGAAGAAGACACCCAGCCCTGGTCCTACTGGTGTATCGGATGAAGACGAGGATGAAGAGGTTCCCTTGGCCATTCTGGCGGCTCACGGCTTCCCTAACAGGAACCGACCACCGACCCGACTGAGTACTATGGGATCTAACCCCAATCTGCGTGCTTCTATGATGCCTCCGCCAAACCGCCCTGGTTCCGCTATGGGTGAGGCTCCTACCACGAATACTCAACGTCACTCTACGCTCCCGGCCTTTGCTCGCAATCTTCCCCAGGATCCCTTTGTCGGTGCCAGCATCAATAAGCCAGCGATCCGTGAGTCGTTGCAGTTCTCCAACAGTGGTTCGCTTCAGCCTCCTCAGCCCACTCAGCCCCAGGCTCTCCCAGTTGGTGGCTTGGTTGGCGTCATTGCTAGTGAGGAGCGCTCGCGAGCCATGAGACGTGGCAGCCCGAACATTGATGGCCAAAAATTTATTCCAGGTATGAACGGTGCAAGCTTTGACCCTCTTGCTGGCATTCCTCCTCACATGATGTACAATGGAATGGGAGGCATGCCTCAAATGCCTCAACCTTCCCTATCTGTGGGCGACCAAGCCCAGCTTCAAATGACACAGCAAATGTCACAGTTTATGCAGATGCAGATGCAATTCATGCAAATGATGGCTGCCAACAACCAACAGCCCCCAGCTATGGGCATGGGCATGGGCATGCCTCAGATGCAGAATCCCTACGGAGGTCTTGCAGCTACGCAGTCTATGAACGACTTGTCATCACGGCATTCGATGATGTTTGAGCCGCCTATGGAGCCCCCTCGCATGGTGGATCCTGGCATGCGAACTATGAGCATGGTCCAGCCGCCGCCTAACCTTGCGGTTTTCAGTGCGCCTCAGCCTGGATATGCTGGTTCTATGCGCGGAGGAGGAGGAATGGGTTATACACCATCGATTGCCCCATCTGAACGAAGCAACGTTGGCCTCCCGGGCCGTTACCGACCAGTATCGCAGCTCCCCCCGGTTGCAAACGACGCCCACCGACGAACAAGCACCATGAGTGGAGCGCTCGGTCATTGGAATGACAATATTCCAGCTACACAGAAGGCAACTATTAATATTGTCAAGCCTAGCGACAATTCGGATGATGAGGACGATGAGGAAGGCTGGGAGGCAATGAAGGCCAAGAGGGATAAGAAGCGTTCGATGTGGAAAACCAAGAAGGCGCTCGGCAGTGAACTGAGTGCCATGATTTAATCGAGATGCCATCTCATGAGGATATTATTTTTCAGGGAAGAGATTGGATTTGAAAAAAAGGAACTATTCGTCATATCTTTTTGCATCAATTTCAGGGGAGCTGCACAATCAACTACGGTTGGCTTGTAAAACACCCCCCCAAAGCCTCATACAAATTTTTGTATATTTTAGAATCATTCTTTTTTGCTAGGGCGTCGCAGGGAAAGAAGTGATGGGCACCGGTTCGCTGGGACTTGCGTCTGGTGCATGATAGATAAATCTCTATGCCGGTAATTGACTAATTGGGGTCATTGCGATGATCGTTGACTCTTCACCTGTGCCCTCTTTTTTTTGGTCCTGTTCTTATTTCTTGTGGCTGATGAAATATCCTTTGGCTCAATCACGGCTCGTCCTTGAACATATCCCCAACGTTTTACTCTTATAGCACCGGTTGGGTACCCAAAAATCCAGTATTCCATACTAAGCTCAACCGTCAATGGTGCCGTTTGCCCACTCTCTCCTCTTCACGCCCATCTCCACAGCCGCCAATCCCCAATCCTCACCATGGTTGTGACCCTTGCCATCAACGCCGGCACGAGCCTTGGCCTGGTCATCAGTCAGGACCGTCAAGACACCGAGGATGACGGGAACGCCGGTATCGAGTTGGACACGCATCAAACCCTGGCAGGTAGACTCAGCAATGTACTCGAAGTGCATGGTCTCGCCCTTGATCAGAACCCCCACTGCGATGATGGCATCAAAAGCACCGGATGCAGCGGATGAAGCGGGCAAAGAAGACAGGTCGGTGGTAGAGGAAGCGAGAAGATCGGTAGCTGATGGACCGCCGGTAGAGGTGCTTTGAATCTGAGAGGCCGAGAAGAGGCTGGAAAGTCGGACAAGGGAGGATATATGTCAGCAAGTCTCAACTTATGAGCATCATGGAGGTGAGCAAGGGATGCGGGGGAAGGTTTACCGCTGGACGGCGATGGGAAGCTCCCAGGAGCCAGGGCACGACTGGACCACAATGTTGGACTCCTTGACACCGCTGGCCAGAAGCTTTTCCTTAGCACCAGCGACGAGGGGCTCGATGATGGTCGAGTTCCAACGGGCGTGGACGATGCCAATGCGCAGCGACGACCCGTCGTGGTGCTGCGGGGAGGGGCCTTTGAGTGTCGACATGGTGAATTGAGTTGGGGGGGACCGGGCAGGTGGGCTAATATTGAGCTTTTGAGTGAGATTTGTGATGTGCGATGAGGATAATGGGTGGGAGAAAGTAGGGAGGAAGAAGAGGAAGCGCTGTTAGAAACGAGCGTGGAGCTTGTGCTGCGGGGCTCACACATCCTCTTCACGAAGTTGAGTCTTGTTGGCGGGGTCGGGGGAGTCACGTCACTGAAGCACCTGAAGGGAGCACCTGGACCTGCACCTAAGGTCCTTGCACCTCGCCTCCACCTCGGTACCTAGCTAAGGTACTATACGGCCTACCTTAAGGTAGGTTAGTCGGATGAACCGGTACGTACCTTACTTTAGTACTTTTGGTACGCACGCTAGAGGTAGCTGCGGCTCGGCTCCATGACACCGAAGCTAATGGTATAAGATAGAGAGAGGCTACCACCCACTGGCAGGAGCGTTCGAGTTCATGCATTTTCCGTGAATCTTGATCACGATAACACCTTAAGGTATTTACCCATCTACGGCGCCTGCCTAGGTAGCTACAATAGAAGATTAAATAAAGCATGGGCCATAACCCTGGAGCACAAGAATGCAAAAAAAACGAAAAAAAAATGATCCAATGGCTCGAAATACTTTGATTCCTTTTTCCATCTGGAACACCAGTCAGGCTTCACCATGCCAGATTGCTTTGGCGTAAACTTTCATTCCCTCTCTGTCGATAAGCGCGATATTCTCAAATATTAGTTTCCACATCAGCTGGATTATCGATATTTGGTGTAGTGGCATCCTGTCAGTTTCTCTGGTGCTGTCATGGCGATTGCTGCCCTGCCATTAGCCACCTCGCGCCTGCTTGGCTCCTCCACCGTCGTTACGAATCCGACCTCCCTTGTCAAGGAACTGGTCGAAAACTCGATTGATGCTGGAGCGAATTCAATTGAAGTTCTCATTTCCCAAAATACCGTTGACAAGGTTCAAGTTAAAGATAATGGGTGTGGCATCTCGCTTGATGACCTCAATCTTCTCGGCCGTCGAGCTCATACAAGCAAACTTCGCACCTTTGATGAGTTGGAAACAAAAGCTGGGGACACCTTAGGATTTAGAGGTGAGGCACTTGCTAGTGCAAATTCCGTGGCCACGGTGAAAATTACTACAAAAACTGCTCAGGATCCCATTGGCACTCTGAGCTCATTGAAACAAAATGTTGGTGGGATCGAGAAGCAGCAGCCGGTGGCAGCACCTGTTGGCACAACTGTCCAAGTACTCAAGCTCTTTGAGAAACTGCCAGTTCGAAAGAACAGGGTAATGGTAAATAGCAGGGAATCTTTGTCGAATGTCAGAAGGCTACTAGAGGCATATGCCCTCGCGTTCCCACACCTGAGGTTGTCCTTGAAGATTATCGGTGAACCAAATCCGACCTGGCAATACTCTCCTTGTTCTCTTGCGGAACCTCGTGAGGCGGTGATTCAACTATTCGGTGGCAGTCTTTTATCAAATTGTGTTGAAGTGAAAACTGTGTTGAAGTCAATGAACACGGGGGGTTGTCTCAGCTCAACATGGGGGACACTCACCGCTCTGCTGCCAAAGGCGGACTGTCCAATTTCTTTAATCAAAGACAAAGGTTCTTTCATATCTGTCGACTCTCGGCCGATTATAGCATGGAGAGGGATCGGTAAGAAAATCGTCGACATCCTCAAATCCTTGTTTTCCGAATCTTTGGGAACCAGTCAGCCAACAAGGGCTGTGAGTAGTCCATTCATGAGACTCGCGATTGTGTGCGACAAGGGATCCTATGATCTAAACATCACGCCACTGAAAGATGAAGTACTTTTTAAGGATGAGCAGATAATTTTGGATGGGTTTCGATACCTATGTGACCAACTATACACACCGGAAAGCAGCTGGGCAAGGAACCAAGATAGAAGAGGCTCTCAGTTGTCTACGGAGGAAACTGAGGGATATGCTCTTCCACCACCTAATGTGAGCCAAAATGATGAGACCAGGCCAGGACCGAAAGTCATATTATCCCATCCGACCAGCTCCAATACGCCGGAAGAAGAATTTCTCCTAGAAGATCAGGATCTTCTTGAGGATTTCGATGACATCAGTTTTCAGAAGCATCTGGGGCGACCAGATCAGAACTCACTTGAAATTCCACACCTAGCAACAGCCAGTACTAGAGGATCTGATGCAGCCACTAGTCGAAGCACGGCAACAATGATGCGAACAATCATTAATGTTAATTTATCTCGCAAAGATAGTAACGCCAGTGATGAGTGTAGCACCGCGGGGTTAGTTCCTGTTCATGTTGCACAACATAGCACCGCCTCTCTAGCAACCATCGAGGCCACGTCTGGTCTTTGCCACAAGGACCCTGCGCCGACCCGCCAGCGAGAAAGCATTCGTCAGTATTTTCAGCCAAGAAGTGACCGGCCAATAGATATTGCATTGGATGAAACTGCCACGTCTGGGAATGTGCATAGTCAGGAGGAGCAATCTCATCTATGTGAACGAACGACGCACCACCAAGCCAAACGTCAGCCGCTGAAGGAATTGACCAGTTCAGTCTTAAACATGCTTCCGGATGATGAAGAGGAGGACGAGCAGACAGTGGTACATGAAGCTGTCAGCGGTTTCTCCAGCCCAGAGCTAGATATTGGCCAAACCAGTGATGCTCCGTTGAGAAACCACTTTGTCTATTCTGCACGACATGGACGTGATGCGATTAGCAATACACAAGGTGGAATCACCTCCACCCCAATGAGACGGCTCTTCGACCCTATTGCACCGAGAGGACGGGGAAGTAGAGGGATTCGAAGGCCCGATGTTCCTCGAGTCTCATCGCCGTCAGAAATTGCCCTGCCTGGATTTGATTCGCGTGATGGACCAAGAATAAGAGACCAGATGGCACTGACTTTGTGGTCAAGACAGATGGAGGGAAGGACAGAGAGACATGACCTGAGACAAACCGCCGTCTCAACCCGGGATGGCTTTCGTGGAAGTGCACAGATGCTTGCAGTGGCGGGAAATGCTACGCCCTCATTGGGTCAGATACAGGCAACGAGATCCAGCCAACTCGAGCTGAATGAAACGCCATTTACCACAGAGTCTGAAGAAAGCCAGGACGAGTTTCCGAGTCAAGCCACCAAAATTTCGAGTACCAGTCAATTCCAGGTCTCTTCCAAGGCAATAGCTCAGCATGATTTTGGCCCTGAAAATCCAATGAGTGCTGCTGGAATGGCATCGGACTATCAAAGAGACCAATGGCAACGGCGATCTCAAGCATTGACTACGAGCACACCAAATATGCTAGGTGAAAGACTAGAATTAGCCGATCAAAGTGGTGGTTCGAATGATCAGGACGATATGCATGGGGGACGGATATGTGACACTCCCCTTATGGGAGTTCGATTTTACAAGCGCCGCTGCAGTCGACCACAGAGCGAAACAGCCACGCGGGAGGCACAGGATCCTCGAAAATATTACATGAAAGGAAGAAACTTGAGGACACTTAGTGGCAAACGGAAACGGCTGCCTTCTATGATGCTTCCTTTGGAGAAAGTACCCTCCTTCCAACAAACGCAACGGCTGTCGACGACATTGAAGAGCGGGCTGAACATCATCAACATGGCGAGCTGGGGGTACATGCCGGGGGAGGCCGAATACCAGACAGGAGAGACTAATTCTCCACTGCTCTTCACAGACATGAGAGACGCGGTGAGTGTGGAGGTTCAGTTGAAGAAGGCGGTGAAATCGTGGTTGGATGGGAAGGATGAGACATTGGTGGAATACAGCCTACTATCAGCGGCGAAGGGAAAGGTAACGGGGTGAGGATATACCTTGACATGTCTCGCATATGGGCGAAGAATAATGTAGATGGTCGGATTTGAAGTGTTGAGATGAGATGCGTGCGCAGATGTCAGCAGATGTCAGCCATGCTGATAGTTCCCGGGTGGAGGCGTAATAATATTTGCAGTAACTTTTGAAGATACCTCGAGCAATGGCCTACAAAGCTGAGAGCAAGATGTGATTATCAAAGACATTACCTAGGGGAGCCATGGACAATCCCTGGCAGTCAATTGCCCCGAAAACTATTGAACCGGCTGGAATAAGTTAGTGTCAGTTTCAATACGAGGGGTCATGTCGAGATGCCAGGCCGAGCTAACAAGCATCCAGCCAATCGATGCCAGAAGGTGTTGTATTCGTATTGTAATTTAGACACAGGCTGGGAATGGGCAAGGGTCGGGTGAGGTGCGTAATTCCAGGCTGAAAATCCTGTACAAGACGACCATCTTCTGCCCGGGGTAGTGGGAATGATGGATGGTAGCTAGTTGTTCGATCAAGCAATGCGTGTATGCAGATACATATCAATGTCTTGCGAGGAGGATGAAGATGGCACTGTGGCGGATTACGTATGAAGTTGAAGTTAGCAAGAGTGAGTGACTATTGAGAACCCAAAAGGATATCTGTATCGTAGGGGCGTGGGCATGTAATCGGAATAACAATAAAGGGGGGAGGGGAGGATTGTGGCTATGCCCGTTGGCAAGGTGTGTGGGTGAGTTTGAGAGGGCGAATGCCGCTTGGGAAGAAGCATCTTAGGTGCTGAGCTGAGAGCGCATCACTAGACTATTACTGATTACTGATTTCGGTAGTGAAGTAAATAGACAGGGTTTGTGGATGAACTGGTTAAGGGATAGTTGAGATGGATGACCCTTGATCAAAGAAAATGGATGGGAAGCGGTGGAGAGCGAAATCTAGGCTGTACATATACTGTGGAAATTCGTGATGCAGGATGAAAGAAAGAGACAGATTGACGGAGTTGAATCAGGCGAAATATTTGGCTGAACGAAAAGAGACATGGTTTTGTTGGAATTGATAATAAATAGAAACAGAGAGAACCTTTGAAGAAACTATTTATATTTGATTGGAAATAGGACAGTAATAGAAACCCGATGGATGGTATTACTTGCAGGAGTTTTGCCATAAGCTGAGTGTTTATCTGGCTCATCGCATCATCGATGCGCGATTGGGGGGGGGAGACAGTCGACATGTCTAGTATTGTGCTGTAGTATGCTCAAATGGCCCCGTAAACCACCGCTGTACGGGTTACGAAGTGCGCTGTAACAGTAACTACAAGAGGTGCCTAGGCACCTACAGTAACTAAAGGAATACTTCGTATGCAGGCGGGAAATAAGAAGGGGTTTGTCAGAATAAGCTGGATGCAAACAAGCTACTACTACTGTACATAGCACATACCAATCTATCCTATGTACATGGTAGATGCTGGAAAGTGGGTACACTGAGGCGAGCCCCACACACGGCGTGTTTTGCCTGTGCCTGTGCCTGTGCGTTTGCACTGGCACTTGCACTGGCACCTGCACTTGCACTTGCACTTGCTTCTCAAAATAGAAGTTCCCGGAGCTTGGGAAGCTAGGACTTCCTCGGCCAAGTAAGTTTTGTTGGATGATGATGCGACCAATAACACGAAGAGTGAAAGTAGGCAAGGAAACGGAGCAAGGTGGTCCCCCTTGTCCTTTCTACATAGTATGGTGCTTTTACGAGTGGTCTTGTGGGTTTTTGGGACCGGGGTTCTGTCCGACTTACCTCCAAGTAGCTCATGGATGGACGCAGTACGGACGGAGTCTCCATAATACCATAATAGCACGATTGCAGTTCCCTTTGTTTTCCATGGCCCTGCCAACTAATATGAGGTGCGCCTATTCCCTTGCCCCCAAGATCGCGCTCAGTAATTACATGTCTATTCACAACCTTGTTTTTTTTTAATCACCTCCTCGTATTTTGGTGGACGTGTCGCGCGGTTCCGAGGCCTCCGCGGATCTGCTCGCCGTTTACAGGGCTGGGACTTGGGGAGCAGGGACAAACAAAAATTAGTAAATCGAGATTCTCGCATGGGGGAGAATTGGTTTCACATATGCCGGTTGTTGATGGTGGTTCAAAGGGATAATGGCTTGGGGACAGGATGGGACGGGATGGGATGGATGTCTGATTGACGGTAAAAAAAAAAACGCACCGGGGGTAGATTTGGGGCAAGCTACCTATAAATCGGCTAAATTATACGTATGTGTTGTACCTGTGTACCACCTAGGCAGTATGGTCCTTGTAATAAAACGAAACCAATGAACTGCAGACAGCAAAGAAATGGACGGCCAGCACTTCTTGAGGACAGGGCCGGGGAGGAGACTACAATGGGAAACAAAAATCGGATGTCGGATGTGAAACGCGTCGATGATGACGAGTGTGTGTGTATGTGTGTGTGTGTGTCAGTAGATACTGTACCGACTCTGCTCTTGATAGTCACAAGCGGAGCAGTGCATGCTGGCTGGTCTGGATAACAGGCGTACTAATTGAGCAGCACATTGTACTATACAGACAACTACTATTTTTCGTTTCTTTGAAACTCGACCGGTTGTAAAGAATCATAGCACCATAAGCACTTAGTTATGGGAGTATAGAGTCTAAAGTGTATCAGTAGTCTAATTGTTCAAATGGAACATCTCGAAGAATTTATCATGTGGTCGAGGTACCTTAGTTGAACGAAGATGGAGGTGAGAGGGGATGCAGTACATGCAGTACATACAGCTAGGTACGTAATCGAGGAACTTCCATCCACTTTCCCGATCTTCACGAGCAGCCCTCCCACGTTGTCATCCAGCCATGACGTATCAGAACACGCCAAGATCTCAAAAGTCGGTTTATTATTTTTTTTTCCTTTGATTTTTTTTTGGGCGGCTCGGCCGTTGGCACGTTACAGCCAAACGGGAGGGTCCTTACTTTGTTGAATACCACAGCCACAACTGCAAGCCCAAGACCAAAAAAACCCAAATCCTTTCCATTTCTTCCTCTGCCCTCTGCATAGACACACTGTAAGCCGGGAACACGGCTCACTACCGGCGTCGGAGATCTCCTCTTACCCTCCTCAAAAGTAAGCTGTCTTGCCTTAGTTCGTTCTCTCGGGAAGCATCTCCAGTGTCATGATCCACGCAGAAGCCTGTGCTAAGTCACTCGCACGAACTTTCCCCCCTTCATCATTGAGAGCGAGTGCATGAAACATACGAATTTTTTTTTGTTGAACTAATCTGTACATCTCTGGACTACGTCAGGACTTCGTAACGACCCGACCCGGTTTTGTCGGGGATTTTTTTCTCTCTCTCTCTCTTCCTTTTAGCCCCTTTGCCCAGGTTTCTTCCCTTTCAAGAACGATACGGAATTGACGTGTCAGCACTACACAATATTCGTCAGTTTCAGGCATGGTATCTAGGTGCCTAGAAGTAGCACCTTGGCTAAGCGTGCTCCATCGTCCAAGTAAAGCCAGTTGCTTCTCGTACCTCTCGTACCTTGGTAAGGTACAGGTAGGTACCTATAACAAGTTTGGCTGAAGCGATATACCTGAAGCACCGAATCTAGGTAAGGTACTCCGTAGATTAGTTATAGTAAGCAAATAGCGAACTTAATCACCGAACAACTCAGATGCTGAGGAAGCATGTGTTTTCCTTTTTTAATTAAGTGAAACCCTCACCCTTCGTCTCCGTGTAGGTAAGTCAGATTGTAGGACAATCGTCACCTTCGTAATGGACAAAACAAAGAGTGTTAGTCCAACATTGGACATGGCAACGACAAGTTAGTTGGTATAGGTAGTCTCACTAAAATGTATGAACTCCTAGGTACCTGCAAGTACATGGCGGCTAGCTTGGTTGAGCCTACCGGTACAGCATCTGCTCCCGCTTTTTGCCAAGACCCCCCATTCCTACCCAGCCACCCCCCATTCTGTGACGGCTAGCGTCTCCAGCGCGTACGCAGTACGCACAGTAGGAGTAGGTAAGGTAAGGTAAGGTAACTAAGTAATAGCTGACCATCACATCCAACAGAGTAGAAACGCTCCAGCAAGGCATCGGGTCTTTCTCTTTCGGGTTGGCACCATCAACAATGGACCGACAGGCGGGCCAACTACTGCGCAAATCAATCAAGTGTACTCTGTAGCAGCCTCCCAGTCCTGGCGCCAGTCTTTAGTTGCACTCTCAGAACACAGAACATCCCATTCTTTCCGATCTCAGTGCATTTGGCTTCCCCTCGGATGGACAAGCAAGAACTTGACGGATACAGTGGTCCAGCCAAAATGACACGCCTCTCATCGTAAGCTCCCGTCTTCGATCAGCCAAAGCGTCCAGTGGGGAAGCTCAATTGCCTGTCCGTCCGTCCTTGTAAGTGCTAAGCTTGGTACCTACCGCGCCTAAATCTAGAGGTAGTGTAGGAACCTCGCCATCCACCAACTCTGGGCCGGCCAAGGAGGTACCGCATTCTGCTTTCTCCAAGGTGGTAGGTAAGTACCTACCTTACCTACCTTAGGTACTAAAGGCGCACACACCCTCCTCTCTCACCCGTTCCCACAGCCACACAGCCTGAGAAGACCGCGGCCAGGGTCGATTTCGTATCTTGGATTCTTTTTTTGGCTCCATTCTCCTTCTCTTTCTCTACCCTCCTCTTGTTTTCTTTCTGCAATTTTTGTCCCCTTCGATTACCTTTTTCACTCTTTCAGTCTTTCCTCCTTTATTTTGCGGTTCACCCGCTCCGACTTCGCCATTTTAGGTACCTTGGATAACCTTTCTCTTCGTACCTGCGTCGTTCGCTCCTCCCTCACCCGCCGCGCACACCACCACCATTACCACCATTACCACCACCAACAACACTCCCACATTTTCCCAGGGCGCCTCTCTCCCGTCTCCTCCAACAAGATGCCCGCCGCCTGAAGGCTCTTTCGAAGATCCGATAATCCTCCCAGACTTCTCTTCGGCTCCGGTCCCTTCTCGAGGATCCGTTGACGCCTGTATATATTTTTATTAATATATGCATACATCTCGTTTTCTGCGGCGCCCGGCCTATTTTCATTCTGTCACGCATCCTGCATCCGAATGATGCATCACCGCGCTGGTGGTGCGCACCCACCTCACCACATTCGACACCACCGGCACCGCCACGATCACGATAACTACAACCATAGTTTTCAAAGTCAGCCGACACAGCGATATGCGACCCTTGCGGAAAACAGCTCGACCCCTCCCACATTCACTACTCCCTTGGATATATCATTGTCCGCAAACGCGCAACCCCTGAGGCGGTCACATTCAATCATGGACAACCCAGCTTCTGGTTGTAGGACATCGCGTGTGCGCCTATTCTTCCTTCCACGTCTCTCCTCAAACTTCATTTTCGCCCTTTTTCTCGCCATTCTCGCCGTCAATTCTGCTCATGCCGTCCAAATCAAGAGCTATTCCAACTGCCTTTCCGATTCTTATCGCTCATCTCCATACTTGAAATGGAATCCCGTGTATGTTGACGCGAAATATGACACGATGAATGATAGCCATAGCTTGCAAGTTGTCGTTTACGGAAATGTCACGGGCTCTCAGAATGGAACCTCTGTACCCCCTTCAACGGACACGGCCTATTGGGACGACACGACCCAAACTTTTGGCAAGATCGTCCCTATTCCCGATACCAACACCAACAAGCTTACAACTCTGATTCGGAGGGTCAACTTTTTGACATATGAACCATGGAACGAACGCGTCGATTTTTGCCAGGCCTTGGGGAATGGCGCCTGCCCCCTAGGACCCGTCTGGAACACTTCTGACATGTAGGCCTTCAACCCCCCCCTCTTTTACCCAGGGACGCATTTTATTCCAAGGAATGAGTGAATGAATTGAGTGGTAAAGGTGAATTTGCAGACTAACACCCCGATCTCAATAGTACGATCCCATCCAGCTTGCCCTCAGTCAACCTCACACACAACATGTTTTCTTCGTATGCCTTTGGCTCACTGGATACTACTTTCATGATTATCTGGGGCAATGCTGAGGCTACCAGCATTGGATGTATCTCCACCGTTGTTACACCCAATCTTGGAGGCCTTCAATCTCTTCTCAAGTTCCTGCCTCTAGTGATTCTGCTCTTCATGGGATTTGCCGTCATCTTTTCCGCTATAATGAGCCCCTGGGGCTCAACTGACGTCTTTCACTGGACTTCGAATTACGGTCGCGATGCGGACCTGTTGCGATTGGTTACCCCTGGCTTCGGTGACTGCTTACAGTACATCCAATTTATTGCATTGACTGGTGGTCTCACTCTAGACTACCCTGGGTTCTACAAGCCCATAGTGAGCCAAATGGCGTGGTCAACCCTGATGTTCAACGAGAGCTTTATCGCAAATGCCGAGTCATGGCAGAGCGTTGTGGATGGCATCTACATCACTGATGCAAAGTACGGACTTCAGGAACTCGGACAGCTGGTTGGTATGGCCAAGACCGAGGACATATGGGCTGGCATGATGGTTTGGCTCTGCGTCTGTATCGCGGGCGTCACAATCCTGGTACAGATTGGATTCGTCATCCAGTGGTTGTATCGCAAGATCAAGAACACTGCCGAAGAAGACCTGCGCTCGAAGAACATTCCCTTCTCCGTGGGCAATGTTGTCCGTATTGTCTTTAATTTCTTTCTACTGCCTATCGTCGCCTTGTCGTGCTTTCAGCTCGTAGTTGCAGGTAGCTCTCCTGCCTACGCTGTGGCTCTAGCCGTCGTTACGCTTGTTTTTCTCATCTTGTTTGCCTCTTATCTCTTTTGGCTGATCATCAGGACACGACCAAAGTCTGTCCTCTACGATGATCTTTCAACCGTCCTACTCTACGGACCACTGTACAACACTTATTCTGATGAGGCCGCCGGCTTCGCGCTGATCCCGGTTCTTCTTACTTTTATTCGAGGCATCGCTATTGGTGCTGTGCAGCCTAGTGGCATCGCGCAGGTGGTATTGCTTGCGATCTGCGAGGTGATCCATGTTCTCACGATCCATGCTTTCCGTCCGTTCCAATCCGCCACATCGATGAACGCTTATCATACCCTTTTCTGTTCCCTGCGCCTGATTACGATCTTGCTCATGGTCGGATTCTTGCCCTCATTGGACGTTACTGAGGGACAAAAGGGATGGATTGGATATGTGATATTGGGCATCCACGGTGCAACTCTCATCTTCGGCTTCTTCCTCAACGCTCTCCAGACCATTGTCGAAGTAGTCGCGCGACTGTTGGGTGCGGGCGGAGATGACGCACGAGGTCTTACTCGAGGAGGGTTGACCAAGATCTTTGGCATGCGACAGCTGTCACGGAGGGTCACACATCGCGCAGGCCCGTCGCGAGCTAGCCAATTGTCGACGGCGGCCATGCTAGATGCTGACGACAATGGAAAATCTGGCTACGTGATGCCCAGTGGAAGAGTAAGAAGCGAGTCTGGTGCGAGCCTGGGCGGAATGCTCAACCATAACCGGCAGAGTTCGGCACTTGACAGCATCGACGCCTATTCCAACATACCTCGTAACATGGACAGCGGTAGTTCTATGCCAGACACCCCAGGCGATGCGAGCACATTCTCTTTCCTTCCTTCGCCAACGGCTGCTCGGCACCATCATTCTCATTCCATTGGCGAAGCTGCAGACCCATATTATCGGCCGCCACGACGCATCCGCCACAGCATTCTGAGCGATTCCAATCACTCAGACAAGCCACCTGCATCAAGCGGTGGAGAGAATAGCAAGAGATTTAGCCAGGCTGGAGAAGGCACTCCTGCAGATCAATCAGACATGGGGACTGAAATATCTCCTGGGGCGACTCCAGCTGCTCCAGGTGCATCCCAACTCAGCTTCCCACCGAACCGCCCCGACTATGCGACACGGGAAGTCGATTTCTACTATGGCGTTCGTGGCCCGGCCCTCAACTCAGATGGTCCAGGCCGTAAATTGGGTACTGGACCAGCCGACCCGAACGGACCTGTTGCCACAGCATCAGGATGGTTCCGCGGCTTTTTTGGCGGCAAGACAAAGGAGAAGGGTAAAGGATTCGAGGTTGTAAGAAGTGCACGGATGCCCCCAGCTATGATGGCCCGTAACGGGGGCGAATCGCCACCCGAGGGTATTCCTGTTGCCATGGGTGTTCTACGAAACGGGCCCATTGATTCGGACGACGATGACGACACTGAGCCCCAGCGACGCGCGACACGCCATCGTGCGGGCGATTTGCTTGATGACAATGGTGATCCACAGGACTCGGAGCCTGAAAGCCCCGTGCTTGAGCGAGCACCTCAACCTTATACCGATGATGAGAGGGCACCACGGGCGCCAACTCGAGCCATGTCAAAGAGACCCAACAATCTTGTCCTCCGCCAGATTGCTGCTGACTTGGATCTACCTGAAATACCTCGCAAAAGCTCCAAGCGGGCTTCCGGTAGCCATGAACGACAGGAAAATCGGCTACCATCCCTCACTCTATCCATGCCTAGCACTAGCCTCGGTATCGACCCTAACCTCATGAAGGACTCTGATTCTGTAAGCCGTGATTCAGTGAGCCGCCACTCAAGTATGCATCGCCAGACCTTGTCTGTTTCGTCACGCCTACCGTTTGAGCGCACGGGTTCTCAAAAGCGACTTTCGTCTCATTCTTCTATGGAGTTTCCTGGTGAGTTTACCAATATCGACCTGCGAGGTGGACGTGACGAGCGTCCTGCCAGTTTCGGAATGGTACCGCACCACGGTATCAGCAGAGTTGACCCTCATCACCATGAGGTCGATCTCCTGGGCACCTCGGCCGAGCTAGTTGTGGACGACCCTCCTTCGCGACCCCGAACATGAATGCCACGACTGGATGCTCACTATTTCTCAAAACAGCGCTTGATGAATCCGACTTGTTCGAACAACCTCCAGGAGAGACTACTCCCCTTCGTACTGCAAACGAGTAAACCCTTTGTCAATTCGAAATGCGCCCGAGAGCGGGCTGAACTATAATGTTTTATTATTTTTTTCTTTTTCTATCCCAAAGGCGACTCAGCTTGCACAAATGTATTAGAAATACTCTCACACTCGACCTACGACACATTTCACACTCTACTGAACTTTGCCATGTCCACGGGTCATGCAGATCAGGAGAAATACATGCTTGGTCAAGATAACGGCCGTTACAATGGAATTTTTGGGTTACAACAACGGAGGATGGAAAGGGCCCAGGCGTTTCTTGGATGATATTCTTTTTTTTTGTTGCCATTTTACTTTTGCATTTTGGGCGGGTTAAGATTGTCCATACTAGCGTTGGCGTATGAAAAAAAGTTGGGCAAGGAGGCTATCAGGAATCATAGGAGGGGAGGGGAATGGTTGAAGGTCATGGGAAGCACAGCACAGCATCTCTTTTCTTTTCATCTTTTTTCCTTGGTTTTTCCATCGCTCTCTCTATCTCTCTCTCTCTCTCTCTCTCGCCTTGTCTCTTATGCTGAGCGTTTCCTTTGAAACTTGCTTGAGGATAAAGAAGTGGCGTTTTCTCTTTTTGACTGAGATGGTTTTCGTCCCTCTCACTTACATGCTTGGTCTCCCGTGGGGGTAACATAAAGGGGAAGGCGGGGTTTTTCAAGTTGCTAAAAGCTCGATATGAGGTGGTAATGATATGTTTTGTAATCTCTTGACCCATGGTTTCTTTTATTCTCCTTTTGGTTTTTATGGCCTGAAATGTTGTCATGACATGTTATCTCAGCTACCTATCTATGAGGGTATCATGAACCTCCACCCAAGACGTGCACTCAGTAGTTCGCATAGACCCAACCATCTCAGTACCATCCATAAATCAAAATACATATTCAACGATACTCTTCATCATATAGTGCACAAGAGTTGCTTAGATCAACCCCACCAGTGTAGAACGTGGCGAAGTGTGGGAATAAGAGCCTCGACTTATTTCACAGCGATAAATCCAATCCCGGATCGGGCCTTACGCGCTGCTGCCTTGAGAGCTTGCTCCTCGACGTCAGTCCACTTGACGCTCAGTTCATCCCACTTCTTCCCAGGAGTGTTGTACTCCTTGCGCCACTGTGACTGCATCTTCTGTAGCCGGGACATTTCTCGCGGGTCGCCTGAACCGCTGTAGATCATGAACGCGGTGCAAGGTGGCAGGCTGGCGTGGATGCGAACAAGGCGCTCCACGAGGCGGTCAATGGCCATTTCGAGATCGGACTTGCCTGACCCAGTGGCAGGGGTTTCGGTATCATGCTGTGGAGGGCCGCCATCGCTGGAGGCGTTGTCAACGCGGTTACGATTCCACCAGCCCTGGAGAGCTTCGAGTTCTCGCATGCGAGCCCACACAAAGTCGACGCCGCCGCCGCGGATCTCCAGTCCGTCCGCATCGCCCTGCACGGCTCTGATAACGCCATTCGTCACATCTTCGTCGTTTCTACAGCCGATTTGATGAGTAGCCCCGGCTCCTGCGCCCTTTGACGGATCGCCCCAATCGATGGCGGCGCTAGTCTTGCCGACTTCAATGCCACCTGCCTCCCCTCCCTGAGCCTTGTACGAGGTTCCTGCGCGTGCTAGCCTGCGGAAAAGATTTTCGCCCTGAGAATCTGAAGTACCCCAAGCTTTGCCTTTCTCGCACTTTTGCTTCGCAAGATCCAGGCAAGTCTTCGCGTCCTCGATGCTGTTATGACCACTGGCGCCACCTTTCTGGATTTCTCGGGACAGATACTTCTGCGCGAGGTACTTGAGTGAGGATTTGAGAGGAGGACCGCGTGGGTGAGGGTAGATGATGGACGTGTCAACGATAAAAGGATGACTCAGCTGCAAAGCTTTGGTATCTGATTCCAGCGAGTGGCCAAGGAGAATGGTCTTGGGGTGGAGGATATCGAGGAGCTTGTTCTGAATGTCTCGGAGCGTAGTCGTGACAGGAGCAAGCATCTCCTCTGTGATGCCGGAATACTGAGTGACGTAGTCGATGATTGGCTTGTCTGGCTTGACGAGCTCGTCAAGGACCACATCACCAGACCAGTTGATAACACTAACACGCGTGAGGGAGAATTCGTTCAAGCCAGTCATGCACATTTCGCAGTCTATAGCTAGGACTTCTCGACCAGCAGTCATGCTGCCTTTTTCGACATCGCTCTCGGGGACCTCTCCGTCCTCTAGCTTGTCAACTTTTGTGATAACCCATCCTTCAGGGACGACAAACTTGTCTCTTTGAAGGCCTTCGGGTAAGAGAGCTGGGTGAACGAGGTACCCATTGTCCGCCAGCTCATCAGCAGTACAAAGTAAGTCTGTGATTCTAGCCCTCTCATTTTTCCATCCCTGGGGCTCGGAAGCAGGCTTGACGCCACTCTTCTTGATTGTCTTGTCCTTGGGGGCTGGTGCTGTCAGGAACGCGGCTATGGGAGAATGCATTTTCCCGTGCTTATCATCGCCTGGAGTTTTGACGGGCCATAAATGAGGGAACAAGTCTGCAAAGGGTTCCAATGCCTCTGGGAGGTTCTCCTTCTTGAGCGGGCGAGGATAATACTCATCGGGGGTCGATGAGGTGCAGTCCTCCACCTCGGGAACATCATTGCTATATGTTGAGAAATCCACCCCTTTCTTAAACATAGCCTCTTCCAAACCAGGAATCATGATAGCAACAATCTTTCGGAAAGCAGGGCGATGTGTGACGCCAATCCATTGCGGACCCGTGCCGTCGGCGAAGATGTAGGTGACAAGGTCGCGAAGGTGGGCAAGGTTGATCTTGGACTGCAGTCGCGCATTGGGGGAGAAGGCGATGGTAGGATAGTTCTTACCAGGCTTCGGTACCTTCTTGAGCTTCTTTTTGGGCCGAGTGACGACCTGCCAGTCGCCGCCATCGTCGTTTGAATCGTGGGGCTGAGCACGCTTTAGGCTGCCGTCGCTTTCGCTCTGTGATGTCTTGTCGGCGATTGAGGTTTGTGTAGGTTGCGGGTTGTCCAGGTCGCCCGAATCCTGTTGCTGCGATGCCTTGAGAGGCTCGTCGGAAGTCATATCGGCGGCAGAATCGTAAGTGGCAGTGAGGTGCAGTTGGTTCTTGGACTTTTTCTTGCCCATACCTGGGTGCCTGCGGGCGTGGTGGAGGGATGCGCAAGGCTCAAGTAGCGGCGATGCAAGTTGTAATAACGTCTTCGGAGGCCAGAGAAAATCGGATCATGCGTGAATGAGGTCGAAAATGAACATGAAGGCGAACGCGAAGGCAAAGGTCTACCCGAAACTGAGGAAGAAAAGGAAAGATTTATTGGATGTGGGAGATCAAAGCTTCATATTTCCGCATGTGAAGCAGCAAACAAGAAAATAGAGGGACGGAGAAAATCTACCAGGAACGTAGTGCGTCCTAGCATATTAGGGTTAGCGTAGTACTTATCCCAGTAAAGTTCTTTTTTTAGTTAAGTAATTGCAGCCAATAAAAGCACATGGTTAGCATTTTAGCTCAGCTTTCTTCGTAGCTAAACTGTTCTTTTTCTTTTTTTTTTTCTCTTTCTTCTCTCAGTCTTTCTCTTTTATCTTTTTGAGTTAACTAATAAGGCAATTAGTTGGAGCCCAAGCTCTTTACGCGCCTTCCAGTTTCATGACGCGACGAAGACTCCTTTTTCATTTTCAACTAAGAATTACCGAGTAGATCCAAATGGCTGGTTGACCACAGAAAAAAAATCGTCACCGCCTCTTCATCAACCCATGCGATATTAGCGGAGAGACAGGTTCTTATACAGACGCTATTTCTAATTATCTTTCTCTCCTTCGAGGTTTTGGTTTCCCTTTGCTCTAGACTGACCTGCTTCGGCTGGCGCATTCCCATCTTGAGACCTGACCAGTCCTGGCAACCAGCGTCATGACTGTCGTGGCCATCAAGTGCGCCAAGTGCGGTGTGAAGCTAGGCATTATTGACAACATCTGGCTCAAGCTTGGGAATGACCATATTGCTCTCATCACTGACGCCAATACCGACTTGGAAATCGACTTTGAGGACCCGGATAACGACGAGAAATTCCCTGTTGCCGGCATTAACAATGACCTAATACTCGAGCTTCTTCCCACTGGGGATGTATGGCAGGGGGAAAGGGGTACCTTTATTGCACATTCGTATGCGTTGCTCTCTTATTCCTTTTGACTTTTAAACCCATACGATGAACTAATTGTTCCTTGAAGTAAACTCAGAGACGTGATGTGCGCGTCTTGCAGCGCTCCCGTTGGTCTGCAGTGTATAGAACCACACGTCGAAAATCATGCTCTTGCCAAGTAAACCATCACACAATCTATCTTCATAAGTTTGGCATCACTAATATTCAAGGTGAGAAAGGAACCAGTACATTTTTTTCGTCAAGGCCGTCATTTTGAAATCAGTCGAAGACGGGAGGCGCAGGATAGAGCCTGAAATTCAACAGGCTTTCACATGGACCGACAATCGGGAACAACTACGCAGCCCGGGGCAAATGCACTCCTCCAGCCCTCAGCCTTCCGAGGACAAATCTGAAAAAGACGATGAGGATCAAGATTCACAGTCATCCGAGGTTGATGTCGATATCGAGAACGAAGAAGTACCACAAGAGTACCTCTTGGACCCAGAAGTGACTTCCGCCCTCCAATCTGTAGTATCCGCATTTGGAAGAGATATCAAACAACTTCACGGTAACGTCAACCAACGTTTTCAAGATTAGTGGATGCGGGCAAACATGGCTGACTAAGATAACAAAAGACGGACTTCGCGAGACCCAGGCTGAGGTGAAGAGATTAAGGACGGAGAACCAAGATCTCAGAACCGAGTTGGTCGAAGCCAAGAACCAGGCCGAATTGGCGCATAAAACCGCCGAAGCAGCCAGCTCAAATTTTCTGATATTCAAAGATGACATCGAGAAGCTGATGGCCTGTCTCGAGAGCTACAGTGCACAACCATCGGCATCTGCCCCTACTTCCCAGCTTCCAACACGGATGCTCAAACGCCCATCCGTCAACGACCATGACGACGAGACTATCGATCGTCCTTTGAAACGCGTTGCCATGACACCGGAGGTCTCTGCTGTAACCAGTCGATACCGCTCCGGCACTGGCGGCTCCCAGCGCTCATCTCCTATAGTCTCGAGCGCCAGCAGAAGAAATGGCCTATTGACGCGCCCGGCCCGAAGATCATCTGGGCTCTTTGGGAGCAGAGACTCTAGAGATTCGAACGATCAAGAGATGGAGGAAAGCAGTCAAGTCTGAAGACTCTATAACCAAAACGAGTCGCTGTACTACCAATTCTCCTGCTGGCTAAACTCCAACTGCAGAGCATCATGACCTAAGCTAGCCAAGACATCAATTTGCTTCACCACGGCGTATTCGAAAAATGCTTGAGACCGGTCATTGTTAGGGTCCTTTTTCCAAGCATGGATCAGCGAAAGCTCTTGTTCCCGACCTGGTAGTCGGCCAATATCGCCCAACATCTCTGCCGCCGCAACCGAAAGCTCCCACTCATCGTCATATCCTGTGGGCGTTTGCTGCAAGACCATGAGGAGCAACATCTGGCATAATGACACCTGGTCGATCTCTTTCAGAGCCTGAACGGATCTCTGGTTAAAAGATCCCTTGGCAACCATGGTCTTGATAGAGTCGTCCAGAGTAACTGTGTCGGCCGCAGTGTTGGCGAGAAGCTTGGCAATCAAAAACAGTCCCTTCACTCGCACAGGATGGAATGGAGCTAAATGGCGATACGGGTCACAGTTAACGGCAACAAAGCATGCTGTCATTAAAGCATACATGAAGTTGCCTTTTTCGGCGTAGTAGATGGGTATTTCAGCCAGGATCTGAGGTAGAGGCGACACGGCCCAGAGGCTTTCATGTACAAGTGGCTCACACCTTTGATATCGAGCCACCAAGTCTCTTCGGCGTTGCTCAAGCGACGCTGTGGGGTCCTTTGAGTCAATCAAGCTGGCCAGTTCCTCGCTGTGCTTGTTGGCGAGGGCTGAATTGTTATCAGTAACTGACGGACGATTCCGTAGCTTTGTTATGTCGTGTGCCAGTGTGCCACGATTCAACTCAATATTTGGGGAGATGGCGCAAACTTGATAGATACTCAAGTCTTGAGCACATCGGGGACACTCGCAGGTGAAATTGTATGGAGATAGAGCCTCCCTGCGCTTAGAGAGCGGAAATGTATAATCTTAATGAATGGATGAATAGTCAGAAAAGTGCCAACTTCAGCTTAACGAGCAAGGGGAGCTATGAGACAGAGAGAAGACAGACCTGTGTAGGAGATTTCAATCTCATCACCAGCTTCTATAGGTGTTTCTGCTCTTAGAATCGCTTTTCTGCCAACAAACTGGACCATTGCATTTGGTATGCATGAGTGGTTGACCATGGCGAGCGTGGGTTCGAGGAAGATGCCCACTTGTCCTAGGTCTGCATCATATCGATGAAAAGCATTTGTTTGAATCTGTGTCCAAAAAAAAATCAAAATCTCTTCAGCATTTTTGTTCTTCACCCGTATGCAGCTTACTACAATTGAAGTCATACCTTGCACAAAATATCAACCGCCTTTTGGACAGTCTCCTGTTCGGTTCCTAAACCTGCAAAGGCCGCCGCCCCCATGGCCATCATTTCCATATCCCTCCACCCTTCACTTCTCTCTCTCCAGGCCTCAACGTTTCCCTCAAGCACAGCCAAGCCATCTCCAATGGTCGTCTTCAGAAGCGCCTGCATGACGGCCCTCACAGGCGTAGGCAGAGCGGGACGGCCCTGCGAGGCGAGGCGTCGCAGAACTTTGCACTCCTTGGCATGCACGGCCGACCAAGCTGCAGTCTGGCACGCGGCGTCGCAGTAGTAAACGGCATGGCAGCGCGAGCAGGCCCGCGGCTCGCCGGGTTTGAGGCAGTGCGCGCAGACGGATGCGAGGTGGGACACGGCGGGGAGGAGGATGAGAGGGGTGAAGGGGAAGATGGATGTACCAGGGGCGAAAGGTTGAGTTGCGTAGAGTGCGCGGCCTTTGGTGGGGTGTGAGCGAACTTCTATAGCAGCAGAGGCCGATAACGACGATAACGACGGCATCTTTGCGTTGTTCACTTGACCGAAAAGATGCTACTGTCTCGGGATTGGGGAGATGCTGTGCTGATCAATGCTTTGTCGATAGTTAGTGATTGCGAGGCGGGAGTTGAAGTTGTAAGTGGTGTTTCCTTATTGGGGACCTCCCCAGCCCACAACAGCCCGGCTGAAATTTCTCCTCGCACTGGGTGATATAATAGACAACCTCCCAACATACATCCTCCTCCGTAATTGGCCCTGAGTATATGTAATTGCGAAGACCCAATATGATTTCCAATGAAAATCGTTTGAGCATCAGGACCAGTTCTCAGAAGGGAAGATATGCTCATTTCTATTCATTATTGCGTTATTTATTTATTTTATTTTTATTTTTCAAAAAAAAAAACTTCTTTTGTCTCAACACCAATTAATCACGAAACCGAAAAACATGGATGAAATACAGCTTATGATATGCGTAGTATATAAAGATATATAAATGAACAAGTAATAAATTTAATTTTATAGCTCCTCATGACGAGGGGGACTCTTTCTATTTTTCCGCACCTTGCGTAGCCGGTCATGCAAGTCCTTACTCCAATGCCCACTATCTCTCTTGTTCGCCTTCATTATCCTCTCCACGTGGTAATCCCAGCATCCCTCTGCTGCTTGGCCGTTACCAGCCCGGCACTCATCATCGCTAAACCGGGGCGAGTGAGGCCACTGGCCCAGCGTCGCGCCCATGTCCTCGTCCAAGAAGGTGTCGAGCACCAACTGGCCAACCTTGCGCTGGGCCGTGGCCCACTCCTTTCCTTCGGGTATCAACACCTCGAGCAAGTTACGCATGCCGCCGTTCTCGAGGAACTCGGCTCGAATGGTGTCGCTCCTGAGGAGGCCGTTGATGGCCGCTACTTTGCTCTTAGCTTTCCCAATGAGACGCTTCGCGCCATCGCCGGTGGGGATATCTGATGGCATGAAGCTCGCGTAGAATCCCTCGCTCAGAGGTCTGCTGTTGCGCGGACACCTGAAGCCCATGATTTTGGCCCATTCCTTGGTCACTTCTTTCAGTGCTGTTGGGTTGTTCTGCAATGCACCGGCAAGGATCGCCGCCGCTTGCTGGTCTCGAGGAACGAACCCGTCAGACGACGAGGCGTCTTGATCAGTCAACAGGCAGAATAAGGATTTCAACACAGCCGGGTCCTCAGTGATCTTCAGGCCGTAGAAAATGTCATGAGACAATTCCTCCATCCCCTCAAGGGCTTTGTCAAACGCCTCGCCGTCATGACCCTTGCCGCTCTTCAGCAGCGCCATCGCCTCAAAGAATAGGCTCCCCTCGTGAGGATGATCTGGTTCCTTGATTTTACCAACTGCCTCATATTTTGGTGCTCCCTTGGGAATGGGAATAACAGGTTCTTCGGGTTCCTGGGGGTCTACTACGACAATAGATCTATCCACAGGCAACCCTTCCAGAGCGGAGTCCACTTCGTCGGGAACATTAATCTTGGCTTCCTTCTTGCCGGTGGAGATGTTTAGGCGTACGTGAAGTCCCTTGGGGGCTTCCTGGTCGTCATGAAGAACCTGGAATTCGTCTGTGGGTTGAAAGATGCGAGGGTAGCATTCTTTCGGGTCGTCGGTGTGGCAGATGAGATCAACATCTGCTGGGGGTGAAGCGGAGGGTGATGAGGGTGTCGCCTGAGCGGGAACGACAAGGATACAGAATAAGAGACCCAAGGCTACGGTGAGGATGAGTCCTAAACCGGTTGATTTTGCCCTTAAGGGAGCCATCTTTTTTCTTTTCTTCTTCTTTATGGCGTGTGCCCGGGTCCCTTCAGCTAGGTACGCTGTTATGATGTTATGAAGAAGGGCTGCGTTGATGAAGGGCTGGCTCGCAGGGCAAGACTCCTGGTGGCGAAGTAAAAAGAAATAGTAAGACAAAGTAATGAGTTCAGTTGAAGGGCCAGCCGTGGTACCATGTACTGTACGTCCCCGGAATAATTGGCGAGGGAGGATAGAGATAAAAGAGAAGGGGTATGGGATGGGAATAAAAAGAGATGAACAGAAATAAAACGAGTAGAGAAACGAAAAAGAACAACAAATGGTTTACGCGATGAGTCAATACTTTGGCAAAGGCCACCTCACTCTCATGATTCGAAGAAGAAGCTAGAAGTCTGTCTGTCTTTTTTAGAGTACAACTTGGCAACTTTTGACAGCGCCACTGTAAGTTCAAATCAGGACCCTTTTTCATTGGCCAGGCGTTTCGATATTGAGGGGCTTAGTCAGGGCCTACCCATATCACCAAGCCTGTTTGCCACTAAAGACAATTTGCACCTATCCACTGGCTGCTACCTTATACAAAGTAAGGTACCCTACCTACCTATAATGAGGGGTGGTCAATCTCTCTCCAACACGCTGGCAAGGGAGCAATAACATCCAGTCTGGCACTCTGGTAACCGAAAAGAAAGGGATAGTAACAACACATAAATAATCAAAGGAACCAATTCTGCCGTCTTACATTCATCTGCTTAGATTTCAAGGGATAACAATATGCATGGTCACTGCACATGACACTGGCAAGGTTGCGGGTCACCATCCTGTCCTGTTCCAACCCAACATCGATATAGACAAGAGTACGACCACCAGACCACCAGATGGCCCTGATTTCTGAAAGAAGACATTAGCCAGGGTTAAGGATGTCTCGTGAGGGTCAATCTTGCACTTTTGACCGGCAAGGTCATTTGAAAATTGCTAAGAGAGTGTACTTGTATTTGTTCCATCTTTTCGATTCCCTAGGAGAAGACCACTTGGAATGAAGGCACTGATACACAACATGCGCTGGGCACCCAGAAGTCCCCTGTCAGCTCATATTTGTTTGACGTGATTGCTACCGCATCATCCAACGCGGCTGGTGAGAATGGTTTGGCAAACCGAGCACTATATATTATGCATTGATTTTGTTTCACTTTGAATCTAGAACACTGAGGGCCATGGGTCACCCGTCGTCACCTTTCATTCAAGGGAGCGGTTGGTGTAAGTGGGGGGACACTGAATGGCTTTGAGGGAACCAAATAAGCTACTAGGGAGGCATCTTATAAGTTGAGGATCAGCCTCTCAGAAAATTGTCTGCTCGTCCTCGTTGCATTACATCCATACTCATGCCTCTAACTCAATTCAAAATGCCTTCACTCGTGAACTTTTCGCTGTATCTTCTGTTCCTCTTCTGGACCGTTGGACTCAACGCCGCCCCCACATCCCACCGGCATCTTGCCAGACATGGTCATCGGCTCACTCATCGTCATGACGAATTCCATGCCCATGCACCGAAACCTCACGTGCTCTTCGAACCTAGCAATAAGCATAGCAAGAGGTCCCTATCACCGTCCACGGGTGGCACTACGGCGCGTATCAGGACCATTTCCGATAGTATTCGCAGCCGAGGAAGCATTGACGACACTGCTGTATTGTGGTGAATGAGAGAACGAGTTTGTACCGCACAAGATCTTGTACTTTAATGCCAGATGCAATTAGCTAACAAGACGGCATTAGGTACTCCCCCTGACGACTTGTCTCTGTTTCAGTAAGAGAAAATCTTGCGATGAGATGAATAATAGGTACTAGTACCATTGTGATGAAGACTGGCTGGATCGGCTCACCTTGAGGAACCTACTAATCGCCAACTTTTTGTTTTTTGGCGACATGGGGAGATTATTAGGGGAAGATATGATACCTTTCAAGGATACCATTGCCAGTTGGGCAATTCAATTCAACAAGTGTAGGATATGTATATAAATTAGGAAAACATATATATAATAATAACGTACATTTAATGTGGTGGACCGTTATCCATCGGAATATTTTGGTGATAGTAGTTGATTGGATTTCCTCGAACAGTGATGCCAAGATGAACTGTTTCGGGTGGAGAACGGCAACGCTTCCATACTTCCAGGGCGCGGCTGGTAACTAAAGTACCTAAGGTACCTACATACCTTAGTCTGCAAGGTACCTAACGTAACATTCGGTTCAGTTCCGTCTCCACTGCCTCTCGATTCATTGGCCTGTGGCTTTCGGCCAATAGCGCTGCCGGATTGGGAGCTATGATCACCACATCCATCTCCCTACCCCAAGCCAATGCCAAGTTGTCCACGATTCAAAACGGTGGAAACGAATCGCGTAGGTAGTTGTTAATTACCTACTTGGTCGGATCTTCAACCGGCAATCGCGACGACAGCCTTGTGTCCGCTCCCTCCACTTCCCACCACGCCGTAATCAGCATAACCCAACTCTGACACTCGTTGATTTTCGCTTCTTACACTCCTGCTACCCCCCTCGCTCATTGGCACGAACGCCTCGCTCGGCACGCCCAAGTCTCTCCCCTTCTTTGCCCCAGGCGCACTCGAAACACTTGACCAAACTTCGATCTCCTCTCCCTCCCCCCCTTCCTCTTGGGAACGCCCTCCTCCGTCTTCCCTCCGTACAACAACAAAAACAACAACAACAATAACAACAAGGCCCGCCTTCCCATCATGCCGTCCCATCGCCGAGTCCGCCTCTTCATCCTGGCGGCTGCAGCCACCTTTGTCTTTGTATACTTCTACTCCGGCTTCGAGACGCATCATGATATCATGGTTCCTGATACTCAAGGGTTTTTTGAAAAGACCAAAAACGCCATGGACAATCAACCGCCGCCGCCCGGGAAGCCCGTGATAGATGCGCAAACTGGCCAGAAGGCCGGCAACATCCCCGTAGACAAGGACGGTGACGGTGACGTTGACAAGGACGACCGCGATTCGTCGGCGAAGATGCAGGAGAGGCTCAAGGTTGCTGAGCAGCAGGCTAAGGACAAGGCCAACAAGAAGGGCGGCATGCCACCTGATACTCCTCGCGATGTTGTTGGCGTTGGTAGCTCCGCGGACGGACAGGACAAGGACAAGGTCACGGAGAAGGACAAGAGCGGAAGCAGCAAGAAGGGCTCCTCCAAGTCGGTAGACGAGATGAGCAAGGAGGATATCCTTGCTGAGGCGGAGATCAAGTCCATTCTCAAAAAGGCTCCTAGTATGTACTCCCCTTCTCCCTCCGTTCACCACCTCCACTTCCCCTCCCAAACCTATTCTTGTTATCCACGCCAGAACAAGAAAAAAAAAAAGTCTTCTCTGCTAACCATTATCCAGTGATCATCTTCTCAAAGTCATACTGTCCCTTCTCGAAACGCGCCAAGGGCATTCTGCTCGAAAAGTACACCATCATCCCCGAGCCTTATGTGGTAGAACTCGACAAGCACCCCTTGACCACATATATGCAAGACCAGTTGGAGAGAATGACGGGGCGAAGAACCGTGCCCAATATCATCATCAAAGGCGAGAGCATTGGTGGCGCCGACGATATTGTCGCTTTGGACAACGATGACAAGCTCGTCAGCGAGATCATTAGACTCGGAGGTGGCAGCCTCGATATTTCGGAGCGATTTGTATCCGGGCAATAAGCTCACGTTGCATTTGTCACACTTGTTGTTCTTGCTTGCTATTATTATTATCATTATTTGCCCTGTCTCGTTTCTTTTTATTCTTTTTTTCCTTGCCTTCTTCCTTTCTTTTTCTTCTTTCTTTTCTTTTCCTTCTTAGGGCTGTACGTATATCTTGGAGCACCCATAAAGAAAAGAACCATATACAGAGGAAACGGTTTTTTTATTAGGGTTGAAGGGAGCACTATGGCTGCTACCACTAACTGAAAGGAGGGGGGGGGGGGGGGAGGGAAACAAAATTTTGTGTAGCTCATGGCTGGGCGTTTGGGCGTCTTTACCGTATAATATGTCTAGATGGGCCAGGGGTGGATGTAAAGATGCGATATGGACGTACTGTTGTAATGCAAAACATCAGTTATTTATTTACTCCGAGGACTGGCTTCGAGGATTGGGGTGTTTTCTTGTTGGGATTCGAGGCACTAGCAAGAAGGGTTTAATGACAGAGAATGATTCAATACTTGTTGCTCTTTTTCAACTATCTCTTGGTTCCTGGTACCTTTTACCCTTTTTTTCTTTTTCCTTTTTTCTTGACGATAGATTCTTTCCTTTGACTAACCTTGTCTCCGGGGCTCGAGGTTGGTAGGTTTGTTCCGACAGCACTGAAACTGATGGCTCCAGGCTGGACCCCCAGCTTCATACCAAATGAGGGTTAATAGAAAGATGACAAAGAAAGCTTGAAGCTTGAAAGCTTGACGCTTGACACTTGACACTTGACACTGCCTCGACAGGCGCTTGAGTCGCGGCTGGAATTTAAACCAAGTGCCACCTCCGCCTCTGGTTCGTCACGTTTCCTTTTTTACCAATGGTGGGTTTTTGGCTTAGGTTTTGGATCATCACAGTCCGGGGAAAGGAGGTAGCTTGACTGGGGGCACCTTACCTTACCTTACCTTAGCCTGTAGGTTGGCTTAAGGTTCACATCGCTAGTACTGTACGTACCCCATAGCGCTGACCCCTGTATAAAGCTGCTGCCAATCCTCCCCCCCCCCTCATTCCCCCCCATTACACCATACCAGCTGATTACTGTGTGTTCTGGCTCACTCTCTCATTATCGCCAGCACGTCAGTCAATCCTTGTTTGTTGAAACCTCCATATCCATCGCCAGCATCATCATCACCATCACCATCATCATCACCGCTATCGTCACCCACCTACATTGATCTCCCCCCACACTCTCCCTAGTCCAGTGCAATCGGGAGCTCTCCCCCCCATATCCATCAGAAATCATGACTGCCCCCACCAACACCGTCATCTCTGACGCTGCCTCCACCCTCTCTGGCTCGACCGCTTGCTCCATTGTCAAAGACGTCCATGAGCAACCGCTCGGCGATCTGTCCACCAAACCTGCTCGCCGCGGCATGCGCCAGCGCGTGCGTGACGTTGTCCACGATCTAGGCCGCCCGCCCACTGCTCGGCAGGATGAAAAGGACGGCAAGCCCACCAAAAATCACATCGACATCGGTCCTACAGGTGCTGCCTTGATGGGCGGCTCAGCAGCTGTGTGAGGGCGATCATGGTCAGAGAGGGGTTTGACCCCTCGGGCTGGTGAATTGGGTCACGGCGGGGAGTAAGGTTTCGTGAGACAGCAACAAGAAAAAGCACAGTGGACTTTTTTTTTTTTTCAGGACAGTTGACTGATTGATTGATTGCTGGTCTTCCCCTTTCCTTCTACCCGTCTTTCTTCATTTATCTTGATTACTTGATTTTCGGGCTTGGGATATGCAGGGACTGAGGTATTTTATGTTTGGAATCTGTTTGGCGTTGGGAGCAGTAGTACCGTGGTACCACAAGTCGTTTGATAGATACCCAACCGTGGGGTATTCGATTGGAATTCATTCGTTTTATTCAACCTGTAGCAATATCTTGATAACGACCCCCAAGTGAAATGAGTTGCGTAGACGTGGATGGGAAGTTAGTTGAGATTTGGTCAGTCTGTTTATGGTGCTGGCACTGATGCATCAGTGAGATGTGCCGTTATCTTAACATCAAGCCCCTTCTTCCCCCTTTTATCGTCCCTCAAAACAAACACCGTCCTAAGCTGCATAGCCAGGTTATGGCCCTCCCCTGGGAGGCGACCGGACACCTGTAAGGGTTCTTCAACTTTTCGGAGATCTTCGGCGGTCGTCTCCCCCCGGCGCCGGTGCCCATTTCGCCTCCACCCCGTCCCGGAATCCGGTTCGAACCCTCCACGGAGGAAGATCGGAGAGGTCAAGCAGTCGATCCCGAAGTTGAAAAATACTTGGCAGACGACCTGCGTAGTATGCATCTTTTTTAACCCGTCTCCACCGTGGGAACTTTCCTCATAGGGCTGACGGTTGAAATACGGCCTCGTTCCCGTGCGGAGTTGTGCATGTTGTGCATCATGCATACCGGCAAAAGTCTGATTGACAAGCTCTACATATTCTCTATGCTGCCATAGTAGGGATTCTTGGACCTCCCCGTCTCTCTCTCTCTCTCTTACTTTAGTCAGAGCTCGTACCATGATAATCTACCGAAGTGGCTGGTCCCAGCACCTGGGCGGTCCCCATCTGGGTCTTCTTTCACCCTGCCTCGGGAAACCCTGAGTCATCATCCCTCTCATGTGCACATGCGCCTTTTCTGTGAGCTTTGGGGGTTTTCTTTTCTGTTATTTCATTTTTTGTTTAAAAAAAAAATTAACTAATAAAATAAATCACCTCATTTCACACACCTGCCGAACTTGGACAATGTTTTGAGTTTTTATTTCCGTTCCATACCAATTTTCCAACACGAACTGCGGTGGGAACTGCTTAGAAACCTCAGAGGGATGACAAATCTCGCCATATTATTAAGGTAGGGTACAGTTCCTACGCGGCAACAGATTGCCGATCTTTCAACTAGGGTGCATATATAACGAAGAAGTAAATGCAGTTTAATGTATTGATTGAACCAATAAGTTGTTGGTTGGAATACGAACACTTGCGAATGTGTAGTTTCTGAATTCTATCTGTTCAGCCCAAGTCCTGTTTTTTTTTTTCCCCTTTATTCCATTGATTAATTGCCACGCCATTCGTCGTGAAACAATGCCGTCTCTTCCATCTACCCAGAGGGCCGTTGTTCTTCCAGCCAAGAGAACCCCCCTTGTTGAAATCTCCGTGCCCGTCTATCAGCCTGGCCCCGGTGAAGTGGTCGTCCATGTGCAGTGGACTGCTTCCACTCCTCTCGACCTTCACCGAGCCGATGGCGGCTTGCTCATAAGCAAATACCCGTACCAGACAGGCAGCGGTGGCGCTTCCGGTACCGTTGTCGCCGTGGGGGAGGGAGGCGACCTCAAGGGTATCACCGTCGGAGACCGTGTGGCAGCGTTCGCGTTCCATGGCGGCAAGGAGTCGAACCATCAGGAGTACATCACAATCCCAGCCTACCTTGCGTCTAGGATTCCGGACGACTTCAGTTTCGAGGAGGCCGTGACTATGCCAGTCAACCTGGTCACAGTCTTCCACACCGCTACTGCCGACCTCGGACTCGAGCTTCCCTGGCCTATCCCCGAGGGCTACTCCCCTCAGGATGCCCACGAGCCACTCCTCATTTGGGGCGCGGCGAGCAGCGTAGGTATATTCGCTGTGCAAGCCTTCCGCCACTGGGGGTACAAGAACATCATCGCTGTGGCTAGCAGTAAACACCACAGCTATCTGCGCACGCTTGGTGCGACCGAGACATTTGACTACCGGCACAGTGATGTTATCGATCAAATTCTTGCCCACGCCAAGGTCGGGTCCGGGGCCAAGGTTCCGTACATTATCGACTGCATCGGTTCCATCGAGGGTACCCTGAAGCCCTTGACCAAAATTGCCCATGCTGGCACCAAGGTTGCCATCATGCTACCCGTCATCCTCCAGGATGCCACCGAGGACGAAGAGCCAGAATATGAGATGGAGGTGTCCAAATGTCTCCAAGATGAATGGGCCGATGGTGTCATTCTTCGAGGTGTCCGAACTCACAACTACCTAAATGTAAGGTCCCTCTCCCAACTGGCTTTTTTTGTTTTAAAAAAAAAACACCCCTTTTTTATATCTCCTAAACCAAGGTCCATGGTGTGTGCTAACTCATTCCAGAACGAATTCTACAAGGAGAAGCTTCAGTCGGAGATTGTGCCGACGTTGATGCGAGAGAAGATTGTATCGCCGAACCGATATCGAGTAGTGGAGGGCTCGACAGCTGTAGAGAGGGCGCAAAATGCGTTGGATATTTTGCGACGAAGGGACGTCAGCGGAGAGAGGTTGATATGGCGGGTTTCCGAAGCCGAAATCTGAAAGTTGAGACCTGGCAAGGAAATCTTGAGACGAAGGATTGCAGTCGAAAGCCCTTTCGGCTCGTCATAAAAGCGCATCTCGGCGCTATCATAAGAGACGCTCAGATAGCCCAATAAAGCATGTATTATTACAGCTGAAGAAATCCCTTTCCTTCAGTAGCTGGGCTACCCAACTGATGTCCCCATCTATCGCATCGCTCATAACTAGGATTCCTAGCACCCCAGCACTCTTGCTGAGGTTCTGCGTAAGCAACGCAATCAACCATTTCTGGTGTTGCGCAGAGAGAAGTGGCACATAACAACCCCCAAAAAAGCCTCGTTGTAAGGAGACTAAGCTACCCTCCGATAATATCAGATACAGCTACCTTGTTGACAATTAAGGTACCTAAAAAAATCCGTTTTACTCCGGTGCCAAGGGGCGGGCTCCCTTGGGAGTTTAGTAGTACAAAACCCCAACAAGTCTCATATTGGTCTGTATCGCTTGACCACCTCATGCTGTGATGGCCGGATTTCCGCTACCATGCATGAAATAGTCCATTGCCTCAGGTCCCGCTTGCCTATAAGTCATCATCGTTAGCAAAAAAACAAAACAAAAGATGCAGTCTCGTCTGAGAGTCCATAAACGTCTTTTGAACTTACGCTGTGAGCATCATTTTCGTAAACTCGTCAATATCGTCTGGGCGGGCGTGCAGCCAGACTTCCTTGAAATCCATATCAGGCACACAAAACTGTGGCTTGAGATGCCATGCCTGGTAGAAGTTTACGGATGAAGTGGCCTCCCAGAGGTGCCGTGATGCGGTGAAGTAGTGAGGAGTCTCCATGGCCTCTGCGGGTGCTATTTGGCACGATTAGTGCTGGGTTCTTGAGCATAGAGATTCTGCGTTACACCAAAAAAAAGAAACAGAAAAGAAAGGGGGGAAGCCTGTAGGGATAGACGTACGCTCTACTGACTTCAGCATGTGGCTCAAACATACAAAGCACAGGGCCATCATGCTTGTTCTTCGTACGGTCTCTAGAAGGATCCAGCTCTGTACACGGGTCAGTAACTGTTTTTCGAAATTTTCGCCGCCATTAGATATATAATCTCTTCTTACCTCCCAACTTGCTGGTGGCCGGTCTCTTGACATCAACAGAGCGGGGTCCTGGCCCTCTTCAAGGTCGTTCTTCAGATTCTTGAGGTCATTTGCCCAGTTCAAGAATTGGGGCATCTCCCGCTCCATCGTGGCTCTCAGGGCCACATCGCCGTCAAACAAGCGGATCGAGTCGAGAATCACAAGAGCCTGTACGCGAGCCACCCTCTCAATGGGAGTATCTGCACGCTCGCCCTCACGGTGTATATCCTTGGCCACGTCGGTCACCAACTTGTACACCCATGCCTTGTTCTCCGGCGTGCGCGTGGCATATGCCGTAGCGGCAGAAAAAGTCGCCACCATGGTGCGCGGAAGGTTTGATCCATACAGTCTGTGGTGGATAAAGGGCAGCGTCCGGGTGCGCGAAAAGGGTCGGTACATGTTCATCACCATGTCGATGATGAAGCCGATACGAGTCTGCGGATCGTGCACGTCGAGCGGGTTAAAGGACATGCACTCGGCGGAGGCTCCGTCGCCGAGAAGCGAAAGGTCACGGATGGCCGTGGGCGCGCGGGTGGGAACAGGCGGGAGCTCCATTTTGCTGGGCCCAAAATCGTGAATGTTCCAAAGCTCAGCGCCGGCAGACGAATTGTTCGCCATGAGCTGGTTAATGATGGAAAAGTTTAGGTTGGCGTCGAAGTCGATTGATGAGACGTTTGTCGTATGGAGGCTCTCTGGTGATGTGGTGGCCGTGGTTGGTGTAGTGTCCATGGAAGTACCGAGACTATCGATATCAAATCCCATATCAAAGTCGAGCAAATCACTCGCCGCTGATGACGAGGACGCCGTCGTCGTTGTCACAGCCGCAGGCGACGCCCCAAGATCCTCGTCGTGAAAGGCGGCTCCGGGAGGGAGTTTTTGGTAGATGCAGTCGAGCCCTTTTGCGGCGCACCGAGTGCACCGAGGTGTCTTCTTATCGCACTTGCGTTTTCCTCTTACACAGGCGTTGCAGCTCTTTTGTCGCGATGCTGCGACGCGGTCCATCTTCCGCAGAGCGAGCGGGCTGAGAGAATCCATTCTATTATATTTTTTTTCGAAAGAGAGAAGCGAGAGAAAGTCCTAGTTTCGAGACGGGGCACGTCTTTGTATGAGAACTCTCGCCAAGCCTGTGAGAATGGCAGATAGCGTGCAGTAGGAGATGCACAAAATGTACTTTGTATGCAGGTGCGGACTGTCAAGGACACCTGAAATGGCCAGGGAGGCGGGGTTCTGGCGGAGATAATAAGGGATGAAAGCAGTTGGACGAATGCAAGATGACCAGCTTTTTGAAGAATCTTGCGGAGTTAACTGGGTTCGTCGGTCATGGCTTGTCTTGTCTCCGTAAGCGTACCACGGCCTTGAGGTTGCGCCGGCTCGCTCTTCTCTTCCTTTTTTCCCCCTTCTTCTCTGGCTGGCTCAAGATACAAACCCTGTTCTACTGCGTCTTACCTACAGCACCCTGCGTCACGCCAGTTATTAACTTACATGCATGCAGCGTACCAGGGCCTACCTCCGTCGCACCGGGCAGTAGGAAGACTCCCCAAGTCCGCTCAAGTCCGCAACTCCGCAACTCCGCAAGACCCACACTTCGCCGTCCATCTGCCGGCATCCCCTCCGCCGTGGATGGAAATGATGCTATTGGGGCTGGCTTGGACTGGGCCGTAAATAGCATTGTTACGTACATACTCTTATGTACCGTGGCAGATGAGATGCTTTTTTATAAATAAAAAAAAAGGGATCAACAGTTACATGGTATGAGATGGTGTCTTATCTGATCGATTTCTCAACACTACCCATGCACCTACAGATAAGCATAACATACATCCCATACGTACGTGCCTACCATGTTCAGAGTGCATCACCGACTAAACTACCCTACCTTGCTTAGATGCTTTAAAACCTATCCTTACCAAGTAGCAGTACCATGTACGTTTTTGTCCAACCTGGTCGAGACACGTACCACGAGGTTTGCCATGAGTTGAAGTAGATACATACGAAAGTCGTCGCCCCGAGTTTGTATGTGTATGCAAGTTATTCCATCACGGCCGGGATACTCCTATAGACATTACTCACGAATCAATCCAATATTCATCATTCATCAGCCGCCATATTAACCGTTTATAATTTGCGTCTAGGCACTCTCTCTGGTAAGAAAATCACTACGGGCGTTACGTCATTGTGACCTGACAGACATGACATAACCTCTATATTCACTTCATGCCCATAACCACCTAACCAACATCTGCACCATTTCTCCCTTCCCCTCCCCCCACTGGTTTCTCCCGTACCTGGTTCCAGCGCTTGTGCCGGCAAAGTCTTTGCTTTTCCTTTTTTTCCGGTTCTTCCTTTCTCCTCTCTTATTCCTTTCCCTTCCTTTCCCGGCCCTTTGAAACTGCCTTTTAGAAATGGGTATATACACCTCGCAACACCCGACCTAACCCGACCCGACCTGACCTGACCTGACCCAACGCCTCCCGTCCCCTTCTCATCTGCGGCGCAGTCGAGCAATCTTCGTCTCAGTCTGCTGCCCCGTTTCTCCCAACACTATTAATGGCCTCCGGATTCCAATTACTCAACAAAAGAAACAAGATTGAAAAAGGAAAATGTTGACGCCAAAGAATTTCCTCCGCCCCCTAAAAGAGGCTTATATGCAAAACAAACTGCAAAGATTGACAATAACATAGTCCACGGTCCATTCGCCGTACTGATACAATGGTCATCATACATACTGACCAGAGAACAGGAAGAAGATAAGATAATCTGAGAAAGTAAAAGAAATCTAATAAGACACGGAGCTCTGCTCCAAGCAAGGCTGATGACGATAATGACGGTAGTGTTTGTTAGTGTTGTTGTGGCTGCTGCTGCTGCTGCTGCTGCTGCTGTGGTCGTGTCCGAGGTGGAAGTGTTCGTCATTTAATGGTTAATTCTCGTCAACTACCCGAGTATTGCATTTACTTTTTCCCCGGTCGTCATTCAGTCGTGCATAATGTGGGCGACAAAGGAAACGTTTTCTTCTGCCAGATCTTCTAATTGCGCCGTTCGGCGAAAAAAAAAAAGACCATGGCTTAGTATCTCTCCTGGCGATACCCGTTGACCCGTGGGGTCTCGTATTGGACGCCCGTCATGGAGTCAGGGCCATTGGTAATGTTGTTGCTAATTGATCGAATTGGTGGCAATTCTGGTCGAGGCGGGTTTGCGTAAGGATCAGCACCATACTGTGCCTGTGGCTGCGGTGCAGGAGGAGGGGCTTGTTGCGCGTGGGCTGATGACGAGTTGAGTTCTCCCCGGAGCTGGGCAAGTTCCATCTTCAATCCCGCCATCTCACGACGAAGCATCTCGATATCTCCCACAGCAATGTTGTAGTTATGCTGCCAATGACGAATAGCTTCGTTCTGGCGTTGATGCTCGGCAATTGCTATATGATTGTTAATAACAAAACTGTGAACAGAAGTCAAAAATTCCAATAAAGCTCACCTTTGGTCAGAATTTCCCACTTGGAGGCTTTTGATCCTCGCTCCTGGGGCATGAGATCTCGAAGTTGGTCAAATAGTTCCTTCATTTCGGTTCTACGTTTTCGCTCAGCCAATTTATGGCTGACTCTGAGCTCAGGCGTGCGGCTGTAAGGTTGGTTGCCTGTAGGACCGCCTCCTTCTTCGGCTTGGAGGTCGCTCAGTTGCTTGTGTTGCATGCTATGGTGGTGCACGGGGGGGAAGTCAGAGGCATTGGACATGCGCGCGTACTCGCCCTCGTCCAGTCGACGTTGACCAGGTGGTAGGCGTGATTCAGTAGTGAATTGGCTGCTGGCGACAGATTCGGTGACACTGCTTCGCCTGGAGTCGTTATAGTGAGGTGCGCTGGTAACTCGCTGAATCTCCTCTTCCGGGAACGCCCACGCCTGGCCCTTGGTAGGCTCTGGAGCTCGAGCAATGTGTCCCGTAGCTGGCCCGGTGATTGCTGGTGCTGTCTTGACTGTCTTTGACTCCGGGTTCCGGTCAGCGCTGGGTTGGTATCCATTGGAGATTCGATGAACAGCAAGATTGTCCAAGCCGGCGCGGGGATTTCGCTGGTTGTGAAGAGTGTTTTGGATGGAAGAGGTGGATTGATTGTTGCTAGCATATGGTGAGCCTCCTAGGCGCATGTCGCTTAAGCCCTGGTTGATTCTGCTATCAACGCTCTCACGTCGAAGCAATCCGACGCCGGGGGCGAGAGATTCTCCTAGAGTGGCACCATTGGAAGTAGACTTGATGGAGCTTGGTCGGCGCTGCTCGAGGCTGCTAGGTGTAGTCGGTGAAACGATGGCGGAGACGCTCATGTTGGTCGTTGACGGCGACACGAGTGCCTGGGGCACCATGTTGGATGCAATGGGTGATGGAGTCTTGTCCTGTGAAGATTGGTAACCAGAACCGCTCGGACTCAGCCCATTCACATTGAAGGATGCGGCTGAAGTATCTGCAAGGAACAAGTTAGTCTAAACGTTCCCCATTGACGCACAAGATAATGAGAATCATACGCTTACTGGAAGCGTCCGCGTTGGAGTAGAAACCCGAGTCTCGCAAGTGCGGATGAGTGTTGGAGCCCGGGGCTGGGATGTCGTTGAGGATATTAGGAAGACCAGCCGTCTTGGGAGGCGGGGGGCGCTGTTGACTGTGAGCGTCCATGACAGACAGGTTGGCGAAAAGCAAAGGAAAGGAGAAATGTCGACGTAGGTCAGGGCCAACGACTCAAAAAAAAATTAACCGGGTACGTCGAGCCGGGGAAGTGAGATGTTGGGAGTGGAGGGCAACCTGTCGCGTGGGTGCAAGGATCGTGGCGTGGGTGAAAGTGCGAGGAATGAACAGGATTGATTGGGTTGGTGCAAATGGCCGAGATCACGGGAAGTAGGTTCAGGTAGGGAACGACGTCGAGTCTGCTCGAGACAAAGCGACTAGGCCAGTCGAGACGAACAAGATGAGACGAGACGGGACCGGACGAAATAATCGAGCTTGGCCTGGACAGCCAGCAGACACAGACGCCAAAAAAAATGAGCGAGAGGCCGCAAAAGAAGCCCGTTAAAGGGTCGCGGAGGCGTGTGTGGTGATAGCAACAGCCAGGAGATCGTGGGATAGGTAGGTCAACACAACAGGAGACGAGGGTGAAAAAAACGCACTCGAGCAGGCTCCGAGGAATAGAGGAGCGGGACAGGAAGAGGTTTTGAGAAGAAGCTTGGGGAGGGGGCTTTTGCCATACTATGTAAGATGGACAGGACGGAGATGGGATGGAATGGAATTGAGAAGAGGCAAGGTCCCGGCGAAAGCGACAGGAGAGACGACATGGATTTTCCAGCTTTTGCTCACCAAGTACTCACGGGCCTTGACTCGGGTGGGGAGGTACTTCCCTCTTTGCTTCTGCACCTACATCTGGGTCATTTTCGGCCGGGGCGGTAGTCTTCTACTACGTAGTATGAGAGGGGGCCCGGGGGGGGCCTCTGGTCGCTCTCATGGAGGCCTTGTGGTCTTCGCCCATGTCCACTGGCGCCGGGCAAAAGAAAGGAAAAGAAAGAAAAAACCAAAATCATTACTATAGGGGCCACCCCCCTCCACCCCTTCCTTGCCTCCGGTTCTCATCCACCTCATCCTTCTCCAGTGAGCCCGTCCGTCCATCGTCCAGCAAGGGAAGAATCGCGCTTCTTTAGCGGATTGTTTCGTGTGGCCTCCCACTGAGCGGGAGAGGGTATGGCAGCTCAAAAGGTACCTCGAGAGAACCGTCGTTCATCGGTGCTCCATCCCCGGGCCAGGTGGCCCGCGCGTGGCGGCTTGCAGCCAGATGTACCTAGCTCGGAGGAGGACCACAACTGGTGAGCAAAACTCTCGAGAGGACTACCAGCCTCAGTCGTACTAGTAACCCAGGGCAGGCTTGCCGCCAGGGGGAGTAGTCCGGCTGGGCGGAGTGAGGGGCCTCCTAAAGGCACCAAATGCGGCCAGTGACACACACCCGGGCCCAATATGTACCTGTATTGAGTACTTAGTCTGATGGTAGCCCCCACCTGGTCCCTGTACCATGTGCCAACGTACCCTCCCACGAATCAATACCCCCGACAAGCCATCACGCTACTGTCCTGGAGCATGTTCAGGCGTTCCACACTACGATGCTTTGTATCCATCCATCACCTACCCTGAAAACTTTGAACGGCCCCCAGGCCGATGGTGGAAAAGCCAACAGCACTGTTGAGCTATGGAATTTGCCGACAAGGGAGAGAGGGAGGAGGGGTGGCTTAATTTTTTTTTTCCCTTCCCTCCTTCCGATCAGAGTTCCAGATCAGAGACTTAGGATCGAGGACAGAGGACAGTTAATCGTACGCAGTGTGTACACATACTGGGATGCGTGGTTCGATGTCCTCCGCATTTTAAAAAAAAATTAAACAAGTAAGATAAAACAAATAAAAACAGGTCGAAAATAAACGACAGTGCTAAACGGTGATTAGACGTAACTTTAAACCCTGAAAAGAATATAAGATTAATGAGCAAGCGAGCAGGTTAAAAACAAACATCTTACATATTTCAAAGTAGTATTTGAATGGTTAAAGTGGTTGCGTCAAGCACAGCCAGTTGATGCTATTGATGATTGAGCTGGAATGTAGTCTATGTAGGTGGGCATCTAACTATACTGGAAGTGGCCCGTTCAGCAAAATCCGTGGTCGGTCTCAATTGTCATTGCACAACAGCTCCTTGGCCACATACTTATGAAGTAAGGCTTTTGTTGAGCTGCAGGAAACATCGTACCAATATGGGCTTGCTGGGGAACCTACATACATAGTAGGTACTGCCGGTTCCCGGTCTGCAGCCCCCTCAAAGATCACCCCTCCCCAGTTTGTCGGTTATTACTTTTGCGCAGCGGCTTCGTTGACAATGTCAGATAATGAGGGGTGGTGATAGATGCAAGCCCTGCCTATACTACATATATAGTACTGCACTACAGGGGCACTCAAAGCCACAGACGCGTGTGTTTCGTCCATAGCCATCCGTTCGGCTGGGGTGGTTAAATTTACTCGTCAAGGGAGAACGAGGACTTGTTCTTCCTTGTCAGATTTACTCGAGACATCTGGCACGAGGGAGAGGGACGAGCGCAAGCGATCGGAGCAGTGACCCAGAAAATTTCACCAGGAAGGAATATGAGAGAGAGAGAGGGGGGGGGAAGAATAGGTGTGTGTATGTGTATGTGTGTGAGAGTGCGTGTGTGCCGGACATATGGTTGCCTTTCTGGACATGCACAGCGCTGGCTAAACCACCTGCCAGTCAATCATCAGCTCCCTCCCTACCTTATGATGCCGTCCTCATGAGCCGTGGTGAATTGTTCCCGCTGCACAAGCCTTACAACCCCAAGTCATCTTCGAATTCTGCACTTACAAAGTCCAGAACCGAGAAAAAAGGCTGGCTACTATGGTGAATAATTGATGCTGAGGGTTGAACTAGTATCAAGTACGGAATTTAAGTTCCAGCTACGGAGTACTTCCCCGAACATCACATAAAGAAACGTGGTGCTTCATTCTTGAGGGACTGGTCTCAGAAACGTCGTGGCATCTCAAGGCTGAGTGGCGCTCTCACAGGACCACATGGGGGCCAGTGCCAACCAAAAGGCCGTCCCAAAGCAGCTGGGGTACCTCGGAAATTCTATGATGCGACTCGTCTAATGGCTTGTGTCCTTGAAGCAAAGCAAGCAGCACACTACTGTACATACTATCTAGGTAGTAAGAAGTACGTGCAAAGAAGCAATTATCAATACTGTACGGAGAATGGATACAGCACTTACCCACCTGTATCTGCTCTATTGGGTCAGCCTACCAATCATGGTATCCTCATGCTAACTCACCTGCATATACTTCGTCCATACATACCTAAGCACGGAAGCTAGCCACCGAACCTCGCGGCCAGACGCTTCTTCGTACGTACCCAAGATTCATGGATTGTGTATGCATGTACGTACCGCGAGGAATCTTGTAGTAGGGCGATGCTGCTTCTGGTGTAGAGTGGCTGCACCCAGCCAGGGCTCCTCGTGCATCGTTGACTAGCGCGCTCATGGTACCATGGTCCCATGGCCCCATGCCGAGGGCCAAGCCAGGGGGCCATGCTTCTTGCTTGGTGTGGGTCTCCGCCCGAGTCCTTTTGAGACCTATCGTTTCTGAGAGGTGAAAGTGATGTGGACAGTCATGGTCCCTGGGCAAGCAAACAACCTTCACAGGCACTGCATGAGTGATCTTCAGTCGCCACGTGAGGTGCATTCCTAAACAAGAGGTGACGGCTTTGAACCCTGAGCTCATCAGGTCGGCATTTTTTTTTTCTCATCCCCATGTTCCCGGCTTCCTCCTCATTTTCCCACGTCTCCATTTGAGACCATGCCTTCGGTCGAGGCCCGCCCTTGCGTTGCGGAGTGCATGTGTTCTGCACCTCAAAGAAGCTACTGCTGTTAAGGTGATATCTTGGCTCTTTCAACTTCAAAACTCATTGGCCTGAGCCTAGGCCTCCGCCTAGGGCCTGTTTGACGCTGTGATACCGGTTGTAGACCCGCGATGGATCGGGCTTCCTCTGATCAAAGCCCCGGGGAGGTGCAAAGAAAGGGGGGGCCTAGGTATTATGAGCAAACATAGGTACCTAGGAGACAAGTCGGGCGGCGTCAACACAGTTATCGCCGTCGCCTTCTTCCCACCAGTCCCTGACACTTTAGTTGTCTAAATAGCTGACCCATTCTTCTTCAAGGGTTGTGATTGACAATGGGAAATAGCAGCATCCATTTCTCCGCATGTGTATTATGGAGAATCCAGACACACGTAGTTGCTCACTCTACAAGAAGAAATTGTAGAATATAAAACCAACCAAAAAAACAAAAAAAGAACCGCCTTTCTTTGCGTACTCGTTTCTATTCCCCTGGGCAAACGACGCAAGACATTCAGCGGGTAAAGCGGAAACGCGGCCGATCTCTTCGCTAAGAAGTAGTAGGTCCACACAATAGGGCATCCACCTGAACAGGGATAGAATTGGAGGAACGTTTGTGTCAATTTTACGGAGGATTTTATGAATCTGGTGAGCCAAAGGGACAGGTTGCCAAAAATGATAAGTTAGTGGCGGGTTCGAAGTGAACGGCAAACATGCTAGTTGCACGATTGAGTGTTTTCAAAATGAGCAGGGAACATGCCTGCTTTCCTGCCTACCAACCTTTAGGTATCTACCTCTAGCTAAGTACCAAGCCCACGTTCTGCCTACCTGCCAAGCTAAGGTTCTTCCTACCTCATGCCTAGGTACCTTGCCTTCCCGTTGGTACCTAATCGTAGATCTCGTCCACAGTCACGAGCGATGACCTGCTTCATTCCCACATAGTAACAAGTGATTGATGATATTGAGTAGCGTAGTACCTGCCTACCTGCCTGCCTGCCTACCTACCTACCTATTTGATTCCTTCCTATGCATCCAAAAGGTTGTCACTCAAAGACATCTTGTCTTCAAACTGGGAAGGTAAATGTCGATTGTAGCTTTGAACCCGTGACTACGCAATTATCACACGGAATAACTGATAAAATCCTTTACTTCGTACCAGGTGCAGCGGAGTAAAAGAGGCTCTGACGGAATTTGCTGCCTTAGGTGCACATTCTTACCTACTGCGCCTTCGTGCATGCTATGTACGCGTGGTCCTGTCTCAGTCTTGCACTTGTTGCTTTCCGCACAGCGAAGTCCACGATGATGTCGAGGTCTCACAAGGCAGTCACATCAGCCTGGAATATCAGATACCACAGCCTTCACTTTGCTGCGCCAGGGCATCACCCCCGTGCACAACCTTCTCACACCCCAATTCACCATGAGAATCTAGTCTCAACTGCGACTCCTTGATAGCCCCCATTCCACGCCGCGTTTGAATATTTTCAGTCAACAAACCGAACGTTCACCCACACAAAGATGATGCCGGATCTTTCCTTGCTGCATCCAGAGTGGACCTGCAGACGACTGTGCCATGCACGAAACACTTTGAGACCACTGGAGGCTTCACATAATCACGTCACAACAACGTAGTCACCTGTTCACCGCTGAAATTCTTCACTTGGCGTGTTGTTGTCTGGCAGCCAAAGCAACCAACCCTTGCGATGCATTCTCTCTTTTCTTTGCTTTTGTTTATTATTTCTTCTGCCTCTCTCAACTATTGTTTTTTTTTCTTCTTTTTGTTGGTGTTTTTATACCCCACCCTTCTTTAGCTGATCTTGTCAACCACGCTTCCGGCCAATACTTGAGTCTTGGCCTGCATCAAGTCATCACACCGAGATGGACAGCCATGACGGATGGAAGAAATGCGTTCTCGTGATAGTGCTGAAGCCACTATCATGTACACGAGCGGCCCAGGTCACTCATCTTGCCGACACACTGTTACTATACCACAGTAGTACGGAACTTGCCCTTGTTAGTAAACCCCCCCCTCTTCGTCAACCTCTCAATTTCCTAGTCATGCACAGTGATTGAAAATTAAATTCACCAAAACAACTGGTACAGGTACGTACCTTGCGCTCCGTACCACCACGATGCCCCCCACAATTCGGCTGTGCTTTTTGCTTATCCTGTCCTTTGTTCTGTTGATCCTCATTTACCACATCTCTTCATGCCTTGCCACTACTGACACATTTCCGAACAGATGCAGAGATAGCTCCGCCGATCCCACCTGTACAAATACCATCCCGCGTGGTTTAAACAAGTGCTACAGTAACTTACTGTATGCATTACGTCGCGAAGAAGCGTTATGTGCAGCACTACGCCAACAATAACAGTTGCACAGTCGTGAGAAAACATACGCGCAACAGCACTAAGCGGGCAAAGCTTTCTAGTTGTAAATGTGTACCTTTTCGACTGTGAGCTCCACGTCCAAACCAAGTATTCAACTCGGTCGAAAGAGCCGGCTACCACGTGGGTTTGTCGTGCCGAGTCGTTTACTGCATGTTGGCTTGCCCACACACCCTTGCTATATTGAAACATAGTTGCCATCCCCGGAATACGTACAGCACATAGTGCTTTTGAACATGAGCACTAACGGCACTACAATGACACAGTGCACTCCCTGGCGTCACTTTGTCGTGCCGTCTCTCAACATCCACAATTCTTGACCCTCGCGTCAGCGAACATCCGTGTTCAACATGCCAGCAAGTCTCGAAACAGGCCAAACCAGCGATCAACCCTAATTCGGGACCAATGAACCGATGCAATCTGATTTGTTTTCCCCCCTTCAATGTTCATATAAACTTGGGGACTCTGAGCACGCACCCTTCGTTGACAGACATGGCTGCCAATAAGATTGCGAGTAAACCAAACTAATCGTTATCCTCCTGGTGATTGTGACAAAAGCCGCCTTGGTTTTTTTCGGTTCACTCATCAATATATCTAAATCGGATCCACTGCAGCTCAATTGCATCTTCTTGTCGCCAATTACAGTAAATTAGTACGAAATTGACAAAGTTGTCTCAACCTCAACCAAGTCTCATTACACCAGCCTATGCTCACTCAAGCTTGTTTGTTCGGCCAAATATTCGGAGCCGCCCCTTGTTGATCTGGCCCCCTCGGATTCACAGACATCGGGTATCAGATGTGTTTAGACATGGCAAGATCCAGCGCACCCGCCAAGAGAATGGAGATATAAAGTAGAAACGATATAGCAATCCTACTTTATAATGTACAGAAGATACAAGTAGCAATTACTGAGCTGGGCATCAACTACTGTCCAACATTCTGCTTCAGGGCTGCAGATAGGTCACTAATCAAGTATTGTACTACACCAGCCATATCTGTCAATGCCAGTCTCTCTCCGTCTCCCCAGATTCAGCCATAATCGGTGGCATGTGTAGGCTGCGTGGAGAAGGAGCCAATAACACCGAGAGCCCATGATGGTAAAGCCATGAATCGCATTCCGAACCATCAAGGCGATAGAGGATCACAGAGCCATACAGTGTATACAAGTGGCGAGCGTCTAGAACAAGTGTTCCGATCTGCATCTTTTCTCGTCTCGCCTTCGTTACAAAGTCTCCAAAGACATATGTCAACTTCCACGTTACCAATCGCAACATGTGGTCCGCAATGTGATACTGTACAATGGCATCCCCAATGTTGACCAGATGGTATCAGAGTTAACCCTCCACTCAGGCTACCAGTCTCCTGGATGCCAATCCGCCAGGTCTCGGATGGGACTAGTTATCTGAGGACTACGAAGCACGCATTACGCTCTAGGCTGATCAGATCGGGAGTGTCTCAACATCCCAGAACTAGTCAATTGGCTGAAAATCCGGGGATGGAATCATGTGTATTTTCACAGATCAAAGGCATTCTGCCTCGGCAAACTATGTCAGAACCGGTCAAATCGCTCTGCTCATGTTCATTAGTTGGGTTAGGGCTGGGTTGGAAACAATACTAATATCATCTTAGCTCGTGCGCAACAGCAAACAAACGTATAGTAAGCACATGGCCGAGTACAGGTGTTTCGTCCGAGTAGTTACTGGGTATGGTCTATGTACTGTTCAGCGCAGTTTGGCGCGTTTGTGGGTCTGTCGAGTGACACCAAGCGTCTTGCCACATGAGGAGGCTCTTTTGCCTCACTTGACCCCTTACTACCCCGATGCTCCGCCTAGATACCGTGATGGTAGCAAAAGACACGAACCTTTGTCTTTTTAATAAGATTAGCCTCTTGAGGCATACCCATTCGGGGCAGAGCGGCAAAGGTTCAAGGGTCGACAGCATGAAATTCGGGGACTTTATCCTAGAAATACCTTAGGTCAACGGTCTTGCAGCGGATTTGACAGCAATGATTACCCATCATGTCTCTAGGACGAAATCAGATTCCATCCCCCAAGAGGTGGTCACACACTTACAACGAGTACGACGTGCTTGGGCAGCCCATCCCCGAGGTCGTGCACCGATAAGTTTCGGGCAAGTAGCGCGCTGACAGCCGTTTTGGGAGGGCGCCCTTTGGGCGAGCACAGACAACAAACACCAGTCTTCCCCGTGCTTGGGTCTAAATGTGGCCCTAATTGATGGAAAGTAGGCTGCAGTGGGCACACCAGTGTCGATCCCGACACTGCATTCTTCGGAAAGTCATCTGGGACACCATGACTGCATGCATACCAAGCAGGGAGACCTGAAAGACAGGATTCCTTTCACATAGCATGTTGCTGTGAGCAAAAAGGCAGGCTTTGCGTGATAACGAAAAGGCGTCAGTCTCTGTCCACTCCCTCATACCCCGGACGAGGTACCATGGCACAGAAGCGTGGTACCCCGGACTTCTTACCGTCGATTCAATTTCCTTCTTCAAGGGGTAAGAGAAAACTACTGGAGCAGGGCCGATTCCCGCCACTCGATCGAGTAATTGGTCCCCTAATGTTACGGTACGGCGGAGACCCAGCACCATATGGCCTCTGTCTGTGCCTGGGCTGCGGAGTGTTTCCCCATGGCCTCCACAAGGTCCACATGGAATAACTTGGCAAACGATGTCATTCAGGCCGGCGTTGAGAATCAAAAGAGCGTCCACGTCTCGCTTATTGCCACGCCCCTTTCCCTTTGGCGAGGGCGAGCAACTAACCACAGTCTCGCCTCGCATCGTCTACCTAGTCATGTTTTGGGCCTTTGACGTCTATAACAATAGTCCCGAGGACCTGGCTGTTGGAGGAGGCTAGGCTCATCGCCCTATGTACCTCGTCCAGAGTCGGGTTTCCTATCTCGTTCAGTTTTGAATATTTCCCTAGCCAAATGGGACGATTCGCTTTGCAGATGGCGCCTCCACGGTGAGAGAACGGGTTGTCTGTTTGGTCGCGACCTCGCTTGCTCGTTTGCATCCTCGGCTCACGTCATTGGCAAAGCCGTGGGAAAAGCAAGCAGCCACCCGTTCAATTTGATGACCAGAGGATGTATGTTCTAGGAGTGGGATGAATAATACGATATGCTGCCCAACTAGCCAACTTCATCCCGCTTACACACAAGCTCTCTGACCAATAGCTCTGATCAAAGTTCACACAGTGGCTAGTATCTAGTTGCCCTTTTGAACTTCTAAACTTCTCTGCTGTCAAAGAATCTTCATGTTTGTCAATGAGTTACTTTTGTACTCCGTACTGGTGCATATGCATCATGTGTGTCCATTTCAGCGTCTCATCTGCCTAGAAACGTTCTTTTTTCCGCCCTCTTCCTTCCTCCTCCCTCTCTCTGTATGTCTCTCTCGCTTTTCTTTTTTCCCTTAGATTTCTTTTCTTTTTCCTTTCTGTTCTCTTTTCACGCTTCCGATCCAACTCCAACTACAGACTATGTACTCCTAGCTCTACCCCCACCTATGCAGATAAGAAAGACCTCTGGGATGATGTAGAGAAGCTGGTCCAAACACTGCACTGTGTGCATACTGTAGCGGGAGGTGGTGGGGGTGCTTACCAACAGGTGAGACTGACTGTAGCGTTTGAGAAAAGGGAAAGGACTCGCAGTGATGAGAGAGTACGGGAATTTGGTGAGGGAGGCAGGTCGCTTCGTGGGCACGGGGCAAGCCGCTACAGTCAGTAGGCTAAGGGAGGCGACCGGGCTGTTGGAGTTGCGCGGGCTCTTGAACCGGATCAACCAGGGCGATGGGAGTACTTGGGAGCCAGACATATTGAGGCGGCGTTCGGTGAGAAGGTGTGCGCAAAAGAAGATCCAGAAAAGGAGGAGAAGCGAAGTCAAGAGAAGATTGGGGAGAGGGAGTGAGCCCAACTCACAGAAGGATGCTTGTATGGATACGCTCAGTACGTGTTGTCTGTCTTGCATCTCTTTTGCATGTGGTAACACAAGACCACGGGACAGAAGGGAACCATCCAACTCGCCCGTATAAACCATGAGGTTCTTTTTCCCTTTCACTGTTCTTCCCAGCCCCAGACAGAATTTTGTTCGTTTAGTGATCGGGCTTGTCTCGGCCCATGAGGTTTTCGCCCACTGTTGGGTTTCAGTCCTGTGGCACATTCCTGTTTGTGTCAAGAAGATGATCAGACATGATCATCCCAAGCTCGCAACCATATAAAAAAGCCGGTCATACAACACCTGGGTGTGAGAAAGAGGGGGTCCCCCCCCTCCCCCCCTAGTTATTTTTCGTCTGGTCCATCTGGTTTGTGCACACACGTGAAACCAGACGGACGAGGCTGGTGCCAATATGAAGAACGGAAAACGAGGCGACACAACAGGGAGTCGCCGAAGCTTGCTTGCATGATGCGGATAGAGAGATGATTCTGCACACCTTGCTTATCAACGGTCGACTTGCGAGGAATGCCCTCATGTCCGGATGAACCTTTTTGGCTTGTTTCAGAGATGATAGCTCGACGTTGATAGAAGGAGTCACCACTCACACTTACTGGGTGACTTGGAGGCGAGCAGGAAAGATGGCTTCGTTGGACACCATCGTCATCATCAGATTCATGGTGAGCGAGGAATATGACTGCGCAATTCTACGGTATCGGTGACGAGTATTATATGTAACATGAAAGATACATGGGGAGAGAACATCCAACCTTCCATGTCATAGCCCCGTCTCGTGTGCGTTTGCCATGGCACAAAGGGTGCATATGACTCTGTTTATCGTTATCGAGCTTTAACCGTTTCTTCAAGACGAATTTCCCTTAGCCACATGCACCATATAATATGAACATGTACAGATTAAAAAAAACACAGCTCATCCCAAAAAAGAACCTATAAATCCTGCTGCTCATGGCTACACGCTCTAATGCACCACCCGTTTGCCCTTTTCCACCCCCCTCTTCTTTTTTTCCTTAGCTACTTTTGCTTCAGAAATCAAACTCCGGACGGAAGATGTCGGGGTCCACGCCAACCACCGTCTTCTCGGCCAGGTCCCGACGTCCCATCTGGGTGAACACACGGCGAAGGGTGTCGTAGAGGGTGCTGCTGCGGTTCTGTGCCGACATACGATCGAGTGTCTCATCGACGTTGCCTCCAGCGCTGTCGCCCAGGATCTCGTACGCCTTGCTGCGGCCCGACTTCTCGATGGCCTTGTGCATCTCGAGGGCGGCCAGGAAGTGACACGCTGCTTCGTGGTGGACGTGGATGTTGATGCAGCTCACGCCCAAGTTGTAGCGGGCGCGCACAAAGTTAGGTGCTATCGAGAGAGCCTCGCGGTATGCGGCAATGGCTTCCTCGGAGCGTCCGCTGTTGGCGAGCGTTGCACCGAGTCGGTTCCATAGGAGATGCACCTGCTCCTGCTGGTTAGTTGTGCCCTGCTCCGACGAGTGGAGGGCCGCCTGGAAGCAGTCAACCGCCTTGTCGTAGTCCTCGGCGCCGTAGAACAAAACACCCAAGCCGACCTGCACGTCGGGATCCATGTGCTCGCCACTGGGCATCTGCTGGGCCGCCTTGATGAACATGCTGGTGACCTTGTCATGCAGCTGCTGTCGGTCCGTGAAGCCCATCTCGGCTGGCGGATGCAAGTCCTTGGGGTCCAAGATGGTAGGATACTTTACGGATAGCCAACGTTCCAAGGTTCGGTATGCGGTGCTGTCGTAACCTTCGTTGGTGTATGACACGGCCAGACCCATCAGTGCATCGAGGTTGTTGGGGTCCAACTTCAGCGCCGACTCCAACGCCCGCAGCGCCGCCGTCTCCTTCTCGTTCTGCGCCTGCGCCGTTCCGAGATACACCCAGGCCTCCACATGGTCAGGCCTCTGTTGCACGGCAGCCTCGAAGGCCAGGGCAGCCAGCGATAGATTACCACCCTCCTTCATAATTCGTACACCTTCTTCGAACGCGTTCGTCGTCTCGTTATTGAAAAAGTTGTCCTCTTCGAAAAGGTACTGCTCGAATGAAGGGTCTCCGAGACGACCCCAGTCACCCATGCCTTCGAAGTCGGTCACTTGGTTGTTGCTCCACTCGGTATCGAATTGGTCGAACAGCTGTTCGTTGGCCAGGGATCTAGAGGCTTCCGTCTCAGCTTGTATTCCTTTCCATATAGATTCGAAGTCACCAAACTCATTAGTTTCAGAGGCCATGGCCTTATCCATCTCATTTAGCTCTCGCTCTGCGGCAGTCTCCTGCTGCAACTTAGCTGCTTGATCATCTTGCAGCTCCAACTGGGCGAACTGCTCCTCCCACTTGTGGTCGTCGAGTTCAACCATTCGTCCTTTACCCTTGCCTTCTTGCTCTTGCTGCTGCATCGGCTGCTGGTTCTGGTACATGGGCTGGAACATGGAAGGACCGAAACCCATGCTACGGTTCATCATGCCCATACCCATGCCCATGCCCATGCCCATCATTGGCGACTGCTGAGCCATCTGGCTAGGCATTTGGGTCGATAGTGATGAGGATGACTGGCCTTGGAGTTGCTGGAAGCGAGAGAACTCGTCCGCGCTGAATGAAGCTGCCGGGGGTTTGAAGGCTGACTCCATCGCAGGTTGGTTATTGAAGTCGTGTGCCCAGTTCGGCGACGCTGAGCTGGCGCGCATCTGGGCCTCCTGAGCAGGATGAAGGGGCCCAAGGTGAGCGCCCTGCATAGGGAAGTCTTGCTGAATACTAGGACCGCCATTCAGGAAGCCACTCATCATCTACGAGTATCACGAACGCATTAGTAATACGGTAACAAAATCCACCGTTATGCGCTGACGGCATACCTCATCCTGGGGCGCGTTGACGGTCTGGCTCCTAAAGCCATTCAACTGCCCTCCTGGCCCTCGGCCAGTGAGCCGATCGCGCTGTAAAGTCTTGTCATCTTGAACGTGCTTGTGAAGTTGGCTGAGGGGGTTCCCCGACGTGGAACACTCGCCACCGCCGCTAAGAAACGACATGATATTGCGGGGTCGGAGAGGGAGGTCGAAGCGAGGTTGAGGGAGTGGATGTGAGTTGATTTGCGTCTGTTGTTGTTGAGAGGAGGCTTGGAATGGCGGAAGTCCAAGACGATTGAATGGAGAAGAAGAAAAAGACAAAAGGCAGAGTGTAAAGGTTGAGGTTCACGTCAAAGGAACCAGGGGGACATTAGGTTTCCTCCTTGGATCGCAGTTCGGCAGCGACATACCGAGGCAGCCCGGCCGCTTAGTCCATGAGGCAAAGCGGACGTGCTCCGCGAAACGGACGACCACACGTGACTGCGGGGTACTAGTCGATTTCCAATCCCGGCTTTTCGCCGACCAGGCCGGGTGGGAGGCCAAAAGCGGAAAGGTCGGACCGGGAGTTCGAGAAGGAGACCGAGGTGGGCACTCAGACGTAGATGTATATATGCCTTTTATTATTACATATCGTCCAACTTCAGTAACAAAAGTTTTCGAGAACTCTTAATAGATAAATGGATTAAATAGAATCCCAAATATTCTAGATTATATAATTCTTCTTTCTTGTTCCTGATTCTTCAATTTTTTTCCTTCTACAGAACCAAAGAAATAGGGGACAACGGGAGAGGTGAAAGATACCGTCCACAAACTCAGCCAACTCAGGCGGTCGATCATTTCATTCATAACCAGGTGATCTTCACGCTGGATGGCACAGTCTTCGCTAGCAGAAAAGGCATCTTCAGATGTACCTCACTGAATACGAGCACGAAGTACTGCTAAATCCTGAAGTCCACAGACAAGACTGGATGACGATCCACATTGGCATCTGGCTCGGCATGACGTCTGCAGAACAACCTGATGCAGGTGTGCAGAGGCTGAAGAAAGAGTTGTATAATCACTTTTGAATAATGAAGAGGAGGGCCAGAACCGAAATCTGGGCACCACGCGATGAACCTGACAATCTCCCGACGAACGATACACTGGCGGATGCGATCTCATACATTGAACTCGCAAGACATTTCGGTTTTGAACATGCGGATATATAAATTGAGCCACCGCACAACTTCAAACAAACGCATATCGACAAATGCTATTAGATACCGAGACAAAAAGCAATGCCAATGGTACTAGCAGGCAGTATGCATCCAGTTAAACCACACCAGGAACCAAGACCAAGCCAATACGTTTCATTGCGGCAGTGAATGACATGGAAATGACACATTCAACAGCGCGTATTCCTGAACCCAACAGAGGACAACGTCTACATGGCGGGTTGACATTACCGTGTTGAAAGTTATGGATGGTGTCATGACAAGCCAGAAGTCAGCTACACCTAATCGTGAGATTCTTGCAAACAGCATTGCACTAGACTCATATCAAAATGTCCAAATGCAATATGGTGTTTTTTTTGGCTATATAATTAAATACCATTCTGTTGACTCTGGTACTTGTAGCCTTATTGAACTTTTCGTAGGTTCCTTCTCTAGCACTCGGAACTTGACGATGGCTCAAATCCTTGGACCACGAACCACAGAGGATCTCGTTCTCATTATATAGAGCTCGACCAATTTCGCAGAAGCCATTTTATGCTGTAATCAGCCCGAATATTTTCATTCGTCACCTTCACTTTCATTCTCATTTTCATCTTGCTCTGAGGCACTGATATCAGGTTGACCTTGTAGCATCTTCAAGCAATCTGCAGTTTCTTGGGTAGATTAGGTTTTTTTTTTCTTCTTTTCTTTTTTTCTTTTTTGCGTTCTTGTGTTTGGTTCTATTCACGCTCCTCTTTTCACAGAATTAGCCCTTGCCTCTGAAGATTCCATTCTTATTAGTGATGTGGTGAAACTATTTTCTTCATTTCGTCCTTTTCTTCTAGACCGTCACCACTGTCACAATCGCAGCTTCGTTTTTTGCTTAGTCACCGCACTGAAGGCGCAAAGTGGAGTTATGCAGAGAACAACTAAACTATCCGATTTGGCGGCGCAATGCCACTCGGATCTAAGCTGAGAAGGGGGAGCTTATCGATAAGCCTCTTTCTTTTTTTTTTCTTTCGTAGGAAGAAAGCCTTTCCCCCAAGCTCCATCTACCTCAACTATCAAGCCTCATTTATCCGGCTAGACATAATCGCAGCCTCCCAAGATGCTTAGACAGGTGTATGCATACTACAATCACTGTCTTCTAATAACTGCAAACCACTGACATTTGCCCAGGAAGCCCCGCAATGCCCGCTCGAAGCGAGCGCTCGAGAAGCGCGAGCCCAAGGCCGTCGAGAACCCCAAATCTTGCCTCTTCCTTCGCGGCACAACCTGCTCGCAGGTCGTTCAGGATGCCCTGAATGACCTGTACCAGTTGCGCCAGCCTCTGGCCAAGAAGTTCACCAAGAAGAACCCTATCCACCCTTTCGACAACGCCGACTCGCTCGAGTTCTTTTCCGAAAAGAACGACGCCAGCTTGCTTGTCTTTGGCAGCAGCCAGAAGAAGCGACCTCACACCCTCACCTTCATTCGCACCTTTGGCTACAAGGTCCTCGACATGCTTGAGCTTGCTCTTGACGCTGAGAGTTTCCGCACTATTGCTCAGTTCAAGACCAAGAAGTTTGCGGTGGGCCTGCGACCTATGCTGCTCTTCGCCGGCACCGCTTTCGAGAGCCCCGTGGCCAACGAATACACCCTCGCCAAGAGCATGTTCATCGACTTCTTCAAGGGCGAGCCCAATGACAAGATTGACGTGGAAGGTCTGCAGTACATTGTCTCCATCAGCGCTGAGGATACTACCGGCGACGGCGACGTCAAGCCCCCTATTCACTTGCGCGTGTATTTGATCAGCACCAAGCGCAGTGGCCAGCGTCTCCCGCGTGTAGAGGTTGAGGAGATTGGTCCCCGCTTGGACTTCCGCGTCGGCCGTGTCAAGGAGGCTGACGAGACGATGCTAAAGGAAGCAATGAAGAAGGCCCGCGGCCTCGAGGAACGAACCAAGAAGAACATTACCACGGATGCCATGGGAGACAAGATTGGTCGCGTGCACTTGGGCAAGCAGGATCTTAGCGAGTTGCAACTGCGCAAGATGAAGGGCTTGAAGCGCAGCCGGAAGGATGACGCCGAGGACGAGGTGGATGCCGTCGATGAGGATAATAAGAGAGTGAAGAAATAGATAGAGGGAGAGAGCAGAGAGTGAAGAACGACAAGAAATCAATTACGGACATGGAGTTGGGCGTCTGGAAAAAAGGTCTTGAGAAGACCATGTCAATTGATGAGATTTTCTCGGGTTACATTCTTATTGTTAATTATATCTATACATGTTGCTGCATATTGACGATTATAAATAAGGAGAAATGTCCAAAAGCAATGCAGAAAGAAAACCACAGAGATATAAGAATCCCAGCATCAAGCATTACATGGCTTTGATCAGGAATGCCAAAGCCCATTTCCCTCAGTATGTCAACGACCCTATCTGGTGGTAAACACAATGCATGGTCAGCGACAGTAACATTAGACCAGTCACGAATCGCATCACAATCAACCAATGAAGCTGAAAATTGTCCAACTGCTACAAATGAAAAATATCCTGGATATCAGAAATCTCAAGTCACGCATAATCAACTCTTGGAGGAGGACTCTGGGGGCTTCTCCTAACTCAAAGGGGATACATACATAGGGAATTAACAATGTACTTTTTGGTTCGAACCAGAAGTACACACCACAAACACGGTAGAATAGCGCATGAAAGATATTCAAAGTGAGTCTAAATATGTCCCCGATACGGGTTGTCGAGCTGAATCGTACAGACACTTGTCCAAACGCCTCAAAATACACATGTACAAGTAGATAGATTTTGTAGTCTATCGTGTCTCAAACTCAGACTCGGACCAGACGGACGAAACGAAGGCAATCCTGCAGATCAATGCAGATCGAACGGCAGAAATGCTGCCATTCAGTTTCAGGGTTTGACTCATGTTAGTTAATTCTATTTCCTCTCGCTGCAGCCTCAGCTTTTGGAATAGGAGATCTCATCTTCGGGACCCAGCCCCGGTAACATCACCCAGTCCATGCTAGCCTCGCGTGGTATTCCGACCTCAGTTTCATTGGCGTACGCAGTCGCCAGTTTGCCACCTCGGCAGCTGAGGCCTCTTCTGACCAGTATTCCGATCTCGATCTGAGAGGGGTGTGTACATCATAGCTCTGCTGTTCATATCTTTGGCCCGGGTTATTGCAAAAAAGCCTGTCAAACAACCCAGCATTGCCAGGAACGGTTGGTAAATCCCCGTGCTTGCAGCAGTTTACTGACGAACGCATGTCAGTCCTCTATAGTTCCGAGAAAGGCTCATTATTTCCTCCATAATATACTTCTTCTTCGCCAAATCTTTATTGCATGTATGTTATCCAACTTCCGAATTATCCTCATGTGATGTAATCATTACTATTCATTATTTTGACCTGACCAATGGACTTAAGAACAAGAGTGTTGAAAATGATTTGCCAAATAGCAGGGAGTGTAAATTGAGGGAGGGAAACGAGCGTCTAGAAGGGTGTCAGATAGTGTGAGGCGTGTGTCAGCGAGAGAGATTGGATTCAAGTAGCTTGATAAAATCTCGTCAATCTGGTGAGACTGCTTCAAGGTAGTCTTCTGGGGCGGTTTGAGGAGCTGGGGTATGTGGAGGAGGCGCCATAGGTGGTATTGGATACAGCATGGGTTGTTGATTGAGCATATCGGCCATCATTTCGATATGGTGCAACATAGACTGGACAGAACCTTCCTGCTCAGGAGGCTCAGTATCCCAATCTGTTCCCCAAACATCCTGTGGAATGGTATCTCCATCCCACAAGGCTATCCTGACAGGCCATTCGAGATGTCGCCACCATTTTGATCCTGGTTCGAACATGCCGACCAGCCCCATTACCTCCCTCCGAGATACGTCCTGAAGCCACCATGTGTCCATTCGCTTCAAGAGCGCAAAAAAGCAGGCGAGAATTGCCAATGCGCGGGGTCTTTTTGCTTCCACAAGCTCTACAAAGCGCCTCGAGACGGTGGCAAGGAAAGCAAGTGTGGCCGCTGGATAACGTTTCTTGTGGGCCCAGTTGACGACGCAGACGGCATGCGAATAGGCCTGAGCGGTAGCGTTGACAAACCGCGGATCTTCAGCCACGAGTTCCTCGTCCAAGCCTTCGAGGAGGTGTCCGAAGAAAGAATGATTTGATCGAGGGTTTAGGTCCAGTTGGAAGCTAGGTTGAGAATCGATGACGGCCTTAACGGCTGTGCTGTTGCGGATCCAGAGCCAGGAAGCGGCTACGACCGTCTTAACACCTTGGAAAGAATGAAACCAGGCCAGAGGAAGTGCATATCGACTCGTCGGATCATTAGGGTCGGCATCGGCGTCGTCTTTGATAAAAATGCGAGAGGCGATGGCCTGGAACGCAATCAGGGCAGCGGTCAAGAAGAGAGCTTCAGCGTTTTCAGGAGTAATTCCAGAATTGAGCGAAGCGCAATAAGCAGCTAATGTGGAGGCGGAATAGGCATGGGATGCGCGGACTAAAGCCTTGTCGTCTGGGGTGAGAGAACGAAGGTGGAAGGCTGCAACGGAAAGAATGGCATCCATTAGGTAAGGTTTCGCAAACGCCATCTGCGGTACAGCGCGAGACCAGATATCCTCGGTGGCAGGAGAATTGTTCAATAGTGTCTTGGAGGTAACCGTGGTGTATTGATGCATCAAGCGCAGCTCCAACATTCTGTCAACTTGTCCCGATAGTGAAGTCGTCAGGGTGGTCGAGGGTTGAGCATAAAAGGGGGTTGAGGCAGCCATTTTCGAGGCATTTGAAATCGATGAGTGTCGTATCGATGGAGTCTTTGGGATTTGCAGAGGAGGTGTAGTAGGCTTTGGGGTGGGAGCTCCATTGCTCTCGGAGCTGGTGGTTGAGGCGACGAGTTCGTCAAGGACGTCTGGATTGCCGAAATCGCAGAGCACGCCATGTTTGGCGCAGTTTCCACACCGCGGATGGACTTCATCGCACTGCACCACAAGGAAGAGGGTCAGCATTCGGGTTCAAAACGTCCCGGGAGGAGAGATCCATATTGATATCAGGAACAGAAGGCAACTTGCGGAAGTTTCGGCAAGCAAACAGCTAGACGGGGAAAGATATACCTTGATCTTCCTGTTCTTGCACCTGCGACATCCCGCACGGGACTTCTTGTGAGAACGGCGAGGTGGCATAGCTAAGGGAGGTGAGGAAGTCTAGCCAAGAAAATTTCATGTGTCGTCAACTAGCTCTCAAAGATTTCGATGAGAGGACCGGGGACAAGAGTCGCAGTCGCAGCATGGCCGCGGAGGCGTGGGGCGCCTCGTTGAATGTGAGAGAGATGGACGCAATTGAAGGTGGTTTTTATCAGAGAAGAAGTTTCATGGCATATTCTATAGAGAATGTGACGAGGAGCGTGGTTGAACACAGCTGCTGGCCAGGGGGGAATGTTTTCGAAAGAAAGGAAGGTGTGCGTGCAGCTTGCGGCTCAGTGCGTCGTGATGGACGGAGTTCCCCCAGAAAGCGAATTGGAGGCACGGGTAGCGGGGCGGTCGAGAAGTTGCCCGGAGCCCCGTCCTGAGAAGAAAGGAACGATTTTCTGGCAGCCTCCTGTGTTGCTGGGTGCTGTCGAGTGGGATGCGACGACGGTGGACAAGGGCGTGAATTGAGGGAAAGGCAGGCAAAGGCAAAGTAGGCCAACGAGAAGACGCGCGAGCGGAGCTAGAGGGCACTGCCACAACAGGGATGGCGTCCACGACCGGCGAGTCGGTGACGGCGTCGACTTTTTCGGAGCCGGGGGATTACAGCACCAAAGATGGGTGGTTATTTGGTCCGCCGGGGATATGTGGGCGTGGGTGAATTGTGGATCGTTCAATGCTGAGACGAGGGAAACACGTAGTTGGCGCCAATGCAAGTATCTCGTCAGGTGTCAGTCAAGCATACATGTAGATTTTTTTTGTTGAGAAGTTTGTTGTTGTTGTTGTTTTTGCTGTAAGTGAGATGATGAGGAGAAGAGAAAGAGAGCGAGAGAGACAGAGAGAGAGACAGGGGTAAGGGAAAGAAGGAAGGTCGAGAGAAATACAGAGTGTGAGAGAATGAGAAGGAGCAGCAACAAGACCTATAGAAGTGATTACGTAGTGTGACACAGCCCCAGGCAGGTTTGACAGGTGCAGCATTCCACTTGCAATCCTCCCCGCGGCGTACTCGCTATAACTAACGACCTAGCAGGTAGCTAGCTTACCTACGTCAATCGTTTAGTAGATCAGGTTCGGCCTCTTTTCGTCCGTCAACTAATACCTGGGCAAAGTACTTGAAACGCGCTTTCTACCATGTGTGATTTCCACTGCTTCTACCTAACCCTAGGTACCTTGGTACATAGTAAGTACCCTGGATACGGTGGGTAAGGTGTACAAAAACCAAACAGCTCCATCCCCGACCCAAATAGGACAATAGGTAATACAATCAACGACAAGACAACCCCAATCTAGCATTCCTAATTGTGAACAGGCACAAGATCCCCATCGTTATCTTGAAAGCTTTCAAGGACCCTTGATCACCACCTCATGCTATAACTACCATAGGACATGCCCATATCTGACCAGAACTTTACTAGACCTTTTCATGATTGGGCGGGCCGATGGCGGGCCAGGCGGAAGACGGGGGTCAAGGGGTCCGTCCATTGACTATGCTCTCTGTTGGCCCCCCCCCCCCCCCCCCCTTCCGAGGCTCTGCTCTGTTGGCCAGGCCAGGCGCGGTGCTTGCGTGGAGAAAGACCCGGGTGGTATGAGCCTAAGTCGTATCATCACTCTGCTTCTCGGTTGCTGGAGATCGCCGAATAATGGGGAGATTTGGAACAAGACGGTGAAGAAGAATCAATGTGATTGACTGCAAACGCTCCCCAGCCCCTGCCTCCATGTCATTATTAATCCTCAGCCCATGATCCATGTTCCGCTGCCAGTCTCTCACCCACACTTCCCATCCCATCGGGCAATCTTCCCGACCAGCCGGCTGGTGAACCTAATACTGCAACTGGTCTGATGCATGATATATCTGCCTCGTCCCTTGTCGACCTCGAATCTGTACCAGTTCTGCAAGTCCCTGTGAACAAGGCTGGCAGGACCTTGAGGCAGGAAAGCAGGTGGGATTCCACAAGCTGCCAGGTCCAGGGCCTTCTCGATCGCCCCAACTTTGTCCTCTCTTCCCATCGTCCATGTCTCTCTCTATCCGTCTACCCATCCCCATGCATACAAAATCCCAACACTTATATCAAGCAAGGTCCAAGGTCCTTTGGTTATGCCCTTTCTGTCACCCAAGACTTCGGCCCTTCCCTTTCTCACCCAATCAACGAGACATCATCCCGGGTGGCATCTGTAAAGCACGAGGTATTTACATCTCAAACATCATAGCGTAAGAAAGCCCCATGACAAATAGAGCCTTTTTCGGCGGGCGACAGCAAAGACATTGCCAGGAAGAAGAGATGCAAGGCACCCCGAGGCTTCAACTTTCGGGATAGGCTCCTGTACTATGTAGAATCTGGAACTCGGGATGGAGAACTGGAAGCATACCTCCCCCTGCTAGGCTGAACGTCCGTCCTCCGGAATCTCGTCCACTCATCTAGCTGAGATCTGCCACCATGGTAACCGTGATGCCAAGACTGTGTTCTTGACGCTGCAAAAAGCGGCTTTTAGGCCTCCCAATCGCACACCCTCTCCCTCACTGACCCGCAGCTCTAACTGGGTGTACTTTTGGTAATAGTCTGGAGTCTGCAGTAGATTACCCAGGTACGTCTGTAAGCACAGGCACCACTTTTGAGCCTACCGAAACAATCCCGCCCATTTTACGTAGACCTCGTATTCGTATCGAGTGTTCGTATCATAAAAGTCCGAAGTACGAAAGTTGACGATTGTACTTCTAACAAAGGTCATATCTAAGGTTTAATACCGAAAACCCCGAGACGATCAGGTTTCAACTTTTCTCTCTTGTACAAATGAACAGACTATAATCTGTACCTAGGTACTGAACGTGGCTACAGTAGGTATGCAATGCCAAGCTGCATATTTGACCATTGGAGGCCTATCCCTCTTCTCTAGCTCTCGCAATCACCCACCCTCCTTTCCTGCTGCTACTCTCAGGTAACTATGCTATGGTATAACCTTAATATTTGTTTGTCATGACGAAGCAACATTCCCGATCCGACAGGAGACTTCATTCCTCTCCTGGGAGCAGAGACTATCTTAGCTAATCCTTTCTGGCTATCTCAAGGACATACATCATATTTTACTATGTATATGGATGTTTCGCTCTTCATCCAACATAATTTTCATTCGCTTCCCTTCTCGATCCTTGGCTAACATATATAATCGTCGCATCTTTTACCGCCCATTGAGCGCCACACACACACCATCAGGCGAATGAGCCGCTTCTGCCCGTCACCTCCCCAACATAGCCATGCTCTCGCTTCTACCTGTTTATTTCTGGCGCAAGCCATTCCTCCTTCAAAAGTACTTCGAGGACATGGGAGGTGGTGCAAAGTACCCAATATAGACATGTACTGCAGACAACGCAGCACACATGGTATGAAAGGGATACTGTAAGCAGCAGTCACATTTGTCAACTCACATCCTACTACCACACCGCTTGAACGCGAGTTTCGTCGCAGTAGCTATCCCCTCCAACCCGGTGCCTCATTCGAACCCGTGTGCGCGCGGGCTTCCTGCAGGGATCACCGTGATCGGCTTCCACCTCCCTTGCCTCCCGTCTCGGTCTTTTGGTCTTTGTCATGGAAAATAATTGCGTCATTGATGAAATGCAGAATTGCGTGCTCCCCCGCGATGACAGGACCTTGTTGATGTCGAAAGACTGGAGGGGCAAATTGACTCTTGTTCGATGCTACCTACCAACTGCCTTACAAATTAGCCTCCTGGAATCATTTTCTTCGGACCTGCGTAAACGCATGCCATTAATTAGTAAGATACACTTGAGATGTCCATTTGATTACCTAGGTAGAAAGACCAGTATAAGAATTCCAATTGTCCATCGACCTCCTTGTTTCCTGACCCTAAATCATCCTCAGTCAACGAACTGACACCACACACGACACGCGCACGCACACGCACACGCACATACATCGACTTCTTCCATCGCATCGAGAATTCACTCAAGCTTTACCATTGCCAAGTTAATCCATCGCGTGCTTAAAAGTAATTTGCTTCTCAATTCCGTCTAGCCCTGACGTGATTGTTTAAGTTTGGGGCTTCCCGTCACCTGCCGCTCATCGTTTTGTTTAAAATCTTCCCAGTCTCCGCCAACCAACCACCCTCGGACCATCGCCCTTGACTCAACTCTTCACACTTCCACCATCCCGCCCTTGAATTGCGCAAAGGAGAAGGATACAAGTTCATAAATATCCCGAATCTCAACGTACCGTATCAACAACAGAAGTTGACTACCGCCCAGGGGTGCAACTTGCAGCAGCAATAGGAAGTGCTTCTTCCGCGCTTTAAGCTGCATAAAGAGCAAGCTTTCTGTCCCTCTCACTTGCAAACTGAGACCTTCCATCAAAGCCAACTTTCTTCTCTGACTTAGAAACCTGATTACTATCCCAATTGCCCATTGCATTTCTACTCTCAGACTCTACCAAAATGTCAGCTCTTCCTCTTCTCAACTCAGACCCCGTGGCCACGCCGCCTCGTCCTCCGTCCCCGGTCCACGCCTTCGGCACCCTGGCCGTTCACGCCGGATCCCCGCACGACCCCACCACCGGCGCCGTCATCGAACCCATCTCCCTCTCCACAACGTTCGCCCAGACAGCCGTGGGCAAGCCTGTGGGTGAGTACGAGTACTCTAGATCTTCCAATCCAAATCGCACCAACTTTGAGGCGGCCGTTGCTGCACTCGAGCATGCAAAGTATGCCCTTGCCTTCTCTTCCGGCAGCGCAACGACGGCAAATATCTTGCAGAGTTTAGCATCGGGCAGCCATGTCATCTCCGTCTCAGATGTCTACGGCGGAACCCACCGGTATTTCACACAAGTCGCAAAGGCGCATGGCGTAAAAGTCACTTTCACTCCAGAGATTGAGGTCGATATCTCGGAGCACATCACTGATCAGACTCGTCTGATCTGGATTGAGAGCCCCAGCAATCCTACCTTGCGGCTCGTTGACATCCGAGCAGTCGTCTCAGAAGCGCACAAGCATGGCATCCTCGTTGTAGTCGATAACACTTTCCTGTCCCCCTATGTACAAAATCCTCTGGATCTCGGTGCCGATATTGTCGTCCACAGCGTGACTAAGTACATTAATGGTCACAGCGATGTGGTCATGGGTGTGGCTGCCTTCAACAGCGACGAGCTCAAGGCCCGTCTGGGCTTCCTTCAAAACGCCATTGGCGCAGTTCCTTCCGCTTTTGATTCGTGGCTCGCTCACAGAGGACTCAAAACCCTTCACCTGCGAGCTCGTGAGGCCAGCCGCAACGCAACAGCTGTAGCAGACGCCCTCGAGGCCTCACCTCTCGTTATCGCAGTTAACTATCCGGGTCTTGAATCACACCCTCAGCGCCATATTGCCAAGAGACAGCACCGAAACGGCATGGGCGGTGGCATGTTGTCGTTCCGTATTAGAGGCGGCCACGACGCGGCAGAGCGCTTCTGTCAGTTCACTAAGATCTTCACTCTCGCTGAGAGCCTAGGCGGCGTTGAGTCGCTGGTCGAAATCCCCAGCAGCATGACCCACGCTGGGATTCCCCGTGACCAGCGCGAAGCTGTAGGCATATTTGATGATCTTGTTCGTATCAGCTGCGGCGTGGAAGATGCCGTTGATCTCAAGAATGACGTGCTTCAGGCTCTCGAGAACGCTGTGGCGGCTTCCAGGAAAACGATCAACGGAACCAATGGTGTGAACGGCCGCGGTATTGATGGCGTATTTTAAGAGAGTGAAAGAGGAGGGGAAACATTGATGGATGGTGATTAGAGGCGTTAGACTTCAATAATGTGAGGACAACTCGACGGGTGAGAGGTTAGCTCCAAACGCAATTTACAAAGAGGAAAGCAGGGCAATCATAGCCCTTAATATAGCAACAACGGGAAAAAGGCGTTGAGTTTTGTTTCATTATTCGATTTTTTTTCCTTTTCCTTTCTTTATTTTCAATGGTTTGAAATATTATTCAGGACATATACAGTCATGGCTATATAAGCATCTCCACTACGTCTTTTTAAATGTGCTGTGTGCCTGGATAATACCCATTTATACCTATGATCAGGTATCGTCTTCAAGTATCATAATAAAAACACTGTAAACACTGTGCAGCGTTATTCTTTTCTCTCTGGTCCAAAGTCGTATCTGTTGTGATAAAAGTCTAGGGGCGATCAACCAAAAAGACGGGTCAAGTCGCTGCTTTGATATCGTCGCATGGAAGCATCAGTGTCTCCAAACGTATTTTGAATCCCTCAACCTTATATCTCGTGAGCCTCTCGAGCTAATCTTTTGCTGTAGCGAAACTCCTCAAATGGTCGTAAACTCGTTAAGTCAAAAAACATATCAATGCTGTTTAAAATCAGAAGACGGGCTGCCTGCCGCCTGCCGGTTCACTCCTCCGGCGCTGTATTTCATTCATCCCCCGGCAAGCAGTCTCAGCAATGTAGTGCAGCTCGTCGAGCGTGTTGGAGTTTAGGTTCTGGAATATGCCGTCAAGCTTGCGCAGCCATTCAGACGTCGGGTTCGCTACGTCTAGCTGGTGTGCGTTGGTGTCGTAGTCTGTCACTCTCGGTGCATGGCTTCGCGGCTTAAGCTGGTTTAAGAGGTAATCATGTTGTGAGTTGGCCGGAAGATACTCCACGGGATCTCCATTGGGCATGTTTGGCTGTTGTATGCCCATGACCACCTCGACGAAGCGCTGGGTTATACCACGACCTAAACCGCAGGGGTCGACAAAGTCGAATTCCGGAATATTAGGAACATCTTCCCTCAGATAGCGATCATACCCAAGGAAAGATGCCCGGCAAACTCGCAGGTGTGGTGCAGCACATCTCAGTGCCATCGCAATCCATCGTCCCTCGGCCGGGGGCCGTTGGTTTGGAAGACCAACCCAAAGAATGTCCTTTCCTCCTGCGTTGAGGTCCTGAGCCTGTTCCACTTTCAGATATACCTCGTTCAAGTAGAGCTCTTCTAGCGTGGAGCCCAAATTCTGCACGATACGGATCATGACCTCGGCAGACAACTCCATTCGCTTAAGTTCCAGGCATGTTAGATTTGCCAGAACCAGGTGCTCATTTGGAGCAGGTAATGACCTGGCTCGCCACTCCTCTACGGGCATCTGCTGAGACCTGGTCAGCTTCACATCTCTGGGAGACCGATCATCTCCATGCGCCCCCATCAAACACAAGCTTAGCAAGCGGTCTGCGGTTGCCATCAAATTCCAAAGGCAAGCACCAAATACCGACACCCGTTGCGGTTCAGTTTCGTGTCGTCGTAGAGTAAGAACGAGGTGTTCCAGCGCTTGGAGTACTTTCATAATGTTCACCACGTCTGATGGGTTCATCCATAGATGACATATTCCAATGTCGGTAATATTTTCCACGACTAGCGCCTTGAGGTGCGCAGAATCCTCCTCGGGGCGCAGAGCAAACGCCTTCAATGTGTTGGCGAGGACTCTGGTTGATACGTTGCAATGTCGACCAACGAGCTGAATGGGGAGATTCAATCGGAGGCGGTCGATGTCGCGGCAGTTGAACAAGATGGCTTCGACTATCAGAAAGTATTCCAATTCCGTAAATGACCGGTCGTTCATGCAGTACTTCTTGTGTAACGTGCGACAAAAGTCCGACATGGCTGGAACGCGTTCGAAGAGATCTGCAAGAAAATCCACTTCCACTGCTCACCAATTGTGTCAGCAAAACACAAATCCATTGTTCAGATCAGGTTATAAAGGGAGGGTTGAATTACGCACATTCGTCTCGTATGACCATGAGGTCGATGTAAATGCTCTTGCAGTAGCGGCCAATAGTTTGCAGTTCATCCGTTCGAGGATGCTGTCTGTTGCTTCTCCTATTCAGGCGAGAAAAGTCGAGTCCAAGAGTACGGCAGACGATGGGCTTGAGGATCTGGTCAAACACTCGACACACGAGGCGAAGTGGGAGAACAGCATTCTTGTGACCTTGTGCGACATATTTCTCCAGTATCTCCTCGACGAGTTCCCGTGGGAGACGGTCCATGCTTGGCAACTTGAGGCCGGCGTTAGGGTCTTGGGAGGTAGAGAAGATCGGCTAAATGGCTGTCAGGGGCTCGCTGTTCATCGAAAGTGCCTGAAGCGTCGGTGACGAGAGAGCTCGGAAGGCCAGGCCTCGGGCTTATTAGGCCCGACGATGATAGTTATGCTAACTGGGATTCAGTGCGATGTCAGTCAGGCACCCTATGATGAGGGGGGTGAGGTTCACACGGTTGGCGTCAATGCTGGGGCGGTTTAGCTTCCATGTGAGCTAGAATCAGAGCTCTTGGGTAGAATGGGTTCATGCGGGGATGTGGCCCCCACAGCACAGTGAGCTACTGTACTGCCTTACCTCACCTCTCTAACATCTGCCGCTATCAATACGTTGTCAAGCGATTTACCCTAGCTACCTACCCTAGACGATTGTGAAGTCTAATATATTACAGTCGATGGAGCACATCAAATATTTTTATTATTGATATGGAAACGTGTATTTATTATTATTATTTCATGGCCTCGTTGAATATTACCCAAGTTTACGATGCCAGATAGAGCATCTAGCAAATTACTTGCTTCTTTGCCAATCGGTTCGTGGAGAAATGAGATGTCAAGTGTTTGGAAATCTTGAGACCAACAGTGGAAGAATTCCAGGTTATGAGCCCCAACACTCTGCTTTATGACTTCAACGGATAATAGATGCAGTATATTATCTAACACAGGAAATGAGGTCGAGTATGAAGCTCAGAGATCCCATACTAAGATAATGTAGATTTTAGTCGTTGTAGTCGTTTGAGCCACGAAGTGAGGTTGAGGTCTACGAGACAATATCCTTTGAATATGCTAGGAAGACATATTGCTGATGTAACGAAGCCCATGGACTTGATCGTAGAGAGGGAGTTCTTTTGTTTCTTTTTTCCCAAAAAAGAAAGATTTCGAAAACGCTCGCATTTGCAAGACAAGACGGGTATTCTGCGACTGACTTGGCCATTGAAGCCGCCTTGGTCAGGCTACGAAAGTAGGTACTTGGTTACCTTGTGGTGTTCATTGTGAATATGCAAGATGAATAAACACAACATATTGCCTAGCACATGCAGATGATGAGCTACCAGCCCTGCCAACCTTGCTTTCGGCAATTCGGCACAAGCATGGTTGAACGGTTCAGGCCGGGCATTGTGATTGCTCCTGTCAGATTGAGCAGCAACTACATAGTACGTGCTTGGTTGGGTATTGCAAGATATAATAACTCGTGCTATCGATGAAATTATATTCATACACCGTGAGTGACACCATGGTAAGGGAAGCAACCATGTCCATGTCTCAAGCTCAACGCCAGGACAAAATAGCTCCCGCTGGTGCAAACTATTCGTGCCGAGTTGTGTTAGTGACGGCGCAGTCACATTTCGCCGCATACATCCTTCGTACTTCCTACCTCGTACTTCGTACTTGATAAATGAACTTCTGCAACAATGGCTGAATTTTGGTGGGCGGTCTCACTCACTTACATACACACACACACCTACACACACTAGCCAGTGTAGGATGACAATGACACAGAATACGAGAGAGCTTTAAAACGAGATCCAAGGCATCGGACCAGCGCTAAGATAAGTGAAGACGGGTGATGGACCACCAACTCGTATTTGTAGCATGCTAGCGGACAAGTCTAGTATACAAAATCTCCGTATGGGATGCAGGACGACTGCTGTTCAAGATTCGAAGGAAGACGAGCCCAAGAACTACATATGTAGTACAATCACTTGAGTCAGGATGACGACGTCTCTGGTCCACAGGGCTGGCAATGGACGAGAGGGTGCCACGGCCAACCATGACCATGCCATGACGACCAGCTGCATGTGTGGGACACCTCCGGGGCGGGGCGGATGATGTTGGCACTGGGGCAACCAGCATTCCAAAAGGTTATGTGCACATGGATCTCTTCATATTTCGTCCCGTCTTCACCACATACCCAAGGGTAAAATGCTCCTTTGCTGTCTGCCGTGGGTGTGGGCAATTGACAACATGTGATTGGCGATAGTTATTGAGAGCCTGAACCAAGTCCTGCCACTGTTGCCGTCTGATGATAAGCGACCCTGAGTTTCAACTTTTTACTGCCATTTGAAATGAATGGTTTGACCGGGGGGATCCTTATCCGTGCGGCCAGCCAGGGCCGGGCTGACTTCCCACCAATGATTCACGGCTTAAATGGAGCACAGGAAATGGGCAGATATACAGACTGCTACGTAGTACAGACCGACGGGCCCAACTAAGAAATCTTTTTTCCCCCTCTCTTGGTGTGTAGTCCACCCCCCAAAAGAAAGAAAACTTAAAAAAAAAAATGGGTGATGGGATTGATCTGGGCAACTAAATTGGATAACGTGAGGACGTATTAGTTCCAGACATCCATCAAACGTGCATGTCACGCAAGCTAGCCGACGTCACTCCGCCAACCCATGTCAATTAAGTTTCGTAGTAATTAGGTCTCGTCTCCCGTCGTGATCCTCCTCGATGAGCCCAGGACGCGTGTTGCCAACAATTATTAGGATAGAAAACAAGAGTAGGGCTTCCAGTCCCTGGCGAGTGACAATGCGATGCCGAAAGAGGCCGTTTGCCCGGGCTAGTCCATGATCATTTCCTACCTATGACACCGTGACTGCTAAAAAGACCGGCTAATGTCAAATTGGCGGGCGCATGCCTTGATCTGGTTCATGATGGAAGAGGTTGATTTGGTGCCAAGAGACTCGCTCGTATCGCCGCCCACTTTCCGGCGCTCCCGTCTGAGCCGAAGCTCAACAAAGAGCTCCTCATCAAGTGGGAGAGACAACGGGAAGCCATACGAGTATATTCAGAGGTTGGTACAGAGTCACAACCTGTCGGTATATTGTGTCAGGTATGTATGGAGGTGTATGTTGATTAAACGACGCTGGTGGCAAGAGCCGAGACTTTTGAGATTGACTGGTTGCTGTGACTTCTCGTCCTCCCTGCTGCCAAGATGGTCGCGGTCGGAACCCCCAGAGCTCTGCAAATGACATGAGACAGCCGAAACCATTTGGTTGGTGCATAGAACCTGGTTGCTGGCCAGATGGAACTTGTTGCTGTTGCTGGATTGGGCCTGCCTCTGGGCTGCACTAGGCAGGTATGATACCTATCTAACCAGTAGAAGATAAAGAGCTCCTGTAATACCTAGGTACCTAGATACTTGACGTTGGTGAGCATGATCGAAACCTGGTAACATAAGGCAAGGTAGTAGTGAGCATACAAGGGCTCGGTACCTACCTTAGGTATCTGCAGTACAACTCATGTATACGAGTGGGTCTCTCTGCACCAAAGGCTTGGCAGGCAAGTACCAGGATAAGTTTTGGTATCTACAGAGTCTATCCTCGACGACCGTTGTGAGCAACAAAACGATTCAATGAGTTCCATACAAACGGTTATATCTTAGTAAAAGGCAACGTTAATATTAGGCTTTTCGAGCCATGTGTGCCTTAAGCGATCTACTGAGCTCCGCAGCCAGTTTCTAATCTTTGGAAGAGACGGATTCGCCGGTGCTTGATTATCGCCGCCAACGGTTTGCTATGTATCTAGCTTAATGCACAAGTGGCGGAAATGGACACTCGTGGGGTGGTGTGTGGGTGGTGACGACACCGGAAATGGCGTTGGCCAGGGGCCGATGAGAGAGTGTGGCACTGGAGAGATCGATTGTGCCTGGGTACCTGCACATGTATCCATTTGTGGCGACAAAACAAACGGCAAGACGGGTGACTTGTGGGCCCCTTCCTCGTTCCTGATGTCTCTGAGGTAGACGAGCGCGTACCCAGGAAGACGAAGTACTACCTACCTTGTTGTACAAAAGTACACTTTTACTCTGCACTTCAGGGCCTGCACTTTTATGAGCAAAGTGGATATCTTGATTTCAACGAAATACGCGTTCAGGAATTATTACCACCTTATCTTCGAAAACAGAATGGATGGATGGCTGTGTGTGAGAGGAGTAACAGTAACGTGGACAAGAACAGCCTGTACACGAAGAGTACATGGTTGCGTTTTATATGCGTCACGGCATCCCCACAGGGGGGGAATAGATTTTCTTTGCGACGACCGGGATAGCGTGTAAAAAAAAAAACGTTAACATATCGGCCAATTTTTTTTTAACACGGTGACGAGGTACGGTTAGGTGTTGCCGTATTTGACACCATGATCCAGTACGGATGATTTGGGCAAGAAGCAAATCCCCCTCCTCCCCTAGAAGTAATAATACAAGCACTCAGTTCGGAGTACAGATTACCTGGGTATAGGTAGGCGCGGATTAGCAGATGCTTGGGCTCGTACCCGCTGATTTAGGCCGGCTTGGCCTGGAGGCAATTGTCCGCAACATGAAGTTAATCAAACCAAGACTGGGCCACCTCACACATGCTTGCCCCAGTTTGCAGTCGCTAGATTCTGACTCTGGCTGTTGACAGAGGCCAGGACCAGTAGGTGCTACTCCATAAGTAGAGAGCCAGCAAATAGTGCCAAAAGTTCCCAGTAGTTCCAAGACCCAAGGCCAAGACCAAGAAGGCCAAGCCCCCCGGTTTCCCATCTATCGTTCTCGTCCACTTCTCAGTGCCGCATCCGATCACTGTTTCCGCTTCCGCCCCCCCCCAATAAAACCTGTGGTTCCTGCCCTTGGTTCTCGTGGTGAATCCCCTCGCCCTGTTTTTCCTTCCTTCCCCGTTTGCGGTCTCCCTCACCAAACCTGCCAACCAAAGCTCACCAAATTCCACTCAATCTCCGTTGCCAGGTGCGAACTGCTGCCCATAAAACCGGCCTTCACCTCACCGTCGCTTTTCCCCCCGTCTGCTCTGGCTTTGATCAACAAATTACTCCATCACGCAACATCGCCATAATTATCATCAAACATACCGCCAGCTAACTCTTCGGTGCTATAGTGCTAGCCTTTTTGTCGCAATAGCTCTAGACTTTGTCGCATTGCACGCACTTGATCGCGCAGCATTTCATCCTCACTTTCAAATCCTTCGCCACCTCCAAAATGCGTTCGTCGCTTGCTCTCTTCGCCTTGGCTGCCTCCATGGCTTCAGCCGCCGTCCCGGAATATGAAAGCTCACTCAACATGACGATTAATCCCGGTGTTGTGGACGCCCAAACTCGAGGTACGCTAGTCTCCATGCATATGAGAACTGGTGGCCTTACTAACATCTTTCTTTTACACAGCTTCGTGGTGTCAGGCCCAGACCAATACCTGCACGACTCTTTGCGATAATGAAACGAACAAGAACAGCTGTACACAGGTCAGTAGATGGCGCAAAATCACTCGAAGCCACAGTGCGCTGGTTGTACCGGGTTGTCCTTTCATATTAACAAACTCGTGCAGAGCACCTTGGCGTGGGATTGCACCTGCTCGTCCAATTCTTCGGCACCTGGTCTTCAGTACTACGTCCAAACAATGCCGACCTTCATCTGCGAGGAGCTCTACTCAGAGTGCATTACACAAAATACCGGCAGTGCTAGTGGTCAGAAGGAATGTACCAAGAACATCAAGGATCTTTGTGGCTCTCTGAAGCCCAGCTCAGCTAGCAAGGACGACGATTCGAGCACCACTGATTCGTCCAGTGAAACTGACACCGCCACTGCCACTGCTTCTGCTACTAAGTCGGACTCTAGCGCCGCCAAGAGCACCGTCACTAGCACATCATCTGACGGCTTTGCTGCTCCTACCATGGCTCCGGGCAAAGGTGCTGCTGCTGTGGCAATTGGCATGTTGGCCTTGCTTGTTTAAATCGGTTGTGGCGTTTGGTGGGCCGCCATTGGCAGCGCCGCATTCCCCGACCTAAGCCTCAGCACGTGCAAACGGGTGCCCTGGTAGATGTCGAGACAACGGCCGTTGCGATAACCCCTGTTCGCTTCTCTGTTACGAATTTTTTTTTTACTAGTTGTCGACAACCCCTCTTTACACCCGACATACGACGCGACAACTTTGATGAGTTCAAGACCTGAAGATAGGCAGCTGCTTAGTCCCTCGAAATTGGGGCAAGGAAATGCATGCCGCGATGGATTTGTGGATTTGATTGATAGGGAGGTGGTTTGAATGCTCGACGCTACTTTTCATGATTCGGCTCTGCCATCCTCTTTGATAGTGGCATGGAAGGCGTATTGCGTTAAAGGGGCATAGGCATGTTTGTTTGGTTTTATTATTCCCAGTTTAATCATAGCAAGAGGCGAAAGGGAGTAGGAAAACTTCTGTTATACAAAGAATCATTTGGTGTTATTGTCTGACTCTACATGTTGATGCTGCACGACTTAGCTTAGAGTATTGATGTTATTGACTCTAGGAATCAATAAGGATCAGCAACCTAAGTTACCTAGTCACTTATCCTCCCTGAATAATTCTGGTCTATCATGATTGCAGTTGGTTAGACGAATAGCGCATAGGAATTGCGATGCTCTGCTATACAAGCCCCTCATGCTAGATGTTCCCATTATTGCATTGCTCTTGATATGTTTCGAAGACTGTAAGGGTCGGCATTCGCCTCCAGGAGTGGGAACGCACATAGGCTTACACGGCCGGGAGACACAACCAGATAGATACAATGCTCTAATCACCCATGTTCTTGATAGTACAGCCACAAATAACCTTTGGATGATGGGGGAAATAGTAGTGTGCTATGATTGATTTATACTATAGATAAATAGCAAACACTTGACGAGTCTCATATAAACGCATGAAGCGGTGGCAAGGCCCATGTGTGTCCAGCTGGTCGATCAATTGGAAGCATGATGATAGTTTGACCCTACTCTATGAGCAAGTTTAGTCCTGACTGGGATGTCCAATTACTAGGGAAAAGAACCAACTAACGCCTAGAGCCCCCCAAAAAGGCTTTCTGGGGGGAATAGACAGACGGTGGCTCTGAGATGCGAGTCTTGAGATCTTCAACAAAAGCTAAATAAAGACTACATCAAACATGCGATGCCGACAAGTCCACCCAGAACCGATGCCTTGTTAGTGATGCCACGAGAACAAAAAATGAACCCTCTAATCCAAGGTTAGAGCCCAATTATGAGAACTGGCTGTCCGATTCCATCAACTTTGGCAGGAGAGTTTTATATCACCGCAAGCCATCTCTGCGCACCAGGCATATCCAGTTCAGAATAATCCTCATTTTCTCTGCAATGAGTCGTCTGGTGCCGTACCCTTGAAAACAAAGAACTGACAGCAACTGGATCCTAGCAAGGCGAGTTATCCTGGTGAGTTGGGCAGCTGGTAAGCCTCTCCTATGCAATCATAGACATATCTATTGATCGTGACACGGCACCAACCAGATACGGTCCTAACGGCTCCCTCTGGCTTCCTAATATTTCCCTTCTTTTTTGGTCTACTTTTGAGGTTAGGCTATGTGGCTTGATGGGATACACAATAATCTACCCATGTACTTCCTGTGAACTCCATAAGTACATAGCCTGTGCTATAGTAGGTATGTTGAATGTCGATGGCCTGACATAGTTGTCATGTTTGCAGCGGAGTATTGGTTTTTTTTTTTCATCTAAGCTGAGAATGTGTGTGGATTGTTGGGCAGCGCAATCTGAAGAGCTAGGCTCTATCGACGGCGTAGATATAGTTTACAGCAACCTGGCTTGTTCGGTTTGCCGTCTTCAATCAATAGTGACTCCGCTAAACCAAACAACGAGCCATGTGCCATCTCAGCTTCATGATGACCTCTTTTGTTGGTTCCCTTCCCCTATAGTTAAACATGGGTGGTTGGTGTCTGTGGGAAAGGCATATCCTTGCGTCGGCTGGTCTGGCTGTGAGTAAGGGTTCTCCCAAACGGCAGGCAGCGGCGTCAAGCGCTTTCGTTTGGCTGGTGGAGGGGGCCCAGCAAGTCGGCGGTGAAATATGAGCAAAATAACTGGAATTAGGGCTACCGTAAAGCCAGCGGCAATACTGATGCCGCGGCCTTGAATGCCAGAGAGTGTCTACACCATAGATGAGAGATGAAACGAATATGGAAAAGAACGTCGGAGGGCTTTGAGGACTGAATTACATAGTCTCTTGGTGTCTTATCTCATCAAATGTCGTCTGCCTCAATCTAATTGACATGGATATGTAACTACAAAGTACCTTGTGTGGAGTTGAGTACCTTAAGTAGGACTGATAGGACGACGAGGAGAAGTTGGGCACTCGCAATATTGCCATTGTGACTAAGAAGAACTAACCCCAGTAGACTTTCCTTATATGAAGGTCTTCTCCTGCCATTTTATTCTCACCCGGCTTTCCTTCTTTTCACAATCTCAGTTCTAACTCAAACATCACAGGGATGATTTGAAGCCCTACTTCGCCGAGCACATCAAGCTGCCCGAGAAGAGTATTAGCTCCATCATCAATGAATGGGCCATGAAGGATGGAGCCGAGAACTACGGCGAACTACGGCAATTGTCTGCAGCCGTCTCCAGGATAGCTCGCTTCGGCGGCGATGGAAGACGACGGATGATGGCCAGATCATCATCGACCAATTTGGACGACGATTTATTATAAACAGTGTTGGCTGGCTCGTTCTTCGGGTTTGTAACCCACAGTCCATCCGCTCACCTCCAGAATCGAGTTTGAATTGACTTGCTGAGGATCCATGATAGGCAGATCGTATCAACAAAGATCAACCCATTACCCGCCAATACTCAATGCTACCGTTTAGAGCTGTGATTCTGGTACAACGTAGTTGATATAGACAAGAAGACCATCCTGGGTAAGCTGATCAGGATTGAACTGGAATCGAGCAACGAAGACCAAAACTTAGCCAGGGGTACGCTCCTGTAGATGCTGAGCCCGAATGAGGTTTCTTGAGAGATTTCCATGTCATGGGAAGGAGGGCACTTTTTCTGAAGGTAGATTTAATCGCGAACCCGAGTATTTGGACATGATCTTCTAATCGCCGGTCGGTCTTTGTGGCCACTGGCCTTGTAGTTTCAACCTGGTGGTTACCAGAACTTGTCCTTTTGAGCCTATATGTACACGCAACAGTAGAAGAACATGTCTAGTTCCCAGCCGAGAATCCAAAATACAGAGCCCACTAATAGTACAGAATATGGAGACAAAATGAAGTAACCTGTAGGCCAACGCCATGAAGGCTGTTTTGGATTGCGTTGGTAGATATCTGATTGAAAGATTTACTACCCTGTAGATACCCAAACAAGGCCAGGAGGATCGGTGGATTCAGTCGCCGTACACGGTGCTGCGAGAGCTGGAGTGTGTATTTTCCCCCCTCTTCTTACTCCTCTTCTTCATGTGTCTTCATGCTTGTTTTTTGTTTTTGTTTGCCCGGATTGTGTTTCTTGTCAGTTGAATGAGAACTACATGACGGCAAGCAAGACCACATTTTCATACATGAGACGATGCTAGACATTTACCATTATGCGAGGAGAAAAGGGAATACATGTATAGGTACAATGACTAGAGAAGACGACCAACGCCACAAAGGAGAATCGGCGCAGGAGGATGGTGTAGTTACTCCTTAGTCCTGTGGTAGTTGATGCAATAATCTATGAGGCGCTGTTGCACAGAGACTGGCGAATCAGCACAATGACAGACACGATACTGCACGCGAGAAGGACTACATAACGTCATTATCAATGATCATTACCTGTGGTGGAAGAGATCGAATCGAACGCAAAGCACAAAATAAACGAGGCAACCTCCTTGCTTTACCTCCTCTCCCTAGGTTGTCAACTAGCCCAATGCTAGCCGGAGCCCGAAAGGCCAGGGCATCCCGGCATACAACTGGTCTGTGATATTATAGTGTGTGGTATCGTACTTACGCCGTATGCACTGCAGGTCAGCGGTGAAACAGGACTGGGAGACGCTGATTCGTGCGTATTTTACTGACGCACCAGCGCCATCGTTTCATGCAGTTGGAGATTTTCAGCATTGCTGACATACATTTTGAGGCCATTTTTTTTTTCAAAATTTTTTTGTTTCAAAGTTGCAATGTCTGTGTTTGTCGATTTGCTCAACGGCGTTGGCCATGGATGATAGTATTTCTATGCGGGTTGACTCACGAGCTCGAACCTTTGGTTCAAAACAAGAATTGGTCTTCTCATACAAGGATATATTGGGAAGAAGAAAAAAATCCTACTATTTGCGCCTAAATGTAACGTATCGGTCTAAAGTATAGCCCCCTCATTGCACTTTTCGTCAGATGGGCTGGTTAAGCGTCTGAGTGCCATGGTTTGATCGAAGTGATGATGGGCGCCTGACCACTTGACGCGGCAAGGGACAAAATTTTGTGTTATAGACTGTGTACAAAGCAATTAAACATGTCTTTCGGCTTTGCCTTTGTGCAGGTCTAGATTCTTCAATATTCCCTTTCTTTCAATCGGAGGTAATGGTGATGGCTGGTGGTTGGTGATGAACGAGATTGGCCACCAAACACCATGGCCTGTGGTGACTCGTGAGCATCCTGATTCGAATGAAATGTACAGACTTGGTGTAGCGCTGCAGGAGCGGGGTTGACCGGATGAATGCAAGTCATCGATGGTACTGTAGTGCTGGTGGGAGTAGAAGCAAGGGGGGTGACCACTGATTGTGTGTGCGAAGCGCGCATGCGTCGTGGAGGTGAGGTGTTGCTCGGGGGTATACGCCAATACTACACATGTAGTTGCTATCTTTAATTGCAGCACTATGTACTCTGTATAGTCTTCTATAATGGCTTCATACCTGAGCATAGTAATTATTCGAGCAATAAATCGCTTGCGGATTTCACAGAACCGTAATCTGTACCTCGTCCACCAGAGGGATATGTGCCCGCACCAACAGCAACGGTATGGGCTATAACATAAATCCCAGTACTATGTAGTAAGCCATTCTAGCACCAACACCAGGTCCTTAGCACAGTGTGTGTGTGGACGCAAAGGGAACTAGAAAGAGGTTGGCTGCGGGTATGGGGTTGTTAATTGGGGTAGCTCGCTAACAGTGTGAGTGTGGTGTGCTTGGTGGTGAGGCGTGTGATGCGTGTTTTGACCAAGAGGCTGGACCATCATCAATCCACACTTCATCCAAGACATTTCAAATATTACTAGGTATCATCATTATTGTAATCGTTTCCCACCTAGAAGAAGCGGTGAACCTCGTACTCGCGCTCTGATAGAATACGCGGAGAGTCGCTTGCTCACCTACGTACCTCTGTAAAGTAACGACACGATATAATAAAAGAATACAGGCTCTAGATTGCAGACTACATATCAACCAGGCTTATTTGAGAACGATATGAGCAACCAGAAGCGTAGTGGACTTCAGGGGGTTACCTCCCATCATCGACCTTGAGGAGAACAAGCTCACCCCTCTTAGTGTGGTCATGAGGGCAAGAATTTCAAGGATGCGTCTACCCATGAACAATTAGTACTAATTACAATTGGGTGATTCTTATCTTTGAGGCCTTATTAACCTGTATTCGGATTCACATTGAACAAGCAGCGTGATTTTTCTATATTTTATTATATTTTCCTTGGAGTGAAATCTGGTTGCGCGTCTATCGCAAGCTGGTGATGGTGTCGTAAACCGATGACGGGGCATTCAATAGAAGCAGAAGCACGCATGCATGCACACTCCACTGATTCATGATAGACCACACAAATGATTACTCAGTAGTTACTCATTCTTCCATCTATTCGAAGCAATTGTGGAATTTCGCTTGATACACCCGTAGATTTGAAGCGTCGGCCGGGACGTTCCATTGGTCCATGGGAGCTAAACAAGATCGGTCGTAAAGTCGTTCCGGTCCCCGCCCCCATCCCTTCTTTTATCCTACAATACCTCTCTTATTCCCCAGTCAGGTATCACTAAATTGACTCAAGGTGGGTGGGTAGGTAGTTAGGTACCTGACGTTTGAAGCCAGCCAGTCAGCCAGCCAGTCAGTAATTTCGTACGCCACCACACTTCACAAGGGTTGCGTCGCCCCCAAGCGCGTCGGAGCGGACGAAACTTGGGAGCATGTCTCAGTTCTGGTTTGAGGCATTCTTCCGCCGCAAAGTGGGTGGGCGCTTGGGCAAAGGGTTCGCTCATTCTTGTCGGCTGCCCAGGGAAGAGACGAACATCAGCCGAGAATATAGTCACAGAGTGCCATTTTGCGAAATTGCTCAGCAGAAAAAACCTGGCTGGGTTGGGCTGGGCATCGCTTGGATTACTGACTGTGATGCAAAAACGGTGAGATCCGACGGATAGATCGCATCATGCCATGACCCGTGACTATTGCATTCTGCCTTCACGTCTCCTCATCACTCCCTACATACGGACTCTATCCCCCCCCTTGGCAAGATGTGGGCAATAATGTTGGCTGTCCGTGTGCCATTCATCAATGGGAAGAGAACGAAACAGGCAACTGGGATCTGCCTCAAATTCAAAGCTATGACAGCCACCAAGATCACATATGTAGTAATCAGATGAGCGGTCTGTTCGAAGAAGGCTCAGGAGAGTCAGTCGCATGGCTGCTTACTTTGCAGGGGGTTGTCCGCGACCAGTACGCAGACCGCAAATGACGGGAAAGGTCCCCCTCTCTCACCAGTCTCGGCTCTCAGCAGTTTGGTTCACACTGAGGCCCAATTGGGGGAGAGGCATTAAAAAAAGAAAAAGAAAAGAAACAAGACCAGGGGTTCCTCCATTGTTTGATATTGAATGGCAAAGTGGAGGCTTGGTTCGGGGTGGGTACGAAACCCGGACGAGGGCTCAGGAACGGGCTGACGATGCAAACACTTTGCAACGACAGCAGGATTATTGATTGAACTACGTGGTGATAGGCAATTGCCAACAAACTACAACTAAAATTTGGCTACTCTTCGGGTATGGAAGGCTCATTTCTGCCACTTGAAAAGGGCTATTCAGGCACGGGTATAGCTCACTCTTACTACGCCGCTCACCAATGCTGTCTGAAAGCGGCAGCACACTCTTGTTTCGTTTTCGATCTCCGAGGGCACTTTTTCTCATAGCTACCACATGCGTTCCTCTACCACCCCCTTTCACCCAAAGAGTCTCGAACGTGAACTAGTTCAGGTGCTTTTTCTGGAGGCCTGAATGGGCTGCCAAGACGAGGGACAGTTCTCTCTCCCCACCAGCCTGCTCGAGGAGATCTGACGAGCCAACCACGACACCTCGGTTGCTTGATGGGCTACTGTACATGCATGATTTCGTACCAAAAAAAAACCACTGCCGAGCTGAGACGGGCAGACGGGCAGACGCCACCACGTACAAGTTTCCGCTTTGGTATAATGGCCTCTGTCGAGGAAGAGAGAGGACGAGAAGCTAAGTTGGATCCTTGCAAGGATGCATCGGCCTTGGCCGCAGGAACACAGGGTAAGGCAAGGGCATCGGCTTTTGCTTCACAAAATGGATTGATAGGTGAGATGGAAAGAAAGTTATGACCGAACGTGAATCATCTCTCTATTCTTCTATGTATCCATATGTATCCATCTAAGTTGCATCGGTAAGGATACAGATCGCATCCTCGGAGAATGCCTAAAAATGACATAATGGCCGGAGAGCATGACTTCCAGGCACCGCCAGATTCAACGTCAAAATCGTGCAGGGAAAAAAAAGAAAAAGAGGAGGCCATGGCGTGTTGCAAATCCTGGGCCGGCCGGCCCGTATCTTGCCATATTTTCTTTCTTTTCCCATTTCCTCTACTTTCTTTGCTTTTTTCTATCTCTTGGAAGGGGAGAAGAAGAGAAGAAGGGGATCCACTGATGCGCATGGGGAAGAGTCTGATCGCCACACTCACAAAAAAGGAAAAAGAAAAGTATGGAAAAAGAAACGCTTCACGCATGCATCAGGCCGCAAAGCAGGGAAGCGCCAGTGCTGTATCGTGTTGAAAAAAACAAAAAACAAAAAAAAAGTGTCAAGCTTGCATGATGGACAAAGCCATTGTGGAGAGGTAAAAAACCAGAAAAGAAAAAAAGGGGGACAGAAAAAAGTAAGGAAGACAAACGACCGAGACAACGACAGAGGTTGGTGGTTGAGATGCAAGAGCCGTCCCCGTATTGGTCGTCATTAATTTTCCCCCCTTCTTTCTTTTCTTTCTCTTTTCTTTGCCTGCCTACCTACTACGTAGTCATTGCATTGAAGATCTGTGCATATCACTTCTCCTTGAGGTGCTGTATCTAGTTGTGCAGTTCAGATAGACCTCCACAATTGATCCTACGTTTATCTCGAGTGACGCATGTCTCACTGCACTGCCACCCTTTGTTTGATGCTCTGAGCAGTATAGGCTTGCTGGTTGGCCTTCATCCTCTCTGCCCACCCCGGTTGATTTTCTTGCGATTATCGTCCCTCACCTTTTTGTCTGCGGAGGTTGCCGTAGATCGACAAGGACTGAGAAGAATAAAAACGAATAAAGTGGTGGTGAGGGGGGAACGGGCCTAGAGAAGGTCCAAAGAAAGGCGTCATTTAATTACTGTAAAACCACCCAAGGCCACCGTTCAGTCCTCGTGATGGATGGGCAAAAAGATGGCTGCAATATGCTTGGCGGAACGGTGTTGTTCCTGATCCACCGTCCCGTTATTCTTATGCGCTATGTACCTAGGATGTGTAAGAACCAAGAAACGATTGTTTTAAAGTGCGATGCCTCCTCCTGCTGGACTTGGTATGTCTCCGAACATTTCAAGTGGGATGGCCGTGGGGATGTTGACCGGCCTGTTCCTCTTGGCCCACCATGTATGATACCAGAAGTACCGTCCCCAAGCAGATATGTAACTTACAAATACGCAAGTATAACAATGGAAAACTAATAAAAAAAACCCGGGAGATGCGGTAGTAGTCTAACGGATGACTCGGCTTGTTCAGCGGGCCATCTTCTGTCTCCGATTCCGATCTCATGACTACTACATCTCCATAGGCAGTTATTTCACCTTCGCAATCGTGACAAATGTCTCTCTCCCATGTGCTGGTGATGGATGCCCTTTCTGGCCGTCACTATCTGAAGTAGACCGATCGAAGGAACCGTCGATCTCTGTTCAGAAGGAGAAAAAAAAAGAAAAGACGAGCTGAGACAAGTCAAAGCTCAGGAAGACCAGGGGGTGGTGTTGATGACAAGTAACAACCGGTGAACGAAGATCTGCCTGCTACCTTTACTTTTGCTGCTATTACTCCTAGTCTATGTATTATCCTTTTGGGGCTTCTTTACTATGTACGCGTCTTCTTTCCGTTCCTTTTTATTATTCTACTTGACGTGCATCGAACTGCATTTCAACTTGACCCCCCCTGCGCGCTGCACTCGTCTCCCTTGCGTAGCTATGATTTTTTGAATGCAAAAGGGAAAAGCTCGCAATAAAACTAACTTACATCGGGGAAGAAGTATACCCCAGACGCCTATACGTATTGAGTGCCGGCGACGATGCTCTCGGGAGGAGGCGAGGCCGGACTAATAAGCGGCGCACGGCCTTAAGCGGGTTTTCTAAGCCCATTGGTGCCAGCAAAAACGTTTTGTTTTATGATGTTTTTTTTTTTTACTTCTCTTTGTATTGTCTCTCTCTATCTTCCGCCTGATAATAGTCTCATGGCTTGTTGAGCGGAGTCTTGAAATGGGCGTATTTTTCCTAGATTGACATCTGATTGCTTCCCTGTTTGTTTACACTTTCGTAAATGCCGTAGCAGTGTTTGCTTCGTGTATGCGTGTTTTGAAACCTCGATAGACTAAGAAACATGGGCATAACCGTTGGGCTACATTAACTCACCGCGAGAGTGGCAAGCCGGATGTGAGTGGAATCTCCGCTTGGTTGGACATGTGGCAGTGGATTGATGGAGAAGGACAATACTCTCCTAACTTTGATGTCAGCTTCTTCTATCTCAGTACGTACATTACGACTCTTGCACAAGGCACAAGTACGTAGCGGACCCGAAAAGAAACAGGGGCCTGTTCAAGGGCCCGGCCAATGCTGCAGCCAGCGGCCAGGCCCAGGAACATGATGACAGACGTGAACAGGAAACAAGCTGTACCTGCTTTTGCTGCACCGAGCCACACCACGGCTCAACGCTTTGGTTTGCGAGCCGGGAGAATGCCTGCCCTTGGAACCCAACCCCTACCACCTCAACAATTGGTAGAAACGACATCCACGGCATGCAATCCGTTGTTTGCAGCTGGGCCTGCAGTCACAGTTGCAGTTCCTTGGGCCTTGGGCACATGTGGCCTGGCTGGGGACCTTAGCTTGATGCTGAACGTGGTGGTGGTGGTAGTGGTGGTGCATAGGTCGAAGAGGGGGAGGACTTGCGTGGCAGCTGCAGCGGCCAACCAAACCACTTGGGAGTGATATTAAGGATTGCCTGAAGCCGGAGACCCTTGCATGAAAAGTGCGTATGTAATACAGGATAACATGCTGACTGTGATGAAAAGGATGACTTGGACAAGCCATCAGCCATTGAATTGGGATTCTGCTGGGAACAGGAATTTCCCCATCTCTCTCTCTGTTCTTTTTTTCTCAACGAGGCCTTAATTTGACGCCGTATGGTCGTCGGCTTTTAGCTTGTCATGCTCCAATGCTTTGGTGGGAGGTCCCTTGCTATTTGCATTCTCTAGACCTCATTTGCTCTTCCCCGATGCGGCTGCCGGGGGGGGGGGGGGGGGGGGGGGGAGGACGGGGCCATGGAGCATACCCCTGCTTGAGATGTGTACTGTGGAGGGTACTGAGAACTGGACTACCAGCAGCAGTGGAACTTGGTGCTTCGGCTGTCCCTGATGCGCCACGTTCCTGACTATGGACCATGGCGCCATGCCTCTAGTGGACGGCCGGACGTGATGTGGTAAGAGACTGAAGGTCTTGAGAGGGAGGGGGGCCTGCTGCAGGCTGGTGGGCCAATAATGTAGGTCTCGATATACCGGTAGATGTGCTGCGTCTGTGGAGGAAGTAGGGACTTTGAGGCTGGAAATGGGCTATTGTTTGTAGCTTGTGGTGGTTTGAGGGATTATTGATGGGGGTCTTTTTTCAAAACCCTTTTGTGACCTTGTATCCGTCACCGAGTTGAGTGAGTGAATGAATGCACGCTGCGATTGTCCTAATTACACTTCTAAAGGTACCTACCTACCTAAGTCTCGTAGGGGTCTACTGCAGCAACTACGTTACCATACATAGAAATTGATGGTGGTAATAGAACACACACAATTTTCAAATCGGAACTATTTTGTTCTTTTAGAGAGAAGAAGAAAAGAGAAAAAAAAAAAAAAAAAAAAAACTAAACTGATCGGCAACCTGGTCTTTCGTTTTCGTGCCCAGTCCTCCCACATAGCTACTTCGGGTACGTAGCCTAGTAGGTCGACAAGTCGGTCAGAGGGTACCTGGTGGGAGGCCATCTCTTGAACGCACTACGTGGTAGCAGTAGCTGTGTCGCGTGTTTGAACAGCTGTAGGGAGAAACAGCCGTGAACCCACACACCCGTCGTCCAGCCCCGCCTCCACCACCTGTTTCTCCCTCCCGTCCTCAACTAAAGAGACACACCTATACGAGCGGCCACACACCCTGCGGCCTCTGGTTCAATCAAGCTCGTTCGTTGCGTCTGATTCCCCAAAACCCTTGCCCATTCTCCCCTCAATGACGCTACCATGGCCACCCCCCCTGACTATCCTCCACCCCAGTCGCACTCCTCCTCCTCTTGCGGCATACTGTACCTGAGCATTCCTCCCACATTTTGGTACTTCGTACTTTGGACGGTGGAAGAGGAGGAGGAGAAGGAGGAGAAGCTACGGGCTCTCCGCCATTTGGCTGTTCACCCCAGTCCCTATATAGCTTCAAGCCCTCCCCCATCCCTCCGTCCCTTCCGACGCCGTTTGGCTTTACTATCCCCAGGGCGTCCCATGCCTGGCTGATATTCACATCGCCATCCTTCTTCCCCAGGAAGATTCCGACCTTGAAGGACGGCTGGCATTGGAAGGACTGACTCCTCATCTATCATTGCTACCTTTTTCATCACTACCTTCAGGATTGTCAATACCATTTCTCCTCCTCCTTCTCGCCGATCCTTCCTTCTCACTAAAGGTCCTCTCGCTCCAAGTTGAGCCAGAATATCGATACGGCCCGGTCTGGTTCTGTTCACCGGCTTCGAATGTTTGTTTCCCATCTCTTTATCTAGTCTATAACCCACCCGAAAGCGGGAGCACATTGTTGCTCCCAAACGTCTTTCCCATTTCTATAACTATTGCCTCTTAAATGAGTGAGGTGATTGGTGATGACTCTGGTACCATCAATGTACTGGCTCCTTCCTCGTTCTTTGCCTTCCGCTGTGAATAGCTGGCGCTTTCTGATTCATCTGCTCCCGAGGGAAGGGGCGATTGAGAATCGAAACATACGACTGATGGCTCAAGGCGTGGAATGGTAATGAACAGGATGGAGATCAAGACATCGACGCGACATGAGAGAGACCACCTCACCAACGTCTCATACATGGGTGACGAGGGCATTGTTTCCGTATATCCTTCAAAGAAAAACCCACTCCAATTCCCCATTCTCGAATTCCCATTTCTCAATTCCCATATCAACGTCACACTCGCTTCAGCCTTAATCTCGTCAAGTCTCAACTAACTTGAAGGACCCCAGTCTACCAATTTGATTCGACGAATCCCTCCCTCCCAGGACCTGGCCTCATTCTCTGGATTTGATCGTCTTACTTCATCTAGAAAGATTCTTCTTTCTTTCCTCTTCGTGTTCTTGGTCTGCGACTGTGTTGGACGGCAGGGCCTCTTCTTTTACACCAACCCCCCCTTCCCACTCGTGAATTTTTGACCCCATTCTCGACTCTCTGCGCGTCTGCTATTACTATCGAACGGTAGACATTGGCCACGCCATGGCACAGACACTATGAATAGCACCCAAACTAAGATTCTTATTGTCGTTCTTGCGACTGTGGTCCCAGTGACGCTCGCCACTATAGCCGCCGTCGTTCTCTGTCGCCGATATCGCCGACGAAAATCTCTATTCAACAGGGGCATTACACCAATTGGCGACGAGGAGATTGAGTCATGGAAAACCGATAAGGCTGATGAGAAGTCGCCCATTGTCGATTCTCCCATCTTCGACCATAGCCAACATCAGCAGCACCAGCGCCAGCAGAGCTCCATTTCCATTAAAAAGCCGCCTAGCGTTATTGTTTACCAGAATGGCCAAGCTCGGGCCTCGGAGGAGACTTACAATGCTGTCAAGAACAAACATAGCATGGACATGCCGGCCACTCCCGTCCTTGCTCGTGCTCCCAACGCACGCCCAGGCCTCACCGATGACACCGTCCAAGGTGAAGATGCTTACATCTCTCCTCTGAAGCGCCAGCCCTCCCGTCTAGCGAAGCTCCCGCCCACGGCACGACAGGGTCGCACTCGCAACAGCCGAAGCAGCACCATCAGCGCACCAGGCCACCACAGCATGTGGCATGGCCATCAACCTGAGCATAGCCTTACCCGAATGTCCAGCGATTTCCTTCCACGGGCAAACCGGTCGTTTGATTTGCGGCGACAAAAGCGGGGGCACTCTATTTCGACTCCGCCGCGCATGTCATTTGATGATGATGCTTATATTGGGGGCCTCTCCCCACGGCCTCTCATCCGCAAGTTTGAGATTGGTCGTGCTATCGGATGAAATTGGATTCTATAACAAACGAAAGGAGCAATCAAGGCTTCGATTTCAATTTTCTACCAATAAGTCGTATTTTTCACGACGAGAGAAAGGGATCTTGGGAAGACACCAGTTGGTTTCGTTTCGACTAAGATCCTCGCTCCTTCTGAAACCCTTCCTTCGCTCTTAGGGAGATGCGGAGCTACCATGATCTCCGACGACATGTTTCAAAGCATCAAGGGTTCAGACTGAAACCGTTTTTTGTTTGTCAGTGAAACCAGTTTTCGATCATATGACCAATGATGAGGATCGACAATTCCCTACCTTGGCTTCAAGAACAATCCCACGCCCACTGGCTCCAGATCTACCGAAAATTATTGCTATATGCATATACGGTCCATCGTGCTTGACAGTCCCTTCCGCGACTTTTCTTTATTGTATGCTTGTTTTGTTGTTGGAATGACGACGCCCAGATTTCTTTTCATTCCTTCTCGAAGAAGGTGACTTGGAATTGAAGTTGGCCTCGCTGATTCACAGGATTCCTTCCATACCTTGAAGGGGAAGGGTTGAACAGATGAGGCCCAATGATGAGGATCAAGCGGCTTGTTTTTCATTGATATTATGACGGATATACCCCGATACTTTTCTTTATTTTATTTTACTTTCTCTTTTCTTTGTCATGGTAGCTTATCAGAGCACCAGTTGGCACTTTCAGGAGGCGATGCCGAGTCAATCTTGAATCTCTGCGTAAATGAAACGACGCCGGAGGCTTCACTGACTTGTTAGCCCTACAACTTCTCACAAGGAGTTACATGTATAGATAGAATATGACTCCACGCAATCAGCTGGAATAGGCATTGGCGACGGATAGCTTTCGCATGCCTGCCACATAGTACACACAGATCAATAATACAAGGTCTTCAATCAATGCAATAAGAATCCAACGCATGAGAAGAGAGTGAGGTATTTTGCTTCGCTCGCTCGCTACGTTTGATCACTGAGCTGTAGTCGAGATTAGTAGAGAAATGCCTCCAAAGTAATCTGTAGTACTCGTTTGAAGGCTTTTTTTTTTTTTTCTTTTTCAATATTATAGCTAAGAGAGGCGGAGAAAGGGTGAGGAGACATGAAGAAAGAGACAGTAGATGATTGTCTTACCTGTCTTATGGTATTGATATTTCATGTGGCGAGATCCTCACCAAGTAAACTCCGCAAAGCCCATCTCGTTTTCCCTTGCAAAAAAGGGAAGAACAACCAAGACATTCAGCACGAGCGACTACTCTATCTATTATGTCTGCTTGTCTGTCTGTCTGTCTACCAGGCTGAGAGAAGATTCAAAAATGGCATGGAGATATATGAGTTGACGTGAGACCGATAATAATCTATCAGTGAAAGGTGAAGTAGTGAGTGCGCACACTTAACGCGCTTCCCCAGCCCAGTCACAGCGGGGCACCGCGTCGCACACCCACAGACCAGCCGACTGACAGACGCGCGCTTGGTTCTCACCACAACCTCAACACACAGCCATATCCACATCTCCCATTCATGACCATAACCACCTCTCCCTCCTCGACCTGAAACTTGAACTGTTGACCGCGCTAAGAAGGAAACACACACATACACAATACGCACCCATATACGCACATATCCTTCTTGACATCTCGCCATCTCTTCCGCTAGCACGGCCTCTTGGAACCCTTGTTGCAGCTCCATAGGGGGGGCTTTTGTGCTTTATTTACGGAAACAGAAAGGAGAAGTCTCACTGTTTCGAGATTGGTGTTTGTTAAGGCATTCTAGCATTAGAGTCCAGAGTCCAGAGTCTAGCCTAACTTCTCTCTTGGTCGCCCCTGCGCTCGTGTATTGCCAAGATACCGATTCACAGGCTACTTGGTACGAGTCATCTGGCCACATTCGCTTGGCTGTCAAGGGAAAAATCCTGGAAAACTCATCCTGAGGGTGTTATTTCCTACTACCTCTGAATCGAATCTCTTCGCCCTCAGTTTCCATTGAGAAACCTCTTGCCAAACCCCTCGCCCCCTCCTTTTGCCCTTGGAGGTGTCATCATCTCACTCCACCAACACTACTACTTTTAGCAACCCTTTATCACATCTCCCCTTCACAATCGCTCGCAATGCCTCCACGCAAGTCTGCATCGCGCAAAAGCGACACAGCCAACACACGCCTTGTACCAATGGATGAAACAGCATCTAAGGAGACGACTTCTGCCCCTACTGACTCTGCATCCATGACCCAGACATCAACATCAGCGCCACCTCAGGCCCAATCTCCACCTGAGAAGAAGGAAAAGGAGAAGGAGAAGGAGAAAGAGAAGGAACCCCCAAAGGAAAAAGAAAAGGACAAATCCAAAGACCACAATGACGCTGTGACGATTGAGGTAATGACTCCTGGTGGCTCCCAACCGATTTAAGACGCAGTCTTCAAGTCTCGGCTTCCTGCTCACACTTAATCGACAGGACCTCACGCTGCCCAGGTCAATAATCACCAGATTGGCCAAGGGCGTTCTGCCTCCAAATACCCAGATCCAGGCCAACGCTGTTCTGGCCATGAGCAATAGTGCTACCATGTTTATCAGCTACCTCGCTTCACAGTACGTTTCAGCCTCATGCATCAGATTGTTGTGTGAAAAAAAAAAAAGAAAAGAAGAAAAATACTAGAATTCCACAAGACCCCAAGCTAACTCTGGCTTCACAGTGCCAACGACCACACTCTCAGTGCTGGAAAGAAGACGGTGACTCCGGCTGATGTCTTCAAAGCCCTGGAGGAAACTGAATTTGGCTTCCTTCGCGAACCCCTTGAGGCTGAATTTGCCAGTAAGCTACCCTGTCCTCATCTTTCTTCTCGCCGCCCCATTCCCTATTGTTCTTATCCCTGTCTCCCTCCTTCTTCCCCTATGCCTTTCCTCTTCCTTTGTGCAAAAACCAGAATTGCTGACGCCTCACGAAGAGTTCAACGCTATCCGATCTGAGAAGCGTACATCTTACCGCAAAAAGGTCCAGGCCAAGAAATCAGACGGTGCAGACACCGACATGGCAGACACCTCGCAAGTCGAGGCCGATGGTGACACAACCATTGCCTCAGAGGCTTCAGAACCTCGCACCAAGCGTGCCCGCGTAGAGCCGAAAGCAGCTCCCGAGGTCGACGACGACGCTGAGACGGAGGATGACGAGGCTGTGCCCGAGGACGACGAGGCGGAGGAAGTGGAAGAGGACGACGAAGGGGAAGAAGAGGAAGAGGAAGAAGAGGAGGATGAGGATGAGGCCAGGGCTGGTGCCAGCGGGGATGACACCCACGATGCGCTGGAGGAGCGGGAGGGGCAGGATGACGCGGATGAGGCGTTGGACGGCGATGATAGCGACTGAGTTGTGCAACATAATGTCACACATACCAACCTTGACCTACCTTGTTACAATTTACAAGACCAGTTCAGGGTGTCACAACGAAATGTGTGCTTCCCCAACCAACCCTCGCATTATGTAGATACCTAGACCCTTCCCGGTTCTCCAAGTCCCCAAGGCTTTGGGTCCATCTTTGCCCCCTTCACCCCCATCCCATCCCAGTATGACTAAAAAAAAATCACATGTAGACTCAACAAGACGTTCTTCTCCGATTTACAAGAACTGTGTAGCCGGCCTTGCTTCACAAAGCACCTTATTTGAGCATATTCCCGTCATGAATAGTATACACATGCAACAAAGGATGAATATTTCCGTTAAGGTGAATAACGACAAAATCACTCAATTCAAAGTATAATACGAAACTGATTCCTTATTGCCTGATCCGACCAACCCAGCCTGCCGATGCCACCCACTCTCACAAGAATGAACCTGCCAGTTAGGGACCGACCCCAAGATTCCAATCCAAACCAAATCCAAGAAAGAGAACAACAAAACTGACGAAACCATGAACCCAGCATATGGCGACGGAACACCATTGAATGCCTCAAGCTTGCCAAGGTAAGACTCGCGTAAGGTAACAACACAAATAGCCTCCTCGTCACACTCCGAAGCCAACGCCTTGAAGCATGTCATTACCTTGTCCAGCAATTGCACCCAACCGCCCAAATCCAAGCCCAAGTCCAACCGCTGTCTAGGCAATCTGCGCCAGTGTCCATTTAGCGATTGAACCATATCCCTATGCCGACAAGAAATAAGTCGACAAGAACGAATCGAAGAGGTGACACGGCATAAAAAAAACCGGTTCCCGTGGCATTGTGCCTTATCGGCACAACTGATATCCAGGAACGCACGCAATTGAACCACACAAAAGAACCGCATCCTTGCCCAAAGAAACATGCCCACCAAGCTGAGAATGCCCTCGAGCAAGAAAGAAGGTGAAGCAGAAGACGACGAAGATGAAAGATGAAATAAAGAGAGGGTGTCCTTAGAAGTCAAAGTAGAAGAACGAATGGTCAGGATAACATGAAGTGTGTGGTTGCAAGCAATGCCTGACTCTTCCCACCCGGAAGAAAAAAAGAAAAAAAAAAAAAGAACTCGATACCGCAATAAATCAACCAAAGAAAGGAAATCCTGCTTTCCAATCCATGGGCTCCTCTATCCTGCCCAGGCCAAATGATACACATAGCTTCAAATAGACAGTCTGTCCACAAAGCACATAGCCTCTCCAACAAAGTATATCCAAGAAGAGTGAAGAGAATTCGGACCGAAGCGAAGATCGGAGTCCCCCCCCGCTTAGAAAAATATACGACAAGATAAAAAGAAGTAGACCGCTGTTATGCACATTGCTCATGCATGGTAGGAGTAGGAGAAATTGACGCGAACGTCAATCACACTGTCCTGTCGTTAGATGCAAGCTGCCCCTCACTGAGGTTGCTGGCCTGGAGCCCACCACTGCTGGGTTGGCGAATGTTGGCTGGACCAAGGCTGGCTTACAGCAGGGGCACCGCCGGCATTCTGGGGCATGTATTGCCGAGGAGTTTGCTCAGTAGGGTACATGCTCTGGCCCGCGCCGTACTGCATACTCGCCATGCCAGGGAACTGCATATTGGGCTGTATCTGACCAGAGCTCGGCTGCCGCAGGTGGGAGGCGGGAGACTGCGACGGATGACTTTGTTGAGCTTGAGTAGTGTAGCTTCCATAACCGCTGTGTTGCTGAGGAGTCTGAGGAGTCTGGGGCCACATGCCCTGGCCAGACTGGTAGTTATAGCTACCTGTGCTCTGTGACATCGAGCTGCCAGTGGCTGGGAGAGACGGCGTTGGCCTGGTATTCGACTGGGTTGGAGAATGAGCCATGCCTCTCATAGGCGCCTGTGTAAGACTACTCTGAGCGCTTATGGATTGAGAATACGGAGCAGTGGTCATCATCTGAGGGCTTTGGGAAGCCAATGCGGGCTGGGACATGCCAGTAGCAGTGGTGTGGGGGGAATGCGATGGTCGCGACGCAGGGACTGCAGCGCTGTCAGCGGATGCTACAGGCTGCTGCTGGGTCAGGTTTGTGGAGGGTTGCTCGTGAGGCCGTCGCCAAATTCCTTGGATATAATCGTTGCGCATATCCCGCTGCTGATTTACGGATCGATTGAACTCGGCGGCATGATGGGCCTGAGAGTTCAGTTCACCCAAGGGAGATGGCCTGGTCTGGTCTTGGTAAGCTGGGCCAGTAATCTCCTGCCGCGGTCCTCCCTTCAGGATTCCGGAGTAGTCGCGCGGCCGGGAGTCAGTAAGGTCTGGTCCAAGTGTCAATCCAGGCATTCTTGTCGTGCTTCCGGGTGGTGGTCCGATCATACCTGGTTGGACTAGGTGCGGCTGTGGAGGGCCAGGGAAAGGTCCAGTGTTGTTGTAGACAATCTCGGGGTGCGGAGCACCAGCTAAAAGAACGTTGTTCTGGGCAGCCTCAGCCGCTTCCCTGGCTTTGGTAGCGCCTGGACGCTTCTCGCCAGCCAGGTCAGCTTCGGTGAAGCCTTGTTTACGTGCCTTGGTCTCCCAATAGTCGTCTCGAACTCTTCGACCATTGACAATAACTCGGCTTCCGAATTGGCGGAACATGGATCGGGCAGTAACGATAGCGATTTGCCTGGAACGGTAAGAAAACGGCAGAATCTCCTGTTGGACGAGGTCATCCTTCTCGGCTTGGCTGGCAATGATCTTGAATAGTGACCTGTTTTTGTTAAACAGCAGGTACGAGTCACGGTAGCCCAAAACCCGAGCACATTCAGTGGCGAGCATGAACAGCTTATCCCCTCGATTAGGGACTAGGAAGGTCCTGCATTTGTACTCGCGACCTCCCTGGAGTTGACCATTGGCAGCCACTTTCTTCTCGCCAAACTCATCAATCTCACGAGGGAGGTATTCATCGCCAGTGGGATTTAGTTGATCAGTTGTGTGATCCCTGACAGTCGGAAGTGCCTTGAGTGTCGACTTAGTTGGTGTAGTTTTAGGAGGAGCCGCGGTCTGGGTCGGAGTAATATAAGCAGTATTCGACTGCGCAGGCAACGCGTTGCTCTGAGACTGAGGTGTCTGGGGAGGGGGGATTGTTTGAGGCATTGTTGCGATGTGAGCTTGTTGATCGGGGGCTTCGGAGATGCTCCCCGCAGATCTAGGTTTCATAGGCCGACCGCGCTTTCGGAGAGGCTTCGAATCACCTATGCAGGAAACGATATGGTTAGCTTAGTCCTTTAGTTAGGAAATAAAATATGAGTGTTCGCGATGTGTATGGTAATGCGAGAGGCGAGGTAGCACGAAAAACATGGAACACGGAAGAGCAGTCGGAGCCAGTATCGCGGGACGTCGCGAACGGCGCATCACGGTGCGCTGCCATAATGCGCAGTGCAGCGAAGGGCTACACAGGATCCGCCCCGACATACCGTCATCACCGGTTTGTAACGAAGAATAGAGTTCCGGGGACCGACTGCGCTTGAGGCCGCGGTGGGGAGGATCTGGTGCGCAAACTCCGTTAGCATCATGAGGAAATAAGTGAAGGTGGTCGCCGGTGGAAATGACGAAATATGTGATCTCGCAGGTCAGGCGCTTGTGAGCAACAAAGATGGAACAAGTAATTCTGCGATTTAAGGGTACGAGTGTACCCTTTCTGATATTTTGTCACAGGTCCGCGATGAGACTCAGCAAACAAGCCCAGGGAATGTGAGATGTGAAGGGAGCGGGAGGGGTTGCAGGTTAGGAACCAAGGACTTACTAGGTGAGGTGAGGGCAGCAGGATTGATGGTCGCACTATCAGCGCCGCTACGCTGAGCGGAGTACATGACAGAGCTTCCAGGCCAACAACAGCGGCAATGAAAGCAGCGGCGGCGACAACGGTAATGGCGATGGCGACGTGTCCAGAGATGTTTGGTTTGGAGGAGGGGGCCCAGATCTGGAAGAGATGCGACGAGGAGCCTTAATGACGATCGCGCATGTGGTTGGTTGCTAGGTGGGGAGCGCGTCAAGGTGCGGGATGACGAGAGCGGGCTGTAAGATACTTCTTGGGTGGGGAGCCAAAAGCTGTCTGGAATAGTAGATTGAAGTCGGCCGACAAAAGACAAGGCTGAATCAAGGTCGCATAGCCCAAGGTCAGGCGCAGGATTGACGATAGGAGCAGGCGCAAGCGCAAACCCGACAAGGTGCGATCAAGAGCCGCAGTAGCTGGACCGGCGCCGATGGAAGGATGTTGCCAAACAAACGAGGGGCAGGACAAGGCAGCGAACGAAACGCAGTACAGCGCAAGGCTGTGAGGAATTAAGGTAATGCGGGGGAGGACGAGGGGTTGTAATTCACGGGAACGGGAAATTGCAGCGAGGGATGTCTGGATAGATTTACCTTGTCTTGGTGATGGAGTGGAATGTGGTGGGCGCGAAGCGCGTTGTGCGACGACGGCGACGAAGTCGATTCAGAGCGAAACAAGCTTGCGCGCGCGACTGCGTAGTGTCTGTGTGCGCGTGTAAAAAAAATTGGGTGATGGAGGGTTGGAAGAATGGAAGCGGCGGGTGCGCAAGCGGTTGGCGGCGATGGGAGGTACTGATGGTCGTAATGGATGGATCGAGGTGGTGGATGGGATGGATGGACGATGATGATGGATGGTGGATGGGACGGGTTTGCGATGGGGTGGGAATGTTGCAGTAGTATACTGTAGGTTGTGAGCAGGCCAGTAGGCTGTGCCCCGGGGGTACCCTAGCGCAAGAGCACAAACCTCGTTGCGAATGTCTGAAAGTAACAAGGCCCTGCAGCGCAAATGCGAGAGCTAGCGTGGTTCAGCGGACAATCGCACACGCAGTTGCTAGTGTGATGCGGATAGTGGGCAATGAGGAGAGCCAAGCGCCAAGTGCCAAGTGCCAAAGGTTAGTGTGTGAGTAATTCGTATTGTGATGGTCCGTGGCTGTCGTAAACGGTGGAGAATTCGCTACAAGAAGAAGCAGGATAGAATATGGAAGATAGCTTGGGAGACCTATACCCCAGTCCAGCCGCTGTTGAATCTGACAGTACCCAAGCTTTTGTTTGGCAGACAGGGAGCTAAAAACGGGGGGGAGGGGGTGGATAGCGGTAGTACAGTGGTGGTGGTGGCCACTGACCAGGATGCCAACCAGGCCAGACCAGGACCCGGCAGGTAGGTTTTTGCTAAAGCAAGGCAAGGCAGAGCAAGGAGACACAGAACTGGGCGTCCAGGATAAGGCCAGGGAGGGGAGGGCAAGTCGGAGGCAAGAGGCGTGCTGGTGTTGGAGCGGAGGCGTCAGCGGCGCGACGGAGGCGACGGAGACAGCCAAGGCGTGTGGGTTGGGATTGAGATGGAGTGGGCAAATAGATGAGTGGGCCGGGTGGATGCTGCTGCGAAAGAGCTGCGAGTGTAATGCGACCGAGGGCCGCGTGAATGTGGAGAAGGCTGGTCGATGACAAAACCCAGGTCTAATCCTAGGCCCGGTTCCCGAAGCGTGAGAGCTTGTCGAACGAGGGTTCCCAGGCGAGACCGTAACGTGCAAGGGGACGGGAACAGTAGTGGTATTAGGGTTGATGTTGCCTTTGTGGTCTGTTGCGCAAGGCTTCGAATACCTTAAGTCAACAAGCTCCGGCACGAGTACAGGCTGTGATCGTTATGAGTGAATAGAAATGATCACGAAACGGGTTGATTGTGAGGCAAAGGCAAGGCACCAAGTACTAGCAATTGCTGGGCGATGACGACGCGATTGTGTGGGAAGGTAAAGGAAAAGCAGGTGATGAGTACGCAGTGAGAATGAGAGAGCCCGCGCAAACGCAGGAGCGAGGGAATGGGGTCCAGAACCGTTGCGTTTCTGACCCGAGGCTGCCGGCCGTCGTGAGGGCGAATCCTCGTCGCTGGGATAAAAAGGCAGCGCGTGTATTCGCTGCTGTTGTTGACAAGCTGGTCTGATGAGGCTGGAAATGTAGGCGCACGAAGATGGGCGATGGAGTGTGAGTGGTGGTTTGATTGAAGATGAGGATGGAATGGATAGATGAACTGAAGATGGATGGAGGGTGGATGGGCACAAAAACGGGGTCTAGTGCGCCCAGCGGCAGGAAGCAGCAGTAGACAGCGGGGAAGGCGCGGATGGGGATGGGGATGGGGTTGATCACGGTTGATGAGAGGGCACCGCGACGATGGATACAGTTCGATTGATCAGAGGGGGAGGGGAGGGGATGGATGGATGGGGAGGGAAGGGTGAGTTAGGGTGGAGGAGTAGTACAAAGGAGGACGATGAGGAGAAGGGAGGTTGCCTTGGACGCCGGGATGGAGGAAGAGGAGGGGGGGTTGATTGGGAAGTGAATTGGATGGGTTTAAACGGCTTTCTCTCTTTACGGCGGAAGGTATTTACTCACACTGACATTCTCCTGCACAGCAGTCGATAGAAACACTCTTCTCAGACTCCCACACAATCTTCTTTCTTCATGCTTGAATGGAGATGGAGGGGAAGGAGGGGGACCTGGGTGGATGTTCATGGCGGCGGCGCGGATGGATGGGAGACGCATGACGGAGAATGGTTGGCTAGCATGGCGCAAGACCCAAAGAGAGCATGGCACAGGGTGGAGCTGCGAGGCCAAAAGACGCAGAGACAAAGACCTGGGCTGGGACAGGCAGGCCAAGCGAAGGAGGGGGCGTGTGCAAGAAGTGATTTCGGATGGGGGAGTGAGACCAGAGAGGTGTGTGATAAGATGGTAAGGCGGCGGAGGATGAGGAAGGGAGAGGAGGTGTAATTGCAGTATCTTATTTTTGTTTTTACTGCACATTACTCTTTGCGCACACTGATACATAAGTCAGATATGTAGGCAGCTATAAATCAATGATATTCTATTCACGCGGTGGTATAAAAGCCCTCAGGAGAGCGCAATCCAGAAGGATCAGCAAGAAACTTGATGATGGATCGCGGGCACCTCGTTACTGTAAATCTGTATACATGATTCGTATGGAGGGAGGCCGAGACAGCAACTCAAAACAAAGAAACGACAAGCTGACGCTTTTGCCAAGGGCGAATAGGAGCTGCGCGTGGCGATAAAGAAGGAGCAGGATGATATGATAGCATGCTAAACTTGCATACCTACAGTAATTCTTAGTATCGATTGAACCACACACCGTTGACTTCGGTGACAGTACAACGGCGATGACAGTGCAGTATCTGGACGACAAAGACACTCCAGTACCCTCTGTCACGTCCAGTTTCAACCGAACAGACCACGGCATGAATGGATCAAAATCCACAGCCTCTTGCTGGCCGTGGCGCGCCCCTCACCGTCTCCATTCAAAACTCTTTGTCGCATCATCACTCATCCCGTTTCTACCGGTGATGCAGCAAGCCGCCCAATGCGGAAAGCATGCGCCTCCAATCCTTTCATCACAACGGCTGTCCAGGTGGGATTCAATTTACTGTACTTAGTCTTCCATTGAAGAAAAAAAAAGTAGGATTAAAAAGGGGTCTATTATTTTACCGTTCCCAACCGGTGCTTCTCTCGCCCTTCTTGCTTGGTGTCTCTTAATTGGGCGGCTGGCCTTCGCGTGGCATCTATTTATCATTCATTCATCTATTCAAGTAAGACTTGAAATAAAATAAAATAAAATAAAAAATAATAGTAATCCTAAAGTAACTCATGCAGCAGCAACAATACCCATGTTCCCGGCTAGCCGGGGAATAACACATGAAATTTGGCCGGTTCCATCTAATTGGCCGAACCAAGCCAGCGTTATTGTATGTGCTTACGAAGTCTGCGAGGAGTACATCAGTTACTTACTGCACCAATGCATATGCAACAACGCCCTTTGTTTTGGTGAAGCTAAAGCTTGACAAGGAAATCACAGAGATGATTACACACTAAGAAACATCTAGGTATAGCACATGCATGTAAGAGTGAGGATGAGTGAGCCACATATAGATCCAGCATCACCAATGCCAACCAGCCTGGGTGTCTCCCTGCCTGCCTGCAAAGGGAGGGTGAACGGGAGGGACTGGTTTCGTTTCAACTTATTCGTTACAGAATAACCCAAACGTCGCATCTAGATTTTATCTGAGGACAGCAGCATCAACTCACGTGCTACCGAAGTAAAGGGTTTTGCATGTTTTAGCGGTTAGGTTCCAACTGAACTGATTGATCCGAAGATACCAATGTCCTACTTCTGCTTATAATATAGCTCATCACTTTTTGTTAAAAAAATTTTTCTAGATACATAATATATCATCACTATTCATCATCGCGGACACATGCATGTACTGGCTTTTCCTAGTTGACTCATTCCATCCTATTGATCTTGCCTCTTTCAGCAAAAGTACTTGAGCGAAGGAGACCTGGGTTAGGGGCTTGATGTCAGCTATACTTGCGTTTTCTTTTACCGCCTTGTTTACCTTCGCCTCCTCTGAAAGTTGCTCTTCGAATTAGGAATTTTCTCGAGTCCGAGGCTAGTGTGTCTTCCTTGTCCAACCTGATCCGTGACGTCGGGTCTGGCTGTTGCACCGTGCTGCGTTCCTGTGGCGGGGGAATCGGTCTGTCTTTGGTCTACACCACCCATTTGTCCAAGAAGGGTTCTCTGTGTATCCTCATGTCCAGCCAAGTAAGTGCGTGCAGTTACATGGGTGGGTTGTGTTCCGACGTTGCAAAAAGCAAGTGTGTTATATGCATCCTTTCTGCTTGCTTGGGGGAGGGGTGGGAGGGGGGGCAGATGTAAGATGCCCGCAGAAACGGACAGGCAAGTGACGAGATCGATTGGCTACGTATACGGGCAACTCCGGGGAGCTTTGAGCAACGACAAGCAAGCACCGGATCGCATTTCTTATCCCTGAGAGTCTTTGACTAAGCTATTGCCGGATCCCCGTGTGACAAAGAGTCTTGCATAAGCCATGTTGTCATTCCCGCATGCCCGGACTCTCATTGCATCTGGGAATGAATGAATACTACTAGATTCCTCTATATGGTCCTCCACTCCGTTTACTTGTCGTCCTGCAGGGCGCTATCAGATGGTCAGTGAGGGAAATGCGTAACTTAGTCATGTCATCAACCTCGTTGCGGGGTTGGCTGTGTATACTTTGACGATGTTGATATCCGCGCGGATGGAGCGCTTCAACAATCAATCCAATTCTAATTAGGGACTAATAATTCTATAGACTGATTATTGAATCATGGTGTGCATCTTTGTTTAGCGAGTCACCTAGATATCTAGCTAAAGGCTTTAGGAGTCAGCCGCTCCCTGCAGTTCCAAACTCTCCCACATAAGGCTCACCCAACTGACCAGTTCCGGATAAGTTGTGTTGAATGGGAAGAACAAATGCTTAACGCCATCCCGGAATGACTAATTTGAGTCATCAGTATTAGTTGGAAGAATGAAGCAGCAACAAGAAGGCTTGGCCGCAGCCGTTCTTTTGTTTGGCGCAACTCGTTGTGGACACGCCTGTGCCATTGGCTATGATCCTCACCGCTTCACCCTAGATACCAAAAAAAAAAAAAAAAATAGTGACCGGTGAGTGTGTCATTCTTCTTTTTCTGTCTGCCCAAAAGGACGTAGAAAAACCCTTTCAGCATGGAAGACAAACTAGGCAAACTGGCAAACACACACATAGACGCACAAAATGAAACGGGATTTTCTTTTATACAACACTAGCTTGCCAGGTGATGCGACTCGATTCTCGGTTGACTCCATGTATCTTTCCCGGCTCACCAAACCAATCCCTCGGCCACAAGTTGTCCAGAGAACCATGCTTAGAAGAAATGAGCATCTTGCACCAGTATCCTGTAAAAGTCATGAAGCTTAGGTAGCCGAGGAGCACGAGATACAAGAACAGAAAATGCTGGACAATGTACAATCCTCTGTTTCATCATTTGGTATGCTTCCTCTCCAGAAGTCTGTGTGCGCGCACATGTTCGAGGATCGATGCCTTGGGCTGTACTGTGTATAATGGAGCCCAGTCCTTGGACGCCGACTGTTCAACCCATGTCCCTGCCAGGGCATTGATTCACACTAACAAGCAGCAATCTGGAGCAAGAAGATGAAGAGGAGCAGATCCAAGCTCCCACAGCCGGTGCAAACTTGTGATGGATACGGCTTCCAGAGAGGAAGCGAAGGAAGGGAGGGGAGGGGAGGGGAGGGGGAGGGGGGAGGTGCGGGAACGATCGCCCCAAACACCCAGACGACACCATCACGCATCGACGCCCTCGCCTCTCCCCGTCCCCGTCCCCGTCCCCATCAACCGTTCCGTCCCCGCCCACGTAACTCACGACAAGGTGCCAGACGGAAACCATTTTCGATTGATTATACCGTACTTTAGTCTTTAGTGCATGTAGTCTATCAATTTACAGATCACACACACACACTCGCTCGCACGTACCCACACGCCCGCGCACATCCTCATGTAAGTAGCAGGATGCATGTCGTCAAGTCAGGTCAGGCCGATAAGAAGAAAACGTGAGCGGCAAGGTTTTTCAAGCACCTCGGCGACACACATTTCCCATGCATGTCATGCGGGCCTGTGGGCTCGTTTCCAGTGCAGTAACTCATCTGTACATACAAGTGCCATGCATCACACGCCTCACCTCTCTTGTCGCCTTGTTTGCTTCTTTTGCATTTCTCCAGCCACTAACTTACGTATTAGTTCCCTTGAGAATCAGCTCTCTCAAAGGACTTTACAGTAGTCTGCCACACCAGATAGGCGAGGAGCCATGGCCCTGCACGGCGCTGGCGTCGGCGCTGGTCGCCCCTTTTTTGACATGACATGCTGGAGCGATGAACCATTCGCCGGCGTCGCTTTGACTTCTGGCATGGCGAACCACTCGAGCCACCATTCCCAATTCCGCTCCATCGCCCATGGTTTTGCCTTTTCTACACCCGAAGCCACGGGTGGCTTTAGTGATCAGCGCTGCACTCCACGGCGCCGTTGATGCCATGGCCCACCCACTCTCGCTGATGACTGACTGCAAGCCCCGCGCATCCTTTCGCGGCACCCCCTCCCTTGCAGTCTGACTCTCAGCTCTCGCAACCTTTCGATCCGCTTGCCTTTCACGCTTGACTGCTCCATGTACATCCTCTGGTAGTACTATCGCGGCTCGCGACATCGTGGAGAATAAACCTGCAGTTTGCATCTGTCGGCGATTACTTTGAGCTTTGAGATTGAAATATAGAGTGGTCAAGGTCTACGACTATCGTCGGTAAATGCGACGGGACGCTCCATCACCTGTCGGCTTGCCGTGTCTGCATTCGCCTCGGTTCGTTCATCCTAAGTCTCAAACAGTCAACTAGCGGATACTGCTCTGCTGCTGAGTCTTGACTGGACACACATGATGTATCCAATAGAGTAATAACCGATACGTATGTCATTTGTACCAAACTATTTCATGACTGGGATTGTTCTCACCTCACCTAAACAGAAATGCTGAACGGAGCACGAACCTCCGAGTCTTCTCCCTCGTAACAGTCTTGCTGAAAATAGATCGCACCAGCTGCGAAAAACCGGGGCAGGTATTGCATCATTGTGATGCCTATCCCGACCAGGGCTTCTTCTGTGTTCAGCCCAGCTATGAAGTCTTGTGATGCCTGGGCCAGGCTTCGATATCCATCCTGGATCGCGGGACCAATCACATCAGTCTCAGGCTAGCTCATCCTGACATTCGCCTGGAGGGGGGGTTCTGCTTGGCGTCGTAGGCCGGTCTTTAGCCCTCAATCCTCGACCCTTGTTCGGCTGGCTTGCTTGCCTTCTGGCGCGCTCTGTCCAGAGAGTGTCTTGAGCCCAGAGCCAGGAGCCCGAAGCCCCTCTTTGCGACGGTGTTCCGGCCTTTCCAGATACTGCAGGTGTGGCTTGTGAGACTGCAGCGCATTCCCTTATGCCCAGTCCAACGCCAACACCAACATCTTGGGCAACAAGTCCGTTTCCGATCACATAGTCAGGGGCTGTAACAAGACCATTTCACTTGAAGACTTTTTTTTTTTTTCAAGTGGCGTCTGTCACTTTTGCGACCAACCCCAAATTCCACCAGAAAATTTAGCCGTTTGCTGACTATGGGTGGGATATGAAAGATTCACGATGAGGCCGCGTCCATATACGTCCATAGTACACAACGATGTGGCCGGCACGGATTACTTGCCCCCAATATTGACACCACCGCATCGCCACAAGCAAGCGGGGAGGGAATATGGCAATGGGCGGAGCGCGTTCCTCTCGCACCAAGCTTGAAAGGCAATGGATCCAAATATCAAGCCTGGGGCCGTTGCCTGGATGATGCAGCGTAGACGAAAAGCCAGACTACAGTCAGGCTGGACTCTCCCATAATCCTTGACCCTTCTTCATCATAATCATCATCATCAGCATCATAACCTAATTCACTCTTCCACTTCTTCTCTTGTACATAGTATAATTCTTTAGATTCCTTGCACATATCATGCATGTCGCCGCGCTAAGTACGACCTCGTGAGCCATCTCTTCAGCACCAGTTATCGTTGATGCTCTGAGGGTCACTCCATAAGCCATCCTGGATCTAGCAGACAACCCAGCGTCATGGGTTTCCTAATTCAGCATCATACTGCTTGCCCTTGCCATCACATGGATCGATAGCCGGCCCCAGAACGCCTGCTCACAGGCAGGCCCGAAGCCACGCCAGTGCTAGAGACTATGTCCCTTTGTGTATAGATTACCGGGACATGGTAAGTAGCTGGGATGAGCATCTCGCACCACGCTAAAAGTCCGGGGCCCGGGAGTCAATACAACGCTATCAGGTAGGACAAAGAAGCTCCATCTCCTGCAGCCGGTCTGCATAGCCGCCCCTCAACATGCCGTGGAAAGTTGGGCACGGCGTGCCCGAGGCTCATATCTTTCCGCTGCGGCGCCTGCAACAATTCAATACTTCTTTATATGTCACTATTCTTCTTTAATCGGCAGTGGGGGGGTGTTTCGCTAGGTCTTGCAGTCATTCAATAATCGAAGGTGGTACAGACATCTGCCCCCTTCCCAGTCATCTATCTCTGCGTTCTGCCTGTACAATTTACCTTCTTTCTTTATTGACTGACACTACGACTTTAAGGGTACCACTTAATAACCTACTAGCTGCGTGTGTTGATAGAACACTAGCTGTGTAGGAGCTTTCGCCTCTTCTTCGGCGACTGTCAGCATTAACCAGTGGCTTCGTTCCTCTCCCCCAGCCGCTCCCTCTACCACATATCATTTTTTTTGTATCATGTCATTGCCGGGTTCGAAGTGGCCCGTAGAGGGGGGAAGGGGTTTTCGTGACTAGATGACGGACCCAAGGATTCGGCTAAGGCAGTTTCCGTCGTGATTGGTCTGCTCTTCCGGATCCTCGCGTTCGGTGACATGAATTTCGCCGCCACAGCTGAAACCTGACCTTTACTATCCGTCCAAAACAGGGAGTCCGCCGAGGATAGAGTCAAGAAAATTCCATGGATAATGGCTATAGACCAATAGAGTCTGACGGGCTTTGCCAAGTCTGCCATAGCTTGGTTAGACGCTCTGGCCTGATCCGACTGCCATTCGTCTAATTTCAAAACTTGAGATGATGCAACAAACCGCTCTGCTTGACCAAAAAGATATTGGCACAGTCAGGAGTGGCAAGAATACGTTTTTCTTTTCATCTATTTACGTGAGAAATGATGTCGATTCCATCCGGAGTTGCTACAACGAGTTTTACCTCTCACTGCAAGAAATGTAAGTGTGTTCTCTGCTAGTTAGTCGCTTTATTATACAATCCTTGGAGGAGTCTTTTGCTTCCAGCTTCAGTTAATTAGAGCCAACTGTCCACTCAGGACTCTGTAAGGAGTTCCCAGTCCATGTGAATCGGCTAGTTAAGACTAAACGAAGCTTCAGCCCTGCCACTATTGACTCTAACTGCTCTGTCCTTGGATCATTTCTGGAAAGGGTCTCTTTTTATTGTTTGTCACGGCCTTGTGACCGCTTCTCGACATCCTGAGGAGCAATGCAAGTCATAGCTACCTGCATTGCCGCTCGCTCCACACCTGGGTCATGTTGAAGGTGAAGTTGGGTGGTGTCCATATCAAAACCTGTTTTGGATGTAAGCTTTCCGAGTCGTCAAGATGAGCGAGCAGAAATGTGGCCGGTGTAACCTCCCTGTCTGCCAGGATGCATCTACGGGCGTGAAGGTGCTTATTGACCAAACCTCATTGGCTAGAGCAATTTGATGTATCATGAGGTCGGCAAAGAGCCCACCACCAACACGCACATCGGCCATTTAAAGTCCACACCACTAAGATTGATAGTGCTTGACTGCCATCACATTAGGCTCGTGCCTTCGAAAGAGCTTAGTCCACCCCAGGGATATGGTCTAGGTCCCTAGGATACCGTCACAGTTTGTAGACGTCCAAGCTGTGTGTGATCTAGTTTTGCGCCCATGTGAATACGTAGTTTCGTTCAACGTTGCTTCTGATGCACTGAGATTTCAAGAACTATTCCTGAAATTCCATTCTGCAGCAGTAGCTAAGCTTGAAGCAACTGCCAAGGTGTAGAGTTTAAGAATGAAGTATGGCAGCTGGATACCTTTGCTTGGGTAATTTGTGCAGCATCGTCAGGGTTCAGGAGAGTTTTCTGTGGTTTACATTCAGCTCAGCAAAACTTTGCCGCAGTTTGTCCTGCGATCAGGAAAGGTGAAACAGGTCCGCTTCATCCTAGACTGCTATCTCTGGCGAGTCGCGAGCTAGCTGCTCTTAACCTGCGTTGCAAGAACAGTCATTTGGTTGCTATTACCAAGCTACGCCTACTCACAGGATCATAGTTGGGGGTATATCACGTCCAAAAGATCTCATTAATTAGACCATATGTCGTATTCGTTAAGCTCGGGGTTAGCAACAGATGGCCGATGTCCGCAAGGTCGTATTTCTCTGAGACACGCTTTCTACTCTGGCAAGCGTGCTCCTGTTGCGTGATGCTCGGTGACATCAAGCGGGGAAGACTCTATCACTTGGTTCATTCCAATGAGTTTGGAACCAGGTCACAAAAATATGATGGTAGCAACATACATGTGGCTTCGAAACGATAATCCATCGGCACGCCCCCGAGTGGTGGATGTGTTCAGAGAGAGGCTTGGTGATCTCGGATATGTAACTCGCCACATCGAGAAAGGTCTTTAGTCACAGATTGTTGAAAAATTTTTCCCTAGGCAGGACAGGACGCGTCATTTCGCACATGGGCGCATCTGAGGTTCTAGCTCCTGCGGGTAGTTTGACGCGGCTGAAGGACCCCCAAGCGAACGTATATTGATACGTTTCTGTTAGATTTGAAGTTACGTTACTGTTATCTAGACCTGGTGCAGTGTAGTAATATAATTGTCATGAGAACAGTAGCATCAGTTCTAACAACGCAGTGAAACCAGTTTAATTTGGGACATGCGTCAAGAGCATTATGGGCGATTGAAGATTCTGGTTCAGATGTAAGTAGGGAAGGCTGTTCAAAGAGTATAACCCTTGTCCTAACGTTCTCACAAGAGTGATTTTGGATTTTTCTCATCATATCGGTCACGGTACAATGAAATCTCATTATGACCTTCAGCTAGGGGCGAATTTTACTTCATAGAAAGTCATGATCGAGTTCATGGCGATTGGTTGTCACCAATCTTTGTCGACGTGAGTTGAATGAAGTCACGTGGGTAAAAATCGCGAAGTCATGTGATATCAAAGTCAAGAAGTTCTGAGATTACCAAAGCTTGTCAAGGTAGCAAACGAAAAAAAAAAACAGAAGCAAAATTTATTACAAAGCATAGAAGATCAAATATTTAGCTTTCAAAGAGATTTCTGTCTTTGCCTTTTTTTTTACTAATTTCTCATTCCATCCTGATAAGCAGCCATTCCACTGGTGGTGGATATTGCACGCTGTTGATTGAGATTCCGTATCGATAAGGAATCCACCAGAGTAGCGGTTTGATTTGTTCCGCCAGAGGGCTGACTATCTTTTCAACATTTGTGCCTTGAGTCTTCATCAACAATTGAGAAGAAATCAGGCCGATCAAAATGACGAGCCTCAAAAGAGCACATGATGCCGACGCTCTGGCGTCAAATATTTCCAGCAAAGTCTACGTGCGCTCAACCCGGAGTGGCAAGGTCCAGAAAATTGTGAGAGAAGTCTACCTTCGAACCGATATCCCATGCTCCTCCCAGCTCTGCAGAGTCTGTCTTCAGAATGCCCCCAGGAATTCGGCGCAAGAGCGTAAGTTTCATAGCTCATATATTCACCTGTGTTTGTCTGACCAACTTCAAGTCCAGCCTTTCGTCCTCTCGGACAAGCCCGCCGGCACCAAAGCATTCCCGCAAGGTCATTACCTTGTTCCAGACACGAATGCTCTTCTGAACGCCATGGATCTGTTTGAGCAGAGTTCAAGTTTTTATGACGTTATCATTCTTCAAACTGTTCTAGAAGAACTGAGGAACCGGTCGTTGCCTCTCTATAACCGCCTGATAGGCCTGACCAAGAGCGAGGACAAGAGGTTTTACGTATTCTTCAACGATTTTCGCTTAGAGACTTTTGTTCGACGGGAGCCGAATGAGACCGTCAATGATAGGAATGATCGAGCCGTTCGGCAGGCTGTGAAGTGGTATGGGGAGCACCTAGCCCAGACAAACGCACAGAAGGTCCCCGCAGTGGTGATGCTCAGTGATGATCAAGACAATCTTCGAAAAGCCAAGGAGGCAGGCATCCACGCGTCCTCCCTAAGGAACTATGTCAGCAGTCTTGATGACGGCGAAAGACTGCTTGACATGGTGGCAGAAGCTCAGAGCCAGGGCGGGTTCAAGAAATCGGGACAAATGCTCTATCCCGAGTATTTTACCTTATCGAAGATGATGACTGGCGTCAAGGCTGGTTTGATGCATCAAGGTATCTTCAACGTCTCGCCTTACAACTATCTCGAGGGCTCTATCAAAGTACCAGCTTTCCCTAAACCACTGCTCATTCTTGGCCGTGAGAACATCAATCGCGCAGTCGACGGTGATGTTGTAGTGGTCGAGGTTCTTCCTCAGGATCAATGGAAAGAACCGTCAACAAAAATCATTGAAGAAGAGGCTATCACGAAGAATGAGAACGCAGATGCGGAAGAGGGTCAAGATTTCGTCTCAGAAAAGGAGAGGAAGGCTCTTCAAGAGCAGGTCAAAAAGACACAAAAAAGCACATCAGAAAGCCGCCCACAGCCGACGGCGAAGGTGGTCGGTGTCATCAAGCGGAATTGGCGACAGTACGTCGGTCACATCGATCCATCATCTGCCAGCAAATCATCCAGCCAAGGACGCAAGCAGGACAACGTTTTCCTTATTCCTATGGATAAGAAGATCCCCAAGATTCGTCTGCGAACGAGACAAGTTTCTGAGCTTCTTGGCAAGCGGCTCCTAGTCACAATTGATTCATGGGAACGAGATTCACGACATCCTGTCGGGCATTTTGTTCGATCGCTTGGAGAGTTGGAAACTAAGGCAGCTGAGACGGAGGCTTTGCTCCTCGAATGGGATGTCCAATATCGACCTTTCCCCAAGACCGTCCTCGATTGCCTTCCCAAGGAGGGCCATGACTGGGTAGTTCCATCCAGCACAGAAGATCCGGGATGGAGAGACAGAGAGGATCTGCGGGGCCTCCTTATCTGCAGTATTGATCCTGTGGGCTGCCAGGATATTGATGACGCTTTGCATGCCCGAAAGCTTCCTAATGGCAACTTTGAAGTGGGTGTTCATATCGCTGACGTGTCGCATTTCGTCAAGCCGGCCAATGCCATGGACACCGAGGCCAGTATTCGAGGTACTACAGTCTACTTGGTCGACAAGCGAATCGACATGCTTCCCCCTCTCCTCGGAACCAACCTTTGCTCCCTCAAGCCATATGTGGAGCGATACGCATTCTCTGTGCTCTGGGAGCTCAACGACAACGCGGATATTGTCAGTGTTCGCTTTACGAAATCGGTTATCAAGTCTCGTGAAGCGTTCAGCTATGAACAAGCCCAGCTCAGAATTGACGATGAGTCTCAGCAAGATGACCTCACCAACGGCATGCGCATGCTCCTCGCACTCTCCAAGAAACTGAAGAAGAAGCGAATGGATGCTGGTGCCCTCAGCCTCTCATCGCCAGAAGTCAAAGTCCAGACCGAGTCCGAGACCTCGGATCCCATCGACGTCAAGACAAAGCAGCTGCTTGATACAAACTCACTTGTCGAGGAGTTCATGTTGTTCGCCAACGTGAGCGTTGCCGCCAAGATCTATGAGGCTTTCCCTCAAACAGCAATCCTTCGTCGCCACGGTGCTCCCCCCAAGACCAACTTTGACGAACTCGCCAATCAGCTTCGCACCAAGAAGGGCCTGGAACTACGAACTGATTCAAGCAAGGCCCTCGCCGATTCCCTTGACCAGTGCGTCGATGAGAGGGATCCTTTCTTCAACACTCTGGTGCGCATCATGGCTACCCGTTGCATGATGAGCGCCGAGTACTTCTGCTCCGGTACCCAAGCGTACCCCGAGTTCCGGCATTACGGCCTGGCGTCAGAGATCTACACGCACTTCACGTCTCCGATTCGCCGTTACGCAGACCTCCTCGCCCATCGCCAGCTCGCTGCCGCCATCGACTACGAGGCCATCCACCCGAACGTGCGCAGTCGCGGCCGCCTGGAGGCTGTGTGCAAGAACATCAATGTGCGCCACCGCAACGCGCAGATGGCTGGTCGTGCCAGCATCGCCTACTACGTCGGCCAGGCCCTCAAGGGCAAGGTCGCTGAGGAGGAAGCCTTTGTCATGAAGATTTTCAGCAACGGCTTCGTGGTGCTGGTCCCTCGGTTCGGCATCGAGGGGCTCATCCGCCTGAGGGATCTGGCCGAACCCGAACCCGAGGCTGACTTTGACGCAGAGACGTACACACTGACGACAAAGGGCAGCAGAGAGGTCAAGGTGGAGCTGTTCCAGAAGGTCAAGGTTAGGGTCCATGACGAGAAGGATGAGGCTACGGGTAAGAGAGGAGTGAAAATGGAGTTGATTGAGGCATAAGTCAAGGTTATCGCTCTCTGTTGGCTAAATCAGAAGCGTACATGCACAGATACATACACACACACACACACACACACGAATACATTAGATAGGTAGTTAAGGAAATAGCACGTTTATGAAGGTATATGCAACGGTCTAACCCGTAGTACCAGCCATCCTTGAAACGCCAAACTGCCCCCTATATCAAAAAGCCAATGTTCCAATCATCATGCAAACCCATCAAACTAAAGCCTTTTTTGGTTTGGTAAATGCTTCTTCTTCTTCTTCTTCTTCTTCTTCTACTGTTCCATGGCATCGCCATTGTCGGCGCTGTCGTCACCCCACAAGCCTTCCAGCTTGAATTCCGCTGCCCACTCGGTGACAATCTGCTTCTGGTCAGGGGCGACTTCATCCTCGCCCGCATTCTTTACGCTGGGCTTGGCCGACGCTCCGGTGCCGCTGCTGGTCTCCACAGCCAGAGCTGGAGGCTCAACCCAGCCTTGGATACGACCGTCACGCCAGTCAGTGATGATTGTCATGGCGGCGCCATTGAGGTTAGGAATACCACCCCTGCCGATGCGGCCACGCTTGCGAGCGACCTGGACGAGGAAGTCGGTGGTGGTATCTCCGTCAGCTCGGCTGGGCATCAAGGGTGGAATGTCGTAAACGTCAGTGAGCTTCTGCATAAGCTCGGGGGAAGAGGAGAGACGCTTCAGGAGGAGAGTCACGGCAGGAATAGGATCATCAATCTGCTTGGGGGGGACAGCGTTGAGAAGGATGAGGTGGGCGTGTGCCTCGGTGGCATTCTTCAGGTTGACTAGGCCACCAGTCTGGACAGAGGAAGAAGACGGGAAGACGACACCGGGGGAGTCGAGGAGGGTAAGCTTGCTGTCAATCTTGACGGATCGAATGCTCGTGGTGACACCAGCCTCGGCGCCAGCAGGGCATGCCTTGGAAGAGCTGCTGCCCCTGCCACTCATGCGCGAGAGAAGAGCGTTGATAACAGAGCTCTTACCGACATTGGGGTAACCAATGACACCGACAGACACAGCGCGCTTCAGCTGGCGGCTAGCAGCGAAGCTCTTGAGGGCCTTGAAGAGGGCAGTGGAGGTGCTCTGAACAGTCAGGTCGCGATGGTTGAAGGTGTGGGCATTTGAGGCTCCGCTAGAGGCCCTGAGGGGCAGGGTAGGGAAGTATCGGCGAAGATAGACGAGCCAGTCTCGCAAGACCTTGGGGGGGATCAGATCGACCTTGTTGAGGATGAGAATCAGTCGCTTGCCGTTGGAGGCTGCGGCCATGATGCTGCGCTCGACCTCGCGAGAACGGGTGGCTTCTGGGTCGCGGGCGTCGAGGACGTAGAGAACAACATCGGCCTGCTCGACGACCTGCTTGAAGACCTTGTCGTAGGTCTTTCGTGAAGCGGCTTGACCAATGGACATCTCGGGCCCGTTGTCAGAGGCGTCGCTGTCATCATCTTCGTCCATCTCGTCGTCGTCGTCGGCCAACTGTCGGTCATACTTGGCGGCGGCAGCTCGGGCGCTGGCGATGAGAGCAGCCATGGGGTTCGACTCGTCAACGTCCTCGTCCATATCGTCATCGTCCATGCCGTCCAGGTCCTCATTCACATCGTCTCCAAGCTCGGCATCTTCCATAGCCCCCTCGTTCTTGGCACCTGTCTTTGCAGCCTTGGCAAGCTCTTTTCGCTTCTGGGCCTCCTCGGCCTTCTTCAATCGCTTCTCCTCAATCTCCTGGAGTATCTTCTCCTTGTAGGGGAAGAGGTTAGGGATGCCGGGATCCTTCTTGAGCTTGGAGCGCCATTCTGGGTTCTTCTTTGCAAGCTTGCGCTCCTTTCTTTGCTTGGCGGCCGAGGCCTTCTCGATCTTGTGGCGCAGACGAGTTGTCCCTCTCTTGGACTTGGGTTCTTGAAGTTTTTTTTGTGTTAGTATACCGCAAGTAGAAAACAAAAAAAAAAAAAAAAAAAAAAAAAAAAAAAAAAAAAAAAAAAGACAAAAGAAATTGCTCCTGCTGTCCAGCTTGGGCGTAAGTCAAGCTCGTATATGTGAAGACTCACTCTTGGGTTTATTAATTGAGCCGGCCATTTTGGATTAATTGTTTTTGAGTGCAGATGAGATGTTTGGCTGAACTGAGCCTCTTCCTCTGGCAGCGCAAAAACCAAAATTCAAGACTGGACTTTGCAAAAAAAATTAGGTGGGATGTCTATTCTGCCGGATATTTTTCTCACACCGCTTTTCCCACCTTGGTACCCCACACCGTCCACAACAAAGTGATGTCAGACAGATTGGGATTAGCTCAATATGACTAAACTCCACAATATTTGGTGAGAGAGTATGTACGTAGTTATCTCCTTCCTAGGGTACGTACCTGCTCTGCTTTATACGTTACGTACTGTATGAAAGTAGGAATGTCTCAACGTCTGCCTCAACGTGCCTACAGTGTGCAGGCGACTTTCTCCCCGCTTGCGAATGGGACAGCTTCTCAGCTCTACCTGCAGTTGGCGTAAATTGACCACCAATAAACCATCTTTATCTGATGGAAAAGTTGTCTTGTAAAGAATCAGGAAGCTGTTCATCCCAAGTCTCCAAACTAATGCAGGTGCTTAGCCTTGAGCCCCCAAGACGGCGAATAGAATCCAGCAGGACGGTCACAAGACGTGATAGTAATGCATTGCATGATGTCTGTTGTTAAAGGGCGTAACTTAATTAACGTATAAACCACAGCAGCCTTGCTTCTCCCTCACACACCTATTTTCAATTTAGGGCAGTATGCTTAGTAGTTTCCTGTGATAATACGCAATCTCATTACCAGCTCTGCTACCTTCCCAATTTCTTTCTACTTCTTCGCAATCAGTTCCTGTTTCGTTTAACCTAGCCGTCATAGAATTGGGAACTTGGTTGTCTTACCAATTGAATCGACCATGCCCTCAGATATCAATACCCAACGCCTCCATGCCGAGCTCGAAGCCGCTACGGCTCGGTATGTCGAGCGTAACCCTCGCTCCAACGCACTGCACGATGAGGCCGTCAAGTCAATGCCCGGCGGTAACACCAGAAGCGTCCTTTTCACAGGTCCTTTCCCTATAGTTATGAAGTCCGGCCAGGGTTATCAAGTAACCTCACAGGATAGCCACACGTAAGGGTCAACAGACGTGAGTGTCTGGGGCTAATTGCGTCGCTAACACTCCTTTTCTCAGATACACGGACTTGACTGCCGAGTTTACTGCGGCTCTTTACGGTCACTCCAACCCTGTCATCTTCTCAGCCATTAACAACGCGCTTCAAGCCACGGGCCTGAACGTCGGCGCAACCACAGCTCAAGAACAGGTGTTTGCTCGCGAACTGTGCCAACGCTTCAAGCTGGAGCACGTTCGATTCGCAAATTCTGGCACCGAGGCTAACCTTCACGCTCTGGCAGCCGCTCGCGCATTTACCAAGAAGCGCAAAGTCGTCGCTTTTGGCGGGGGCTACCACGGCGCTGTGCTAGGGTTTGCGGATGGGAAACCTGGGGCAAACAACGTGGATCTCGATGATTGGATTGTGGCAAGATACAATGACTTAGAGAGTGCCCAGACTGCCATATCCAGTGAAGGTGTGGCTGCTGTCATTGTAGAAGGTATGCAGGGTGCCGGCGGTGCCATCACAGGCAAACCAGAGTTCCTAAAGGGACTTCAGAGGGCTGCACGAGAGGCAAGTTTGCAGATGAGAATTCTCCAGCACCCACCTCCATATCCACCTTTTCATTTTATGTATCGGCGCTAACAGATACAGGCTGGTGTCTTGTTCGTCCTTGACGAGGTGATGACTTCAAGGATGGGGCCAGATGGGATCGCGGGGCTCGTAGGGTTACAACCAGATCTCAAGACATTTGGAAAATACCTTGGTGGTGGCCTCGCGTTCGGTGCATTCGGTGGCAGAGCAGACGTCATGTCAGCATTTGACCCTCGTCGCCCCGGTGCTCTCAGCCATTCAGGCACCTTCAACAACAACACACTCGTAACACACGCAGGATATGCAGGACTCACCCAGGTCTACACTCCAGAGGTGGCCACTGCCTTCACAAAGCGTGGAGACGATTTCAGAGACAGGCTCAACGAAGTTACCCGGCAAACCCGAGTTTGCTTCACGGGAATAGGAAGTATCCTAGGTATTCACTTTCCAGTAGACGGCACACGAGTTTTCGAGCGTAGCCAGGATGTGGAAGAGGTGGCAGAATTGAGAGACCTCTTCTGGTTCGAGATGCTGGAGGCAGGATTCTGGGTTGTTCGAAGAGGATTCATAGCCTTGATATTGGAGACGCCAGAATCCGAACTAGATAGATTCGTTAGTAGCGTGAAGGCCTTTGTGTCCAAGTATGCAGACATTGTAAAGATGTAAGTAATTAGGATAAGTCATGCAATAAATAAGTCATTGTAAACCCGGAACTTCTTATATAATAGGTACGGTGCATAATTATCAATGCTCTATGTAGACTGGGGTTGCTAACTATGAGAGAACACATCTACTTGAGTCTCAAGCTGTTTTCTTTCTTGCAGTTCCCCCTCTGACTTTGATTGGTCATCAAAGACTATTGAAATTTCCAAGTACCCTATATAAATGCAATAAAGCAATAGCTTTATCTACAGCAGTCGCTCGTAACGCCTTGGATACCTACCTTACAACATTGTTGAAGGTCAGTGAGAGTCCTCGCTCGCTCTCATTGGCCATCCTCCATCTCCACATTTCCTTACTCACCTTGCCACACCGACCTCACCTCGCCTCACCTTTGCTTAACAAGGCAGTGAATGCGTCCTAGCCTAGCCTAGCCTCTTCCTCTCATCCTAAATCCAAACCTCCTAGGATTTGACGTCTTGAGTTCCTCAGCCTCGTCATTCCCACCCACTCCCTCCCGACTACCAACCAGAAAATAAAAAAACCTTCCTTTACTTCCCCCTAGACTCCACTCCTATTCTCAAATCAAAGCAGCAACTTCACAACAACAGCTGGAAGAAGAATGGATCGTCAAAACCGTGCCGGCTCAAAAATCGGCGGCGGCGGCGTCGCGTCGCAGTCTGCCACCAACGCCGACCGTCGAGAGCGTCTCCGCAAGCTCGCCCTCGAAACCATCGACCTCGACAAGGATCCTTACTTCTTTAAGAATCACGTGGGTTCTTTCGAGTGCCGCCTCTGCCTCACTGTCCACCAGAACGACGGCTCCTACCTCGCCCACACCCAGGGTAAGAAGCACCAGACCAACCTCGCCCGTCGCGCCGCCCGCGAACAGAAAGAGGGCAAGCAGACCGTCGACCCGGCCACTGGCCTGCCCGTCGGTGTCTCGGGCGCGGGTTTTGCTGCGCGCCGCAACGTCGTCAAGATCGGCCGGCCTGGATACAAGATCACCAAGATTCGCGACCCAGTCACCCGCCAGCAGGGTCTGCTATTTCAGCTGCAGTACCCCGACGCCACTTCCGAAACCAATCCCAAGTGGCAAGTCATGAACGCTTTCACGCAGCGCGTTGAAGAGCCCGACAAAGACTTTCAGTACCTGTTGGTGGCCGCAGAGCCCTACGAGACAGTCGGCTTCAAGATTCCCGCACGCGAGCTCGACAAGCGCGAGGACCGCCAGTTCAGCTTCTGGGACCCCGATGCCAAGGAGTACTGGATCCAGGTCATGTTCATGACGGAGCGTGAGGAGCGATATAATGCGGCGCCAGGATTCAAGGCACGATAAAGAAGTTGAGGGTGCTGAAAACCGTAAAGCACACAAACACCACCTCTGCAACTTAGGATATGCCATGCCAAGGTACAGGGCATCAAAGTTGAATATACCTGCTGGGAAGCACTTACGAGAGAAAAGGGCAGCTCCAACTCTCTACGCGGGTCTGTTAGATGCCTTGAGGAAACGCGCACTCTAGATTGAGTAGGGAAGAATGAGGCACGAAGAGTAAGAGACTTCCTTGGGTCCTAGAAGGATCTTTGCTGACCAGGCATCCTCCAGCTGTTTTGATTATTTTTTTTGGTCACGGCGCAGCCTGGAATAATGAACCATATGTACATAAATTAGAACACAATCGCAAACAAACGTATCACGCCGCTTTAATCGGTTAGGAGTTGGGTTTGGGGGTTGAGGGAGTGGTAGGTCCTTGAGATATCTCAATCACAAAGAAAAGAAAAATATCAGCTACATTTTTATTTCCATTAGGCTTTATCATCATGCAAGTCTACATCTCTTTTTCTACTGTGACATGCTGAGGACAACGAAATGGCGAGAGAATGCACAACGCTTCGCCCAAGTCTAAGTGCCTCCCCTCCAACTCCACCCCTCTCTCCCTCGCTTGGTTGCGCATGAGGTATTGCAAATGAGGAGCCCAAGCTCCAGGTGAGATATATGAAAAGCAAATCCTGAAAGGTGTGAGGAAATAGGCGAAAGCCGAAATCGCCTATTGCAACCCTGCTCCTGTAGCCTGCTCCCTGAAGACCTTTCTACGCATATCTTGCTCTGGCAACCCGCCTCTTTCCACAGACAATTAAACCCGTTCGCAGAACAGGGCCCTCTCAATACCGAAATAAAAAAAAATCGGTTGAGACCATTCCTCTGAGCTTTTCGATCATCGGAAGTTGTTATCAAACCGCTTGAAAGTGTAACCAATGAAAGGCAAGCTCATCTCAGGAGACTCCTCAGCCTGGCGACCCTGCTGCATATGCTGAGCCTTGAGAACAGTGGCGTTATCAGTCTGGTCAATCTCATCAGTGGGGAAGTAGGTCGTATCAATGTTGGAAGTGAGACGGGGCTCGAATGGTGCCCTAATACGTCGCAGGCTATCGAACTCGACTCCACGGAAGAAGGCGTGGCTCTTGATCTCGTGGGCACCACCTCGGCCAAGTCGGTTCTCAGTATTGCAAACCATGCTAGGAAATAACTCAGTAAACATCCTTTGGTGGAGAGAAAGTATAAGGAGGGGAAAAAAACACAAACCTTCGAATCAAGTTCTCAGCATCAACACCCAGTGTGATATCGTCAGGGAAGTAAAGAGTTTGTCTCCAATTGACAATCTTGCGGTAGGTGTCATGGTGATCCTCAGCACAGAATGGGGGCCAGCCGACTAAGCACTCAAACATGATGGTTCCCAGCGACCACCAATCGCAGTCGAAGCTGTAGCCGTGGCCAGTGAAGATTTCGGGCGCGATGTAGTCCGGAGTTCCGACAGTGGAGTAGGCCATCAGTCTTCGCGACCTTCGCCAATCGTTGATCTGGGATCGGTTGCTGACAGTAAGGTTGATTTGATCGAGGGCGACGGAGTTACGGTCACGAGGACGGTTGGATCGACCTTGCAGGAGCTGTTGGTAATAGTTGTTGTCGTGAAGCCGGTGGAAGCCGGTGGATAGACCAAAGTCGGTCAACTTGACGTGACCACCTCGGTCAAGGAGGATATTGTCAGGCTTAATATCACTGTCTAAAGGTTAGTCTAATTGCGTTCGGCACTTTGGGTTAGGTTTTAAGGGTAAGGCAATTGAACCCACCGATGAATGAAGCCAAGTTTGTGGACGGCCTCAATGGCCAGAACAATCTCAGCAATATAGAACCGTGTGATATCTTCCGAGAAGATTTCGTATTTGATGAGCATAGTCATCAAATCTCCACCAGGCAAGAATTCCATGAGCATGTAGAGAAAGTATGCATCTTGGAAAGTGGTGTAGAGTTTCACGACCCAAGGACTGTCAGACTCAGCCAGGATGTCACGTTCTGATCGAACGTGGGCCAGTTGGTCCTTCTTGAACATTTCCGTCTTGATAAGAGACTTCATGGCATAGACCTTGCCGTCACCCTTCTTTTGTACCAACTTGACCTCACCGAAAGCACCCTTTCCGATAATCTTAATAGTGTTATAGTTCTCGGGCTTGTCCTTTGTTCGCAGGAATCGCAGATATTGGCCCTCTTTTCGTCCAGCGGTGGACCAGAACTGCTCTCTTCGGGCTGAGCCCTGACCTGAATCTCCAAGCTTTTGTTCGAGCTCGCTCTGTCTGTTGAAGGGTGGAAGAGTACACATGTTAGTTAGGTTCATTCACTGCATGATTCAAGAACGGAATTTTTGTTTCGAGGAGTCCTACCTTTGGTTTCTTTCTCTGGCACGCTTGACACTGTCCTTGAAGAAGTCGGCTGCCAAGTGGGAGCACTTCTTCTGGTTGCTGTTGGCGCCGGGGCCGAACTTGTCTGGGTTACGCTCAGGTGCCGCCTCGAACGGCTCAACTGGAGCTGCGGACCGGGTGGGCATAGGAGGAGCATTGGCGTAGTTATTATATCCAGCAGGCTGTCCTGAAGCACCGGCAGTCCTCGGTCGCTGTCCGGGAGAAGGACCCCTAGCATACTGTTGCGCTCTGGCGGCGCCTCCAAGGTTCTGATGAGAGAACTGGTGGGCGAGACCAGTGTTGGGGTCATTGCCTGGGGTGTTTGATCGCGGCTGATAGCCAGCGCCCTGGGCGCCAGCATAGTCGTTCACAGGCTGTCCCTGATACTGAGGAGCATACTGATTCTGTTGAACAAAGTAGCCCTGAGGAGCGTAGCCCTGAGCGTATGCCTGTTGTTGTTGGTGCTGCATGCCACCGGCAGGAGTGCCAGAGCCTGAGGAGAAGACGGGTTGGGGAAAGGTCGAGGGGGTAGTGGGATAGGCGTTGCGGTCGGCAGCAGCGAGCCTGTCGTTGCTGTTCGCACCGAAATTGAGAAATAGACGATTGTTATTAGAATCCATTGTGATATCGGATCGTCTCGACTCGATTCGAGCGGGAGGATGGACGAGGAGAGGGGCGAAGAGGAATAAGGCGGGTTTCAGGAGACGTCCAAGGGGCGGGCAGCGGTTAACAGGGGGCTTCCACTTCCAATGTGGAGGGGGGCGCTAGCCGTCGAGCCACCAAAGAGAAAAATAAGGGTGATTCTCTACCTACCTCAGGCAGGTAGGTAGGTACCTAAGCAATTGGGCCTAGCTCACACTACAGATTACTCCATCGCATGAAGAGCTACCTTACATAGTAGATAGTATGCTGCTATGGGGGGAAGGGTTTACAGTTGGCTCAAAGGCCAAAGATAATGCAAGGTATAGAAGGTTTGGGTACGTTGCGAGGTTTCAACTTTTTTCAAAGCCCAAAGGAGAAGCAAGAGAAGCATCCTAGGCTATCTGCAGCTCGGCAGCGATCCTGTGTCCTATCCCTTATTATGTCCTTTTGTGCCATCCAGATCTCTCTCACATTATCTCGACAATGAACCCGATGGCTTTTTTTGACTTCAAGGGGCCACAGAACTGGGGGACGGTTGGCGGCTTGGTCCGCTGTTAGTGGTGGTGGTATTGCCACACACTACGTACTACGAACAGCTTCTGGCGGTGAGCCGCCTCGCTGGGGAGGTACAGTGACATATGAGCGACAGGGGACTTGCGTCGCACAACAGCTTTTCGAGGCGCCTATCGCAGCACAGCACTACCTACCAACCTACCTATCAACCTACCCAAGGTACCTTCGCAACCCCACATTACCCAGCCAAAGGCACCTGAGTCGACAAGCAATGTCATGGCGATGCAAACCTCAAAGAGCACCGGTTGGGGTTAAAACACATACCAGCCCAAGCTCACCTCACCATGGCCTATCCATCTGAATTCACTAGGTAGAACTATTGTCTCTCCTTTTATCCGCCCCCTATCAGGTATCCTCATCACAGAGAATATATTTAGACCCCTTTATTCATTGGACCACCTCAAGCGAAGTCGCCACCAACAACAATAGCCAATGAGGGGCTTAGTGACAACACCAACCAATCCTCATGGCTTGTATCCATCTACGAGACTATCGACGTGCCTTTGATTTCAAGCCACCTCAGCTCTCGGAAAGGTGAGCAGCGTGGACGGCTATCGTACATATTCCTTTGTCTTAACTTGTATCAAAGCAGTGTCCAGCAATCCTTGGCGACTCACGCTGAAAATCAATGTCTCTCAAACGAGTCCGATCACTCCACAGGGGACCACCCCTGTCGCTCGCCAAGATGGGCCAGAGCCTCAGGTCAACCTGAATCATGTTGACTTCCGGGCGGTGGCAGTGACCGCAACATATAACACACAAAGGCTCGAATAATAAGCAAGCATTATTACGAACATCAAGATAATGGCGTAAATTTATCACACATAGTGATATTTTTACCCATCGAATCGATCAGGATCCTCCCACACCTACTTTGTACCCAGCACATCAGTTTATATCAATGCTGTTCCTCGTGTTCCTCTTAAAGTATGAATAGCTTCCCTCTTTATGAGACTAATTTGTCTCATTTCACGTGGGTTGTACATAGATCCCTCTCCGTTAGGAGGGTCTGGAGGCGAGAGAGAGAAAAAAGATAAACTGAAGGGGGATCACACTCAGCTCCAGCATGGAACAAGGTACCTAAGCATTATGAGTTCGCCTCAAGGACTTAAAGAATGCTCAGTCTCTGTCAAGGCATTGGTCTCACGAGGTCTGATACAATTGACCCATGCCAAAGTCCAAGATACCATGATATGCATTATACAGTTTGTGACACGCTCTGGGCCGTGCATTCAGCGCACGACCTGAAGATCATCGTGAGGCTAAGGAATCGGGTCCAACCAACATCTTAAATACTTGCAGAACACAGATGTCAATTGCCTGAATGGCTTAACCAAGATATCAGGGCACAGGAGCTCTCTTCAGGACCGGGCATCAAGCTTTTCATTTGCTGGCGTTGGGAAATTAAGGTGTCGATTTCCAGCTTGAACTTGCTTCTGCTTCCTGGATTCAAGGCTATAATAATTGGGCAACTGTTGACTTACATATGTATGTCGTCTATAAGTCAAGCAACCTACCTGTTGTACTTGTAGTGTAGGAGGCTGATTCCTCGCGATTTGTTGCGGAGCCGGGAGGGGCCGGAATTTTGATTTTTCCGATCCCAATCGTTATCGGCCGACCGGCTCTTATCGCAATCCAATTTTTTCCAGGGTCTGGTGCAGCGATATCGAAGCCCCAGCATATTAGTGAGGGTTATGGTTCACCTAGTGGGCGGTCCCCAAACTCGACTGACAACCCTTCACCCGTCCTTCAGACTCATCTGGAGTCCTCTCTCCAGTTCACCAACTCGCTGCATTGTTCCCTAGCAGACATGTCCGATCCCACACCCCCGGCACAGCCCGCCGGCACCGGCGCAAACTACAAAGCTCCCACCCCTCCCCCGAAACCGAACCCAGTCTTCAAGATGATGGGCCTGCCGAACCTGCCCCGGAAGCTCCCTTCGCGCAACTGGATGATCTTCTTCGCTGTCACTGGCTCGATATCCGCTGCCATCATCTACGACAAGCGGGAGAAGAAGCGTGCCACGGCCAAATGGCGTCACGTCGTCGAGCCTCTCGCCAAAGAGCTCATTGGCTCCGCCAGCCAACTTCCCCGCAAGTTGACTATTTATCTCGAGGCTCCTCCTGGCGATGGTCTTCGCACTGCCCAGGATCACTTCATCGAGTATGCCAAGCCCGTCTTCGCCGCCTCAGGGTTGGATTGGGAGTTCGTTCAAGGAAGAGAACAGGGCGATGTGAGAGCTGCTGTCGCTGAGAAGATTCGCCGGACCAGGAGAAAGCAAGAGAGACCTGACGATGAGTCATTGGACACGGAACAGAACAATTTGGATAAAATGAGAAAAAAGATGGGCCTGCCAGATTATGAAGGTGTCAACGGAGATGTCATTTTTGGCTTACACACATGGAAAGAGTACGTCCGAGGGCTACACGAAGGCTGGCTTGGACCTCTTGATGCTCCTGTTCAACCAGAACTTGAGGCACCCGAGGCCCCTGTTGAGTCGGCTCCTTTAGCGGAAGCCACCGAGGGCGACCAGCCCACAGAGAAGAAAGAAGAGGAAAAGAAAGAAGAGAAGAAGAACGAGCGACCCCCTCAACCGCTCCCCTATAACCGCCCAGAGGATTATTCGGCAGCCGACATCCCATCTCATATTCCTTATGAGTTCTCTCCCGCCAACCCTATCGTTTTCCCCCACCGCCTCGGGTTCCGCCACACCTTCGTTCGCCTCGGCCGCTTCTTCAACCGCCGCAAGCTCGCCGACGAGATCGGCCGCGAGGTCGCTGCTATCTGCTTTGCTAGCTCCTCCCGCCTTTGGCGCGAAGAGGACGGTCAGTACGAGCAGCAGCTTGTCCTTGCCCAGGAAGAGCAAGACTGGCCCAAGTCAACGTGGAAGGATGCCGTGCCCGCCGAGAAAGCTGACGATGGCTCCCCCTCTGCGCCTGTGCCAGTAAAGGAGAAGATCTGGACGTCGCCCTTGGTAGTGGACTCCCGTCTTATGCATCGAATGCGCCGCTTCGAGAGTGACGCTGATCTTGAGGCCCGCGCTGCCGCCATCGTCGTCCCCGAGGAGGAGATTGAGGGTTGGATGAAGGGCGGCCTCCGAAGCATTTGGCGATGGGGGGTTGACTCGTGGAACGCCCAGCCTATGCGCCCCAACGTTGGCAATGTGGACAGCGAAGAGTAAGGAATTTTTGAAGGTGTTTCGATAGGGAGAAAGGGAGGGAGAGAGGCCCAGCAACGCCAACAAAACAAAAACTATCTTATGCTTGTGTGTCTTGTGTACTATATTGGTCAGTGGAGGCAACGGCTTGTTCGATTACGGGGGAAAAGGCTTTTGTATATCAGCGTAATACCAAAAGGAGGCAACCCAGGTGGTTGATGTGTGATGATGTGATACGGTCGCGGATTTGAGCGAGGGAAAGACATATTTGCTACGATAACTCTGTAAAATCCCCAGTCAATTTACCTCCCATTTAAAAGATTCCAAAAGCAGTGATTAAACCGAGCATCGTGCGCGGGTGTTGGTTTTTAGCTTTCTACCTATCTATCGTACATATGCTGCATCTCTTAAAATCGCCTCAATCATCGTCGGAGTCACTCCCATATTCTACTAATCCTAACGATGACTTCTTCTCCGGCGGCTTTTCGCTTTCAATCTTTGCCGAATTCTGCACCTTAATATCCTCAACCTCGACTTCATCCTCTTCCGTCGTCATATTCTTCTTCTTTTCATCCTCTTTACCGTGCTTATCTGCCTCTCCACTGCTGACCCTCCTCCTCAGGCCCTTCACCTCTCGATCTTTGACGCGTTTCCTCTTTCTCCCTACTTCCCACTGTTCACCCTCGCCCTCGTCCGCAACGCCAGCAGCCGGACCCTCCCCCCCGGTTCCCTTCTGCTGTTGCTGCTGCCGGAATGCCTTCAATCCTTCCTCCTCTTGCTGCCTCGCAAGTCTCTCCTCGGCGCGCTTCTTCTCACGCACCTCGTCCAAGAACTCGATCTCGTCATCATCCAAGGCACGGAACTGATTGCGCAGTTTAGTCTGCTCTTCAAACGCGGCTTGTTTTGCAGCTAGAAACAGCAGGAGTAAGCCCTCAAGTCAGCTAATACATACACATATTCTGATCCACAAAGACGTGAAATGGGTGTCCATTTGCAAGGGGAATTCAGGATACGATACAAAAAGAAAAGAGGAAAATGAGGGGAGGGGGGGTTAAACCTTTATTAGCTTGCAAGACGTCGTACAAGCTCCTCTCGCCCTCGCCTGACGCTGCCTTCACGCGCTGCTCTTCGCGTCGACGCCGCTCTGCCTCGAGTTCTTGCTGTACTGCCTCCCATTGCTTCGATTTTTCGCTGTCAACGAGTGGCTTTGCGGCTGCGATGCTGCTCTCTCCGTTGGGCGCGTCCTTGACGACTTCACCGCTCGAGTCAATGGTACCAACCGACACGAACCGGCCTGACATCGCTAGTGGGAGTTGACCAGAGAGGTATAAATATATAAAGGTGTTAATTCAATTGAATGAGATTATAAGGGGGCAAAGAGGAAGGCCAAATCGTGACTGATTGAACAAATTTTTTCTAAATCTTCGAATCCGCTCCTCAAGATAGTTGTTGAGAATAAACAAATACGATTGCACAAGTCACGGCGTAAACTTTGTGGAAAACAAATAGTTGCCTATGATGATTGATCTATGAACCAAGATAATGATAGTACAAGTATTTGACTGGAGGTTGCCAACAAAAAGACCAAACACATTTCCGAGATTCAGCCGACAGTTCTGTCAGGCAGTTGTGTTATGAAGATAAATGAAGGGACACAAGAAAGCAATCAATCTTAGTATCACATTTTCAATTTTCACAAGAGGCAAAGACGAGCAAAGGGAACTTCTGTACGAGAATTCGCTTTTTTTTTCATTTAGTAGTTTTTATCTGAGGAGGCCCAGCGATGAGAGTGATCACGCATCGAAATGATCCCCTGTCAAATACATCTCTCGGTGTGGGCTCCGCGCCTCAAAAGAGATTCCCGGCTCTTTGTTCCAACTGACCACACTCAAATCGATAGCTGCCAGTGTCCTTAAGCGTCGATGACAGAAGGAATAGCCTTTGCCACAAAATAGGGTAAGAGAATAGCGTGCCCAACCCGATGGTTCAATGACAGGAAACCATCTCCCCCAGTTCCAAGATCCAGGATAGCTTCATCAAAGTAACCCTCTTGATCATTGCTTTTCTACCAAACCACCGACTGGGCCCAGAGCCAAATCATCTCATATCATGAAGAGAAACAAGAAAAGGTATGCAGGCCTCGTGACACCGCGCACAGAAAATGATTCCCCATTATACCGATGCGAAAGAAGCAAACTTCCTGATAGAGCCCCCTCTCTACTGATGCCGAACCCGTAGAAACAACGTCTAAAATCGTAAAAAAAAAAAATTTGGAATGAAAAAAAAATATGACAAGAAAACAACCCTCCAAGGTGACACTGACCACACAATCCTATACTATAGGATGCTCGGTCAGGCTCGGGGGAAGAAAACAAGACGGGCATATATGTTAACCCAGAAGAAGAAAAACCTTTCCCTAGTAGCCCCGTTTTACCCGCTGAAGCAATGCATAAAACCCCCATCGTGTAATACCGTTTTCGTGCGCAGAAATAATCCTCCTTCGCACTAACATAATAACATGGAAAATATATATACTGTCCCCTAAGCCGCCACAATCGAGGGCCAACTTAGAATCCGTAGAGAGAAATTCATGGACAATCTATCCATGAAATCCAGGACGTAGAACCAAATAGTTGATCCGGGTGAGTGCGGTTTTCAATTTTGTAACCCGAAGTCGTAACGCACAAAGAAAAATGAAAAAGAAAAAGAGCGGCCGCAGCACGCGATCTGTCATCCTCGATTAAACCGTTCAACCATTATCAACAAATCCATATGGAATGCAAAATAAGATTTTGCTGATGCAAACCATATTCGTCTATGCACAGGAGGTGAATAGATCAGTCGTTAGTGTTGAATCATGTTGCATTGGCTAGATGTCGGATGCCAGATGTATGAGCTGCGCGTCTATCGAACCGAGCCATATAGTATAAGCCGAAAACAAAACCCTTAACGCCAGTAACCATTGTAGAGCGTATACCAAAACAAGAATCGCGACATCGAGGCGAGTTTTGGATACGGCAAGTTGACGCCCAGTTGTCGAAGCGTCCATTGATCCGCAAAGCTTCACTCAATGCGCCATAAGTGGAAAAGAAATCCTGAGAATGATCCGTCGAAAGATCATCGTGTGAACAATTTTTGTCGTGCCTGGGTATCTGAAGATGCGATTATATCGTTCTCGGGATGCGCGTAAAAGAAAATCATGGTCGTAAAACTAAGAAAAAAAGAAAAAAATTCCCTGACTTTTGTGTAGAAGAAAAACCGGAGCCACCTCACGTGGAGGATAATTAAGAAACCTTCAAAGATGAAGGTAAAGAAATGAGATGCCGATGCAATCAGCCAATGACTGGCTGACTATAGCCCTGAGGCATAAAGTAAGGAACTTGTTGCTTCAGTGGATCAACACACCCGGGACAGTTACACTCGGCGACACCATGCTCCCACACGTTGTGAGAGTAGGGATAATGGCCGTTATGATTGTTATTGTGTCGGGAGGGATAGAAGTTGCTATAGGCAGGAGGCTGAGGGTACCGGCTACTGTATTGAGCAGCGGCCTGTGCAAACCACTCGTTGTAGCGAGCATTGCTAGAAGTCGCTGACATAGTGTAGTCGGGAGTACCGTAACCAGAGTCCGGTGGAGTAAGAGGGGCACTCCAGGGGTTGTGGTTCCAGTTGACATCGCGGGATCGGTAGGTGTGTTGCTGTTGCTGAGCCTTCATGGCCTGGTAACGTTCGTACTCGGCAACCTGCTCTTGCAGGTAGCGTGAGTGAGGAGAAGTGCGATGACCGTTGTATCTCGCCAGCTCGGTATCGATAGCGGGGACCAAGGAAGCGAGTCTCTCGCGGCTGGCCTGGGCAGCCTGTCGCTTCTTCATGTCCTGCCACTCTCGCCAGTTCTCGAGCCAAGCTTGATAATCCTTGCTCAGATCGAGGTTGACATACAGACGCCAACCCATGGACTCGACCCATTCAAATTCAAGGGTGTTAAGCTCAGAAACAGCAATGCCGCTGACCTCAGACCAGGAGCGATTCTGGAAGGTGTTATCGTCGAGGAACTTGCTGCCTAGGAGAAGGGACACAGTAAGGTATCGCCAGACTTGTCCCTCAGAAGCCTTGTATGGTCCTTGTCCCTTCAGAGTGTTGATTCGCTTGGCAAGATAGTTCATACCCAAAAGGATGGTAGTGCTTGGAAGCCGAGTCGATGTCAAAATCTGAGTGACAAATTTGCGAAAGGGGGATGTGACCATGGCGTCGGGAGTCACGACACGAGTAGCCATCTCAGCCACATACTCGGCCATTAATTCGACCTCATAATCGAGGACGGCACAGACACCTCCGGGCATTTTGACGGTATTGATTGGGATCCGACGAAGATCGAACTGCGACCTTTGTCGGAGAGATTTTCGAGATAAAAGTGAACGAGGCTGCGGGTATTTACCACGGCTTAGCTTCGTTCAAATCTCGAAATCGAGTCGTGAACGATGAAGTGCGTAGGAGGGGAGGAGAAATGACACGAAATCAGTATACTGATCGAGCCATGCAGAATTGCTCCAATATTTTGTTCAGAGTAACTCTGGAAAATAGAATAACGATGCAGAATGAGGAGAAGATCGAGTATTGCGAACTAAACAGAGGCGGTCGTTTAATATTGTTGCGATTATCGCACCGTTTAGATCGTAGCTAAAACCTTTGACGGAAAAGCGGATGGGATATTGGAGAAACTGTACACATAACCATATTAGCATGAGCAAACTATCGTCGGTGAATAAGGCTGTGTAGTCGAGGTGCAGCCGAAAGAGAGAGAAAAAATTCAAGAGCTGTCAGGGTTTCGTGGGGAGACTGCGGTGAGATATTGTGTCGGCTAGATTAACAAAATAATCTAGTATTGACGCGTCATGTGTCGCAGCAATATTGAGTGCATCGAGTTCCAAATAGATTCATGAGAAATCGAGGGGTGATCATGGTGCGATATGGGCATCGTGCATTTCGATGCACGGGGAGCCCACAGGAGGCCAACCGAGGAGAGGTAACAAGAGAATTTAACTCACCAGAAAGAAAACAAGAGGACGAGGGGTTGTCGTGAGAGGGAAATGGTGTAGAGGGCCCGAGACTGCGATCTCCTGGGGATGCTTAAGAAAAGAAAAGTTGGTCGAGACGCGGAAGCGTAAACCGACAAACAAGCACACACAAGAACCTAGGTGAACAACAGTGACCTGCACCAGGGGAAGCTGGAGCGGCCGGGAATGAAACTCGCGCGAAAAAAAGAACCGGAATCCCGACGTCTACGAAATCGCAAGCGAAGCGTTCGTGACTGATATTTGTCGAAGAATTGGGCGGACTCGGTTTTTTCGTCGTGGAGGAGAGGGAGAGTGAGGGTTGACGGGGAGGGAGAGAGAAAAAGAAAGAGGATGAGAAGAGCAAGATGAAGGAGGGAAGAGAGGATGGGGATAATGGGGAGATGGAGATGGAGTGTGTGGAGGAGTAGGGTGTGTGGCGTGTGTCAAGTGAATGAGTGATGGATGAAGGTCGGGTCATCCAGCGAGTTTACAGCGCAGGCGAGGCGAAAAAAAAAATGGCAGAGGCGAAGAAAAGGGCTTGCACAGGAGAGTGGGAAAGTGGAAGAGGGGGTGCGGATTGGGTGTGCGTCAATCTTGGGGGCTTGGGTGACCGTGGAGCGACTGGGAAAAAAGATGGGTCTTCTTTAGCTTGTTCTCCTCTGCAGTACGGTACAGTACCTACTGTAGCAAGGCATGGCATTAGGCATGGGTATGGGTCATGGTCTGGGTTACCTACAGCACTTAATGTTGGGTCTGGGTCTACAGGCTAGAGAGTCATGGATTGGATTGGGTGGATGGATGGATGGATGGATGGAGAAAGAGAAGGTGGGTGGAAGGATTAAATGTACGGATCGCATGGCAGAGCATTTCACAGGGTGCTCCTACACACTACGTACTATCTTGGCAGTATATACAACATGGGTGGTATGGGCCTGTACATAGTACAGTGAAGGAAGCAGTAGTATCATATCCTTTGGGCAATTTTCGCTGCATGTTGGGCTGTGTTGGGAGAGGAGGAGAGAGAAGGAGCGACTGGGTGACTGAGTGACTGAGCGAGAGAGAGAGAGGGAGACGAAGGACAAGCAGGAGAATGGGCGCTGGCGCTGGTGCTGCACTGCACTTCACTGCACAGCTCAGCGAAAGGGGGGGGAGAGGAGAGGACGCTGCAGGTGCAGCAGGCTGGGTTTGGCCAAAGTGGACAAGCCAAAAGGAGCACCCGCCGGGAAAAAGGGCGACTGGGCGAGTGACTTTTCCTTTTCCCACGCAACCACACAGTCCACAGCCAAACGGGTGGGCGGGCAACCGCTGGATAAGTGGAGCTTTGGTCCGTGCCTGGGGGAGCACTGGACACAGATTCTGTGGGCAATGCAGGCGCAGGCAACAAACCAGCCAGTCGTCAATCAGTCGGCAGCATAAAAAGGCGGGTATTTTGTGTCCAGGGAAGAAAGGTCATGTCGAGCGTTGAGCCACTTACCACTTCCACCACAACCACCGCACCAGTGGTCCAATCCCATCCCAGCCTGTCCGCTTCAGATGGAGAGAGGGAGGTGGCGGCGGTTACCTCGTACACTTACTCACACGTACACGCACACCACACACACGCACGCAGCTAGTATTGTGCAAAGAGTGTACTGTACACACTAATTGTAGGGGGCTACGACAGGTACCGTCCGTCATCACTGAAGAAGTTCCTGTCGCTGTCCACTATTTAATTACTATGTACGGAATACTGCACCACCTCGAAATCCACACCCCGTCCCAAAACCAACCACTCCACCAGTCCAATTCAGGCCCAGTCACGTTGACTTTGGAGGTGGGCAAGGCGGGCAAGAAAACCATCCCGGGCCCTCCTATACTTACCTTGGGTAGGTAGCCTTCCAGGCGGTGCTCCGAACTCCATATGAGGTACGGATACGCAGCTGGAATTTCTTTGCCGCGTTGAACCGATTGTCTTACCGTGAATGCACTTTCGCACCCATCCATCGGGCCCTTCCCTCGATCAAGTTTGGTTTGGAGTGGCCCCATGATTGCTTCCATTTTGTGAACTACGTACCTACCTGCGCAGCCTGAAAGTCCTCCTAAAATGCAAGGTACTGCTTGTGTTCCCTTCAAGGCGAAGGTAGGCAGGTACCATAGTACCTGATAGGTAGGCAGACTGACTTGACCAGCACGGCAGCAAGTACAGTTTGAAATGAATGCTCACGTACACAGTACAGTACTTCGTATTCTGAAGCCGTCAGCATTGCCTTCCCACGATAGCCATGGATTTTCTTAGCTAGGTGTCCAAGCAGACGAACATCCTGGTTAAAATTCATGTTGAGCCCGGTAGCGATATTGCTCACCCCTGAGAGACCATGATACCCAGATGCCCAGTAGTAACTAATTTCACTTTGAGCAGCAACAGAGTAATGGAAGGAGGGTGAGGAAGTTTTTGGCTGGCCTATGTTCATTCTAGGGCCTTAGTCACCTGTCCATCAAAGCAACTAAAAGTTCGGCAGTCTGTGGGTCAGCTTCCAGTAAAGTTTTTTTCTTTTTTTTTGCCCTCACTCACGACACAGGCAAGTAGCGTTACGAAGTCCCTACGTAGACTTGTACCGCACCGTAGTAGGTTTTTCTTCCATCATGTTGGACCCATTTCCGTACGCCAATGCCTGCCGATGGACCCTTGGCAGACCCTGGCACCAGGGTCGTCGAATCCGGGAGGCTGTGGATACTATTTCCACCCATCAAACCACTAAGACCGTCCAAATTTCAGTCTGTCCAGGTTCCTTTTTGAAGAGTGCAACGCCAGTCTGGCTGGGACCCTCAACGGGGGGCGAGGATGAGGGCGGAGCAGGCAACCCAGCCATAGAACATTGGGGGTGGATACTATTGCAGAGAAGGATTGTCCACCATGACCCTCCGTTCAGAGGTTGCTCATCATGTCTAGGTCGTATCTCAGTACATGAAAGTCTCACCTGGTCCAAGTCAACTTTCTTGTTGTATTCAATTCAAAAGGTAGGGAATGACTACGGAGGTAAGACTGAGATTGGTCCTTGTGTCGGTTCGCAGGAGTTCATTTCTCCCTCTTGAGAGACACCTTGACAAACACGATACAAGTGCTATCTTCTTGAGCCTAGTATTCCCACTGCGCTTCATTCACTGTATCCACAATCAAAAAATATCATCTGGCCTCAAGTATCGGTCCTGAGGTGCATGCCATAGTAGAAAAGCAATGTGTACGTGGTTACCTAACCAGGTACACATGACAGGTACAAAAGTTGGCTACACAGTTGTGTCGACGTTGGTGATCAGTGCCGTACGCCACTGAGGTGTTGCGTTCTTTCGCTTTGTACTCCGTACCTCCCTTGGGTTCCGTCATTGATGGTAGCTGCATTCTTCTCAGAGACGCCTTCTTGGGAGGGCTCTTTTCGGAGGGTCGCGCATGTTCGTTGGTCAGGGGTCTCCATCACCCCCTCCCCGAAGGACCAGCAGTGCGTCACTTGTTCCAGGCCAGATGCAGTACCCAGTCGGCGTGTTTTTCGCTGGTGGCTTTAGTGCTAGTCCTTGTGTATTTTTTTTTTTGTTTTTTTCGTCACAGCAAACGCGGGTGACAGCCACATCCTCCACAGTAAGAAAGTTCGTTACATAATATTCAAAGGTGTTTTGCATCACCGGGAGTTATGCATCTCTCTAATCCGGGTCCCCGACCTCTCTCACTACATCATCATGCTCACAATTGTCGCAGGACACTCATTGGGCTTCAACACTTGAGCAAATCTGGCTTCTATCCTTCTTACGTGCACCGAAAGTACAAGACAAGGAAGGACGGTCTTGGTTTGCTATGCACAATGTCCCCGGCAGCCCGATGGGAAATGAACCGCGCCCCTGGACAATCTCGCTGCCTTTCTGCGTTTCCGAGGAACAGAACAATAACAAAGGAAAACAACACCAATATCGATCAACAAGTGTGTGTGTGTGCGAGAATGTGCACGGTGTAGTGTCGTGCCAAAGTAGGTACGTACTGCGTAATTATTCACCACCAAATTACCTACTAAGTACGTACCTACGTCGTACACTTGTTTTCTGTCCCCAAGTTCAAAGCGGTCATCCCATCTTGGTATTTCCCATGCTGGTCCGTCGTTGGGGCAAAATGAAGAAGGGGTGGCTTCTCCAGGCTTCGAGGTGTGCTTCCAGAAACCGCAGGCCCCATCTGGTTACAAGCCCAAATGGATGGCAACAAAAAAGGCTCACCTACCCAGGCACTCACATACCTTACCTTGTATGCAAGGTACGTACTTCCTTTGTGCACTAAACTGTTTAATGCTTCGCTTTGGATGAAGCTGCTTGTGCCCAAATTTCTTTGCAGTTTGTGTATAAGGACTACTGTAGGCACCTAGTCAGGTGCATACCTCAAATTGCGCATGGACTCAACAGTCAGAGCGAAAGAGTGCAACCTGCTGCAGGGATTCCACACGCCGTCGATCAGTCCTCACCCAAGGGCTAGACGGAAATAACAATGTAGGATGAGAAGAAGATGATATGGTCCCAGCAAGTCCCAAGCCAACATCCCACCACTGTGGGGTCTCGATTTCTCCTGTTAGGTCTTAGACGAGCGGTTCTTCGAACCCAGCAGGCCCCTGCACTCCTCAATCATGAAAGCGTGCCGGCTGGGACGTTGTCCATTGCACTGCACGTCAGGGTCCTTGCAAGTGGCCACGATGGATGGAATGGCTGGAGCAGCCACTCACCCTTTGCCGAGACCCAAAGCCTGCTTTCTCATTCGCACGATGTGACACGCTGACCTGCAATATGTTGCGGAACCTTGTCTGTCGGCTGGGTGAAGCCCAAATTGCCTATTCATAGCTTAGTATTTGACTGAGCAGACAGACCACAGTAAATAGGAATGATGACTACACACTTCCAATTTAGAAAACAACGAGGCCAGACTCAAGGGCGAACGAGAGCCAGAGAATATGATACCGGCCGCCGAGCACCATGTTGACGAGCATCAAAGACGAGCGTGACAGGCGAAGTAGGGTAGGTAGTACTGTAGCACCGATCATTTTCCTCCCTTACCAAATTGCCAATCCCTCTGTGCCACTAGCTCAGATCACCTTCAACCCTCTATGTCCTGTGGAACCATTTGATGGGGACGACGAAGGGAAATGCCTCAGGTCCACAAGCACGGCGCGTCACTGGCTGGGCTTGGATGCGCCTCCAAATTCCCAGGTCAGATATGCATCAGTGAACCCCCAACCCCCCTATCATTCACGCGACATAACCCACTCTGGTCACCGCTCCCGCCTTGTCTTCTGCACCAGCCAGGCATGGTCGTACGGAGTAGAGCTTGTGCTGCTCCATCATCATACAGGTTGCATACCTACCATGGTACAGTGCAGTCCTTAGTCCGCTCTTCCTACCCTGGTTGGTCCCCTGGCCTTTCACCGCTGCTCTCGTCAAACACCAGCGCTTGGTTAAACGCATCCTCTCCTCCCCACACCAAGTTTTCGCAAATGAGATTGGCTGTATGACACTGAGTAGGGTTAAGGAAGCTGTCCACACGCGCCATCGTCCGTTATTGAATATGCTTCATCCCAACCAAGCTTATGAACACCCTAAGGCAGGCCAAGAACCGGCCTAGTAACACCCTCGCATCTTCAATCCCCGACTTGAAGCGCCAGGAAGTCCCAGCGGTTGGGACATGACATATGACGGCAAACTACCAACCAAATTCGGGAACTGGAAAAAACAAACAATTACACTTCAAGTTTTGCATGGAAAGCACTATGCAGAGTAGTACCGTGCTTATGCACACTGCAAGATGGTGTCGAGAACTCATCTCATAAAAAAACTCTAGCCTGGAAATAGAGATGTCGGAGATGAAGAAATGCCGCGACGGGCCTGCTTTGTCGAATCAAACGTGTTCAAGGGGGGAGGACGCCGAGGTAATTAGTCTCAACGGCTGACATGGAATTCTGTGCACAAAAGACATTTGCATGTCGCTGGTCAAACAAGCTAATCAAGTGACATTGATGCCGTCGCCTTTGACTGATCAATTTGGGGTATGTCAGCAAATGAAACACCTCGTACAATGCTTCATCAGCGTTCATGGGTGGACAGGAAGCAAACAAGCCTTTCCCAAGACGAGACAAAACAAACAAAACACAACAACAACAACAACAACACAAAAAAGGAGAGAGACGATACACACGAGCTCAATGTCCGTGGCAGCAAAGATCAATACCAGCATCTAGTGTACGTACAGTCTTACGCTGTAACATGCTCCGTTGGAAATAGTTAGCACCTATATAACTCGCAGCAAAGAGCTGTTTCACTTCTGTTCCCATCTCGTTGGCTTTTCCTGAGCAGTTGACCGAGAGCTCAACACCCCCGGGAGGATTTACAATGGGCGCCTACCGAGATTTGGTCATCGTAAACTTGACTAGTTACTAGACGGACAACATTTGCAGCGTTGAACGCATCAAGGATTGATGAGGATAGCTCGCATTCAACTCCATATGGGGCACACTCATCGTGAACTGCCAGCCAGGCCCACGGGGTCCGTGTCAAGCTGCACGAACTCGAGCTTCGGGTTGGCTACCCAGCCCCCAAATCGCGAGCCGCCATTCAAAAGGATTGAGGCCGGGTCTCAATCAAGCAAGGGTTCCTCTGGTCGGGGGTTCTTCCAGTGCAGAAGGTGACAGTTACTAAAATGTGCAATGTGTCTGTGTGCCTTTGGGGGGGGGGGACCCATCAGTACCTGAATGGCCAATTATCGCGATAGAATTGACAAGCCTAAGCCTGAACGGACCACTCCTTTAAACAGACGCCCCAGGTTCATCCAGCGACCCCAAGATGCGAAGCATTGCGGTTTTGGCTCAGGGTTGCGGGTCATTTCGGTGCTGTGTCGAAATCGGGTCGCGGCGAAGCAGCCTGCATGTCTGTCTTGTGCAGCCAGCACCAGGGCTTTGTCGTCTGCTTAGTGCCATACGGAGGTATTATGGTAGTATGTTATTCGTAGGCCAGGCCATGCCGTGTCGAACTCAACGGCTCTTCAGACCGTATCAGCCAAGTTTCATTCACGTGGCCGCAACCAGCATGCTTGCTGATGCACCTCTGTGTTGTGGGTTGGGTTTTTGCCAATTCTCCTTTGAAGTGGTTTTTGGTTTTCGCACACAAGCGTGGGTACTTGTGCCTAGGTACCTACTTCAGTGCATACATGTGGCGGGAGCTAAAGAAGTCTTCCACTGTCAGTCAAGGCACCTAAACACCTGATGTACATCTCTCATTGTACCATCAACACTACGGCACCGGCAAGAAAAAAAAAGAAGCGAGGTATAGGTTAGGCAAACGCCACAGTTGCTCTAAATAAAACAGGTTCAGGTCTTCACTTGCAGTCTCGGCTTTGGCGGAGATCCGGGAGTGATGGAGCACCAGAAGCTAAGAAAAAAATTATTGTCATCTCATTGACTCAGGCTAGATTGATCAACGGCCATCATTGGTATTGTTTTGGGTGCCCTAATATTTTCTTGGTGAGGGCAAGAGGCGTCGATCCGACTCTCACCGTAGTGTTCCCTCTGCTCGCGTGACATGGCAAGACTTTAGCCAGGGCGTTTTGAAGGCCGACAAAACCTCCAGACTACTTGCAACTAACTATATGGGTTTACTGGTGCTTAAGTGGCTGGCGTGCTATGTTGAGACCGCCGCTGCGATGGTCACTTTGTTGGTTCCAAGCAGCTGAATCAAGTTTGAAGACGTTGCAGCTTGGTCAAGCCTACACTGCAGGAAATGTGCAAGTAAACCACCCGCAAAATTGCTGCTTCTTTTTTTTTGGTTCTTTCTTTTTCTCACTTGAAACTCGCTTCTCGTGGGTTCCTGACCGTATGACGACCTGCATAGGGTCGTATCCAACCGTAAAAAGGTGCCTGGGTGTTATCACAGACGGTTCAGCTTACTTCCCACCATGTCGTATCTCGTACACTGAACAGTGCTGTACTGTATACTACGTGATCTGCTTGCCTGTGTCCTCGGGGTGACACGAGTAAGTCTCTACTTTACGGTACGTACACATGAACTCTTTGACTTGAGGCGGTGAGTGTTGGGAGGCTTGATACATAGTAGTAGTAGAAGACTCACAGATAGGCAGCGATGCTCCCTTACTTTTCTTATTTTCTCAGGTGTGGCAAGGCATCTGGACGAATTAGACACGATAGCCTAAGCAAAGAGGTCACATTGGACGGAGAATACTCTCCGTGCGTTTGACGTTACGTGGAAGGATCGAGATTTTGCTGTTTTCCCACAGTCGGACGGGTTCGCCATGATCAGTCATGATGGGTTGTGTCAAGTGCTCCATCGACTTGACGATGACAGAGTTAACAACCTTAGTCATGATATGAGAATGGGCGTCATGTACTGATGACTGTGGCCGACTTATATAGTACCATTCCAAGAGCTGGTGTTAGCGCTCTGAGCAATGGGTGGCAACGTCTTACTGACATCACTGGGAGGCGAGGACACGACAATTCATACCCCCAGCTCTCTCCTGGTCAGTGCTACCCTAGAGCCGGCTCTGTGCACAGAGTGAGGATCGAAAACCCCGAGTTGGCCATGGCCACTCCGGTTGTTGGCAGCTGCACGGCTCTCCTTTGCTGGGAATCCCGACTTGATTCCCTGGACGTCGAGACTTGTTGCAACCCGGGTGAGGGGACAGAACTACGTAGTACTCTCTGAAACCACCCTTCTTTCTCTGCCTCCCCCCATACCATGTCCATGTGGACAAGGAGCAGGGAGAAATCATAGGATTGAGCCCCTTCATGGCCACGGGCTTGGGCTGATTTGCTGACTGGCTGCCGACTGTCTGCCTACTTGCTTGCCTACCTACATGACATGGCCCCCTCCACCCCCCATCCGCACGTCTGGCATGTCTGCCTACTGCACCAGCCTGTTATTGTCTCGTCAGGATGAAGAGACGACATTCGAATGCAGGGGGGGAAGAGGGGGGGGGGAGGGGGGAAGGGCCAAAAAGACATCTACATAGCAAGGGCAAAAGAAAAGTAAATAATAATTAAAGCCTACCACCGAGGATGGGGAAGTGAGTGGTTGTTCTCGTACCCTCCCAAAAGAAAGCCAATGACATCACAACCCCAATGTGCAGCTTACATCAGCCAAAAGCAGCTGGAACTTCTTGCTCACGGTGACAGAACTGATCATCAAAGGAGCAACCATACCACAGACAACGAATATTATACGTCGACGCGTGGAACAAATGATACGTGATTCCTCGCCACAATAACCACGATTACCACGCAGCCTCAACCTTGGGATGAGCAGCAATGGCTTGGGGTTTTTTTTAGTGACCGAACCACCCGCCCCCCTACCATTTCAATGAGCGTTTTTTTATGACTCTTGTCGTCTCCAGCCCCAGCAACACAAGTCAGGACGTCAGGGCGTCATGATGCAGGATCCTCCCCCCCTACCTTGTGAACCCGCCCACAACTGCATGAGCAATCTCTCACTCTGTCACTCCCTGTGTCCCGAATACGTGAAGTGCAGCAGCGCCGAACCCAGGAGGGGATTTCGGACCCGGCTCCGCTGAGCAACCGTGTGTCGGGCCAGCGTCTAGATCTTTGACTGATGACCGGGGGGAGGAGAGGTCGATGCTTACGATTTGTGTGCCCAGTCCTTCTCCCCCCCCCAGGACATTGGGAACTCGCCTCTTCATCTTGACCATCTACCATAGCACGGTGGACTGTACGTACTATGTACATTGAACTTTGCGTATGCACCCTCCTCCACTCACCCGAATATACTCGCGTCCATGGTTTGAGGTAGAGTGTCACCATTACGGAATACGGATCGAAAGTATACCAAGATCATCTCCGTGTGGTACGTAAGCTACCGTTTGCGACGACAGGCTGCACATCAATTTAATGGTGGCGAAGAAGAGGAAAGAAAAAAAAAATTGAAATAAAAAAGAATGAGGTGCTGATCAGGGTCTGAATGAGTAATATGCCGGGTGGTGATCTTGCCTCCCATTGAACGTCTCTACAGTCGACACCCTTACCATGTGGTCACAGGGTTGTTTCGTTGTATTGTGCCCAATCTCAAACATGCAGTGCAGTGCAGTACAGTAGTTCAGGGAAATAACAGCCCCCCCCCCCCCTTCTTCCCAAAAAGAAAAAGAGAAAGGTGAAGAGAAGCTTCTCAATAAAAAACAAAACAAAAAAACAAAAAGTGAAGTTTGTAGCTCACCAACAACTAGCTATGTGGTTTGGGTAGAACATATGCATATGTGCACCAAATATAACAGATTTGGGATTATTATATGCCACCACATATACAGGACCCATGTTGTCGTACATGTAGGCCGAGAGACGCCTCCTGAGAGCTGCATACGAAGGTATCAAGGCCGAAGCTCTGCATCTGACAAGGTCATTCCTTTAAAAAAACAAAGCATTTTAAAAACAAAACTGAGCGTTGAGCCGAGTTGAATTCCCAATTGTAGGTCAGTGTTGAACGGGCTGGGAACCATCTTGCTGGGGATGCTGCGTGGCGGCCACGTACACCGAGAAAGCTCCTTCTTCCTCTTTTTTTTTGAGGGCAATGAGGGTACCTCATTGTAGTACGTGTGTGCGTGGAAGTGAAGATCATACCAAAACTCGCAAAGGACTGGTTGTTCGTTGGTGACTGCATACTGGGATTGCATAAATGAAGGGAACAAAAGGGCAACCAATTATCTGCTGTACTTGGCAGTTCACTTTCGATATTGGCTTTCAAAGTTTCAAGACACCTCGCCTGGCAGTGAGCCCGATTCAAGTCTCCCCCTTGTTGGCCCGGTCTGCAGTCTTATTTTCTGCATTTGGGCGTCAAGTGTTTGTCCTCTTTCCTTTCATCTCCTTTCCTTTCCTACCTGATTCCTTCTGCTGCTTTGCCCAGTGTCGCACAATGTCGTACAATGTCGTACCTGAAAAAACCAATCATCAGTTTTCTATTCACTCCGACCCTGCTTAACCTGCCCTCTATACGTGCTTGCCTACCTTATTAGGTACATAATAGCTAATTAATATTTTCTTTTATTATTTATTTTTAGCAGTTAACTTTACTTAGGCCTAGGCTCTGGCTTCCTCCCCGCATCAAAATGAGTTGCAGATTTTTTTCCTTTCTTTTTTTGTTACTTGTATCTTATTTTTTTGTTTTTTATTTTATTTTTATTCCCAACATTTCCTTGTCCCCTTTCTTTTCTTCTCTTCCTTTGCCCCCCATTACTCTCCCCTCTGTTTGGTACCATTACACTTAGCTCAGGACCCTATTTCCACATACCCAGAAAAAAAAAGAAAGGAAAAAAAAAGAATGAAAAAAAAAAGAGGGTAGCCCAACCCCGCCAGGCCTCTCCAATCAACGGGCAGTGACGTGCAGCAAGACTATTCAACGCTTCCCACATCACTGCCCTCTTGTCAATACACTTATTGGACTAAATATGTACGTGCTAGTCTCCGCAGAGGGGCCGGAGAGAGAGAGGGGAGAAAGAGGCAGGGAAAGAGAAGTAGGAGAAGAGGGACCGTGGCTGGAATGCTCTCGTGCCCCCCTTCTCTCAACAGAACTTGTTAGCACGTAGAAGTACTAATTACTGCACGTCCAATGGACGAACGGAGTACAGGACTGTACATTGAAAATGCTATGTCATTATTCACAAGCGAAAGGCACTACGGCGTACTATTCTGTACAGATTTAGAACGGAAGAAGACCGTCAACACCTGCATCGAGCGGCGGATACTAACTTGGCGGGGGCGCTGAACTAACAGCAATGGTTGAAGCCATCTCCATATTATATCTCAACCCGAGGCAACTCAGGTACACAGTAACTAACCAGCACCCTCACTGACGTACCGTACGGGAGACAAGTTCTTTGTTTCTTCATGGTACTAAAGACATTTTGCGAAAACAAATGAACGGGCACCAAAAAAAGTTCGTTGAAAGCTTTTTTTTTTTTCGTTTTTTTTACTCCTTTCGTCTCAATCCTTTCTAGTTCCCGAGACGTGGCTCAGTGCCCCTCTTCCATGAACCCCCCGCCTCGGAACCATCGGACTTCACCGTTCGTTTCTTCGCGCTTCGGGGATTCTTTTTAACTAGAGGATTGAGTAAAATAGGTAGTAGTAGGCTATACATGTTCTGGATGTAAAAATCTGTTACACGCGATCTAGATCAACGCCTCCGTCAGACTACCCACAGAAAGAAAGAAAAAAAAAAAATCAACCATGTAACTCCTGAAAACCCGGCCACAATCGTCTCGTCTATGATCGATTCGGGATGAGCACGGTAAGTCAAGAGCTGGGGTGTCGAACACGCCGAGGAACGGATCCAAGCACATAGCCAATTCCCCCCCTCTTTTCTTTGAGTTGTTCACGCGGTCCCGACTCTCGTGGGGGCCTCAAATTGCTTGCACACACCCAAGAGTGGAAAGGGTTTTCAACTGTCTCTGACGGACTTTTGTACGGTTATCTACCTACGTAGCACATACCAGTACAGCTCGGAATCCCCTTATTCTTGTTGGTTACCAGTTCATACGGAGAAGTTTGACGGCGGCTCCTCTTTTTGCTTGGTCTGTCTGCAACATCGTCCAAATTATCCTCTACTCCAAACGCCATATCATTTCTCCCAGGCCGAAACCAGGCTCCGCGCTTGTTCTTCCCAGCCCACAGCAATTAAAAATTACCAACATTCATGGTACGTAGCTGCTCATGATGGTGATGATCAGCTGGAGTGCCTGGTTGGTTGGTGGTGGTCGTAGTTCGTAGTAGTATACAATCAAACCCACCATCTTTCGATCCCTGTCTATCTCCCTCCAAGATGACCAGGAAAAAAAAAGAAAAAATAAGTAATGAAAAATAAAGAACACAATATGCACCATAATGAGATGAAACAAAAAAAAAGAAACCCCAAAATACATTTCTGTTGTCATGTCATGCTGTATGGCACAATGGCTTTGTCAATGACAGGCTGTCTGCGTGACATCTTGTCGCTCTCGAGGCCCCATTGTGATCGGTACGATGACTCCTTGTCTAAGGCTTGATCAAAGGCCTTGCGACAACTAGGCGGTAGTAGATCCTTGATGTCATCGGACACAGCACTCAGCCCGTTGAACGCAGCCAAAAAGTCAGGAATCTCGGCCTCGTTGTCTGCCGCCGAGATTATGCCCGCTTGAGACGACTCGTAGTACGTGTCAGCAACGAAGAAGTTGCGAGACATCTTAGACGGGACAGGAGGGAACACTGCGCTGCCTTTGGTTGCTGCCTCATCTTCAGGAGCAACCTGTTCGATACGGCCTCGCGTCGGCTGCATCATTGACGGGTACTGCATGACGTTTGTGTGAATGTCGTACACGCCAACATTGTTCAACTTCCGTATAGCATTAATGCCAGCGTTGAAGGTGCTATAAACGAGAAAAATCAAATCCCATATGGTTAGCACACTCGCAAATAAGCTACCTTGAGGCTGAGCTCAAAACCATGTTCTCACTTACCTAGCTTCTCGAGCATGTTCTAACATCCAATTGACGTCGTTAACGTTGACCTTGCGCTTCTTGGACTCGATTTTGCCGTTTGGAACTGGTATCGTGGGAACATTTGTGTGATAGACAGCACTGGCGCCGTGCCAGGCAACGTACTGGTTCTTGTTGTAGGGTTCGCCCACAACGATGCGGTCATCAGGATCAGCGAGCTCGCCCTCTACAGCGCCATCCGCCCGAAGTTGGGTTACGGCATAGTCGTCAATGATGCGCTTTCCACCCACAATGATTCGGGCGCCGAACTCGCGAAACACGGAGCGAGCGGTAACGATACCTATCGAACGGCCCTTGTACGAGTGTGGGATGATTTCGCGCTCAATCATGTCTCGCTTTTCGTCGTCGTCTACAATGATTTTATAGAGTTTTCTGTGCTTCGTGAAGAACAGATAACTGTCCCTGAAACCAACGCATCGCGCAGGCTCCGTAGACAACATGTAGAGACGCTCGCCGCGACCAGAAACTGTGAATGTACGACATCGGTAGTCGCGACCATCCTGAAGGTTGCCCAACTTGTCCACCTTCGTCTCACCCTCTGCATCCTCGGGAAGCACGCACTCATCGTTGACAATCTCGGCGACAGTGCCCTCGGCGTCAATGACTTGCTCGGCCTTGGGAGCTGCAGGACCTCCCTTGCGACCTCCGCGACCGCGCCAGCCGCCGCGACCACGGCGCCGCGGGGTTTCGTCCGCAGGCACTGTCACCATGTTGTCCCAGTCTGGGGGTCGGTTCTTAGGCGGGCGACCCAATCGCTTTCTTCGAATGGTAGGTACCGGGGGTGGTGTAGGTTCCTTGACAGACTCCTCATCTTCCTTCTCTGCGGCTTCCTCGTCCTCGTCGTCACCTGATTCGTCCTTGGGTTGGTGGTCGTCGTCGTCTTCGTCGTCAGGCTCGGGAATGGCCTGCTTCTCATTGGCGGTAGCATCATCATCAACATCAGGCATCGGCTCATCATCGAGATCGGCGAAGGTCTTAGGCGTACTCTCTGTGGGGTTGGAACTGCGCGTCAGCCTCAAGCGAATCTTCCGGCCGGGCGCCATTGGGGCAGATTTTTCGGTATTCGAACGCGACGATGGGGAATCTAGAGAAATGGAAACTTGATGAGGAGGGAAGAGCGGTTTGAGGTTGGGAGGAGGAGAATGAAGAGAATGGAGGCCAAAAAATAAATGACAAGTCCTTGGAAAGGACTGGGTGGAAGAGACGTGGATAAAGGCAAGTAGATGAGATGAAGATTGGGAAAGTCCAAGTCGAGTTCGAGGTTCAAGTTGAAGTCGTCCTGATAAAACTCACCTAAAGCAGCCGCAGCTCGCTTTGCAGCAGCTCGGCCAGATCGTCGGCCTGCCATGATGGGATTCAGGGCGGCGTGATGTGAAGCGATTCGATAGAATTGAAAAAGTGCTGTAGAGTATGTATGTCGCTTGTGGTTTACGAGAAGGCTTTCCCCCCTGTAATGCGACCGTTTGCTCACCAGGTATCACGGTCCGCACGCGCCTTGGGTCGCATTCGCTGACTTTGATTGGCCTGAGGCCGCGTTCATAAAACAGTGCCTATATCATCATATACTGTACAAATATACTATACATCACCTACCCATTGATGAGGGTATACATGATAATAATAATCTCTACCTTACTCGAGGGAGACAATTACTCAATAGGACGCTTATTAAAACTCGATTTGCAAAACACTCGCGTGAAGAAGCCTGCCGGTAGTAATAAACACACAACCTCGACTCAAAAATACATCGTTAACTCACTAGCCAAGTTACCTATTCACTGACAAAGAACCGTTAATAACCATACATCGTCTCCCCTCCTCTCATGCTCCAAAAAGTACAAAGAATCCTAGTGATCTATAGAGTATCCCATCCTCCATTGTTGATTTCCGCCTCTAGCTTCCTGCTGATTAAACTCGGTACTCCGTGATTCAGGATGGTAGTTCTGATCATCGAATCATATCTTCTTTGATTCAGGAAAAGCTGCCGTCCATGACGCAGCTGGGGATCTGTCTCACCATACTTGTCAATGTATGGAGCTGGCGTAAAGGACCCGGACATTCGGTAGAGATATACTACTGAGCATTTCCGCACGTTGAGGAAGACGCCAATGTTGCGCTGACACCTGAATTGAGAGGGCTGCGTTAGTCATCATATCATCCTACATCGACCATCTCGTTTGTATATACTCACTTGCGCATATGCTGCTGTGCACCACCTATCCTTGTCGGCTCCTCACCGATCAACACAGAAGTGTCGAGCCTCTGGCAGCAAGTGCCTTGACTACAGAACAAGTCTCCGCAGAAGAGACAGATGACCGGGTCCGTGAGCTCCTTGCCTGTGGTAGGGCACTTTCGTCTCGTGGCCTCTTCAATCAGCGTGTCGTAGTTCTTTGGCAGTCCGATCAACTCGAAGATGCCGGGATGGCTGACCATGGCAGAAGTGGGCAGATTTCCATAGCCTCCAGGCCACATGACTTGATGCTTCACCCATCCGGAGACAATCGCTGTCGTAGATTGTGGCCACCCGCATGTAGATGCATTCGTTGTCATTGCGGCACACATCTCATCGAAGCTCGGCACACGAAGGACTTCGGACAGGCGATCTAGCTCGTCTGCATCAGGTGTGGGCGAAATGTGGCTGCTAAAATCTACACCATACTTGACGTAGAGGAAGATGACACACTTTCTAAGGAAGACCAATGCATATTTTTTGGCAAACGTGTACCATCCCTCTAGAGTGTCGACTCCAGGTTGCTGGAAGCCTCGGTTTTCGTCGTACTCTGCACCTTCTGGGAATTGCATCGCGTAGAAGCCTAGTCCGCTCTTTGTGATGGCTAATGCAAACTCGGCAAAATTATTCATTGCAGGGTCATTCGTCTGCCGTTCGGTAAGATGCTCGACCCAGTGGGCGATGGGGACATTCCGCCCCATGTGGAAAAGAAGCTTGACAAGCTCAGCTAGATAGCAGATCCGCATCATATGAGGAATCTCCGTCTGGTAATGCGGCATGACACCATATGAACACTCGACCAGAAACAAAAAGGGGTCAAGGCTCAGGAGTGGTGGATAGAGATCCAATGGCCGTCTTGCATATGGCGTGGCCGCACCGAAGTAACGAGACATAAATAGTTGGCAATGCTGTCTCTCGCTGTCTTTCTTGAACTCATCACTGAGGAACGCCGCGGTATCTCCATGTCGGGACCCAAAGGAAAGATACGAAGAGACGGTCTCAGAGAGAATTCGTAGATGGGTGAGGACATGCTCAGGAATCTTGTCTAAAAGAGTCATTCCTGGCTGCACATCCACTCCACGTTGTTGAATTTCTACCGAGGAAATGGTGAAGCCCACAGATTTGACAAGAGTATCGCTGTAACGTAGGCTCTCTGCAACGGTTGTTTCATGCCCGGTGTGTAGTTCATTGACTTTGAGTGTCTCGCGAAGTCGGTTATAAGCCTCCAGCAGTTCAATCTTCAACGGGTTGTCTTCTGTTGGTGGCGGTGGTGGCCTAAGATGTCCTGCTTCGGGAGTGTTCAAATCCGAGAATGCGTAGCTGGCTGGAGTGTCAGCCGCGGACGAGGGCGAATCAGACGACCCGTCTGGTCCCCACGCCTCAGGAGATGAATTAGTGGTGTTGAGAGCTTCCACAAGGCTGCCAGGTGTGCTGGGAGTGAAAATATTGGGGGGTGAGTCGTCAACTTCAGGGGCTTTGCTACCATGGAGCCAGTATGCGGAACCCATCTGCTTGTTGATAAAGTCCTCAAAGGTTCCCTGTGATTGCAGATAACTGGGATATGACTCCTCCAGTCCCTTCCAAATTACAGGCAGGAATGCGTTCCCTAAGGCTTTGCAGAGCGGACAGACGAACTCGTTTCTTGTCGTGTCTTCAGGATGGTGTCGAGCAATTTGGTGTGTGTGCCGTCTAAGGGTCGCGTCATAGTAGACCTCAAAACAGCGGAAGTGCATCATGTGCCCGCAGCCACTAGCTACGGGACCTGGCCGACAGATATTCGAAGAGAAGCCTTTGCCAATGGTTTGTCGTTCTGCAAGAAAAACATCTCCTTGGGCGTTGATCTTCTCTACCATCTTCCTATTCTCATGTGCGATTCCAAATGGCCTGACATCCTCGGCTGATCGATCAAGGCTACAAGGGGTCTGCGACGCTTCACGTACATAGTCTGGATCCTGTAAATCCGTTTGTCGGAGAATTCGGCTTTCGTTGAAGAGCGCAAAAGTTCCATACAGACGGCGATCGTCAAGTTCCTCTTGACAGAGGATGCAAGTGCCAACGGGGTATTTCCAGTTGTGCTTGCGGTCTTCTGCTGTTTGGTCCATCTCCTCCTCGTCCTCATCAAGATCAGAACCCCAGTCGATTGTGCCCTGGTTTTCCATGAAGCTCTTCTGCTGCTGTTGGAACTGAGCCATGACCTTGGCTTGTCGGCTGAGAGCAGCCTTCTTCCGCCGCTCGCGCTCCTCTTCAGCGGAGGTGTTCGCCGGCGACGCAGTGCTAATGCGGTCAACAGAGAGACCCAGGGCACCGAATGAAGTATCAAAGGTACGAGGCCGCTTCTGTCTGAGACGCTTGAGCACGAGAGAGATTTTGGGATGAACCGCCTTAAAGTCGTCCTTCGTTGACATCATGTGAAGGATAGATACGATGGTTCTCGAGTTGGGTGCCTCTGGCATGAAATTGCTTCGACCGGGTCGAATGAGGGCGATGTAGACAAACGACTTGAGTGACTCCTCGGTCATGTCATTCTCATCAGTTTTGTCTTCGAGGATGGCAATGAGCACCAAGTGCAGGACAACCTGCAAAAAGGTCTCGAGCCTGGTGAACGGCACTGAAGGAGTGAATTTATGTGCCACAAGAGGATATAGTAGCGAGTAGTAAATGACCTGAGCAAACATGCCTGTGCTCGTAAAGGCTGGCAAATCCTTGAATAGACCTGAAAGTACAGGGCGAGACCTGGGCTCATAAACAATCTCCTCGACGGTCTTGCCCGTCTTCTTTGCCATCTTTTTCCGGTACGCCATCTCGGACTCCTCCCTTTGATTCTTGTTATAGTGCGCAATGTAAGGATCGACTTCCTCGACGAACTCGGGGCGCAACTCAAAAGTACCAACATCGGAAACTCCCTCGGGAGATTTGAAGGTAGCCATCTCATCTAGAATACGATGAAAGTCTTCCTGTTCTTGATATTTTTCAGGGAGCTTGTTGCAAATCTCGTTGAATGATAGAGGTTTAAAGCACAGAACGTGTGTGATATCTCGACGCATGGCCAGCATCCTTGAGTTAGGTTCATCGTCGGGAGGGATTAGAGACGTTCGGTCGCTAAGAAGTACAATGAGAAGATGTATCATGTCTTCAACGACGTCCAGATGCTGCCCATCATCCTGAGCTTCTGATTTCAGCTCAAACAGACCCTTGACCCAACTTTCCATACCAAAACGATCGATAATGGATGCCAGCACCCGACTTGGATCGCATACAACCAAAGCAGTTTGGATCAGAAAGATATCTCGATGGTGAGACACGTCTCTCTGGCCAACACCGCGGTAGGTGCTTGCTTGGTGCCGAAGGCTGATTCCATTACGAACCCACATGTTTGCTTTGATTTGAGCAAGCCATGCGCAAACTCGTAATGGGAAGTCAAACGCGGCAATCAGATAGTCTTCAGCACTGTAGTCCTTCTTTGGTACCTGTGGGCGACCCATGAGCCTAGGCCTTGCCTTCAACTCCTGCTGGGTAAAGGTCATGAGTGACTTGATGGTGGAGGCGGGTAATGAGCGTCCGCACTCAACGAGCCAGGACAAAGTGTAGTGGAGTGCATGGTGGAAGCTGATGGCATCCTTCTCAACCACAAACTTGACTACGTTATACGACCGACCATCGATATCAAACTCGAAATCACCCAAAGTCTTGAACTGAACCTCATCTTTGATCTCCCCTTGCTTGAACCTGTGCCGTTCGGCTCCAATCGAGTTGAGGATCACGGTCTTAGCAGTGTATCGAATGGCTCGCTGAAGGTGTTGAATTTCATCGGGAGGGCAGTTTCTGAATGCTTCAGCGAGGTTTCGTGCTTGCAAGTTGATCTGCCGTGTCACCAGTGACGCCGTTATCCAAGAATCTGCTTCGTATTCAACATGTTCAATTACCGCGCGAACGTTGGGGCCGATACACTGATGGAGTTTGACTAGATCCAGGAACTGCATCAGATACCGTGGCTCACATCTAACTCTTTCCTGGACGTGAGGTGCTCCGAACAGATACTTCAAATCTTGATAGAAGTGATACATGCGCCGGTTTGTCACCGAGCCACTCTCAAATGCTAAAACAGCGTCAGGGGAGACATCCCACGGATGGCCAACCTGGCGAGTCGTCAAGAATGTGTACAGGATAGCTAAAAGGCTGGTTAGGAAATTTCCCCTCTCCACGACTTCGGCCGTAATAGAAGGAGTTGTCAGCATCTGGAGGGAAAGGTTGATGATGGAGTGGTCAGGCTCTCGGTCTCCAACCAGATACAGCTGAGCCAAGATGGTGTATAGGCTAGCGAACCTGAGTGCGAGAACTCGCTTGAATTCAGGGATCGTCACTACTGTCGATATATATAACGCTCGGAGATCATTCCGGACCTTTTTCCACATCCTCAAGTCAAACAGAAGCAGCCAGTCCAGACGAACACGTCGGAAGACATCTTCAGCCGGCGGTACATTCTCTCGTTGCGTATATATTGCCGGAGTCTCAATCCAGTAGCGACCGGGTCGTGGAATCATCTTCTCTGTCTTTCCCGGAGTCTTAGGGATTTCGGCGTTCGCTTTAGCGTAAATTGACGGAGCGATGAGAGGCTCTGTGGTATCTTCTGAATCGGATGGCGTTGCTTCCCTATCTGCTCGAGAGGTAACAGCTGCTTGGGTGACAGAGGTAGATGCAGAGGGGGCGGGAGCAGGTGCTGGAGCGGAAGCAGCAGCAGGAGGTGGGGGTGGAGGAGGCGGATACCCAGCGATAGTCGCCTCATCCTCTTCCAAGGCATGGTCAGATTGGCTCCAGTTGACACCGAGTTCTCCGTTCTCACCCTGGGTATCAACCATCATGACATCGTCATCGTCATCGTCTCCTCCGGGAGTTGAGCTTCCACGAGACTGGTTATCCTGCTCATCCATGTCCGCATCTTCGTCTTCATCGTTTTCGTCATCATCATCAGAATCAGTATCAATAGGAATCTCTAGGCCCCCAACATTTCCAGCTGCGGCTTGCAAAGCCATAATGAAGCGAGCATTCATGCCATCGAATCGCCGGCGACTCTCTGCCATCTGGTCGTCCTCCTCCTCGTCGTCGATGAGGCCTAGTGTGTGCGTGGCCGCACTACCCTGGCGCCATGGCTTCATGACTTCCTCACAGACAGTTCGGCGCAGGATGAAGTTATCATTGCCAACAGAGCAACCTGAGATATCACTCAGCCACTCAACAAGGGTTCCGCACATTTGCTCTCGGAAGGTATCTCTGGCCGATCTGATGGTGACAGTGACCCTGATTGCCTCCATTATCGTTGCCATGCTTAGAAGCCTATCCACATCTGGCAGATACGTCAGAATACTACGACCGATGGCGTCAGTCTCCCAGGCGTTATCTGCGGCAGCGCGTCGACTCTTTCTGCACGCACGGGCGACCTGGTCCTGGACTTCCTGGACAGTATGTTTCTCATCGTTCCAGAGGATCAACGCAAAGTCACTGCACGGTTCGGCGTCAGGACCGTAGTAGTGTGAGGAGAGCCGAGATGCCAGTTCGTCTTCGAGGATCGAATCCTTGGTTTTGGCTTGACGTAATTGCTCAGGAGAACATGAGATGACGTCGCAGATGTAGTCAAAGACCCGTCCAATGGTCATCTGAATATTTGATTCAAGATCTTTTGGTAATCCGACTGCTTCTTTCTCCTTGCCTTTGTGAGCGCCTGCTTGCATATCGGAGTGGATCGTGCAGAATAAGGGCGTCCTCCAGGCTTCGTCGTCGCCACAATCACAGCAACCGCTGTTCCCAACTGAGATGGATATGCGGACCATGTGTCCCGTGTGGTCGGTTGAGTCGAAGCATCGGCTGCAGAGGCAGCAGGTCTCGTCGGTACCGCAAGTGCGGCACATGTAGGAGGCTTCACCAGGTTTGAAGATGTGGCCGCATCGCTTGCCACGAGCTGCTTCGGTGTATTCGGCTCCCTCGACGGCTCCCTGGGCATCACTGAGCTTCAGAGTATCTCCCAGTTTTCCATCCGGGAACATAAGACGCATATACTCCGATTTCCCACCGGCCAGGGACCAGAAAAGGCTTTGCAGCAGGTCTTTGGCAGCTTCTTCGCTGTACCTGTAGTTGTAGCGGGCGGGCAGCCCCGCCAAGAATTGGCAGAGCTGCTGCTCCTGGGTTGACATGGGGGATTCCATACTCATCAAGACCTCATTGTAGCTTTCGTTGCAAACTTGGAAGTGCACGTCTCCGATGACGATGACCACGACGTTGGAATGTCGTCAAGAAGGCGGGGAGTTTCGTCAAGCGCCCAAGTGTCGGTGGAACTGTGGGAGAGGAGCTGTCCACAGGCAGCCACCGGCTGGTCAGCATCAAATACCTGTAGCTATAAGGCACAAGATGAATGCAAGTTTCCATCAGCGACGTACCTTAATCAGAAAAGGCGGTGGGCAAAATGTTTGATAGTGTTTTTGTTTTATCTTAACACGTAACAAGTCAAAGACTCGGGGTGGTGCTGTGCACCTGGAGGCGATATATGAACCAACAAAGCCGCTGTATCCTGAGGCTGAGCTATGTTTTTGGGCCAGGCTTGCCCCTCGGCGATAGTGCGGGCACTTGGTCGACGTCAGATCTCGGGCTGACTTGGAGAGCACAATGCCGTGGTGACATCTAGTCGAGACAAAAACGGATGAAAACGAATTACAATTGCCATCAAGCAAGTTTGATGAGTCAGAGACGTACAAGGGGTTTCTTTTTTTTTTTTTTTTGCCCGTCATAATTGTTAACGTGGATTCACGGGTATTGACACAAGAGAGCCGTTGGGCAATTGGTTACTGGAGTGCACAAGCCGGCAAGCCAGTCCCCACGGCGGCAACACATCACAGGTAGGTACAAAGTTCAATGCTGGGATCAACGAAAAAAACCCCAAAACGCACTTCCAGAACAACAAAGGGAATATTGAAGTGATCCTGGCTCTCTATTCTCTTGTATTTTGTACACGGCTACTGGCACAGAGTCAATCCCCCTTTATCCGCCCCCAAAACAGGTCACGTCATGCATCCTCTATTCGTCGTCCTCCTCGGCGTCCTGGACGAACTTGTGTCGGATGTCCTTCCATTGTCGCTGTTATCCCGTTAGCACTCCAAGCAATGGCACCCAAAAATTATTGCACACATACGCCTCGGTTGTAGTTGTCCCACACCTTGTTCATGGTGTTGTTGAAGCCGCTAGCAATCATAATCAGTATCCCGTGCCGCTGGCCCGAAGTCATTCATAGGAAGGGTCCAGTCCTTACATCTCCCAGGCGAAACCAGCACCGAACACGGTCGCCAGCATGAGGAAGTTTGATCGGAAGAAGGTGCTGTAAGGCAATTCGGGTCAGTAATCGACTCGGCGGGCGTCATGTTTCGATCGAAGAGGGGACTTGCTTGTAGAGCTGGTTGACGACGGCCTGTGAAGGGGTGCGCGATTAGCCGATGCGAACAATTGGGAGCCGTTGGGACCGGTCGGAAACATACCATCTTGACGACTGAGAGCAATTGATCGGCTTAGATGCTTCTTCAATTAAGCGCAGGGCGTTGTGCCAGTGATTCGAGGCTTCGGTTGGAAGAGGGAGAGGATTGCTGCGAGATTGTCAGACCAGGAAATTCCGCGAAGAACTTCCGGAGACAGCTTTAGGCTGCACATGATTGGTCGCCTGGGCTTTGCCTTGCCGAGCCCCCACTTTTCTTATCGAATTGATCGATTTGCCATCAGTCGGTACGTACTCCTTATAATGCCTCCGTTCCATCACAAGACGCATGTAGACTGTGAGTTATTCTTGAATCGATCAGTTTTTATTTTATTTTATTCCTTTCTGATCATCCAAATTCATTTTCTATATCTCACTAGTTAAGGTATCAATTCTCAGTTGAACATAACATGATCCCATGTACACGTAGTACTGTCTAAACCACCAAAATCGCGCTTATTTGCAGTTAAATCGGTAACTTACTCACCTTTAGATTCACATGAATTGAAGGATAAAAAATTCTTAAAACATCCGCAAGAGTTTCTATATATAAATCTTTATTCACACCTAATTTTATAACTTACGCAGCTTTAGAACTTCCCTCCTAGATCTTCAAACAAGACCTCCTCCTCGTCAACCCGGACAACATCCTCAGTCTCTGCCCTCCTTCTTAGCCTTCTCATGATGAACCGTCTCCTTGGCTTTGTCCTTGACTCTATGCATCCTACCCCGGAACCCAATGTGTTCCCGTGCGCGGGGTCCTCGGATTGAGCTCATAACACGGAGGGGCGGTCTAAATTCCTCTTCTTCGTCTTTTTCCCCCTTCTTCTCAACACCCATCTCATCCTCTGGAGGTGATAGCCACCATCGCTTAACGAACGCAGGGAGGCATGCAGCAACCCATTCATCTGGGATGCATCGGATACAGGCGCCCCATGGAAGTGAGATGGCTCCGAGGCCGATAGATAGACCCCATTCCTTACCGTTCAGACGTGTAATCTTGAAAGCTTCTCCACCGACGAAGACGATCAGAATTTGGCCGCCAATCATGATCAGGTTGATGACAGTGAAAAAAATGTTACGATTGAGACCTTCGAAAATGTTGAGCTTGTTGTCAAGACGACGATTGCTGTACAAACTGTTAGGAGACATCCGAAAGGGCTTGTGAACATATGAGTAAACCTACTTCAGCTCATTGAAGATTTGAAGCCATACAAAGGTGTTAAAGACGAGCGTGTTATGCTCTTTGGAGTCGTGTTCGGAGTTATCATAGCCAAATAACTTTTTACCGCCAAAGTTCAGCACGAAAGTAATGGCAAGTTGACAGATGGCTTGGCCAAGTATCATCTTGGCCATGCCCAGCGTGATTAGTGATGCAGACTTCCGATCAGGCTTTCTATCAAGGATACTTCGAGTAGGAGGATCAGTTGCAAGAGCCAGTGCAGCAAAGGTGTCCATGATGAGGTTCACCCAGAGGAGCTGTACGGCGTTGAGAACTGATTCGCCTTTCCCACTTGATACAGCAGAGACGAACGTCAACACTACCGCAGTTACGTTGACCGTCAGTTGGAACTATTTGGAAGTGTTACTCCATTGAACCTGAAACATTCAGTATTCGGCATTTAACACCTACCTGCAGGAACTTTTTGACTGAATCATTGACGGCACGACCCCACATGATGCCCTTGACAATAGATGCAAAACTACACCAGTCAGTAAAGATTGCATTTCCTAACCGTGCTGGAGGTTGTTAGCTGTACTTACTTATCGTCCAAGAGAATAATTGATGATGCCTCTTTGGCAACCTCAGTTCCAGCAATGCCCATAGAGAATCCAATATCAGCCATCTTCAAAGCTGGTGCGTCATTGGTTCCATCGCCAGTAACAGCCACAGTCTCACCAAGCTCCTTGAGTGTGCGGACGAGAATCCGTTTATCTTCAGGACTCGAGCGAGCCAAGACCTGAAGGTGTCTAACTTTCTGCTTGAGATCTTCCTCTGGAAGCCTCCGAAAATCCGGTCCTTCCATTGCGATACCACCCTCATCTGGCCGGAAGATACCACATTCGAAAGCAATGGCAGATGCAGTTTGAATATTGTCACCAGTCACCATCCGTACGACTACTCCAGCTCTTCTGCAATCCTCAAGGGCGTCAATAACACTCGGTCTTAGAGGGTCCTTGATGCCATAGATGCCGATGAGGACCATACCATAGTGAACTGCGTCGAATGCGCCTGTTTTAGGGCCTTCACCCGAAGCCGATTCCGTGGGTGGCCAGGATTCGAAGTCGCGATACGAAGATCCTATGGTTCGGAGCGTCTGACTGGCATAGGAACTGATGACGTGATTAAACATTTCTCGATCCTTTTGGTCGAGAGGAACAACAGAAGGCCCCCCAGGTGATGTATCCTCTAAAGTGTGGGTGCATTTCTCGAGGAGAATCTCCGATGCTCCCTTGACGTACGCGCGGTATTTGTTGTCGGCGAGCTTGACCACGACAGCACTATACTTGTACTTGCTGTCAAAGGGGGTAACTTGGACGATCTTGGCTGATGATCTGATTTCTTGCAACGGCCCTGCACCTAGATGATCGCGGCAGAGACTCAATAGGGCGACTTCAGTCTTGGAACCAATAAAGGTGTTCTGACCATCTTGACTACCTTCGAAAGCGGTCGAGTTGAGAGCATTGGACTGGATGAGCATATCCTTCGCCTCTGAACTCAAGCTACTATGAAATTCTGTCTGCGTGACATTCGGGATAGTGATTGCATCCTGGTTGACGCTCACGCTCTTATCCAAGGGTGGTTCATTGCCTCCAAAACTGTTGCTTTTACCAAGGGTTGCAGCCACGACCGTCATCTTATTCTGCGTAAGAGTGCCGGTCTTGTCAGAGCAAATGGTTGTTGCGTTACCCATAGTCTCGCAAGCCTTGAGAATACGAACGAGATTATTGTCTCGGAGCATTTTCAAGGTGGCAAAGCTGAGGGCCAATGTAACAGCCAGAGGTAGGCCTTCAGGGACAGCCACGACAACCACAGTGACGGAAACAATGAATAATTTCATGAACTCTTGGCCCTTTTCGGACGGTGTACCATGGTTGTTCGGGAGACCAGCGCAGAATTTGATAAAAAGAACAACGAAGAGCAACAAAGCAGCCCCAGCACCTATCTTGGCAATCCAGTCAGCTAGGACATTAAGCTTCTTCTGCAGCGGCGTGTCCTCTTGCTCAGTGCGTAGGGACATGGAGATTCTGCCGTAGCTTGAGTTGACACCCACAGCAGTCACGATAAATTTGCCAGTACCCTCGTTGACTTTGCTTCCAGAGATGATGAAAGGGTCAAGTTTCTCAAAGTCTTCGGCACCGTGAGTCTGGATTGCGTGAAAAACTTCGTCTCCGGGAGTCTTCTTCAGCAGATCAGATTCTCCTGTGGCAGAAGATTCGTCACATTTGATTGAACTCCCATCAATAAGGATGCCATCAACGGGGACTATATCTCCAGTCGCAATGTGCATCACATCACCAACCAGAACATCGAGAACGGAAATCTCCTGAGACTTCCCGGACCGTATTATATTGACAGTACGATCGTTTGTCTTTTTCGTCAGACGTGTAAATTGACGTTGCATGTGCCAATCGTTGATGGTGCCTGTCAGAACAACGATGCTTGTTGATATTAGGTGTATGGTACAATGGCAATGAAGTATTCCAGTAGAAGAGCAACTTACATGATAGCAACGAGGATTGCCACACCTTCAACCCATTCTACTTTGGGCTCTCCTGGTTCGTGATCGCCTCCAAACGTCTGATACAGTCCCAGAGCCAAGGAAACCGCGGCTGCAATGGTGAGAAGGATAAGCACCTTGTCATTGTAAGTAGTCCAGGCAATTTCAAAAATAGACTTGGTTTTCTTGTCTGGAAGTCGATTATCGCGAAACACCCTCCTGCGGTCAGCGAACTGGCCAGTAAGATACGAGTTCTCTGGAGGCGGGATATGAAGGGCTTCCTCGGCTCGACCTTCGGGGACAGTGTCTCCGGCAGTACCATATTTGGGAGTCCCTTTAGGCACAACGTCCTCGAAAGCAATTTTGCCATCCAGAGTTTGTTCGTCAACACTAAGGCCAGACTTTCTGTCGGTACGCAGTCCCTTTTCCAGTCCACCCAGACCACCAAGAGCGTAGAAAGCGTGGAGACTCTTGGGGTTGAGCAGCTTCGAGAGTTGCCCAGGACTAAAAGCGAACTTGTTTTCCTCTACTCTGAACATGTCTTCAGTTCCGGGATCTGGTGTTAAAGCATCTGCAGTATCCATGGGACTACCTCCGAGCGCTGAGAGCCCGTTGGCATTGCCTTGGGTCTGGTTGGGCATCGTTTTTCTTTTCTCTTCGTCTTTCGCCAAAATAGATAGATTGGAAGTCACTAGTCTGGTGTTGATACGATTTGCAGGAGTAATATTTAAAATAAAGGACACAGAGACGGCAGGAAAGAAAGAAAGAAAGAAAGGAGGCATGGATAAATTGCTTCTCTCTCTTGGCAAGCAAGCCACCACGCCCCAGCTTTTCCCTGCACAGTAAACTGGACGGGCTTTTTTGGTCGCGTATGTGCCTATGAGCAACCAAAGGATGCATAAAGCCCTCTTGGCACGATCTTATTACAGTTCTGGCACTGCCTGTGCGGGCGGTACGGAGGACTTCGGAGAGGCCTCCCTAGAAATGAGGGTGTCAGGGGTGGGAAGGATGCTGGTAGGATAATGGTTGGATATTTGGGCTACCTCTTGGAGTACAATGACATGCCATTCGGTACAAATTTGGATTTTATGTGACAGTGAGTCTGATTCATGGTGGCCAAGGCGGTGTGTGAGCTATAGAATCAGCCAGGGCATTCATCACGGCCCTCAAAGCCAAAGAGGCAGTGATACACCCAAGACATGTGTTACGGTGACGATGGGTCAATGCTATTGCCGACTTTGAATGACAATGTTCAAAAAGGTGGTGGACACGAACTTGGGCCTTGCTACAGATGTAGAGAGCCAAGAATTCAGCCCACTAGCGTAGATTCAATTCACGGGAGCCAATAGTGCCTTGTCAAGGACGATGCTAAGGAGTGTGCTTGAAATAAGCTTGTTTTTGCTCCGGGGACCCAGGTCCAATCCTTGGTTGCCACGGTTCCCTGACACTTTCCAGCGACATACAGAGTAAGCAAATGGCCTCACTCCCTGCCTTGATTTGTGGACTTGGCAATGACGTAGCTCTGTATGATTTGCGGGCGTTGTTTTATTCGTCTTTTTTTCAGTATTTCTATCTAACCATGGTTGAATGGTAGAATGCAAACCTCGTTCCTGAATGTCATCATAGATAGCTTGTTTGTAACCAGGGATGGGCGGGATAGGGTTGAACGAGGATGATGGTGGTGAGACTGCAAATAATCAAACATGTTTCATCATTTTAATGAAGTATCAGGGCAAATGTGTCCAGATTATCAATCACATGAATATACGATGAAATATGAAACAAGCCGGATTGTGAGATGATCAGCCTATTGTTGGCAATTGTCAGCCAACCGAAGTACCAAATCAACAAGCCGTCCACGCGATGAATATATCGCTCCAATCTTCGCCTTCCCACCAGCCCCCAAGTCTGTAGTGTTTTTTTTTGTTTCTAGCCGCTTTGACAAACAGAAAGAGAGTGACAGAGAAAAGCAAGGGAGTAGGGCTTAGGCTGGAAAAGATCCCAAAATGAAGGGCCAACGCATCAGCAGGGTTGGCACATACCGCAGGTCTTCAACTGGCATCATTCATATACTTTGGTCAAGGATATTTGTGAACATGTTTTGTTTATCTGCTATGTTTGAGAGTGCAGCATACCCTAGGGGGCAAAATGTTGACAAACAGCACTGCATAATGAAAGATCAAAAATCATGTTAACAAAGTTGGGAACATAGGCTTTGAAATGAAGATGCATGTAGGTGATTTATTTGATATCCATTGCTAAATAGAAAGAAAAAGTTAGATGTAATTAGCAGTCAAATTATCGAATATTCCATTTTCTTATTTCCTTCTTCGAGATACCTGAATGACCACTTGCAAGGCCGAGGCTACCTCTATCCCGGCTTCGATATACAGTGCAACTTAAACGGTATTGTCCCCTATTGTGCACTGTGGCAAAGCCACTGTTCAGCGCCGCCATTGCGACGAAGCCCAAAAAATAAGCTTGAGAGTGAGGTAGCCTGGAAACGCAAGACTGCAGCCGTTTCCTACCCAGTCCGGCTGTTTCTGGGGTAAGTCTCTTGGGTACTGAGAACATATATCTTTAATTTCTCGAAAGCCCTTCTGCGAGCGCAGTCCGCCTCGCCCGCACCAGCAGCATCCCAGTCCCCGAATACCCCGCAGTTGCATCCAGTCGCATCTGAGTCGCTTCCACGACGCCACTACCCTGATCTTCGCCATGCCTTCGCAACCTTCCAACTCGGGCATCGTTACTGATGTAGCCAGCGGTTCCCGCGAGATTCCTGAGTCCCAGCGGGCTGACGGAAGCACCCGCAAGGCCATCAAGATTCGTCCCGGCTATCGTCCTCCGGAGGACGTCGAAGTTTACAAGAACCGGACAGCCGAAGGCTTCCGCGAGCGGTCCAAGCGTGCTGGCATCCCTGGCGTTGTTGGTCTCAAGGACGACAAGGCCGACCAGCCTTCGGCTGCTAGCAACAAAAATGCAAAGAGGCGCGAGGCCCGTAAAAAGGCCAAGTCGGCTGGTGAGGGAGAAAGTGGCAATGCTCCCGACGTGGACCAGCCCAAGCCTGAGGAAGTTGATCCCGAGGTTGAAAGAGAGAAGAAAGCCAGAAACCTCAAAAAGAAGTTGAAACAGGCTAAGGATCTCAAAAATAAGAAGGAAGGTGGAGAGGCTCTTCTCCCTGAGCAGATCGCCAAGGTTATCAAGATCAATGAGCTTATTCGAGAACTGGATGCACTTGGATTTGATGCCGACGGAGAGCCAAAGGCCAAGTCTGAGGGAGGTGATGAAGAGTGAACTCCGATGTCTCCTCTGGAGATCACATCATATGCACTTACCAATTTTTTTCCCATCTCGCCGGCTAGGGCATGCAAATGCACAAGTTCCAAAACCAAAAGGCTCCAACATGGGCGTGAACCCTCAGATTGAGTTCACGATCTAGGTCCAAGCCAAGCCTTTTGCAACAATTCTCTGGTCTATGCCCAGATATACATACAACATAAATGACTGACGTCGTTTCCTGCATATACGCCTGTCGGTATATATGTTGCCGTGTGCTGATTTTGGTTTCGAGTATTCTTGACTGACATGGTCGCCTCATTCGCACGACTACCTTAGGCAGACGACAGATCCAGGGCAAGCCGTGATGGTACAATGCTGCCTGCCTGCGGGCCTTGCAAGTTAGTAAGAGTTAGTTGATGTTAACATGGAGAATATCGGCTCGTTCTTGCTCAACCTAGTTCCGATAAACACACGGCGACTTGGTCATGTCAGTCAGTCCTTATCTAATACGTTGACATATAAGGTATGAGTAGTTGACCTCTGCTTATATGGGTGACACTTTGGAAATCACAAATAGATTCAATCAGGAGGCCATATTAACTTCGGCTGATGCCTTTGGAGAAATTCGGATCTGACACAACCTGCGATGTTGGCATTTGGCGTACCTTAACTATCTGTTATTGTTGTTGCACCGCTCTATGGTTATTTTTTCGCACTATCCTAAGCGCACAAAGCTTCTGATGAGTAACTCATTCAACTTGCGGGATTATCATGCTGTCGCATAATGTATTATACTTTGAAGAGACAGGACTATGCATAAAGACAAGCTTATCACATGTTGGAGATGCTATTAGATCAACTACCGTCCTTCAAGTGAACCAGTCGTGCCTAATACTGGGAATGAATGAGGCGCGCATAACTTAACTTGAAATCGAGTATGCACTAGATTTACTATAGGGTAGATACAGGAATACAGCGGATCTCGCTTTTACCCGAAGTTTTACCAAGGGGTGCTGCAGGGGGGGCTAGCGGAAGGCTCCAGCCGGTGAGGTAAGCTCTCCATCTGCCTTCGTATCAGAACAACATCCGTCAACCACGACCATCTTCTATCCACCTCGACATAATCAAGCTCTCGACCTCAATCTCCCACATAATTCGCAACCCGGAATCCCAAACGAATAATACTAAAACGACTCAGGAGAGGAATACGACTACCATGGCCATGTCTCCTGAAGATGAGCGCACGGCAGCTCTAAATTCCTACCGGGCCAAGCTCATCGAATCCCGAGAATGGGAAGCAAAGCTCAAGAACCTGCGTCTCGAGATCAAGGACATGCAGCGGGAATACGACCGAACTGAAGAGAACATCAAGGCGCTGCAGAGTGTGGGACAGATTATTGGAGAGGTCCTAAAACAGCTTGACGATGAGAGATGTAAGTCCTCCACGACCCGAAACTGCAGATGTGAGAATACTGACCGTTCTCGACCTCAGTCATTGTCAAAGCGTCTTCCGGCCCACGATATGTTGTCGGTTGCAGATCCAAGGTCGACAAGGCAAAGATGAAGCAGGGAACCCGTGTAGCTCTTGACATGACGACACTTACCATCATGCGGATGCTCCCCCGAGAGGTCGACCCATTGGTGTACAACATGTCGCTGGAGGACCCTGGACAAGTTAGTTTTGCCGGTATTGGTGGTTTGAACGACCAGATTCGAGAGCTGCGAGAGGTTATTGAGCTGCCCTTGAAGAACCCCGAGCTGTTTCTCAGAGTCGGCATTAAGCCCCCCAAGGGTGTGCTATTGTACGGTCCTCCTGGTACTGGCAAGACCCTTCTTGCACGAGCTGTTGCTAGCAGTCTGGAGACCAACTTTTTGAAGGGTGCATTTCCCCGAGACTACATATCCCCAGCCAGTCCAAAAACTAACAGCTTCTAGTCGTTTCCTCTGCCATTGTCGACAAGTACATAGGAGAGTCCGCGCGACTCATTCGAGAAATGTTTGGCTATGCCAAAGAACACGAGCCCTGCATCATTTTCATGGACGAGATCGACGCCATTGGAGGTCGCCGATTCTCGGAGGGAACCAGCGCCGATCGAGAAATTCAAAGAACACTGATGGAGTTGCTCAACCAGCTCGATGGATTCGACTACCTTGGCAAGACGAAGATCATCATGGCTACAAACAGACCTGATACACTCGACCCTGCGCTGCTTCGTGCCGGTCGTCTGGATCGTAAGATTGAGATTCCTCTGCCCAACGAGGTTGGCCGATTGGAAATTCTCAAGATTCACTCTGCGAGTGTAGTGGTGGACGGAGAGCTCGATTTCGAGAGCGTAGTCAAGATGAGTGATGGCTTGAATGGCGCTGATTTGAGAAACGTTGTTACCGAGGCGTAAGTGCCCCCCACCTTTCCTCTACACTGATTTGAGAGCTCCTTCGGGGAGCTTACGCATTTATGCATGCGATGTTTTGGGACAAGTTGCTGACAGTACGCCATAGTGGATTGTTCGCCATCAAGGATTACCGTGAGTCTATCAACCAGGATGACTTCAACAAGGCTGTTCGCAAGGTTGCCGAGGCCAAGAAGCTTGAGGGCAAGTTGGAATACCAGAAGCTGTGAGTGGCCGCTTAAGAGCGATGTGGGCACGATTAGGCAAGAAACAAAGGAAACGGATAGAAGGAGGCGCATATAGGAAACTCAAGGATATTGAAAGCCCACTGGTAATCTTTGTAAGACTGTACACTAGCGACGAGTTTGGTGCCCGCAGATGGCTCAGCCCTAGAAGCAGGAATATGAATGGCGTCTCAGATCAAAGGTACTCAGTCGAGTCCAAACCAGACCTAGACATGCGATTCTCTACTGCATTGGTTGATAAACAAAACACGTAGGCTATGCGCATACAGTAGAAGATGAGCTACATCGTCAATTTTGCCAGACTCCTTTGTTCATGGGAAGCTTCGCACATAGCAGTAGTACGCTTTCTCACCCGTCCATACTGTAGCACGTAACAATCGAAACTCTTATCTATTGGCCATTTGCAAGTGGAAACACGACATAATCAGCTATTTGCATGTGTGCTTGCGGTATCCCTTCAAGGCTGATTTCGGTGTCATTGCCCGGCCCGTTCAGATTTGGAATGAGCAGGCAAACATCATCTAGCAAAAACTCACTCTTCGCCTCATTTTCATCATCATCAGTATCTTATCAGAGTACAGCCTGGCTGACTGCTGACCGCTATCTGATACACCAACATCAATATAATGTGTATAGCTCCTTTCCGTCGACGACAGACTACCGATGCTGGTAGGTCTTAAGCTTATGAAGCTTTGTATGTGTGTGTGTGGGTGGTGGTGGTGGCGGCGGCGCTGCGGTTTGAGTACACCACACCATCAGCAACGGTGACAGTCTTTTTTTCCTTTTCGGCTGACACCGCATGCAGTAAGCTACAAGACTACTGTGTCGGTGGTGTGGTGAGGCTGAGGAAAAGTGGCGATAACTCATTGGATGATTTCCCGACTGTGAAGTTTCTCATGGCAGCAAGGTTGAGTGTCGAGTTCCATTGAGTCCAATATTTCCCTCTTCCCGCCTGGATACCTACTTACGTCTTCTTCTCACGTGGATCGTGGATCGAGTCTGCGCGCAGAATAGATTCATCAGGCCCTAAGAGGACGCGGAAGTGATTGAGTAAATGGCCCCCAACTACCAGCATGGGGATTTCGAGCAATCGCACCTTTGCGGCTGAAGAGCTATAGTAAACAAGTGTTCAAGCTCTGACATCAAAAGAGCATACTACACCATTTTGTGAAAGGACTCCATAACGTGGAGTTTGTTCGGCTCAGCTAGCTTGACCCTTGGCCTGCTTCCTGGGTGGCCTGATGGGGCAACGTGGCTGATGTCAGAGTGCTGGATGGCTCGCTTTTCACAGGAAGGAAAAAAAAAAGAAAGAAAAAGAAGCATAGTGAACCCCTGCAATACCATAATGCATGAGCTTTGCAATCTCACCAGCACAGGTGCTCTCTCTCTCTCGACTAGGGTAGGGGAATCACAGTTTCAGTCAGGGTTGAGTCGCTGTGGGCAAGTAAGCGGGCAACAAAATAGATGGAGCACGACGGACTGTATTCGCTGGAAGATGGGTAGTTCAGCTTTTCCACTATCTTCAATCTGATGACGTGTAGCAGAAGAAAAGGGCAAAAAGTAAAGCCAAACGTAAAGGCTCTAACAGCAGCAACACAACACGGGGTTGCCGACTGTAATCAATGCTAGCCCATAATAGAGCTTACTTTCTAGCTTTCTTTGTACATAGTAGAAGATACTGGTGTAGTGACTACTTCACGTAACTTACTGAGGAGTCCAGGATTGTAAAGCGGGCTGATCAACAAACAGTAACCAGGACTTGACAAGATAATTTCAACGCCTAACCTGTACTCTGTATAATATTGTCGCGATTGCGCTTGGATCCGATATGAGGACTACGGATAGAACGACGCTAGCTGAGACTCCAGATGTGCTATTCTTGGGTGCATTTATATTGCTTAATGACGGAGGGACCACCTGGGGCGCATCGATTGAGGCTGTGAAGGCTCCATGGATGTGGTATGGCGATCCGGCGCTATCTTTTTTTCCCCCCTCCATAATACATAGTAGACGGCGGCGGCGAAAGGGGCAACACGAAGACGGGCAGATATCACTGATAGCCCTAGCCATGGTACGAAGAGGCTGCATTCATTCGTCATCAGGGGAGGAAGGCCACCGTCTGGTTAGACCAAGACAACCCGTTCAGGGGACAATGCTCGGCAACCAGGGGATGCCGCAGGGGCCTAAGTTACTGCCGAGCGGTGGCAAGGTGGGTTGTTGGACTGTGCGGCCTGGGCAAGCAGGAGAATACGAAGAATGACAACGGATTGCCGGAAGATCGACTGTTTGAAACAAATGGTGGCTCGTATGTGCTGAGAATCAGGGAACGCTGCGTCTCGCCCAGTTCAGATGTGGGATGTAGGATGGAGGCCAATGGAGGATAGTCGGCGGGAAACCAATCCGCCCGCGATTTGGCCCATCATGGTATCTGCAGGTCTCCCCGCTACCTTGTGCCTTGTGCCTGATCCTGACCCTGATCCGTGGCAACGGCGGGGGCCACGACAGGGCCAGTGAACCGCATTTGTAGGTGATTGGCGGTGGAGGTTCAATGATGAGAGGACAGACAGTACTATGCATGCGGTGAATACGTCGTACAATGCCGAAATGTTGTATGAGCATATCTGTTGGTTTTACGACAAATAACTTAGGGGTTGATTGCTCTGTCGTAACCCGACAATGATCTTGCTCGTATAGAATTGATTTGGATCATGGTATTGAAACAGGATATTCTGTCATCGGTGCGAAGCATTTCTGGTTGTTTTCTTCTTGCCCCCGGTTCCTCGTTTATTTAAACTGGGCTAGCAAGTTGAACTTTGGATAGGCCGCCTCCGTGGTAATCAAGACATAAGAAAAAGGGGGGTTTGCGAGTATTTACGGCCGTGGTAATTGTATCACAAGTGTGCTTAGTTGAGGGATGCAACAAATAATACCGGAGATAATCAATGGTGGCCTAAAGAAAAGTTGTTAGTCGAAGCATATTACTCTCTGTATCGGGATGTAAGCTGATGGATTTGAAAAAAAAATTGGGAGGGTGAGATGGACAAAATGTGGGTATCAGATAAAGGGAAGGTGATGCGAGTCGTGTATGTCTCACCCTGATATGTGTACCTACCTCGACTTACGGTAAAGTTAAGGTACCTGTGTGTAATAGGTCTTTTCATCTGACATTAAGTAATCGATACATTAAGCTTGGTACCTTGCTTTTTGGATTGGGGGCCATCAAACATGGATACCTTAGGTAGGTACCTACAGCTACATTACCTTTCATCTCACTTTCTGATATTCATTGCAGTTCTTGGAAGGATTGAGGAGGTGCCGTTGCCATGACGAACGAGCGATTAGGAAGCTTCATGGGCAAGATACGGAGTACGCAGTGACTACAGTACCTAATTAGTACATAGTAGAATTTAGGTAGTTATTAGCTTTTTGGAGCTGTTTTGAGTTGACGTGCGTGCCAGGTCCTGGCTCGGGGCTCGGGGCGTGTATTTTTGGGAGGCACTCGATTCGCCCAGGCACCACCGGTCGCCAACCGACCAAGCCAAAAACTCGTTGGCCCCGTGCTATAATTATGACATCTGTCTTGTTCCTGGTCTTGGTTCAGACCCAGTGCCACCACCCAATTATAGCCTGTTGGTGGTGAACCAGAGGGGGACGTGTCTACTATGTAGTGGAATAGCACGGAACAGGAAGTGACATTGATGAGAATCCCGCCGCGACTGAGAAAGCTGACAGCCTAATTCTACTCGCTCGCTCACTTCTCACTTCTCCTCGCAAACAAGCGCATGCGCGTGCTTGGATAAGTGTGCCCAAAAGCTCGCCACACCACAGGACAAATATCCAACGCAGTGGAACGTCAGCACTACATCCAGCGGCCAATGGAAAATAGGGGATTGCTGCCGTCGATTCTCGCATGTGCTTGTACCATACAGATGCATTGGATGACAATATCAACTCAAAACACACGAAGGCAGACATCCCTGAGCCTTCTCAAACTGGGAGGAAGGGGATGTGGCGGGGAGAAAGGAGAGGAGAAACGTCTTTTGTAGCTGTTGCGCTGTAATTCAATGATTGTACAGTATCTTTGCACACACACACACAGAGAGAGAGAGAGAGTCAGCCCCAATGATACCTTCCTCGGTGATCAAGAAGGGCTTTCATGAACTAGACATGAAGAAGCCCGTAAGATCCCTTGTACTGATTTGGCCATGCTCCAAAACAAACAAAAAATAAGAATCTACTTTAGTTACTCCATACATACTTTGTCCTGTAGACTGGAAGTCCATGCACGATTTTCTCGCCCCCAGCCAGACCCGGACATGCTTGGAGCTGGGACTGGCCGCCCGTGTAGTGATCGCGGGCAAGTGGTGGCATCAAAGGGGGATGCCCGCCCACCACTTCCACCTCTTCCACCTCTTCCACCTCGTCCACATCTTCTCCACTGGCCCTGTCGCTAACTTCTAATCAACTAGGTTGTTTCCCCTCCAAGTCCAGGGCTCCTCCTAAGTACCTGGTGCAGCTCTAGGGGCATCCACTCCAGCGTCATCCCCACCCCGGACACTCGCAGCACTGCAGCAGGTTTGAAGCTGCATCGCGGCAGGTAAGGGTGAGGAGATGCTTGGATGGGCCCCCCCACAATAAAGCTGAGCCCAAGCCTCAGTCCGCTTGCCCGCCTCTTCCACTTCCACGCCCCCCCCCAAGGAGGATGCATAGCAAAGAGGCCCCAACAAGTCCAAACAAAAAAATATATATATTCACCATCTCCGTCCTCTCTTCTCGATCTTCTCTTTCTTGCTCTTCTCCTCTCTCCTCCTCTTTCAAACGTACCCTACCTACTTTTGCTTCGTGATACCCCTCCTCTGCTCTCCTCCCATCTTCACTTCTAATCTCCTTCTCTCCCTCTCTTTCTCAAGCTCACACCTACACATTTCGAGCCACTCCCCGTCACCAAACAAGCCCAGAACCAGACAAGATGTGGTAAGGCAACACCTTTCACCGTCTCCCGTCACCGCTCCCTGTCGCCGCCCGCAATACTGCAAGCCCAACTCCGCCTGTCCTCCACCGCCTGCCAGTAGCTTCCGGCCACTTGCAGAAAGGCGGACCAAAAAAAAAAACGGCGGGGAAGCTGGAGCTTGAGCTTGAGCTGTATCAGCGGATGGGCTGGGAGCAAGACTAGAGATACCAATTGATCAAAATCATGACAACTAATTGCTTTCCCTCCTCTTAGTGGAATTTTCGGCTACATCAACTACCTTGTGGAAAAGGACCGCAAGTTCATCCTTGACACTCTGATCAACGGTCAGTGCTCCTTGTGTTACCCCTCTGCCCCTCCCCTCCCCTCCCTCTCCTTCAATGAGCCTGGCCCCGCCCCTGCGAGTCAATGGTGAGACGCAATGACGCCAACCAATCGCTAACTGGTTTCTTTCGCCCAACAGGTCTGTCCCGTCTCGAATACCGTGGATATGATTCGGCCGGTCTAGCCGTCGATGGTGACAAGAAGAAGGAAGTTATTGCCTTCAAGGAGGTTGGCAAGGTTGCCAAGCTCAAGCAGCTCATTGATGAGTCTGATGTCGATCTCGAGAAGGTCTTCGATTCACATGCTGGTATTGCCCACACCCGTTGGGCTACCCACGGACCCCCCTCCACTACCAACTGCCACCCTCACAGGTATGTTCAATTCCGGATTACCCCTCGCAAGCAAAGGCCGTATGTGCAGGCAGACGAGCAATCTTGTCGCTGGCGTCACTTCTGCCACGTTCCCGGGGTTCTGTGCCCAAAAACATGGAAAGACGGAACGCACGACGACAAGAATAACTCTGTTGTTTTGTTTCATATTATGGAAATAAACTCCTTTTGAATAGAGCTTACTGACAGCGACTTAGATCTGACCCCTCTTGGGAATTCACTGTCGTCCACAATGGTATCATTACCAACTACAAGGAGCTCAAGGTCCTCCTTGAGAGCAAGGGCTTCCGATTCGAGACTGAGACCGATACTGAGTGCATTGCCAAGTTGACCAAGTACATCCACGACCAGCATCCCCAGATCGGCTTCACCGACCTGGCGAAGGCTGTCATCTCTGAGCTTGAGGGTGCTTACGGTCTCCTCATCAAGTCCGTCCACTACCCCCATGAGGTTATCGCCGCCCGAAAGGGCTCTCCTCTCGTTATTGGTGTGAAGACCCAGCGCCGCATGAAGGTCGACTTTGTCGATGTTGAGTACAGTGATGAGGCCGGCGCCCTCCCCGCTGAGGCTGCCTCCCAGAACGTTGCCCTGAAGAAGAATGCTGGTGACCTCCTCTCTCCCAACAACAACCTCCTCGGTGCCCCCGACAAGTCGCTCCTGCACCGATCCCAGTCTCGCGCTTTTATGACCGACGATGGCATGCCCATGCCTACCGAGTTCTTCCTCTCCTCTGATCCCTCGGCCATCGTCGAGCACACCAAGAAGGTCATGTACCTTGAGGACGATGACATTGCCCACATCCATGAGGGCTCCCTCAACATTCACCGTCTCAAGAAGGCTGATGGTAGCTCTAACGTCCGCACCATCCAGACTCTTGAGCTTGAGCTCCAGGAGATCATGAAGGGTAAGTTCGACCACTTCATGCAGAAGGAGATTTTCGAGCAGCCTGAGTCCGTCGTCAACACCATGCGTGGTCGTCTCGACATTGCCAACAAAACCGTCACTCTTGGTGGTCTCCGCTCGTACATCTCCACCATTCGTCGATGCCGTCGTATCATCTTCATTGCTTGCGGTACCAGTTACCACTCTTGCATGGCTGTTCGTGGTGTCTTTGAAGAGCTTGCTGAAATCCCCATCGCCGTTGAGCTGGCCTCCGACTTCCTTGACCGACAGGCTCCCGTCTTCCGTGACGACACCTGTGTCTTCGTGTCCCAGTCCGGAGAGACTGCCGACTCTCTCATGGCCCTCCGCTACTGCTTGGAGCGCGGTGCCCTGACTGTTGGTATCGTCAACGTTGTCGGTTCATCCATCTCTCTTCTGACCCACTGCGGTGTCCACGTTAACGCCGGTCCCGAGATTGGTGTCGCCTCTACCAAGGCCTATACCTCTCAGTTCATTGCCATGGTCATGTTCGCCCTGTCCCTGAGTGAGGATCGTGCTTCCAAGAAGGCCCGTCGTGAGGAGATTATGGAGGGGCTGTCCAAGATCTCGGACCAGATCAAGACTATTCTCAATCTCGACTCCTCTATCAAGAATCTCTGTGAGAAGACTTTCAAGAACCAGAAGTCTCTGCTCCTGCTTGGCCGTGGTGGCCAGTTCTCCACTGCCCTTGAGGGTGCTCTTAAGATTAAGGAAATTTCTTACCTGCACTGCGAGGCTGTCATGTCTGGCGAGCTCAAGCACGGTGTTTTGGCTCTGGTTGATGAGAACCTTCCCATTATCATGATTCTCACCCGTGATGACCTCTTCAAGAAGTCTCTCAACGCTTATCAGCAGGGTACGTTCACTTTATCCTTATCATCAAAACCCCCAGAAATACTTTCCCTGAGCTAACTCTTTCTCTAGTCATTGCTCGTAGCGGCAAGCCCATCGTCATCTGCAACGAGGCTGACGAGGAGTTCAAGGTCTCTGAGGCCGAGAAGATTGAGGTTCCCAGGACTGTTGATGTCCTTCAGGGTCTCCTCAACGTCGTTCCTCTGCAGCTCATCGCCTACTGGCTGGCCGTCCTCGAGGGTCTTAACGTGGATTTCCCTCGTAACCTGGCCAAGTCGGTCACTGTCGAGTAATCTAACAACCAGATGGATTGTTGGTGTGCCATGTAGAGCGAGCCGTGGCGCTGGTCCGTGTACGGGATTATGAACATTTGGAGTTGGCTTTGACAAAATATTTAGGCTTGCGTGAAAGGACACGCAAGTTCTCGACTGGGTTACAGCAATGAGATTTTGGTAAAGCAACGAACGACATGGAAGGCCAGAGAAGCGGCCTATTGTTTTATTTAGATGATTTTAACTTGGATGTTAATGAGATTAACCTCAACATGGGGAAATGACATGAAGTCAAAGATTTTGAAATTTTTTCTTGGCTAACATATCTGGAACAATTCTTCACAATGTGATAAGGCAACAATGACAATTACTCTGATATCTTTCTATTGTTAATACATCGGGCGGAAATCCCTCCCTCGGCGTTTTAGGATGCTACTCTGCCTGGGAACCAAGTGTCAGCCGTATCCATCATCAGGATTAGTCTGGGGGTTTTTTTTTTCAGAGCAGCCTCAGCCTCGTTGTATGTTCTTGGGGCTTGATAATGCGGCTTGATTCTACTGCATGTTTCCGAAAAGCTGTTTCCTCTGACTAGATTGCTTAACAAAGAAGGCTCTATGTCCTCATCAATCATCACTGTGACTAACAAACAGACACGCCCCATCCCTTCTATTCCCGGTTCCTGATCCTTGGTCAATGATTTCCATTCCCTTAGACAGTTTGGGTTCCATAGCCCTTGATCCTGTCAGCAAAGGCCCAACTCTGAGCCTCGAGCTTCTCGTCCTCCTTTAGGTCAACACCATCCTTGGTAACAATGGCGATAGAATAAGTATCTAAACTTCGGGCGTCGCGGTAGTAGAGCACCTTCATACACTCCTTGATAATCTCAATAGCCTGTTCCTTGGACAGATTGCGGGTCGACTCTTCATCGGGAACGTGGCGTCGCAGGATGGGCTGTGCGAGCATGGAACCGAAGCCAGTGGCGAGGGAGGGAGCAGTGTAGGTGCTTCCCAGCAGATCAGCGGCAGCAAGGAAGGGAGCTTCATCATCATCCAAGCCGGCGACCAGTAGATGGTTCCAGAGAGGATCGAAATTGGAACGGCGGTTGTAAAGCAGCTTAGCGAGGTAGCGGTGCAAGTTGGCAGCGTTGAGGCGGGGCTTGTCGGGAGAATCGTAGGCCTCGCTGAGGGTGAGGTCAGTCAGGTGGCGGTTGAGGTACTGCATGTCCGAGATGTCGCCGCTGAAGCCGAGGACAGAGGAGTCGGCAAAGGTCCTGAGGCGCTTGACGTCGGTGAAGCGGGCGAGGGAGCCATAGGAAGCTGTTTTAAGAGATGTTAGCCACACAATATTGACGTCGAAGGTGGGTTTGACCCCACGAAGGGGGTTAGACAGAAGGGAAAGATGGAGGCAACGTACCCAGGTTATCGGCAGCAATGACAACGCCATCCTTGAACTTGATGGCGACGACGGAGGTACCGGTGACGATGGGCTGCTGGGTGTTCTGCTTGGGGCCATTGTCGTTCATGAAGGAGGCATCGTAGGCGCCGTAGACATCATCTCTGGGCTGTTGAAAGTGTATGTCAGTCTTGTATCAATTGCAGAGATTTATCTTCAGTCAAGGTGAAGGTCACGTACACGTCCCCAAGCTTGTGGACGGTGATCCATGGTTTCTGAGATGTATGTGGGTGTGTGTAACGGCGGAGGGTGCAGACTAAACGAGGACCGAGGCTGCGAGGTTCGAAAAGTAAAAACGATAGCCCAATGGAAGTTTTGAAGGGCTTCTCTCGACCGGGGGGAGGGCTGGTGTTGTGTTGATCTTGCTACGGGTGTTGTTGTGAGGCTCGATGATGGAGTTGGAAGTTGAAGTCGAAGTCGAAGTTGAGGAGCTTCGTTGCGCCAGAGTCCAGGTGGTTAGTTAACTCAGTTCACTGTCGCGTCCTACGGCAGCCTGCCGTGCACCTGCACTCACCAGTACCCTTGGTGGAAAGTGGCAGTTACGTAAGCTGACATCACAGTGATGATTGGTTTGGAGCTGAAAGTAGAGCTGCTGGGAGCTAAAGTGAGCTAGTTTCGGTATAGTATACCTGAGCCAGCACCCTACGGCCTGTGGCGCATAAGGTACTGAGAACATATGGTCAGGCGATAGCTTATCACCTCTGCTGTTCATGGCTCCCACAGCGGACCACGAAGGATCACGCACTGTGAACCGGTTTCGTCAACACCACCAGTGCCCGTCACCACCTTGATCTTCTTTCTGATACGACGGCACGCGACTCCCGGTGTCAGGCCGAATATTTCCCACTCTCGACACCTTGCATTATCGCCGAATTGCTTCAAAAATTTACCGCCAATTGCTCGATACAGCTTAGAGCTCCTAAGTTGCTCCAAGTCTATTTACAAGGGAAAAAAAAAATGCTGTCAACTGTCGGCCGGGCTGCTGCCCGCCGCCTTGTCACCCCTCGCCTCGCCCTCCTCACCCCTCAATTGCTCTCGCCCCGCGTCCACAGCGTCGCATGTGCCTCCGCCTCCGTTCGCACTTTCACCGCCTCCTCGTGGACACGCCTGGCCGAGTCTAGGGAAATCTTCCCGAAAACCACCCCCAAGAAGAAGAAGAAGACCACAAGCAAGAAGACTACTACGAAGAAGGCCGCGAAGCACAAGCCCAAGCCTAAGCCCAAGCCGAAGAAGAAGGCGCCGAGGCCTCTGAGCCCAGAAAACCAGGAGAAGGAAGAGCTTCGCCAGCTCAAGAAATGGTCGCTCCTCACCAAGCTTCCTTGCTTGCCCGACGGTGCCTGGTCTCTCTATGTCTCCCAGGAACTAAAAGCTGGCGCGGAGGATCTGGGTACGAAAATGAGGGCACTATCCACCCAGTTCAAGGCGCTGAGCTCGTATGAGCGAGAGGTAGGCTTTTTCATTCTTCCTCTTACCATTCCATGTTGAGTTGGGAAACTAGCGACAGGACACAAGCTTACAATGCCCTTGCAGGAACTCAGCAGGACCGCCCAGTCTAACCGTGTGACCAATGAAGCAAACTACAAGGCCTGGGTCGAGAGTTACCCCGTTGAGAATATCTACGTAGCCAACAAGGCCCGCCGTAGCCTAGCGCGCAAGACTGGTAAAGTCATTCGGCCTATCCGGGACGACCGCCTGCCCAAGCCAGCTGGCGGTGCCTATAGCGAATTCATAAAGGCCAAGTTTCACACCCTTGACAGCGAGATTCCTCTCCCCAAGAAGATCAAGGAGCTCAGCGCGCAGTGGAAGACTCTCAGCGACGCTGAGAAGCAATCCTACCAGGACATCCAGCATGACGAGCGTGCCGAGTACTCGGCTGAGATGGCAAAGCTCAAGACTGCCGCCCGGAAAGTTCAGAGCGCTCTCAAAGCTGAAGAGGCTGCTCTCAAGAAGCAAAGGCTCGAAGCTCGAGCCGCCTCCAGGGCCAGGTCAAAGGCCAAGGCAGCGGCCAATGCAGAGACCACGGCTGAGAAGCCCGCAGGTGATGCGTAAACGACCTGACCTAGACCAACTTTAGAAGGCTCTTTTTTCTTGTTTGTTTTTATTTTTTATTTTTATTTTTATTTTTGCAGGTTTCCGATTCAGCGATGGAGCGAAGCCAGCCTCGAGTATCTGGAAATTTCGTGGGTTTTCACCGTGAATGGCCGACAGATGACCTTCAAAAAATCGAGATATGGACCAGGTCTCTTGTGTACCTACTTCAGAGAGGAAGAGGAGCTGGTGGCGAAATGTACGATGAAAACCAGGATCAGGTTAATGAATGAGGAGAATTCCCTTTTTGTCATATTTGGTTGCTACGTATTATTGTTCATAATCCAGGCAGGATAGGTATCGCTGCTCACTGCACACCTTGAATCTCCATGGTACGGATGTTGCACGCAAGAGAAATAGAACCGACGGACCGCAAGGGCAATCACTCCAAGGAAATGGTTCGCATACACATCATTTGAGACTACACTGACGTGAATGTGAGGCGCGATATATTTATGTCTATTTGCGACTGGTCCTTTATCTCATATTCTATAGAGTACGAATTCGCAAATGCCCATCCTATTTAAACACCTCGCTTTAACCATGTTCCAAGCATTGAAAAGTGATTCCCATCATAACTTCATAGCCCCATGGGACCAACAAAAAAACAACAACTGGAGATACGCCAGCAGAAGCTATCCACAGAACGAGAAAGAAAGGAGCAAAGCTGATCGCGTGTTATGAAGCAGCGATATTCAGCACAAGCTCCCCATCCGCATCATACCATTTAGCGCCTGTACTCTTCACCCGCCGCTTACTGGCAATGTATAGAAATAGATACATGTGTTTGGCGACATGGCCCCAGCAGTAGAGTCGTAGCCAGCCATGGCTCTTGTCTCGCCGGCACCAAGTTCCCCAACCAGCATGTCCGTCTCGCATGTAGTTGTTGAGGGTGACCCAGGCGCTAAGGCGTTCCTCGCCAGTCCATGCAGAGCAGTCAAGAAGCCAATAGCCCCGCTCGAAAGGATCAATCTCTCTTTTTGCATCCGGATGGTAGTGGGACCGTAGATTCATAGCTAGCTTGGCCATCTTTGCTGTGACGAAGTCTGCTGGCTCGAGATGAACAACTCCTACAGGAGGCGAAGGAGAGCGGATCTCGAGGCTGCTGCTGAGTTCGAGAGCGATAGAGTTGCTCGATGGAGGATGACTAGACAGTGTAATAGGCCCCGTGTCACTCGAGCTTCGTACCAGGTCGCCATGGGTTAGATGAGCTGTTTTAGACCGCTTACTCGGCGGTGGCTCTGATTCTGCGCGATTCGAGTGTTCACTTGGCGCACTGCTTGATACATGGGTGATGTCTAGAAACGATTCGTCAACGGCTAGGCGGATCGAGTCGACACTGGATGGCGGCACGTCCGCTGCCTTTGGTACCTGAGGCGTGACCGGAATGGTCTTGCTGAGCTTTATGTATCCTGGAAGTTGGAACTCCAACGACTCCTGCTCTTCTGCTTCGGGCTCCAGTAAAGAAGATGATGAATCCGCTTTGTTGAGTTGGGGTGACCGAGCTCGTGGTTTCTGGGGTGTACAAGATGGAAAAGAAGAGTCTTGAGATGTCCACTGTGAACCCATGCGTCCTACATACCGCTCCAAAACTCGTGTGGGGGATACTTGGAGCAGAGTTTGGTCTGGCATGGGATGCGAGTCGCTGATCTCGCTGGGCGGCGCACGCCATGATGATGATGATGTTTGGGTCTCAACAGCGTTGGTTTCTTGAGAGATCGACTGGATCACATCATGGTCTGCTGCATATCGAAAAGGTGGCGAAGCGCGGTTATCAAGAACACTCCGAAAACTTACGTCTACCGACTTAAGTTCAAACGATTGGGCGACCATAGGCAAGTCCAACTCTCGAGTTGGCGCCGTGATCCTTTTCACATCTGTTTGCTTTTGTTCCGTTTCTCTAGGGCCAGCTGTCGATAGTGGTTCTGCTAAGAGAATTTGGGTGCATGATTCAGGCTGAAAGTCCAGGTAAGACTGCGCAAGCTGGCGGTAGACGACATCGTCAGAGACGCGACTGGGCGCGGTGATGTGAACGAGTATTTCAACGGTGGGAGGGGAGGGCAAGGTGGTCATGGCACAGACGATGGGAGTTTAGAGGGAAGCATTGAAGCATAGTAGCAATGATGATGGGCGGAGAGAAGAGGGCGAAGACGAGGAGAATGTGGCTTCAGCAGAGTTTACATGGAATATCGTCATGTGTTAGAAGTGGTGAAAACGGAGGCGGAGAGAGGCAGCGGCAGATGTGAAGGTGGGAGGTGAGAGTGAAGGTGAGAGTGGCACAGGCAACAGAGAACAGGACGTTGTGAAGGCGGCCGTGTGATTGGAGTTGAAAGGTTGTATGTGTGAGGTTTGCAGGTCCGAGACCTCGCAGACAAGCAAAGTGCTTTCGTGAAGCAATTCACGCTCTCTTAAGGCAGGCACAAGACTGTCTCGGGCGGCTGCTGGATGAAGTGGCGGCCTTTGCTTGTAGCGGGAAGGCTAAAAATACCCTGAGCCTGTGCCTTGACATGCTGCACTATGTCAGGTTAGGTACTTTGCTTAGGTACCTAGGTTACCTATTTAAGAGGCGGAGGGAACAGGCTCTGTCAGCTCTTTAACCACCATAGACCCACTATCGCAGAGACCCCCGGGTCCCCTGGAGCCAACTAATCAAGCCAAGTGGGCAGCGGGTAAGTTCTGTCCCCTCCAATGGTACAGATGGTCTAACCTACCGCAACATTGATCCTCTCGGCCCCCCTCTAGCCATCTAACCACCACTCCCTCCCGTCTTTCATCTTTCTCTCTCTCTCTCTCCTCACCTCTTCACCCCATTCTCCTCTCACAACATGTCCCAATCAAGAGGCTCATTGGGCAAAGCCCTCGTCATCGGCAGCAATGGCTTCCTTGGCCACCACATCGTCAACCAGCTGCTCGAGTCCTGGTCCACCACCGCCGTCATAGGCGTGGATCTTCGCTGCCAGCGCAATCGCAACCCCAATGCCGAGTACCACGAGTGCGACATCACTGACAATGAGAAGCTCACTGCTCTCTTCAAGGATATCAAGCCTGATGTCGTCATTCACACCGCGTCGCCCGTCGCCAATGACTCCAAGATTGCTCATCAGATCTTCAAAAAGGTCAATGTCGATGGTACTCAGAGTGTCGTTGATGCTTGCCAAAAGGCTGGCGTCAAGGGCCTCGTTTACACCAGTTCCGCCAGTGTCATAAGCGACAATGTCTCCGACTTGATCAATGCCGACGAGAGATGGCCACTGGTCCGTGGCAAACAGCAGACTGAATACTACTCTGAGACCAAGGTCAGTCCAACCGGTTGCTTTGCTACTCGCCTTTCCCTCGTAATTATCTCCCACAAACTAACCGCTGTTATGATTCCGGTTTCAATAGGCCGCTGCCGAAGAGCTTGTCCTCAAAGCCAACCGCCAAGAATCCTCGAAGCTTCTCACTTGTGCTCTTAGACCCGCTGGCATCTTTGGCGAAGGCGACGCCCAAGCACTCCCTGGTCTCCTGGGCGCATACCGCAATGGCAAATCCAATATCCAAGTCGGTACCAACGAGAACCTATTCGACTTCACTTACGTCGGCAACATTGCCCACGCCCACCTACTGGCCGCCCAGCTCCTCCTTGCCACCGCCGCTTCGAATGTCGTACCCCTTGAGCACGAGCGTGTTGACGGCGAAGCCTTCATAATCACAAATGACTCCCCCGTGTACTTCTGGGACTTTGCTCGCGCTGTCTGGCGTGCCGCTGGAAACCCGGCCGGCACGGAAGGTGTCTGGACGCTGAACCGCGAACTCGGCATTACCTTTGGATACATTAGTGAGACGTTCTCACACCTCCTCCGCCGAACGCCCACCCTCACTCGCAAGGGCATCATCTACAGCTCCATGACCCGTTACTACAACATTTCCAAGGCCAAGCGCATTCTGCGCTACACTCCCCTATGGACTCTGCAGGAGGGTGTTGATCGCAGTGTCAAATGGTTCCTGGAGCAGGAGAAGCAGCAATAGGAGGCTACCAACCAAGCAAAGTCATGAGAGAACAAAGAGCAAAATGTATAACTCTGTCTCTCCATTTTGAAATCAAGCTGCTACTTGAGGTGGGATTAAACACCGTCACCTGTCTGTATATGTATTTACACTTGAAAGCGGGGTGTTCATAATTGAGCTCAAATGTGACTCTTTTTATTACTTAATCTATATCGAGCGTCCTATATATGCTCTCTTGCAACAGCACGAAGAGGCACACAATATCGATAATCTCTCTCACTTGAAAATTGAAATAGGGGGCGCACCCATCTTTCGAACTTGGGTGTGCCATCCTGTAAACTTTGGACGGGATGTCTTATGGGTGATATAATGATGATCATTGCCTATCCATCCAGGTCTTCAACCTTCACGGACACATCATAGAACCTGGCGAGTTACACATATGGAATACTGTTTCCAATTGGGGACAGAACCGATTATTCCGGCCTCAGATCTCACTCATTGTCCATCCCTGACCAAACCCTTTCTCATCCTTAAAAAAACCAACATGATAAGTACGGCACATCTGACACCCATCAAACCGCTCACTGCCTTGGCCTTCGCTACACCGCCACTACTCTGAACGGAAACAAGCCAAGAGAGAATAAAATAAAAAAGAAAGCAAAAGAAAATGACGTAGGGGAGGGAAAATAATAGACAGCCGCATATCAAGCGTGCCTCTTTTCCTCCACATCCAGCCTTTCCCTTTTACATGAGTTACGGCCACTGCCACTATGGCAAGGGGAGAGCCATAAAAAGAAGCCACAAATGACATTTCTCGACACAACTCCATCCAACTTAGGTATAAAAAAACACCCTCCCAACCGACCAACCACGTTAAGCTCTCTCTTTTCCTTCTTTTGTTGTTGTTAAATGCGTCATGAAAGGAGGGCATTGACAATCCTGCTTCCCTTTCCCGGACTTAGTCGGAGTAGGAAAGAAAAAAGAAAAAGAGGGGGGGAGGGAGAAAGACGAAAGACGACACAAAATTTCGCACGTCGTACATGGAGGCGACGGAGGAGGATAAAAAATGGAGGGATGAAGAGAAGGGTGGTAAAAGAAAACGAAGCAGTTAGCCCCAAAAGGAAAAGAGAGAAGAAGAAGAATAAAAAAAAAGAAACATCCAAGTTTGTCATGTCGTTGCGTTAAAAAAAGTATTGCGGAGCGAGTTCTGCCAACTGCTTTTTTGTTCTCGCTTGCAGATAAGGAGGTGGCTAGCATATAGATGGGAGGAGAAGCGAAAATTAACGCCGTAGACAATGCATGTGACTCTACTCCAGAATTCATGCCTCCTGAAATGAAGGCAAAGAGGGGGAAAGGGGGCCGGGGGGAAACGAGGCAATGTGGTAAAAGGTCATGCCTTGTCAGGTCCGACCAACACGTTGAATTTTGTTTTTAAAGCCATTCGTAAAAAAAAAAGAGCTTCATGAGTTTCCAGAAACACCTAGTCCACCACCTTGGCGACCCCAGCCAGAATTACGCCACTCCCGTCGTTGGTTATGATCGCTATTATCGAGTTGACTGTCCGACTGGTTAAACTGGCTACCGTAAGGGGATGGGTTGGCCATGTCGGGTCGGCCTCTCCATCTGTTGGGAGGCGTTCCAGGACCGTTATGCGAATGAACAGCGGGGGGTTCCTGGATGGTTCGGACCGTTGCTTCCCCTGACCAGACAGCCGGATCAGTCTCAACTCGCCGAGCAGGTGGACGAGAAGTGTTGTCATTGCGGTTGTAGACCTCATTGACATCTGTAATTGAGATTTGTCCTCGGCGGTCTTGGAAACGCTTAAGGATCTCCTTGGTTGAGAGATCGCCACTATTGCTAAAGATGTATGGGTCATTTAGAAGGCCAAGGATCTCATCAGGCACCTGGAACACGAGGTAAAGGTTAGCCATACGTGCTAGATTTGAGACTGAGGGTACAAAAAAGAAAAGGGGCATGTATGGGTGTGTGTACCTGGCACATCTCCTCAATATGGGTGATGAGAATTTCTACTGCGTCAATGACATAGATGGCCTCGCTATCCATAGCCATTGTCTTGGAAGCATTCGTAAGAACATTTGGGGCAATAACTGTCGCAAGGTTGCGAATATCCATCTTGGACCCCACCTCCTCGTCGAGTTGATGGAATGAACCCGCCCATTTCAGGAAACTAAACAAGATCTCAAGACAGTCGCGATGACTCTTCGGTAGAAGACAACACGTCAAGTGCAGGCAAGCCTTGCGCTTCTCGGGTTCTTGGATCTTGGCTGCCGCAATCCACAACCGATACAGCTTATGGGTCATTAGAGGGTCCGGGAGATCTCGCAAGTATCGCTTGAGGAGAGCGGCCAGCTGCACGACAGGCTGTTCCATAAAGTTTACTACATCGCAGCCTTCGGCATTGATCTTCTCCACCATGTTTTGCTGCTTCTTGATGTTGCCATTCTTTCGGAACACGCCTTCGACCGATAGGTCCATCTTGCGCATCGATGAGACAATATCATCAACTACTGCAGGGATCCGAAGCTCGACAGCTCCGACTCCGTCAGTAGAGTCAGCGCCGTCTCGTTCGATAATGATATCTAGCGGAACTCCGAAAACACCCTTCTTTTTGACATTCTTGTTCTTGTCATTCTTGAACGCCTTTCCGAGGTTCTTCCAGAATGTCGCCTGCTTTCGCGATTCGATGAAGCCTAACAACTCATCAAGATTGAATTCCTGCTCAACCATAGGCTGCATGGTCAAGACGGCCAGATGGCGAACATTGAAGTACTCAAGACCGGACAGTTCGGAAAAGAATTTTCTGCCAATACTTCGCGGCATGGCATCACTGGAAGGGAACCCTGGATCCCGCTCATTTGAGCGTGTTCTTTGGTGGGAGTGCCCAAATCCAGGGGCATTAGGACCTCGCTGAGAATCAGGTTGAGCAGAGTTGAGTTGATGTTGCTGCTGTTGCTGCTGCTGTTGCTCACGAGATTGCTCCACAGCAACAATTCTGGGAATATCGTCAAGCGTTATAGCGTCGTTTTGCCCAAACATCAGATCAGTAGATGCTTGATGAGCATGTCCCGAACCGCCATCGGCACCGGCTGAGCCAGGTCTTGGACCACGGCCATCAGCATCCATTACGCGTGAGGTACGAGCTTGCCGCACACTCGAAGACAAATGGCGGTCGAGACGTGTACTTCGGAGCCTACGCACATCGTTCAGAGTGTTCTCATAAGACGACTCTCGACGATTGTCCTTGGTTTCTCCCGGGCCGCGTCCCCTTGAAAGAGAGTCGTTGCGGCCCCTTAGGTCGTTTGGGGATCCGGATCCGTCAGTCGGGCTATTGCCATTGGAACCGTCGGACGGAGGCAAGGCACCATTGCTCCTCAGAATATCCAGAAGTCGAGCTAGGGCAACTCGGAGCAGGAAGACGTATTGCTGCAGTTTTGAGACGTGCTCCAGTACCATTGAGGGGTCCGTATTAGTAACGACACAGTTGGAGCAATAAATCTTGCGGTCGAACGCATTGTAGCGACCCTCTTCCAATGCTCGGCCGAGGTCCCGGTTACATCTTGTGCACTTGACACAAGTCAAATGCCATCTCAAATCTCCATTCTTAGCACACTCGTCTTCTACAGATCGGTTGCACAGCGCACAGTGATCCGAGTCATTCGCAGCAAGTCGTGTGCCCCCGGCAGTCACTTGTAGCACGCTTTCGTCGGTTCTCAAAGATTCGACGTCGTTCAGGTCATCGAGGAATTGATAGAGGCCTTCAGAAGCATCGACCTCACGCTCTAGACGTAAGGCTCCTTGGAGACATATTCTAATGAGAAGCTTGAGGTAGTGAGCGAGGCCAGTAACAAGGGAAAGGAGCTCTTGCGTAACACCAAGCTTTCGAGCCCCCGTATCCTGAGTCTTTGATAGCAGAGAGAAGAAGGAAACAATCTTCTTACAAAGAAGCTTAGCCTCTCGTCCGTAGGACATGCCTACACCCATGTTAGCACACCCATAAGGTGTCCCGAGTTTGAGACAATTATTGCATACCTTTGTCGTTCAGCCGGACCATTGTAGCATCGAGCCGGTCCGCCGACTTGAAAAGCATCTCGACATGCCAAATGAAGCGCTTGGCAACCAAAACACCATCAATGTAAGCACCGTTGCTCACATGGAGTAGCATATCAGAAATGCAGGCTGCAGAGGACTCTTCAAAAGCAGACAGAACACTCCATATTCGAAAGACCTTCTCTTCCATACGCTCCTCTTCCGTTCGAATCAAATCCCTTCCCGCGGGGTCATCCGACCCTGTGAGAGCCGGTGGGGTATCGTTGGGCTGTGCTAATCTAACATTCCAGAACTTGTGAATCATATAGCATTCGGGATGCCAGTGCTGGTTCTGGCCGTTTCTAAAGATCTCGACGAACTGCTTCAGGATAGCAGTTTGGCAACCGTTACATCGCTGCGCGAACTGAGTGGAATAATGGTAATGACAGTAGACATTGCCGTCGTGTTCATAATAGCTGTCTTGTGCGCCGAAAACAGTCGAACATAGAGAGCAAGTAAAATGGTCGACATGGTACTTGCGCTCGAGGGCTGTGATGTAAGATCCCCTAAGCGCGCCTCCGCACTGGTAACACAGCAGGCCGAGTCTGCGGAAGTAGTCCGTCTCGCACAAGGGATACTGCCCTTTACCGTTCGCGTCTTCGGCAGGGAAGAACTTGGACGCCACGATCTGTCCACAATCCTGGAGCGAAGAAAAGGGGGGGGTGGTTAGCTCGCCTTGACAAGGTGGGAGTCGGAGATGATGATTAGGAAGCGGGCGTCAATATCGTACCTGGCATTTGAAGCAGTCAAGGTGAAAAGTACCGTCGAGAGCTCGAACAAACTGGCCCGTCAAGGGCTCTCCACACGCGTTACAGACTCTCTGCTGGCCGCTGGCGGATCTCCCGCTCCGCCCACGCGACCTGTTTCGCTCACCACTCTTGCGTAGAGCTTGCTCCTCGTTCCAACCAGCCGGTGGGGGATTCGGGGTTGATGGTGCAGAACCACCAGACGGTCTTTGGGGGTAGCCGCTATCGGGGGGAGTTCCGTTGCCGCTACTGCCACCGTTGCCACCGCTGTGCCAGTTTGGATCGTTTGGGGGACCTGGAGGAGCCAGGTCGGCCGCGTAGTCGTGGGTGTGATCGCCATGGCCATGGTCGGCAGGTAGTATCTTGTCATAACCCGAGGCCATCATGACAAGCAATCGAGGGCGTGATTATGTACAGATCCTCCTCCTGGCCCCGAGCCAATCAGGATACGAATGGCCTCTCAGCGCCAAATGTCCAACAGAGATCAACGAGGGGTCGCAGCGGTCGGCATCAGCGCCAGCTGGGAAACAACGGTGGGGATGGTATCGATATCAATTGAATTGATGATGCTAAAGAACAGCAAGTATGCCAGGGCGGAAGAAGGATCGGAACGAAGATGGGCAGGTGTTCGCGTGACGGCCCAACGGCTAGCTACCCAGGTCGGACTGGGCTGAGAGAGGAGGCGGAGGAGGAGCAAGTCGGAGGGGGGCAGTGAAGCGATGCGGCACCAGGCAAAATGGGGGGGAGAGGGCGAGGCGGATGAATCGACTCCGGAGCGTGTTAAACGGCGAAGGTGGCTTGCAAGAAAGGGAAAATGGGGTGTGTGGAAGTAGAATAAAGAGAAGTAAAAGGACTGGTGCGAGATAAGACGAGACGCGGCTCAGCGCGGCAGGCGTGTACGTGATGCGCAGGTGTCGTAGGCGCGGACGAAGGAGCGTGGGAGAGAAACGAAGCCGGTCGTGGTGAGTGGTATGGAGGAGTTGGTAGTAGGCGCTGCGGCTTGGAGGTTGAGAGCTGAGGGCGTGGGAAATGGTGGGACAGAGGGACGTGGGACAGGGGGAGATGGGGGACGGAGGGGGGGAGGGCCTTGAGAGAGAGGACGGGAGCGAGAGAGAGAGAGGAGAGCCCCAAGCCCGAGTACAAGGAAAATGCCACGGAGACTTGCGTTGTTGTGTGGTCGAGTTGTGTGGTGAAGAGTGGACGGGCGTGTGTCTAGGTGTCCCAAAAGTGTGCCCAGCGGCCAGTGCGTTTTTTGCGTGCGTTAGGTGCAGCAACAGCCCAGAACCCAAGCCTCATCCCCTGGAAGCAGAGCATCCAGGAACAACCAGAACAGGACAACAATTAATGGACTGCCTACAACAGTAAAGAATATAGATAGATGAGTAGATAACTAGAGCTGTTGAGAAATTCTACATGCCCTAGCTCCCAGCTCGCTTTTTTTTTTTTTAATGGAATAAACTGGTTGCGTCGGCTTGCAGCGAACATCTACAGATCCCCTATCCTGTCCTGTGATGGTGCCCGTTGAATCGTTAGCAACCAGTCCGATACCTACCTAACCTACCTACGTAAGGTAGCTGGAGATAGGTAAGGTAAGCGAACAAAGTAGGTACCTGGGTACCAACCTATCTAATTATATCCTGATTTGCAGCAAATGGGTACCTAACTACAGAGAAGTGGCACGTCCTAATAAGATCCTTCAGGTCGTCAACTTACTCGGTACACGAACTATAAAATGGAAGTCTTGGTTATTCCTTCAGCAATCCTGCACGCAAGCTCCCTGTCAGTCCAGTCGTCCAGTCAGCTCTCAAGCCAAGCCAAGCAAAGCAAAGCCCCAAGAATGACAATTTGAAAGGAAGCAGCTTGCCCAGAACGGAGCTGGATCATAGGTACCACCCACATGAGTGGATTGGCGAGGATGAAGAAGTGGATTTTCCTTGCTTCAGCATCAGGTAGGACCCTCCACACGCTCAACACACCGGCGGGGTACGTCTCCGCCAGGTTAGGGGACACAAGACACTACCCTGCCACCCGTAGGTGAATTTTACCATATGAGGCGCTGAGGCGCAGAGCTTCCCGTCCATCCCCCCCCCCTTCCCCTTCTGTGGTACATAGTATCTGTCCCCTCTCTCAAACCCGCGCGCGTATTAGCTATCTAATAAATAGCTTAAATGGGAGTAGAGTAGGCCGGTGCCCCATAGAGTTTGCTTGGTCTTTTTGTTTTTTTTCCCCAAGTGACATACCCTTGCTGGAGCTGCTCCCAGAAGTAAGCACTTTGGTCTCATGATATATTATTCTCAGTGCAGGCTCACATTTACAGGTCCGTCCTTGCCTGAGGAGTCACATAGGCATGCAACATAAACATAGCAAATAAAACACAGTATGCGGTTGGATGCTTTCCGGGTCTTTCTCCTCAGCAAGAAGTTCTAAACAATCAATCATATCCATCTTGAGGTTCTCAGTTTTGAGAGGGGGGGCGGGGGGTCAGCATGAGTTACTGCAATTTCCAGGGCACAACAATGTGCCGATCTCCGGTGCCACAGTACAGTACCTCAGAACAAAAGTCATCTTGCCTCTGTTCTCTCAATCTTCAAAGTTGCTGATGTATTTTACCAGGGCAGGTTTTCCGTCTGCATTACGAGGTTTCTTCTTTTCCTCTTCTTTGAAGCGCAAAGCATTATGAATCATCGTCAAAGGCAAAGGTGTATTAGCTGCACTTCAGGTTCGTCAGATTGAGGAGCACGAAATGCGCAGTGGTGAAGCTAATATCCACATCTTTACTTTTGTTGCCGGCACGTATCGTATTTATGGGCTCTACCCAAAAGGGGTATGGTATGCATATTGCCCAGGACTGGAAGGGTAGGACTTGACATCAGGTAATGAATGCCCAGGTACCAACTGTCACAGGAAACTGACTGCCTGTCTCGCCCAGCCAGCCTTTCAACGGTGAAATGTGCACATTCAAAAAGGGGTGCTCCCTGGCCGCACCGACCAATCACATGTCTCAAGAAGAGAGGGAGAGAAAAAGCACCGGGGGAGAGAGGGAAAAGAGAGAGAGAGAGAGATCCATCTTCCTTACTGCGAACCCTTTGCGCGTATGAATTGCTCCTCTGGCATGGGATGATTGATTATTGTGGTTGCCCTGGGAGAACGAAAAAGAGGGGAAGAACTCGCTCCAATTTATTAGGTGCAGAAGCTGAAGTGCCAGATTGACTGTGACCAGCGTAAATAGGCAGATTGACTACCTCCATTAGGTATTGTAATCCTCAGCTTCGTTACCTAGGCATAATACTTATGTCCTGTACTCCTCGTATCTCCTTTCTTCTCTTCAGCCTGCTGCCGATGGTGGTGCCACACTGCTCCTCCACCATGACCATCATAGAGGCGGCGTTTGAGCCTGAGCTGAATGAAAAACCTGTACAAAGCCCTCCCCCCTCTCCCCCCGGGCGATCATCGCCCCAAGGCTCGTTTCTGAACAAGATCCGAACGGCGAAAGCCCTGTCAGGCAAGCTGCTAGGCGGATTCCCACTTCCGGGTCCTGACACTTTATTGTCTTTCGTATTTGGGATTTGTTGACGAGGCTCACACGCATACGGAAAACCTACACCGTCTCTCACCTCTCCAGAATTGATCTTACCAGCTCAACCGGAGATGTCCTATCTTTGCATAGGCAAATTGGCAATGAAGATCGTGTCACGTGTGTGGATCCTCTACGCAATCCATCGGGCTTGCGCTCAATCACCTCACACTCCTGTGCACCGATTACAATTTCAAGGAGATGGTGACCTACTCGTGGCTCCGATTTTCACTTGCCCTTCTATTCCACCCTCTTATGCTGTCTCGTCTGGAGACGAGCTATCAATAGGCCCAAGTACTGTATATTTCCTCCACCCAACGTTTGTGAGTTTCGTCATTCATGTCCAATCCTTCACCCATTCCACAAGAACTTGCATATGTACGTATCCTCGTGTCCGGGCTGCATTCCAAGATGGAAAGGCCAGGACCTCACACACATACCATGCCTACCTATGGTATTTCGAGGGCGTATAGACTACATTACAGACGATGCGTAGGGCAGTCTACGGATAGGGCTATGTTGTTTCCTGCCGGAGACCAGGTCATACACCTGCAGATATGATGTGACATTGCATCACTCCTTTTCACCTTGACAACTACCCAACGTAATGAACAACCAAACAATTTGCCCGCGCAAGTGTTCGCTGGTGATGATTGTGTAGGGTACAGTAAGCACATAGAGCAATAGTGTTCTTAAAATAAACTAGTTTCCATGCAGGACTACCTTGTCCATAGATAAGTAGGTAAGTTTTCGCATGCAGCATCTGGAAAAATGCAACCCGTAAATCGTTGCAGTGACAACTTCAGCTTGCTCCACCCCCCTCTCATCCGGGCTCTCAGCTTTCCGGCGTATATAATTGGTAGGTAGCTCAGTGTTCATCGACATCGATTATACAAAAAGTCATAACTGGCTGGCTAGCGATGTAAGGACGAAGAGCTGGTATGTATTCTCCCGTGCTGATATTCATCTCGGTGCTTGCCCCACACTCATCATCATAAACAATTGGATGGATTGAACAAACCCCTTGAAAATACTCCGTCATACTCTGAGATCGCATCATACCACAACTTGTCTGCCTGCTTCAACCTCTGGCTTTTGTGTCATGCACCATTCCCTTCACGTTGAATCATTCCGATAACCGCATCCCAGATGTCATCCTTCAGTTACGCAGGTCAACCACCCATCTCCTTCCTATCAGTCTCATGTGTGCTCATGCATGCACAAGCTGCTTCAACCTTTTCTCAATTTTTTCCCTTCCCTCAAATGTCGTCCACACTTCGTGCGGAGCTCCATCTACAATGTCCCAGCCCTGAAGCTTGTTTGTCAGCTTGGTCAGGTCCCGCTGCTTCTCTTCCCACTGATGGCTCGCCTTGATCTGCTTCCCCGAGCTAATCACCACCAGTGGCGTATCTTTATCTTGTATAGTCCTGCTCGTCTGGACATCCCTTCGCGTGAACGAGCCTGCGACCAGGTTCTCCTGGAGCTTGGCCTGGATTTGTTTACTTCCCTGGTGAGCTACTCGTCCGTACAGTCTGTCTCGACTGGTTCGGCCTTTGAAGATGGCCCCGGGCACACGATCCAGGCCGAGGGGGGAGATAACACCCCGAAGCCAAAACAAGAAGCCCGTTCCTGGCCGACCAACCTTGTTGAGCAGATCCTCGTGCAGAGGGTCAATCAGTACAAGCCCCTTGATGGCATCTCCATGTCGGGCTGAAAACACCCGAGAATAGATGGACCCTATTCCAGTACTCGCTAGTACCCACGGTCCAGTTTCTCCCGCTTGTGCCAGAGCCTCGCTCAGGACATCAACGACAAACCCAGCCGAAGAGGGTGAAGGGGACGTATCAGACCAGCCGAAGCCAGGCCGATCCATGAAACAATATCGGGGGAAAGACTCGTTCTTGAGGGCATGCTCAGCAAAGTCCCAAAACGAGTACTCAACTGTCCACTCGCCACCTTCGAAGAGAACTGTGGGTGCTTGTGTTTTGTTTCCGTGACAGTGTACGTGAATCCGGTACTTATCGCTGTCAACCCAGTATTTCTTCCCTGGGGGCGCGATCCCGGCATCAAGTGCTCGTAGAATAATGGTCAGGGTCATGAGGAATAAGGCGATGCATATAATAGACCATACCACTGTCGAGATCATGACCCCTGTCCACTCAGTAAGTGTCCGTCTCGTCTCAGCGCGCCCTGTAAGGCGTTCTTCCTCTTCTGCTTTGCCCCATTGCACCATGCGATCTGTCATGAGAGTCCAGAGGCTCATGAAGAGCGCCCAGATTACACTGACGATTCCGACCCATCCCTCTTCGTATCGAGTTTTCTCAACTGACAGGAGAAGAATCATGTCAAGTGCCAGAAATCCCTATTGTACGCCCTCGTAGTTAGTTAAACCTGGTCTAAGTCCTCGCGAAGTCAATATCCAAGCTTGAAAACCTACCGACATGGTGATAGCAAGTACTCGAACAGCTTTCGCCGGTATCTGGAAAAAAATCAAAGTGAACAGTAAATTCGCCAGCGTCAAGCTGGCATACCCAAACGCCAGGAACACGCTCCCCTTCATCTGAAAACCGGGAGGCGTAGCAAACATGGATACCAGCAGTAGAGCCCACCACACAAATGTTACCGTGGCGAAGCCAATTGTCAAATAGCGCAAAGCCCTGATGCTCCAGAGATTGTACGGCGTCACAGCCGGATCGTCAGGTGCCAGTAAGGTCTCCCGGTGCGAATCCGCTCGGTTGGGAAGCAGGCGGGTATGCTCATCCGGAGGGTGGTCTTGCTCCGCGGGTTCAGATTCATGGCCATTCTCCTCCTGCGGCTCATCGTGCTTTGAAGAAAAAAGAGGCATCGTGGCGAACGTAGGAGCTTTTCTGTGCCGATAGACTATATTTTGTTCGTAAACGTCAAGTCGCTGTTGACCAGCCCGAATTAGGCCTTGATAAATAAACTGCTTGCGTCGATCGCAATAGCAGTTGGCCGGTACAGCAGGATCGAACTTGTTGCCAGCTGAGGGGGGGAAATGGAAAAAAAGGAGTGCAAACTGGGGGGGGGATTAGAAAGGAAGACAAAAAATTACGAGTCTTGTCACAACCCAGTTCGCATTGGAGCTTTTCATATACTTACCATGCCTTTGCTCTCGTCACCGGTTGCCAGAGTATCATACGTCATATCCAACCGCCGCCTCCAGATCGTGCGTCCAATCGTTGCGCCCCCCCGCATGGGTGTAAGTGGACTCGTCATTGATTGATTAACGGAAACCACCAAGCCTCAGACCAAGCCTTATCCAAAACCAGCCGGTTATGAGACATGGTCGTGTTCTAACGTTCAGCCAACCATTTCCGGATATCTCATCATCTTGGCCAGTGGGAGTGGAACCTCTTCAAGTACCGAGATAGCTGTTATATCTACAGTATCAGCCCGGGATCTTTTGGAATACTAATAGATACAGTCAGATAGAATGGTTCAGTGTGGTGCTAATGCCGCATGGCCGTGCTATTGCTATAGCGAAGGCTTAGGCTCATCACCGTCATCTAATTCTTGAAATAATTAGGAACGTACAGAGCTCAAGTTGAGAACACGTTTGGTTCGACGAATAAGGAATTGCCGTTATTCATGCGTTTAAATAGGTAAGGTAAGGTACAGTACACAAGGGGGTATCGATGAGCAGAAACCAGTTGGAAGCCCAATTGCAAAGAGTAAACAGCACCATAGAAGATCAGTCCCATCCTCGATAAACTCCACTCGCCCAGATTAAAATATAGGTATTGCCGAGGTGCATTTCGATGAAGACAGCGGCCAAAACAATAAAGCAACAAAAAACAAAAACCGCTAACCGCCCTTAGTTGCCATTATTCATTACAAGTGTGAAATTGAACATGTGGTCCTAGTCAGTCCTCCCATGGAGTGACGGGGTTTGGTTCCTTGGCGCTTGGGGCAGAGAAAATACTGCTCGACATAGAATGTGAACCCTGGCTGCTGGTCGAATACGACTGGCGCTTGTGCTGCTGCTGCTGCTGCTGGGCACGCTTCAAGGCCTTCTCCGGGCTTGGTCCTGAAGTCGAGGTAATAGCTCCCTTGGGAAGTTTCCCAATGGGCAAATGCAGCTTAGCAGCAGCTTGAGGGTCTTTGAAATCGATTCCATGTTTCTTGAATGTCATTTCCTTCTGTGTTTTCATTGCTTGGGCTGATGGCTCGCTCACAGACAGCCAATCCTTGACCTGAGTGAACCATCTCGACTTGCTAGGTCTCACCCTGTTTGTCCTAGGGACCGATGAGGTAGAATTTCGTGGCCTTCCATCATTAAATACAGATAGATCATAGTCAGACTGAGCTCTATCAGACGCCAAGGATGATGAGCCAGAGTCGATAAGGGCGTTGGGACTGTTTCTATCTGTAGACATCTTTGGGTACCCAGTCGTGGTGAATGTTTGATGCTTCCCGTAAGTGAGTGTGGCAGACTTTGGATACACAATATCCTCGATTTCACGCAACCAGAAAACAAGAAGTATCGGTCGTTGAAAGAGCTCCAGGCTTGCAATCGTAGAAAGACGAAAATAGCTCTTAAACCTTGACACTCCGTGAGGAACGTCGTTTGTATGTTGGTAAATTGCAAAGCCTTCGGAATCCAATACCTGGGTGTATATTCCCAGTAATAAGCTCTAGTTGTAGTAAAGGCCGAATGGGTATAAGACTGTGAAGCTTCTAGGAGTAGTATTCTTGTGCGTTGTTGTTAATTGGGGCCTATCTGCTGGAGAGAGCACTTGAGATTCCTGAAGCTGTTGTAGTCGAGGCTGGGCCGATCTAGGTGTCAAGATGTAGTAATAGCAGTGGCTCAGCAGCTACACGTGGACCAAACACAGTCATAGCCGGCTTTGAACCCAGGATCAATGATGTGGAAGGATGGAAAAAGCCGTCAGAGATTTGACCAAGAGACTGTCGACATTAAAGCAATGCTTTGGAACTTTGACGGAGTCCAGCGTGGTAGGAGCCGAAGGTCCGGCTGCGTTGAGTGCAAGTATGGTGTTAATAGAAAGTATATTCTAATGTTGAATATGTGGTAAAAACCCGACTTGAATGGGAGACGCGTGGAATTTGTTACACCGGGTCGGAGACTGTATGATTGAAGTGAGAGGAGAGAGGAGAGACGACGAGAAGAGGCAGAGAGTGCAAGAAACAGACGAATGCCAGATGCTCAGGGCCCTGGAAAGAGTGGGATCCTGCAAAGTGCAAAAAGCAAACGAGATGGAATGCCCAATGAGTAAAGGGAATGAGAGGAGAAGTTGGTTGGAAGTGTGAAGGAAGAGCGGGCAGCAGAGGAAGAAGAAGAGAAAAGCTGTACACCCAGGATTTTGAGTGGTTTACACTACACTGGGGGGGTGTGAGATTTAATATCTGAGGCTTCCCGGCTCTCGCATCCAGAGGAAGTTCTACTCCGAACAGCTTTGAAGACAGGCTACTATGTGCAAAGAAATACCCGCTCACTTGGCACCTTGCTTGGCGTCCTGGGCGTGTGCCGGCAGTACAGCACACAGCAGCTACCTTAATTACTACACACCTCGTGCTTGTGTTGGGCTTTTTTTTTTCTGTGCCTCGTCTTTCCTTGCTTGGCTCGACGTGAGCATGCAGCGCAGTGTGGGTGGGCACCACAAACGCCATTAAAGGCATGGTCAGGACAAAAGGAAGGGCGGCAAAGGAGAAGCTAAGAGACGAGGCTTTGCCTGTTGAGTGAGAAGCCCAGACCAAGGGCCACATCCCGAAGAGATAGCTTCCGATAAATGGAGGTGGGCGATGATTGAGGCCCCGTTAGCCGTTGGTGGGTTGAGATTATCCCTGCAGCAGCTGAAGTGGTTGGTAGATCATTGGCCTTGATGGGGTGGTAACTTGATGCCTCCGCTTCTTCGACAGCCAAACGCAAAAATACATTTGGCAAACATTTTCAAAGGTATGACACACTGGTGACGAAATGATGAAGAACCCCAACGAACATGACCAAATCCCTCACACCAAAGGAAAGAAAAAAAAGAAAGAAAGAAAAGACAGACAACAAAAGCGGTGCCGTCTTCGGTTTGATGGAAGTATCCTCCAACTAAGTTAGTAAAGTCAACAGACCCCCGAATATCAATAGTTCTCGCCATGCCAAAAGCAAGCAACGCAAGCAAGTCAGCTCCAACCCTGGCTTTGTTTTGCCGACGCCTGGAGATGCAGCTAATCACAAAAACGCCACATCGTCTCCCAGATACGCCCAGTTGTCAGCTAAGACCTGTCGTTTGATTAGCCAACGTACAGTGCCGTAAGTAGGCAGTTATGGCCCTATCCTTAATTGGTCTTGACAGTCTTTTACTCTGTACATATCCTTGCCATATGGTGCTTTTGTTGTCAGGTAAGGTACTTCTGTACTGTATCTACACTTCATGGCCATCCAGTCGCTCCATGGGCATGTCATAATAGCGCTGTCTCGGGGAGATGTTTTCCCAACAAGGGGCACCGTTGGAGAGTATCGTATTCCAGGACGATCACCGCCGATGGTCGCGTGGCATGCTCTTTAGCCAGTTGCTGCCGTTGGAAGGCTGATGTCAAATGCCCCCAGACGCGGAGAGTCGGAGAGATTCGTAGATCTTCCAAAACAAACCCACAGCGGGCGTTGAAGCCGTGTTTCCGATGCCAACTATGCAAAAGAAAGAAGAAAAGCCAAGCGGGTCTTTGTAAGTCAGCCGCTTTTTCCAACGCCGGATTGGAGTCCATGGGGCCTGGACCTGGCCGGTATTTCCTCACCCAAAGGCTTCATTCATGCACAAGCACTCCTCCTACGGAGCCCAAAGCAATATCGACTACGGAGTGTCGCTTGCTGTGCCTCACTGCTTTGGTGTGCTAAGATAATGGACCGGCCATTTCATACGTACTGTGTGTCATGACGACGACGCAATCGTCACCTAACGATTGCAAAGGACTACATTTTCACAATCCAGTTGTTGCTGTTAGTCATGAATACGTAACTAACAACTCACATTGAGGCACACATTCGGATGTTACACCTACTTTTTCTCGAGAGAAGCGCCTACGGTTTGCTAGTGAAGACTGGGATATCAAGTCAGTCTTCTCGTGACTCTAGAACCTGGTACCTGAACCCCATGGTGTTTGTAATGAGAATGTGAAAGAAGCAAATTCTCGCTCAGCAGGTTGTCAGAAAAGGAATAAACTTGGCCAATCAAGACACATATACCACATAACAGTGCAGAGACTGGGACTAAAAAGGGTAAAAGAAACGAAAAAAAGAAAGAAATTTAAGAGAAAAAAAAGAAAAACCAGTCACAGCAGACCTTCAGGTTGCCATGGTGGTGGAGAATGCCGCGGCCGCTTGGGAAGTACAGTCTGCTGGCCCACGATAATCCGACTGTGATGCACATGTTCGATATGCAATACTCCGTGATCCTAGTAAGAAACTCGCAAGAGAGAGTGTGCCTTTTGATGGCGTTCAGTACGCATCCCCGATTTGTGTTGCAATTCCATCTCGCACACTTGTGGTGCAGCCGGCGCCGCACATGCTCACCCTAATAACACTACGTTAGTCGAACTCATTTGTATGGCTGAGCATTATTGTACTACCAGTATTACAGGACGAGTCTTGGCAAATCTTGCAATGTTGAGTGGGCGATGAGGTCGTTTCTCCGATCTTCGTATTGAAACACTCATCAAACTCAGATGAGTCGCGCAGATTTGCACAGAACTTTAGGTCGATCCAGCACTTGTTGTTCCACAATATCGGGTCAATATTGTTTCTTCAACATTACGCCATCAAGTGCGTATACTTATGGGCTGATCATGGGTTTCATGTTTCCTATCTAGTTCTCAACACTTGATGAGATGATTCTTGCACCTAATATCAACTACCTGCTTGGACATCTTACGAGCATTATCTTGGTGTAAACTGACAAGAGGTAAGGTACGTAGGTATGTATAAGTCGTGTACCAATCAAGCACCCCTTGATCACCTTGCTTCGGTGCAAACAAGACCAGCAATGGCGTCGAGTGTAGAATGGAGTAACCATTGAACTCTTTGTTTGTGGGCAAGTAACTTACGTATGAGCCCAACTGACTTGGAGCGTTTTCAAGGGCATATCGAAACGACCTTATTTCACGAAGATCTCATTAAACGGCCCGTGCTTCGTATCGGGGGGCCGAGACCGGGTTGGCGTACGATCTATCCGTACTAAGTAAGGCACAGACTTATTACCTACATTAATAAATGCAGTGCCTGGTCTAGTTAGTACATATATTGAGGTCAACCAGATGGGATAAAGGATGAAAACCTGCCAAATACCTTTCCTAAATGTCAGGCAACGTAAGGTAGTGAAGTACCGAAAGGTGTAGATAGTTAGGCCACCAAACGTGGTACCTTATGTACCTGGTCTTAGGTAGCTAGGTAGGTCGTCATTTAAGTACATTGAATTACATGCATCTAGGTACGCACTACAGGTATACGGAGGACTCCGTACCAAGCTTCACACTTCTCTCCCTGCGTCCCCACGTCCAAGACTGACCCACTCTTCCCATCCTTCCCATCCAGCCTCACAGCCAGCCAGAGTTTGACTCTCCGTCGAGAAGCGGACCTTCCTTGCAATGTAGGTAGCTGGGACTAGCCCCCAGGCTTGCTGCCTGACGCTCCCCGGCGGCTTCTCCCAGGCAGGTAGGAGCTGGCTATCTGCCCTTCATCAACCGTGATTATTCCCTCTGTCAAATGCATACTCCCTCCTAGACCTTAACAATCTAGCTTCCCCCTTCCCTTCGCTCACTTGGGTACCCAAGGTAATTTGTCTACCCTGTACCGCAGACTCCCGTCATCCGTACTCCGTACGTACCGGCATTCAGTTCCGAACCCCCCAAGTTTGGCTTGAGCCATTGCCCGATCTCCGATCCACGACCAACGACCAACGACCAACGACCCCGCTCTCTTAAGACCGCAGTAGCCTCAAGTTTCGGCTGCTCTCTCTCTCCACTGTGAGAGGAGAAGATGTGTTCTTGAAACATTCATCCTGCCTCCTCATCTCCCTCTTCCAAGTTGAGACACGAACCTCCCTCGGAGATTCACGCCACCATAATCAAAAGTGTCTTCTAGAAGTCAGGTTACGCCACTCCCGGGCCACACAGTACCATTCTTGTTCTCCTCCTTTACCTTGCTTATCCATCGCGGCCTCGAGGATCCAAAGTTCCAAAAAAAAAAATTAAACCGTTTGTTGGAGAGGCTACCGCCACCACTGAGCATTTGTCTCCTATTGTTATTATTGTTGTTTTTGTCCATATGCGCTCCCGCTATCGGACAAGCTCTTGATCTCCAAGTCTCGTCACACCACCCAAGTTGGTGTCGCATCGCAGCACGCGCATCTCTCCCTCTCACGCGCACTCGGGACTCTCCCGCAGCCCTTTTTCCATTATGCCCGCACTCACCATCTCCACTGACAACCCCATGCGCTCACGTTCCCCGTCCCCAAACCGCCCTCCTGTCTCCCCCATCACTCCGACGCTCTCCGCCGCACGCCTTCCCAATGCGGCGGAGACCGGGTCTCAACGTCCGGGGTTGACACACTCCCAACCCGATCAGACCGGCATCCTGCCTCCCTCACCACAGCCGATCTCATTTGATGCCAACCCCGACGTCATTGCTCTGAAATCTGCCATTTCCATCTTGCAGATGCAACGCCAGAAGGCCATCGCAGACATGCAGTCCTTGAACCGCACCAAAGATGACGCTGTAAATGATCCTGAGGCTTTCCTGAAGGATCTCATGGATGGCAAGATCAATGCACCAGGAGGTGCCAAGGATGACAGTGATGATGAGGCTGAAGACGATGATGATGCCGCCACAGGCCCTTCCTCGCAGCGTGCCTCTGAGACGCCAAGGCAATGGACCAAAATCCCACAACCACAGAATGTTGTCCGCTGCCCTCCAATCAACTGGTCTCAGTATGCAATCGTCGGCGAGTCCCTTGACAAGCTGCACAATGAGCAAGTGACACGCCCCAGTCAGGGAACACCAGCATCCATCGGCCCCAACGGTGTGTACGAATTCAAGGGCGAGGGCAAGCAGGAAAGGTACCTTGGTGTCGCTGCTCATTATGCTCCAACCCAGGACAAACTAAACAAGAAGGCGAAACCAAAGAAGTGATGAGATGATGACAACAACGATGACGACGACGACGATTATCATAATGAGAAGATGCTTGATTGCGTGTGATGGCTTGCTATATCGATTTGAATTTGGTGGTAAACGGGAGGTACGATACTATCCTGAACCTTCTGTGCATTGTTCCCGGCGTTTTGGGTTTTATTAGACAGGGAATTAGCATCTCGAGAGGTCACTAGCAATACGATACTCTTGATCAGGGGACTTTTTTTTTTTTAGAATATCAGCCTGAGAATCAGAGGACTAGTCCTATGTGCGAATAATTTCTTCTTTTCTTCATTCATACTCCTAGCCCGGTCTAAATGACGGCGTCGTTCGATGCAAACATCTGCAAATCCCATTGCTTTGCTTCATCCGAGCTAAGAGCCTTAACTTCTCATGTATAACTGTATTTATTATTCACAGACCGAAACTCCATCCGAAGAACACCCAGTTAGCGGTACCAATGAATCCCTAACCCATACCATGGACAGAACCCCCCAACGTGCCAGATGTTTCCGAGGCCGGATATAGGAAGGATAACTAAAAAAGTAATTTTTGTTTTCTCTAAGAATCACTCAGGAAAGTCCCTATTAACAAATATTAATGTATTGATCAAGTGACCACGCAGTACTCGAGCAGTTTCTTACTCCATGCTCTGCTGAACTGATCGCCGCAATCGACGGCTGTATTGTTTCTTCTCAGAGCCGCCGCTCCAATACATCCTACTTGCCTCGGGGTTGACAATCTTCCGAGGATCGTAAGCGGGATCTTCTTCTTCGAGGAACGCAAAGATGGCTTCGATATGCGTCCGAATATCTTCCTGTTTCATCGGATTCGGGGTATAACATGCAGTGCCGTCGGTGGCGATATGATGATGGAATAGTTTCGTCTCAAATTTGACGCGTGGCTGCTCGTCAGGGAATCGGGGACTGAAAGTCATCTTGATTCGCAGTAAACCACCATCGAGATTAGTCATCGGCCGTCCAAAATATGTGATAACCCAAACGAACGGGTTATCATTCTCCAGATAAACATTATGTGGCATATCACATCGTTTGAAGGACTCTACGACTTGCTGAAACTGATGCTGCAAGTTCACAGCAACGGTCGACTCGTTCTCCTTGGACTTTAAGCCCTCTAAGGCCCATCGTTGAGTTTCACTGTCAATGGCGGCTTTGACTTTGAGGAGGCGGCGCTCCAACTCAGCGTAACCAAATCTTCCATCCATGCTGTTCGATTGGGGCATCTCAAAGGGCATCCTTGGGAAAGTGGTGCCATCAGTTGTTTCTGATTTGCCCTTCTGAATTGCGGCCATATATGATTCGAAATACCAAAGAAACCTCCGTTTGCAAAGGTCCTTGAATGGTTCAAAAGGAACTTCCCCATCGTCCACTTCGTCAGTATATCGATTGAATCTTCGGTCATATAATTGAGGTGGGTCAACTGTGCCGGTATAGGTTATCCCCAAATAGCCTTCAAGTCGTTGAATCACGGAGATTCTGATAGTTTCGTGTCGAATCTTGCTCATGTCAGATGTTTTTTGTTCAATAATAGTGTAGTAATAGTCAAATACCTTTTGTACATAATTCTGTTGGGCCTCCTTGTCAGCAGGCGTGTTGGCGTCCTCGAAACCGGGCTCATTTTCATAAGGATTTGCCGACATAAGACTTTGTATCGAGAGAAGAATGGATTCCAGGCCTTGGGCAGATGACCATTCTTCCCCACGTTCACCACGCCATGTTCTAGAAGAGATGTCAGACTAAGCCTATGGAAGAGGCTTTGGGCTGTCCTACCCTAGAATCGATCTAAATAAATATCAGCAGGTGTTGATGCAAAGTTCGCGATGACTACTTACAGGCAAACCTTTCCATTAGAGTAGATGTTCGGGTTGAACCGACTCCTTCCGCCATTAGTCGTTACACATTGGACGGATGGCGACTTGGACGGGTAATCTGCAGGATCAGTCAATAGTGATGAGCGACGTGATAGAAATTCATTTGAGACTTTGCTCAACCTTTTGGAAACTTAATGGTGAACTGCAAAAATATCATTTGGTCAATTGCCTCGTGTCTTCTAGGGGCGTGGGTGACGAAAACAACAACAAGGTGGCATCCTTACCTCAAAGAATCCAAACTCGTAAGGGGTCTCGTGAGGGCCCATGATCAGGGCCTTGACAAAACGAACGTCGGCATCACGGCAAGCAACCGCAAGAGCTGAGCAAGAGGGCAGTCTAGGGTTAGCTAATCGATTAAAAATACCCACAGGTTGACACAAAATGAAGTGGTTGGAAGCAAGGAAACATACACAAATCCAAGCTCTTTTGGATGTCGCTCAGTTCCTAGAGGTAGAACAACCGTTAGTTTAGTGATCCCGTGGCAGGCCCAGTGATTGTTAGCATGAGCGGGTGCGGGGCAAGCAACCTTAGAGATGCGAAGAATAGCCTGGTTCATGGTGCCTCGAAAAGAACAGGGCAGGTTTGAGCTGGCGAATATGATAGGCGGCTAATACGGGAGGCGACAGCTCTTGAGGCCATGAACGAGCTCGGTGGCTTGGAAGGATGTGCAGTTGTTGAGGGTGAACTCTGGGAGGGTTCGTTTGGAAGGAGGAAGCTATGTGTGATGAGGCGCTCCCACCGTGCGCAGGCCGTGCCTCGTTTATTAGAGTATCTGCAGGCAGTTGCTGTCGGCTGGGCCAGCAGCGCTGAGGGAAAGCAAGAGTGGCTGAAAGTGGTTGGGTCAGCGTGGTAGGCGAGGGAAGGCAAGGTAAGTGGAGGGTTAACTTTAGGTAGTTTTCTGGGTAGGTACCTTGGGGGTAGGTAGTAGGTATGCATCACCGACAGCTGATTATATGCACGTTCACGCTGGTGGGTGGGTGCAAACTCGATTTCACGCCACAGGCACAGTTGGCATGCTTCTTGACACACGACCTCCCCGGGCCACCTCTGCGTGAACAGTAGCGATGCCGATGTGCAAGTGTTCGACATTCGCATCGCATCACTGCAGCCGAAGAATTGGCTGGCAAGTACACGCCCAGGTAAATTCAACTTAATATTAGCCCGTCTTAGAATCCTGATCATCGAGAAGTAACATTTAGGACAGTTCAACGAGCAAGCGTTACTCTATAGGGTAAGGTAGGGTGAGATTACACGAATTAGTAGGTTGGTACACATGTGCAAAGTACACTGTACTGTAACCAGCTTCATGAACGTGTTTATCGTACCTTGGGTTTCTGGACTGGTAGGCTGCCTAGGTAGGTCTTCCTAACTACCTCTAGGTTGCGTGAAATGAGGGTTCGATAATTAATTACCGCGAGTGAGGGAGTTGAAAAGTCTAACGTATGATCTCATCAGACAGTCACCGAGCATCAGCTGCACTACAGAGGTGCAGTTACTCTGAAATGAGTCGGTGAGAGGAGGGTCATGTTGCAAGCTGGCAGAGAGGATAGACTACAATCTGACATGGAAGACGAGAGCCAGGGTCGGCTATGTACTGCGTAAACTAACTACTACTTGAGTACTCGTAATAAGGGAGCTGATGATCGAACAGCGAGCTCACAAGAGACCCAAAAATTTCAGAAGCGCAGTGTTTGAAACGCCAGACCCCTGGTATTTTACTTGCACAAAATTACACTTACTTGAAGGCCCTGGCATTTCCCATTTTACATCATCGTTGTATCGAGATTGGGACACAGTCAACAGTCGCTGCGAAGTCTGAGATGATTCGTTAGAAAAAAGTACGGGCTAACAAAGGGAAGTAGGTCCCCAAAGCACTGTACCACCTAAAATCAATGAAAGCTGGTAAAACAAGCCAGCAGCAGCCACCCAGCAGCCCCCGCCACAAGCACGTAGGGGCCTGAGGCTGACGCGCTTCGCGTTAGCTCTTGACGCGTTAATGAGTACGTTATCTTTGCATTCGACCAAGGATAAGGACAATCCATCCGCAATTGCTGAACCAGCCGACAGACACAAAAAAATATCTTTCTCAAACAGCAGCAGTTCGAAAAGAATATGGCGAGTTTCTTTGATCTCAAAGCCCGAAAGGCTGCAGCAGCCACGAACGGCAACACCGACCAGAAGCAAGAAAAGCCTGTGAATGGCAGAGCCCAGCCCTGGGTTGAGAAATAGTCTGCGTCACTCAAAAACTTCTCCTTTATAGAAACTGGTTCTGACAATCCTTTTCATTCTTTTGCAGTCGACCCAAGTCCTTAAGCGATGTTACCGCCCAAGATCATACCATCACCGTCCTGGAGAGAACCCTACAATCCTCAAATGTTGGTTTGGCTGCCTACACAAGCTCGAGCTGTCACTGACGAATCTGTAGCTCCCCCACATGCTCTTCTATGGCCCCCCCGGTACAGGAAAGACATCGACTGTCCTCGCCCTGGCAAAGGAGCTCTATGGTCCGGAATTCATGAAATCACGAGTACTCGAGCTGAACGCATCCGACGAGCGTGGTATCTCCATTGTCCGAGATAAAGTAAAGAACTTTGCACGTATGCAATTGACCAACCCAACCCCTGGCTACAAAGAAAAATACCCTTGCCCGCCCTTTAAGATCATTATCCTCGACGAGGCCGATTCTATGACACAGGACGCTCAGAGTGCCTTACGAAGAACAATGGAGACTTATAGCAAAATCACTCGATTTTGTTTGATATGCAATTACGTTACTCGCATCATTGACCCTCTTGCCAGTCGATGTAGCAAGTTCCGTTTCAAAAGCCTCGACCAAGGCAATGCTAAGAAGAGATTGGAAGAGATTGCCGAAAAAGAGGGTGTGCCACTTGAGGACGGCGCCGTTGATGCTCTGATCAAGTGCAGCGAGGGTGATCTTCGAAAAGCCATCACCTTCCTACAGAGTGCGGCGCGTCTGGTTGGAGCACAGGCACCAGGGAAGGACGCCGAGGATGACCAAGGCATGGATGTGGACAAGAAGCCAGTCACAGTGAAAATTGTAGAGGACATTGCTGGAGTCATCCCAGACCGCACCATTGATGAGCTCGTGCAAGCGGTAAAGCCTCGGGCGTCCGGTGTATCATACCAACCTGTTTCAAAAGTGGTCGAGGATATGGTAGCAGATGGATGGAGTGCTGGCCAAGTTACTACACAGGTGAGACTGACCACCTCCGTCACTGTGATAAGCTCTATTTACTAACTGGCATCCAAGCTATACCAAGCATTGGTTTACGACGAAACGATCCCCGACTCTTCCAAGAACAAGATCGTCCTAGTTTTCTCCGAGGTTGACAAGAGGCTAGTCGACGGTGCAGATGAACACCTGTCTATCCTAGATTTGGCACTGAGGATATCAGCTATCCTATCGGAAAAGTGAAGCATTGTTGGAAAAATCGTCACTAGTGATATCTTTGCTGAGGAATGGAGTTCGGCTAGATTTTGGGGCGGCGTTTGAGCTGGTCATGTACTGAACTAACCAGTTGATTAATTCTTCTATATGCAAAAGGAGAAAATAAAGAACTTCCATTTATGACTATACCCCTCCAATACCTCGTGCTGCATCCTCATGCCCAATGAGACCAAGCTTTCCGTGCAGTCCTGACCAAGCATCCTTGGGTTGTTTCTCCACCCCCTTCTTCTCAGTGTGTCTTCTTGTTTTGCTGGGATGCTTAGGCCCAGCATTCATCCAAAAATCATCCTCCGGTTGCTCCTCTTTAGGGTCTTTTTGATCACTGGGTTCCTCGTCCTGACCCAAGAGTTTGTTGATTTCCCGGAGCGTTACCATAGAGTTTTCTAGTGCTAATTGCCCATTCTCGACCTTCTCTGCGACTGCTTCTAGTGTGGCAATCTTCGCTGCATCTGCTGCGTTCACCCACGGTTGGACCCGACTGGTGAGGTCTGATCGATCTGGAGCAAGTAAAACCTCCCCCAAACCTGACCTTCGCCGGTTTGACATAGACTGAGGGTGTTGTGGGAGGAGTTGGCTCTCTTCAGCGATATGACTGAGAGTTTGGCAGGCTTCTTTCGTCTCCTTGTTGAGTGTTGAGTTCATAAATGATTTTTGCGTGATCATGGCCTTTTGGTTTCTAGAAAGGGAAACCAGAGTTTCTATGTATGGGGTGAGAAGGTAGTTGCTTGGGGCTGGGTGGCTCTCGGAAAATGGGTGTTGACGAGAGTCCAGAGGTTTCAACACTGGTTGTTGTGAGGCTCCTTGACGCTCGGCAAGTGTTGCCAGTAGAGACCGTCTGGATGAGAGATATCGCTCATATTTGTCTTTGATGATGCCGAGCTGGCTATTGACGGCGGCGTTCTCGGCAGCTGAGCGGTCATGACTTCTTGCTATTCCATCTCTATCCCTATCTCCATCTCCATCTCCACTGGCTGAAGCCTTCCCAAGCTCCGTCTCAATCCAGTTGATGAGCTCGTTTCGAGTCGCATTGAGAGCTTCCAACTTTGTTCCATTACTCATGATATCAGACATGTTCTGGGAGTTGGCTCTCGCCTCTCGAAGCAGCTGCTCTTCCTTGCGTAGGAGGAGCTTCGCACGTAGCACTGTCTTCTCTAACTGACTAACCTGTCCCTTGAGATCTAGTCTCGAAGCACTCTGTTGTTCGACGATACCGTTGACCACTTCCTTCGGCACGCTGGGAAGATCAAGAGCAGTGCGAAAAACATCCTCGGGGTCAAAGAACTCAACTGAGGCTGCTGGCTTCTCGATCAAAAGATCAAGGTAGTTCTGGATTTTTGATAGCCGCTCCTGCTTGGTTTGAAGTTTGAGCAGTGTAATTCGTTCCTCTACTAGTTCGACACCGTTCGAAGTGGACTCCTTGGGCGAAGACGGACGAGGAGGATTGGTCTGATCGACCTCTGCATAGTTTCGCCGAGCTACCACATTTTCTCTGAGAGCTTTGATATATTCTCTCCAAACCCCTTTCAGCTCAGGTCCTACGTCAACATCATGAGAAGTGCCCACGAGTGACAACGGCTGTTTGATTGGTCCGTCTTGTGAGTAGGATCCAATGTGAAGTGCTAAGACGCGTCTGATGTAGTTGACTTGCTCTCGGGGCTTAATAAATGGGTCGAGTGATTTCTCAAAAGTTTCATGAACTCCTGATTGATTGGACATGACTCACACTCGCTCTTGGACCAAAGTCTCTGGTTCTGAGGTGTGTGTAAATCAGACTCGGTGTGATGCAGCCCAGTGGATGAATCTATGGAGGTCGTCTGTGGTGCTGTAAATCGACTCCACTGGCATCGTGGCTGGTGCTATCAATGTCACGACTGTGTAAATATAGTAGCAACTATACGTATTTCCATCGAGTGGTAAATATGGAATATCGGTTCTATGAGATGTGTTTATTGTTTTAAATACTCCCATATTTTTCTGAAGGCACTCTCTGCGTCACAGCCCAAAAATCTCGCTTTTCCAGACACCGTCAGCGATCAAACGCACTGAAGCTTCCGATGGCAGCCACATCTGATACCAGCCACAGCTTAAGAGTTGTCACATAGAACTAGGCCAGTAAAGTATTAGCGCTTCAGCCTAGCAGGCTGAGACCTCTAAAATTTACGATCGCGACAAAGCTCCCTGGGGCATCGTGACGACGCATTGAGACCCTCCCAACAACACGACTGCGGCAACAATCGCGGAGACCTGAGTCACCAAGGCAGCGGCTCTAAATCGAGGAAAAGGTCGCGTCGGAGGTAAACTCATGGTTATTTAAAGGACCGGCTCCGCGGGCTTTTGTCGAGAACGTCGGCGTATTTCCATCACGATCGAGCTTCACAACACCAGCCAAAATGACGGACGCGAATCGAGATGTGTCGCAATACAAGTACTCGGCCATGTCCAACCTGGTCCTCCAGGCGGACCGTCGGTTTGTCACCAGACGAACTGATGAGGCCACTGGAGATCCAGAGTCGCTGGCCGGGCGCCTGAGCATCAAAGACATGGGTGCGAGAGTCGCTCGTGATGAAGTGCCCAAGCAAAAGAAACAGCCAGGGCTTCCTGACATCGAGAGGGGAAGTCTTAGAGAAGGAGAGGATATCCTTGCCCGAGAGCAGCGAAGAAGAAAAGCTGAAGCGCCCCAGATGAGAGGCACAGGTGTGCTTGGTGCAAACGACTTGTTGGTGGAAGGCATCACCTATCGACCGCGAACTCCAGCGACGCGACAAACCTTCCAACTCATCCTGACACTCGTTGCGAATAATCTAGGTGACGTACCCCACGAGGTGGTGCGCAGTGCCGCCGATGCTGTTCTGGAATATCTCAAGGACGACGATTTGAAGGACCTCGACAAGAAGAGAGAAATTGATGATATCCTGGGCGTATCATTAAGTCCAGAACAGTTCAACAAGCTGGTCAACCTAGGAAAAAAGATCACCGACTATGATGCGCAAGACGACGAAGAAGATGTTGCCATGGGTGGTGCTGATGGTGATGACGCTGAAATCGACGAACGACAAGGTGTTGCCGTTGCCTTTGACGAGGATGAGGAAGGCGAGGAGGGCAACATGGTCAATGAAGTTCGAGATGAATCGTCAGAAGATGAAGAAGAAGAGGACGAAGAGGGTGAAAATGGAGAACCAAAGGCTGATGAGGGCGAGGAAGACGAAATGATTATCGATTCCGCTCCTATAGGCTCGAAAGAGAAGGACAAGGAGAAGAACGCCGTCCCTGCCCGAGATATTGACGCTTTCTGGCTACAGCGACAAATTGGTTCATTTTATCCCGATGCCCATGAACAGACCGATAAGACGAAGGAGGCTCTTCGAATCCTCTCTGGAGAACCTGACGAAGCTGATAGTGAGGAGAAGTCGCTTCGAGAGATCGAAAACGATCTCATGGAGCTCTTCGATTTTGAACACCATGAGCTTGTCCAGAAGCTGGTTGAGAACAGGGAGAAGGTCTTTTGGTTGACAAAACTTGCCCGAGCTGAGAACCCAGACCAACGGACTGCCGTTGAAAGAGAGATGGGCTCCGAAGGCCTTCAGTGGATTCTCAACGAGTTACGGGGTAAGAGCTCGGGCGAAGAAAAGAAGGGGAAAATGGACATCAAAATGGATATTGATGTTCCGGCCTCATTTTCTGAAGCACCCAAGGCTGAGAAATCCGAGGGCCAGCTTATTGGGGGGCTCCAACCCAAGAAGCTAATCAACTTGGACAACCTTGTTTTCGACCAAGGAAACCATCTTATGACAAACGCCAAGGTTCGGCTGCCTGAAGGTTCAACGAAGAGGACTTTCAAAGGCTACGAGGAGATTCATATCCCAACGCCTAAGAAGCGAGACGAACCTAGTGATGTTCAAATGCCCATCTCAGACATGCCTGAATGGGCTCAAGCTCCATTCAGCTCCAACACGTCCCTCAACAAGATTCAATCCAAGTGTTACCCCTCGGCTTTCCATGATGATGGCAACATGCTTGTGTGTGCTCCCACTGGTAGTGGAAAGACCAACGTTGGTATGCTCACCATCCTTCGAGAACTTGGCAAGCATCGAAACCCCGAGACCGGTGACATCGACCTTGATGCCTTCAAGATTGTGTGCATTGCCCCTCTTAAGGCTCTTGTCCAGGAACAGGTTGGAAACCTGGGCAAGAGACTTGCACCCTATGGCATCCAAGTCTCCGAGTTGACTGGCGATCGTCAACTCACCAAGCAACAAATCGCTGAAACACAGATCATTGTGACCACCCCCGAGAAATGGGATGTCATTACAAGAAAATCAAATGACCTGACCTATACCAACCTGGTACGCCTAATCATCATTGATGAAATCCATTTGCTTCATGATGATCGTGGCCCCGTCCTGGAGAGCATTGTCAGCAGAACTATTCGCAAGGTTGAGCAGACTGGGGAGCCAGTCCGAATTCTTGGTCTGTCTGCTACTCTACCGAACTACAAAGATGTTGCTAGTTTCTTGCGTGTGGATATGAAGAAAGATCTTTTCCATTTCGATGGTTCTTACCGACCTTGCCCGCTGCGACAGGAGTTTATCGGAGTCACTGACCGTAAGGCAATCAAGCAGCTCAAGACCATGAACGATGTAACTTACAACAAGGTCATGGAGCACGTTGGTACCAATCGAAACCAGATGCTGATTTTCGTTCACTCCCGAAAAGAGACAGCGAAGACGGCCAAATTCATTCGAGACAAGGCCCTCGAAAACGAGACTATCAACCAGATTCTCCGGCATGATGCTGGTAGCCGTGAAGTGCTTAATGAAGCGGCGAGCCAAGCTACCGATGCGGATCTCAAAGATATTTTACCGTACGGTTTCGGTATTCATCACGCTGGTATGAGCAGAGTTGACAGAACTGATGTCGAAGATCTCTTTGCCCGTGGTGCTATTCAAGTCCTGGTCTGTACTGCGACGCTGGCCTGGGGTGTGAATTTGCCAGCACACACAGTCGTGATCAAGGGCACTCAAGTTTACTCTCCAGAAAAGGGTACTTGGGTCGAGCTTAGCCCCCAAGACGTTTTGCAGATGCTTGGCCGTGCAGGTAGACCTCAGTATGATACCTATGGTGAAGGTATTATCATTACCACCCAAACAGAGATGCAATACTACTTGTCACTCCTCAACCAACAGCTCCCCATCGAAAGTCAATTTGTCAGTAAGCTAGTTGATAATCTCAACGCAGAGGTCGTCTTGGGCAACGTTAGAACGCGTGACGAGGGTGTCGAGTGGTTGGGATACACATACCTGTTCGTTCGTATGCTTCGCTCGCCTGGCTTGTACCAGGTTGGTGCAGAGTATGAAGAAGATGGCGCGCTGGAGCAAAAACGAGTTGACTTGATCCATTCCGCAGCTATGGTATTGAGAAAGTCTAATCTGATCAAATACGATGAGAAGACTGGAAAGATGCAGTCAACTGACCTGGGTCGTATTGCTTCTCACTACTATATTACTTCATCATCCATGGATACCTACAACAACCTAATTCAACCCGGAATCACGACTATTGAATTCTTCCGTGTCTTCGCTCTCAGTGCGGAATTCAAGTATATTCCCGTTCGACAAGACGAGAAGCTGGAACTGGCCCAGCTCCTTGAACGTGTCCCTATTCCAGTCAAGGAGAGTATCGAGGAGCCTCATGCCAAGATCAACGTGCTTCTACAGGCATACATCTCTCGACTCAAACTGGATGGTCTCGCCTTGATGGCTGACATGGTGTACGTGACTCAGTCAGCTGGCCGTATTCTTCGAGCGGTTTTTGAGATTGCTTTGAAGAAAGGATGGGCATCGGTTGCGAAGACGGCTCTGGATCTTTGCAAGATGGCTGAGAAGCGCATGTGGCCGACTATGACTCCTCTCCGTCAGTTCCCCACGTGCCCTCGGGATATTGTGAACAAGGCAGAAAGAATTGAGGTGAACTGGAGTAGCTATTTTGACCTGGACCCCCCTCGCATGGGTGAGCTGCTTGGCATGCCCAAGGCAGGCCGAACAGTTTGTGGACTCGTCGCTAAGTTCCCTCGTGTCGAGGTAGAGGCTCAAGTTCAGCCAATGACTCGGTCAATGATTCGTGTTGAACTAAGCATTACCCCCAACTTCGAGTGGGATGAGTCCATCCACGGTGCGGCGGAGAGCTTCTGGATTTTGGTCGAAGACTGTGATGGAGAAGATATTCTGTACCACGATACCCTCCTTCTGCGCAAGACTTACGCCGAATCCGAGTCGAATGAGCATGTCGTCGACTTCACTGTCCCCATCACTGATCCCATGCCTCCAAATTATTTTGTTTCTGTCATCTCAGACCGATGGATGCACTCCGAGACCAGGTTGCCGGTTTCTTTCCACAAGCTCATCCTTCCTGAAAAGTTTCCACCTCACACAGAGCTTCTCGAGCTCCAACCTCTGCCAATCTCTGCCCTGAAGGTTTCTAGCTATATTAACTTGTACCCCGGTTGGAATCAATTCAACAGGATTCAGACCCAGACATTCAACTCGTTGTACAAGACTGATCAGAATGTCTTTGTGGGAGCTCCCACAGGCAGTGGAAAGACTGTCTGCGCTGAATTTGCCCTTCTTCGCCATTGGACAAAGGGTGAGTCTGGGCGAGCTGTTTATATTGCTCCTTTCCAGGAGGTTGTCGACAACCAGTTCCAAGATTGGCAGAAGCGGCTCGGTCATCTGAACGGCGGCAAAGAGATTGTGAAGTTGACTGGCGAGACTGCTAACGATCTTAAGCTTCTGGAGAAGGGCGATCTCATTCTAGCAACTCCAACTCAATGGGATGTCTTGTCTCGTCAGTGGAGGCGACGCAAGAATGTTCAAACAGTGGAGCTCTTCATTGCTGATGAGGTTCATTTGCTCGGCGGTTCTCAGGGTTACGTGTATGAGACAATCGTCTCTCGAATGCACTACATAAGAACCCAAACCGAGCTACCAATGCGAATCGTGGCCTTAAGCGTGTCTCTTGCTAATGCTCGAGATGTGGGCGAATGGATTGACGCGAAGAAACATGATATCTACAACTTCAGCCCTCACGTTCGCCCTGTACCTCTCGAGCTTCATCTTCAGTCTTTCAATAATCCCCATTTCCCATCCCTCATGCTGTCCATGGCTAAGCCAACCTATCTGGCCGTCACGCAGATGTCTCCTGATAAGCCCGCTATGATTTTTGTTCCCACTCGGAAGCAAACTCGAATGACTGCACGAGACCTTCTGGCCGCATCCTTTGCGGACGATGACGAGGACCGCTTCCTCCACGCGGATGTCGAGCAAATGAAGCCTTTGCTTGATCGCGTTCACGAAGAGGCTCTTGCCGAGGCACTTTCCCATGGTGTTGGCTACTATCATGAGGCCTTGAGTCAAAGTGACAAGCGAATCGTCAAGCATCTATATGATAATGGCGCTATCCAGGTGCTTGTGGCTTCACGTGATGTCTGCTGGGAGTTGAACAGCACTGCTCATCTCGTGGTCGTTATGGGAACACAGTATTTTGAGGGTCGTGAGCACCGTTACGTGGATTATCCATTGAGTGAAGTGTTGCACATGTTTGGAAAGGCCCTACGCCCTTCGAAGGAAGGACGTGGACGAGGTGTGCTCATGCTTCCCCAGGTCAAGCGTGATTACTATAAGAAGTTCCTGAATGAGGCTCTTCCTGTAGAATCGCACCTGCATAACTACTTGCACGATGTCTTTGTTACTGAGATCAGTACTAAGATGATCGAGTCTGGCGATGATGCCATCAACTGGACGACCTTTACTTACTTCTACAGAAGGCTGCTTGCAAACCCAAGCTACTATAATTTGTCGAGCACAACGCATGATGGTTTGAGCAACTACATGTCAGATCTGGTGGAAACCACATTGCGGGAGCTAAGCGAGTCCAAGATTATCGAATTTGATGAAGAAGATGGCTCCGTGGCTCCTCAAAATGCTGCAATGATTGCCGCCTACTACAACATCTCGTATATTACGATGCAGACATTCCTTCTCTCACTGACCGCTCGTACGAAGCTCAAGGGTATTATGGAGATTGTTACATCCGCAACTGAATTTGAGTCAATTCAGATCCGCCGACACGAAGAAGGACTTTTGCGTCGGATTTATGATCGCGTTCCTGTCAAGATGGCACAGCCAGTCTACGACTCGCCTCACTTCAAGTCGTTTGTGTTGCTACAGGCGCATTTCTCACGAATGCAATTGCCAATCGACCTTGCAAAGGATCAGGAAATCCTTCTCGGCCGTCTCCTGAGCCTTCTAAGCTCCATGGTGGATATTCTCTCATCTGACGGGCACCTCAACGCCATGAGTGCGATGGAAATGTCGCAAATGATTGTCCAAGCTATGTGGGATCGAGACAGTCCGCTCAAGCAAATCCCTCACTTCACACCGGAAGTCATTAAGGTTGCCAACTCCTTTGGGTAAGTTATCATTTTACCAAAAAAAAAAACCTCCCAAAAGATTCTCAATAAATGGACGCGCTAACTTTCTTTATAGCATTAGGGATATCTTCGACTTCATGGAAGGCATGAACCCGGAAGAGAATCCAGATTATAACAAATTGGTTACCCAGCTTCATCTGTCGCAGACCCAGTTGGCCCAAGCCGCCAACTTTACAAATGATAAATATCCTGACCTGGAACTCGAGCATGAGGTACTCGATGAGGACGAGATCAGAGCTGGCGAACCGGCATATCTAAACATCACAGTAAAACGGAACGTTGATGAAGATGAGGAGGGAGACTACGATTCTACCGTGCATGCACCATTCTACCCAGCGAAAAAGATGGAGAATTGGTGGTTGGTTGTTGGTGATGAGGGGACTAAGAACCTCTTGGCCATTAAGCGAGTCACAATTGGCCGCGAGCTAAATGCTCGGCTTGAGTACACTGTGCCGACACCAGGTGAGCACAAGCTCAAGCTGTTCCTAATGAGTGATAGTTATGTGGGAGTCGATCAAGAACGGGAGTTCTCCATTACGGCAACCGAGGGTATGGATGTGGACGACGATGAGGAGGACGAGGACTCAGACGAGGAATAGAAACCGAGAAGCTGTCTTCAGCTGCCACCCTCATGGCGAGGAGGGTTGTGTACACTATTACAGACTACCTACGAGAACGCGAATAGAGAGTGAAATTGTCGAAACCGCCATCCGGCCCCGCATCGCGAGACCTTTACTGTGACAATGAGAATGAAGACTTTGGAGAATGCTGCCTGGATACAATCGCCGTTGTGTGTGGACGCGAAGTGGCGCGACAATTGCCGTTCCTCGTTCGGGTGGACGCACAACCATTCGACAAGCAAGCAAAGCATGCAAAAGCAAGGAACAAAGAAAGACAAGCAGACAGACAGTAGCATCCTTACAGTCTGGTGATGGCTAACTCTTGCGACAGACTAACGGCAGCCAGGGCTTCCCTTCGTGTGAATCAGTGCTGGGCAAGATGCAGATGAAAGAAACCACAAAAAAAGGCCTTCGTTGCGTTGCCATTTGCTGGCAGGCTGGCGTGTCGTGTGCTCTCAGGCGCTGATGACGCCGCCGCCTCCTTCTCCGCCGCCCACCCACGCACGCTCACGCCAATACGCTCACGTCCACGGCCCGACCGTGAGATCTATGCGCATCACGTGATCCACCTTCCGGTGACGTTGAAGTCCTTCCCTTGCCCAGCCCATCATCTCCCACCAGTGTTTTTTTCTCTCAGCACCCCAACCCACAGCACAACTCGGGAGGAGCTGGCATCGCCAATTGCGCCACTCATCGTCACAACCTGTATCTCCATCGCGCCCCAGGACTTGCGCCCCATTGACAACGCGATACGCGACCCGCTAACGCGTCCCGACTATCATCTTGCAACCCCCAGCTGTGACCAGCTTCACGCATTTGCACCTACTGATCAATATCGCGTCTTCCCATTCGCCCCAAATCGCCATGGCCGATCAAGCCAACGAGAAGCCCGAGAACACAGTTCCTGTCGCCGACGCGCAGGAGGCTACTGCTGCTGCTGCGGAAGAAGCCAAGCTTGCTGAGCCTGCGACCGGGGAGACAGCTGCCAAGGCCGATGACAAGGAATCGAAGCCTGGAAATGGTAAGTTTTCGGACACTTGCGCAATTCCTACATTGCGCCTTGGCCATCATGGGCAATCTGTTTTGGAGTTATCATTTTGTCGCGTGGCGACTCTACCGCAGGCGCGTTCTGTGCCATAGCTATTGAGCTCATGCTGACCTAGTTGCGCGTTAGAGCCCGAAACTGCCGAAGACTCAGCGAAACCTGTCGAGAGCGAAAATGATAAAACTAATGAAGATGAAGAGAAGCCAGCAGCTGATGGCGATGATGTAGAGATGAAAGACGCTCCCAAGGACCAGTCTACCGAGGAAGCTACTGGCGAGAGCTCTGCGCCACCTGCTGAACCAGAATCCGCGCCTGCCAGCGGCTCTGCCGAGACGCCATCGGGCAAGGGCAAAGCTCGTCGCAAGTCGACCGCTGGCGACTCCAAGGGCAAGACTCTGAACAGAAAGAACTCCAAGGCTCGAATCACCCACCTCGACGCGAAGCCCGGTGACCACTTCCTTGTCAAGCTAAAGGGCTTCCCAGCATGGCCTTGCATTATTTGCGACGAGTCTATGCTTCCGGCCGCTCTTGTAAACAACCGCCCTGTCGCCGCCGCTCGTCCCGATGGCACATACACTGAGGCTTACGCCGATGGCGGTAAGCGTGCTCATGACAGGAGTTTCCCTGTCATGTATTTGTGCACCAACGAATTGTGAGTTTTCTCTTGGCTAAGAACTGGAACTGAGAAACGAAATGAAGACTAATCGATACACGTAGTGGTTGGGCTGCAAACACCCTCCTCACCGAGCTCTCACCTGAAAAGGCCGAGGAGAGCATCACCGAGAAGATGCGAAAGGATCTCAAGGAAGCATTCCAACTTGCTGCCGAGAATAACCCCTTAGAGCACTACAAGGAAATCCTGAACAAGTTTCACGAGGAACTGATTGCCCAAGAAGAAGCCCGGAGGGAAGCAGCTGCTACACCTAAGAAATCGAAGAAAGGCAAGGCCAAGGCGGCGGATGAGGATGTTGATATGGCCGACGCCGACGACATGGATGAGAAACCTAAACCTTCCAAGAAGCGCAAGGCTGAAGATGAAGTTAGCGTAAGCGCTCTCTGTCCTCTAGGAACTATGCACTTGAGGTTGCTAATGTTTGAAACTATAGACCCCCCAGCGATCCGACTCGGTCAAGAAGCCCAAGATTAAGCTTAATACGTCTACTCCTAAGGCAAATGGCACACCCAAAGCTAAGGACGAGTCGGTTACTAAGTCCAAGTCCAAGTCTAAGAAGACTGCCGATAAGAAGGCCGATGCGCCAAAGGATCCTAAGGTTTCTCCTGAGGAGCGTCGTAATCGCAAGGAGGTAGGCTCGACTGCGTGACACCCTGCATATACATATCCTGTTCCGAAGCTAATAATCAATTATAGAAGGAAGTTTTGTATCTTCGCCACAAGCTCCAGCGTGGACTTTTGACACGGGATCAGGAGCCTCAAGAATCTGAAATGAAGCAAATGTCCGAGTATATTACGATGCTGGAGAACTTTCACGAGCTGGAAGTATCTATTATTCGTGCTACCAAGATCAACAAGGTTCTCAAGGCGATTCTCAAACTGGACTCAATTCCCCGCGAGGAAGAATTCCACTTTAAGGATCGTTCCCAGGTGCTCCTGGACAAGTGGAATAAATTGATGGCAACTGACGCTGGCTCTGCCCCCGCAGCTCCGAACGGAGTTAACGGCAAGTCGGAGGAGAAGAAGTCTGGAGCCAATGGTGTCAAACAAGGGTCCAATAAGGAAGAAGCTACAAAGACCGAGAAAGCTGAAACAAAATCAGACGCTGATGAGGGTGACGGAAAGTCCACTTCCGATGAGGTATGATCCAGCCCTTGCGATGTCGCTTGTCCATTGTAACCTAACCTCTTCCAAAGGCCGTGGCTCCCCCAGAGCCTGTTGAAGCTGCCGCTTGATATAGCCGAAGATAAGTGATGGCATGATTTTGAGCAGGGGGAACTTCTAGATGCGATCTGTCTTTTTTCCATCTCGGCGCAAGGGTTCTGGTTTTATTTCATTTGGTACTTTGCTTTTTTTTTTGTCTCTTTTTCTTTTTCTTTATGTTTGCGTGTCAAAAGTGACTTCACTAGCCCTTCGTGGTTCTGTATGAATATTCCTCCCAAGGGAGCGGTTGATGCGAGTGGTGCCTTTGATGAAGGCATAACCAGTTCAACACTATCTTGGGCTTGAACCACGCGCAGGCGAAGGGGGCGACAGGGTGGCTGGGTTGTATAAATGATATTTCGGTTGCATTGCACTCAAGCAAGTTGACTTGAAGAAGACCACACAAACAGGAACACATGATGAGGTATGGTGGACGCTTTGAGGCATCTGGGGGACGTATTGAAGTTTTTCAAGTTTGGTTTGGGCTGCTGTGATTCAGAATGCTATGGACTGGATGATATTATTTGAGATCCGGGTTAAGGTGGCTTGGGGGTAAAGGGGGAGGTGGTGGGCGCAGAAGACTCTAGTTTTGGGGGATTATAGTATACAAATGAGCAATGCGACAACATGGGTAGACTAGAGTGGTCCAGTGTTTGATTCATTCATTATTCGCCGGGTGTATAATAATATTGCTGTTACCTTGATTTGTTCTCCCTTTGCTCGTATAAGGTAGTGAAGGTGTTCAGGCCAATTTTTTTTGACCGTACGGTGCGCAAGACAGTGCGATGAGACGCGTCCCCAAACTGGACATACGCGTTGACTTTGAGCTTGACCACGACTTCCAACTCATTCACTTGCGCACTTTGCCCAATTCCCCTATTCTCTGTCGAATTTCTTAGTTATGGCTCGGAACGAAGCGAATCAAGATATTTTCACCCAGGAAGATCATCAAGTAAGCTAGCCGTACCCTGATTTTCTTCCAAATTCTTGCCTGATTCTAATGGATCCTACTAGGTGGCATACATCTTTGACCCGGATGGCGATGTGCCACAGCAGGACCGGCCTTCAAAGCGACGCCGCGTGTCCAAACAGGCCGTAGTCGAAGGGAACTCTCTGAAAAATGCATCCACATTCAGTTCTTTGCTGAATGGCGTAGAGAAACCCGAGTTTGTGCAGCTCAGAGAGAAGGCCTTTCAGGAGAGCTGGGCCAAGGTGGACCAGCGAATCAAGGTACATATGGAGCCTACGCAGCCTTGTACATAAGGAGGAGGAACATACTTACACGAATTCAGGGTATTCTCAGAAGTTCTAACCAGGCCACTCTTGACCAAGTCAGCGCCTTTGTTCAAGATTCAAAAACATCTTGGTAAGAATACCTACGGCCCGTTCACCCCATTGCAAACTTATCTCACATGGATATATGAACACATAGCATTGATCAAGTTCCTGCTGCCTTTGTCATCACCGGTCCTAATATCGCATCACAAGACTTGCTTTTCGAGCAATTATCAGAGAGTTTACAGCGGTCGACACCTAGCAAATTTGTTCGGTTGCGGTCTTCCGAGGCAACTACTTTGAAAGCGACCTTGAAGAAGGTAATTCGTGATGTCACAGCACAGGCTTCTAGCGATGGTGACGACGAAGATGACGAAGACATGCAAGTAGGAGATGGTCGAGAGGTAGGGCATTTGAGGTAGATCCCTGAGTTACCCTCACTCCTGTACTGACGATTGCCGTAGGGTCGACGTTACCTCGACTACGACCTTGAAGCTTTATACGCTTTTATTAGGCCACAAGACTGCGCTCACATCTTTGTTGCTTTCCAGGACAGTGAGGGATTTGAAAGCAGCTTGCTCTCTGACCTAATTGTGTTGTTTCAGTATGACACAAGCCATCTCCGAGACCTTGGACGTGCTACTGACTAGTTGCAGTTCGTGGCGACCAAGGATCCCCTTCACGCTTCTCTTCGGCATTGCCACCTCAGTGGAGCTCCTGCAGGCTCGTCTGCTCAAGTCTGCTTGTCAGCTAGTATATGGTGCGCAATTTGATGTTATCCAGACAGCCGCGATTCTCGAGACTGTCTTTAAGACAAGTGTAGCGGCGGCCGACGTTCCAGTTCACTTGGGGCCACTGCTACTCCGCAGCATGCTGGATCGTCAGCGCGATCAAGTCTCAGGCATTCAGACCTTTGTCATGTCGCTCAAAGTAAGTCGTTTCATGCCGGCTACAAGCGAAACTTCACTAAAACAAAACAAAACACAAGTATGCCTATATGTGCCATTTCTACGCGAACCCCCTCAGCGTGTTCCTCACTGATGATTACCAATCACTGGATCCATTGCAACTTGCGCATATTGAAGCTATCCGAAACACCCCTTCCGTTCGTAACTATATCGAACAGGCAGTCGAGAAAGGCACTGCAGAGGACTTGTCCCACGCCAAGTCTGCTATTGAGGATGATGAATACTTAATGACTACTGTTCGGCATGATATCCAAAATCGCCATGACAACACAAGCGATTTCCTCCGCGCGTTGCTAATCATCCAGGCGACTGGTGCACACGATGAAGAATTTTCAAGTGCGTATGTTGATGCAATGGAAGAAGGCATTGCCATCTCAGAACAGTCCAGTATTGTAGAAGCAGTGAGGAGGATGGAGGCAGCCGAAATTACAAATCTGATTTCCCGAGTCATCTCTATTCTCGAAGAGGGTGACGTACAGCTTGCGCTTGGCCCAGCTATCGTCAAACCTGAGCTAGCTGCGATGCGAGACTCTTTCGCGAGCGCTTTACAGGAACTTGAAAGTCTTCGCGTACGAGCAAAAGAGCAAGGTATCACCTTGCGTAGCAAATACAGTGGACACAGCAAGGTGATGCGAACTACAGTCATCGCCCAACGAGTGCAACTGAGCCGAGACTCAGCGGCACTCACAGAGGAGGATAAACAGTTCACTTGCATCGTGGACCAGGTAATTGAAGGGCTGACTTCGCACATCCATGCATCCAGTCCGATGTCTGCCTTGCTCTCAGAGAGCTGGATATACGAGTCCCGAACACCATTGCGAGACGTCCTTGTGCCGCGACCACGACTCGTCTTGGAACGTAGCCTCACGCGGCCTCACGACTACCTTTCATGCTCTTGCTGCAAGCCGACCGAAGACGGCGTCTCAGCGACTCTTCCAGCAACGGCGCTTTTGTACCGACTGTACACAGAAACAGGAAGCCTCATCAATGTGGCTGATTTGTGGTCAGCCTTTGCTGCCATGACTGGAGAAAATGATAAAGAGATGGATGAACGAAAGAATCTAGTCGTATTCTACCGTGCCCTCGCTGAACTTCGAGCTCTAGGGTTTATTAAGGCGAGCAAGAAGAAGACGGACCACATTGCCAAGCTCAAGTGGCTGTAGGTTGCATGCCTATGTGGGAGGGTGGGACAGCAACCAATTCAAACCAAAGAAACCAAGACATCCGGGCAACGAAGGATTCGTATGTTTGAAACAGCAGAAGACGCTTTCTTTCATTCTTTTTCTTTTCTTTTTCCTTCCTTCCTTTTTCTTTTCGTCGGTCCGGGCTCGGCTTTGTCGGGTCGAGGAGTCAATGACACAGAGTGATGGAGACTAATTAATAAGACCAGAAAAGCACCATGTGAGGGTGCAAGAAAGATGAGGTCACAACTGAGACATCCAGGCGGAACCGACGTGGCAGGGCGCCAACGCATCCAGACACCAGCAAAACGAGTTGGGCTCAAAATAGACGCCGGGTGCGGCGACTTGCCACAAAGAGCATCATGTGAAAGAAAATGATGTCTGTCTGCAGAAGAAAGACGAAGAATTGGCCAAAGAAACGCAGGGCCAGGCCACTGTTCTTTTTCGTCTTTTCCCTCCCAGGCGGTTGGGTTATGAAGTCTCAGGCGTTACAGGTCACATTCCTTAACCCCCCCTTCTTACCAACGCTTCCGTGTCTCTCCCTCAGCAGCTTTTAGCGCTTTCAGCGCCTTCATCAGCGCCTTCGTCAGCGCCCCCGCTTGACTCCAGAGCCCAAGGCTCAAGCGTTCGCCCAAACCCGATTGCGTATACCGTCTACGGCCTTTCCAGTCATTGTCTCACCACCCATGGATGCCACGCGCACACACCAAAATAAACCCTGCGCCGCGTCCGTCCAAAGAGTTTCTGCCAGACAAGAGGGGGCAGCCAAGTTTCCCCCTCAAACCGGCCTGGCTCATGGTTCATTGCCCACAAAGACCCATCTGAAGCCTTTCCCAGAACAGCTGCACGCCCGAGGGGGGAAAGGGGACGGAGGAGGAGGAAGAGGATGGAGGAGGAGGGTGGGAGGGTTTGCTGGGTTCAATGAACGGCTTCGGTCACAAACTTGGTGAACTGGCTGTTCGCGATCCTGGTCTACTTACCAGTCCTGAATACAAGAGGGCTGGTAGCTCCCGGGGTTCATCTGATGGCTTTCTTTTTTTTGTCTCAATGTGAAGGATATTTCTCTCATCATACCTTTCCAGTTATACACACTCTTTCTTGTGTTAGCTTGTTCTATTTCTTTATGCTTTCTCACATCCCTCCTCCCCTCTTTCTCAAACTATCACCATCTCTTACCAACTCACCCTTCTTTGTTTTATTGACCTCTCTATCTTGTGAGTCGTTTGCAACAAAGATATAACTAGCACGCACAAACACACACATCATTGCCAACAAGGACCAAAAAAAAAGCATCCCAGCATATATTTCTAGTCCCTGGTAGAGAAGTGTTAGACTTGTGCCTTGGATTCAATCTCGTCTGTACTTCGTTGCCAGTCTTGTTTGTGCATCCATCCTACTACACTACGTTCAAGATTATATCATTCTCTCTGAGCAAAACAAAGGAGGGGATTAAGAAAAGAGGAGAGAAACACGAAAAGAAAGAGGAAAGAAAGTAAGAGCTCTCAAAAGCTCAATATTCTTACATCACGACTTTCAACCTGTCTCTGCCAATCAGGAGACGCCATTGCACCAGCCTTCAACTGTAACTGCCAACGCAGCTGAACCAGAGTCAATATGATGCGAGGAGAAATTCCCTCAAGACACCGCCAGGCTTTTGTCCATAGGCGAGTAGTCAAGAATCCTGGGCTTGCACGCAAACTAGAACAGATGGCTCTCCCTCTTGCTCCTCTCGTTCAATTGACCACTGGCGCCGTACATCCGGCTTTCCCCACGACAGTCCTCAACTTCTGGCTCCTCACCAACGAGCAGCTTGAGTCACTGGCCCAGTTCTATCACCAGAAGACACCTTGTCAGTGGACAAGTCAGTATCCATGCCCCATTGTTTGGAGATCCGACATGCCTCTCGAGGAGAAGCGTCGCAAGATGGGTAGGTTTATTGGCCTGCGCGGTTGCGAGTCTCCTATCTTGCTCAAGACCGAAGAAGAGATTTTGGCCGATGCACGGGATGCAAGGCTCGCTGCAGACGAGGAGATGTGGCGACGAAAACAGTTTCCGTGGCACTCATGACCCTGGAGCCCTCCCAGCCACGGTTGGCTTCGGAGTCGTCTTTTCTCCTTTATTTCCCCCTCTATCGTCTTTTTCTTCTTTTTTTTTTCTGCTCCCAAAAGCTCGCATTGCCTGGAGGTACTTTTCATCGGTTTAGAGGTGGCTTTTTTTTTTTCTTTTCTCTTTACGTTGGACTTTTCGTTGTTACTGGAGTTGAGAACCGGGTCTCCATGGGGCTGGAGTTTGGACGCATATTTGTTTTGATATTCCTTCTCAGCACACCTAAGCTGGTTGCATTGGTTAGACCAAGTTCACAGGGAGCATACCGAGATATTTCCCAGCAAAAGAAATAAGAAAGGAATGCAAATTACATCGATTGAAGACAGACCCATGACTACCTAAGCTCGATTTCAAACCCCTCAACGCCGTACATACTAACGTATGTAGTTGCCCCCTTTGCTCTGAACCTCCTTTGATACATTTAGCAACCCACCCAAAAAAAAGCGTGCAAGTTTGAATCTCTATACGCCTTTGTTCCATTTCGAATCTCTTTTTGACGGCCTCTCCGCCACACATATCTGTTGCTGTTCTCAAGCAACAGTGTCGCCGTTTATATCTACCTCTCCCCCGTTGCACATCCTTTTAATCAACTAGTTCCATGATTATTTGTTCCTTTTTCCTTTTGCTTGCTTCATTTCTTAGAGCCCTTCTTCTTGCCCTTGCTGCTGGGAGTGTCGACAAGTACCGTATCGTCCTCGGTCGCGGGCTTGGCGGGCGAAGTTTGCTCGGAATCGTCAATCTCCTTCATGAATTCGTCCTTGATCTGGCCTCGGCGCTTCTCCCACCACTGTTTCTCGGACTCGGCTTGGGACAAGAGGTCGTCGATCTGGGTTCGGAGGGCGGCATTGGCGGTCATCTCATGAGCGGATTGGAAAATGGACTGACCCCAGTTGGGAGCAAGAGCATTGGCCTTTTGAGCAACAGAAAAAAAAGTACGAGTTAGCAGGTTTCCCTTTTTTTGTGTCTTCTGTTGGAATCGGTATTACCTCAGTGACAACATCCCTCAGCTCAGCTTCCATCTCCTTCTCAGCACGCTGGAAGCGCTGCCACAAGTCGTCGCCTACGCTACCTCTTTGCAACAGGGAAGTGCAAGCTTGCTTAGCGTTCTTGATCTGGATCAAGCGGCGGATATCCTCGACGGCACGGCGCAGTAGAGCGGCGCGGAGGACGCTATCGGGGATTCGCTCAGACTTTTCGTCACCGTCTTCAGGTTGGAGGTGCAGGAGGGATAGGTAGACGTTGCGCTGGAGGTGAGGGCCGAACCATGGTGCGAGATTGGCGCTTTCGGCTACGAGAAGTTGAATGTCAGTCCCACGGTTTAAGAATCGCAATAGAGAGAGAGAGAGAGCGCGCAAGAGAGGCGAAATGAAGCATACCAGCTTTTCTTTTTCGGTAGATTGTGGAAAAGGTCATAAGAGCACCAGCCAGAACAGCCACATATGCCAAGGGCAGGGCAAGACCCTTCCAGTCAATGTCGAGTATACCCATGGCTGCTCGGATTTGAGAGGTGAGAGAGGAGGACAGAAATAAAGAATGAGAAAGCCAAGGGAAAAAACGATCTTGTTTTTGTGGTAGAGACTGTTACAGCTCAACGGTGCTGGGATTGTGAGTTTTGTATAAGAGAGTTGTAAGGTGGCACGGCCGTTTCAATTTACACGGTGGCCCTCACAGTCGGCTCCAGCTGCAGCTTTCGCTTCTGGACAGATCGCGGCTTGTAACCGTGGAATTGTGGCGCATGCATATGGTTAGAGTGGCGCTTGGCGCTAATAAGGTCTGGATGTCGTCACAAGGAAGTCAAATGCCGGATGATGGTTAATCCGGTAGTGCAACCCAAAGGCAGCACTCGAAGAGAAGAGGGTGCGTTAGCTGGCCCAAGCTGTTCTAGGCACCGCTGATGACGCTCTGTCATCATTGCCAATTAAACACACGCTGCCCATCATCATCCGGTACGTACCTTGAGCCCTTCTGAAAGCTTGGGTGGATGAAGTGAAGCATGCCGCCCGCACCATTCACTGAGCTTCCACGCCTCCGAACGTCTTCTTGACGATTTAGCTATCTCGTTTTCCATTCTCTTCTTTTGCTGACTCACTAGATTACTCTACTTTGAACCGGCCTCAGTTTCCCGCTGGATAAGATCAACTGCAACTGCAACAATAGCAACAACCATTATTGCGTCTCGTCAAGGCGATCAACGTCCCACCATCTACCTCTGTCACGCTTCACCACCCTTCAACCTTGCCGCTGCCCGCAACCCCGCCAAAAACAACCCAACATCTACCCTCTACCATATCTGTTTCCACCCTCCATTTCCGTTAGCTGTCTAGGACGTCGCCGCCATGTTGCTGCGTCTCCGAGGACCCGACGGCATGGCTCGCCTGTCTGTTGAGCCAACAGCTACCTTTGGTGATCTAGGAAAAATGGTAAGAACCCTTGACAAACACCATCGTCATGACCTTGTCCAAGACCTGACCCCTTTGGCCTACATACAGCTTCTCGAACAACTTCCAAAAACTGTCGATCCCCAGACTATAACTCTCTCTAACGCCCCTAATGGAGGGGACTCGAAGCGATTAGCCGATATTGTCTCTTTTAAAGTTGGTCAGATTGGTCTCAAGTATGCGCCTCGATTACTTCCCCCCCTCTCTCTATAATCTGAGCTTTCGTATGCCGGATTAAATTGCTAACTTGCCAAAGGCACGGTGACCTCATCTTCCTCGGATACAAACACGCCGAAGCGGTGAATGGCGCAGCGCCCTCCGGTGCCTCAGCCAGACTCAATGGAAAGCCCGTCCTTCCTACCGAAGACTTGCCTATCAACCCGAAGCCGGAGCGGATCGCCCGTCCATGGGAGGTAGTGCGACAGTCTGCCCTTGATGACCGATTAGACCGACTAGACGGCAAGATCCCTCGAAGCCGCGACCGTATGTGCCGGCACGGTCCAAAGGGTATGTGTGACTACTGTCAGCCCATGGACCCTTTCGATGCAGGATACCTTGCGGAGAAGAAGATCAAGTACCTATCGTTCCACTCGTACCTTCGAAAGATCAACGCCGCCACAAACAAACCCGAGCTTGGTAGCTCCTACATCCCTCCCCTCGTCGAGCCTTACTACCGAGTGAAGCACGAGTGCCCATCAGGGCATCCAGCATGGCCTGAGGGTATTTGCACCAAATGCCAGCCAAGCGCCATCACCCTACAACCCCAGCAGTTCCGTATGGTTGACCACGTCGAGTTCTCCTCACCATCTATCATCGACACCTTCATCGATACTTGGCGAAAGACGGGTGCCCAACGGCTAGGTTACCTGTATGGAAAGTACACCGAGTACACTGAGGTACCACTCGGTGTCAAGGCTGTTGTGGAAGCCATCTACGAACCGCCCCAGATTGACGAAGCTGACGGTATCACAATGAATGCCTGGGAGTCTCAGAAGGATATCGACAACATTGCAAAGTTCTGTGGCCTGGAGCCCGTGGGCGTCATCTGGACCGACCTGTTAGATGCTGGGAACGGTGACGGCTCGGTCGTCTGCAAGCGTCACGCCGATTCATATTTCCTCTCGTCGCTCGAGATCGCTTACTCCTCCAGGTTACAGGCTCTGTACCCCAAGTCTTCCAAATGGAGCGATACCGGAAGCTTTGGGTCCAACTTTGTCACCTGCATCATTACTGGAAATGAGGATGGCGAGATCTCCATCTCATCTTACCAGATGTCCAACGAATCGGTTGAGATGGTTCGCGCCGATATTGTTGAGCCATCCGCCGATCCCAATGTCATGCTTGTCCGTGAAGAGGAGGAAGACGACGGTTCAGTCAGCCGGACACGCTACATCCCTGAGGTCTTTTACCGCAGAGTGAACGAGTATGGTGCCAATGTTCAAGAGAATGCCAAGCCATCGTTCCCTGTGGAATATCTATTCGTTACACTAACACACGGCTTCCCCGCTGACCCCAAGCCCATGTTCACGCAGCAAGGATTCCCAGTTGAGAATCGCGAGTACATTGGTGAGAGCCAAGAGCATTCATCCCTCGCCAAATTCCTGAGGTTGAAGCCTGGCCAGAAGCCCGATGCCGACGGCCAGGAGATGTCCAACTTCCACCTTCTCTGTTTTGTTCACCAAATGGGAATCCTTTCCAAGGTATACTCCGGAACTACTCATTATCCATTCCATCCCTAATTTTTGTTCGCCCTTTGTTTTTTTGTTCCCCTTGCCTAACTGTCTACAGGACGAAGAAGCTTTGCTCTGCCGTGTAGCAAGTCAACACGATCTCTCTGATACCTTTCAGCTCCGCTCCTCTGAGGGCTGGCAAAACCTGCAAGCCATCCTTCAAACGACTGGTGAGCGAATCCCCAAGCGTTTGCGAGAGAGCGACGACGCTCCCGCACCCTCCTCCTTGTTGTCATCATCATCATCTTCTTCATCATTATCATCGTCTTTTCCACACCCTACTCGCGACTCGGGTGAGCCCCTTGCTAAGCGATTTGCTGCCTTCAGGCTGAATGAGCGCCGTACGCTTTCCGATCATCCGCCGCCCCAGTCCAAGTGAAGACACTTTCCCAAAACGAGAGAGAGAGAAGATTAGCAGTAGGAAGGATATTTGGTTGAAGGGGGGAAAGATGATGAGGAGAGACATCTTTTGATGTGGACGAGACTCCGGGTGTGTTTTAACGAAAGCAATTTCACTGTATTATGGCAAATATCATAACGAGACCGGGGTGGCGTTTTAAGGACCCAATCAAATCTTTTTCAAGGGGCTACAGGACGGAAGGCTGATTTCAGTTCAACTCGCGTGGCATTGCTTGGCTGGTAGAATGGGGGAGTGCGAACAAAGTATTAGCATCACATATGACATTCGAGATCAGCGAGGGAAGGGCTCCTCCGCTTGGGTGGAAAGGAAAGGGAGGGAAAATTACTGTAGTGTAATATATGCCTCTGCAAAATGCAAGTTAAGTCATGCCAACAGACATACATAACCCTCAACAAGTATAACAAGCTATGAATCAAATATAATAAACAATTTATACTAATGAAGTGAGGAATGGGACATGGGACTTACATATACGAAGGCGAAGAAGAATACTTAAATGGATATCACCAGAGACAACTCATTCGTGTATATGCTGCGTACTCATTTCGTTTATGGCTTTCACTCCGACGATTCGGGGAGGGCAAAGAAATATTGCCGTGGAAGGTTAGGACATAGGAGATGTTTATATGCTATAATCATCACCCAACACTGACGAGAAAAGATGAAACGTTTGATGGTTTTCAATTATTGGCTAAATAAGCTCAATAGCCCTCAAGCAAGATAACGCACGTGCAATAGCAGCTACCAAGGTCCCTTCTCAACCTGTTGTCTCATTCCCGACGATTGCATCAATACGTTCCTGATAGAGAGTCTGGCCTCCCCTACGTACGTATATGACATCCTCCCAATGTTGCCCCAACCGGTCCTCAAGGTCCAATAATGCCTCCAGGACTTTTCGGGTCTGGCTTAATTGTGTTTTCAAGTAGGGTTGATACCACACTACAACCCGGTCTTTTGTAAGTATTAGCCACAAACTCTCGGAGGTCTCTGGAGTAGCCAATTCTCCCAAGGCCCTTGCAGCTTTGAATAAGTTGGCCACATCTGCGCCAACAACGTCCCTGAAAGCCTTGAGTTGGTCTGACTGAATCTTCGTTGCATATTCACCCATCGATGCAATAGTGTCTTCACTGAATAGACCGGAAGATCTAAGAAGTAAGACTGCCAAACCTTTCAAGAGCCCGGCCAAGACTTCTGGCTTTCCAGCCGATGTACCTTTATGAGACCATGCCCATTTCAAGATATCAAACATGTTGTTTGTGTTGCGGTAGGCTGATATTATATTCTCTGTAATTGTAACCACGGGCAATGGTCCCTCCGATTGAAGTAAACCCTTGACGAGAACCCATTGCTGCATCAATGGCTCAATATTCAGTAGGTCCCTCATTCGCTCTCGTTCGACAGTTGATAGAAACTCGTCACTTAAATGATCAATCTTGGTATAGTCCACATCGTCCCCCAGGATTCCGTTTTGACGAGCAGCAATTAGATCAGACTCCATTCCACGCCATTTGAGTGTGAGGTCCTCCTTGCAACAATAGAGACCCGGGTTTTGAATATTGAGACCTGGGTTTTGAATATTGAGCTTCGTCATAAATATTTGTATCCTTTCGTTATTGGCTTCGGCCAGTCTCTGTCGCATTTCTGGGTCTAGAATTCTTCCTATCGGCGCAAGAAGATTATGATCTAACTCAGTAACCATTGGCATATCCTGGGCAGCAAAGTTGGCATTCTCGTGACTAGGAGTAAGAGCTTGGAATAATGGGCCAATAAACTCCGCTGGCCCTGTTAAGGACACAAATCGAGGCTTCTTTTCTGGGAACCAGAATGAGTCAGGTGGTGTAGGCCAAGCTGGTATAAAGCGGTCATTGCCTCGGACCCAGGACTTGGCCACACACTTTAAAAAGCCTATGTTCTGCACTTTTTCCCTTCTTTGGAAGTAACTAGGAAGCCCTACTGTCCGAATATCGTCGAGAAGTAGTAGGACATTTAGATCTTGGCTTGGGGGTTCCAGTTTCCCTGTTCCCTGGGGCCAGATCAGGCCGGTCCCAGGCATTGAGTGTGGCAGAAGAGTATACCGGCGGGATTCCCATAAGGCACCACTCTTTGTTGTGATTGCCCGGTAGGCCTTTTCCATATAAACTGTGTCTATTTCAGAATGGGACACTGTAAAGTCAAATGAGGTTCGGCGATCACTGTCATAGTGGATTTGGATGAATTGAAGAGGGTGAGGATATTGAGTGAGACCAAGGGTTTCGATGAACCTGAGAAAATGAGGAAAGTAAATGATAAAGAGGCCCAATGGCATAGTATCTGGAACCATTGATTGAAGTTTCCATGCCTTGGGGTCCCAATCCCGTCGTTTCATATCAAAGTAGATGATGGTAGCTGCGGTAGCTAGGTCAATCGACATAGGGTCCTGTGGATGACATCTTAAAAATGTCTCCAGGGCTTGTATCATCCCAGCTGGGATCTTCATCATACTCAAAGGGGGCCACTGCAAGGACCAGAATCCATTCTTGTGACCATTGTCTTTTAGGTGCATTTGTGGAAGAGGCATGCCTCGCTGGTTTGCTGGGTCCCTGTGCCGAGGAGGCGGTGCGCAAAGGCCCTTTAAGGCCTTTTCGTTGCTTTCCCTCACTCGAGGGACTGGGTCCTCCTCATCTTTAAATTCGACTCTGTATCCCAAGAGAAGTTGGCCTAATTTCTTGACGTTCCCAGGGACAGTGCAGTACTCGTGTAGGATAACATTCGAACCACACAGTTGGTCGGCAGGTTCAGTCCTTGGTTTATAGGTACTAACTGTGTCCAAGGCAGCGCCAACATCTGGAGGGCCGATAAAGACAGGAGTGAGTGATGTAGTAGCAAGGCCGATGGCGACTTTTTTAACCTCATAATCACGGTCAATATCCTTGATCCCTAATCGTTCCTTGCAAGCTAGTGTGAGCTCCTCATAAGGCGTCAAGTTGTGACACGCTCTAGTCAGGGCCTTGTAAAGTACAAACGATCGCTCGCACTGGCGTTGCTGTGGCATGACAGGGGACGAAAGAGGACGAGAGACCTGCTGACCCAGAGCCTGCGGTGCTTCCTCTTGTTGCTCTGGGGCCTGTGGTGCTTGTTCTTCTCCCTGGTCTGGAGCCTGTGATTCTTCTTCTTGCTGCTCGGGGGGGCCGCAACTCGTTCGCCACACCCGAATGATTGGGGTTCCTCTAATGCTGACTCTGATTCTTAGGTAAGGTTCTGATATTCAGATCTCGTGATTGGGTTTTCGAGATGGAAACCGCCGTACTTCTGAGTTTGCGGTTGGATGGCATGGCCTCGCGATTCGACGCGAGTCCTAGAGGCAGAGCTAGAAGATAAAAATTCAGGGACCGAGGAAGTGATAGAGTGAAGCTACACCATTCTGGTGATCGATCATAGGAGGAGGCAACTGTGGTTGCAGGGGAAGGAAAACTGTCGCAGGGAAACGAAGATGGCTGCAAGAAAGGGGAAATGGTTGCAGGAGAAAGGAAACCCGGTTGAAATAGAGATGAATAGAGATTATGGCTACCAATGCCTTAGGGTCATTAGGCACTCAAACTTGCAGGTGATTAACAGTTGCCAACACAGAGCGCGAACGGGGAGCGTAGCATTATGCTACGTACAGTTCTTATGGTATAAAGTCCAAATCATAAACACCTAAGCAACCCAGAAGTAATGCGGCAGTCTTAGTCCGTGATTCACCTATTCTTATTATAACCTATAGTAGGTACCAATTTCCTCATCTCATGTGTGTGGGTGCTGGGCTGAGGGACCAGTTGCTGTTTTTATTTGTTGCCTCTATTTACTCGCATAATGTGTGCACTTGAAGATGAGCAGCGCAGTCCCTGCAGGTATCACAATGGATAGTAACCCTACACAAGTAGTAGTACTTATATACATCTACAGCCAAAGTAAATAAGATTTCATTGAAGTAAGGCAGTCATTAGCAAATCAGAGAGGCCCTGATCCCTGATATCCTAATAAAAGGGGCAATGGCATAAACATAATCTTTATGAAGCACCAGTAGCATCATCAAGAAGTGTATTCGCTTGGTGACTTAGGAACTCTAATAAGGTGTTAGTTTAGTGTTTTCATGTCATTTTTTATAAGCTCCTCAGAGTAATTCTTTTAATACCCAGTTTACTTGATCTGTGGAACCACCTTCGCTCTTCTTCCTCTTTCTCAAGCAAGACCTAATGGCTTAAGGAACTTGACGTAGGTCGACCCCATATAAGATTGTTTTGGAACCGAAGTCCACGGCTCTCACTCCCCTTCGGTCCATTGCCTCAAACCGGTAGCAGGAAAAGCAGGTTGCGTTACCGTTTCCTGTTTCATTTCCGGGTCCGCAATTCAATCAATGAATGTATTATTAAAAATCTTGGGCCTGTAGCGTTCTGGCACCATAAGTTCTATACCCAAAGTTTGAGTCTCTCCCTCCCGCTCGGTCAAAGGCAGCCAGGACCTGGCAATAGTATATTGCCACCGATTCGATCTCTATTCTGAGAGATGTCTCTGTGTAGATGACCAGTATCCTCTTCAATCAACCAAGCCAGGAATCGTCCCGTCAGAGCGTCCGTAAGTGGCGGAGACTTCTTCTGCTTTCACTTTTGCTATCACTTCTGCGCCTGTGTTGAGTTTCTCAACAAAAGGACAGAAATAGATGGAAGCAGCCGCCCAGCAAGCTGGCCACAGTACCATCCAGCATCATACAGACAGCCCTGAGCTTGGTTCTAGAAGTTGGATCCTTGCTGCGCCCTCTTTCAGCCACTCAGTTGAACCGGGCCAGCCATATTTGTGCAGAAGATATTCCGTCACATGGTCCCCACGTCCTTCAACGAAGGCAGCCTCTCTGACTGGGGCGGCCCCATTATGGCCATGGCCCCGGAGCCAGGAGAGGCGAACGTGACTAAAGAGAAAAGTGAAAGAAGAGTGCTCTGGCAGTCACCCTAATGACGATGAAGATGATGCTTAGGAGGGTAGGGGGGAATCACCGGTTCCTTTACATTGTGGTTTATATTAGATGCTGTTTGATATACCCCTTTTTATTATCTCAATCTTAATTTAGATGTCTGCCCACCACAAACAGGTTAATTTTTTTTTTGCAGTCCTCATTTTATTGCCTCTGAGGATATTGTAGTAGTGAGTCTCAAGACAAGGTGCCATTTCCTACTCAATGCCATCAGGCATTATCAAGACATTCAAAAAAGACTTACTACCAATAAAATCAAATTATTGGCGTACCCTTGAAGGAATTCCTTTGGTTCAGGACAGCTTTTCGATCATACATACACTGAGCAAAGAGACTGGCACTCTGAAAAAATCAGGCATTGATAGATGTCAAAAAGGCATATTAACAAAAGAGAAGACCGGGAAGCACATATCACATAACATTAGTTCTTTTCCAGTAGCCCCCAGGTCCATTGATGTATTTGATTTCATTAATGTCTTTAATTTCTATCAAAATACCTGGTTCCATTGATATGCCTGGTTCCAAAATGGCATTGGTCCACAGCCAGGCCACCAAGACCCCATTCAATCCATCTACCCATCAAGGGCAGGGCCCTGGATTTCCTACCAATAGTTTATATAGTTTTCCTTCACTCACTCAGCCCAACCTGCCCTCCATCTTTAACCACAGTGACCTCTTTGTCCACTGTGACACTATTATCATCCCCTCAAGTTCCATCATCACTCTGGATCCTGGTATTAGTGGCGCTGAGCCTCCAGGGCTAGCTTTTTACCCAAAGTTGGGAAGTCCACGGCATCCCACTTGGCCCCTATCCGGTCCCTCATGTCATGTATTCTGAGCATCAGCTTCTCAGTAGCATTCAACTGATCAGCAACAAACGGCAGGGTCCAGAACTTCAATCCACTGCTGATGACAATAGGCCAGGCCAGTTGGATTAAGTCATCGGGTGCGGCCATTAAGGAAAAGATGGTTTTGAACAGTTTGGACGCTTCCGACCCCCCAATCTCGTTCAGTTTAGTGCTAATACCTCGGATACCTTCTGCACTCTGATTCTCAACAGACCCAACCACCTCATTTGGAAACGCTCCCGAGAGAATCAGTATCATACTGGGCAGCTTAAGGATGACGTTTTCCCTCAGCGCTGGAAGCTGACCAGCTTCTGGGTCCAGGGTTTCCATCTTTCGCCTCAATTTGAATACCTCCTCGTTAACCTCGAGGTAGGCAGCGCAAGCTAATTGTGCAACAGAGTGAACACTCAGCGCCTCTTCAGACGTCAATTTACTCTTTACCAACTCCCATGGGTGGGCAAGAGCACCATTACCAAGCATGGCACCAAGTCTCAGTTGTTCTTCCTTGGACAGGAAGAAGGACTTCAACATCTTTGAACGGCCTTGACCATCCTCTTCATTTGTTGCATCATCTTCCGTGCTGGAACCTGTTTCAGAGGGAGGTTGTCTCATTCTGTGATCCTCCACATTGTTCAGTCTTCCTTCTCTGAAGGCAGTGGTGATCTCTGCTTCCAGCCCCTCCCATTTGAAAACCAGATCCTCTCTACAAAAATAGAGGTTGTCGGTTGGAACGCCAAGTTCCATAGCAATTCGAATACGAATTTCATTGTCCCTTGCAAGTTGGGTGCGCACCTCGGGTGCAATGACTTGGCCCATGGACCTAGAAGCCGCATACCCAACCGGGGCAACGGCCACTCTACCCGGTGCCTCAGGTGCTCCCAGTTTCAACTTCACTCCAGTCACTGGTTCCATCACTGGGCCCACCAGCATTGCTTCACCTGTGAGAGACACAATGCTTCCTTCCAGTTCAGGGAACCAGAAGAACGTTGGAGGAACTGCCCACCCAATCTTCGAAACGGTGCTATCCCGGCACCACAGTTCGGCCATAGTCTGTGGACAACCCACCATCTGTATAGGCTCAGTACGTAAATGGTAGCTGGGAATCATCAGTGTTCGAATGTCGTTCAGCATAGCCAGCGCAAACAAGCTCTCAGAAGGTGGTTCCGCGGTACCAGTGCCCAGTGGCCACCTCATCATGGTCCCCGGCATGGAATGTGGTAGAAGAACCAGTCTTCGGTCATAGGAGATCTGTTGGGTAGAAGAAGTGATGCAAGTGTAAAGGCGTCGAAGCATCATCACGTCCAACAGCTCATCCTTCACTCTGAATTCCGCTGATTTCCTTTGATCTTGTCCGTATTGAGCCTTTGCAAATATGAGAGGATGAGGATACCTGGTCAAGCGGAGGGTCTCGACAAAACGCAGCATGTGAGCGAAATAGATAATGAAGGTTCCCAGAGGTACTTGCGGCACCATAGCATCCTTCCAACAATAGACGTCCCAGTCCCGTTTCTCCATATCGAAGTAGATAATAGTTGCGGCCACGGCTAGGTTGACTGGCACTGGATCCATTGGGTGCTGGGAGAGGAACTCATTTAGAAGGTCCACCATTTGACTGGGTATTGCGAGAGCAGCCAGAGGGGGCCATTTAAGTGACCAATGCGAGTCTCCATCTTGTCCTGGCTTCAATCCAAGGTGAGGGGTATGGGTACCCTTTTGTTGTGATGGGATGCGGTGGACAGGTGGTGGTGCATGCATCCCACCCATGGCCTTCTTGTTGCTGTTCATTGCCCGACTTCGGGGACACAATTCAGAGTTGAATTTCACCTTTTCACCAAGCATCAGCTTGCCCAAAGCCTTCACATTTCCGGGAACCGTAAGGTATTCATGGAGTAAGATTGTCTTTCCAGCGCGATGATATTTCGGTTCCGTGTTCAAAGTGTAGGTTGTAATATTATCAGTAGCCACCTTGTTCTTGGGTGCGCTCATGAACACAGTATCAAATGATGGACTCATTCCCACAAACACTCTCTCAACCGTGGGACCAGAAGTCCAAGCCCCCTCAGAAAGACCCAGCCGGTCCCTCCCAGCTATCTTCATCTTAGACGTACCTGACCACATGCTGCAGGCCCGAGCCAAGACAGGATATAACTGAAAGGTTCGATCGCATTGCGTGCTGGATCCAATCACCTTCTCAGCATTATAAAAACAAGCTGATGTGATGTTATCTGCAGCATGACTGGCACCACCCATATTCTCAATCATTCTGACGTGACCCGGGCGCCAAATCTTATGTGTGTATAGCCCACGGCTTGCGACAGCAGTGCTCAATTCCCGGATGTCATCTAAGTATGGGGCCACAGTTTCAATTCTTTGTGAAGCATCTCTGTACCCCAAACCTCCTCTCTGCCGAAGGTCCACCTCAAAGGGGTCATCCAAGGCCCTTGCTTCGTATGGTATATTGATTCGGTTGGTATCTCTTGCAACATCTCGGTCGATGAGTTCCGCTGGATCATGTTGATCAAATTCCATGTGTCTTTGAGCGTGAGGTATCCTGTAGTGAGCGTAGGTGTTAACTCGGTTCTCGTTGTCAAGGCTGGCTCTCCTTTGGATGAGGTTCTCCTCCCTAATCCGTTGCCATCTCAGGCCAACATCCTCAATCTCCCGGTAATCATTAGGAATAGCCGGTAGTACTTCTTCATCTTCATCAGGCTGAGCAATAGAGCACTCCAGCATTACTCTGCAACCAGACTCCTCCTCTCTGGACGCAGCATCATCATCGTCGGTCTCGCATTCGTCTCCTTCCTCAGGCGATGGATCGTATTGCGCAAGTCCGTTGTTGCCGTTCTTTGTCTTTAGTTCTTGAACCTCACCTCTCGATAGTTGGGCTGGCCCCTTCCCAGGTTGCAAGACGCCCGGCTGTTCAGTGCGATTCTGCTTGACTCCTCTTGGCATTTTGCTCGAGGCATGGGCCCAGGATAGTAAGGCAAGCCAAGAAAATAGAAGGGTGAACCAAGAGAAGTGAAATGAAATACGATGCAGTGGCTCAATGTGAAAGATGGCTCCAAGATGAAGGAAGAGGTGTGTTGGATAGAGGAGAAGATTACCAGACCCTTTCGGCTTGATTTGCTGTATTTTGATGATTTTGAGCAAGTTTATGGTGAAGGAACATAAACCCCTTATGCTTTAGCATAAGTCTTAGTCCTCAGTTCTCTTCTCAATCAATTGAACATGCAGGCTACACCCTGTTAGTCCCTATTTCCTAGCTCGTAGCTTATTTGATATAGTGAAAGAAGAAGAAATATGTTGTGTGTTTTATTGAAGAATGTTCTGATGTGGAGTTGGTGGTGAGAATGTGTTTTCGACAAACAATCATCATCTCTGAACCTCCTTACCAAACAATCACCCCAAAACAAATGAGCAACACCTTTCCAACACCTGCCCCAAACAAGTGAGGTCCATAAGAAAATAATCACTCTCATCCAGCCCTAAATGACGATAGCTGAATTAACATAGCTTCTCATCTTATCTACCTTTCATTACCGCCTCCTGGTTCCTGGGTTCCTCAAGAGCTGTCTAAAAGAGTTATACCATCATTTACTATAGTTCTTCAGGAGCCTTATTCAAGCAAAAGTTTCTATTGACAGTCCCTTCAGTGTCGTTTTAATAACCCTCAGCTTGAGTCTTGGGGCATGGGCCATTCCTACAGTCTCCTCCAGCACCTAGTTGAGCCGGATCGTTTGTGGTATTGTCACAATGTGGTGCCGTTCTCGAAGGGATAGAAGACGAATCGAATATGCCTGCGGAAGTGAGGCAGCAACAATGGTAACAGATTTCGGAGATCTGGGAAGGATAACGGCAAATGTACAATTGCACACAGGCTGCTACTACTCCGTAGGAGGCAATGGATGGTTGATGTATCCTTGGAGTGTGATCGCAATTTACCTCTCTTGATATGAACTTCCTGGCCCAGATCAGGATATGCCGACTGGCGACAGAGCACGTGAAAGTATTTTGAATACAAAATCTCTTTTTGCTACCTCCCTCTTCTTCATTGCCCCATGTTTTGCTTGTCCATCTCTTCGTCCGTTCGTCGCTTCGTCAGTTCGTCAGATATGGACCCTCAAATACCAGACGAGGCAACTCTTCAGGAAACTGAACCCAAGCCAGCGAATATGAATAGAACCAAATGGAAACAACCGACCAAAAAAAGCCACTGTGCCTAGGCCCGCTCCCAAGTTCCCTCATCTCGCTAAGAGCATTGCAGTTCCGTCATAGCATGACACCGCATTCCCACAAAATCCACCACCACTCTCCTTCATGAGTTTTGAGCGACAAAAAACAGACCAAATTAATTGGCAGAAATTCCGGTACCCAGTTGGGATCCTCATTCAGCACAAGTGGTCTTCGTTAATGAATCAGGCTGGAGCCTTGGCTCTGTACAACAACTTCCATCTGCCTATCATCTCGCTCCATTTTGTGATATCGTCGGTAAATTGCCCTTTCTCAGTTTTCAACCTAGGTTGCTTGCTTTGATCTTAGCTTTAGAGCTGACAAAGCAACTGACATAGTTTCTAACATAATCGGTTCGGCGACACATTTCATATTTGATGCTTTACACTGTTAGATGCAAAGCGCGGTTTGGATCGTGATCAGGGCTTTCCTGCCGAAGTTCCTACAGCTGTGAGCAATGAGCAAGTCAAAACTTCAACAATATTAGGACTGCCGTCACTCACATGTGGTCCAATGTGGCACATTCCAGCTGCAATTTCGATAATATGCCTCTCCCGAATTCGGTAGAACTTGTCAAGCAGTATGTGAACGATAGCGACCTCCGCCAATTTGTACATAAGATGGCAAAGGGACTAGATTCCCCAGTCTTTATCCCAGTCCTTGACCGCCATGCCTACCCTACGAATGACAAAGGGGATACAATCCATTCAACCGCTGTTATCTTGATCTTGGTTCATGCCGAATGGAATGTTCAAGAAATTCATCGCGGCTTGAGCAGCTCATTTCACCGCTACAACCTCCCGACCAAGGAGTTTTAGGCAAAATCTACAAGCACTATGGCCTTACTCCGTTTCCAGAAGCCAAACTCTACGATAGCGACCGCATGCAAGCTTGCAAGACTCATCAAATTGTAGGTAAGTCTTTAAGTCACTCGTTTTAGGCATGTTCGCGAAAGCAGCCTTCTCAAGCACATCTATTTTGACTCCTCTCTCCCATTTAAGCCACCCAAATCTGTTTTAAAACCTTGAAATTCTTGTCCCAACTGACGAAACTTACAGACACCGTTGATATCCTCGGCCGTGCCATTTCTCTCAAAAGGCACTTATTCTCATCCAACGAGATAGGCACGGGGAAAACCAAGACATTTCTTGGCACGATCGTCACAATGAGTCGAGTTAAGGAGACCAAAGGCGACAAAGCTGTGTTCCGGCCCTCCCTTATCCTGACACCAGTGAACTCCGTCTTTCAGACTTATAAGGAGGCTAGGGACAACTTTCCGGATCTCAACCTCTATGTTTATTATGGCTCCCAGTCCTCGTTCCCTGACAAAAAAGCCCGCGTTATTCCGTCTAGTAAGCTTGGCACGTTTCTTTGTAGACTGGCAAAGTCTTCCGATCGCCCCTCTGTAAGTCCCGATGATATGCACATCATTTGAGGAGCCCTTAGCTAACTAACTCTATCACTGCAGACCGGGAGGACCATCATCTTCAGCACGTATCCTACATGGTCAATCAGGACTATCTCCAAAATTGAGCAAAAGCTTTTGTGGAAGCCGGGGAAAGGTCCTCGGGGCGTCAGAGACTCCATTCCACAAGACCCGTCTAGCCCCGGGGAAGGACCTGAACCTGATTCTGAAAAGCCCAAGAAAAAGAAGATCCGTCGGTTCCGTGATGGTCAAGTAAACCTGGATGATATTATTATATTGTCCCCATCCTCCTCTGAACCCGCTGACGGGAATCTTATCACGTATCGTGCCAAGATTCCCAACGTAACAAAATTCAAGTTTGAATTTGTTGTTGCAGATGAGGCCCAGAACGCAAAGAAAGCGGACGGTGTTTACAACCAGATGCTCCGGATCTTACACTATCACAGTCTTCTTTGGGTCACCGGAACCCCCCTCTCAGGTTCCACCAGAGACCTTGTATCGCCGCTCTCCCTCATGTAGAAATCATATGAGATCGACTAGAATCCTCAAACTATAGAGTTAGGCTACCTTCTAGGTCTCTATTCGGATTCATATGATCCTCACCTGGGACTGAGAACCGAGGAGGGCGATGAAACAGCTGCCATTTTTTCTGGCGACCAGCTCGAACCCGGCTTGGAGAAGGTAAAATTCATCTACGACAAATATGCCATCCGGCTCTGGATTTTACACCCCCAACTGTACACGACCACACGCCAACAATTTTCGCTAGAGAGCGCTTTCAGCCATTTAGTTATTCATCCAATCTTTCGTAGTAAGCAGATCCGAAGAACCATGACATCCAAGATCGTCCTTCCAGATGGAAAGATCTGTTATCAAGCTGAGAATCTCCCACCATCCGTGATCCGGTTTGAGGAGTTAGATTTCTCCCTCATCAATGGAGACCATATCCTGATGCGACAATATGGGCACAAACTCACAAAGGCGCTGTTTACCTCATCAGTGATTGGAGATATACCGGATTTTACAGCCCAAAAAGCGCCAAATCAAACAGACAGTAATCGCCAACTAAACTTCGGGATTCACTGTCAGGGAATTCTTACAACCTTCGACCCTAGAAACATACGCCTTTTCTTACCAACATCCGACTTCCGAGGCAACAAGAACGACATTATGAAGCTCCTTCGTCAACTTCGAGATGATGGTGCAATCACGACTGCCCAGGCTGCTCACCTCGAAGCAGCTGGGCACAGGAAAGGCCCCGTTATAGGTGTCGCCCATGTTGAGAAACTTATACAGTCCGATACACTCGACGGCCTCACCTACTTCTATCTTCAAGCTCGAGACCCTTGTTACCATGTTCGTCATTGCTGGCTTCAACATCGGGACTGTACGATCTTCGGACAAGGCCGCTGAGAGAAATCGCATTGTCGCGTAATGGAATGATTCCACCTCTAATCTCCATATCTTCATGGCCAATATCAATATTAAGGCAATTGGTGTCAGTATGCACCATTGTTGCTCTAATGGCGTCTTCGACTGCGGGCATTTGAATGCAAAAACATGCTGTAAATCATCAATCGCCTGATCCGTATCGGGTAGACAAAGAGTGTCACCTGGCGACTCCTCAAGGGACGAAATTCGCACCACGATGATCGACAATATTGAAAGGCAGTGCGTGATGGAGTGGAAAACACCCAGCATTAGCTTACCCAACGCTTGAGTGTTTCCAGGAACAGTGAGATATTCGTGTAGCAGGATGGTTTTTCCTGCCCGAAGGCACCTTGGTTCTGTGTTTAATGTGTATGTCGTAATGTCATCAACGGCAGCCCCAGACTTTGGTGCAGCCATGAACACTGAATCCAGCAATGGGCTTAATCCTACAAATACCTTTCGTATTTGTGGACTGGGACCCCAATCTTCAGACAATAGGCCCAATCGTTTCTTTCCCGCAAGGGATATTTTCGATGTGCCTGGCCAGGTCCCGCAAGCACGAGTCAGAACCGGATAGAGTGTAAACTTTCGATTACACTGTCGTCTTAGATCTGTCCAACAACTGGAGCCATCTTGGGTACTTTCTGCAGCGTGTGTAGTACCATCTGTGGTATCGCCCCTTCTGATGTGCTGTATAGCAAAACAACAGTGAGACTTCGAGTTGTCGTCCAACGACATACACACACAAGGTTTGGCGGCTGGGATATGTCAGAGTGGATGATAAAGCTGGCAACACCTGTGCAAACACGCGGGCTTTATACGCATAAGATTTGGCGATTGGGATAATGCGACAAAAAGCAGTTGATAAAGATCGTCCGTCGAGTGCAATTGTTGAGTGCAATCGTCAAGTGCAATTACTACCAATTGGTAGGCTCCAATAAAGAGGTTGTGAAAGGCTTGTCTTAAATACTATCTTATTGGATTGGTAGATATACTTATCCAATAGCTATATTAGGAAGTCGTAGTTGATTTTCACTGCGATAATTGGTTGGTCGCTGGCATAAGCCACAAATCATTTGCAAATGCTACAAGCTGTGGCTTAAATATCTTTCAATATCTTTTAGGTATTAATAAGTCCTTTATAATAATACAATAAAATTGATTTTCATTATTAGAACCAGCTTTCTATTTGACATAATTCTCCTCCAGACCTGTTTGTCTTATCTTTGGTCAATTTCCTCCATCTCCTAATGTAGTTCAATATCACTCGCCAACCACGACCAATGGCGTTTTGGCGCATCATATACTCACTGCCCCTGATGGACTTATCCGTGAGAGGGAAACGATAGTAACTGGGGACAGGGACAGGGACAGGGAAAATACTTCTAAAAAATGCCATATTGATATTCCATATGATTATGAATCTGAACTAAAACTAGAAAATTACGGTTCCCTAAGATGACAAATGAAATAGATAAAGCGAATGTTTTGGGTTAGGTGTCAGTAATACATGACAATAGTCCCCAAACTTGGAGTACGACCCTTTTGTTATCATGTCCGTACCGGGTCGCCCTCGATTTAGGCTGTGCTTCCATCGAGCCGGTGTCGGCTCATGAAGATGTCTAGATGACCTCTCAAATAATCTTCGGCTTGTCACCGCCCTTACCTCCACCTGTGACACCTCCGAGAACGCCACCGAGATCAGGCAAAGCACCACCCTTACCACCACCACCAAGAAGGCCACCGAGATCAGGCAAAGCGCCACCCTTACCACCAAGAAGGCCACCGAGATCAGGCAAAGCACCACCCTTACCACCACCGAGGAGGGCACCTATGTCGGGAAGCGAGCCGCCTTTGCCCTTGCCGCCAAGGAGTCCGCCAAGGTCAGGAAGAGAACCTCCACCCTTGCCCTTACCGCCGCCGGTGAGACCACCCAGGAGACCACCCAGGAGACCGAGAATCATCTGCACGAGCCCGAGGACTGAGCCAAGAAGGTCGGCACTTGTATCTGCTGTCATGGCTTCGGCACGCTTCATGGCATGGCCACCCTTGAACATAGCACCAACAACAGGAAGGCGAACAACCTGATTGGCAATCTGCTTACCCAGGGGGCCGGTAGCTTGCACAGCCTCCAGTGCTTGCATGAGCATGTCGGACTGCTCGGCACTCATCGACATGATGGCTCTGCCAAGCTCCATGCCCTGCTCGGCTGTCAAGGCCTGGTCAGCCATGTCTCGAGACTTGAGGGGCATAGCCTGGGTTGCCTGTCGAAGCACATCGCCGATAACGGGAAACTTTTGGAGAAGACCGCCCAAAGTCACGCCAAGGGGGCCAGTAGCTTGCATGTTTGCCATGGCCTGGTTTAGCTGTACGGCCTGCTCGCTGCTCATGCCCTGCAGGGCCTTGTTCAGCTGCATAGACTGCTTGGAGCTCATAGAAGTCATGGAGTTCGTGGCCAAATCACGCTTCTTGACCGGCAGCTGCGTGAAGAAGTCACCAAGATCGTTGAGAATGTTTTTTACCAGCTCGGCAATGTGGAAATCACCCAGTGAGTTCATGGCCATGCTAGACTCGTCGCGCTTCAGGTTGATGCCCTCAAAGGCCAGCGCGACCTGGTACAAAACGTCACCGACCAACGCACCAATTCCGGCGGACTGCATAGCCATCTCAGCCTCCATAGCCATATCGGCCATGTCACGTTCGGAGACATCCCTCTTTCGACCTTCGTTCAACTGGAACAGATTTCTCAAAAGAGAGGCTACATCAAGTCCTACAAGAGGAACGGGTTCAGCAAGATTGGCTGCAAGCTCGGCGATAGGTGCAGTTGCAGAAGATATGGCTTGCTTCATCTGACGGGTTTGAGTAGAGGTCATGCTCTGGAAGGCCTTGTGCATCTGTTTGGCACCCTTGATATGGTGATTTGCCAAAGCCTGGTGCATCTGCTTGGTCTGCTCTGCAGACATACTGTCGAGAGCCTTTTGTACTATGGCGGCCTTCTTGGCCATCATAGATTCCATGCTACCCGCAGCCATATCTCGCTTAGTGGTGCCCGCCTTATTCTGCTCCTGCCGGAGGAAGTCAACAAATTCGGAGATACCAAAGGCGGCCTCGGCGCCCTGCTTTGTTTGCACTGCCTTTGCGCCTTGCTTAGATGTCTCTGCTTTGACGCCTTGTTTGGCCTTCTCCGTCTTGGTGCCCTTTGCAGACTTGGCGCTGTGCATGTCCTGGGCAGCCATCTGGGCATCGGTCCGTCGCTGTCGACCATTTCCGCCAAGGGCTCCATTCATCAGCTTGTCGAAGATACCGGACTCTTCACGAGCAGCCAAAGCAGCGTAGGTGCTATCAGTGGGAGCAGCCATGGTGCTGCTCAACAGCACGGTCAGGGCGAGAGCGACAGGCTTCATGATGGCGGCAAGCGTGTAGCGAAGTAGTCAGGTATGTGTGTGTGTCTCTGTCGTTTGAAGTCGGCGGATGAGAATGCAGCAAATGATTGGATTTTGCACAACACTTCAAGACAGGGATGAGGGTGGATGAGAGAGGTGAGAGAGATGTGGACGAGTATAGCTTGGAGGCCGCTTCATATCCTTTCTCTTATACTTGTTATACTTGGAGATAGAGTCCCAATCGTATCCCATGATACTCAGTCCCGAACTCATTCTCAATCCAGTCCACAGAAGCAATTGTCTCGGTGTGTTCTCGGCGCATCCCTCGCGATGAATATACACACGATGTTATCATGTAAGCCCTGCGACACATGATGGGGCGACGCTGTACCATACAAATGCCAAAGGAATGTGGTTTATGGGAGCGACGGATTGATCATGCGTGCTGCCTCAAAACGCAGTGGTAGATCAGGTCCCTGGAATTGCCCTGCACCAGCAAATGATGCAATGAGTTTCTAGGGCAGTCAATAATACACGCGCCAGAAGGTGGAATGCAAATGCCGATCGGGCAATGTCTCGCGTTGTTTCTGAGGGCGTAGAGAGAGAAGTATATCAAGTAGCAACCCCCGATAAAGTGGAAGTTTCCGCTCGACATTCCATAGCCAAATTAGCAAATCGACGCATGGCCTTTCGGCTTCCCATTGTTGACGATATCTTGCCCCCATCCCAGGACGCGATCGATCGTCAGGAGAAGGGTTCCTCCATAGCGGACTCGGATACGCAAATGAGCTGATCTGCAGGTCCTTCTTGCATAGCCGGCAATCGAGTAAGGAAGTGATACTGCAGTATGTAGACTGGAACGTGATACCAATTTAATTGAACGTAAGGTGACAACCGCAACAACCAATCTCGACCATTCCCTGAGTGCCTTTCAAATCTAAGTCAAGACGGAACGGAATATTCTTCGGATCACATCAGTTACCGGGACCACTTCATACCGCCTAATGAGGGAAGATTTGCATGAGCTATCATGCAACAGATTTGGTCGCAGAATAACTGAAGCAGCAATGCTCTCTCCATGTCAGCGAGTAGGTCGTGAGGTTCTACTTACATTAGTGCCTAGTGCACCCACTCACAGTAACGACCTAGAAATGAGCACCATTGATTGGGAGTACAATTACTTCGGGAAGCTCAATTACGTCTCTAAAATGAAAATGCCAAAATTTTTTGGAAAATTATGATGTAAGGAATAGGAAACACTAGTCTAAGCTTTTGATTTCTGCTTCAGATCATAAGTTAATTCCGGCATCGAATAATTCTGCACAAGCTTACGGCCACAAAAAGAATAATTAGGAATAAAAATAAATAAAAGAGAAAGTATAAAAGAATTCGAACACCAGACGTAGTATCTGCCCTTTGAATTAAATTTTTTTTTGTTTGGAATAGTAGAATAAATCTTGGGGGTGTCCCTTTACCTACCAAACCTACCCTAGAGAAGTTATATCTTATCCGCCCACTGATGGCCTCGAGTTTCTTCCGCCATATAGCAGTATATTATGCGGAACTTGTGTACATTTCGAAGATAAGGCACACTGCAAATCGGAATTGGTCGTGTATAAACTAGGTAGTTAGTCATTTTATCACCTTTTTTTTTCGGCCCTCTCTCTCTGGCTCATTCCCTCCTAAGTCGGTATCCAGGGTATCCGCTAGGTCAGCTATTTTTGCCGACAAGGCGAGATGGATCTGGTGGTGCGTGCACATCAGTACATCATCTCGTTACTTCTGTTACTCTGCTAGTAGCCCAGAAGACAAAGTCAAGGAGAACTATGAGCGAGTATCAACAATAGGGAACAAATCGTGGATTCATACTGGACACATATGCGGTGCATCAGCCTAGGTGGCCAAGGGTATAACTTTAAATGGCTAGACGTCTACTGTGCGGTCTGTATGTACCCTGGCACCTGGGTAGGTAAGCCAAATAAGGTATCACATCACAGTGCTTGACTGGGCGAGGGCTTGGTAAACGGGCGATAACGGCATGGTCGATCTCTCCCTCCAACCTGACCCATCCTTCATCGATATTTGGGGGGGATTGGGCGGGTCAGGCTGCGAACTTGTGGTTCCCTGCCCACCAATTGGCGCCGCTAGGATCTTAAGCCTCCCATTTCTTGTACTAATAACTGACCGGTGCTTTGTTCCAATTAGGTATTTCGAGATCCCGATTATTCCGCTCCATACTATGCAGCTTGCCTTGCTGGGTCACGGATGTGGAGGCTGGGGGATTCCCCTGTCTGCCGAAGTAGGAGCTTTGAGCTACTTGTGTGCAAGGTTGAAAAAAAAAAAGAGTCACTGCGATGAGTCTGCGAGGGTCCGTTTACGGGAGGGAGTGATATATTTGCATCCAAGTTAGTCACCAACCCGGTGTGGGATCAATTTCTGCGCGTGGATAATTTTGCTTTTGCAAGTCAATTTTTCTGCAGTGATTCATAACCAGGGTGAGAAGCAGAATGGAGCTGCACCTTGTTGAAAGGCAATACACCTCAGAAATATATCCAAGTGTACCCAGAGTGCGTGTTCCAAGTCCGGCCTATAGGTACCTTATGTAGAGAGCTCCCCTTTATGCCTTGCCTAAGGTTTGGTTGGATATTCAATGTGCCTTTATTGATCGTCATTCAATCAATGCATTAGGACAACTGAAAAGACAGACAGAGTACTTCCAGTAACTAAGAAGCAATGTGTGTGTTTATTCTCACCGAAAAATTTACCTTGACTCCTTCGTCCTTTTCCCTTTTTTTTTTTTTTAATCCAAATCGGACTTGGACCGGAGCTGTGTCGGAGAGATGCGCTACAGACCTGGGTCTAAGTTAGAATTAATTAAGGAGAGGACCATAAAAAAATGATTGTGTGGGGGGAGAATAACATCATAGCAGCGGTTCAACAAATACACCAAGCAAGTCACCAACAAGCTTGCAGGTACCGTCCAAGTACTTTATTATACAAATTTTGCACAGGAGGTACCTCGATCCTGCACACCGTCACAAAAGCCAGAAAATTTCCCCGACCTTATCTTATCGCCCGCACCGCACTCTCTGAAGCATTGTACCGCTTTTTTTCATTTATCAAGACTCTCTGCCTCTCTTCTTCTCCACCAGATTTCTAAAGAGTCACCCGCTCTCATCCCCTTCACACCACGACCTAGACGCCTCAATCGAGTCTTTGAAGGGCGAGCCTGCCAGCGGGACGGTGCAATTATCGCATTGATCTGCCTGCAATTAACATTGCCGCAATGCCTGCCAACATCACTATGGCTGCCACACTCGCTGGCCGAGCTCCGGCTTTGCTCCGACATGGACGCCGTGTTCCTCGAGTTCTGCCCGTTCGATCGTTCTCCTCGGCCTCGCTGTCCACCCGTGGCCGCTTCTCCTTCGCTACCGTCAAGCCTGCCGTGTCAAAACGCTTGGGAACCATCTCAATTGCCCGTGCCTACAGCTCTGCAGCTGACTCCGCCCCAAACCCCAAGGCCTACATCGATAGCGGGGTGATTAAGCCTCAACAGTCTGTCGATGTCAAGAAGGTCCTTGTCATTGGTAGCGGTGGTCTGGCCATTGGTCAGGCTGGCGAGTTTGATTACTCGGGTGTGTACCTCCCCTCCTCTTCTTAAGCGATGCTTGTGAATCACCTTGGCGGCGACCTGCTCCTCAGCAGAGGTCTCGTGACTCACATTCAACCCAATTGCCTAGTGATAGCTCTTAACTAACATTGGGCTCTCTCTCAACAGGATCTCAGGCTCTTAAGGCCCTCAAGGAGGCTGGCGTTGCCTCCGTTTTGATTAACCCCAATATCGCTACCATCCAGACCAACCACAGTCTTGCTGATGAGGTCTACTATCTCCCTGTCACTCCCGAGTATGTGACCTATGTTATCGAGAAGGAGAAGCCAGATGGAATTTTCCTGTCCTTCGGTGGTCAGACCGCCCTGAACCTTGGTGTTGAGATGCAGCGACTCGGCCTTTTTGAAAAGTACGGCGTGAAGGTCCTTGGTACCAGTGTCAGGACTCTGGAGCTCTCTGAGGATCGCGACTTGTTCGCAAAGGCTCTCGAGGAGATCAATATCCCCATTGCCAAGTCTATTGCTGTCAGCACTGTCGATGAAGCTCTTGATGCCGCCGAGAAGGTTGGCTACCCTATCATTGTCCGAGCCGCCTATGCTCTTGGAGGTCTCGGATCTGGTTTCGCCAATAATGAGGAAGAGCTCCGCAACATGGCTGCGCGATCTCTTACCCTGTCCCCCCAGATTCTTGTCGAGAAGTCGCTCAAGGGCTGGAAGGAGCTCGAGTATGAAGTCGTCCGTGATGCTAACAACAACTGTATCACCGTGTGCAACATGGAGAACTTCGACCCCCTCGGTATTCACACTGGCGATTCCATTGTCGTCGCCCCTAGCCAGACCCTGAGTGATGAGGAGTACCATATGCTCCGAACTGCCGCCATCAAGATTGTTCGCCATCTTGGTGTTGTCGGCGAGTGTAACGTTCAGTACGCTCTCCAGCCTGATGGCTTGGATTACCGAGTCATTGAAGTCAACGCCCGTCTGTCTCGATCTTCCGCTCTCGCCTCCAAGGCTACCGGTTACCCTCTTGCCTACACCGCTGCCAAGATTGGTCTGGGACACAGTCTTCCCGAGCTCCCCAATGCCGTTACCAAGACCACCACTGCCAACTTCGAGCCCTCCCTTGATTACATTGTCACCAAGATGCCCCGATGGGACTTGGCCAAGTTCCAGCATGTCAAGCGTGATATCGGCAGTGCCATGAAGTCAGTTGGTGAGGTTATGGCCATTGGTCGTACCTTCGAAGAGTCATTCCAGAAGGCCATTAGACAGGTCGACCCCCGATTTGTCGGTTTCCAGGGTGACAAGTTCGAGGATCTTGATTTCGAGCTCCAGAACCCCACCGACCGCCGATGGCTTGCCGTCGGTCAGGCTATGCTTCACGAGAATTACTCTGTGGAGAAGGTGCACGACCTCACCAAGATTGACAAGTGGTTCCTCTACAAGCTGCAGAACATTGTTGACTGCACCCGAGAGCTCGAGGCTGCCGGTAGCCTTGAGGCTCTGAAGAAGGACCAGATCTTGAAAGCCAAGAAGATGGGTTTCTCTGATCGACAGATTGCTCAGGCCGTCAAGAGCACTGAGGATGAGGTCCGTGCGGCTCGATTGGCTTTCGGCATTCGTCCTTGGGTCAAGAAGATTGATACCCTGGCCGCCGAATTCCCTGCTGACACCAACTACCTGTACACCACCTATAACGGTTCTTCCCATGATGTCACTTTTGAGGACAATGGAACTGTTATCCTTGGAAGTGGTGTTTACCGAATTGGTAGCTCCGTTGAGTTTGATTGGTGCGCTGTCAGCGCCACTCAGACTCTCCGCCAAATGGGTGAAAAGACCGTTATGATCAATGTAAGTCAACAACACCTCCTTGTAACCTGATTATATACTAACCCTAACCCTAAAGTACAACCCGGAAACCTATTCCACCGATTTCGACACTGCTGATAAGCTCTATTTTGAAGAGTTGAGCTATGAGCGAGTTATGGATATCTATGAACTTGAGAACGCGTCTGGCGTTGTGGTTTCTGTTGGAGGACAGCTCCCTCAGAACATCGCCCTCCGACTACAGGAAACTGGTGGCGCTAAGGTCCTTGGCACTGATCCCAAGGACATTGATAAGGCTGAAGATCGTCAGAAGTTCTCCGAGATTCTTGATAGCATCGGCGTTGATCAGCCTGCTTGGAAGGAGCTTACATCCATCAAGGCTGCGGAGGAGTTTGCCGCCGAGGTTGGCTATCCCGTTTTGGTTCGACCTAGTTACGTCCTGTCTGGTGCCGCCATGACGGTTATCCGAAGCCAGGAAGACCTCAAGGAAAAGCTCGAGGCTGCCAGCAACGTTTCTCCCGACCACCCAGTTGTCATCACCAAGTTCATTGAGGGTGCTCAGGAGATCGATGTCGATGGTGTTGCCTCTAAGGGCGAGCTCATTCTGCACGCTGTCAGTGAGCACGTTGAGCAGGCTGGTGTTCATTCTGGTGATGCTACTCTGGTTCTTCCTCCCGCCAACCTTGACCAGAACACTATGGATCGTGTCAAGGAGATCGCCGTGAAGGTTGCAAGCGCCTGGAAAATCACCGGACCTTTCAACATGCAGATCATCAAGGCTGAGGATCCTGAAGGTGGCGAGCCCCAGCTCAAGGTCATTGAGTGCAACCTCCGTGCCTCTCGATCGTTCCCATTTGTCAGCAAGGTCCTCGGCACCAACTTCGTTGAGGCTGCCACCAAGGCCCTTGTTGGCAAGGATGTTCCCCAGCCCACTGACCTCATGGCTGTCAAGCGTGACTACGTTGCTACCAAGGTTCCCCAGTTCTCTTGGACCCGTCTTGCGGGTGCCGACCCTTTCCTTGGTGTTGAAATGGCTTCCACTGGTGAGATTGCTTGTTTCGGCAAGGATCTTATTGAGGCCTACTGGACCTCACTCCAGTCTACCATGAACTTCCGCATGCCTGAGCCTGGTGAGGGTCTCCTTTTCGGTGGTGACATCACCAAGCCTTGGCTCACCCAGGTCGTTGATTATGTCGCTCCTCTTGGATACAAGCTGTACGCTGCTAAGCCTGAGGTGAAGCAGTTCCTCGAGTCCAGCTCCAAGCACCAGATTGAGGTTGAGGTCATCGAGTTCCCCAAGGAGGACAAGCGAGCCCTCCGAGAAGTCTTCAAGAAGTACGACATTCGTGGTGCTTTCAACCTTGCCCAGGCCCGCGCCAAGACCACTTTGGACACTGACTACGTGATGCGCCGAAACGCCGTCGACTTTGGTGTTCCTCTCTTCATGGAGCCTCAGGTACGTATTCCCCTTGTTTTGATACTATTATATTGCAACGAATTCTGATACTAACTGATTCCACAGACCGCCATTCTCTTTGCTCAGTGCATGAGCGAGAAGCTACCTCGACCCGAGGGTATCCCCTCAGAAGTCCGCCACTGGGCAGACTTCATTGGTGGTAAGCCTCTCTAAAAGTCTTACGGCAAGGTCCGATTATGCGGAATGGGAAAAAAAATTGGCGTTTTGTTTCTGGGCTCTCCCATATTGTCTTTTCTAAAGGCGGTGAGCCCGGTGTTGTAACGGGGATACGTTAAGCAATGATTCAATATCGGCCTAATTCGAGTGAGGAGGGGAGGAAGTCATTGGAAAAGAACCAGGCAACGTTGGGTGTGATTTTGCTTCCCGGTCTTCTTTTTTGTTTGACGTGCTTTTTTTGACATATCAATGGCCGATTTTGAGAAAACACCTCTGCCGATTCGATTGTGGTGGGTAGACGGAGTATGGAAACGTGAGAAGACATCAAAAACTGTTCTTCAATATTATCATCTATCATCTTGCTCCAAGTGTTTAGTTGATCATGCACGATGCCTTTTACCCAGTCGAAAAGCCTTGTACTATTAGTTAACCTTTACTGAATCTACTGTCATGAGAAATAAAACAAATGAGTAAAATCATAGCATTTTGACCAGATTTTGGATGCAAGGCTGTTGAGATCATGGCTAAGAACCATGGCTAGGAAGGATCCCGAGTTCCCCAGTTACCTGAATAGGCAATGCACCGGATGGCGGGGGGCGATCGAGATCCCGTCAAGAAACCCAGACGTGCATTCGGAAGGGCTGTACACTGTACATGGGTTCCAGATGTTAGGATACTACCATGTTCAGAGCGTTAGGATGGATTGACTTGATTTGACTTCAAGTATATATTTTCTTTTGTTTTTAGTTTCATTTTTCTCAACAAATTGTGATATAAACACTCAAAAAAGCCCGGATTGTTGATTATGATTGACCATAAAATTGGGATGAAACATCACAATCAAGATCTTTTGGTGCAGTTAATTGTCACAAAATTCCAAGTACTTTGAACAATCGATTGTGTTAAATCCAAAATTTCCATCTTCTTGATATTCATTAAATGCCGAGTTGCGACCTGTTTTTTTTTGTCCCTACTCCCTTCTTCCACCCTGTCAAGGTCCCTTATTGGTGATAATATCCCCCAACCCTCCAGAGAAGACGCCCTTCATCTTTCCGCGCCATCAGTCGCCTAACTCCATATCGTGCCACATCCTGTTATGCTCATCTAGATACAAATTTGACATCTATTCTTATTATACTCCTTCACAGCACTCTCAAGCCCTGCCTGCACGGCCAATCTGGAAAATCTCGCCCGTCAGAGCCTCGTCGCTACGCAAAACTGGCCACGAAGCTCCGTCAGACTTAACGAGAACCAGCTCCAACTTGGTTCCAAGGATTTTATAAGACGACTTCTCCTTGTCAATGCTGGCAAACAGGGGCACATCAGCCTTGTATCGTTTGGGAGTGGGATCGGTCGTGACCAAGTCCAGGGAGAGTTGCTTTTCTTGGAACTCGATTTTGGCCACCTCCTTGTTGATTTTCTTGAGGAAGAAGGAGGCGATGACATTCACGGGAGTCTGGTAGAAGTCATGTCTGCAAGAGGATGAGTGAAAAAAAACCTTACAGGCGACTTGCGAGAGAAGCTTGACTTACCGGATTGATTCCAAAACTTCTTCGTTACCCTCCTTGACCTTGTCCTTTTCACCACTGCCAATGAATAGATGCTGGTTCTTCGTCTTGCATCCCTCAATGTTCATGAATTGATCAAACTCCAGCACCCTTCTCTTGCAGCAGGAATAGCCCTTGCTTCCCTCGTGAAAGATGGGCACGCCAGGATGGTGCACGCACTCCTCATTCTCTCTCGGGCGCCCCTTCTTGTAGGTCGCGCCGCACGTCTTTCGCTTGCAAACGGCTCCATCTGGAATATCCAGATTCGGGTCGTCATCCTCGGATTCCAGAGGAGCAGGGGGCGGGGTGGGGGCGTGCTGAGCAGGCTGGATAGGTGTGCGCGTTGGAGCAGCGGCATTGAGGGTTTCGATCTTTTTGGCCAAGGCAGCATCGTCCTCTTGGGGTTTCTGCTCGACGTCCGGGGGAATGTCCGTGGTGGAGTGAAGCCCGGTTGTGCAAGGAGGAATGTTCATAAACTCATCAAAGGTGAGAACTCTAGGCTTGCAGCATTTCCATCCTGAGCAGCACGTCAGCGCTGTTCTTTTGCGAAGAAAGTAGGGAACGAAATTGAAAGGAGGGAAAAAAAAAAAAAAAGAACAAAAAACCAATCTATGGTGAACAGTAAAACAACCCAGCTGAATCATAAAGTAGGGTCATCATCAATCATGATTTACCTTTCTGCCCCTCATGGAAGATGGGAGGACCGGGGTGGTACTCGCACTTCTCTTGGGGATCCGTGAACTCCTTGCCGCAGCCCTTGTGCACGCACTTTTGAGCCATCCTGGGAATGAGGTTCTGTATGGACTCTCCGGGTCACACAAATTGAGTGTTTGTCTCTTAAAAAGTTTCCAGAGCTTCAAAGTTGAAGATGCAGGGCTCAGCAACTTGGTCGGTGGGGGGTGGGAGCTTCTAGAAATCCAAATCCTGGGGGGGCAGTCCGATGACGCTGAAGCTGGGAGCTGTTGGCTTCACCGCCTTCCGATTTGGGCGTCCCGGGAGGCCAACAGTTGGTTGGAAGTAATCAGCTGTGTAGCTTCGTCTCTTTCTCTAATAATTGTCGAACCATTTTCCTCGTTGGGTTCAAAGTTGGCTATAACAGATTTTGTCCATTTAATCAATAAATTGTCAATTGTTTTCTTTTTCCTTTCTTTCTTTCTTTTTATATTTAAATCCCATTTTGTGCTTCATCTTTTGGGTTTTTCCTTGTCATCCCATTGTTGAGCCACAGCCATCATCATGTTGTTCTTTGCAACTCGGCGTCTTTTGCAGCTCCCTACCAGAATCACCTTCTTTACCCGCGAGACCTGCGGCCTCTGCAGCCAGGCCAAGGGCGTTCTCTCCAATGTCTGGGATAAACGCCCATTCGAGTATAAGGAGGTCAATGTTGATCTCCCCCAGCCAGAGTCCAAGCAGTGGAAAGATCTCTATGACTTTGATGTTCCCGTAGTACGTGACCAGAACCTCCATCTATCCTGAATCCATTCTAGTTCTTAGCTACTAACCCCGGAAAACTAGATTCACATCAGCAAAGCTACAGCCCCTGAAGAGGATCCCGCCAAATCTGGCAAAGCCATCAAGTTGATGCACCGTTTCACAATTGAACAGGTAGAAGACAAGATGAACAAAGCAGAGCAGAGTTGAATGATGGCATATCACCCGGAAATGGGCTTCGAAGAAGCCTGTAATTACTCAATATGACTTCCCTCTAGCTGGTGCTGCTGCCCCCGTCGCAAAGCTGAGCTGCTCTCTAGCGGTTATGTCAAGCGATGTGTAATCCGTCACAACGTTCATCATGTCGAACCCTTGATCGGCAAACATCTTCGCCTGCTCGCCCCCGGTGCAGTAGACACCACACTTTTTGCCGGCGTTCTTGCTTGCGGCCAGAATCTTGGCAATCGCTTCCTTCAGCTCCGGGGCCACAACACCGTCGATAATAGGATGCCCAATGTTGTTTCCTTTTTGTTTTTGTTTTCAGCGTCAGCTCAATGATCGAAACTGGAAGAAGAAAAAGCAACCCACCCAGGTCAAATGGACCGATAAATAAGACGTCAATGCCTTCAACAGCAGCAATTTCGTCGATAGACTCGAGGGCCTCCTTGGTCTCGATCTGCACAATTGTCAAGAGGGCTTCATTTGCCTGTTGGAGGTATTCGGTAAAGCTAGGGACCGGATTGAAGCGTTCCGGTGCTATAGGAGACCCAAAGCCACGTCTTCCCCACGGTGGGAACTTGGCAGCCTGCACGAGTTGTCTGGCCTCTTCAGGTGTTCGGAGCAGGGGAACCACGATCTAACAGATCGGTCAATCAATCAGTCAATCATCCATCTTAGCTTTTTATCTTATGTGATACCTACACCATGAGCTCCGCTATCAAGAGCACCTAAAGTGATTACGATAAGTGATAAGGTCAAGAAACAGACGATTATGATGGTTAAAACCTACGCTTCACCATCCATCCTTGCATATCAGGCAATCTCACAATAGGAGAAACGCCCAATGCTGCGATTGCTGGCACAGCATCATGCATGGCGCCGTCTGAGTTCCAATGTGATATCAGCGTCTCTCTCGCTCTCAAATCGCAGTGAGGAAGAAATATCCAGATGTCATACCGTCCAGGTTCCCATGCTCGCAGTCCACCAACACCCAATCGACTCCGGTCCGCGCGAGAACTCGAGATACATTAGCACCAGGGAGCATCTGCCACGCGCCAAACGAAGTCCTGCCCTCATTCAACGCCATTCTTAGCCGATTGGATGCCTGCATTGTTGATATGCTCCTCCTCCCAACACCCCGCATGAGAAGAGAGCTCTTCGATGTAAGGGAGGCCCTTGTGCGGAGGGGGACAACGTCCACGTCTTTAGAGTATGGATCATGGGGGTTGAGAGTGACATTTGCAGGTAGGAAAATGGATCAATTGACAAAAATAGATTGCAACCTGTGAGATCCTCCCGGGAACAAAGAAGAAGAAGAAGAAGAAGAAGACCTAGAAAGCAACAGGAGATGGCTTATTTGCACTGCACTCAATCTTTAAATCGTCAAAGCCACTTCATTACGGTGCAGTTTGAGACCTCGGAATGGAGGGTGGGGGTTCAGTCTGGGGGTTGCGGGGTCAATTGGGGCATCACCAGACCAACATCGGACAATAGTGCATACACGTACATCTGTCTTTGCAGACCGGTACCTGGTGCCGTACAGCACATATTAGCCGGTGGCAGTATTGACCAAATCATTGCGTAATAGGGCGTAGGGCGTAGACGGTATTGGGGTATCTGATTCTTTCAATTTTTTCTACAATTTACCATAGGTACGTTCTAGAGTCTAGCCGCCCACTGCCAGAACTTACAACAAGATGACGGCACCTCTCCCGTTACAGCAAAAGGCTCTTGTTCCACGATATCCCAAAGCCCCTGGAGGTTAATTGGTAGGGGCCAAGTACGAAGGCCGGACAAAAGTGTGTCCTTGTTCCCCAGCAATTTATGTTATTGCGACTTCGTCACGAAAACCCCCCCGAAAGTCGCAGACGCAGTCGCCCTCCTTTATCAGTTTGAACAGCACTCGTCCACCACAATGAGATGTGGGGAATCAAGAAGCAGGAGTCGCTCTCGGTCGTGAGGCTCATCTTCAAAAAAAAAATAATAAGTGGTAAAAAAAAACAAAGCAGGTTTTGTATGATAACCGCAAACAATCTAGATCGAGTAAATTTCATCCGTCATCAAATTCATGAATTAGTCCTGGAGGCATCTGGAGAGCAACGTTAACAAACGGAATCAAGAATTGAACCAAGGCATCTTGAGCATACCCGAGGTAGTCCTCCTTGATGCTGCCAATAGCCCACATCTCTCCGACCTCGGTACGGGTGCCGATGATCTTGACACGGACGTGAGTGCCTGGTTCAATCACCGTGTCCTCATTGTTGGTGAACTGAGGGGGTGTAGCATTGGGATCCCACTTGATATCGCTCGGGATCAACTATCTCAAATAGTCAGTAAGTGTCATGAACATCCGAACCGTGCACTCAACATACGTGAGCAGACACAAAGAGTCGCAGCGGGCCTGCCTGGGCAAAGAAGCCCTGGGGGTTGATGGAGTAGACTACAGCATCAACCTGGAATTAGGGTCAGCTTGCTAATTTGATCCATGACACCTAAAGACACGATCATCATACCGTCTCGCCCTTGAAAGGCCGCCACACGACGGCACGATAACCAACGGTGAATTCGGCCAATCCGTTGCCGGGGAGAATGCGACCCTCCGAGATATCAAAAGTATCCATGATGGAAATGATATAGTAGCTTCCAGCACAGGTGCCTTCGACATCCTTCAAAAGCTTACTCGTAACGAGGTCATGCATGTTACGACCAAAGTATGAAGGGTGCAGGGTGACCCTGCGTTCCATGTTGTAGAGGAAGAACATGATGAGGATAATTTGTGTTCCAAAAGCAGGCTGCGAAGAGGGAGGAAGAACAGTTCGACGGAATGATCGGGTCTGATCGTGGTCTCAATGGCACAAGACTGTGGGGGAGACTTTAGCACCGTGAGGAAAGGCGTCGAGTTTAGTTATCCAGGACGGCGGAAATCGCGACGAGACGAGCAATGGGAGTCGGCGGTAGTAAGCGACAAGCGATGAAGTGACAATCGTTCACTAGGGGTTGGGGGGGCGGGCGTCGCGCAATCGATCGAGAAATGAAGGTAATGATAGCGCCAAAGCGATCGCAAAAGACAAGTTGACGCCGAGCTTCCAGGCCACACGCAAACACAAACACCCGCCGTCGTTGAGCGTCAACTCAAGTCACGCCTGCGGCTTCCCGACACAGATGGCGAGAGAAGAGTCGGAGGAGGAAAGGGGGGGACGTTGGTGATGAAAGGGAAAGCTTTGGGCGAGACGAGGCTGATGAGGCTGCGGCGGTAGAAATCTCGTCCTTGTGGCGGTTGAGCGCGCGGCGCGGTCCAGGAGCGAATAGCGGACCAGCTCGTTATGTGGTCCGTGCGTGAAACTGAACTGGTGAAGGCAAAACAGCCGCTTCAATCACCTCACCAAAGTACTGTAATTCGACTGGTTTGCCTCTATATCCTGCTTCCAGGATCAGCAAAAAGAGAGGGGGCAAAAAAAAAAAAAAAAAAACCCCAGGCCGTACCGAGTTCCCTTGCTGACGGTAATAGTATGTATGTATTTTTGTATACGCATCAGGTTTTGATGTCGTTCTTGCTAGAACCCAGAGACAGTATATTACTCCATCCTTGCTCTCACTCCCTTCCCGGCTCAATTTTTTTTCCCTTTTTTTTCCCTTCCTTTTCTGTCTTTTTTTTTATTTGATTTTGTCACTCTTCTTTGTTTTCTATGTCCTCAAGTAATCGAAGACCAGTTGAGAATCTTCAAATCCCAATACTTAACGGGACGGATTGCAGCGCTTCAGATAGGCATTACGGAACTATATTGGGAGAGTTTAGGCTCGAAGTGTCCTATGTAGGGATGCGTGAATGGCAAAGCATTTGGGTTGAAATAAGCTACCACGATCCGAACCGATGGCTACTCAAAGAGGACGTCTCGCGGCAAAGTGTCCATTCGGAGGAATTCCCGCTTTGAAGCGAGCTTAAACGTCGACATCTTTTCGGAACAGGCCGTAGTTTGATTGATAGCTTTCATCTGGCAAGGCCATGAGTGAATGACAGGGGGAGAGGCTACTGCATCAGTGTCGTACGCATCAGTGTCGTACCAGAGCGCAGCGCACACGATGGATGCAGTCCTCCCCATCGCCCAGGTCATGTTCCAACGACGCAGTAGTGCTGAATCAGTGCATCGGTAGGTAGTTTCTTAGTGCCTTTCTGACCATAAGGTACTTACCATGTATGGAGCGCCCTTTCATAACTGATTGGTACAGATTATGGTACCTACAGTAGTGCAAGGTACCTGTGCTAGAAGTCCTTTGTTCAGGGAACAGAACGAAGTAGTTAATGAGCTTGCAATTTCGCAGGGATTAGCGAGTCACCGTTGTCCAGATGCGGAAGCTGATATCGTGCTCGCTTTCTTATGAGGAGATGGGCTTCAGATGCTCCATGTTGTTCTGGACCGGGGACTTGAGCGAATCATGCAGCTTCATCGCTGGGGATCCGTCTCTTTCTGTTTAGACCAGGAGGCCGTAGACCCGAAATATGACCTGACACCCGGGGAGAACGCTAGAGACGGTGCGATTCAAGTCTGGGGAAAGAGAAGCAGCAGGGAGGGCGAGGGCATTGTTTTGTTTTGTTTGGTGTATATTTTTTTTTTCTCCTGTTTTTTTTTCTCTTCTCAAAGAGAACATGTCTAAAATCTTGACTGTGTTTGAAACATGACGCTTACCCATCAAGGCTCCATGATGCTTATGTGAATTGGCTGCTATTTTTAATAGAGATGTGACTAGATCCTGTCGCGTTGGAACTTTGGGTCGATCTCAATTCTCTCGTATTTTACTTTCAAGTGCCTTCGGTAGATGTCATATTGCCGTTGCTTAGAGGGAAGCATCCGTCCAATTGATGAAGAACCAGGACAAGGTACAATCCACATGCCTTGCCAGCCTGTCAGTCTGCCAGTTAGCTTAAACATACAGCAAGCACCCTTACTATGTACAGTAACTACAGATTATCGCGGTATCAATGGCTAGGTGGACAGCCCCGCGCTGTGTGTGCCATTTCTAAACAACCACCCCAGGGCTCGAAAAACAAAAAGCACATGCTTGCCACCAGAGGTACTTTCTGGAGACTTCTTCTTGTTGGCCATCCCCATCGACACAACACACAGCACCCGATTGCTCTGCATTCCCGAGTTCTCTCTCTTCCTGCTTTTTCGTCTTCTACTTCTTCCTCTCCCATTACTTTCATCCTTTTCTTAAAGCCCTTCTCCCCCTCCCTTCCCCGTCCCCTCCGCTCACACCCCGTCTCCTCTTTTTTTTACCCACTTCTCATCCGTATTTGCTCTTTAGTGAAGCGCCCTCTCAACGTCCATCGTTTCCCTCTGCAAGTTTGCCCGTCTCGTCATTTCTTCTCCCTCTTCTTCAATCCAAGATTCGTCTTGTCTCTTCTTGCCCTGTTCCATCCTGTCTCATTCTCCTTCCGACTCAGCGACGACACTTCTCACTCTCACTCCTCTCCGTGCGACATCCAAATGCACATAGAATAATAATCAGCACCGTTCCCCATCCAATAAGCGCCCCTCCTCTTCGTCAATCCTGCTCTGCCCCTCAGCTCTACTGTGCCTCGGATCCTGCCGCCGCCTGGATCAACAACGGCCTAATAAAAGGAACTACCACCTAACCTTACCTAACTTATTGCTCCGTCTCCGTCGTCCGTCCATTTCCCCAATCTATTTGAGAGCCCAGCACTCATTCGCTCTGGACACAGTACGTACTGTATCCCCCCCAACGCCATCCCGAGCTGCAGAGCCTCGAATTGTCTGCTCACGGACCACCCTGAACGAACTGTGGCGCAATTGGACCATTTGCCTTCTCTCCAAGCTTTGCTCTATTATTTTCAACCTATCCCAACTGGTGGGCACACACACAGTCTCACAACACTCATTCACTTTCATCGCTTCCTCCTTCTCCTTCTCTTCATCTGATATAACCTCTGCCTTTCCTCGTTACCAATCATGACTTTGGATCTTGAGCATCACTTGACCTTTGTAAGTGCCCTCACTCTGTACTTTTCTCGTCCTTCTGCCTCCCTCCCCGGTTTCATCATTGCTTCTGGCTCTCTAACCACTATTCATAGTATGGTGCCTACCACCATAACAAGATCAATGTCGCCATTCACATGGTCTGCGTTCCTTTGATTCTCATCACTGCCTTTACACTGGTTTGTATCCCCTCTTCCCTCTCTCGGCTTTTGCCCTTTCCAGACCCGGAACTCCCGGTGAACACAACGTCCAGGCCGCTTGTCCTAACATCACCTCTTCAGGCTACATACACTGGAACCCTCATTGAGCTCCCTTCCTGGCTCACCGTGCCCTACCTTGAAATTAACCTGGGCACACTTGCTGCTTTTCTTTACTCTGCTCTCTATCTTCTCTTCGAGCCGTTTGCGGGCTTCATTCTCGGTGCATTTTGCATGGGCGGTTGTGCCTATGGCAACTACTTGCGCTCCCAGAATCCAAAATCCACCTTTCAGGGTGCTTTGATCCTTCATATTGCCAGTTGGATAATGCAATTCATTGGTCACGGTCTATTCGAGGGTCGTGCGCCTGCTTTAATGGACAATCTTGTTCAGGCCGTCTTCCTTGCTCCCATGTTTGTGTGGCTTGAGCTACTCTTCATGTTTGGCTATCGACCCGAGCTTCAAGCTCGCGTCGAAAAGCGGGTTCAGGAGGAGCTTGCAAAGATGAAATCATCATCAAAGAACGGAAAGGCTCAATAAACTTCAACTCTCTCGGAATACCAATTTCGACACAGATACATACACACACACACAACACACGCACAGTACCCGCTCAGGTTACTGTGGGATGCTGCATTTACCAACCCTCATATGCTATTAACAGGGGCCTAGGGGAGTGACAGTCGTCTCAAAACACCTCGTATCATCCCCGACCTTGCAGCTTCAAAAGTCTCAAGACAGAAACAGCCCTTCGACATCTACCCTTGCAAAAGTAAAAGTTGATGTGTCTCCAACTTCAGGAACACAGATTATACTCAATTGTTTCATGATGTTCTCAAGCGTTCTGCAAATATCTTCTTCGTACTCCTTGTTTTATTTAGCCACTACATTTCCCCATATATTTTCGGGGCACCCAGCATTGTCACATCACATTTCAGCATGCATCTTTCAGCATGCACAATCATATGATAGGGGACGTATGTATGATGAGCAAAGTGTTTTGATTTGGAACATCCCTGTCCTTGTCGGAGCAGGGAGCTTACGCAAGTGCAATGGAAATTATTATGTTTATATTTACTTCTGTCGTCCCTTCTTGAGATATGTGATGTAGACTCATGCGATTGCGTTATCTAAACCTCGATTGTCTGGACGGGCAGTGGCATCATCGAGGTCATGAACACCACAGCTCCTATTATATTACTAGTTGAAGCTTCCCATTTGGATAACAAATAGAGGTAGATGTCTTTGTTGCACCGTTGCAGGTAAAGAAAAACGAAACTTGATACTATTGAAACTTGTAACTAATGAAAAGTGGTGACAGTCCCTTGGAGATGATAATCACCAATTCCATTCAGTGTCGAACCCTATAACGCCTACCACAATCCACGCCTTAGAAAACCACATTGAACAACCATATGAAAGCAGTACCAATGTGGCAAACTCACCGACATGCCACCGCCACGCTCCGTCTTGCAGCAAAAGAACCGATGTCATAAGAAAAACGTGCGTCCCGAGGTGAACACGGTGCCTTCAACGGCTTTTCAGGCCTCGCACGTTCTGGCAACGAATTCAGCTCTGTTGCGATACGTTTACCCTCATGAAGGAGGGCTGATTTGCTTATTTCTGGGTCAATGAGGATGCGATTCTCCATGACTTCGGCGATAATATCCTGATCAGGCAAGTCGGACAGACAACGCCTAAACTCATTGTACAAATCCTCACGAGCTGAGACTCGGTAGATAGACCCCAGGCCCTCGTCATAGGCATTTTTTTGCAAAGTCTCCTGCGAATGCTGTGGACATTCACCAGAAACCAGTACTCCATATTTCCGAGCATCGAGGATCTCACAACTCCATCGTCGTGTCTGAATCAGCCAGTCAGGACTCGGCATAGTCATATCGTCGGTCGGGATAGCCTTCACTTTAGGACTCTGGGTTTCAGCAAAAGTGATGTGCGGTCTGAGCTGTGTACTCTGCTGCACAGGTTCTTGACCTCGTGTATATGATTCAACATGTGTTTCACCGTCGATGAACGAAGCGTGGCGATAGTGACAAGTCTCACTCCACAGGGGCCACTCATCACGTTTCTTAGGTTTGCATTCTTTGCACGCGCCACTTAGGCGCTCAAGGCCATTTACAAGTCTATTGCAAGGTTCTATGGGGAGGAAGCATTGCTTGAGAGGACCGAAGAGAGATGAGTTCCGTTTAAGCAACCGACGGCATGGGAGTCGCACGCGTTTAGTGTGACGACAAGTGTATAGGAAGACTTGGTGGCACATGGTATGAATGATTGAGACCCAAGGCTCCTTCTAGCTCTATTTGGGTTTAATGTCAGTGTATGACAAGGATTCAACTGAATATTCTCGCGTCTTTCGAACAGGATGGTAAGAAATGGCTGGGGGAGAGAGAAGGGGAGGAGGGGGGAAACGAGATCCTATGATAAACTGCAAAACCAAAGATCCGGATCCGGTCAAAATTATCGGAGTTCTTATAGTGCGCCTTGCTTCGGAACACACCAGCCTTCTCTGAAAACACTGTTATTTTTTCTCCAAGCTCACAAAACTATGAGAGGACAATCTCGCAAAAAGGGTGGCGAACAAAGGCGCCATGCCCGAGTGATGTTCTCTGAACATTGACTGTGAGCGAGCTTGTCTTCCGAGAGTCAACGCACCGACTTCTTCCAACAGTTTGCGAGGAACTGTTTAGTTCAGAATGTGCGTGTTCCAACTTCTGCCCACGGGATGGTAAATAGACAAAGAAAGCCTGACATTGAGGTAATAAATGGTATAAGAGGTGGCTATGAGCTATCGTTGCTTGTAATCAACAAACAAAGTGTGCAAGGCTTTTGCATTCAATGTGTTGCATATATGTTAAATATGTGCCCCGTCTCTCATCCCTCGATTATCAGAGACAAGATGGGAAGAATATGACCTGGAAGAAAGACGTACATTTCTTTTCTTTAGGTTTTGAAGATCATACTAGATCTTGGCCAATCTGGATACAAATACTTTGCGGAACATACCCCTTTGGTCATAGTTGAGAGAGCTTTCTTATCTTATCGGTTATCTATTATATGCACCTACCCTATCTTAAGTAAACCATGAATAAAGGTACCTGGATAGAGGTATCTTACCAAGACAGGTACCTACCTAACACATGTTCGCTTCACCACCTGTATTTCATCACGAAATGTCCACGGAGAAATGTTTGTAGGGTCTACCTACTGGGATAAGTTATAATGTTTACAGCATTTTATTCCAGATCGCGTCGCCATGATTCGACCGCAAACATCCATATTCGGGCGAACAGTATTTTCCTGGCCGTACCATACGCACTCGGCAAACCGCAAAGGCTCGAGGAACAAAAGGCGCCCTCCACATTTTTCGCTAGGTTTGTGGCTGACGGAGGACGCCCGAGAGCGGCACGCATGCAACAGGAAAAAAAAAACGACCAGACGTTCGCAGGTTCGAGATTAAGATTGACAAACAGATAACTCTGATGAGCGAGAACTGTAGTCAATTTGATCCGTCGGACCCAATGAGATGCCAGCGTCTTCCTCTTTTCATGAGCGGCCAATCCTGGTTGGCGAGAAATATCGATAACTACAGGGTCACTGATAAGCTCCCGAGCCCGTGTGCCCACCACCCCCCGCGCCCATCAGTCTGATAAAGGCATCCATTGCAGACCCAATTCAGATACGTAACAAGGTCATGTCAGGATCAGTCTGCAATCGTTCACTGGTTCGCCATTGCACATGGCACGTTGGGATGCCCAGTGCTACGGATGCACCAAGCAGAAGGTTGTTAGTTAGTCACCTCAATAGCATGACCAGGGCCTTGGCGCCCAGCCCGCCCACTGTTGTACGCCATCATGAGCATCATCATCCCGCTCTCGAAGCAGCCGGCCTTTCCAGATGCTTGCTCCACCGCGGGAGATAGGATAGGTGCCCGGTCCTCTGGTCGTGCCTTTGTAAGGGTCCGTTTCTTTCGTCTCTTGCAGCTGATAGGGATAGGGAGCCACCGATAGCGGGCCCTCCTCATTAACCTAGGTGCCGCGCTTCTCAGCCTCCGATGCCAGGAATCGATGATCCAACATCTGTGGTGACCTTATCGATGCCTCGTTCTGCCTTGTCCGATTCTTTCCCACCTCCTTGACTGCCCATTCCCCCAGATTCGAACAAATCCTTCCCCTTTACCCCCGTTCCCCCGTTTTGTGGCTATAAGACATTGCCATTCCCCAGACCACTCTGTCAAACGTTCTTATTTTCACTTCACAATCGCACTCCACTTACACGTTCGATCCAAAAACATCCTAGCTCGGATCCCCGTCAACCCGGATACTCTCTTATCAGCACCCATGACCAACGAAATCTCTCACGGCCGCGGCGGCGCAGGCAATTTCAATGTCGATGACACCAAATATGTTGATGGCGAGGTAGTTCGGGCTGGTCCTGAGGGCAGCCATGGCGATGGCGCATACAGTTCCGGGCGAGGAGGTATGGACAACCTACATGCTTTGTTTTGCTGCGCCGCGAATCCTCCCTTAATCCATTTAACACAACCAACCAATTACACCTAGTAGAATAGAGAAAGAAGGGAGGCAACAAACACAGCCAAAAGATACTGACTTGCAAATATCAATACCCTTCTCACATTTATTTTCACTGTGGCAAGATATCAGCTAACGAGGACACGAATTACAGGCGCTGGCAACATCTCCGACGTGGGCACCAAAGCCATCGAGCGCAGGGACCAGGACTTTATCCCCGAGTCTGCCGTTCGACCCAGCCAGGACGGCCGGGACTATCACACCGGTCGCGGCGGTGCCGGAAACGAGTTCAAGGAAGGCAGTGAGAAAGTCTCTTTGGATATCTCTGGCGAGAAACCCGCCGAGAAACCCATTGTGCATCGTGCTCTTCACGCTCCCCAGAGCGTGGCAGATAGACTCAAGCAGAAACTCTTTGGTCTCGGCAAGAAGTAAATATCTATGGGTTTGAAAGCGACGATGAAAGGAACGAGCTGAGCAGAGAAGGAGACAATTATGCGCAGTAGGAGATGGGGAAGGGGGAGATTCAGATGCCAGGATGGTGCTTTTCGTACTGGCCGTCCCATGACGTGCCATTGATGCTTCTTTGTGGAAAATACCCAAGATTCCCCACCACAATTTTTTTTTATAATTTTTCTTTCTTATTTATTTTGGTGGCATGATATCTTGACTTTCTTTTTATTGTTGTATCGGCTCGAGTTGCATGCGACTTCCATATTTCCCCTCCATTTCCTTTCCTTCGCAATCTTCAGTGTAGGGTCTGGCTGTGCGATGGTCTCATCATTGTCGCAAATTAGTGGCGTAAGCCCATCATTCGACCACTAAGATACTGCTCACAGGCATAACAGTATCAGAAAGCCCTCAAGTCGAAAGCAAAGCACCTATGGCTTATTCACAGACGAATGTACTATGGTATTTACTGTATATGATGCAACCCACCTGCGGCAGAGCACAGAAATGCTGGACACCCAAATATCTCGGCACGGTCAAGCTTGGCGAAGAAGGGTGAAGCAAATTGCACTTCCTGCGAGATAAGACTCTTGCATTATAAAGGAAATAGCTAGAAGTCCTGCACGGCTGGATTAGACAAGACAGCTGCAGTCTTGGATCAAGGCATTCTTTTACAGTATCGGGGGGGGGTTGCCGCCATGACGTTGAATGGGGCAGCCTACTGCATGCCCAGGATGATCTCTTGGACCCTCCCAGTCATTGAACCCTCCACACCCCACATCCCCTCGTCTGGTGATTGATCCATGTGAGAGATGCAGAGAGACACTGCGGTATGTAAGTCTATTACGTCTTGCGATCAATAAATCTCTGCTTACTTATTTCATGGTATATCTATACTCACGCATACAGACACACACATAGGCACATGTATATATCATCTCTCACCTGGACGTGTTTGACAGCCTAACCAATAAATAACTTGATTATTCCGTATTTGCTGTCCCACGCTACTGTACCATACATCTACTCTCTGCGGAGCACCTTACAGACTAGGTAGGTAGCTATGCTCGTAGTTTGTCCAGCTAGACCTCTTTCCCGCTTGCGCCGTACTAACAGCCTCGAGGGATGAACTGGATCGTCAAAGCTAGCTCCAGCCAGTGGTTTACCAAGCGCCATGGCTACCCGTTGATAAAATGTTGTCCTCCAACGATCATCGGCTGGGGACCCGTTGAAGAAGCGAGTCCCCAAAAAGAACGAATGGGCGCATGGGATTCTCATGTCAAGAATGCCGTCTTTGTCCATCTTGTGCATGCTTAGACCTTGGCCGGAACCCATGTTGCAATTCTATACTAGCTGGTAGTTATTGACACAGAGGCTAAAAGCAGAAATACGACGATGCCAGGGTCGGGTTCAAGTCTGTGTTTAAGAATGCGCGAAGCCCGGCGCATGTTGAGTGGACAATTGCCATCGCCCTGGTTCACTCATTCCTCCCCCTCATTTTTCGCAAGGTGAAGATAACCTGCAAATTAATATACGTACCGTCTGCTTTCGTGAGCGCATCTGTGCGGCAGGTAGTATTGATTTTGCACATGGACCAGGGACGTCTTATTATTGGAAGATCAAGGTAATGAGCTCTAGGTGAAGGCTGAATTGGCAACCTGACCGACAGTCACGTGCGGTAAACCGGGGGCGGGCGTTATCACGGGGCGCGCCGGACGCCTGCAAGGTAGACATGACGTCGGCATTGGAGAATCCGCGCCCGTCACTTCAGGGCCAACGTCTTCTTTCTGGTCAATCAACTCTTTCCAAACGTTCATTTCATTCCTGCGCCACATCCGCCTTTGAAGCCGACGACGAAAGATCATCTTCTGACGATTGCGATCACGACGGCTATAGCATGAGCTCCAGCGATCGTGAGGCCGGCTCGCGACGGCCGCCCCTGCTGAGTCATGCCGGCCGCGATGACCGCCCAACGAGCAAGAAAGAGCTACTCGGTTGGTACAGTTATGCGTTTGCCGCCGAGACATATGTGATTTGCGGTATTGGTGTGTCTTCATATAATACTATAATTCCAGTGAAGCGCGGCGCAACTAACATATATCGTTGTAGCATCTTTCATCCCCATCCTCCTCGAGACACTCGCACGAGAGAATGGCGTCTTGCTTTCAGATAGAAAGACACCATGCGGCTCGAGTGATAGCAAGGCCAAAGACGACGGCCAGTGTGTGGTTTACGTATTAGGAATGGAAATCAATACGGCCAGCTTTGCCATGTACACCTTCTCCGTGAGTGTTCTGATCCAGGCGCTCTTGGTGGTAAGCATCAGCTGTGCAGCCGACCATGGCAACTACCGCAAAAAGCTTCTGTTGGCATTCGCATGGATTGGAAGTTTCTCAGTCATGTGTTACATCTTCGTAACCAAGGAGACCTACATGCTCGGTGCCTTCTTGACAGTCGTCTCGAACACGTCCTTTGGCGCATCGTTTGTCCTCTTAAACTCATTTCTGCCCCTCTTGGTGCGATATCATCCAGAAGTCATCGAAGCCAGAGCTTCCAGCACCCCTGATCTAGGAGATTCTGGACTGGAGTCAAGGCCTCTGGAGGATTCAGTGGGCGACTTAAACTCGGAGGTGAACACAACTTCGCCTTTACTGGCTGAGTCGAGCCATAGCTTGAAGTCGGTCGCTACCCATGCTGAAATCACCTCTAAAGAACTGGAACTGTCATCGCGTATTTCTGCCATTGGCATTGGCACTGGATACATAGCGGCTCTGTTTGTGCAATGCGCTGCTATTGGCATTCTCATACTTATGAAAAACTCCACTCTTGGTCAAAGGGTTGTCCTATTCATCGTAGGGACCTGGTGGGCCGCTTTCACCATTCCCGCTGCCTTGTGGCTACGTCCTCGACCCGGGCCTCCTCTTGTTGTTGATGGTAAGAGGAGCTCGCCATCTGGATTCGCATATTTGCTCTATTCATGGAAGTCCCTTTTCAAGACTATCCAGCTTGCTCGCCGCCTGCTCGACATTGTCCTTTTCCTTGCTGGCTGGTTTCTGCTTTCAGATGCCATTGCCACAACTTCATCCACTGCGATTCTGTTTGCAAAAACCTCACTTCACATGCGACCATGGGCGTTGGGGATGATTAATGTAATTTCAACCGTTTGTGGAGTTTTTGGCGCGTTCGGATGGTCCTGGATCTCCCGCATGTTCAAGCTCCAGCCGCACCAGACTATTCTTGTCTGCATTGCCCTCTTTGAACTTATTCCGATTTATGGATTAATGGGATACCTTCCATTTGTGAAGAATTGGGGAGTGATCGGACTCCAGCAACCGTGGGAGATGTATCCTTTGGCAGCTGTTTACGGCCTTGTTCTCGGAGGCCTGAGCAGCTACTGCCGTTCTCTCTACGGAGAGCTGATTCCCCCGGGTTCCGAGGCAGCGTTTTACGCGTTGTACGCCATTACAGACAAGGGATCGAGTGTTTTTGGACCAACGATTGTTGGCGCCATCATCGACAGGACGGGGAGCATTCGCCCTGCCTTTTGGTTTCTGGCCGCTCTGGTTGGGTTTCCAGCTCCCTTGATATGGTTTATCAACGTTGAGCGTGGAAAGCTTGAGGGCGCGAAGCTAGCCGAGAGCATTGAGGGCTTTCCCGCCCCCGAAGAGAACGGCGCGTACCCGTACCAAGACGATGAAGCTCGTGGCATGCTTTCTGATTATGACGAGACCGCGAATCACGTAACGGCAAACGGGCGAGCTGGCGAATAGGACATTTTTATTGAGCGATTATTATCCACTTTTTCTATGCAATCAATTTTTTTCTTCCTTCTTCTGACTGTATTCCTGCATAGCGATGGTGTTTGGCTGGGGCGTTTTTGTTGTGCTCTAGGTGGGGGTGCAATATGCGGAATTTCGGTGTGTTGGTTTGGGACATGTCATACAGGCTACACAGGCATCTCAGGATAAGCACTTGATCATTCTGTGCTCTTCATAAAATGTGTTGCTTACTTACTCACAATTCCCTCACTCCATGAACTGTGAAAGCCTCCATCATTAAAAACAATAATAATCTGGTCATATTCTCGGGCTATTTATCCTCCTTTTCCCCCCCCTTCGTCCCGGCGGCCCGCCAAGACACGTCGGCTGGGTCTTGGCTGTATCACGTGACACGCGTCTTCGGTGGATTTGCCTCAGCTTTCCTCCCCCCAAGTTTGCGACATTGCGTCTAGATAACACTCATCTTGCGCACAGGACATCGCAAGTCGCGACTTGTCGGTCACAGGCAGCCGGAGCTTGGCTCAAACGTGACGTCGCCGATCCTCCTCGATGTAACGAGTCCTAATATTATTGGACTCCGTCTCTGGCGACTTAGATTTTTGTTCCCTTTTTATTGCTGTTACGTATTTGGGGGAAACCCCTCCCGGGTCGGAATACACGCTACGCGATCCCTTCGACACAACCATCAAACATCGGAGCTTTCAGCTCAGTACGTCACCGCAATGAGCTCCCGCAAGCGATCACGTTCCGTCGTGGAAGAAAACCGCGCGGAATGTCCATTTACTGTTACCTATCCCGGTCCGCCATCGCGGGCGGAGCGGGAGCGACACAAGAACAAGAAGAGAAAGCGCGAAGGCCAGGAGGAAGAGAAGCGGGTTCCCATACAAATCTCTCCGTTTGAACCTACTGGCAAGTTTAAGAGCCACGATACCATGGATCTTCATTATACAATCGAACCAACTAAGCGATGGCTGGATATGACACGGTACAACAGCTTCGTTCGTACGTTTCTCCTCTCATCTCATTCATCTTGGTAATGCGGCAGCTCTAGGAATCTAATCTAACTGGTTTTTGTAGTGAACAGCGTCAAATATTACAGTGAAGGCTTCGTATTCGTCGCGAACGAAGCAACAATCGAACGACAACGAGCTGCGGCTAATTCAGGCACCGTTGGGCCTGTTCGGAAATCCGACGACGACTGGGTGGCCCGTATCTTGGAGATCCGAGCTGCTGACGAGCATCATGTCTACGCGCGCGTTTATTGGATGTACTGGCCTGATGAACTGCCGCCTGGAACCATGGACGGGAAGAAACAAATCCAAGGAAGACAGCCCTATCATGGCCAGAACGAGCTGATTGCATCGAATCATAGTGAGTCATATTAATTGGCTGGATAATTTAATAATATGCCGAAGCTGACGCGCCAATCCAGTGGATGTAATTAATGTGGTTAGCGTCACCATGCCGGCAACCGTTAACCAATGGATTGAATCAGAAGATGAAGAGATTCAAGATGCGCTATATTGGCGACAGGCACTGGACTACCGAACGTCACAGCTCTCGGTAAGCGACACCAACAGGTATCATTTCTTGAGTTCAGAGCTGACACGTAGTTAGTCGGTCGACCTTACATGCAAGTGCGAGACGCCTGCGAACCCCGATAAGACGTTGATAGGATGCACCAATTCGGATTGTGGAAAGTGGATGCATAACGAGTGCCTCAGCCATGATGTTCTCATGCGAGTATACGAGCGACTGGGTACTGATTTGCCGCATCTTGCCCAAGAGCCAGCGATCAAGGAGGAAAAGGGAGACGAGGAGGCGACGCGACCACTCAGCCCGATGGAATCAGGGGAGAAAGACACGCAAGCGACAATCGATGTCCGCTCTGGAAGTGTGCAAGGCCTACAGGACCAGGCCATTGTGAAGAAAGCCGCGACCGAGACTCCGCGAACGACCATGACACCGACCCCCGTTCCGACCGCTTCGAACGCCGACACTCCCCTCAAGGCATCAGCCAAGAAGAACCGCAAGAAGAAGAGCTCTGATTACAAACCTTATCTCGGACTATTCGAAGCAAATCTGAAAATGAATGATGGACCAACCGTGTGGGAAATCAAAGATTTGCGAGAGAACGTGACGGGTGGCGAGAGAGAGTGGACCGAGCCGGCCAACTGCTTGATCTGTGGCTCTGTCATTGAGTAGATGTCTCTTTGAGAGAGCTCAAGCTTCATCGAGTGCTTCTGCTTGGTATGGTTGTGAAGGATATTCCTTTCTTTTGCCATTGAGGATGCGTCTCTCATTTCCAAGATGACTTATGCCTCCCGGTACACGCCTTGGCCTTCTTCGGATTGCGTTTCCAGTCGACTGTGGCTCCCTCTTGTGTCAATTCTTTTCATCTCGATATCCCGACTTTGGGAGTTCTTTCACGAACCCCTAGGCTGGTGCTTTGGGCGTGGCGTTTGCGGCGAATACGTGGATATCATGAATTTTCTTTGTTTTGGAAACCGGTTCGAGTTGCACGGTGCATATGGGACACGGAGACTTTTCCCTTTTTTTTCTGTCAGGCTGTTTGGTTGCAATATTTGCGATGGAGAAGACCGACGAGAGAGATAGGTTGAAGATGAGAAAACGATGCTATTCGCAAGGTTGTGGTGGGATATGATGAGGCTTTCCTTGATTCAAGTTGGCCATCTCATGCAGTGCCCTCAACTCACTTCCCTGGTATTATCCAGTCAGTGCGAACCATCTGATTTCCCTCTCTATATCACATCCTAGGCCACCTACATCCCATACTACATCGTTTCTAGTCATCTTCAACGGTCGTCAGATTAAGAGGAGGTGGATGAGAGGCGGAGAGGCGGGGCGAGACTAGATGCTCTTTTCTGCGAAACGGTGGGTATCTGGTATGTTATGAGTATTCTTTTTTTTTCTTTTGTTTTCTTAATCTTATTTACTTAGTCACTTAGTTAAAAATGAATACCATTATTAAAAAAAAATCAAAATCTCTGGTGTTGTATTCCATTATGCCTGCGATTAATTTGGTGAAATACTATGTGCTTGTAATTACGATGTCAACAACAAGAAGATTGGGCGACTTGTAGTAATGAGTACTTGGTGACCTTGGTGGGTTGGGCAGGGTGCTTTGAAAACCGAGCTACGTAATCTGCTTGGGGGAAAGCCCAGGGAGTGAAGTGAGTGAGTGAGCTTAGACCAACCAGCCGCAAGTCGCAGTGAGCTTCATCCACCCACCTGGAACCAACCCCGCCACTCTAGAACCTCGTACTCCGGAGCTTCAATTCTAGCCTGAACCTCCGCTTTCCGAACCTCCGACATCCTCTTCCTGATCCGGCAAATTGAACAAACCTTCGCTTTCGCTTTCGCTTTCACTTTCATCCGTCGCAACCATGGCTGACGTTGACCCTTTTGACTCTGCGCTGTGAGCTGCCTCATGCCCTCCTCCCCTTCGCATGTCCCTCATTCTGCGACTTTCTTGCCCTCTTGTTGGATGTGAACAAATGGAAAATGCTGTGACTAACATATCTTCCTTCCCTTGACTTCTAGTGACCTCCTTCGTCGGCTCAACCCCAAGCAGACGACTGATCACCTCAATGCCATCATTTCGCTCGCCCCCGATCTGACAGAGGACCTGCTCTCGTCCGTCGACCAGCCCCTGACCGTCCGCCGATGCAAGCAGACCGGCCGCGACTATCTCCTCTGCGACTACAACCGTGATGGCGACAGCTACCGCTCGCCGTGGTCCAACCAGTTCGACCCCCCCCTGGATGAGAGCGGTGCTGGTGGCGTAGGTGCAGGTGGCAGCGAGGGAGCAGGCGAAGGCGCCATTCCTAGCGAGCGGGTACGCAAGATGGAGGTCAAGGCCAACGAGGCTTTCGATATCTACCGTGAGCTGTACTATGAGGGTGGTGTGAGCAGCGTCTACTTCTGGAATCTGGATGATGGATTCGCTGGTGTGGTGTTGCTGAAGAAAGGTACGAATACTTGGCCTACGCACGCCGTGCTGCCTTTTCACTTGAAGACAGGGTTTTAAAAGCTGACGCCTATCCATAGCATCTCCTTCCGGAGGCAGTACCGAAGGAGTATGGGACTCCATTCACGTCTTCGAGGCCATTGAACGTGGCCGGACAACCCACTACAAGCTTACCTCTACGGTGATTTTGACTCTGTCGACCGCCGGAGGCAACCTGGGTGACATGGATCTGAGCGGCAACATGACCCGTCAGGTTGAGCAGGACTTGCCTGTCGAGAACGATGACAGCCACATTGCCAACGTCGGCCGATTGGTGGAGGACATGGAGCTGAAGATGCGCAACCTGCTGCAGGAAGTTTACTTTGGCAAGGCCAAGGATGTGGTGGGCGACCTCCGAAGTATTGGAAGCCTAAGTGAGGGCGCTCGGGACCGGGAGGCGCAGCGAGAAATTATCGGCAGCATGAGGAGATGATGATTGTCAATGATAAACGGGATACAAGTGTTGACCAATCTATTTGTTGTCTCATCCAAGCATGTCAGAGTTTAGAGCGTGGGAATTTTAAGACAAAGAGATAAGCAGAAGTTGGCAGTTTTCTGTCCGGCAGAAGAAAGTCTAGCGATATCTGCGCGTGATGAGAGTATATAGGTATGTGTTCTTTGAAGCTGATGATGAATGTTACGTTTTCAGTCTCCCTTCGAAATGATGATTGTTTCGGCCGAGAATTCTGGTTGCTTCAAGAGCATGGTCTGAGTGGTGATCTCTCCTTGACAAACGATATTGACTTTGAAAAGATGAAGAAGCACCTATCTCAAGATGGAAGTGACTGAAGCAGTTGCGATAGGCAGACGCACGCACTCAGCACTGAGAAAAAGAACAAATTAACAGGCCGATACCTGGTATTCTCTGCTTATCAATGGTATCAGTCTATTATAAGTACTTGGTATCAAAGCTGGTAGTTAAAGTGCATGCACAGGATGAAGGTGAGGATGACTAAGTCAACAAGTGCCCCACCGCTTTTTGTGACTCAACCTTATCGCGGGGCATGTTAACCCCTCCAAGCCCTCGTCCAGCCCAAAACCTGTCCTTGCACTAAGAAACCCATCACCCAAAAGAGTCGACAAAATGGCTGTCATTTATATCGACGAAGAAAAGGGCATCGACGCCCCCGATACCGCGGGTACCGAAGCCGCCCCTTTCAAGAGCTTGCTCGAGGCTTTCTTTCTCCACGGCCCTGAGACCGAATATCAGGTGAAGAAAAAGGATGACGAGGAGTACAAGCCAGCTGCGAAGTCGGCCTTGAAGAAGGCTGTGGCCTACGCTGCCGGTCAACGCAAGAAACTCGAGGCTGCCGCGAAACGAGCAGAGAAGGAGGCTCAGGAAGAGGCTGCGCGTCTTGCTGTTTTGGAGGAGGCCAAGAAGATCAAGATTGTCGACGATCCTGCTCTGCCCGAACCTGTGCGCATCAGCCTCGCCGAGGTCGACTCTAGTGTCATTGGAGTTCTTCGAAAGAACAAGGATGAGCCCACCGAGGGTGTGAAGCGTGTTCGTGTTCAGGGTCGTGTCAACCGAGTGGCCAAGCAAGGTGGTCTTATCTTCGTCACCTTGCGACGAGGATTGGACCTGATGCAATGTCTACTCTCTGGAGAACTGTCCAAGACGTACGATGCGTTGACGCTCGTTCGCGAGACGGCAATGGAAATTACTGGTGAGCTTTGGGAGGTTCCTGCTGGCCTTCACGCTCCCCTCGACCGAGAACTCCACGCAGATCACTTTCAAATCATTGCCCGAGCCCCTGGTGGTGACGATGCCTTCACCAACCGAGTTCCCCTCGATGGTGATGCCCAATCCCTGCTCAACCTGCGCCATCTCACTCTGCGCCACGAGAAGCCCGCTGCTGTCATGTTTGTTCGCGATGTTGTCGAGTCTGCCTTCCAGACTGTCTACAAGGAGCTGAACTGCAAGAAGGTCAGCCCTCCGGCTCTTGTCCAGACCCAGGTCGAGGGTGGTTCTACCCTATTCAAGTTTGACTACTATGGCGAGACTTCCTACTTGACCCAGTCCAGCCAGCTTTACTTGGAGACTGTCCTGCCCGTCCTTGGTGATTGCTACTGCATTGAGAAGTCCTTCCGTGCTGAAAAATCCCTTACTCGTCGTCATGTAAGTACTCTTCGCTCGCTTCCATATTGACCTGATTGATGCTTACCCCAACCAATTACAGTTGTCTGAGTACACCCATATTGAGGCTGAGCTCGACTTTATCACCTTCGATGACCTGCTGGGCCATCTTGAGCATGTTATCTGCCGCGTCATTGACCTGACATTGGAGAACCCCTCCGCCGCCGAATTCATCAAGAAGTACAACCCCGAATTTGTGAAGCCCAGCCGACCATTCCTGCGAATGCGTTACTCTGATGCCATTGATTGGCTTCGGGAGCGAGGTATTAAGAACGAGGAGGGCAACGACCACCAATTTGGTGATGATATGTAAGTCTACAACTCAGCCACGGAGAATGAGACTTGCTAATTGAGTTCTGCAGTGCCGAAGCCGCTGAGCGTAAGATGACTGATGAGATCAACCGCCCAATTTTCCTCACCCACTTCCCCACCGAGATCAAGGCCTTCTACATGCAGAGGGCGAAGGACGACCCTCGCGTGACTGAGTCTGTTGACGTTTTGATGCCTGGTGTTGGCGAGATTGTCGGTGGCAGTATGAGAATCTGGGACTTTGATGAGCTCATGGCCGGATACAAGCGCGAAGGTATTGATCCTAGCGGTTACTTCTGGTACACCGACCAGCGCAAGTATGGCTCTACCCCCCATGGAGGATATGGTCTTGGAGCAGAGAGGTAAGCTATCCGCTTTTATTCAACATCGCAATGGATGGAGACTAATTTTGATGCAAGATTTTTGGCATGGCTTCTGAAGCTCTGGACGGTGCGAGACGCGTGCTTGTATCCTCGTTACATGGGCAGATGCACACCTTGAGCAATCTTTCGACACATTCAGAGATAGACCGAGAGCGAAGGACTAGTTCTAGAGAGTTTCCTGAAGAAAAGAAAGAAAGACCATGGCAGAAACAAAAGAAGGAAAGAAAAAAAAAAAAGTAAAATAAACATGTTATATAGGCGATAGAAGAAGAAAGGGTAGCTATATGGGCCCTAATATATCGAATGTACTATCATCCAAAGGGGTACAAAGCAGCGTAGAAACGCATAATGTGAGGTGGCAGAAGAACATAGTCCAACAGTAGACATCCGGGTTAGACCGTTGCTGAACATGATGCCAAAAAGTTGAGACTCAAGTTTATTGCAATGCTCTACTCGAAAGCGTTCATTACTACTGCGTACATCTTTTCCAAAGGTTCTACAATCCCTTTAATTACACATCCATCAAATAGCAATGATCCATAAACATAGCATGGGAGTGTTGAGATCATAGATTGACTGCCTACAGACAATCCAGAGAGGTATCACTTCGCCTTTGTCACTCTTTTTGGTCTCGAAATTTGTTATATTAATCCTATGTTGTATTACTTTATTGATTGGATTCTAGAGCTGGAATTCAGAGAGGCGGTATAATCTCCCACAGGAGGCAGATACCCTCTCCCATCACTGCCGTCGTACCTTGCCTCGCCCAGTGTGTAACTAATCCCACCTCTTTTAGTAACTTGGAGTTGCGTGACATTCTAGAGCATAATTTTAATCCGAAGTCATAAGTCGAAGGAGAGACCAAAAAAAAAAAAAAAGAAAGAAAGGATGTTGTCATGATCCGATAGTTCTGGCATATTATCTCACCCCTTTCCCCCTGCGTCAATCACTTTCCCAAGATTCGCACCACTGCCGAGAGTCCATGGCAGAAGACCTGGGGTGGAATTTTGTGGCTGGCTGCCATAACAACGGCCCGATGCTTACGAGGTCGAATACGGCTGGATGGAGGACCGAATACGTTCAGGTTCAGAGTGAGTCCGTTGACGAATCACCTAGTTAGCATAGAAGCCGCCCGGCCACAATTTGAGGTAAGGCATGATTTAACGACTAGTTTTGATGGCACGCCGATTCCGGGGTTGGTTGTGATCTAGGGGCTGTACTTCGCACGGGTTGACGGGATAGTTTCTCCGTAAGGGAAAAAAAAAAGGGATAACTAGCCAGGGTCCCCAAGTGGCGAAAAAATGGCTCTCAGCATCGGAGCTGGGCTCGAATTTATTGCTGGGTGCAGAAAGATGTGGTGCAAGTACTTGTATTTTGCAGTTCTTTTGGGTAGGATATGCCACACCCTCACCTTCATGGCCTGAGACAGCAAGATGTAAAGTACGGGTTTTTTTTTTCTTCTTTCTTGAGTTATAGTATTCATTCTATAACTGCCCTGATCTTACTGGGGGTGGCAGATGGATAGAAAAGTTCTAGAAGAGATGCACACCCCCTGGCGTCTTTGCGGGATTTGGCGTCCTCCCCTTCTGCACGTCTTTTTTTTTTTCTTTTTTCATGGCAGCAGACCATAACATCAATGGACCGAATGTTTATAGCAGAGAGGATGCTTGACTATTTCCAGGCTCCCTTCACATGGGGATGATGCTATAGTATTCCTTGATGTGTAAATCTGTACCTAGGTAATTGGATGTAATCACACCAACCATGTTGGCAAAGCCACAACAGGCCCGACAGACCATTATTAGTAGTAGCACGGAGCTTGCCATCCATGTTCAAATTAACGGCAGCGTCCATGCTGGCGGCCCGTGGCGTGGGCGGGATCGTTGATCGGCACGCGCATATGTGTAACTCCATTCATAGTACCCAGCTTGTGAGCGAGCGCTAAAGCACGTAGGCGCACAGAACTAAGCACCCCAAGTCTTTTGGGTGCTTGGACTCTTGATTTTCGTTTCTCTGTCCGAAGTTGGATAGCAATGTTCTGGACAGTAGCTAGCCTGGTCTGGCCTCTGCTGCTGTACTATGGTAAGATGGCTAACCAAGCAGTATCCAGATAACCTTGGTAAGATCAGGCAAGATACTGCACACCACATACTTCTCCTACAGTGACGGCTCTGGTACAGTACTTGACAATTTACCTCGTGCGCCCATGAGTCGTGCCTTGGATATCTGGTAGGTGGGTAGCGCATACGGGGTGCATCACTAAAGGTAGTCCTGTGCAGTATGGAGCACATGGGTTTTTTTGGTATCTTAGGTTGTACCGCAGGACGTCGGTATACAGTGTTGCATGAGGCCATGTCCCTGGAAAGCTGCAAGTTTGACGCTGTCATTAAATTCTCCTTTGCCCAAACTCGGCTGCGTGCAGGAAGCCACCAACTTCCTCTCCCCCTGTTTTCATTTAGACTTGAGAGACTATTGAAACGGTAACCAAACGACAAACTTTACAGTACTGACCTACCACAGTGGTGCGTGGTGATCGTATGAGAGGTCAATTGCCTACGGCGGTCCGAATCATTCCGCCACAATTCGGCATGCATATGTTTAATCATACGCACCACTTACCGTGGTAGGAGTAGTTAAGTACATAGTAGTATTGATAATAGTATAGGACCGTGGCAAGTAGCCTCGGAAAAAGCGTCGACGCAGCTGTAGCTAGGACGTACGTACTACGTAATTACGACCTTGCTTAGCACCCTCGGCCATGTCACCCTTCAAGAAACGATCCACCCCCCATTCTGTCTTATGCGGTCGGGTCGGCCAGCAAAACGCTACGAAGAGGAGGGGGGGAGGGCCGGCGCGACAAATAGCGGCACTGGTGGGGGTTTGATGTTGAATCTCTTCTTCATCCTGTGACGTCGTGGGTCTGGGGCGTTGTGGGCGACTCTAGTCAAATGTGTTGCCGCCGCCGCAGACAGGACGGACATGCGGGAGTGGGGAGAAAGAAGGCAAACCTATCCACACAGTAGGATAGTATTCGTAATAGAGAGGTAAGGAGATGGAAGGGGGGGAAGCGTTTTTTTTCTTATGGTTACGGCTCAACTTACTATGTACAACTCAACTTTGCTGAGAATGATAATGCGGCATGGGACTCAGAAACCTGGAGATCTGGACCATCATTTCATACCAGCATGGACAGATAGATATGGCGCTATTGATACCTATCCTACCTACCTACCAACCAAGGTTGGCAAACCTTGGCTACGTTGCCTCCCGTCTCGTTGTCAAGACGGGAACTGAGCCGTTAGGTTGATGTAGCTGTTGGCACTAAGACGAATAGACATGACCTTTTGGCATGAAGCTGCGATAAACAAGAGAACGTCTTCAGCTCTGCTAGTACTTCCCGAGCAGAGACTCTTGGCTTACTAGTGTGAAGAATGTGTGGAAGTCAACCAAACAACAGCCCAAACCTCACCGATGCTAGCCTGACAGGGGCCCCGTCGCAATGACACCAGTCTGCCTGTGCTCCATACCCGACCGGCACGATGAGATGGGCAAGATGATTTCCTCTCCTTACGAAACGGTGCTGATGATCCATGGGTCCGCAATCAGAATGATGAACATGGAGCTCCATCGCAAGCTCGGTAGCTAACAAGCTAGCTTGGCCACCAACTTATCCGAACAGAGGCACTACGTACGAGAGAAGACCGTATGAACGGGTCATTACCCAAGCCGCCCCCCTCCCCCCAAGCTCCAGCCCGACTAGTCCAGCCAGCCGCGCAGGTCCGCACCGAGAGCCCACTAACTAGGTATGAAGTAGGGAATTACTGAACCCCTCGTTCTAGTTGTTGCGGTGTAGGATACCTTTCGAAGCAGGTAGTAGTCTAGGTAATGCTCACACAGCCTAGGAAAGATTTGAGAAGTTCAAGCATTTTTTCTCATCTTGCACTTTCGGAATTTGTTGTAGGAGCCGGGCAAGGATGACCACTATGACACATATTGCTACCTAAAGGAGAAGAGAAATGAGGCTTTTTGTTCGAATTCCCTCCCCCTTCCTTCTCTGCTTTCTTTTCAAAATGAATGAATGACTCGGGAAGCCTGCTTGTATGGCCTGGTGGGTTGGGGGCCTTGCAACTTGAGGCAACATCACCCCTGCCGCTAGACCGGGTTAAGAGATGTTGTCTATGTCCGAATCGTTCGAATCCATCCGTACATGCGTAGTCCTGGACTTGGTGCGACTCCATGTACTGTATGTATGCCGTGCTTGTGTAATATGCCGGCCTATGCCGTGCAGATGGGTTAATATGCAGAGCGCGCTGCATCCTTCGCTCGAGATGGCCGGAGGCAAGGCTGTCAAGAAGAGCCAACCTGTGTGTAGTGTCAGACGAGAAAGATTGCACGATGCTTGCTGTCAAGCTTCCACCAGTCCTTCCCTCCCCCCCGCTCTCTTTATCACTCTCCCACTCATATTCGTCCCTACGAAGCATAGTATTAGTCCTCAAGGAAAGCCTGTGTGTCAGGGACCGAAAAAAGGTCTGAGCCTCAGGCCAGGGGTGAGACATGTCGAGGGGTGGCTCTCTTCCCTCCCCACCCCGAACGGTAGTGGAGGACTTGTGACAGCTGGTGGAGGAGCGTAAGGACCCTTTCCCACGATGTTGGTGAGTGGTGTCTTTAAGGGCGCATAATCAAACGTACTACTCCGTAATACTTGCCTCCGTACGGAGCGCATCTGTACGGTACCTCAGGTTGAAGGCGCGAACACCTCCACACTTCCCTCCTGCTGCACCACTATTCATTAGCTACCTACTATGCAAACTCCTCTTCCAACTTAGGTAGCCCTTGGCTCCTTACAATGAGAGGCATCCAACACCAAGCTTGAGATATTTGACGAAAATAATCCAACTCCTCTCTTTCTTTTCCTTGACACTTATGAATACAATATTATCTGCCTAGTTTCATAGACATCGTAATTATAGCAGATAGAAAGATATATATCTTAGACGGACGGACTCGCAACTAGCTGGCAAGTTATCCCCTTCCATACCCACCTTAACTGTGGTAGGTAGTTAATTACGTGTAGGTACCTAGGTGGGAAGGTACTGCCGCCTGTAAGCTGGCTGGGCATCTCTCCTTAGGGCCTACCTACTAACTCTGTACCTGCTTTTGCCTGCCATCAAAAACATTGGAACCTGCTCTCTCTCTAACACGCCCCTCACTCCTTTTCCTTCAGCAGCCTCTACTTCGTACGCGCTCATCTTCCTGTCTTATCCACCCATCAACCCACACCATCACCCACGCACCCACTCATTCATCGACTTGGGCCCAGGGTCTCGTCCATATCCCCAAATCCCCTTGTCCCTTTTCGCCCTGACAGGGAACTAGAAGGAGAGGAAGGAAAAGGAGGGAAAAGAAACAAAGGAAAGAAGGCAAAAAAAAAAAAAAAAAAAAAAAAAGAGCCAGATTAATGCCCATCCCTCCATCCCATACCCTTGACCAGCCAAACCTCACTGGACTGAACTTATCCTTCCTCACATCCTGGCTCTGACCTGGCTCTGGCTCCCCGGCTTAGGATCCCGTGCTGGATAACTAAAGGTAAGGTACTTACTCTACTTGAGGCTTCCTCCCCATCTTCAGAGAGTTGGATGCCCATAATTTTCCCCCTTTGTTCCACATCTTCTCTCGCTACCCACGTCGCCGCAAGTGCCGTAGTATCAAGCCTACCCAGTTCAACAGAGACTCGCTCGCGCACGCACGCACGCATGCACGCACACACCCACTCACACAAAAGTCATAATTTCGTCTTCTTATTCTCAGCACAATACTTACCTCATTTTGTCTCCTACTTCTTCTACGAAGACGTGTGTCTTGCTGACTCGGGTACGGCCACTCCAGCTCAGCCCAGCTTTCGTTGCTTGCTTTTTGACACCACAACCAGCACAAGCTTAATTAGATTCCCCGTTCCCACTGTCCCTCCTCCTCTTCCTCCTCCCCCACCTTCCACCACAACTGATTCAACAGCTTCCTACCACACCAAGTCCGCACGCTGCATCTTCGCTCCTCGTTAACGAAACTTTGAAGGCGAATTCTCTGACAGCTTGGAAACCCAGTCTCCAGTCGTCCATCTCGAATCTGTCTGTCTCTACCTACATCCAGCTCTCTTCTGAGCTGCCCCTAGACCCGCGCGACCATTGATTGAAACACTTTCAACCCCTGACTCTGAGCCGTTTGTGTCAACTCTCCGAATCGTACCGTGTCGCTTTCTTCGTCGTTGTGCGGTCGCAGCTATCCTCTCTGCGGCCTTGGCACTACCCCCATTCACTCCCTCTCTCCCACCCTCGACCATTCCTCGGCCAACTCGACTCGGCCGCTAGACGCTTACAACAGCAACGATGGCTGAGAACGAAATCGAGAAACCGTCTGTTTTGGTTATTGGCGGCCTGGGATACATTGGTCGCTTCCTCGCCCTCCACATCCACCAGAATAACCTCGCCTCTGAGGTACGACTCGTTGACAAAGTCCTTCCTCAGCTCGCATGGCTCGCCCCCGAGTTTTCCGAAGCTTGTTCGCAGGACAAGTTCATGCAGGCCGACGCCAGCAGATCTGGTCAGTTCTTGTCTCTTCCCTCGCCAATTTTCCTTGAGGATTTTTTTTCAGTTCCCTCGAGCCTTTTGTGTGCAATATTTGTAATTTGGATTAAGTACGAGGATGTCAAAACTAACGTAAGAATGCGTGTTCCCCGCATCCAGATGCCCTAGCAAGGATATTCGATCGCGCCGATGGGAAACAGTGGGATTATGTCTTCAACTGTGGCGGTGAAACAAGATACTCTCAGGAGGATGAGGTTTACAAGTTGCGGTCTTTGGACCTATCCATTGCGGTGGGCAGGGAGGCCGCCAAGCGAGGAGTCAAAGCCTTTGTGGAGCTAAGCACAGGCATGGTGTACAAGTCTGATTCCTCACCGAGCAAGGAAGGGGATAAGCTAAAGCCTTGGAGCAAGATTGGGATATTCAAGTTGCGTGCGGAAGAGGAGCTAGCTAAGATCGAGGGGTAAGTGTGAAGACCAATTGTGTCTACGGTTCGATATTGGGTGTGTGGCATGTTTACTAACTTGCAATCTGCAGTCTGAACCTCGTCATTGTGCGACTGCCCCATGTCTACGGCCCGTATGCTTCTCAGTGGGTTGCTACGGCTCTATGCATGGCCCGCACCTTCCAACACATCGAAGGAGAGATGAAGTGGCTCTGGACCAAAGATCTTAGAACCAACACAGCACACATCGATGATGTTACACGCGCGCTGTGGGACATAACTGCCTGGTACGACGCTGGCAAGGCTGGCTGGGACGAGGGTAGCATGGGTAAGACAGTCATTTTTAACGTGGTAGACAAGGGTGTAACTTGCCAGGGCACCATGGCTACCATCATTGGCGAGCTCTTCAAGATTGAAACGGGGTTTCAGGGCCAACTCATCAGTACTTTCGCTCGGTTGAACCTTGACAGTGTGGTAGATGATGTCAATGATGAACTCTTGGGACCTTGGGCAGATTTGTTGGCCGCGGCTGGCATCACTAGGCCAGGCCCATTGACGCCGTTCATGGAGAAGGAACTGCTTAAGGACACGGATCTGAGCATGGACGGCAGCCGGTTAGAGAAGCTGCTAGGGTTTCAGTATACAAAACCCACTCTCACCAAGGAGTTGATCGAAGAGGTGATTGAGAGCTACAAGAAAATGAACTGGTGGCCCTGAGAACATCAAAGAGCACGGGGCATTTTCTCAAGCGAGGAGTAAAGCACATTCGGCTACTATATCGGGATTTTTTTTTTCTTTTGTTTGCTTGTTTGTCTTTTCTTTTGTCCAAATGAGTAAGCATGCAGAGCGAAGAAGGTTTGGCATGATACAAGGAGGGATGATACCAAGGACAACAAATATGACCATGGCACGAGAGACGGCTGCAGACAACTTTAATGTTGGGGCCATGACCAGACACGCCCGGGAGAGACGACACGATCTATTTGGTCGTGTTTGGGGATGTTCAACGAGGAAAGTCAGAGGAAAAGGGAGAAGGATTTTTTAGGGATAGGAAAGTGTGTGTGAAGTAGAACACAGGAAGCTCCTCCAGCCGGGAGGAAAATAGGTGAAAAGGTGGAGAGGGGTTACGAACGATGGTGATGAAAGAGGGGATGTTTTGTGAGCAGTTGGAAGATTTTTAGGAGGAAGACTAATACCGGCATGGCTACATCGTATGTCAAGACCTACCATGGCTAAATAATACGCATCAATACGGCACGTGGAATCCTATTCCCGTTTAGTTGAGAATGGGGGAATCCCAATTCAGCTAAGAGATGAAGAGTGACCATGATTGATCTGATGTGATGAGAGAATTCCAGGGTCCAGGGGTGAGTTGGGGGTCTTGGCCAATATATATAAGTCAAGTAATCTGTCCCTGTATGGTACGTATGATGCGAAGAGTGGGGGACAGACGTGGTTAGGGGAAAGGAAGCGAAGTGAACAAAGGCGGTCGTTAGCATCGATTGATAATCTAGCCGAGGTGGTTGTCCTATTCAGAAGCATGTGGAAGCAGACGACTTATGATGCACAGCCAGCAGCCAACGAGCTACTACCCCGGAATTTAGGCAATTGCGGGGGGGGGAAGAGAGGAACTCGTCAATAAACCCGAATAGAAAAAAGTTCCCAAGCCTGAGCGATATTATTTTTGCGGAGTAGTTTCTTGTTTTGGCACCATGGCGAAGAAATGCACCCAACTTGGATGGGGTTGAATGTCAATGGCTAATAAAAAGCATCCATGGATGATTGGATGCTGGTATGTACTGTAGTTTGGTGGGAGTTCGCGCTGGGCTGGGCTTTGTGTGGTGGTATTCTGTACCGAAGGTAGGTAGGTACTGTCCCTCATGCAGGTGAAGCTCCCTGAGCTGGGTAACTCGGGGCCAATAAAGACATGGCAATGTTGCACAGAACAAACTTGTTTCAGGCTTTTCAATGGATGGATTGTTTTTGTCCATCCATGTTTTACCTTCTTTTTCTCCCTCTCTTTTCTCCGTTTCTGTAATGTATCATGAACGTCCGTCTGTTTCTCACTCACACGTGCCAAGGCATGCATGATATCAAGAGCTAAAAAGAGAAGACCCTAGGGTCGGGGTACATGCCGCCTAACATTCTTGCAACATGTAACCAGTTATTCCTCCGCTCTCACAGCCTCCGTACCGAGCTCATCAGACGCTATTTGCAATTGACCTACCTATTCTGGACATGGAAATCCGACCCAATGGTCTTGATTGAGCATGCTTCTTCCCACTTTCTTCGATTGCCTTACCCAAGCCGTCCCCCATCTTGGCAAGATTTTTAGCCATGCCTTAGGGGAGGAGAAGAAGGAGAGAGTGAGGGGGGGAGGGGCGAAGTTCACTGCTCAGCTGCTTGGCCAGGTTTTGATCATTGCCTAGGTAAGTTTACGTCGAATGTGTGGCTGGATGGCGTCCAAGAACAATTGTAATTTATCATTGATACCAGGCCACAACGCATCATACTGTAACGTACCTATAGGTACCTGACCTATTGGCAGCGTTCCCCGGACCAACCACTAATTAGTAACCCACAAGATGTATACTTGAGATATAGGTGACGTTTACGAATGGAACCTGGGGTGGGCTGGACCCTTGGCCGAGCAGCTGGGCCCGTGAAGTGAACGTGATGCGAGCCAACGCCCAGTCCAATCGGCCTCGGAGTTTCTAGCGCCGGCATCATGGACATAGGTACGGAGCACCAGTCTCCCATAAAGTACTCTGATTACTGAGAACAGACATACAGGTACTTGTATTTATGCACAAGGCAAGTACTCTCGATCTGGGGCTCCTTTTGTTTCCTGTCTTGGCCCTTGTTTTGTGATTTTTTTTGGCTTGTGATTCCTGCCCCTCTAGGAGAAGGTGGTCTGAAATTGGTTCTTCATATAAGATACCATCTTCTTGACAGCCTTCTGATGATTTATACCCCCCCTTTTTCTCTGTATTCTAGCTTTCCTGCTTCACATCACTGCCAACATAAACAAGCTCATTGTTTATTTATTTTTATTTTTATTTTCTTCCGTACGTTGCACCTCAATTACCCTCTGTTTTGACAGCGTGTGGCTTTCTGATTCTGCAGCTGACAAGCATAACTAGCTAGCTACCTTACCTACCAACCTCATTGATTGATGATTAGCTGGGCGTACCACGACCAACAATAAATCGTCACCTTTCTGCAAGATCCACACTTGCGTAGCATCTCACCCTTCTCTCACCCCGTCTTGTCCCTTTTTTTCCGGGGACTTTCGACAATTACCAATCCAACACTCCTCCAACTCCTTTGCTAAGAAAGAAAGACTATCAAAATGGCCGCTCCCTCCGAAAAGACTCTCCTCGACCTCAACGGCCACTGGGTTCTGGTATGTGAAACGCGACCCATCTTTCCCATTTCTTTTTCTTTTTCAAGACAAGACAAATCACGTCACAGTGGCACCAGCTTCCGTTTCCCCCTCGTGGCCTTTGCCCCTCACCACCCAGAGCTAACGTACCCCTCCACCGCCACGTTTCCCATGAAAGTGCTCCTCCAGCTTGTGATCAGAAGAGACAGCTAACCAACCGCTTTAAAAACCCAACAGAACAAGACCCTCTCCGATAGCTCGGAGCCCGTCCTCGCCCTCCAGGGCATTGGCTTCCTCACCCGCAAGGGCATCAACATGGCCAGCATCACTCTCGACATCAACCAGTACCAGGCCCCTCCTAAGCCTCCGAGCACGGCCACGGACGTTGTCTACCATGTTGACATCACCCAGACCGCCTCTGGCCTCAAGAGCACGCAGGAGAACCGCTGTTTGGACAACGAGTTCCGACCTCACGCTGACTGGCTGTTTGGCAAGGTCAAGGGCAAGACCACCTGGGTCACTCTGGATGAGGTTGACGATGAGTTCTTGAAGAAGGACCTCCTTGTTGAGGGTGAGGGCAAGTTCATCAAGAGCTACGTCGAGTCCGAGGACACCAACTGGGTTGCAACTCAGGTTTGGGGCTTTGAGATTGTCGATGGCCTGCGACGGTACTCTCGACACATTGTTGTGACCAAGGGATCCGAGCGGGCCCAGATCCGCCTCGTCTATGACTACACACCAGACTCCCAGTAAAGCGATTATGCCATTTTTAATTCTGTGAAGGGGAAGAGGGGTTTGAAATCACTTTTCTAGCTTATGCTGCGTCGGTTGATTCAACTGTTTTCTTTACCCTACAGAAGCTTTATTTAGTGTTTTCTGGCGTTATCGCCTGTGCCTTTGATTGAATAAGGACACTTTGCTCGAGGGTTGGAAACCTTGATAGCCGTCCATTCCGTGGCTTGCAATTTATCAAGAGAAATTATTTCAATGTTTTCTACCAATGCCGTGCCTTCGATGTAATGACCCTTCGCCATGTTGAAAGTATTTCCTTTTCCTCTTTCCCTTCAGTCAATACATTGAGAAAACCGTAATCGAACATACGCCATGCGTCCTTGCTCGTAATACTGTTGATTTCATGCTTCATATCGCAATTGCGTCATCCCTGATGTAGTCAGTCTAGGCCATCCAGCGCCCGTGAAGATTGTCTTATTGGCTCGTTCCTTGGCTCCAACCCTCGGAATGGGAGCTCTTAGACACAACTTTAGCCCCCGCCCCCTTCTTCCCTCTGTTGTATAGAATATTACTCCTCTTTCCCGTATATTCCGCATCCCAACTAAGCAGGTCTTCTCTTTACGAACTCCTCAAGATCCTGAACGGTAGCCACACCAAGGACAAACCGCCTGTTCTCATCGGTAACGACGGCAAACTCCTCCTTCCACGAACTTCCCTCGGGCTGTCCACCTCGGAAGAAATCTTCGAGTTCCTCGAGAGGGGTGTCCATTGTGATAACACGATACGTGCGGCCTCGGCGCTGGAACCTTGTCATGGCGGCCGAGAGCGGGTCATTGGAGGTGACTTTGCCGGCCTCGAGGAGGGAATGCAGGTGCGGGATGGAAATGTAGCCCAGGAGGGCGCGTGTCTGGGCATCCACGACGGTGAGGTGAGTGTACTCGCGCTCGTAAGCTGAGATGAGAGCGAGGGAGATGGAATCGGAAGGGTTGAGGGAGAGCGCGGCAGGAGGATCGAGGTCCTGGACAGTGGCCTATATATCTGTGGTTTTAGCATGGAGGGATGTTGCGCAAGCAACGGAAGCAATGGGGTGAATGAAAGGCAATAGAGAAAACCTACCCCGCGATATCGAGAGGACCAGCTAGTGCCGAGGGACTGGGCGGGGGTTGTGGAAGCGGAAGCGGTGGCAGCAGCCATGATGTGTGTGTGTTTACGGTTGCTGATAGCTTGAGTGTCACAACTTTGGGAGTTGGATGTATCAGCTTGCAAGAGGACAGATAAGTACCTATGGGATGAAGCAGAAAGACGAAAATAGCAAAAAAGAGGATCGTCAATAAGAAAAAGAGGAAGGTAGCAAGGGTGAGGGTATCGCAAATCGTTGTCCGGAGCGGTGGATAATAAAAAAAAAAAAAAAGTGGTTCGAGATGAGAGATTTGAGCCGAATTGTATGACAGTAAAAGAGGGCCTGGTCAGTGAGAGAGGAGAGGAGGACCGACGGAAGGGGGGGGGGTTAGCTTATTCGGCAACCCAAGTGTTCTACTCTACGGTGGGAAATGGGGCGCCGCCGCCTTTTGACAGCTTTGACTTTGGTTAACTTCCAGTATCCTCCGAGAAGCGACCATTTTTGCACGTAGTGGTTAGCCTGGGGAGGCTTTTTGTTAATGTAGCTAATTGTAGGTCGGTATGTATAAGTGCCGTCCACATTACGTACCTAGTTGGCATATCTGCATGGCAATTATCGAGAGGCGCCGCGGGAAATCGAGACAAGAAAATAAATTAGGTATCATAGGGAAATGAGATACTTTATACGTATATCTCATTTCCCATCATAACTGAAGAAGAGAGAAAAATGGACTATACACCGAATAAGCAACATGTGAGGCTAGGGACGGTACGTATAAGTGATATCCACCAATTGTCTCTCTACCAACCTATTTACTGCGTGCTACTCCGTACGTTGGCTTATCTTAGGTACCTTCCTGAGCATGAAAGCAGCCCTTCCCAAAAAAAAATGATGTCACCACTCTGGAGAAAATAGCTCCCTCCTTTTGCACTCACACAGATAAAAACGTCAGGGTCTTGTAATTGGTCACGAACTGACTTGTTTGGCAAGTTTTGTCTTGAACGCCCCAAGGTATACGGTACCTCTTATCTCTTGCAAATGGTACGGAATACAGCACTAATAAAATGCTATACTGAAAGGTACCTTAGGGAGGCATCTTAAAATGTCAGTGTCGCAGTTACATCCAATACGGGATGTAAGGTTGGGCAAAGTACGTAGCAGAGGAGGACTTTAGATTCCGATCCTACCCATGCAAACTGAATGTATACTGCCACCTTACATTGGTAGACAGGTACCCAAGCTCAGGTATAGGTAGGGGGGGAGGGAGGGAGGTATGAGCAACTGACCGTTCTTAACTCCGGAAGAGCTGGAACATTTTATGACCAACGAAGCTGTTCGTATTATTCTCGTGCTTCCCTTTTCCGTTCTCTTGTTATCTTCATCTTGCGGGGTTTTTTTCTTGTCTCGCATCCAGGCTCCTCGTTGTCGCCCGAGCCGGCGATTGATCAATGCCATCTTAATTCAAGCTACCTATCAACTTATACCTGCACTTTACCAGTGCAAGCCCCCCTCGTCAACCTACGTCAATCTGGCTGGTAAGTCACACGAGTGTCATGCTGATGAGCACCCCCCATCGTCCCTTGTTCATTCCATCGACACCAATCCCGTTATCCCTCTGCGGCAATAAGCTGCTCTCAGTCCATGAGCCACTTTCCCGTCTCATTCCCTTTGGAGGCTTGTCTCGCCTGAACTTCTTGCTCAAACCAATTGACATATTCAAAGGCTGACGTTGAGATACAACTTCCTCTAGCTTCCAGCTCCCTTCCAGCTCACTTCTAGATCATTTTCGGAATACCTCAACCGCAGTGAAGCCTCCTCCTAACATGGCACCCTTGTATCCGTCTCGGGATTCGCTCCCACCCTCCCTCATCTACAGTCAGCTTGCAAACAGCGGCCGAACTCCTTACCAGGCTCGTATGGAGCTCTATAGCGCCTACTCTGTTGCAGACGACGCCAAGGACAAGGCGAAGAAGTTGAGTGACGAAGCAGTTCGCGAGATCGAAAAAGCAACTTCCAAAGCAAAGCCCAACAACAAGATCGAGCTCTATTCGGGGAAATACTATGCTGCCTGTACATTTGGTGGAATACTGGCCTGTGTAAGTTAGGCCTTATATAAACCTTCCAAATCCGATTTTGCGGTATCGTCGCCTAGACCCAGAAGCTGATAGATAGACTTTGGCATGCATAGGGCATTACCCACACTGCTGTAACTCCCCTTGATTTTGTCAAGACTCGTCGCCAGGTTGACTCAAAGCTCTACACAAGCAACTTCCAGGCATGGGGCAAGATCTACCGAGCTCAGGGCCTTCGCGGCATCTTCACGGGTTGGAGTCCGACCTTGTTCGGTTACAGCGCACAGGGAGCTTTCAAGTACGGTTGGTATGAGTATTTCAAAAAGACTTACTCGGATATGGCAGGCCCGGAGGCGGCATACAAGTACAAGACTGGTCTGTACCTGGCCGCATCCGCCTCGGCCGAGTTCCTCGCCGACCTTGCGCTGTGCCCCTTTGAAGCCGTCAAGGTCCGTATGCAAGGCGGTAGTCCAAATCCTTACACCGGCACAAGACACGGCCTGAGCACCATCATCGGAAAGGAGGGCGTCGCCGGCTTGTACAAGGGACTGTACCCGCTGTGGGGCCGTCAGATCCCGTACACCATGATGAAGTTCGCCTCTTTTGAAACCATCGTAGAAATGATCTACGACCGTCTTCCTGGTCAGAAGGAAGACTATGGAAAAGCTGCTCAGACGGGTGTCTCCTTCACCGGTGGATATTTGGCAGGTATTTTGTGTGCCATCGTATCTCACCCAGCCGATGTCATGGTCAGCAAGCTCAACGCCTATCGCCAGCCTGGTGAGGCCTTTGGCGGTGCTATGGGTCGGATATATAAGGAAATTGGGTTCTCTGGCCTTTGGAATGGACTCCCCGTGAGAATTTTCATGATCGGTACTCTGACTGGTCTTCAATGGATGATCTATGTAAGTGGAGCCCCAGGTGCCCAGCCCATCGATCTTGATGGATCCGTGGTGCAGTTGTGATCTAATGAGACAAACACTGACATGCTTGATCAGGACTACTTTAAGATCTTTATGGGTTTCCCAACAACGGGCGGCGCTCCACCACCAAGCGAGAAGAAGTGAGGGATCAAGGGTCCATAGAAGCCTGTGGTATGAGAGTGGAGGTCAACTCGAGAATGGCGAGTGAGAAATCCCCCGTTTTGCATTACATGGCTAAGAGTTCGGACTGGATTGGGTAAAGTATTAGGACAACTTACTGCTTGGGTTTGGCATCACGGATTCACCATCATATCTCAACCCCCCTATTGTAAAATATTCTTGTAACACGCCGATGTCTTGAGATCCTTTCTAGTTTGATAAGCTTAGCAGAGAATACAGACTGAGCTTTCTCCCAATTTTCTCTTTTTGGACTTATTGGAACAACCTACTCCTGAGAGCTCCAACCAAACTTATAACAGCTCAGTCCGCGTAGTTGAATGGGGTGTAGAGGTATTTTCTTGTAAGACGGAATTAATCGTCAGTTTACATTTCCGTTGAGTAATAGTAAGAAGAATGCGTGCCGTTTGCGTTTCATTAATATCTATCTTTCTTACTAAACACTACAAACCCGTGAAATTGTTTCGCCTCAAGTGAACGGCTGCGAGAAACATTCAAAACATGGCGTGCAGGTAATTAACTACAAACGTCTGTCCATACTTGAAACCCTATCTATTTATATGCAGCCCCGTTCCTATTCATCCTTCGGGGCGAACAGCCCCCTGGCCAAGAGAAGCCACAAATGGAGTGGGTAAATGGATTCCCGTTGGTTGCGCAGCTGGCGATTTCAGCCAAGCAGTCGCAGCACGTTTCACCACCGGCTCACTAAAGAATAAGCAGAGAGACAAGGCAATAGCTGATCGAAATGTCAGCTGTGGCTTACCGCTCATGGATAGGATCACCTTGTCACACAGGGGGGGGGGGGGGGGGGCACGGCTTCGTTTCTTTACAAAAGCGAGTGAAGTGGCTTGTGTGTCTGCAAGAGGATAAATCCTACGCAGTGGTAAGAAGTGTGCTTTAGCCCAAGGGTGGAGGGGAGGCATTTGAAATTCTGCCTGGCTATCGGATACGGTTAAGAAGGAATATTACGGAATATTACCCGAATTGCCTGGTTCCAGTATGGAGAACTTGAGCAGATGTCTTTATCCCGTAAGCAGGGGCAATTGAACCCTCCGGAGGAAGGGGTTGGGCTGAGGAGGGGTGACGGAATACGTAGCAACACTTTTGGTTTGTGCCTGTGATGCATGTGCTCTTGGTGACCTTTAATTGCCCTTTGCTTTGGTGCTATGGCATTGGTTTGAGTACTATGAAGAAGAATCGGTGGATAACTTCAATGGTGCGATTCCTTGCACTGGTAATCGCTTTGTCTACTGCGCGACCGTCCAACATGAGTGTGCTCGCTGGCTAGCTATATTCAGCCTTTGCTAGGCGCTTTAGCAATGCTATGCGTAGACTTCTATATGGATGTTTTCTTGGGTAAACTATATCGAGTTTGCCTGAGACTCTGTCAAGCGTTTCAAGTTGCTGAATTGGACCTGGACCTGAACTTGGAGTGTTATCCAAGGCCCAGTCTCTTAAAACGGTCGCATTGTCGTCATGGCACGGCCGGGGAAAGCCTAGTTTGCGGTTGCGTGCGAAAGAAGGAAAAGAAAGAAAGAAAGAAAAAAGAGCGCTCTGCGTATGAGCGGTGCAGATGATGGTGCGAGAGTGTGTGAACGTGTGTCGTACGTATGTGTGTGTGTGTGTGATGATGGTTGATGAGAGAACGAACCACGCTAACGCACATGACGGTGTCTGACGTTGTTCCAGAATGCCGCTTCGTGGGCGGGCAAGTTACTGCATATGCCTGTATGAATTTGGACTCCAGATCGGGATGGGGAAAGGATCGAGCCTTGAGAGGCAAAACGCACTACGACATTTGAATGTACTATGTAGGCACTTTGGAAACGACATCCTCCAAGCTGGGGGAGCTAGCAAAGTACGTACATAGTAGTAGTTCTGCATAGTGCGTAGGTAGTCGGCATAAGCCCATTGCTACGTGCATTGGTGCCAAAGATCTGATGCAGAAGCGCCGGCCGACGAGCGCCACACGCGCGATTACGATAGGTAGCTAAAAACTTGGGGAGCGGGGAAGAAGAGGATTATTGGGGGAAAAGACTGGGCTTTCTTCCAACTTTTGGTGCGGGCAAGGAAACTTAAGAAAGAAAAGCAAAAGAATGACTGAACGAACAAAAAACCACCCCATATCGGCTCGCGGCATCTCGTAACAGGTCATTTGGGCTGGGCGCCGGCTGACCAAACCTCGCCCAAGTCTATGCCCAAGTCCATGCCCAAGCCCAGAATGCAAGCCACGAGACCACCTTTGGTCCAAAGTAGATACAACATCAGATCGAATGAGTAGGCCAGGAAAGTCGGGCAGGCGGAATATCCCTGCATGAGGCCTTTAGCCACAGCTGGGAGGAGATGGGTGGACGAGGCTGAGATGTACACAACGGACCGACTTGGACGCCAGGAGGATGGGTGTGATAGGATACCGCCGTCCTGGTTGGAGCAGCTTACGCGGAGAGCGGCGCGAGACAACCCCACACTTTTTGTCACTTCGTATGTTACATCACACATCTCGAGGCGGGGAAAGGATGATCAGAAAAAGTGGAAGAAAGAAGAAAGAACCCCGAGAGTGTATATTCGAGGTTTGGGTCCCGGTTCGTCGGCTGCCCGTCTATCATTTGTGATTGCACAGTGTAGGAGGTGTTGCACTTGAGGGTTGTTGATGGCATGCCATCGTCTGCAATTGAATCAACGACCCGGTAATGTGTCAATGTGATGATACGAACAGGTGGGATGTCGATATAAGCGAAGAAAAAAAATTATAATAATACCAGGGTGAGAACTGACCTTTGGACCACCGACCCTTTGATGATGGAATCATTGTTACTAATCTAGGTAGTCTACGGGGTGGGGAGTTCGGATAAGGTAAGAAGAGAGTAAGAGAGAACGAGCAACTCCGGTTCAATGTCTAAACTTGGCTATTGAATTGAAGAAACCCCTTGTATTTTGTACAAAGAAAATAGCCACCCGGTTTCTGAGACCGACCGATGCCTTCAAGTGCGAAAGGATTTGCAGAGCATACTTCTGTTGATGACGAGAGCTTTTCCCTCGTAAACCAGCTCATGGCTTACTTGATGGCGAAGTGGTTCGTGTTGCCTACAAACGTTGAGCGCCGTTTGGGAGTGGCGAGAGCTACTCACGCAACCACCACCAGGTCTGTACTATGTACTGTATAGGTGGATTGTCGGGGAACTGCAAGGGGAATATGTGACCAGTTATTAATAAACATTTCCCACCAAGCGGAATTCGCCTCGCCAGGACCGATTTTACTGGTTGTTCACATCTTCACCAACCAACTACCTAACATGTACTGTTGCTATATGCAGTTGTGCCCGGATTAACGTAACCGAGAATTTCGTTTTGGACTACCTCAGCCGCCCCAATAGAGGCCCTGGCCGATCTAAGCATCTGTCTACTCCTCCTGGATCTCGTATTTGGTAGTTGTTTAGGTTTGTTGGTGTTTTGTTTTGTTTTTGTGTAGGCTAATTCGAGCGACTGACAACTGGATCGACGAGGCTGAATTGCCTCTCCCACGCACTCGCAAAGAGCGTTCTCACCCAGGTAGGCCAGTGAAGTTGGCCTGCGGGGCATTGCTCTCTCCTCCGATGTCATCAGTGGAGAAAGAGAGAGAGAGAGAGAGAGCTGTGTCAGTGACATGACAGGTCCTCAGCGTCGATGAAGCTGCCAGAAGCAGATTTGAAGAAGTGACAAAGCATTTATTGGCGGATGGGTGTGCCGCAATCCACACCAGAGCTATTGGCTAGAGTTGGATCATTATTCCTAAATGGTTGAGGGCCATCATTGCCCTCGATATGCCGGCTAAAGTCAGTCTTTCCCCAACGCCTCCGGCAGAACCATAGAGCGAAAGAAACCACCAGGCACCAATTTCATCGTCGTGTGGCCACCAAGCGGTGGCGCCGCTGACTAGCGCATCTGTATGGTTTTGCTTTGACTCGTGTGCTGCACTGCCTTAACAGCGTCCTGGAGAGAGGTTAACTTGACAGTGTCGGAGTCCCGGAGTCCAGAGTCCAGATTCCAGATTCCAGAGTCTAGAATCGATATGGGGCCCCGTTGCTACGTAGTATATACTGTGCGTATTAATGAATCGGTGAAGAAGTGCGCGAGTGTAACGGTAAAGGATTCTAGGCGTGTGGTCTTTGTTCCACGTGTACGGAGTAGCTAAGTAAGTAAACTACTGGGGAGGGGTATTTATTGCTGAATCGAATGGGATCTACGTAAAGGTACCTGCCTCAGGTAATCCGTACTCCTCTGGTGCTTGATGCCTCTTACTAGTACTTCGCCTTCCTTCCTTCGCTCTCATCTCATCCTTCCTTTTTTTTCATTGGGAAAGACGGTGTGGATTTCGCCCTTACCCAACTGATCCGGGCTGGGAACAAGATAGCGGTGGCTTTCCCCCCCGAAACAAAATCATCCATGACGAAATCGTTCAACGTATCTCACCTACTCGTTATGTACATGGCGAAAAGGTGCTGTTGGTGCGAGGTACGGAAGGGCTTTGAAATCAACTCCAGGCGCCCTCCTCCAACTAACTAATTAGACTAGCCTCTGCTGTGTGTAGGGGTACCTAGGTAGGTAGGTAGGGTAGGTAAAAGAACGAATATGGTTCCTCCTCCTTGCAGCTCATTCGCTAGCATCCGGCCGGTTCGTCTAATCCAACCACCGTCCCCATCCTCACCCCGGCCACGCTTTCGCACCCCAGCCCCTGTGGGCGATGTCTGTGGTCTGTACATACATAGTAGCCTGTACGTAGTCTGTAGTCTCTACCACTTTAGGGCATCTCAATCGCTGGCATCCTTATCCTTGCCGATGCCTCGTGGCCAGGCCTCTTCATCCTCCCGTTCGACCTCGGGCCCAGCCAATAGATCTCTCGCATGTATGGCCCTGAATGGAACCACCGCTGACGACCTTCCTTAATAACCACACTGCACCATCTTGACAACCCCTCCCCTCCCTCCACCGCACCACAACTCCACTCTGTACCGTTCCCCTCAACCAAGTACGGATACAGTACGCTGAAATCAAGGCTCTCTCTTCTCTGTTCTGTTCTGTTCTGTTTCGTGCTCTACCCAATAACCCTCAATCAGCGAGGACACATGAGAGGGTTGCCACGAAGGCTTCTACCCACCCCTCTGCCGCAGAAGGTTCCGAGCGTCTTGAATCTGCGACCAAGAGCCAAAAGCCAAGATATTGAGCCTTCCCTGATCTAGTTTCCATCCCTCACCAAAGCCATTTGGCATCTCCGACTTTGGCCGTGCACTGAACTGGACGGCGGCGTCATCCTTCCTTGTCGGAAGTCTTCCACACCGGGCTCTTCTGGGGGGAGTTCTTCTAAGGCCCACCGCTATCCACCCCTTTCACTGGGGACCTTGTCTAAGCAAAGCTGGGGTCACGTCGACCAATTCTCTTTGCGTCGTCCATTGCAGCAAAGGACTGCAGCCCCCTGCAGCCCACTCCTGCAACCACAGCCTCCCCCTCGTCACTCGCCAATCCATTCACAGTCCTGCAAGTGCGGAGTACGTACCTGGTAGTCGCGCAAGAAGAATGGTTCCTGCTTGTTTCCCTGGAGTCATGTTGCCGTGGGCTTTCGAGTCTTGGGTTTGCCAATAAATGTTCGGCCCTCGAAGCTCAACTTACCAACACGTTGTGAGAGGTTCCCAATATGGGCGATCCTTTCAACGATCAGCATCAGCATCATCGTCTGCTCCACTACTCTACTTCGTACTCCCCTGTCCTGCTCCAGCACACCACGTTAAAATATCTCTCAATCAAGCCTTCATCTCTAAATCCCCTTCCCCACGCGCTGGCATTGACCACCCCAGGTACCTGTCGACTGGCGCTAGGCGAACGGAGTACCACTGCCACACCAAACCAAAGAACCCACTAGCTTTTATTCCCAGCAACCTTCGTCCCCTCCTTCTGCCCCAGGTTCAACAGGGACACTTCACTTCAAGTCTCCCGGAACAGACCATCTCTCCCGCCACCACCTTGGCACCTGGCACATAGTACCCCCCCGTCAGCCTGCAACCATTTAGCTGCCTTGCCTGATCAACTTTCTTTCTCTTCTACGCATCTCTAATCACAGTCTTCTGCAATACCATCGCACCCTTTCTCCCAGAGGGTTTACCAAGTCTTCGAACGTATTGTTACCGGTCTTCTCGCGTCCTGTCGCTTGTCGCCTTCGCCCGACCCATCTCTCTCAACGACTCAGTCGAGCGCCATCGCATTCCACGCCACCCACCCACGCCTCGCCCTTCGCCATCCGCAAATCCAGCGACGAACCCGCATCGCTTTGTGGGCAGCCTTCATACAGGCACGAACGTCTCTCTTTCATAACCCGCCCTCGCCGCACTCGACACCATTTCGCATGACCGTCGGATTCAATTGCAATCAATTTCTATAAACTGGTGTCGTCCAGCTCCTGCGGTTGGACGTCCGACCTTGTCCCCAGCCTGGCTAGATAGCCTGCTGGCCGCTGCCGCTCATATCCCAAGCACCCTCCGATCGCGCCGACATGGCCGGCTTCTTCAACAAGATCAAGGGCTCAGGCACGGTGCGTCGCCAACTCCCACGCTCCATCCGGCATCGCAATTGGCAATTACATCAAGCGATCCAAATACTATGCTTCTATGTTCCAAACGCTCAGAACTTTTGGCTGACAAATTCCCGCTCCATTAATAGGGCTCTTCAACGCCAGCCAAAGATGCAGTTTCCAAGAAGAAGGAAGAGCCTGTACTCGATTTAACCCCATTAGAAAAGATGTTACAGAATGCCGGACCTTTACGAGAAGATGGTACCGATAGATTTTTTGGCCTCGAAAATGTACGTCATGGGCTCTTTTCCCGTCTAAACTTTCCCCCATTTTGAAGTCTTTTACTGACCTTTGTTTCTCTCCCCTAGTTTGGAAACACATGGTATAGATTTCGCCGCGCGCACCACCTCCTGAGGCTAACATACTAACACAACTCTCAGCTATTGCAACTCCATGGTGCAGGCACTGTTCTATTCCGAGACGTTCCGCGAACATGTCATAAATTATCCCCCATATTCCCCTTCCGATACTCCCAATGGCACTCGCCACAAAGTCGACGTCACAATCAGGCCCCCTCCTCCGCCAAACCCTGCTGCTCAACCACCTGGAAAGCAGAAGGGCTTGAGTACGTCTCAGGTTATCAAACAACGACAGGCCATCAACCAACAGTTGCCCGGCCAAGTCGGTATTCGACCTGAAGACAAGCCTGACACTCCAGAGTACAAGAAAAAACAAGCAATGCTCAAAGGCCCTATACTAGAATTGGCACAAGAGAATGCGGCGGCTTATGGCATGGATGAGTGCACGTTTACTGGCCTCAAGGACATCTTCCTAGCCTTGGTGGAAAGTAACACCCGTACTGGTGTTCTCAGCCCTCAACGGTTCCTAGAAATCTTCAAACGCGACAACGAAATGTTTCGAAACTCGATGCACCAGGATGCTCACGAGTTCTACGGCCTGGTTCTGAATGATGTCATTGCGAACGTCGAGTCTGCTGCTCGAAAGATGCAGCTGCAAGCCGAAGATGGCCTAAAGCAGTCCGTGAAAAACGCTTTGGGATCCGCCACGGTCAGCAGCTCAGGTACTCAGTCACCTGGTACTGGCTGGGTCCACGATATTTTTGAAGGGGTTTTGACCTCGGAAACCAAATGTTTGACTTGTGAAACAGCCTCGCAGCGCGATGAAACATTTCTAGATCTCTCTATTGATTTGGAGGAGCACTCTTCCGTTACTTCCTGCTTGCGAAAATTCTCAGCCGAGGAGATGCTTTGCGAACGGAATAAGTTTCATTGCGACCATTGTGGTGGTCTTCAGGAGGCCGAAAAGAGGATGAAAGTCAAACGGTTGCCGAAGGTCCTAACTCTTCACTTGAAGCGGTTCAAGTACACCGAAGACTACAGCAGATTACAGAAGCTCTTTCACCGAGTTGTCTACCCCTACCATCTCCGCATGTTTAATACGACTGAGGACGCGGCAGATCAAGATCGCTTGTACGAGCTATACGCGGTAGTTGTTCACATTGGTGGTAACGCTTACCACGGTCATTATGTCTCTATTATCAAGACCAAGGATCGCGGTTGGGTCTTGTTCGATGACGAGATGGTAGAGCCTGTGGATAAACACTTTGTGCGGAATTTCTTCGGAGACAAGCCGGGAATGGCTACTGCATATGTTCTCTTTTACCAGGAAACAACATTCGAGAAAGTCAGAGAAGAGCAAGAAAGAGAGGGAATGGAGGAAGTGAAACTCGCCAACGCAGCAGCCAACCTGGCTCAAGAGAATGGCGAGAAGTCGGACAGCGCACCTCTCAAGCGACAGATGACCCAGCCCGCTCCTCCCATCCCCGAGCACGAGTCACTCGCCAGTCTAGCACATGCAACTACAGCCCCTCCGGTACCATCAACCGCCCCGGTTGCGGAACCGGAGCCTCCAGTTCCATTAATCCCAGTGGCAACCGTAAATGGCCTGAAAAGAACCGAAACTAGTAAGGAAGAAAAGAAGCGTGAGAAAAAGCTGCGTGAAGCCGCCGAAAAGGCGGAGAAACAGGCCGAAAAAGAGAGAGAGAAAGAGAGAGAGAAGCAGGCCAAGTTTGATGAGAAAAAACGACGAGATGACCAGTTGCGTTATTTACAGGCACGACGGACCGAACAGGACGAACTGCAAAAGGTTCTCGAGGAGAGCAAGAAGACAGCGGCACAAGAAGATGATACAAGGAAGAAGGAGAATGGCACTGCCAACTCAAGCTTCCTGGATCGATCCAAGCGTGGCAGCAAGTCGATGTCAAAGAAGAGCTTCAGCCTCTTCCATCAGAAAGACAAAGCCACTTCTCAGGCCATCAACGGTGTGCAAAACGGCGAGGCACACGATAACAAGCACGACAAGCTCAAGGACCGTCTCAGTTTCGGTCTTGGACGGAAAAAGAGCGCCAATATCATCTCGTCATCATAGTGTCCGCCCTTGATCATCATGCACTTGATTGTGGCATATTAATTTGGGACAGAAGTTCTTCTGTAACATTTTGTTCTTCTCCTTTGTTATTGGGTGACGGGTGTATGGATGGATGATAACAGGATATACATTATAAGCTTTTCACCACTTTCTGAGAGCAAGAAGAAAAACCACCAAGAGGAGAAGGACGACCACAGAGCATAAGAGAGCGCACATTTCATAGGCATGATTCCTTCTTGTATTGAATTTTTGCCGCATCTCATCATCTTTGTTCTTCGTTTTCCCCTTGTTCTTTACTTTTTGTTTTGGGGAATCCGAGTTCTTTTTTCATACAACGCATGTTTTAAGGAGTTGCGGCGATGGAAGATGAAGTGGGCTTCGGAGCAATCGGATAGGTGGTGGTATGCAATTACAGAGCAGTGTTGAATTAATGATACAGGTGAAGTCGTTTCATTATGTGGCGCCAAATTCCAACAGTGTCCCTCCGGTTGTTGTATCACCTGTCAGAGAGGCCAGACGCTATGATTAGCTCCTTAGCTGGTCACTTTGATAGAAGATGAGACGAAGTAACTTAAGAGCTGATTTGGCTCCCCTGACGTAAAGTTTATGTGCAGAAGATTCAAAATGTGCCGCTATATATTATGGTAGCTCATGGAAACCCGTCAAGTCTTGGCGTGAAATCAATTAATTAAAATAACTCCAAATAATCTTCTTTTTTGCCTATACCCACTCGTAGATGCGTGAAGATTTGCTGCAACCGTGTCCTATCCCGTCATTTATTATATCATTCCTCCATTTTTTGCTTAACCAAGCACGAGCTCGTAGAGAATAATGACCAGGTTTACGAATATCAACGGCACTGGATGGCAAAGGTGATTCTTGTTAATGATGGCCCATATGAAGCATTCTCAGACGAGAGGAGAGCGGTGACTGGGGACGTACTTCGCATAATGGTTCGGATACTCGCGATGAGATGAATGATCTTGGCTTTGATGCTCGCATCGGCCCCGGAGCCAAAGGCAGGATCGTATGAAGCGGGGGAGAGGTTGACTAGAGACACACAATCAATATGATTAACAGCGCTCCGTGAGGTATGGGGAGGGTGGTGAGGCTCACTGCGCGCAAGAAAGCGGTCTTCAGACAGAATGGCGACTGCGTTGATTAAGAGCTGCGAGTAAAAGTTAGGGTTGGGTTTTGGAGGAGGTGGAGGAGGTGGATGAGGGTCATTGAAAGGGGGAGGTAGGGGAGTGGCTTCGTTCGTACAATCGCAACTAGTAGACGGTTAGCAAGGAGCCATGGAGCCAAGAGGAGGAGAGGCCAGGGGAGTTGAGGTTATCACGTACTATAGAGAAAGTTGCCGAAGAACAGCATGGTGGTGACTGGTGGACGATGGAGGGGATCTCGTCCAGCGGGATGCGGGTTAAGGGTGGAAGGAAGAGCTGATAGAGTTGCGAGTGTTCAAGAAAGACGATACAATGCAAGAAAAGAGGGCGAGGAAGCGAGATGTGCGAGTGAGACTTCGAACGAGCGTTTTGGTTGATGTTGCTGCCTTTGCGACGCTGGCGGGCGATGACATGTGGTAACTACTGGTACCGTGCCTGCCCTCCTGCAAGGCCTGGGCAAAAAGCTGGGGCCGCCGCTGGCAATCTACTATGTACAGGTACGTACTTTCACCAGTTGGACGCCACGTTTTGGCAGGTGGGATTTGGGGTGAAGGTGGCCTGGCCGGGGATTGGTTGAGCCGATCCGACGGGCGAGGAGTGGGGACACCGTTCCTTTCGTTCTAACAGCGTCTAGCAAGCTCACAACAACATAACTCAACTTCGACGACGACACTTATTTTTGAGTTTTATGTGTAGTTTTTTCTTCTTTGTTTTCTTTTACAGCTCTCAAGAAATGGATTGATTGAATGCAAAACTGATTGGATTTCTTATCAAAGTTGCCCGTGTTTTTGATATATTTTTCCTACGTCATTTGTTCGATCATTTCTTGATCACTTGCCAAACCATCCTTGCTCGTATATAGAGAGAGGAGCGCTCCCATTTCAGTGGACAGCTGGCTTATACAGCAACACTGTGAGCCAAGCAAGCTATCCCTCCCCAAAACTCCCCATCCGCAAATCATCAAATACCTACAACATAGATGGACAAAACACACGCCTAAATCGCTCCCGAAAAGATGAAGTCCGCTGGTAGGTTCTTCTACAGTTCAAATAATCACTCGCTCCCTTTCCAGCGCATTGCTAACATCTCGTTTTTTTTATCCTTCCACTTAAGAACCCCTTCTCACAGCGCTACTAACATGGCTCCTCTTCACCATCCCATTGCTCCATCTCTTCATCGCCCCCTACACCAAAGTTGAGGAATCATTCAACATTCAAGCTACTCATGATATTCTCGTCTACGGTACCCCCACTAGCGGCAACATTCATGATCGCCTCGCTCATACCTATGACCACTTCACCTTCCCCGGCGCCGTGCCGCGCACCTTTGTGGGTGCCGTACTCCTGGCCGGGATAGGGCAACCTCTCATTGCTGTAGTCGGCTTCCAACACGCCCAATTCATCACCCGCGCTCTCTTGGGAGCCTTCAACGCCATAACCCTACTTGTAATGAGAAGGACTATGCGAAGAGCCTATGGAAACGGTACTTCCAATTGGTGGGCTGCTATGATAGTCAGCCAATTCCACATCAACTTTTACCTTACCAGGACGCTGCCAAACATGTACGCATTTGGCTTGAGTAAGTTCCAGATGTCTTGTCACAATGATCCCATGACCAGTTTACTGATGAGAGAAATTCTCAGCTACTCTCGCCGCTGCCTTCGTCCTTCCTCAGGTAACTCCGCGGAGAGCACTTCTCCGCCAGAAGCAAGCCATTGCTCTTCTTATCCTGGCTGGTGTCATCTTTCGCTCCGAGGTTGCCCTGCTCCTTATCACCACCACGTTGTATCTGCTCGTCACCCGCCGTGTAACGCTTCTCTCCATCATCCCAGTGTCCTTGAGCTTCTTCCTCGCTGCCTTAGCCTTCACTGTCCCCATCGATTCGTACTTCTGGCAGAAGCCTCTGTGGCCCGAACTCGCAGGTTTCTATTACAACGCCATCCTAGGTTCTTCATCGAATTGGGGCGTTTCCCCTTGGCACTATTACTTTTCCTCGGCCTTGCCACGCCTTCTGCTAAATCCACTCGTCCCTCTGCTCATCGTTTTTGCGGCCCTTCAGCCGGCAACGTCTCGCTCAGTCAGCACCCTCATTATTCCCAACATCCTCTTCGTCATCATCTACTCGTTCCAGCCACATAAGGAGACCCGTTTTATCCTCTACGTCGTCCCGTCCCTGACTGCTGCCGCTGCCCTCGGCGCAAACTTCATCTCTACCCGTGCTTCCAAATCCCTCGCCTACAAAGCTGCCACCCTCATCCTTGCGCTCTCTGTCATCGCCTCCTCCCTCGCCAGCTTGGGAATGCTTCTCATATCCTCACTCAACTACCCCGGCGGTGAAGCTCTCGCACAGCTCCAAGCCATCACCCGTGCTGACTCCAGCTCTGTTATCAAAGTCCATGCCGACACGCTCACCTGCATGACTGGTTTGACGCTCTTTGGTCAGAATCCTCACGGCATTCCCATTGCCCTCGACTACCCGCAACCAGTAACGTTTGAAGGCCCTATCATCCTCTACGACAAATCCGAGATCGAGCACCAGTATGACTGGCCAGTCTTCTGGGAGCGCTTCGACTACACTCTTGTGGAAGACTCATCCAAGGTCCTAGGCCGCTGGGAGGTCAAGGGCATCATTCTTGGATACGACGGCATCGAGATCCTCACCCCCAAGAGCAAGCCTCTGGCCACGTTAAACCCTGAGAACGGTGAGATCATGGGTCTAGGTGCCCGCCTTCTCGCTGTACGAGACTATGTGAGGAAACGTACGGGAGGTTGGTGGGTTGGACCTCGATTATCACCTCGCATTCACATCCTAAAGCAAGACCGGTCGTTCTACGACCCTTAAATAGATAGATAGAGAGACTCCACGTTGGTTCCCAAAATTGGGGAGTTATCGGATAAACCCCATCACTTGTGTAAAAGAAAAAAAAGAATTACTATCCCAACTTTTGTTTTTCTGTGTCTCATAATTGCATGCGCATGAGACCTGATGTAAGAGCAACCGACCCCAATGCTACTACGACACACCTTCGATGTCGATGCCATGCATCCCAATCCAAAACCGCAAAGCCCGCCATAAGCAACCCAAGAAAGACTATTGAAAAAAAAAAATACTTGGGAGGAGGGGAAATAAACAAGCAATGCTGCCGGCTGTAGTCGGGCCTCCAAACCACCCCATGTCCTTGTCTCCCGTAGACCAACGCCAATGCAGTAATGCCCTCATATGTGTTTGCTCCCCTAGGGGCAACCTACAAAACCAGAGGCAGCAAGTAATACCAACAACCGACGGGTAGGCCAAAATAAAATAAAAAATATAAGAAAAAAGGAAAGCCCATAGAAGAAACTCCTCAATCATCCAATTCATCCCATCCACCCACACTTCCTTGTCTCCAACTCATTCCAGTAAAAATCAAGCAAAAAACAAAACCTGTTCCGTACTAAATCCCTGGAGTGTAGCGCGTGGGGGGGGTATTGAAAGTTCATCATGTTCAGTTGCAGTGTCGAGATGCAGCAGTTCGCATTATCAGAAGCGGCAGAAAAAAGGGTTTAAAAATTCCCATTACTCCTGTTCCGTCTCACTGCCTTCATCACCTGAGTCGTCCTCTTCCTCATCGTCACTAGAGACACTCGGCAACTTTCCGTACTTCTTCTGGTATCTCTCAAGTTGCTTATTCTGAGAGATGAAATGGTCCAAGACCATGGACATAGGGCCACCGAGCTCCCGGAGGGCGTGGAAAGTACCCCCACCGATCGAGAGGTGTCGCATTGCCAAGGTCGAGATACAAGCCTAGACAAAGATGTTAGAATACTCTTGCAAAGAGACGTATAAAAAGGTGCCAAGTTGACAATGAGAACGAACTCACCTCAATTCGGCTGACTTGATGCTCCATAAAGTTCATGAGGAACCTATCCGTCACTTCACCACCTCGCTGCTTTATTCTCTCAAGGAGTTCAGTCTCTGGTGGCTGGAGACCGGTGCTACCAACACCCTCTAAACTGCTACAAAGCATTTCGAGTCGCAAACTCACGCGCCACAGCGTCCAGATCATGTCAGGATCAAACGTGAGCTGACTGGTAGCAGTCAAGGCCGCCGGCTTATCTCCTCCTTCCTGAGCCTTCTCGTGTTGCTGGTGGAACTCGATTCGGCCGGCAAGGGCATGAGGATACAAGGAATAGACAACTTCAGGGTTTTCCAGGCCCTTCAGCTTCTTCTCGCCCATCTCCTTGACCTCAAAGCCCTGGGAAGTCAAAGATCGAAGATCCTTTCGAATGGCGGCAGCGAAGTTCTCGTCATCAAAGGTGTCCTCTGATCCAGATGCCGTGCGGTCATTGTCCTGGTAGTTCTCAAGGCAGCGCTGAATCTCAGAGATGAAGTCGGTTGAAACTGTAATCTGTCCACCATCGGCCACGGCTGAGATTCGCGAGGCCTTGTTGACCATGGGACCAAAGTAGTCCATTCGACGCGTCACTGGATCCGTCTCGCTCACACAGTCGCCATAGTGAATTCCCATGCGCACGGACAAGCCCTTGAATATGAGGGCATTATCTTTATCATACACGGGTTGACAAGAAACTGAGTTCAGCACTTCTGATGGCCAATTAACCTCCAACAGCTGCATCTGAACAGCAAAAGTCCAAAGCAACGCAGAAGTCGCAGTGGGGAAGGACACCATGAATGCATCGCCTTCAGTCTTGACTTCGTAGCCGCCAATCCGACGCAGCTGTCTCCGCATAATGTCGTTGTGTAATTTGATAGCTGATCGCATTGCACTTGGATACATCTCCCACAAAGTGGTGGAGTTCTTGATGTCGGTGAAGACAATCGATACGTTTCCAGTCGGTGCTGGAATCTCCGCTTCAAGCCGGTCGAGCGAGGAGTCCAGAACACCAGCCTTCGCCTTACGTCCTCGTCTCGTAACGAGAACTTGTGCGGCATCGGGGATTCCTGACGGATAGAGAGACATACTAGCGCCTCGGTGAAGACGAGACCGTTCGACTCTGCGCTTCAGGTCGGCGACACTAATCATCATGACCATGATCTTGCTAGAGGCGCCATATGCAATCGCGAGGTCGCGAAGTTTTTGCGCAGCTTGCATAAGGTCCTGGCGCTCCGCTCGTGCAATATCGGTCACCAAGCCTGGCGAGAGAAACTCCCATAGCTCCCGTGTGGCAAGTAAAATGATGTCGTCCTGTTCTCGAATGGTGATATTGCTAATGTGTGGTGCTGCCTGCACGGCTGGCATCAGGTCAACATAGCCAAACGCTCGCGAAACCTGGAGAAGATCGTTGAGCCTCCCGTTGCGGGACACCCATCCGCCAGCCTCTCGAATTCGCGCGCGCTCAGTAGGCTCAGCCGGATCGTGCTTCCGAGTCAGCATCTTGTGGGTTCCGTCGGTCTGAATCAACATCGCCTGAGCATCACCAACGTTCGCAACGTAGAGCTCTGTGCCCTGTAAGTAAACTACAGTAGCAACTCCTCCTGAGTTGAGGTCCTCTCTTGTGAGAAGAACCGGCTGTCCAGAGCCCCTATGCGTCTTCTGCGGGCGGTCCTCGGAGTGTTGGAAAGCAATCGTTACCAAATCTTTGTTTAGGGCGAGGAATGCGCGTCGCAGAGCATCCACCGGCGTCTCGTTTGCTCTAGTCTTGAGAGCTTTGAGCTCAAGGGCAAAAATATGACCAAAGTTCTCGTGGAGATATTTCGCAATTTTGGATCCTCCGCTTGAAAGAGCCTGACCATCGAACAAGCCCAAAAGCATTTCCGTCTCGGACGAATTGAATCGCGGAACAACCAAATCAATAGTAGATAAGTGCTCGTGTTTTCCGAGAGTATCGGCCATGCCATAGGGGAGATGTCCTGCAAGCGAACCAGACGTACGCACACGCCTATCTTCACTTTGATCTGGGATACTGGGCTGTGTAAGTGTTACGTCCATCAGTCCCAGTACCCTCAGATTCAAAAGACGACTAAAATCAGTGTACTCTTCCCGGTTCACTGCCCCAGGACCGCTCGGTATCGCCGTCTGTTTAATTTCTAATCGCTTGTTGCCAGACAGATTCAAGTATCTCAGGTTCGGGTTGAGGTTCCAATTCCAGTCGTAGGGCACGTTGGAAATATTATACTTGAGATAATTGCTTCCACAATCTAGAATTGCTAGGTTCTTCGCTCGGGAGATATCGGCGGGCAAATTGGTGAACCTGTTACCGTTGATGTACAGAGCTTGAAGAAGACTGGACTCCTCCAAATCATCAGCTGGAAGTGTCGTCAAGCCGTTGCCCGATAGGTACAGCTCAACCAGCTGCGGCCAACTCTTGATTGAGCGCTGCGGCATATCGCTAATCTCATCATTATAGGACAAGTTGAGAACACGAAGTTCAGATAAGAGAGTAATCTGGTCGAAGACATCATCATCAAGGCGGTTATCAGCCAAGAGCAAGTTCTTTAATGACCCTGCAAAAGTGTTTGTCATTCGTGAAGAAATCGCAGAATCCTTTCGGGCCGTTGTAGACGATGTTGTTGATCTTGAGACGACGGATGTTTTCCGCCCGCCTTTCCCGTACACTGACACAACTGAACTCTTGCGATCGTTCAAGGGAGATGGTCCGACACTGAGAAGTGTGCTCGAGTTTTGACTGGGTCTTCGCTCATCTGAAAGCTCCTCTGAGCTGGCCGTGGCCGAGAGTGACCCAAGAGTTGGCGTCCTACCGTTCGATGACGGGATAGGTTGAGGTTCGTCGGTGCCAGGCATCCGGGGTGGTCTCGATGCAGGCTTAGGGAAATGCTCAAGGACGTTGGAGGAGGCATTGAATGTTTCGAGCTTGTTAGCCCACCAAAGTTCCATCGGCAGCTTCGAAATGTTATTGCCTCTAACATTAAGCACCCTGAGTTCTGCGAGGCATCCAATCTGAGCTGGAAGCTCTCCCACTGAATTATTCGCAATGCTGAAGTGTTCCAACCTGCTCAATGTGCCGATCTCCTGAGGTAAGGAGACAAAGTAGTTTTTGTCTAAATTCAAGTGCTCAAGATTCATCATGTTCGCGAAGGATGAGTCAATACTTGCCAGTTGAGCATTCGATAAGTTCAACGTCTTGAGGGTCGGTACAGGCTCTACAATCTCAAACTTGTTGAGAGGGTTTGAATTGAGCTTCAGTTGACGGATTGCTTCAAACTGTCCCACAAAGGCGGAGATACAATTGTGGTCAGCAGAGAGAATCTCCAGATTAGGAAGCTCTGAGATAATGTCAATCTTGGTGATGCCATTGTACTTGATATCGAGTTCACGTAGACTGATCAAACCACCAAACGATGGTGGGACACTGTGCGTCAGTCTGTTGTTCGTTATTAGGAGTTTCTCTAGGTTCTTGAGATTGCCAATCTCATTAGGAAGAGAGGCGATGCCGTTGAAACTCAGGTCCAGGTCAACTAGACTCTCCAGTTCGCAGAGGAACGAAGGAAACTTGTCCAGAAAATTAGATGATATATTGAGAGACCGGAGAGCCTTGTAAGCCCCAAAATCCGATGGGAGATGCTTCAGTCGGTTGTTGGCGAGATTCAACCTCAGCAATCCTGGCAATGTATTCAGTTCAGCATGTTCCAATTGTTCCAGACGATTGTTGGCGACGTCCAAAAATGTCAACTTAGGCGCCCGGCTCAGACTTGGAGGCAGCTTCCTCGCCTCATTGTTGTTGAATTTGATGTCTCGAAGATGGATACAGGTCGATATGAAATCGCGAGGAACGTCGAGGGATAAGTTGCGGGAAAGATTGAGAGAGATGATCTCCGCAGCTTTCGAGTAGAGGGAAATCGGAATGGTGATGAGGTTGCGACCCGACAGGTCAACATAATTGAGTTTTTGGGCACGAGCCAGATTCATGTCAGCTGTCTTAGCATGGAAATCACTCTCCCGAGCAGACAAGAACATGAATCGGCACAGGTAGCTGTTGTCCTCTCGTCCGAGATCCTCTATCCGATCCTTGTCCTCGTATCCGACTTGTTGGAGGAGTCGCTTTTGCATCAATAACGGCCGTTCTGGTGGCATTAGGACACGTATGAGATCATGCTTCTTTAGAATGATATGGTAGTTCTCCAAGCCGTCGACAACATACGTCTTCTTGATAACTTGGGAAATAACGTCAGCAACGCTGGAATCCAGCGACATTGAGTGAGTCGAGAATGTTCCATCTGATCGAAAAATTCGAATACAGTACGACGCCATCCTCTCCTCCGGTCTAGGCGGACTTCCAATTTCGTCGAGATCGGGGCCATGATAAGTATTGTCCTCGGTGTTCCTCCTGACAGCCCAACTATCCGGGGCATCCCAGCGTCCTTTCGGCTGCATCGAAATCGAATCGGCACGTTCATGTTCAAGATTGTTGACATAACCAACGTCCATTTGTGAGAGCTGCGGAGGCTTCGTCAGGATGCCCTCCATATCAGCAAGGTTGGTGTCGAGAATATAGACATTGTTAGGATCGTTGCGGTCAGTAGGTCCGATTGCTTCATCGACAAAATCATGCGGTCGATGAGCGCGTGTCTTCTTAGCGAAGGGAAATTTGTTATTAAAGGTTGCGCCGCGCTGAGCGATTGTTCGTGCATCGTCGCTGTAGTCCAACGGCGATGCTCCTGTGTAGGGCAAGACCGAAGGGGACAGTTCGGGTCGATGGAAATCCGGTTTTGATGATTTGCTCTGGAGAGACTTGGTAGACTGTGGTAGGTCGCGGAGTTTTGTAACGTCGTCTTTATCCTTATGGTGTCGTCGGAATCGGCCCAGAATCCCTCGCTTTCCGTGGTGTCCCGGCGATGTCGGTCCATCCAATTGGCTCGATTTTGAACTGAAGGTTGGACCGGCACTTCGATTGCTAGGCGTTGGACTCTGGCCCCTTGGCCTCGTTGACATGGTCGTAGAAGTGCTTCCGCCTCCCCGGTCACGCTGCAGTTGAACTCCTATGGGTGTCTCTTCCCTGCTAATGGATGGTCTTAGAGTCCTAGGGTCGTCATTGCTCTTATTGTGTCGATGATGGTGGTGGTGACCGTGGACAATAGAATGAGCGGATCTTGAGGATGAAGAAGTCTTGGGTGGTACTTGGGAGGAAGCGTCTGAAATGAATCGATCTCGGTCTGGTCCTGTCGGTATGTCTCTAACGGGCGCTTCGCCGAGTCGCGCGATATCCTAGAAGCGCCAGATTAGCATAAGCGATTACAATTCTCCCCATCAGCAGCAGAGAGAGCCTGTAAGCGACATTGATGGAAAATGAACATGATGGCAAATAGCTCATCCGAGTGTATCAGATGCAACGAAAGAGAGGCAGTACAATAGGCGACATACGTTGGTATCTTGAAATAAGAATGGCACAACCTCAGGATCGGGGACCGGTGTTCTAGGCCTTGATGATGAGGGCGACCCGTCTCGAGTATGATCTGTGGCATTGGAATAGTTGCGATCCCTCTGAGTGGGGCGGCTATGACTGTAAGAGCGCTGACGCTGGTCTTTGCCCATGAACGAAGTGGGGAGGCTGCTCTCGGAGCTGTCTCTACCCGGGAACTCCTCGCCGAAGAAACCTTGGAGTTTACGAAAACCACCGCGTGTCAGACTAGTCTTTGAGCCAGTGCTGCTGGCTGTGAGAATACTAGCTGCGGATGGCCGTCGGCCATCATTATAATAGGCAGCATCTGGTGAATCTTGAGGCCCCGGTGTGCTACTGGAGCGAACATTGGCAGACGGGTGGCCAGGCGAGAGCTGGGAGGCGAGAGACAGGTTGTCGCTGGAATCGTTGTAAAAGGAGGTCGGCATGGTGGACGACGGGGTGGAGGAACCGTTTGGCGTCATCCAAGGAGCGACAGCAGGAGTAACGCCACCAGTCGGCGGTATGTGTTGGATCTGGGGCAGTCGGGAGGTCTCGAGGATGGCGAGGTCGCGGCGGTAATTGCTGAGGTCGCGACTAAAATTGTTGGTGAGGTCGCTCAAGCGACGGTCCTTATGGGTGACATTGGAGCCACTGCGATTTGGAAAGGTAGGAGCAGTGGGAGACACTTGGTGATCGTCGGCGGAGGACCTGTTTCCACGAAGAGACGAGCAGGTCAGGATGGATCGTATTGGAAGATGGAGCGGCGAAGCAGGTGAAGGGGTGGTAAAGACGGGCCGGGCTTGGGGAACTCACCAGTTGTTGGTCAACCCAGCATTGTCGTCACTGAGACGGAAGGGAAGTGGTCGTCGGCGGGGATTCGTCGAGGATGAGGTATGGGATAGGTGAGGACTGTCCGAAGGAGCAGGGTCGGCGGCGGCAGCTGGGACGGGAGCGTGGAGAGTGGGAAGAGCAGGCCTCACCGTGACGGCGGAGTGGGCACTGTCAGTGCTTGAGCTCGTGATGGAGCTGATGCGTTTGCCGGCCTCATTCCTTGTCATTGTCGCCGGGGCGTCGATGGCGTCGGTGGCAGGCGAGGACCCTGGGCCACAAGGCGGAGGATAGTGGGCTAAGTGAGCATTCGCAAAGAGTCGGTCGGGAAACGAGGCGGAGAGGAGGGCGAGACTTTCACGTCATGTCTCAGAGAAGATGGAGACGGTGCCTGTAGATGGGTGAAGCGGCTGCTACGGTTGCGGATGCGGATGCGAATGATGGGCGCGGACGCTTTTGCGAGATAATAAAATGAATGCTTTGTGAGTACTGCGTATGTACAAATACGCACGTATTGACTAGAGGAGGGTGCGGACTGTATGAAGGTACGAGGTGGGAATGGGGCGTGTGGGTTCCCGGGTTGGACTTTGGGGATGATGGGAAGTAGGCAGGGTAGCAAGGTAGGGCGTTTTGGCGTTGGGGGGGGGGGGGGGGAATGAGTGGCGGCGCTTGGCTTGAACCAAGCGTGCCCCAATAGTCAATGTCAAAAGATGCTGACGTCGGCCAACCTGGCTCTTTTGGTGCCGACCGGGGGAACTAGAGGTGGTGCTGAAGGTGGTAAGAGGGTGAGCGAAGTTGGCCAGATCTACGGCGTAGTTGGGTGAAGTACCACCTACTTGACCTATTGGCAATTACGTATAGTTGGTAGTAGACTACGACGCGAAACCTCACTCCATTCGTAGGTACCTACCTCCATAAGCATAGGCAGAGAGTACCTCAGCAAAGAGAAAAGCTTTTTAGCAAGGTACCTATATCTTCCTCAACATAGATAGGTATTCTCAGAGACGGGTTTTCTTTTTCTTTTTTTATTCCTTCTTAGCTTACATAAGGTCTAAGATAGTTACTGATTGAAGTAGGAGAGAGTCAAATTGCATATGCCACTTTGTGGGAGGTGAGGTACCTGGGCAGGTAGTTATTTCTGGTCTTTCAGGATGGCATCTTCAATCAAACCGGGGGACTAGGGGCTGTTAATTAATCCTCCCAGCACCAGTTTGTCCTGGTGATTTTCCCTCGGTGCCTCATCCTTGCTCCAATCAAGGCTGTCAACGCCCAAGCCCGTTCCTGTTCAAACGAGCAACAGAGAGCGAGATGAAAAGGGTGTTTTCTAGAGATTTCATCCTCTGGCCTATGCAGTTTTCTCTCTCACCTGTCTCTGAATGTGTCTCGCTCAAAGCCGCTTGGGTCTTGGGAGGGGTCTCGGTTGAGTGTCCCTCAGGCCCCAGGCTGGACTGTGCGCATTGCAGACAAACGGGAGACAGCCGGCAGAGGGCCCTTCCCGTTAGTCGGGCCACCCAGTGGCTCTCAACCAGGGCCATCGCTGCAGCACTGCGCTTTTGCCCAAGAATACTACCTTAGCTTGTAGGTACCTGCAATGTACGAACCCCCGGGGCGCGGCGGGCTGGGGTAGCCGTTGCTGCACTACTGTGCTTGGCAGGAAGTACAGTACACACGTACTTCGTACGGACCACATTGTCCGTTTAGCTAGCGGAGGATGTGCTATGGAGCATGCCTCCGTTTCCCGCGATGCTAAAGCTGCCTAGGAGCAATTAGTTGAGTTGCCTACTGTGGTGGCCCATCTTGCTGTATCACTCTATTTGTGGTTTTACATAATAAAGGCTCACCAAAAAGAAACAAAGAGACTGGGCGTGTGGAGGAGGGTCCCCTTGTATGTGTGAATGATGCTAATGGCCACACGCGTTGGCGAGTACATAGTACTGTCTGCACCAAACAATAATTACTTGGATGAGATGGTCGGGTATCCGATAGGTCCGACGGTCGTCCTCCCATACTATGTATTTTGAATCAATGAAATTTTTACCACGGGTGGTGTCAACAGTCTCCTGTCATCACTCTCAAGTCCAAACAACATCCGATAATGCCTTGCATGTTGCCTCGGGCGGACGCCATCTCCTGACATCTGCACACGGTCAACATACAGTACGACGACATGCAACAGGATTCCCCAATTCAGACAACGGTCTGCCTGACACCCTTACCTGCCTTCGGTACCTTGAGTAGGGTACTCCGCCGATACCTCGACGGGCGACGGCTACCTACCTTGGGATGTACGGCCATTCGCTAGCCCCCCTTCAGCACAGACAAACTCAACAACTTCCATACTACCTAAACTTACCCCCAGGCCCTAACTGAAAGCCTCATTACTCCGTAAGCGCCCAGCAATGTGCAATCTGCATTGCTTACTGTGCCCCTCGTCCATTTCAACCACAAGTTATGAAAATGTCATTACGACGCGACAGGTCCACATGATGGACATTCAGGTGGGTAGTTAGGTATTGTGAATCTAACTCATCTCTCCTCCCTAGGGTGGGAATCCGCCATTCATCTCGACCAGGTTGAAAGTCGCCCTTTGCTTTTTCTTCCGACGCCTCTCGGCCTGATTCAAAGCGGACCTCAGTAGCTCGCCTATCCATTTGTTACGACTCACTACGTATCCAGGCAGTCTAAAACCTCCTCCTGGGCCACCTGTGAGAACATCCATCGCCTTGCTTTTTCCTTGGCCTCCTGGACGCACTATATCGGTACATCCCAAATACATGCCTTATCGCCTGGCCGGTGAAGCTGCAGGGTGTACGGAGATCGTACTAGGGCAAAAACAATCAATTGCCTCAGACTCACGCGTACATACACAGGAGTACATTGGAGTAATCTCACAGGACCTTGAGAAAACAGGTATTTCAAATCCAGATGAGTGCTTCTATAGGTGTACTGTGTATGCAATGAGCAACTTGGTCTCACATAGCGATCCTTACCCAATCAGCCTCGTGAACCCAACTGTGTCCTGTGAGAAATGTGTAGTCAGGAGCGCTACATGTCTTTTCTTTTGCACTCAGACTACGTTAGTATTGCTCAACGAGGAATGTGATAACTGGGATCATTCATGTTTATCTCGGGATTTATTAGAATCTTAGACCTGGCAATTCAATGTCCCTGCCTATGGAGTATGTATGGAGCATTCTCACCCTCGTAATAAGCAACCGTCTCGCCATATCCGTTGATCGACAGGACAGTTAGAGTGTCTTTCATCAAAACAATGTCGGTAAAAAAAAAAAACATGCCCATCTTCCTCCTGCGTCGCTTATCCGGCGTAAGCGCTCATTCCCAGTCGGCCCGCCCCGCATATTGGTCCCGAAGATCCCCAGATTGCAACTGACATGCTGGTTCGCTGACTATGTAACGTCTATAATCACCTCGTGCCGGTCATCCATGTCATCGTGAGAGAGTGTGAAGAAGGAACATAGAACTTTCAGACGACATGAACGTCGTATGGAATGAGTCAGCTGTTCTATTCTGTTATTGATACTAGCGCCACTGGGAGTTTGTTACTTTTCGCCCCGTGAAAGCATTGTTGAATATGTGCACCTTGCCTATGTCGAGTCCTCAAGATGATCAATGCGTTCCCCAGACACTAGGTGGCAGAACAGGCTTGCACGGATCCCACTGTGGCATCAAGCAACTCCATACCTCTATCGTTAGTGGTGCAGCACATGAATTGTCTGACGCGTGAGCAGGCGGCGCTGCATATAACTTGATTGGTAGCAAGAAGCTGTTGCCTTCGAGGGTAAAAGATCTCGTGATAGACCATATGACTAAATAAATGCATCGAATATTTGTTCTGTTAGTCAGGGTATTGAACGCACACTACATATTCATGATTTCGGGCATGGATATGCCCAAGGTTTGCTGATATATCCAACCGAACAACTCAACTAGGACGATGCAAAGTTACATTGAAAGAGGAATCTCTAACCCAGACTACTGCATTGTGACTTTCATACACAGCTGATTATCTCTCAAATCCGAACGATCTGTCGGTGAGCCATTATCAGATACCGAGGTAGAGAGATGTAATGTAGGGTAGGGTAGGCAGAAGGGAAATTGAACCCGCGACAACTGCATGTTCCAAAAAAAAAAACCATTGGGTAGATAAGAGTATCGTACCCAAAAAATTAAATCTGCCCCCGCACGGATTTGAACCATGGACCTTTGCATTACAAGTGCAACGCTCTACCCCTGAGCTACAAGGGCTGATTTGTGGAAGATGCGATTCAGTTCAAGCCTATATGCCAGAGAAATGTGACGTTGCTGAAGTTGGCACTTGTCACAGCTGCATCGCAATACAGAATCCGTTGCTTTCATATATCTTCGTTTATCCGAGTTGACAGCATGGCTGCAGCTACTACTGATTAATTACATTCGTTATACAAGAATATAGTATTTCAGCTCGAGACTTATAACACTTCTACTTTTATCCGTCTCTGTTTGTCTGACCCACACATCCTTGACTACTTCTCGTACCAGAATGCCTTGACCATTCACCTCTTTGCTGGTGCAAAATACTTACAGATAGAAGACTTCAATCCTTAGCACATCACTCTCCAATAAAGCACAAATTCAGGGTCTTGTCCCTCAATGCGAGCTGCCTGCCGGTTAAATTAATTCACTGAACCGTCAAGAGAGGGGCAAGAGACGCATCAGCGTGTCGAGTGACGCCGACAATATCTCCGGAAAATACTCCGCGATCCTTGATTAAAATCGGGTATGCTGGGCTTTGTGAGCGTTTGACTGAAGTACCCTCTCTATTACAGCACTAATAGCGCATCATCTGCGTCGTAACGTCAACAAATAACCCCGCGAGCCCCGCTGATGTTCGACCGGTGCCCCCCACCACAATATTAGGACCCAGGTAACAGTATATATAAAAGCTGTAAGAGCCATATGGCTATGTTGAGAAGTTTGACGGTTTCATAAAGGTGTGCATTCTACAAGTAAGCAAGTTGTATTGTAAGATATCAAGGTCACTTGACTTTGCTGGCCTCAACGATCTTCTCCCGAGACAGGCATCCACCTAATACGCATTGGCAAGACTGCCTTATCCTGAGCCTGGCCCGAGCGATAAACTATACGATTCCTCCTTTGAAAATGAGTGCACTAGCGGGACAGCACCGCAGGTGGTGGAAAGAGAGCTCGGTATACCAGATTTATCCGGCCTCGTTTCAAGATTCAACTGGCTCGGGAACCGGGGATTTGAAAGGCATCATCTCCCGCGTTGATTATCTTAAGGACCTTGGTGTTGAAATCGTATGGCTGTCGCCCATCTTCGAAAGCCCCCAAATTGACATGGTGAGTAAGCTATCAAGTGATACCATTGAAGACCGAGCACGTGTAGTTGACTGATGAAAAATTCACATAGGGATATGATATCAGCAACTACACCAAAATTCATCCTCCATACGGAGATGTCAGTGATGTGGATATTCTGAAGGACAAACTTCATGAGAGAGGGATGAAACTAGTCTTGGATCTCGTCATGAACCACACGAGCGACCAGCATGAATGGTTTAAAGAGTCTCGCAAGTCAAAAGACAACCCGTACCGAGACTGGTACGTCTGGAAGCCTGCTAAGTACGATGCGGATGGTAACCGACAACCCCCAAACAACTGGCAGGCTCACTTCCAAGGTAACCTCCCCGCGGCAACTCTCCCAGCCAAACTCGCGGGTTGTGCTAATGTCCATTTTGCTAACGTCTAACACTCAGGGTCTGTATGGGAGTACGACGAAACTACCGACGAGTACTACCTTCATCTCTTTTGCAAGGAGCAGCCTGACCTCAACTGGGAAAACCCGGCTGTGCGTGACAAGGTCCATGAGGTGATGCGCTTTTGGCTTGACCGTGGAATTGATGGCTTCCGCATGGACGTTATCAACTTCATCAGCAAGGATCAAGCATTTCCCGATTCTGACAAGACGGTATTGCCTGGTACCGAGCACTACGCCTGTGGACCCAGGCTGCACGAGTACCTCAAGGAAATTGGTGATATCCTCCAGGAGTACGACGCCTTCAGCGTGGGTGAGATGCCGTGTGTGCACGATGACCAGGAGTTCATTCGTGCGGTTGCTGCGGACCGTGGCGAGCTGAGCATGATTTTCCACTTTGAACTGTAAGATGATGCTCTTCCTCCAGTACAAAACACATCGCCTGAGCTGATCATTGCTAACACTTACCTAGTATGGATGTTGACCATGGGTCCAGAGGCAAATTCTCTCCAGGCTCATGGAAGCTGTCCGATCTCAAGGCAATCACCGACAAGTGGCAACAATTCATGATCAATAATGACGGCTGGAACGCGTTGTATCTTGAGAACCACGATCAACCGCGGGCTATCAGCCGCTACATGCATGATGATCCTGAGCACCGAGTGGCAAGCGCCAAACTGTTGGCCAGCTTCCTCGGCTTCCAGTCTGGCACTCCTTTCATTTACCAGGGACAGGAGATTGGAATGACCAACGTGCCAAAAGACTGGGGCATGGAGGAATACAAGGACATTGACTGCGTTGAGCACTGGAAGTGAGTTGCCACTATTGACGAGCGCGAGCTTGACACTACCAGTCACCAAGCTTGGATGCTGACTACTCGCCAGGCTGTTCAAGGACACTACCGACGCTGCCACCCTAGAATCCCTTAAACATGAGTACCAGCGTAAGTCTCGAGACAATGCACGCACGCCAATGCAATGGGATGCTACTTCAAACTCGGGCTTCACAACCGGTAACAATCCCTGGATGCGCGTCAATGATAACTATCCCGAGATCAACGCAGCATCTCAGGTCAACGACCCCGAATCTGTCTTCCGTTGCTACCGAACCGTCCTCGACACGAGGAAAGCTCACATGGACATCTTTATATACGGTGACTTTGAGCTCGTCGACGCGGCCAATGAGAAGGTGTTTGCGTACAAGCGAACGGCCGCTGACGGTGATGCTGCACTCGTTATTTGCAATTTTGCTGCTGAATCCGTCGAGTGGAAGATGCCATCCAAGGCTCGAGAGGTGCTGGTTAGTCCCAATGGAAGGAGCCTGGCCGATCTTGAGGGCGAAGTTATCCAACTGGCTCCTTGTGAGTCACTTGTAGTAATCCTGTAAGGATGATTGAGGTCAGATACAAGTTTGTAGGTGAACATAAAAATAGATTATAGGTCGATAAAGAATAGGACTGATTACATGATTGAGTTTATTGTTGTACGTAGCTTTTCAACTTCAGATCTTTGATTTTGTACATCGTCCCGATCCATTGGAGTTGTGGAGCAAACAAACCATATCGTGAGATTTCAAGGCATTGCAAACCTGGACATGCCTGATTAACGTTTCCGAGACAACGTTCTGTTCATACATCATTATACTTCCTCATTCAGGAGGACACCGATGGCCTTGCTCTCTTCCATGATATTCCTAGCCTCCATAATCGATACCTCCATATCCTCCTGGATCAACCGTACAGCCAACTCTGCCACTAGCACAGACTCAATGAAGGCCGCAGATCCACGACCTGAAATTACGCGGTCAGACACTGCCATTTTCTTCAACAAATCACCGAACTCGACCACTAGATAGTCGCACATGATATTGAAGCCTCGCGGCCCGTAGTATCCAGGAATCAGATTGCGCTCTTTTTTGAGGTTCCGAGCCTCGCCTGTCTCAATTTTGTTTGCGAGAATAGTACGAAAGTGCGAAGGTTCACCACGAATCACCTTCAAGAGATAGGGACGATGGTCGTCAAATCGATCCTTGAGGTCAGCCCACAAAATTTCTGTTGGATATTTCTTTTCACGCCAAGTCTCCACTGCTGATTGCTTCTCGTGTTTCCGGCAGAACCTTCTCTGCATTCTCACATCCAATCGTTTGCCTTCGGAGAATTCTTTTAATAGAATCTCTGAGACGTTAACGCCACACCATGGACACCTGGTTGTAGCTTTGCCAGCAACTTCTCCAGCAGGTTGTTGCAAAGTTCTAATCATAGACTGAGACTCTTCTGAGAGCTCCAAGTCAGATAGACTGGAAAGTTCGGAAAGATCAGACAGGTCCGAAATCTCAGGGCGAGGCACGTGAGGACTTTTGGGGCTGTTTGGCTTGCTTGGCTGGTCACCGTTACCTCCTGGACTGTCATGGATGGAACCAGAGAGTTCTGCAGGTTTCACAAACTTCAGCTTAGGCGACTTCGGAGCCGCTGGCAGCCCTTTCCAGACATTACCCCGGTGTTTCTGGCTACGATTTTGTGTTGCTGTTTGCCGCATGATTGGTCTTTGAATATGAGAGCTTGAAGAGTCATCTTCTGAGCTATCCGATTCATCTTTTGGGCGCTTGAAAGTTTTGATAGGCGAGTTCTTGGATGGCGACGATAAGGTGTCCTCCGAGGGTCTCTGAATGTTGGCTCTCCCTGACTTTTTCGGGCTATTGAGATCATCTACATTTGGAGCTGCCTTGAGCCTTGATCTTTGCTTCTGTGTTTCAGACTTGACTTTGACTGTGACCTGGTCAGATGATGGATTAATACCAGAGTTCGCGAGTTCTAACCTATCCTTGTCTGCGATTCTTGTGAGCTAGAGTATTTCTGCCCATACTTTTGCTTGACCACATTTCGCTTTGTAAACCCTTGGTCATCCTTCAGGTACTCGGCTGAGCTAGAGACATAATCGGACTTGGCGACTGTCTTTGAAGATGTGCCTAAGTTGTCAAGCCGACGCCGTTTCGTGGCAGGAGGCGATTTCTCCCGACTCTCATCAGCTTTCAAAAGCACAGTGCTGGCAGTAGCTTTTCTGGATAGCCTTTCACGGGGGCTCTTGGCTGTTGTAGCACTGAATGTTGTTTTGATAATTTCCCCTCGGGAGCCTCTGTCCGAATCGGAGTCAGAGGCCTCAGCTTGCCATTTGAGGGCATCTTTACGGGCTGATAGGGAACCTTTGGATTTCGGCGAAGTATCGCTTTCTCCATCACTGCTGCTTATTGGAGGAGCTTCGTCTGGGACTTTCTTTTGGAGGGCAAACCTGTCCTTGCCGTTCACTTTGCTCAATAGAGGCAGAGGCTTCTGCCTGTAACTCATTCCCACCATAGTTCAGCTTTGTCTGCAGTTTGCCGCTGCGTGGTGACAGAGGGAAAATCACCGATACCCAAAGGTTGATTGACAGGGCGGTGTGCGTCCTTCAAGTAAGATACCTTATTTGCGAGATTCTGAGCTGAGCGAACGCATTTGCTAGGTACACCTTGATCAACGTCAAAGGTGCGGCCAGGTTGCCCCCCGCCAGGCCAAATCCTGGAAATCAAAGCTCGTCAAGATGAGTTCAACAGCGAAAGTAAGTTACACCGGAAAGGCAGATGAGGTAATCGGACAAGCCCCGGTCCGGCATTAAGATAGCTGACGGCCCTTTTGTGTGTGGCGGAATGTGACAGTTAAATGTTCGGACGCGTCAACGCGAGCTTGGATCAGCCAAAGCGAGGTGCTCTTGCAGCGGGGTGGAGCAGGCGAGCTCCCCCACGACATCACTGGAGGGCTAGACGCAGCCGACGCTGAGGCTTGTGGTCTGTCTTCTTAGCGCGAGTAGCCACTGAAACTGCCCCTGGAAGCTTGTTCATCCACCTATCCAAACTAGCCCCTTGTTCAAGACAACATTGGAAGTCTTTGGACGTTCGGCTCAGTGTTTCTTTCGTTTTGGACTGGGCCTTTGCCTACGGCTTGAACATTGCGCAAGATCGACACTTCATCAATAGGATACAATGGCCCTTAACCGGAAATATGCAGGTCTGCCGGACCTGGTGAGTCCAATGCTAAGAACATAGTGTTTGCTGCCACTGACCATCGCATAGGATTCTGCTCCAGATATCTACGAAACCCCCGACCTCACAGACGATAATTCGACCGTTCCAGTGAGCCTCTATATTTCTCTTGGACTCGAAAGTATTCTCACAGAAGCTCTAGACCACAGCAGCGCGTACCCAATCGGATGATGAGTTCTATGACATCGAAGACGACTCCGCTGGAATTTCGAGATCGCGTCTCCGGATAAACGAAGCTCGCTCCCGCTTCCTGCCAGCAAACGTTGATACGAGTGGGGTTGATTTCTCAGACCGAGTAGACGGGAAGCGTAAATCATACAAGGTATCCAGCCGCCGACACCGCATCCTGCAGGACGGGACTCAGGAGCTAGGGGATCTATCCGATGACGACGATGACGAGAGCCTTGAGAGACGAATTGCCCGCCTCCAGCGGGAGGTTGCCGAGGCTAAGGAAGAATACGCAAGGCGAAAGGCGGCAACCTCTGGACAGCAGGGTGACGAGTCTACCAATGACGAGAGGCTAGTTGCTCTGAGCCAGGTATTGGACGAAATCTCCAAGCCCGCGAACACGCGAACTGCAGCATATGTTCCGAAGCAACGAATGTTGGCTAGTCAGGACGATGACGACGAGGAGGAGTCTGAGATCCCAGATGGAGAAAGCGCCACCTATACAGTCACGTATGCGCCCACCTATGAGCAAAGTCATGCTCTTGCAAAAGCAGCGGACTTTGACCGTCGACTTCTGATGTTAGAGAAGGGATTGGGCATCAGCTCATCGTTAATGCCAGAGGCCGACGCCAACGGGCTCCCTCGAGCAATTCTTCCCACTCTTGACGCCATGAACAAGCAAATTTCGACTTTGGCGCAGGCATCAACAGCCAATTTAGATGCCATCAGCCGACGAGTGAGGACTCTTGCGTCTGAGCAGGATAAACTGAATGACGCTCGGGAGAAGGCGAAAGCTGTGAGAGAGGAGCTTGGGCGACATGCTTCTTCTCCTCAGCCAGAAGATTCTGAACAAGATGCCAAGATTAATGCGCTCTACGGCATTCTCCCTACAATTGAGAGCCTCACACCGGTTCTGCCACCTCTGTTGGATCGCCTGCGATCATTGAAAGCAATCCATGCAGATGCTGCCACTGCGAGCGAAACTTTGGACAGAATTGAATCGCAGCAGCTGGATATGACCTCCGAGCTGAAGCAGTGGAATGACGGTCTCGAGAAGATTGAGGCGGCGATGAGGGAGAGCAGTGCCGCGGTCGAGAGTAACAAGACAGTGATGGAGGGTTGGGTGAAGGAACTAGAAGAGAGGCTTACGAAATTGTCATGAAGCATTGCACAGATACCCTATTTGAATAATTTCCACGCAACTTAACATGATATTCCAATGAACCTCACAAATTTATCACGATTTTAAAACCCCAAGTTTGGCGGCACCTAGTTCGGGCAAGTATTGCCATTGACATCCAACTCAATTGATAGCTTCTCAAACATGTCCAAATGGACCTGTTAGCGCCACAGTGGCTGAGATCAGGTAGGTAGCGGGTCCCGGAACAATGTTATGCCATATTCAGTGCACCAACCACTTTGCAGTTCGGTTGCAGTTAGTGGGGTAAGGGCTTCGGCGCACGAAAACCCTGACAATCTCACCAAAAAAAGTTCGTCCCAATCAAGCCGCAATCTCCAGCTCACGACCGCGACCACCGACCCGACAGTCCACAACTTTCTCAACAGTACGGCGATACCCTCCCCATCCTGATCTTCTTGTCCTTCCGACGAAAAACTCACACTTCATATTTTCCAGGCCGCAAAAATGGATTCCTCCAAGACCCCCGTCAAGCTCGTCAAGGTTACCCGAGTGCTCGGCCGAACCGGTGCGTCCCCACGATGATGATATTTCGAAACACAATATCACCTCCCTCAAACGAAGAGGGAAAATAAAAAATAAAACATGTCGACCTAACAATTGAGTAGGCTCTCGTGGTGGTGTCACCCAGGTGCGCGTCGAGTTCATGGACGACCAGAGCCGATCCATTATCCGAAACGTCAAGGGCCCAGGTACGACTGACCGATACAACATTTTTTTGCCCACCTTTCCCGATTCCATATCCAGGCACAGCAAAACGTCTAGTACGTGGTTATACTAACATAGGGGTTCTAGTTCGTGAGGACGACATTCTCTGCCTTCTCGAGTCTGAGCGTGAGGCCCGCCGCCTCCGATAAGCGTTGCCGCTGTATTCGAAGGAGTAAAGGGACTTGGAACGATGGACGAACAGGATGGTCTATGCATGCTAAGGTGGGCGCGCCTTGTATTTGGACGATATTGCCTGGGGCTTGCGTCGCCCGCAACCCAGTTTCATTTGTTAGAGGAGTCACGGATCTGGCATTGAGAATCCAGAACAATTCTTCTGCAGCATGGAATCCGACCACGAAAAAAGTGAATTTCTTTTTGCACCTTCAAGTTCTCACCAGGGTCTTTTGATATATCGACTCGGCCAAAATGGATACAGGTTTTCACGATTACGACTCAAGAGTCTGCTGCCTTGTCCCTCACTTTCTTGTTTCCCAATTTTCTTTTCTCCCGATTTTATGTTTTTAGTGATGCCTCCTATGACACAGAACCCACCTCCAGGTATAGCACTTACAATTTCCAGTCACGTGTTCACGAGCAGCTTCAAATTGGGCGGGGCAGCAACAAAAATCATTTCCTTTCTCCTCTCTTCTCTTCTTTCTTTCCCACGCAGGCTTCCTTCATGAAGCTCCAGCAAACCCCATTGGTAAGTCGTCTCTTTTCCTTCATTTTTCTCTTCAAAAACACCTCTTGTTTGGAATGATGTTTCAAAAATAGCATGTATTACCTGAATACACATTGATGTACCTTTTATCACCAAGATCTCTGACCCAAACCCCTACACTATCCTTTTGATCTCGAATCATACATGTCTTGAGCAAGCGACTAACAAGTCAAAGAATAAACAGAGAAAAAAAGCCATTCATTTCAATGTCTGCTCCGAAACCGCCGCCTGGCCATTTGAACGTTCTGTACTTTGCTAGTGCTAGCTCCTTCACTGGTAAAGACTACGAAGCCATCCCTGCGAACCTGCCTCTGAAGAACCTCTTTGTCGAGCTGGAGTCGAGGTATCCTGGAATTAAGGAGAGGATTCTCGACTCCTGCCTCGTCACCGTCAATCTTGATTATGTAGATGTGGAAGGCGAGGAAGGTTCCAACGACACCATCCTTAGAGAAGCGGATGAGGTGGCTATCATCCCCCCCGTGAGCTCTGGCTAGGGAGGTATTGACCATGTCGGAATGTATGAAGTGATTGCCAATGCGCCTTGTCCCCGTCCCAGCCTAATCCTTTGATCTTCCTTTCTTGCAGAGTATCGTATACTGTATCAAGCTTGTTTCCATGCTAAGGTCCTTGTTCACCCCTTGGTTCGCCAATTCGGTCCCTTCGTAGCAGCGGCTCTCGTTCTGCATCCTTGCGACGTAGACTGCTCCATGCGCGTTGCCTGAAGAGGCGGAACCAACCCGGATGATCCTTGTTGTACCTGCGTAGGCGCCAGATCGCTAATAAGATACCGATGACAATTCCGACAAACGCAAGAGTAGACAAAATCGACACGATGGCTGTCAAGCTGGTAATCGTCGACACTTGGCATCCCAGAGGCCTTGTACGGATCTCCCACCTCTCAGCCCAGTGCGGACAAATATTCTCGTCGTACGCAGGCGCCAGAGCGGGCACAGCGTGCGTGTTAGGGACGCAACTCCAGGTCTAAGCACACGAGGTTCCCATTTACATCATAAGCATTGTGGTGACAAGTGAACAAGCGGAATACAAAACAAGAGGCAAAAATTCGATGGCGAAGCTGGTAAAAGATCAAGGGAGCGGAGGGGGGAGAGACGAAAGGTGACCCGAGGGAGGAGGGGATTCTCACAAATGGACACCAGCTGCATCGCGCAACGTCAAGACATGCCCCGCAAGTCTGACGTGACCAGCACTTTTGGAGAAGATCTTCTTTCTCGTTGGCGATGGTAAAATTGGCCCGAGAAGCTTGGATTTCGCTTATGGATAATCTCGATGCATCCATCGCAAAGGTACAAGACTCTTTCTTTCTTTATTTCTTTTAATCAGGACTTAGCACCAGGCTTATTCATGGGCGATTGACAGTCAGATGAAGGAGTTGAAATAGTTATGAGGGGGAAAGAGGTGTGCTTTGGCGGGGAGTGGTCATTTACAGTACCCTGCCAAGGCAGATGCTGGAATGGACGCGTAAACGTACACAGGTTGACAGGTAAGCAAGTAACCTTACCTACGGGTGCTGTAGGCATTGATTAACCTAGTCTATATCTCCCCGTTTGCAGCAGTCTGACTCTAAAAATGGGATAGAAAATATCCTTGGCTTGAGAAAGTTCCAAATGCGTGTATTAATACATTCTTTCTTGTCTAAACCCATTTCTTTTCTCTCTTTCAATAAGACGTCTTCTATGGATGAAAGGAAAGAATCCTGGTACACGTCGAGGAACTGATACAAAACCAGCCCCAATGTGAGACGTGTGTGAAATTCTACCGCGGCCACCACCGCTAGTACGTATCCATGAATTAAGATACCTGTCGGGTAGGCATCTTCTTATTCTTATTCTCCTCCTTTTGCATAGTCCCTCAAATCCTTTTTGCTGTGCTTCTAGTTTCACCCCTCTTCTTGAGTCGTTGCACACCCGCACCGCCCAGCGGTTGGCCCTCCAAAGCTTCTAGGGACATCAGGTTGGCGAGAAACCATCGGATGTGGAGGCCTGTCTGGTTGCTGATATAAGCGTCTACATGCTCATCGTATGCAGCGGACACAGCGATATGGAGACCTCTCAAGACATCGCGGTCCAGAATCCTACCATTACCATTCTGCCGCTCTGCGGAGCGACGTCTCGGTCGGATCGATGACTCTCTCTTGGGTATGCGAGGCCGGACCCGGTGTGTCTTGGGTTTGGAGCAGCTTCGATTGCAACTTGGAACATCTTGATGGGAAGCTTGCGGTCTATTTCCCCGTCTAGGACGTTGCGAATTGATCTCTTCGGTCATCATGCATTCAATGGGTTTATCGGTCGGCACCTCGTCGACCCATTCGTCATCAGGAGCTACCTCCATCCCCGAAGCTGTAGGCAGGTCCGGCAAGGGCTTGTTACACCTCTCTATTTCGTGCGAACCATGGATCCCTTTGTGGGTTGGCACACACTGGTGGCGATTTAGAGATTGTTGCCCAACCCCCTGCCCCCCTAGTTCTTTGGAAGACCGAGCTACTCGGAGCTTGTTCACATTACTCCCTGGTTTTGTTGGGCGAACTTGTCGTTTTCGAGCGCGCTTTTCATCAAATTCGCATCGATCCCGGGGCGAGGTCGTCTTGGACCCTTGCTAGGGAAGCACCATAGACGGTCGACGAAGACCTGTCACTGTTTGCTGCTTGAAGGGATTTACAAAGAATGATGAGCTTGGGCCTTCTCGTCCCCAATCAAGCCGATGGCCCATGGGGAGACCAGCGGGGCTTTTGCCCTTGTTTTGTACATTCGAATGTGTATATTCTGGGTAAGCGATATTCGGAGGTGCTAAGTTTGCCCATTGTGGTGTTGGGGACTTGGGGGTTGCCTCCCTGTCTGCTTTTGAGGCGGGACTAGTGACTGCGGCTTGTGCCTCTCTGATAGTATCGTGGCCTGGGCCGTGTGTGCATGACTTCGGTAGAATGGGGAAACACCCTCTCTCGGACGGGTTATCTTCAGAAACTGAGACACACGGCAGACAACGAATCTTGGGCCGCCGGTTTGCTGCAGGCATCTGTGATTTGCAGAGAGAAGCATCATCCATCAAAGCATATCTCCATTTATTGGTCTTGTTAGGAGCAGTGAAAGATATATCTGTATTATTGCTGGGAAGATGATCGGTTCCGTCCAATTGGGCAACCAAGGCCTGCTTTCTGGATTGCCCGAGAAATGGATCACGAGCCTGTCGCATCAAGCTCGCTTTGGTAGGATGAATGTGGCGTTTTGCTTGATCCTTGGACGTCACTGCGAGGCCCGCGGCTTTGAACTCGGGACGGTAGGGAAGAAGTGCAGATATGGTCCGAAGAGTCGCACCAGAGTTGGTCGGTGTGGGAGTAAAGATGGGCAACTTGCCCTTGGCACCTGTGTTCTCAACGTATCTCTCAAGTTCTCGTGTAAAGTGGCCCAGAGCTTTCTGTTGGCTCGAAGTTCGAGAAAGAGCTGCAAACAACTCTGGATGCTGTTCCTCGGGGTCTGTATGATCTTGTCGATCAGAGGTCGCGAGCTTGGTAGGCAATAGAACCTGTAGCTGTTGTGCAACCTTTCCTGCGATGGCCTCTACGAGTAGGTTGTCGACGGCAAGGGTTGTTGGAGTATTTGAGGCATGATAACACCTAGCTTGATTACATTGACGTCGTTGGGATGTCGATGCCTCTGGCGTAAGGGGGGACCCATTAGCCGAGTGCCCATCACTAGCAGGAGGATAACTGTTCGATAGATCTGAAACTACTCCATTGAGTAGCTGCTGCTGATGCCGATGCTCTTGGTTCAAAGGCGATGATTGTTGGGTAGTCGGTTCGAATTTTGAAGAAGTGGAGAATGTATCTTGATACTGTGAAGCAGATACACGAGGACGGACGTCAGCGAGAGACGGACTCTCTAAGGTGGGTTTGCTCCGTGACTTTTGTCTCGGAAACTTGGCGCGAGTAGGATGACGAGATGAGGTAAATACGAGTGAGCGAGACCTGCTTCTCCTAAACGACCGTTTTCTCTGAGGTAGCTCAGTGTGGTTACCGAAGGTAGATGGGTCGGATCTTGCTTCGTGGATAGATGCGGGTTCAGTCATCTCAGGAATGGCAGTGAAGGTAGGTTTTGTAGCAAGAATGCGATAGTCAAGATAGGGGAGAATGATGAGTAGAGAAGCAGTAGAATTTTATGATGTTTAGTCCACGGACAAGGTGATATCTAAACAAAAGTTGGGAATGGGCACCTGATAGCTCACTGGCTGAGTGGTCGATCGGTTGGTTGGTTGGTTGACTTTGTTGCTGACTTTGTTGAAGCCATTGATTTTGATCCCCCCTCAAGTCCAGCTCGGGAGGAAAGCGGCATATAGTAGAAGGAAGGATCGGATGGGACATTGGCAGTCTTCAGCTCCTGCAGAGCTAAACGCTCAATATGACAGATAGAAGGTAGAAGGTCTGAGGGACAAGAAAAAAGAACGTTCTACGGTTTGATATCCTTAATGCCTGGGGAAGAGTAGACGTCAAGTTGACGTCTGCCCTTGCGCAGGAGGAACTCGATGGCAGCAAAGTCGCGCTTATCGAGATTCAAGTTGCGGGCAAACTCGCTCCTAGTCTCATGAATTAGAACCGAACTTTCATTGAGTAAAGAAGCAAGAATAGAAAAGAAGACATTTTTCTCTCACCTTGCAAAGGCCTCAAAGTGAGGTCTATTAGCCTGTAAGACGGACGTCAGTTATATCTGTAAGCCGAATTTTTCAGTCTTTGTCGTGTGATGCATTGCATTGCTTACCGTGGGCTTCTTGCGGCTCTCCCGAATGCAATTCCGGTAGAGGGCCAGAACCTCTTTTTGTAACCCAGAATAACGCGGCATTATCTCTGAGAGAATGGAAGATGATGTGGTTGGCTCAATTCCGTCTCGTATGAAGGAATACTTGGTCGATGACAGCGACTAATAATTGACTGCAGGGAGGATTTTTATCGATATTACCGATCAGATGTACTTGGGAAGTGTCACTAATAGCACGGGATAGCTGAAAGGGAAAAAAGGGTACCTACCTAGCTAGGCATTCAGACTGACTGTGTAGGTACAGAGCTCAGCTCGGCCACTCGGCTTCCCGGGTATTAGCCGAGGCGAAATCAGTTGACAAATGCATTCGGTCTTCAGGCATGGTGAGCATGTCATGGATCATGGATTGCGTTGTTTTCATTTCCAGCTTCTCGGTAGAATAAGTTATGCGTTTCAGTACGGAAAGAGAGTCGTACTGTAGGACTAGAGTATCTTATTCTTATTGAGATTACCATTAATCTACGGAGGACCACTTCGTACCGATAGTATCTATGATGTCAACCTACTGAAACCACGCACATACATACCTTAGGTACTACTGTATAAGTTAAGTTATTTATAAGGCGGCGGTTAGGGGTCGATCCTCCAGTGCCAACCTCAGATGGGTAAGTGCCGTAATACACTATGTAAGTACTTCGTACGGATTACGATTACAGCAAGGCAACCGAATGTTTCCATGAGGTATTGATAATAAGTCGCGCGCGCCTACGCCTACCTTAGCCTTGCAGTGTCAAGACGCCCGGTTTATTAGGGGCCCCAAACTCAACTCAGGTATTTACAGTACCATCCACCTGAGGTACCGCATGCAGGGGAACGGAGAAGTCGTTGGCATCCATGGTCCATACTGTATTATGCCTAACGTACTAAAGCTGAGTTGGTAGGGAGTATTATCGCATGTACTGTGAGTGCATTGCAATTTCCATCCCGCCTCTGTGCAAAACAACACTGTGCAAAACGATACCTTATACTTCCGACTTGGCATCGGCCTGGCAGGGACCTTCCATTGTTTTCGCTTGGTGCCGATGTTTGTGGCAACAGTGACAGCCCAGAATTGATACCTAGGCATCTTATGCCAAGCTGCTACCAACACAAAGCACCTAACCCTACCTTGTTGCAATTACTTGCTGTGTTCCATGTGCCTTGGCTTGCCTCAGTCATTCGCCAACTAATTACCTTACCTAGGTACCTACAGGTTACAGACTGTCACCTTGGGTGCTGTACCTAACTTTGAATCTACAGACCCGTACCATACAGCAGGTACTGAGATATCCTTTGGTCTCTCATCGATTACCAGCCTGTCGTGTGCCGTTAGTTACTGACTGAAGTGCTTTGAGTGCCTAGGTAGGTATTGTGGCTGCCTGCCTGCAGGTACAAGCTGATTCAGCAAGTTCCATTGTTTACTCTTGCCATGTACAATAGTAATCTGTATCAACCTTCAGTGCATGGAATAGTTAATTGTATGTAATCTGCAGGTAGGACGCTGATCGTTTTGAGAATGGCCCATCCTTATGAGCACTTCGACCCTTTTGAACTCTTCTACTCCGCTCAGTGACCACGCATTATTCAAGTTATGCACACTCTTACTCATCCCCTAAGCAAAGGAAAGCGAGCGAACGCCCCAAAAATCAGAGCCTTATTTTTACGTGAAACTAAGGAGAAAGGGGCGGAGAATTGATGAAGCTATTCGAAGCACTGCCATCTACCCCCCTTGTTCTCCCCCCATCCCCCATTCCCATCCCCGGCCTGGCGCTCTGTGCGTACATCCAGCGCCTGGCGCTAATCAAGCACACAGCTGAGCTTCGCCCCGCCTTGACAGTCCTTGGAAAAGCTGCAACCCAAGGACAAGCAGGCACATGCGGGCGTGACACGGCGCGGCTGAGCTCATTGGCTCTGCTCTGCACCTCTGACTTGCTCGCGTCTCGTTCATGTCTCCATCCCAAGGCATCTTCCAAAGGCCGCCACCCCTCGGTCGGGGCTGACTCTGTCCATCATGGGTCTGCCAATACCTAAATACTTGCCTTGCCTTGCCTTGGCCTTACCTTTTCCACTAATAATAAGTAATACAGTACTTCCTGGCCAACCGACCACTCCGCTGCGTAGGCCCTTGGGACAGTCCTACAGCCACAGTCTTGCACAGAGTACGAGGTACAGGGTACAAAAGACAGCATCGTCTTGGTTGAGAACAATATCTCCGATCGGGCAATTCTGCTTCTCCCATTTCGAAGCCGCCGGCTGACTGACTCTGACTCTAACTTTGGCCCGAGGCGTTAAATCAGTGCCTTCTTGCTTGTCTGGTCTCAGGTAACAGCCAACCGGCCACACGTTCTGTTATCATTGTCCACAGTCTTACAATCTTCGCTCACCGAGATACCTACCTTACGCAACGTGCCTAGAGGTAGAGGGGTCATCATCACTCTTCCTTGCTCCCTCACTTATTTACTTCGTTTACTTCTTTTTCCTTACTTTCTCATCCTCGTCTCTGCACTTTGGTTACTCATTCTCATCTCTCATCTCTCATATTGAAACCTCGTGCTGGTATCCTTGGATATTTACAATACTGTTCCCCCCTCCCTCTCCCTGGCCATCTCTCCTCCCACATCTCCATATTTCGTCATCGTCTGTTATATGCCTTTCTTGACAGGAGAGGTGGATGCCTCTGCAATTTATTAGATGGCCACAACAACAGCAACACTGTCCCCTCCAGCCGCGAGCAAAACCCACCAGGTGATGCCCGGTTCTTTCAGCCCCGAAGACTATATTGAGTTCCATGAGAACCCATTTGACGATGTTGAAAAAAATACCAAAGATGGAGAGTCCGTGGTGGTGGCACCTTGGTCTTCTAACCTCCCCGAGGTTGATGTCACTGACATTAAATGGCATGAGTATCAACCACCAGCTGCCTTAAGAAGGGCTCCCCATATCACCTCACAAGTTCTTGTTGAAATTCTTTACTCGTCCATCGAAAACGTGAGAGCTCACGCTATTGAGGAGTATCAAAAGAAGCTTGAGGCTGAGGAGGAGCTCCGAAAACAAAACGACGAAGCCAAGCAGAAGATCGATAAGGGCAAGGGTAAGGAGCCATATCTCCCCATCATTATCCAGGAGGATAAGCCAGCACACCAGCCTCGGGCTGTGGTTGAAAGCGACGCGACATCTCATCATTCTTCTGTCTCTCAGACGCCTTCTATATCAACATTAGAGTCTCGCTCCAAGCCTGGGAAGCGTCGCATGCTTGCCCTTCGCAAGTTCTTCCTGCGAAGCAATGAAAAGGGAGAGAGCAGCGCCACTGGTTCCGCCATCGAAAGTCTTCGCAGACTACATGTACGGGCCAGTAGCGATAGTTCCCGGGTAGATCAGGCTTCTGGCACCAAGACAGAGTCCACAGAGCCCACAGAGCCTATGTAAGTCTCCATTTATTTCAAATTGTGTAAACGCCATGCTAATACTCCCCTTAGCGAATGTGTTTCCTGCCTCGACGACTTTGAGCCTAAGCAGATGATTAAAGCCCCTTGCCACTACTATTGCCAGGACTGCTTCATTCGTCTAGTCACAGCTGCCGTCCAGAACGAACAACAGTGGCCGCCAAAATGTTGCCTAAACCCGATTCCGGTGCAAACTATCCTCCGTGTTATCCCCTCTGATCTCAAAAAGACGTTTCAAGACCGTTCGCAAGAGTGGGACATTCCTATTGCTGACCGTATCTATTGTGGTCACCAACGGTGCAGCCTCTTGGTAAAACCCAGCTCCATCGACCCTAAAAGGCGTCAGGGTTCCTGTGCGAATAATCATACTACGTGCACTATATGCCGCGGCCCAGGTCATAAAGGGAAGGACTGCGAGCGGGACCCCGATATGGAATTGACAAACGCCCTGGCTGAGGATGAAGGATGGAAGCGATGCTTAAACTGTCAGGCACTGGTCGAGCATCGAGAAGCTTGCCAACATATGACTTGCCGGTGTGGAACTCAGTTTTGTTATGTCTGTGGCCAACGTTGGAGGACATGCGACTGCACAATGGACCAGCTCAATGCAATCAAGACGGCAGCCAGTACTCGACGAGAGCAGAGACAATTTAGGGAACAAGTTGATGCAGAGGAATTGCGTCAGATTCTCTTGCAAATTGAAGAATACGAGCGTGAGGAGGCTCTTAAGGCTGAGATGCTTCGCCAAGAGCAAGAGAGGCTCGAGGAAGAACGTCGACAGCGTGAAATAGAGGAAAGAGTTCGACAGGAAAGCATCCGCCGCAGAGATATCGAACTTAAATATGAGGAGCTACGAACAATTCTCTATCAGCTGCACGACTTGCAGCTTGTACTTTTGGAGATGGACCAAAGCGAAATGGAAAATGAACTTGCCGCTGAGACTAAGGCGGTCAAGGCAGAGTTGGCCGAGAAGCAGAAGGTAGAGCGCGCAGATGAGGATGCCCTGATGATGACCAAGCTGTCCGACAAGGAGTATGCCCTTAACCGAGAATTTCAGATTCGTGCGGCAGAAGAGAATGATATCGAAGAAGCATTTCTTGAGAAGCTAAAAGAATATTGGAAAGACAGGAAGGATGGCGAGAGCGAAATCGACGCCGCTATGCTTCTATTGAGGAGGCAGATGGATAAAGGATACAGCTCTTGGCAGAAGTGGAAGAAAGGGGCCATGGAGAAATTCGAGGAAAAGTTGAAGGAGGATCTAACCTTGAAGGAGGAGTTGATGTATAGCACCAAGGCCCGGCTGGATGATCAATGTGAAGAGAAGGCACGAGAGCTTGCGAGGAGGAAAGCATCTGAGAACAAATGGTTGGAAATGGTTATCGTGGAGAGGGAGAAACTGTTGAATGTATGGGAGGTTCAAGAAGTTGAAGGAGATGCTGATAGTATCTTTGACCAGGAATCGGATGCTTGATGAGATGCCTGCCTAGGTAGGTATAGAGGGTTTGAAATGGTGGTGTAGTTGCGAGTGGCTATCACAATGAATAAGGAAACGACAAAAAAAGATGATACAAACAAGATTAAACATACATAAAGAATATACATAAAGAATATATATATATATCTATTTTCATCTTTTGTCATGAGAATCTCCTCCCTTGTTTAGCAAAAGTTGAGTGATGCTATTGATAGCTACCTTGATAAGACGTCACGTGAAACGGCCGTGGTGCTAAAAGAAAAAAAAAGTCCTCTCATTATTCGGTAGGTAACGTTAGGTAAAGTAGTAAGGTACCTAGAGCCAGTTAGGTGTACTCGTTATGATTCATGGGTTAAAAAAAAGACCTCCTTCATATTTCATACCTTCATAACCAAGTGACTCATCAGAGACTACCTGCTCGCGAAACAATCACTCCTATCACCCCTGTATATCAGTTTGGCTTCTTGAAACGATCTCGAGATGTCTATTGGAGGGGAGGGCGAGTCCGCCCAGTATGTGCAAACTCACTTCTGCCCACAACTCCAGGGTAGGCGCCTTTTGACTGGATGAAAACTCATGAATATGGCAAAAATAGTCCGCTCAAGATATTCGATGTCGCGAGAAAACAAGACCGGTTCCTGTATGCTCTTGCGCCCATGGTACGATATGGAAAGGTACGGTATTTTTATCAAGATGAACCCTACTAGAATTACTGTTATGGGAGGAAAACAACAAATCACTGACCCCCCCTCTTCTGTGTGGTATAGCTGGCTTTCCGTCAAACTGTGCATAAATATGGTGTTGATCTCTGCTGGACACCCATGATTCTCGCAAAAGAATTCAACCGGAATGGTTTCGCTCGCGATAGTGGTACGTTCTCCCCATCCCTCCCTCCTCTCCGCCTTTCCCTTCAAGAAGGAACATTTCCGGGAGGATATCCTTTATTTCTTTCTTTCAAACGGGCCTGACACTGACCACACGCAATCCCAACTTCCAGACTTTACTGTCTCAAGAACTCCCAACCAGCCAGCCACCATCGTCCAATTCGCCTCAAATGTTCCCCAAGAACTCGCTCGGGCATCTGCGCTCGTGGCCCCCAGTGCTAACGGCGTGGACATTAACTGTGGGTGCCCACAGTCGTGGGCGTGCGCGGAGAAGCTGGGCGCTGCGCTCATGGGCCACCGTGAGATTGTGCGAGACATGGTCGTCGAGACGAGGCAGAAGCTCGAGAGGGACGGGTGGCATGTCGGCCTCGAGAAGGATATCTTGAGTACCAAGGGGAGGAGCGTGAGTGTTAAGATTCGAATCCATGACGATCTTAGGTAAGATCCCCCCCCCCCCCTTTTTTTTTTTTGGTGTGTGTGTGTGTTTTGGTTCTCCTTTACGATTTCTACTCTTCGAACAAGTAAAGTAAAAGAGAGAGCTGAGATACTGTATGGGATGTGACATGATGGACGAAGTGGCTAATAACATTCTTTGCAAAATGGAAATAGGAAAACCATGGATTTTCTGGATACTGTGATAGGGCATCCGCAAAACAGGCTTGTTGACTGGATAACCATCCATCCAAGAACGAGATCAACGCCCTCTAGCACTCCGATTCGAACAGAAGCTCTCGACATTCTTACCGCCAAATACGCTGGAACTCTTCCTATCCTCCTCTCCGGCGATGTCTTTGATATCAACGCTCTACCTTTCCAACCCACCATCACCACCAACAACGACGCGGCTCCCCTCTCATCCCTTTCAGCCCTCACCTTGGACCCAAAGGTTAAGCGTAAGCCATCCCCTAGCAACACTAACTTGTCTGGCTTCATGTCCGCTCGCGGCCTTCTTGCCAACCCAGCCACGTTTGCTGGCTACTCTGCCTGCCCATGGGAAGCTGTTGAGACGTTCATGTGCAACGTCGCTCGTTGCCCGGTGCCTTTCAAACTGGCTCTGCACCACATACAAGAAATGTGCGCCCCTGGCATGGGCCCTGACAAGTCGTCGCTTCTGACTAAAAAGGAGCGTGCTGAGTTGAACGCTGTCACGAATATGTGCGATTTGATCGACTTTCTCGACACAATGATCGAGGAGAAGACAGGGGGGGTAGGGGGCCTTGGACGTGACTTGTCAGTATAGAGGCTGCTTCACAACTGAAACAAAAGTATCAGATATAGATGAACACGGCGTTCCATTCACAAAACTGAACCATAGAGGCTGTTTCTGCCTGGCACTTCTTCCACCAGTCAAACTTGCTTTTAAAGACCGGCTAGTACGCTCTGAATTCCCACTGTACCTGAATCATCACGCTTTTGAACGAAAGCCCTGAAGTCAACCTTGGACAGTCTGCCCTTCGTGGGGCTTGATGCAAGTGTCTTTGACTTCTCGCGCAGGGCCTCAGGGCCGACGATGAAGAGGGAACCAATCTCCGTCAGCATCTCGACAGTCATGCCAACCTCCTTTGACACGGACCACTCACGCATGGTGGAGGCGTATTTGGCAATATCCTGCGTGACCATGAGACCGCCTGTCGCGTTAACTTGAAATTTCTTGAAGTGTTCGAAGAGCAGCTTGAGAATAACAAGGGCAAGCTCGCTGAAAAATTTCTCAGAGTTCTGGCCATCTACAGCTTGGTTCGCCAGCTTGTTAACTTTGCTGAGGAATGTGCAGATTCCAAGGCACGTTGGCGTTTGCAGGGCGGCAAGCTCGCCGTCTTTCGGACGAAAATCTTGCTTCTTTTGGCCACCCAATGACTTGTTTACCCAATTAGCTACCACATCAATAGTACCCTTCATGATGTTGTTTGTCTTCTTCTCAATATTGTCAATCGCCATCTTCTTCTGCGCCTCCATGCTTCTTCGGACTGTCGTGTTGGACTCGGCGAGTCGGATAAGGACAATCGTGATAAACCTGTCCATGACGCTCGTGATGGTAACGGCCGGTCGAATGGCCGGTAGATATGAGAGATCTGGTTCCGTTTTGGCATTTTCCAGCGTCGAAACTTGATCTTGCGCCGCATCAAGCGCGGTTTCAACGTATACTCGGCCCATGCTTGTAAGTAAATGGTTGAGGAGGATGTTGACATCCTTTGGCGTATCGAGCTGAGAACCCAGCTCAAGAGTTCGCTGTACACTCTCAGCAAGCCACTTGAGCATACGCTTCGCATTGGCAATGCTTAGCAGGCCATCCTCTTCAGAGACCTCAATATCATTCTTATTATCCTTATCCTGCAAGCCGGCGACACGTAACATCATGGCCTTCTGGGTAGGGGTGAGATCGGACGACTCTAGACGTTCAATGTAGGCATCCTTTGCTGAAGCGATAAGCTGCGTGCCCTGCTGGGCGAGAGACGCCATGAAACCTGTGGGGGCCTTTTTACGACGAGAATGATAGATGCTGAATTTGAAAAGAAGAGAGTTGCACAACTCTTCTAGGCTCTTTCTCTCTCGCTCGATATATGAGTTGCCCACAAGATAGGGCACAAATAGGTCCTCCATCTGTTGGTCGAGGGTTTGGGCTATTTGAGCCGAACTGGGCTCCGGGTGTTCCGTCAAGCCATGCGACTTAAGATCCTCTACCAAAGCACTGATATAGCTTCTGGAGGAATGGAGAGATCTGAGGTATGCTAGTGAGGATATTGTATCAGTCATATCCAGGATCATTTCCAGTCGTTGCTGGATGGATTGCTGGAAAACTCGCTGGATAAATTTGATGAGGACCGTTTCGTAATAGGGGAACGCCCGCTTGATAATGAAAGATTCTTCCTGCATCACAATCTTGACTTCATCGACCAGCGACTGTAAGCTTGGCTCGACTGCTGGAGGCTCGGAGTCAGGATCAGCTAATGCGTCACCCGTTTCGCTGTCAATTGTCACCTCGTCGGATAAAAGCTGATCTCGATCGATAAAGAACTGATGCTGATTGACGAAAATCGCGATAACACTGGCGCCCCCGTTGAAGTCATACAGCACCTTGGCACACTCCATCATGTCCTCGAAATTTTGCTTGCGATAGCTATTGTTGAATTGTTGTAGGAGGTCTTGCTCCAGAGTTTCGCAGAACTTTTCAAGAACCTCTCTTGTATTGTGTGATTTACTGCTTGCCGTAACGCCGTTCGTAACGCCATTTTGGTGAGTGCCGTTTTTCTGACCCCAGGACACGGGATCCAGTCTTTGGCTGATACGCATGAGCTGTCGCGCAATCACGGCACATCGCACTTTATTTTCGGAGCCTCCTTGCCTCTGCACATCCTGAAGAGATGTGAGCTTGCCAGTCTCGCTGACTTCAGTCCAGCACTGAATTAAGAACATAGCATCTTGTGCGCGCCGTCGTTTCTTGTCAAGATCTTCAAGCTTCTCGCCGATTTGCACAGCAATATTTCCATGACCTTCTGATCGAACGGGATATCCATGGCTAGAATTAGTATGTGTGAGGGTTAAATCTAGCGCTTCAAAGGAGCTCATGGACTGATCAAGTTTCCGACCGAGGGTATCGAGAGTCTGGTCATGTTGGATTTCGGCGCGGCGTACTTGTGAGAGGAGCTCTGATTCTTTCTCCTGGAGCTCGTCTCCAAGCGAAGCAAGCTGGGAAAGGGCATCTAAAGTTGAAGTTAGGACACGATTTCACCCAGTGAATTATGGCAGGGGTAGAGGAACTTACTCTCGAATGTGCGAATGAGGGGCTTAGGATCGAAGGCAGCTTGCGTGTTGCCAGAACGCCGATTCTGGGGAACGGCCTCCTCAGCCAAGCTGTCGACAAAATCGCGGACGATGAAGTCTTTATTCGAGAAGTTATCCAAGGTGAAGCTGGGCCCTTTTGGGAAGAGGCTCTTGGGGCCTGAGGCAGTTCGCTCCATGATTTCGACTGGGTACGGAGGGGACAGTTCTTGGAACGATTCGAGAAGCTACATGTGGGGAGCAGTAACCATTCGTAGCTCGCGCGTTGGTGTTGACGACGTGGATTTGAATGGGTCTTTCAATGCTGGGCCTAAGGATGTATCAAATTGGCATTTGCAGCGTGTTCGTTTTAGTTGTGATTGGGTCGTCGCGTCGTGGTCGTCAAGATCATGTGAGGTCGTGGGCGTCGTTGCTGGATGAATCCAGGTACTCCGTACCTTGGCTTGGGTGTTAATTAAGGTACTATGGCATGTCTCGAGTTTGGAACGGTCCTGACGTTGGAAGGTGCCGCCACAGCGGGCCCCGCATACCAAGTTCCAACAGCAGGCTGCGCCACAGATACTCTTCAGCGAGTCTGATGGCACATGCAATCAATTGCGCACGAGGCTCTACTGGGTACGCCTGCCTGGGTCAGATGGTGGCTCAGGGCCTGGCCAGGAACTCGGTAAGTGGGGACCCACGACGTAACTGCCCCCAGCAGCGCCACAGCTTTGGTGTGAGCATTTTGGGAGACACGTCTGCCCATAAAATAATTGCAGCTTTTCTTATAAGCCGAATCACCCCGGCCGCTTCTCGATCCAGCTCCTGAACCCGGAGGTACACGTGTCGGAATACAATCACCATATATGGTTTTCTTCTTCTGCAATCTTTCGCTTCCTTCCAGGCCCAGTATCTCATCAGCGCTCATACTCCCACCCGTGAGCCAGCCCTCCGAGGCTGTTCCAGACCTTGCCCACCATGCCCCTTATGACGGCCCGCGATCGTCAGGCCTATCGAGCCGACGAGCGCCATAATCATAAACTGCTAGATCAGAGCGAGAAGGAGCGGATGATAAAGGTAATTCCCCGTGTCCAAATCAGTGCCAAAATGCCTTTCTAAGACAAGTGAAGGATTATCTTCCTCCACCCAACGAAATACCTGTTCGATCCAAAGACCCACGAGCGAAACGAACTTCACCATTGGGCGTCCGTCGCTTTCTCAAGAATCAACTATACGTCTTCACTTTTGCCCTACTTCATGGTTTCTTTTCCCTCTACATCAGACTGCGACAGTGGTGGAACGTCATCTGCTACCAAGTTGCGTCTGTCTTCTACTACCATCATGGCACCCCGCAATACATCCAGAGGGATGTCATGGCTCTAAAGAAGATACCCAAACATCTCAGTGTTATTCTTAAAGCCGTGGAGGACCATAGAGCGAAAACCGATGTTGAGCGCTTGATAGACGAGGTTGCTGAGATTGCAGCTTGGTGCGCCTGCGCAGAGATCCCCATGCTCTCTGTTTACGAGAAGACTGGTATAGTGGTTGACTGTCAGTTTGTCGTTCGATCGAAGCGCTAATATTGATCAGGGGTCCTTAAGAAGCACATTCCTCGTGTGTACGATACTGTAAACCAGAAGCTCACCTTTTATTTTGGCGGCCAGCACCCAGGCTTGACTGTCACCTCCCCCCATAAGGAAGATTTTCCAAACCCTATCGGCGAGCAAGCCAAGGGTCATTTGAGATTGCACTTGATCTCTTACCAGGACGGCCGAGACTCCATGGTTGATCTCACGCGTACCCTGGCTGAGATGTCTCAAAGAGGGAAGCTTTCTCCCCGCGATATCTCAACAGAGTTGATCGACGCTGAGCTATCCGAAGGTATCATGGCTGAGCCGGATCTCCTAATCAGCTTTGGACCTTACCTCGAGCTATCCGGATACCCACCGTGGCAGATCCGCCTCACCGAGATATTTTGCCTGCAGGACAACGAAAGGGTTGGATACCAAGTCTTCCTCAAAGCCCTGCGGCAATTCGGAAGCGCCCAAATGCGCAAGGGAAAATAATATTCGCGACTCTCCGAATCCGTGATTTCTCTTTATTATCTTTTACATAGATGACGACTTAAGTTCGTCAACCCTTTTCATGGTTTCCATAGCGCCATCTCACGAGCCTGCTTGTTCCACCTGTACACAGGTCCGGTTCCTACATTGTAGTTATAATAATTTTCAGTGCCACCCTTGACCATGGCCCTTCGGAACGTTATATTTATTCTTCCACCATCTTCTTGATTTTTGCCAGTTCGTTTCGGTATCGAATGCAGCCAGTTTGACTGTGTCCTTCCTCGCATCAACACCATGTCGCCACTACCAAGAGGGAGCTTCAGGGGCTTCGCGCTCGCTGCCAGTTGATCTGTGATGCCAGGCTTTGCGGGCTTGTGCTTCATGAGAAAGTCACGGCGTGCACCGAGCGAAAAGGAAGCTATGGCCGGATCTGGGCCGAGGAACTGTTCGTCATCGCTATGGAAAGAAATACTGTCCGACCCAGAGGCATAGTAGTTCACTAGACAGAAGTTGAACTTGCACCCCGTAGCTGCTTCTGTGCATCTACGAAGTTCATCGAGACACTCAGGAATAGGACGAGGAGGATACTTTTCATAGCATCTATCGGATACCCTCGTCTTCAGTTTCGCATCAACTACATGGCCATCATCGTCGAACCTAGACGTCTCGTCGAGGCCGAAGACGGTTGTCCACCTAATTTTCTCGATTTAGAAACATGAGACACAGTACATATATACGATGGATATTGTAAAAATTGCATACCTCGGTGTTCGTATCTCAGTTTCAATGCCACCTCTCTTGATCCTGTATTCGACCCTATAGAAGGGCAATTCAGCGCGAAGAAACTCGAAGAGCCTGCGAGAAACAGAAGTTGGTAGAAAAGGTTCAAAGTATAGTAGATCCAGATCAGGCTGATCGTTGATCTCTCTTGCTAGCTTGACAGGGACGGTACCCAGTTCTCGACTTATCGATGAAGGCAGATTTGCGATCGGGTGCGGGTAGTGCCGATGTGAGAAATCGCCGACCTAGTTGGGATTAGATGAGTCAATCTCACTAGAAGCTTACAGTATATAATATATACTCACATCTTTTTCATTTTCATTATTATTGAGCTCTTCTTCACGAGATCTCTTTGGGGTTGGTGTAAAGAAGGAGTCGAGTGTGCGCTTGGGGGGCATGGTTTCGAACAAGCCGGTATGTTTCAGACGCGGTCAGCTTTTTCGGAAATTAATGCGAGAATTTCAACTATTGACCCGCAATGGTCAATTAATCTCAATTGCAGATTATTATTCATAAACAAAATGCTGGTAAAGGTGATTAGAGTCGTGACATCACCCTCATAATGTCCAGCCCTGCCAACCCAGCCTTGTCTCAGTGTGGATACTTTCAACTGTGGCGGTGCATGTGGCACGATCCGCCTGGTAAATTTTCCTCCTCAGCCTCACAGAATCCCCGTCTCAACTAGGTAGAAAGAAAGAGAGAGAGAGAGAGTCAGAGCTTCATACCCGAGACGACAACCCTAGGATCAAGGCCTTGCAATGGATGTTAGTTCTGTCCCACTATGCGATAAGCGGTGTTTTTGTTCAGGGTGAAGATTCAATCTTTTTCGTTAACAAACAGTACAGAAGAACTCACAACTTAGAGAGATGAATATGTTTCGGGCACCAGCTGCTCGTGCAGCAAAAACGTTGGACCGAGCTCTCTTCTCGAATACCCTCAAGGCAGCTGCCGCATCTGTCAGGGAAAACAAGCTGCTCTCAAGGTACCGTAAGGAGTTAGAGAAAACAAAAGAGATCCTTTTTCTTGAAAAGTTCAACCCTATCCTCCCCGATCCGGATCCTACTCTTGCATCTCAGGGCAAGAAATGTATCGTCCTAGCCCCTCACATCAAGGCTTCGTGTGAGTTCGACCGAGGAACACCTCGTCAGGGCATCATATATCTGACAACGAACTCTTTCTAGTACCAGAGACTTGGAGTGAAGCCTTGAGACAAGGAACTGAGTCTGGAGACCTAAAGGTTATTCCCTATGACCTTGAGATCAGCTACGAATTCTGGACATACCGTGAGCCTTTCTTTTCCCTCCTGGTCAACTCAAGGGGTCATGAACTTACACAGGAGTGAAAGTCGATGTTCTGAAGGCTATACTTCCCGAAGAGCTTCATGATGAAATCCCAAGTGGTTTCAATACCGTAGGACATGTTGGTATGTGAAAGACTTGTGTTCCCCACCCCGTACGTGGAAACGAAAATCTGACCTCTGAAGCTCATCTCAACATCCGAAACCAATACTTACCTCACAAGTACCTCATTGCTGAAGTACTAATGGACAAAAATCCTCACATTAAGACCGTCATTAACAAGATTGACAACGTGGGTGCGGAAAATGAGTTTAGAACTTTTCAATACGAAGTTCTCCGTGGGCCCGATGACCTCAATGTCGAAGTCAACGAAGCTGGCTGTACATTCCAGTTCGACTACTCCAAGGTATACTGGAACAGCAAGCTCGACACTGAGCATAAACGAATCACCGCCATATTCAAGCCAGGAGAGGTCGTCGCGGACGTCATGGCTGGAATCGGGCCCTTTGCAGTGCCTGCAGGGAAGAAGGGTGTCTTTGTCTGGGCAAACGACAAGAACCCTGAGAGTTACCGGTATCTGGAGCAAGCTGTGCGCAAGAATAAGGTGAGTAATGACCATGCAATCACGCAGTCACGGAGGGGAGCGTTCTAGCCTTCTTTCTCTAATTTTGCTAACGACTTCTATCAAGGTCACGGAATACGTCAAGCCGTTCAACTCTGACGGACACGAGTTCATCAAACAGGCGGCAGATCTTGTTCTCGAAGCTTCCAAGCGAGGGGATGTGGCTGTCATTAAGCCTCCAAAGCAATCCAGAAGCTCTGGTGCGCCGCCTCCAAAGCCCATCCAAGTCCCTGTGCCCTCCACTATCTCGCACTTTGTGATGAACCTGCCAGCGTCGGCCATAGAGTTCCTTCACAACTTCCGCGGCCTCTACCATGGCCACGAGGACCTCTTCGTCCCCCACACGGAGACGAAACTTCCATTGATCCACGTCCACTGCTTCTCGGTGAAGGCCGATGATGCGACGCCCCTCACCGACATATGCCAGAGGATCGAAAAGGAGATTGGCGTCATGTTGAAACCTGGCGATCCTGAAAACGAAGGGGAAGTGCTTATCTACGACGTCCGGGACGTAGCACCCGCGAAGCGCATGTTCTGTGCCACGTTCCGATTGCCGCGCGAAGTCGCCTTTGCGCCAAGGGCCTAGATAATAGCCCGCTGGGAGGCTCGGTTTCGGCCCGGGCAGCGGACGGGCGGCCGGAGAGTCTGAATGAGGTGAGGGCGTCGGAGCATTTTGCTGTTGTTTGTTGTTTGTTGTTGTTGTTGGCGAAGTCCTGGTCAAATCATCCTTTGCAATAGTGTAGCAATCATCCACCTAGATGCCGAATGCGACCGCGACATTCACAGCAGTCAGCGACGGAGCGATTAGTGACGATTCGTGACGATTCGTGACGGGGTTGTCAAAGAGGTTGTATTGCAAACGGATCTGGGGCCACTGAAAAAGAAACGAGAGGGAGGCTCAACGAGTGTCCTTATCGCCAGCGAGGGCTTCGGGGGTTGGGGGGGGGCGTTGATGCAGGGCACAGTTATCGAGTTGGTTTGACGCCTTGAGTGTTGCATACTACATAACTCCAGTACGCACATCCAGTGCCAGTCACAGTCCCCCATGCATGAGCTCCATAGAAACCTGACTAGGGGCTGGCAAAAAGGATGCCATGCAAATGTACGCACGCACGCACGCATGCATGCAGTCTGCAGCCGGTCAAGGCATAATGGGCATCCGGGATTTTCCCAAGATGATCGATACGAACCACATCGACTCCAGTCTGGCCCCATTTGCCGTGCGTCCCCCCCTGGGTTTGTGTGGTGTTTTCCGAAGAGTTCACTCCAGCCCGGAGGTGTCGTCCAGGTCGGCTCACACACCCACCCCCCCCCTTCTCCCCCTTCTCCCCTCTCTCCGTCTACCTTCTACTTCTCCCCCTGGGCGCCCTGGCGTTGCATGGCAGGGCCGTTATTCCAACCTGCACACCGACGGTGCATGCATCTGCCACGACGAGCTGTTGTGCGACCGTCATGGCCTGCTGAGGACCTTCCCAGCCTGCAGCAGAGGGTGTTCTTCGTTCCATGTTTGTCTTCCCTCGCTTCCTCTCTCTCGCATGTTTTTCCTGTGCGCGGCGTGTGGCTGCATCACGTCGAAATATGGTGCGATGGCAGCCAAAATGAGTGAAGAGGACAAAAGGTGGGGGGACCTTGCGCTTTTGTTAGCCATCTGCCCACGCGGCGGACTCGTGGGAGGGCTCGTAGAGGAGGGTTTTTTTGAGCCACCAAGTTATCATGACAGCTGCTTCCTCCGAAACAAGCCACCAGTCTGCCCAGTCAGTGTCGATATGTGAAGACCGGTGTGAATGCTACCTCTCTTTGTCTCATGACTTCAGCTTCGCCTCACGTTATGCATTCTACTTCCACCACAACCAGTAAGGTACATGACAATATGACGCCCACGGGTGCGAATATACACGTAAAATGACCTCTTTCTCGGCGCCCGACTATGCTGTTTCGTACATACGATACTTTCCCACTCAGTGAATTCAGAAATGGAATAACTGAAAGCCAGGTTGCTTGAGTAATTGAGTGATAATTATGCCCTCATTCCCCCACGCCACACAAAGCTTTCAAGCATTGAACAGCCATGAGTACAATCTCGGGTTTCCCGACTCGGCGACCGGCAAACATCTGTGGGTTTATCTTGTATAATAATGACGCTGCGCGGGACATAATGCCTTGCTTTCATCAGCGGCTTCTGCACAACTTTGCATCAGACGTTTCAAGCTTTGTTCCAAGAAATTCTTATTTTTTTTATTCATACATATCCTAGCGAGGAGAGAGTCTTTTTTTCTATCATAGGTAATTATAAGAGAGAGCTGCTGTAGGGGGCAGGAAATTTTCTCATAACATAGCCTTCCATGATGGCTTTCCCTTGTAACAATGACAACACCACCCTTGGTAAAATGCCCAATTGTCAAAGCTTACTAGGTGCATAGCCCGATGTATGCACATATGAACACATTGAGGAGAGTTTCTGTGGAGAGCAAATGGCCAAGTAAAAACAAGGAACTGACGGGCTGGAGGCTTTTGTGGTTCTTGGGGTCGCGATATCCTCTGCTCTATCTGTTAGTAGTTCATTTTCCACTATTGATTCTTACCTTCCATCCAACTCTCTCCAAGCACGACATAGTATCCTACATCAAGGTCCATAGCAGCTCACACCTAGCCATCCCAGCATGTCCCTCCATCCATCTCGCGCTCATGTTGTGGCGGCCCGTCGCGGTCCCCGATCGGCGAGGAACTTCCGGCCAGGGTATAAGGTGATCATAAACACCTTCTTGACGGGATCGTGAACATCTCTGCTCACCCCGGTGGACAAGGGGTCGACAGGCAAAAATGGCCAGGGGTGGGCAGGGTTAGGGGGGGGGGCCACGGGGGCGACCAGGGGCCTTGGTTTGATCATCCTCCCAACGGTCCCTATGGACCAGGTGGTCCATGTGCCCACAGGTTGACATGCATTGGGCATCTGCGACCCGTGAAGCATCTCCATTTGACTTATGCTGCAGCTCAGCGGTGGAGTACATGGAAAAGAGGCTCCTTTCGATGCAGAGGTCAAAAAGAGGGGTGTGTCCTGTGGGGGGCGAATGTCGCATCCGGGCTTGGTAGAGATGGGCTGAAGAAATTGATAGCCTGGTATCCTGAAAGCTAGAGTTCATTGATGAGGCTCATTGAAGATATTGCTTTTTTTTTTGTTTGCATGCGCCAGCGTTCCACAACAGTAGCAGCAGCAGCATCAACGGGCTTCTCAGCAAAAGGGGATATGAGAAAGACCTGGAAGGCCAACCGTATCTATATCCAACGGCATGGCTTGATTCGAGCACAAAAGAAGAAAGATGCAGGAGACGTCTGAAGCTTTCACATGCACAGTTGCAAGGGCCTTGTCCGTCACTCAGAGCGGGACCAGGACGCTTAGAAGAATGGAGAAATACCTACCATGTAGGTAATCTGCGGCTACCTAGGTATGCAAGTACGACATTGTAGCAGCCGCGGCAAGGGGGAGTGATTAACGCGCAGGATGTCCGAAGATAAAAAAGGGCGAATCGCCAATCGAAACACCACGTTCAACCTATTGAGAATAGCTTCTCCGAGTGAGGTTCAGGTTCAGGAGCGAATGGTCGTGGTCGCGTGCGCGGAGGAGAATCCCGTCGACATGAATGGCTGAATTCAGTATGCCAACGTCTCTCTTCCGATTGATGGTGCGATATGAACAACAAAGTTGCTGACATTGAAGTCGTGAGGGTGGGAAGGTGATTGGAACAATCTACTCTGGTGTTCCCTGTCTTGCAGGTCATAATTGTGCCTATTATAGGGCTGCAGCAGCTGAAGACAAACGAGGTCAGATCATAGCTGGCAGAGCCAAGAATAAAACAGAGTCCTACATAGAATAACGCAATGATCGGTTCCCAGCATAAACGGCTGGTCTAAGATGTCAAGCCAGTGAGTGTGTCTGCTTATACATCCGACCAAATAATCCACCGCCTTGGCAAGTACAGCACAGCACAGTGCCCTACGGCAAGGCAAAGAAAGGTATGGCATAGTATGATAAGCCTAGAGGCTAGTATGTTTCCTAATTGTTCATTCAAGCCACTCTTCTCCTGTTGTATCAGGCCTTGATCTACCCGTCAGAGCCCTCGATGCGAAGATTGTAACATGCCTGAATGCAACCCTCGATGGCCACGTCGACGGGCGGCAATGCAGACATTCGCTGATGAGAGTTGATAGCCACTATCCAAGGACTCTATCCACAGTGATTATGACCTTGGAGCGAGTGGCGTATCGACGGAGCCATCCAGAAGGTGGAGAGCGTAAGCACTTCCAAGATGCTGTGGGTGTGCGTGTCGCATGCGTGTGTGTGCAGAGCATCTCCGATGGCGCCCCTCAGACATCTTGATTCAGTGCAGCACAAACCGAACTCGGCGACCGGTGAGGAAACAAGTTGGCAAGCGAACCAGGGGTTTGTGAGGGGGATGGCGTGGCATGGCAGTTTGATTGGTGCCGCCCATCAACAAGGAGCTCCGTCCAGCAAATGCACATCAACACGGTGCATCGGCAGTAAGGGGAAATGCCCAGAGGTAACTATCAAAACACGGGGGGACCGTCTAGAAAACTATGGAGCAGAGCCGTGGCTGTGAAGAGAAGCAATGAGGAGAGCGGGCGGCGTCTTCCCGCACATGGTATCCCGTAGGCGCCGCGTGGTACAGCGACGGCCCTGGACTGGGCTACGGGAAAAGTGGGTGGACGAGTTAGTCGAAGAGTTGATAAGGAGCCTGTTTCGCCCTTGCACTGCTTAATGACGCGATTCTTACGCAGGTTACATAGGATATCTCTCCGCCATTATGTCCGCCGCAGGAGAGACTCGGAAACGGCCAACTACTGTTCTTTTTTTTAATAGCGTCCTTGGCGTCTTTTGTTGGTTTGCTTCCCTCTACTGTGCTGTATGTAATTACTTCCATTGGTAGGCACCAGAGAAGACCAACATCATCTCCACTAGGCGGGGAATGACAAGGTTGGTTGGCGTTGCTGCTCGGCAACTCGTGGTCGAATCCTCACTGCCACGCGTGCAGTAATCACTGTAATCTCTGTAGTTACTGGGTCAATTCGAAGAGGGGCAAAGGTGAACGGATTCGTCAAGGTGACGTCTGGTCGGCCGTTCCTCAGAGAGAGTAGCTCCCAAGCAGAGGGATGATATGGAAACACTCTCGCATTGGAGCAGGGCTATCCAGTCACGCCCCTAGTTGTCGTCGCCGCCGTTGTCGTCGTCTTGCTGCGGAATGGATCTTGGTCCGCTTATGACACATCCAATTCCTATCACTGCACACCTCATATCAGTTTCTTTCCTTGAGCACCCGGAGGTGAACCCAGGAACAGGGTTTGGAGAAAGATAGAAAGAGGGATGGGGATCCGTTCTACCATTTAAGCCGCTTGCGTGAGCGCCTCATGGAACGCCAATACGAAGCACAAGCCAGAGGGGCAAATAGATAGGACCGAAGTGCCTCAAGTTTCGCTTTCATCGTCATTTGCTCCATCTTTAAACGCCCAGTGAGAAATTTTCTTGGTTCGGGCTGTACCGTAACCGTACAGAACAGCTCCGGGCGGAAAGCCTCGAGCCACAAGGGTCGAAATATCAGAGTTTCCATTGATAGACGGCAAGGCGCTGTTGTGGCTTGACCGGTTGATGATAGCACAGGTTAGCCATGATACGGCATGCTAGAAGGAGAAGGCAACTGAGCCGTTCCGGAACTAGATCTCTATTCAGAAAACGCCAGAGAGCCCCTAGAAAACGTACAAAGGGAGAGCGAAAAGTTACAGGAGCACGTACAGTATCTCAGCGATTAGACAATGGAAGCCGCCGGCCGATAAGGCCATACTAAACCCCCCGCCACGATTATGCGCGGCGATTCATTTGCGTGTATTTGGTGGGTGTAAATGTTTGGGATGGCTGGCTGGCTATCAAGCTCCCTATTAGCACTGCTGCAGAACTGATGCAAGTCTACCGCTTGGCTGCTTGCGAGAATACCTGCAGTAGCGTCGCCATTCGATGGAGGAGAGGCCCGCCTTATCTAGCTGGGTAGGGTTTCTAGCCAGGTGTGTACGTATCCGTACGTAAAATGGAGGGTAGAGTAGATACGATGAACGAGGAATCCAGATGATATTGATGATGGATTACGTTGTTGAGTGGCAGAACAGGTCAGTTCGTCCCGTGTAACGAACGACAAGAGGATAGGCTTGTTCAACCGAAGAGACTTCTTACTCTTTCTTACCTTATCTCCCATTGGTACGGCATACCTACCTACCCTAGGTAATAGTGGTGGCTGCAAAGGAAAGGTAGTATTCAGAAACGGAAGCGCTGACCAATGGCTGAAAGCGAATGAAATGCTTCCAATCTATCAATACGTACACACAGTAATAGGTATCCAGTTCGAATTGGCGGAAGACACCTTCCCCAGAGTATCTCATCGCATCGCCTGATGATCGTTCGAGACTGCCATAGTATCTTGTCTCCCTACATTATTAGCAAGGGCTCAGACAGCGACCACCACCAATCGACTACTCCTCTGTCTATTCTCTCATTGTACAGTGTTGAGCACCGGCTTCCGGGAGGATCCGTTATGAACTTGTCTGCGGTCTTACGGATGGTATCGGAAGAAGACCGAGCGCGGCAACAACGCAGGGGAACCTGCAACCCGAGCTCAAGGTGGTGGACAACAGAGTTTAGACGGAGGGCGATGATCCAACAAGTCCGTAATGGAAAGGAAGAAGGGGGGGGGTTTCCGGTCGAACGACAGAGGATGCTTGGTTTACAAAGGAACGCAGCAGGTAGATGAGCAACGTCCACAGCAAAAATAATTAGCCAACTACCAGGACAGGCACCTTAGAAGATGAAGCAAGCAAGCCGTTTGGGAAACTCGGAAGCCGGAAACGGATGGACAAGGGGTCGAGATCATCCATGTCGGTAAGTCAAACGCTCACCTTGGTGAGCGAGCAAGCATGCCATGACCAGTAAATGGCACGTTCTCTGCCTTTGTTTTTTGTGAGGCTCCGTCCTGATCTAAGACAAAAAAAAATTAAATTGTATCCGATGTATTCGTCAATACGTGACGTGCGGCATGGCGCATGCGGAATTAGTGGACGTGTTCCAGAACTTGGCCAACAGATATCTGAGGACGTGGTGGTGCTGGTCTAAGCACACCGTAGTGCATACATAAACTGATTATTGTGCTGGGAACAGGTGGGCAGATCAAGGGCTTGACGAATGCAATTATTCGACGAGTATGGAAGCCAACCTTCGAGAATCTAATAATAATTACCACTCTTCTCATCCGGCTCCAATGTATTCCCTTGGCCAAAGTCATCGCCTCTAGTCCAGTGGCCTAACCACACCTCTCCCCGGAAGAACTCGGCTGCCACCCCTCCCAAGGGAAAACGTCCAAGTCGTCATTGGACAACTACAAGTAGCAAGTACATGCATATTCAGAAGAATTACTGTAACTATATCGGTGGTCTATACTTCGTATTCTGTTGCGATTAAGACAGAGTACCCTAGTTCGGTGTTTACGCAGTAGTGCACGGCTGAAGGGATGTTTTCTTCGGTGTGCCTGGAAGCTGGAAGTTGGCAGCTGTTTCAATGACACAAGCACAGACATGGCTTCTCTACCTTGCCTTAAAGACATGGATTTGCGCACGGCCCATTGCTGAAGAGAGAGCCGAATTGGGCACCAACAGGGAATAACCACCGCAAATCGAGAACAAACGCCTTCAAGGTACCATCTTGCATGACGCGGGAGAGTGTCATCCTCGAAAAGTTTGAAATGTGATACGTCCTCTACCCTCCTCTCCCCTCTCAAGAGAAAAAAGAGAATAAAGAAGAGAAAACAACACCCCTCTTCCCCTCGGGGCTCTGTGGAAATGATACATCTCGTTGGGAGGGGATCGTCGATCGATTCTCGCGATCGGAATGCCTTAACATATAGAGCTCCGGACTTGGAGGTCCCGATCATTGAGGAGGGGGGAGCTTTGGTCGCTCCGACAAGTGGACATGGCTTTGTTTACCGAGCTAATACTGCGACAAGGCACAGGCACCAGGATCAAAATTGCTGAACACCTTGTCTCGGTCAACCACCGTCACCGACAAATCTGTCGGTCTGAAGGAAATCGTCGGCAGAAATATCATCATCATTGCTATCATCCTTCGCCTCCTCTTGGAGGGGCTTGGCGGGGAATATGTAGGGATTCTCCCATGCATAACTGAAGTCAAAGGAAAGCTGGGTTTTATGTATCATGTCAAAGTACAACCCCTCTATGGCGCAGTCTCTCACAGAAGACAGCTTGTGTCAGATCTCTAGCATTCCTGTGATGCAACAGGACCCATCATGTGGCCGAAGTAAGTACGGACGGAGGACGAGCCGCGCACTGAGCTGGATGATGCATCTTGATTGTCGTCCCCCCCCGTTTTCTTCCCAGTCGGTAGGACCCCTTCTCTATTAGATGCGATCGACGTTGCTATGTGCTGTAGGTTTCCGTTGAAGCTACATGCTTATCCGGTGGCCTAATGAATGGCCTCAACTTAACTATGACTGGCGCGTTTGGGTTGACTGATGATACAATGTGGCTTCTGGACGGGCGTCCACCTTTAGAGGCTGCGATAAGGACATTGTGGAAACTAAACTGCGAAGACAGCCTGGAGTATACGTAGTACGAAAGGGCAGCAGCCAGAAAGTTGATTCTAAAATAAGATATGCCTTCTTGATAACCTTCGGTCCCTTTCCAAGGGCCAAGGGGAGGGTCATCATTAGACTCGATGGAAAACTGGGTAACATACAAACTCAGAGACTGGATTCCAACCGAGATACGCCCTTCAACACTCCCCCAAAAGATACTCAGTCGAATGCAGTGACCGTCCATCCCCACGGTGATATCACACTTATTCAATCAATTGCCGACCGGGACGATGGCTACTCAATCACTTACCCTGCACCCATCCACTGACCCAACATACTTGCGTTTGCCATTGGATGGCATCTTGTCGGCACTATTATTACACGACTCGCAACATTTATCCATCAGGGCGCCTCATTCGGGTAATTCATATATGGAGTGGCGAAAGTGGCTACAGTACGGGCCGTCTCGCTCTGTACAGTCAACAGAGTACCTGTATCGTCATTATTAGAGTTCCATTGTTATCCGAAAGATCTCTTTAGAAGCGCTTGCGAGATGGGGCCTCTTTTTTTTCAGTGTACTTAGTAATGGAACTGCAGTAATAAAGTCTTCCAAGGGACACTGAAGTTACATGGTAGGTTTTTTTTTTCGGAACCCGGGCCGAAAATCTGCAAGCCATTCCGAACGCGAATCGATACAAGACAAGACGCCACCGGTCATACCGTGCTCTTGATGAGAGAGACTGGGCTCTTGTTGCCCCTGGAGCTTGCTACGTCTCGGCCGTTTTGACAGATGGTTCCGTACTGTATGGCGAGATGAGGATCAATTCAAGTTACTTCGAAGATCGAGTCTCTCGCATGGAGGTTGAAAAAAGGGGAAGAGCAAAAAAAAAAAAAAAAGAAGAAAAGACAATCGTATTATTGTTGATTTGGGATTGCTTGCGAACACTTGGACGTCTCCCGGGGCCACTTGCTTCCCCTTCTTAGTCTCAGACTTGTAAAATTTTTTTTTTTGCTTCTCCCTTCAATTTTCTGGGCAAGCTGGTAAAAGCTGTTACAGTCCTGTCCAATTCTACAGCCCAATTATCTTCTGGGCCAATTTCCACGGCGCAGGGATCCTGTTCGTGTGGGACGAATTCAGAGTGATGCGAGTGCTTCTGGAAACTGGGCTTGAGACAAAGCCCCCCGCTCCATTGCTTTGATGCTTAGCGAGCCAGCCCAGCGGCCGAGCTGCTTTACCTGGGGGCAAAAAAGAGAAGAAAAAAAAATTACAACCGACCAGAAAAGCCCCGACGATGCTTGGCGCGTCCCAGCGACAGGCGAGGGTGCAGGATTTTCATCTTAAACCCTGCCCTACCTCCCTTTGGTCCAGTTCGCTGGGCCGCTTGGGGCTCTTCGGGGGAACTAGTCGTGGGCCCCGGAGGCGCCTGTTGGTGTGTCCGTTGTCATGGACCACTCCATTGGGATGGGGCCAGGTCAACAAGGCTCCCCTCCCTCCCCCGGTCGCCGAGCATATAGGCACTCTCCCTTCTAGAGCGGTTGATCGGTCTGGTAAAAGGCCGGAACTCATACCAGTGTATTGAATGCTAAGTGGAAATCAAGATGGAAAGTCAAGTATGCACGTACGTAAACTAGCTTCACCAAGTATGGAGGCAAATACTCCGCGCTCTGATTTCGGCCAGGTATGGTCACGAGTTGAGCATCAAAAGAGGAGGAGGCGGAGGTGCAGATGCAGATGATATTGAATCAACTCCGAGGTACGGGGTAAAGGAACAAAAAGACATCCCCATGAGAGGCCATGCAAAGGAACCCAGCAATGTCTATGAGATGAAGCCAACAGGGACATGGCCATCATTACCGTGAAGAGCCGAGGGAGGCAAGGAGGCACGTTTGGGTGCAACGTTCACCCGCCCTCGGCTAAGCAATTGGAAACAGACAGTTGAAAAGTTGCCTCTGGTCGGATGGGGCCTTTGGAACCAAAAATCAAAAAGAAAAAAAAAAAGGTGCCCGCGTGCTCATCAAAAGAGGGCCATTTCGATTCTCGCCTGTTGGCACGGGACTGTTTCTGAACCCTGCTCACTCAATCGCAAATCTCACCCGCTTCCACCAGAGTGCCCCGGGACGGTTCAGCACGGGGCTCAGACATGGGGACTTGTTTACCAGCAAATGTCGCGGCCAATGCCCCCATAGTCATGTCCATGGTCTGCGACACTGCGGCTGAACAGACTCCGTCTTGACTCGTCTGGTGTTGCTGGTCATGAGGCTTCCCACATAAACCCCTCTCTTCCTCCAGGCACCCACTGAACCTGCTGAACCCGCTGCGCACCGTGACCTCTTGGGCCTTTAGAGGTCCCGTCCCCCGAGTCGGGGCGACTGCTGTGGGGAGACTCGGGCTGGAACCAGCAGACCTTTTCTCCAACCGATCCAACTACTCACTACGGAGTGTTGCCGTCCGGGGTTTGCCACGCTTCATGACTTTTGAATCAGGCAGTACCTTCGCCTGGAGTAGTATGAAAAAAAAGGGCCCGTTGGCGTTGGCGTTGGCGAATGTGTCTGTACATGATATTTTGTCCTCAGGGGATATGTAGGGGGATACGTTGATGGCACAGTTATTGATTAGTGCTTTCAACTTGTTCCTGTCTTTGGGTTGGGCATTTCCTGTTGGACAGCACCAGTCCAGTGCTTGCTGCGTTGGCTCTTGTCTTGAATCAGCCTTCTCATCATATTCCCTTTTTTTTCTCCCCCTTCTTTCATGTTTCCGTTCCATTATTTTTTCTTCTGTCTCCTGAGCTATTCTATTGAATTCTCCAGTAGTGAACTAAGATGTACAACGACGAAGACGGACCCATGCGATCAGGTCACCCTGACGTGTAAGGCAGGTAGGTACCGAACCAGCAGTTGCGCCTCGACCATTTCCGGGGTAGGTGTCGGGATCGGGGCAGCGTTTCTTATTTCCCTTTAATTTGCTGCTTTGACACGACGGAGCGATGAGTTCTCAGTTGCGCGGGACCCTGCCGTACGTACTGTGTAATTAGAGTACTGTACCTTCAACCTACCTAAGGTACCCTACCTATCTACCTAGACAGGTAGTCAATTAATATTTGGTTCTCAATTCTGATTAGCTGCCATTTACTCTTTTCTTCTTCGTTCCGTGTTGTCACTTACATCACGCCGCAGTGTGGCATGGCCTTGGGCCAACATGACATGGTTGTGATGTATCACAGCACGCATTTTGTCTAATATCATCAGCACATCATATGGCGCTGCTCCTCATATTGGCTACACTGCCTCTGGGCGACCGAGGCTCGTTTATTCGCTGACAAGAGACCGCGTGAGCCTCTCGGAGTCCTTGAAGACATCTAAAGGCTGCCCGTCCATTGGGTTCCAGACGCGGCACGTACTTCGTAAATAATCCACTCTTTATTCCAGCCTTCCCCATGTTTCTTGATCCTTTGATTTTATTTTTATCCCTGTTTATTTATTATTTGTAAATCCCCCCCAAAAAATACGTACATACTTACATTGGTTGGTCGATTGGTTGGTTTTTTTTTTTTTTTTTTTTTTTTTGAAACTGAATTGCTTGTCTGGGACATTTATTACTACAGTGTGTACATAGTACAACCCACGCTTAGGGAAAAGTGGAAACCTCATTTTTAATTCATTTCCCAACTGCTCCGTGACTGTTTGCAAGCATGCCATGCCACGGTACCTCGTTCTGGAGGAACTTTGACTTAGCTCATATTACCCGGAAGAAACACACGCATATGCAGCAAGCTTCTTTCTACGTCTGGTCTTTTCCGGTTCCGACAAGTAGACCCAATGTCAATGCCAATGCCAAAGGGCCATACTTCGCAAATAAGAGTGATAGAAAGAGAGGCAACGAGATAACTACTACCTTGGGGTAGTAGGGGCGGAGAATCCGAAGATGATATCACAATAATAGTTGACTACTGCACTACGTACCTAAAATAACAAGAAGGGAAAGGTAGGTACCTACCGAAAGTGCTCGCACAACAACTATCCATCCACCCACGCTGCTTGCTGGGTCTCACACACCCCCCGCCTCGTCTCATTGACCTTGTATCGTAAAGTGTGCCTTCGGGGAGGTTGCTTCCCCACACGCACACACACTCACACACACCATGGTGATGGGTGTTTTGTCCCTTCCTGGACCAAGAAGGACACTCTAGAAACTGGAAGGGCTTCGGTTTGACATTGGATCTTAGTGAGGGAAGAGAGGGACATTGAACAAGAGGATGATAGTCCACTGAGATCATCCACATCCCTCTCGCCCTGGCTGTTGCAGCGGAAGAAGCAGTACCAGAAGCAGCAGCAAGATTGTTCGATTTGCTCTTCGTTTTTTTCGTGCTGACCGAACTCAGCAAGCCCAGCCCTGTCTTGCCCACTGAAAAGATGGCACTCCCCTCCCTCCCGGAACACTCTCAGCACTTTGTCTCCCTGTCACACGCTGCTCATCATCCCGACCGGCTTGTGGAGAATGCGAGACCTTGACTGGGGAAAGGCCCCCTTGCCCCCCAAAACCCCAGCGCCAAATCGGCCGCTAGAAATTTTGCTTCTACCTTCTGTAATATGCAATATCCTCTCTACCTACCCCGGCTCTAAAGGCCTAGTCTAAGTGATTGCCCAATTCCTTTTGAGGTGTGGGCTTGTAGTTCAGCAAGGCAATGTGATCCTGGGGGAGGAGACACTGGAGATGTTTTAATTACTATTGAGTTCCCTCCTCCAGGCTTTGTTGCTTGGCTGTCTCCCAACACAGTATGTTCCGAGGCAATGCGTCAAAGATGTACAGTACTCTACTCCAGCAATTACATGCGTCGACAGAATACCAAGTACAGCGCAACCAAGGTTGTGCAGTTATGCTACTTCGTATCTACTATCTGTACCACCCTTTCTGCCAGTCTATCCTCCACCCAGGAGCAAGCGTCAATCCGTTTTCACCCGCGGAGAGTTCTTCATACCGTGTAGTCCTGCAATCTGGGTGATAATTACATACAGATTACTCCCTACTTTAGATAGGTGCTCTGGGTATTAAGCTCTCTCTGCGACCGTTCCTTGGACTGTGAATCTCACAGCAATGATTGGATCATTGGCTGTTGGCAAGCTATGCCAACTTCGGTGTCTGCTTTGTCTCGACTCTGCTCACCCCTTCCCCCCTCGTAACAGATATTAAGGTATCTACCGACAGAACCGTGCCCATCCATCCATCCCAACTCTGCACTGCATTGCATTGCATTTTTTATACTGCCCCCCTTCTCTTCAAGCAAGCCACACCCCATGTGTGCCTTGATTACCCAGCTTTTTGTATTCTGTAGACACCTGGTCCTCGGGTTGGGTTCCTACTGTTTATCGGTATCTGAACTTGTGTGCTTTCCACCCCCAGCCTGTTTTATCCTGGTGATAAGTTGGTACCTGTTACTTTTTGCACCATAGCTCAGTCGTCCCTTGCTGTTGTTGCTGTGCGTGTGTGCGTGCGTGCGTGCATGTTTGCTTGTTGCTGGGCTCTCTTCTCCCGTCTTTCTCGTTTCCTGGGCGCGCTTGCTCATATGTGTCACCGGTGATTCAAACAACGACAAGACCAATCACGGAAGACGAAGAGCACCTTTGCTTTCATCCATTTTCTCCTCGTTCACGCAATCACCAGCCAGCCCTGCCTGGTGCCTCCCCCCACGAAATTCGTCACCGCCTTGCCCTGGGACACCTCAATCGTCTCCCAGCGCCACTCGGCGCCTCAAGCCCTCGACCCGGCTCATACACCCCGGCCTCCAAGTCACTGGGTCTCCCTCGCTTTCGTCCGTCGCGTACGAAGGACAAGAAGTGGAGGTGGAGAGTGGAGGCAGACGGGTACGTACCCAGGACTCCATTCTCCATACAGTACCGGTACCATTCCCCCCACAAGTGCCACAACCTGGAGCTAGTCCAAAACGGGCGGCAAACCACCTGCCCGCTGTTCCTCCGGGGCCATTTGTGCACTCCCTATAACCTGGGCCCCCCACCCCGGCAAACCATTCTTCTTCCTCCCCACGCCCATATCTCAATTCTGTCTCTTGTCTCAACTCCCAGTCAATCCAAACGACCTCTTTCCACAACATATCTACTCTTGTTCGCCTTGCCCTTCACTCATGAGTCTGTAACCGCGACTTCTTCTCTTCGGGTGCTGCGGCGTCTTAGTCCCCTCTGCGGACCCCCCTCTCGTCTTCCACCATGGCTGTCGTTCTTCCCTCTGAGGATAATGGTTACTTCGCTCCCTCGTCCCTGAGGCGCTCTCACTCTTCGACCAATTTTGTCACTTCTTCCTCTACCTTTTCCTCCGCCCGCCTCAGCGATTACAACACCCACTCAACAAAGACGTATTCCGACTCTGCATCCTCCTCCGCACCTTCCTCTCCTCGCACTGTCCATGCCGAGTCCACAGACCTCTCCTGCGCGTCCACTCCGGCCACCAATCTCTCCATTGCTTCCGACTACGACGACCCTCTAGGTCTCGCAGATTCTCCAGAAGATCACTTTATGTTTCCTAGTTATGCCCAGGAAAAGCTCTTTGTCCAACCTCAGATTCACGCAGATGACAACCTAGAACCCCCCCCGAGCCCCAGAACGGGTGACTCTTACACAGTGTCTCCAGCTGAGCATGACAGTTCTGATGTTTCCAATAATACCTCTCGACCTGGAACTCCCGAGCTCGTTGAACATGCGGAAGACGATACTGCAGTGACTTCTAAGCCCTCGCGCCAAGTTGATTACTTATCCCATGATTGGAAGGAGGAGGACATCTGGTCATCTTGGAGGTATATCGTAACTCGACGTGGCGAGTTTTCTAACAGTGCGCGATTGGAAAACGCTTCCTGGAGAACGTGGATGAAGGCAAAGAATAACTTGAAAACCGTTTCGCCTGAAACTCTGAACTGGTAAATATTCCATCGGGTTGTTCTTCCTACGATTTGGAGGCTAACCTGTTTTCAGGCTCAAAGATTGTGACGTTACCTGGTTATATGGCCCCCTGCAATCCGGGGTTAAGCCAATTCACGACACTCAGACTGAGCCTTCCAGCGTCTCGCTATCCAAGACCGGCTCACTAGTGAATCTTAGCAAGAAGCCGATCCTCAAGAAGAGGAGCATGTCGGAAGTCATGCTACAGAGATCTCTGTCGACTGCCTCGTTGCTAAAACAGGCCACAGCTGCTGTTCAGGCACAAGAAACAAGGGGGATTTTGCGCCCACACAGGCGCGGCACTGTGGACTACTTCGCCTACCCATTCTCCTCGAGAAGGATGAGCGGAGAGAGCAGCAGCCTAGCTCCTTCTACAGACACCTCCGGGATTGTGTCTCCAAATACTGAGCGCAAACACATTCATTTCAATGAACAAGTTGAGCAGTGCATTGCCGTCGACGTCAAGGGCGACGATGAGGATGATGTCGCGGTAGAATCGGATCCATACGGCGACAGCAGTGATTCAGATGATGGTGTCATGATGAAGCGAGTCACAACCAAGAAACGGCCAATCCTCCGAAGGCGAACACTTAAGTCTAAATCGAGCGAAGGCAAGACGATTGCTATGCTTCCCTCGACGACGCTGAAGTATCGCGAGGACACGCCCGAGCCCAAGGAAACGGCCATGAAGCACTCCCGCAGCCCTCTCATGTCTCCTTCATCATCTCAAGAGACATTACGACCGGCCAAAGCGTCAGGCAAATTCTTCTTTGGGGCAAATGATGATGAAGAGGATGAGGGCCTGAATGATGCACTACTAAGCCCTTCACCGGGTTGGTCATCGCCATCCGTTGAGGGGGGCTCCAATGGTGGCTTGCGTCGCACAGTATCATCCAGCAGCCTCAGCGAGGCACCTGATGGTATGCGTCGGACCCCATCCGGAATGCTCATGCCATATGAGGAGGGTGATCCGGCCAACGGCGAGGGTATCTTTGGCCGAGTTATTGACACAGTCAATACCGCTCGTGACATTGCTCATGTTATCTGGAACGTGGGCTGGAGGAAGTGAAGAGCTCGAGATCCAACACTGATATCTCAATTGCCCAACTAATATCTAATGGCAACCTTTCTTTCAGGTTGGAATTGGGAAGCACAGACTCGAAGCGAGGTGGCTCATGTCTCGAGCGCACCAGGGAAGAGGTTGCATCGATTGCATACAGCTTTGGCTGTTGACATTTCGCAGTTTATGTTTAATGGGAACTTTGTCCCATATCCAGGGATGTTCCCTTCCTGGTATGAGGCAAACAAATTCCTCGGCCGACAACAATTACGGCACTTGGACAGCGACATTTGATTCATCATACTACTTGACCATATACACGAGACAGGGGGACGACCGGATTACAGAAAAGCAATATGTCTTGAGAGGGAACCGAAAGCGTTACGAATATGGACGAAGAGGAAACCCAAAAAAGAAAAAAAGGGGAGGGGGAGTGAGAGGGAGAGGGGAGGCGGGAATGACGACTGTGTACGAGTACGACGGAGGAGCGGACGCAACAGCCAAATGCCGGGACCGGGTGTACCGAGATAGGATTATTTCGGACTACAGACAGCACATGGCGCCGGGACGGGTAGCGCCTCGAAAACTCAGCGGCCCTGTGACGACACCTCGCGACCAAGCAAGATGGAACCTTCAGGGTGGGAATGGATGGACACGGGGATTGTTTGGCGTTTTTTACGTTTGCTTTTATTCTTCTTTTCTCTTTCTTTTTCTCTGCGATTTGATTTTCAGTTCCTTCATGATATCCCAAACGGAGTGGGGGGTTTGGTGGTCCACAAATTCAAGGAGGGCGGTAACCGGGCGATTATACGGCAAAGGAAATAAGGGCAAGGAAAGGCAACTGGATAACGGAGAGGAAGAAAACGGTGGGATTAGGGCCAAAGGGAAAAAAAATTCCCACAGCAACCGACGGCAGCTTTCCAAGTGCGGCTTTGTGTCTTTTTTTTCTCTTTCATCTTTTTATAAAAAAATAATGTATATACGGGGGGTACGGGTTCGGGTCTGGTCAGGGTCACAAAAACGCACGCACACAAATAAGCAAGCATAGGGAATCGATACAACAAAGAAAGAAAAATTCAAGCAAAAATCACACAATGATGTGCGACCTAGCTGACTGTTTTACGACGTGACGTGCATTTCCTCTACTCCTTGTGACTCAATCTTTTAAGTCAAACATATGCTGTCAGCGTGGGACAAGTCGGCCAGGCCCCAAGGCCCCAAGCCCCCAGGGCCCCCAGGCACCCCCTTCAATATTGTAACAGGAGGTGCCTATTTCGGGTTCCCGCGGCAGCGGCAAGCAGAGTATCATGCATCAAGCCTAACACCTAGGTGCCAACACTGACATAGTACAGGACCCTGGGCTGTCTTGTTTGGGGATGTCCGAGTGCTGGACTGTACTGGTACTGTATGGCCCGGGGGGGGGGGGGGTTCCATTTCCCCCAAACGCCAAATCGGAAAAGTCGCCAATCGCCAATCGACTATTGTTTAGTTTACTATACTTGTATCCTTGCTTGCATGACAAGTCTCGCCACTCTGAAATGGGATATTCCGCAATGGACAAAGCAAAGTCCGCTCGTCAAATCAAATGGGTGGAAAAGAGAAAGCTCGGAAGGCAGAATGAGCACTGTACTGGACAATTGGCACGTCCACGTGGATCGTCAGCGATGCAGGTGAGGAACAAGAATGACCAGGGAACAAGAAACATCAAGGACCGGGGAGGGTACCTGACGTAGGCGCTATAGGGAAGAAAAGGAGGGGGAGGGGGGAGGGGGGAGGCCAACAAAAACTGTTGGGGAAGGATTGAGCCTTTGCCGTCTTGGGGCGGGAGTGGCGGAGGAAGGGGAATGGAGGAAAAGAGATCGAGTGAGTGAATGAGTGAATGAGTTAGTGAGTGAGTGAGTGAGTGAGAGCGAGAGAGGGTGAGATAGAGGGTGCCTCGGCCAAAGTTGAAGAGGATGTGTTATTCTTGTTGGTTGAGTAGTCGGTGTGTGTGTGTGTGCCGAATACCATCACCGTCTTGCTACATAGTACCTTAGTTCTGAATCCATAGTGTACCGCGTGACCCCGTACGATGACAACAAAAAGTCTGGGGCTGATTTGCGGGGTGGTAGCAGAGGGGAGAGGGAGAGAGAGGGGGGTTTGAATAAGAGGAGGGTGAGGGTGAGGGGGGCGAGGGGAGGACCACGTGAACCGGGGGGACGTAAGAAAAATCGAGAGACGATTCAAGACAAGCTAAAAAAAAAAACCATGTTTGAGAATAATAATAAATGAAGCAGAGAGGAAGAGGAAGAAGAAGGAAAGAAAGAAAAGAAAAGCAAGGAAGGGGATTGGAAACGGGAAAGAAAAAAAAGGAAAGGTGAGGTGAGCAGGGACGTGATGGTACCTGACCTTGCCTACCTGAGGTTGTCATACGCCATCCTACATCCTCCTCCATTGTAGTCTGCATCCTACAGAGGCATCATCCTTACAGATTTCAGCCCCCATGGCTGACCTGACCTGACTTGACCTGACTTGACCGGACTTGACCTTCCCTTACCTTAGCATTTACCTTTCTTTACCTTGGTTCCCGGCTTGGGCCTCGGGCTGACTCGTCCTCAAAGTACGTTACATCCCACCATCTGATTGACACCTTGTCTCGCCCTCACAATCCTCCTCCCCGAACGGACTAGAGGTCTGACCGAGATACGGATCACGGGGAATGGAGGGAGATGCAAAGCAACCATGTTCATCCGGGCCCTGTCCTTGACGACATATCGGGGGAAAGGGAATTGACAAAGGGGGGTGTAGTCTCTTTATTCCTGGAACCGGGGGTTAATCCCGTGCCCCTTGTAGATAGTTTCTTGATATGGCAGCATCAGCGTCACAACAAAAACCAAAACCTGGATGCCTGCGTCTCAAAGATGCAGAGCAAGGTCACACTAGGAACAAGAAAGAAAAAAAAAAAAGAAGAAGAAGAAGCAAATATAGAAACGGTGAGAATATGAAAGACAATAAAGAATATCGTATCTTAATTTCGTATCTCTACAAATGTTTTGGGGAGTTGCTCGTCTCATCATTATACATGTCTATGAAAGCCGTCTAAGACTTTGCTAATATAATAATACATGGGCGGTATACTACAAATGCCCACACCTGCCTTGCCCACCTTACGCTCACCATGTAACGAAAAAAAATGGAATAGGTTAGGGAAGATAGGTACGTCAACGTAATGATGGTCGTCTTCTTACGTCGACTTGGGCCACTCGGATCTGCCCCCGGCGTGTTTCCGAAGAAAATACGAAACAGCCAGGAAAGCAACCCAAGCATGGAGGAATCTGCTCCATGCTTCAGGTGAAGTGATGGTTGAAGGAGAAGAAGAAGGATAATAACAGAGGGGGATCTTGTCATCGTACATGAGCCGGAAAGCCGGCATCTCAATAAGCCAGTACAGTGTTGGTGGAAAGAAATCCGAGTCGAGATCAACATGTTTGTGCGTGTGCGTGTATGTGACGCAATTCAAAACGCTCCTCATATGCGAGTAGCTGTGTGAGCAGCGTGAATAAGTCAGGGTGCTAATGCAGTCTTCTCGCTGTGACCCATGTACCTGATGGCCTTTACGAAAATATGCCTTTGGTGAACGTTAATATCGGCGAGCTCGACTTCGAATTCATCGCCCACTTTAACGTCCACCAGGAGCACCAGAGCATCCATGCCGTCAACCGTCATAATGGCATCCAAATCAAACAAGTCAATCCGGCCCATCAGTCCTTTTGCCCACGTCGAGTCTACCGTGAAGCGTAATTGGCGGGGTGGCCTATTCTCGAACTTCCAGTCCCGTACGAGTGCCATCAGCATCCATTCCCTAGCACCGTATGACAGAACTTTAGCCATCTTCTCCCGCATGTGCAGAAGTGAAAGCGTATTCTCCAGATGGTCCAATGTGAATGGGAGGATTTCATCCAGGTTATCCACAGAAGCGTCAAGTTTTCGATTCACCTCTCGCTCGTGAGCCAACGCCGCATGCACCTGCCAGTGGACTATGAGATCCGAAAACCGTCGTAGAGGGGATGTGGCTTTCGCATACATGTCCAGTCCAAGCATGAAATAAGGGCCCGGTGTTGTAGAGATATCCATGTCTCCAGTCAGTCGGTTCAATTCCTGTCGCTGTACTGAAGATGGCTGGATCCCTTGTCGAAGGGAAGGATAGAGTTCCTTGGTGGCGTACTCGTAGATTTCCTCAAATCTTGAAGAGTGAACGTTCTTGCGGTAGGGAATAGCGATACCCCTATCCGCACACCAACGTGCCGCAATCTCACCGGCGAGAACCATGGTGTTGGAGACGACCGAAGCGCCATTGAATGCATCGTAGTCAACCTTGATGTATGGATCTGGCGGCAGAACTTTCACGCCTTCCTTTGGAACTTCATCGACAGGGACCTCTTCAAAAGCAACCGTCACTGACGGTCTAGGCGCGAAATATGGCCAGGCTCCCTTCTCCAATCGCTTCCCTTTTATGGCTTCGGCTAGGCGGTATAAACTGAGAAGGTCTTGCTTGCTGCCGCTGTCTAGGTCCTCAGCGGCCATCATTGGCCTATTCGGAGGCTGGTTATCTTTCGAAGGAAGTGTTCCCACGACAAGACTCTGCTCAGGTACAGGGGGAGGAGCAGGCTCCTGACAGAACTGAGAGACATCCTTTGGGTCTAGATATGTCACTTTGTCCAACACACCAGGTTCGATCTTGTAATCCAGTATATCGCCAGCTTCATTGACCTTAGCACTGAATGTGAGGGTGGGTCGACCTGGTGCTAACGAGTATCTATCAGTCAACCCTTCTGAGCTGTAGTCGTTTGAGCTGTCAACACCAATGTCAGCTGGCAACATTGCTTGAAAGTGACCAGGAAGGTAGATGTTTTCGGGGATCAGCTCAAGGAACGTGGCCAACTCCGAGTTTGGCAGGATACCAGAGGCTGGATCGGCAGTATGGATGTGAATCCAAAACTCATCTGGCTTCTCAGTCCTCTCTAGAGAGATGCCATCATCGATAATCATCGTCGAGGGGGCATCAATGCATAAAACATTAACGCCTTTATACTCTTTTCTAAACCCAGTCGCAATGTCAGGTCGCAACGACTCCTCAAGTGCCATTGGCTTATTGCGGATCAGTCCGCCACCACTCTGGATTTGAACTGCTGGAAAGCGGACCTTGTATCGAGAAGGAACTTCCCAGGATGGAACCGAGCCGATCTCCTGAAGAAAAGTCCACGCAGTAGTTTGATTTAATGGGACGTCAACATAAAGCTCTAAGGCTCTGAGGATGAGGGATCCATATGCATGAAATCGAGAACCGTCCTCGAAGAGGTCGTAGCTCGCCCACCATTCTAGGAATCGAATCACGTCCATGTGCGATCTCGTCCACTCAGGAATCTCAATCGTAACGGCCGGTGAAGGAGCCAGAATGCCGTGTGGCGTAAAGGAGCGCTTCTCCCGATTAGCTTTGACCACTTCCCTGGCCTTTAGAACGAACTTCCCCAGTGCACTTTCAGAGAGTTCCCTATAGGTTGGTGACTTCATCATTGCCCCCCGAGTTACAGCATACTCTCGCACCATGATTGCAACACGGTTGACCATCATTGCATCGTGATATGGAAATACTTCAAAGAGATGATCTCGCCGATGACAATCTGAAGTGGGACCAAGGGGTCTGAAATTGAACTCATTTCGGTACAGGGCTGTGTGAACAGCGTAGAGTGCAGCAGGTGAAAAGGTATTGCCCTCCCGAGCGGATTGGGGTAGAAGCATCTCTGCCATTTCAAAGAGGCTGAGGTACTTTGTGCGCTTCCCATCCGAGACTAACGACCTTGCCTTGTCGAGATTGCTCAGGCTGTTTTGGTAGTGCTCCTCGGCATCCGCAACGAACTTGTTCATTTTCTTTATTAGTTCCGCTCCAGCCTCTCGTGACGGTCCCAAGTCCGCTCTCCGCAGCTCTTGATAGTCATCGGGATTTGCATGCTTTGGAATGGCGTCAAGTAGAGGCTGTATCTCGGCAACACTGGCATACTTCGACACGGTGAATATTGCAGAGAAGCCTTGGCTGACCATCCACCGACCATGGCCCGTATAGAAGTGATGTCGGGATCCAAAATAGCCCAGATAGATGCCAAATATTGGCGTACGGGAACCTGGCTGTCTGTAGCACAAGTCAGCATCACAATTCCCCAGCAAAATTTTGGCGAGAAGAGGGATCTAACTTCATCTCGACCAGATCACCAGGGCTGCGTGAATTGACGCTGACAACCCCAGCGTCAATATCCTCACTACCGTCCAACACTGCACCATCGACCATGCCCTCTGGCGTTGACTTAAAATAGTCCAGCTCTGAAGAGCCTGTTGAGTGAGGTTTAGTGTTGAAGTTGCTAACTCCCGCAACCAAGGGACTATCAGGGAGTAGCCGTAGTTGCTGCACCAAGCTTGGTTCTGGGCGCCAGTCAAGTAGCTTCTCTCGAATTGGCCGTTTGTCTAGATGAGGAGCCACTTTGGATGGTGTAGGGGCAGACTTTGGAATATTCCCCAAGCCAAAGGCCATGGCTTTCTCTGAAGACTCTGGTGGCGGCGCATCGGACTGCGTGCTGACATTCTGGAGTTCAGTGTGGTCAGTACAGCACTGGGTGCAGTTTATATGCTGCGAAGAATGGAAACTGACTCTTCGTCTGAAGCCCGATTGAGGAATAGTAGCCGAGCCAGAGTACTGAATGCCAGTGCAATTACGCACAAGGCATCTCCAGCGGGTGGAGGGGGGTCTTGATGATGCCTTGATCATCCTTAATTAATTATATTCTACTGATATTTCAGGACATCGAGGTGCTGTTGAGAACGTCACGGATGAGGCTTGAAAATTTTCAGCCACATCCACGTTGCCGCCATCAAGGACGGGCTGCCGCCACACACCCCCAAGCACCTCGCGCTATCACGTGACTATAAAGCAGCCCATGTCGTTCGCTCTTTCCTCAGCCACACTATGGGGGTGAGTGGCACTCACGATCGATCAAGAACGGGGGAGCTTTGTGTGTATTAAGGTTGTTTCAAGTTTCACTCATATTGGCATTCAGCTTCTCATCGCACTCAACCTTGAAAATATACATAGTACGAGCATTCTCGTATTTGTTCCCTATCGCAATGGAGTTTGCTAGGTCGCAACCAAGGGCATGGGAATGTAAAGAGGAAGAGGGCTCATCGTGATATCACATTGCAGAGGAAAGTGTTCCCGACATCCTCACATCTGGCTGACAATTGTACCATAGCACAGGCTGTGCAATCCTGGCGCGGGTAGCCTTTGCGAATGGAGATGGTGATGGTCCTCCACTGGTCGATCTTTCATGGGCAGAAAAAGGGGGGGAAGGGAGAACATATTAGTAGCTTGAACTAAACGAAATGATCCGACGAATTCGATTTGGAGACATTGACCTGGCCTTTGTGTGGATGATCGACATTGCACTTCCCCCTTGGAAAAAACGGCCGTGATCGAGTCCCATTAACCAACTTATTGACAAACCGGAAAAGAAATAGCAGTTGTTGGCGGCGTTCAAGTCTCGAGAGTCGATCTCGCCTCGTTGGGTGGCAAACTGCCGGCTTGAGCCACCATTCGAGCGAATGGGCTTTCTAGACTGTTCCCCCAGATCTTCCTCTGCAGCCACAATTGATGGCGATTGTCCGTGACAAGATACGGCGTTAAGCGCGCCGTTGACGACCCCTACCATATGACCAACGAACGTGGTCTGTCCGCCGCCAGGTGAAGATGACGAGATATTCTGAACGCCAACAGACTCGATCGTTGAATCACGACCCCGGCTCTCGTCTCGCATGCCCCGCATGAGGAACAAGACAACTGCGCCTCCTACGAGCTAAAGGAAGACTGCATTGACTCGACAAGGTGCATCAGCGAGCTTGTAGGTTTGGCGCCAAACAATTATATTGCTCTGATCTTGTGAAGGGTCCCCCTTTCCCGGGGGCACTGACACCAGCACGAATGAACACTGGAAAACCGGGACCTCCTCTGCCGTAGCATGCACTACTTGCATGCGCTAGACAGATTCGGACGCCACGGACGCCACGGACGCAGGAACAATCTCTCGACCCACCGTCCGATGGATGGGCCAAGTTGGAGCGCCCTCTTTTTTCTTTGACGATAGACGCAAAGTGCTGATTATTGTTTGCGAACAATGAACAAGCGGTGGCCCAAGGCCACGGCTCGAACGCGTGAAGGGATTGCATTAAGCATGCCGAATTTTTGTCAGTCAACAAGTTAAACGTAGGTAATGGGCAAGGCCAACTCTCCCCGACTCCCGGACAGCGAGCAGCAGAAAGAAAAACCATGCCGTGTCCTCTGACTGCGTAGTACCTTGGAGGTGGAGTCATTTTCTTCTGCCCAGAAAAGGCATGTCAAAAACGTCTAGTCACTTTCCAAGTACCCAAAAGGGAACCAAACCGTTCAAGTAATATCGCTTCCCAGGATCCTTCACCAAGCACAAACTCCTTAGCCACTCATTTGCCCTGCAGGAAATGGCCTTTTCTGGGCAGCCGCCCGATTCATGCTACGACCGACTGGGCATCATCAGCACCCTGGATGATTGAGGGATACGAACAGTATTCTTCGTTTTCCTGCTGATGCCCCCGTTCCCTTATAACATGGTACAGTAGCGTTCTGAAGGACCTTCATCCCCCCCTCCCCCCCTCCCCTCCCCTTAGAAGCTGTTGATGAGCGGCCGGGCGAACTGAAATTGCACGGCATCCAAAGCTCCACACACGTCCCCTATTCGCCGACAAGCTCATGGCCATGTCAACCAACTGCCACCACGAGGGTTCAGTTCTTGGGACTAAACCCCTGCTTGTTCTTGGAGGGTAGCTGCATGTAATAATTACTGAGAAATCTGGTCACCCGAGGCCTTGTCACAGCCCATCCCAGCACCCCACCCATTCCTTGGCTTTCGCTGCCGTCCCCAGCTCGAGCCTAGTCGGCTCTCACAGCCGTGTTAGTGTTGACAGAGTCGATAGCTAATAATAATAATAATAATAATAATCCCCCCAGCTTGTCGGCTTGTAGCCTCCCCTCCCTCTTCTTCTCCTTCACGATTCCGTCATTCGTCGAGACTTTGGAAAGCCTGCTCCCGTTGCTTTCTTGCCCTCGTTTACGGTTCAAAATCCAACTTACCGCTTCACTCTTTTAGCGGGCATTCGTTTCTCACCTCAACCTACAGGAAAAACCGACCTCCTCGCGAGAATTCTCACATCATGAAGGCTGGAGTTGCTGCTGTTTTTGCGGCCATGGCTGCTGGTGCTCATGCCGCCCACCTCCACCACCGAGCTCACGATCTCTTCAAGCGATCTGCTTATGATGAGACTTGCGTCCCTGGCTGCACCACCATCTACAAGACAATCACCGGCGCCGCGACTCGTACGAAATCCTGCGAAGTCCATGTTATTTATATGTCTCTTTTTGGCTAACTATGTAGCTTACAGTGATTCCTAACCCTCCTCCCTCCACATCCGTCGCTCAATCTGTCACCCCCAAGTCCACCGTGACCAAGGCTACCACCACTTGTACCGAGGATGTGCAGAGCAGTAGCCTTCCTGTCTCTACTCCTACTTCGGCTCCTCCCGTCTCTACTTCTGCTTCGGCTCCTCCCAAGGACACCGAGGTCGCCTACCAGCCCCCCAAGGCTAACCCCACGCATACCACTGAAGAGGCTGAGCCTACTAAGAATGTCGCCTCCTACGCCTTGAAGAAGCCCGTGAACAACCAGGCTCCCAAGAAGGCCGCCAGTGGCAGCAGCCTTGAGGGCGGTAACGACCACTTCGGTATTGCCTACACTCCTTATGAGCCCAGCACCGGTGCTTGTAAGTCCGCCAGTGCTGTCCGCTCCGATATTCAGAGCTTCAAGAACAAGGGCTTCAGCATTGTTCGTGTCTACTCCACCGACTGCAACACCCTCACCACCGTCGGTGAAGCCTGCAAGGAGTTGGGTATGGACCTGATCCTCGGTGTTTTTGTCAAGGGATCTGGCTGCTCTTATGACACTCCCGATATTAAGACTCAGGTTGATGCGATTGCTGCTTGGGCTGATTCGGACTTGGTCAAGCTTATCGTCGTTGGTAACGAGGCTGTCTTGAACGGATACTGCTCGCCCAGTGAACTCAGTGAGCTCATCACCACCGTTAAGTCGAAGTGCTCCAGCTACAATGGCCCCTACACCACCTCTGAGACCCTCAACGTCTGGCAGCAACCCGATGTCGCCAGTGCCATCTGCCCCGTTATTGACATCACCGGCGCCAACATCCACGCCTTCTTCAACTCCGCTGTTTCCGCGCCGGACGCTGGTGAATTTGTCGCTGGCCAGCTCGAGATCCTGAAGGGAATCTGCTCTGGCAACAATGTCATCGCCTTGGAGAGCGGTTGGCCTACCGGCGGTGATTGCAATGGCAAGGCTTGCCCCGGAAAGCCCCAGCAGGCTGCTGCTATTCGCTCCATTCGCCAGTCTTGCGGTAGCAAGACTATCTTCTTCTCAGCCTTTTCCGATAAGTGGAAGAACCCTGGCGAGTTCAACTGCGAGCAGACCTGGGGTTCCGGTGACCTGTTCTAATTCTAAGATCTGCCACCTCGCTCTCCACAGCAGCTTACCCTCCTCTCGAACGCCGTTGAGTGTATATATGAGTCGTCTTCAATTCGGTCCGGCCCGTCTGTTTGGCCCCTCCCTCCCCATCTCCATAAAGCTCGTACCGAGCGCCTTCACAGGCTACGAAATCGTTTCAACAAATGAACTTTCTCTCTTTTTACTTTTGGGATCCAGCCAGAAAGCTCGTCACGTCAACCGTCACCTTCTCCTAGTTACATGTTGTACCCTTGGAAAACTGAAATTTGGAATGAGGAATCGGACTTTGGCAGGCTGGGGACAGACCCAGAAGGCTTGATCGAATAATAATGTGTTTTGTCTATTGAAGTCAGAAATGACCAAGGTCCTTTTAAACTTTGAAATCGTCCTTGTTCATGGTCTGTGGTATAATTTCGTATATAATCTCGCGCTGTAAATATCATCTACGTGGCTCCCGGCGAGGGGGAAAGGAAGGGGGGAGGTTCTATTTTCTAGTGATGCGACGAACAAATACCTGCGCCGGAGAGGGATGATACGCAAATGTACACTCTAATTGGTTGCCCTGTCATTTCAGTCCCCCCGGCTTCATAATGCTGTAATTAATAAATGTGATTCTTGTCTACTGGCTGTGCCAGTTGCCTTTGCGGCGTATTGACCGAGCCCGAAACATCTAGCTCCACGCAGGACATCCTGTGACGATATCCTGTGACTTTATGACCTGAAAGTGATTTTTTTTATTTCAGTTAACAACAGGAGGGCACCGTGACTCATACGCATTGCTGCTCCAGACGCTGTAGCAGTTGATTGAGTCCTCATACCAAAAAAATATGGATAGCTAGTCGTGGGGAGAGAGCAGTAGAGAGACAGCTAAGGTTGTCAACAGGGAAAAAGAGGTCTTAGCTGAGCGGCTCTAGGTTTTTGAAGCCAGTTAAGGAATCAAAATACTTTGTTGTATTTTTCATCTTGCTAAGTTCGACGCTGCTCTATTTCCCTACTAGATAGGCTTAAATATACTATCTACCAACAGTAGTGTTGGCAATAACCTGTTTAAAGATATACAGTTCTGGTTCTCCGAAGGGAAATAAAAGAGAGAAGAAAAAGAAGTATACCCTAGTATCAGTCATCGAATTCGGTCCTCCATGGGTATAAGGGGACAATATATAAGCGCCCTATTAATATAATATTGAATAATACCCATCTCTGAGCCGAATGCGCAAAGAATGAATAAAGAAAACCACGACAGGTTCGAGATGAACAAGTCAAGAGCCCCTCGCTATGAATGCTTGGTAAATAATGCCCACCCATTTGATATACAAAAGTACTGAGAGCAGCACATAAAAAGACATGTACCCATTTTACCCAATCCCAGAATGCTTGTATTCTACCCAATGAGGATGAAGAAGGAGAAGGAGAAAGAGAAAAGGTAATATAAACAATACTTCGTACATGGTAAGGTAAAGGAATTGAAACGCACAGTCTGGTGAATATATCTCTACCGTAATATCAAGTCCAGAAAAACGCCGATGCGTGTAAGGTGAATGTCATAAAAGCTGTCAGTGCTACTCGATACCGGGAACCCGATTTGAATAGCAAAAGACGAAAAAGGCGTAAAGTTTCATATATATCGTATTTGCGTTTCATAAAGGACGCAGAGAGTGGTGAGTCTACTGAGAGACCTCGTTTGTGGTTTTCTTTTCTTTGTTTTGTTTTGTTTTGTTTAGGGTTCCACAGGCCCTGAGTCAATGTAAGAGGGCAAACCACTCTTACTTCTTAAAAGATGCATAATTCGTCTAGCATAGCTGGTTTTCTGCGATAGGGCTCATTGCCATATCTTGACCCAGCCGAATTGCGGCGCCAGTCAGAACCCCTAATAAAAGGCTCGGGACCGGATCCTAGCCGTTCTAGCTGAAGCAATCCGCCGCGACCGTGATCGCTGCATAGAATATTCAAATCTTGACCTTCGTTAGTAAAATCAATGCCGCAGATTTCACCAAAGATGTCAATCGTCTGCTGAGAATCGAAAGTTTGAGCATCGATAATGTTGATAAAATCTGCCTCCTCAGCAGCAACAAGGACCCTTGGACCGCTGCCAGCAGGGGAGAAGCGTAGTTTTCGAACACCAGCCATATTGGATTGTATGGTTTTGAGGGGCTGGCAGACGCCCTGAGAGTCGCACCATTTGCGAGCATCCCATATTTTAACTGTCTTGTCTTGATTGCCCGTAGCAAGTGTCCGACCGTCATCAGACCAGTCACAAGAGAAGCCATAATCGCGGTGACCTGCTAGTTCATGTATCATATGGCCTGTATCTGCGTCGTAGATCGTCACCTCCAGTTTATCACCTACAATAGCTCGTAGGCGGCCATCGGGGGAGATTGCTGAGCAGTTTGGCGAATAGTTTATCATCTTTTCCGAAACCAACTTCTCAGTAGCTAGATCCAGTACACGGAATCCGTTATCGTTGTTCACAAGTGCCGCGACAGGCATGGATGATCGTCGAGGAAGGTATATCTGCAAGTGGTTGGTAATAGCCTTTGGGTTGTTGGTAATCCGGCCACTTGCATAATGCCTCTTGTCCTCTGAATCGAGGTTCTTCAAGCAATATTCTCCATTGAACATGCCAGCCATCAGAACACCGTGGTTGGCATCCAAAGTGGAAATGACGGATCCTAAACCATGTATGCTTCTTAGGTCAACAGCCATCTCTGTTTCCTTTGAATCAACGTTGATGCGATTAATAGCTCGATAGCTCGGGTAGAAGGCTCCCGTCCGTGAGGGACATGCGAGAACACTGCGGAGCTGGAAGTGTGCAAGGTTGACATCCTTGCGAACTAGCAGACTTCTGAATCTGAAAAAGCTGTCCGTTGCTGGAAGGATAGTATCCAGAGCCCCGGGCTATTGAGGAAGCAGTTAGTTTAATTGCATTTCTTTTTTTTTTTTTTTTTTTGAAAAAAAAAACCCCCCTTCAGTCTACTTGATTGAAACACTCACTGGTTTGACATCAGAACCATGTTTATTCGTATAGTTTGCAAAGTCTCTGCATCGCCACACACGAGCGAGTTCTCGGTTCGTATCCATTGAGTACCAATCAAGGCCCTGCATGTCGCATGAGTCTCCTTGTAGATCTGAATACTTGACTTCCTTGATTTCCAAGGCTGCCTGTTGGCGAATGGAGCTTATATCAAGAGGATAGGTATGGAAGCCCTGGCCATGAAAACGTGACATACGATACCGAAGCGCCCAATGCCGGAGAAAATCGAATAAGCATAGGTTTTCCGATCCAAGCATCATCGGGTTCGGATTGCTGATCATGGGAGTGTCGTCTAGGAACTGGTTGGGAATCTGATCTAAACCGATGAGCGGCCCCATATCGTCTTGGTTGTTCATGATGGGCGGCATTTGAAATATTTGGAACCCAATCGGCATTAATGGAGGAAGGGCAACGGGGGTAGGTTCTTCCCCTTCCATTTCCTCCTCCTCCTCCTCTTCACTATCGAGATCTTCCTCGTCGCTGTCCTGGGAATCGATGGAGGCAGCGAGGTCTGGAGAATCGAGCTCCATGATACTTTCATTGCTCTCGATATCATCATCCATACCATACAAGGGAACACCGCCATAATTATCGTCACTCATATCTAAATCATAATAGTCCTCAGATTCGTGGCTGGTGCTGACATCGGAGCCGAGAGTAATTGGAGGAATGGTGCTATTGAAACCGTCTGGTTGAGGTGGTTGGGGCAAGGTTTGGATGATGGGATCAGTACTATGGTCTATATCGGAGTCGGGGTGGCCACGCAGCTCGTTGCTGTCTCGTTGGAGGGCGGACGAAGTAGTGGATAGAGCAAGGGAGCTGGTTACCGCTATGGTAGTGTTTGCAATCGCGGAAGCGTTGGTGGAGAAGTTCTCTATCATCAACACGTTGGGTATATCGACGAGGACGTCATGAGGGGGTCCAGAGGAATGGAAATGAAGACCTTGTCCAGTACCCAGGATCGGAGCTTGATCAGGATGAGCGCTAGCGACGGAGGTGGGGGAGACTTGGAGATGAGCTTGAAAGCCCTCGTCCCAGTAGTCGGGTTCAGCGATAGCTTCTTCCCTGTTGCAATCCGCCTTGGGGAAATGAGACGAATCTCGCATCGTGGCAACGACGGGGGGAGGAGACTTTTTTAGTCTTTGGGGGAAGGGTCTGCATTTGTGAAGGAGATGGGGCTTAATGGTGCTTGATGGCCAATGGACAGTTTAGAATAGGCATGCTTTAGAAGTGAGACAGTATTTTTCTACTTTGGGCCACGAGGAGAGTTGATGATTGTCGTTTGATTCGGGAGAGAGAGGGGGGGGCGTTGGCATTGACGTTGACTTTGACAGTTCGGGTGTTTAGCGTAGCGCGACTGGTAGCGTCGAACGGTAAGACAATGGAGTTGAATGAAGGCTAGTGAGCTAGCTAGCTAGCTGGTAGCCTAGGGATTGTTGACGACGGAAAACAGGAGAGGAAGGGAAATCGTGACGATAGCGGAGGGGCGAGGAAGAGGAAGAAGAAGAGGGTGAAGAGGATGTGCAGGCAAAGATGTAGACCGTTAGGGAAATCGGTTGAAGCATTTGAGTGTCACCCTCGGCAGGCTTCTTCAAATGACAAGATGTCTTGGCCACAGGGGACGATTTAGAAAGGGCTCGCAGCCGTAGGCAAAACCTGGGGGGGGTAAAGCCTGGGGGTGAGAGAGGTTGTCCACTAAAGTAGCCTTGCGAAAGCCTCAATTGAAGACAGGGGGACTCGCGGGGGCGGAGACGGCAGAAGAAGATCTATCGCCGACGGCGGACGTGGCAGCTTGCTTGATGTCGTAGAGAGGGACGAAATAATAGCGAGCGAGAGTGAGGATTGGAAAAGGTAGGTCAGACGCAAAGCGTTGAGGTTGGCCAAGTCGGGAACGCCGTGGAGCATAAGAGACAAGAAACTGTATGCAACCCGTTAAAGAGTCAGCCTCAGCCTGCCACTGGAGAGTTATCGAGGTTGGGCGGGTAGCGGCTTTATTATGGGTGGATGGATGGATGGATGGGCGAGATCGAGTGTGGTATAAATGTAGGTACAAGGTAACTATTAACAGTAGGTATGGTATGGTATCCTACCTCCAACTTGAGTGGTCATAAACGTCTGACCAATCCGGGACTGAGTAGACAAGGAGGAACAAGTGAGGTGCGTTCTCGTCAAAAGACAGACCGGGAGCCAGCGCCCGCGCCACATCAATTGGGAAAGGCGCGAGAATAGGAAGGGGGAGGAGGAGAAGGAGGAGTAAGAGAGAAGGGGGAGAGTGGGAGAGGAGAAGAGAGGAGAAGGGGAGGGGGGATGCAAAAGCGCCCGGACGTTGTCACTGAAGGAACATGTATCGTGATGGATGGCGATGGCTGGTGGTGTATGGTGTATGGAGTAGGTACTTAGCGAAGTAAGGCAAGGCAATTAATTACCCCAAGAGGAGGCAGAGGGCAAATGTGGATGGATGGGGAGGGTGTCAAGAAGTGCTCAGGTGGAGGTCCCCGTGGAGGGAAAGTGGAGACTGACTAACCAAAGCCAAGAGGAGGCCCCAAGACGCCCAAGACGCCTAAAGAGGTCCAAGAGCGGACAAGGGGGATGGAAGATGGAACCATGATGCGAGTCCTTCTTTTGACTCGAGTCGGACTTTACAATCAAAGTACAGCATGGGACAACGCGTAGTAAGCAGGGACGCACAAAGCCAATCACCAGTGTGAACAATGCCTTTGGCTGGCATGTACAAACATCCATTAACTCTCCCATGTAGATACCTAGGGGTGTGGGTAGGTGTCATTCATTATCCATCATTTGACAATACGGGACTATCGTTACTTGGGGCACCCCTGATGAGTATCTTCACCTGGACGCAAAGAAGAGCAATGATGCACCCAGGTACCTTGTATCGAGAGGTTCATCAGGTATGGAATTCAATGATTTGATGGTATCGGGGCCCGTCTATGGTAGGTATCAAGGTGGTATATGGCAGGTCTTCCTGTAATGAAGATCTGGGGTAATAATAATCACACACACGGCGTACGTCGTATACTACTTCGCTTTAGTCCATGTCCTGGTAATTGTTTTCTTTTTTACCGGGGGGAGGGGGGGGGTTCAATTTCATGCCGAGAACGAAGTCAAAGGGACCATTTTCCAACCCGACTACCAAACAACCCTGTATGCACTTTATCGGAGGTAGATATGTATGTATGTATGTATGATGATAATCAGTAGAGCCTCTTTTGATACTCTTTTCCTTCATTCCTCATACCAATCAAGAAAAAGCTTCTAAAATTAAACCGAATAAAAAAAACCTCTCATCTTTCTTTTTCTTTTTATACTTCTATTTATATTCTCATTTTCATCATTGTGATTTTCTCATCATCCCAGGGATGGTCTGAGCCAAAGTCCCTGAACTCGCTCGGGGCAGGCAATACACCGGCCCGAGGGCAAAGGGATGACAGGGCATCCCCTTACCGTAGAGCTGCAGCGGTTTTCGATGCCCGATTTGGGTCAAGACGGGGAACGAGAGAGAGAGAGAGATAGTGAGAATGAGGCCCGTGCCCGGAAATCCATGCTTCCAGCTTTGCTGAAGATTGAAGGGTTCAAGCTTAAAAAAAAATGTACCGTGCACAAATTAAGTGAGAAGGATTTCATGAGGTGAGCGGGGCTTCGGCTGAAGAGGAGAAGAGAGAAGGCTCGATTGATGGATGGATGGACGGATGGATACATACATACATGCTGTAGATAGATACAGATTGGATAGAAACGAGATACAAAGAACTATACACGGGGTAACTCCGAGTCAGATTGGATGGTTGACCGAAAGCAGCACAAACCAAGCGGCGCATTACTTCAGAGTACATTCCCTTGGCTGACCAGCCCATCTTTACCTGTTCTACTGCGTGATTACGTTCCTATCAGACAACCCCTGTGACTATTTTTTTTCTCTTGTCAACTTGAGGAAATAATTAGCTTTGGTTGACTAATAACATGTCCTGTGCCTCGTGAATAATGCAGTTGTCGCCCGGATGGATGGGGGAGGTAGGGTAACACAACATGCTCTCGAGTATGTGCGACGAGGTCAGCCGAGACTAGTCAGCGGTTTTGGGACAAAGCCATCCATGTCATGCATAGGATAATGGGGTACTTTACATTTACATACCATGTAGTACGTCTGGTATTTCCACCCGTATTAGCTGTTGGGTGCGTGTGTGTGTGCGCATCCGTATCTACCTTTTCTTATGCACCAGCCCACGTTACTTGCTATCCTGTACCTACCGTAGTCTGTGCAGGCACCGCATCCATCTTGGCTGAGCAAACGTGTTTTGCATGAAAGCGGCCCCCTCTTCCTCTTGCTTTTCCTCATTCCATCCTCTTTCCTCATTGCCTTTTTTTTTTTTTTTTTTTTTTTTTTGGAGGGGGGGTTCTCTATTTTTACCCCCCTTTTGTCTGGGTTGCTTTTCATGTTCTTGGCTGTATCGTTGATAGGTCCAAAAAGCACAGATTACTTCGGTCTCACAACCAGACTACTACGTAGATCAAAGACTAGTTTAGAGAAAGGAAAGATGCCGTATCTAATGTAAGTAACTGAACGAAGGAAGCTGAATTGAGGGGGAGGGGGAGGGGGGAGGGGGAATTGGAAATGACTGCCCAAGTGGCGAGTACCGACGGTTCGGGATGGGCGAGACAACGGCAGCATCGTAGAGTGAGAGGCCAGAGAGCGGGCCGCCTCCAAATGCATTCCTTACCGCTTCCTAGGCTGGACTGCCTCAACGCAGGACGCCTAGGTAGGAAGTAGGTAAGGTAGTCTTGTGTATGACGGTCAAGAAGAGACATGTATCAAAAGATGGATGCAGCAGGCAAGGGAGCTTGAGAGAGGAAAAATAAATAATACTAGCAAAACTAATACTAATAATAATAATGATAATAACGGCAAATTTAAACTAAATGGTCATGTGAGACGCAAACCTCAAACGAAAAGAGAGAGGAAATAGGAAAAATAAGAAAACCAAGGACGCCTAAACTTCCTAATCAAGATCTAGACGGACAAGGCGAGGGGGGGAGAGGTGGCACCAGCTACTCTCAGCTCCTCCAGCTCCCCCAGCTCCTCCGGCTCACGCAGCTCACCCGTATATCATTGGCAGCACATACTCTGTACACAGTTAAACGCTGGGAGCTTCCCTGGAGAATGGCCTCATGGTTGCTTGCCAGGGCGGTGCATGCCGAGACCCTTTTTTTGGTCCTCTCAAGGCCGTGCTCGGTGCGCGTGCCTCATTCTTCTGGGTTTTCCCCTCCCCCTCGTCTTCCCCCTCCACCGTGGACATTACCCAAATCGCCGATTGTAGTCCTGGGGTTCTTTTTTTTTTTTTTTTTGGGTCATGCTCCATTATTATTATTATTTTCTCAAAGTCTGTAGTGCTTGATGCTCATCTTGCTGTCGACCGGTGTGCTAGTCTATTATGATATATGACAAAATAGAAGGAAATCGCACGCAAGAGTGGAATTATCTCTCGTCTAAAGCAATAAAATGAGGTGGCCATGAGCTGATTGCCCAGCTTGCCAGCCCAGCCCAGCCTTTTGACGAAGGGTCCCTCGACTCGAACCCCGGACTAGACTAGAACTAGACTCGACTCAACTCGACTCTACTCCTTCGCTGGGTAATTATTTACACAGGACAAGTCATCCCCTTCCAGATCAGAGATCAGGATTCAGCGCTTTCCGATTGATGAATCTTGTCTGCCCGGATCGATCTTGACGTGTCGGGCGCTTTTCCTAAATGGCTTCTGCGTGCCTTGTTTGTTGGCTTGCCTGATCTTTGGACACATCGACCCACGATATGGAGAGTTGCAACACACGTGCCAGTCTATCATTTTTTTTCTTCTCTTACCCCCCCTCTCTCATTCATGTCACATCTCATACGGAGTGCTCTCATGTGCCGTTTTTCATACTGAATTGGAATTGGTGACGACATGTCCAGCAGTTCTAGTGTACCTGCTACGTACGATAAGGCGAGTCAGCACAGCCAACTCATCATGGTGCAATTGGTCTGCTGCGTCTCCTGTAGCCGCAGCTAGACAATGTCTGGTAAATAACTTCGGACGTGTGCGTGCGTGCGTTTCGTGCGTGTGTGTGTGTGTGTGTGTGTGTGTGTGCAAGAATCATATCACAGCCCAACAAGGCGGCAAAGCAAACCACTGTACATGTCTTCAATTCCTGTCACATCTCTCATCACTTTCAAGAACATTCGCCCAGTCCTATCCGCATAGAAAGTCAAAGCACAATGCCGATCCAAGGTCGTCGCACAAATACACTGAGGCGAGTACGGAGTACTGTTGAGAAAAAAACCCCTCCAATAAAATAAAAAGAAAAGAAGGGCCGGAAAAAGAGACAAGAGTCAACGGTGGGATTGTTGTGATTGCAATTATCAACCCACAAATCTGTTATGTACTGTCCAGTACTTTGTCTGCCGACTCGCACAAAAGCTATGTGCGTAAGTTGCCCAACCAAAAAACATCAACAGCAATGTCAAGTGCATATACCCTGATAATGATACGCGCGCGAGGATCCCAAAGGCCGAAAGACCGAAAGCGGAGTGGCCTGCATATCGAACCCTTGTCGAGATCCCCGATTACTCTAACTCACATACATACATAAGTGTACAGACTGCTTCACATAGTAGTACCTCTTGTACATAGGTACATGGGCAGGTAGGATAAGTATTGCCTCTGGTCTGGTCTCGTCTGGTGTCTGTCTGTCCGACTCCGCGCGCACCCTCTTTATCGATCAGGATTGATTGGGGTCGGGGTCGGGGTCGGGGTCCAAGAACCGGGTGTGTGTCATGATCAGCTTCCATGATCGACGTCAGGCCCTATGTAACTGCTACATACCAATTTAAATACTATGTATGTACCGTTGACACCGTTGCTGGCTGCTATTACTTACTGTAGACCGTCGTCGTCGAGGGTGATTGTAACCGTCTCATCTGTCTTCATGCTGTTCTGTAGGGTAATCACTGTACACTGTACACCTGGGTCAATCATTTGGTCTTCTTCCGACCATCCATCCTCCATCCATCCTCAACCAAATGGCAGGAAAAAGCTCAAACAGGCCAAACAAAAAAGGGCGCGTCTGACAGATTTTATGCACGCCCACAAATCAGGAAGGGCACAATTCCCGTCACGAGCCAAGTACAGCTGCAGGGTCGCATTCCAGGAAATGCGCTTTATTCAAAAGCGTCTGGTCTGAATGCACGTCAACGTCGTGGCAGCCAAGTACATTTTACATCCATGTCTTTCCATCAGCAAACATGTCCTCAACATGGGGCATCATGACTACGCTACCATCTTACCTATTTTGACTTGCCTTTTCCCGTGGAAGAAAAGGCAGATCATCAAATAAATTCTGTGCCTATCACAGGACTACCTAGGGCTGGCTACCTGGTAATCATTGGACTATGTATAAACGAATCTCCATTCCAGCGTCTATAGCTTGCATGGTAGGTTGACGATGCAAGGAAGCAATATATGACAAGCGAGGTAACACAAGAGCCTTGTTTTCTTGTTCTTGCGTGTGCATCGGTTTAAATACTCTAAATGGGCACTTTTATTACTCTGTGCTCCGTACAACAACGCAACGCCTATAGACGTACATACATACGCAGCATGCAGCAGTCGAGTTGTTGCACAATGCTTGGTAATTGTTTACGTCTTGTACTCCGTAGCTTACCTACCGACCGACATAGTACACCAGTAATTATCCCATGTTCGTTGGCGCTAGTATTTGGCCCTCTCCTCATCAGCCGTCTTGATTCTCTTCTGAAATTTCACTCTCCTTTTTTTTTTTTTTTTCATTCACTTTTTCTACCTGCTGCTGTTCTCAAGTCTCCTTGTTGGTTGACGGGTAGACCGAGAAAGAAAAAAAGGAAAAAAAGGAAAAAGGAAAAAGAGATACTTCTCAGATAAATCCGCACATAGTGTGCCTCCTGACAAATACTACACAATATCTCATCTATCGCACATACTTGCAGTGGTGGAACGGAAAGAAGGAGAAAAAAGAAAGGAAAAAAAAAGGAAAAAGAAAGAAAACCTGAGATCTGAGATCCGATACTTCGTATTTCCGGGTCGAAATAACTCACACTCTCGGCGTGGGCGTGGGCGTGTGTGTATGCGTATGCGTATGCGTATGCGGATGTGTGTCCACACACACACACTCTCTCTCACACACACACACACACATACACACATACGTTTTTAGGTCCCCAATATTCAATATGATACCGAAAGATGATCAGAGCAACCCGAACTCAGATAGACTAGTTGATATCCCTACCGCACATCACCCCTCTGATGCGGTCTACCGACTAGAGTGCGGAATAATTCCACAGTGAATCATTGGACAACGGTGACAACGTTGCAAGGATTAATTGATAGAAGCAGCAGCAGCAGCAGCAGAGGAAGAAAAAGAAGACAGAGAGGATGAGACAAAAATAGTCTAGTGTTGGCATCATCTCGAGTCACACTCAGCTTCTTCTGCTGACCGTATTATGACGAGTCTTTTTTTTCTCTCTCTTTGGTCCTCATCCTCATCCCATCTCCTCTCCGCCGTTTCTCAGCAGCTGACGGAGTGAGGATTCTTTTTTGGACAACAGAGTGCCTACGTACGTACGTAAGGGTAGTTATCTCACTCTTGTCTTCGAGCCGTGTCTCATGTCTCTGCATACACTCCCCTCTTCCTCCCCCCCCCCCCCCCCCCCCCCCCCTCCCCCTCCCCTTCTCCTATCTTTTTCCCCAATGAATCAGTCGAGTCATTGTAAAGTTGATGAGACTTTTTGACAAGCAATTGCGCAAAGTCCTCCTCTCCTCTGATTTCTTAATTTCGTGCCCGACTCCTCGTCTTGATTCGCTAGTCGGCCCTCCAACTCCGTCATCACGAGGCAACCGTTGTGATGCACCTCGTTTCTGAGGGTGGTAGACACACCAGCTGAACTCTCGCCGCGCAATTCTTTGTTTTTTTTTTATTTCTTCCTACTCTACCGTTTCCTCCTTTCCTATCTCTCTTTTGTTTCTTTTCTTTTTATTTTCAAGCCATTGATGTCACTTTTCGTACCACCATGTTTTAGAACGTGCCGTAGCTCGACTCTCTCCAAGTCCCAACGCACAACCCCCACGCAATCGTTCCTCATTGACCGAATCCTGTCTTGTCCTTCCTCCATGTCCTTTCCTCTTGGGTACATCCAAACTGCATTCTCAATCCTCTGCAACTGGTCACAGCACCTCCTCCTGGTGGCTTTTTTTTTTTTTTTTTTTTTTTTTTTTTTCTATTTCCGCTACCTTGAAACTCATCTACTCGTCAAACGTAAGTGTGTGTGTGTGTGTGCATGTCTCTTTTGTGTCTGGCTTTCATTCCAACGGCTTTTATTCCTTCTATTGATCGTGGTGTGCCCACGTCTCTGCCAGTATAGGTACATACATACATACATCTACATACGCAAATACACATACAGTTCGCGTTACAATTCATCATTAGATCACTTTCTACCTGCATCATGAATGCGTTCATCTTCTCCCCGAAGCCAATACGCTACATTCAGCCAACTTCTCTACTCTATCGTTTTGTCCTCATTTCCTTTTTCTGCTAGTTATATAGATCAGATTTTGTTCACAAGCTCCTTGCTCTCCTTCAGACGGACGAGCTTCTCAAGGGCCTCCTCGACAGGAATCAGTTCACCCTTGGTCTGGGTAGCTTGGTCGTCACGGTTGCGGATGTTGACAGTGCGGGTCTTGGCCTCCTCAGCACCAACGACTAGATGAACATTGTTAGCTTTCGTAACCCAAGCTAGGCTATTTATATGTGTTGGTGATCACTTACCAAAGATGAAGTTGTATTGCTCAAGCTGTCCAGTTCGAATCTTCTTCTGGAAGGTGTTGCTGCTCAGGTCGGTATCGATGTAAATACCCTTCTGCTTGAAAATGCTCTGCACCTCCTCAGCGTAGTCGTTGACAGCAGGCATGACAGGGACAACCAGGATCTGGCGGGGGCTCAGCCAGAAGGGCCACTTGCCACCAAAGTGCTCGGTAAGAACACCAAACATGCGCTCAAAGCTGCCCATGACAGCTCGGTGGATCATAACAGGTCGGGAGTAGCCTGCAGGCAGATCCTCCTCAGGGTTGCTGCCATCGCTGACGCCGCTCTCATCCTTGCCAGCCACATATCGAAGCTTGAATCGCCGAGGAAGGTTGAAGTCTAGCTGAATGGTACCGCACTGGTGGTCTCGGCGGAGAGCATCGTACAGGGTAATATCAATCTTGGGGCCATAGAAAGCTCCGTCACCAGGGTTCAGCTCCCACTTCTCGTCGTGCTTGGTGGCAAAGTTGTCAAGGGCTTCCTGGAGCTTCTTCTCGGCCAGATCCCAGGTGGCGATATCTCCGACGTACTTCTCGGGACGAGTGGAGAGCTTCAGCTTGAACTTGAAACCAAAGACGCGGTAGACGCTATCCAGGAAGTCAAAAGCTCCCTCAATCTCCTCTCGGATCTGATCGACAGTGCAGAAAATGTGAGCATCGTCCTGCTGGAATCGACGCACTCGGGTAAGTCCAGAGAGGGCACCGGAGAACTCATTACGGTGCAAGACACCGAAATCAGCCATTCGCCATGGTAGATCTCTGTAGGTAACATCGTTGTGCCCGAAGATCTTGCAGTGACCGGGGCAGTTCATTGGCTTAAGACCATATTGCTCCTTCTCGACGTCAAAGGTAAACATGTTCTCCTCATAATGCGCCCAGTGACCAGAGGTCTTCCATAGATCGGCCTTGTAAACGTTAGGGGTTATGACCTCAACGAATCCACGCTTGTGGTACTCGGTCTTGATCAGATCAACCAGTGCGTTGTAGATGCGCACACCGTGAGGCAGGAAGAAGGTAGATCCAGGAGAAGCCTCATCGAAGAAGAAGAGCTTCTGCTCCTGGCCGATCTTTCGGTGGTTGCGCTTTGCGGCCTCGGCGAGGAAGTGCTTGTACTCCTCGAGCTGCTTCTTGTCGGGGAATGAGATACCAGCGATTCGCTGGACGGACTCGTTCTTGCTGTCACCCAGCCAGTAGGCGGCAGAGTTCTGATGAGTTTGTTAGCCGTTTGCACTTGACACTTGAGTATCGGCAAGACACTGATTCTACGTACTCTGAGGACGGCGAAAGCCTTGATATTGCCAGTATGAGGAACGTGGGGACCTCGGCAAAGATCGATAAGAGGACCACATCGGTAGACGGTGGACTTGGTACCGTCGGGGACTCGCTGGTTGATGAAATACTCCTTATACTTGCTGTATTTGAACATCTCGAGGAGTTCATCCTTGGTCATCTCAAGACGCTCAAAGGGTTGCTTGGCCTTGATGATGCTATTTGAGAGGGTATCAAGGGCCTTCTTGTCCTCGTCGGCAACAACCTGGCTTCGGGGTTGTTAGCATTAGTCCCTTTGAGACGTGTCGGTCTACTCATAGTCTGCTCATACCCTTCCATATTGGCCATATCGTAGTAGAATCCTGGGGGGTCTTCGGTGGGGGGACCGTTGCAGAGGTAGCATCCGAATCGTCGCTCAGCGGCCTCTCCCAGAATGTGAGCGGAGGAGTGCCAGAACACCTTCTTGCCTATAATTTTCCCACATCAGCCCACAAATTGCATAACTTGTATATTCTAGGGTTGTTCTTCTTCTACCTTCGGGGTGTTCGAAGTCAAGCAGCTCAAGCTTGCAGCTCTTCTCTAGGGGTCGGGTAAGATCCCATAGCTCGCCGTCAACCATAGAGATAACGGTGCGCTCGAGCAGGGACTTGGAGATTCCCTTGGCAATCGCGGCGGGAGTGGTCTCCCATGCAATTCCCTTCTCATCCTTCCCATTGGGAAGAGAGATGGTGATTTCCACGCGAGGTTGGGCTGCGTATTGTCAGTCGATTCGGATGGAAATGGTTGGAGGGGGATCTCGTGGCTTCGGGCGATCCATACCAGCGATTTCGGCATCCTGTCGGGCCTTGATTTGATCGAAGAGGTCGAGTCGGTGCTGGATGAACTCAGGGAGAGAGGGCAGCTGCAGAAGGGGTCAGTCAATGGCGCCAAGGACAACGGCCACGGAACGATAATTCGAGGCCACGGCTCTCCATCAGAAACTTGAACACGAACCTCAAGACCAGGCTTGGAGCCCTTGGCAGCCTTCTCCTTGGGAGCCTTCTCCTTGGGCTGTTTCGCAGGACGCGAGGGAAGTTTCTGCTCAGGAGCGCCCTCGGCCGCCTTGGGAGCGGCAGCTTGTTCGGACGACATGATGGACTCAGGTCACAAGTTTGTTGCAAGAAATGGTAGAAAGAAGTTGCGGTTCCAGATGGCGGGGCAGGGGCAATATACACGAGGTGGGGTTGAGTCAGAGGGTCCTCCCCCTCTACTGAGATGCAAACCTCCTTCTCCGGGTCTCGCATGGATTTCTTTCGGTTGATCTTCGGCCACGAGGAGTGTAATTGGCAAAGATACCCTGACTACCTAGTTACCAGGTATAGAGGGAGTCATTCGACAGCTCAGATAACACGTACTCTTGCCGGCTTGCTCATATTGACCCCCGTTTATGGATAGTTCAGTTGATATGACTCGAATTTGCTATGGCATTTCATTTCCGATATCGTAGGAATAAAGGGGCAATGACCAATAGCCAACTGAGAAATCAGCGTGTACTTCCCCGAAATCCAAGATGCCATGACACATTTATAGTCATCATGTCTCCATCTCTCACATTGCAGCAAATTGTCCTTGCCAGCGCTCTCTATGCTCATAGACAACCAGACGCATAACGATACTCATTAATAAATCTAAATTTTTTCCCCAGAAAAGAGAGCTATTCTTGTTAGAACAGCATAAAAGAAAACCAGCCCAGGAGGGAGCAAAAGGCCAAAAAAGGGGGTATCAGGCCATCCTATGTTTGAAAACCAAGCCAAATCTCAGAACGCCAATGCCGTCGGCATGCCTTCCCATACCTATCATACATACCACCCTAAACACCGCCAGCCCTTGACAAAAGATAAAGAGCAGAAAATTAAGACTCATATGACGCTTTTATCATAGCCCATATCGTGTGACGCACTCCTCTCGGTGTACCTCTAAGCAATCCAGCGCGCAAACCCTCGTTCCGCACTTCATACACCGCACTCGTCCTAGGTATCCACAGACCTCGCAAAACACTCTCACTGGGTACTTGTCCTTCCAGACCCCAGTCGCATCGTTGTAGTTGAGTGGCAGTGCGGTCAAAAGCTTGCGGAGTTCCTCGTCCGTTGGCATATCGGGTACACGTGACGCCAGCAACCCGTCGGCATCGTCGTCGTCGTTATCTTTGCTGTTCTCGACACCGTCCACGTTCGAGGGCTGCGGAGGCTTATATGTAGGAGGGAGCACGGGTGGTAGATTCACATCCGCCATTTGCACATCTTCATCTTGCCGGGCGGAGGAGGGCGTGTTCTTGCCCGGCGCAGGTTTCTTGTTCATGTTGGTATTGGTCCCGGTGGGATTGGAGCGAGATGCCGTGGTAGGATTCGCTTCTGTCAAGGCTTGCAGCGCCTGGAAGTCATCGAGGTAATTCCCAAACGTCTTTTGCGATTGTAAAACCTTTCGAACGTTCGGCGTGTGCTTTCCTTGAGCTTTCTCAAAGTCAGCATCAATCCAAACTATACGAGGTTGGTAATATAGTTCCTACCTCTCCCACTCTTCACGGGCAACGGGATGGTGTTATCTTTCCCGCCATCCTTATCGAGAGCCTCTGCTTCCTTGCGCTTCTTGGTCTCCTGCCTGACTGTCAAGTCCCCTATGCTTAGGCCAGGGACGTTCCTCGCTCGTTTTCGATTCGCGGGTGCCGCTGGACGTTGGCGCTGACGCTGGGCGGACGTGTCGGGGACGTAGGCCCAGCCCGGCGCGGCCGTAGTCTTTGCACTGGCGATCTCGATGACGCCGAAGTTATTCATCGTTGCAAGTGGGTGCAAATCATTGAAGAGAAAGGGTGAAGGGTTGCATGCAGAGGGATCGCCTTTGCTGAGGACTGGTGAAAGAGTTGGATATGAAAAATAAGTTCAAAGACTCTCTCGAGTTTAGACAGACATGGATAAAACCCGTTGCACTATGATGAAACCTATTCTAGCACTATGGCGTCCTGGCTTTTAGGTGGGCAGCCACCCGGAAAATCCACCCACCCAAAGCTCCAGTTCCCCCCAGTGGGAGGTAAGTGACGTAGCCAATCACGCACCAGCATTGGCCTGTGGCAAGATATTCCGAGCGCCCGTGGCTCCGAAGCATCATCGTCCTCATACGTCCTCGCATTATCCAAGCTCCCTCCATAGCTACCAGACTCGCCTCAACGTCCCCACGACCAACCTGTGCATCCGCCCGCCTACGCGAACACACAACCATGTCCCCGGTATCAAGAGTCCTGTCCAGCGCCGGCCGCACCCTGGCTACGCGAACCTTCCACACCTCCGCCCGGCGAATGGCTGATGCCGCACCACTCCCGGCCCGCAAACCAATGGGAGCTTTTCGGGGAGGGTGAGTTTGCAATTCGCTCGAACCCGCGAAACGAATTGTTGAACGCTTGCGGCCTCGACACTCGCTAACAATTCGGGAACTAGTCTCTTTGGCTTCCTCCTAGGTAGCTTCCTGTCCGGCGGCGCTGCCTATAGCTACCTCGTCAAGGAGTATAAGCTCGCGAATGATCTCTTGACTGAGGATATCTACGTACGTACCTCTCACATTAACCGACGAGATCGTCAATTCGCCTGCTTCGATTCCTATTCCACCAACCCACCCTAGCAGCCGATTATACTAACCTTCTGATTACAGACGCTTCAGGCCTCCGTCACCCGTCTCACCAACTACGTTCAGGCGCTGGAGCAGAAGACCCAGGGAAAGAAGTAAACAATGGTATCCTAAGGAAATGTGTATAAATAGTTGAACCAGAGGTGGATGGGGCCTCTCTCCGGCTCTCATGGTTGTTTGAGTTGAAATCAACCTCAGCTGGGTTACCCTTACCTGCCGAATGTATGATTCGATAGCAGCAGTGTGAGGTAAAACGAATATGGAGAGCATGTTTGTGTATGTACCATGAAATATATATGCGACCGCAGCATTTTTTAAATGGAGACGAGCTGGCAAAATATACGCTACATTATCAAGATGTCAACCGATGCCTTATTGGAAATCGAACAATTAAAATGGGTAGCAAAAAAAAAGTAATCAATTGTCGTCATAAAAAAAAGAGTCCCATATGGCCACGGAAACTATCAAACCCATTTATAGGTTCATTCATTGCGGTAAGCGCACCATTCAACCCAGCGCCCGTGAAATCAAACATGCTCCTTTTGCGTGCTAATTGTGACATTCCAGGTTTACAGCTCATCGTGAGACTCCTTCTCCTCGTCCTTCTTCTCCTCGGCAGCCTCCTCCTTCTTCTCCTCCTGCTTCTTCTCCTCGGTGGCAGCAGGAGCAGCCTCCTCAGTACCCTCCTCCTTGATGGAGATGGCGGCAGCGTACTTGCCGTTCTCCTTGATGAACTGGGCAAGATCCTCAACGGTTCGGGAACCACTGTAGGTGACAGGGGCGTCCTTGCTGCCGGCGGGGTAGAGCTTGATGGTAGGGAAACCCTGGATCTCATCTGGGACGTCGTTCAGGGTGGCGTCAACCTTGGCGATGACAACCTTGTCCTTGAACTCTGAGTTGGCGTACTCGGTAGCGAGCTCCTCGTACTTGGGGGCAAGAGCCTTGCAGTGACCGCACCAGGGAGCGTAGAACTCAATCAGGACATCCTTGGTGTCGTCAAGAACGATGTCATTGTAGCTCTTGGCAACGACAACGGTGACGGGACCCTCCTGGGTCTCAGGGATAGGCTCAGACTTGATGCTGGGCTCAAGCTTGCCGGCGACGAAGTCATCGACGAAGGGAGCAATAGAGTCATAAGTGATCTCCTTGTCCTGGTCGAAGGGGAACTTCTGGTTCTTGGTGATCTCCTGGATGGCGAATGAGGGGAACTTGTCGGTCTTGAGGTTCAGGTTGCCGGCGTGGGCACCGAACTGCTTAGCGTCAATGGTAGCGACGTTGACCTTGCCCTTGTACTTCTCAGCAATGGGCTTGAGGGCCTCGCCAAGCTTCTCGCGCTCTTCAGCGGTCTCAGCGAAGATGTAGGCCAAAGGAATGCCGGAGGCCATGTAGCCGGAGTAAGTCTCAGGGCCAACCTCGCCAATGAGGGGGGTGGCGGCAGTCTTGATGAACTCATCGATAGAGTCCTTGTCAAACTTATCACCAGTGTAGACAGCCTTGCCCTCGTCAAATGACTTGTAGACAATGACGGCGGGGGCCTTGACACCGTCAGCCTCGGCAAGGGCGGCATCGTTGACACCACCGAAAAGGTATGTGTCACGGTTGGCCTCAGCGAGGGCACTGAAGGTCTCGTTGGAGGTCTTGTCATCAGCCGCGATGTAGGCGACGACAACAACCTTGTCGGCGGTCTTGAAGTCCTCGAGGGTATCCTTGGTCAGAATGGAGACAGCAGGGAGGGACTGCTTGACCATGTAGGAGGTAATGCTGTTGTATTCATCAATTAGCATGTCTGTGGTTCGGCGATTGGGAAATTTTGAAGCACGGATTGAAGACTTACGCAGCAGCCTTTCGCTGGCCAGAGTAAGGCTTGATGTCCTCAAGACCGCGGAAGACCTTGAGGGTGGGGTAGCCCTCGACACCGTAGTCGGCGCAGAGGTCCTTCTCCTCAGTGCAGTCAACTTTGGCGAGTCTGATCTTCTTCTCCTTGAGGCTGGTAGCAGCCTCCTCGTACTCGGGGGCGAGGGCCTTGCAGTGACCACACCAGGGAGCGTAGACTGTTTTGGACATTGATGATTAGCAAATGCGGCAGTGGGAATGGGCAAGTGGTCACGTTGGGACTAAATGGTATATTGGACTTACACTCAGCTAGGACGAGCTCGTTGGTCTTGATGAAGTCATCAAAGGTGGCCTTGGTAAGCTGCTCGACATCAGAGTCGGCAGCGGAGGCGAGGGCTGCAAGAGCAGCCATAAGGCCACAGGTGATGCGCTTGTGATGCATGATGGGCTATCAATTGCTATCTTGCAACAATTGAAGGGAGGAGACAGAAACTGGAGAATAAGGCCAGATGAAGGAAAGAGGAAAGGGAAAGGAAAAGATTGGAGTGACAAGGCGATGGGTGGAGGAAGTTTTGTAGTCTACCTGCAGCGTGATCCAAGGCTGGAGGTTTGGCTGAGGATGGCTGGTGTGGTCCCGTCAATTGAACAAGTGTCCCCTTCCCAAGGCCCGTGGGCCGGCCGAACAATGACGGATGGCGAACACTAAGGCCGCCCGCATCGTCCATCCAGACTTACCTACCTACCTCAGGTAACAGTAGGTACCGTTGGCGCTGGCGGAACCACCTAGGCTCGAGGGGCAACCCCACAGCGGGCTACTGGGGGGCAAGAAGAGCCCAAGGCTCCAAGCGCTGCAAGGTTGCACGGTTGCAGGGTACATCCGTTTGGCGACAGGGGGGCTGAGGGCAGGGCTGTGCCTCAGCAGCACCATGAATCCCCCTCAACCCCACTTGCCCGCCAGCAGGTGTGGTGGTTGAGTGGCTGCTTGAGGGGAGGGGCACTGTGGTGATTGTCCGGAGAATGTATCCGCACCACGCACCACCACGCAACGGAGCAGGTACTTTATACTGGACATGCCTCGACTACGTAGGCATATTCCAAGGTACTGGGAACAAACCGAATTGCTGCACGTAGATCACTAATGCGCCAAGCGTTCACATTATAAATCCGTCCCAACCCTCGTACATAATGGTACTTCCATACCTTACTTAGTACCTACCTCCCTCCCTCCACTGTTGTCTAAATCCGGCTGACATGCTCGCCTTCCATAGGCTCCCCGTAGGGGACTACGGTAAGTAGGGTATCTAGGTATAATAATAAATAATACGTGGACAGCTGACTGCCTTATTGCCATGTCTTCCAACCCAAAAACAGAAACAGGCAGGAATGGAAGTTCCCAGATGCACATGCTGTGTAGCCATCTGTTTGCCTCCCTACAAACTGTCTCTACTATGTACATTATGGTCGCGCCCTATACTGTACCACACTGTACATTATCTGTTCTCCCAAAGCTGAATACAAATCTGGGGCTTTTGGTTGCCCCGAACTGCCCATTTAGGCAGGCCCTTGTCCCGGTCATCTGTGAATCTGAACACTCCCACTCCAACCTCTTCGCCCGCTCTCGCCAGGGGCCATTGTGTTTGATGCATTCATTCATATGCTCGTCATCGTTCATTATTTGATTAAAAAACCCCTGTCTAAGTAGTGGCCCTGGGCCGCCACAAGATCGGGACCACGGAGGGTAGCTACCAAGTATCACTTTTTTTTACCATTTAGTTCGTGCCGAGATATTATGATTAATTATCAAAAGGCTACGTTCAAGGTTTTTGGCCACTGGCTTACAGAATAATTCTTTTACCATAGTACGACGTATGGAATCCTTCTCTACCAAGGTACCTATACTACATATGAGGTAGCTATTCTAAGGTTTGCTCCTATCAATTGTCTCTCACGGTTCTCAAGCCATCCCTGCTTCCGCGCCCCAACCTCGCTCTATTTAGCATCACAAAGTTGGGAGACTTGCCTTGTTTGTCATGATCAGTCAGGCGATTCAAATCTAAATTACCGCTGACAGGAATATTTGTTTCAGCCATGGAAGTACTACTAACCCCTTCGTCTCAGATGTCTTTCCTCCCGCGAAATGTGTTCCCAAGATGGGATTACCAATCCTACCTTTTGAGGACAACTATGCCTCATTGCCGGCTCTGGGGGCCCCATCTTCCGACGAGCCTCCACCGAGCACGAATTTGTTCCGTAAACCTTGGACTCCCAATGATATCTAGTAGGTAGATAGCCACCAGCTTTTGTTTCCCATGCTCTACCTAGTATTTCATCTACTGCGTTCCCATCTCTCAATACAAGTATCAACATGGAATCGTCGTCTCTGCAGGTCCGCACCCAAATTCGCAAGGTGGGAAGCGACCGGGGGGTTACATGCTGTAAAGTACCGACCTACCTAATTGTTGGTGCTCTCTTGTTAGGCGCCTACCTAGGTACCTCTGGACGGTAGGTACCTGTCGCTCTGTAATCTGTGCAGCAGGACCTGCTTTGCCCTGGAATCAACGCCACTCCGCTCCGCTAAACAAGCTTCCCCCGCCCGGCCCCACTCAAGCCGGCGCTGGATGCTCCGAATCGTCCCAATGCGTGGCGGAAGCGTTCGGATTTGGACGATTCTCGATCGTTTTAATCTTGCCACTTTTAATGTGTGTGATCTCGCCATTGAAGCAAGATGTCCATTAGCCACATTCGGAAACCACAGGGAAAATATGAGTCAGTAACGCCACATAAAACGTTATGTGAACACGTTTCAACTGTCGCTCCGGACCAGCCTGCGTCGACCACAGGGATAAGAAATGTCAAGGCAGCTAGGTAAGAAGTTGGAGTAAGAAATCATCAATATCCATTCCAAGTTTAAAGATATCTGATTGAATTATGCTCTGAACATCCGTAAGCTATGGTTGAGGTCAATTGAAGTCAATCAAAGACTGTCTATCCTTTGCTATGATAGGTCTGCTAAGAATATCATGCCTGTGATTGGCTGATCCAGTGTCATGTTCACATCTCGGAAATATTTGTAATAGGTGCCTGACTGCAGTCGCCCTCACGACATATTTTGCACAATATACCATGGTGCATTTTCTAATTCATTCAATACTCAAGGTCTAATCCCGTGTATAGAACCAGCAAAGAAATGCTGTAATATTGTGAAAGTCAAGGCCAAACCAGATGTTTCAAGGTTAGGTCTCGGTTCATGCATACAGGTCTCGATTTCTGCATTTGTAATCCACTTGTGGCGAAGATCTCACTAAGAAACGTGCCCTGGCATATTGGCCTTTTGAAAGAATGCAAATCAAGTCTCTGTGCCTGCTACTATTGCTATGCAGCAATGTCTACGAAAGTACTTCAATGTACTATGTATCAATGTATTACAAGAAAGAAGAAAGTGGCTGACTTCATCATACTCCACAGCTGACTGGAGCAACCTACTGGGACGAATCAGAACCAAACTATTCGTATCGTGCGCTTTATTGATTGTTTTGTTCATCTAATCCATAAATACATATCTGTATCTATCTAATATTTATATATGTGCATGTGCTTTTCGCTCCACCTATGCAATAGTCGCTTAGAAAAAAAAAACTTCCATCTCACATCTTGGGCTGATGTCGACCGTTGGGCTTCGGGGGAGCGCGTTGATACTGGCTGGCCCATCTCACAGGCACGTTCAAGTCGTGCGCTACGGTGAGCACCCAATTGGGCTCTCGAAGGAACTGCCGAGCAACCAGGACGAGATCCGCCGAAGGGTCTTGGTCCTCCTGCACCACCGTCTTTGCGAACTCGCTCTCGTTGATAAGACCGACGGCGGCGACCAAAAGATTTAGGCCCTCGGCGTGCACTGCCTTGCGAATTTCCCGTGCCAGGTCAGTCTGGTAGGTCTGGGATGGCTTGAGCTTCTGGTTCTCATTGTTGCCAGCGGTGCTGACGTCGAGGACGTCAACACCCAAGCCGGGAAGCAGCTTGGCGAGCTTGATGCTCTCGTTGATGTCCCAAGAGGCATTGCCGGTGTGTTCTAGCCACTCGGTGGCAGAGATGCGAACCCAGAGAGGCATTTCTTCGGGGATGACGGCGCGCACGGCTTCGATGACCTCGACTAGGAAGCGGGTTCGGTTTTCAAAGCTGCCACCATATTCATCCGTTCGTTGCTATTAACTGGTTAGAATGGTATTTGACTTCCTAGCTGATGGCACCCAAAAAAAGAAAGAAAAGAAAAGAAAAGAAAAGAAAAGGAAATGAGTATCCAGATCACACTTACGTTAGAGACAGGAGAAAGGAATTGGTTCAAAAGATAGCCATGAGCACCGTGGATCTCAATGGCATCCACACCGGCTTTGACAGCTCTGACGGCGGCATCGACAAAGCTCTGGACAAGACCCTTGATCTCATCCACGGTCAACTCCTTGGGATTGGCATGATCATCGGCATACGGGATAGGGCTAGGTGCAACGACGTCATTGGGCCAGCCGCCCACGGTCTCGGGAGCAACTGTCTTGTTGACAGTGCCGCCGAGCCAGGGAGCCAGGGTGCTCGCCTTGCGACCGGCGTGCGCCAGCTGGATCATAACCTTGGAGTTCTGGCTGTGGATAAAGTCGGCGATGCGCTTCAGGGGCACGATCTGGCCGTCCTCCCACAAACCAGAGTCGTTGGGGCTGATGCGGCCGCGGGGCTCCACAGCCGTGGCCTCGACGGTGACGAGGGAGGCACCGTGGAGAGCAAATTGGCCGAGGTGGACGAGGTGCCAGTCGGTCAAGTAGCCGTCCTTGGCACTGTACGTGCACATGGGAGAGACGACAAATCTGTTTTGTAGTTCAATGCCGCGAGTGCGGATGGGCTTGAAAAGGGTCGGGGCTGATGCAACATCATCTGCAGTACCGGCGGCTGGGACCTGAGCAGGAGTGAAGTATGGCACACCGGCAGCCGGCTTGTTTTCAATATCTTCCAGAGTCATGGTTGATCTGTCGAGTCAATGTCTCTAGTGGTTGGAGGAGTGTGCTTGTAGGCCTCAAGGTAAGTTGGATACTTTTTTCTGTCCACACGAGAAAGAAGAGAACCAAGAGCTGAGAGGAGAGCTAATAAATAGGTAACAAGAGGAGAAGAGGTGAGGGGTTGTTATGGAACGATCTGCTTGATAAAGCAACCTAGGTATCGTGGGTAAAAGAGCGGGTTTTATAAGCTATCTAATCGGCGACCACCACCCCAGTAAACCCGCGAACGAAGGTCCAAGGAACTCTAAACCAATGGTTCGATAGCTCCGGTTCAGTGGAGGATTCCAGGCAACTTTCTCCGTTCGCAAACAGGTATGTAGGAGGATTCTCGGAAAGTTGAATCCTCCAAGATTCGGCAAATGGGATGTATTGCTAAGCAACTCAACACACAACAGCCCACACTCGGAAATGACGTGCGCGCTGAACCACAACACGCAACCAATAGAGTACACGATTTTTTAAAACCAGCCGCACCACATCGCGATCAAGATATCAAATTATTAGCATGTGTGTGGGGGGAAGGGGACGGGCGGTGACATCAAGCGCCTCGAGAGGCCATACCACTGGTGTGGCGGTGGATTTATGCCGGGTTTTACTCGAGAAAAAAAATTCATTGCCGTGGGCTTTCTCCACCACAAACGTGCCTAATCTAAGTATACTCCTACAGTAGAAGGGAGACTAGGTACTCGACACACTACAATCCACCTAATAAGTTACATAGTTCTGGTGGTGAATAAGCCACCAAAGCACCACTTGGATCACTATAACGTTATGACAAATACCCCCTTCGGCGTCGTTGATTGAACACAGCTCCGATTGTCTCCGGGAATATTCCAGCTGATGAATCTCTGTCCATCAGACTCTCTTTCTTGGCACTTCCCTACTTGAGACTACGTTGTTGAATTGGAGCGATCTTGGCAGACACAGACATGATTCATGGCTTGGCCATTTTATTAGGCATTCTCTCTATTCAGTCTATTCGGACCACCTTACTGCTTGTTAGAGTAATTAGTGCGCTATCTAATCGCCAATATAGTACAGATTAAGTAGTTTGTGAGATCTACTATTATGGAATTATACCCACTCCACTCCAATCTTCCACCGTCTTTCTCTCACCTTTGTCTCATCCTGGCAATTGAGGGAGTGGCCCTGCTTATTCGTAAACTTCGGATGAACATTAATAATAATGTACATAGTGCCGCAGGCCAGCTTTGTCTTCCCAGATCTCAACCAGAGCTCTAATAGCACTCTCTAGTCGCGCAAAAAGTTTCCTGCTCTCTCATGATATGGTGCAATCCCCCGCATTCAAGATCCCATGATGGTATTTCCCCTGCTTCATAATAGAAAGCGTTGATTGTCCACGGAACCTCTACTATTGGTCCAGCCATATTACAAATCCAGTGCTGAGAGTGATGGTTACACTCGCACTATACTAGTCCATAGTGTGGGAACAAGGCCGGGCGGCCTAATCTTACCTAGGTAGGTACTTCGTATCCGAATATCTCGGGAGGAGGAAGAGGATGAGAGGGGGGGTTCGAGAGAATTCGCCATATTGTGGCGAAGAAAACTTGAGTTTTGTTGCCATCTAGGCAAAGTTTTTGATTGCCCCTGCATCCAGATGAGATCTCTCTAGCGGGATGACATTCTCCTGGCTCCGTTCATGCGGGGACGCACAAGATTCTTACGTCAGAACGGGCTACAAGGTCGCATTTGGGATGCCCAGCCGTAATCCTAAAGACAGTAAGGTATCTTTCTTCTATCGAAGGGTAGAGGATGACACACACATATATAGTTTTTTACGACTGTATACAGAACTGAGGCTCTCACACTTTGGTGACTTGTTGGGCATTTGAATGCATACTTTATTGGGTAGTGAACAACTACCAGTACGGTCAGCAGCAAATGTCAGTTGACTCCATAGTATGCTATGTGTTGACTCTCCTTCTTTCTGCATCACCACATGCAGATGGTTCACACCCCTTGACTTCTTCAAGAAACCATATACGTAACGTATTCGTGCTTCATGGCATTCCCTATCTCTAACTACCTTATCTAGAGCATCCCTTTACCTGCCACACGTCAAATCACGGACATCTCAGCACCGATGTGCGCAGACGGACAGTTGGGGGAAAAACGGTACTCGGCAACATTGAACCAAACTCAACCTCTATTACCTACAGAACACGAAATGCCCTAGAAATTCGGTGCAAGATAGGTAGGTAGGTATGTAGGTGATCTACCTGTAGACGGGGTGCTTGGTGAAGGCCCGCCTGTGTATACGCACCCGATTGCCCTCGTAGAGAGCGACCTCTTGATCTCCATCCAACAACAGGGAAAGCAACACACGGTTGACGGCGCTCAGACAAAGAACAATTTACATGCAAGCATTTACTGTCCCGATCGCCTTTGTTTCTATTAATATTAGTGATTTCCTTCCTTCCCCCCCCCTGGAAATTGGTCTAACCCATAAAACTATGTTACCGACCGCTTTGTCATTTTTTGCCTAAAAGTGCTTGGTAACCTTCCAATTGCGACGCCATGTAGACTACAGAGTACCACCATCACTAGTTAACACCACCACCATAATAAGGTAATCAATGACGGCGCGTCCTAAAAGAGTGTCACCAAGAGCGTGCTGCCACGAGGCCTCGGAATAGCCGAACCAACCACCATCAAGACCCTGTCGATCCCCCTCGCGTGGACACCACCCTCGAACTTCAACGTTTTCTTGAGCCTCAAACTTTATGACGACATGGGATTTGGTGCGGCTACGGGAGCAGGAGCGAAACACACTTCGCGCAAAGAAAGACACTGCACGGCACATTAATTGAACGGCCGTCAAAACGATTCGACTTAGTAACCACTTTGTTCATCTGGCGGGAATGTCACTTTTTAAACATATGGAAATTGTTTTTCTTCGTCTACCGTAGGTATGTATGTATGTATGACGATTGGGGTGGCTTGAACCACGTCCAATCACAGATTTATATCAGTTTGTGGCTCTCGCCAGGTTCCGAGAATTACAAGTCAAAAACTCCAGTTATCGCTTCTCTAGTCAATGGATTGGCATGTACCAGATCCAGGTTAAATAAAACTCCACACAAATTTTTGCCAGCATCTTGTACATGTTCAACTTTTGGGTGTTGATTTACTGATCCCACTTGGTCTTCATGGTCCATCGCGAGTTCTCAGAGCCCTCAGCAAAGGGAACACCAAGCTCAAAAAGTCGGACCATGACGTTGGAGAAGTCCTTGAAGAAGGCATCGTTGTCCTTGGCATAAAGCTCAGTGAAGGGCTTGAACTTCTTGTCCAGGACCAGAGCCATATCGGTGGGAAGCATCATGAGGCTCTTGGTAGTCTTGTCCTCGTACTACTCTCGAAATTAGTATCCAAACTTGTGTTGATGGGGAATTGCGCTGAGAGTCATGTTCGTCTTACCTGAGCAGGGCCGTTCCACTTCTTCCACTGCCACTTCTCCTCAATCAGAAGACGGAAGAAGTCGTTGGTGAGGATGGTAGGAGAGAAAGTCCAGGGACCGGAGTAGCCAGATCGGGTAGTGTGGCAGCGGCCGAGGGCGTGGCCACCAGAGAGGGCAACAATCTCCCGGTCGTTGAATCCCATACGGTAGAAGATGTTTCGAAGATGGTCACCTCCCTGGGAGGCATCGGGAAGGCGGCCCTCAGGGGGGCAAGAGTTGGCCGCAAGGTCAGAGCGACCAGGTCGGAAGGGGATAGCAGGACCCTGCATCTCCTGGATAGCGCAGACGCCACCGAGAATCCAAAGATCGGCATAGGTGATCCAAGGGAACTTGGCTAATTAGATTCGTTAGTATTTCCAATAGGTCACTCTGGGGGCTACAAGGACGAGAGACTAACCCTTGATGGGCTCGAGGAAGTCGCGAGCAGCGATGAGACCAGCATTGGCTCCGTGGCCGGATTCGGGGTGGAATCGCATGGTGGCGCCGTTGCTGCCGCCAGTGCCAGTGTTCTTGTCAAAGGTACCGCTGGCGTGCCAAGCGAGACGGAGAAGGACGGGGCCGAAGCTGCCATCATCGTAGTCGCCATCCTCCTCAAGGCGGTCGGCGATGGCGTCGTAAACCTTCTGGTAATCCTCCTTGGTAGGGCTGAAAACCTTGGGGGTAGCGCTGGCGTTGGATCCGTTGAGGAAGAAATAGGCACCACCACCGACAGCAGCGGCACCAGTCAAGTAAAGCCAGAGGTTGGAGGACTTCTGAGCAGGTTCCGAAGAATAGTATCGGCGACCATTCTGATGGAAAGCCTGGCGAGGGGCCACGGAGAAAGCGCTACGAGTGGAAGCGCGGGTAGCGGCGCGGACGAACTGTCGGGAAGCGGAAGCCATCTAGTGAGAGGTGTCAGTGTAAGATTTGAGGAATATTGCTTATGTGGTGCTAAGGGAATTGGAAATGCAGTTGGGTGAGGAAAGTGAATGAAGTTGGTCAACGAATATCGGCGAAGAGGTGAAAGGTCAGTGCCAGTCGATATTTGCAGTGTTAAGCAGAAAGAATGTTGTGCAAACGGCAAGTAGGTAGGCAGGCCGGTTGTCTAGGGAGCTGATAAGGGAATTCAAAAAATTCACATCCAGGAAGGAAGTGATAACCGAGCCTCGGAGTTGAGAGATAGCCGTGAGAGATGAGATGAGCTTACCTTGACGCTGTGGTAGGAGTATATGGAGAGGAGAAGGATGTTGAAAGGAAGAGGGAAACTTTCAGACAAAATCAGTGAAAGGAAAAAGAAAAGAAGAGAGAGGAAGGAAGGGGTGTTAGGCGTTAGGTGGGAGCCGAGACCAGGGTAATAAGGAATTGGACATGGAAGCGAAGCGAAGGAAGTGAGAGAAGCAGTGCCGAAGTGATTCGGGGAACTGAGGCCGAGGCGGCAAAACTGGCAAACGTCAGAAGCTCCCCTCTATTGCATCGGGGTCGCCAGCCGAAAAGAGTCCAATGCTTGCACTAGAACGACTTTAGAATCGAGCATCCAGTCATTGAACTTGATACGAGCAACTACTGTAGGTAGCTATGTAGATACGTAAGTTGGGAAAACAGTGACAAAAAAAAAGGGTACTTGTGTTTGTCTAGGTAACGGATTCACCGCACATGTCCTGCACCCAATATTTTGGCTTTCTTTCCCCTTGGTGTAGTGATTGAGAGAGAAGAGAAGGAGAAGCAGTACAGAGGCAATTGAAAAGGTACCTACATGGTAATTTTCCGGGTTGCCTCAACTTTTGACACCCGGCTTCGGCTTCGGGATAGGAGTAAGACCTGAGGTGTCCTTATCAGCCTGGGGATTGAAATGCCTTCCTGTTGACTGGCTCTACTCCGACAACTACACAGAAAAACTCCATCCACACCCTTGTGTCCCTCTGTGGCAGGTGGGGTGGGGAATACTCCTGTGGACTTGCCGGGGCCGGTGGAGACGTTAACTTAGTCACGAAGGTTTGCCGGGCTTGTGAGAGGCCGGCGGCGCGGAGGAAGTCCCCAAGAAGCCGCACCTGAACGTGGGCTGCTACGGGTGGGTGTTAAATTATTATTTACAGCCCGCAGGGAAGCGGCATAACAGGATCAGATAATTAAGGTACCGCCCTGCAGCACTGTACCGCAGGAGTGACTCCCTTATGCACCTGGAAAGGAGCCCGTGGTTTCCGTCCTCGGAGCTGTAAATTTCGGGCAAGCCCCATCCATCCACGTGTATCTGTCAACCAGGGGTATGGAGGGACTGTCGTCATTGGTAAGTATGGCCACTTAGAAACTCTATTATTTCGAAATTAATAAGAAGAATAATGACTCTCAGTTTTGCACCTCTGGGGGAGCTTTTGGTATCTCAGTCGCACCAAAAAGAGGCCATGGTCTGAAACCCAGCACTGGGCAAAACTTCATGATATTGTTTCTCTCTCCACAAGGTCGTCAGCCTGGTTGCATCGATAAGGACCACATCTGCATGGTCTAAGACCCTGTGCTAAAAAAAAAAAAAAAAAAAAAAAAAAAAAAAAAAAAGGTACAATGTATGCGTAGTAGGCTAATTCCAAATACATTCGCGCGTTGTTTCGCTTTCCAATCCCGCTCCCTGTAATCTGCATCTCATGACTACTGTAACTTCTTCGGTCATGGGTCCAGCTCCTGCAAATATCACGACATAACTGCCAGTCCGCACGAACACGTTTTCTTACTGCATGTCTCCCACTTTCGCTCCTTTTCACTCCCACCTATCCGTCTATACTTGTTGTGTTCATACAAATGTGAGAGGAAAACATTAAGAGGCGATTGAAATCCTGATTATTATTATTTTTTCCCCCTTCTTCTCTCTTTTCCTCGCTGGATTGCTATCCTCCTTACTCATGTGGAACCCACTCACTGCACGTCAAAGTTTTTGCTCACTGAAAACCTACTTGATTTGTCATCTACAATATTGAATACGGGATTGGTTAAACCATTCCTTCATCAGGTCCGAATCATGAAGCTGAAGGGTATACTTGGCGTCTATAGCATGCAAAATAGAAGCCCCCTAGAACGATCATCTGCTCTATACGTTAGTGAGGAGACAAACCTCTTTGTCAGGTGAATCTATTCAGCAACCCATCATATTCGTCTCCTCTTCGCTTAGTCGATGTGGCACCCTTTTGACTCGTCAGGACGAATCTATCGCTAATGGACTCCCTCCCATTGGAGATCATCGGGACTGGTTGTGCGTGCAATTACATACAAGCGTACCACCCACACGTAATTGCTCCGGACGATACGCTCCCATAGCAGATTAATTACATACGTAGTGCAGGAATTATATCCACATAGCCTTGATGAACCAAAAACATCGTCGTTTTCCCCACGACAATGAAATAGCAACAAAGAAAAAAGAAAAGACGCTACGACGTACAGAGTATTAATTACCATGTAGCAGAATAGTCAACTGGGCAAGTGGGTCGAATAATATTTTCTCACCCCATCATTCTCTTGAATAGTTACCCTCTCCCACATTCTGCAATCGAGCTTCTTACTCTGCTTCTAGCCTCCCCCAGATTTTCCTGTATGGAGCGCTCCCTTACTGAGCCCGCCACCCACCACCTCGGATTTTGTCGGAAATCGGGTTTGGCGGAGGGCGGCGGCATCTTTCCCGTCACTTACATCGTGCCTTGACTCCGTTGCCCGTCGCAAGCGGCAAAATTCTATGCCCTCCGACCGTTCTACCCGCAACTCCCGTCCACTCGGTTTCGGCGTCTGCGGCTTTTTTTGCGGCTCCAAGATCTTCATGAATAACTAGTTAGCGCCGCCGCAGATTACCCAGAACTCCTTAGCGTTTGAATTTTCGCACTTTGAGATTGACCTACATAGTTCTTTACGTACGTCAGTATTGTGCGAGAACGAGAATGGCTCACTATACGGACTCCGTTTACTCCATCCGGCCAGTGTATTCATCGACGTGTGTGGAGTACTACTGAGAACCCTCCAGAAAGACACAACGGACTGAGGTAGAGGTAAGGCACGGAATTTGTGGATTCTGAACTACGGTACCTGCAGCTTGTGATGGAGCTTGACGGGTTACCCGAGCACCAGCTCAGTTACGCAATTGTTCAACAAAAAAAAACAAATACATCTAGGACAGACGAGGCAGAACGTTCAAACAGCAATTATTATTTAGTTGAAATCGAGCGTATAGAGTACAACCATCCACCTGCCACTTCCATCCAAGCCTGCCGCACTACTTCCAGAGGCTCCCAATTTATATAGATATATGCTATACGAGAATTATACGACCAAACGTGACGCCACAAACGCCATCCTCCTCCTGGTTCATCACTCCTTGGCTGGACATTTGAGACTGCACACTAGTTGAAGTCGGCATTCCCCTGAGCGTCGGGGTTAGGCGTCTCGTGGGCCTCATAAAAGTGTAAGAATCTAGTCTCTGCACGCTTCTGACTTGCCTCGTCCAATCCGGCCTTAGCACCATTCTCTTGGGTGCTATCAACTGCCTTTGATTGCTTTGCAACTGATTCTGGTCTATATTCAGTGTTAGCCATGTCTTGTCGAGCTGCAACACACTTGGAATTCGACACGTACCCGAACATCTCTCGGTCCACTTGTAAGAAGACTTTCATAGAGTCTTTATCACCGCGTTGGACCAGGTAGCCGAGGTAAACCTGCGTCAGCTCCTTTTTGACCGATGTTGAGAGTCGACTTCGCTCCCTCAATTCATCAAACACCTGTTTCACCCGTTCATTCTGCTTGGATTCCGCATCGGCGCTTGTTGGCTGCTCCAGCTCGAACTGGAACCACCGATCCCAGAATAGTCGACTATCAGCATACCACTGAACGTTCTTGAGGAAAACTCCCCGAGCCTCCTCTGCCGAGCCCTTGACCTTCCACAGTAGATGGGCCCACTCGGCCACAAGCGCAGCCTTGGTATATATGTCAACAGTAGGAGCATCGATCTGGTCCTTGTACACCTGGATGGCTGATTCAAGGCCATGCTGCCTTCTCTCAACATTGGCCCAAGAGATGATAACTTCAACACAATCAGGCAACTTGAGCAGGATCGCAGAATGAATATCAAGAGCGATCTGAACCCTGCCAGTGCTTTCTTCAAAATATGCCCACTGCATTCGAATACCAGGTCGGCTTATGGGCACGAACATGGTTGAGGCCCGAATGTAAATGTTTCGTACTTCCTCCTCTTTTCCTTCCTGGCCTGACATCCATCGCGCATATCGGAACCACATCTCGTCGTAGTATGCGCAGGTGACCAAGCAGCGCTCATATAAGGCAACGACTCGCGCATAGTCGCCTTCGGACTCTTCAAAGTCCAGATACTTGCGCCAATTTGCTAGTTGGGAGTGCTCAAGTGCGGTGACATGGAAGTATGGTCGCTTAATTTCGGATTCATAGGTCCACCGCTTCGAAACCTCCGCCTGGGTTTGGGTGAACACCTCATAGTACAGGCTATCGATCTTCCCTCGGATATCACGTTCAATTTCGAGTTCAGGTTTAGCAGCTCCGCCATATGCGGCAGCCTCGGCCTCGACCTCAGATTTAAAACGCGTCAAGACATCGGCAGGGACCACCTCAGCCATCGGTCGGCTGTGAGAGAGATTTCGGAATCGCTCATAGTATCTGGCATATTGGTGCATAGGGATACGGATTACACGAGCATGGATAGCATAGATTCGCTCGTGAGCTTCCTGGCGCTCCTCGTACTCGATGTACTTGTCCCAAAAGGGATGGGCTAAGAAGTCTAGACCAACACAGCTTGAACCACGCTCGAACAGTCTGCTTGATCGTTAGAAATTGATCACCACGTCAGGGTCGGGTAAGGGCACGGGGGTGGAGAGGATCAGTACAGAGGGGAAAATAGTTGTGCGGATGAGTAGCAAAACCGAAGTCGGGGTTCCTCCGAAATAGTGACGTTGTGCGCCATGACGGTTTTTAGGATGTGACGAGCACGGGGTGAATATCAACAAGGCCTGGCAGAGAGCGTGAGAGAGCATCCCGGTGTAGGGGCCACTACAGGCATATCTCACCATCCATCACGTTGATGATGTTATGTGTAAAAAAAAAAAAATTCCCCTCCATCGAGAGTATGCCGACTGAGACGAGACCGCCAAACGATATACTGCGCCGACCAGCATGTTAAGGGTAGGGGAAGGAAATCATCCAGCAGAACTTACTCTCTGACGAGGTGTGGGTCATGTGTCGTCTCCATCTTGAAGGAGCAGTACTCGGTCCACAAGTCGACAGAATTGGTGATACTCGCGCATCCTCGTTCATAGACCTGATATCGCTGTTAGCAAACCCTGATTGCGGCGACGGAGGCCAGGACTCTCACCATCTCAGCGGACTCTGGACCAGCAATATTGAACTCCATATCTGCATATTTCTTCCAGTAGCCGAAGAGGAGAGGGAACTTCATGAGGAATCGATCGTATGCATCGCGGAAGGTCGCAAGAGCTTGGGGGCTCGAGTTGCGATTTAGGCCACCCTCAAGCGTCTCGCAAGCTTTAACAAGATTTTCCCAATTATCGAAATTATCAGGATCGGCCTCCTATTATTGGTATATTAGTCGCCAGTGGCTGCAAAGCAAAGCAAAGGTATCAAGTCTTACCACCTCAGCATTGTGCTTGCGCACAGTCGCGTACTCCTCCTCGGAGCCGCCAAAGTGGCCGAAGTCACTCATATTCACTGAGACGATCGAAGACGTGCGAGGTGTTGCGCGATTGGTTAGATATATGGTAGTGATTGGCGACCAAGGTGATGGTTGATGGCGCTTGAAAAAATCGGGCAGTTGGAGAAGAAATGAAGGACTTGGAAGGCAGAGTCGCGAAAGAGAGAAGGGGTTGACGGGCAGTTCGCGCCAGCAGGGAGATCACTGATCGGTTCTTTTTCGGAATAGTACCTCCACTGAAAGTACCACGGCAACAGTGGTTGCGCCAGAATTTTGAGAAATCCAAGCTGGAAAATTCTAAATCAGGTTAGTGGGGGCTGCAGCTCATCTTCGGATAGGTACATAGGCTAGAAGTACTGGAGCCTCTTTCTTGCAGCTTGCAGCTTGCCTGCTTGCAGTCGGGCCAACCATTTTGCCGGCTTCCTGGTGACTAAGCACTATGCAGGTGCGAAAGATATTTTATCGAGAGGTGGGGGGCTTAGACAGTTTTCTTTCTTCTGTATCCTAAATATGGCTGGTGATGATTCTCACAAACAATTTATGATAGGAAGAGAATGAACGCTCTCTGAATAGAGAGCATGATCTCAATTCGAATCTGAAGCCATCGAATCCTCCCTCTTTCTTGCATATACTCTCCTCACACCTCACACCTCACTCAGCGGCTCTGAACCCGTGTTGAGACCGAATTTTCGTTCCTGTTGATAATAGACCTACAGACCAGATCATCGCATTTCCAGCTGCCTCTATTATCGTCTTCACCGTGCCTTATTTGCAAGGGGCTTTTCTAGCCCTTTCATAACCTTGTTTCTAGAGACAATGAGACGATTATTGGTAGATTCCCCTCTGCTTCTCACTGGTTGTTTGTCTCTGTCCATGTTAGAGTGAATTTAAAGCGTCATGTAGTGCAGCCTGACCATTACCACGCTCATATGCATGCATGCGACAAGCGCAACGATATATGTGCTTGTTAATTTACGTGATTTTAAGCCATTGATGTATGGAAGAAACTATCTGAAGACCGTAACTCGAAAATCTTCACGTCCTGCCCTGCATTTCATGCTTCGTCAGAAGCGAATAAGCTTGGCCCTCAGGAAACCAAACATTCGGATGCGAAGGGCGGTCCTGCAACTCCAGCTCGAACCTTACCACGTACAATCCAAAGACAAGTCGTACATGCAACTGGAACAAGGATCAGAGGACCGTGATCCCAATTCCTCGTACCCTGATTGCATACGAAACAGTCAATGTACCAACATCGTACTGGTTGGGACTGTCCATGACCTGTGGTTGGGTTGTAATCAGTGGAGCCAGGCGTCGAATGGGCATTTGCTGCCCGCCCAGACGCAACGTCATGCTAGTGGACTGGCATCACCTCCAGCGAATCTCTCTCAGCCCAAAGCTTACCTCACCACCTCACCCAAAGTGCGCGTTCCTTTCTCCTGTTTATCCTAATTTTTTTTTTTATATTTGCCTCAGCTCACGACCTCAGACGGTCATGGACCAGTCGGGTTGCTGATAGCCTCCCTCAATCGCTCCCTACTACAATCTAACTCGACCGATACTCCATGTTCCACTCTGAGTTCACATCACCATGGAATATCCCCAAGCTTCACAGTCGCTCGCGCCTGAGAAATCCTGCGAGCTCTATATCCGCGACTTCCCCTTCCGCTCGATCGCCATCGTATCCTCCTCGCATGCCTTGATCCTACGATATACCACCTCGACCAGTGAAGCCATCGCAAATGGAATACTTACATCGGTGGCATCTTCCCGGCCTCGTGGAACCAGCGGAGAGTCGCCCGTCTCCAAGTGTATGGTCGAATTCGTGCCAGTATCGGACCGTCTGCTGCAAAACTACCGTCGTCTGACTCACCGACCAATATACGGGACACTTGGTTTGATCGCTGTGGGCGGCGATGTTTTCCTCTCAGTGGTTACACACGCCTCCCGAACGGCTACGGTTCGACCGGGGGAGACTGTGGAGCGCATTGCTGGTGTCGCTTTCCATTGCTTGAGCAGTGCCACCTACGACGATGTCGTTCCTCTCGAACCTATCGAGCCCGAGTTTTCCGATTCTGCTTCGGTACATACCCAATCATCCACATATGGCCAAGGCCTCAGTCGGAGGGAGGTTGTCATAGAACATCCGTGCCATGACCTGCGAAACCTCCTCAGCAATGGTTCATTCTACTACAGTACGGACTTTGACCTCACGAACAGATTGCAAGACAGGTACGCCAGGGTGGTTTTAGTTTCGCATTTTGCCAGTTTATGGGATTTAACACACAGAATAGGCCCATCAACTCAAACTCATTCGAGATTGACAACTTTGACGATGGATACCTCTGGAACTCTTTCATGATTAGCCCTTTGGTACAATTCCGCTCTCGTCTCATGCCCATGGAGCGTGAAGCTCTAGATGCATCGCGTATACTCACATCAGCTATTCGGGGATTTTGTAAGACAATGACCATTCCGCAAAGTGCTTCACCGGTCAAGGCGCTCAACACCGGCATGCCCTCGTATTTGACTCTTATCTCCCGCCTGTCGTGTCAAAGAGCAGGGACTCGCTTCAACGCCCGTGGAATTGATGATGATGGACATGTCGCCAACTTTGTTGAGACTGAAACAACATTTTGGAGCCCATCTGGGACGCTATTTTCCTATGCCCAAGTTCGAGGCTCTGTGCCTGTGTTTTGGGAACAAGCGGCCGACTTGATTCCTGGCCGGCAAAAAATCACGGTAACTCGTTCTCCTGACGGCACCCAGCCGGCGTTCAACAAGCATTTCGAGGAGCTCGAGCAGACGTATGGCGCGGTACATGTCATCAATCTTCTTAGTGAGACGAAACCTGGAGAAGTGGAGCTCAGCAACCTATATCGAAATGGTGTGCGGCACTGTCCATTGAGTCGGCCAGGACCTGACGGTTCCTGGGACCATGCCCTCTTGCGGGAGACGAACTACGATTTCCATGCAGAAACGAAGGGGCCTGCTGGATATGAGGCAGCTCGAGATATCCGTAGATATATCGAAGATTCGATCGACGGGTTCGCCTACTTCCTTTCTGAAGAAGCGAATGATGCAAGTGAAGCGCACAATGGAGTCGGGCACAGTCGCCTCGTGGTGGTTCTCCAGCAGGAGGGTGCCTTCAGAACGAATTGTCTCGATTGCCTGGACCGGACAAACCTCATACAGACAATCATCTCGCAGATGGCCGTGGAAGCCTTCCTGGGACACAGGGGAGAATTCGCAGCCCCCGATTTCTGGATGAGGCATTCAAGCTTATGGGCGGACAACGGAGACTCCTTGTCTAGGATATACGCCGGTACTGGTGCTCTGAAAACCTCCTTCACTCGCCACGGTAAAATGTCACTGGCCGGTGCCGTGGCTGATGTGCGCAAATCCGTTCAACGTATTTATCACAACAACTTTGTCGATCCTTCTCGACAGATCACTATCGACATGCTCCTTGGTCGCCTGGTTGGCCAAGGCCCAGTCCATCTCTTCGATCCCATAAGCGATTTTGTGTCATACGAATTGACCAAACGGAGCGCCGAGTTTTCGTCCACGACAAGTATTTCTATGTGGGTTGGCACATTCAACCTCAACGGACGTACAGAAGGTATCGACCACGATTTGGGACCGTGGCTTTTCCCGCCATCAATGGGTGACGCCCAGCCAGATGTGTATGTGGTTGGGTTCCAAGAAATCGTGGAGCTCAGTCCGCAGCAAATCATGAACAGCGACCCCACTCGTAAACAAATGTGGGAGACAGCTGTCAAGGGCAATCTGAATGAAAGGCAAAAGCGTCTTGGTGGAGAGAAATACGTGTTGCTTCGAAGCGGGCAGCTCGTGGGAGCGGCTCTTTGCATATTTGTCAAGACGTCAGCTTTGGCGAACATTAAGAATGTTGAAGGCAGTGTCAAAAAGACGGGAATGTCCGGGATGGCTGGAAACAAGGGTGCTGTTGCAATCCGATTCGACTACGCCAACACTCATATTTGTTTCGTCACTGCTCACTTGGCTGCCGGCTTTGCCAACTACGATGAACGGAATCGGGATTATGCGACAATCCATCACGGGTTACGCTTCCAGAGAAATCGAAGCATTGACGATCATGGTAAGTCATAACGGGACCTATGGGTTAGTCGTCTCAAACGAGTGGTCTCCCTGCTAACCTCCGGGCAGATGCTGTGGTGTGGTTAGGTGATTTCAATTATCGTATCGGCCTGAGTCTAGAAACGGCAAAAGCCTTAGTAAAGAAGCGCGAGTTCGGGGTCTTGTACGAGAACGACCAGCTGAACCTACAAATGATTGCTGGTCTATCATTCCCCTTCTATTCAGAAGCCCGTATTACGTTCCCTCCTACTTACAAGTTCGATATTGGCACAGATGACTACGATACATCGTAAGTTTAGCACCTATTTGTCCTTGGTGACTTATCTTCTTCTAACTCGAACGTAATAGAGAGAAAGCGCGTATTCCTGCTTGGACGGATCGTATTCTACGAAAGGGCTCTCATCTTCGACAACTCCTTTATGATTCAGCGCCCCTCAAGTTCTCAGATCATCGACCAGTTCATGCACTTTTCGATTGCAAGGTCAGTATCATCAATGAAGGCGTCCGCGAGACAATTAGCCAAGAGCTGTATCAGCGTCGAAAGGCCGAGGTTGGAGATGCCACAGCAAATATGGGAACGGGGCTCGGTGATGATACTGAAGATGAGGACCTTATCGGTTACGATTCGATCGAACCTGGACTGCCACCTGCGAGTTCGGACCGTCAGAAATGGTGGCTTGACAACAAACAACCTGCCAGGGCCGCCATTCCTGTCCCCAGGGACAGCAACAATCAGTCCATGGGCCTCAATCCCAATCGACCATCCAATCCCTTTGGACAGAGCGAGGAACAAGACTGGATCTCTATCCCGAGGTCGTCATCCAAGGCCTCCCTTTCGAGCATGTCAAGCTCGCCATTTGAGAATGTGACGCTCCCAAGAGCTATGGGAAGCTCTTCAGCGTCAAACCTGGTTCCTCGTAAGCTGCCTCCGCCGTTCGACCCGGCTACTCTGCCTGCTAGGGTCGGAAGGTTAGCCCTATCAGATGAGAACGGGACAAGCAGTCGAGGAGACAGCCGAGGAGAGACGCCGCCGCCGCCGCCGCCTCGTCGACCGACAGGCCTCGCAGCGCAGGAGGCTAGTGCGTTGCCAAATCTTACTAGGGCACAGAGTCAACCGCTTTCCGTCCCTCCTCCTCGTCCACTATCGGCCGCATCCTTCAAGTCACATACCTCTCACAGCACTCGAGGGGGCAAGTCACCGCCTCCTGTGGGCAAAAAGCCGGCTCATTTAGCGACGATGCCGTCCTTGGTAAGTCCGTCGTTGAACCGCGGCCCCATGGACGAGGACGAGGATGACTTCCGACCGCCATTACCCAGCCGCGCAGCGACGGCAGTAGAGACCAGGACTGGCGTCCCTTCACACGGACAAGTCTTGACACCCACAAGGAAGCCTATTGCACCGCCGAAGCCCGGTATATCAATAAACGGGTCAGGGGCAAAACCATCGGGATCACCTGTTGGAGCTATTGGGCTGCCGGGCATGGTGGGTGGGGATTCTCGGCCACTGGGGGCGGGCCGATGGGGATCAGCGCCGCAAGCACCCTTGCAGCAGACACGGCCGCAGCAGCAGCAGCAGCAGCAGCAGCACACCCGGCAACAGAGCAACCTAGACCTGCTGGGTTCGTTGGACGAAGCGCCTGATATGGGAGGGTGGGAGACGCTGAAGCCGAGCACACGGACATGAAAACAAAAGCTTATGAGATGTGATGCATGACTATGGTGATAAGTCGCAGTGCCTGTCTCCAGTAGGACCCAGGGCAATGGTTAGGCTTGGTACTTTATCTTATCATTTTTTTTTAAAAAGTATAGGTCACAAAAAGGGGGCAAGCAAGCGGGAGAGACAAACAAAGGGGAGAAAGTGGTTGGCTTTGTTGGGGGCAGGGGTAGAGACAAAGAAGAGTCCAAGACCACACAGGAGTCGGGTGAACACAAAGGTTCAAATGAACGAGGACAAAATGAGTGGAGGGAGGGAATGACACACACAACAATGTGAAATGATTTTACGATTTTGGTGCAACACGTTTGATTGTGAAATGATAAATGATATCATTGCTTTGCAGGTTGCTCGAGGGTTTGGGTGGGTGTCTGTTTATTTGCGATTGATGATGGTGTTGGACGGTTCATCGGTTCCTTGTGTTCAACCTACAGCAAGGTAGGCACAAAGACCTATTAAGACCTGCCCGCCTAGATCAAGGTGAGTTAACGGTGCGGCAACAAGAAACTTCCGCTGCCTGTATATACTATCAAGGGCACGAGGGCAGACGTAGATTCATGCCTCCGCGGGAGCTTGAAAAGTGCCACCGGAAGCTGAGAGGGCAGTCAAAGTCTTCTGCCTGCCTACTCCCGTAATGAAAATCTTCACCACTGCCAAAAATGCGTTCGAGGATCCTGGCGGGCAAGCAGTTTCATCTCCGGTCTGTTCTCATGGTTCCTATCCTCATGGTAATTCCCATGGCGCCTCACTCTCGGCCCATTAGATGAAGGGAAAGCCTGGCAAGCTCCTGGAAAAAGACCTCCGCCAGCTTCAGCTCGAAGTTGGGCCTCCTGATCGCTCAGACCGTTTCTGATGGCAAATGGATCAGGACAACTCCACCAGCTCAGCGAGCCTCTGTCCAGCTTGCCAGGTCGCTTTTCTTAGAATCACAAACAGTAACGGCGGAATGCGTTACCATGATAATGTAAGAGCGACTATTGTATCTTTGGTAATCATAATCATGAACATGGTACTCAACAAGGAGATGAGATTGATTCTGGCAACTCCACTGCTCAAGCAGTATCATGTACACACGTTCAAATGCCACATGCTGTATAAGCATAATGCCATCCGAGCATGAATATCAGTTTATAACAACAAGAACGAAACTTCGATATTGAGCCCTCGAAAAGCTGGCTAATCACCTGGAGACACACCTTTCAGGTGTAAATGACTGTATTGATACATATTCAAGTCTGGGAGAGTGGCAGTTTGGTAGTTTGGTGGTTACATTACGAGTGGGAAAGCCCCCTTGTGCTCTGTTGGCCAAAGGAGTCAATGTTTCATATGGACTGGTGCTGTGTAATAGCGACATCGCCCTACATATACAGAGTAGGCCATGCAGAATGACAGTCATTATTGAATCAGTTAGCAGACACTTTCTGCAGCCGCTGCTACTTCGAGAGCGATACGATATGTCTGGATACGCGGTAAAACTGGGTCAACATCCGCCATTTTCCACTGGAAGGCTGATGTCCTTCTTTTCTCCTTTGCGTGGTCCAGTACACGTTACTTTTGGTTGCGAGAATTCAGGTGGCATGTCAACAAAGCGCCGAACCTTTTTTTGTTTTCTTTTTTCTTTTCTTTGTTTTTTTTTTTTATTCTTGGCTATGTCTCTGTGGACATATAGTCTACGCCACATACCGGTGAAAACGAATGATGGGGCACACACCGAGATTCCTCTGTTCCCAACGTACTTTGCGCTCCCTCTTGGGGTTGGGGCTGGGGGGGGGGAGGGGCGAGAGGGTTTATGGGCCTTGAAGCTCTATTCAAATCCAAGTGTGCACTGGCTGGGTCAGTTGGACAAGTTCTTTAGCTGTAGGACGTTGAGAGAAGGGGCCAAATGAGCACTGGTGAGGCGTCTGATCAAGTCAATGTGGGTGTGTGTGAGTACGTGGGTGTGTGTCACTATCCTTGGCCACACGACCACCACTCGCTAGTATATCTTTTTTTTTTTCCTAGGCTTGACACGTTTGCCGCTAAATAAAAAGAAAAGAAAAAGGAAAGGGAAAAAAAACAATATAAAAATTCAAATGCACCGTGTCTCCGGTGTGTAACCCATTTTGATACGTCTAGCAACCCTTATTCTCATCAGATGGACCGGTGAGTCAAGGTCAGTGGCGAGCCTGCACGGGAACCTTCACGGCCTCCTTTATTTAGTTATCATCTTTCCCCAAATGGCTCGCGCTTTGCTCACCTCATGATACTGTGTTCCAGGCCAAAAGTTATGCGTCTATCTAGGCATTATGTAAGTGACTAGCACCAACCTACGGCAATAGGTGATATAGGTACTCTATCTTGTAACCCCAATGTGAACCTACCTAGATATGCATCCGATGCTGTAGGTTAGGTTAGGTAGGTGCTGTGGAGATTATACATGCATGTTTTGTTTGAGGTACCTACAATCGCCCATGTAATCATTATTTTATACGTACTAAGCAAGCCGCAGATGTAATCGCCGCCGCCAACCTCCCATTGGAAAAAAAAAAAAGAAAAAAAAAAAAAGCAATATTCGTTACATGCACGCACGCAGTAAAAGACTGCATGAATCAATAATGCTTCTCTCGCTTACTCACTCACTCCATCCTTGCAGCAGCTCTCCCTCCATCAAAGTCGGCCTCTTTTTATTTATTTTATTTTATTTTATTTTACTTTTCTTTTCTTCTCTTCTTCTTCCCGTCTTTCTGTCTTAAACCCAACGTCCAATGCATACAAGCCCAAGTATGTGCCATCCAGGCTCCCCATCTGTGGAGAAGAGTTCACGTCCCGTGCTGCAAGGGTCTCACTCATATCCTCCCCCCCCGCCCTCCCACCAACACAGTAATTACACAGTGGTAAGCCACCAAAAAATAAGAGATAAGAGGCGCCTTACCTTAGCACACCTACCGAGCTGACTCCGCAGTTTACTCATAATTACGGTAGATAGTTTTCGTACTATCACTTCACGCTACGGTACACGCGACAGTTGAATACCTTATATCCTTTGTGTAAAGACAGTCGCCACTAGTCCTTTTCTTATTTTATTCTTCTTCTTGTTTTTCTTTTTCTTCTTCATTTTCCTTTGCCTTTTATTTTCGTTTTGTCATTCCCCCCCTCCCTTCTCTTTTCTTTTTGGGGCCTGGTTGCACCCTTGGAAAGGAAAAAGAAGGCACGACGACTAAAACCTCTTTCTTGCCCCATCCTCCCAGTACACCAAGGTACCCGACTACAAAGTAACTTAGTCCGTCCCTTCTTTTTAGTTCACCTCGCTATGTACGGATACTGCAGCGACCTTAACCCCCGATAATCGCAATTTCTTCTACTTGTGTGCTCTGCAATAATTGCCCTCTGTGTGCCGTACCTACCTGCCCGCCTCTACTCCACAGCAGGTATCTACCTACCTACCTACCTAAGTCTGTGTGCTATGCCAGACATGCCTTCCAGCTTACCTTACCTACCTTTGACACAGTACTGTACAAGGGAACCTCACCGGTACTCTGTGCTCCGTACTCGTCCTAGTTAATATCCCTTCGTCCCACCCTTCGTCCTCATCTTCATCCCCTAGCTCCCTAGTTTCTTGCGTCCCTACAATCTAGCAAACGGGGGAATAAATAAAGAGAAAGGAAGAGGAACGAAAGATTCAACGCCCAAAGACTATCGTCGTCGCCGTCGCCGTCGCCGTCCTCCCCCCCTTATCATCATCATCTTCATCATCTTCATCATCATATCTTGTCTCTATTCATTTCCAGTCTGAATTGGCCTCGTGCTTCCTCCATTTTTCCTCTTTATCCTCCCCACACCCTTGTTCTGTCCGTCCTTTTGAGGCGGCTCCGATTTCTGGCCCACCTCGCTAGGACTCCCCCCGGTTCATCGCTCCATAGATCCCATCTCATGATACTTCTCTCCCTCCCTGTCTCCCTCTTCGTTCAACCACATCCTCCGACCCGGGTCGCCTGCAGCACTGCGTGTGACCGAACACTGATTCAGTTCTGCCGGCCTGACACGTCGAATTGCATCGCGCTCCCCCCCCCTTCCCCATCCTCATCCCATCCCTCTCTCCTCTTCGGCGCTGGATCGAATCGCCGCCATTGTACGGAGTACCACTAGCAGTCTTGTCTGTGCTGAGACAGCGTCGACACCGCATCGCTGCTATTCGCCATCATCCGACCGGGTTGAATTGAATTGTTCTACAAAGTCTGCAACAAAAACAGCCCGCCAACCAACCACCGAACGAAAATAAATCAGTTCCGATCCCTCGATCAACAAACCCGCCTTTTGGACTGGGGTTGGGGCTTGCACTTGGTGTTTGGGCTTTGACCTTGGTTCGGTATTGATTGAGGACGATCGACGCTATCCTCGATCCTCCCCAACTCAACTTATCTCGTCAATCATCTGCAATAACGTCAACTACCTACAGTACGACCCCTACCCGCACTGCGAATATTTAGTGAACACCATCTTCCTTGCGCGCAGGCACGCGGCTTGCCCACATACCTAAACTGGGAGTTTGACCAAGGGGAAAACCTCCTTTCATACAAACATTTGGATACAACTAGAGCGTCTCGCCTGCTCCCTCCTAATACCTCTCTCTGGCCGTATAATCCTTCTAATATTTCAAATCACTGTGGTTCCAATGGACGCAATCGCCCCAATCACACCGGCCGCTCCCCGAGCACCAGTCAACCCTCTCATGACCCCAGCCAAACAAGAGCGCATCCTCATCTGGCGCACCGAGGTGGCTTCCGCCCTCTCGCTGCCGACATCTTCTCATTCCTCTGACACTTCAAACTCGGCCGCCAGTCCTCTACCTGAAGATGGGGTCGATGGTCGCCCGAACCTCCTAGAGACCGACTCACCACTGTCTCCAACCCTTAGCAAGGGGCGTGGCTTGTGGAAGCGCATCAGCTGGCGGTTTTCCCGCCGCCGTTATACCCCTTCCCTAGGTCCAGATGCCCAGCGCACCTCCATGTACCGCAACGACAGGCCGAAGGCATTGACCAGAGAAGGGACCAACACCAACGATGGGCTCAACAATGAGGGAGACGCTGGCATCGTAAATAGGTATAGTGAGGAGGATGGCGGCGCCAATGGCTTGCGCCAAAGACAAGAGAGGCTCCAGCGAGCAGCCAGACTGCTCACCCAGGGGACCAATCCAGACGACAACCGCGACGGCCAAACTTCTCCCGCCTTATAGAAACGACAACTATCCATATTAGCAGGCGCGAAGCTCCTCGCCAAGCCTGACACCCCCGGCATGCAAAACCTACATATCGAAGCGTAATACCCCTATAATCTTTTTCTTTTTCCAAGCCAGGGGAGTCATGGAACTACGGTGCTTTTCGCTAAGCCTACTACTATTACGGGCTATAATCATTATATATATTAGAAAGTAATCATCTGGAGCGGCAAGGGGGCCATGTCGACATGTGTCATGATAGCATTGATTCTTCATTAATTCACGTCCTTTACAAATAACCACTTGAACACTTTCCTGACCCCAAGAGAAGATTGACAGAAATTGACACTTTTTGCTCTCCGTTCTTGCTCTTGCTTTTTCCCGTAGCCTTCTTCCAACTCCACCTGTGCCTCGCGAGCCTCATTTTTGGAACGTTGAACTGGTTAGGAGAAATTTTTTGGCGTGTTTTTTTTTTCGTTCTTTGGGTGTCAGCGTTAGGTAAGGAAGACGGGCGCCTAGCAGAAGAGTGAACCCCGTGGTCGCACCGTTCTAATTCGGTCGCCCGTCGAACGTGCCTTGTGAACCATCTGAAAGGACATGGACATAATTGTTTGGTATGATTTGGTTTTTGGCTTTTTCTTCTTTTGGTAGGGGGAGATTTGTTTGGGGAATTTTGAGAATTTGGATTTGGTGCCTTCAAGTACAAGAACAACTGAACACAGATCCATAATCTCTTCTCCCAAGAGGGTTGGTTAAAACGACCAGAAAACATAAGACTTGAGAAAACAAACATTCAAAGGTAAACAAGGAAACATGGGGGGGGAGGGTTGATAAAAGCAGAAACAAGCATTTCCATAGTAATCCGTCATGAACACAGGCATGGCCACTCTCCACGGCATTAACCACAAGGGGATGAAGGACAAGAGGATGAAAAAAAGGGGGCAAGAACACTATGTAGGTAAACATATCGATGGACGGAGGGGGAGCTTTGCGATTAATCTGTCAGGTAAAAGCCGTCGGTCGATTGCCGAGTCCAACGGAGGAACAAGACGAAGAAGAATCCATGCCGTGTACCTTCCCTCGCCTGAACCAACCCCATATTTCCCGCCTCTCTCTCTCTTGCCATGAAAAGCAACGCACTGCGCAAACAAAAAAAAGAAAATGCCTCGTACTATCCGTCAGCCCGCCCAAGACAGGCCCAGCTATCTGTGTGTCCGGGGGCAGACTCGAGGTAGCGGGGGCTTGATGGTATCTCGGTTCCAATATGCCGAAATGCCCGTGGTATCGAGGATAGGGTGGAACAAGATTTAAGAAGCGGCCGCAGGCGCGGTCTCCTCCTTGGGAGCCTCCTCAGCAGGCTTCTCGGCCTCGCCCTCATCCTTCTTGGGGGCATCGGCGGCGCCAGTCTCGGCCTCAGCACTGTCAGAAGAAGTCCAGAGGGTCAGGTTGTCACGGAGAAGCTGCATGATGAGGGTGCTGTCACGGTAAGACTCCTCGGAGAGAGAGTCGAGCTCGGCAATAGCATCGTCGAAGGCCTGCTTCGCGAGGTGGCAAGCACGATCGGGAGAGTTCAGAATCTCGTAGTAGAAGACGGAGAAGTTCAGAGCAAGACCCAGGCGGATAGGGTGGGTAGGAGTAAGCTCAGTCTGGGCAACATCGGTGGCGTTCTGTGGTTGGGCAAAGAGTCAGCGGGGTGGGCGCGAGGGGGCCCGGATCGCGCGGCATGTGACAGAGGGGGATTTAGCCTCACCTTGTAAGCCTCATGAGCAGCAGTGGCAGCGACCTTGCGCTTCTCACCGGAAGCAAACTCGGCGAGGTATCGGTGGTAGTCACCCTTCCTGTAATAAAAAATTAGAACGACTTTCTTCGGCAAATAGATTTCAAATGGTAAGACATCCTGCTTCTATGGGAGAGGAGGGGTTGGGGTGGGAAAATTAGGGGGAAGAGACATAAACTGATAGATGTAATAACAGACGCACAAAAGGAGAGAAGAGGAAACAAGAGGGGAAAAAATGATATATGCAAATGACCTCAAGACAAGGCGGGGGCGGGGTTAGAAACTTGGGGGCAAAACATACATCTTGTGGTAGAAGACCTTGGACTCGCCAGTGGCAGCGTTGGGGATGAGAGACTCGTCAAGGACGTCAAGAACATCTTGGCAGACCTTCTCAAGCTCTGTCTCGATCTTGCTGCGGTACTCCTTGATGGTGGTGACGTGCTTGTCAGAGCCCTTGGACTCCTCCTTCTGCTCGATCGAGGAGATGATTCGCCACGAGGCACGGCGAGTGCCGACAACGTTCTTGTAGGCAACGCTGAGGAGGTTTCGCTCGTCGACAGTGAGCTCACCGCCGAGCTTGGCCACCTCCTTCATGTAGGTGACCATCTCATCGTAGCGCTCGGCCTGCTCGCAGAGGCGGGCCAGGAAGGTCTTGCTGTAATTTGCAACAGGCACGAGGTCAGTGATACGATACGGTGATTTTTCTGCTTCGGTGGGGTGGAGTCATCCTGTCCACGACGACGACGAAACCGAGGGGATCGAGAGTGACGACGATGTGGAAGGAGGAGGAAAGGCAGAAGGTGGGAGGACAAACCTTTCACGCTAAAGAGAGGGTTGGTTAGCATCTTTGGCAATGATTTCAATGTGAGGAGCTATGGCTGATGGCATCACCAAAAGAAGCGGGGAGAAAGGGGCGATATGGGAGACGGTCAAGCAACAGCAGAGGGTCAAAAGTGCGCAGTTCAGGAGCTCGCTGGGCCGAAATCATGAGGAGTGCGACACGAAGATAGGGTGAGGACGGCGGGGTTGGTTATGTTGGAGGGGTTGCGCAAGTGCAGTGCTGCGACGTGCAGGGCGGACTGGGCCAGCCTGGGCGAAAGGCACAAAACAAAGGCAGAAACGAGGGGAAGCGGGTGGTGAGGCTCAAGAGCAGACGGTGCAAATGAGGGGGATAGGAAAATGGGTTGGGATAATTATCACGCTGCTTACCTCGGTGGTCATGGTGGGCGAAGAAGATGATAAGAGTTGTTATGGGTGAAGGCGAGCGGGAGAGGAGAATAAAGGAACAAGGAAAGATGGAGAGAGATGAAGTTGAAGGTGAGAAATGGCGACGGGTGATTTCGAGGTCAGTCTTGGGAGTCTTTGGGGAGGGAAGGGGGGGGGGGGGGGGGGTGCGTAGTTAGCAGCAGGGTGAGAACCTGGAAGAGAAGCTGGCTGAAATGGGGGGAGAAGCGCACACTGGGACTGGGCTCGGTGCGGGCTTGAGTGGGCTTGTGGAGGCGGAACGCGGGTCAGGCGTTGGGAGATACGTGCGAAGGTCGTTGAGTGAAGCGATGTGCATGGGTGAATTTTCTTCTTGGTACCACCTCGCCTACGTGCCAATTTGCCCCTCTTTTCGTGGTGGGAAGGCCTCTGTCCCAACCTGTTCTTCTTTGCCCTGACCACGCCTCGCCGAGCTCGCCCCATCATTACCTACTTTACCTACCTACTTACCTACCTACCTTACTTGCTGGCACCTGGGAGCAATTCCCCGCCATGTACCAGATGACAACAGCTTGGAATTTTGCACCAATTTCACGGGGAACAAGACGAAGTTTTGTATGCAGCACCAAGCAGCCCGTCCGCCTATTTTGCTTGCACGGTTGAATGTACATTCGTACGAACGATGACCTCCAGAGATAGATAGGCAAGTAGGTAGGCAGGCACCGATGCCCCTAAGCTGTCCGTACCTGGCACCTCGGATCTCCTTGGAAGGTACGATGCCTCTAGTAGCTGTTTTTTTTTTTTTTTTTTTCAACGGCCTCACGCGCCCATGAACCGCATACCAACGTGCTGTGGCTCTAGCCTCTGTGCCTGTCTATTTGAGGTACCTATAGGTAGGGTAATAATCCTTAGGTACGTCAAGTACCAGGTCTAGAGGCAAGCGGGGCAAAGGGCGCTGGGACTCTTCTGGGGCAAAGTACACTGATTTGCCAGCAATCGGTGGGCGGTCCGGTGCGTTGCGGGCTCGGTACGGGCGTCGCCCTTTGAGGTGGCCCGCTGAAGAGACAAGCCCAAGTAACCTACCTTCGGTACCTTGCTGAAAAGGTGGTGCTAACCTGAAAATTTGCTAGGGAAACATTAAATAGCAATGGTGCCAGGTGCCAGGTTCCAGGTGCAAGGTGCCCAGCACCGTCTGGCATCAACTGCTTGCCAACTGTCAGCCCAGAGCAATTTTTGGATGCAAACAACCACATTGAGGGTTGAGTCAAGTGACTGGTCATGCCGGATTACCAAGGACTTCATCCAGAGTTAGTTATCAGCACCAAGGACTAGCAGTAATGGGGGAAAGAATTGGGAAAAGAAAAGAAAAGAGAAAAAAAGAAATAAAAAAGAAGAAAAAAAACTCATACCTTGTTCCCCCTCCCTCCTCTCTGGATTTTCGACCCCTCTTCTGCCCTCCCTCACGCTGCCATGGCAGCCATTTTTGCCGGGACAATGTCGTCACACAGGCCCAGTAACATGACATCTTGCGCGCGTGGGCAGTCATTTTCGTACGCGTTCATTTCGACAAACTCGCACGTACCCTGGCATGTACCCAGGTATCAAGCTTCCATGCATGGCTACTTCTGGAGCAGGTGAGGCGCTTGTAGATGTGACGCCGCCCGTTTCTTCCGGCTGTTGGGGGCGAGGAGAGGGGGGTAGAAGGGTGCATGCGCATAGGGCAGTGCTGCTTGCGCTCCGTCATTCTCTTTGTCCCCTCCCTCCCTCTTGGGTTGCTTGCCAATACATCCGCTCACATGTCTTGTTGCTTATTTCGACATGGGAAAGTAGAAGACCAACCTTTTGGCTGCCATGGGTCCTCAGCTTTCCTGCGTATCAGAGAGGGCTGAGCAGCAGCCAACGAAGGGCCTTGATCCTTCAGTCACCCGCGCCACACAGGACACATCATCCAGGGCATTGACATCCAAGGTGATGGCTTGCCTACCCGTCTTGTTCGAAAACCTGTATCATTCTCTGACGACGGTACGTACCTTTTGCAGACACATCACACAACTCGTCGCACGGCAGCCTGTTATTAGCCCAGCAAACTCAGCTAGCATTTCTGCCAACACCCACTGAGCATTGGCCTTGATCCATTGCTCGAGTCTCGAAAGTGATCTAGACGCCCACCCCCTTGTAATCTAATTTGTTATGACGCCGGAAAAAGAGGGCTGAGCGTCGTGATTCTCTTTCGTTTTCCTTACTCGTCCGGATAACCGCTTCTTTGTCATATCGAATAGAACTACTCTAGCAAGATAGTTGAACAAACAAGGGGTGGTTCAAGCAACGTGACAGATTAGGGAAGCAGAGTAGGTACTGTACCGTAGCATCCATCATATTGTTATCTTAAGAAGGCACACAGCCTCCTTGGTGAAGTCCCAAAGATCTATCCATCGGCAGAACCGTACCTCAATCCACCCCTGCGCGTATATACTTGCGGATATTGCATGGTTTGATTTCCCTTGCCCCCCCCCCCAAACCTCTCAAAGGAATATTCGCATGACGAGCGTAGGACATATTTGCTCGAAAGGTAAAAAATATGTGTACAGTTCCCATCAGCCTCGCAACTGGAACCCGTAAGTGGGCAGGCAGGACTGCCCAGCAAGGTGGTACGAAATACACATATGAGATAGACGGACGTATTTGCATTTTACATGTGTAGGACCGGATATCGCTAGGCAAGATACCTAGATATTGGTGTCAACTTTTCTTTCTTCCATCTACTGCTCCCATGGAACACTCATAGAATATGCAAGTTTCACTTCATGTCGTCAAGTCTACCCAAAGGAAAAGCACATCCACAACGCAAGAGTCACGAAAGGACGAGATGCCGCCACAACATCGGGCTCTGAGGCGCTCACCTGTTGCTAACTACTAACTACTATGTATGGCACGCTTGGTGGCGCCTCGTGGCTCCTTTGATTTGGATCTAGGCTTGCGCGATTGGCATAATCCCTGTCCAACGCATGGCAGTCACAGCCCCATTTGGATGATTTGTGCCTCATGTTAGGCACGCAGCGCACGCAGTGCACGTCGTCGAACTGAGGCCCGCCCTGAAATATGAAAGTCATGGACAAGAATTGGGCTTCGTCTTGCCGGCTACCTCCTTCGGACTGCAGAGGTTTTACCGTCATGTATGAATTTACGCCTCGAATCCCACGTTAGATATACAGAGTCCGCCGCGTACGAGGTATTCGTAACCCCGGAACTTCCCATCTCCATCTTTAGCCCCCCCAGGATCAAGCCACCATCAAACAGCAGAAAAAGCAAGGTCAGTCAGCGAAAACAACCTCCATTACACAGGACAGCACAAATAACTGTTTTCCACCAATCTTCCCCCCCACCGTTTTACCCCAGCCCGGAAAGGACGAGGGAAAAGCTTTTGTCGAGTGGGACGGACAAGGATGGTAGGAAGAAGTGCGATGCATAATACTCAGTAGTCTGCCATGGTATGTAATTCTCTAAACAACTCTGTCCAGGTGAGTGCGTTGGCAATCAACCCGCATCATCATCATGATGCTATCCACTTATCTCCATTCCCTCCCTTCCGTGTCCTTCTTGTTCCCGCTTTTCCCCCTCTTCCTTATTTTCTTTTCTTTTTCCACCCTTCATTTTCCTCCTTTTTTTTTTCTGTGTCTACCCAAGTGCAGGTATTCATCCTATTAAATTAGGCCACAAAACAAATGAAAATGAAACCCCTCTCCGTTTTCTCATCTTTTATAACAAGGTGTATGGTATTAACACCAAAAGGTAACTTCGCAGTGCCGCAAGCTCGTTCCAATATAAGAGAAAGGGGAAAATGGGCTGACTGCCTTCATCATTCTCCACCATGGTATCCTTATCTCGCTAGGTGCAAATCATTATCTGTTCCTGTCTAGATCAACCTGATGCATTGTCCAAAGTTCTGGCTATCAATTATCAATTAAGTTACCGTACTGGAGGTGGTAAATCTAATTTAAAATCCAAAAAAGTGCTAGTCTCCCATACTTTTGACTCCCGACCAGCAATTAACACCGTGATCGTATATTCGTGGTCATGATAGTGGTATTTTAGTCACAACTCGTCCAATACCCATAAAAGCTCCCAGGCAACGAAGCCCATTTCCTACAGTTCGTTTGGGCCAGAAGCTTCATACGGACTTTGTCCCCAATTTGCGGGATCGCCTCCAGGGATGCAAAGCCCCAGTCTCCAGAAATAGTCTCGATGTGCAAAGAAAAGTTGCCATAACTTCAATCCTGACGGAAAGCCTTCCACCTTTGCGGATTGATCAACCGAAAAGACAGACTCTCTGTTTCCAAAGAAGCGCCTCATCTTGCTCAAGATATCCCAGCCATCGCCGTCAGCTTTAGCGATACACTGTGGATCTTCGTCACCAATGCACATATGCACGTCGTTTTCGGTTGGTGAGAGATTCTTCTTGGAGATGAATATCTCCCCCGCGTGGGAATTATAGCCCCATTCGCCCATTGGGAGCAGCGGAACAGGGTCATCTTGGTGAGTTATCCGTCGGTACGTGCGTTGCTCAAGATTTTTCTCCCCATCCAAATCGAACACCTGGTCCACGAACTGGGCGAATCCTTGATTGCCCACGCGTGGCTCACCAAATGTCGTGACAACTACGTCGTCCCATCCTAGTGAGACCTTCAACTCGAGAGATGCTAAGCAGGCCACGGCACCTCCCAAGCTGTGCCCCATGAGCTGAATAGGATACGAGGGGTGTTGCTTTTTGAGCTCCCGTAATTGCGGAAGGATCAGATCTCTTGTGCTTTTCCATGAGCTTAGGAATCCCATGTGCACAGTGCAGTTGTTGCATTCATGTTCAGGAGCCTCTGGAGGTTCGCCCCCACCATCATCTGGAGATGGATAAGGGACGTATTTTTGAGGGATAGTGCTGAGATCTATCACGGTGTTGGTGATGCTGTACGTCCCTCGGAACGCCACAATGATGGCAGGAGCTCCGGTCGCAAATACGATCCCAGCTTTCGCAGTTCCATGACCTTGGGATCCATGATCAAGGGCAATAAAGCCACAGCTATCGCTCATGAGCGCTCCGGTGTTCCAAGTGGTGACCAAGGAAAGGTTTGGAAAATCATTACAACGAGATACGCATTCGAACGGTTTGCTCACACCAGTAGTACCGATACAGTAAGTAATGTCGACCAGGCGAGCAAGGCGTTCGAGCGTCGCGAAAAAGGGTGTCGAAATGGCTCCTGCCGTTGGTGGCGATTTTCTCACATCGTTGCTCCCCACGGGTTGTTGAGCCTGCTCCAATGCCAGGCCTAATGCTCCAAGAGTCAGCAGAAAGGCCCAAGCCCTCATGATAAATGAAACTAGACGTCGCATTCCAGATGTAGGGCCAATTATTCTGCGTATATACGTAGCGGAGGACACTTAGGCGAGATACAGGCGCATGTCGCGGGCTTGCGCGAGAGCCGATCTTAGGGCAACGGACTGAAGGCTGTTTTTAGTTGAGGAGTCAGTCAGGAGTCGAATTGTTTTTGAGTGAAGTTTCGGCAATTTCGAGTAGATGATGAGAGAATGGAGAGTATGCGTGTGCTCAAAGCACTCGTGCCGTCAATCAATCAATCAGACCAACATCGTGTAGGCCGTGTGCCCTCTTTTTTTTTTTTTTTTTTGTTGAGGGACCTATCACCCGGTCCGGAAGGCCGTGATCAAGTGACAGAGCAGTGGCCAGGCAATAAGACACCAATTCCGAAAGCCACAAAAAAATTGCAGGCGTCCGAAGGTCTCGTGAGGCGACTTGAAGAGTCAAATTGTCGAGGGAGGTCATTTGCCAGTACCTTGAGGGAGGCGAGGTTCAAATGTGGAGGGAAAAGTGGCGTGGGTGGAGCTAAATAGGAAGCAGACGGCTTGTGAGTGGCTGCCCATTTTAGATTCCCAGCGCTAAATCTTTACCCCAGCTTTTCAAGGGAAGGTGATCCTTCGTCTTTTTTGTCTGGAGAAGGTAGGTATGTATGGAGGCACGTACCTGCTAGGTCCCTTCCAGCCTCTCAATCAATGTAAGGTACCTACTCTGTACCTAATGTAGATAGGTGTTTTTTACATATTACTTTCGCTGCTTGCACGTCCAGTCAACCAGTTCGCTAATCAGCGTCGAGCTGTCATCCAAATTCAGGTGGACAGGCCTAGACGTAGGCAGGTAATCCTCACCACGCCGACTCAACAGCTAATAATGGAATACTATGTACTGCGCATACACTGGTAGCTTGAGTGAGATTCCCCACCATCCAGGCCGTATTCTCGCTCAGTGGCCCCTACAGTGATGACTATTGAGCTTTTGCTGCAATAACTACATCTCAAACTATTATTACTAGCGCTCTCTTCAATCTATCTATCAAACTAATAACTTCGCATATTCTCGATATGCGGCGTAGGTATTCTACTGCAGGCCAAATTCGGAAGTAGACCCTGGATCGCTCCGTGCCGGGTTGAGACTTACAAACACGGCCCTTTGATCAGTCGAATTCGTAGAACATGCGCCTCCATTTTGTGGGCAGCTGAGGAAGATTTTGGCAGTTCCAGCGACTTCCCATTGGTGCGAACTGACCAAAGCACAATTAGCAGTTGATCTAATGCAGTAATACAGTATCGCAATGGTGCAGTGGTTTAGTGGTGTAGCGGCACAGTGAGAATATATGAGCCTAGGACTTTTACTTACCCATCGGCATTAGGACACACATATTCAACCATAGTGAGATAATCAGGCTCATCTTGCCAGATGAACTCGACGTTTCGGTTATTGCACCGGTATCTGGTACTGCTGCCGGGAAACTCGATCGGGTCAGAAGTCGAATTAAACCCGCAAGGTGTTTTCACTTTCGTCTTTGTCTCTTCGAATATGAAGTTGAACGAAGTCAAATTTTCTCCTTGTTCTCCCGATGTTGACGTAAAATTCAAGATTCGGTAATGATCTGGCAGAATGCAGGCATTTGTGTCATCGGCCTCAGCAAGAGCAAGACTGTCCGGGAGGGTATATATATGTGCAGCAAAGGTTGGTGGCAGAAGAGACAGAAAAAAAGCGTTGAAACGCATCTTTAACTCTCATTCGTTGTTATCCAGGGAATAGCAAAGTGGTATATTGAGATGGGTGATGGGAAGCAAATGTAATGAGTAGGTAGGTATTTAGAAGCTTGGGCGAAGACGAAATTGATATGTTTGCATATCAAGACAGCATAGGAGCAAACGTAAAGGTTGGGCAACTGCGGGTTTATAAGTGGCACTTTCCCCTGAAATCATGTACAGATCGGCCAGCAGATTGAAAGCGAATGGTGATTCATGTTCCCTCTCGTAAAACAATGATCATCGAATGAAGCAAACTGGGGGGTGATTGGGTCGAGTCCCGATGTTTTAATTGGATTCCGCCCACTTGTCTGCTTCGCACAAAGTAGCGATTTGCAGATCATGGTGCAAGAACACGCGCGATGCTTCCACAAAGGAGAACCAATCCCCGTAGGAAGTTACAGCCAGACCTGCAAACATCATGTGCTACTCCCTGGTTGTTGGCTGGTTGGGTTGTATCTCTGACTTTCGTATCCTATGTATTTGCCGGCTGTGACAATAGCCTGTTGAACTTTTCCAGTCACGAACATGGATCCTTTTATTCGCGGCGAAGGAGATGGAGGTGCCGAAAAAATGGTCTTTGTTGTAATTAACGATGTCGGGTTACAAGTAAGACGAAAAAAGAAGACACGTAGTAATTATTTGCTATGGTTTTTAGAAAAAAGCGAGTCCAAATGCATCAGTGCTTGATGCATCCAGCAAGGCACATCCAGCAAGGCACCTTGGGTCATGTAATCCAATAAACCCAAATTGTCCTCACCATCAACTGTATGTACGTAGGTACTTATCTTATGGAGTCAGGCAGGAGAGTGGGCGCCTATACTCAGACAGCGCATCGATAAATTCTGCCATTCATATCAAATGAGGTGCTGAGAAGCATGGTGTGCCCGCTCTGTACCACAAGTATCCATGCATAATAAGCGCTTTCAGTCGGGACTCATTTTATTTTTATTTTATTTTTGGTGGTAGACAGAAGCTTTGAAGCGCAGAGATTCTGATAATGATCTTATTGCGCGCATGGGATGAGCCAAAGGCGTCAAAAAAGACAGTCATGTGAATGTGTGTGGTCGATGCTTTGCTCTATTCAATGGTGTGAAGCACTACCTCATATCTGTCGCCTAACTAAATCGAGGTATGGGTTTTTCTATGTATGAGACAATTGAGGAGTCGTCAACACCCAGCATCCGATCCAAAACGTTGAGACAACAAGTTGTATCAAAAGCATAGGTAGTTTTGTTTGTTCAATTATATTATGGCCGAGATTATTTACTATCGAGTCGTTAGCATTGTAGCTATCCTCGAAATCAAAGACATTAACATTGTCCCGTACAATATATCCCTATAGGTAGATAGATTGATATCTAGGTCGACAGGTATTACTATCATGAGTTGTGAATCAAAGCTTCGAGATAAAAATAAAATCAAATAAAATAAAAAATACTTCCTCTTATTCATCAACGTAACATCTCTTCTCTTGCGCTGAACTGCCCAACTCGGAAAGGCTGCCACACTTGGCAGGTCTTCCTGGTGGAGCCTGCGTCTTTCTTTCCTTAGCTCCCGCGAAACGCACACACATCGTGGCTGGCCCAAAAAAAAAAAGAGAGGAAGAAAATCTGTACCCTTCGGCACGTGACCCACAACCGCCAAAAAAATTTCCCACTCCAAAGTGCACTACTCCACCAAATTTCACATCCTCGTGAACTTCTTCGACCATCACCGATCACGTCGACTAACCACAGCAACAATGGCCGCTGAAGCTCCCGCACGATCCGGTCTGGCCGTTGGCCTGAACAAGGGCCACGTACGTCTCTATCACCATGTCACTGTCTCACCTCGTGGAGGATCTCTGCTCCGCCGCTCCCTCTTCCACGAGGTAGATGCTCTTGCAGACGATGGACGCTGACACTTCCGCCTTTTTGCGAAATTATAGAAAACTACCGCCCGCGTTGTCAAGCCCCGCGTTTCCCGCACCAAGGGCCACCTGAGCAAGCGCACCGCTTTCGTCCGTGAGGTCGTCAAGGAGACTGCTGGGTAAGTCCGTTGTTCGTTGTGATTATTCTTTCAAGTTGAGGGACCCGGTATGCCCAATCGATCAGTGTTGCATGGGGGATGTATCGAAACCAAACAAAGAATACCCTGGCATAGAGGGATAGATCCATTCTTGCCGTTGGAAGCGATTCGATTTTGGGTCTCACTGGCAACCTCGACTGGAAGAAACGCTCTCATTAGGGTCCATGAGCTTCAAAGCTAACATTGTTCTCCTCATAGTCTTGCCCCCTACGAGCGCCGAGTTATCGAATTGCTCCGCAACAGCAAGGACAAGCGTGCCCGTAAGCTCGCCAAGAAGCGCGTACGTCAAGTTCCAACTGATCACAAACTTGGACTTGCAAAAACTAACATGAGGAACAGCTCGGTACCTTCGGCCGTGCCAAGAAGAAGGTTGACGAGCTCCAGCGCGTCATCGCTGAGGCCCGCCGTATCCACTAAATTGTCATTTCGACTTAAAATTGGGAATCTTCTGGTAACTGGGGTTCGCATGGATTGGGCATGGTTACGATTTAATTGATCGTTGAACAAAAAATACGGCTTGACGCTTCGTGGCAGAGATAGGAGCTGCGACTCACCGGAATACCAATACTTAAAGAAACGGCTTCATGACTTCAATTGTGGTTCCCTGCGCATGTCCTCATCGTGTATGACTTGTTCCCTCCCATTGTATAATTACAAAATCTATGAAACAAAAAAGCTCCATCACGGCGCTCTCTCTATTGAGCTATGCAAGATAGGATTACCGACGCTCATAACAATAAATATGTAACAGCTCCCTTTAACCAACGCCATTCGTGATCGCTCACAATGCGATCTGCTTCGTCAGAGATTCTGGTTTCAAAGACAATAATATTCATCACGATCCCTCCCCATTTGCATCCTTGAGTGAGCCCGTTACTTTTTACCCAGCTTAAGCCACTTGGGTATCTTCTTTGCAACCTTGTCACCACTTCCCTCGCCCCTCTCAGGCTGTTGAAGCTTGGGCAAGGCTGGCCCGCCTGCCTTATCATCTGAGGCAACGAGAGGCTCAGGAACCTTGACTTGTTGGCCTTTCTGTGCTACGGTTTCTTTGAGGAACGGTTGCTTCCGCACAGCGGGGGATGCGCCATCATCCCAAACAAGGGTAACCAAAATTCGTCCACTGAACTTGTAGGCTTTAATGAGACCATTTGAAGGGCTAGCATCGTCTTTGATTACAGCCTTGCTTCCGGGAAGGACCAAGTGGAAAGGCTGGTCATTATAGGCCATAACGTGTCGAACAGCATCATACAAAAAGCGGCCGGTGTCTGAGGGACCAACTTGCCAGTCGCTACTGGTATTGTCAGGGAAGCGAACCTTGACAAGAACGGACTTGACAGAGGCTATCTTAGCAGCTTCCGCAGCTGCCTTCTCCTCGAGTTCCTGGTCAGAAAGCAAGCGCTTGTTCCTTGAGCTTTGTTGCAAACGGGCTTGGTGGATCTGAGCATGGACTACAGTTGGAGTATAATCGGCGTCGTTGAAATCTACAAGGGCAGCAGCAGGAGTTGAAGCTGTTGGGGCGAGGAAGACGCTGACCGGTTGAAGGGGGTTCGCAGATTTGGAACTGTCAATTTCCATCGCATCTTCTTGCTTTGATACTTGTTCGTCCTCCAAAACAGGCACCTCCTTCTTTTGGCTGGACTGATGTGCGTCAACCGAGCTTAGTTGAGCCTCGGACATGGGCGTATCTGTTGTATATTGGTTGGACTTCTCAGGCGCTTCTTTTGGTGCTTCCGGGCTGACTGTTGACTTTCCTACCTCCTCCTTCTCCTCTTCCTCTTCCTTGAAAAATTGGGATATTTCTGCCATAGCATCGAATAGCGTCTGATCTGTCTTTCTATATGAGAGCCTGATGAGAACGCTCCCTGAATTGTACCCCAACTGCGATAGAGTCTTCTGGAAGTCGATGAAGGAAGCCAGCTCTCTACCCATAATATTCAGAACTGGAATTTCATAATAGAGCTGCCCACCGCCGCTGTTGGCGCCGCCAGCTGTTTGAGCAATGCCGCGGGCAGTGATATTGATATTCCTTCCATTGCTCGCCTTGCCGCTCTCAAATTGTCTCAACACCTTCCAGATCATGAGGTTACTAGGGAACTTTTGCACAAGGCGACCACCTGGTATCTCACGGCCCTCTGGGGGAGGGACCTGGAGTCCGACCTGGATCGCGGAGGGGGTATTCGACTTCTGGACAAGCTCGAGCTTCGCACCGGGGGAGAGGCCAGAGGTTCGGAATGGGATAGATAGGTCAACCTGCTTTTGTCGATGCCTATCATGTTGCGGTTAGAGGCGGCGATGAGCTGATGAGGGTCGATAGTCTGGGACTTACTTGACAAGATACCGATCGCTTGACAGGTTGAGCTTCTTGCAGGCCTCTTCCAGGACATCTGTGAGATAGGTTCCTGGTGTAACTTTGACGGTCGCCCGTCGCAGATCGGTGGCTATCACTACGACGTGAGAAGCCATGATGTCGGATGCGAATGGGAGCTTGAGACTAGCCAAATGTCGTTTTGGAGGGGCAGATCAAGTGAATGGAACTGGACCCAGCAGCTGAGTGCTAATCAGGACTTTGTTGTTTAAAATTCCGATGAGTAGGTCAGGTTTGGATCTTTTATTTGATATGTAGTTGGAATATGCTCGTTTCTCTTAAGATCGCAGCTCGGCTAGATGCCTGGAGAGAGGCTTCTGTTGGTCAACGTATGCACACGCAGGTATGATGAGTAGGTACCTCTAGGTACGTTATAGTGGAGGGGCTCGGGATGGCGGGGGCTTATGTCAGCTGCTTCTAGAGCGTGCCATGCTGAATACCTACCTGAGATAGGTAACTAGATGGCTACCCTGTACTATCGTAGAGGCAATGTGCTGCATTCAAGGTCAAAAGCGATTCTTGGCTTGAGGTTTAGGAGTAGTTCAATGAAAACTGTAGCTGTATTATTGGCTAATTCTAGTTTTTTTTTTGGGTGTAACGTTAGCTATCTTCCTGTTTCTCTTGACTAAAGGTTAACTTACAAATGAGTTTGATGTCCGGACTACATTACAGCAGGCTTTATAAGTAGGTCGGCTTAAGGACCCGTCCAACGCAACCCATAAGATTGTATTTCTCACTAAAATACCTTACCTATGTATGGTAACGAGGATACTACACGGACAAGGTCAAGAAGAGAACATGAAAAAAAAAACCCCAAAAAACCCATGCAATGCTTCATTACGTATACTTCAAGATCTGCCATTGCTGCCCCGCGGTTGGTGGACATGATGGCGTTCCAGCTGGGGCCAGTCGCTGCATTAGGTAAGCAGCAGGCTCCGGGCTGAAGACGTGGATTTCCCCGACTCGGCCGCGCCAGACCGTGTTTGCCTGCACCCTTCAGTGGCCCAGAGAACGACACCTGTAAGGTACGTACCGCCTTTAGAGAGAGATAGCTCCTGCTACAGGCCAGGCTACCTACCTGACCTCTACAGGTGCGAGGAGCTTCGTCAATCCATCCATCTCAACCTCCAACTCCGCCATCCACCATCAATCACCTCGACTCCTCACCCCCGAATACGCTGCCGATTGACGACTGGTAGTCGGGTCTATACTAGACTAACCATCTCCACCCGACCCTGTTCCCCCCAAACCTCGACATCCAGCTGATTGACGCTCCATCTGGTCCCTCGACAACCACACGCCGCATCTGCATCTCCAAATCGACTTTCAGTACCTGCGGCTATCATGGTATTTCCCGCCAGCCCTGAATACCTTACTCGTCATTCTTTGATCATGCTAACTGACTACACAGTCATCTCCATTCTCAATAAGTTCGTTCTCGTCCACCCATACATCTAGCCACCATACTCTGACCACATCCATCGTCATACTAACTTACTGTAGACGGCGGCGCTTGCGTTGCGATGGTTGGCAAGGACTGTGTCGCCATCGCCTGCGATCTCCGCCTCGGCCTACAGGCCCTCACTGTATCCAACAACTTTCCCAAGATCTTCCAGTACGGTGATGTGTTCCTGGGCCTCACCGGTCTGGCCACCGACGTCAACACCGTGAGCGACCTGTTCCGCTACAAAGTCAACATGTACCGCTTGCGCGAGGAGCGTCAGATTGCACCTACCACCTTCGCCAACCTCGTCTCCTCATCCCTCTACGAGCGTCGCTTTGGGCCCTACTTCGTCTCCCCCGTCGTCGCGGGACTCGACCCAAAGACCAGCAAGCCCTTCATCTGCGGTTTTGACAGCATTGGCTGCATTGACTTCGCCAAGGACTTTATCGTTTCTGGTACTGCTTCGGAGCAACTCTTTGGAATGTGTGAGAGTCTCTGGGAGCCTGATTTGGTGCGTTGACTCCCATGATGCTAAACCCCCCTTCCCATGGGGGCTATTCTTGTTTGCCCACAAGCGAGAGAACTACGAGCTAACGCCTGTGTTATGATATAGGAACCCGATGCTCTCTTCGAGACTATTTCCCAATCCCTCTTGAATGCCGTCGACCGTGATGCGTTGTCTGGTTGGGGTGCCCACGTTTATATCATTGAGAAGGACAAGATCACCAAGCGATTACTAAAGGGCAGACAAGATTAGAGTAGGGTTCACGAGAGAAGAGAGACAGCGGAATTTGCATATTGTACGAATAGATACTCGGCAAATTATTCCCAAAGCTGGGTAATGAGAGTGCACAAGCACATTCGAGCACATCTGACCTTGATAGGGCATAGAAGCCGACAGCTATCATGTTTGACGTAAGAGGTGATGACATCCAGGTGACAATGTACCAAACACACATCACGTTGCTGTTGGTGCGTGGCTCTTTTTTTTTTTTTTGACATTTCTATTTATTTGTTTGCGTGCATCTTGGTGCAGATGGGAGAGTAGCTCCTCCCTTTGATTATGTCCTCCAGTCTATACTTTCCCTGCCTAGACCTGACTATGGTACATATCCCAGGAGTTCTAAAAAAAAAAAAGACCTTTCTGGCTCTGGGCCAGTTGCTGTGTCTTGTTTTCTAATCTGATTCTTGTAATGCTACATTTGTAGGATGTCTATTGTTCTTTCTTCGTCTTGAGAGAGACGTCAGTGGTTTGCACGAAAAACTGGCGCTCAATGGCCTTCAGAATCTCGTCAAGAAGACTATAAAAAGCGAGGATTAGCAAATGAGGACATGATAGCGTCGTGATGAGAAAGAGGATGTTGAACTTACATGACTGGTGCACTGATAAGGACAACTGCCTTCCACTCCGTTACGTTCATGGGGAGAATGGAGAAGAGGCCCTGGAGGAAGGGAACATAGAGAAGGGCGAGGTGCAAAGCCATGGACAAGGCGATGGCATAGACGAGCATCATGTTCTTCCACAGAGGCAGGGTGAGGAGCGACTCGCTGGATGAGAGAGCATTCATGGCGTTGAACATCTCAATGACAACCAGGATAGACAGAGAAACAGTCGAGGCAGACTTGGCCATGTCGTTGGAGAACATGTCGCATCCAATCTCAGGGAATTCAGTCGAGCAGTGATGGAAGCGAGTCATCTGACGGAAGGTGATCTGAGGACCCTCGGCGTTGAACATGAACCACCAAGCGTAGCCGGCGACTGTGGCGAGACCAACATAAGTGCCAATGATGAGATAACGGAAGAAGAGCCAACCGCCAATGAGAGGCTCATCACGCTTTCGCGGGCGACGCTTCATAATGTCGTTGTCAGGGGGGTTGAAGGACAGGGCAGTGGCGGGGAGACCGTCAGTAACCAGGTTAACCCAGAGAAGCTGGACGGGAACGAGAGCTTCGGGCATGCCCAAAGCAGCAGTCAGGAAGATGGAGACAACTTCACCGATGTTGGAAGAGATCAGGTAGCGTATGAATTGCTGAGTGTTGTTGTAGATGGAACGGCCCTCCTCGATGGCGACCTCAATGGTGGCAAAGTTGCTGTCAGCGAGAACCATGTCGGCAGCTAGCTTGGAGACGTCAGTTCCAGAGCCCATTGCAACACCAATGTCGGCCTTCTTCAGAGCGGGAGCATCGTTGACACCGTCGCCAGTCATGGCAACGACCTCACCGATGGACTGGAGAAGATCAACAAGCTTGGACTTATGACCAGGTTCAACACGGGAGAAGAGAGAAGCTCGCTTAGCAGCTTCAAGCTGTTGGTTAGGGGGGAGTTCATCAAATTCGCGACCAGTGTAGCTCTTTCCGGTGAGATCTTCGTGCTCCCCAAAGACGCCAATTTGTCGGCAGATGCTCTCGGCGGTATTGCGGTTGTCACCAGTGATAACAATGACACGAATGCCGGCATCCTTGCAGCGCTGGATGGAGACAGGGACTTCCGGACGGGGAGGATCAAGCATGCCGACGAGACCGATGAAGGTCATGTTCTGTTCGAGCTGAGCGTACTCCGAGGTGGACTTGGCGTTCAGATGAGGGTTCTTGGAAACATTTTCGATGCTGGCAAGGGCGATGACTCGAAGGCCACGGTTACCGTACTCGACAACCTCGTCCATCAACAAATCGGCGACCTTGCGGCTAAGAGCAACCTTCTTGCCATCGGATCCGAGGATGGCATGAGAACAACGATCAATAATAGACTCGGGAGCGCCCTTCACAAGCAGCTTCTTCTCGTTGCCAGTGCTGACCAAAACAGACATGCTCTTCCTGTCTCGGGAGAACTCATAGGTGGCAAGACGGGGGAGGGCACGCTCGTAGTGCGCGCTGGCAAAGTGAACACAATCTTCGGGGTGAGTATCGGCGGGCGCACAAGGACCAAGTTTTTCAACCAAAACTCTCAGTGCGCCTTCAGTAGGCTCACCGATGTTGGAGAAGGTAGCGGTGCGGGAATCATAGCCAAGCTGGGCATCGTTGCAGAGCGCAGCGACTTCGGCCATCTGGCGAATAGTGGCGGATGAGCTGGGGAGGTTCTGAACGACTTTGCCGTTCGACTTGATGTTGCCACGGGGGGCAAAGGTAGTTCCCTCCACCTCGAGCTCAACAAGGTCGGTTCCGTTCTCATTCAAATGGACCATCTTACTGACACTCATCTGGTTGGTGGTCAGGGTACCAGTCTTGTCGGAGCAAATGACACTGCAGCTTCCAAGTGTTTCGACAGAGGGCAAGCTTCGAACCACAGCGTTCTTAGCAGCCATCTTTCGAGTTCCAAGAGCAAGACATGTGGTGATAACAACAGCGAGGCCTTCGGGAATAGCGGCGACACCCAGGGACACGGCGATCTTGAGGTAATAGATGGCACCCTTTGCCCAGCTGCCGTGGCTGGGATCATCGAAGTTGGGGATGTTGATAAGCCAGACCAGGATGCAGATGACAGTGATGACCTTGGCCAAGCTATCGCCGAAATCGTTGAGCTTCTGCTTCAAAGGGGTAGGTTCCGAGATTTGCGCCGTGATGCTCTCATGAATATCACCAATGGCAGTGTTGGATCCGGTGAGAACAACGACGGCCCTGGCGCGACCAGTGACGACAGTAGTACCAGAGAATAGCATGTTGACCTGATCCTGAAGGACCGCCTTGCTATCCTTAACTACAGCTGTCGCATCCTTGCCAACACTCTCACTCTCTCCAGTCAGAATGGCTTGGTCGACAGAGAAACTGTTGCTCTCGATTGAGATGACTCGACAGTCGGCAGGGATGCGATCTCCAACAGCAACAGTAACAATGTCTCCAGGAACCAACTCGTCGGCCTTGACTCTTGAAACATGTCCATCGTTGCGCACCACATTGGCCTCATTGGCCGAGTATTCTTGCAAGGCAGCGATGGCTTTTTCGGCGCTGCTCTCTTGAGAGACTCCGACGACTCCATTGAGGATGAGAATTGTGAGGATCTATAGAAGCAGAACCAGTTAGTGTATTATGTTCTTGGGGAAAAAAACTGAGAAGATTTGGGTGTCTCAAGTGTACTCACAACTATGGGATCGACGAATGCGCTCCAACCTTCTTCGTCGTCGAAGAGAGCCAGGGCAAAGGAGACAGCGGCAGAACCGAGGAGGATTATGACAAGTTGATCCTTGAACTGCTCGAGGACAAGTTCCCACAACGGGGTAGGGGGTTCTTCGGGGATAGCTAAGAGAGGTAATAGTGAGTATGTATTCGCTTGAAGCTTCGATGCTGTTCAGAGGGGGGAGAGGGCGTGGGAGAAGATGAGTTCTCTTCATGGAAGACCGACGTACCGTTGCGACCATGTTTTTTGCGCAACTCGGCGACTTGGGTGTCGTTCAGACCGGCGACTTCGTTGACATTGAAGTTGGCGAGGATCTCGTCAACGCGGCATGAGAAGGCGTCCTCCATTGTGGGCGAAGCGCAGAGCGCAGGTGTTCGCACACGGCGTGGCTGAAAGCTGGACTTTTCAAGGGCGCCGCAACGACCACTCTATCTAGTGCAGGGGGAGGTTACAGACGCAGGTACCGGGGGATCGCAGAACAGTTTGGGTTGAGGCAAGGGGAAAAAAAAAGAAAGTAAGCCGGGTTGACAAATGAACAAAAGTGTCACAACGAAGGGAAAAAGAAGGAGAGGAGAAAATCAATCAGCCCGTCCTCATGGCACACAGAGAAACAGGCCAAGTATATTTGTCACGGAGGCGAGTCGAAGATGCGACAGAGTAGGTAGACTCTGGGCACGTGGCAGGCAGAGAGTGACTTGAGGCGGACCTCTTGGTGGGAAATCTGATTAATTCGATCGCGAGCCTCAGAAAAGTCCAACGTGTCGTTTTCCTCTGGAGCCTGCGCCGGGCCACCCCTTTTGGCTCTAGCGGCAAGTTTACAGGCTGTAGTCGGTTCTGGGTTAGGTGTCTCCGCGCTGCGAACAGCGCTAGAGGCATTGGGGTAACCGGGAAATGGCCCCCCTCCCCTGTTCTTCCACAGTACCTTACCTACTATGGTCCCTACCTATGTATCCGAGGTACCCAAGTATCACGGTACCTCGAGTTTTGAAAATTCCAGAGGTTTGGGGGGCGTTCTTAGCGTTGAGTGGAAGTTCCGTCAGTACAAGGCACTGCACCTAAAACTCTTGATGACAGTACAGTATTGTACGTACCTAAGTTTCCGGCTTCCACGGGCCTATCTTTCGGGAGTTTACCCCATTTTTGCCGTTTAGTCAGGTTCGTAACACGGACTTTTGGAATTGAAAGCCGCCGGGATCACCGACCGTGAGCCTCTCTTTTCCCCCTTGGAGATTTCTTCTCTCATCTGCGCTTCAACCTATGCAATAAATACGGGAAGTAATTCTTTTGGGCGCACAACTTTATAGAGAATAGAAAACTGGCAAGCAGGAGGTAGAGAATAGAAGATTAGTAATGTACGCTGGCAGATTGAGGTATGTACCTTGAGTACATAGTAAGCGAGCCGTGTCCACAAACTCTCCATCGGACTAGGGCAATTTAAGGCTGGAGACTGACATATCTAGGGCCCCGAGAAACTCGCACAAGCAATGTACTGTCGAACTCACCAACGGAGCGTATTTCCGATCGACATCAACCACCCTCGACACTGTATGGAGTCGGGGCACCCGATCCTTCATGGGTACTTGTCTCATCAACACGGTACCTCTGCCTGCCAGCTGGCTTCCAGTGCGATACTTGACGTACTACCTACACCGTAGCTCTTCTTCTCACTCGGAAGGTCCCAGTATGAGTGAAAATCAACTATAACACCGCCAACAAAAATTCTTAGAGACACACTGGCTGAAACTTGGCGCTTTGCTTTATAATCAGTGCTAGAGTTGCATTTCGTAGTGGCCAGGGTTCCTTAGCCGGCGACAGAATTTGATATTGAGTTATCACAGTTGTTTGTCGTGCGCATTGTGCATCAGAGACCTAAGGAAGTTACCACCTCTTTGCATCTCAACCTTATCATGACTCCAGCTTGTTGTCAATAATGGTGCTCATCACCTTTTGGGTTACACAGACCATCTCAACAAACCAGACCAGAGTTACCCTCTCGTGCAACCAGGCTGAAAGCCTGAATCCGGAAAGAAGAGAAAATCAACTGGATGGCAGGAGGAGACGGTCCATCACCACCGGTCCCCCTCAGGTTTAGTGTTCATAGGCTTACGGTTCCTAACCACCTTGATATGACTCGGGCCTCCCCAACCACCAATGATTTCTAGACTTGACTTGCCAATCTAGGAGGTATGTTATCGATATGTCTTCTAGGTGGAAGACGTTCGTTGTTCTGCTGGCCGTGGTGACAATGAGATCTTGGACTACGGCTCCTCCAACCACCCCTCGCCTGTCATAGCAGCACTCTATAATCGTAGTCGCTCTCAGGGAAGCTACATCAAGCCATCGAGTTATCGTGATCGTCACTATCCCGACCCGAGTTTCTCAGTTACGTGACACTCCCTATGTATATTGATGCGATCTACTTCAAAAGGCCCGGTTCTCTTAACCACCTACCCTACCTACCCATGTACTCTGTTTCAATTCCCCCTCTTTGGGCTTCTTTCACCAGGTCAAATTTTGTTCTGGGCCCTCTCAGTCTTGGCATATGCCTCTCAAACCGCAAGCTCCGGCCAGTACGGACGCCATCTGTATCACGGATCACTGTTGTAAGACGGTAGTGTCCTGTTATCCATGTTTTATGAGTTTGAAATCGGGCAGGGTTCTCTACGCGGCTTCCAGGATCTAGACTCAAATGACGAGTTGGGACTTTGTCCTGGACTACCCAAGGTACATAGATGCTGGCGTCCAACTGTACTTACCTGTAGGTACCTCCTTTACCCAGGTACGCGTACCTGCTTGAATGTTGCCAATGAGGCTGCTGTTGGAATACTTGACCAATTTCGATACTGGGAGGAAGGAGGAAAAAACATATTTCGACATTGCCTACCTGCCTGTCTACATGATCACTAAACTCGTTCTTGTTCACAGTTTTGGAAAGGACCTGTGAGAGCACCTGCATCCGAGCTGAGCTCTGGTTGCTGCTTCCTTTTTGCTGGTCTGAACCCCCTGGATGTCATTGCTTGATTATCCTGTCTTCCTCTTCTTTACATCAAGACCATTCATTGCCATAATGTTTTGAATGGACCCTGTTCTCCGGTCTCTCTTTTTGACTGCTTTTTGGTGTCTTGGAACCAATCTTGCATTTTTCCTTCTTCTTGACTGGTCTCTTCCTCATCCAATCTCCTCATGGCTCTCGCCCATCCTCCATCTCTTCCCTCTTGCGCTCATACTAGCTCTATCCATAGCTCGGGAGATCCTAGCTGGGATGGCCCTCAGGTTCATAGCTCTCTGCAAGATGCTGCCTCTCAAGAAAATACAGACAGATTTCCCACCATCGACTCGGTGTCGGCGCTGGATAGTCTTCGCATTGACGGCATAGATGCTCTGGCTGCCCGAAATAGTAAAGATGCTCATCCTCTTGTCTTTCAAAAGGCTCCTGTTGCTGCCGACCCAACGACTCAACATACCCAGATATCGATAGGCTCATCCTTCGACCCAAATCGCCAGGGTATTATCTGCCCTTCCGACCCTCAATACAGAGGTCCTTTTCAAAGGTGGATGAGATCATTACATCGTCGTGCAAGTCACCGGAAAGCACCCTGGGACCCCTACGAGGAGAGTCGGCATTCTCCACAACCCTTCGTTGGAAACAATAACCAGGGAAGCTTATCCCGCAGGCTGACTCACCACAAGTCTTCATCAGGGTCATCGTTTGGATTTGTTTCGGCCATTCAAAGCGCTAGTATGAGCCTTGCTAGTGCAAGTGCCGTAACTCGATCCCGAAAACATACCACTCGCTCTCATTGTCAATCACGGACCGACTACAGCAGCCGAGCTTCGTTATCTGGCCCTAGATTCTCCGAGGATAGCACGGCCGTCGAAAGATCTGTTGTTGATCCACTCACTCTCCAGCGAGCTTCACAGCGTACAAAAATCCTGGAGGAGCTTGTTAGCACTGAGGAGAGCTATATTGGTGACATACGCTTTCTTATGAATGTAAGTAGCTGCTTGCTCATGAGCTCTGAAGGATAACCCATTCACTATTAACCAGGTCTACATAACCATCCTTGCCTCGCTCCCGACCCTATCTATCAGGATGCGATCCTCAATCAACCGAAACCTTACCGAAATTGTTGAGCTTCATGAGGAGATTTTAGGTGACCTCCATCGCATCATCCCCTATTCCGAATACACCCAAACAAATATCTCCCTACCGATTGAGCAGAAGATGGGCCATGGAATTGGTCACCGTCGGTGGTGGAGCCACGATGCTGGCTCAATACATCCAAAAGGGGCAGCCTGGCTTCACAGCCTTCCTAGTATGCTTTCAGACCCTCAAGTCGCAGCTGAAGTAGCAAAACTCTTCAGTAAAAAGGCATGTCGCTTTAGGAGATGAGAAATTGCTTGTCATATAGTGCGTCGTGCTTACATAACCGCTAGATGAATCGATTCTTCATATATAAGGAGTATGGAGCAAAGTACGAAATGATGATCAGGGACCTCGCTTCAGTCCATGAGAGTATGCCTGAGTGGGAGACATACCAAAAGGGCCTAGAAACGCTAGCATCAACACTCGGGTCAGCCAAAACGAGCCGTGACCAGACCAATAAGTCATTGACCATTGGGGACCTCCTTGTTAAGGTTTGTTTCTATATGATCTTCATTATACCCATCGATTCTCTGACAAGTATCTGAAAGCCAATTCAAAGGATCTGCAAATACCCTCTTCTATTCGCGGAGTTGCTCAAATGTACACCTGTCTGCGACTGTCCTAACTCTAATATGGAAGTCGAGACTGCACTGATGCGGATTCGCGAGGCTACAACTGAGATTAACAGAGCAACGAACGATGGCTGTGTAAAAGAAACACTCGGAAGGACGTGGTTACTACAGGACAGACTTGTATTCCCCGGGCGAGTAAGTTGGCCCATACCCTCTCTGCTGTCCCTTGATCCAGAATCATGCATCTGATAGTATCGCAGAAGCTCGACGCAGTGTCGAAGAATCAAATCCGATCTTTTGGCCACGTGCAGCTGTGCGGGACACTCCACATTTGCTGGCAAGAAGAAGACAAAATACAAGGTAAGTATATGATTTGCCTGCTATATCGCGACACTCTGTGTCTGGCATCGGCTGGCAAGGTTGATCAAATCTACACCATCCAGGCCTGTATCAATGTACACACCGCCAAAATCGAAGACATCAATAATGGGCGAGGTAATTATTTCAGAGATTATAAGTCAAACACGTGGCTAATATTACTTCTTAACAGGTCTGCAGTGTCATAGGGCGCCTTTCTCTTGGAAACTAGAATTTGAGAGCGACCACCAGCTTTACGAAGTGATCATGTCTGCTTCATCATCGAAAGAAGAATTAGAGTGGAGGGCACGTTTGTATAGACCACCTAGCCAGATACAGGATTCCAATGATTTAAAGATTTTCGGAACGCTGCATTTGAACATCAAGAGCCTGGGTACTATTTTTGGCAAACCTGGTTGGTGAATTCTGTAGTATAACTGATGAGGGCTCTCCCCTTGCTGACAATTTCAAGGCACCGTTGCTCGCAGAATATCCGTTCACCGGGCTACGACAGCTGGACCAAAGTGTGCCTTAAACCAAGTCGTGCTAAAGAACACAAGCAACGCTACAACCCGTGTGCCCTCGTCGACAAGCATCAATCGCTCGCAATCTCTCCTTACTACAAATTCTCGGATTACAGTATTAGCACCGACTCGAGATGAAAGAATTCGTATTGAAACGCTGTTGGCTAATATATGGAGCCGAGATATCTTGCCTTATCCAGGGATGGCGCCAAAAACGCGAAGCGATCATCTCGTCCGTAACTCGGCATCAACAATGATGAGGAAGCTGAGTGTGGCGAGTATCTCAGGCTCCTTTAGCAAGAAAGCAGGCACCACTTCGCCTAGATGCCCAAACACTGAGGACTCAGAGAACTGTGGAGGATCAATGCGACGCGATAGTAGGTCGAGCGAAATTGCACCTGATTATGGTATAAATGCTCCAGCTGGTAATGGACGACTTACCAAGAGGCCGAGAACTCAAAGTGTGCATGAGAAGGTTGAGTTCATCCAGTCCCCGGGGACCGAGACATCTCAGAGATTTGACCTGACCAAGCTTACGGTTGATGTCAAGACAAAATCAGATGAGAGGATTCTGGCAGCTGTCTTGGATAGTCCTTCCACGGTTAGCCCCAGATCAAGTTCGTCACCTGGCTTGGACAAATCAGATCCCTGCTTGATAGAGAAGGAGAATGCGTGCCCGCCGCCGAATAATGAAAGTAAAAAGCAAGGGCGCCGATGGGGAAAGGCCGGGGGTCTGAGGAATGATGGAATGGGTCGAGGGCTTCGAAGTCTATTCCGCTGAGGAGGATGTAGGGATGCATTTGGAGAATGATATCACTTAGTGGAGGTGGTGGAGAATAGGACAAAAGTTGGACATAGGCATGGCGGAGACGTAAGAAGAACATTACCCACGTTTTTACCTTGGACGGGATGAGAGCCGCAGAGGTTTGTTGGATGACGGGCTCGCATGATACATGTACTAATTGGAATATTTCTTCAATCAACAGTAACCCTCCTTAAGATGCGCATGGTACATCATAGTCTAATATGCCTATTCATTGTCGCCCTGACGGCGGCATTGTTCTAGTACGTCACCAATCTGAACGGATGCGGTCGATTCTGGAGATCGGGGTTGGTGACCATGGAGCTGCTATCACTATCTATTGTACCCAGCAAAGTGAATGCGATGGAAATGAGCAACTTGAGAACACCCGTCTCCCTCCTTGAATCACGACGATCTATGCAACAAGCCTGAATGTTGGAGTCAATGTAGACCTAGGTTTAGTAAGATAGCTAATTGTGTTGAAATTGGCAAAGTGCTCAAATCTATTCGGCACGTGAGGTGACTAGCTACCTCACTTACAGTCAGTGTCTGTCGAACTTGTTACTATGTAGAGACAGAGGGCACCAAGCTTAGGTATGCCAGTGTTGGGTTACCGTGGTAGGTACATATTGATAAGTAGACACCTTAAGCTGCCTACTTCCTACACTGGTGAGGTGAATAATAGCTCGCTATGGTACCAGCGTGGCAAGTGAGGCTGTCAACAGAACAGTCTAGAATGATGGCGATCAAAGGGAGAGCAGTGACGTAGGTATCTTAGGCACCTCTTAGCCATTATCAAGGCACGCACTTGAAGCAATCCAAGGAGGCACATCTTGCTCTGAACTGGGAACGTATTACACAATAGTACATAGCATGTGCTGTAGCTCTCGGCGGGCCAGTGGGAATCAGTGGAGACATTGTGTGGAGTGCCAAGGGTGTTATGCAGGTACGTACCTGTCTCATACCCAGACGCCGCTGCTGGTTGATGATGCTTTTGAGGTTGGCTATGACGTAGCTACCCGCACCAGCCAAACAACTGTGCTCCTTGTGCTCCTTCCTCACCTTCCGAGATGCTGCTATTAAACCTTCTTTGCTTCACTTCCCCTCACTTCAATTCCCTTCATCTCTTTCTCATCAATCATCATCCTCCATCATCTTTGTGAGCAAAGAAAAGAACGAACAACACACATACACACACACAAGACAGATACTTCGCGGAACAGCTTCTTTTCCGATAACAAAGCGAGCATCTACGGCTACTCCTTCTTCTGATACCTTGTACACTTCACACTTCACACATCACACACCAAACCAAAATCCAAAATGGCTCGAGGCGAAACCACCCAGGCAAAGGTCCACTACAAGGGCAACCATGATGACTATCTTGTATTTGTCGACGATGTCGATGCTTACAAGAAGTGGTCGGCTGGCGATAAGTCGGTGCCTTTGGCACACTTCGTATCGACCTTCAAGGTCTTTCGAACACATAAGTAAGCCACCCCCGCTTCTTGTCCTTTTTGGGTACAATGACCGAATATCTGGTTCTGGTCTGTGTGATGATGAGATCTTCGTATCTACTCAATCATTTCGACTTGAATCATGTTCATGGCCTGCGCAACTAGTGTTGGGGTTATAGATGCTGTTGCCATCGATATGTCATGATATTGCACCTGCCACAATGTACCTCAGTCTGCCATGTCATTTTTTTTTGTCGCTCTAATTATACAACGGTGCTATGAATGAAGAATTCTGACAAGTATACAGCCAAGGTGTTCAGGGAACATTTGATGCTGCCGCCAAAGGTACGCTCGAGAGCGAATTTGAGACTGGCAACCATGACGATGTCATCAAGATCATCCTAGAACGGGGTTCACTTCAAACCAGCGAGGTGTGTTAATCCTGAATAACTCATTGCAGTTGGAAATGAAGTAAGCTGAAGCTAACATGAAAATTACAGATGCCCGAGCGACAAGGCTCCAAGAACGACACCATGGGATCCATGATTGCCCATTAGAGATGATGCGCTCGCGGTGTTTACTGGCGATTTTCGCGAAGAAATAAAAATGATCTAAACTAAGATTATTGGAGGAGTATGCCTGGAATTTCACATTGCACGTGGTTATAACCTCATAAGCCCACCCATATCATTACTGTCAAGCGAGCCTGAGATGGTGGACGGAAGTGATTGTAGGTGGTGGCCTGGAAGGCTGTTTTTTATCACGGGTGGACGAGATCGGCTAGTATCCCAAGTTACAGCTCTGGAAAACGGGCTCAAATGAAGATATTCCTCCTGCATATTCTGATAAAAGTTTGCCGTTGGCGTGACTGTTACTTCGACCCATTGCAAGACGCATTTTAGGGTGACTTTGCACGTAAGGGACGCTATGTTCTTTGTCATAGGCGACCAGCTAAGGGATCCTGCCCCCTAGCCACCGTTCCCACCGAGCCTGGAAGTAGGTATCTAGGTACTTGAGTAAGAAGAAAAGTCTCTACCGTCTTCTTGGACTACTGGCCAAATGTTGACCTTGAACCATTGATAAGCGTGGTGCGAATGCTCCAATGTTGCCAGCAGCGTCGCGAGTGTCGCGAGTGTTCAGACATGAGTAGTTACATAATTACCCGAAACAAGAAAGTAGCAAATTTCCTGTGTGAAAGCAGATAAAAGAGTACGTATGTGCTTGTCTGGAGATTTCAAAAAGTACCTAGGACAAGGAGCTATCGTTTACTTGATGGGAATCAGGTGCATCATCTAGTACTTTTCCCTCCCTCAAAATATAATAGACTTGTCACCCATTTGGCATCCCCCCCGGGGTCCACCGATTATGAGAATCTTGTATTCCCTTTTGTTGTTTTACGTTATCTCGATGCGAGGGTTCGTGAGCTTTTCAATCTTGAGGCACATCTGTATCCGTCTCGCGGAATATTTTTGATATCATCATGGGTTGACGCATCCAGTATCACCTAACACACTTCATTCATGATTATAACCGTCTCTCCTCATTATCTGCGTCAATTTAAACCATTTTCGGTCACGTAGAAAGCACTGGAGCCAGGGCAATGACATTCTTCTGTTCCACACGGGTATCCCTAATATTTAGCTAATAGACCGCTCGCAATTCGGAGCACTAATCGTTTCCTTTCTGCCCTCAACCTTGCTCGGGCTGTTGCTCAAAAGTCCCTCTCTACCGTTCTCTATATGATACATTCAACCAAAAGACAAATACTGACATCCCTCCCTTGTGGATCAGTGACGTCTCGATCCCAATTGGGAGGTTGTCGTCATGAAAGAAGAGAAGATAAAACGATAATTGATGTAGACGCAACTGGAGACCCCAGCTATCGGCAACCGTCATTTCTAAAACTATACTGCCAACATGGCTCTGACTTCTGGTAGCCTTTTTGGCATTCCTTACAGCACATGAATTAGCCATGGAGAAAAACCACAGTCTCCTACTGTCGTCTCTCGTCACGGGAAGATCCATTGCCGGGTCCTCCACCGCCAAACCGATCGCGCAGCCAGCCGAAAGGCCCCCCATGGCCGCTTGGTCGTCGTTGCTCCCTTTCTCTATTCGTAGACCATCTGCTCTGTGAAGGGCTCCGCTGTCTCATCCTCGCGCCATGTTCTTCGGGGCCACTAGTCCGGGGGCTCGTGGGAGAGTGGGAGTTGCGCCGTTGCATCCGGGACGTATCGTATCTGAACCCAGTCGTAAAGCTCCTAGTTTCCCTGTCTCGATCTCGATCTCGATCTCGGTCCCGGTCGCGATCGCGGTTTGAGCTCCGGTCTTCCTGTAGTGAGTGAAAGCTGTCAGAGAACGAGTCGAGTTCGGGACGACTCGGTGGCGGCTCTTCCCATGATGAAAAGCCTGGAGCACGTGCAGGGTTATTGGTATTAAGGGGTCTTGAGGAGTCGCCAGCAGGTTCTGGTCTTGACGAAGCATGAAAACGTGGAGGAAAGATCGACACCCGGACAGAGGGCCGCTCTCCCTGATGTTCGTTTGAGCTATCGGCGTCACCATTGTTTCTGCCAAATGTATTTCTGTTGTTTGTGTTGCCCTCATTTTTCTCGATAGGGGTTCGGCAAATGGGGCATGTGTTGTGTTCCTTCAACCATAGGACGACACACTCTTGATGAAACCAGTGCTTGCATGGCAAGTAGACGACAGTCTCGCCAATCTTCATCTCATCGATGCAGATGGTACATTCCGTCTTCCCATCTGTCCCAAGCATCTCCTTATCCACTTCCTTTCGGGTCAACCTCTCAAGAGCCTCTTCGGTGGCAGGAGGTGCCGCGTTGGACTGAGGATTCGCTTCCATCAAGCTGGTAATGATTCTATCCAGAGCTTCCTGGGAATAGACAGCGTCGCCGATCGCACCAGTGCCTGAGCCGAACAGGGAAAGGATATCGTGCAGACTACTCGCGAAACCAGGAGAAGGCCGATCTCCAGCTCCTTCTGCACCAGCTCGAGTGCCATCCTCAGGGGGGCCGACATTCCGAAGGATATTTGAAAAGATTCTGGGACTGGTGTTAGTGCCTAATGTTACGGATACGCTCCTGACTCGTAAACCTCCAGGGAGTTGAGGCCGATTTGGGAGGGTAGATGGTGAAGATGATGATGATGCGTACGCTTGAAAAGGGTCCACCGGATCTTGGCTCCGGTCGAAGGTGAGACCTCCAGAATCGGACAAACGTCCATTTCCCGATCGGGTGTCGGGAAATGGTCTCGACATGATAGTAATTGAGGTAGTGCCCCCAAAGGGTCCTGACGTAAATGTTGTCCGTTGGATTCGTCCTTGGGTGAAGTCGGGGGTGAAAGGCGAAGGCTGATTTGGTGGACGTGGAGGTCCAAAACCTTGGAGCATATCCATGAAGCGCTCGAGAACAGGGTCCACATCCGGGTTGGGGTGCGTTTGATTTGGGCCATCTCTTACGGTGCGTTGGAAATGAAAACCTTGGGGCCCGGAGAAGTACTGATCGTCCTCGGAATCATCCTCGAGGGTTCGGCGGCGATCTGGTTCGGGAGATGTGGAAGGGGAAGAGAAGACTTCTATATCGCGGGGATCGTTATCCAACTCAATCTAGATGGGGGGAGCTCGGTTAGCAACAGGAACAAAGGGCAACAGAAAGAAAGAGGAGGGGAGAGGGGGAAGGATGTGACGTACAACTTCGGTGATGTCTCCATGGCACTCTGGGCATTCTAGACCATGTTCGTCCCGATACCATTCATGGGCGCATGCATGGCAGTAGACAACATCGCGGCCGGTGGTCGCATCGAGGTGACCATATTCATCAGCTTGGGAAGCCATCTGCGGCTGGCTGTGCCGGTAGGCTGTCAGGGCACTCAGACCAAGGCCTACAGCGAGGCCGGCGAGGCGAAGAGCGCGTGACGCCACTATGAAGGCTGAAGGGTCGAGCGCCGGTCCAGTCTCGAATTATCCGGTTGTTGTAGCGTTGATGTCGGAGCGAAGGCAAGGAAACAAGTAGGCGACGGCCCCAGTGCTTGGATGCAGAGAGATAAGGTTGGTTGGAGACGGGGCCTGCCGGTTCAAGGGTTTAGTTATACTGCTCGGTGGCGTTCTTTGAACGGGCAAGGCAGAGAAAAAAAGATGGTGTGCTCGCCAGACACACAAACGATATGGTTGGGAGAGGGCCTTGGCAAGATTTGGCTGATCGCAAAACGCAGTGAGTGGGCAGTGGACTTGATGCTTGTGAATGGCGAAGGCGAACCAACGGTGAGCGGGACAATGTATGAGTGGTGGCAAACAGCGGAGTGATGATATGGGGGTACAAGGTGTGATGTGATGTGATGCGACAGTAGTGAGGTAAGGTTGGCAGGCAAAGTAGGTAACTAAAGGTCGGTACTGATAGAAGAAGAGGATGCACTTGGTAGCGCCTCAGGAATATAACTAACCAGAGAAGTGATGTCGGGTTGGTAGTCGGGGGACAGGGGACAGGGGTTTCTGGGTTTCCTGAGGGGAAAAGCGGGCAAGCTTGATGATGCGTCTTCTCTGGGGTGGATGATTAAATATGCGGGCCGAGTATCTACCCAAGTATCCGCACTTCGGACACCGTTGGGCGCTTGTTCGAGTGAATATTCGATGGTTTGTTGCTTGATGCCAAAGGGTGCTTGGTGTCGGTATATGAAAGGTGGTGGCGTATGTACGTTGTCGTGTATGAGGTAATGGAAAAGAAGGAAGAGGTCATGAAAAAAGGTAAAAAAGAAAATGCAAGTGAAGATATCAAGGATAGTAGGACCTTCTTGTTTTTTTTGTTCTTTTTTTCTTCTTGATTCGTTGCTGTGAAGCTCGACAACGTCTTCTTATTAGGCAGAGTCGATTGGGGTGGTTTGGAAGAGCATCGATATCAGGAGAAGGATCGGCCTTGGGCGTCAGGTTATTACCTCAGGCAGTTTAGTTGGCGAAAATGTACGAAGTACAGGTAGGTTAGTGGGTGGGTTGGTTTGCCAGGTTGGCGCAATGGTTCGGTACGTGCATTAGGTAGGTATAGGTAATTACACACTACCTCAGGCAAGTAAAACAACACGGTGATTTAGGTACTGTATTGTAATTATGTGTAATATTCGGTAGGTAAGGTTTCGATATTCGGTAGGTAGGTATGTTTTGGACAGGTTGGGTGAGAAGTTAAATATCAATGTGACTTCGTCAAAATGATAACGCATACGCAGTAGAGACACAGTAGGTGAGTACCCTCGATCTGCCGTTGCGTTTGTCAGCTCCACGCGCACAAGCAGCAAACACACACGGGTGGGTAGTGGCTGTCTTGGCTGAGACGCTGTCAGGCATAGGGCGTGACAGGCTGGTCTGAGGTTCGTCCTTGGGCATTGATAGAAGGGACGTGGAGACCAAAGAAACAAACGGGAGATGATTCAGGAACCTGTAGCCATGTTGGAGAGGGTTGATGGGGGAGAATTGGAAGACCAGGCTGGTCGGCGTTTTATTTGAAATCAACTTTGAAGGTATCTGTGTCAAGCCCGCAACGCCGCGACGTTGCACTACCTAGCTAGGTATCTACGCAGCGGTAGCTATTTCCAAGGTACAGAGTACCTGCTGTAACTCTGTAACCAGTTGGTTATCACTACGACTGGAAGTGCCTTCCTACCTTACCGAGGTAGAAGCTTGGGAGACCTTTCGCTTTGGGCGTCTCCGTACATCGGAGTCGTGGTTGCACTTTTCTCTCTTGACATGCATCGTGTAAGGCAGACTACCTGAGGTAGGTTAGGTACCTTAATTATCTGATGAATACCATAGTCCCATAGCGGGCTCCTATCCGTATTTTTAGTTGATCAACATGCCCCAGCACCTGGGCCTACACGGAGGAGCTCTGTTCAACAAACCGCAAAGTAATTACTAATTAATTATCTTAATATCATCACCCTTTTCCGTCTTTATGAAGAGGTCCACATGCATCTAATAAATACCCAAACTAAGCTAGGTATCTATAGGAAGCTTCAAAGCGCAAATTCACGGCTACAGCAGGGCGGAAATGCGAGAAAAGCGAGGCACACATTTGATCTGAAAACCATTGATCGGCCTCAAAGGAGCAAGATATCGTATTATGTCTCTCATTCTTGCACTTTTGACCCAAAGATATTTTTCAACAACATTGCTGCAGCTCCCTCAAAGTGCACATTAAATGGCCCGCTCAAAATTCCTCTCCAATGCCTGTGCTTGCCCACAGCTAGCGAGGCCAAACGCGCCCTCTTGTTGCTGTTCTGCGTTTGGTGCAGCAGGTGCATCGTTGCACCGCAGCGTCGCCCACCCTGAAAACCCCCAAAGCTCCCATCAGGACCCTGTGTATCCTAGAGAACTCGGGAAAAAACCTCAGCTCAACAAGGCGTCTTTTCTTTCCCCTCCTGGATTCCACATTTTGACTGGTGGGCGCGGGCATCATCGGATTTCTTGGTATCCTCCTGATGTGTATCCCGATGACAACTAGCATATACGCATGTATGAGTAGAGAACCTTAATATCGAGTTTTGGTATGCGGTATTGTGATTATACTAGACCACTGTCTTTCGTGAGAGTCGGTAGCTAGAGTACCTAGCCAATGACTGTGTGTTTCCTCAAGCTGTGACATTGGACTTGATACCTGCATAAAACAACCCCGTATAGCAGGTACCTAAAGAGCTTTAGGCTCGCCAACGTTTGTGTTCACTACCTGATATATTCGGGCTATCTAACATCTTCTGGTTGGGGCTATTTCTCTATCCACTGCCAGCCAAGTCACTGTATGGATCATTCAGTGAAGCCTGACATGACTACCAACTGATGCACCTCGTGGTATTCCTGACGAGCAACAACACCGAAATAATCGCACTATGTGTGCTCACAATAATGCAGTAGTCTGGTGTCACGAATCCAGCCACAACTGAGAGCTGGGCTCCCTTCGCTGAAACAGGGCAATATCCAAGCAAAGTAGATAAAACAGGCCTCAACAGAGCCTAGAAACAATAATTGAACTAGAGCCAGAGAAGAAAATGAAAATAGAGAATCAATCCATTCTCATTTGTTATTCAAAGACTTGAGGCATTGACCTAGTGGTCAACTATGTTTGAGACGTGGTAAATGGCACGGACTGATAAATAATGATGCTGGTGCTCTCATTACATTTAGCTGTGTTCTGATTTGCTCGTCATGTTACGACTACCCGTCGGCCTCTCACATAGAGTGATGTATTCGACCAACCCTCCCAAATATGACGGCGAACGGAAAATAGGCAAATTTGCGGAATGACAAGGCAACAATAATCGTGTCGAGCAACAAAAGTGTGTTAGATATATCGAGTCTGCAGTCCTGTTTGCAGAGTGGATTTCAATATCACCAACGGTTCCATAAGTCAAGAAGATATTGTTTTCTCTTGATCTGCCGCCAAATAAAAAAAAAAAGAGGGAAAAATCATACACGGGGTCTATTTCGCCGACCTCTCCAAATCGCTTATTTCGATGCCTTGTCCTGCTCAGCCTTCAATCGGTCCTCCTTGTCCCACTCAATCAGCTGCTTCGACCAGCTGGTTCAGCATTGTCAGCAGCGTTCTCTTCTCAATCGCCTATCCCACGACACACAGCATCGCTGAGGGAGTAACCAAAAGGTGTATATCAAATAAAGGTTAGAGAAACATACTATCGGCTAGGGTGCCACTCCCAAGGCTCGGGCTTGTGCGCCCAGGTTTCTCGCTTGGCACTGAAGTTCCAGGTCACGGCAACAACGCCCAGCATGGCAGCGCCTGCAATCAGGGTGTTGACGCGCCAGTTGGCAGGCTGCGCATACCAACCACCGGCTGGTGACCAGACGTGCTTGGGGTAACTGCAGTCGCAAAATGGTTAGGATGTCGTTCGTTTCGGCTCGGTGAAGGGTGAGGAAGCTGTGGACTCTGGTCCCCCGGGGGGAGGAGTAGGTTGGAGGGGAGTGAGGCATCATCGAGGTGAGAGGTGAAACTTACGGGATTTTTCCGCCGCCGCCCTGGGTCAATTGTCAGTTTCCGGCAGGAAGAGGGATCAATAATGAGACTTACCATGTTGATTCGATTGTCAAGGGACGTAAAGGGAGTGGTTTGGCGGCACAATGGCGTCGTTGAATGGTTGCAGATGTCCGAACTGAGTCGACCAGTCGAGGTTACTACCTCGCTAATGCCGCCAGGCCGGAGACCCAGACCTTTCGCAGTCTACACGGGCCGACTATTGTTCCATCAGTTTTTGGCTGGCCCCCTCCTCAAGTCTTATCCCCCCCGGCTACAAGCTGATAGCATTGACTGGTCCAATTCCGCTGGGGCTCTCACACGACTTCCGGGCCATTGAGCGCAGAACTTTTTCTGCTGTGATTCGTCCCGGGTCTAATGCCGCCACGTCCCATTCTCGACATTTGACGATAGTTATTCTTTGCGGTCTCCCCCCCCCCCCTCCCTTTCACAACAACCACCTCTTTGCGCTGTCCGACGTCCTCCAATCCCTTTCCCATTCTACGCCCAAAAGCCGTCGCAATTGCTGCATCCATGAAGCGGGTTGGGCTGCAAAGATGGAGCAGCCAATTGCTGCAGGCCCGCGCCGCTCCCGCAGCTCGACCGTCCTTCCTCTCGACCACATTGCTGCGTCGGCACGCCTCAACGGCCACCACCACCGCCGCTTCTGAAGAGCTAGTCGACAGCATCGAGGAGTTGGAGCAATCGCCCCCTCCTCTTCCCTCCCCCCTCCCCCAAAATGCTGCTCAATCCGCCAAGCTAGCCGCCCTACACGCCCGATTATCGCTCTCCACAAAGATTCCCTTAGAGACGTTGGCTCGCGCCCTCATCGTTCCCTCTGCCGACAAGAACCCCAGCTTCAACAACTCCAATCTCGCCTTCCTCGGAAGCACATTCATCAATTACCACGTCCTCGAATACCTCGTGGTCAAGTGGCCCCGCCTGCCCCAGAGCATCCTCTATGAGGCCCTCCGTGCCTACTCCGGCAAGGAATCGCTACATCAATTAGCCCGCCGATGGGGTGTTGAGGCAGCGGCTGCTCCTGGAGAGGAGGTCGATCCTGGCCTGCTACAGTGGAAAGCAGAGGCTTCGGGTCTGCAAACACGATGGGGTTACGTTCGTGCCGAAGCTGCCCATGCCGACCGCTATGAGGCCCGCCGTGGTATTAGCAGTCGTGTGGTCCTCGATGATGAATTCGGTGACACCCTGCAAGAACCCAAGACCGGTCCTGAGGCGAGGAAATACTACCAGGACGAGGCATATTCGTCATTCGTCCAGGCTGTAGTTGGCTCAGTCTACACCCATTGCGGTCGCGAGGCCGCTCGTGACTTCGTCCAGTCCCACATCCTCTCCCGACAGCTCGACCTCTCCTCCATGTTCCAGTTCCAGCTCCCCACGCGCGAGCTTGCCATGCTCTGCGCACGTGAGGGCTTCTCCGCGCCTGTTGCTCGCCTTGAGAGTGAAACCGGTCGTCGATCCCGTACCCCCGTGTATGTCGTTGGCATCTACAGCGGAGCCGAGAAGCTCGGTGAGGGTGCCGGTCCCAGCTTGAATGTTGCCCGATGGAAAGCGTCCATGAACGCTCTCAAGGCCTGGTACATGTACAGCCCTGGCAACAAGGTGAGGGTACCCAGCGATATGTTTGAGGAGGACGCCAAGCCCTGGAAGGCACCTCACATCGATATCGGTGAGATCATCTAAACAGTTTGAGGCGTCAGAAATGTGTATGTGGTGGGTGGGGGCATGATAAGGCTGCCGCTGGCTGCAAACGCCATGATGGTCGCCAACTTTTGGCTGTATGTGGATAATGAGGAAAATAACATGAATCTCTTTTGCCCTAGCCAGGCAGTGTATAAAAGCGCATGGAGCAAGGTGGTCCCTTAGAGGGATTTGGATTGGGAAAAAATGTCACTGTAAGATACAATGTAAAACAATGACAAAACTCCTTGACAATGGCGAGTCAATATCAAGACTTTACATTAAACTCTCTTCTTGTTATCATGCTCTCTCCACGGGTATACATCTTATTTGCTCTCCGGATTACATGTACAGATATGCTTCTAACTAAAGTGATCACCTTCACCCAACCGGACGCCTTCCCCTCTCCTGATCAAAGCACGGTATCTCTCCTGTCGACGTGTTCGTTCAGTCGCCTCTCGGGTTCTTTTCTTGCGCTCGTAAACAGCTCTGATTGTTGATCGAATCTGGCCTTTGCCCTCATTGTAGTTCGCACGAGCAAGCTGGACGACCTGGTCAATCTGGTCAGGCGTGTATATGAAGTTCCATGTGCTGAGGAAGTCGGTAGTCCCTGGAGACAGCCCAGGGACCTTCTCGTTGGACAGGAAAGGGAGGTAGACGACTGCAATACCGGCGTTAGGCTCCATAAGTTTCCAAGTGTCAGGCTCGGTAATAATTCTAGATCGAGGGGAATTTGCTGTTCGCTCCTCGTTTGTGCCCACCCAGACTGTGCAGTAACCCAAGTCTCCTGATTCTTGATCACCTGGAGCAAACTTGGACTCTCTATCCTCTGCCTTTACGGGGTTTCCATTGTTGCGTGCTTCTTCACGGAGCTTTTTTTGAACTTCCTCTGCTCCACGGACTTTCATTGCGGCTTCCTGAGAAGATTTTGCTTGAGCATCATCGAGTTCTTTGACAACTTGGCTGGGCGACTCTCCAGGGTTCGGCCACCCGATTCCAACTGGCCAGCCTTTGATGCCTCGCTGCTTCGCATAGCCATCAACTACGGATAGCCAATTGTCAGTCTTGATATCTGCTGATGCATCGAAAGCGATGAGAACATCAACGTTGCGGCCCGGCCGGAGTAGGGGATAAATGGGCAGATTGTTGGACATGCCTGCATCCATCAGTTGGATGTGCTCATTCTCGTAGATGCTTCTGGGAGTCGTATTGGCCAACTTGCCGTGCATGCCATACGCGAAGTTTGGAATCCTCGCTGGGTCAAACGGGTGGACTTTGCTGAGATCACCGTCCCGGGTCGAAATAAGTTCATCGACGGTCCCAAATCCCGCCAAACCTTGGACAAGGGGCTTGATCTCTCGGTAGTAGTGACTCAGCGAGGCGCAGAATGCACTCCCAAAGATACCCATTAGCAATGGTAAACGTATCTCAGGGAGGTGGAAGCCATGCTCGGGAGGCACATCTTTGCCATCTTTGAATTTTCGTCCCATGGCCCAAGTTGGGATTCCAGCCCCAAACTCTTCGCAGAATAACTCATAGGGGGTGATTTCATACCACTGAAACCACGGGTCCTTGTTGGCCTTTTCCTTGGCACTTTCCACCCCAAAGATGCCTGCATCAGCCTCCTCGGGAGCCAAATCAGGAATCTCGTGGCGTACGGCTGTATATATCGGCATCGGGAGTTGCCCATATTGAATGTACTGTCGCTGATTCGAGAGTTTGAAGTCCCTGTCACATACCCCGAGGTCCCCCTTGGGAACCAAATATCTCGCAGCTAGCAAGACTCCATATAGATCGACCAGACCAAAGTCAGCACTGGTATCGCCTCTCAGCTTCTCGACAACACCACTCAGGAGGTATTTATTGGTTGGCATTGAGACGAGTGACTGGAAGGCAACGGGCGGGTATGCGATATGAGTGGAGGCCCTGTCCTTGAGGTGCTCCAAAAGGTTGGTCAAGCGTCCTTTATTGAACGAGGTGAGGTTGAGGGCTTGGAGCCAACAAGAACCACTGACACCCGAGGTGTATGTCACACAATCAAACAAGCCATCCTCGTCTGTGGCTAGGATGGAGCCAGTTCCGGCAATAAGAGCTCGAAGACCACCTCCTGATCCGCACATGGCAATGGTCGGGATATCATCTGGATGGATCTCTTCCTCTTCCAGGTCAAGGTATTTTGCTAACGCAACCCTCGCAATCCTGCGGCGTCTTTCCAGGAAGGTTTTTTCTTCATTGCAGAGATCAGAAGATACTCGAACTGTGGCAGCGTAGCGTATCTCCGGGTGTATTAGTGGATCGTGAGCTTCGGCCCAGATCTCATCTGCCAAGGAGCCGGGCGACATGGAAAGTTCCCGTTGGAGTTTCCTCAAATACCCGGGGATGAGCTTCGACCATTCTGGGACGATCATGCCGACAAGTTTGTCAGGCAGCGTAGACCACTCCAAGTCGGTGACGGCAGTGAAGTTCTCTAGTCCCCGGGCAAAATTGGCCCAGGCAGACTGGTCGTCATGTCCGGACCGGGTATCATTATCATCTTCCCCTTGGCCTTCTTCTGAAGATCGCTGGCGAGATTTGAGATTCTTGTCGGATAACTGAGCAAATTCGTCAGAAGGGTAGAGCCACCAGATAAAAAGTCCTCCAGTGATTACCGCGACGGGCCACGAGGATCCCAGCTTGCCGTGCTTGGTATTCGCTTTGGGTGATTTTGGTGTTGAGAAAAAATTACGCTGCCATGTGATCGGCACTCTATGTCCAATTCGCGTGATCTTCGATCGGGGGGCTGTCCTCAAGCCCAACTTGGCAACAAGGCCCCCGAGAGAACCCCGGTGATATCTCATGGCTACCGATAAGCTTGTAATTGGGCTGTTGCTATGTCGTTATAGTTCATCATCGCATGTGTTCTACCCTGGTACAGACAGGCATAGCTCAAGAGTGCCCAACTCTCTGAACTGAGAAGAGCCAATCAAGCTAGCTGAATGGCGAGAACCGCTGGAATTGAACTGTTGAAGGAATGTCTCAATGTCTTGAATCTGGAGCTTGTACCGAGGGGTGGTCAGCTAGATCCGATTGGTATGAATGAGAGATGAGGCTGAGAGAACGTTGGTAGAACAGGCTCTTAACCAGGCTTGTCCCGAGCTTAGTTTTTGTTTGGAGCACGGAGTAGCTCTCTCCCTCAACAAACCAAAGGCGGAAAGTGTTGATGTCATTCACAGGCACGCAAGTTAAAAGGGATTAGAGTGCCTGGTGAGTGCTGCTAGTGAGTACTTTACTTTGTGCGGCACTTTCATGAAAGTCGAGGTTATTTGGTATCAGACCCACCCAGACCCAGGTTTTCAGAAGGATACCTGAAGAGGGAAGCGCTGATCTTTTTTTTTTCTCTTCAGGTACCGGGATAGGTACCTGTCAGTCATTGCATTCCCTCACCTTACAGCACCTCTCATGCTACAGGAGCCATGTAGGCAGCTAGCAACTAATTAGAAGATACAGGCAAGGTACCTGACAATCTCTTACATGGTGGAATACCTAACCTAAGTAGGTACCTAATAATAAAGTACGACAGTCCACAAATAACAATCATGCCATGACTACAGATGTAGTTGTTGCGCTATTTGCTTTCGTCATATTGCTGGAACAATTGTGCTTCTCTTACGACAGAAAAGAAAAGTCTCTGGCATTGATTCACTGGGCTATTCTAGCTATCATTTTTATCCTTGACCTTTTTTTCTGTTGCCGCCAAACCCCAGGATAGAAAACAGATTGAATCTAGCTTTCCGCTCCCTTGTTGGAGTGCTCATTGAATTATAATACGTATTTTATATATTGCTGCCCCGTACGGCACCTAAGGTACATAGTAATTCAGAGACTCTTTAGTTGCTGTCCTCGGTAGTAACTCTGACTCTGTAGGTAGTTCCATTCTATTTCATTATTCGCCCACATCATTAGGATAGTGGGGTCAGCTATTGCAGACACTCCAGTCCAGAAAAGCCCAGAGAGATGGCGCTGTGCCAGATGCGGCGGGCGGTGAAATCGCAAGCTAGCGAGCCATTGAGACTCTGGCCGCCTTTTTTTTTCTTCCTGCGCCGGCAGAATCTTTCGCGTTTTTGCAAACCGGTCCATCAAAACCCCAATTGTATATCATTCTTGTCCCTCGCCAAAGATCCTCTCAGTCACTCATATCCTTGCAAACCACTTGAGGAGTAAGTTCACACTTTCAATTTTTGAATTTTTGTTGCTCAGCCGCCCGTTTTCTGCCTGGCCGGATGACTCTTCCTCAGATCCTTACCCCGCCACCACCATTCATTCCCTTGTCTGTCGCGTCCTTTGCTCACTCTTCTAATGACTCCCACAGGTTCGCTCTTAACCCATCGCATAAATCATACCCTTGATCCGTACGGATCTTGATCGCTAGGGTCCTTACTTCCAGCTTTTCAAACAACAGTCACTTGCGCCGCCGAGATGAGCGAGGCCGAGGCCACCGTCAAGCCCGTCGAGGCTGCCCCCGTGGAGGAGAAGCCCGAGGAAACCACCGAGCCCAAGGCTGAGGAGAAGACGGAAGAGGAGGCTTCCGAGGAGAAGTCCGACGAGAAGACGGACGCCAAGATTCTCAAGACCACCGCCAAGGTCGACTACCAGAACCCTCGTAATAACAACAAGTTCGACCCTAGCACTCGTGAGGTCACCGATGACCCCGTTGCCATCCGCAAGCAGGTAACATACCCCATCGACTATGATTATTATATGCCCCCAATCATGACAATCCCCTTTGTGCTCACACACTTTACTAGGTCGAATTCTACTTTGGCGACTGGAACTTCTCCCAGGATAAGTTTATGTGGGAGTCTGCCGGAGGAAGCGAGAACAAGCCCATCAAGATCAAGACCATCCACTCCTTCAAGCGCATGCGCACCTTCCAGCCCTACTCCGCCGTTGTTGCTGCTCTCAAGGACAGCAAGGTCCTCGAGGTCTCTGGCGAGGAGGGTGAGGAGGAGGTGAAACGCAAGGTCGCCTACAAGCCCATGGGCGCTGGAAAGGCCAAGGTCGAGGCCTCCACCGTATATGTCAAGGGTTTCGGCGACGAGGCCCCCAACACTCAGTTCGATCTTGAGAGTTTCTTTGCTCAGTACGGTGAAGTCAATGGTCTCAAGCTCCGACGCACCAACGAGGGTCTCTTCAAGGGATCCGTCTTCGTCACCTTTGTGGACGAGGAGACAGCTGAGAAGTTCGTCAAGCTCGAGCCCACTCCCAAGTGGAAGGACCACGACTTGAAGGTCATGTCCAAGAAGGCCTACTGCGACGAGAAGAGCGAGCTGATCCGCCAAGGCAAGCTCGAGCCCAACCAGTCTGGCGGCAAGAAGTTCTACGAGGGCCGTGAAGGCACCAAGAACTCACGGGGCGGCCGAGGCGGTCGCCCACAGGACGACGACTGGAAGAAGCGCCGTGAAAACGACCAGAAGGGCGGATTCCGAGGCGGACGTGGTGGTCGCGGTGGACGAGGACGTGGTGGCCGAGGTGGCCGAGGAGGTCGAGGTGGTCGTGATGGTCGTGACAACCGCCGTGATCGTGATGGCCGCCGAGACGACCGCCAGGACGACCGCAAGGAGAACAGTGATGCTAAGCACAACAGCAACGAGTAAGTTTTCTCATACTTTTTTTTCCTCGCCTGTCCATATCCTATAATATCATATGAACGGACCCGTCACTAACATGATATCAGCACGATGCCTCGCATTCAGTCAACCGCTGAGACCAACACCAACGGCAAGCGTGCCCGCGACGACGACAGCGCTGCCCAGCCTGCCGCCAAGAAGGTCGATGCCAAGGTGGAGTAAATATCAAACTACAAAAGTGGCGAGGATGCCAAGATATAAAGATGAATCAATTTTCACGCAACAAAAGAGCTGCGGAAAGGGAGGGGAGGGGGGCGCTCTCTGACTGATACCAACAACACAGACGAAAGGACAAAAAAGTGTTTTTTGGGAGGTTATTTACATGGGACTTCGGCCGTGACAAAGGGATCATCCATTGCATTTTTTTTTCTTTTTCTTTTTTTTATATATAAAAACCAACAACGGGGACATGCACCGGAATACAATAATAAGGAGCATTATTTTATGAGTTGGTGCTACTTTTTATCAAAGAACAAGAAGTTATCAACCACTCTCGTTATCTCCCATCCCCATAACTGAGACGCCCGTCAACCTCACTCTCTATGCCTATTCTAGAAGAGACAGGAAGCTCAATTCAATCATGCCCTCAGTAGGGCAATGCTCTATCAAAAAATGGTGCCTTGTATTTCTTTTATTCCCTTTGGTTAGGAAGATCTATTATTCATTCATTCAGTCATATCACCGCCATTGTTAGTCCTTCTTGTCACCACCTCAAACTGTATAATCTAATTTGTTATCGCCAAGGACATTCCAAAACTCCTCGACAATCTCCTTCTGTCCGCTTGGTGCGCCGCGCACAGCCAGATATACGCGGGCCTCGAGCTCGGGGTCCCAATCTCCAGGGTTTCCGTTCACCATGCGACCACCGGCCTCCTCGAGGATGCACCAGCCGGCGCAAACATCCCACATCCAGCAACCGCCCTCCCAGTAAAGATCCATCTGACCAGCGGCAACGGACGCAATGTTTAGAGCAGCTGAGCCCAAGGATCGCAAGGAGTGGACCATGGAACCACCCGTCTCACGAGTAGCCGCCAGACGCCTGAAGACATCGACCTTGATATCGAAGTTGGGGCCGTCACGCGTAGAACCCCATTCCACGGCGACGAGCGCATTACCGAGACCCTCGAGGGGGCGAGGCGATTCCGCCAGAGGAAGACGCTGGGGGGCAATGTTGCGACGAGTCAAGAAGGCGCCTTGGCCCTTGATAGCGGTGTAGAGCAAGTCCTGCCAAGGATTGTAGATGACGCCAATAGCTGGTCGTCGGTTGACAGCGAGACCGAGAGAGATGCAAGCTGAGGGGAACGAGTGGACGAAGTTGGTGGTACCGTCGATTGGGTCGACAACAAAGGTCGGCTCCAAGCCGATCCTCATACCAGGCTTGTAGGTCTCTTCACCCATGAAGGAAATGTCGGGAAAGGACTCGCGCAGGCGGGTGGAGACGAGCTCCTCGACTTTCTTGTCCGCCTCGGTGACGATATCAACAGCTATTCAATAAATTAGAAACGGAAGAAGCATGAAACATTATGGAGTGTAGGTGAATAGTTGGGGGAGGAAACAAGGAGCTAGAAATTCGAAAAGATTAAAAAGAATACTAGATGGTTGGGGATTATGTACAGTTGAGCTTGGTATCAGTGCCAATGCTGGCTGGATTGGAGTTGAGGATGACAACACCGGCATCATAGGCGACGCTGACCATGACGTCGCGAATTCGATTAAGGTCGAGGTCCGCCATTTCCTTCTGCTTTTTGGCTGCTTTTTTACGTTGGAAGTTGTGTTCCTGAGTTTGAGCTTTTCGTAAATTGAGTACTCAATTCGACTCTTGGACTCAATGGCAACCGAGTTGAGTGATGCTGATTTGATCTTGTTGGTGATGGTCAAGGAGAGATTTATTATTTGAGACAGGTCAGGAAGGAGTGTTGGATGATGGATGGAGGGGCAGGCCGGCTTGGCATTCCCCTCTCTCACAGCAAGTATGGTGGGGCACTTATGCCTCGTGCCTGCCAGATAGTTATTAGGTGGGGGATAGTTTTCAACTCTTCTTGACCGATTTGAGCTGCTTTTCAACCTCAACTAGCACCTACTGTTGCATATTCTCTCGAATGGCGAGGCTGCTTCAATTGATTCATCAATTATTTTGTATGTTAGTACATCATACCGAATTTGTCGACACTAAGGATTCAATACTCAATTGAGGTAATTTTAGGGCTGTCGGTAGTTTCGTGACTTGTGCCAGAATATGCAATGTCAATCTTAGGTCAGGTTGTGCAGTGTACCTATAGTGGAGTTGTATTGTAGATCCTCGAAGAAGGCACACAAGAGCCAAGTCCTCTTTATTACATCCATTCTTTGTGCCTCCGTGTTTGGTGCCTCCTAAACGCTTTCACATATATTCCCATTCCATACATATATATCTGTAGTAATCATGTGTTTCTAATTCATACATGCTCACTGACAGTAGACAACGGTTTTAGTAACTCCCACCCAGACAGGCTATCAAAAATAGGTAATCAGTTCCAAAAAATCCCACACAGAAAGTTCCCCTCCAAAGTCCTTTGATCCAACAAACGCCGTCCACCCGTCCGTCGATCAGTCAACCGAATTAGTTACTTGGCCGACTAATGTACACGTCTTACAGCCAGAGACTAAGAGAAGAAAACCCCAAAAAGAAGTCAACGAAAAAGCCAGGTCAATGGGGAAAACTATGCAACGAATGAGTAAAAACGTCCAACTTGGACTAGGTAGCATGACCAATGCTCAATCCTTATCTCCTTCCCTCCAACAGAAACTGTCAAAAGATACCATAGCTCGTATGCAAGAAACCGACGCACACGGCTCATACTCATGCTCATACTCATATTTCATACTGTATGGTTTGCAGAAGTGGCCACACGGGGCAAGACATTGCTGTGAATAGGCGCAACGTAATCGTAGCTTCTAAAGCCCCCAAGTCTCAACTGGAGAGCTTTCACATATTTTCCCTGAATACAGATCTTCGCTCAGTCGGGCTGTTCGATCCGCTATCCGGATCGCTGTGGCGATGCTGCTTCGCTAGATCCGCATCGATCGGTCGCGGACTCACACCGCGCAGATTCAACGAGGCGTCGTCATCGAAGGGATTCCGTCCACCTGGTCCAGAACCGGGACTCCTGCTTGCCCTCCGCCCACGGTCTTCCTCGTGATCCTCGTGTCCGTCGTGCTCGCCTCCAAAAGGACGACGACCAAGGTGAGTTGAAGTGTTCGCCGTCGTTGGCACGTTCATCCTGTAGCTATTGCCGCCAAGTGCGCGGTCACCGGCGCTCTCAATGTCCTCCTCATTGTAGGCGTAAGGCCCATACGAGTCGGCTTCGTGGCCGACCCGGGTATCCCAGGCCTCATCTGGGTCGAGAGGGCCGAAGCCGCGTCGTCCGCGAGCATCGCCCTCGTATGCGCCGGTGGCAGAACGGTTGTTGCGATTTTTAAATTTGCGCATCTGGTCATTGAACCAGCCGACAACACCACCGGGTGCGGGGCGAGGAGGGCCGTATGAATTGTCTTCTTTGTGCCATGGTAGATATGATGCTAAGCTTGGAGCCGGGAGCTATTAACAGGGAAAAAAAAATCAAACAAAAAGGTCAGCTCAGTGTCCAACCTGAGTGCAATCAAGGGTCAAAAGGGAATCGCGAGCGAATCGCGAGCGCATCGCGACTCATGCGCCGAGAACCAGCGAGGGTGGCGAGGAAAAGACAAAGAGAGACGTACGCCAAGTCTGCGCGCGCGCAGCTGGGTGAAGACGACCCAGCCGATAACTGCTGCGACTAGTACTACGAGGATGGCAATCACGATACCACCAGCCGTCGACACCATATTGGCGGTTTGTCAGTGGCCCAGTCCTTGACGGTCTGGTCTGGTTCGGTAGGGTCGGCGGGGGGGAGGAGGAAGATCGATCGTCGCAGCCGCGCGATGATGATAAAGATAAAGAGAGAGAGGGTGAGACAAGAGCGCAAACAAGTAAGCCAGGAATGGTTTGGCCGATGAAATCACGTAAGGGATTTCTTGTATGTAAGAGAGGAGGGAGAGGTAAGAGAAGGAGGGGGGGTAGTGAGGACGTGAAAGGGCGAAGCGAGAGAATCAGACGTAATCGGTACGAAGTCTCTCGGTTGCGGTTGGTGGTACTGTGCAGGACCAGTCGCACCTATTTTTGGGGCTGTGGCACTAACAACGAGTGCACCTAAGGTAAGGTAGCTAGGTAGGGTAGCTTCAGTAGGTACCTTCGTGAGGTATGCGGCAGAAGAGCAAGTATGCAATAAAAGAAAAACTGCGAAAATAAAAGACACAAAGCATGTAAGCGCCTTTCCCTCTTTCGCGCACGTTGTCGGGGACCAACTTGAACCCTTACCACGGTAGACCCTCACCTTGCCAGTATCATCATCACTAAGCCAGCACCGGAACAGCGCTGACGATGTCTTCAACCCTGGAAAGCTACTTTTGCACCCCGACACACAGCACACGAGGGCGCAGTGCCCGCCATGCTCGGGCGTCCCGGGGAGGGGCAGTGGGGGCCATTTTAGCCCTTCCAGGTTCCAGATTTCCTTCATCCATGGATGGCTCTCTCCATGGATGGCTCTCCCTCCGCCAAAGGGGCAACGTGCTCTGCTCAATTTGGTAGGTAGCTATATCTACAGTAGCATTGTACCCAAAATGAGTGTGTTGTACTTTACAGCCTACTCCAAACATGCCTAACGTTACCTACCGAACTACCAATTACCTAACCACCTACCTAGGTAGACTATGTAGTCGTTCATTCCATATATTGACGGATATATTCGTCAAAAAGGTCCATCTATCCCTATCCATCCAAGGTTCGACAGCAATGGGTCCGTAGTAGACAATAGCGGCTGGTGGGGGCCTATAACAGGGCCAACTCCCGGTGTAGTAGCCCGATGCAGCCCGCCAACATGAAGCGACAGAACTTCAAGCCCGCTCCGCCTTTTAATTTTGGCCAGTTTATGTATCCGTTTGCATTGCCACTACAAACTTTCTCCGGCCAAAGTGAAGAGCAAAAATAAAATAAAAATAAAAAATAAAAAATAAAAATAAAAGAGTTCTTCCCATTTCCTTCTGCCTAAGGTACCTTGCTAAATTCCATACCAACGTTCCAGGTTGCCATCAGGACGCTGGTCCCTACGCACGTAAGTACGATAGGCAACGAAATTCTGTACGTGCGTACTGCAACTAAGATACGTGATGTGGCGTATGGAGGGTATCGGATACAAGTATGAAGTACGTACTATGTATTGACAAAAGTTATATCGCACGGGATGCTTCAGGCATTATCCCACTAAATGGAACAACACCATTGAACACGATGCCTGGGGCCTGTCCCATCCTCAAAAACCTCCAAATATAGATCGACTTTAGTGTAATCGTTTCTGCACTTTGATGTCAACAATCGTCTTATCCAGCCAATCCTTTCATTCTCTGCTGATGCCGTCATCATCGCCATCCCGTTTTGTTATAACGTATATATGTACATATATCGCAATCTCACAGCCCCGATGCATGTTTCACTTGTTCCAGCTCTTCAGAGATTGCCAGCGTCCGCCTCCGGTCAGAACGTTAGGTACATTATTCAGTACGAACTTAATGGCGGTGCTGACTTTCTTTGTAGTCTTCAGCTGCTATAATTAAACGAGAATCAAACCGCTCCATCTCAAGCCTCTTCCCAGCCCATGACTCATCTCAATGTATTAACTGGTCACTCTATGTCCCTCCTCTTTTTGTTCTTATCTTCAGATCTATCATGTGATTCATAACTTCAGTATCTTTGCTCACGCGCAAATCCTAAGACCTCTTCGCTTTCGATTGATGGGCAACCCATCTCTCAAGCATTGGGATCTGTATCTCTCAGCTCTCCGCAGCACACTGAGACCAAAGCCCTCCACTTCGGGCAAACGACAGGCTCTCTATGAAATCCTCCAGCTTACAACGTCCATATTCATCTCCCCCGCACGTTTTGAGCGGCATCACTCGATCATTGATCAAGACACGCACGTACTGTTCCGTTGTCCCACCCTCACCGCAGTCCATCTTTTCCACGTACATGCGAGCCGCAAACGGCACCACCCACGCCGAAGAAAAGCCATGCGCTTCAGGAGCCTCCACAATCTTATTCGTCGATAGAGATTGCGTCTCGTTGTATAGCCCCATCGCGGAAAAGATGCTCGTCATCGAGTTGTCGTGACTGAAATCAGCGTATAGCCCCCTGTCTACAGGAAATGTCTCCAAAGACGAGTCTAACGTTCTATTCGTATTGGTATCATCTGCAACCTGCTGTTGCGTCAATCGGGCAATGAGCTCGTTGACATATCCTACCCCCTGAGTTGGTCCCAGTGGGTTGCCGTTCCCATACCCGTAGAACTTGCCCAGCGTCATATGGTAGTTGTAGCTCCTCCACTCATGCTTTGCGAAAAGATCGCAGAATCTAGACGTTTGCTTTGCGCCCTCCGTGTTGACCGTATTGAAAGGACAAAGATCCATCATGTATATCACATCTTCGTCCGTCAGGTTAGCCCCTGGCAGGTTCTCGTTCAAGCGTTTCATGATGCTAGGAATGAAGATGTCCCGCCATGCCTTTGTCGCCTCGTCTCCCAGAACTGAAGCCCATCCATCCTCAAACGCAGGACAGAGGCCATGAGACAACGTATTGTTCCAACCATCGCCCTCTGGGATGATCAAAATTTTCTCCATCTCGGCCGATGCCGATCGTCCCTGAGCCTCATAAAAGCCTGTAGTGAAGTTATACGAAGACATGATCACTCGGTCAGCACCAGAGGTTCGAATAAAAGGCTCAGAGTGTTTTGCCAGCTCTTTGTACCGTTGCCAGAAGATTTTCCCAGATTCGGTAAGCTCATCCTGGCCAAATCCTGTCAGGTCGTCGGATCCAAGGTTGTAGGTATAGTCCTTGATCCATTCGTAGCCCTTGCCATACTGAGTGACAGATGTCTGGATACGAGCCAATGTAGCATTGTACAACTTGGACTTTTTGGACGTAGGATAACGTGCGCCATGCCTTAACAAAGCTTGGGCAAAGTTGATTGTGCAGCCCTTGGGCGGGTCAAGGTCAATATCTGACGGAACAGAGAAGACTGGAGAGTACTGTCCCCAGATCCGGGAAATATCATCACAACTCGCGTCTACTGTACACGAAGTAGTAGAGGCCGACCTGCAAATGTTAGCCGCGACGACACTTCGAAAGCACTCGTAATTTTGTTGATTTACCTTGCGTGAAACAAGGAGCCAAACACAGTAAAGAGGAGAAAAAGGCTGAGAGCCATCGCAACTAGTTTTCTCCGGCGCTTGATGCAATGCCTTCGTTTAAGCTCTTCTGCAACCTGCCAGGCTATTTGGCGGTACCGTAAGTATTCTTCTCTGCTCAAGACTTGGGAATCATCAACTTTCTGGAAGGCATCTGGAGGGGGAATATTCCCATTTCTTATATCTTCCAACATGTGATATGTACCCACAACTCTCGGGGGATCTTCCCAGAACTCTTCGGGAATCCATGTCACCTGGCGGGGATCAAGGCTTGGAGACCATACATTCTCTAACCTCGCACAAGTGCAGTTCAACTTTCGAAGCATTGGGTTAGCAGAGACATTATGGACCTTCACTCGCGACGCTTCGGGGCCGTCATCTGTAGGAGGCTGATGATCATAGTGGCTTAGGAGTGCTGTTTGAGAGTCCCTATGTCGCTCAATATCATCAACGCCCCCGTCGTCGTCGTCGTCGTCGTCATCGTTATAAGGGTCCTGAAACAGCCTTGGTGGCTGCATAGAGGCCATTCCGAATCAGAACGGATGAGAGGCCTGATAGAGATGCTCAATAGATCCAGGAGGGAGTATGATGTGGTGCCGTGCCGTGCTGTCTGCAATAGACAGGTGGCTTAGCGCGATCCCGGAGGCGACGCTAACGTCCAGCAACGCCGGCCAAGAAGGTATGTATCAGAAGCGAGGTTCCCACGAGCTTGTGAGACGAGGGGGGTCTACTATGCAAAAAGAAAAATCTGAGTATTTTTGTCAGGTTGGTTGATACTATAGTTTTCTTGCAGGTTGTTTAATTTTCTGTTGGTGGTAGATCGTCGCTTGCACCTAGTAATACCGTTGCAATGGGGACCTGCAGGGCGGACACGTGCCTCCAAGACACGCTGATAGCAAGGGGCAGCAACTTGCTACATGGATAGGTACGTCGTACTTTGAAGCAAATTAATTAACTGCAGGCAGTATCAACTGGGTCTTCTGGTGGATAATTTTCCTAGAGCGTATTACAGGGACTTTTCTTATTTCATTGCAAAGAGAAAAAATAGCAAAGTGAAAAAAGGTGGGTTTCCTGGCTATCACTGGAGATATATATATATATGTGCCTGCCCATCCCCCTCCCCCCCTCTCCCTTGGGTGGACATTCAGCCTCAAGGTGATTTGCTTGGTGCTGGAAGGGCCTTAAATTACGGGGCACAAGTTGTGCAGCTGACTGTTACGCCCAACAACTCCCAGGTTACCTATATATGTTGTAGGTACCTGGGTCGATAAAGCAGTGGAGGGTTCGATATATGCCTAAATGATCCAGCCCAATCGGTAGACTGCCTGACTTGTAAGTTCAGGAAGCAAGGTACAGTATCTACAGGATCCAGATAGATTGAAACAATAATGCTCAGAGATAAATTCTGTTTCTATTGTTCACGTCGTCTACCTATTTTCCATTTGAATATGTACTGAGAAGGTGGAAAGCTAAACCTGGCACACATCATTGTACACCCTCGCTACCGACCATCCTGACTTGACGATCGTTAAGCATTTACAACGAAGAAACAATCAATTCGTACTATCATCAAGTAGCTCAAGCCCCGTTCTCAACCTACCCGTCAGAGAGTATTCTCACCAGGCTGGATAGTACCGTTGTTGACAGCTGCCGCGTGGGTGCGAGCCAACCAGCCCCAGACTGGGTAGTATACGTTGAGCCAAGGGATGAGCTCCTTGGCGCCAGGAGTGTTGCGCCAGTCACGCATGAGGTCGCAGACAATTGAGAAAAGACTGACAATCTGGACGCCGGCCCGGGCCATGCGGTCGTTTGAGATCTCGCGAACGAGCACCGAGTTAGTGCCAGAGGCCTCGGCGTTAGCCCAGACGGAGTAGCCCGCATCACGAAGGGACAAGGCGAGGAATGTGGTGCACACGTCCGTGGTGATTCCGGCCATGATGATCTGCTTGCGTCCATAAGACTGGACCGTCTTGCGGAACTCCTCGTTGTCCCAAGCATTGACCTCACCCTGGCGCTGGACGAGAGGCATGTCGGGGTACATTTCGAGGATCTCTTTGGCGAGAGGGCCATTGGGACCTTTCATAGCCTCGTTGTTAGCAACCTATTCTTTTCTTTTTCTCTTCCCCATAGATGAAGATCAGTCTTTCTGGGAGCTTGCTGGAGTCCACATACCCTGGTCGGCAGATGTGGTCATGATAACCGGGAGGTTAAAGACCTTGCCAATGGCGGCATGAGCCAAAACCTGGTCGCGGTAGAGAGTCGGGTCAAAGTCCCGGGCAATCTGGTACAGTCCCTCCTGGATATCAACAACGAGTAGAAGCTAGTTACATGCGTCAGTATGTCTTTTTTTTTTTTTTTTTTTTTTTTTTTTGGAGGGGAGGAGTAAAGGTAAAGGAGGACAGAGGAGCAGCATCACTTACAGCCTCAGATTTGTTCAGTCGCTCGTACTTGTAAGCTATCAGCCCATTAGCCAACGCTCTCTACCACAAGCCCGCATAAACAGGATACTGGCATAGAGGGAAGTAGAATAGAGGGGAATCGCACGTTCAGGCTCATAGTGGCCAGGGCTCTTGCCAGCGATTGTACTAATAGAGAAGAGGCCAAAGGCCAGGACTGAGCTGAATTTCATCTTTTCGGTAAACGAGGTGGAGAGAAGCTGGATATCAATGCAGATAAAGTATTCTAAGTTCTCCCAGCCAAAAGATCTGAGTGGCTTGCTGTAGATGATCCGGAGTCTGGACTGAGTGATTCCATACTCGAAGACTGCTCTTCCTGGTCCTTTATATAGTTGTTGATCGAAACTTTATCCAGCTCGTACTCCAGCCGAAGCCACAGATTAGAAGCAGGGCGACAATGTCGATTCCCCGCTGCCGACGATCCTCTCTTCATGAAGCCTCATTTCTTCCTGATATTCCCCTCATGCAACGTCGGTCCTCGGTCTTAATGGCCAATATCTCCCGCCACGGGGCGGGGGCTGAGTAGCTGGGCAGTCGATTCAACCTCAATAAGAACACTGGTGAAGGAAGTAAAAACCGAGCCGTTGCATATCCGTGAGTTTCCGTATCTACAAAGGCCCGCATGGTGACCCGTCAGTGATCCTCTCAAACCGGAGACTTCACCCTCGGTGGGCTCGCCGATGTTGCACGGCATGGAACAGGGCTCCAGTGAGGTCCAACATGTTCGGATGACCGAGGACATGCAGACTGGCTGCAAGACGAGCCCGACTGAAGCCTGAAATACGATGGCTGGATTATTAGCCGCTGATTCGAGAATCCAAGAGTCGTGATATGCAGGCGGTCGGTCTGACGGCACTATTCAAGCTGTTGTTATTGTTTTCGTAGCCCCTCTTTCGCCCTCGTTTTGCTCTACTATCCCCAGTGGTCGGAGGGCATCTGATCGATATGAAAATATTACGTTCAATATGCAACATGGCCCTACATGGACATGAAGAGCGCCTTGTAATTTGTTGCTTGGTTGGTCTATAAGATGATGAATGCCTGACTCAGCCATGCACCCGATGTAACTTAGGGACTACCCTAACTATATACAAGGAACAGGGGTGGAAGTATGTAGAACTAATCCGCAGGATGCTCTATTTGCAACTTTGTTTTTAGCTATCCTACTCTATCTAACTAAACTACCATATCTACCTAGGATAGCTAGCATTAGATACCAGGCTATGAGTGCCGTGCCGAGAGAATAAGGTAATCCGTCATGACAAGACTCGACGTCTATCTCTTCGATTGGTTAGCAGATCATCTTGCCATTTGCCCGAAAGCCCCCAAATGTTAGCCACCCGTAATCCTTCTCCTCTCAAATGCCACCGCGGTGGACATTCGGTTAAAAGAAAAGAAAAACCCCCACCGAGATCCATACTACTGCCGGCAATCAGCCCCATCTCCCCTGCACACATTGTCTCGGGTATGCAGGAATCGCCACAGAAGGATGAGCTAGATTGCGGTTCAGCTGCACGTTCTAACGTATGTATGAATTCATCGCACAGCAAGGCGAAACCGCAAACTAAGTTGGGTTAAGTAAAACGGTGGAGATTTTGAGGCAAATAAGACCGCAAAGATCGCAAGAATTCGGGTTATCATCGCCAAGAATGACAAACTATGGCTTGGCAATGCCAAATGTTTGAGCTTCAAGCGAGAGACACATTGGCGCACCAATCAATCATCGGGTCATCTAGCTCACAGAACAGAACATTGAATCTCAGAATAAAACAGCCAAATGAAGAATAGGAGCAGGCATCACTGCGATAGAAATAAACACGTCATGTGTATATTTCCTAACCATCTCTATATAAATCATATCTTGGACTGTTCTGTTTATCCAATATTCCAGCTCCCGTAGACTACATCAAGTAAACGTTAGCTACATAGGAAAGCTACAGCTCTCTGGGTCAAGCAGCCATCCCAACCAATCCTGATGATACCGATAATATGCAGTGTCCCTTCCACCCGAATTCTATTCCCATCGCGCGGGTTTCATCCCACCGCCATACTCCGTCATGATTTATTTACATTTATACTCCCAACTTTGTCCTGCCCGATCTAGTCTAGCTAGCAATCAGGCAACCAGGACGTTACCTGCCTCACGGCAAAGTGGGTATCATCAAGCCTCGAATGTGCACATTAGATGAACGTGTAAAAAAAAAAAAAAAGGGGGGGGGGGGAGAGGGGGGGCAAAAAAATAGGGAAATCCAGCCCCCAAGGGAGAGTGTAAGAGAATGTGTGTGCGAGAGTGTGTGAGAGGGTGAAGGGAGTGAGAGAGAGAGAGACGAGAAGAAACAGGAAATGCATGCTCTCAAACAGCAACTCCAACGCTCGTCCGGCGAGGAATCTTATCGTTCCTCCCAAACGTGGCCGATCGAAAAATGAGGGGCTCCTCTCCCTTAGTCACGGCGGTGCTACCTGGTGACCAAGTCGAAGGAAACGTTCGGTCGTCGTCACTCTCCCAAGTGCTGACCGTGCCAGCGGTATCGGTGCTCGGGCGCCGCCCGTTCGTCTCGCCCAGCGAGACGCACTGATAGAAGCCGTCCTTCCCCGTGACCGGACGGGGAAGGTTGGTGACCGAGTCGAAGCCGAAGTCGCGGTCGTTTTCGGCCCCAGGGAAGAGCCAGCTGGATACCCGTGAGAAGGATTTCTTCTTCCTCAACGGGGGCCGGAGGATCAAAGGCAGAGGCGGCTGCATGGGCGACTCTATCCTCTTTTGCCGGCCTGTTCTGGGCGGAGGTGTGCTAGGGCCAATGACAGCATCGGCTGCCGTCTTGGCCCGTCTATGGGTCTGGGCCCGGAAGTTGATCGGGGCCGTGTGGGGCCGGACAATCTCCGAGTTGAGCCGCTCCGCAAACGAAGGAGCAGCGGGCGGCAACGCAGGAATGGAGGGCATCGGCTCCATATCTGAAATTTTGGTTAGCAGGCGGGCATCCGGGCCAAGCAAGACGGCGAAAGTCTCACCTGGCATAGTGCGCGCCACGGAGTGGGCGGTGGATGGTCGGCTGTTGGTATAAAGGCTATGCCGCTCAATGGCATCCTCAATCTGATGTTGAAGTTTCTCCACCTCTTTCATGGCACTGGCAACCCTAGCTCTGATGGCTTCCACATCCGGGGATGTCTGAGTGGAGGATGTATGGGTCGAGGATGTCAGAGCTCGGACTCTGCTACGAGACTTAGGAGGGATCAAGGGTGGAATGTCCTCATCTTGGCCTGTGAAAGGGGAGCTGTCCGTGGTGCTCGTAAGCTGCTTGCGGGGATAGTGAAACGACATGGATGATGAAAAGCTGCGCTGATGCTCGATAGTCTTTGACTCAACGGTTCCCTTCTCCGAGCTCCTGTCCAAGGTGGACGTTGGCGTCGATGAGTCCGCGGGTCGCTTCAACCCTCGAATAGGCGTGAACGGAGAACCCAGCTCCCTGACTGGTGGTGGCTTCTCGGACTGATCTGGAGTCTTTGGCGGCGAAGAATCACTTTGTGTTCTAGGTTCACTCCGAAAAGGGTCGTACACAGGTTCAGGTTCCGGTAGCTGATCGGGAACTCCAAAGTGAGGAAGCAAAGGTGAGGTTCTGTTTTCAGGCAGATGAATACTCAACTCCAACGGCCGAAAAGAGCGACGCGGTAGCTGTCGGGCTGGTCGGAGGTTTGAGTTCCGTGAAGGGCTTGGTTCAGGCTGGGGGAAATCGAACTGAGGGGAGCCAGTGGTGATGTGTCGAAAGTGAGAAGGGGCTGAGATGACGGGTCGGCGTGAAGAATATAGTGAAGAAATATTCAGAAATCGCCTCCTCTTTGGCTCGGTGTTGCCACGAGGAGCCTTCTCTGACTTAGCTGGATAGTATGGTGATTCCATCTGGGGCGCAGCCACTGGTTGAGGGTGATACGGTGGCTGTTGGTAGATGATATCGTGATGTTGCTTCTCGTCTTCGGCCATCAGCACTACAATATCGCGAAGAAAAGGATTGCAAGGGGGGGACATACGGTCGGGAGTAGAAGAAGTAGTGAAGGAGGACTTACGACCGGACCTGGACCTCTTTTCGGAGGAGGCGAGGGGCATGCAGCAGCGGAGCCATGAAGTCCACACTGTTTCTACGCCATCCGAATCGGCGACCTTCATACTGCGGTAATTCCGAAAGAGCAGAGAGCATCGATTTCATGCCGATGCAAAAACCATATGCAGTAAGACAATAACAACAGCAGTCAAGCAGAAGGACGGCGATGATGGAAGGCGTATAAGCGGGGGAAGAAAAAAAATATGAAATAAAATAACGAGAAATCGAATAAGAACAGAGTAGAATAGAATTCCAGATTCAAAACCAAAATCAAGCTGCAAGCTGCAAGCCTGACGCAGGGTGATGCAATGCAATGCGAGGTGGAGGGAGTGACTGATGAGAGAGAGTGTGTGTGTGTGGGCAGATGGACGAATTAGGGTATAAGTAAGGACGATAATGATGTATGATGTGAGAGAGGCAAGTTCACAAGACCCCGGATGTTTAGAGTAATAAGAATAATAAGAATAAAAAAAAAAGTCACCCCAGGGACGTAATGATGATGAAGAAGAAGAAGAAGGAGAAGAAGAAGAAATATTAACAAGCAACCAAAAGAATAAGAGGCGAATGGAATAGGGCAGATCAGAAAAGACTGACGAGATGGGATAGGATGAGAGTGGTTCTCTCGATGGTGCGCGCGTGTGTATGTGTGGGTTATGCAGCAAGCAGCAGCAAAGACGCAGCAGCGGAGACGGCGGCGAACCAGCAGATTTTAGTCTCGAAGAAAAAGACTAACTTGACATAAACAAGGCCTTGTTTAGTTTTAAAAAAGGAGGAGGAGGAGGAGAGGGGGGGGGGCGTGTGGGAAGAAGAGAGAGAAATGAAATTGGAATTCAAAAGTGATGGCCAAAGGAACGTACATTGTAGATGCAGCACTGCACTACTATGATACAGTACACTATAAAGTACACTACTATGGTACACTACTCTGGTACACTGCACTACAGATGCAGATGCAAATACGGTAGACCATCCATTCTCCGAGATAGTCCATCTTCGAGAACGGGCGGCAACCTGGGCTTGCGAGATGGACCAGCCATCGAGTGGCTGACAAGGACGGAATGCCATCATGGCGCAGGTGACGGACCGGGGTGGCCTGGCCCATGGCCAGCCAGTCGGCGCTTAGAAGCTGCTCGCGACTCTCACATCCACGACTTAGCGCCCTCCACACCACAGAGAAGGCCGCCGCCTTTTTTGGCGAACATCGTAAACTAGTTGCTGGATGCTGCAACTTTGTAGTGGACAAAAGATGATAGCTGGGCATCTAGTCCGTGGTACCGGTATCACCTCGCTGCTCCGACGGACTAAGTATTAGTATTTGGGGGACCAATGCCGACAACTTGGAGAGAACACCCCCTCCCCCCCCCGCGGACCCCTTGTTGAAGAATGGAGAGAGCACATCCACAGCAGCATCGAACTGGCGCGCGAGCGCCTTTGGTCATGGCGGGTCTGTGTTGCCTCCCAAACCTCCCCTCCCCTCCTCCTCTTCCTTTGCTCGGGTTTTCCTCACGTCGTGAAAGCCTCTGGCCCACACTCAGCGAGTCGATGTCGTGCATCCGTATTCTTCGGTGCGATTCTACCCCCTGGTTGGCTGAAGCTCTCATCACCACGCTCACTTGGTAGCGCAACCTATTGCCACAGATCCCAACAAAGGGGGTCTCGTGCAGCGTTGGCATTGGTTCACCCGGTTGGTATGACCAAACGAAATAAAATCCCAATCTCTCTCTCTCTGTCTTCTTTTTTTTTTTTTTTTTTTTTTTTTTGCCTTGGGCTTTTAACCCCTTCGAGGCTGTGTTTCGTCACACATCACCAACCTGACAATTAGGGCCAGGCTGAGGCTAGTCACATCTTATGATGGTGAATAATGAGTAATTCTCCACCAGAAGCTTCGCCTTTCTGTGGACTTCTGGCGGGCGTGTAAAGAAAAGAAAAAAATAATACTGACACGAACGTAGAGCATGGCGCCTGTAAGTACAGTAGTAGAGTAGTTGCGCCACCACGGCAGAGCCCACCAGCGTTTGCACACAATTCATACATCTAGCTGCAGCATCGGAACTGTTGGTTCTAGAGACCATCGTTGGCCGCATCAGAGTCGGCCGCCCTACCTTGCCAAGTGAGTGCCATGTGCTATGTAGTACTAAGTGATACAATAAGCAAAAGCACTCCAGTGATGATGCCTACCGCTAGCCGGTACGTCGCCGGTGTGCTTCAATTTCGCATATGCACAATATCAAGGCAGACCAACCAAGTGCCGAATCGAGGAACGAAAAAGAGATGATCCCTTCAGCCTTCAGCCTGGGCTGAATTCACTCGAAGACGGCTGCCTCGCCCTTGACAGTCATCTTCCAAACAGCCCTCTCATTCCACGCCCAAAAGTCCTTAGTGACAACCCCTCCCTCCCTCCCCCCCGGTCCTCTTTATTGATCGGGTTATTTCCCACCCCCGGCACCTCTCACCCAGTCGGTAGCCTTATTGATCCCCAGAGCTCTGACGTGACGTGACTCTAGTTCCGTCCCGGAGCTGACGGTTCATTTCTTTTTTTGGCCCTGCACCACAGTTTGGGCTCCGCTCTCTTCTCCTCGATTGATTGGCAGATCGACGCCGGGGGCATCGTCTCCATAATCTCAATGTCTGAATCCCAATGCCCCGTCACTTCCTTGTGGTTAAATCAGGTCGGCGCACGTTTTGCCCATCCCTAGTCAATGTAACTTGCCACGACAAGAAACGTAACGCCCTGTGCGAGGATTCCCCTTGAAACATGGGACAGTCGACCGTGGGTTGTTCCCGGACTGTCGCCATGCACCTGTTCTATATTCGTCCCGTAACATGATGCCCTGGTTGCCTGTTTGGGCAGCAGGCCATCTTATAAGGCCCAGCTCTCACTCGAAACAGTATCTCATTCCGTTTCATGACACCCTAGGAAGATTCCAATTCTGCCAAACGGTTAGTCCTCCGGGATGCCACCTCGATCAGTGCGGGAACAGATACAGAGCGCACAACGTTGCCGACGCAGCCCAAAGAGTGGAGATTGTAAACATGACGATGTGTGTAGGGTCCCCATCATGGTTCTAGGGTCCCTTCCGCCATGATGATGCATGGCAAAATTAAAGAAAAAAAAACTCCCCCTTCACCACCCCCCCTCCATCATCATCTTCCTCTTCCTCCTCCTCTTCTTCTCCCTCCCCAAACTAACACTAAAGACCACCATCTTCATAATCTAGATTGTATGTGAACAACGAAGAGTATATTTGCGTTATTGTTTAGGTGGTGCATTTTATGGACATTCTGCTGCTGCGCCTTCATGCTGTCCCATATCTGCCACCCGTGAGACAGTCATTGGGTGGTTGACGTATTCCCGCTTACTCACAATCACCTCACCTTGAGTCAACAAGCTGTTTTTTGTGTTGTATTTCATGCATCGGTTCCTAGCAGGAATGCACAACAGGCCCCAAAGCAGGACCTAACGCCGTGCTAGACCATCATATCATTTGGCGGTGATTCCCCAGGCAAACTTGAATCTGCAAGGCGGCCGTCGAGAATAGGTTGCTCGAGTCATGCTCGAGTCATTCTCGAATGCTCCTAGCAATTGTTACTTCACGTTACTCATCGTAAAAATGACGTCTGATAGAATACAGCCACAGTGTCCACAGACGGAACCAGTCGGCTGGAAACCGTTGTGGCAACGGACGGACGGACCGCTCCCGTGCCTGCTTCTTGCAGCAAGGATCCAAGGGGAAATGGTCCTGAGCGCGAGGTTGTCTGAGTTGAGGGCTTCGTGAGCACCGAATCGTCTACATTCTCGCCATGGCTGTTACCTCTATCATTTGCCTCCTGGTGCAAGAATGGCTGTGGTCTTTGAGGTGGAGCGCCCCGACTGCAATGCTGGGACCAGACAGGGATGGCACCAGTGCATATTACAGTCACCGAGATATTAAGTTGAGCGAGTCAAGAAGAAGCCATGCGTGGGACTATGCATCGGGATATCTAGAGTCTGCAGAGTAAAAATACTAAACGCAGGGTTGAGGAGAGTGAGTGAGACTCGTGGAGGCCGCCATGGGACGCCGCGACATCCGTCTTCACATGCTGATGAAGCACACGCCGCACGAGCGACCGTTGGATGCTCCTCCACAGATTTCTTGGATTTCCTGGTTTTCGCAGTGCAGTTGCAGCAGAGCTGGAGCTGCTGAAGGCTCAGACGTGGAGCTAGTCACGCCAGTGGCGGCTTTGACTGCGTTGATTGCATGATTGCTTCCAACCAAAGGCGCAGCTTCTCGAGATGGAGGGCGAAATGTCTCACTTGGGAATCCACGTGAGGTGTAGATTTTTTTTCATCAGCTGCCAACGCTATTTTCGAGCCCATGGTCAGCAACCAGTTTGCACAAACACGAGATGTAGTTACGAAGTCAATGTAGTGCCCGAGCTTCCCGTCTCTCCAGCCGCTCCTTTGGCTTCTTTCCCGTGTGTCCACTCTCGATCGAGCTTGTGGCGTCGTCTGTGGCGCCGTGTTGACGAAGTGCTCCAAACATTGTAGTTACCCTTAGTCAGCGAGAGCCATTGTCTCGGATTAATGAATTTGCCGTGAGACTCCACCTCTTATACGCGCTTGGCCCGATGTGGATGGCGGGATGGCGGTCAGGCACGGCAGTATCGCTAAATCTCAAGAAATCTACGAAACAAACAACGACAAGATTCTTGAGTTGCGTCAAGACACCGGATTTTTCAGCATGTCAAAACGGGTCTCAAGAGGCGATGATGGCCCCAGCGCCTTTCGCAAACGCCAAAAGGTCGTTCATGAAGCTCCCACCAGCGAGGAGGTGACCTCCGGGGCTCAATTGCGCAAGCTTCTATCCTTCAACCAGGACTTGCGACAAGCAAGACATGGTTTGTCTCGACCCGAATAAGGCTATATTGAGTGTGACCACAACTGACCTGTTTGTTTGTTTTTTTCTCCTTCACATAGGCCTCCAATCTTTCAAGAACCTTCTAGACAAGATCGTATCCGACGATGGCGACCGCCGAGCGAACATGGAAATCTTCACGCACTATCTCGAGGCCGCGAAGCCAAGAGACACATCCGAAGACGCTGTCTTCCTGTCCGATATTATGGAGATGTGGTCCTTTGCCGTGCAAGTCAATAACGAAGGAGTAATGTCAGCGGTAGCAGTCGTGCTAGCCCTAGTCCTACAAATCATCTCCGGGTCGCTCGATCTGGTCCGTCATGGGCTTGGCATCTGCCAGACGATCCTTCAAGAGGCACAGCTGAAGTCACTTTCAAAGAACCTGTCGCTAGAAAAGAGCAAAGGGTTCGTCATTTCGCCCACCCTTCGAATGCTTCGTGAGGCTGTTTGCCTGGACGGAGGCGCCTACGCGAAGCGAATCTTCCGCGCTCGCAATTCTACCCTAGCCTCACTCGGAAGGAATCTTGAAGTCGGGCACATGGGAGACGGATCAGAGGATGTGAAAAGGGCCACGGTAAGGACGCATGCAGTTCGACTTTTTCTGAGTCTTCTCAAGTATTTGCATTCAGACGGCAGAAAGGAGCTCCTTGCGCAAAAAGAACTGCTGTCGCATCTGACGTTTATGATCAAGACGGACCCTCCTTATCTGGTAAAAGACATACTGGATTCATTAAAAAAGCACATTTTGATGGACGACAAGATCCCTAGAGATGTCAAGTTCAGGGGGTTCAACACCAAGACTCTTATGCGTCTCCTGGCTCTCTACACATACAATGCCGACAGTGAGGAGCAAGATGAAACTGCAGTTGTGAGCTACAAGGCTCACCAGTTTCTCTTGTATGTGTGTACCACTTCTAGTGCCGGTATATTATATCCCTCCACGGGATTGTACCCCAAGGAATCGGATGATGAAACTTCTGGTCCCAACTCAACTGGAAGTGCAGGCAACGCTTTCTTGGCCGACAAGTACAAGGACGACATACCTGTTTACAACTTCGTGCTCGCTGAATTTGCCCAGAAGCTTCGGCCTTGGTCCAATATGAAGCACAGCGAGCTGCTCGTGGCCATCTTTACTGCTGCCCCTGAACTTGTCGCCAAGTACTTCCTCAGCAACAAGTCCTTCACCTTTGAGCCCAAGCTCTCAATGACCTGGATTGGATACTCTGCTTTTCTCTTTAATACGGCGATGATTCCTTTTCCCGCCCACTTTGGAGATCGTACACGGTCCATCAAGGCTCCTCCTCCCACGTCAATCGTTCTCGACAACATCCTTCCTCTTCCCATTAATCAGAAAGTCCTCAACCGCTGTTTATCTACCAAATCCCACCTCACATCTTTCTTCGCGACGAGAATCCTTATCGTGGCTCTGGAGAAACTCGTACGAGTTCTGGAGATGCATAAGGAATCATCAAGAGCCAAGAACAGCAATTGGATCGAGGCCAGTCGAAGGTTGGTTGATGCTTTCTGCCAACGGATTCCCGATATGAAGGAAATTGTCCGCTCGTACAAGAGCATACCCTCAGAGAACATCCTTCATCGGACGATGACGGCACGCCTGTTACTCCTCTACTATACAGCAATTCCCCAGGTAGCTCTCGCCGCTAACTTTGACGTCTCCCCTTTCTTTGTGGAAGGTTTCAAAAAGATGAACAAGGAGTTTGAGAAGCCGGAGGACAAGTGCTTGGTCGTCATGGAGTTGGAGAGTCTAATCTCCATCGCCAGCTATTCACCCGGTATGCGGTGGTTCTCCAAAGTTGACAACCTCGTTGATGGTGCAACTTTCTCCCCCTACACCGGTCTTCTGAAGACGTTGTGCTCCATGAAAAGTCCAGATTCTTTCCTACACCTTAAACGAGTTCTTGGTGAAATTGCTGTTGAGAATCAACTCATCACAAAATCCTCTCTGCTGGCTCCTCTGATTGAAGCACTCAGAGCTGTAGACGCCAACACGAAGAGTACCACATTGGACAAACTTTGGTCTTTCGTGGACAACTGCATCAACCGCTGCGCTAGCTCTCCTATCAAGTACATTGAGTTGATGGAGACATTCCTCGCAGAAGATGGTGTCTCCTCCTCTAACACAGATGCCGCGCTTCTCAACGTAACCATGGTTGAGCAGCTCGCCTATTTCCTCAGCTCAGCAGACAATGTGGATGAGAAGACATGCGCGTCATTCTTCTCTTCTTATTTCAGTGGGCTGTTCAACTTCAAAAAATCAAGGCCATTGACAAAGCTTCTGTACAAGCGGATACGTAGCCAGCTCAAGACCGCCAAGTTGCGCGATCTCAAGAGTCTGGAGTCGGCAGCTGTTGACGGAGACGACGACGAGGAGATGGTGGATGCGGACGACGCTACTAACGAACAGCGCCCATCTCTCGATCTTTCCAAGCTCAAGGAGCTGCTGGATATGCCCATATCGGAAAAGGAGGACAATAGTGCCCTCACCAAGTGGACCACCAAGAATACGGAAGACTTGGTCGAAGATGGCTGGGCAGCAAGTTTGATTCGACTTCTATCCTCGGCTCATACCAACATCCGCAAAGAGGCATTTACCAACATTCTCAAGATGGCCGCCAAGATCAAGGAGTCCTCATACGAAGAGAAGGAACAGATATGGCTTCTACTCTCAGAACTGGCAGAATCATCAAGGGGCCAAGTCGACATTGGCCCCGTGCCGTCAGCTTTCACCGCTTTCGCCACCCATTCACTGGACATCCTCAAGAACCCGCTACACCCGCTCTACCCCAAGGCCAACTCATTCCTCACCCGTGGGCCCGTCTGGTCTCTGGACAAACTACCCATGGCCCACGACATTCTCCACGGCGAACCGTCCGAGGACGACAAGTACTACACCGAAGTCACCTGGCTGCTCGTCTACCTCCTGGACAGCTTGCGCACGCCTTCCGACCTCGCTATCTTTCACAAGAAGCGTTGGTTCGAGAAGATCCTCGTCCTGGGTGGAAACCCTTACCTACGTTTCAACCTCCGTACCAGGGTCTTGAGGCTGGTCTATCGGGCAACATGCATTGAAGGCGGCAGCACCACGCTCGTGACTAGGTTCGGTATTCTCAGCTGGCTAGACGCTCAGCGAGCTGCGTGTGAGGTGGCTGATGAGGCCGCCGTCTTGAGCGCCTTAATGTTGAGGGTTTGGGAGACTTGTGACCAGGAGAAGGTCACTGCTTGGAGTAAAGGAGGGGTCCGGAAACTTCTCGCGCTTTGAGGAAGGAAAATGGGTTGGGAAGGGAGGGGAGCTATTGTATGTATGAAGCATGACTTGTTGGTTGAGCGTAGATCTCTTAGTTATATAGATTGTTGGTGACATGAGAATATACCCAGCATTTGCAACCTGCTCCAGTTGTACTTCACCTTGGATGTTGTCGTGACACTACTTACACTACTTATCACTTTATAAGCCACTCAGCATGTCGACGAGAATGTAGCAACACCTGACGCCGCTGATGCAAACACAAACATCGAGACAGATCAATAGTACTAAAAACAGGGCCGACGCATTCATTCTTCACTCGCTAGAACAAGCAAACTGGAAAGATTTGCCAAAAAAAAAATATGAGTTCAAATTTGCTCGTACGCTATGTACATTCCTTCTAAATCTTCCCGTCACAATCAGAACACCAACATTTCAAATCCAAACTTCGACGAGCGAAAAAGAAAAAGGGCAAAAAAAAAAAAACCTGAACAGAAAATTCACCCATCACAGTAATGAAAAGTCCCAGAGCATTTTCCCCAGCCACTTTCGCTCTCCCTCGTGGTAAATATTACGATATCTTGTATATAATGCGTCTTGGCTGGACCCGTCGCCCAAAACCCAGTGAAAAAAAAAGGGCAAAGCGAAATTTCTCCAGATCACCTCGACGCGAGCAAAATCGTCATCCTTTCTCTCTTTTTAGGGGCCCTGTCCCGCTCCGCCGGGTTCTAAAAGCAATGAATTATTTCAAGATTGGTATTAGGATAGCAGGAAGCTGTTCCTGCTTTGCTCTGGTGGTTAAGCCATATGTCGTTTACAGTTGGCCAGAAAGAAGAGCCTCAGTTGCTGCAAGGGCACGTTAGCGATATGTGACCAAATCGGAGGGCAAGTCATAATAACTTTAACATACCAGAATTAATATAAGCTCTCTTCGCATCCAGAGGAACGCCAAATCGCTTCTCAAGTTCTTGCTTGATACCCTTCTTGGTAACTGTCATCAAATCGGCCGTCTTAAGAATGTCGCGGATCTCGGCAAGCAAGGCATCATCGCTTGGCAGGCCGACCATGTCCTCCGGGGAGAAAAATTGAGAGCCACCAAACTGGCTCATGCGGTTGCCGCCAAGCATCTCGGAGTGAGCGAGCGACATGCGAGACATGTTGTGCGCCTGGGGAGCAAAGCCGGCAGTTGAACCGGGACGGCTTGGCTGGTAAGCGCCGCCATACTCGGAAAAGGGGCCCTGAGCCTTGGTGGCATAGCTGTAGCCAGAAATCTCGGAACGAACATCGTCACGAGCGGTCTGGGTCTCCCAAAGCTCAGCCTGATACTCCTCCCACTTCTTGCGAGGAATGGAGGCGGGATCAAATTTGCCTTCGTCGCTAATGACAATCTTCTTGCCCTTTTCACCGGCAACGACACGGGTATTACCCCAGTTGAAGTCGTCCATATACCAGAAGGAGTAGAGAGGCAGACCGAAACCGAAGACAGGAATGGCCAAGATGTAGAGAACCATCCATCCAACCATTTCCCACTTACGGCGCAGAATGAAGATAATGGCCTGGAGACCATAGATTGCAGCGAGCAAGATGAAGGCCGTAACCGGTACCACGTCTGGGTTGTCGATAACAAGGTAGATCATGTACACAATGTAAGCAACGATGACAGGCTGCACAATAGTACTGAGCAGATCAACGAAAACCACAAAACGCATAGAGAAACAGCAGAAGCCGCAAAGTTGAGCCATGGGGATAAGCTCAATCAAGTTGTGAACAGTCGAGTTAATCCAACGACGTCGCTGAGACATGAAGACAGCCCAAGAGTCAGGAGCGATGGTCCAGGCATGCGCAGTGTTGATATACTTGGTCTTATACTTGTTGTGGTACTTCAGCAGGAGGGTGGTCAAATAACGATCCTCACCAAGATGCAGCAGGTTCTTCATATGAAGAGTATCAACACGAATGGTCGAATAGTCTTCGACAACTTCACGGCTGACGAAAAGAGGCTTTCCGGTCTCGGCGGCACGAATACGGTACATCGAGAAACAACCGGGCAAGCAGGTGACAGAGCCAAATAGGGACTCGAAAGCCTTGGACAAGTTATGCGAAATCCAGTACTCATAGACTTGAATCATAGTAATGAAAGACGACTTGGCGTTGGTCAAGGCAGTCTCACCACAAACAGCGATGAGTCGAGTATCGTCTAAGAAGGCAGAGACCATGCGCGTAGCCGAGTCGGGAGCCACAACAGTATCGGCATCAATCTGCAAAAGATATTCATAGAAGGTTGGGTTGACACCGATAATGTTACGGATTTGGTGGTACATTTCCAACTCAAGCGGGCTCATGGCAAGATTGTAGTGAACACGGTTAAGGAAGCGCATCAGAACCATCTGGGAGTCACGCTTGCCACGGTTACCGGGTCTGGAGACCTCAGAGGGCTTGCCAACCTTGACAATGACCATGAAAGGAACAATATGGCCTTGAACTTCGTACAAGCCGGAGTAGACCTTGCCCATATTGTGCTGCTTCAAACCCTCACCAAGAGCCTCGAAGCTAAGAGGTTCGGGGTCAACAGTCTCAGAAACGCCAAGAATATCGAGAACAATGCGAGGCGTAGGTCTATCGTTGCCTTGACCGATAATCATACCATCACAGACAACGACTAGTAGCTTACGCTTGTCATCGTACTTCATACGGGCAGCCGAGTCAATAGCACGGCGAAGCGAGTCCTCGTCTTCGGTGTAGGCCGGAATCATACACATAACGAATTTGTCGAGATTCTCGGGTACATTCTTGCCACCGAATTGGAGGGCCGCCAGGAACTTGAAAGCGAGAATAGAAGCCAGCATACATGAGATAGCCAAGACAAAATAAGTCGCAAACTGACAGCGGATCGAGTTTCGGGTATCTTCTTGGCCGATGTAGAAAAGGTTGTTCAAGCAGGTTTCCATTCGAGCCTTCTCATCGACATCGAGGCTGAGGGAATTCCAGTACTTGGTAATGTCTCCACCAGCTCGGTTTTGAAACAACTGAGTCACTGCGTTGTCCATAAAGTCCGTGGCGCCATTATCAGGGGGAGTAGGTTTTCCAGGCTTGGCAAGCATTCTGCGACCACCACTGATGTAAGTAGTCAAGTCATAGACGCGACCATTCATGATAGCAACGGCTTGCTTCTTCTTTGCCAGCTTGCTGACAGTCTGGGGTGTGTAGCCGACACGGCCCTTCATGTAGTTGGCTTTCAAGTAGGTCATTTGCTCAAAGTACCAGTCAGGTCGGCTGTCATTGGTACCATATCGGAAGTCATGATAACGGGCAATAATATCATTAGTGTTAATGACACTAGTCACGTCTTGAGAAATGTTGACGGTACGGTAGTCCAAAGTAACCTCAGGTCGGATTTCACCATCTTTGCCCTGACAAAGAGCAGAGACCTGCACGGGAAACAGCGAGCTGACGTCGGAACCAGCGTAGTTGAGGAGATCATCAGTATCCAAGTAGTTGGGGTAATGATGAGGAGCATAAGAACCAATATCAAAGACATAGCCGCGAATAGAGAGATAGGCGCCCTTGCTTCCCTTGTTACCATCGTATGCGGACAGCTCGGCAGGGCTGTAGACATGTTGGGTAGGGCAAATCAGACGAGGGAAGCCAACCATAAAGAAAGCGACGAGAGCACATAGAAGCCAGATAAGCATATTGATTGCCAGCTTTTCTCTCCAAGCCACACGAACATCCTTTCGTGGCATTCGACCCAACCAGCGAATGAGGAAGTCAGGGATAAACCATGTCATAAGATAGACGACGAAGACCCATCGCTTTCGACTCGGTTTGTCCTTGTACTCCTCAACCTCTTCGAGAGACTTCTCATTGCCTCGTTCAGCCATTTGCTCTCGAGTATCGAGATTCTTGAACATGTCACCCGCACCAAAGGCAGATGCACCAGCCTCCGAGCGAGCGTCATCATTGAAGTACCCGCCCTTCTTTTCACCGTACATAAGAGGGGTGTTGCCGCCAGAGATAAGACGCTCCTTTGAAGCACCAAAGGGGATGCTCTCAGCTGGAGTTAAACCATCACCAGCATCGGAGGACGGCAAACCATACCGACCGGACTGAGAGCCAGCCTCAATAAGTTGGGCAACCTCCATCCAACAACGTTCGCTCAAAAACACACCAGTGGCACCAACGCGGACTTCGTTGGCAGGCCATTGCTTCTCCTCGATGACCATCTCAGCACGTTCTCGCTCGCTGCCAACAAGGATAGTCTCAGCATCAGCCATGCCAAGAAACTCGCCGAAAGGCAGAAACAAGCTGAAGTCAGCAGATCTAAGTCGCTGGCTGATTTCAGCAATGCCAAAGGTCTGTACTTGGGTTCGCACACATTTACTATCGAACTGGTTGGCAATGCGTCGATCGTTGGGCTTCAAGCAGAAGACGAAGTAACCGTTAGTGCCGGGGTCAGTAACAGCTTTCTGAACGTTTTCCAGAGAAGACAGGAACTGGCCGGCAGCACCTTGTTCGATGGTGTGCTTAACATTCTTTTTCGAGTCACCGACATTGCTTCCCTGCTCAATCTCTTCGAGTGCTTCCTGCTGCTGGCGACGGTACGCCGTGTTGGGCCTGGCCCTAGTATTCTTCCGAGACATGACACTAGGAGCACGCATAGGCTTGGAACTAACCGTGGCCTGCATGACTGCAGTGCGCTCATTGGGATGAGTGACGGTCTGCAAAGCCTCCTGACCGAAAAGGCGAGCGACAAACTCGCTCTTTGTGCCATTGATCATATTCAGGAGATCTCCAGAAATAATCTCGCCGTTCTCCTCAATCAAGCCCTTAACGGGATATTCAACCTCACCGGCAAAGTGCTTCACGGTAAAGCTAGCAGCAGTGTTCTCAGTCAGGAAGTTACTGCCAGGGAGCTTCGCGGTAGCAGAGCTAACCTCGATAGCAGGGTTCTTCCCCTCAAAACGCTTCCTCAAGCTCTCGAGAAGCTGGATATCAGTGCGATTGCGTCGAGTCTGATCATCCAAGATGCCAAGAAGACCGTTACCAGTCTTCAGAATGCCACGGACAGCATCAGAATTATCGAAGTAGCTAGTAGCCGCAACACTGACCTCTTCAGACTCGAGCATCTCGGCTTTACGGTCGAAGAAGTTCTGAAGAGTAACATTGTAGACTGCTTCGGTAGCAGCGTTGTTGAGAAGTTGATCAAGTGTAGAGCCAGTAGAAGATTGTTGGGCAAATCCAGGGAAGTCAACAATGGACACAGTGTTGGCAATCGACTCTTCCGAAGCGCAGACACGTTGGTTGATGGTCTCGATAATCCACGCAACCAGAAGCGAGTACAATGTACGGGCAAGCTCGCCAGCATGAGCTCGAGCACCGTTAGGATCTAGCATAACCGTGACACGCTCCTTGTGAATCATCTTCGTCTTATATCCCAATGTCGTCTGAAGTTCGTTGGTTCCTACACCAAGGAAAGCAGCAATGATTGCGAGAACATCCTTGTTCTTCACGGCAGTGATTGTTGTGCCTCCTTCATGGGAAAACCCACCGCTATCGTCTCCGGTGGCGCTAGTGCCCGTAGAACTCTCGAATTCGAGCTGCCCAATGTGGAGGATACAGGCAAGGATTTGGCAAATCTCTGCAATCTCGGCACGAGGGAACTCAAGCTTCCGTAGAGCGTTCTTAAAGACTTGAAAGCCATCGGCATCATTGATACCAACCTTGAGCTGTGTGGGGTGGCCAAGGAATTTCCATCGCTTCTGGGCGCCGTTGGAACCAGATCCATCCAATCCCAGGTGAGATTTCTCAGCATCACTAGTGCCGGCGAGAAGATAATAGAGAACGTGAAAGTTACGCTCACCAGTCGGCACATCGGCAATTCGACTACGTTCCAATCGATGGTCCAGCAGCTTACCACCAATTAGGATAGGGTTTGTGGTTGCAGAGGTGTCGTATTGGAGTTCATAGAACAGACCGGCCTTAGAAGCAGTCGATGTGGTAGCAGTCTTTGTTGTGGTAAGGCTGTCGAAGACGTAGGCGGCAAGCGAGAGTTTGGTGGAGAGGGGAGTGGAAGACTTGTTAAGAAGGGCTGTGAGCAGGTGGTTTCTCAAGGTCGACTTGCCGGAACCAGATTCACCCCTATTGAGGATGGAGGGTTAGTATTCAAGTTCCACAAATAATGTCACGAAGCTGTTCTTCGCGTCGCAGCGACATGATAGGACTTACAGAAACACAACAGCTTGATTCTCAGATCGGTGGCCCAATCTCAACCAAGCGCGGTCGGCCATCTCCTCAGCGCCGGCCATGGCACTACCCTCTTTTCCGCCATCTGGACCCTTGTTTGACGAGGTGTAGGTGTTTAGAGAGATAAGAGCATGGGAAGACAGTCGCGCGGTAGGATGAGAAACGTGGAACCGACTAGCCAGATGGGCTGTAAGGTGAGTGTCGGATTGGAGATGGGCAGGTAGCGACGGCAGCGAAGGTTGTGTATGAGCGCCTCCGCTGCCACCACTGAGCTGTGGAAGGCTCATGGCCATATACTGGTGTTGTCAAGACGCCAACGCGTGGCTCTCAGTAAGGAGACTGATCGTCAAGAATTGAATAGGTAGACGCAGGGAAGACGGTTAGAGGGTCAAAGGAAACGTCGTAGTAGCAAGACGGAGCCGTCCAGGCGTGGTCGTGGTCGTGGCCGGCAAACGGCTAGAACGAAAGCACAATTAACGAAGGGAGAAGGGATAGAGAGATGGATAGGTAGAGGGAGAGAGAGGAGTTGACAAAACGAGCGTCAGAAGGAGAAAGGCGCAAGAGTAACGAGGGGAAAGATGTCAAAGAGGAAGGAAAGGTTAGGTGCAAGGTGTGAGTGAGGCTTGACGAAAGAAACGAAAGGCTTTCCCTCCAGCTAGGGTTGACTTGGCGATGGTGGTGCAACTGGAGCCAAAGTCGCACGCCAAAAATAAAAACAGGCCCTGAGCCTGAGAAAGGGGATTTGTTGTCTTGGACTAACAAGACGTGCATCCGCTGTGGGAGCGATTGCTCAAAAAGGGGGGCCGGTGGATAAGACCAAAGATGCAAAAGCTACCAAGGTACCTATTTACGTACCTTAGCTCGTACATAACCGCCCCCTGGAGATATTTGTTCCCCGTGGCATAAATGTACGAGGCATAGCCACGCGCGATCACACACTGTGGGACTCGTATCGCACTTTTCTATATACTATTTTGTAGTATTCCGTACGGAGTAGTGTTTTTTTTTAAACTCTGCTCCATGCGGTCGGCTCTAGAGTCTGACTGAGTCTAAGGCTTATCATGGCACACATTCAGTCAGCGGGAGGAGGCAAGTTGGTGTGAGAGTGAGCGGGCTTCCCCATACCGCCAAGGGCGGAGATGTGCAATGCTTGCATTCTTACTGCAGAGTTTTGACCTTACCTGCCCATGTCTAACCCGTACTATTTTGGCACACTGTACGCGTCTCATCATAGAACGCTGGCTTGAATGGCGAGATCGTGGCTCTATAGCGGTCAAGCACCAATACGCCACACATTCCTCTCGCGCGTGTTCATTCTTGTCATGATTCCCGTGCACCATTGGAGCAGAGGGAACGTGACGTTGCGGTATGTTGGCAGCAGATACTTTGGGCGTTCTCAGGCATTGCACACTATGAACTCCCTAGCTGCCATGAGTGCCAACAGTATTAGGGTTGAACCACCCTGGAACCGCTTTATAGGGGGTATTGCGAGAACGATCATGAGCAATGTCGAAGAAGAGCAAAGCTGGTCAATGCCCAATATACTACACTATGCCACCCTAGACACAATATGTCACCAGCATGAACAAGCTTGGATGGGACTTCTTGCGTTCTGCGGATCATCCGCAGTCGCATCAATGCTTGATTTCATAGCACTTTGGTCCTCGATCAGCTCGTTCGTAATACATTACATCCACCCCGATAGTGAATGCTCCGAACTATGTCGTACCTCGCTCCATACAAGTTTTCTCCGCGACGTTGATTCCACATCCAAAGAATGGATCAGGTTTCTTACATGTACGAGCTGGGTCTTTCCAAACTCAGGTTGGCACGTTCAGTCTATCTTGTCTTAATGACCAGTGCTTTGCCAAACAGTAACAGTGGCTTCGTGGGAAGCTATCAAGTATTGGCAACGAATATCTGGAACCAACCGGCACAGTTGTCAAGACGCGGGTGGTTGCATAAGAGGACACAATGGCTCATGAACAAGAGCAGTCCAGGCGTGGCCTCGATGCACGAAATGGTTCCCGTCGGTCCCAGGCGGACGGATATCCGGTGGATTGACAGGATGGTAGGGATCCATTCAACGTTGCTAGCCCTGTGGCCCTTAACCAGGCCTCACTTTCACATAAGTGCATTCACAAACTTATCTGGAGAGCGTTTTTGACGCAGGGGATCCGCACTTCGCCCGCGAAAACGCATTCACTGGCGCTCTGAGAGACAAGTCAAATGATGGGCCCTCTCGTCAATCACTCATTGAGACAGACTGCAGCTTGCCAGCCGCCCTCGCACGCCATCTGTGTCTCGTCGTCCTTCAAATCCACTGGTTCAACCCGTTGTCTCACATCTTCATACCATCCCGTGCTGCCTCCCACAAGCCATGAAAGGGGGGGATAGGCGGCCCAAGTAGAAGAAAATTTTACCACTTCAGCATGGAATAAGTAAGAATTTAGGTACTGAGCGGGAACTCCATAGGCCAGCAATGCGTCGGCTGGACCGTCCACTCTCCTGGGTTAATCTCCTGGCCAGGGTTCGGGTCCCTTAGATGATAGGGATCCACTGCCGGCTTCGCCGTTCAAGACGTGAGGGATAGGATTCCAAACGCTGTACGAATTAATTATTGAACAGTCGGGGCTTTGTAATAAAGGTCTTCTGGTTGAGAATCCCGAATGCCTTCTGGAATGTTTGGCTATAGCTGGGTATGTTTAGACGCCACTCGGTAAGTATTTAAGGGAGAGCCTTGCAAAAGCCGGCATGGCATCCACACATTCATCCACGGTGATGGACAGGCGTGAGATGCGACTACCCTACACAGTACCGTGCCTCCGATTTTGACATTCAGCAGGCCAAGTGGGAATACTTGGAAGCAAGAAAGGAAAATGACGAGCAGTTTTGAACAAGAACATCATTAGGACATGGTGCATTGACCAGATCATTTGGTTCCCGGTTCTTTTTTTTTCTCTTTTTTTTTCTATTCCTCTTTATTTTCGGGGAGCTTACTGCATGCACTGTGTGGTCTGCACAAAGCCCTGCCCGGTAAAGTGGTCTGTAATTTTCCTTCACCTGACAAAGCATTGAATGGTCAATTATCTGACCCCTGGAGCTATGATCTAACTCCATCTGTGCCGCCATCCATCATCTGGCTATTGATAGCGCTAGTAACCCAGCGGGCTGAAATCTGATCGACTGCTGGGCTGGCCGTGGCCTGGTGGCTTGCTTATGCCAGCGCAAGAGCTGAAAGTTTGGATACTGCAATAATAATTACCGTCCATAGGTCCTTAGTTTCCCTCTTCAGCTGGACATCGACGCTGTCCGCAGCCGTCATTTGACGGGCGTGCAGGCAAGATCTACAAAATGTAAGGACAAAGTAACTATCCGAGGCAGTCAGGTAAGAAGCTCCGTTGGCCAAGAGAGGGAGAAGAGAAGAGAAGACATGGGTGGTTGCAAAATAGAAAATAGCCCACAGCATAGAACCATTGACGCGGCCTTGCACTGTGCAAGTCTCGAAAATATTGTATGCTGGATACCCAGTCAAGGAATAGTTATTGAAAGAGGACGATCTGGTGGAGCTGATTCCGCCCCGCGGACGGTTTGCATGGACATTGAGGGACGAGGACCATCCCGATTTTGATACAACTGTGCTATGGCGGTGGTGACGTGTTGATTCACTCTCGGTTACCACGCAGCGTAACCAGGGGCCTGTGGCTGATCCCATGGGAGCTGAAGAGCAGAGAACACTAAGGTAGTTAATTAGCTATCGCACCTCTAACGATCTAGAGAAAAAAAGCAACGTGAAAGAAAAAGGGGCCGGGGGATGGAAAGATTGGTCAAAAGCGTGCGATTTTTTTTTTCTTGGTCGGCAGTTGTCAATGAACGATGCCGTCTCGTCGATTTGTTTTCAGCTGCCTCTTGGCCAATTATTGACTGCATCATCAGTAGTGAGGCTGACCTACATGTCCTGGATGCATGAGGTGCCTCGGTAGTGCAATGCACAGAGCTACGTACCTGATTTGCGAAGTATGAAATGGAATGGCCAGAGGAGACAACTATATTATGCTTTGTGCTCCGTGGCGAGCGGAAATGCCCTCTTGGCCACTGAAAAAAAAAAACATGGGGGTTTTGAAAACGTTCCATGGCGATCAGAGCCAACCAACGAAGGTCGCCGAGTTGCCAACACTTACATAGTACTCTGTATGGTACCTTAGTTACTACATTAAGCTCTGCGCTGTGCATGCATGTGCTGTGCACTGCAGCAAGGGTGGATTCTCATGCACAAGAAAAGGGGACGGTGCGGAGTGGGATACGTAGTGGCCACCTCATAACCCACGCCACCTGCATCCATAAAGAGTGGAAGAGAAGAGATTTACGCCGTACTATTATCGATTTACAGCATGTGCTGTGGTAGATACATCACCATGTACTTATTGTCATCCGGAGCCGTAAAGAGTGTGTGCGTATAGTATAAGAAACTCGGAGCCAGCCGAGCATAGCCTCTCATCCGAGCCCAAAATGTTTCCCGCCTATGGATACGAGAAGTAATCGCAGCAGGTCACCGAAAAAAAAAAAAAAAAGGCATCAGGCTGCTACCATAGTAGAGTACGAGTGGAAATGGAAAGAATGAAAGAGTTTGCAAGCAAAGGAGGAGAGCCATCACCTTGGCTGGTTGGCTAGAACTGCTGGACCTCGTATTTGGCCATCCACAGCATGCACTCAGTTCCACCCACCCACGCATCAAAGGAGACGAGACATACGCTTAGCCCTTGGCTCTCCCACCCCAGCCTGCCACCTACTGGCGTCCTGTTCCAAGTTTAGACATTGCCGCCCCAGTCCCAGAAAGTGTGAGTGGCTCCCCGTCCCAGGACCTGACCACTAGTGCACAGCCTGACCTCGGGACAGCCTCTCGCTGGAACTCCATTTGCTGCCAGCATCACACGCTGGGACAAGCTTGGTCAAGCTTTCACATAGCCAGGGCCTTGTCAGGATCGGGCCACCTGCCCACCGCTTCGCCCCGCAAGCCCCCCTGGACCGGTTGCTCCTTGTTCCCCACCGCGCTGCTGAACATATGTGCTAAAACGATGGACTGTTGGTCCTAAATTCCTGCATCTTTGGATCCAGGAGTTCGCCGGACACAGTGCCGGATTCGCACGGCCATCATTCTCAGGCACGCTTCCCTTCACTGAGCACACTACCTCTCTTTTCGCCAGGCTCTTCAGTCACTTCTTCCAACACATCTGGGAAAAAAAGCGTTGGTGCTTTGATCTTGCTTTTCGAGTTCGTTTCCTTTTTGCTTGTCCAGCAACCTCGTTGAAACGGCTTCACTCGCTTTTCGCCGTGTTTCTACTATCGTTAATCCTCTCTACTTCATCCAACTGCCTTCCTCTCGTTGCCGACACTCCCTCTGCAACGCCTCTATCTCGAAAAGGAGGGTCGCGTTGCCTAGCGACCATAATTCTCCTAACACTTCTTCAAACGAACTGACAAGCCTCAAACCACCACAAGAAGCTTTCATCTACGCCGCTCGTTCCCTAACTTCAAATTTCTCTATTCCGTCGTAGCGTTGTTCCCCCGGATTGCAAACCGACGAACTTCGACGTTCCCACTGAGGTGGCTCCGGTCCCCGACTCGATCACCAACTAATATCTAACGAACCGTGCCATCGCGACGTCAAGCCCATTCGTGATTGTCCCCTGAGGACGTCACCGTCACACATCATGGCCAACCGCATGTCAATGTTCTCAGTGGCGTCGGATGCTCTGGGTGGCCCTCAAGCTGCCCAAGTTTCGACCACTACTCTGCTCAATGCCATCCATAACATTTACCTGTCATCTCAGCCTCATAAGCTTGATGCTAGCACAAGCTTGGTCGTTAACACCTGGCTTACAGCTACCCAGGCCAGGCCTACTGTAGATGCCGAGCTGGGTGCTCGCGCCTGGGAGCATGCCAGACGCAGAGCTGAAGATGGATGTATCATCTTGGGGTATGTTTCTCAGGGATATTTGGCAAAAGATAGCAGTGATGCTAATGATTTCACAGTTCTCTCCACCAGTCCACTCCGTCCGCTCTCGTACCATTTTTGAACACTTTTCCGTTTGGTATTCCTTCATCAGTATACAAATCTCTGGAAGTAATCCGTCCTTTTGTTCGATGTGTCACGCCCTATAATCCATCAACGCCAAGACAAGCTGCTCTGGGCGTGACGTTGACTCTGAACCTGACGGGCAACTTGACTGGCGCATCTGTAGCACTCTCTCAGGGAGGCATCGATACCGCTGCCGGTCTGCTTAACATTCCTGCTGAGGCTGGATATCGCGCCTTTGACGTTTTCTACTTTCTGCTCACCTCAGCATCCACTCCGGCTGAGCGAGAATTCCTGGGCCTCAAGTCGGCCTCCGCATACGCGTTATTAGCTCGCTCTGGAACGTACGACCCACCGTCCTATCTTGCAACGGCTGATGACGCTGCCGCCGCAGACGACTTCCGCCAGGCCTTGAAGGAGATTGGAATTAAGGGTTCATCGCATCGACACTTCATTTCGACCCTTGCTGCCCTTCTCAAGCTGGGCAACACTCTTGATTATGCAGCTGATTCTGATGACTTGGAAGAAATTTGCGAGGATGTCAGTGGTCTTCTTGGAATGGAGCCTGAGGTGCTCTTACGCCAATTGAGCACCGAGGATCGCCGTACTTTTGTAGGCGGTCTGTATGAGGCCCTCGTTGATTGGGTCATTTCTAAGGCCAATAGCGCTATTGCTGCTCAGATGCTTCGAATCCGAGATGGCGATGAATCTGTCGATGGCCACGGCGTCCGTACACCTACTTCAGGTGAGGATACTGGTGACACCGTTTCCCTCACTGTTATTGAGGTGCCTTCCCCCACTCTCGGCAAGGCGCTCGCCATGCGAACCATCTTTGATGATTCCCTGGGCATCAATGCCGAGATGATTCAGGATGGGGTTCCTGTCCAACAAGCAGGCTCTTCTGTTGTGAGGGAAATGCAACAGGCTGTGGCTGAGGTTGCACCTGATCTAGGCATCATGACCGGCCCTAAAGGTAGAGACAGACAGCATGAGCTCGAGCGGCGCGAGGTCGTTCTTGAAAAAGCCGCTTACGCTTCTGAAGAGGATGGATTCTTGAGGAAGCTCCTCTTCCCAGTTCAAGGCGAGGGAATCAATCTTGGACGAGCTGGTCGTTTTGATCTTCCAGCCATCCTTGCCGCCAGCCGTGCATGGTATCACCTGTCGCTCCATCCCACTGACGACTCTCCTGCCAGTCTTGCCGCTTTACCAGCTGTGACCTCGGCTTGGTCAGCGGGTACCGTGTCTCGACAGCTTCGCTCTTGGAGACTGCCTGAGTGGGCGAACCGACGTAGCAGAAGCCTCGACTATACAGCTGATTTTGATATTGAGGAGTTTGTTCAGCGATATGGACCACTCGGCTGCAAGGACGGACGAGATGGAATTGAGAACTGGACACTTGAGCGTGGTTGGAGTAACGGTGAGGTGTTTATTGGCAAAGAACGAATTTGGGTTCGTGAGAGTGCTTGGTGGGAGGCCGAGAACATGCTGGACATCAAGCCAGCTCACAGCTTTCAGAGTGCCAGCGGCAATCCGTTCAATTCTGGCTTTGACACTGGTTACTCGAATAATGGCAGTGGTTTTTTCCCTGCTCCAGCACTGGGTGGCAGCAGTATCAATGGTAGCAACGATCATCTAGTCCACAACCGCCAAATTAGCCATGGTAATATGAGCCAGGCGACCCTCAGTCAAAACCAGCACCTCAGCGTCAACATGGGCATGGGCATCCAACCCAGCCCAAATCCTAACTCTGCTCCATCCATTGCTCCCAGCGCTCTTCGCAATGCTGGTGGCGGTGATTACGGTTTGGGTACCAAAGGTGATACATACAAAGGGCAAGTCTTCTACAATGAGGATGGCGAGTTCACCGGTGTTTTGGATCCTGAGCTTTCCAAGGGCAAGCAGATTGAGACTGCGCCCATTCCCTTCAGCCGCAGAGCCTGGGTTGCCTTTGTCTGGACCCTCACTTTCTGGATTCCTTCTCCTGTTTTGTCTCTTGTTGGCCGCATGAAGCGACCTGATGTGCGCATGGCCTGGCGAGAGAAGTTGGTTCTTTGCTTCCTCATTGCCCTGGTCAACGCTATTCTGATTTTCTGGATCGTCTTCTTTGGTAAAATCCTCTGTCCCAACTCAGATAAGGCCTGGAATGAGAAACAGCTTTCCACACACCAAGGTGGCCATGACTTCTGGGTTGGCATTCACGGCAAGGTATACGATATTTCGGATTTCTGGAAACAGCAGCACAGTGACACGGACATTGACACGACCACTGCCAACATGCAGCCTCTTGCTGGTCTTATTCTTGACGATTATTTCGTCCCACCTTTGAATATTGCTTGCAAGGGACTCGGTATCGCAGAGACCACGCGCCTCACGCCTAACAATACCCCCATCTTCGTCACGGCTGAGCACACGTCCGGTTTCTATGCCAGTGATCGTACTAGCGCCTTGCATAATGACCAATGGTACTGGGATACCTTCGAGCCTAAGATTAAAGAGTACTATCATGGTGACCTTGTCTGGAAACAGTCATTAGTTGAAGACCAGGGCCAGAACGAGGAACACTACTGGGCTCGGTATGGTAACCAGATCTATGATCTTACGAACTACTTTCATACTCTGGACATCATGGATAAAATTGACACATACGCGTTCCTGAACTCTGATGTCTCGGACCTCTGGAAAGACAACGCTGGAAAGGACATCCAAAAGGATCTTGATTTGCTCATTGAAAATACCGTCAGCAATAAGACCAGGCACGCCAACATTGTTAACAGCTGGCTCTGCATTCAGCGCACCAGTTATGTGGGAATCATTGATTTCCGAGACAGCGCTAAGTGCCAAGTCAATAACTATATCTTGTTGGCCTTCACTGTCATCCTTTGCTCAGTCATTGGCATCAAGTTCATTGCCGCTCTTCAGTTCGGCTCCAAGCGTCGACCTTCGCCTCAGGACAAGTTTGTCATCTGCCAAGTGCCTGCCTATACTGAAGGCGAAGATTCTCTGCGCAAGGCCCTCGATTCTCTGACAGCCCTGCAGTACGATAACAAGCGTAAACTCATTTGCGTAATTTGCGATGGTGTTATTGTTGGTCAAGGCAATGATCGTCCGACCCCCAAGATTGTGCTTGATATCCTCGGTGTTGATCCCAAGATTGATCCTCCAGCTCTGCCCTTCAAGTCCGTTGGCCCTGGCAGCGACCAGCTGAACTATGGTAAGGTCTATTCTGGCCTCTACGAGTTTGAGGGCAATGTTGTTCCGTACCTTGTTGTCGTAAAGGTCGGCAAGGAATCTGAGCAGTCCAAATCAAAGCCTGGTAACCGTGGTAAGCGAGATTCTCAGATTCTCCTCATGAGCTTCCTGAACCGTGTCCACCACCGCTCTCCCATGAGCCCTCTGGAACTCGAGATGTTCCATCAAATCAACAATATCATTGGCGTGGATCCCGAGCTGTACGAATACCTTCTCATGGTCGATGCCGATACCTGTGTTTCTGAGGATTCTTTGAACCGTCTTGTTGCTGCATGTGCTCATAACGCGAAGATCGCTGGTATCTGCGGTGAGACAGCTCTGGAGAACGACGAAAAGACATGGTGGACAATGATTCAAGTTTACGAGTACTTCATCTCTCATCATCTGGCCAAGGCCTTCGAGTCTCTCTTTGGCAGTGTTACCTGTTTGCCCGGTTGGTAAGTAACATCATCCTGACTTAATTAGATTTGAACTGGATATCTAACATGCTGCAGTTTCACCATGTATCGTCTTCGCACGGCCGACAAGGGCAAACCGCTTATTATCTCGGACGCAGTCATCAAGGAGTACAGTGTTTGTGATGTGGACACCCTGCACAAGAAGAACCTGCTCTCTCTCGGTGAAGATCGTTACCTGACAACGCTTATGACCAAGCATTTCCCCACCATGGCGTATAAGTTCATCCCTGACGCTCAGTGTAAGACGGCCGCACCCGAGTCGTGGAGTGTTCTATTGTCCCAGCGTCGAAGATGGATCAATTCGACCATTCACAACCTCGCTGAGTTGATGCAACTGAAGGAAATGTGTGGTTTTTGCTGCTTCAGTATGCGTTTCGTTGTCTTTATTGATCTTTGCGGTACCATCATTCTTCCTGCCACTTGCGGCTACCTCGGTTACCTCATCTACCGCATTGCCACGCACACAGGCCAGTTCCCGACCATTTCCATCGCCCTGCTTGCAGCCGTTTACGGTCTTCAGGCTCTCATCTTCATCCTCAAGAGACAATGGCAGCACATTGGATGGATGATTATCTACATCATTGCCTTCCCAATTTACTCCTTCGTCCTACCTGTGTACTCGTTCTGGAACCAGGACAACTTCTCATGGGGTAATACCCGTATCGTCATTGGTGAGAAGGGTGACAAGAAGGTTGTGGCTGTTGATGAGGAAGGCTTCGATCCTCGCTCCATTCCTCTGCAGCGCTGGGATGATTACGCTACGGTTAATGGCCTTCCTGGTCGCCGAGGTGGTTACCAGGAGAAGTTGGATTACTCCTTCGGTGACCAGTACGAGATGGATGAGATCAAGTCTGTCTACTCTGCCGGTCCTCAGGGATCTGTCCTCACAGGCATGCCTGGACGCAACACTGCTTACGCTTCCCCCCGCTCCAACTTGGGTGGCTATCAAGACGGGCCCATGAACCGTCAGTCCATGATGTCCATGGGAACCGGCATTCACGACATGCGCAGCACTTCTCCGTACCAAGACTTCCCAGGTCAGCGACCCAGCATGACCAACCTCCGTGGCCAGGCAAACCTCTCCCCTAACATGGGCGTGAGTGCCAGCCGATCTGGAACTGCTCTCGGCTTCAACGGGGCCCGGTCTCCCATGCCGGATGCCATGCGCTCATCTTCCTCCTTTGACTTCCAGGGAGGTCACAGTGGACCGAGCGATACATCCATTGTTGAGGCTATCCGCTCCGTCTTGATGGATGTTGACCTGGACACAGTCACCAAGAAGCAAGTCCGTGCCTTGGTGGAACAGCGTCTGCAGACTGAGCTTGTAGGCGAGCGCCGCACGTTCATGGATCGCCAGATCGACCACGAGCTGGAGAACATGTAACGTGCCTTTGCTTTCTTGAGTGCGGACTGGTTTGGGGTTTGGCCTGGCTTTTGTTTATTTATTTTTTATCATATCTTGGGCAGATAGATTTTGTGAGGAAAGACATCTCGGAGATGGTGTTTTTTCTTCTAATTTTCGGCACATACGTATCTATGTTGGGGTTCATACGATCGAAGTCTCCAGCGCGAAGAAAAACAGGACGGAAACTGGCTTGGGATGTCGTCAAAAATGAAAGCTAAAGATGTAACTTGTCTTTATTCAGCGGCGTTTGTGTTTTGGCAAGAGGGAGTCATTCCTTGGATAGTATCTAATTTTTCCTAATTCCTGTTTTTCTCTTTTTGAAACTGAAACTATTTCTCAACCTGCTTTACCATATAAGTACCTACCCTACCTATCACTTGTTCATTGACAGACGAACTGGCAAAAACAAAGCTGTGATGTATGTACTCGCGACCGGTTTTAGATTCATGTTTGTTGAAGGCAAGTGAAGGTCGCTGAATAATGTTTCCTTTGTCCCTATAATACTCTATAATACACCTCAAGGATGCTTGGAATATATGTAATATACTTATCAATTCTCTTAATGTCGGCAAGGTGTAATATGATTAATCAACATGAATTTTGTTTGGTTCTTTTGCAGCAAGATGCGTCTCTTCTTTATTTACGCAGGGGACAGACAGTGTAAGCTACTTGGATTCCGTAGCCTCAGCCAGCTCCAAGCTCCAACATTTTTAATCACTGTGTAGTGGCACTTGGATTAATTCATTTCTTCGTATTAGCATTCATGCTTTGTTCTGGGTACTTGCTATGGTATTGACATTGACCGATCATCCATCTCTTTTGCTCATATATGTATATATATATATATATGTAGTTATGCTCTCTGCTTAGGTATGCAAGCGCGATGCTAGAATCCTGTGAGAGCAGTAGGGATTTTCTACTTATCAATCATTCCCACTCCCTTAAGACGAAGATAGACGTCAGTTCCCCAGCCGTGGAGACTCTGAACAGCGATGCCGCCACCAAAGTACTCCGCATACGCGCGACTCAAGGGCAGGCCATACCCCAGGCCTGCAATGGAACTACCACCAGCACTAGCCGACGTAATAGCACCGAGACCGTCGCTTCCACTAAGAGTAGAGCCAGGAAATTGGTTGACATCATCAGAGAAGGTAGTAAAGGAGTAGGACCAGATACTAGGCGCAACTTCTGGTGGAATACCACCCCCTCGGTCTCGAATACGTATTGTGACTCCAGGTGCATTGTCATCAAAGGGCGCAATCGCACCACTGCGGAAGGCGCTACGTTCCTCATCTTCTGAAGGCCGAGCTACGCTGGGAGGAGGGCTGTTGTTGTCGGTTCTGGTAATGGGTTGATTACGGAGAGGAGGCTCCGGGGCAATGGTAGCGATGACGGGCTCAGAGGACTTATTTTCTATTGTGGCGCGGAATGCGTTCTTCAAAAGCTCGGTGACGATATACTCTAGGTGCATTGGGACGAATGCAAAGGTGGTGTCGGGTTCACCATCAATCAGAAGTTTGGGCCTGACACCATACCGCAGTTCGCAAATATCTGCCACAAAACCGGCACATGATTCAATGATTTGGGCCGGCTTGAGGACAGTGTCAATAACTCCAATGTAAGTATTCTGCTCCGGTGTCTCGGTAGCCGGTTTCTCCGCTGTTGCGTGAGGTTGGCTGCTGAAGTGCAAAGCAATGTGCTGCTCAGCAATGAGACGTGTGCCTATGCGGGCACGAAGGTGGTGGTCGAGGAATCGAGTGACTTCGGAGGGTGATATGTAGCGGCGACACTCGAGGAACCCTTGTGCAAGGATAGGAATTGTGTCGGTGTGAGTCTGGACTAACTCGGCGAGGACATTTGTGAACCGAACCTCGTCGTCAAGGGTGGATATGGGTCGGTCATCATGGGATGCATGGAGATACGGGAGGAGGATTGAGAGAGAATGAATGTAATTGTTGTATATGCGCGAGATATTGGGATTTGTGACGACAATAAAAGGGAGATTGCGGAGGGCTTGGATGCGGTGGGCGAGACGAACGGGGAGGAGGGAGAGAGCAAAGTTGGCGGAGGAGAGAAGGGACTCTGATGAGAGAGGAGGGCGGCCGTGTCTAGAAGATTCATCAGTCAGTGTGAATTCAATGCGCAGTGCAGCTCGTGTGTGCAATTGGTGGAGGGGGGTTTGCCTATACCTTACGAGATCGACGAGGCTTAGAGGATGTTGGTGTTGGCGAGACAGAGCTGCGATATCAGCGTCTGAAACATTATGAGTGGCGATGCCTCGCCGTTGAGAAAGACTGGCACCGAGGCGGGTAATGTTTGTATTCCTCTGCGAGCACCGAGTGACAAGGACCGGGCTGTGGAGCTGGGAGCATGTCGACTGATGGCGGCGAATGTCTAGATAGCGAAGAGAATGGATAGAAGGAAAAGCGGAACGCTGGTGAAGGCAGCGCCTCATCGACCTGGCCGGCAAGCCACTCATTGCGGTACGTATCACTTGAGCATTATCAGATTTGGTTACGTGGATAATGGGCAATGGCCTGAGAGATTGAGTACCAGAGGAGAACAACGAGAAGAAGTGCTAGAGGGGAATCAACTAAAAAGAAAGAGGGAAGAAATGGCCGTGACGATGATGCTCGGGATGGGTGTTCGGAAAGATGGAGAGAGGCGGAATCCAATGACAATCAGTCAGATCTGCCTTTCCCCGTTCTTTTGGTCAAGCTCGGACCAACCAGCTTTCCGGCTCCGGGGAAGTGGCCAGGGCGCTACAGCAGGCTGGGTGAAGGGCCCTGAGGTCTGCTCCCCTTCAACCCCCCTTCAACCCCCCTTCAACCCCTGTAAGCTTATCACGTTTTAGCGCGCTTTCAGGCGGCTTATCGCGGGGCATGCGGCGATTAACCGCGGGGCAGAGGGGGCAGAGAGGGGGGGTTAGGACGGCGTACAGCAGGTTATCGCAGGCTCTACTGGTACAGCCTACCTACCTATGCTGCTGTAGGCACCTTAGGTAGGTAGCCTGACGTACAGCACTCCGTCCGGACCCTTGTGTACGTCACTGAGTGTGCCGGCCCGGTTCTGGAGATTCGTCCCAGCCAGCCAGCTCGCCAGCCAGCCAATCCAACCGGCCACCGAGGAAGGAGTACGGGGTACGAGGGACGGCGTAGGCTATCGTGAGAAGAAAGAAACTGGCGAACATGTGAACAGGGTGAACAGGTGATAACAGGTGATACAGGGCGGGGCTATCGAGGCTATGACGGCTCGTCAACATAAACTATACCAGATAGAAACTGCTTGAGCTATGTAGTCCTGGTAACAGGGGCTCTCTTCTACTTAACACGAGGCTCCCAAGTCTATTTACGTCGCCATGATTGCTTCCAGCCAGATATCGTCTATTGAGTCTTCATCTCTTGGTCAAGCTCGACAGCCTGAACGTGCTCGTGTGACTCCAGGGTGGTGATGGAATCTTCGGGGAAAGTCACGCTGCAATCAACCAGTGCACAGTTAGCAAGGGTACGAGGGAAGCAGAGTCCACAGGATGCAACTGACGAAAAGCCCTTGATCAAGGTGTACTCGTGTCCAATCGTGCCGCCTTGCTGGACGGCGTGCTCCTTTGCGCTATCACAGTCATCGTCAGAATCCGCATCTTCTTCATTCATTCGGATTTTTATTTTATTTTTTATTTTTGTTTGCGGGGGGAGCAGTCTTACGCCTTGACATCTCCATCGGAGGCGTTGTCCTTGCAGGTAACCTGTGACATGTCAGACCTGGCAACGGCATCAAACATATTGTTGGAGAGAGTCTCAACTTACAATGTAGGTAGGCATATTGACTGGTCTGGTGGCACGAAGGGAAAAATATTTCACGGTTGCTGCAGATAATAGGGATGAAGATCTTGAAGGAGGATGCGTGGTTGTGAGGGGAAGACGACTGGTTCTATTTGAATGACGGGAGACGTAAGTGACGAAACTCACGCGTACTGCCATGACGGACGGGTTCCGATATATACCTGTATCCACCACTACAGGTACGCATAAAACGTGACACGCCTTGGGATCCGATCTAGGTTTACTTTGCTTACCTTGCTGCCCAAGTCCCCTCATTCACGTAGGTAGCTGATAACTAGCTGGTTACGTTACACGTCCAGTCCATTCTTGGTGTTAAGCATATTACATTGCTACCCCTCAGTCCAATTGCATGGTATTGCCTTCTTCCCAACTGTTCAGGCTGCCAAGGTTGCCCCAGTTGCTCCCGTCTCTAATACAGGGTAGTCCGCCGACTCATCGTGGGGCATCCTACCAAGGCACCACTCATGACGCAATGCATCACTCATATCTTGTGGGTGCAGTCTGTATTACTTTGTAAGCCTTTCGTTTACTGTCGTCGTCATCGACACCATCGTCATCACTGTTTTCCTGTCTGTACCTTATTTGTCTCCCCACGAGGTTTCTTACCCATCTCGCTCTGACTACTGATGGAGCACACCTGCTAAGGCGCCTAGCCTAGTAAGTTGCCCACTTCATATTTAGAACGAGATGTGCCTACCCTATAGCATGACCCTGCTGTGAACAGTAGTCGGGCAATAATGATTGCGAAGGAAAATCCCTTGCTACGCAGGTTTATGTATCGCCGAGAATAGGAAAAAATGAGTTCAAGGAGAGTAGATGATTTAAATGCAAAAATTATATGTCTAGCAAGACTACCCAATACCAAGACTGGTCTTGTTCTGAACCAACTCCAATTAAATAATTAGATACACTTTGCTACAGTTTAAGGGACTCGGCTCCTTACAGACGACGGGTAAGACTAATCTCCCAATGTTTTAAAAATATAGACGAGAGACTAAGGCACTGTAACAAGCCATTAAGCCTCCGACCAATAAGTCGTCTCCTAGTTGGCATGCTACGGCGGCACTCCAGGCCTATATGCTTCCGATACACTGAGGTTGACTTTGAATGACTTAAGCCTAGCGCCGAAGAGGAGCTTCAGTGATAGAATACAGGTAATTAGTTACACAAAGTAACCAATTAATACCACATTGAATGACCATTAGAGTAAGATGTACAGATTACAGTGATAATATTGATGTGGATACGGGGATGGAGGATGATCTGCCGAACTGATAGTAATATTCTCTGGCGACTATCACCAATTCAGGCTTGATGGAAGTGAACATCTGGAATTTCTCATCCAACACTGGCAGGATAATTATAGTACCTAGCGAAAGGCGACGTTGCCGCTTCGCTTAACTAGCTAGCTTGACCGGCCTTATTCCTTTGCTTGGTCAGAGATTTGGGTGATAAGGCTGAGAACAATGACGTCGAGGGCTCGGTATCAGCGTATCCCTTAGACATGGCCTAGGGATCCCTTTTCTTAGCGTCCCTCTTCTAGCCGTGACGGGTCACCGTGATATTCAAGTCCGAAGAGATCTTGAGGGGTCAAAGGCAGAGAGAGTACAATAATTACGAGAATTTCAAAAGTATTCAAATACTACACGCTGGAGAATTCCAACACTGCTATTATTATTCACTGTCGCCAACATTGTATCCTGCTTGCAAGTTGTATTTTGGGGACACGAGTGACAAGTGAATCAAGACCAAATAATGGTTGGAAAGTGAGCAATAAGAGGTGATGCTGCATTTCCCTGCATGGAATCCAAGGAGTGCATTGGCAACTGAAATGAGACATGGGAATGCTTTGCATCTGCAGAGACCGAAGGCCCGATTTCCGCCTACTAGGGAGTGTGCAGTAGTAGGTGCCGCAGGAGCCTACATATAGACTACCTAGGCACGGAGTAGAAGAAGCAGCATCATGCAAAGTCGAGTTCGGGATGAGAAGGGGGGGTCATTGAGAGGGCCTTTGGGATAACCCAATCGCTCGTCTACGTAATCCTTCTCAGTACCTTTGGTGACTAATTTACTTGCGAACTACTCCAGAGTACGTACCTACCTCACCAGCTCGGTTCGATCCTTATTCGTATTCGTATCTCATCACAACCAAAATGCCGACCATAACATTAGTGATTTTGAGGAGCGGTCTGCCAGTTGGTCGGAGGGTTCAAAGACGTGGGATTGGCCAACGGATTTATTGAATGCGATATTCCTGAATGGACCTGATGAGAAAACACGACCGAAAGAAAACAACCCTTCGGCACGGAACGGCGGATAGCAAATTCGCGACGTCATGTGGCTGCCAGCAAGCATAGTCCAGTGTTACATAGTACATAAATGCGACTACATACATATTATCACCACTTGTTGGGGATTAATCAATCAAGAAACCAATTGCAGATATAGAATTTTTTCCTAAAAAAAAAAAAAAAAGGAACACTAAGATAATTGATAAGGGCTGATATTCAACCCTTCGCGCCCCAAAATTGGGTGGAATTGACTTCCTCATGAATATCATTGACTGAAGACCAGCATGGTGAACTGCAAAAGAGCTGCTCCGGACTGGCCACAGAGTAAGTAACTAAAGGGGACTCAAGACGAATACGGGGCAGCGTCCATTCAGTCTGCGAAAGAGGGGGGCGTGTGTTCACCGGAGTTAAACGTTGAGTCGATGCATTTTAAATCCAAGAAAAAAAAAAGTGAGACTAGAGTGGAGATGTTATGCTTGAAATGGATGGTTCGCTACAGACTAATTAACGAAAGAACACACTGCATCTGATCATAGATGAACGAAGAACTGCTAGCCCGCCCTCTCCCCTGTCCATCTGCATTGACAGGGAGATGCGCCAATCATCAGCAAGCTTGCCTTGGGGCCGTGCCAAGTGTGTCCTGGTTCAGGGGCGTGTGTCCATGGCCCGCCGCTTGGTTGGATTAAGTTAAGTCGCAGCGCCGCCCAGAGATTTGGGTGCCAGGCACTTGTACCAGTACACAAGTCTGTAGCTGCACGAATCGTACGTAAGTATGGAGCACAGACAAGACCGACTGAAGTAGAAGAAATGATTTGATGGAGTTATCCCATGAGATCTTTCCCCGTATCTAGTTGAAGTACAGGCTTCAGCCTCTTAAAATGTGGGTTATCTGCTGATAAGATCGATCATTCGACTTCTACGAAAGCATGTCACCAATTAAGCTCTTTTTGGTAGATAGCAATCGGAAGCCTAGAAGCGTTGTTGAGGTCCTGTGGTAGGTACAACAAGAGATGGCTTAGAGAGTGTGTCGTGGAGCATGATAAACCAGGTAATTCGGAACATAACTAGATACTACCGAGCCAGGCCAACCAAAATGATCGCGGGCTTGCGGGCTTGCACATTCTCTGCTTGACGGTGTTTTGTTAAGATTTTGTCACTCAATAACTATGGGTCGCTCTCCTAGCAATGAAGAGCAAAGTGGCAATGAGCTGAATTGCTCTAGGCGTTATGGGTGAGATAGGCATTGGAAGGCTCTTGACGTTGCCCTGAAACCCGAATACGTGGACTGCGAGAGTGTATAGTGCATCTTCCTTATGCCATGCCGTGGCCTCAATACCACTGGTAAGTTTGGAAGGGTGTCCCATGTCATCCTGTGTAGGATACGGAGAATGAGATACGCTCGCCAACTCGGGTTTGAGGTGGCTAAGCGAAGTAGAGGTGTCGATAGCAGATCAGAGGCGAAGAGTGTGAGAGGTCACCCAACAGTTGGACGGAGTTTCAGCTTCCCGGACACCGCCAAATGCATGACGGGATCAAAAGGCAGGGGTGGTTAGGAAGTGGCCAAGCCAATGAGAGACAAACCCGTCGAGTCGGAATGCATCTGGACGGGAAGCATAGGAACGAAGCATCGTTCGTGCGTATCAAAGCACTATGCCGTTGGCACCAATTCTTTTCTTTCTCGTTGTTCATGGCTAGATCCGGACAGGGGAGAGGAAACGTACGATACAAGATGCAGAAAAAGGCCCGGCAGAGAACGCGGAGAATGGGCACATTTTCTTTCCGCGAAGAAACAGGGTTTGATTATCGTTGTCAATGATGCAGGGCACGTACTGGAAAAGAAAGATGGTAGTCTACATAGTACATTCTGTAATGTACTATGGTATGGTGGGAGGTGGGAGTGGGCGTGGGAACACAAACAGTTGGTGGGGGTTAAGGTAGTACATAGGTCTACTATGTATGTACGTACATTGCTGCGATGAATTACCATGTCTGTACGGAGTGGTACTCTACCAATAGTACTGTGCAGTAAGTAGGTGTGCGTGTCAAAAGCGGTGGACAATGCTGTGGTGAAGATGACTTACTACATAAGATGTAAGAAGACACAAAAGTGGAGGGTGAGAGTAGAGAGTAGAGAGAACTCGCAGGGCAGACACAAGTATGAAAACAAGACATTGCGGTCCAATCCAACTCAGGTGAGAAGAGTAAGGTCGAAATATGATGTACTTGAAAAATTGACGCTGCAGCGAGGTTTGGCGACCTATTTTTTGTTGTATTTTATTTTCATTCTTGGTATTTGTCTGGTCGGATTTATCCTCCTTTGGGAGGTGATGTAATAATCCTTCCGCAGTACGTACTGCGGGCGGCTTGAAGAGATGGATGGGGCTTAATAATATCAATTGCCTAGGTAGTGAGTGTTCCACAGACCAGATAGTTACGGCATACATTATATGAGTATCCCATTCGTAATTACTTAATTCGTCTTTTGCAGGAAGGACTACTACGTAGTTATTACTTTACGATGTACTATACGACGTCTGTAGGCCCATCAGGTTTTAGGGTGACGAGAGAGAGAGAGCAGCAGATTGTGAGTAAATAATCAAGCGTCCACGCCCGTCCGCCCTTCCAAAGTACAAAGCTTGGATGGTTGGAGAGGGGCGGGCAAGGCTTGCAAGGTTTGCAAGGGAGTCACCGCCGCCGCCAGATTTTGTCACATTCATCAGCCAGGCTCTTGTTGAAGCTTTACCCAACCAGATCAATACGCTAGACTATGACAGGCAATTGTGTAGATGGTTTTACAATCCGCGGACAGGAGATGGGCAAAGAATAGTGGAGGGCAATGGGTCCTTCGAATTATGGTGTAGCAATTAGATGCCATGGGAGAAGGGATGACTAGGCATAACCAAAAAAAAAACTAAAAAAAATAAAACAAATAAAAGGGACAGGATAGGAGTAGGAAGAGAGAGAGAGGAAGAGAGGAAGAGAGGAGAGAAAGAGGGGATAATGGAAATGAGTTGATTTTCAAATCTCCTCTTTAGCGGTAACCAAAAAACTATCTAAGCAAGGGCTCACTCAGATGATTCACCGAATTCATACGCCCCCCCTTTCTTCTCCTTTGGGACTCTCTTCGGATTATTCACCATAACGTGCTTCCGCTCACTACACAGTACACAGTATATCTTGGTTGGGATGAGATTTGAAGTTACAGGTAACTACCTAATTATTGACGTTTTTACTACGTACGTGCAGGATTCATGTTAGTCTACATATCAATTCGATTGCTGCTGATGGCATCCAACAAAAAGGAAAATATAGTAGAGGATGTATGTCTTTGATATTGCATATAATCCCCCCAAGTTGGAGTGTCTTATGCACATTGGATTGGGCTTGGCAATGATGTGTAAATCATCCAATGTCAAATTGTCTTGGTCTTCTGCCACCGGTGCCGATGCTGGTGGCGGTTGGCGAGGCACTGTACCGTACCGCTCACTGTTTGTACGGTACCTCTACCACGCTCAAGGTAGGTAGGTAGGTAGGTAGGGAGGTACTTGGTATTAGCAGCACACCTTGGATGATTAGTATGTACCGTACCACAGCTAGAGTCGGAGAGTCAGGCACCTAATACAATAATAATATAATATCATAGCTTCCATTGCCATGCTTCCATTTGCTTCACCCCCCCTGGGCTTGAATCCATCCCCACCAAAAAGCTTCCTAATCCCTTTGGCACACGCCCCCTCCAATACCCAAGTCATCCACGATTGTTGGATCCCCCCCCTGCGCATTCGGGATAACATACGTATCAGTATTCAATCAATCGGCCATCAGTACGAGAGTCTGGATGGAGGTGAGGCAATTGGACGAGGAGTGAGAGAAGAAGGCGAATATAGCCGACAGCTGAAAATGAGGAACACCCATCTCATTCAGCAAGAAACGTTTGAAATTCGTGGCATGGGAAAACCAATAACGGCGGCAACACAACAATAAATCAGCGATATCAACAGAAGGAAACCCTGAGACTTCCATCAACCAATCTCCTTCTGGTTGTTGCTCCGTAAATAAAAATGTACCAGAGTAGCACGACTCCTCTCCATCCTCTCCTCTCTCCACCAACAAGCAACCAAAGGACGGAGAATCACACACCCCTCCCCCGGAACCCTGGAGGCTTTTTTAAATTTTTACTTTTTTTATTTTAAATTTTTTTCTTAGATGTCCTATTCCCATCTCCATACAGACTGCATCCGCGCACATCAGACCGAGTACCTGACCCTAAACGACGCTTGTGGTTTCCGTCCGGGAATTACTAACGTCTCGTCTGTCCGTCGCCGGTGCGGGTGCTGTGCTCTCTCTTCTCGAATACTATTTCCCTCCCTCCACCCCCCCCTTCCATTTCTTTTCTCCTTCTCCCTCCCAAGGCTCCTTTCCTCCCCTTGGTGTTTGGTAGTCTCGTTCACGATCAATCACGGATCGTGATTCTCTTCTTTGCTGCTCAGTCGAGTTCGCCTTGAAGGATTAGAGACCACCCCCGGAACATCAACTCGAGGTTCACTCTTCTCCCTCTTTTCCAGCTTCACTCCCCGACACAATCCTCCCTCGTTTTCTACTCGAATCGTCTCCCCCTGTGCTCGATTGGCATCCCATTGTCCACAATGAACGCCGTCAACTCTACGACGTCGGGCTTCACGTCCGTTCTGGCCGGTGCCAAGTACGCCAGTGCCAATATCCCCCCTCAGCTCGACTTTGTTGTCGACATGATCTCCAATGCCGGCCCCTGGACTATCGCCCTCACCATCTTCTTGATGTGTGTCATGTGGGATCAAGGTACGTCCTTGATTGCCCAGTCGTTTGCGCTGAGCGATTCCATCATGCTAATCCGATTGCCTACCACACAGTCAGCTACATCATGAGCAAGGGCTCTATTGAGGGTCCGTCATGGAAGATGCCCTTCATCGGCCCCTTTCTCCAGTCCATGGACCCCAAGTTTGAGGAGTACTACGCGAAATGGTGCAGCGGTCCTCTTAGCTGCGTCTCCGTCTTCCACAAGTAGGACCTGCCAAGGTTGCCCTGACTGATAATATGTAACACGCGCTGACCCGTCATGTACCAGGTTCGTTGTTATCGCTTCTACCCGTGATATGGCCCGTAAGGTTTTCAACTCGCCCACATTCGTCAAGCCTTGCGTCGTCGATGTCGCTACCAAGCTCCTCGGCCACGATAACTGGGTCTTCCTCGACGGCAAGGCCCATGTCGACTTCCGCAAGGGTTTGAACAACCTCTTCACCCGCAAGGCCCTCGAGTCGTATCTGCCTGGCCAAGAGGAGGTCTACAACACCTTCTTCGACCGTTTCATGAACATCACCAAGGAGGCTGGTGGTAAGCCCGTTCCATTCATGGTTGAGTTCCGCGATCTCATGTGCGCCGTGTCTTGTCGCACATTTGTCGGCCACTACATCTCGGACGAGGCCGTCAAGAAGATTTCCGATGACTATTATCTTATCACTGCTGCCCTGGAGCTTGTCAATTTCCCCATTATCATTCCTTACACTAAGACCTGGTACGGAAAGAAGGCTGCTGATATGGTTTTGGCCGAGTTCTCCAAGTGTGCTGCCAAGAGCAAGGTTCGCATGGCGGCTGGCGGCGAGGTGACCTGCATCATGGACGGCTGGGTCCAGCAGATGCTGAAGTCTCAGGAGTGGCGCGAGGCCGAGGAGAAGGGCAATACTGAGGGTATGGAAAAGCCCCAGCCTCTCCTTCGCATGTTCACCGATTATGAGATTTCCCAAACCATCTTTACCTTCCTCTTCGCCTCGCAGGATGCCACAAGCAGTGCTGCCACTTGGCTGTTCCAGGTTACTGCTCAGCGCCCTGACGTTCTTGACCGTGTCCGAGAGGAGAACATGAAGATTCGCAATGGTAACCCCCATGCCGAGATCAACATGGATCAGCTTGAGTCTATGACTTACACCCGTGCTGTCGTTCGGGAGCTGCTGCGATACCGCCCACCTGTCCTGATGGTCCCTTACGTTACCAAGAAGGCCTTCCCCATTACCGAAAACTATACTGTCCCCAAGGGTGAGTACAAAATTAAACGCTCCGCATGGTGACTATGCATTAGTGATGGTGTTTGACTGATGATGCCGGATAACAGGTTCCATGTTGATCCCCACCACTTACATGGCTCTCCACGACCCCGAGGTGTACGAGAACCCCGACTACTTCGATCCTGAGCGATACTACACAGGAGACGCCGAGGAGAAGGGCAAGAAGAACTACCTGGTGTTTGGCGTTGGCCCTCATTACTGCCTCGGACAGACGTATGCCCAGCTCAACCTCGCGCTTCTGATTGGAAAGGCGTCGGTGCTGCTGGACTGGAAGCACCACCCCACCCCCAAGTCGGAGCAGATCAAGGTGTTTGCCACCATTTTCCCCATGGTAAGTTCCTCCGGATTGCCCAGGCCATTTCTCATTTTCTTCTTTCTTTCTTCTTGTTTTCATCGAGCATGAGAGAATAGTTGGTTGACAAAGTTTTAGGATGACTGCCCTCTCACCATGGAGAAGCGCAAGTGGTAAATCGTGTTAAGTGAGCCGCTGTACACGATCTGACGAACCAAGCCACACACACATACACACACACACCCTCGAACCATGCACGAGTCAGCCAATAATAGAAGACACATCCGAGGCAAGCAGATGGCCAAATAATGTTAAAACCTGGAACGAAGCAGCGTCAGGATTAGACACGAAAATGTTTGGAAGGTTGGACTGGTCAGCTCTAAGGAGAAAGAGACAGTCGAGTGTCTACTTCTGAGAGAGTCAGCTTCGTCGACCGAGTCCACCGTCACGCCTCGGGACGGTTCTTGGGAAAGTGGCATGATGAGATATTCAATTGTAATACCTTTTTCTCTCTGTATATAGTTGAGGGAGCGCCGCTGGTGGGCGTCGTTTTTTCTTTGGGCCGCAAGCCATAGACATCAAGTTATCCGGCGTATGGTGATTGGACAAAGCAGACAGTCAAGTAAATGAAGACGCAAAGAATTGCAAAATACATGGTGGGGTTGATGACTGACTGTGCGAAGTCATTTATTTATTTATTTATTTGCTTACTTACCGTGGTGTGATGAATGTGCATGTGCATGTGAGTGCGAGTAGGTTGACAACTACTTGTGTGTGGCAACATGTCATGTGGAGGGAGAAATAGCCTGATGTATGGCAGATGGTGGGCAGCCTGGCTTGTGAGGATGTTGGCGATGGTAACCGAGACGGGAGGTAGGGCAGACAGCAGTAGAGAGCAGTTGGTGTGAGGACCTGACTTGACCTGCCCTGCCTTGCCCTGCATATGCATCTGCATATCCATATGTAAATGCGTATGGTGATGGATTGAAGTTGAAATTGAGTTGGAAATTGAGTTGGAAATTGAGGTCGAAATTGAAGTTGAAGACGGGGAATTAATCATCAGCCTTGCATTCATCTTCACACACCCTCCTCCACCCGTTAAACCAAAACTGCCCAAGAGTATGGCAATGCTTCTGTAATAAGTGCTCTTATCGGTTAGTAGATGAGAGACCTTGCGGCTTAATAAGAAGCATGGTTCTCCGTACTCCATCACGCATCTGGTAGAGTCTGTGATTACAGATCGAGGCACTTGATGATCAAAGACTTACATCATCTGCGTTGTGGGGGACCTGGGGGGACCTGGGGGACCTTATTCAGCCGTGTTGGTGGCGGGAAGCAACCCCTAATAATCGCAGACATAGTACCTAGACTATAGGTACAGTAGGTAAAGCACCTTTTACAAGATACCGTAGGTTACATAAGGTACTATTCACTGTCCCTTGCTGCTCCATACAGCAAGTAGCTAGGTTCCATTGCTTACCGACTGGCGGGTGATGTCTCCGCGCCTCAGCCTCACGCTTCTCGTAAACTTGCAGCTCGCCAACTACAATCCATATCCCCGTCTTTTCTTTCACGTTTTCAGCTTGGCCTAACAGCAAACGCAAGGAGGTGCTAGCAGTTGAACCTTCAATATCGCGCAACAACCGACTCTCTCTCTCTCTCTCTCTCTCTCCCCACCCTTGCTCAATTTCCTCTCTCAGCCTACATACAACTTCTTATCCTCATTCCACCAAGACGATGGCCTCCCGACGCTTCGCCACCTCCGCGCTCCGCGCCCTCTCGACCGCCTCCTCTATTGCCGTTCGACCCGCGACAGTGACAGCGGCTGCCAGGATCCATACCGCAGCATCTCCCTCCCATATCCGTCGAAGGAACCTCGTCTTCGGCCAGCCCGCCGCTGTCTTGCGCCGCTCCTACTCTTACTCTAAGGATGATGTTGTGCCGAATAGCCGCCTGTGGAACTTTGAGGAACTGAAGACGCTGGTTGAGAGGAATAGCGAGGAAGAGGGGAAGAAAATTGTCATTGTCGGTAGGTGCATGCATATGCTCCTCATTTGACACTTCACTTATAACTACGACAATAAATACCGGAAGAAGAATATCCCACCTCTTCCACCCCCTCCCCTCCCCTCCCCCAATCTTCCATTGCACACCCCAGTACTCACTAACGATCCAATCCACTAGACGTCCGAGAACCCGTCGAGCTCTTTGAGACTGGCAAGATCCCCGGCGCAATCAACATCCCCATTACCTCCGCTGTCCAGAGCTTCCATCTCTCCGAGGAAGACTTCGAAGAGCTCTACGGCTTCGATCGCCCGCCCAAGGATGCCGAGCTGCTCTTCTACTGCAAGGCTGGCGTGCGTGCCCGCGCTGCTGCTGCTCTAGCTCAGAGCGCCGGCTGGGAAAGCGTCGGTGAGTATCCTGGAAGCTGGCTTGACTGGGCAAAACAGAATGGTCCCGTGGAAAAAGTCGAGCAGAAGTAGACCGAGTGCCCTCTGTACATAAATGAGTATATATGGATATACATCCCTGATGAATAAAATCGGGATAATAAAATGGCACTGGGAGCAATTCAAAAGAAATCCTGAATGTATATTTGGGTCGTTGCCGAATGAGACCCCTCCCCGAAAGAAGCTGCCCAAAAAATAAATAAAATAAACGGTGCGCTGCCTTGGTCTAATTGTACAAAATACAAAACTGGGAAAAGAGCCATATTCCTCTGTCTTCCGTGGACTTGTGCCCTGCCTTTCTCCCCAACCTGTGCCCGCAGGCATACTATAATCCCAAACATTCTAGTTGTTCGTCAATTGGAAAATTCCTCTTTCCTCAAAATGAATCCTGATATAGTTTCGATACTTGACCGTCCACCAGGAGGTAACGGATGCGGTCTCTAATATTAATGATCCCCCTTGCCATTCTTGTCGTCGTCACCCTTGCCACTATCTGGGTTGCTCGCAACGGGGCTCCCGTGTGCGAAGAAGAGAATCTTGATGGCGAGGGCGAGTCCGGCGTGCAGGATGATGACGACGACGAGAAGGATCTTGCTGACCTGGCGGTCCGTGGCGCTGAGGACAGGGTAGAGGTTGCGCAAAAGAAAGACGACAGATATGCCGAAACCGATGCCGACGAAGATCCAGTTGAGGATAGATAGGGGCGACGAGCTGATGAGGGCGACAGGAATCCAGATCAGGTTGGAGTAGCCGTAGAGCGCCCAGCATTCAAGGAGGTTGGCGGATTCGCTACCGAAGTAGCGGAGGGCGACGAAGAGACCCACAGGGATGAAGAGGGTGTAGCCATAGATGAGACCCGCGGCGCCTTGTGCAAGGACTTTGTGTTAGCATTGCGGCCTTGTCCTGTCTCCAATAAGGAGGATGCGAACGAAGTTAGGGCTCCAACGTACCACTTAGAAGTTTGAAATCATAGACGAAAGGACCCTTGCCCGTTGCCGACAAGTACTGGCTGATAGTACCACCCAAGAATAGGATTAGCACCACGGTGGTCGCGATCCAGAAAGGTCCGTATAGGTCAGGGTTACCCTCGAGGACATCGAGGAAGTTTGCGCGAGGGAACAGTGCCGCCCAACAACGAGACAGGACGGCTGAGGTGTCAACGTCGAAGAACTGCGAATAGAAGGACATAGACCATAGGAACCGCTTCGACGACCCGGAGCCAGAGGATGTGACGGGAGGGGGCAGTCCACCAGATGGAGGCTTGCGGGAGCCTGGAGCTGTATCGTTGAAGTTGGAAGTGTGAAATTCGAGGTCCTCTTGGAGGTCAGTGTGGCCGAGGTCGCCCTATTCGCCCGCCGAGACGATGTTCATGTTAGCATGGATGCGCAACGAAGAGAAAGAGGGAGACATGGCAGTGTCTTTCTGTTGAGTGTGTGATGGATTGGCGAAAGGGTCTTCTCATCGCGATCGAAGCAAGTCAAAGCGAAAGAGCTCGAGTTAAGCTGGGGAGGGGCAGGCAGGCAGTGACTGTACCTCATCATCCACATCGACGACGGCGTCGTATCCAGACCCAGCCATTGTGTCGGAAAGCTGGTATCTCTACGGTTGGCCGTTTCAATTTGCAGAAAGCAGACGGCTTTTTGGGTGATCGCAAGGCTTAAAATTGCCGACTGGAAAGCTGCACTGATGGAGATTTCTCGTAATGGGGGCAGCGCCGCAGGAAATATGTTACGTCTGGGGGAGCTGACAGCTTGGTGACAGACTGGCCGTTGTCGTAATTCAGGAGCACGGGGCGCGGGCGTATCGCACATGATGATCCGGTGTTTTTCCGATAGGGGAAAGGGACCTGACTTATATAAGCCGCACCCAATCTTTCCTGCATACGGAGTACGTACTATGTACCTAATTCCCGAGAAACTATCTAAGGGTGAGAGGTAGGGAGGTACCTTAGTGACATATTTACTATGGAGGTAGGTAGGTATCTAGGTATGCATGTATTGGTTGCGTGAGTAGCTAATAACAACCAAGCTCTTGGACGGAAGACGAGACGGGTAGATTCAAGCTATAATCAATTTGTCTCCAGGGGGTTCTCCCATGGTTCACGTTCTTGGCTTGGGATACGAGCCAATTGGTATTGCGCACTTTGTCATAATTTGTGAAACATCATGACTCTAGAAAATGTTTGCAATCGATAATTGCACGCCAAGGCTCGCACCAAATTCGACTTAAAAAGCTCACAATTGGAAGAAACCCCCTCCCAAAAAAAGACAAAAAGTTAAGGCAAATTGACCCGGCTTTCATTTGTATTTTTCATTTTTCAGAGACCGTCGGCACATGGTCATCGGCTTCATCTAGAATGTATTGCCTGAGCTGCATATGCTACCGTAAAAACAAACAGACTTGTTGAACAAGGACCCCTCCTCTGTTCTTTCCGCCGAACCCAGGAATGCCAAAAACCCAGACGCCACATCCATGGAGAAATCGTTTATTTGAGCTTCTTCTTGGGTCGGAGCTGGTTGGTGTGACCGCACTTTCGCTTGCGGCAGTTGGTGGCACGAGGGGGGAGACGGGCCTGAGGTTGATCCAATGTCAGGAACTGAGCCAGCAAACGAAGAACCCCAACAAGGCATAGAGGGGGAGGGGAGAGGGGACTCGTAACGTACGTAGCACTTGCGGCAGATCATCTTCTCGCAGTTAAACTTGGAGGCCAGAGCCTTGAGCGAGGGCTCGATGATACCACCACGGAGGCGGAGGACCAGGTGAAGAGTGGACTCCTGTTAATTCCAGTCAGCGACTTCTCATTTCCCATAAATCCCATTTGACACAAATGGATTCCTTCCTTCGGATGCTAGACACCGGCCCAGCCGCCGAATCCTTCCAAACGCACCTTCTGGATGTTGTAGTCGGAGAGGGTGCGGCCATCCTCAAGCTGCTTGCCAGCGAAGATCAGTCGCTGCTGATCCGGGGGAATGCCCTCCTTGTCCTGGATCTTGGACTTGACATTGTCAATGGTGTCGGAGGACTCGACCTCAAGGGTGATGGTCTTGCCCGTGAGGGTCTTCACGAAACTGGGGTTGTGAATGTCAGTACGATGGCTCGCGGCGAAATTTCGAAAAACTTTTGTCGTCGAGGGGGCAAGGCCAGAGGCTGGGAAGAACGGATCGAGGGCTTACATCTGCACTGCGCATTTCAGTTAGCAAAACAATGTTATCCGTACGTTTGCTGGCCGCAAAAGGGGGGGTCTACTCACTCTTGACTGATTTTTGTGACGCTGACGATGTGAAGTTTGGAGATGCCGAGTCTTGCGCGCAATATTGGTGGGGCACACAGTTCCAACCGAAAGAAAACCCTAGGGTCATGGACTCAGTCACGTGCCGCACCAGAATATCCTGTGTTTGTTTCTGTTGATTGACCCAGCCCACCCACCAACCTATTATTACCCACTTAGGTGACTACCTCGAAAGGGATTGGTGGGCGTGGGGCCACTTCAGCGTGCGTCACAGACCTACAGTGATTATTCGGGTACCTACTTACCTTACTTTAGGTGAGATGTTGTGCATGTAAGTGTGTTGGAGGCTTCTGCAGAGGGAACTGGAATATAGGTAGTCACATCTTTGCATGACCGCGAACGTGGACTTGCGATTCGAAATGTATGGGTAAAAACTTCTTGGAAATGTTTTTGTTTTCAAGAATAAATAAGTCAGGATTCGCTTCTTACTTGGGTATAACATCATCACCTATCATCTATCTGCTTCCGCATCCTCTGCCAGCTAAGTATCCTCTGCTCTAACATATAGACTGCCCGCACCACGTCTTGTAGTGATAACCCAGCCACATGTCCTGTGAATCATAATCAGGACGAGTTTTTTTTTTGTTTTGGCGGTCACAGGAAAGAAAAGGGAAGAGGAAAACTGCAAGAAAGGAAAAATAAATGTTGTCTCACCTGCTCGTGTGTAAAAGGTCTTTGCAAGTTCCGTGAGCTCTTCTTCTGAACGGAACGCTTCGTAAGTAGGTTCAGATTGGGGCGGCACGTCGCCATCTGACTCCCACTCCGAATCCTTACGCGATTTGATAGCTTGCTCGAATATTTTTTTGGATCGGATATCCACGTCATCGTCTGCGGTTGCTTCACGCGGTGGTTCTAGTGGTGGTGCATCCTCCGACGGGAAGAACCTCGTAATCGGATTTTCATCTACAGACTGTTAGTTTTTGTTGTCAATCATACTTGGAAAGCTTCTTCGAGTTGTACTTTTCTTGTTAATCAAGCTCGCAATATGTGCAAAATATTTGTCCAGCTCCCCTGACGACATTGATGTGACTCTACCGGCAGTCATCTTGTCAAAAGTTGACTCATTCAGCGCGTCCTTGGGATCATGAAGCTCGGCGACAACCTCCCTCCACTTTCCCCAGTCAAATCTTAAACCTTGATCGGCACCAAAGACGTCGAATAACGGGTCATGGGACCCGAACGGATAGCATAACTTGGCAGAAACGATCATAACTGCAACAATCAACACCTCAGGATAGTCCAATATGAACGTGCGAGACTTGTCTATAGGTAACTGAAACGTTACTCCCAGAACCGAGATAATAACCCGGGTGGTAATGAGAACGTCCACTACTCAAATTGGTCAGCTCAGCATACACAAAAAACAAGACAACCAGCTTAGAACCAACCGGGGAGAGCCAGGTGTCGAGCGTAGTGGACCATAGCGAGTGTGTCGTTAACGGGCGGGAAAAGCATGTCATAATTGCGGTGATATGAGAGAGCCAAATCCATCACTGCCTCATGTAGGTCAGCTCCATGTAGAGCAGCTCGGAGAGGTAACTTTAATGCCCTGGTGTATGCCGAGGGCAATCTGTCTTGCATCTCTTGCGATAAATCATAGTACTGGGTGAATCTCGGAGTCAGCGCTATCCCTCACGACAGAATGCAGCAGTGCGTACAGCTCTCTTATAAGGGATATGCCCTTCGTTGACCCATGCACACATTTCTCCAATAACAGTAGGGATTCGGAGCAGGAGACATCCTAAATGACACAGTGCTAAGGTGTCGATCATGCGAGGCATAGGCCAGCCAGCTCCTTGGTCAGGATCCCAGCTCTGGGCCTTTGAGTTGCTCTTGACGGGCTTCTGAGATGGCTCTGCCGGTTCAGGTTGCGAGCTGAACATCTCCATAGGGGCTTCTTGGGAAGCTTCTTCAGCCGCAACGCTACTTGAGCCACGAGTGCGCAGGTCCCAAAGATCGCGAACCACTGTTTCAAGCTCCTCTCTGTAGCCCTTGGCGCTGATGAGCCATAGCAACTGATTCCTCAGGATTAGCTGAAGACACTCGAGGTAGAGGTTTTTTCCTGCCTGGCCGGTGAGATGGCGCAGTTCTTTCTCCTTGACCTCCTTCTCGCGTCGTATGACGGCGCCCATTTTCCCTGCATCTTCTTCATCGCCAACATCAAATTGGACAAAGCCCTGGTATCCAGATTAGCGCTTTCCAACTCCTGCAAAGCATATGAGCGAGCGCATACCTCGACCTGGTGGCCATTAGAGCAGAAGCGGAGACCATTCTCCAAATACCACCTTCTCACACCGCATTCTGGGCATCTCTCTCCGCGAGGGAACTTGCGAAGCTCCCGCCGGTCAGCCATATCTTCTCATGGGCTGGGCACAGCATAGCATGCACGAAGGTAGTGTTTTCTCTCTCTTTCCGCTGATGAATGTTTTGTGTTTAAAGGGGAATTGGAATGCGGTTGATTTGGCTGACATGGATGGTGTCGGGTAAAGATGTCCTGCTAAACAAGCGATGGTGACTGAAGAAGAAACTATGAACCACAAAATACACCGAAACGATTGGTTTACTAGTTTCTTAATATAGTAGTGACCTATCTACCGTAGTAGTTAATGTAGATATCCTGTGCGACTTTCACAAATAGCTGGTCTGGATTGAATCGTCGTTCAATTATTTTCAACTTTTTTTTTGGGCTATATTCCCTTTTTTCTTTCCTTTTTTTCCTTTTTGAACCCATTTTTATTTCATCGTTTTTTGCCCCGGCTTTTTTTTTTCGGGCAGCGGAGGGGGCCGTGACTGGCACGATCCATCTGGCAAAGCAAAATTACGACGATAACTTCCAAAAAAAAAAAAAAAAGAACATCTCACAAGAAGTAACCTAGGATTATTGAATACGTCAGTTTAGAAACTGTAATTTCTTCTGAATATATATATATATATATATGCAACTTCGACGTGTCACTGGATATCACTAAAGCACAGAGAAAGCAAGGTTCCGTCAAGGTTTTTGATAGTTCTCTATCGGACAGATTCTGTCAACTCCAAAGCTCTCCCATTCTTTTTTCTCTCATGATTTGCCGCTACGAATATCGTGACATCAAGGCACCTGCAGCAGGTGGGTAAGAAACAAAGGAAAATTTCGAGGCCGCACAAGGGCGCTTCGGATTGCCGAATATCATAACCAGCAGACAATCCTGTCCAGATAGAGAGTACCCTCAGCAAGACGCCCAACTCATGACCCATGGATATTTGATGTGTCCATTCATTCATCAAAACAAAAACAAGCCATCCCCCAGGCACAACCCACAGTTTGACCGAGGGGCCAGGGGCCACTTCGAGCCGGATGCGTTACCCAAGGCAAGGCATTTACTGGCGGGGAGCCTCCTTGGCCTCAACGGCAGCCTCCTCACCCATGGAAGTGAGAATGACAACGTCTGCACCAAAGTGTTAGCTCCATATTTTAGATCTGGAAAATAACCGTGCGCAAGTGCACCAAGGATGTGCACGCGCAGCATACATGGAGCTACTTAAAAGCTATTTGGTTATGTTTGGGGCGGGGTAACTTACTGGTGTCCTTCTCCTCGGTCTTGAAAAGACGGTTGATCTTCTCACCAACCTCACCCTCGGGCATGCGAACGTCATCCTTGGTGTCACCATCATCGTTCATGAGGGAGAGGAAGCCATCGTCGGAGATGTCGAGCTGAGCACGTGTTAGCTGCCGAGTGACGCACGGGGAAGGGAGACAAGAACCGGGAGGGGTTCCCTGGTGAAGCGGGGCAAGGGTTCACTCACAAGCTGGAACTCGCGACGAGAGACGTTGGGGACGTCCATGTTGTGGGTGGAGGGAGAGAGATCCTCGTACTTTTTGCCAGTGAAGATGTCGAGAGCAACAAGATGGACCTTGGCGTGACCGTGCTTGCCAGTCTTGGAAGTGCTCATGTCGACAATCTTGCAGGGGCGGCCCTTGATGACGACGAAGCCGTTCTTTCGCAGGGCAGAGCACTGCATGGGGTAGGTGAGAGAGGCACCGGCATCGGCGGATTCGAAGGTAACATCGTGCTGTAAAGAGTAAAAAAAAAGAGGCAATTAGCACGGGCTCAACGTAAATTCAAACATGATGGCCACGATGGGCAAACGCCCGTTGACGACAACTCGCTGATGGCTGGCCAAAAGTCGTCGAGACAGCTCTCAGTCGTGGGGCACGAGTCACATTGCGGGGTGAATTGTCGCGGGCGAGAAAAAAAATTGGACGCAGGGACACAGCGCGTGCGCCGGGGGTCGAAAAGAAAGAGAAACTCACGTCGTCCGCCATGGTGATGGTATTGACAAGAAATCGAGGTCTTGAAGGGAAGGGTGACGGGATATGGGGAGAAGAAAGAAGATGCACCGAGGAAAAAACGCTGGAGAGGTGCTTGGGAGTGGGATGGAGGAGGAGAAAGGGAAAAGAAACAAGGCCCGGCGGGAGGATGGAGGGGGTTTAGAAAAAGGTCCAGCCCAGGTGGGAGGAGGCCCTCGACGGAAGTTTTTTCTCAGGGCTGTGATTGGGCATTTAATGGAGTTGCAGTGGGACACCTGTTGTTTTTAGCGGACTCTACCGACAAGCTCTGGAGGGCGAACCCCCCCAGGGCATCTTTAGGGCATCTTCAGGACACCTGCAGGGCGTCTCAGTGTCCGGCGTCATCCATCAACCTGCACGTCTGCTGAAGAGTCCAGCAGAGTGTGCTAATCAGCTCAGGTGTCCTGTCGCTTCTGGCTGCAGCAAAGCGGATCAAGATGGCATGCGGCCGACCAGTCAGCGGGTGGGGTTTACCAGGCAAACATCCCCCAATTTACTTAAGAAGGTCTACCTACCTTTTGAGCCTAAGTCTTAAGAGACTTTAGATTTTTGTGTGTGCGTGTGTGTGCTTGTTTTTTTTGGTGTTTTTATTAGTTGAAAATTTTCTACACTTTGGCTTTTTTTTTTAATCTATTTATTTTTCTTACCCTTCCTCACTCATGGCTGTCCCACACAAAATAGATTGCGATGAAAAAGCCATGACGCTTGGATTGGTCAACTGAATTCGAGCATGCTTCCTTTATAGTTTTAAACCTCGATGGTATGCTGCCACCTCTGCATTGCTCCTCTCCCGGCCTGGTCATACGGGCAGCCCTGACTTTTTGTGTTTCGGGTGGCTGTACCCCCGCTTTCTTGTCTTCCGGTGCCCGATCCGATGGATGGACGTTGAAGGAGGGCTGATTGATTACCTAGTTAACGGCGGCTGGTCACTTTGCTGCTGCGCGGGGTATCATGTGTGGCAGCTTGCATCCTCGTGCATGGTCTCCCGTTCCGAGAACAAGCCATCCCATTGCCGCGACAACATGAAGCCATAGTACGAATACGTGACAAGTCCCTGCTGCCCCCTGCTTGCTGCAGCATCATCCGCAGAGCCAACACACCAGATGAATCTGGTTGAGCTGTGGGAGCTCGCCGCTTAACCAAGGTAGGTGTTTTTCTTGTGTGAATCGAGATTGTGGGAAGAGGCGGGGTTAGCTGTGGCGGTGCATCCGCCCATCACCCAGTTATGGCCAAGTCGCTCTTACTATGTAAGGCAATGAGATGAGAGAGCAGCTCTCCACTTTCAACGCCATACGATCGACGGCCAATAGCCAGGACTTGGGCTCACCTGGCTCTCGTCCAATTATGGCCCGTGCATACACCGAGCTCACCGAGCCAACGCAGCCTTGCTTGCAAGCTGGCTGGAACACTCATTGACAAACCGAAGTCAAGTCAGCCTTGTGAACATTCTACCATCTTTTTGGCAACAACCACCTCTCAATATTTCTGCTTTTCAACGACGATATGACTGGCTTGATACTTCGAATCTCGATCTAACATTTCCGCCCAGTTGTCTTTTCTCTCCCTGTCGCGATGTGGCTCGATCGATTGGCCGGAGGGCCGGTCAGCAACCCCAGTCCCCCGAGCTCTCAACCTTCAAGTCGGCCATATTCTCCGCTTCCTCGGAGAACTTCGAGCGCTCTCAGTCCCTATGTTACCTCACAGCGCCAGGGGCCATCACCGCGTAGCTCCTCCTTGTCCCTCATCTCCAACGATTCATCCTCATCCCTGCTCTCCTCTCGAAAACCCAACGGCTCCAACCTGAAGCAGTCATCTGCGCCCGACCCTGAATCTGGATCCGCAGAAGTACTAGAGACACTTCTAACAAACATTACGGGTTTTGAATCGACACCTACAGAGCAGCAGACTGCTATTTCAGAAGAGGACATCAAACTGGAAGTCAACTTTGGGGGACTCTCGATGAAAGAGTTGGTCGCATTGCCAACCCCTGACCGGAAAGTGTCCAGTACTCAGAAGCCTCAAACAGCCGGAGAAAGTATGTTCTTTTCGGCCACTTAATTCAATTACGATAATATTTGAACGCTAAAGTTACTAATACCTACTTCAGGTGAAATCGAGCGAACCAAGCTGGAAGACCTTCATCGATCAATAACAGCGTGCGACGATGTCCTAAACTCTGTCGAGATCAACCTCACAAGCTTCCGTAACGACCTCGCCACAGTATCAGCTGATATCGAATCCCTCCAGGCCCGATCAGCCGCTCTCAATAGAAGGCTAGAGAATCGTAAAGAGGTGGAAAAGGCGCTAGGTCCACTGGTTGAAGAATTGAGCCTGCCGCCTGAGGTCATCTCTAAAATCGTCGAGGGGCATATCGACGAAGGTTGGGTCAAGACACTCGCCGAGTTGGATAGAAGGGCGGGAGTTTTCAAGAAAAAAACCAACACCCAACAAAGCAATGCGTCCAAAGATCTTGGGCCGTTGTTTGAGAAGCTCATCCTCAAAGTAAGAAGATTCCTTTCGCTATTGCTGATCTGCCTTTGTCTAATTGGAGCTAGGCCGTTGAGCGCATCCGTGATTACCTTGTCGCCCAGATAAAGGCTCTTCGATCGCCACATATCAATGCTCAAATCATTCAACAGCAAAACTTTCTCCGATTCAAGGACCTCTTCTCGTTTTTGCACAAGCACCATGCGACGCTTGCTGGCGAGATTGCATTGGCTTATATGAACACTATGCGATGGTATTACCTGAACCAATTCAGCCGCTATGAGAAAGCATTGGGCAAGATTAAGTTGCACATCTTGGACAAGAACGATTCCATTGGACATGATGAGACATCACGTAAAGCCACCGTTCTATCGGGCTCGCGTATGACTGGACCGCCTCACGATGCTTTCAATCTGGGACGCCGTATCGACCTACTGAAGACCAAGAACCAGGTGGCCATGTCTTCATATCTTGCAGAGGAGGACCAGACTACTCACTACCTCGAGGTTCTCTTCCGTAATTTCAACCTAGCCCTGGTTGATAACGCTACGGCAGAATATACCTTCATGGCTGCCTTCTTTTCCCCTGCACTTTCTTTCGCACATATTTCTAAGAATTTCACCTACGTCTTTGAGCCCACATTTGAACTCGGCCAGACGCTCTCCAAGACACTGGTTGGCGAGACATATGATGCTCTTGGTGTTCTACTCTGCATTCGCCTTAACCAACACTTCGCCTTTGAGCTACAGCGACGAAAGGTTCCAGCTGGTGACAGCTACATCAATGCCACTAACATGCTTCTCTGGCCTCGCTTCCAGAGTATCATGGACCGCCATTGCGAGTCCGTCCGAACCTTGACCAATTCCCTCCCCACACGACCAGCCCGCGCTGCGGACCAAGCCAAGATGTCGGCAGCCCCTCACGTCATTACTCAGCGCTTCGGCCAACTTCTTCATGGCTCCTTGGTACTCTGTGCTGATGATGGTGATGATGAACCTGTCGTTGCCAGTCTGTACCGACTTCGCACTGAGGTTGAGGCTTTTCTCTCCCGCCAGGCACAGGCGTATGGCTCAGACAAGCGTAAGAGCCAGCGCTTTTTGTATAATAACTACTCTCTTATCCTTACAATTATTAGCGATGCGAGCGGCAAGCTAGCTGGTGACCAACAGGAGCATTTTGAAAAGCTCAAGGTCCAATTCCAAGAGGAGCAATAGAGGCACTGAGAGAAATGTGAAGGCGAAAGTATCGATGGTTCGAGGGGGATATCTGCGGGCCCAACTTTGATTCAAGCGTGGTCTTTGAGGAAATCTTATGGTAATGGCGTCCCGGTTCAAGGTGGTGGATCTATGCAATTGCATGGAGTCCCCCCCCTCCCCCTTCTTTTTTTCACATGATATGCATGGGAGTAAAGTCAACATCATTCGGGGATGTATATAATTCATTACTGATCCATCAGATTGCGTGTATATGCAGCACATCTCTGACCTATCTTGAAAATACGGTAAAAATACGATTTATGATGGTTGGGTTGTGGCGGAGATAGATGGCCAGGGCTCCAACTCCGATGGCCAAACCAATGGCCTTGGCAGATGGACGGTATGCCCATAGAGTCTTTTTAACCCTTTGGTAGAACTCAGCGCGTTGAATGTCCTTGACTTGCTTTTGGAACATCTCTTTGCCCTCATCTAAGCTCTGGCGGGCGCAGTCATCGACATTCCTGGCCGTCTTGAGCGCGCTCGTGCTCGATATACGCCGCCATGAACGTAGGGTCTCCGGGGGGTGAAGTTCGAAAAGCCTGCATGAAGCTGCAATGAGCTGATCGAGGTCCATCTTAGTAGGAACTCTGCTGAGGAAAACGTGCAGCATGTCAGGTTCATCAATGTCAAATATATCATCCCGGCGGCAAATGATAATTTGCGCAAACATATAGATGATGAATACAGGTTCGCGAGCGAGAAGCACATCAAACAGCCGAGCAATGCCTTGATACTCCTCGATGTTGTGTGCATACATGGTTAAGGTATCCGACAGGGCGAAGAAGGGTTCTATATCTGCAAGGTGCCGCCTTAAATTTGGGTCAGCGTTGCTGATAATATCAAGGATAAGATGAAGCTGGGCGATAGTAGGCGTCATAGTTGGGAGCATGAAGTCTCGAATTCTCAAGATGGAAAGTCGCGCAAGTGCTCGCGCCCTCCATGCCGGTCCCAGCACCAGCAGCAAGACCTGGCAGATATCATGATATCCCTGAAAATAGCAAAGAAATGGGTAGCGACGTAGCACCTCGTTGATGAGAGCAGATAACTCTGATTTGTAAAAGTCCATCTCTGAAGCCGTTAGGTCTGTGAGGCGTGTCAGTTCTAAATACGGTGATGCCATTGCCGCGTGCAATATTTTGAGAATGCAGGGCATATTACTCACTCTTTGGATAGTGAACGAAGGATCGGTGTACGTCAAGTTGGACTTGGTCCTCATCCCTGTGATGTGGCAAGTTCCTCCAGTTGACAGTGTCAACAGGGGGATCACCGGGAACGGGCACATCATCGCTACTGTCAGCAGTATTTGAACTACCTACGGATGGAAGCTCGAGTCCAAGTAGGAGGGGCCCTTTGAGGCATCGCGGAGCTTGTCAGCGTGCGTCTGGTCTGGTCTGTGTTCGGAAATAAGTGTGCTTACAAGCTAGCCTGCGCAAGGCGTCTGAAAGGAGGCCACCTCTCCCCTCGGCGAGCGAGCGGAGACGGCCGATATCCCTCCAATTGCAGGCGTCAAGGATTTCTTCTCTTTTCTGACTGACGAAGGGAACGCGATCGTCGCCGGTTGCGTCCGCACCACTGAGGCTAGAGGTTGGGCTGGAGCTTGAACATGCTTGGGTGGTGCTGTCACTTGTAGGGACAATATTGATCAGGTCGCTCCGAGAAACTGATGGGACAGCGGTAGCCCCTTGGAAAGAGCTGTGTGGTTCTGGGTCCATCGGTTTTAAAGCGGTGCAAGATCCAGCTTGCGATGGGAGCAAAGGGGATGACTGGTAAATAATGATGCTGTATGTAGAGTCTTTACTTCATGTTGGCTGCACTGGAGCATGAGAGACTCGAGAGACACGGACGGGAAACAAGCTACAACTGGCTGCCTCACTAAAACTACCTAGCTAACCTAGCAGATATAGGTACCTAGGTACCTTGCATTATCTTATCAAGGTGCTACTGTAGGATCCTAGGCAGGGTAGGTACCTAGCACGCAAAGAGGACGAGTATCTAGGTAGGTACCTACTAGGTTTGATCCTTCCAAGTACCTCATCCCCCCCTCCCCCCCCCCCCCAAAAAAAAAAAAAAAAAAAGAGAGAGAGAGAGAGAGAACAGGAAAATAAGGAAAAAGAGGAAAAGAGAAAACATGCCAGATGCGATAGTGCTGGAGTGGAAAAGCTTTCTCTTCGTATATACTGTAGGTGGAACAAATGTGTGCGCAATGCAACTGTTTTAGCATTAGTTGGGTGGCTTGATGAGAGTCGATCCTTGCCCGGCTGAGTTACATCCGAGCGTCGAGGCCCGTGGACGGGAGTGCCGTACAGTGAGTCGTGTTTGTAATCCACACAGTATGACCATGAGTAGACGAGTCGTGGAATGGACACCTGCCTCGTCTCTCAACCTACCCACTCCTTTCTTCTCTTTTCCTTTTTCTGGGGGTTTCTTTTTCAGAGGAGGATGGAAGCGAGGGGGCTCTTCTTGGATAAGCATGTCTGGAGTAGCGGCAAAAGAGATCGTCTGTAGTCCTTTAGTTCCATCATAGATGCTATCAGTTTAAAGGCCTACATACCTTACCTTAGTGCACCAGGTCAGGAACAATGTGCTCAGGTCCACTATAGTGGCGTTTGGACATCTGAAAACTGAAGACACGCCCCTCACATAATGTAATTAGGGTATTATGGAGGTACGGTTTCTTCACTCTTCGCTGAATATTCTTGCCGTTGGTTGGAAATAAGCCCACTTCCCGTGGCCGAGTCGCACTGTCCAAACGCTTCAGCCTTCAGCCGCATCTTCACCTCCCATGTTGGGTTACATCGCATCCTACATTACAGAGTAAGTCCCATTCCCGTGTGCTTCACGTTCAGCCCTCTTTCCCCCGAGCTCTTGTGGCGAAGCAGTCCGAATGCCTACGTGGTAGTTTGGGGTTTGTTTGGTTACGTGCCGTAGAAGCAAGACAATACTTGCAGAAAAAAAGAGCAAAAAAAAAAAAGGCAACCGAAACCACTGGGGGTAACAAAACAGTGCTGGTTTGATGACAAACTTACCTTCTAGCCATAAATATTCCCACTCGGCCGGAAACGGTATTCCGAAAAGCATGAACGGCCTTTTCATCTCTCCTACGGCTATTTTACTACATTGAGGTCGGTGACGGTCGTGACAACATCGTGGTTCTCCGTAATCTGTACTCCGGGCTCCGTTCGCTGCTGGCGGCCCCACGCACGATCCACTCCGCCAGTGCCGCAGAGTCACAGGCACTAACTAACTGCCATGCTGTCGTTGATCCAGAGAAGCAGGAGGTTGATGGTGGTAGTCAGCCCCCCATAGGGGAGGGGAAAGTCCCCTGAGCTGTTTCTCTTTCCTTATACCGTGTAAGAGGGCCTACAAAAGATCTTCCCAGGAATCGGTCCAATATAATGTGTGGTGATGTTCTTCTATGAAGAAATGATGGTTGAACGGAACAAGACACTTATGAAGACCGTCTGGGGGGTGTTGATGGATCTGGGGAAGTGGCGTAGGCAACAAACAAAGGGGTCGCTAATCTGTACATTTGGGTATTTTCTGCGTCTGTCTGCAAACATGCCCTCTTCGCTTCCTCATTTTCTGTTCTCATGCCCTTCTATCTGTACCTGTCGGTCAAGGAAATCTAGAGTGATCGCTCCTGTCACCAAAGGAATCGGCTGGAAAGCTGGATGCTTCCCAGTGATACAGTTGATGACCGTGATTTATTGGATTGACCAAGAAAGCAAGTGATGTACGTGATCTACGGTACCTGCGAATCTCAGGGTGAGCAGCCTATCCCTAAGTAGGCGGTAGAACGAGCAGTGCTAGCGCATCCACGACCTGCAGGCATACTCAACGCTTAAGATGCGAAACTTTGGATTCTAAATAGATTTTACCGGATTATTTTATGAAAGGCGCAGTACAGCACCAACAAGAGATCATATGAAACACATCTTGTCCCACACGTCGAACCTTGAGTTACTTCTTCTTGCAGCTCAGGGGTTCAAAATTCCTAATTATTCAAAGTGGCTTGGTCGTATTCATAGTCAAAATCCCTTCACTGTCAAAGCATCAAGAGAAGACGCTCGTATATCGACTTCTCCTAGAGGGTGAAAATGAGGCATAATAACTCCAGCTATTCGTGACCGGTCTTTGTTGATATTCTCGCCCAATGCCCTATTGATATGTCATAATTCACACTCTGCATGATCTGCTCTGGTATTTGGTTGCCCCGGATTGAAGAATAATAAGAGCAAACCTCAGCCACAATCTTCCATGTGAGAGAGTAACAGCCAAGTGCAACGATGCTGGTCAGCACAGCAAAGTTGAACGGGGGAGCATGATTTTAACTCCGGGGTGGACAAATACTGCCACGGCAGGAGCATTCTATGGACGTGAATTTGAAAGAATTACCTTGAGTCTACGAGTAGGGAGAAGCTGGCACTCTCTTGTCATCTGTTCGTCCTTGTGGATAAATAAGGACCATGTACTATGTAGAAACTTTCCCACAATTTTTGGTCACACTCAAGCCCTGGCGATGACTAGGATCGGGGAACTTAGGATAGTTTCCTTCAGCATGTCGAACTACACTAGTACCATGAAACATTGAATAGCGTGTTGTAGCGCTGGGTTTCTCTCTTTGTAACCTCTCTACTGCACCGAATTCTTCAAGATGGTGCGGTGCTATCAATCCGTCAATCAATGTTGGTACATCAAGTCAATACCCTAGGACATTATCACTAGATTAACTGAGAGAAGGACAAAGTCACGCGGCCTTATCCTAGTGAGAAGGGTGGATTCGCCAGTTTACATCTCATAAGATAGATCCCAAGGACTGAGTGCATTGTCAAACCCGTTGCGATGGGGGGGAAGGGTGTGCGAAACAAGCCTGGTGGGTTCGAGTGCATGAGACCGTTGAGAGGACTGGATCGTCGCCGCACAAAGCGATGTTACGTCGCTCCTTGTCTGCCAGATGAGTTATTGACGTGCTCTGCTTGCCTGCTGTATGAATGTCGCTGTGTGCCTATGCCTCTTGTTACATGGACAAGGTAATATAGATCCATCGTGGCTCGCTTGATGGTGGACGTCGTAGTGGACTTTCCAGGGATTTAGGGTTCTGAGTGGGGGCATAAGTACTGTGTAGTGTGTTGCAGCTCCGAGACCTCGAGCGAAGAAAACAAAACAAAACAAAAAAAAAAGCAAGCAAAAAGAGAAAGAAAAAAAAGGCTGTGTGGAAGGGACAGAGATCTCCCTTCGGATGAGAAAACTGGAGCACGGAGACATGTTGACACTTCAAGTATGGACCCTCGCTGCACGCTACGAGCTTGGGTTGGTAAGTTGGTAGGTCGGATGGTAGGGCGATGTTGACAGGCCCCTGGTCAGACAAGTCTCAACGCATGTCAAGCGGGGCCAGATGCAAGGTCAATTCGCCATCTGTTGACTATGATGATGTGTACTCTCAGGGTCCGTCCATAGGGTAAGTCGATGGCCACTGCCTCGGACTGCCTGCCTACCATAGTACCTACATACACAGCAATACAGTACGGAGTATCGGTATCCACGGAACAAAAATGCTTCAAGGATTATAACTGCTAGACTGGGTAGATGCCTACCCAACGTAGTAGGTAAGTGTGTGTGGCAAGTATCAATCCCAGACGTTAGAGCAACCTGGTCTGCATCCACATCCACCGTATTGCAACATTGCCATGCCAGTCTGTCCACATGGGTATTGTCGGTTTTGAGTGTGAAGTGAACCTGTGAGATTCAATGAAGTATTCAATCGGATGTCTTCCAGCTCTCGCATGGATAACATGTACCAACCTCGTACTAGCAGCATTCGTAATCCCAGAGGCCTGCACTCGCACTTCCACTTCCTCGAGGTACAGGCATAGTCGTTATGCACACAAGGTGACTTTGTAATTCGGTACTTACCGTATTGCGAGATCGCGGAATTGGCAATTAAATACCAAGATATATAAAATGTTTGAAGTTTACCTTGAAGAAGCACCATTGATGGTAAATAGACACATATCTCTCAACGTCTGTATTATCTGTATTCGTTGCCTAAAGTTTGGCAGGCGGGTACATATACCCTTAACCTGAGATAGATACATCTGTACGCTCCTCAATTAGGAGTCCGAGGCAAAGAACCTAGCTAACTAAGGTACCTGGGTCCTGGGCGGTGTGAGAATAAAAAAAAAAAGAAATCCAGCGCGTGGTATTTTCCTAGTTAGCATACATTGTAGCTGGAGCCACCTGTTAAGGTGCATCTTCAAGTTGTTTTTGTGCTGGTGTGAAAGGTACGAAACGGTCCTTCCTAGCCACGGGACGCGGGGTTGCCGTTGACCATGGGGGGGGAGCTGCGCGCCAAATTAGCGGCTCCTCCCTCGGCATTGTTTCCCTTCAGCCCGCCCTCCATAACAGGCCATCGAGTCTCTGGCATCCATCCATCATCGAGGACCCTAATATCAGCCACTGCCCACTGAGGCGCCAATGCACTGTCAACACCGGATTAGGTGGTTGCAGCGTGCAGGGGGTGGATACGAGGCCAAAGCTCCCTGCCTAGTCTGATTGGATGTCGAACCTCGCACCACACCGAGCTCCAATTCTCATCCATCTCACTCAGTAACTATCGGCACTTGCTGCAAAACGACCTTGTCGGCGTCACCTGCCATCTCTACACATTCCTACTTTCCATAAAACCGTCTAGTTTCCTCCCTCGTGGCGTAGATGCCCTAACAGCTTGGGGGCATCGGCTGGTAAAGTGCGATCTTGCTCTTACCGAGTTGGACAACTAGGATATCCTGGGGAGGGATCGAGACCTCGGAATACGGGAAGGGCCGACCAAAGAGACAACAACTACCACGCTACTCGTTCGGCACTCTGCTTTTGCATTCCCCCAACTTCATCTTTTGATGCCCTCTTTGGCCGAGCTGCTTGGTCTCCTGCTCAGAGATCTACTTGTCTAGCCTCGCCGGCTGTGCCCGGAATCTTTCCTTCTTTCTAGTGTATTTGTGTGTGTGTTTTGGTTGGTGTCGACATGATTTCTAATTAATTGTTGACCCTTCGTTCAGCTCGTTTGCTAGACCATCTACCCGCATCAAAATACACCGAAGGATTTTGACGCATTGGAGGTATACCGTGCTATATAGTACTCCGTACTACTTGTGAATTCACTCACAGCTGTATGGCCAGTTGAGTGTCTCGAGGTGACGGCCCCTCTCAGCCCCCTCCCATTGCCTTCTTCTCTGTTTCACTCGCGCCTCATTTAGCCTTCGTCAACTAAGAGAAGTAGACAGCAGCCAAAAGACTCCACCACACTCGAAGTCCATTTCCAGGATTTAAATCATTGGAGTGTTCATTGTGACCCGGAAAATAAGAAGTAGCCGTGGTCGGGACTTCATGACAGCAGCAGCTCCAGCGACACCAATACCTTGACTGCAGATACCGACAAGGTAAATAAACAAGACCATCTCAGCTTGGAACGGACCAAGCCAGATCTGCCGGGGTGAGTAAGGAGCCACAGACAACTCATTCGGGCGCCCACACACCCTCACACACCCCATTCGGAGACAAAGCCCTGGTAATGAGATGCTGACCCTTACCGGCCCAACACCCACGACTCCATAATCCACTGCATGTGTAACTTATCAGGACGCAACCTCTGGCGTTCTGTGTTCTTCGTTTCGTCCCACCCGCTCCGCTCCTGGTATCATACCTCCCTTTTCCTCTGGTTCTTACTCGCACTTTGCTTCCCTTAGGCATTTTTGCGCTTGATAGCTTTCCAGATCTCAGGATCTATCCTGGCCCCAACATGGCTTTTCAAAGTACAGTTCTCAGGGATGGTGAATGGGTCACAGAGAGGGTCAATCTTCAGGATGCTTTGAAAGCCTCTATCGATCCAAAACCTCCTCCCGCCGTTGAGAGACCGGAGGTCCCAACTTGTGGTGTTCTCTCTAGAACAGTCATTGAGAGCCCCACCGCGAATTGGATCCTTCCAGTCCGACTCCGGTCTGAGCATTTGAATGATCTTTGCTTCATTGGCGTAAGTACTGATTCCTGATTTCTCCGTGCCTAATTATTTCGTTCAAACCCCTGCATCTCACGTGAGCCCCAACTTGGCATGTGTGTATTCAAACAACTCTGGATATTTCCAAGGCCTCTTCAAAGAGGACTGATGCTTGAGAAGATGAACATCATGTTGAGGAGTCACCGGGCATGATTAAAAGCGTTATCCTTTCCTTTTCCATAATTTCTGACTCCGCCACCCCCTTCTCGTCCAGCTGCCTCGATGACCAACTGACAGAGCTAGAACTATCACGTCCAAGTATGTGAACTTCGTGAGGATGGACAGCCTCATGAAGTTATCAAGAAAACCGACTTTGACCACAGGATTCGAAACGCTGTTTTCCTTGGGCCACCACCCCAGGACGACACAAATACCAGCCACCACGACTTACTTAAGACGGAAAGTCATGATAATATGACGCGAGATGACGAAAATTCGGCATCAACTCATAGACTCCAGAAGCTCCCCCCACAAATCCTCGTCCTAATGCTCGAAACGGGAGCTGTCCTCTTTCTTTTTGTCAGGGAACGAATTGATGGCTCCCTGGAGTTCGTCACTAGCCAATACCAAAACCGGGAGAGGTTTCAGTATCTTGGCTATAACCTGACTGTTGATCCATCTTCAAGGTACATGGCTGCTAGTTCTGTCGAAGGTGCTTTCACCGTGTACGAACTGGAGTCATTAGAAACCCTTAGCTCTCGTTACCTCCGAGACGGGTCATTCAATCCCATAATAAGAATTCGACGGCGTAAAATCCGAGGAGTTCTGTATCAACTGCACTTTCTGCACCCACGACCCGAAGATGACTATCATATAATCCTACTCATGATAATCTGTCAACCGGCAACGCTCTTCGGCTCACGAATGGTTTTGTATGACTGGGAGCTGGGCGATGACCTCGAAACTGTATTTCAACAAGAAAACCGGGGCATTACTATTCGGGAAGATTATGAACTACCTCATTTGATAGTCCCTCTGAAGTTCAACGGGGCCTTCATTGCCATCACAACTGGTGCTATAGGTATCGCTGGGGGCATCTTACAGGGTGGCTTACCTGAGTTCCAAAGTTTGGGGACGGTAGCTCCAAATCAGCCAGAACCGGGTAATAATGTCACAAAGCCTCCAGTATGGGTTGCATGGGCAAGGCCATTTCGGCGAAAAACCTATTTCGAAAAAAACGACGTTATTTACCTAGCTCGCGAGGATGGAATTATCAACTTCGTCGAGATCGATGAGGCGTCACTAACGCCTTCTGTGCATAATGTTGGAACCATCAACACTACTATATCTAGCGCTACTGCCTTCACTACCGCTTACGATCGTTGGGCAGATATACTGATAACTGGCGGGGACTCGGGTCCTGGAGGCATCTGGAAGGTAGGTCTTTTACTAGCTCTTTTGGAGCTTTCGCTGATAGGCTGAAATAGCTTCCTGCTCGTAGTAACATTACACAGGTGGGCACCATTCCCAACTGGACAGCCGTTTGGGATATGGCTATAACGGATGAATACTCCTCATGGACCGCCGAAAGCCCTACGAACAATGTATCTTCAATGCGAATATCTATATCGGACAGACTGAGAACGCCCGATCATATCTTTTGTATCTCAGGGCGGGGGCCTAACTCAACCTTGACAGAGCTCAGATCAGGTGTTGAGGCTAGGATTGGACTGGAGTTCGACTTCGGTCGAGTCGTGCGACAATCATGGATGTTTCCCGTAAATGTTGGCAATGAGCGGGGATATTACGCACTTTTATCGCTTCCTGATTCTTCTGAAGTCTTCCATATCTCCGGGGACCTAGAGAGCGCCGACGCCCTGGTGCCTGACACATCACCATTTGATATGACATCTCGTACCATTTGTGCTGTTCAAAGCGAACAGGGTACCATCATCCAGGTAACTGAGAGGTTTACAACATTTATATTCGGTTCACAAAGGTAAGTAACCACCGGGAATTCTACCCATGCTAACTCTTGTCTCCCTGGTTGCTGATTAATATGTCAAAGCTCGCGACATTATCATGAGGACTTGCTTGAACAAGGAGAAATAGTTGTAGGAGCTGCTTCTTGCACAGACGGCTTTGTGGCCTTGTGCGTCTACAAGGAACAAGCCACTCAGATCCACGTGTTGAGGACAGACCAAATGAGTGTCTCACGGGTTACAACATGGGATGTACAAGGTGAGGTGACCTGCCTATCAATATTCACAGTCTCCAACCAAACTTTGTTTGCGATGGGTACTGTTGTAGGCGGTATTCCTCACTTCCTGTTGCATACCTTGGATGGCGTTTCGTTGATTAATAAGTCGCTGGGCGGACATAACGGTAAAATGATTACTCCTATCCTTGGAAACAGGTCCAGAAAAGGCTAATTGTCGTATTCTTGAAGACTCTACAGAGCTGTATGGCCGGATGGAAGCATTAACTAGTGTCTCGGTTTTGGCAGATGATGCAGAGGCTCTTTGCTTTGTACTGGGCACACGCAGCGGCCACCTTGTCACCAGTCGAGTTCGTCAAGAGCATTGCGACATTACTTTAACCGTGGAGCGTCTGGGGATGGGGCCAATTCATGTCTTCTCGGCGCCCGCTGCCTTAGCAAGCAGTTGCCCTACGGTCTTTGCATGCTGTGATAACATCTTGAACATTTTGACAAACTTCTCAGAAAGTGATGTTAAGTTCAAGTCCAAAAGCGCAGTATGGCCGACGGATTCGAACAATGCATCTATGCCTACGCCACAAATCCACTCGGCCTTTTGCCTTGAACAGAACCTCTATGGATACCATGGTCATATGTCTTTGATGATGCTTGCGGGATCTCGCATCCTCCTAGCAGACGTTCGACCGCATCCTAGACCGGTTCCCCGAACCATATCACTTGACGGGACCCCTTCGAGAGTCATATTCTCTAAGACATGGAATTGCTTGATCGTGGCACATTTGAAAGAAGACCGTACGACACTGTCATTCGTTGACCCGAGATCAGGAGCAATTATCTCTCGTCCCTCCGATAGGACCGACGAAAGGCCCACGGATTATATCTCAGGGCTAGGAGTTGAGAATGGCAAGGTATGGTCACTGAGCGAGTGGCTCTACGTCAAAGACGGCAAAACATTCCCTTTCATAATCGTGGGAACAGAATCCGAAGTACTCATAGTCTCGATAAAACGCGAAGACAACCAGGCTCAAGACGGTAGCACTACAAAGCTACGATACTTCACGCGATATAGAAAGAAGGCTCCCAAGGGCCCAGTTTCGTCCGTTGTAGGAAGCGCAGAAGACCTCCTAATTTGCTCTGGAGACAGCTTGTTTTGGGAAGTTCTTGATGTTACAGAGAAGAGATTCAAATTCATGAAACAATTTCAGCTGGACTCGGAGGTGGTCTCGCTGAAGGTGGATAATGGTAAGGCATGCGTCTTGACTGCGAGACACTCCTTGCAAGTACTTGATTTGCATGTTGAGTCGAACACTACCGACATTTCACTCATTCATAGTGACCACGTGACTCGGAGACTATGCGACATGATTGAATTGGGACCTTCTACTGAGCCACCAGGGAAGTGGCCAGTTCGTCTTCTGTCGTCCCAACTAGGCGACATTGTCGGCTTATGGGTGCCGTGGGGCCAGCGGAACAAGGAGCTGGAACTTGTTTTCGAAGGGGCACTGGCACGAGCAGTAAGGAAGTTAGGAAGAGGGCGTACGCGTCCGCTCTGGCTTGGTGTCGACCGAGAACGGCGTTACAACACACTCTCGAATACGGTTGATGACGCCGAGATCTATGGAGTGGGGCTGAATGGATCCTTGCAGCACTTTTCGCTTATAGGGCCGGACCTCTGGCGTTTCTTACGCTTGATACAAAACCTTGCAGAGCATTGCGCGGAGGTGTGTCCCTTCAAGAAAGGGGTTCGATCCTTGACTGGTTCCGATGTGTACATGGATATTGATGCCGAACTGGAGCCTCGTCTCACTGGGCATATGATGCACATCAATGGTGACATTCTGGAAAGATGCCTGGAACGCCGGGCGCTTGCAATGCTCCTAAGAATACCAGACGCTATTGATCTATTTTGCGAATACTTGGATGGTATCGAGGATGGAGTTCACACTCTGGGGTTCCGTGATGATGAGGATGAAGGAAGAGGAAGATATATCCAACTAGGTTACGATATACTCGAGTACCTCTTTGAGCCGGTTTTGTAAGTGGCTCTCATTCGAATCATTTATAAAGTTGGATTGGAATTCGGGCTGTTGACAACATTATTGTGTTGGTCAGCTGGTGGGTGTTTAATGTGCAACTAAGTTGCCAAGGTACCTACTCTGCGCTGTATCGATGGTCACATATTTGAGTGAATTCGGGGTGCGATGCAGAGATGAAGGCGAGATGGTGAGAGTGAATCCATGGATGAGATGTCAAGCAGACAAGGTAGAGTGTAGGCTTTCCATTCCAGATGGTCATAATTATGATATAAAGGACCAGTACATTTCCACAGTGAGTGTGGATGTAGTCTAGGTAGGTTGGAATTGGAGTTGGCCCATGTATTTCTTGCCTACTTACGTACATAGGTAAGGTACCCATGTAGGCAGGTATGATACCCCACACGTGCGCCCCTTCCCACCTCGAAGTAAGGCACCTCAGATGCCCGCTGTACCTACCTGATGCACTAGGTGGTACCTTCGCTGTCCCTCAGTAAGCCGGAAGTAGAAAGGCTGTGTGGTGTGCCAGGCCAGAGGCGCCCGACCCTATGGATTACATAATATTGCACTCACACAACGATGCATCTCAATACATTAGTTTCTCTACTTCGCATACCGCATAGGTCAGATAGTAATTGCCTAAACCCTCATCGCCACTGGCGCTGACTAGGTACCAGTTCTCACCATCATCCCTCACATCCAGTTCACCACTTAACAACGGGTTGTAGATTATCTGCTATATCAGTTACCTACAGGGGCCAGAGGTAGCTATGGCTGAGGCGGCAATGAAGACTTTTTCTTTTTCTCGCGTCTGGAAACTTCCTAAGCACCAATGCAATGTAAAGTAGGTAGACAGGGCAGGGTGGAAGGTGTCGTGTCCTATTGTACCCTATCGCACTATATCGGATCACACACAGCCCTAGGTTATTCTTCGACGACGACCCAGCATTTGAAAACCTTCTGCAGGCAAAGAAGAGGGCAACATCACTCATTTTGAATTACAGGATGGTTTATACTGGATGCCTTTGAAAACTTGCTGCGCAACTACCTAAGGTAGTAGGAATGTAGTCTGCCTTAGATACAAAAGATATGGCAAATCAGACAATGCTTGCCAAGGTACCTTTTAGGTACATGTGAAGCTACCTCCTTCGAGCAGTCCCACTATGAGTGGTTGATAAGTCTGCCCCGCCTTGACCCCGCCACAGCCCAGCTTTGCTTGAGATAGGTGCCAAGGTTGCTGGCAAGCCCACCCTTCAGCGTGTGGATATTGTGTGTGGGTGTTGTGTGCATGAGTGTATGTGTGCTCTTCTGTTCGTATGCCCCTGTACTTCGAATGTACCTACCTGGGTACCATTTTACCTTGGGGAGTTACCTCAGGTCAACCTGACCAGAATACTCTCCAGAAAAAAGTTGGCCCTCTCTTCCCACCCCTCCGCAATACCTGCGATCCCTGAAATACGGACGCTCGAGGGCTTCAACGTCTTGATTTGATTTTTTTTTCGGCCCGAGGAACCAGTCCCGCGAAGGAAAAGGATATTCAGCAAAGATGGCGCCTAAGAAGAAGGGAAACAAGAAGGCAGCCCAGGACGATTGGGAGGCCGAACTGGGTGAGAGCATTGCCCCGCAGGCTCCTCCAGCAGATGACGCTTCTGCCGCTGCCGATGTCGATGGCGCTGGTGATGAGGAAGCTGGCGGTGGTTTGATGGCTATGTTACGCAAGAATAAGGAGAAGCGCAAGAAGAAGGGCATTGTCGATGTCGAAGAGCCTGCCCCCGCCGCCGAAGAGACCGCTGCCCAGGACATCACCAACAAGGCCCCCGAAGAGGCCACCATGGACGACGAGTTCGCTTTACCTGAGAAGAAGGGTAAGGGTGGAAAGAACAAGCAGCAACAGCAGAAGAAGCAGCCAGAGCCTGCTCCCGCAGCTGACGACGATGGTGCTGAGTCCGGTCGTATCCTGACAAAGGCTGAGAAGGAGAAGCTCAAGAAGGAACGCGAGAAGCAAAGGAAGAAGGAACAGGTGCGTTGTTTCGAACGGAGACCAAGTGTTCTCCTATTTTTTTCTAAGTGAAAGCATGGTCTGATCCAGATGAATTATGCTAGGCCGCTAAGAAGAAGGGTGCCGGTTCCGCGAAGCCTGACCCGGCCGAAACCGCCAAGAAAGAAGCTGCTGCCGCTTCTGCCACTGCTGCTGCTGCCGCCGCCGCCGCCGCCGAGACCGCCGCCGAGACTGGCGGCAAGAAAAAGAAGATTCCCGCTCACCTGGCTTTGATTCAGAAGCAACAGGCGGAGCTAAAGCGTCGGCAAGAAGAGGAAGAGCGTCTTGCAGCTGACTTGAAGGCCAAGGCGGAGGAGGAGGAGCGTTTAGCTGCCGAGGAAGAAAAGCGCCGTGAGGAGGCCAGGGCTCTCAAGAAACAGAAGGAGAAGGAAAGAATTGATCAACTGAAGAAGGAGGGCAAGTTCCTTACAAAAGCCCAGAGGGAGGAGAAGGCCCGCAACGAGCGAAAGCTACAGCAGATGCTGGCTGCTGGTATCAAGGTTGGACCTCAGGGAGATGCTGAGCCGAAAAGCAAGCCCAGTCACGATACCCGAAGAAAGAAGGGTAGAGGCCAACAAAAGGTATTTTCTTCTCCTTTGCATGCCACTGGAAATTATTATTATTGTTTTACTTTTCGCGGCAAGCTAATATGATATAGATCGACGAGGAGAAGGCTCTTGCCGAAGCTGCTGAGCGAGCACGACAACAGGCCGAGCAGGCTCTCAAAGAGGCTGAGGCAAAGGCTGCCAAGGAAAAGGCTGAAGCTGAGGCCAAGGTAGCGGCTCAGAAGGCCGGTGCTGAGAGCGATGTCGAAGATGACTGGGAGGCTGCTGCGGCCTCTGACGGTGACGTTAAAGATAGTTGGGACGCTGATTCGGACGAAGAGGCCGATAAGAAGGTTGTGACGGAGGCTAAAAAGGAAGTCGAACGCGAGTCTGAGTCCGAGTCTGAATCTGAATCTGAGGACGAGGCTGTGACGGCCGCTCAGGCTGCCGAGGCTCAGAGAAAGCGCGAAGCAGCCGCACGCCGAGAGAAGGCTCACCAAGCTGCTCTGGCAGCTAGGTCCAAGGACAACCTCCGATCTCCCATCTGCTGTATTCTCGGTCACGTCGATACTGGTAAGACAAAGCTTCTGGACAAGGTCCGACAGACCAATGTCCAGGAAGGCGAAGCTGGTGGTATCACTCAGCAGATTGGTGCTACTTACTTCCCTGTTGAGGCCATTCGGCAAAAGACGGCTGTGGTCAACAAGGATAACCAATTCGAATTCAAAGTGCCCGGTCTCCTGGTCATCGATACTCCTGGCCACGAGTCCTTCTCCAACCTCCGATCTCGTGGTTCTTCTCTTTGCAACATTGCCATCCTGGTCGTCGACATTATGCACGGACTTGAACAGCAAACGCTTGAGTCAATGCGCATGCTGAGAGAACGAAAAACGCCCTTTATCGTTGCTCTGAACAAGATTGATCGTCTCTACGGCTGGAAGAAGGTCGACAACAACGGCTTCCAGGACAGTTTGGCCCTCCAGAGCAAGGCCGTCCAGAACGAGTTCAAGTCTCGTCTGGAGACTACCAAACTTGCTTTCGCTGAGCAGGGATTCAACTCGGAACTCTTCTATCAGAACAAGTCCATGGCCAAATTTGTCTCGCTAGTCCCCACGTCGGCTCACACTGGCGAGGGCGTTCCCGACATGCTGAAGCTCATTGTCCAGCTCACTCAGGAGCGAATGGTTGGTTCTCTCATGTACCTGTCAGAGGTCCAAGCGACTGTCCTCGAAGTCAAGGCTATTGAAGGATTCGGTATGACCATTGATGTTGTTCTTTCAAACGGTATTCTGCGAGAGGGTGATCGAATCGTCTTGTGTGGTACTGAAGGGGCAATCACAACAAATATTAGGGCTCTGCTTACACCAGCTCCCATGAGAGAGCTGCGTCTGAAGTCTGCCTATGTTCACAACAAGGAGGTCAAGGCCGCGCTGGGTGTCAAGATCAGCGCTCCTGGGCTTGAGGGCGCCATCGCTGGTTCTCGCCTGATGGTTGTTGGACCTGATGATGATGAGGATGACATTGTGGACGAAGTCGAGTCTGACCTAGCTGTTCTCCTCAGCCGAGTTGAGAAGTCTGGTCGCGGTGTCAGTGTTCAGGCCTCGACTCTTGGATCCCTCGAGGCTTTGCTCGACTTCCTCAAGGACTGCAAGATTCCCGTGGCCAACGTGGGTATCGGTCCTGTCTACAAGCGAGATGTCATGCAGTGCGGTATCATGCTGGAAAAGGCTCCAGACTACGCCGTTATGCTCTGCTTCGATGTCAAGGTAGACAAGGAAGCTCAGCAGTATGCTGAGGACCAAGGCATCAAAATCTTCACAGCCGATATTATCTATCATCTGTTTGACAACTTCACCAAGCACATGGACGAGATGCTTGAGAAGAAGAAGGAGGAGTCCAAGATGCTGGCTGTCTTCCCTTGCGTATTGAAGCCTGTTGCTGTTTTCAACAAGACGGGTCCTATTGTTATTGGTGTTGACGTTGTTGATGGTTCACTCAAGATTAATACGCCCATTGCTGCAGTCAAGCACAACGCAATTACTGGAACCAAGGAGATTGTGAGCTTGGGCAGAGTGTAAGTATTCTTCCCGTTTGCTAAACCCCCATTCAAACAGCCTCTTCATCTAAATGTATAAATGGACAAAAGACTAACGCGTCTATAACAGCACCTCGATTGAGCGAGATCACAAGCAGATCCCTGTATGTAAGAAGGGTCAACCGTCCGTCGCTGTCAAGATTGAAATGGGCGGCAACCAGCCCACGTACGGACGTCATCTCGAAGAGGAAGATACTCTATACAGTCTGATCTCGCGAGCCAGCATTGACTGCCTTAAGGAGTTCTACCGAAAGGAGGTCTCCAACGATGAGTGGCAGCTCATTATCAAGCTCAAGCCCCTCCTTGATATCAACTAAGTAGGGACAGGCACTATTAATACAGCTGGAGCGTTGGGGATGCCCGAAGACACTCTGGGTCTCCCACCGAGAGCCAAAACAAAAAGAAAAATGAAAAAAGACAGGCTGGGAACCGTTCACCTGGCAGATCGAGTACGGGTTCTATAAAGCCTGATATCTTTTGACATCTTCGGTCCCAACCCCCCCTCGGCCCCCTTCGCCCCCTCCCCCCTTTTGCTCCTATTTCCCCTCCATTAAAATTCGCCCTTGACGAGAAGGAAGAAAATGAGAAGATGTGTGAAATGACTTCGGATGATGGAATGGGAAGGATTCCAAAACTGCGTCTGGGTGTAGAAAAGGTATCGCCGTGTATGGTAAAAAAAAAAGCAATCTGCTTTCCATCTTCTATTTTCTTTTTTTCTCCTTGTTTTATTCTCTGCTTCTTTGTTACTCCCCAGAGAGTCGGGGCAAGAAGGAGAAAGGGGCAGGGGTGATATTGGATCACAGGAGAGGCTAGGAAACTAGATAGAGAGGCATTCCACAAAAGTAGGCTCTAGTTTTTCGTCTTGAAGAGAAAGCGAGTGTGCATCCAAGGAAACGTTTTGTGTGTGAGATTTCAAATGTCTATTCTCAACTCTTGAAACTTCTAAAAAAGAAATCCAGTACGACAAGAGACTCAAGCAAAAACAAGGGGAGGAAGTGTGTGAAAAAAAGAACAGTTATTATCCAGATTTCCGAAGTGCATTATTAGGGGTTAATCACATACCAGCTAATCAAACTATGATGGCACACTTTGAAATAGAACACATGGTAAAGGAGAAGCAAAAAAAAGAAAAGAAAAGAAACCTGAACCAACTTGATGTCTTGATCCTAGCGACTAAGGTGTAAAAGTGGTCTAACGCGGGTACATATCCGTCATGATGATTCCCTCCCAATAAAGCCGTTGCAACCGTGACGATTCTATGCTACCTCTTATCATTGTCTCATCTTCTTTGTCTTCATCCACATTCATCGAGATTTTGTCTTCTTCAAGTCATAACACCTGCAATGCCGAGTTTCACGGGCCCAACACTAAGAAGACCTTTACTGGGGGGCGGAAGCACCCTCCTCAGCAACGGCATCAGCATCCTGCATTTCTTGGTCTCCCTGGGCGGCCTTCTCAGCCTCAGCAGCCTTTCGTGCCTCCTCCTCAGCAGCCTTCTTAGCGATACGCTCGGCTTCGAGGCGCTCCTGCAGAGCTCGTCGCTCAGCCTCGACCTTCTCGAAGTGGCGCTGAACAACAGGGCCAGCCATGGCTCGAATCTCATCGATCTTGGCAATGTAGACACCCTTAGTGGTGTCGTCACCCTCGTCGTACAACCAATCCTAGATGGTGTGTCAGCTCACTTTTGTCCTTTGGAAGAGGGCTTCTCCGAAAAACATTGCGCAACGTACCTCGGTGGCCTCAAGCTTGGCATTGATGGAAGTCTTCTCCTCCTCGCTGGCGAATTCAGCGTACTGATCGTCAAGCTTCGCACGGAGGTCGTAGATGTAGGCCTCAAGCTCATTCTTCTTCTCCTCGGTATCGGCAACAAGCTTGTCTTCCATGACCATGGCAGCCTCCTTCTCGAGAAGGGCAGACTTCACAGTATCGTCAAGGGAGGCAGTGCCACTGGCAATAGGAAGATCACCCTTGCGAACCTGCTTCTTAACCTTTCGGGTCTTCTTAGGGGCATCGTCCTTCTTATCGGTGTCCATAGCCTATGAGGTGAAATACATTAGCGGGGCTAGCACAAGTAATCAGCGGAATAGTACTTACATCAGGATCCTTGTTCTCCTCATCCTTAATCTCTTCCTCGACCTCCTGGTCCTCAACGTAGTAACCGTTCTCAACGTTGAGGATACCATGGATGTTGACGCGGGCCTTGAGCTTACAGATCATGAAATCGTCCTTGCCGTCAGCCTTGACACCCTTGACCGAGAAGCGACCGATCCAAGGATTCGTCTTCCCTGGAAGCTCCTCAGGCTGGGCATATCGGGCCTCAAGATCGAAGGGCTGTTTTCTGTAGAAGGTAAGGATCTTGGTCGAGGGCATGACGTTGCCCTTGTTGAAGACGGTCAGGCTGGTGTCCTCGTCAGGAATATCAGGAGCCTTCTCCCAGCCGAATTCGATGGGGTAGCTGATGATATCCTGGACGGAGAAGTCGCGAACACGGAAGACAGGAGAAAGAATAGCGCAGCTGAAGGCGGAACCACGGGCAAGAGCCTCGTCGGCGTTGAGGGTGAAGGACAGAGGCTTGCCAAAGAACTCCTGAATGCGCTCCTTGAGGGCAGGGACACGAGAACCGCCACCAACGACCTCAATGATGTCAATATCCTCCTTGGTAAGCTTGGCCTGGGCAAGGGCTTGCTCAAGAGGAGCACTAGTGCGGGCCAATAGAGGCTCGATCATGGCTTCGAACTCCTGGCGGGTGATCATGGCAGAGGCGTCAATGTCGTTCATGAGGGACTCGATGTTGACGGGGGCCTGCTGGTTGGCAGACAAGATCTTCTTGGTCTTCTCGGCGGCGGCGATGGTACGGGCCATGGCTCGGCCGTGGGTGGTGATGTCAACCTTGTACTTGCCTTTGAACTCCTTGGCGAGGTGGTCGACGAGGGCCTTGTCGAAGTCACGACCACCAAAGTTGCGGTCCCAGGCGGTAGCCTTGACGGACAACTCGCCCTTGCGGAACTCGATGATGGAGCAGGTGTAGCTGCTGTGGCCAACATCAACAAAGGCGACACGGCGGGGCTTCTCCTCAGGACCGGGGAGGTCGAGCTTGGTGATACCCCAGCCAAGGGCGGCAGCAGTGTTGTCGTTGATTAGGCGGAGGATCTTGAGGCCAGCAATCTCGGCGGCGTCGATGAGGGCTCTTCGCTGGACATCGGAAAACCACGGGGGTACGCTCATGCAGATATCAGAGACGGGGAGCTTAAGCTCGGCAGCAGCAGTCTGCTTGATCTTGCTAAGATACATGGCAACAAGCTGGGTGGCAGAGAACTTCTCCTTGTTACCAAGGTAGGAAACCTCGGCGCCAACTTGGCCGTTGACATCGGCCAGGGCGGCCGTGACATATTGCTGCTCGATCTGGACATCGGGGTCGGAAAAGGCTCGACCGGCGAGACGCTTGAGGGAGCCGACGGTGTTCTTGAGGTTGGAAATTTCCTGGGTCTTGGCGGTCTCGCCAAGGTAACGAGACTTGGGACCGAATCCTACCAAGGATCTGGAGACGTGGGAGTTAGTAAAGTGATTTGGAGGGAGGCTGAGGAATCATAACGTTTGGCACATGGGCTCAGCAACGAAGGGGGGTACATACGGGGTAGCACGGTTAGAGACTTCATTGGTAATCTGAAACGAGGCTTGAGTCAGTAAGAGCTGGAGACAAACTGGAAGTAAATGGTAAATGGTAAAAGAAAAAGAAAAAGAACGGCAGCTGCGTCGGCGACGCGGATTGATGCTGGTAATGATATCGATAACAAATGTTATGGCGGGGAGCGAGGGGCGGCGAGGGGATGTGGGAATGTTTGGTGGGGGAGGGGGAGCGAGGGTAGCGAAGCGAGAGAGACTGCCAGGCCAGTAACCAGGATGAGGGTGACGAAGGCGACGGCGATGGCGACGGCGACAGGAGAAAACCAGATTACGCACCACGTCGACGCCGCGGTTTCTTGCGACAGCAATGACGGTCTTGAGGGTTCCGAAATCGACACCTAGAACATTGGAAGACGCAAGGTCAGCCACAGTGATGCCGGACAGAGCCGCAGCAGTCGATCAAGACTGCAGGGGCCCAAGCCAAGCGATAAAAGGATAGCATGGACTCACCAACGACACTCATGGTTTCTGAGGTGGGGTTTGCCCCGGGTCGCACACACACAAGACAGCAAGAAAGAGAGTAAGACGAAAGGAAAGGGAGAGACAAGTGTGCAGGCTCGTGTGAAAATCGGCGGATGTCGTGGGCGGGTTGAAAGCGGTCGTGGGGATGTGGGAGGGAAAAAGCTGTGATGTCTGTACTGTTATCGAGGTTTTTGGTTGGGCAGTCTTGTTTCTCTCTCTTTTTTTTTTTTTTTCTTCTTTCCTTTCCTTTCTGTACGAGGGGTGAGGAGGGGGTGGGGTTTTTAAGTACCTGGTAGACACACATCTATGTCTCTTACACCGTGAAAGTGCTGTCAAGTACCTACAAAATGCCAAGGTGAGTAAATTGAGTGCTAGCCATCTGCAACTCTAGGTAGAGGAGGAAGAGGAGGAGGGGGGGGGGGGGGGCAAGGTACGGAATATTTGAGTATAGCAGACTCAGCCTATGCGTCTGCAATCTTGCAAAACTAAGTAACTAGTACCTCTTTTCGGGGTAACCGGGCGCCATTGACAGCAGATACCCCGCCATGCCAACCCGCCAAGACTGTACGAGTTCAGTTAGGTACCATGCCTAAAGAATCGAGTAGAATCAACCACCAGCTTCTGCTTGGTTCTGCTGCAGATCTACCCGTACCTTAAGGCTGGGAGGGATGGGAGGGATGGGAGGGATGGATGGGATTGGCTGGCGATGCATCTTCCCCCTGGTGAGCGAAGCGAGGCGAGACCAGGAGCCAAACAAAACCTCAGGTCTCTACAGCTCTGCCATCCGAGTACTATGGTACCTAACCATCATCATCATGATATGCTATGGATTGCTCCGTATTTTCGGTGTGCCCCAGGGCCAGGCTGCTAAGCACCAGATCTAGCAATCTGTGGTTTGATAATAAGACACATGAGCAGCCAAGGCTAGGTCTCACTCTCATTATGTCTCTCACCAATTCAGTGTTTCGGTGGCTTGGTTCGCCGGACATGATGTTTTAGACAACTAATCAAGTGACTTTATCGACTAACTAAAAGGTATAGAAGGTAAGTTTCATTGTATCGCAGACAGCTACATGGCCACATTCAATTGTACTTGTACTACTACACAACTATCCCCACAACAGTTGCTTGATCTCAAGTTACCATTCGGATACTGTGCTATAGTGAGATTTTGAGAGAGGCGGGAGGAGGACAGAAAAGGACGGTGTAGGACTGCCAATCGCTACCTTCATTGTCTCTATTGCCAACCGACGACAATGAATATGAATATTGCTGCCCAAAGGTAAGATAGGGAGGTAAGTTGCATATAAGCATCATCAGAAAAAATAGTACAGTCAATCTGATTTTCGCTTTTAGCTTTTCCTCGTACCATACCGAAAGAGCAAGAAAAAGAGAGGCATAGCACCTCATGGTGGATGCGAGGAAGCCTAGATTACAGCCTCTGCTTGCCATTCCATACCTTTTCATTCCAATTATGAATTGAAGAAATACTTGTCTGTGAGACAGTGGCACTTCTCTCGTGGTCTATCTTCGAACAATAAACATTCCACCACAGCTCAACTCCAATCCCCAAATCGCAGCTTTAAACTTCAAGATCACCACTAAATGAGACACCTCCCTCATGTCTATCTGCTACTACTTTCGCCCACCTCTCCTATAATCCTGTCCCAAGTAAGAAAGTTGCTAAATCCCTTCCCCTGCCATTGCCTCTTAAAACACTAGTTGACCCTTCATTTACCGCATTTCTGTTCCCAGGGCAGCTTAACAGTGTTGCCGTGGCGTTTTACTCTGTTATCTCAAGCTACGTATCTACTCCCCAGGCACGTTCAAGACTGGACTACTATGCTCTGCTGAATTCAATCTGCCCCGACCCTGTTCTTGACTCGTCCATCAATTTTTGTGCCCTTCGTCGTTTCGTTGCTCCTGTATGCAGGGTCTTCTTGAGTGCTACCTAGTCTACATGGCTCTAATTCTCAGTTTTGTCTATCTTCTTCCCCCATCAAACTTTCCACGCGTTGTCGTCTGTTCTGCCTCTGCTCTGCCGTCCCTTCGAGCAAGACGCCGTTTTGTGAGCCCCCTAGTTGGACAGCTTCAGGGCTCTGTTGCAAATTTCCATACCCAGACAACCAAGATTCAGCTTCCAAAGTGGCTTCGGAATCGTCATGGTGTGTATATGTCCCGGTCGCGGTTTTCCGTCGCACCGAAAATCGGCCATCAATCTTGTTGGGAGGTCGAATTACACTCCTCAGCCGGCCAAGTCCCTTCGCTGAGTGTGAATCCAGTTTCAAAGCAGCTTCACGAGCACTACGAGCTGCTTTGAATGTTTCCGGGATGATGTTTAGTTCATCGCCTCGCTGCTCTGCTCGTTCAACTGCCTCCCGGGCCGTGGTGCTTGAATTCGCTGTCGCGGCATCAGCCCGTGGACCTCCCCAAGTTCGTTGTCCCGCTCGAAGAATCCCGTACACCATGTAAGACCAGTTGTAAAACGGGTTCAGAATAAACATGAGAGGATACAACCAGATTTTAAACCGTCGCAGTTTGGCCCCAAAGTACATCATCAACAACCAGTTTAGCCCAAGCGATATCGCGATGAATCCGACTGGGAGGTTATCGACCCTCTTTACCGTCGTAATCAACGACAGAACCATGACGAAGAAGAGTAGTGCCGTCGTTCTAATGGTATTTTGCATAAATCGAGCAAGAATAAGGATCGGGTAGCGCTTCCACAGCCGCCAATCTGTCAACATGCACACCTCATTTGTGATGAATCCTAAAAACCATCGACGTCGTTGCTTCATCAGTGAGCGATGAGTTTGCACAGCTTCTGTTTTGCAGAATGCTGACGTGCACATCTGAATTTGGTAACGTTTCTTGGCACCAATCATGAATAAATGTGTGAGCCATCGGTCTTCGCCGAGATGGCATTTGGCATAGTCAAATATGTCGTCACATTGCTCCATCTTGTCAGCAAAGTAGTATTTGGCCATCCTTCTAAAAGCAGAAAACCGTAGCATCGTCAAGGCACCGGGAAGGCAAGTTACAGAACCACACCCAGATTCTACAGTTCGTTCAAATAGTTGTCCATGAATATATTCCATGTCTTGTAACAGGGTAATGATGCTGTGTTTCTTGGTCGTCGAAGTGATAATCCCAGTCATGGCCAGCATATCTCCAGCATTGCCGGGACTTAGCTCCATATCGAAAACGAAGTTCTGGAGACAGACTTTGTCTAGAATGCAGTCTGAATCGATAAACAGAATGAATAAATTGTCATTCCGCCTCAGGTACTCTTTGTATATCTTGTCAATGAGCCTGAACGTCAACTTTTGGCAATGTCTCTTTCCCCCATGAGGGAACCGAGAAATGGTAACACGCGCTGCTCGATAGATGACATCGATACTCTTAGGACGCCTATGTAAGTTTAGGGGCACACCAAGCTTCTCAATGGTTCTCAAGTACAATTCGTCCTCAATTTCGCCATCAAATGACAAGAAAGCATGAATGCATGCTGGAGGGTAGTCACAGTCGACAACGGAATTGATGGCTGTGATGAGGACTTCGAGTTCTTCTTTGTAACAAGGCATAACAACTACCACTTTCGGGGCGGTAACGTCGTCGAGGACTTCCTTGATTCGCTTTTCCCGGCCAAGTTGATTTGTCACAAGCTGATATATGCAAATCAGATAGGGAATGTTGAGAAGAATTGCAAAGGTCCAAAACGCAAACCACTGCAGGACAGTAACCATTGCTTCAGGCCAGAGCTTGGTTATCTCATGAGGAAGTGGTAGTGTGACCAACATCACGGGGAGAAAGACACATCTATGCTTGGCGGTTAGAACTTAATTACTGTCACAATCATGCTATAATGAGCACGTACCGCAGGAGAACAAACGCTGTCCCAACGGCAATACATAAAATATTGATCGACCAGTGCTCAGCCTTCTGAAAGACCTTGACCAGGCAGTAGACGAAGGCGGCCAACCATAGGAGCCATTCAAAGCATGCCATCAACATGACCACTCCAATAATGACAGTATAAGCGATCTGAAGTAGCGAACTATCAGTGAATTGGAGCTCAAGGCTGTGAAATGAGCGAGTCAACATACTTCAGAGATTGGCCACGCTTCGAGAAGAACCATAATTCCGTGGCGGGAGTCCCTTCTCGACGATTTACTGGCTAGTTGACAACCAATCTCGACTCCCAAAGCTCCAACGAGATGGGTCCTTTTGCACGGAGGTGAAACAGCTCGAGTCAGCATGCCTGATACAACGCATTCCCTCAGTCCTCCTCGCCAGCACCTCTAACATCTAGGCCAGTAACTCAGACTTGAATCCGAAGTATGGAACAAGGGCCAGTTTCTTCTTGCAGTTTCTTCTTGCAGTTTCTTCTTGCCTCGTCCTCTCGGTCGTTGTAGCTAGCTAGCTCTTCAAAGCATTCACCTTAGCCAAAGAGTAATGTGAAACTGGCCAGAGGCGACCTGCGCTCAGAACTGACTGGCCACAGTAGTAGCAAGGAAACAAGCATGCCTCCAAGGCGCGACTGAGAGTCCGGAAGGATTGGGAAGGGGGGTGATGGAAGATGGTTGAATGTCGTATCCTTGAGGTTTTCACGTGCATTGTGCTGTTTGTGGATAGGTAGTTACAGCTGGGAAGTTCTGGTGAGAGAGTCCAGCACGCCTTCCTGGTGACTGAGAGAGGTTGGTTGAGGCCAAGGGTCAAAACCCTCACACCGCAACTGTATTAATTACATCACTTGCAATACAATGACCATTTTTTTATTGGCACACCTACCTACCTAGAGGGAGGTAACAAAGTCACCTTAGGTGAGGCAAGGTACTGCATCATGTTCTTACAAATATGTACATGAGATCTGATCAACAGGAGGCAAGCATGGAAAACACCAGTCAATCAACCTCCATCAATTTGCCAATCACCTCGCTTTCAGTGTCTCTTAGGATTTTTAATAAGTACCTCATGGATAGATTTGGGACGCTTCCGCGGTCTCGTACAACCACGATTCAACGTCAAAACCTCACCATTCAACTTGTATCAGGGCGGCTATGTAGCTACCTAGTGAACCATTAATAGGTCCCAATACCAAATCGGATCAAGTCCTAAAGCAAGATGCGGCTTCCGCCAGTCATAGCCTCTCATCCTGCGGCGTCGTTCCCAAGGACCACGGCAGATTACAGCATTGTAGGTCTCCTTCATCTACCATCGACTTGAGGTAAATGTCCTCGTCTGAGTTCTGCTAAAGAATGAGATATGCCTCCGTCAAGATATGAACCCTTATCTGGTTGCTGCCCGAGACATATTACCTTGCAGCAAGCGCAACAAGTGTAGCTTGAACAAACCTGCCCGCTACTCAAGCGGTGACATGCCACAACACTCGAGACACTGTGCTACCTTTGGACTTCTCATCTCAATATAATGAGGGAAGACGAATACTATTGCAACACCCGAGAGACTTCGCATATGTGCTTGCCATGTTGCTCGGGTTCGATGATGGAAGCCAGAGAAGATGATAATATGAATCTTTCTCCAAGACCCTTCCATATACTTGGTGCGCCGTTTGGATTCAAACTCACCCCTTGTTTTGCTTCATATCGCAATTGCTCCCTTACCAGTCAACGTCGCTTAGCTGAAGTTTTCTAACCCTCTGGCTACGGTCTTTGTTGGATCGTTCGAGGCGGTTGTGGTAATACGTCGTTGGACGCTCATGTCCTACAGTAAATATTCAATATTGATATTCTTCAAAGGGGGCTCTGGGTCCGTACCACCATCCTGATCCTCATTCTGCTGAAGATCATAGTTGAGCACCAAATTTTTGATGCGTTGCTGTTCTTCACGCTCTGCCTGTTGCTGGTTCCTCATGGCTATCGCAAAGGTGGAATCAGAAGGCAATTCGACAGTACGTGTCTTTCTCGCGTTAGCAAAAATACGAGCGAAGTTGTTACGTGTTTAACATACTTGCTGGCGGTTGCCTCGCTTCGTGAGAAGAGAGAAGGCCATGGTATTTCCACCGGGACTCTCGCCTTGTCCACTGCTATTTTCGCCAGAAGTAGATGCCTCGCGGTTCTTGGGTCGAACTGGAAGAGGCACATCGAAAAGCTGCTTCCGCTCAAATTTGCGCGACTCCAAGCTTTCGGCCATCATCTTTGCATATTCGCGTTCGAATTCAGCCTCATCCTCAGGATCGACCTGCTCCTCCTGACGAGTGACAACGATTGCTTCTTCATCGAAAGTACTCTCACGGTCCGAGTCATCTTCCACCTCCTGTCACCGGGGGGAAGAGATTAGCTATGGCAAATCATTTTCAGTGCTAGGCCACTTACTTCAGCTTCTTCCTCTTCGGATGCACTTTCATCGTCATCGTCACCATCGTCATTATCCCCATTCTCATCATCGGATGAGGCGCCGCTAGTAGCATCGTCCTCAATAACCTTATCGATTCCAGCGGTTTTCTGGTCTTGAGCCACAGCGAGCTGGAAGGCCTTGACAGCTTCCTCCAGGTTTGCTGCTAGTTTCCATTGTGGTCGGGTCAGCGCAAACGTATCCTGCACCGTGAACTCTATATCCATAGGAAGAGACGTTTTGGTGAAAACATAGTACTGCCCAAGTTATCAGCTCTCACTTCGGCAATCTTAAACACCAGATTTACATACCTGAAAGAAAGACAAAAAGTAGTCCAACTTCTTTCCCGCAGCACCTCGGTTAAAGAACATGCCGCAAGTTTCCAACATAGTGGCCACAAGGCGGATGCGGAAAAAGTCGTCCGGGGGATCGAGGGGATTAAATCGGCCAGGGACAGGAGGTCCACCTGTAAGGCAGCTTATTAGCGTTGAGATTATCAGAAAGCTAAGAATAATCTTTACCATATCCAAATGTCATGATCTTGTACATGGTATCGAAAATGACAGGGTGTTCCAGCATGCGATAGTTATAGAGTTCTCCGAGATACTTCACCTCAGCGACACGTCGTTGAAAGAACCTGTAGTCGTTCTGTTCGAGGCCAAAGCTTATAGACTCGATCACGTTATCAATGACCTTGACGACAAACGCCGGGTGGTAACGGTATAGAGCGCTGAGTAAAATTCCAAGAAGATGAATACTACCATACTTGACCTTTCCAGGCTTCGAAAAGACTTTTTCCAGGATCGCGACAACCTCGGTTTCCTCCCAGTGAAGTCTGCGAATTTGCTTCAAGATCTTGCTGTAGTTTCTCTTAGTCATGTCGACATAGATGAGCTTGCGGATGAACAGTTCCATTGGAGTTCTTTCCTTCTGCTCGATAGCGGGCCGCTCCGGAGGGTCAACGTAGTAGACAGCGTTGTCGATTAGCATGCGTTCGGGCTGACCAATATGTTGGACTGACTTCTTGCGCTGTAATGTCTCAAGGAAGCTCGCCATCCGTGGTGCGGTCTCAGAATTACGAAGCAGGTATCGACCACAGTTCTCGATAAGATTGCAAAGGATTTCAATATTCATGCGTGAGAAGTCGTCGAGGCTAACTTTCAGGCAGTGAAAGACGACATGTTCAGGGACAATGCCAAACTTAGTGAGCTCCGCTAGATAGCGGATGTTGCTCAATCGAACTTGTCCGAGAAAATCCTTCTCCTTGCGACGCTGCAGACTCCGGAATTCGGCATCCAGATAATCGACTAAGCCTTTAGGGACGTCAGGCATATAACGTCCGAGAGTCGCAACGAGACGAGCCCATGAGGGCAGCAAATCACTTCGACCTTTAGGCACCTCGGTCAATGCCTTGACGAGACGATTTCGTGAGGCCTTGGAGTTCAGAAAGCAAAAGTCAACTGCGATCTGATCCGCAATGTCTTTATTCGTTAGCTCGGGAAGACGAGCGAGTAGAGCATCAACTTGAGCTCCGATTGTCTTATTAGCAATGGCGGTGGATTGGTCATCGGAAGGGTCAACAGGTTTGGCTGCCTCGGTGGCGTCATTCTGTTCGATCTTCTTTCCAACCTGTTCATCAGAGTCGATTTTTTTTTTCCGGCCGTCTTCAAGTAAAATCGCGGGTACTTTGCCTTTGAGGTCAACCAAATTCTCATAAAAGCGGCGCTCATCTTCATCCTCCCAAATTCCAGCACCGTCTCCCATTGATCGTAGGTAGTCTCCAGTTTTGACCAGGCCAATAGAGCCATTTGATGCTCCCAGAGAATCGTCCGAATCTTTGAGGTCAGGCATGTCAGCACCAATAGCGTCTGCAATAACCTGGGTGTTTGAGACAAGCCGTTCCTGTGCCTTGACCTGCTTCTCATAGTTGGCCTGTCGATCCTCAAAAACTTCGCCAGACTTAACGTATGCTTCAGCGTTGCGCCTCGCCTGTGATTGGATGGACTTTTGGTCTCGAAGGATGTGTGCCTTCACGTCTTCGAAGTATCTCCTCAGAACGTTTCGGAATAGATCTCGCAGTTCGGGGTCAGTGAAGGGCTGGTCTACATCAGATGAGTCAGGTTCGTCGACCCCATCATCATGATTCTCTCCATTGGCTGTATTGATAGCCCCATCCTCCTCAATGGTCTTTCGGCCTTCCGCTCCGGCAGATTTAACACCTAAAATGTCCCAGCTAAACGATTTGACAAATATAACGAGCAACGGCAGGTTGGCGTGTTCGCGGTCGTAACCCAGAAGATCCTTCAGAACTTCGAGAGGGAAAGGTTCGGCAGCTCCTCCCTTACTGACGCTGCCTCGAGGTTTGATCTCGGCAGACTTACCAGCAGCGCCTTTGGTGGCGTCATCGGGTCGCGTCGCGTCGTCCAGAGTCCTAAGAGCGCCGACTAGCCACAGTTCTGTGACTACTCGCAGCAGTGCCCGCTGTCGAATGATGCGCTCCTTTTCTTCCTTCTCTCGTACTTCAGGGGCCAACGTCTTGAGGATGCTCCTATCTGGTGTGGCCATACCCTTGCCAAGCAGCCATGCCAGGTATTCTGTGAATTCGCCCGGTCCAAAACGCTGGTGCAGGGCGCTGACAATCTCCACGCCGGCTTCGATCTCACCAGGCGATTTGAGTCTGCAGAGTCCTTCGTAGCAGGCGGATATGATTTCGGAGAGATACTTGTGTAAGCTGAGTGTTCGAATCTCTTGGAGAAAAGTGCTGAGGGTGGCGGAGGTAATGGCAGTACGTAAACGCTTTATGAATGCGGTATTCTTTTTGAGGGAAGAGTCGAGCGTCTTGCTCACGGCGAAGAGATCTGGGAATGCTGGTCAACAGGGAAGGGTGGAAAAGTGGTGGGGTAAGTGACGAGTATGAACCTTTCTCGCCATCCCAAGCCCTTTCGTTCAAAGCGCGCAGTTCGCCTACAAGGTGGTGTGAGTAATTGATTTTGCGATACAAGCAGGAGCTTCTCGGGGAGCATACGCTTCCTTGGGCGATCCATGGCGGACAGGATGCAGCGACAGGATGCAGCGGCAGGCGGGCTAAACGAGGGCGATACCTAAGGTGGATGGATGATTTGATTCGGCGCGGCGCTACATGCGACGCGGGGAGGGGACTGCTATGGGATGTGCTGCCCCGGGAAATGGTAATGCAGGCGGTCAAGCAGAGCCGACATGGGTGCGTCCGTCAGAGCAGGACGGGAGAATTGTGAAGGGCAGCGCGAGGGGGTGTCTCTGGTTTTTTGGCAGCCGACCTTTGACCTTGGTGTTTAGTAGAGGTGCAACTTTTGGAAGAAAGGCTGTCATAGTGGGAATGGATGAGGTGCCATTCACCTGCCTGCCTATCACATTTTAGTTTCTGGGCTTGGAGGCGGGTACGTACCTACTTTTGTGAGGCACACACTGCTCTCTTCCCTTCACCACACCACCTCAAAGCTCAGGTACGGTACTCCATGCATGCCTTACAGTAGGTACCAAGAGTCCAGTGCGTCTGTTCGGTACCTACCTCCCTTACCAACCTCGAAAAGCCAGGGAGGGCGCTTACCCTGCACTCATGCCAAATCGAGTTTGCTTCGTTCTGCAATACTTTTGTATCTACCTAACTACCTGCCTCACAACATTGCCTCTTCCGGAAGCTGTTAACTCTTGATCATGTTTCTTTTTCCTTTTCCTTTTCCCTTTTTTTTTTTTTTTTCTTTTTTCTTTTTTTGGGCTCCCAATCAGCCAGCACAGATCTCTTCTAAAATTGTCTTTAGAAGGCTAAATTCACACTATGCCGGTGGTTTTTTTTTTTTATGTGCGGCTTTCTCATCCAACAACTCATTCCAAAGGGGTGCCATAATTGGCCATGGGTCGTTCACATGAAGATAACTTCCATAGATTTCATCGGACTACCGCCATCAAGAGAACGACAGCTGCGAGGCCCAAATGGGCTTCTTATTGAGAAAAATAACTCCTACTCCCCCACTCGACATCCCACTCGCGATCCCACTCCCACTCCTACTTCCAATTCCACTCTCACTCTCTCCCGGCGCTAATAGCATTCACTGCCGACAGTGTTGTAAATCCCGGCACCAATGTTCGCAGGCCATCCGTGAGCCGGTCTGACTCGTGTAGATAGGAACCCTAGGACATATAGTCATGGTTCACACTGTCCACATTTGATTTACGATAGAACTTCAAGAAATGCAGTTCCTTGTAAGAGACTGTTATGTATCTGTGATCCGAAGCTCTTCTGTCAATCATCCTTATCTCCCTGCCGCATAATTGTCCGACAAGGTGGACCTGGAGCGGTTCCAACATCTCCGGCACAACTCCAGGCTTCTTATCAGCTCCCTTGATTCGTCAACTGTCAGTCTTCTATCTATCCGAGGATGACAACCTCCGCGGACACATCTCTTATTGCAACTTGTATCACCTCCGGTCCTGCCATTGAAGATAATCCCGATAGTAGCTATGCTACCCATGGCTTGACAATGCTGCTGGGGCTCTGATGTATATCAATGGCAGAGTTCCCTGGGCGACGGAGGGGACGCAGATATGTATTGATTATGGAGATGCACATTCCTTGTCTCACCCAAGAATCAACCCTCACTGACGTTTAATGGCATTGTAGCTCGCGCGATTTCAAAGAACTTAGAAGGCTACATTCAATTATTTACAAGACATGACTGCACCATCTTCCCCTTCGCAGGCACCCAGCCAAATATCCCAGGATGCAGAAATGCCCCAGTCGCCCAGCATCAGCTTTCCTCCGACCCCCCCAGACACGGCAAAGCCATCACGTATAAACAGTTATCATGATTTGCAAGATGTTGGGCCTTTCGAGATTCCCAGGCGATATCCTCTTCCACCAAAATGCCAACCAAAGGATGTTCTCCCTGAGGATCTTAAGACCCCAGACAACCACGTTCAACGTGATTCTCGTCTAATTCGTCTCACTGGTGTTCATCCATTTAACGTTGAAGCTCCCCTGAGCGAGCTTTATGACGAAGGATTCATTACGAGCGAAGACCTTCACTATGTTCGAAACCACGGCGCTGTGCCCGTGTGTGAAGACGACGATATGTTGGACTGGACGTTTACAGTCGAGGGCTTGGTGCATAAACCGATAGCCATGACTGTGAGGGATCTACTTCATGATTATGATCAAGTCACATATCCTGTCACACTTGTGTGCGCCGGCAACCGTCGAAAAGAGCAGAACATGGTTCGAAAGACAAAAGGCTTTTCATGGGGTGCTGCGGGCTTGTCCACCGCGTTGTGGACTGGTGTGCCTCTACATCGCCTCCTCGCGGCTGCACGTCCGAAGCGAGGCGCTAGATTTGTTTGTTTTGAGGGCGCAGACAAGCTACCCAACGGCTATTACGGGACATCTGTCAAGTTAAACTGGTGCATGGATCCCAACAAAGGCCTCATGGTTGCTCATACGATGAACGGCGAGAAATTACACCCTGATCATGGCAAGCCTGTTCGAATTGTTGTTCCTGGTCAGATTGGTGGACGAAGTGTCAAATGGTTGAAGAGGATCATTATTACCCCGGAGCCAAGCGATAACTGGTATCATATCTTCGACAACCGTGTTTTACCCACGATGGTCTCCCCCGAGGCCAGTGCCGATTTGCCTGATGTATGGCAGGACGAAAGATATGCTATCTACGACCTCAATATTAACAGTGCAATTTGTTACCCTGGCCATGATGAGACAGTGCCTCTTACCGGCGGGCAGGCGACTTATACGGCACGAGGATACGCTTACAGTGGCGGTGGAAGAAGGGTTACTCGGGTAGAAGTCACTCTAGATAAGGGCAAAACATGGAGACTTGCCACCATACACTATCCGGAAGATGAATACCGCAAAGCACCGGATGGAGAGACGTTATTTGGAGGCACGGTGGACATGTGGTGGCGAGAAACCTCCTTTTGTTGGTGCTTCTGGCAACTCGATATCCCACTGGATGACATTCGGCAAGCAGACGACATCATGATTCGCGCAATGGATGAGTCGATGATGGCCCAGCCTCGTGATATGTACTGGAGCGTTCTTGGTATGATGAACAACCCCTGGTTTCGAGTGACTATTCACAAGGAAGGGCACAAGCTTCGTTTTGAGCATCCGACACAGCCGGCCCTCATGCCCGGTGGGTGGATGGAGCGAGTCAAGAAAGCGGGCGGAAATCTAGCCAACGGGTTTTGGGGTGAGAAGGTCTCGGGTGAGATAGAGGAGGTTGCCGAACAAGCACCCGAAAAGGAGATTTGCATGACCAACTCAAAGATCGACCGGCTGATTACTGCTATGGAGCTGAAGAAGCACGATGGCGAGGTAGAGCCTTGGTTTGTTGTTAATGGCCAAGTTTATGATGGCACGGCGTTCCTTGAAGGTCACCCTGGCGGCGCTGCGTCCATCTTTGGGGCTGCTGGTCAGGACGCGACGGAGGAGTTCCTCGCTATTCGTAAGAGCCCTACCCAACACTCTATACTGATGAAGCTCGGGTATTGACTAACCTGGGTCCAGACAGCGAAAATGCCAAAGCCATGATGCCAGATTATCACATCGGCATGCTCGATGAAACGTCACGAGCGGCTCTGAATAGCGGGGAAGAAGAGGCCGATGAAGAGGACCGCGCAACCTTTCTACAGGCTAAGACTTGGAGCAAGGCCATTCTCGACCGCAAGCAGGACATCTCACCTGACACCAAGATATTCTCCTTCAAGCTTAACCACGAAGACCAACAGATCGGCCTTCCTACGGGCCAGCATCTTATGATACGTCTTAGAGATCCAGCCACTCGTGAAGCCATTATCCGTGCCTACACGCCCTACTCGAATGGTACTCAGCGTGGCCGGCTTGATGTCCTGATCAAGATATACTACGATGCACCAGGTCGTCCAGGAGGCAGGATGACGCAGTCTCTCAACGCGCTCCCACTTGGTCACTTTGTCGAGTTCAAGGGACCCGTCGGCAAGTTCAAGTATCATGGTCGCGGTGTCTGCTCCGTTGCTGGCAAGACTCGTCGTGTCCGTCGCTTTGTGATGGTATGCGGTGGTTCAGGTATCACTCCCATACGACAAGTTCTCTGTGCCGTAATGGCTGATGTTGATGATCCTACGCACTGTCTCGTGCTTGACGGAAACCGAGGTGAGGGCGACATCTTGTGCAAGGATGAGCTGGACGAGATAGCCATGAAGAACCCGACCCGCTGCAAGCTTATTTTTTCTCTCACCAGGCCACCTTCTGGGTGGACTGGCATCACAGGGCAGATGAATAAAGCACTGTATGAGAAGGAGGTTGGGTCGCCAAAACCGAGTGATGAAGGTGAAGAACTAGCTCTTGTGTGCGGACCTGGACCAATGGAAAAGGGCGTTAAGGAGATTTTCTTGGGTATGGGCTGGAAAGAAGACAATCTTATCTTTTTCTAACTCCCATTAAATTTCCGGGTGGTTTAGCAAGGAGGAGGCAAATCAGTGTCTCCAACATGACCCTCCAGGTGATGAAGCTGGATCTCAATACTGAGACGTGAACTGTCTTTTAGTAGGACGTATGAATCGTCCCAGGGTAGGATTTTGTTTCATTTAAAAAAAGAAGACAACTATAACGGAGGAGAAATGTAATCGAATTTTCTTTGATTTTGTTGATATCCTATATAATATTCTCCATCTACAATCCTAACCCATGAGTTTGTTTCTGTGTTTACTATGTAAATTTATCCTATCTCCCCCTCAGTTTTCTTTTCTGTAAGGCACACTCAATCTCTCCGACGTTGTTGCGAATGATGAATATCCAAAACTCCAATCCAATAATACCTTTCGCTGAAAACATTCAATCGACCGATCTTTCCCCACTTCCGTCGTCGAGTCATAGCGTCATGAGTGAAGAGCTAGCGTGTTGTTGTCATTGTCGTTTTGTCTTTGGGGTTTCTAAAACGTAATTGTTCATTTAGAACCGCAATCGCTCACCTCCATGTGCAGCCTCACCCCCTTCGGCACCACCTTTATGAGCAATCTCTGGGTTGGGATAGTACCAGGCGGCCACCGCAATGGCGAAGTACAAGGTGAGAAGAAGAAAGCCCTCAAGGTAGTTGCTCTTCTGGTCCTGCAAGAATCTGCCCACCGTGAGAATAGCGAGGACGAGCATGACTAAGTTGAAGGCGTCGAAACCAAGATCCATCTCTTTGTCCAGTCCCCAACCGACAATAACAGCAAGGGGGCCAGTCAAAAGGGCCGTCTGAAGTGTAGCACCGAGGACGTGAGACAAAGCAAAGTTCATCTGGTTGTCCCAGGCTTCGTCAATAGCTGTGAGATGTTCAGCAAACTTCTCAACGAGGGGCACTAGAATGAGGCCCATGAAGGCATCGGAAACATCGCCTCTCTCGATTACCGGTTCAATCTGAAGTACAAGAATGATGGCGTTGTGAGTGACCAAACCAGTGGAAACAATAAGTGCAACGATAGACTCGGTCAAGGTCAACTTGGGCTTGGCCTCAACCTTCTCCTTGTCGCGATCGCGCTGTTCGTCGTGCTCGAAGACTGCGTCGTAAATACCGTGGTGGGTACGGGCTTGAAAGAAGGCGTAAACGCAGTAGGCAACGAGGAGAAGAACTGAGATAACGCGGGAGATCTGCAGAACTTTATGTGGAAGATTTTCAGCCGCCAATTCGGTAGCTGGGAGGCCTTGCGCGAAGACTGTGGGAACGGCTAGGACGACACCACTGGTAAGGGAGCAGGTTGAGTTAGTGATTCGAATTGGCCAGAAGAAGAGCTACGATCCACGTACGCTGTGAGGAGAAGGCCACTTCCAGCTTCACTGATAGCATCGCTGAAGGTCTGCTCCTCTGATAAGAGACCACCAATAAAGAAACAAGCTCCTAAGCACAGTAGCATGGTGGCTAGGATAGAACCGAGGATGGCGGCCTTGATAACGTAGAACATGTCTTTTGATAAAAGAACCATGAAGAGGACAACTTCAACGATGGAACCAATACTGGGTAGGTGTAAGTGTGAGGATTAGTAAAGATGACCTCAGTGTATTTGTGCACATGAAAGTAGTCGATCATTGGAAACGTACGTGATCTCAACCAGGACACCCCAGACATGGGGTAGTTTTCGAGCAAGTTCTTGGCCAGCAAAACCAATCATATTCGCGCACGGAACCATGGAGATGTAGGAGAGAGTGAAGATGAGGACATGGTGATCGGGCAGTGCATCTATTTGCCAGAAGGCTCAGTTATCAGTTCCTGCCATCATTCAACAAGTTCTGGGATATTGAAGCGACTGATTCGGACGAAGTCAAACGTACATCGTACAGCGATGGCCGCTGGGACTACAGGCCATAGGAAGTTGCACACAAGACTGGCACGACTGGTCGACTTGAAGGAGATGTGAGCAAAGTGGATAGGATGAAAACCAGAGCGGCCAGATTCTCCTGCTGGACGGATCCAGGGTGCCCTAGGATCGGCTTGCTGGTGGTTTCGCTTGAACTCATTGTAGGTGGTGGGCGGTGGCAGCTCTTGGATCTCTTGATCGGCGATTTGGTAGGAGTGTCGGTGTCGCGAAGGCGGCGGAGAGGAGGATGAGTTGCCTCCAGACATGGCTGGTTTGGCCGAAGCTGCTGTTGTGCTGTTACCTACCTTGGTAAGGCAGGTCGAGATTCGATGGATCGGGGGAGGGAGATATTAGCAGAGGCAGTGGAGGAAAATGGGTGGGGAGGGAGCGAGGGAGAAGATGGGAGAAAAGAGAAAAATGTACTCCGTATGGCGGTGTACAGATGAATAAGGGAGAAATTGAAGAAGATATCTATCAATTGATTATCGTCATGGTCAGGCCGTGACAAAATAGAAAATATTGGTACATTGTACATGTCAAGCCCATTCCTTCCCTTCCCTTTCCTTGCTCGCCCGCCCACCCGCCCGCCCGCCTGGCTGGCTGGCTGGCTAGTTGAGGAGGCCGCACAGGGGAACAGGGGACCAATCAAGGACCAACCAAGGGACCAGCCTGGGAACAGACCTAATAATAAGTAGCGAAGTGCTCTGACTAGGTAGGGTAAGTTACATAGGTAGCTGCTGTACGGGGGGTGCCGCGTATACATGCACTTGGTAGATTAGCTCACAGACAGACTATCATCTGCACCCCATGCGCCTTGTCTCATTATCTCTTAGTGACAGCAGGGTTTAGGTACTTTAGTCTGGAGAAGAGAAGTGAGGAGGGGGGGGGGGGGGGGGCAAGGCGCCCCTCCCACGCTGGGAATAGATTGGGAGGAGAAAACCAGATGTGCCGGGGAATGATATGATACTCCGTATACAGATTAGTCTAGCAATGTGTGATGGATGGCAAAGACGGTGTCGATGGGCATTGTGGCGCATAGGGGCGCAAGAGGGGAGAAAGAGAAGGAGAGAGAGACAGAGGGAGATGAATTTCGGCAATGAAGAGGTTGTTATTCCACTGCTCTCTGTGGAACTGTTTGGTTGATGAGGAGATGGGAATAGATGGGGCGGCTGAAAGGTAAGGTCTGGGCTGCTGGCACAAAAGAAGCGAAACGAGTGGATAATTGGGTACTGTGGTAATAAGTCAGTCTTAGACAAACGAGCGAGTGTCCCAGAAACCGACCCACGTAATCTGTAGTATCTACATACGTAGTAGTTACAGTAGTTAAATTCGCTCTCCCCCCACCCCCCGGTCATTTTCTATCATTAGCTTAATTGAGCTGCTTGTGCACGGAGTATGTCGAGCAAGATGGGATGGGATGAGATGAGGTGAGATATTGGGGGGGTGGTTACGTAGTAGTACTAAGGGATTTATGGTTGGATTTAAAGGAAATAAACATAAAAAGAAAACGTCCGTTTCTGGTCCCCTTGCCACTTGCCGACCGCTTTGATCCGTCGAAGCTTAATTCTGTGCCTAATACCACTGCCTATGTACTTACACAGCATGTACTATATGTAATCAATAGGTACCACTGTGGTAAATGTGGTACCTTGCCAACTTGGAAAAGTCATGAAATTACCTGGGAGACAGACACTTGAGGCGCTTCTTTTGAAGTATGTTCCAAAAGTGCTTTACCTTGGGCATGAGACCATCATAATTGAATATAGGTAGACAACTCCGTCCCTATCCCAGGTACGGTACTTGTACCCTGCTTTGCCTGCCCAAGTGCTGCCTAAGTAGAGGTACCTTAGGTATCTTACCCCAACTCGTACCAAAATGTAACCATCCATCTACACAAAGTACGTAGTATCTCTTCCACGCAGTAGTCCCTATGCCAAGTGATGAATCTCGATAGCTAAATCAAGGTAATCTAATTTTTTTTTTTCGGCACAACCTGGTTTGTGAGATATCATAGCTCTACCTTTACATTACTATGTATGCGTGTCCTGTATGGATGCACGTGCATACACGTATGTAGACACTTGATGATTATGCTTCTTCCCCTCCTCATCTTCACACCAACTTCCTTTTTTTCTGAGCACTTTTGCCACACACAAAGACACACATACATTCCATAAAATCACGTATCTAACCCCCCCTTCCAAAAAAAAAAAAAAAAAAAAAAAAGATAGTATATAACAGCAGCCTCAATTGTTGTTAGCCCTAGAACCCTGTTGCCATCTCTCTTTCTCAAATGGAAGCTTCTAATTTTGTCCAGATAACAGCCTGGACGGAAAGCCCACTCTCAGATATTTGTTGCCATTGTTTCTAATTGGGCTACGAATCACCAACCATCAGCCGTCCTCCATTCGTGATGCAGAGTGTATGCATAGGACACTCCAGTATCTCTTCCGTCCTCCTATCGATACCGAACCATTCATTACTGTGGAGTATCAGTCGACCCGCGCCATCCCTATATTACGTCGATCATCTCTGGTCCATAGGCGATTATCTCGTGCGTGATTTCCCGTCACCTCGCATAAGACCAACCCTGGCCCCTCGTCTTGACCAAAGTACCTCTCACCTGCGGTTTTAATGCCGATCGCTTTCCTGGCTTTCAAACCCAAGTATATGTACAGATTACTAGGTCCTGTATTATGTTATATGTGTATTCTTCCAGTTCCCTGGTTTGACTGCCCATCTCGCCTAATTAATAGTCGTGTAAAAATAGAGGCCAACCTTGATTTGAGCTCGTTAGGCTTGAGTCTTGATCAATCATCCTGTTGCACGCTATTTCACTTAGTCACATCCCTCCCCTTTCGTTGCATCGTTTGTTTGCGTCAAGCTGATGCAGCATGCCCGATAAACTTGGAATCTCAAGCATCATATGTCCCACACTTGTATAGGTCTAAGTGATGTAGTCGCAGCTACCCTTCTGGAACTGTCTGGAACTGTTGACTGTTTGCACTTTCATGTCGTATTTCCAAGCCACTCTTCAAATTCGCTCGAACTCTTAGTGGTTGCTGACTTGGCTGCCTCTCTCGTTTCGCCAGCATCATTCCGCTGCCACTCTCGCTTCACACCGGTGTCCCTGGTTACACCCCTCTGTCTGAAGGGCACAGACTGTGCAACAACAACTGTCTCAATAGTCACCGGGGCGAAAGCTTCCGGTGTCGTCGGTAGTTCCTCCACGTTGATCTCCATGTTCAACAAACTTTTGAGCACCACTTGACTTCCCACCTTGCTCATTACCTCGTTAGCCTCCTTGCACATATCAGACGCTACACACTCGACGCAGCCCCGTTCGCACTGGCAAGCATCTACCCGCTTCAGAGCATCCCTCAGCAGCTGGTCTATGTGGTCAAACGCCTTGGTGCTGATCCCGGATCCACCAGCACCGCCTTTGCTGTCGTAAAATGTCAAACGAGCAGGTCGTTTCCTCTTGGTTTCTTGCTGGGAAAACTCCTTCTTTGCCACCTTACACTCCGTCCGCACATCTCCAGGCATGCTGATCACAAACGTTGGCAACAAGCTCATGATAGCATGCTCTGCGGCATGGATCCCTGCGGCAACGTGCAACCCTCTGTTTTGGAGGATGTCAATTGCTTTCTTGGGAACATCCAACCACATCCCTTTACTGAACCGAATGACTGGCGGGTTGTCCACCTGCACAGCATCCAACACTCTCCCTTTCTTGTCCACCTTGAAGAAACCAAATACATTCTGCTGGATCTTAATTGTTCCGTAGTAAGCGTGGGATTGTGATCCTGTAATCTTTCGTATGGCTTCAATTTCCGTTGGGTCGATATCCGTGAAGTCTCGCTGTACTGTGGTCCAGTCTACTTGTACCTTTTCCACCTTGGCCATCCGCTTGTCAGGCAAGAAATCACGTACGAGGTAAGAATTGCCTTGATGGAGGAATATTGCTCCGTCATAGATAGTAAAAGTCGCCCTGGAGGCCTCCAGTTCCTCCAAGACTTCGTTTCTCCCGTTGGTAATATCCACTATAGCGAAATGTTCCTCTTCAGTGTCTCGTATAGCCACATACTTCGCTGGAACAGGCCGAAATCGATCGTGGCAATGATAGAATCCAAGTTCATCCTTCAACAGCCGCTCTTCGCAAATTTTTGGCAGGTCAGCTCCGAAGTATTTCCCATCTGCCGTTGGCTGAATTGGCAGCTCATATGCTGCACACTGGATGTGTCCTTCACGGACAAGAAGATTTTCCAGATCCACCTGTAGCTCACCGTGGGGCTTGGTGAAGAGTTCACCCGGGTTTTGCATATAGTGTTGGTCAGTTGGGAAGCCATCTCCAACCAGAATTGATAGCGAATCCTTGTTCCGGCGGCCTGCACGCCCACTTTGTTGTCGAAGATTGGCGATGGTATATGGGAAACCCCAAGTCATGACGCAGTCCAAAGAACCAATATCAATACCGAGCTCCAAGGCTGTAGTCGACACAATCCCCAGCAGCTTGCCCTCAAACATTTCGCTTTCGATTCTGCGACGATCCTGTGGCGTGTACCCGCCTCTATAACCCATCACAAGATTGATACACTCAGATCTTCCCAAAGCCTCCAACTCTGCCTTAATGGCACGGACTAAGACTTCACACTGCATTCGAATTCTGCAAAACGCAATGATTCGTACACCCCTCAGCATCAGAGCACAGAAAAGCCGGGCACACTCAAATTTGGCATTGCCACGCCCGGACGCTGGGTCACCAGGGTCCTTGAAGGGCGTATTCCAGCACAAGAACTCCTTGCGTCCTGACGGCGAGCCATCATAGTCGATTAACTTCACATTCTCAATTCCAAAAATGGTTTCGAAGTGTTCTTTAGGGTTGGCTACTGTTGCAGAGCATGAGATGAACTTGACTCGTCGATTCCCTACTGCAGCACAGATTCGGCGTAGTCTCCTCATGATAAATGCGACATGAGATCCCATTTGCCCGTTGTAATAGTGTAACTCGTCCACTGCCATCTTTTATTAGTCGAAGAGCAGACTGATGATGCGATGCCTGTTTTTTTCTTGCTTCTTACCAACAACATATTTTAGGTACTTGAGAAACGACCTCCAACGCTCTTCCTGGGGCAGAATAGTAATATGGAGCATGTCAGGATTTGTGAAGAGGATTCGCGCCTCTTCGCGTATTAGATTACGTTCGCTCATCGGTGTATCGCCATCGAACGTCTCGACCATGGTACCTTCAAGGTTCGGCATAAATCTCAACATCTCCCTCAAGCTTCGTTTTTGATCTTGCGCTAGTGCTTTCGTTGGGAAAATGTACATTGCTCTTGAATTAGGATCCTCTTCGAGGGCGTAGAGAACAGGAACCTGATAGATGAGACTCTTTCCAGAGCTTGTTGAAGTTGACACGACCACATTTTGGCCGTCATGAAGATTGTTCAAAGCCTCAGCCTGGTGTGCGTAGAACTTTGTGATGCCTTTCGCATTGTATAAAGCATTTACCAAATCTTGACTGAGCAGAAAATGCAAATCGCCATATACGGACCCTTGAGCTTCAAACACCCGATGACCATCGGGTACAATCTGACCAGTATACCAAGAGCTCTCTTTGAGTTGCTGTACAATCTCTGGTATAGATTTCCGATCTTTGGGGATGCTCTCTGGAATAGAATCAACCGCCTTTTCAACGCTCTCCTCCTCTCGAAGACTTGGAGTTGGAATGAAGGCTTTTGTCTGCTCTCGCAGACTAATTTCTGGGTCTAGCCGGTCCTCAAAGCATTTATTGAGAAAGGAGTTGACTGCATTAGTAAATTTCTGGTTACGTCTTTCAATCAATGTTGCCATTTGCTTCTGGCTGAAGACAGGCATCCTCAACTGTTCTTCGCGCAACTTGCGATTTGGCTTAATTGGTTCACCAGAGGTCTTGCCTGGAACTTCCCTCTTTAGATCTGCATCGATAAACTCGAAGAAAAGAACCTCACGGTTAGGAGGTTGGCTATCTTGCTCCAGGCTCTCTGTGCCAGTGATCCCACCCACGGATGCATCGTACGTGTGAGTCACAGACTTTGCTGAGTTGCCAGATCGGAAGACTTCATCTTTTTCGGTACTCTTAATGGCCAGTTGCAACATGACTTCATCTACGTAGGCGAAGTTGATGCTCCCTGGGCGAAGAGCTGCCATCGAAGCGACCTCTTCAATTGTGAGACTCCGTTTGGTGTGCGATTCTACTGCTGACTTGATCGTATCAAAAGTCGTTGCAAGATGCTTTCGAGTACAGCAGAACGTGAAGACCAAATTTAGTGCGCGATGGGTTTGTTCTAGTAATTTGAAGGACTCGGGCCAATTAACCAGACATGGAATCGTCTGGATAGTCTCACGTTTGCCGCCAGATTTTGATTTGCTTGCAGTATCGCCCCTTTTAGTGCCACTGATCCTGCGCAAGTCCGATTCTGAGTCTTCATGTGGATTTCCTTGAGCGGATTCACGCTTTCGTTTACCTCCTGGTGCCGGGGCTGATGGACCAGCAGTGGCGTCAGGAAGGTTGTGATTGACCATGTTGACTAGTTAGTTCAAATCATTGTGCCCTTGGATAGCTGTATCAATCGGCCTGGTGATTCGCCGGCCGCGTCTGAACCGCTAAGATTTGATATTAGCCAAGAAGCTGTGAAGCCGTGAAGCCGTGATGGTAGTGATGAAGTTGATGGTAAGCCGGCACGGAAGTGACGCCAAATCACGTGCGCACCTCAAACCACACCACCAATGTGCTCAAGGACGCTGATCCATCACCCTTGTGTAGAAACGTCGTGTTCGCTTGTATGTTACATCAGGCTGTGGATAAGAATGCATTCATTGGCATAACTACTCATTATTTTTTTTAACCCGAGGCTGTCCTGCCTACCTAAAACAAATATTCAGGAAAAGACTGCATCGCCTCCATTCTTACAGCTTCTCAACGTCCCATTGACGCTCCGGCCTCGGGTGTTCAGACACTTCTATCTGTGCTAATTTTACTGAGTTGTTCTTCAGACCTAAGGATCTCCTTCACACGCCAACATTTTCTGGGCCAAGCTGGGCGTTGCCTTGTATCCTTCAAGTCCATCGTCCCCAATGCAGCCGCGTGGTCTGCTCGCCTGTATCTCGCGGCAGCGATATAATACTTCTAGGCCGTCCATTCTGACTGTAGCAACCCTACCGATGATATAATCGGCTGTGATGACTCGTTAGTGGGTTTCAGTTGGATCAATCCATTTGCAAATCTTCCTGTAGTAGTAACCTCTAGCTGGTGCTCTGAAGCTCTCTCTGGATGATGCCGATTTCGTTCATGAAGACCTTAGCATTCGCTGAGCTCATCTAAATGATTTCAAGTCAGACTACAAGAAACGAAGGGGTCAAAGAAAGAGGAAATGTAGACTTACCCGCATTGTAATACTCACAGGCTTCGCTGGTTCACCCTCAAGGGCTGTGAAGAGAATGCCAACAGACTTCAAAGAAGCCTTTTCCGTGAACTTTGTGGCGGGCAGAATAGCCGTATTCAGAATAACACGATGTGTCTGGTCTTGTCGCAAAATGAGGCGAGCAACTTTGTGGTCTTTCAACTCGGTATCCTCATCTGCCTCCAATGATGAAGCGTCAAAAGAGCCAGGGATAACGGCGCCAGACTCATCAAACTCGACGCAGGCCGAAGGAACATTGATCTTCAACATGCCCGCACCTCGTTCTTTCCACCCAGCATCTTTGTCGAGGAAATAAATCTTTGCTCTTACTGATATGATGGTAGTCTCGCCCGTTTCGCCGTCGTTCACTTCCACTACATGGCAGTCAGAGCTGATCAGTTGGGTAGACAGGGGGTGGACACGAACCTTTTTGGAGTTTGTGCTTCTTTTTGTCTTCCGATTCCTTCTCTGGCGATCTTGCGCGCTCCAATTCCTCATGTTGAGCCTCCTCTTCATCTGATTTGTCTCCTTCATCATCTTCTGCGTCGCTCTCAGGAGCGCCAAATGGCTTGGCGGGTCGGTCGGTTTTGAGAGCACTTCCTCCAGGCGCGGCAAAGCTGCCAAGGGGTTTGATTCCTGAGAGAGTTGAGCCGAAGGGACTACCTCCTCCAAGCCCATTTGTGTTAGATGGAATGGTAGCAAAAGGCGATGCGCTGGTTGTGCTGCCGAAAGTCAACTTTGGAGGGGCAGCTGGCTGAGCGGGGGAGGCGGTGGCGGGCGATGCGAAGGAGGAGAGTGAGGGGGCGCCAGCAGATCCGAAGACACTGCCCTTAGTAGCACCGAGGGATGCGAATGGCGACGATCCTGATGAGAGCTTGCCGAAACTCGAAGCGGCAAAGGCGCTTGTTGAAGATGGCGGTGCATCCTTCTTGGCTGGTGATTTCGCAGACTCGTCGTTCTTGGATGAATCTTCCGTTTTTGACATCTAAAGGCATTGGTTAGCTAGTTAAAATATTCCGCATCGGGCCAAACAAATCCAGAGAGACGAAGAAAAAGAAGAAGAAGAAGAGAGAGAGAGAGAGAAGGAAAAGAAAAAAGGCCGTGTTAACATACCAAATCAATATCGTTAGATTCTTCGTCACGATGTCGCTTCTTTTCAGGCTCGAGCCGCGAGGCTCTATCCTTTGCGGAGTCGGACGAAGCCACGCTAGTCGCATCGTTGTTGTCGGTGTCTTTCTCGCCGCCATCTAGCTGGTCGTGTGCGCGCTTCTTCTTAGGTGACGCAACTTGATCCTTCAGATCGCTATCGGACGCATCGGCCGGTGAGGCAGGGCGAGCGGCACTGTTGACAGCCGAAGGGGTGCCGGAGCCAAGAGCAGTGTCCGCCGCTGGCTTGGGGTCGGAGATGGACGACTGCTTGAGCTCGCGACGGGCGGCACGAGTTTCAGCGTCTTCCTTAATTTCGATATTGACGGGCTCGGTCCTGGGGCTGGCGTCTGGAGCGTCGTCGGCCATGGCGAGCGTGGCGGGCGTGAGGAGAGCGAAGTCGTCGTTTTGCGGCTGTTTATTTTTTTCGGGGTTTTGCCTGTGGTGCGGTGCGGTGCGGTGCGGTGCAGTACGGTGCCGTTGAATGACGATGATGGGGATGGGGGAGAGTTGAGTGAGATAACGAAGTACAGCTAAGCGGACCAAGTTGATAACCAGTCAATAATGAAACAATGAAATCAACTAATCATGCTTCGGAGGTAAAGTAGGTAGTCTAGTAGAGTACCTAAGGTACTGTAGGTAGGTTATAGGTCGGCGCGCGGCGGCGCAGGAGAAGGAAACGGGGCTCTCCCAGAGTGGGCTTTGTCTGTGGACTGTAGAAACGGACCGGACTTGCGCCCTTCACAGGGATATCAAATATTATTGCAAGCACAGGGGATGCGAGACATGATGGCGGACGAGCAAAGAAGCAAAAAATCTACATGTCATCAGGCACAAAAGGCTACCTATGTTTGATGGGCCCGGCTTTGATTGTTTGCCTTGGCTATCTATTTGTCTTGTCCTGGACAATCAAATGACTTGAAATGCAATGAGGCCCAGCCTCAGAGCCCAGCTTGGCCCAGCTCAGTAGCCCTTGAGCTGTTGAGGGGCATGTTGAGGGCACCCGATGCTGCGTTTTCTCCTCCAATCAAGAGGGCACCAGCCTGTAAAATGGACAACCAAGCAAGAAAGAAAAAAGATCTTCACCGCTCGCGCTTTACCACCTTGAGAGGCCATTGCAGAGCCGCCAGAGTGGACGACGGGCCAGGCTAGGCGCTAGTCCAGAGTGGTTCATATATTCAAGCGTGCGTTCATGGCCATGGATGATATCGTCTCTCAAGGAGAGATACGGGAAATACATGCCTGCGCAAAAACGCCTGTTAAGGGCAACTCATTCATCCCCGTACCAGCCGACTCCATCGACAGAGCATTTCGACGGACCGCTATGCGGCGACTTCTGCTTCCATGGATGGCCGTTATCCTTCGCGACAAGCTTGGGGCTGCACATACATTGATTGGTAGTCACAGAGACACGCACATGCACATGCCCACGCGCATGCACATAGTCAGGCTACCATCTTGCCAGCGGTCTCCCCCAGTCAGTTGTCACATTCAATGTATGCTTCTGTCATCATAGATAATCAGCGCCAGTAGATTGGCCTTGTTGGATTCAAGATTGGGAATCCAGTGAATCCGATCCTGTTGTGATACTAAAGATACAAACAGATACACGCATCCCTTCTCTAATGCATGCCTTGATAAGAAAACCGCACGAATAAACCCATTTAGTTGCCTTCTTTGCCCTAAGTACCTTAATTCACATGTTCGAACCGTTGCAAGGTGCCCCAACGTAGAAAATGCAAAGTTTCACGTTGTTCCTCTCAGCTCTTGACCACACCTTGAAGAGAGTGCTGTCATTAACAGCACAGAATAAGAAAGGGAAAAGAAAAAAGGAAATAGAAAAGAGAGATCTTCGACGAGACAACGCGGGATGCCTCTCTAACTGATGAAGCATAGGCAACCCAGACCAAGGTAGAAGACGAACAGGGGGTAAACAGCGATTGCTACTCTGTTCTTCACAACGCCGCTACCACCCAAGATACTAACGCCAGCCGCCAGGGACCATGCAACCAGGATGAGGTAGACGGGTATGCGAGCAATCCAGTGAAGTCCTACGGCGGACATCATGGCGGCGAGAACTAACGGGAACAGGGTATAACCGATAATGCAGACGGATTGAGCAAAGGAGCTAGGGTTCGAGTTAGCCATTTGCGATAAATAATGAATAGGATGAGCAGGCGGCGAGTGGGCACATACATGTTTCCCCCCAACAGCTTGATCTGCAGGGTTACCACAGCCTCGCCAATCCAAATCATCGCGAAGACGCCGCTGAAGACATTGTCTCTCTGGGTAGGATCGGCAGTGAAGCTCAGAAGAAGACTGAGAAGCAAGCAGAAAATCAGAGGGCCCCAGAGATCCCAATCACGAAGACCAGGTGTCATATTGCTCTGGAGGAGCGCCTCAGCGTCAATCATGCGGCTTGCCAGCCCAGTGAGCTCCTCTCTTGTTCCCGAGATTCCCGCTCCACGAATATTGGAGTAGGCTCCTCGCAGGCCACCTTCTGAGTCAAACATGGTGCCGCCCAAGAGATATCGTGGGTAAAGCACCTCCCTCATCTTGGCCCAAACAGCGAGCAAGTCGCGGCGCAAAGTCTCCCAAACCGTCTCATCAATTGTGTTTTGCGGGGCTCGACGATCTTCGCCGGGAATTCTCGAGGTTAGATAGTTTTCATTGAGCGGCTGAGAGGACGAGCTGGCGCCGATGTTGCCTGTCAGGGGCTGTCGTGATGAATCGTGTCCAAGGGGGTCATCAAATTCGTCTAGGTCGGCTACCGCATGTTAGAAGACTTCCGGTTGACATATTGCAAGCCGGTGCATCTCAGGTGACCATGAATCTTCATGGGGCATAACATACCATCATCAGGATCGATCATCAGGTCATCATCATCCAAAGGCGGATTCGTGTAGTGGCCTCGAGCACTGGACGCCATGTTGGTGCAGAGGTCCTGCGAAAGGGGCTGAAGGTTGCCTTTTCGTGGGGGAAGGGGTTTATTATCGAGTGGTCGATATCGGGAATCTCGGTTTGTTGGTCCTCGTCGCCGCTCAAGGATCAGGCTCGTCGGGCAATCCTGGAGTTCTGATGGGGAGGGGGGATATTGTTTGAACAGAATCAAAGCTGACGTAGGTATTTTGGGCGCAGAGAGTCCCAGCTATGAAACCTCCACGGTTGCCTCTCCAGACCCTGGTCCCATCTGACATGGTCCAAGCTTTCTGATTGGGAAGCGGCTCATATGGTGCACAGTGGTGCTGGCTTGTGACCAGTGCAGCCAATCGCATGCACTCTTGCACTCAGCTGCCCAAACCGTTCCTCTACCTCATCAACTCACTTGGCTCAGTGTTCTATTAAGAAAGAGACAAACTGAATATATATATATATATAATAAACATGTTATATAATTTGATTTCTTTGCTACCTATCCAATTGATAGCCAGAAGAAAATTATTAAAAAATTGTTCCCAGCATTGATAAGTACAACAAATTATTTACTATCGCTAGAAGTAGCGGGGGGGGGGTATCTCAGACCTAACACAGGTTCTCATCAAACAATCAAATGCATTGAGATTCCTTTTCTTTCCTTGCTCCATTCTCATACAATGTGCTCATGAACCAACACGTCTAGTACAGTTAGGTCCTTATTGTGTCCAATTCATCACTCATAAGGCGTCCTTTCCCTCTCTCTCTCTCTGGTAACATCTCGAAAACAAGTGATCTGGGTATGATATCAGTGACATCATCAAGATTACAAAGGATAATGGAAGCGGGCTGGATCTTGCCCAGGCGAAGGGATTGGCCAAAAACTTCCAGATGAGTTAGTTCCATCATACCATCTGGTTGGGGGATATAGCGCAAAAGAGCTCAGCTGGCCAGACTGGGTCATGGGGTGGCGTGTAAGTGGATCATCGTTATGTTGAGTCGGTAGGTAGGGTTGATAGTGACGGCGCAGCCAGTGTGGTGTTCGTGGTGGTGTCCGCGACGGCCATTGGTTTCCGTTTCTGATGGTGAATTTATCCTGGTCCGATAGACTTGGCTGAAAAGTCATTGAATCTCCATCAACATAGGCTCCTAAGCTCGGTTGAGAACAATCGGAAGACATTGTTTCACGATGATCACAATTCAAATGGTGTTGTTGTGTCTCGGTTTTAGGGTCTATGTCTGACGATCGCGTACCTGCGGGATCCCAGATGGGAAGCCCGTCCGGAGGTTGTGACTCGCCCATGGGACATCCACGGCTGTACGATGCCAGGTTTCCATTGATTCCAACAACAGCCCAAGCAAAAACCGCAACATCCCGGATTGATTTCATCAGTTGATCAAGTGGTGGCCCCCCAGAAGCCTTGATGTTTTCTCGCAATGGCATGTGTTGGGGTAAATATGGGGGTCGGAAATTGTATAAGATTTCGGGTGAGTAATGAGGACGAATTGGCTGCTGTCCCCAAGGTGCCGCAAAAAGGCCATTGTCAAACACAAACGGAATGAGGGGGGGGCGTAGGTCCGGGATTGGCGGCCTAGCCCGGCGGAGAATAACAACCAGACCATCCGACGTGCAAGAGACGACAGCTTCTAGCTCGACTGATGAGGCTAAGTGGCGCGTTGTGTTGTGAGGCATCCTTTGCGTTGTCGAACTAGCACAGGTTGTTGATGTAGATGACGACCAGGGTGTAGAATTGTGGGAAGCGCCTGTCCCGATGGACGATGGAATTGGTGGTATTGCCGGTTGTGCAGGTGTCGGGGGTATCAACAGTGGCATTAGAGTATCACCCATCTCGACATCAGGGTCCATTTCGATCGGAAGGCTAGATCGTTTTGGCGGGGTCTTCTCGTCTTCGTGCTCCTGGAAGCGAACATCACTACCTTCAGATTCTAAAGATCGCTGATTTGACTGGGCACACTCCCTGATACAAGATCGTAACCGCTCCGTGACGTCCTCGTTTCCCGAAGGCATATAGGGAGCGTCACTGCTGTAACTGAAGTTATTATCTTGCTCATACTCATTCTCAGCATGCTGGCTATGATCGTCCCTCGGTTCCTCAATTTCTTCGAAATCCTCTGGTCGGCGAGGGTCTCTAGACCAGAAGCGGAGATAAGCGATTGAGTCGTTAGCCTTTGCGCTCTCGAGGCATTTCAAGGCATCATCGAGGCAGCTTTCCTGGATACACTCGTAGAAACTCTTGTGGAGAATGTGATTGGCTGGTACACCGAGGATGGCGCCAATTGCCTCTGTGGCAAACATGACAGTAAGTGTGCGAGTGAATCGATTAAGAATGAGTGCGGCTCGGGGTTCACGTTCCGTCGGTGGCATCTTGAACTTTGGGGACAAATGCTCCAACATGTGGTAACGAGGATCTCTTGGCGAGCAGGAGAATAGTCGCCGGATTTGGGGTGCTTCAAAAGCGCGCCCTATGCATCGGGTCAGCCTCGGCATATGATAAATGAGTTTGGAGGGAATCTGTGGTATGGCGTACTTTCACTCTTTTCACCCTGCCGATAGATACTCGTGCATGCGACGAGAACGTCGTGAACGATGGTGAAGCAACACTCACAACTTATCCATCGACCATCGCGTGAGAGAATACGGGCATAGTGGAGTACTGCAGCCTTGTCGAGAAGAACCCCTCGGCTGTGAACAGAACGTGCAAAGGGCACTTCATCTGGGTGGAAGTAATCGAAGCTTGACCTTCCACGGACCTCTTGTGGAGTATACCCGAGGATATCAACAATTGACTCGGATGCAAACAGAATATTGGCATCCGGGGTCAAATCTTGATTATATGGTCAATCGTTGAGAAATCATGGTAAGGGGGAGATGGCAGCACTCACTGTGTATAGTCATGAACGTCTGCTCCATCGAGATAAGGAGGAAGCAAAGTACTCCAAGATGCATACACGGGAAACCAGTTCAGTTGACACGAAGGATAGGAGGTGATGACTAGGACAGAGGATATTCGTTCAATTCAACCCCAAGGCCGATAAGATATGAGTAGAGTAAAATAAGAACAAGACCTGGCGTGGAGAATGGAGGTATTGGGAAGAGGCTCATCTAAGTGGGTGGGAGATGGTCGAAGCTACTTCAGAGACCGTTAACTGCTCCCTCCCCAGTGGGACACTTTCACCTCGTTCTTTGGAAGTGCTGGGCCAGCCTGGATGCACAGGGCGAGAAGAAATCGTCGAGGTGACAGGGGGTATGGCCAAGGGTCGTGCACGGGAGGCGCGGGGAAGATGACCAAACTATAGCGGAGAAATCGAATCACCAGTATGAGAGAGATTAGTGATCGATGGTCGCGCTTTGCGGTTGGTCGATCTTGATGATCACTTTCGTTGCAAGACGAGAAGATGTTGAAAAGGTAGTAGCAGCAGTAGCAGTGGGAAGAAGAGGAGGGAGAGGACGAGGAATAGCAGTAGTAAGAGTAGTAGCAGCAGCAGCAGTGTAATAATAAGGGAGCTTGACTTCTAGGTCAAGTAGATGGAGCATGAATGGGCCCCAGTTGTTGTAATGTACCGATGTCTCGGCAAGTCGGGAGAAATGGTGGTGGTGGTGGAACACTGATAACGAAGGGTGCACGATTGGTAATGACAAGTCATGGGAAGAGAGGATGTTAATAAGGCACGGCATCAAGCAGGGGAGATGAGACAAGAGTGAGGTTCTGGGCAGCTCCCGGGAGGGGAGTAGAGCAGAAGTAGGGTAAGATAGGTAAGGTACGGAGTAATTGGGAGTGATTCTGTGGACCCGGAGATGATGATATGGAAGTTATATCAGGACAGGCAGGCGGTCCAGCCTTGCTTGTTGGCTGCTGAGCGAGCTGCAAGTACAGACGGAGTAAGGTAAGGTAGTCAGGTACCATCCCAAGGCAATGGAGGTAGTTCCTCTGTACCTTGCACAGTGCCACGATCAATAATATCAGGGCCAGAACAATCAACCGACTAAACGAACAGGATAGAATCTGAGCCATGGCAAAGTAGGGATTTGAGGGAGATTGCGGTTGCGGAAATATGCATGGCAACCCCAAGTCGAGGTCGCACACCATTTCGCCCCAGACATTTGCTGATACCCTCCCTCCCTTGCGAGTTATTGCTTCACATCTAAGATTATGCACATGGAAATATGGGAGGGATCAACGTCAAGCATCTTTATTCGAAGGACATGGGGGGAAGGGGGCGCTACCCACTGACAGCATTTGTACTGTAAAATGACACGAACAAGATAGATAGGTCACCTACATCAACACACAGCAGGTAGTCCAACCTGCGAGATCAACACCATCTACAAACCACCTTTCCAAAAACCAATAAGGAAGCGACATGGTAGAGAAGAAGAGTAGCAGGGGAATAGAAGAAAAAGAAATACGCAATGGGTCGCCCGATATCTTTCGGATGCACGATGCGTTTGAGTCAAGAGTTGCTTGCATGCCAGCCAGCAAGCCATAAACGCCTCCCCCCTCTCTCCTCCTCTCAACAGGAAAAGACAGGGTGATGGAGTGTACAGGATGACTGCGACAAGGGTTGGAAAAAGAAAGGAAGAAAAAAAAAAGAGGTGGGTGGGGGAAGTAACGTCAAATAATTAAAACAACACAAAGCTGAGAGTGTATTTAGAGCCCATGATACGAACGAGGACAAAATTGGGAAGCTTATTAATAATGGAGAGACCGGCAGAAAGAAGCAAAAGGCGCTAGATTCAGGTAAACCGTTGTCAGAGTTTTACTTGAGCTGCAGGCCTTCGCGGGGAGACGAAACAATGACGTTGACTTTTATGAGAGGGCGGAACCATGCAAGTCATGGATAGATACCTACATAGTAGGTCCTGGAGGAAGAAAACAATCATCAATGGGTCATACTCAAGTAGCTTGTACAGTACTTCATACAGTGTCTATTCCGGGACTTAGGCTAGATAGATACGGAACAAGAGGGGAGAAATAAAGTGAGAAGAAAAAAAAACAAATCGACATTTCTGGTCGCGAATCCTTGCGGCAGGCAGAGACTGGAATAATGGGAAAATATCATACATGGATGGCAGTGGCTTGCCGTGAAAGCAAACCGAGGATACCTAACGCGATATATCACTCCCGAGTTTGTAGCTCAAAAAAATAATCTCAGATAGCTCACTACCAAATATTTTGTAACAATTTTCTCTATCTATTCCATAAAGCATATGCACATCATCTAACTCTCATCCCCAAGGTATTCAACGCAAAATACCTTTGTGAAGAAGAATGTCTATCCCAGCTCCCAACTGAACAACCCCATTGATGAGATACTCCACTACGTCAGATTCGCCCAAGGTATGGTACGGTACCTATAGAGTAGGTACTGTAGCACACATCAAGAGAGATGGTGCTTGAGGCACCCCTGTTCTTTCAAGGGTTCCAGAGCAGGGGTCATACACCAGCAACACTGAAGGACGGGTGGCTTGTCCCACAAGCCTTGGTGGCCACTCGGACAAGCGGGTTCGGATTCGCTCCCTCTAGCTCACCTTGCAACTACCAGTTCTAATTTGGCACGTAACGCAGTTCTGGGTATATCTTGTTTATTTCCCACATCAAAAGGCTTACATAGTACTACGCAGAGTCATGCTCTTTGTACATTACACCATCCGTCAAGGGAGCATAATGCTGTATTTTATGCATGAGTCGCTGGAATCTACGGTGAGGCAGCAAGTGGCAATACGGGTTGGTATCTCTTGTCTTGAACACATGTCTGCAAAAGGGTCCACTCACTCACAGGCTTTTCGTCTGAACCACTGTACCTATGAGAATGGAATTGCGATAGACGACAGCGAACGACAACTAGGACCGTTTATGGCTGTTTGAGCTCCACTACCAGCAAGTAGACATGAAATATGGAGTAGGGCCTAAGATACTTGGGGAAATCTGGGCGAGTTATTGTGAATCCATTATAAGACAGTACCCAGGGTCGCGTAATGCAAATAGGGACGTTGATAATGGAAATAACTATGTACTATAGAATTCCCACGCATTGAATTCATGTACTATGTAAGAGAGGTCAAATCTTGGCATAGTTCCCATTAAGAAAGGTCAGTTGACAGCAGTAGCAGTCCATCTCGCCAGTAGTTAAAATGAAGTGGGAATCTTGCCGGCCGCTGCATCATGTAAAAGGGTTGAGGGAGTGGGATGGTGCAATAGTTACTATCGTACGTATGTACCCATCATCATCTGAATATGTGCTACTGCAATGGAACTTCGACCGCAATCCACTTCCCGTCAACTTACTCAACAGTACAGATAGGTAGAAAGAAGTGAATGCAGAGTTTTCTGTGGTCCCAGTTATCCCCAGGGGTGCAGCACTCGGGATGTTGTACAGTATCATCGTTGGATAGTGGGTGTCATGCTGGCCACCATCAAGCCCATCAAGTCCGGGGGGTCCTGGTCTGGCTCATGGGGAGACTCCGATCCCAACGAGGGGAGCTGCATGTCGAGATCGGGAGAGAGAGAGGTTGTGGAGGGGCAGTTTTTTTTCCCCTCAGGGTGGGCGATGTGTCGGGGAGTCGGGGTGGGAGTGTGTGTCGGCGATTTAAGAATCTGCAGTCAATGGGTACATGCAACGATCTCTGGCGTTCTGGAAATGCCTTTGTAGGATGCGGGAGTCCGTGCAAGAGTACGGGCGTTTAACCACGCTCATCCCAAACATCAACCACTTGTAGACAGATGCATTTGCAGGAGGACCAAGCCAACTGGAACACGCATCCTCCGCTTTCCCCCCCTACCCAGAAAGAAAGCTAATAAATAACAGCGTGGGAAAACACACACGTACACACGTACATACATACACACACACACACACAGAGAGAGAGAGAGAGAGAGAGAAAAAGACAGAGGATGCATTCACATCTATATACCTTAGACAAGGGAAGAATTGACACATGCTATAGAAAATAAGGAATGATAACCACAGCCATTTACTGATTCCGTCTGTATAGGTTGAATTGAACTATGAATGACTTCTCTTCCAGACATCAGCTGAGTTGTCCCCCTGATGGGGTTGGAGGAAAAAAAAAAAAAAAAAAAAAGACGATAAATTATGTTGTATGGAGAATTTGCGGCTGGAGGGCAGGCGAATATGGGAATGTTCACATTCTCCATAGTGTAGGCATCAAATATCCATGAGTTTGTCTCCTCGAGGTGTTGGTGTAATTGGATGGATCGCAGGACGCGGGATCGGGCATGACTCTGGCAGGCGCACTTGTCACCTTTGAGTCAAGTTTGGGTTCTGTCAATTACGGCTCCCAACTCCACTCTCTGAGCCCATCCAAAACACACACAAGCACGCACACCAATACCTAAAGGTAACGTTGGTACAGGAGCCACAGTAGGTACAGTAGGTACAGCACAGCACTATTTAGGTACCTACGACTACACACAGATACGGTGGTGACTGACCGGCGATTGGCAAGCAATCGCTTGGCACCCAGGCTGTCCAGCTGCTGACGGGGGAGGCAGCTGGGACGGATTGAACTTGCCCACTAGGGGTCACAGCGCACCTGACTGGGATTTACTGTAGTACTGCGTAATGTTACTTTGTAAGTAACCTCCCTTACGCAGCGCCGTGGTAAGGCACGACTTGCTCCCTGCTCCACTGCTCCCCTGCTCCCCCCGCACAAGTATTCATGGTACGTACTGCGAGTCAAGAACACGCTAGAGCCAGGTACAAGGCGTGGCCTCCTTCTTAATTACCACCAAACAAGGCACAGGCCCAGGTACCTTGGACCGCAAAGCACCCAGATTCCAAAAGCGAGCCATCTTTTCACAACCACCATCACGATTCTGTACGTAGTCGCAACGTCTACCACCTAACATTCGATACCGCCGCCTAAAGCACATGCTACAATTACCGTCCATAGAGCATTAGCCTCAACTGCTCTGGGTATCCGGGCGCCTCAACAAATCCTCCACTCACCTATGGTTAAGCACGCCTGACTCGCCTACACCACCACCACCACCCCCCCCCGGCAGTCAATCAAATCAATAACCTAGGGTTGCTAAAGTTATTTGATTTTCCTCAGCTTACCCTTAAATGGCTCTCCACTCCAAGTCTGATTGAAGAGACGTAGTACTTGCTCTATAGTCATTATGGCCACTTACGACGATCCCGCCTCTGAGCTTCCGAGACTGAGAGTCTCATTTGGTTTCCAAGTGGGTGCAATATCTGTCTCTTGGCTTCACTCGTTCAAAGGTTAACCAAGCATGCTTCATTTCGCAGGATGACACGCCATACCTTGAGAATGACGATGATGTTGCAGGTACATACCTACTCCTGGTTTCCTTTCCTTCACTGTCTCCAACCTCAAGTAGATGCAAGCAACATTCAACATTTTTCTAACTCTGCTCTTTGCTTCCTTGATGTTCAGAGTTCTTTGATGTCAAATTCTGCCCCTACCAGCCCCTAGATTGCGATCCAATCTTTGCTGCCGTCAGCAAGAAGCATGTCAGTTTCCTCTGTCCCCAACTTCTCACTGGCGTGCTCTGATCTCTGACTCCTGATTAGGTTGTATTATGTAGGATATCTCATACCTCTGGCGAGGCTAACCCCTGTGAGATCATTGGCATTATAAGAGATGACGACGTATGTGACCGAATGGCAAGTACCCTCAGAAAGTCGAGCTAACACTCACATCAGGCCGAAGCCTCTGCTTGTTGTTGTACTTGGACCAAGGACCCAGTATCCGGCAGACCACTCATTTGCATTGGCGGGGTTGATGCCAAGGTCAAGATATACGATGTGCTGGAGGGAAAGCTATTCAGAGTAGGGCCCCCGTTCCATATTATTCTTGACACTCAGATGCTCATTATATCCTGCTTGAAAGTGTTTCTCTGGACACGGAAGTGTAAGTTGGACTTTTTCAAACGATTGTCCTGGGTCCGGTCGTTTCTAACATGTGGTAGGATGTAAATGATTTGGCAACCAACCCTGTCAACCCGTCCATCATCGCGTCTGCCTCAGATGATACGAGCGTTCGCATTTGGAGCATTGATCCAAAACACCAAGAGAGGCCATGTCTCTGCATTCTCGCAGGTGAAGGTCACTCTTCCACTCTTCTCAGTGTTGTAAGCTCGTTTTTGTCACAATATATTCGCAAACTAATATTATTTATAATCTACTCACAATAATGTTATATAGGCATTCCACGATAGTGGTCGATTCATTCTATCTGGGGGACATGATCAGATTGTGAACCTAGTGAGAAGCATAGTAACAAGTTAATTACCGGATGTTGCTAATACTGATTAGTGGACGCTTCCCGATCTGCCAACTGAACCCATCTCTGTGCCTCTTCGGGTCCATTACCCCCATTTCTCAACCTCAGCAGTTCACAGTGGCATTGTCGACTGGTATGTCGCCGTCTCAAATAGATGAACGACATCACATAGACTGATACTTGTATAGTGTGGCCTTCTATGGAGATTTGATCCTTTCAAGAGCTTGTCATGATAATGTCATCGCTCTGTGGAGGATCGAGGGATTCTCTTCGGATGGCCCGCCACCTTCCGAGACCATAGCACCAACCCCTCAAACGGTCATCCCGAATTCGCAGCAGAACACCCAAGGCGGCGTGTCAACTAAGCACGACACGGCCCGGTTGACGCGCTCAGCCTTTGTCCCTACCATCTCCCCGCAATGTCCAGCTCAGTACACACGTATATTGAACTTCCAGACTCCGAACTGTGGAGTGCAATTCTTCATGCGATTCAAGCTGCACTTTGTACCAGACCAGCATCCTGTCCTCGCATTCTGTAATGCTGGGGGGAATATATTTTTCTGGGACTTGAAGCGGCTGAGCATATACAGCGAATTTATACAGCAGCTCCGAAAACACGATATGAGGAAGCCCTTCCCCCCCGGCCATCATGGCTCCGACCGGTGCAGCACCGCCAAAGGGAAACCGCTGGGAAACCTCGGCAGCCTGTAGTGGGCACAGAATCACCTGCTCCAAGCCAGACTGGTGAAGAGGTTAAACGGCGCGACGAGCCCAAGGAATTCAGCGCTGAGACGCTACAGTCCTGGGCGGACAAATACAGCTTGGACAATCCGCACAAGGCTCTTCACCCGCACAAGATTGAGCCCTCGACAGCCAACTTTGTCGGACGCCAGGCGGCATGGAGTCCCGGAGGCGAATGGTGTGTTGTTGTTGGAAGTGATAATCAGGCCATGGTATTCCAGCGGTGGGCTAAGAAAATCCCGCCAAAAGCGCCCAAGCCCGTTCATGCTACGAGCTTTGTGTAGATTGATTATAGTCCACGGATGGGAAGAGATGAATATACTGATATTGTGGAATCTTGCTCGCTCTCATCCTGTGCGTTCAGAACGGCCATTGCTGCGGCGTCAAGTTCGCCCCCGTTATTGACAATCCTTATCAGCATATCCCTGGCTACTTTTTGCTCAGCCTGCCTCGCTCTTTGCACGTCTCGAGCGCTGGATTGCGAGTCTTGTGCTACTGGCACAAGCAGGTCTGCAGCATAGAGTGCCGCCATAGCCCGCAATCGCAGGAGGTGCGCATTCTTGGAATAAGGAGGCTCCCGCATCAACTCGTCCATTCTCTTGGTGATGGCACGCATGGCAGCTGAAGCGCGCAACCGGAGCTCTTCTTTCCTTTGGTTCGTCTGCGACCAGGGTTCCTCATCGGGATCAAAGTTGTCAGAGATATCCATAGCTTCCTCTCCGGAAACGCGGTGCAGACCCATGACGTGCTCTGTGTGAGTGTTGTAGATTTCACAACTGAGCATGGCTATCCAGAAGTCCACGGCGCAGATTGCACGTGGGTGTTTGTAGTCGTAGGGATGCAATGAAATCAAAGTGTCGAAGTAGGCCTTGACCTTGTTCATGTTTTCTGCCCGGCCCCATCTCTTCATGCCTGCGCGGTTCGGATCTTCTTCTGAAGTGGCTTCTCGACCATCAGCGGGGGGCTCGCCCTCGCGCATCAGGATTTCCGCGCCGATGGCCCAGAGATTGTGACGCTTAATATCAACAGGTTTCCCGCCTGGCCGGAGTTGCAACAGCAGCCCGTATGCACGCGCGGCTCTACCAATATTGCCTTGGTCGAGAAAATGATGGATGGACTGCAAAAGAACTTCGTAATAGTCACCACGGCCATTGGCCTCGGATCTGATCTTCCTCGTCTTCGTTTCCTTCTTTTCCTTCACCTGCTTGTTCCTGTCAGACTGACCACCAGCGGTCTTATCGTCACCTGAGCCATCCACATCGCTGTCAGGCTCGACATCTCGACTAGAAGCAGGGTCTCTGTCAAGCCCACGATGCGGGAAATCCGGGATGACATCAGCCGGGTTCGCGTCGGTGACTGCCAAGCCAGCGACAAAAAATTGGCGGACCAGGCCCGGGGAGTGACTGAGAGGGTTGATGATGCTGGATCCGTAAGGTATGGAAGAAGGCTGGGATGAACCATCATAAGCTGTGGGTGGCAGCTTGCGCTTGTTGGTGCGGCTGAGTTGCGAGAAGGACGGAGGGTTAAGAAGTGACATTCTAACAGATGAGGCTCATTGACGGATTGCGAGGATTGCTGGTTGCCATGTGTAGGTGGGTGGTGATGTTGGGGGGTCCCCTTTACGGAGCGGACAGTAAAGAGACTCCTGCGGAGATTAAAAGAGATATAGAAATAATGGAATGGAATTTAAAAGAGAAAAAGGGGGGGGGAACAAGTTTGGATAGAAAAAAGAAGTCGAAAGCTGTGTCCGGGAATTGGAGAATGAAAGTTAACAGAAAAGCTCATGAATGACAACTTGGGAGAGAAAGGCGCTTTGCACGCACTTGCATTCTCGACAGTGCCTACCTAGGTACACTATTAGGTACAGAGTAGTTACCTAACTAGGCTTTGATAGGCCCCCGCTAATAGCCACCAAGGAAAGAAAAATACACATATAATTTAATAAAAACAAAAAAAAAAAAGGGCCATGCGGCGACGAGGCATGCTTGGGCCTGTGAACCCAGCTAAAAGTCATCTGTACTCTATAATTACACCAACCATAGCGAGTTACTTTAGGTAAGGTAGCGTTCCCCCAGTCTTTGTCTGCGCATCTCGTCTAGCTTGCCTCAGGAGACTACTAAGATGTAAAACGCCGGATATTGATCAGCTCACACATGTACCCTCGCGATGGATGTAATACCTACTGTATACTGCATCCCCAGCTCACCCAAGATATATATACATATAGTGCTCAATTTAATCACAGTGTTAGGGAAAGATTCATTTCAATCCAGGTGACACATGGTCCAACTCAGGTTCACTCTATTGAACCAAATTTGGCTAATCTCATCCTTCCATCCATTCATCCACGGAGCGTATATACACACGAGCATCATCTGTGCCTCCCTTTACTTTTACATAGCCGCCTCTCTTCCATCATCCTTCAGCCTTTCCTCAGACGGCCCGTTTACTTGGTTGCGTCAAAGTTGCGCTCAAAGTACGTCCACTGGCCCTCAACGGGCTTCTCCTCAAGATCCTCCCAACTAAAATTCAAGACTGCGTTAGCCAATGCGGCTCCATATGGGTTGTAGAGCGTAATGCGTTGCAAGTACGTACACTTTGGACTGCTCCATGGCGTCAATCAGCTGGAGCTCTCCCTCGGCGACCTGAATGACCTCTTCAATAAGGCCTGCACCTATCTTGTGCTCAAGCTCAGAGATCCTACCAATTGCAAGTCAGCTGTCCGCGCAAAGTAAATATTGGGTCTTCTGTCGCGTTGTGTCGTATCGTTCACCGTATATCGTATCTTATCGGGGCAAAACGTACTGTTCGGCAGTCAATTGAGGCTCATCCTCCCACTCAACCTGCTCATGGTCCTCAAGAGGCTTGCGCTCCGCCCACAGCACCTGATCCTTTCGCTCCTCCAACGTTCGGGGACCCTCGAGCTCACCACCCTCATCAGCCTCACCATCCCATTCCTCGATTCGAATGTCGCCTTGTTCGTGCTTGCGACCAACGACAAAAATCTTGTCGCCGAGCTTCACCGTTCTCGCCTCGCTGCCGTCCAGTCGACCGCTGGCAACGCGGAACTGTGAGGCATTCTTGCTGACGAGCTCTTTGGCCTTTACACTCCACTCCTCGTATCCCGGAGGAACCATCTGCTCAACGAGGCCCATGCGGTGCTTGGTGATGGCTTCGACAGACTGACGATACATGGACGTCTCGGGAATGGCCTGCAGCTTGCTGAGCGTGGTGCCGTACAGGTAGAGGAGGGTCGATCGAGGAGTGCCGTGAGTCCAGAGACCGGTGAGGCCGGTGGGTGTGCCGGCCTCCAGGTAGCGCGCAAACACACGAGCTGTCGGCCGCATGCTGGGCGAAGGTCAATTGGCGATATTTCGTCGTTGGATCGAAGGTTGGTTGTTCAAGTAAGAGGAGATTGAATTGACCTCATTGGTTCCATCCGACCCGAACCGGTGCCGGATTTCCCACCACGTGTAAAATCACGTGACACTATGCAGCTGTCTCATTCGTATGACCTCCCAACGATCAGATCTCCCTCAGTTACCTGCTATTTTGGCAAGGAATCTAGGTTTAATGCTCTTATTACTGCTTATTTTCACATATTTCTTTCCTTCCTACCAAACAAACAGTACATAGAGCAACATTTTAAATTTGCTTACTTCTCTAAGATGAAGGCAAACGCCCAATGTATCTTGATACTCCAACTGCAGCAGAGCGGCTGCGTCATTGATGATGAGGGTTTCTGCAAATGCTTCAGCGCAAGCACAGGGATAGAAATGTCTGTCTCGGGTAGGCGATGTACTGCAGGTCCACAGCTTGTCTCTTCCCTAGCAAAATAAAAGCGGTAATTGCTAGTGAAGATGATGTCCCTTTGCAGTGAAGAGCCAAAGTGAACATTCACAGCAACACAAGCGACGGTAACGATGGAAAAATATCAAGATACGTTTCCCAAACACAAAATGCCACGAGACTTGATCTATTCTACCGAACCCAACCCACCAGAGTTGGGAAAAGGAACGTACGTCCACCCAGATTAAATGCATTCACGAACTACCGAATTTCGCGATAGCTATCGGGTTACTTTCGAGCCCCCAAAAACTGCACCATACAAGCAATAAGGAAAACCCTAGCATCTCGAATTGTAGATATCAATAGTCAAGACAATAACACCGAGACCTGTCACAGGCATAACACACAAAGTCTCGACACCTTCAACATTGGAACAAAGAAAAGAGGTGGATTAGCCATATCCCTGGGTTCAGGATGGCCCAGATCAATGGTCCTTGCAGGACGCTTCGGATCATGGTCAGCCACTGCAAAGGTTCATTTCAGAACCCCCATCTTCACTGATTTAAGAAGCCTCCTCGCGGCTCTTTCGGTAAGTAGCCTGGAGTGGCACATGTCAGCCCTTGGTCAGAATACTCAAAAGGCAGCGGCACGACTAACTTCTTGCTCGGTCTGCAAGCCCTCGATGACGGGGGCGAGCTCGCTCAGCACCTCGTACGCCTTCTTGTGGTACTCAATCTGGGCAGCAACGAGCTCTGCAAGGTTGCGAAGAGGCTCGGGAGTATCCAAAACCTTCATACAGTCAGAAACATAGTCACATCAACATAGTAACTGGATGAGACAACTCACATTCTGCATGACACCAACAGCCTCCTCAGTTTGTGTCACGAACTCGTCCTCAGCCTTCTCAATTTCCTCCTGGGCCTCGGGGCTGAGATCTTGCTCATCGTGGTGATCACCCATACCACCGGTAGCAAGTTTGAAAGTGGTACCCTTAACACGTGCCTTGACAGCGTCCAAGGAGAGGCGGGAGTTCTCAACATTCTTGCGGGCACGAGTAGCGAAAGTCAGGTTGGTGTTGAGAGTGGTGTTCCAGCCAGCAAGGAAACGGCTTTGGATCTGGGCGTCCTGGCCAAGACGGGCCTCACCCACTCGCTCCGAGGCCAGCGCGTACTTCTCAAGAGCAGTCGCCAGAGGGTCTTCGCCAGCGCCGGTGTGGTGCTGGTGAAGCAGCTGGCTGCTAGCCAAACTGGCACGAGCCATGGCATGGCTGAAGGTCTTGGGCTGGGGCTTGGCTGAGGGAGGGGCAACAAGAGCAGCCTGAGCTTCGGCTGGGGAGGTGGCAGAGGAAAGGAGGTGAACCTTCTCGCTAACGGTGCGTCCAAGGTCCTGGAAGGTTTCCTTAATGTTTGGGGGGTAATCGTAGGCCTCGTTGGAGTATTGCGAGCTAAAGGGAAAAGCTATGGTCAGCTTATCGGAGCCACCCCACGAAATAAGCAAGGATGAGGACACCGTTTTAACGAGTCACTCACGTCACGGCCAGCATCTTCTGATGAGCTTGTTTCAAGGCATCGACGCGCTTCTCGAGGTCGATGTAGTCGGCAGGGAGTTGGGTCTATAGTCATTATGACGGTCAGCTATTGGCCGCGCAAGCGGACGCAAGCGTCAATATCGGGCGATGGAACGGACCTTGTCCTCGGCCTGGCCAAGTTGCTCCTTGGTGTATTGTAAGGTGCGAGAGGCAAAGGGAGTAATTTGGGAGAAGGAATTGCTATGAGGATATCAGTCATCGATATTGTTGAATTGAGTTGTATCGCAAACGCTGAGCAACTCTTGATGTGCGCGGCGCGCAACTTTTTTGGAAGGGGCTAGTTACGCACGAGAGGGTATTGCCCAAGTTCTTGAAATCCATGGTGACGAATTTTCGGTGATGGAAATTCCGATGTAGAAGTAGTGTGCTGATGACGGTAACGCTTGCGACTTCGTATGGCTTTGCAGGATGGAGAGTTGCGCGAAGGGATTGTAAGGGTGAGGTTTGAGGTTTTGAGGTAGGTTGATATGGGAACGCAGATACGTATGACAGGTTCCAGTAGTCACAAGCGAAATGTTTCTTTGGGGGGGGAGGGGGGGAGTCTAGGTAGTGCAGGCTGCTTTCAGAGTCTGCTCAGCTGCAAAGCCGCAGGTTTCGTGAGCGGGCTGTCTCAGGGGCCCGTTCAGTGGATCATTCTCTGAATGCAGAAGCTAGAGGAGCCTGTAGTTCTAACAGCTAGTTACATAGTAGGTAGCTCAAGTACCCATGGAGGGTTCAAGCGTGATTATGCCATTGCGAGAGCTCTGTGACCAGAACCAACTGCAACGTGCAGATCGGTTGGCCCGAGCTTCTTCTGCCCCTCCCCTTGGCAGCAGCCTGATTTCCACGTGATCGCCACACACAAGAACGGGTGTGTTATTCGTATAGCGAGTTCATGAGCCACGATGATGACGGCTTCCTTTCGGTACAGCAATAGTGGGCTTGGGGAACACATCTAAAAATAGTTTGGCTGCCCTATTGTCGCTACTCTTGCGAGAGCCCATCTCTCGTATAGACTACCTAGGTACAGAGGGTAGATGCTCAATGTTCAGACACACCACCCCATCTCAAATTCCCTAATGTCAGGCGTAGTATTTAATCAAGTCGAAAGTCAGCGCTCCCTCTGCTTCCGATGTTTTAATCCAGAATGTGTTTATTGTCCGCCCATGACGGCTCCACTCCACGGCAAACCGATTCATAATCCAAAAGGGATGGATCGCGAGCATCTAGCCCTGGTGTGGTCCAGAACATAGTCCAATTACAGTCTGAAAGCTTCTGGGTACCGAGAGAGCGTTCAAAATACCATTTGTTGACCGGGTTGTCCTTTCGACTTCTCCAACAGACTCCATCTGGGAAACAACTTCGAACCATAGCGTTGAACACGATATCTGCAACTCCTCCACTGCCTTGGCTCCTTTTCAGTACCGCAAACTTGTCGAGGTACGGCACGAGCCGCCGTTGCTTGTATGCAGTTTCTGCATCCAATCCCTCTGGCTTTTCCCAAGTCAAGATAGCTCCACCTTCATACTCTCCAGCGATGATGACGCCTGCCAAATTGTCATTGACCCTGTTCAAGTAGTCCTCTACATCTAATTTGCGATTGAAAGAATCTTCAATCAAGTGAACTAGTCGCGGTAAGTCGATACAGTTGTCCGTCAACCTTAATCGAGGCCCTCTAGGGTCAGGTGGCCTCCAAGAGTCCTCGGATGTATTGGGATACACCGTGAGAGGCATTCCCCTCTTCAGTAGAGTCGAAACGCTAGACCGGTCGGAACTAGATGATGGCGCTTCATTGTATCCACGAGGAATTGGCAAAGACGATGAAAAGACCGGCTTATCTGTGAGTAGATTATGGAGCAGTGGATTCTTTTTACGTCGGGTCGTAACCATGTCATCAAAGCCGTATGGTGACATGGATACTGTAGGTTTTGATGTTGCATCCCGAATGTTGGCAGCAGCAGATGGTGTCGTAATTAGAGCCGAGGCGGTGGATGGCAGCATAGCTAAAGCATCCTTAGCCAGGTCCAGATTGGCTGCATGGGTTGTGAGGGAAGCCCAGGTACGGTTCCGATCTTTGAGCGGAGGTTCAGTGGAGGCCTTCAATTCTTTCATGATAGAGTCATACTCCTGTTCAATGTTGACGAATCGATGCCAGATCCGACGGCCCGTGGCGGGTAGCGCTCCAAGAGGATCAAGTAGAACGATTCTCTCCACCTCGGCAATTGGCTTCGGTCGAAGTATTTCAGGCTCCTCTCTATCGAGGCTCGGCTGGTTGTCAAAATGCATACCAGCAAGGTGCCTCGTGAGCGCCAGAACAATCTTGTTCGAATCTACTGGCTGAGGTGGGAGGATGTGATCACAAGCCATCAGTGAAGGAATTACAGGTATCCCTCCTCCCTGAAGGATTCTCTCTATGAGGCCGCCGTCCCGCAGCTGGATGTCTGCAGAGAGAAAGGAGGGTGAGCCTTGTGATAACGGTGACCGTGGAACAAAGATATCCGTGGTCAATCTTGCTCCCTGTTCTCCATGCTCATCGATGGCTTCGCAAAGACGAAAGCCTTGGTCCTGGAAAGTCAATCGCTGTTCTTCGATGCCACAATCAACCACGACAACGCTCAAGAGGCCAAGCTTTCGAAGTTGAGACAGTGTTTTGCCGACTCCATGCAACGTCTCCGAATCAATTTCTTGCGGGGCACGAAGCTTCATAATGGCCACATGCAGTGGTTGACGGGAATCCAAGAGCAATTCTTCGTCTTGGTCACCTTGGTAGAACTTAGGGGCTTCGGCTAGGGATTTGGGGTTCTTGGTATACTTTTGCAGGTAGCTCTTGGCGTCGCGTTTGGTAGCAGAGACTTCCAGGACGGAGACGATGAAGTCCTAATAGAGAATTATCAGAGATGGTTATCCTTTAAGATAATGATTCCTAGAGGGACCGAGAGACATACGCGGTCAAGGGCTCGCTTCCTTGCGCGAGCAGCTGATGCTGCAGACGTGTGCCGCGAGGCGCCAGAGCCGGACCCCGATGGTGAACTTGAGCTGAAGGCTTGGGAAGTATATTCCCGGGCACAATGGCCACGAAGTAGCAATTGGGCATAATTCTGGAATGGCAGTTTGCGATAAATTACTCGTGATTCATTTGAGAGGCATTGGCCGCAGCTCGATGCCTTCTTCCAGGCGAGGGTGCAAGTCATTGCGACGGATGACGGAGCCCCGGTCAACCGACGGAGAAGAGGTTGAATATTGCTGCTGCGGCCGGAGGAGGATTATTGTTAGCTAGAGAACATTGTTGGGTATAAAAACCCCAGAATATAGAGGGAAAAAAAGGACAAGGGAATGACGAATAGAAGGGAGAAGGCACTGGGGTGGGTGTAGGTTGGGGAAAGGGAAAATGTAGCCAAGCAGTGAGAGTGACCGCTGCGGTCTCGTGAGTCAAAAAGCCGTCAAGAGCTTGTAACTGCACCCGTAGCTACTTTTTTTTGGAGGGGCACCGAGTTTGCGATAAGCTGATAAGCCCCGAGTTGCGTTGGTTTGCAGCAGCTCACGACGCCGATCTCGCTCCCTCCTGTGAATGTGAATGGAAGCTTGTGTGGGTAGTTTAAAGTAAATTATTAGTTAATTACTTCGTGACTGCATCATGCAATGCGGGCGAATGAGCCGGCACAAGGGTATGACGCTAGGAGCGAGGAGGAAGAGCCGATTGTTTTTCGTGAGCTCATGGGTGTTGAACGAGAAGCAAAGGGTTGGTTGGGTGGAGTTCCAGGAGTCTAGATAGCGAAGACCCCCCCAGCGTTCAAAGCGAGGAAAAGGAAATGCATTGGAACATCAGACTGGACTCAGATGATTAGTACCAGCATATTGGAATACATCTCACAATATGCAGATTACATACATGAAAGATAGGCATACACCCGATTCCAGGTAACGACCTGACGACAAACAACGTCACCGCCAGAGTTACGACAATGCGACTCACCTGTGCATCACCGCACCTCTTCCCGCCGCTATACCAAATAATTCAAGACGAAAGTGCTTTCAAAGCAACTCTAACACATATATTACCACACTCCAGCTCACGATATAACTTCAATAGCTGTAATACTGCCATCATGTGCCGAAATTCCGATGCCGGTATTCAACCCCACTCGAACCCAAGCAGCAGCGATTTGTATGTAGTAACAATTCCGGCATTATACCATGATGTACGGGCCTGTCACGGAGATTATTTAGCTTGTTACTGTACCTGCCCAAGTAGGAAGATTGGTAATTTAGGTTCGGATATAAGAAGGTTCCCATGAGACACCAAACAACCTCGACTATCTTGGTTGAGAATCTTTTTTTTTTTTTAGCACACTTCCTCATCACTTCCACTCTTCCTCTTCTCAGCTGTGTAATCCGCTTCACCGCATCACAATCATGGCTCCCACACTCTTCTGGATCGGTCTTGGGAATATGGGGAGGGCGAGTATCCCCGGCAACGTTCTGGTAGCCCATGAACAGTAATGAGCTCATATGGCAGTATAGGGAATGACTAGAAATATCGTTGAGAAGGGCAATCTCGATTCCCCGCTCCTGGTATACAACCGCTCAACAAAGCGAGCCATCGACTTCAGGAACAGCTTCCCCGAGGGCAAAGTGGAAGTTGTTGAGTCCATCGCCGACGGTGTCTCTCGCGCTGACGTCATCTTTTCTTGTATCGCTGATGACGACGCTGTTCAAGCGGCATACAAGGCCGCTTTGGAGGGCGAGGTCAAGGGCAAGCTTTTCATCGAGAGCTCAACCATACATCCCGATACTACCGAGGCCATCGCGAAACAGGTGATCGCCAAGGGTGCCGAGTTTGTCGCAGCACCAGTCTTCGGAGCCCCCGCAATGGCCGACGCGGGACAGCTCGTTGGCGTGCTCGCAGGTCCACGATCCAGCGTTGCCCGTGCCAAGCCATGGTTCACTGGCGTCACATCGCGGGCTGATATCGACTTGAGCGACGAACCGTACAGCAAGGCCCTGACGCTCAAAGTCTTGGGGAACACATTCATCCTAAACATGATCGAGCAATTGGCTGAGGCACACGTCGTGGCCGAGAAGACTGGTTTGGGTACAGACGCTATCCACGGGTTTGTGGAGGCGGTCTTCCCGGGACCTTATGTTCCATATAGCAACAGGATGCGTAGTGGAGATTATTACAAAAGGGAAGAGCCGCTTTTTGCCGTAGATCTGGCGCGGAAGGATGCTCGTCATGCTCTCAGTCTAGCCCGGAGCGTTGGAGTGCGGCTTCACAACGTCGAAGCAGGTGATGCGCACCTGGCCGTGGTGAAGGAGCATGCTGGGCCTTCTGGGGATATTGCTGGCATTTACGGGGCAGTCAGAAAGGAGGCTGGCCTCGAATTTGAAAATCATGCATGAAGAAATTAGAACCTAGATAGGGTACACTCTAGATAAAGATGTACAATACTCAACTATTTCCCTCCTGGGCTCATGTTTGTATATCAGTAGATACCATGTAAGTGAACCAAATAAGACAGGATAATTTTGAGAGTGTCCTACCCTAGACATCACCATGACTGACAATCGAGCTGACTAAGCCACACGCGTCGGATAGGTACCCGCTGAGTACCTTTCCCGTCTCTGGCTACCTAAATTAGTCCGTAGCTGGGTGGTGCATCATGGTTGATTTGAAGCATTGAAGCCAGTCCCCGAGTTCCAAACTAAACAAACCCCCTCCGAATCAACCCAAGTCGCCTTTGCCTTCCTTTCATCTCCCGTTGGCTCTCCCTATCGGTCGGAATTAGATACAAAAAACGATACCTGCCTCGACTAGAATCAGCACAAAATGGCTTCTGGGTACGCCCACTTCCTCGTCTCGCAGCCTACAATAGCATCGCAGACAAAAGCATCGCAAACAAAAGCATCGTCCAGACTAAGCGTGCATACTTGGCTAACACATGCTGCCGTCCAGATCCGCCGTATTCATTGGCCTCGTCATCATTGCCGCCCTCTGCGTGGCGTCGTGGTTCCTGTCACCCAAGGGCGAAAACCAAGTGTTCGTATCCTCGCCCTGTACCCTTCGTCAACTTTCTATACGACACTCCATCGCTATTTAAATCTGGGACTCCCCCAAGCTAACAGGCTTCTTCAATAGACTTTGGCGGTCATCCCTCATCCTCGCAATTGTGAGCTGCTACCTCTTCTGGGCCATCACCTTCCTCGCTCAGCTTAACCCCCTAATTGCGCCGAGACGAAGCGATCTGCGAGAATCGTTCCTGGAATAGACGGTTGGTAATTCTTGGAGAGAGGATGAAGATGAAGGGAATGGGCGTGGACGGATGAATCTGGCACGGGACAGCCATGGGTATTGGGCGTGAAGACAAAGTCGGATGACGGTAATCTCTTATCATTGTTATTTGGAGCTGGTCCTTTTCTTTTTAGGCACGTATGCTGTGCTTGCAAACGGCGTTGGACGCTATTCCTATACTTGCTCAAATGCGTCACTCATTCATATGGTTACTACGTATTATTTTGCTTCCATTTAACGTGCTCAGGAGAGCTTGGGAACCCCGCGTCATCCAACCGCAAGACGACCAGCCCATTTCCCAGCATACATCAATAATGCCCATAAAGCTTTCCCATCTGCCGCAACACCACTCTCGCCAATAGAATCAATGTCGCTCAAACCAGCGAACCCCATGACAGCGCGACCAACGACCCATCGCGAAGCAGCTCCGGCAACAGCCAAGAGGCACGCGGTATAGTAGCGGCAGTCGAGCAGAATTCGCAGGGCCTCGACGTTGTTAGCCACGACGGCCCATCCCAAGGACCGGGCGGCTGCGGGGACGTCGTACTCCCATACGACCATGAGAATAGGGAAGAGCTTCGTAGAGGATGAGACGAGGAGTGCGGTGGAAACGGAATTAGGCCGAGTGTATCGAGGGAGGACGCCGATGAGGTGGAGAGGCGACAAGGGCGATGAGGTGAGGAAGCGTATACTGACATGGAAAGCGGCGGTGGAGAGAAAGCAGAATATAACTAGCACAACAGTCAGTCAAGCAGAGAAGTAGGAGTGACAGAAGTGTATCACAAGATAGAGGTTGGAGGGGCTTACGGAAGAACATGTACTGAAACACAATGGGCTGCTGAGCTAGCTTGCCCAAGTTGCTCTCGCCGGGGACGCCATCTGGGACCGTCTGCTTTTCCAGCCGCGCCCACGTAAGGTAGACGTCAAACAAGAGCAGTAAAATTCCCAATCGGATAACGGAAGGCTATTGAGATGCATTAAATTAAATCTTTGTTCGTTCAAGGACCATATTTTCGAGGGGAGGCGCATGGGGACGTACATCGAATCGATCACCATCTCGCATCAGGGTATTGTGTAGGAGGTGGCGGTAGACCTGTGCAAAAGAAGAACGTGTCAAGACGAGAAATTGATAGAAGTAATTTGTAGGCCAAATATTTCCTTTCCATGAGAAAAAAAGAAACAGAAACCAACCTGAGGTTTAATAAGAACTAAATCAATAAATAATACGACGAAGTCATGCTCAACATACTTGTCGCAGAATCGTCCACACTTGCGGCACACAGTCAAACGGATATTGTGTCCGCTTGCCTTGTCACCTGCGCCCGAGTACTGCGTCCACAACGTCTTGACTGGATGCCGACACTCGATACATATGGGCATGTTTACGTGCTTCAGCTGGCTGGGACATGTAGGTTCTGGATTTTGGCGGTGGTGTTGACGAATGCCACGTTTCTTCGCATGGTGGGATGCTTGCTCGAGAGGAAGAAGGGAAACCAAATGACGTGGGGACCTCCTTTCGCCGTTCGCTCGTTACATACAGTGCCTTATCTTATCATACCTACTCTACAGTCCGGCTCTGAACGGGACAGTGCCAGGTAGCTTGCCAGCCAAAACAAACCACAAAATCAAGTCTAGCTATAGATTTGGATCCTAACAAGTTGGTTGACCTGTATTGACGGCTACAATTTCTTTCAATGCAAATGTGCATGAATTATCAACATCATCTTGTTCTACTATCTCACTGTCAGAAATCCCAGAATGTTCTCATTTTTGTTACTGGATAAGTAACAGTCTATAATCCGACTAGGTACCTGCCTACAAACACTATCCCCTTCAAATCTGTATGTACCTCCAGTATTCTGATTGTGTTGAATGACAGCAACACCTTTGCTCTCCTCCCAGAAAACGCCGCGCAGCTTTCGACAACATGCAGACGCCTATACAAACACTCGCGGCCGAAGCAATTTCAGTCTTCCTACAAAATCACCAACCAAAAACCAAAAAAAAAAAAAAAAAAAAAGGCAAAGGACAAAAAACGCCGCCCTGTGCAATCCAACGGAGCAACCTAAGTCTAACCCTGCTCTGGTTCTGGGGAGGAGAGGGATCGCTCCCTCAGATAATAACCCAACAGGTCGTCCAAGTCTCAGTCTGACAGACTTATTGTTCAGTGTCCTGACAAACTTGTTCAATCATCTTTTCCTCGCTTGAGATTCCCACCGAATGACCTATTCCGCACTGCTCCGTCTCCATCACTTCGACTGCTGCTTCCAGCTCCTCCAACAGACAGTGCTTCCATGAGGCTCGTTGGCGGCAAACATTGGTTTCTCCCATCTTCACTGCCTGTATCTGCCAGCTCTATTAGATCTCCACCGGCAGATTGGACTTTTGCTCCACCAAAATTCAAACCCGGGTTTCTAGCTAGAGCACCTCTGAGCCACGTCTCAACGGTAGCGGCTGCTCGGTCCAACCCGCTGCCTTGTTGAATTGACGAACTCATCTCTAGGCCCTCGTCAGCGTGTCGTTCAACTAGGCCTCCGGTTTCGGGCTTGAAGCCGAAATGGGCTGTTTCTGATCCCATAATAGACATGGAAGGGATGTTGTCTATATTCAACCCGGGAATATGCTTCCTAGTCCATGTCGTGAGTGCGTCTTTATCTGGCCCAGGAGCTCGCGCGTTGGCGCCCATGGAACCTACTCCACCTGGTCGGCGCATCCATATTGGTAATGATTCCCCGACTTCACTGATATCTCGACTGGTGCTGGATATCACATTAGACAGCTGGGGTCGGTACCCTAGAGAACTTGTTCGGCGAGAAGAGGTGCCCTCTACTGACGCGGGCGCAGTGCTCGATAGGTCAAGGCTTTGTCGAGGTGTGGAAAATGTCGAAATCGTACGTATGCTCTTCTTTCGTCGAGGAGGGAAGTAGCCCATGGCATTCCGTGCCACTCGACCAATCTCAACGGGTTGTTGAAATGAATCTACTTTTACCCAGCGTACATGTGTCCATGGCTTATCCTCTTCCTCAGCAGGGGTTGGCTCCGATCCAGTTCCGTTCGTCGGTCGGCTAAAGAAATCATCGTAAGGGGAAGGTGATCCCGAATTCTCGTCCTCAGGTGCTGGAGTTTTGGCGAGGTGGTCAACTTTGTAATCGTTCCGCCATGCAGGGGGGTCGCATGGCCGGCCCCTAATCTCGCAGGCATCAACTGGAATAGTGAGCCACTTGCGCATTTGGACGCTGTCCCGAGACCAGAGGCCGTTGGCTTTTCTAAAAGCGTCTTCCCTGCATTGATACCGAAGAATGAGCCCAGCATATGTGTCGTTGGGCTGGACCTTGTGGACATAGACATAATATTCTTCGGGTGGGCGTGCCTCTGAAGCAAGCTCGTCGGAGTTTCTACGCTTGTGCTTTCCAGTAGTGTCCAAACCTCCGTTCACTCCATCATGGCTCTCTAGGATCTGAGCCCTCTTGGCTGCCTTCAAGGCTGCCTCCCTCTCTGCACGCGAGCCTGCCGCCACATCGTTCATGGACGGGATTTGTGGAGGAGGCATCGGGCCCCAGGAGTCGGCTTCTTTCTTGGACGAGTAATTACTACTCCCCCGCCCCCCCGTGGATCTGGTGATGGACTGGGATCTCTTTCCCTCCCGAGCAGGGCCATCATCGCCGGATATTAGGGAGTTGGCGAAGCCTTGAACGGAGGCCCAACTCTGCGACAGCGAGTCATTGAAGAAGTTGGACAGATTATTGGCACTGGGACTGCGATTGAGGTTGTGTCCAGATCGTGTCGAGAGGTGAGGGCTTCCAGAGCGGCTGTTGGCGGGACTTAGAGCAGAGAGCAGTCCGAAGCCTTTGGACGGGGTCGACACATTGCTACGGCTGCGAGCATTGTAGTTGCTGACCGTATCAGCATTGTCACTATCGAGTGCACTGAGGGGGCGGCGGTTGCGAGGGCGGATCGAGCTGCTGGAGGGGGGTTCCCGGAATCTGGACGCGGGCCCACGGGCTGACGACGACGACTGTTGCGACAAGGACGTGGTAGAGCGACTCGGGTCGGTCATGATGGCCGCCGAGTCGGCGACAGCGACAAAGATGAAAGCTCGCGAGCCAGGCAGCGGCTTTGCATCAGAACGTGGCTTCGACCAGCGCTGGAGAATTTGTGGTTGGCGTCGACATGCAAGAGATAGACGAGCCGAGTTGCTGCTACGTATGTGGTATCAAAAGACAAGGGGCGACTGCGGCGGCTTAGCAGGGTACGGGAGGGTTGCGGGCCCGGAAGGGGAGGGGGGCGGGGGGCCGGGAGTTGTTTGATCAGTTGAAAGATCAGAGAAAAGGGATAACAAGGAAGATTGAAGCCGTAAAGAATGTCGTAGATGAAATAGCGATGGGCTTCTTCTTCTTCTTCTTTTTTTTTTATCTTTCCAGAGGGTGAGGAGCGTCGTTGTACCCAGATGTTGCTGAAATGGGAATGAAACTGAGTATCTGATTAGAGCAATCAAGTCATCAGCGGTGTTTGGTCGTGGCTTTGGAGGCCGTCACTGTGGTTGGTTTCGCTTCTAGCTGGGGGGGGGCAGAGCTGAGAACGGCTAGAAGAGCGGTATGTATAATAATACTCCGTTGCAGAGTACCTTGCAGGTATGCGCTTGCAAGGACAGCGGGTAGGGTGAACATGCAGGATGCTCCTGATACTCGCTCTAGGTAGATAGCAATTGATGCACTGCAGTGATGAATAGAGTGGATAGAGTGAATGCCGACAAGGGAGAATGGTTTCGAGGAAGTTTGAAGTGTTGAAACGGCATGAGTCCATTGGGACTGAGCCTAAGTAACCCCTACCTCCAGTAGTGACCTAGGGTACCTAAGCTACGCTACCTACCTACGTACCTCATACGTAAGGAAACCCTGGTAAGGTCGGTAGGGAAGTTGAGCACTTAAAAACCCAGGTACTTATCTGTCTTACCACATTCAAAGTATAGTATTTGAGGTACTCGCCAGCCCTGGAGTACCACCCCCCTTCTGCAAATAAAGGATTACGATTGTGCACTCCTCTAACATACCACTCTATGTTGATATCCTACAATACTCTATTAATCATTACCGTACTGAAGCCAACCTAGGAAGCCTGTAGGTGACTTTTATTTATCTTTTTGAATCCCAATCGGTCCCTCCCCTTTCTCCCGAGAAGTCACTCATGCATGGAATACACCATGCTTTAGTTATAGATGGTGGTTCGAAATGTCCATTATACAGATACAGCCCATAGATGATCATGAATTCATTGATACCGGGGCCTGACGCGATTCAGTCATTTCTCATGAGACTTCCTTGTATCGTTAACCCACTATTACACTAAGCTTATTGACTCCTATTCGAACCTGAATGTCTATCCTCCTGAACAACACTTTGGCTTGCCAACTCTTCTTCCTGGCCAACATTCCCGCTTTCATCGGCTCTCAATGCAGACGAACATCTGATCCCTAAAGACCCTCAAAAGCCAACTCCGAAGATATATATGACCTATTAATACACAAGACGCTGACTACGTCTGTCATACCTCGTCCATAAACTCTTCTCTTCGCCCGAAGCTGGGCCTGTTGCATACCCTTCTTCTACAAAGGTGTTCGAGGTTTGATCCCGAAGATAAATCGCCTGATGATACTCTGCAGTCGATACCAAGTCGCTATCCTAAAGTTCTGACATATGCGCGGGACCCAGCATGGCTTCCTAGGGGCGTTTGTAATCAAGCATATCCTTTGGTCCAAACGCCGGGGTGATATACTAATATTACAGAACCTGTACACCTCCAAGAACCTCAAACTGGGTCATGTCATTTCCAAGAGGTGGCAGAAAGCTTGAGAACAAGTCCCGCATGGGTTTTCTTTTGGGGGGGGGGTTCGAGTACATGCGAGCTTGTTAAGCGGCTGCGCTTGGAAAATTCTACCCTGATAAAAAATCCATGCTGATATTGTTGGGGTCGCCATTGATGCCAAAGAACTGAAACCTGGTTGAACATGTTAGTGACTCTCTTTTTACCCTTCAAGTAGTTGTGCCGACTCACCAATCTTCTACATTCAATGCTGAAGGTACAGCGTGCCCTGGCCCTGAACCAGTACTCCAGCTGTCAGGACTCTCGCCTTCCACTAAACCTGAATCTATGCTTTGTTGCCAAAGGTTGGCCTGCGCTTGGAAGCCCTGAACCCCTTGGGGCAGCATTCCGCTGCCTTGTCCTGTCGGCTGGAACTGTCCAGCCTGGCCATGCATGCCGCCCTGCATATTTCCACCTGGCATTGTATTGATGATATTTGGGTCCAATCCAGTATGCGTTTGAACGGGTGACAAGTTTGGAAGGTTGGACATTCCTGCGCTGTCTGGAAACAGTTGATCAGGCTGGAAGTTCTCCCAAATAGATTGTGAGAGATTCGGCGAGTTTCTGGTCACAAGATATAGGTCTGGAGGCGTGGCAGGGACTGAGAATGAAGGATTAAAAGGGGTTGCTGGCCGTGTCTGCGGTCGTGAATTTGTGCCTCCCATGAATGTATCCGCTGGGTGGTGCTGCGCATTGGGAGATGCCATAGGTGGTGGTTGCATGCCACTTGCATGTTCGTTCTTGCTCACGCTAGGGGTTTGCGGCCGTGATCGTTCATAAGACTCCTGAGGCTGTGGGGTACTAGCTGCGAAGTCAATCGCCATCTCGTCGTATTTCCGCTTCGATGCTTCAGGTTGGCGATTCTGTTGCTCCAATTGTGAGAGTGCCTGACGCATCTTGCGATGTCTCTTGCCCTCGGCCTTTTGCAGTCGCTCCTCCAAGACTTTGTTGCCAATGATGGATTCAAATAGAGCATATATCATTTTGCCAACAAGCCAGACCTTTGATATCTCCTTCATGGCTTGCATACAGCTTCGAAGCCGATTTTGTGTGACTGTCTGGATTGAAGCTACTGGTGACCTCATTTGATAAACATGCATGATTAAAGCTGAAAATAAACTGTACACGACAAAGGCAGGGCAATACCGGAGCTCGTCATGTGTCGCAAGGTTTTCGACAATCGAGGTGATCATGGCGGCGGCCTGAAACGCGATATTGCGGGATGGGTAAGGATTGTGATCTGAGGAACGATTCGCTCCACCAGGGGGCATGTGAGCTCGATGCAACAGGCACAGAGTTGTGTAGTAGTTGGAATGAAGAATTGCAGACCAGAAGTGATGACGGGTTATCTCCCAATACACTGGCTTGGGGCAGTTTTGCAACCAGTCGGCCAAAGCCATATCACTATGGGTGAGATCGATAGCGTTTCGTTGTCGACCCTTAGAGGCCACTGAATACTGCTGTGACAACACGAGACCCATAATCTCGCAAAGCTTGACGTATTGGAGAAAAAATTGGACGTGGATCGGATCCGGTGGATATTCGCTGACACGATCCGTTTCGTCTTCGATGAAATCGTCCTCTGTTAACATCTCAACATCAGAGTCATCTAAGTTGATATGAACAGGTCTTCCCAGCGCCACAGCGACTGATCTATCACGAGTGAACAGAGTCCACCAAATACGTTTCCAAAGCCTCTTGTCCGATCGAGTCAGCTGCGATTGCTCTACTGACCGATGCATGCCCGAGCCCTGGGCAACGATGGTAGCAACTCGACTCCAGTAAAACACGTTCTTTGTCACATCTTCAGGGCCTTCCCAATACCATCCCATCAGCAATAATGACTGGACTATAGTAACACGGTCGTCCTCGTAATTTGCATCGTAAAGTGCCTTGGCCCTTTTGTAGAATGTCAATGCCGCGGGTGTCGTTGAGCCGTTGGCATCCATCATTTGAGGGTTGTTGCAGGCACGAGTACCGGCGAGGAGGACGGATTGGAGGAGTAGTAGGGAAGGTGGATTCTTCGGGTCTCGATATTGTCTCATGAATCGAGTCCGATTGATGACGGGCACAATAGGGTGTACCCATGTGAAATAGGATTCGATGAGCTCATCGCAAAGGGATCGTGGGGGTAAGAGGAAGGCTCCTCTTTGGTGAAGGATTTCGATTTCAACATTGTCCAATTCGGTCAAGCGGGCCCGTGAGCCACGAACGTTCTCTGGAAGCGGGTAGTGAACAACATCGGCAGATCCCTGGCGGTCGTGGACAAGTAATGTGAGGTTTGAAGACTCGCCAAGATAGGCAACTCGGCCAGCTTCAGTGATCGGGGCACGAGTGAACTTTGGCTTCATTACTAGGTCGACATAGGTCCCGTTGTCAACCTCTTCCTTCCTCGCCTGAGCCTCTGTCAGTGAAGTGGGAGGGGTGCCGCGATCAGAATGGAATACGGATGGTGCTCGGTTGGAAAAAGTCGTGGGTGGCTGGGCAGGGGGATGCGGTGTGAGATCCTCAGTGGCATCACCTCTGTCACTGTACGTGGGCAATTTTGCGATTAGCATCTAAAATTGAGACGAAGAAATGTACAAGAAAGGCAAGGAGGAGACCGGTAAACTATACCTGTCAGAGTCTTTACCAGTTGCGTTGCCAGTACCCTGCGTCTTTTTGCGTTTGGGGGTCGGGATGCGGCATTCGATCTGGAAAGCGACGCAGTTGGTGCATGGCACACCGAGGCTGGCAGCATCGCAGCGGACCTGAATGGTTAGGTTAGTTCAGAGCAAAAGAAAGGCATTGGCAGTGGCGATGGGAGCGGGTGGTTTGCGATCAAAGGACGGCGATGGCAACAATGATGAATTGATCTAAATACCTTTCGGGCGTGGCAAGTCTAATGGCATGTTGTCAGCGCTCAACTTGATGAATAGAATGAACATGTTTGGTGGATCGGTGGTAGATTTGATGATGTCTCCGCCGATGCCTCGGCTCATGATGAGGGGAACGAGGGGTCCCATGACGAAGCGGACGACTCAAGAGGAAGAAGAGAGCATTGATATACATACCTCACATGCGCGTGACGCTCTTTGTCTTTATAAGCAGAGATTGATGTCAGCAAATGATGGTGGTGATAAACTTTTTCACTCTTTATATCCTCCATTCTGGCCAAAACGCGCTGGACACTGGCGGGAGCGAACGAAGGGCCTGAACGTACCTCCTAAAGCTGGTCTGTCCTACCGAGGTGGAAGTTGCCATGTTGGGCGCCGGAGGTGTAGGCGTCGAGGTCGACATCGTGCTTGCGGGAGGGGGAATTTGATCTTGTGGTGACGGTTGAAGCTGAACCTGTGTCGGCCCGTCGCCAGAAGACATCTCGACGTCCATGAAGTCGGCTGTCACCTAACAAGGTGAAAATGGAGTGTGAAGGAGGGGGGAGCTTGATAAATCGTCGCGATCCGACCGTGCACGCGGCCAAAGACGGGAACCACCAGGGCAGCGCAATGCAGTACAGCGCAGCGCAGTTGGTCAGTTCAACCAACCAAGATGGGCAGGTCAGGTCAGGCTGGTAGCACGTCTGCACCGTGTACTGCAACTCGGATAGTCTTGACGAGGTATTAAGTCAGGTATTAGTCTTATGCGACCTCTACTTTGTGTTTGACTAGGTAGAATGCCTGCCAAGCGATTCGCTGACTGCCCATAGCCAGCCACTCGAGGATAAAGCCAAAGTTTGTCGACCGAGGGTTGTGGAATTATTCGGATTCTTTGCAAAAATGGAAGAAGGGAAACGAAAATAAGAAGTCGCAAACAAATTCACAAAATGGTATCCAAGAAAAAAAGTAGGAAAGAGAAATTTCAGGGCCAGTTCTTAAATGCCAGAAAGCTGGAAACACAGGTTTCACTTGAACCAAAGGCACAGTAGCAGGGGAGAAGGGGGGGGGGGAGTTAGGTGCAAATGGTTGGATGGTATGTCGAATCGAGCAACGGGAGCCGGATGGTGGGCGCGCGTGCCTTGGGCGAAGGCGCTCGAGTTCGGAATCAGTCCGCCGAGAAGACGAAAGGCCAGGGCAGCAAATGAGCGTCTCGATGACAGCGTGTGACAGAAAGGTAGCTTTTCGAATAAACAATCAAGCAAACGGTATTGGGCAACGGGATTGCCGGAAGCTCCTTGCCTAATATTCCGATTGATGGCTTGCAATGTCGGAGATAGTGGACCGAGCCTGGTGGACTGGGGCCCTCCGAGTCTGCCGCAAAGCAAGCCCCGTGGAGTTGAGTGGGCCGGGAGGACGAAGACACAAGATGTGATGTCGATTACCAGGCCAGTCAACGAGGTAATGAGTTATTAGTTGTTCTGGCCTTCGTCTCCAAACCGTGAGGGAGATTTCCTGTACAGGCTACTCTGGACCAATTGCCAGGCTCTTTGTTGGCTGGGATAGGACAGGGCAGGCTAGGCCAGGGCAATAGGGCAGGGACACCGTACAGTGTGTGTATTCTCGGTGTCGGTCCGTTCGTGTTTTCGTTGTCTACTATGCATATTCAGTCGGCGCCGTCGCTGCGGTGAATAACCCCCCCGATTCGAGGAGTACGCTGTTGGGAAACGAACCAGGTTCAAATATTTGGATTACCAGGGGCAGAGAGTTGTATAAGAAAGAGCGTCGTTGAACTGACGGAGGAAATCGATTCGGAGCAGAAAATTAATGGATAGAGACAGACATACATACTCTAGAAAAGGAATGTCAGGAGCTGCTCTTGGTAATAAGCTGTTGCCAACGGGGTCGGCCCAGGCCTCAGCTCATGCCAGTTCTTTATTGTCAACCTAGACTAAGACGAATTCTGACTTGGAACGCCGCGGTTGCAGAAAGACCAAGTATGAGAGGGTCAGGGATGTAGCTACATGGAAAACAAAGTCTTACGACTGATTCGTTTCATTTCTATTCTTGTTCGGGAAAAGAAAAGAAAAAAGAGTCCATGAGATTCTGGCAAGATTTGGAAGAGCAGGGGCCCTTTTTTTCTTCCTCTTTTCTTTTCAAGATATCCCCTCCTTCGGTCCTGGTATTGGGGGTCAAAGAGTGTACTCTGATAAGTTAGAGGCGTCATCTGAGGCGTCCTTCCCATGAAAGAGGAGCGCCTGACGGGAGGCAAAGGGATGAAACGTCCAGCAAGGTAGGAAAGTATTGTAAGACAGCTTGCTGTCTCCAAATAGACACTCGCTCTGCCCGTCTTCTTACAAAGGAGGCTTGAGCGTCTCACCCCTCCTTGCCACCTGAAGACAAAGTCGTCGTTACACAATGTAATGAAACGGCAAACGCCGTTTCTCCCACATGGCTCACAACTACTATAGTACATGGAGCAACAGCAAGGCTGGCAATCATGCCTTGGACGACGTGTTGCGGTATCCTAAAGCCACTCCCCCCACTGCCATTTTCGGGTTAGATGTGACTGGACAGATAGGCACTTGTACAGATTTTGAGTAGCACATAAATGGCCCTATGACATGTGAGGGGAAACGGGAGGCGCTTCGAGCGCTTGGCGGTTGGCTTTGACCACGGGCGTAAATTTGGGCCAGGAGTAATAACTATAGTACAGAGCACACTGGGCGACGGTGGGCCTTGACAGCGGGCAAAGTCCCAGTTTCGTTTTAGTTCTTTTCCCAATTTGAGGGGAGGGGGGCTAAGAACGGGAGGGCTTGGTTTTCTCCAAGCCGATGTCAGTTGTTCAACCTAGAGGTTAGAGTACACGAGAAAACTCTGGTCAATACTTCGGGTTACGGGCCGCAGTTTGCATCTGGTAATATGTGCTGGTATCTACAGATACTGTAACTACCTACCTAGGTACCTGAGCTAAGTGAACTTACATACCTTCGTAGGCATGATGAATAATGACAATCAAGGGCAGGGGAGGGGGATTTGCGGGCAGAGTAGGGATCATGGGATGCATGGCCAAGTCCCCACTAATTTCCTTCATCTCCGTGCCTTGAAAAGAAGGGGAGGGACCGGGGGGATGGCGGGAAGGAAAAGCAGGATTGAAGTTTTGCTGTAAAAGCTGGGGAATAAATTATAATACAGTATTGCGCACACTTGGTTGGCAGGAGCTAGAAATGCAGGGGATAGCGACTTGCGCTTGCCCACTCCCGGATTTGGACAATGATGGCTCGTGCGGATACGGACTTTGAAAGTTTTACAACTATCCGATTCGGATACAAAATTCAATGGAAAGAGAAAAAGAACATCTGGATGATTTTTTACCTGACTATCTTCAGACTACCTTATGCTTAGGATTATGCAAGTAGGAAAATAAAAAGCCCGGTCATTACTGGTACATGTTCGTCATCCGTTAGCACATCAGCCAGCCGCAAACGTTCAATATCCCTTGGCTTAAGTAGGTACAGTAGATACCTCAGGAACGGGCTGACCACATCATTGAAGTCTTCAAAGGCAATCAATCGCATTCGCAGGACGTGCCTGAACAACTTCTCCGTGGTGAGACGGGCACAGCCACCTCCGTGAGTTGAGTCCAGCTTCGGCGGAAAATGCTCCAAAACGAAGCTGACACAGACAGACAGGGAGAACAGAGGCAAAAGGTGGCAAGCCGAGCGTGACGGCACAACAGCGGCTTTCACATGCCAATAACATACAGTATCAATTACTGAGTATTAAATACTGTACAGGGTCGAGAGGCAAAGTACCTGCGGCACCTCTCGACAGAATAGGAAGTACTTCCTGAGGTAGTCCGTGCCTCAGGTAGGTAGACTTTAGGTATTTTAGGGTATCTACCTCTACTGAAGGTAAGGTACCTAAGGTGTGGTAGGGGAGGGTAGCAATTCGCCCCGCACTCAGAAGGATCCACTTCCCCCAACCAAGTTCGGCTCCCAAGTCGTCATGACTCCGAACTTGGTGGCTACAGTGCCTACTGTGTGGAAAGTAGTTCTGGACCCTTCTCTGGGCTATTACCACATAGGCTCCTCTCACATGCCACGCAAAATGTCACGCTTGTCAGCTTTGGCCAGCGTGATAGACAGGCAGGAAGGAGGCAGGCAGGAGGCAGGCAGGAGGCAAGGTTGTGTGTGTGACGAGGTCGTAAACATTATCCCCTCCAGCATACAGATAAGACCGTATGTTTGAGCCTGCTTTGCTTCACTCGTCTCACCCACCAGCACAACAACACCACATCACCAAAGCTTGCCCTTGCACTTACGTAGTAAGCCCTTCCCAACTTAAACCCGGAGGCTAAATTTGGCATGCTTTCTATAGCTTGCGAAGATGACAGCCAAAACCACAATCATATTGAGCCATGTCAGGCTCTTCCGTAGCTTTCAACTGGCAACTATGTAGGATCGTTTAATCTGTTACATGCCACCCGGGTTCCCGGCCACCCAGGTCCTATCCTTTTGGGTTACAGCATCGAAAAATGTATTTTCTGCTTTATACATAATCCTCTGTCACTTCCTTATTCCATATTGGCTAGTTCTTCAGCTTCGACGCATTGCCGTTCGCCTTTTGGGCTTTCACGGGCTTCACCACCTTAGCTACGGAACCTTCGTCCACCTCTTCTTGCCCTCGCCGTTGTCCACTCTTCATCTCTATGCCGGCAATGAAGAAGGCACTCACCAGCTCCAGTACTGCCACGAAAACACACAACAGACTTGCGATAGCAAAGTGACTGATGGTGGAGCCAATCTCTAGCCATGACCCTTCATCCTTCACTACCCAGAAGAAGTACAGGGTAAGAATATCACTGCTCGCTAGCACAACCATGAACAATGCCGATGGTGCGACTCCGAGCATCATATTTAGGACACCTAGGTTTGCTGAGATTAAGGCAAAGGGGATAATTATCTTGAGTATCAAGAGAGCTCCCTGGGAAAAGGGGTCAAAGACGGGTAACAATCGACAGACACTCTCCAGGCTGAATGAAGATACGGATGCCACGTTACCCGTACTGAAGAATGCTGATTGAAGCAACACCATGAAGAATAGAGCAACTCTACCGTCAGATAGCTGAAGGGGACGAGGTAACGCCAGTTTTGTTTTGAGGTTCCCGGTTCGTGCTTCTGCAACACTGTACTCGAGTCGAATCCATACGAGAAGAGTGATGCTAAATGCAACATAAAAGAGCCCTTCATATGAGATGGTCAGGATGATAAAGGTAGGCGCACATGTCAAGAACATGACGATCAATCGATGCATATAGTGCTTATTAGGCTGGAGGCGATATGTCAGGGGCATCAGCAACGAAACCACGAGAACAAGCCAGCCCACAATCTGACTGCCACGAGGCAACCCCTGCTTGGCCTGAAGCGACATGGCGCTGGTACGTGTGACCAGAATCGATAGGATTGTAAGTCCAATCTGTCAAAGTTCGTGTTAGTCTTTACCGTATACACCATTCTCTATCTGCAAATCCGTATGTGGCTTCAAACAAGGATGGAGGAAGGGAGTTGGTTACCTGTACCCCAAGGAGGGCCCTGCTGGTATGAAGTCGTTCCCTCTTTGTCTTGGGTGACGAGAAATCGGAGAGGATATAGTCCTCGAATATCAAGTATACAAGGCCAACGAGGACCATTAGAGCACCACCCACCAAACTAAAGCGATCAGTTCCTGGGATCTGATGACAGGTACAACTCCTAAATATACTTACACAAGAGGAATGCTTTCAACCTTCATTGCCGGAAGGAGTGTAAAGGTGCTCATGGCTAAGCATGAGAGGAACCAAGTAAGGCTTAGAAGTATGTGGGATTGAAGGAACGAGAAGCCATTAAAGATGGGCCAGAATGCCCCTAGGATGAACAGCACCGTCAGAATTTCGCGGTGGATATATCCGAGCGCCTATCACGCAATTAGTCAAGGCTAAGGTGTTCTTATATTGAGGATTCTCACCAGAGATTGGATGACTCCAATGTAGAGGACAGAATTGAGCGTAAGAGCTGCGACAGCACCTCCTGATTGAATGTGTCCAAATAAAGCTCTGCGTCCCTCAGCAAGGGTACCTCGCCGAGCATACACATCTTCCCAGAACATGACGGGGAAGAATGCGTAGGCATAGTACTGTACTGGGGAGTGAGAAATGACGAAGGATGCATATAGAATGACTAAAATGGACGAGAAGAAGATGCCACCAAGAACAGTGCGCTGTGGGGGGATGCTCTCCTGCACAACATACAGGTTTAGGACGGTGGTTACAGCATATGACATCCATCCCAGGTACCCAATGGTAATCAACGCCCTCAAAAAAAGCCAGTCGTAAGTCTGGAGATATCGGAGACCCTGCAGTCCAATAGTGATCAGGACATCTGACTCCTCGATGGCCTCTTCATATCGCCCACTGTCTATGAGTGTTCGAATACGCGCAACATGCTGTTCAATAGTCATGGAGTGTTCACTCAGGGACGCGTAAGGCTTATATCGGAGCTCGGTGGCCTTCTTCTTTTCCTCCTTGACACGATACATCTCAAGGATGACTTGGGCATTGACCAATGATGCCTCAGCCTTCTCCTGAATATCAGCAGCCAGATAATTTAGAGGGAGCTGGCCAACCCCGTTGGCTGGAAACTCGGTACCAATCAAGTAAGCCATCAGAGCAGCAACGTCGGCCTGGGCGACATCATGCCTCCTGATATGGTCCAAATGCCAGTCCGAAGAGTATTCGTCATGGCCAGGAGCAACTGAACCACGGTATACCTGCGGCCCTGCAACACCAGACCCCCAGGAGATGAGTGGAGTCCTGGTGTTATTTGGATGACCATCTCCATGACTGCCCCAATCGCTCATTCCATGATCAGCAGTAAAAATGAAAGCAGTGCGATCATCTGCGTAGAAGTCTTGGATGAGCTCCGTCACCTCCTTAACGCCCTGATCCACAACTTTGATGTTGTGCAGATATTCCTTGGAGTAGGGTCTGTAGGCATGGCCGGTCGTATCGAGCCCTAGGAGGTGAAGGAAAAAGACGATTTTATTCTGGCGAAGAGTGAGGTTGAGTGTCTCATTGGTGGCGGCAGCAGCAAAGAACTCCTTGACGTGGTCGAAAACCCAATAATCAAGGTGGGTGGCGTCCTTGGAGAAGTCCTCAAAGCCTGCTTCATAAGTAAAAGAGTCGACTCGTCCTGGGACCGCACCTTGCTCGAACATGGGCAAGATATCAGGGCTTCCCCAGCTCCATGTGTGCCGGCTGCGGTTGAAGACGCTGTCGAAATCGACCGGGTTCAGTTTCCAACCAGTGGCGACGGCCGAGACATCTTCGTAAAGACCTGCGATGAGGGCAACATGACCCGGCCGAGACTCTGTAGGCACGCGGGTATGTGACACACCAAAGGTACCGTGTTCGAGAATCCGGGAGCGTAGGAAAGGAGCGAGCGGTCGAGGAACAAGGTCTGCATCGGTTGTTGGGTATGGTTCGGGGAAGGATTGGAAGGACTTGTCGGCACGGAGTCCGTCACCTAAAAGTGCAAAAGGAATAAGCGAGGAAATGGGCCGAGTAAAGAACGAGGAGCATTACCAACAAAGAGCACTAGGCGATCGGCCGGTGGTTTAGATCCTTGGGGGCGTGGCACGCTGTGCAGTCGCATGCCCGAGACGACGGGACTCACAAAATAGATGTCGAAAATGGAAAAGATGTAAACTAAATGGAAGATGACAGCAATGGCCAAGAATCCAAAGCGATTGAAGCCAGCCATGGTTCCTCACAGCATCGAAGGTCGTTGAAAGTGGCTAAAATGCCCTTGAAGATGCTAGATTGAGCGTCGCAAAACAGAACGAGAGACTTGGAGGGCGGTTATTCAAGGGAGTGGATGTAAGTCGGGAGCACGGAGGAAGGCCGAATGGTGGATAGAACGAGTTAATCAATGAAAAAAGGAGAGGTCCATGGCGCTTTTGAATGTTTAAAATAAGGAGGGGAGAATTGCGCGTGGCTTCCTTGGTCACAAGTGGTAGGAGGATAAAAGATTGATGAGATGCACATCTGGTCCCCTGTTTTGGTGTTGGTAAGGGGAAAACCGTGGCCAGAGCGTTGTACCTCGTACCAAGCAACACAGCTGCTACCATGTACGAAGGTGGGTGAATAGTACCTTAACCAAGCTGGCCGGAACTGTAATACCTTCCAATCAGGAGGCCAGGAACGAAGAGGTTCCTCGAGGCCCCTGGTTTATTCGGTTCCTGCCACAGATACAGTGCTGCGCTACTCAGACATGCAGCGGGGAAGGCTTGGCTATGATTGGTTCAGGCTTAGGGAGCCTCACAGGTTAATTATGGGGCATTGAATTGGAACACCTGTCGAAGGAGCGCAATTAGACATGTGGAAGCCAAGTGATGAGTGGCCAGCATCCCACGAATAATGCAACTTTCGAATCAGCATCCTCTATCTTTCCCGTCTTCGCCACAGGTATATATATCTGGAATTCCCATCATCTATAGCAAAAATAATAATAAAACAATAAAAACGATAATGATAACCATCGACACCTGACAACACGCCTACGCCTGTCCTTGATGCCAGAATCTGGATGAATGAGTCATGCATCTACACAACCTTGATGAGCACGGTGACGAGAGACACATGTTCTGCACAGTCCTTGGTGGTCATTCCTATCCTACCAGCCACAAGAGAAACAACAAAGCAAATGCAGCTCACAGGGTATCAGTTCAAATCAAAAGCATAAGAATAATCCTCCTCGTCCACTCGTCCCGACCTCCCAATATCCTTGCCTACCGCTTCATTATGCATGTTCTAAGCGTTCTGTTAGTGATTTGATCACCCTAGCATAAAACTTGGACGCTTGATGCCTAGGGAACGTGATTTCCTCCACAAGATAGTCGGGCAATATATCCATCAATTCACCATCGCGATCCGGATCCAGCTGTGGTCGGTAGGTGAACTGCACGTCCTCATATCCATCGGCCTGGTCTACGCTCTCGACTGCCAATTTAAAGTGCAAAGCTGAGTTGAGAAAGTCAGTTAGCTGCTCGTCACGAGTCGAACATCAGAGGAACATACTACCATTGCGCCCAGTCTGGATGCAGTCAAATACGTCCTCAGTTTCCTCCTGCTTCAGCCCTCGCAATATGAGGCCCGTTAGATCCCCATAGAGATCCTCTTTAGCTTGCGCAGCATGCTGTGCAGCATGCGCCGCTTCCGCCAGCGCTGTCCGGCTTGCCGCAGACTGTGACTTGAGTGCACTCCCGGGTACTCTAGCATTGTTTTCGCCAGAGCGGTAGGCACTCAACTTCGTGGAAAGCGTTTTGACCTCGTTGCGTGCCTGAGCTAGAGAGCCATTGAGTGCTTCCATGTCGTTCTCCAAGCTGCTAGTTCTGGCATCACTTTTTTCAAGTTCGCTTCGAAGTCCCTCACTCTCCCTTGCCAGGGCAGTTTGAGCGGCAAGTTCTTGCTTGAGCTCCGCGATGAGTTTATTTGCCGCTACATTGCGTTAGCGGGCCCCTCTCACAATACATTCCTTGTAGTTCTCACCGGCAGTCCGTTCTTCAGCTTGTTTTCGGAGGCGATCAAAATTTTGCTCGGCCTCTTTGACACCAACATCTCGAAGGCTCTTGTGGCGGGCCTCGAGATTTTCGTATTTTTTTGTCAAGTCTCCTAGCCGTCGTCGAAGCGAAACCTCGCTCGAGTCATACATGGCCGCGATCTCAGCTGGGTCTGTAGAAAGTTGTGAGGGTTCTTCGTGTTGCGTAAATGCATTAATATCCATGGATTTAGGTCCTTCAGTGGTCTCGATTTCTACATCATCGCCCTGGGTTTCTGGTATCTCCTCTGGAGGTGTCGCGGCCTGGCGTAATCGAGAAGGACGGCCCCGCGGCCTTGTCGCAGTGGCGGGAACACCACTTGCTTCCTCGCTGACAGCGTCCTTGATAGTGCTCCCAATGAGCTTGGGCCGGCCGCGGGTCTTTTTCGCTTGCATAGGAGCAGTAAGGAGAGGCTCAACGACTGCCTCGGGCTCGATCGTATCATCTTGGGTTTGTTTGCCGGCCTGTCGGGTATTGCGGGATATGCTGGAAGCGTGTATTTCTGCAAATGACTCTCTTGGAGTTTCTAGTACTGATTTTGTTGCGGGCCTTCCCCTCGGTCGGCCGGTGGCTGGTGTTGACTTTGCGACCTTGTTCAAGGCCAGCGGTCTGCCCCGGATCTTTTTGGTAACACTCATCGACTGCCGATTTCTTGCAGCTTGAATCTCAAAGGAATCGAAAGCGTCGAGATCGGGTTCAGTATCAGATCCCACAAGCCCCGCGAGGGGCGCAGTTGCTTTTGCGCGTGGCATTTGAGGACGATGAGGGGAGAGAGAAATGGACGACAGGAACGATACTCTGCGCAATGATTCTAGTGATGGTGATGTAATTGGAAACTAAGTAACAATTGCACAAGTATTTCAGGAAATCATTGGCTAACGTGGCGTGAGCTATCCGGTTGTTGAATGACCAAGGCGCCAAGGGTAAGTGAGGGGAGCCGCTGGGAGGGAAAGGTGAACATGTTTTATCCGAGTTTCTTGGAGGGCTTCAATGTAAACAAATGGGCTCTGGACCGTTGGCGCTTTGGTCGCAACTACGACGACCAGATTCCAGCGCTACAATGGCCCGTGCACTTTTTTTTGCCGCCTAAAATGCTCCCGCATTGAAGACGAAATGAAGGACCTATTTCATATCTTTGGCTCGGTTGGAGTACTAGGTACTTGCTAACTAGTCCTGGCATCCGAGGATTAGGGGTCAAAGTGCTTTCAGCAAGATGAAGCTAGAAGTACAATATACCCGCCACGGTTACTGGAGCTGGACGACAATAATATCAAACCTGGCCTAACATGTGCCAATCAATCGCCGCCTCAATTCAATTCGCGGTCCGTCGGCTGACCCTGGTTTCTGGACAATACACCATGTGGTGATCGCATCTCATCTACTTCTTTCCGAGACACACGACACTGTTTTCTTGCTACCTTACACACACACATACACACATAGTATCCACCGACCCCACGTTCGCCCTCACCTCCAGCATCACCGTTACTCGGCAGAGCGCCATCTCATGAGCGAGAAGTCAGCCCCGTGGCTGCGCTGGATGCTTGGGATGGGGGAGCGACGCAAGCTTGGCGATGTCGCCATGGATCTACTGCTTTTTGCTGGAATGGTGAGCAAGACTCCAGACTCGCCGCCAGTGGCCGTGAATAATGGATGCTGGATGCTGGATGCAGGTTACTGATGCACCTGACATAGATGACTGCCGGTCTTTACGTTGCGAGAACATTCCTCAATCCAATCCTCAGCAACCTGGCAGATCCCGACAAGGAGAAACACGATCAGGCCAGACGCCAGGCCAAGGCGCACCTCGAGCGCCTGAATCGCCACCGGCAAGCCGATGATGAATATGATGACGATAGCGGCAATTCAAGAAGAGGGCCTCGGCCGGAGGAATTGGTCCTCAATGAATACGAAAATCTAGTGGCTTTGGAGATGGTACCTCCTCAGGATATCTCTGTTGGATTTGATGGTAAGCTATTCTGTTGAAACCAATTGTTTTTTTTTTTTGCAAGTCGTGCGTTTATACGAACATGTCCATTGTAGATATTGGTGGCCTGGACACGATCATTGAGGAACTCAAAGAATCCGTTATCTACCCCCTCACGATGCCTCATCTCTACTCACACTCCTCTCCCCTACTTTCAGCTCCTTCTGGTGTTTTGTTATATGGGCCACCTGGTTGTGGTAAGACGATGCTGGCTAAGGCTGTTGCCCATGAGAGCGGAGCCTCTTTTATCAACCTGCATATTTCAACTTTGACGGAAAAGTGGTATGGCGACTCCAACAAGATTGTTCGCGCAGTCTTTTCGTTGGCCCGCAAAATGCAACCTGCGATCATCTTCATTGACGAGATTGACGCCGTTCTCGGAACCCGCAGAAGTGGAGAGCATGAAGCCAGCGGCATGGTCAAGGCTGAGTACGTTATTTCTGATCCACATGATGGCAAGCATGCATCATCTAACGAAGAGCAGGTTTATGACACTATGGGATGGCCTTACGTCGTCAAATTCGTCAGGTATGCCAGCTCGCATCATGGTTCTGGGGGCTACAAATCGCATTCACGACATTGATGAAGCTATCCTCCGCCGAATGCCCAAGAAGTTCCCCGTGCCTTTACCAGAGAAGGAGCAGCGGCGCAGGATACTGCAGCTTGTATTGCAAAACACAAAGACAGATCCGGATCATTTCGATCTGGACTACATCGCCAAAATCACAGCAGGTCTCTCGGGCAGCGATATTAAGGAGGCGTGCAGGGACGCAGCAATGGTGCCCGTACGAGAGTATATGCGACAACACAGGCAGAGTGGTCAAGCCATGTCAGCGGTTGATCCAAGAGATTTCCGCGGTATTCGAAGCGAGGATTTTTTGGGACGAGAAGGTGGACAAATCAAGATGAGTGCAACAGCAGCAGAGTCCCGGCGGTCAGGAGGAGAGACCACTGAGTATGAAGATGTGGACGGGCTTGTCGCAGAGGAACAGGATTAGACGATGGTAATGCCATTTGCCTTGTTAGTTATTGATAGAGAAAGCAACCCCTGCTCATTGCATCACACGTCCGGCATCCAATCAGCGTCTCTATGGTGCTCATTCTCGCACCATTACTAAGCGTTCTCGGTAGGCGAACGCAGCTTTCGAGGACTCGAAGCACTGGCAGCATTTTATTTCATGTGTGGTCTGTACGTAGAAGGGGTTCCGAACTTGGCGGAGGGTTTTATTTATTTATTTATTTATTTATTTATTTGTTATTTGGCCTCTTCTTAACTTCCGCTTTGTCAGTCGGCATTTGACAATCGATGACTGAAAGCCGCCAACCCATTCCGTATTGGCACAATCTAGACGAGGGGCTGAGGTTGAAGTGATTTGAAAGAGGATGATCACCAATGGCGCCGGATCACGTCATTTGGCGTGACCCACAAGGTTTTCCGGGGTGGGAGCTAGGAGACTACCTCTTGCCAAGTAAGCCACGCCTGTAAAGAAAAGGTTCTCCGTTATCTCTACCATGCCTCCCTGCCCTCCGTTGATCGGGCGGGTGGTCCAACTTGAATGGCGGTGGGCGGTTGGGCGGCTCAGAGCCGGCCCACAGGGGGCTGACATCGCTGCAGCTGCTGCAGGCGCTACGAGATCCTGCAAACCGGCGCTGCACTCAGTCACATCTTCAGGGCTGTAAGGGGGAGCCGGAGCATGTACGTAGTAGTGTAGAACTTCCCAAGATAGGCAGTAGTGGGAGCATTTTGCTGGATGGGAAAATCTTTCATTCCCCAGACACCGCCGATGTACGGTCGTGACTCCCCGACTCCCGATTCCCGTACCTCCCCCGGACTTTTGACTCAGGCTCAGTCGCTTTTCTCTTCCACCAGTTTACTTCTTCTTCTCATTCTGCTTTCTATCTATCTTCATTCGCCACGTACAGGTAAAGCAATTGGCCATACCCATACTGATATCCGTACTGTTACTCCATTACAAGATTACTTGGACCTCAACTTCGTGGCTTCTCGCTGTCAGACGCTGGTTCTGATTGTCTTGCCCTCAAGCCACCCATTCTACGTGCCCCTCTGCCACCACCGACCGCCAGCTCCGGTCTCAGCAGGGTTCCCCAGTTAACACCATCCCGCTCGCTGTGATAAACTCAAATTCCCGTCCTTCATTTTCTTCCCTCCACCTCTTGATCTCGGAACACCCATCCGTCATGTCGTCCCCAAGTGAGAAGCCTGCCAACCCACTGAAGCGAGTTGATCTCGATGGACACGACCTTCCTCCGTCCCCCGCACCCTCTAGCCCACGCAATGGTCGGCTGAAGTATGCCCTGGCAACTGAGCTTGTCTACACTGACAGTAAAGATCAGTATGGCGCTTCCAGTATTCCAATTTACCAATCCGCGACCTTCAAGCAGTCGTCGGCCAGCGGTGGCCAACAGGAGTACGACTACACTCGATCTGGCAACCCTACCCGTACCCATCTCGAACGCCATGTCGCAAAGATCATGAACGCAAATCGGGCCCTTGCCGTGAGCTCCGGTATGGGCGCTCTCGATGTTATTACCCGTCTCCTTCGTCCCGGTGACGAAGTAATCACTGGTGATGACCTATACGGTGGCAGTCATCGTCTGCTCACATACCTTGCTGCGAACCAGGGCATTGTTGTGCACCACGTTGACACCACTACCGTCGAGAGCGTGCAGGCCCGCGTCTCAGAGAAAACTACCATGGTCCTGCTTGAGACTCCGACCAACCCTTTGATCAAGATTGTTGATATTCCCTCAATTGCCCGCCTCGTCCATGACGCCAACTCAAAAGCACTCGTCGTTGTCGATAACACGATGCTCTCGCCTATGCTTGCCAATCCTCTCGATATGGGGGCTGACATTGTTTATGAGTCTGGCACCAAGTACCTCTCGGGCCATCACGACATCATGGCTGGTGTCATGGCCTGCAACGACGCTCAGCTTGCCGACAGGTTATTTTTTGTCATCAACTCTACTGGGTGTGGCCTCTCCCCCAACGACTCTTTCCTCCTCATGCGAGGTATCAAGACCCTTGCCATCCGAATGGAGAAGCAACAAGCCAGTGCGCAAGCCATTGCCGAGTTTCTTGAGTCTAAAGGGTTCCGAGTACGGTACCCTGGCCTCAAGTCTCACCCTCAATACGATTTGCATTGGTCCATGGCCCGTGGAGCTGGAGCCGTCCTTTCATTCGAGACTGGCGATACCGCTGTATCGGAGCGCATTGTGGAGGCTGCTAGACTTTGGGGAATTAGCGTCAGTTTTGGATGTGTCAATAGCTTGATCAGCATGCCTTGCCAGATGAGCCACGCCAGCATTGACGCGAAAACACGAATGGAGCGAAAGATGCCTGAGGATATTATCCGCCTGTGCGTCGGAATTGAGGACGTCAATGACCTTATTGATGACCTTTCACGTGCTGTAAGTTTTCTCTAGCTCTGCCAAACAATTACTAACCCAGTACCTAGCTTGTCCAAGCCGGTGCTGTCACGGTCACCCTGGATGGCTTCCACGCCACTGGAGCTGCAAAGGAGCTGGGGCAGACTCCCATTGCTGGATGAGGCGTGATTGATTGCGACCCTGGTCACTGGATTGTTAGTTATCCTTGGGTCGCCTGCGCGGTATTATCTGGCGATGCTGCAGCGGCAGCAGCGATACTGGACATCTCGTGTCACCCCATGAAAACAGGAGATGGGTAAGAAGACTCTGATATTGCATTGGGCAGTTGCAATAATTGTATATCATCTGGGTTTGGCGTTGGCGAAAAAGGGTGGTGGAATTCACGCCCCGAAAATGAGCTGCGAAATTGCTCCAGGCGGACAGTCTCTAATTCAGGATAGAACCTGTCAGGGGTATACAGCGTACTGTTCGGCTGATAGGTACGCTCGCTGATGGTTAGTGTTTACTTCATGCTTTCCGAGCCCAAACCATCAGCATCGGTGTTTGAAGGCGTTGTTGATGTTGATATTGTATCCTAAGGACACTTCCTTAGACGAAGCAAAGCACACAGCCACTGCTCAGCATATGAGTGGTGCTTGAAACAAAACCGAGTTGATACGAAGGAAACATATACCTCAAATCTCAAAACTGGTTGATTTGATATTGTGAAGCATATTTCACCATTTGCAAAAATTCCTAGCCTTATCGAGTGACTTCACTTTTTTGGGGTTTTTGAAACCCCGAAAAAAAAAATCCACGTAGTTACAGTTTGATGGTACAGCACAACCCTTGTTCTGTTTGAGTAGTATTCTATCTACCTAGTACAGTATACAAGATCTGAGAAGGCGTATGTAAGCGTCTTAAGAAAGTAAGGACCGCGTTTGTTTGGATGTAAATGGTCTCCTTATGCTTGTCTTTGAGTGACTCAAGTCTCATCTCCATCCACGCATAGCCTGATGGGGGAAAGAACGTGAGCGAGTCATCAGATGAATCAGAGTTGATAAGGTATTGTAGCATATGTTGGGTAATTGTATTCATATTCGAGATTAGACGCATCACTAAATCTTGATGGCTGGTTGCTTGTTTGGTGGCCACAAGAGGCCCAGTCCTAGGATTTATTTGAGGCAATATGACTTGACCTTGATTATTCAATGAAATCAGTCCCGGGACGGCTCGCACAAGGACTGTTATTAGCGAGTTGCTATTAGGTCTATATACGACTTGAGGAATCGGGAAGAGGACATTCTTCGATGAGGCCTCCTAAGATATTTGGAATGGTACGGAACCGAGTTTGCTGTCCTGAATGGTAAGGACCACTCCATACCAAGTAATTTTGATCACCCTCTCTGGAGAAGTTCAACCCCAACTCTGCCCAAGCTACATACAATTCTTTTCATAACTGTTTAAAGACACCCTGATCTTGATACGGAAATCGCATAGATTCTTCACTCAGTGGTTGAATGGGATCAGGACCGCAAACCATGTGGGAGATCAGTAAGCTTTAGTCGAAGACAACACGTACCCAACACAACCACTTGCAGCACAAACGGCGATAGTGAGCTTTCAAGATATGGCATGTTGTTACCCAATTCCTGGCCTTATGGATGTGGCGTCGTTGCAAATGTAGGGAGCGAAAGAGGAAGGACAACATTGAGGGGCAAACTTGTATCAAATAGATGTTACTTTGAGGTCTAGATCTGCAAATCTCGCGACTTTCTACCTCGCTGAGCAGTGTGAATTGTCATGTGTATATAGATGTATGTCTGTAGTAATGCAAGCGGGAACCGCGAGTACTATCTACTACCTAGAGTGAACAAGCAAATGTATGATCAAGCGTAAAGACAAACCGAACGCTCGCCTCCCAACTCCAACTCCGACGCGGAATAATATGCAGAGAATCATTTTCAAGAAAAGTCGAAGCGGTCGGGTAAAACAATGGGCGCCACCAACGTCCAGGTATACATGCCGTAGCAAACCCAAGCGCTGGCAATTTTAACATAGCTTGCGGCATAAGTACGGCCGACAGGGGCAAAGCTACCGCTGTCCTGTGTGGCCTCGTTAAAGTTCATAGTTAACAGGGTTGCCACCCAGGTCGTAGCCAGGAAGAAAATAATGTGGAAGACGCTATAACTGTATTGGGTCCTTGAGCGCTCGTCATCGTGGGCTGCATGGTCGCCATATTCGCTGTCCTCGTCATCATCTGAAAGTAGGGCGTCGGCGGGAAGGCTGCCTTCTTCAACAGCTCGACGGAGAGCTTCTGCACGCATCTCACGACGGGCATTAGGTTGTTGAGTCACGAGGCCATGCTCATCATCACTCAGGCGGATCCCATTGGAGGAGCCTAGGCCAAGACTCTGAGTGGCAGCTCGGGTTGTTGTATAAGCCACGGTCAACATGGTAACGATAGCTCCAATGACAATTGATGTGGTTCGGGTACCCTGGGCACGAACCAGGGGGTTGCACTGGTTGTCATCAGGCTCCATCGATACGGCAGACATGGTTAGGTAGGTGCAGTAGACTGCAACCATAGCAGCCTGAGCCAGACCAGCCTTGGGGTTGTACTCCTGGATAGTGGGGTTGATGGAAATGACAGAGACGATAATCCAGAGGATCAGGTTGATGGTGATAACAGCCTGATTCATGTGACACTTGTCGCGAGCAAAGAACACGTACTGAACGACCGTCATGGCGATGGAGCCCAAGTACATTCCCATCGTCGAACCAATGAGCACAAATCTCCAAAATTTGGAGTCAGAGTCCTCGATTTGCGCCAGACAGTATTCGGCCCAGTTGTGAGCCAGATCAACCAAGAGAATTAGGCCCAGCATCAAGAAGAGCATGGCACCGGCAAAAGCGATGTAGTTGCCCCAAACAAGGAAAAATGGGTTGGGGATCAGGAAAGAGAGCACAATGAAGACGGCCCAGGCAATCACCTTGGGCCCCCAGTAACCATTTTGGATCGCGGCACGGGGGTGCTTTGAGGAGGAAACACCGAATAGAAGGCCAGCGAGGATAAGGTGGAAGAGACCGAGAGCAAAGTTGATTCGATGGACAGCGAGCCAGCCATAACAGCTACCATTTGGACAATTGATCTTGACATAGTCTAGCATCAGGTGTTGTAATTTTTCGATGGCCCACGGTGTGAGCATTATCCACGCAAGGATGGAGTTGACGAGGAGGAGCAGTGCGTATCCGATACGAGTAGCGACGCTGTTGGAAGAGGAGTTAGTCGGATTCTAGAAGGACAGAGTGGAAGACCATGGTGATTGATAGTCTAGTCGTGTTGGCCATACCTGTTGCCGCACTTGCCACAAGCGCTACAGACCATGGAGCAGGTTGCAGCGCCGCAGCAACTGGCTCCCACGGACATGATCTGAGAAGAATGTTATATCAGTCTTCATTCGACAGAGAGGGATGGAGTTGGTCTTTCGAAGAAAGAACGTACGGTACCCATACTCGGTACCGCCAGAAGCGGTAGTGATAAAAGTGCGCCCATTGCGACGGTGATGAATAGCGCTGGCGCGAGGACGGTTAAAGTGGCGGATGAAGATGATATATGTGTAGTGAATCGGGAAGCCGAATGCGCGCAGCTGCAGGCGCAAACTGTGCAGACGAGAGGCGAATACGGTGGTTACAATGAGAGAGTAGATAGAGACTCAGTAGAAGGATGAGGCTGGAGGATCTGGATGGTTCTAGGAGGAAGAGGGTGATTGGAGCCGGACTCTGGGCTAGGCCCACTTGACTTAGCTTGGGTCAATTTGATAGGAGGATTGTTCACGTGAGATTACGTCGCCCTTGGCACGATGACGGTGGCGAGAATGGCCAAGGCTTGGGGGGGGGCATGGCCAATGGGCGGTTCGTGTTTTCCATTCACCGTGATATTTTCTACCTATCTTGATCAGTTTACCTACTCATGGGAGTATCCGTATTCTGTAAAGTAAGATCTACTGGTAGACTATATAGAATGGGTAGGTAGGTATGTAGGTAATTACAACTACCCCATCCTAGACTTCTTCGATCATGTGGCTGAAACCCGCTGACCTAACCGGCTGAGTAGTAGTGGCTGATTTCACGCAAGTCCCTCTTTGGAGCTCTGAGTGTGACCAAGCCCGTCCCGGAATGAACTCGTTCGCAGCCTTTCCCTGGCCTTATTCAAGGGAGAAGAAGAGGGGAGAGGGGGGGGGGGAACAGGGTGTGGAATAAAATACCAGCAGGGGCTGACTTTGTCAATTCTGGGGTACTCATTCATCTTTCGATCCACCGATCATCGATCATTAACGAATCACCAATCAGAGATCTGATTTGTACATGGCAAACGTCTCTCACATATGAGAAACACACTAATTTTTTTTTCTGTTAGCCATAAGGCAAGGGAAAAGTCAAGAATAGTGATAAACGTAGATTCGGCAGTTTCCGGTAATTTATAGATACATCGTCACCAAGCTGATACGAAAGGAAGAGGAACTGCATAGGTAGGTACTGTAGGTAGTTCAACGGGCGCTAGCCGTCATGGAATCGAGCAAGATGCGGGGGGGCTTCAGATAGCGAGTTTTCTCCAAATACTTACAGCACTTACCTGCCGACCTGTGCAGAGGTAGCTGTTATGAGAGACTTATTCGACAATGTAAGGTACCTTCGGCAGGTAGACACAGGCATCTAGGTACAAGAATTCCGTACTTGGTACCCTCCAATATGATGCCTTTATCAGCTATTAGTCCGTACTTCACTGCTTTTTCTCATTTGCTTCCTACTCGACTTCTGCCTCTGCTTCCTCTTCCTCTTCCTCTTCCGCTTCCGCTTCCGCTTCCACTACCACTACCACTACCACTACCACTTACTTTACCGTCCACTTCCCAACTGTCTCACCCCCCGTCTCGGCTGACCCTCTAAGTGATACCCGCCACGTCTCTCCTCCCAATACTTCTCTGTTTACGTGGGCCCCTTTCCTCTTTTATTTGCGGCATCCCCTTTCTCCGGACAGATCCGGCATATCTAGGATCTCGCGTCTCACCAGACCTCTTTTCTTATCATAATATTATATTTTCATCATTCTTTCGTTGCCTCTGCACTTAACAAGTTCTTCTCTTTCCCTCCCAACGACTCTTCTTCTTCTTCTTCTTCTTCTTCTTCTTTTCCTTCGTCTTCTTATTTTTTTTTTGTCGTCATCTTTCTTTCTTTTCTAGCCGCCCTCTCTTTCCGTTACTCTGTAGAGCCTGAGTCCTGCTCATACTATACTATATTTACCTCCCTCTCGATGATCCGCACTCTTCAATAAGTATCCAACCATACATAATGCGCCAAGAGACACCCCAGCATGTTCAACATCAACACCGACAGCTTGACCACAACCGGGGGCGCATCGTCGCCAGTATAGCCGCCACACTCATCGCTCTTGCTTGCGGTACCAATGTGAGAATCCTCCCCCATTTGAGGGCCATGTATCCCGTTGTTTGCTATTATACTGACTCTTGACTTTGATAAAAAGTATGTCTACTCGGCCTGGGCTCCGCAATTCGCCGAACGGCTAAAGCTCTCTTCCACCGAGAGCAACCTCATCGGTCTTGCTGGCAACCTCGGCCAGTATACCTTGGGAGTTCCAATTGGCATGTTCGTTGATCATCGCGGCTCGAGACCTGCCGTCTTAGGCGGCGCCGTGTTATTGGCTTTGGGCTATTTTCCCCTCCATCAAGCTTACGATCGGGCTTCTGGTTCAGTTCCTTTTCTCTTCCTGTTCTCCTATCTATCTGGCCTGGGAGGTTGTATGGCCTTTTCTGCTGCCGTCAAGACGTCGGCTCTGAACTGGCCGCAACGTCGAGGCACGGCCACCGCCTTTCCCCTCGCCGCCTTTGGGCTCAGTGCCTTCTTCTTTTCCACCATGGGCTCACTGTTCTTCCCTGGCGATCCTAGTGCGTTCCTTATGCTTCTGGCGTGGGGAACTTGCGGCCTCACCTTTGGTGGCTTTTTCTTCCTAAAAGTCCATCCTCACTCCACGTCCGATTACCATGCTGTTTCCTCATCGGATTCTAATCCTCACCCTCGCGATTCCTCACAGCTCACACGAACCATGTCCATTGAAGAGCCGAAACACTTTCGCTCCGCCCACGCTGATCCTGGTACGTCGTCTAATTCTGCGAGACACAGCACCAACTCCTCTGAATCCAATCCCGTGATCATGACTACGTCCGTCTCCGCCCCTCCCCCGGCCCCTGCATCTTCCTCGACCTCTGTCCATGTATCAAATCGCGACTACCCTTCAGATCCGACGGCCGTTCCTGGAATCCCATCTGAGCCGGTTAGTGGCCCTGTGGTCGCCGATGAGATCCCCGAGGACACTGAGACGAGCGAGACATCATCATTAATGGCCCGCCCGACGTCGCTAATCGGCGATGCTTCGTTCTTTGGTAATCATATTGACATTGATCGTTCCCACCGTACAGATATTCGTGGGTTTAGGCTACTCCGGTCTCTGGGATTCTGGCAGCTTTTTACTATCATGGGAGTCCTTGCTGGTGTTGGTATCATGACCATTAAGTATGGCCGCAAGCCCAACAGCCACATGCTTGCTTGCTAATCGGTTATGCCTTAGCAATATCGGCAACGATGCCAAGGCCCTTTGGATTCATTTCGACCCCGAGGTCAACAACGAGTTTCTTATCAAGCAGCAGCAGATGCATGTTTCGGTCTTATCCCTTTGCAGTTTTCTGGGTCGACTCTCTAGCGGTAAGTATTTCTTTTCCTCAATCCCGTCAGGAAGCTATTCTTCTTGGTCTCATGATTTTGTTTCCCCTGAAATCTCACCACGACGTCCACAGGTGTCGGTTCCGACTTCCTTGTCAAACGCCTGGATGCTAGCCGGTTGTGGTGCTTGGTTGTTGCCTCTCTCGGGTTTTTCGTCGCTCAAGTTTTTGCCCTCAATATCCGCAGTCCATACTATCTCGGAATTGTCTCCGGCCTGTCTGGCGTCTCCTACGGCTTCCTTTTCGGCGTGTACCCGTCTATTGTTGCGGAGACTTTTGGCATCAACGGTCTGAGCCAAAACTGGGGTTTTATGACCATGTCACCCATCCTCTCGTCCAACATATTCAATCTTCTGTACGGTACCGTATACGACAGGCATAGTATAGTCGAGAAAAATGGCGAACGCTCGTGTCATGACGGCCTCGACTGCTACCGTGCTGCGTACATTTACACCTTGATCGCCTGCGTTACTGGCTTAGGCGTCACACTGTGGGTCATTCGGCGTCAACATCAAGAATATCTGCGCGAAATGAACAAGGGCGATGAGGAAGACTAGACTATCTGGAAGCAATTTTTACGTAGAGATATAGATGATTCGACTTCGACTTTTTTTTTTTTTACTCTGCTGTTTGTCACTTTGGCAGTGAGATGATATCTGGGGAAAGTGTCTCCATCTTTCCCAGAGGTTTCTGCGCGTAATCACTGAGATGGCTCAAATGCGCTTAATTTGAAAAGTGATCGATACTATTGAAATCCATCTCGATTGTTCATGTCAATGGTTCTCTCTATCCACGGGCCGACCTCTTTGGGTTCTCCCATACAAGATTAAAATCCGTTGACCGCCGCGCAGTCTAGCCCCCACCTTTCCATGGCTGGGAATCTAAATCCTCGCTCTCTCTTGTTTGATACCAATGTCTTCAATCACATCAGGTAGGTCGCAATGCTCGCGATACCCAAACTGTCTCCGTCCGCTTTGATCGACAAACACGTCGCCCGTGAATGGCACGTGGAGAAAAGCAGTCGCATATTCAAGACCCATTTAATGATCAGAAACTGTCTGTCTGAAAAGGAAATAATAAGTCAAGTCTCTTCTGGTCCTTCTTCATCCCCATTCCCCGTCTAGGTGCCGGTTAAACGCCGAAAATGCTGCAAATGCCCAAAGAAAAAAAAATTATGCCAGGATAGGGGCGCACCACCGAACTTCCGCCCCCCCTTTTTTTCCGAGGCCGTAACACGCTGACTCCCCAGCAATGCAAAATTATGAGAAAATTGACTATTAACGGAAATAATCCGCTTAGCAATGAAAATGCTAGTTGGGAAATAATGCCAACATTCAGCATTCCGGGCTGAACCAGAATGCGCGAATGATAAGATAAATTGTATGTGGCGAAAATGATACAACCGTTTGGTGGAGATTAGCATGGTCTTTCGCTTGTTCTGCGCCGATGGAATGCCTGAACATGAGCCAGTATTTTGAGCGGCATAAGCGAAATATCAAAGGGTTCCAAAAGGAAGAGAGGGCTTTCCTACGTTAATCAGTTTGGTTGTAAACGGAATCATTATTAAGGTGCCTTTCCGTTTTTCTCAGTATCGCTCTTATTGCCGTCAAACATGGCACCCAGGCCAGTAAGTGACCAGGTGTCACTTGTTGAGTGAACAACTACCAACCATAGTGCAATAATATTCACTAGGTAGTGAAGCATATATGCGTGGGAGACACCGAATAGCGCGGCGTACAAAGCAGTCGCAAAGAGGAGCACGCTGGTAACGTGCCGCAGCCAGCTGTTGAGCCGAGGAACCATTCTCCCTGTCGTCAAGTTCTCCACGAGGAGAATGAACGGCATAATTGAAAGAACATTGTGATGGGATGAGAAAGGCGTGAGCCAATGGACCGCTAAGTTTCGAATCCAGACCGCCAGAATGGGCAGGTTGATTGGAAGGATCCAGAGCATTAATAAAAGGATTGAGTGAGCGTAATGGTAATAATTAGTATTGGCTGTTGACAAAAGCGTAGCGTTGATTCCGAGGGCTCGGACAACGGTCAAAAGCTGAACAATGCAAGCCACAAGGTATGCAAATTGATATGGTATGAACGTCGCAACTAAGAACAAGAGAACCGCTGTGGTAATCATACGTCGCCTTGGAGTTGACGGAACAAATCCTGGCGACTTGCTACGTCCTTGATCGTCAGTTGATCCTGACAAGGGGAATGCCATAATTAAGATATGCAGAAGCCGGAAGGTGTGTGTGAAGATGAGTACGATATAGTGAAGGACAGCGCAGACACCGACACAAACTACACCAATAAGGGGGACTAAGAACCAGAAAAAGGCGTCCTCAGTCCCGATCAAACCATCATGTTGATGGAAGTCGACACCAGATATGGTAATCTTACTTCTCTCCAGGAACAATCCAAGGCCGCTGAGAGAACTGCCGCTAAGGGAGAAGGACAGAAGGGTAAGTGAAAGGAGTAGAAGCGGGATTGACTGTCGCAGGCACATATCCAAGCTTTCTGAGAAAGAAATGAAAACGCCCGAGGTGTCGTACACCCGAAATTGCTTCCGCAGGACCAAAGTAACCATAAGAAGTGGAAATGCAGCGAAGACGGTTCGATAACGCATGTACAACTTCCCCAAGCTTCCCCACAGATCCGGTTTTATCTCGAGTTGAAGGCCCGACTCGCACAATGGGTCAGTCCAGATCTGGAATGTTAAACCTTCATTCTCGCGTCCGATGTCCAGGGGTGGCGGCATGTATGGAGCAACACCATGAAGACTAACAGCTACGTTCTCCACGTTGACAAAGTACTTGGATTCATATGGCTGATCCATGTACTGTCGTACCAAGGGGCGAAATGCTTCGTTGTTCACTTTGCATGGAGGTCGCAGCACCTTCAAATCATACGCAAGCAGAGCTGACTGGAGAGAAGGAATATTGACCTCCACACTCATTGGCCGCTGAGCAGGGAGCTCCAAAGACACTCCAGACCAGAGTAGATGTGCAAGGTTTATGTCCTGTTTCTTGTAAAAGGCTGACTGCTCGCTGAATTCTGCGATCAGGAAATTATGTGTTCCAGAGGCAGCCTTATCCACAATTGCGACGAACTCGTAATCAGAGATTTGGCTATGGTCATATTGCAAGTATGAGAATGGCGTAATTTCCCGCTCCCTGTCGAGGTAGAATGGAAATTTTGTCGTTGTGGTCGAAGCGGGAAGCAGGATCTGGTCCGATGCAGCATTTTTGCAAGCAAATTTGGTCATTGAACCAGACTGGTCACCGGAAAAATCTAGGTGAGTAGGATAGAGCGAGTTGACCGTTCCTAATTGGGAGGAGAGAACGCTACAAAAGAGCACGTCTAGTTTGCTGCTCTCCCCGATGTCATCGAGACGAGTATCGGTAAGAAGGCTGAAACGTTTAGACTCTGGGGAGCCCTGGGGAGGAATAGGGAGGAGATATGCCTTCGGTCGCGAATGATGGCCCAGTTCCCTAAGGGCAAGTCTCCTTCCGGCGGGGAGAATAGAATCAGAACCATCATCCAAGGTGAGCAGGGTTGTTGCTTCTTTCAAGCCAAGATCGCTCTCTGTCGTGGGCTCCATGCCAGTGAGAAATCGTTTCTTAAACACGCGCATTCTGTCCGCTCGTGGCTTGGTCTGCGATGCGCGATGCACGTCAACGATGTCGTACAGGGTACGCGCAATGACTTTTCTAAACTGGTCACACCAGAGAATTGCTTGATGGTCCATGCTAGTCCAAACTGTTGGGATGCCGGTGGTGAAGACTGTGAAGCCATGAGTTGGCGGGACAAGCGACTCGAGGCTAGTATAATCTGACGGCACAACGGTATCCAGGCCACCACCAGCAATAGAGACAAGTGTAACATGCCAGAGTGGGTTATTGTTTGCCCACTGCTGAGAATAGGCACGCCTCCAGTAGTCATTGATTTGATCGTAAAGTTGGACAATTTGCCCGTCGAAGGTGACCGGGGGGCGAGCATGAGGTGCAGACATGGTGATAATTGTGTTAATCGAGTTGGCCTGGTAGTTTGACTGGACAAGCATTGCTCGTGCAACTATACCACCCATCGAGTGGCCGAGAACAATGACCGAGGTAGGGTCAGGGAGGTGGCCATCGCGAGCCTTCCGTTGAGGATCAGAGTATAGAGAAAGAATGTAGCGAACAGCTTCATTTAGATACTCAGCTTGGTCGAGCAATGTCTGGCCATGGAAGGCAGTAATGTCTTCGTTGAAATCGACTGTAAAGAAGTCTAGACTTCGGATCCCACCGTCATGTGCCGCCTTATCATGTTGAAAGTTATGATGAAAGTAGTTGGCTGCCTCAGCCGCGATAGGACGAACTTGTTTATAACTACCGGCATTCCCAGGGATAAAGAGAACGGGGATACCGCGCAACTACACCAGCTGTTAGCAAGAAAGATATGGAACCAGCAATGAAGCTCCCAGAATCAGGGTAGGCAGGTACCTTATCCTCTTCATCGACGCCCTGTTCTCGATATAGATACAAGGAATATTTTGTTGCGAACCGAGTATGCTCAGTGTCAAATTCAGTGAAGCGTACGTATGAGGGTCGCATGTAGGACATGCGACAGCCCTTGGGGTCAAGTTGGCGAGTAACTAAAGACCGGAGGATGCCAAAGAGAAGAGTGATTCCCAGCGCTGAAGTTAAGAGGACAATAATAGAGATTGGCGAGGAGCGGCGAAGTCGTCGTATCGGTGAAGGGGATTGAGGAGGCGTCCTAGCAAGAGCCATCTTAGGAGCAGAGGGTGCAGTGAGTGAGGTTCGCATCAGCGTGATGGTAGATATAGAATCGTCCTTCGCGTGGCCGTTGCGTCCATCGCGTCCATTGGATTGCTTCCAATTGAGACTACTAGGCCGCCTACTCCTAGCAGACGATGGGCGAGAGCCTAGCCCAGGTGGGCATGTCTTTGGAATCAACTCGGGATCGGAAATATCGGTATCGAGGGAGGACTCGTCACCGTCATCGGCCGACCCTGAAGACCGTCTCTTCATGGAGACGGCGCGTAGACTCTCTCCTGAGCCTTGGATGGAAGAGATTAAGGGTGTAAAACTCGGCGGTCGAAGTCGCGTGGATAGGAGGGTGCAGGAGGAGAAGAACGCGGTCGGCGAAGCAAGGACAATATTGAGACGGAGGGTGAGGGCGAGAAACACTGACGGCACAAGGTGTTGGTGGCTGTAGGCTGAGAGCGAAAGCACAGCGACAAGCAAGTGCAGTGGTGGTCTCGGCAGCAGTTGGAGTCGTGCCGATGCGATTTAGCATGTAGTCCTATAGTACATTGAGTAAGAGTAGCAACAGCCAGGGGGGGTCGCTGGCTGGCAGAGGCGCAATCCACTCTGGAAAAGCGACAAGCGTCTTGGTCGAGGGAGATGGGGGCTGGCATGAAATTAAAAAAAAAAACATAAATAAAAAAAAACCACTAGATGAAGTAAAGATTATGTCACGGAAGTTGGAGTCGGGAATATGGGGTATGAAGAGTATAACAAGAATGAGGATAGTAACGGCCACTACTTGGACGATGATGGTAATGAGAGCAACCAGCGGTAGCGACAACCAAAGTCTGAGGCCATAAAGAAGGAGGAATGCCGATCACCGACAGAGGCAATCGACGAATGGTCACGGCTTCAACGACTACCTAGCAAAGAAAAGCGACGCCTGTCGCCCTCGCTGGGTCTAGCCTCATTGTGTCGATCCAGTTTCCAAACGAGTGTTCCTATTGGGGACGTCGTTTTTTTGAGTTCCATGAGTGGGTCGGTACCTAACTACCTCAGATAAAGGTACACTGTTTTTTTTTTTTTTTTTTGGGTGAGCGTGGCCTAGGCAGATCCGAGACCATACTTGTGCATAGTATCAGCTGTGCCTCCAGTACCTAGGTACCGTTATGTGGCTGTGGACGTTCCCGCCCTGGTGGGAAATTTGCTGTCACTGGCAGCCTCATCCGAGTTGGCCAGTGAGCGTCGCGTCTCCCCTTTCTTTTTCCCCCTTACAAGACAAGCAGTACCCCTGTCACCAGAGTAAATCTTTGCTTACCGCCACGATGAGGGGATTACGCACCAGAAGTACTACCGTCTCCAAGTGAAGGTACCTTATATCTGTCCATGAAGCCAGCTCGCTTCTTCTTTTGCCTGTTCTCTCTCTTTCTTTTCCCTTTCTTTGCTATTATCTTTTATCTAGTTTTCCTCTCCCCTTCCCTTTCTTTTGTTTTCTAATTTTTATTTTTTTTTCAATCTTTACCTTAACCCCCGTTGTATATTCGTAAGTATGGTATTCCATAATTAGTACCTACAGTAGGTACCTATTATATCTCAAACTGCACTTGACTTTGATGATTCCCTCCGTTCTGTTAGCGTAATTGTTCCTGGCAACGGGCACCCGACCTGTCCCTGAAGGGCACTTTATCATAGAGGCGATATGAGTTCTGGTGCACAGCACTCCGATTTTGCGCATCATGGATATATTAGATACATCGCAGGATTCAAAGGTGCATCGGATTTGGTTCAGCTGGTAAGAAAGATTATCATCTGATGAAGCCGAACTAAATTATGGCCCTGTTGTTACCAAGTGTACGAAAATCACAACTCCCCCAGATCCAAGAGGAAACTCCCAGTCCATGTCTGATGATAAATCCTCTTTTATCTCAGATCTCTCTATCATCCCCCATGACCCCCAGTGTATGCCAACATGGGCACCAATGTACTGATGGCGTCTGCATGTACGTATCACCGCAAGAACCAGGCAGAAAGTGATTTCGTATGGCCTTATTCAGAAGCATAAGCTCCCTGACAATATCAATGGCGTGTCAAGTCGACAGGGCCCCCAGTTTCCATCGGTCGCCCCTGCAGCCTTGCGCGTTCGGGTGTCCACATCGCACCGTACCTAAAGGAGCTCATACTATATGTACGCAATGTCACCAGCACAAGGAGTGGGACACCGGTAATTACCAGATGGCAGTGTTTTTGTGGTAAGATGCGGCAAGCCACAACTCACTCACAAGCAGTTAAGTGAAGAAGCGAAACATCAAACGGACTAGGGATCCAACTGACAAGGGACCTCTTATATTAGAAGTGAAATTAATATTTAGAAAAAAAAAATTTTATTAATAAAATAGATCATATTCTTATATTTATAAATAAAATAAATATAATATTAAAAAGAAATAATTAATTTAACTTTTATATTTAAAAGAATATTAATTAATAATTTATATTTATTATATATAATATATTAAATATTTATATTTATATTTTATTTAAATAAAAAAAAATTATAAAATATTATAATTAATTTAAAAATAAAATTATAATAATTTAAAATATTTATAATAAAATAAAAAATAAAAATAAAAAAGAATATATTAAATAATATAAAATTATAAAATTAAAAAATAATATATAAAATAATTTTATTTAATAATTTATAATTAATATATTAAATTTAAAAAAAATTATATAATTAAAAAATAATAAAATATTATATATAATAAAATTTTAATTATTTTAAAAATATTTATTTATATATTTTTAATATTAATAAATAAATTTAAAAATTTTAATTAAACTTAAATAAATATTTAATAATATATTAACTTACTTAAAATATTATTAGGCTCCTCTAGGCTGCCTTTAGGTCTCTTACCAATGAGTCTCCTAGCTACAAACAGTATACCCATACCAGAGCACCCGATGCCTAAGACAGGTTCTCTGGGGTACCAAGCCACAGGACATCTGAGGGAAGAAAGCCAGGAGCCAGGCCCACCTCTCAACCCAATCTACCCGCCCCGGTAGAGCAATACCCAGCTCCAGGTAGCTGTTCAACCAGGCGGGTAGGTTTCAGTGCATCGCTTGACGCGAACCATGATCTCACACTGTCAACGCGTTCTCGACTGGCGACGTTATTAGGTACAACCCTTGGCGAACGTCATCCTCCTCCTTGGTCAGCATTCACTCAAATTGACATACCCCGTACATTAAATCTCAAGGGCATTTTTCTGTATTTGATGAATCCTTTCACCGGCCGCGTCCGCCTTCCTTTCTCACTTTCATGGATGGGCTGCCAGTAACGTTTTGATTCCCATTTCGGTGAATTGCTCGTTCATGCCACGCCCTCTAAGTGCGCGACTCATTTTAAATGGCTACCATCAAACAGATCGATGGCCGCACCGTAAATATTTAACAGCGATAGCTTGTACAGTTGAAATACTAACTTGCATTGTGAAGATCCATCAGATACAATCTGGTCAAGTCATTGTTGACCTTTGCTCTGTTGTCAAGGAGCTTATTGAGAACAGCATCGACGCTGAGGCGACCAGCATTGGTATGCATCCTCAAGCCTCTTTAATTTCACTTTTCCCTTCGCTCTGACAAACTTACTAACTCTCAGGGTCTTAGATGTGCGCTTCAAAAACCAGGGCCTCGATTTAATCGAAGTCCAGGACAATGGGTCTGGGGTATCCCCAAATAATTATGCTTCTATGGCCTTAAAGCATCACACGTCCAAGCTTTCATCGTATTCAGACATCGCCGCTCTTCAGACGTTTGGTTTTCGCGGAGAAGCGCTCGCCTCCCTCTGTGCTTTATCTGTTCTGTCTGTAACGACTTGTCAATCCTCCGAAGTCCCGAGAGGTGCCAAGCTCAGTTTCGAGTCTTCCGGTAAATTAAAAACCACATCGATTACGGCCGCACAAAAAGGAACCACCGTCTCCGTGGAGAAACTATTTCATAATTTGCCTGTGCGTCGTCGGGAACTTGAACGGAACATCAAGAGAGAGTGGCACAAGGTCATTGCCCTACTCAACCAATATGCATGTATTCAGACAAATCTCAAGTTTAGCGTATCCCAACAGCCTACCAAAGGTAAACGTATGCATCTTTTCTCGACTAGAGGAAATCAGTCCACTCGAGAAAACATCATCAACATATTTGGCGCCAAAACACTGGTGGCGTTGGTGCCTTTGCATTTGAAACTCGAGCTGCGACCGTCCACCGTCAACAAAGGGCTCCAAATTGCTGTCAAAGCTGCCAGTGCTTCCAGGGAAGTACACGTTGTTGGCCATGTCTCGCGACCGGCCCACGGCGAAGGTAGGCAGACACCGGATAGGCAAATGTTCTTCGTCAATGGACGACCCTGTGGCCTACCGCAGTTCGCCAAGGTCTTCAACAATGTATACAAATCCTTCAACTCCTCACAGAATCCTTTCATCCTCGCCGATATCCGGCTTGATACCGACATGTATGATGTCAACGTCAGCCCTGACAAACGCAGCATCTTATTGCACGACCAGAACGATCTTCTCGAGACTCTGCGCGACTCCTTAACGACTTTATTTGACTCCCATGATTACACAGTTCCAACTTCTCAACTTATGAGAAGCCACAATCCAGAAGTAACAACAAGCAAGCCTGGTCCAGCGATTCCCAAAACCTCTTCCCGCCCTCCAGACTCTAACAATGGTTCCGACTCGGAGTCGCAATCTGACAGTCAGGAAGACGAAGAATTCGAGTCACTCGCTGACAAAGTGCCGCCAGGAAGAGCGAGAACCTTGGGAACGTCAAGATCTCTGATAAAAGATGGACGCGGTCAAAACTTGATCAGTCGATGGGTCGAGAGGGCAGCATCAAATCAACATGTGAATGAGAAGAGGCCTGTGTCCCTTACGCAGGATGCCGACATGAGCCTCACCCAAAAGCCGACTGGTTGCTTCTCAAAATCAGTAGTTGAAGGCGTAAGCACAGAAGCACTGTCTGAATCTTCACAGAGCGAGGATGAAGACAAATCGAGGCCAGTCAAAGACTTCAACAAAAGGCTAGCAGAGTTCAGTTCCGCAAGCAGAGGAACAGTAAAAAGGGCCAGCATCCCCTCATCTCCACTAACTGATGAAGCCCTCAACAGCGACGAACATCAGGTTCCTGCTATTCAGCCTCTTAGTCTCGCTCAAGCAGGCTCTGAAGCCGGAAACTATTCATCTAACTCTAACAAGTGGAACGTACCACAACCTGTGGTTGTCGCTGTTGGTGATCACGGCACGATTGACCCTTGTTATCCACCAGAAATTTCATGCAAGGACGCAACCCTTTCAGGCTCAGCCGATATCCTTATGCCAGCTACTCATCCAACCACATCATTTGGAAGTCGCCTAAGCCAATTATACTCTGCTGATCCTAATCAGAAGCAAGTGGAGGATAGCATCACGGACGAAATACCCTTAGTCGATGGAAATGGCAATGGAGACGAGTCCCCAGGGAAGTCGAGTCATGCTTTCAATGAGCAGTCCGCAGACGAACACCAAGGCCGGAGCCGTACCGAAGATGAAGTTACAGTTCAGGCCACGTCTATCTTCCAATTCACTGCTAGAAGACATACTACCACGCATGTGTCAAGCCCTTCTACTGATTCAACTGAAGAGATTACCGCTGAGAGAGTGGCCCAAGAGGAAGCCAGGATCAGAAATTCGGATGATCAACGGGGTCCAGTCCCTGTAGAGCCGAGAGAACAGTTTCTAAAATCAGGTGCGCGAAAAAAGGATGCCACTTATCAGGCTATGCAATATATCCAGATCACAGAAGAAGCTTTGCGATTGCAATCCGCAAGCTGGACAAAAATTGTTCCAAACACAATCTCACAAGAGGCAGATGAAGGAATCACAGATCTTAGCGCTATAGATGCAGAAGAAAAGTTGTCGTTGACCATCTCCAAAGGTGACTTTGGCAGAATGCGAGTCGCCGGACAATTCAACCTGGGCTTCATTATTGCGGTTCGCCCAGCTACTAGAGATAAGGAGAGCAACCTTGAAACACCCAAGAACGATGAACTTTTCATTATCGATCAGCATGCTACTGATGAAAAATACAACTTTGAGAGGCTCCAGGCTTCTACCGTGGTGCAGTCTCAGCGGCTTGTCCACCCTAAACGCCTGGAGCTGACAGCCCTTGAAGAGGAGATTGTCATGGAAAATCTTGAAGCCATTGAAGCCAATGGATTCAAAATTGAAGTCGATTCAAGTGGTAAGGAGCATGTGGGTTCAAGATGCCAAGTATTAGCACTTCCTCTCAGTCGTGAGATTACATTTGGCCTGAAGGACTTAGAGGAGCTCATCTCACTCCTGGGAGAAGAATCATCAGAGTCAAGACACATCCCCCGGCCTTCAAAAGTGAGAAAGATGTTTGCCATGAGGGCTTGCCGAAGCAGCGTTATGATTGGCAAGCCTTTGACGCAGGGTCAGATGGAGGTCTTAGTGAGACACATGGGGAACCTCAACAAACCCTGGAACTGCCCGCATGGCCGGCCCACAATGAGACACTTGTGTAAGCTGCAGTCATGGGATAGCAAGAGATGGAATGGTGATATGCGACGGGATTCAGTGAGGTTATGGCACACATTTGCTGAAGGCAATTAGCTTAGCCATCATCAAGCCTGTCGCCCAAGGCATATCTCATACTTGGGAAGGGCAAAATGAATAGAATGGTCCACGTAAGAAGGGCCAAATACAATCCCCTATTTCACTTTTCATATACAAATTCTAGCAAACATTTACCGAAATCGCGCCAGTTCCCCCAATTAGTTCTTGCCCGAAGCACATTGATCACACAAGCCCGTTAGCAACACGAAAAGCATACATACTACATGAGATTTCGCAAAAACAATACCGTATGGGCATTCTTTGTTGCCCATCCTCATCCTTTTCTCCTGCCATACCCTTGGCCGTCGTTCCTTCACCATTCGTCCCGTCCAAGGCGAGATTCAAACATTGAGATCCTGTTACCAACCATACCCCCCCGACCCTCTTCGACTATCTTTCCGCTAACATTGCGTCGCTCATAAGCTGGAGATGAAAATTTCGAATCAAAATCATTTCCCGAGGATATCTTTCGGTTGCTTCCGACTATGACAGGCGGTGTTGCTGACTTAAGATCGCCGTAGGGCCTCGAGTAAAATGCGGCCTCAGGCTGGATCGAACTATGGCGCTTTTGTGACGATAGCTTCGCAGGCGAGAAGCCCAGCTTCTCATCTGCAATATCTTTGCCAGCGTTCACCAGTCTGGAATTTGGGCTTTCATCAGAGAGATAAGAACCCGGAGCATAGAAGGGCGTTCTAGATCTTGGAGGTGTAAGACTCTCAAGCTCCGTGGGGTTCGAGCGCAGAGGATGTGGTTTACCATCACCACCAGCATCTTCTTCCTCATCATAGCCTAGTATTTGAATATTCTCGTCGATGTACTCCTCATCAGAATCGTCCTCATTGTAGAAGCGCTGAGTCAATGCCTGATATGTCTTGTTTCCATGATTTTGAGCACTCGTCTTCGCCGCCGCTATTTCACGGTGTCGCTGGTTCGTTCGAGAAATGAGAGAGTCCGTGGGGGCCCAAGTCTCAGTAAATCTGGCCGGTCGAGGCTGGGCGTTCCTACTCGAACTACTAGATGGGCGAGAGGCGCTGGGTTCGCTTCCAGCGATCTCGGTATATGATTCATGACGAACGGAGCGGGCAGTGGAGGCTTGCTTGGTCTTCCTAGAATCAATTGAGTCACGTGAGGAACCAATCCTCTCGCTCTGGCGAGAACCCCTGCTTTCAATTGTAGTGCTAGAGCCCGTTCGGGTATGCATGAAAGGGATTGAGGGTGGCGGCTCGATATTGCTATGCAGGATCGACTGTCGGCGAGTGATGATAGGAGTTGAGAGCCTGCTCTCACTTTGATCCAGTGTGCTCAGGGTGGAAACCGATGACTTCGCCTTCTTATGTCTGGGTCGAGCTGTCAGATGGTCTTCAAGCGGATTCATATCCGGAGGCATGAGACTAATCTTGCGGAACATCCAACCCAACCAAAGAGAGGCGGACAGTGATATTAGATGCAGACCACCTGCGCCAATAAAACCATAGTAAACAGCTGGCACGAAGTCATCCATAAGCTTCTGATCCGCGAGAAGGGTCTTCCACGTATCTGCCTTGCTGTGAGCCGTCAATGCGCAAAACGCATAAATAGGAGCGGCAGCAACGTCTGTGAGGGCAGAGAACAAGTGATATGCCGCAGATGAGGCAGGGGGCCGCCCGGCCGCATCGCGACAGAGGTGGTAAATAGCATAGAGGCAGTGAAGGATTACAACGCCAGGCTAAACAGGACTTAGTGATAATTTTCACGTTATATGCTATATAAACTCACCGTAATTCTCATAATCCACCCAGTTACGGTTTCGACTTTGGTAATCAAAATCATGAGGGTCAAGAGCCCAACCGAGGCGATGAGTTCCAGTAGACGGAGGAAAAGCTGGAAACGTCGTAGCCATTTAATCCAGCTCTTAAGATGCGGACTCAGAGAAGAATAATTATTTGATCGGTGGTTGAGTACCATATGAGCACTAATCAGGTCAATTCAACGCTGTTCTTGTTTTTTGTACTCTTAGGAGATGTCGTATCATGCTCACTCTGGGTGACGGTTAAACGAAACGAGGGGTCCATTCGGTTGGACCTTGGGTTTTTGGGGTTCCCAGCTCGCCCGAGTCACAGCCTTAGGGTCAAATACAATCTCTGGGAATCGGGAATCGTTGCGCTGGACGGCACTGTACATGAAGGGTTGGTGAGCACCGCCCATGGTGAGGCACGGCGCTGAGTCGCGCTAGGGCAATGAGGGGACGTCTGGGGGAATGAAATGGGGACAGTCGTCGAATCGCGAGCGATGTAGGCCTTGAGGATGGAATGCGGGCAGCGATTTAAATCGTGGTGGGTAGATAGAAGAACAATACCGCGGACGGTGGGTGGTGTCTCATCCAGAATGCGACTCTTCCGTCCCTGATCAGTGATGGTTGTCCGAAATACATGAATGTTGCGGGCGGGCCCGGTTGTCACAGCAACACGCTGGTCTGGCAGGTTGGATCTTCATAAAAGAGTGGATCATTCAACTGAGGGATACCCGCCAGCATACATAGTAGTCTATCCATAATTACGTAATCACAAACACGGTCGTTATGAGCCGACGATAGACCGCTGTCGCCAAAGGCGATTTGCATAAGGTACGTACTGCAAATGTCTGTTGATACCAATACCATGGGGATCTGTTACCTGCACCGCTAGCGGTGCGAATAAGACCACGTGACTTCTGACACGGCTAGCGGTGCAAATAAGATCCGTTATGTAAGCCCAGATATGTGGCCTCAGGGATATCTCTCTTTCGCATATAGGAATGGCATTTATTTATAGAATTAAGTGAAGAGGATGATTTCCTGCCTATATAGCTATTCAATATATAATATATAATCTACTATCAATATATTAGCCTGCCAAAAGGCATAATACTTATATAATGCCTTATCATAATACCATAGCTCTTATATAAAAAGAACAACAAACATTTACATTTTTAATATAAATAATCACTACAATCTATATATTATATAAAGCCAATTCTTCCTCTTAATAGTATCTCTTAGCTTCTATATAAAATACTACATCAAATACCATATCAAGATGTATAATCGCAACTAAAGCCAGCATTAGAATCCACAAGATATCCCTATCTTTATAAATAATATAGTAATGCCAACAGGACCTTGGATAGGCAATATTAATAACCAGTTTATTCTACAGCCTATTACTAATAATTAGCAAATATAAGTTCTAAAATGCCTTGCTCATCCCATAACGATTCTATTCCCTACTAACTATTAGATATTTTTTAATACCTTACTTATAGACCTAACTTCTCCTATTATACTTTATATAGACCCCCAAGCACTTATAAAAGCTCAAAATACTCAATATCTTCCTTAAGGGCAGCCTATTTCCACAGAGATATTGCCCTTTGGATATTAGGTTTTAGGATAATAGCATATTGGGTATTTAAATTACATTCTGGTAAATAATCAATAATGCCCTCTTCTAGATATGCTTCCTATATGATCTTATAATAGACTTTAAAGTCTTAATGCTTTATATCGCAATATGAACATTATATATCTAGGTATAGTATGGCCAATACTTATTGTAAGGATAATTTAAAGTCTGCTAATTATTTGGGTAGTAGAGGCATTAGGGATGTATATTTATAATATAAATCCAGGTGGATATGTTAAGTGGATATAGTAAGGAACACAATAGGATTATTATTATTATATATAGTGAGTTTTTATATTATTAAGTTTTTATAATGCTATATGGGAATTTAGCAATAACTTTATAAATTTAAAACATAAGACTACCATACCTATATTTAAAGATTTGTCTTTTCTTTCTCTTTTTAATAATATAAATTAATCACATCCTATATTAAATTTATATAAATTAGAGGGGGGGGTTCTAATTACTAAGTGTTCCTCCTTATAATACAATATCTCTTGCTATAGCATCCTAAATCTCATTTATTCCTTATTGCTATAAGAAAGGCTGCTGAGCTACTTCTACCTCAACATTCTATTCAACCTGCCTATTCTCAGCTCTATCCCAATTAAGATAACTTATCTGCTCCTCTATAGTCCAATCTTTGATGCTATTTCCCTCCCTATAATGTCTCTCCATTTGCTTATAATTAAGATATCACTTATAGTCTATTTTCCTATACTTTATAGATAGTCCTATAGCCTTTTGGTAATCTTTATTGCTCTTAGAAGCTCCTGGAGGCAATGTATTAAACCAAGCCTTTTGTGCTTTCTTATATTGTTGGAAGATAATATAAGGATTATTAGCTCATTGAGTGGAAAGTATTGGTATTATACTTGCTATAATAAAAGCTGGCAAAGGAGCCACTGTACTGACTATTGTGTGTGTTATTATTATGTAGGTTGTGCTATAAGCTATAGTCTTAGCTACTATAGGGGATATTAGAGACAATAAGTGAGTTATAGAGTGTATAGTTGTATGTGTTATAGTCTGTATTATTTGAGAGGTTTGGGTGGGAGCTGTAGTATGTTTTATTATAGAGGTTTGAGTAGGAGCTTGTAGTAAATCATTATAACACAAGGGGTATAGTTTTGATATTATAATATAATTTAATTAGTAATATTTTGAATATTTTGATAGTGCCCTTAACTTTAATCCTTTCTCAATATATTTAAATAGACTGGGCTTGCATTATATACTTGTTAGTAGTAATGTTGAACGAGCTGCTAGACGATCGAACTGCTTGTGAGGCTTAATGAGAAGCTAGGGGACTCCAGACCGTTGGAGGCGTTAGTGTGAGTGAAAATGGTGTAATAGAAGGGGCTGATTTTGCTCTAGTAAAGGCTGAAGGATATGAGCACAAGGCAGACCAAGAGTTCTTATAAAAACTTCTGTATATGTAGGATATGCTTTTAAAAGCCGTTTCCATTGAGCCTTAACTATGTGTAAAGCTTTATGTGATATTCAACCACAAATGTGATTATATAATATATTAGATAGTCGAAGAGGCATGTTAATATGCTCTTTGGCTTGGTTTGCTTTAAGTTTGGCAAGCTGGTTCGAAAGAACAAGCTTAATACTCCTCCAAGCTTTAAATAGGTTAACCTATGAGCTATTTATATAAGATTTAATAATCTGATGAATGCCCTTATATTGTAATATAATATATTGATTAAAATAAAGGGATTGGTTAACTTATGTCTTAATAAACCTCTATTTATAGAGATCTAGCTAAGTTTACATAAGATAGCCAATCTTATTAATGTAATTAGGAATATAATGCTTCTTAAACTTCTTAAGTCTTTCTTTATAGATCTCCTCTATTATTAAGGTAATAATCTCATGCCAAAAGCTATAGAATTTCTTCCACTTTTCATTCCCTTGAATATTGTCTTTGCCTTTAATAAACGCAGGCTTACAATAGCTTAAAACTGCCTTATTAATATACTATAAATATAATAGCAAAGATGACTCTAGAAAACATAAGGAAGAGGAAACAGCATTTATATAGGCAAAATAGCGATTTATAAGCACCATAGATAGCAAGATTATTTTATGAAGTTAATAGACATATTGTAGCCACTTAAGGGCCCAAATGAAATTACCTTCTTCCTTACCATTTAGAAAGGCAAATGCAATATAGAAAGTTCATTAGCAAGCATTAATACCAACTATATTAAGAAAAGGCATTTTATATTTATTAGTCTTATATATGCAGTCTAATATAAGCACTTTAGAATAGGATTTGATATATCCTAGTGATTTGGGATATGCAAATAATACTGCTGTGACTCTACCACTATTATTAAGGCAAATTTAATTTTAAAAGCCCTTACTTTTAAGCTGATTGGTAAGGGCATATATATTGCTCTAACCTTTAGTAAGCTCCCATTTGCTTTTTGCAATATAATTATAAATATCTTGCTGGGTAATAGATATCTCTAAGTTTATATATAAATAGGATCTAATATCCTTTAAAGCAATATTAATATTGGCGAGCTTTTGGATTGTTGTTTTTTGTGGGCTTAATAGTATATAATGCTTTAAATGTACTAATCGACTGATGTTTGGTTCATAATTATATTCTTTGAATTCCTGCCCTTAACGATGCCTCAGACTCCATAAAGTCTTATATAGACTTTCCTTTGCTATTATAGAGAAGAGGCATTCGGTATGGCGCATTTCCATCTGATGCTGCCATTTCCTTGAGCCTGAGGCTAAGATGGAAGGCGTGCTCCCTCCTCCACGGTCACAACTATAGATAACTTCACGTCTTCCAGTTGATATCTTCCTAGATCTTCTGACAACAAATGCATAGCCTCGTGATGCCGCCCAGTCATTTATTGCCGCATAGAGATCTTCCCTTGAGTTGAACTTACATTCAGGAGGAAGAATATCGTCAGGGAAGCGATGGGGAGCTTCAATTGGGTTCATTATGATATAAGGAAGATGTGACAAGTTGAAATAAGACCATAGAAGCTGTTGGTTGTTGAATTGGAGGGCGGATTTACGGTGTGTTCATCACCCTGAGGCCACATATCTGGGCTTACATAACGGATCTTATTTGCACCGCTAGCCGTGTCAGAAGTCACGTGGTCTTATTCGCACCGCTAGCGGTGCAGGTAACAGATCCCAATACCATGCCATTGCTTAGCTAAGGTGTCAACGGCTGGACTGGGGAATTCGGCTCAGGTCAGAAATCGACGGCGGAGAGCACTTTCGCCGGAGTCGGGAGCCGATGGCTCTTGGCCCCTCGCTTCATCACTTGCGAAGATGCCATTAAGCATCGCACGGCAGTCCGGACTCGCCCGTAGCTTGGGCGGGTTCATCTGCAACGGCCAACGCCGTACATTCGCTTCTGCATCTTCATCCCAGTCTCCTCGCTCTCCGGATGTGCCATTCCGTCTCGCGGTTGTTGGGTCCGGTCCCGCTGGCTTCTACACCTCCTACCGAGTTATGAGCAAGATTCCGGGTGCTCAGGTTGACATGTACGAAAGTCTTCCTGTTCCTTTTGGACTAGTCCGTCATGGTGTTGCTCCCGATCATCCAGAGGTCAAGGTGTGAAACATAGATAATTTGTGCGTGTTGGGTATGAGTCGTTAACCCATGAGAGTAGAATTGCCAGGAAAGGTTCGAAGAAATTGCTTCATCGCCCAACTTCACCTTTATCGGCAATGTATCTATTGGTCAGCCTAGCCGTTCCGCTGAACATTGTACCGTCGAATTACAATCTCTCACGCGCAATTATGATGCAGTACTGCTCTCATATGGCGCTTCAGAAGACAAGAAGTTGGGGGTTCCCGGAGAGTTGACTCTGCGCAATATCTATCCCGCGCGTCAATTCGTCGGCTGGTATAATGGTCTCCCTGGTTGTGCAGATCTGGAGCTAGATTTGACTCGGGGCGACGAGGCTGTGATTATTGGACAGGGGAACGTCGCTCTCGATGTAGCAAGACTACTCCTTGAAGATATCGATGTTCTTCGCAAGACGGATATAGCTGAGAATGCCCTCGCGAAGCTGGCTGAGAGTCGAGTCAAACGAGTTCACGTTGTTGGAAGGCGAGGACCGATGCAGGTAAGGTCGACTCCCCAACCACTGATCTCATCGGCTCACAAGGGTGTAGGCGGCCTTTACCATCAAGGAGCTGCGGGAACTAATGAACCTCTCTAATACTAACTTCCTCCCCTTCAACTCATCTCTCATTCCCGAGAATCTGAAAAGCTTGCCACGCGCCACAAGGCGATTGATGGAAGTTCTGGGGAAGGGTTCCAAGATGAGTTCCGCCTCAGCTCTCAAGTCTTGGTCTTTAGATAGCTGTCTATCCCCAAATCGGTTCCTCCAAAATCCGCAGTCACCGTCAAGTGTTGGCGGCACCGAGTTTGCGGTTACAGAGCTAGTTGACCCTTTCGACCCCAAGTCAAAGGTTCAGTTGACGAGCGAAACCATCATCTTGCCTTCGCACATAGTTTTCCCCTCTGTGGGCTACAAGTCAGTTCCCCTGTCCGGATTTGAAGATGTTGGCATTCAGTTCGACAAACACAGGGGCGTCATCCGCAATGATGGACTGGGAAGGGTGATACGTGGAGCTCTCGAATCGGGTGATGGGGATACGCACAGCCATTATTTGCCCGGTGTGTATTGTGCAGGCTGGGTCAAGAGAGGCCCAACTGGAGTGATTGCAACTACCATGTCAGATGCCTTCATCACAGGGGACGCGATCGTGGAAGACTGGTTATCCGGTGCTCCGTTTCAGAACCGTTCAACTGACCAAAGCTTCGGCGGTTGGGAGGCCGTGAGGCAAGAAGCTGGTGCAAATACAGCTGTTGCATGGGCCGACTGGCACAAAATTGACCAGGCTGAGCGGGAGCGCGGGCAGCGCAATGGTAAGGAAAGGGAAAAGTTCACAAATACTAGTGATATGCTGGCGGTTCTTGGGTAGGATATGGTGGGAACAATAGGAAACTAAATACATTGTATAACACCGCTCTCCATAGATATGTAACATAGATAGACATTACGTGCTCTTGATCTTTTCTGTCAATTCGGGCACCTTTTCAAAAAGATCCCCCACAAGCCCAACGTCAGCAATTTGAAAGATGGGCGCATCTGCATCCTTGTTGATGGCAGCAATCACCTTGCTATCTTTCATACCAGCTAAGTGCTGGATGGCTCCAGAGATACCAACAGCCACATAAAGCTGAGGAGCAACAACCTTACCCGTCTGACCAACTTGAAGACTATTATCAGCGTACCCGCTGTCGACAGCAGCACGAGAAGCGCCAACCGCAGCACCGAGTGCGTCAGCGAGAGGAAGCATGATCTTATCAAAATCTTCCTTGGATTTGAGACCCCGACCACCTGAAACAACCCGGCCGGCGGTGGCCAGATCAGGTCGGTCAGATTTAGCGAGATCCTCCGAAACCCATTCGGCAAGCGATTCAACATTAGGGTCCACGCCATTCTCAATGATGGCAGATCCGGAAGCGAGCTCAGCGGGTGGGAAAGCAGTACCGCGAATAGTAACAAGCTTGATAGGATCGGCTGATTCGACTGTAGCAATGGCGTTGCCAGCATAAATGGGTCGGACAAACGTGTTTTCGTTCTCAATGGCTATTATATCGGAGATCTGTTGTGAGTCGAGCAGCGCAGCGACTCGGGGAAGCAGATTCTTGCCAAAAGCAGTGTGGCCAACTATAACGTGGGTGTAGCCGCCCTTCTTGATGTTCTCGACGAGCAGAGGAGCGAAGCTTTCTGGGAGGCCCTGCATTGATGTCAGTATGAGGTGGTGGCCGGTTGACCACATGTGCAATTGCAATCACCTTTTCATACGCGCCATTGTCTACGGCGATGATTTTCTCGACGCCGTCAGCTTTGGCAGCCTCTGCGGCGACATTTTTAACACTACTGCCAGCGACAAAGCCGTGGACCGTGCCACCGAGTTTCTGTGCAGCTGTGAGAGCGCTCAATGAAGCAGGGTTAAGCTGCCCATCCCTCTGCTCCAAGATGGCTAAGGTCGAAAGCAGCCTTTGGCGGGCCATTGCGCTAACATTCAGGGCTGGCGCGCGGGCAAAAAGGCCTGCAGCCTGAGTCACCAACACTCGTCTCGCAGTTGGGAGCATTTTATTCCGGCGTTGACAAGGAATTGCAGATGCTTGCTCGAGAAGGAGGCAGCTTTTGAAACTGGAGTTGGAAGGGCCCTTTTTCTCAGAAGAAGTGTAATTCAAGTCGGCGACGGTTGGTGACGGCCCGAGGTTGCGTGCCGACTTACTTACGTGGGGACTCGGCCGTCATCGGCCATTCGCCGGGACTGCACGGCCTCATTAGGATCTGCCGAACCAGCATGTGGATGGAACGATTGATCAATTCAATGGATAACTAACTGATTACGGAGGGCCAACCATACATTACATAATTCTGTACGTGCTTCAGTCTATGTCGCCTTGCCTATCACGGGGAGGAATGCCTTACGTAAGGCGGTCATCAGAGAGTGAGAAACTGTCTCGTGAATAGTCACGTGAAAGATCCATTCTTGACTCCAATTGGCAACTCAGCCAGACTCCACGTGATCGAATTTACTCCACAGTGTTCTCTCGCAAGATCTCACTGGCACGCACTGCAGACGCATACGCCAGCCCCCGTTGTTTGTCGCGCCAAAATTTCTCCAAACGCGACCTACACTCTCCCAGACTCCATCGAGATCATCACGCTAGGTATATCAAATCGCCAAATACCCATCGACGACCTGCTCAACACCTATCTTTACGCGACATCTAGCATTATTAGAAGCCGCGCGACACTCGACGTCTCCCGCGCAACCGGTTGGCCGCCCTGATCCCCGGTCGTTTGATGTTCTGGAATCGGCCGCACAGTTCTCAACAAGATGGATGATTCCGTGACTTACGGCTCGCCTGGCAACGGCGCATCGCCCAATAGCAATCCCATCTTGGCGCAGCCTCCTTTGCAGCCGGAAACTGGAGAAGGTAGGCGCGACCCTCCCCTTCAAGGAGAACCTCGTACAGCTAGTATGATGCTGACACGACATCCAACCTAGATGTTCAAATGTCCGAAAGCCTGGTCAATGAGGCGAATATCAAACAGGATAGCACAACTCCTGCGCCCGGTAATAACCTACTCTGAATCATACATGTGGTTGGTTGGCATGGATGCTAACTGCTCAGCTCGTGTCGACGAAGAAATGAAAGACGCACCCGACGGCAAAATTGCTGGGCAAAATGATGCAGCCACTGGTACCGAAGGCCAGGATTCAAAGTCGAAAGAGACCATTGAATCAGCTGCGCGTGAGCATCTGATCGCCCAAACGCACGCGATCATTCTTCCCAGCTACAGCACCTGGTTTGATATGAATACGATTCATGACATCGAGCGTAAGGCTATGGCCGAGTTCTTCAATAATCGTAACCGAAGCAAGACACCTGCTGTTTACAAGGACTATCGTGATTTTATGATTAACACTTACCGACTTAACCCCGTCGAGTATCTTACTGTGACAGCTTGTCGCAGGAATTTGGCTGGTGATGTGTGCGCTATCATGCGTGTTCATGCCTTCCTCGAGCAATGGGGATTGATTAACTACCAGGTAGGTTACAAAACTTGTAGCCGAGAAAACAAACCCCCCCCCCCCCAAAAAAAAAAAACTAATCAAGTTTAGGTTGATGCTGATCAACGTCCATCCCATGTTGGCCCTCCATTCACGGGTCATTTCAAGATCATATGTGATACACCTCGAGGATTACAGGCTTGGCAGCCATCGTCTGACCCTGTCATTCTGGAGGGCAAGAAGAGCCAAGATACAGATACCAAGGCTCTGGCAACCACTGGTGCCAAGGCAGAGCACAATCTTGAAATTGGACGGAACATTTATGAGGCTAGTGCTAAGAGCACTCCTATTCCTAAGGCTGAGGGTAAGATTAATGGCGAAACACCCGCCACGAATGGTATCCCCGGAACCGATGAGTCTACCAAGACGCCGATTACCAAGGTGCATTGCCATCAATGTGGCAACGACTGCACTCGAATTTACTATCACAGCAACCATACCGACGCCAACCCCAAAGCCAAGTATGACCTTTGTCCCAATTGTTACACTGAGGGCCGTCTTCCTGCAAATCACACTAGCAACATGTATGTTAAAATGGAGAATCCCACGTACACCTCTGTCCTAGATCGAGACTCCCCATGGACCGATGCAGAAATCCTTCGCCTTCTAGAAGGCCTCGAACGATTTGACGATGATTGGGGCGAAATTGCCGAGCATGTTGGGACACGAACACGAGAAGAATGTGTCCTCCAGTTCCTGCAGCTCGACATTGAGGAGAAGTATCTAGACTCAGAAGCTCCTATCAGCGCACCGACGGGGCTTTCAATGCTTGGTCCCCAGCAAGGCCAACTTCCTTTCAGCCAAGTGGACAACCCTGTTATGTCTGTTGTTGGTTTCCTTGCCAGTCTTGCGGATCCAGCCAGTACAGCGGCAGCTGCCAACAAGTCAGCAGACGAGCTCAAGCGTAAGCTACGAAAACAACTGGATGGGGATACGGAGGAACAGGCCAATGGCCAAAGCAAAGATAAAGACTCCATGGATTTGGATGTTCGACATGACACGACGACTACTACTACTACTACTACCACCACTACCACTACTAAGACTACCTTGGCATCAATTCCTCTCGCCTCGATAGGCGCGAGAGCCGCAGGATTCGCCTCGCATGAGGAGCGAGAGATGACGCGATTAGTTTCAGCAGCTGCCAACGTGACGCTACAGAAATTGGAGATGAAGCTTAAGTACTTCGACGAGATGGAGGCAGTCTTACGTGCGGAACGACGAGAACTCGAGCGAGCACGACAACAACTCTTCTTGGATCGACTTGCTTTCCGACGACGTGTGCGGGAAGTGCAAGATAGTCTTAAGGCAGCAGTCGCTGCGGGGGGCGAACAAGGTATCCGCCTAGCACAAGAGAGCATAACTGATGGCGAGCGACTCAGCTTCCAACCAGCAACTAGCGCACAAGCTGTGCCTCCTCCAAGCAGCGATGGTCAGGTAAAGAGCTACGAGGCCTGAGATCTATGTACAAGGTTCGGAAATGTGTAATGCGGGTAAAGAATGTTTTCCGAGAATTCAGAGTGGGAACAAGCCTAGGACGCCGTCCCTGGTAGCACCCTCGGAGACAGGCAACGTCTTGCTTTTGATTAGATTTGTCAGAAATGACAAATCGACGTGGTTACAATAAGGGATGTGCGCACTGGCAATGATATGACAAGGCTGGTGTATCGGAAGTAGGCGTGCAGCAAGTTGCCTTGGCGAGGAGCAACCAGTCGAATAATACCAAAGTGGGTGGGCGTCATTACCAATGGAATGGGTCTGCATGTCGGATTTGGTCTTTGTGTGAGGGTGTACTATTACTTCCATGTGCTATTTAGTTCCTTCTTAATTTGATTCTTTTTTTTTTTTGCAGTATCTCTTGGCTATTGCCTTGTCCCAACACATTGTCACCTGCTTCGTTGGTTGATGGAAAGGATGAGTGTGGAATAGTAGTACCGGGATAAGAATACTGAGGGGCACGAGAGGGTGTTCGGAGATGAGAGTGTCTAGAAGGGTGGCCGTGAACTGTCGTTGTAGTTACAATGGCGGTTCTCGCTGCCGGTCAAAGTCCGGTTCAGACGAGAGAACTATGGATGTTCATGCAGGTTGTCGTGCGATGAGAGGTCCTTGTTAGTACTGGCAAGACAGTATCGGGGTGTAATTACTAGGTGTGAGCAGGTTTTCGCAGATGGTGAATTTTAACGATGACATGGCTGGGGATTTTCTCAATGCTCTCTTCAAGTGCTCCCTTCGCCACACAGTAAACAAATTGGCGTGCCAACGCTGAGTACTGTTCTGACAGACCCGTTCAGTGGGAGGTCTAGGAGGAGACGCGTAAACGAAGTAGTGGGAGTTCGAATCATGGAAGCCTTCGGGCACCTTCCGGGGGAGGACACCGGGCCAGCGGGGGCAATTGCAGTGCTTGGCGCGGGAAGGGAGGCGGGGTGCTACGAAGTTCGGAGTGCCGGGTCTGGAGAAGGAGCGGGCCGGCCGATATCGAATGAATGGGTGTCAAGTTTTCGGAAAAGAAAGGGACGAACGATCCAGTAAAGGTGTGCCGAGTATCAGTCCCGGAAAGCAGATGGATGATGAGTCGTGAATTGAGCTGAAAGTCTTATGTGTCGGATATAATAACGGACCACAGAAGTGGCATTATCAGGTGGTATTTGGATAGATTGGAGCCAACAATGGCAAAACAGAAGGTCAGGGCACACTCGTTGGGGAGAATGAGGCTGATGATGATGCCGACTCAAGATTACGTCAAAAAATAGTTACGTAAGCAAAACGCAATATGCACCCAAGCTTTGTTCTCTGCAAATTACCCCAGCCCAAATCCCTGTCCAGGCACCTGAAGTCGGATGTTTTTCTTACTGGACATGGCAGTCTCCCCCCCCCCTTCCCCGGGGACCGGGGAGAGGCAAGCTTGTGTGAACCTCGGTCCAAGGCTGACGGGGGGGCCGTGATGATTCGGGCCACGGAACCGCCTAGTGCATTTCTTGCCTTTGGAAAGGGGGGGGGGGGGGTGGAGTAGGAGAGTTACTGTACTGTGTGCCTTGAGGTACCGAAAGTCCAGAGGATGCAGCAACTTACTAAGTTCAAGAGAATCGGCATAGTTGAGCTACCTTACTCTTCAGCCGAGTTCGGTTCAATTACCACTACGCTCTGCGAAGAAACCTAGTCATGGAAGTTGGAGAATTCTCTGTTGATTCGTGTGTCTAAAGATAAAGTAGGTGTCTAAAGTAGGTGAGGAGGTAACTCATGGTATGGGCGCATAAACTGGATGGACACTTTCAGTATGCTCCCCAGTCTGCCTTATGTTCTTTTTTCCTACCTATTCTGCCTCATACAGACAGCATTTCCATCCAGCCCTCCATATCAGCCTGGGTGTGTTTTGTTTATCCCGTCCTTTCATTGAGATCATTGGCTAGATAGGCAATTACTGGGCAAATGTACTGGGTTACAACTGGTATAGGATAGGTAAGGCACCTTGCATGGCGAGGTAACTCATCTAATAATTGGAAGTCCAAAAGCTTGCTGGCCACGCCCTGACCACCTTACCCACCCCCGGTTGCAGCGGTTGGAGCGCCTTTCCCCTTGCCAGTCGCCATTAGACAGTAGGGCATTTCGTACCCTACATACACAGTAGTACTTCGTACTTGTGTAGTAGTACTCCAGACCCCACCACCAGGCTCCGCTTGCTTCCCGTCGTCGAGGCTGGAGCCGAGGCCTGTGTCAATGAACTACTAAAAACCACCCAAGTTACTTTGGAGCTCAATCTACGGCTTCCGCGCCATCTCCACTATCCCAATCGTCGTCGCTGGCGATATTAAATCAAGCCCATTGCCGCTGCCGGCCTCATTGACTAGAATCTTCCTCCCCTCCTATATCTTCTTCGCTCTCCCTCTGCTTCGGCCATGTTGACATTAGCCCGCTCACCTGCTTTGAGGAACAGCTTCCGTCATATCAACATCGCCCGTGCGGTGAGTATCCCTGCCTCACCCGCTCCACGCCTGATACCTCGGCTTCCTTGCGCTGCTCCCCGCGACATCATCGTCCCCCGTAACATGATTCATATCTCTGCTTCTATTATGGTCGGTCGAATCTGGTTGCAACCTCTAGCAGACAGCCACCGGGTCACCGGCGACTCTCTGTCATGTGTGTTGAGCCACGGCTATTGACCGAGCCGCCTCTCCACCCTCATCTATCCAGTGATAGCCCCCTCGTGGCCGAAAACGCACCTTTGCACCCGCACACGTTTCTATATACTTCTGCGTGCATTTTGTCTACCAATTTCTTTCTTTCAAAATTTATTTGTTTATTTATTTTAATTTTTCCCCTCCCTTTGTGCTCGCCTGCAATACTCATCCTCCTCTCTAGGCAAACTCCTTCAACATGTCCCCGGCCAAGCGCGCCAGCAGTTCTCTTCCATCGAGTAAGTCCCATACTAGTCCAGCTTTCCATGTGATTAGTAGCCTCCACACGGCGCTGATCGTCTCCCAGTGACAATAACGGAAATGCATGAACACCACCAGCAATAAAAGTAATAAGGGCAATGCGGCTGACACACATATCTAGGTTATGTCGAGGATAAGTCAAAAGGTCCCACGTTGAGATTCCAAGACTCGCTGCCTCGGTTGCCTGTGCCCACGCTCGAGGAGACCGCGAAGCGCTATCTCAAGTCCCTGCATCCACTTCTCACATCCACTGAGTACGAGGCTAGCAAGAAGGCTGTCGAAGAGTTTATCCGCCCCGGTGGTATTGGCTCTAAGCTTCAGGATAAACTTATCGCCCGCCGCGAGGATTCCAAGACGAAGAACTGGATTTATGATTGGTGGAATGATGCTGCCTACCTATCCTACCGTGATCCCGTCGTTCCCTACGTCAGCTACTTCTATTCCCATCGTGATGACCGCCGGCGCCGAGATCCTGCCAAACGCGCTGCTGCCATCACCGTCTCAGTTCTCGATTTCAAGAAACAGGTCGATGCTGGAACTTTGGAACCCGAATACATGAAGAAGCTGCCCATTTGCATGGACAGCTATAAGTGGATGTTTAATGTTACCCGCGTAGCTGCGAAGCCTGCAGACTATCCTATGAAATTCTCCGCTGAGGAAAATAAGCACATCATCGTCATCCGCAAAAACCAGTTCTTCAAGGTACTCCATGAAATCGACGGCAAGCAGCTCAATGCCACAGAGCTCGAGCACCAGTTCAATCACATCTACAATGTCGCTGAGCGCGTTTCACCTGTCGGCGCCTTGACCTCGGAAAATCGTGACATCTGGACTGACGCCCGAGAGCTCCTGCTAAAGGCTAGTCCCGGCAATAAGGCCGCTCTTGAGGCCATCGAATCGTCATCCTTCGTTGTATGCCTCGATGATGCTGCTCCGGTCACTCTGGAGGAACGTGCTCATCAGTATTGGCATGGCGATGGCGCTAATCGATGGTACGACAAGCCTTTGCAGTTCATAGTCAATGACAACGGTACATCAGGTTTCATGGGAGAGCACTCTATGATGGACGGTACTCCCACTCATCGCCTCAATGACTACGTCAACGACCTCATCTTCGGTAATAAGCTTGACTTTTCTGACCCTAGCTTCCGGCCCAACCTTCCTGAACCTCAGCTCGTCAAGTTTGAGATCAGCCAGGATGTCCAGGTTGAGATTGATCGGGCCACGAAGGACTTCAACGACATCATCTCCAAGCACGAACTTGCAGTTCAGGCTTACCAGGGATATGGGAAGGGGCTTATCAAGAAGTTCAAGTGCTCCCCCGATGCCTATGTGCAGATGATCATCCAGCTAGCTTACTACAAAATGTACGGCAAGAACCAACCTACCTATGAGTCAGCTACTACCAGGCGTTTCCAACTCGGACGCACCGAGACGTGCCGAACTGTTTCTGACGACTCCGTGGCCTGGTGCAAAGCCATGTCAGATTCATCGCTGGATGACAAAGTTCGTGTTGACCTCTTCCGAAAGGCCATTAACGCCCACCTCGAGTACATTAGCGCTGCCTCCGATGGCAAGGGCGCTGATAGACATTTGTTTGGTCTCAAGCGTCTCCTCGAGCCCGGCCAGGAAGTCCCCGCTTTGTACAAGGACCCTGCATACGCTTACTCCGGCTCCTGGCACCTATCTACTTCTCAGCTGAGCTCCGAGTTCTTCAATGGCTACGGATGGAGCCAGGTCATTGATGCCGGGTTTGGTATTGCTTACATGATAAACGAAAACAGGTGAGTACGCCCATCTTTAGGCTGCCATGACCGAACCCTAACAACATGAATAGTCTTAACTTCAATGTGGTTTCTAAGGGCTTGGGAAGCGACCGCATGAGCTACTACCTAAACGAAGCTGCCGGCGATATGCGCGACATGCTGTTGCCTACTATTGAGCCTCCCAAGGCCAAGCTGTAGAATTTGGCATTAATTCAAGAAACCAAAATATGGGTGGCATCGTTCAAATCCCATGCTTGTGAAGGAAATGTATCTAGATGATCCCATGGCATAGCGGGATGAGTTGATTGATTCAAATATACCATCTGATTGATAGTCTTATTTCCACTAGCGTTGTTCTATATTGATCCATCACTGGGCTCTCGTGGTCTAGAAATCGAGGTGGAACAAAACAAAACAAGCATGGCCGAAAATGCAAATAGGGGCAGCGAGATCACATAATCTTGCTCGCTGCCAGTGTCGCGGTTTGAATCACGGCTGTATATGACGAAGGCTGAAGTTGGCATCATCTTGAAACTCCCCGTGTCCTACAACTATAGGTGAAAATATCCAAGCCCTCACACAACAACCAATGGTCTAAATTTAGCCAGCATGTGCCACAATCTCGTTAACCAGATCGCCCTTACTTTCGTCAAAGTATGAACAAATCTGCGATGGCAATGGCACTTCCTTGTAGTCATCGTCAGGGCCGGAAATGATATTCAGGTTGATGCCAGAAGACTTGCTGGTGAAGATCTTGGCAGCAATGCTCTCCTTGCTGAAGTAAATCTGACCGCCATCAACCTGATCCAGCATCACGGTGGGAATAGTACCCATGACTTGTAGCGCAAAGTTTTGTGCCTTGACCACGTCAACGGTCGAGACCAGCGTGTCAACGACAATCGAGAGTCGGTTCGAATTTTCAATGGTCACCTGGTTAGCCTTGCCCTTGATGATAATAGTTGTGTTATTGCATCGGCTAATGAGGATTGATTGGTTAAGGGATGCCTCAATCTCCAATGGTTGAGTTTCCTTTTCGTAGTTCTCCTATTGGGAGGTCAGTAAGTGAATCTGGGGCGAACGATAGTCAAGGGGTTCACCAACAATTGTCCATTTATTGCCGTTTAACTCCTTCTTCGGTGGCTTCTTGACACGCATACTTTCAGGCTTGGGCTTCTTGCCTGGGGCGGGACTCTTGCCGCGCACTGAAGTATCAGAGCCGGTGACAGTGGAGCTTGTTCGAAGAGATGGATTCTTGTGTGTCATCTCAGACTTGTCTACCTTTCGAAGACCTCTAGTGACGGCCTCACCCTTATTCAATTCGGAGAAGACAGCATCAAATCCCCCGGTTGGTGCGGCAGGCGCAGGTTCGGCTTTGATCTCTAGAATAGGCGGAGGACCTGGAGGGGGAGGTGGCGGGGGTGGCGGAGGAGCCGCACCTCCAGAAGGTCCTCCACCTGGGGCAACGGGTGGTGTGGGAACAGAGGAGAGCGACTCGGCAACTTCATGAGCAGCATCTCCTCTGGGGTTCCAGGGAATGCCATTGGGGAAGTGTTGCTTAACGTAGTCGGCAAGGTCGCGGAAGAGTTGGTAGAATGCCTGGACCCATTCAACCTGCTTTGCATCTCTGGGCATGGTGTCAGTGATGGCTCAACAAATACATGAAGGGGAACGAACTTGTCCTTCTGCTCTTTCAGCACCCTGTTGCCAAAGAACTGGGCAGATCCGAGACACTCCTCTACATGCTTATATGGGCGGTTTTCAACAGTGACCCAGGCCAAAACCATGATTCCGTCGGCAACGGTGCTGAGTTGGGTGTACATAGGGTCGGGCCGGTTCTGGTCCTTCAAGTCGGTAACAGCCATGAGCGCCTTGTTGATGGGGTTAAGAAGATCCTGATACACTGACATCTCGGAGCCAGCAGTATCGGGCTTCCTGGCTCTAGTTGAAATAAGAAGGAATTTCCGTTGTTCCTGGAGACCTTTGCGAACAAGCGCAGCCTGGTTGAAGATGTTAGGTTTTCAAGGGAGAAATTAGAAGTGGGCATGGATGTAACGAACCTGCTGCGCAACAAGACCACCTAGGGCATTGCTGAGCTTGACATATTTTTCGACTGCGGAGTTTAAGAAAGCATCGAATTCTTCGATTGACTCCGGCAGGGGTTCAGCGACAGGCTTGGGTGGCGCGGGTGGTGGTCCAGGAAGGGTAGGAGTAGAAGAGAGATCCGTAGGAGATTTCGTGGGAGGATCGACGGCGGGCGAGTCGTTCGGCAGCTCGGTGGACGAAGCAATATCTTCAAGGCGAGAAGTTGCGGCCTCGAGGCTTGAGAAGAGGTCAGCACATCCTAACAGGGTAGAGGGCGAAGAGGATGCAACAGTACCGCTTGATAAGCGTAGTAAGGTTGTGCATATGATTAGCTGCCGCCATGATGGATATGCGAAACTGCTCAGGCTATGCGCAGTTGGTGAGTGCAACAGGGCAGTTTGGTCCGAGTTGAGATGATCCGATGAGTGATGTCTCTCTCGCAAGGGGTTCGATTCAAAGATGATGAGGTCTTGCCAGACGACTTGCTCTAGGCAGAAACAAGATTGGCTCAATGACGTGGTAAGTTAGATGAAGGTTTCGCAAAAGGATTGGCGTAGAATAGTTCGGGTCTTTTTATTCAGATGCCTTGGGATATACTGATAAAAATATGAATTGAGCTCAGGGGGGCGCAAGGTTTACCAAAACGGGGATTTGGTATGGAATTGGGACAACGGAGTGTCATCTTGTCAAAAGGAGAACTCGGGGTGGCTCCTGCCTTCAGGCACCCCTAGGTGCCCTGAAGTGTTTTTCTTCTGGAGCGTACCTGGTACCTACCTGCTTAGGTAGGCAGGTACCTACCCAAAAGGAGGACGGCATCTAAGGTCCAGCACCTAAGGTTATGCACATACTCTTAGCTAGGAGATACCTCTGCATGTAGAAGTAATTTTTTTCTTTTCAAGTAGTTAAATATTAAGTAACTTACTCAAATTAGAGCGGAATATTATATACTATATGAATCGATATTTTAATAATCTATTTGAAAGGAGTTCAGCCTTGGACACGGAAGTAGGAACACTTTGACTGGCTCCTCAGCCCCTTTCAACTGTTGTCAGCTACGTGAGGTGCCTAAGGTATTTACGCAACTGAGAGAAGGAAGGCGGGTGCTTTTAGGCTGGAAACGTGGGGACCTCTTGGGTGTGTGGTCAGGCCCACCTCAACCCAATTTGATGGGAGCATACCGATGAGGAATAACGGCAAATAACACCAGATTCTGACGCTCCTTAGCTGCTTATTTGTGCTACGAAACGCAATTCTTACCAGTTGCGGAGTCGATCTTGCGTAGAGAATGTGAGTCGGTTGAGGTCTCCCTCTGATATCTTTCAAGAGAGCCTGATTCAAGTGCCCCTTTTAGTCCATTTGGTCGGGTCCAGGGGTAGAAAAGCACCGTGAGCCTTCGTGCATTTCTGTTTGGCAAAGTTGGCTTCTACATCACTGCGTCGGCTTTGTCCCCAGCACGCTCTTCGACAGTACGGCGTGCCTGCCCGCCAGACATGGAGATAACACAGGCCGATATTTGGAGTTTAGACCAAGCGAAAGATGAGAAACAGGCTCACCACAACGATCCTGAGACCCTGGAGCCCCAGGGCGACAGGGACCATGAAACAGACGTAGAGCAGCAAGAGCAGAAGCTGGAGCCAAATCCGTCACCATCACATCATGAGGAAACACAAGCATCAATGCAGCCTTCCTCACTCGAGGATCGGCAACAACATAAACATGTCTCCATCGACTTTGTCACTTTGGGTATGTTTATCATTGGTAAGTTGCTCTATCTGTCTTATCCCTATGACTGGTGTCGGTGAAGCATTTGCTAACATGATATGGCACGACGTGCAGACGATATCGACTTTGTTCCTCCAACACCCCCAGTTAAGAACATTCTAGGCGGCGCTGGCACTTATTCCGCTCTTGGTGCCCGAATTTTCTCCCCGCCACCCATCTCCTCCTCGGTAGGTTGGATTGTTGATCAAGGATCCGACTTCCCTCCTGCATTATCTAGTCTCATCGATAGTTGGTCGACCTCAGCCCTATTTCGCCATGATGGCCTTAGACTCACTACTCGAGGCTGGAACGGCTATGATAGCGTTGACGAAAAGCGTGCATTCAAGTACATAACCCCCAAGAAGCGGTTGACTGCTGAGGATCTCACTCCAACCCTTCTGCAATCCCGCTCATTTCACCTCATTTGTTCCCCAACACGCTGCAGAGAGCTTGTCAATGAGATCACGAAGTTGCGCAAGAGAGCCATGGGCCCAGAAAACTATTCAAAACCCATCTTCATATGGGAACCTGTGCCTGATCTGTGCACACCTGACGAGCTGCTCAATTGCACCAATACTCTACCTCTTATCGATATCTGTAGCCCTAATCACACAGAATTAGCAGGCTTTATGGGCGATGACGGCATTGACATGGAAACTGGCGAGATATCAACGATTGCGGTTGAGCGTGCCTGTGAGCAGCTTCTCGCCAGTATGCCTCTCCAGTCCTTCACCCTTGTGGTGCGTGCCGGAGAGAAAGGCTGTTACATTGCAAAGAACGGTGGAAGAAAGCGACAAGCCACTTCTGGTTCCAAAAACAAACCCCGAAAAAAGGACTATATTCGGGGTGGCCTTCAGCCAGACACTGACATGGAGGCACTCTTCGCTGGTCTTCTCCAGGATCCAGATGGTCTTGTTGCTCGTGAGGAGATTGAGGTTGATCCAGGACTTGAGAAATGGATTCCAGCCTATCACCGAGACTCCTCGAATGTGGTTGATCCTACAGGAGGTGGCAACACCTTTCTAGGTGGGTTGGGCATAGCTCTTGCCCGAGGCGAGAATATTGAGGATGCTGCGATCTGGGGCAGTATCGCGGCAAGCTTTGCGATTGAGCAGGTTGGAGTACCAGTACTAGGCAGAGATAGAGATGGACAGGAGACGTGGAATGGACAGAGCGTGCATACTCGATTAGGCGGGTTCAAACAACGATTAGAAGCAAAAGCAGAACTTCACATATAAATGATACATCAAATCCTGATGATAAAGGTCAGGATATGCGCCCAAATATAATGAGATCAACGCCCCCTTTCCGCCGGGCTCTTGTCTTGAGCTTTCTAATTATTCGCCTGTGGGTGACCTGACCTTCTTTCTCCCTCCTTTCTTGTATGGATCTTAAATTCGACAAGATTATCAATCCCAACAATCTCTGAGCAACTGGTTGGCCCATATCACCCGCTTGCTATTTCAGATCTTATACACAAGGTCTCCATCTGTGAACCTGCACGAGGAGTTAATTGACTGTTGTCCGGGAGAATATATGAGTCACAACTTACATGATCTGGTTCGAATCTTCCATCTTCTTGAGGGCCTTTGTGGCTTCAAGTTTCCCGAAAGCGCCGCCGTTTCCACTTCCAGCCTTTTGGTTGACGGCATAGATGACGGCATCTAATCTTGCAGAATCATCTTCAAATAGGTCAGTGTTAAGCAGCTGGCCAAGGGCAGTTCTGAATGTAGAAAGCCGTTCCATGGTGATTGGCGTATCATCCTCAATCGCTAGACCGGCTGTTCCACTGGCCAGTTCATCTTCCTGGGATTCTCTTTCAGTCTGGGTAAGCAACTCTGATGATGGGATGGATGACGCGAAGGAAGTCTGTGTCTGAGATGACCTTGGCCCTGACCTTCCCGACCGCCTCAGGGTATGTTCGACTTCACCATCTTCATCGATTTCGGGGCCCCCTTCTACCCTCCCTCCGGTTGTAATGTTGGGACCAGGCGTTGAGCGCTGAACACTAGCTTGTAATCGTGTGCTAGCACGAGTTCCTCGCGATGACGATCCAGATTCGGCATTCCGAGCGGTATTGTTGTCATAAACATGCTCCTCAGCATCCTCGTCAGAGTCTTCCTCAGTTGACGAGGCAAAATCAACCTGCGCCGTCTTCCTGCGTTTCTTACGGGATTCATCTTCAACCACTTCTTTGAACAAAGCAAATCTAAGTATCCCCTCCGCTGCTATCGCGTCGCGTTCTTCTACTCTGCTGGACAGCCTGGATTTGGCATGTGCAGTCGCCAGACGGATGATAGTTTCTAGAGTACGTACTGTGAGTGGACTTGTCCGCCGTTGGTTTCCTTCCATTTCATCGTTCCGAAGGCCAACATAAATATCTGCGATTCGGTCTGAAGCCTCTTGCGTCAGAACCGGCTTGATTCGCATCTTCGCGTATTGGATATATTTCTTCATAAAAGGAATGCTGAGTATTTCCGGCTTTTTGTTCGTCCCTCGTCCAGATGTGATTGTCACACCAGAGTGAAGCATAGCGTCGTACTTCTCATACACTTCAGTTGGACCTTGTGAGTCGGCCTGGCTCGCAGCGGCGACACCAAGGGATTGTGCACCTTGTTCCCGCACAGGAGCCCCCTCTTCGGTTCCAGGCTGACGATATCGGTGCATACGCAATACATGCTCCGAAACATGACGGTCCCGAGTATCCTCGATATCATCCGTCACAACGAACAACAAATCAAATCGTGAGAGCAATGAATCAGGCAGTGCAATATTCTTGTGTGGGTCTTTGTGAGGATCATATTGGCCAAATATTGGGTTTGCTGCTGCGATGACACTACATCGAGCGTTCAAGGATGTGTGAATTCCGGCCTTGGCAATAGTGACTGTTTGCTGCTCCATAACTTCGTGAATTGCAACTCTGTCCACGTCGGACATTTTGTCGAACTCGTCGATACATACGACTCCCCGATCAGCCATGACCATTGCGCCAGCTTCTAGCCGCCTCTCGCCAGTTTCCTTGTCAGAGGTTACGGCAGCTGTTAGACCGACGCCTGAAGACCCTCGGCCAGTAGTTGCAATGGCAAGGGGTGCAGTATTGAGCACAAAGCGCAGTAACTGGGACTTCGCTGTCGATGGGTCACCAACCATGAGGATGTTGATATCTCCGCGTAAATGCGTTCCATTCTCCAGGTTCTTCTCCATACCACCAAGCAGCATCAATAAAACGGCTTTTTTTACGTAAGCATGTCCGTAGATGCTTGGTGCCAGTGATTGTGAGAGTAAATCTAGGAGATTCTTCTTTTTGGCTATTTTGTTGATGTTGCGGATATCAGTGTCAGTTATGGTTGCTGTTGCAATACCACCACCCGACTTGGACGACAGAAGCACGACATTATTTGCCAAAATTAGCGTCTTAAACAAGGCACTATTGTGATTGGTATTCCTGTTGCCAAGGGTGCGGTAGATGCCCACAATCTGCACGCGATCGCCTGGTTTCACTTTGTCAACAAGGTCGTCATCGAGAATTACATCAACGCCACGCGGGAGTTGGCCTGCAGGTGCACGCTCAGGCATCTCCTGAATGGAGATAGTTTGGTGATCTCGATATGTGCAAAACCCGTACTCCGTGATGAGGGGATTGCCATCATCATCCTCACGAGGGTAAACGCTCGAAGTTGTGACACCATTTGTCATGGTCTGGTCTTGGTATTCGCGGAAATGAAATTTGTCCTTTTTCTCATTATAGTGGACACTCTTGACAACCTTTGGTCGAATTAATGAGCATCGAGTAACGATGCCTTCGATGGAGACCATGAAATTGAGAAGGTGGGAGGAGAGGGTGCGCGGATTGCAGGCGTTGAGACCAAAGGATCCCGCCCATGCACAGTAATAAATGGTGTCGGTAGCTATTTGGTCGGGGCGAGCTGATGGAACCGTCTCAACAATCTTCTTCAGGGCTTGATCGAAAGCCAAGGTGTAATCAAATGGTTCCTGTAGGAGGCCTTGGGCAAGCTCCGGGCTGTGACTTCGAACATGGTCGAGGCTAACAACCAAACGCCGTTCGTTCTTCTGAAGCATTAAAATGATGTCTGGCCTGTAACTTCGTTGCTCGGCACTCTCTATAGTACCATCATTAGACACAAGCAAGAGATGGGAATCAAATTGGGAAGGGTCATGCCTGGATCTAGGAATTCTTGGGCCTGACGTATTCGATCGCGAACTCCATCATCGTTGAGCATGTACGCATCCATCTTGGGTGGTGCAGTTGTGATGCTGTGCCTCTCAAGGACGGGATTGATGAGTTCGGGGATGCGAAGGGCGGGGGGATATGTATAAACTACTCTCGTATGTATGTGGGTGGGATATAGTTGAGCGCTATCGTGTTATCAAGAGACGCGTCTTTTTCGCGTAAAGTGGTCGTGGCTAGAGCTTAGTGGTATTTGTGGCGATTGATTGTGTTCTGTGGCTAGTGGATGGGCTGTTGATCTGGGCCCGGAGGTACGGCACACCAGCGTGGAAACTGAGAGCTGAGCTCCGACCTCCATACCACATAACTTAACTTGGGTAACGACTTACCAACCTTATTGCACGTAGTTCATGAGCTGGCGTTAGCCCCCTTTATTTTCTGCTCTCATCATCCTCAACTTATTCGTCTCACCGACTAACCATACCTAAACCATGGCTGCTGGCCTCGTTGCTCCCAGCCATGTTACTCTTGATGAGGAGGCTAGAGCGGAAGTGGATGTGCTGAATTCACGGTTGGAGAAGACGGCCCAGCTAACCAAGAAGATCCAGTCTTGCCTCGGCCGGCTAGATTCGACTGGTAAAAGCGTGCGCGATGTGACTGGTCCCCTAAATGGAGAGACTAGAAGATTGCAAACTCTAGGGAATAGTATGTTCAAATACACTTGTGCCGCGAACCTGACAGTCTTCCTGACTCGAGTACAGATATCGACACGGTCCTCGCCGCCATCGACCGCTTACGCCAACCCGCCGATAGCAAGAACGACGAAGAACAGATTATACGCGCTGGGCCTGACAAAGCTGGTCTGCCCAATTATTTGGCGTCCATCAAGCGTTTGAATAAGTCATTGACAGATATGCAAGCCTCGAACTTGCGCGCCAACCAGCAGGCCATGGGAGAGCTTGCCCGCCTCATTAAATCCGGCAACTCGCAGCTCGAAAACCATTTTGACAAACTTCTGCGAGCCGAGACCCCTCGGTCAATTGAACCGTTACATTACATCACCAAGGATAAGCCTTTCCCCGTCCTTCCCCAGGACAAGATTGCACGATTGGGTCTGGTCTATTCCTATATCACACAACAAGATAGCCAGGAGTCTCCTGCTGCGCATATCTATGCGGAGGTCCGCGGGCCGTATTTGTCATCTTCCCTGGCCAACCTGGCAGCAGCCAGTGTGAACACCGCAAAGAAGAAGAACGCGGATGCAATCTACCGGGCTGGAACCAACGGCATCGGAACCTATGCCCAAGCCATGGAGGGCCTTTTCCTCGCTGAGTACGACAATGTCTGCAGCATTTTCACCCGCGAAGACTGGGGCATCGTGTTCCAATCAACGTGTCAGAGTGCCCTGGCAGAATTGGCGCGGACTTTACGCGAGCTCAATGCACATATCAAGGCACACCTGCACACCGACTGCTACTTGGCTTACGAAGTGACGGAAATCATGTCTACATTGTCAGGAAAGCTGGGCACACGTACAGGCGAGCTCAAAAGTGCCCTGGCAGCGTCCCTAAAGCCTGTTCGAGAAACGGCGAAATTGTCGCTTTCCGAGCTGCTTGACGAGACTCGGCGAAAAATCAGCGCTTTGCAAGCTCTGCCTTCGGATGGCGCACCCATACCAATTGTATCAGAGACTATGCAAAAGTTACAAGCGATGGTAGGGTTCCTGAGACCCATTTCAAGCATTATGGTCTCCCTCGGCGACGGGGGCTGGAAATCGAGCGCAACAGCTGGCCGCTCAACAGACGCTATTCCTAGCCTTGCATCATTTGACATTGGAGCGGACGGCCGGGCTATCTTTGCGCACTACTGTACTGACACTGTTGATGTTCTGCTCTCCTCCCTGGATCAGAGGTCACGTACTCTACTGAAGTCAAAAGCAGTGGCGGGGGTTTTCATGGCTAACAGTGTCGTCATCATTGAACGAATGATTCGTGATTCTGATCTGGCACCTCTACTTGAATCAAAGCTCGATACTCTCGATCAGTGGAGAAAAAAGGCTACTGCAGCTTATACCGATGTTTGCAGGGATCTTTCAGTATACTTATTTGATACTATCCACACGAATCGGTCTCATCGACCCACCTCTGGACAAGCTGACTCTGCATCTGTCATTAAGGGACTAGGCAGCAAGGATAAAGACAAAATCAAGGAGAAGTTCACGCAATTCAATAGTGCCTTTGATGACATGGTCTCCAGGCACAAGTCATACAGCATGGAACGTGAGGTACGCAAGATGTTTGGGGATGATATCCGACAGAAGCTTCAGCCCTTGTATGACCGATTCTGGGACCGTTATCACGAGATCGACAAGGGTAAGGGCAAGTATGTTAAGTACGACAAGTCGTCCATCGCGGCTGTTTTCATGAGTTTGGCCTCGTGATTTTTTACGGTCTGCCTGCCCTTGCAGACGTGTCAAAAATATCGCATTGCCGTGTGAAGAGCAGCGTTCTTCGTAGGCACGCCACTAATCCCCGTTACAACCTGAAGCACGTGTTTTCTACATATGCTGTCTTAGAGCTGCAACCCAGCCATACGTTCCGTGTTTTCCGCAACTTGTATCAGTCACATTTAGGTAATAGCAGGAACATGCGCTGTTACTGAGAAAGTAATGATGCTGCTCATAGCATTTGTTGTTTTATATTTGCTATACCCCACTCGACCTCATCTCCCCAGAGTCTCTGATTCCAAGTATCCCACACAATACTCCGAACTTTCAATGACGGTGACGATGACGGTGATGGCATCTATGGTTGTAACATTGGATGATGACGGAAGGAATGGATAGAGGTTGAGGAGGAGTGATTTGGCATCAAAACATCCCTAACAAGACGAGCCAACACTGAGTCAATTTTCTCTTTTTTTTTTCTCTATTTGTCTTCTTTCTCAATTAAGATTTTTCTTTGTTTCCCCCTCTTCTTTGCACTTCGTCTTCCAGAGAAGATTGGATTCGGTTGGGGTAAGATGGAAGGTTCACCCAGGGATTGGCACAGAGATGGTTGCAACGAGCCTTGGAAAGGTTATGCTGGACAGTTGGGGCAAGTTCCGCAGTAGTCGTGAGTGCCAAGGTCACTCGCCTTGCAGCAACTAGTACAGCAGTCGTCAACAAATATCCAATCTCGGGTGTTAAGGATGGCCATTATTCGCAGATGGAATGGTGTTGTATGACGAGACAGGGATGAAGGGAAAATCATAAGTCCTCCTGATGCTCCAAAAAAAGCATTAAGAGCAGTATTGGTATCTAAGTTGGAAGAGGAAGAATAGTCAGTCTGGCCAGCATGAGGTGGTCGGATCTGGGCAAGTTTTATAGTTATGATTTGAGAGAGGGAAGTGAGCCAACCGTCTACGAGCTGCGACACTGAAGTCTGGGGACAACGGGTTGAGCCCTTAGCCAGTGAGGAGAGAGGACGGCCTCGAGGTGGGAAAGCACGAGAGGCCTTGAAAAGTTGAGAGTACCAGATGCTTGGAGAGGGATGTGGTTTCTATTGCATCCTTTCTTGGTGAGGTAACAGGGATGGATGGCATAACGAATGGAACGTGAAACAGGGTGCCGAGACCCACGTGCGCTCCGCCGTGTTCGTTGGCCGCTAGCATCAGCTGTCATTCTATCATCGTCGTCATCACGCATCTGCGTGGACACTCGCTGCCTACCTAAACTTAGGTAACTGACCAGTTCCACACGGCCTGTGCCGGGGTATCATCAAAGTACCTACTCCATGGATACCTATCTGTTCTCACACTCGTTGTAACTTACCTTGTATAATCAAAATGAAGATGAGGTGGTTGATCAGTGTCTTTAGTGCGTGGCTCTTGTCTTCTTGTGAGTCAAGGCAGGTCCCGGATCTTCTTTTTCCCCCTCCCCTTTCTAAAGGCTTGTCCCAATCGCCCAGATGCGTCACATGCCAATAGTACAACGTGCACCCATAGCACATTTCCAGTCTCTCCTCGTCGTTCTTCCACCCCTGTTCCATGTTTCATTATCCGAATTCATAGAGTTACGCTACATACGGAGGGCCGAATCTTCCAGTTATGGCTTTGATGCCAAGGCTTTTGGCTCGCTCAAAACAGTTACCCTCCCTAAGCGCCGTAAACACGCACATACAGGAAGTATGGATGGATATTGACAGAAAGGGAGACGAAATGCAAGTGCAGTTTATTCCAGCACCTGGAGCCTATGCACTGGCTAATGAAATCATAAAAGTTACTTTGTGCGCCAGGTCTACCAAGTAGGTACTTTCTAGAGTACCAGCCTAGATGCCTTACCTTCGTGGCTATCTCTGCAGTACGTTACCTACCATGTAGAAACTGGCGGCAGACAAGAAGGCTGTGCAGGTACGAAGGCAAGGCATTCAGTCACCAGTTTAATTACGCAGAGCGTGCGTATCCTCTCTCCGTTTCTGAACCGTTCCCTACCTTGTCTTCTTGATCCTTCCCTTCTGACCTTTCTCCCACTTTCACTTGACAGAATCCGTTACTCCACCGCACCGAGGAGGGGAAGGGGATCCCAGTCCTTTGACGGGCAACCATGCTCGTTCGTAATACAAGTGTTGAGGCAGCTGCACCATTGTTCTCGTGGTAGGTTAGGAATCTGTTAGGCCAAGACAGCTTATCAGCATCAACTATCAGCCCTGATCCCACTCCCAAAGATATCATCAATTCGACTCCTTCGCTCCCATACTATTGCCCCATCGCTCTTCCGTTTGAAATAGAGAATCCGGTGCTGTGGAATGAATTCCTCGTCGGTCTGGTCACCCTTCCACTCCTCCACCTCCTTCTCCTGAGCCCCTTTGAATCTATCCTCGTAACCGACGAGGTAGTTTCCGCTGTCCATGCTATCATCCCACCGAAGTCGGTTTAGGACGTCAGTTGCCGACCGAAATTTGCCCAGACCAGCGGTTTTGACAACATTGATCGCCCGAGATGTGCGTCTTGTCGTCTTCGTTCGTGTACGGTGGCGGACCTTTTGTGTCTGGGTGTTCTCATCTTCGTCCTCATCCTCCAAATCCATGTTGTCTTCCGAGTCGTCATCATCCTCATCCTCACCAACTTGCAATCCCCAACGGCTGTGGTCGAGCTCCAAGTTGTCCAGGTCGCTGCTTTTCGAAACTGTTCCGGTCATCCAGGAGTATCTTGAATCAAAATATTTCTCATCGCGGTGAATTTTTGCCTCAAACTCCTGCAACACACTTCGTAAAGAGTTCTGGGTGATTGTGATTTGTTCCTTGTTCAGTTTCCCTTCGTCATCCCACTCCAGGCCCACCAGGTAACACCCATGGAATTCATTTCCTGCGTTATCCATGGTCGACGACGACCTGTCGACAAACCTTGCTGGCCAAATACGGGCTGAGATTCCCTTGATCTTCCTGTTAAGTTCTTTTTGTCATGTCAGAATCTGCCCAGAGTCACAAGCTCCTGAACAGGAGCAAACAGGAAAGACTTACCAACAAGCAACAGGACACAACGTGACTCTAGCCATCCAACAAAACGACTTCCCTTCTCTTGAGATGGGCCCCAGTAGTGTGCGTCTATTTTGAGGTAGCTCTGATAGGTCAGCAGGAATTCAGTAGCCCCTGGACTGGTAAGTTGAGGTATCTTGCTCTCCGTGCTACTGCCGAATAAGCCATCCCAAGTCATACCCTCATTCATCAGAAGATCTTTGGCACGCTTAAACTCGGCACTAACAACCTTTACGGTCGGAACTGAGGCGGTGAAGGCCGTATTGAGAGATGGGGCATGCCAACCAAGCAGACACAGGGGCTCTCTGAAAGAGCGATTATACTTGAGATCTTTATGGAAGAATGGATCATAGACAACGGCAGTCTCCCAGTCAGCTTCAGCGTAATGATGGAAGAAAGTCATTAGGATGTCTGAGGAGGACACCGCTTCTGGTTCGAGAGCCAGAATTTTACATATTGGCACAAGCATGACGGAAATGTGAATGCCTCCCAGAAACCCGAATTTAGCGGAGTAGATTCCGCGAGCTTTTGCCCAGGCTTTAATGAAGAGGTGAGCAATGCGGTATTGCCCCATGTCAGGGATGGATCTGCGCAGGTAGAACAAATCCCTTGCCGGTTTCAATTTGGCAAGCACCTGGAAAGGGAGCGTAAATATTGGATCTGTCGCCGGACGTCTCATAATATCTGGCCAACTGTAACTGATGAGTATATTGATGAGAGATTCGGAATGTGGTTTGTCTAACCTATCTGCCACACTCCTAGAGGCGCAATACTGTAGGTCTACGCTGATTCCGCAGACCTCTAACTCGAGCATATAACCAGAGTTGGCTCTGACTCGACGGATGATCCTGATATTTTCTGACCCGGCCCTTTTAATCCTTTGCACGGCAAGGGCAAAAAATGTCTTGGTGCTTATGGAGCCAATACAGAGGCAATCAATGTCAGAAGTCGTGGTCCACACGCCGAGGCCATAGGAACCCACTGGCACTAGTTTTATGACCAACCCTGACCGAGTATCGGACTCTGAGCCTGGTCTGTCAGGGCTCAGTAGGACCTTTTCAAGGACTTGAAATACCTCCTTTCTCTTCACTCGATCAGACTCAGCAGGCAAGCAGCCATGACTATCCAGGACTTGTTTGAGATTCTCAAAGCTACTCAGGCCTTGGCTTGCTTTTTTCCTGTGGATTCGCGTCATGTCTACCCTCGCAATAGTATCATCCTGACACGAGGAGCGCACGAGGAGACAACGAATACCCCAATGGTCGCTCGCGTACGTTAGTTCACCTCCATCAAGAACGGTCGCAGTCATCCCAAACATGTTGAAACCCTGGGGACGATATTGGTCAACAGTCTGGACAAGGATGCGGTCATATCGTTGGGGACGGTTGTTCAAGCCGGTTCCTACAAGCCTCGCCGCCAGTGTATTGACGAAGGGATCAAATGTCGCGCCTTGCTCTCCTTCGTGTGTATCTGCAGCACTCCTGTAATCGTTCGCTACATCAGAGGACTCACCTGACTCCAGACGAGTAGCTAACCATGTGTCCACAAAGCCCGCGCCTAAAATTGAATGCTCAATGTCACGAAGATATTGCACAGTTGCAGGGGAGATATCATGTTTCTTTCTCGACGCCTCCACAGTATAGGATGATGTGGGTAAATTGAAGTCCCCTGCCAATATCCAAGGATGTCCCTGATATTGACTGGAGAGATGATCAAGCATTCTCTGTATCTCATTCTTCTTGGTGACAACAGCACCGTTGGTCAGGCCTTGGCTGAGGTGACACGCGGCAAGAATCCAAGGTCGGAAGAATCCGTTTGCCTGTCGAGTCCCGACAGTGGGGAATTGAACTACTGTACAGCCTTTATGCTTTCTCTGGAAGGGCAAATATTCCCATGTGAAAGGGAACTTGCTTAAAACCAGGATATTGAGCAGGCTAGGAAGGGGACCAAGACCAGGCTGATCCGGAGGTCCGTATGTGGAGAATGGGTATCGCTGACGAACTCGCTCATCAGATAACAGATACGGGAGGAAGTGGTCGGTAATCTCCTCGAGCACAAGAATGTCGGCACTAGCCCGGCCAGACAAGATATTTTCCAGAAGGCTTGCGTGGCGAACAGATTGAGGTGGCCACTCAAAGTCGGCTAAGACATTGTATGATGCAATAATCAGGCGCTCTAAGACGGTCTGGTCGTTACCCTGAGATGGGTATATTGCTGCTGGTCGCCAGGTTCGTAGTTCCTCTGAGTATTGAAATGAGGGCTGCGCTACCGCCTTTGAGTTGAGGAGAGATGTTCCAATTTTGGGTACGGCTACTGCAGTTCCGTAGAAGAAGTCTGGTCGTTTGTGTATTTGAAGTTGTTGGGACGACATATCCAAGGTTGCCCACAGTTTCATATGACGAGGTCCTTCTTTACGAGTAGGACCAGTGTCACGGATAAGAATAGCTATCTGAGAGAATTCCCAGGCCACAGGAGTGAGGAGACGGGCCTTCTCAAGCAGGAAATGATGCGATGCTGCGAGTACATCCTGGCTCTGGCCAATGGTCATATGTGGGTGGAAGGCTCCTTCTCCAGGCGACGAAAGAGCCCTGCAGACCTCTTCCCTAAGCTCAGAGAGTAAGTTGGTTTCAGAGTCGTGATCAGGACGAAGGAGGATGGTATTGAAGTCTTTGTGAGTGAATACATCCGCCACATCCAATTTAATCTGGTGCTGGTGGTGCTGAAGCGGAAGCCGGCTGAGGATGTCAGCAGCATGAGATAGGAGCGCCGGCTGGACAAAAGGATAAATAAGATTGATGTGAGGGGGCCAAGCGCCATGGGCTTTATCGTATAACGCTCTTAGTCTGTCCACGTACTCCCATTGATGCCGTGGTGGGATGATGCAGAGAGCAGTCTCATGTGACGTAAATGCGAAGTGATGGGCTTCCTCCATAATTCTTAATGTGGTGTGAAGACCTCACAATCAGGTTTAGGTTCTAGGTGTGGTGATTACCGAGAGAGAATGTCGTTTTGGCAATAAAACTATGAGCCAGACACGAGCATTTTCCTTGCTAGCGCGTGGCAGGATATACATATATATATATTTCTTATTTTTGGGGCCTTTCCTTCGCTAGATGTAAATTGTTTGTTTGGCCACCGGCACATGCAAGGTCGTGAATGTTCGTCAATTAGAAGGCTATCTGCAAGGCTGACAGCTGGGGCGATGCAGAAGCGGCGTGACTCACCATCCGTAAATGACAGCAAACCGTCCCGTACACGTCATGGTGGAGAACTCTCAACAGCCAAAAATCGAGTTCAGTGAAAGGAATAAGCCTGCCTGCAATTTAATAACAATACATCCCTACTTGGGTAGTCTAAGTACCCAGGAATGGAAGCCCTTTAGATTAGATATATACATGTTCAGCTCTTCAGTTCTCAATGGCTTGCGAAAAGCTAAGCCGCGCCTTTGTGGATGAATACCGATGACAGAGAGCGGAGAGAACTCTCATGGGGACGAGATAGATGCTACGCAGGATTCCCTGTATACCACATGAATGAGGAAGACTAATAGATACTCAAATAAAGATGCGGCAATGATACGAATGCAAGGTTCTAATGTTCAAGGCTCCCAATTCCATAGCCACAATCCCAAAACCAAACAGCCAAGGAGAAAAGAAAAATTATCTAGCTTTGCTTGGATGGAGCGCCTCATTTTATGTCCAACATATTCAAGCAGCCGTGCTACGCTGTTGCTTCAAAAATCGTCTAACAAGATCCATCTCGTCTCTTTATGCCAGCCCTTTGTTACGCTTGCAGGAGCCGGATATTTACTAGTTTCCCATACCATCCGGTCCCCAATCGATAATCTCTGTTCCGGCTCCCTTGCCCTCCATCACCGCTTCGAGTTTATCTTCAACAGTGATCCATCCGTTTCGTTTCAGGGAGATGGCATACTTGATCGGGCCTTTCCACTCCCTCCACCAAACCTCCTCGCTCTGGACGACACACCGTCTTCCTGGCTCGCCATTCTTGGTCGTGGCAAATGGCCAGATCGACTTGACAACTTCGAATTTGTTCTTCCCTGAAAACAGACTCGTCATGCTTGTGAAAAATTGGTTCACTCTGTCAGGATTTTGCACCACCACCCGGCTGTGTGTGACAACAAATGTCACATCCACAACACCTCGATAGTTTAGGGAAGCAACCAAGCTCCGGATTTGACCCTCAATCCACTCTGTGTCTAGATTGGCTACAACCCGGTCAAGCGCAAAGAGCTTTACTGTCGAAGAATCTTGAACATAGCGCCGGCACCATTCCTCCAACCCCGCGTCTCCCACCTCGGGAAGTACATCTGGACGTACCCCACCTCGATATGCGAGTTCGCCCTCACCAACACAGCGAATGTAATCAATACGCTGCTTCTCGTCATCAGGAACAAGTAGATTCATTAGATTGAGCTTCACGTCGAAGTCAACCTTACGACCGCGACTGCCTCGAATATGAATCTGCGGCTTGGGCGGTACTGAAGCCTGGGCTCTCACAAGGGAAACCAATGCGCTAGCATTTGTTGACAGGTACTCTGCCCGAGAAGACAAGGTTTTCGTATCAGTGGAAAGCTTGAAGAGAGGCGGGGAATAGAGCCGATAATCTAGCCTAGGGAGTCCAGGGTACCGAACCAGCACTTTCGCTGAGATGTCCTGATCCTGCGAAGCTGGGGCAGGCGCATTTAACGAATGTGATGGTCCGGAGTATGGGGGAGGTGTTATTTGTCGCTCTCGGTCATCCTGAGAAGTCTCGGCGGAATGATCAACAGGATTAGAAACCGCAAATGATGCCTTCTCCATGACTGGTAGAGTTGCGTACTATGTACGGGGGGACAAAAATGATTGAGACAAGGAGAGCATGGTATAGGGCAGATTTGTCGTATTGATCGTATTAGGAAATAAAGTTAGGTTTAAAATAAATAAAATAGTAAAGAAATTAATTAAATATATAAAAATTATAATATAAAAATAAATTTAATTAATATTTAAAAATATAAGAAAAGATTAATAAATAAATATAATATAATAATAATATAAAATAAGAATATTATAAAATAAAAAAGTTTTAATAAATTATAAAGAAATTAATATATAAAAATTAAATAAAAGATTTAAATAAAGATTATTTAATAATATATATATATATTAATTTAAAAATTAAAATAATAATATAATTATTAAAAACTAAAATATATTTATTTATTTATATATAAAATCTTATTATTATAATTATATTTTTTTAATTTTTTAAAATAAAATTAAAAAATTAAAAAAAAAGATATTTAATTTAAATATAAATAATTAATTTTTAAATAATATTTTATAAATTTATAAAAATAAATAAGCTTTTTATATACTATAGATAATAAAGATATTATATTAATTAAAATTAAAAAAATATTTTTATTATTTTAAATAAATTTAATATAAATCTTTTATATTAATTTTATAATTATATATTTTATTTTATAATTAATAAATTATTAAAAATTACATATTTATTTTATTTAATAATATTATATATTTATATTAAATTAAATATTATATATAATCTTTTTTAATAATTTATTAATTTTTTATTAATTTTTATATATTAATTTATATAAAGAATTTAATAAAATATATTTATTAAATATTATTAAATAATTTAATAATAAATAATAATAAAAAACTTTTTATTTTTAATTTTAAAAATTATTTATTAAATTAATAAGATTTATATATATTAATAATATAATATTATAATTATAATTATTTAATTTTTTTTTATTTATTATATTATATTATATATTATATTATAACATCTTTTTGCCTAATAAGACCAATTCTTATTATTATAACCCCAATCTACCCCAAAAACCCTCTCTAATAAGAGAATTAAAATCTATAGGTCCTAAAGGGCCTAAAACTAATAGCGCATTAGGGCCGCAGCAAAGACGTAATAGCATTATTAATAGTGATTAATTCTAGCCATTATGGTCTAAGCTAAAGTATATATAACCCCCTATTTAATAAAAGCTAATTTAATAATTAAGCTAATAATAAACCTATAGTAATAGTAAATATAAGTCTAGTTAAAGATAAAGAAAAAAAATATATAATATTATTATTAAAATCATTTCCCTAAACCTTATAAATTAAGTCTAAATTATTATATAAAAATATATCAATTAATATAAAATATATACCTAACCCTTATTTAATATAAAGACAATTTAGTTAATAGAAGATAAAATCATTATAATTATTATTATAATTATTAATATAATAATTATAATAGCCCTAAAAAAACCCCTAAATAATAATTAATAATAATAACTTTAGGCTTTTTTATACTTTTATAGCCTTTTATAATATAAACCCCCCTATTAATAAAAATAGTAAGTAATTAATATAAAGCTATATTAAGAGAGAAGTTATTATATAAATAAAAGATATATTATTAAATATAAATAATAGAATATTAATAGATATAATTTAAATAGTAAATATAGCTTAAGGCAATATTAATATATTTATAATATAATGTTTATTTAATAAAGATATAATTTTTATATTTATAATATTAAATAAGGCTAAAAGCTATAATACCCCTAATTAAATTAAAAAAGCCTTTAGAATTAATATAATATTTACCCCCCCTACCTTTATTATAATTATAAAGAGGGTTTAAATTATATTTATCCCTAATAATATTAATATCTTTATTAAGAAAATTAATAAATTAAATAATTTAAAGATTATCTTAATAAAAAAAAATAAAGATCAATTTAGGGCTATCTTAAGAATAAACCTAATTCTTTATATAGCCTTAATTTATAAAATAAATTAATTATATAATAATAGCTTATTTCTAAATATTAAATTTTTTAATTATAAATTATTTAATAAAAACTTTTGCTTAATATAATATTATAATTATTTTAAATTTAAATATATTATTAAAAACTATAAAATACCCTTAATATATAGCTACTATAAGGAAGTAATATATAAAAATTGCCTAATATAACAAAAGGAAATCCTATATTATTATCCCTTATATAAAGAAGACTACCTAATATAAAATTAAAACTACTTTATAATAAAAATATATTAAAATTAAATAAAATAAGATTATCTTTTTCTTTATTTATTATATCCTTCTTATTATAAAATTAAAATATAAATATTTTATTAAAATATATAATAAAAATTAATATTTATATATTTAATATTATAAACTTATAATAAATATAATAAATATAATTATATTATATTATTTAAATTAATAATTTTATAATTAATAGGCACCTTAATATATTTAAAAAGAATAAATTATTATATAATATATACTAGTAAATAAACTATATTCTATATTTATAAGCATTATAAGCTTAAATTATAGACTTATTAATTAAATAAGGATTAGGTAAAAATTAATTTCCTTAATTTAATAAAAAGAATTATAATATTATATAATCTCCCTAAAAATAAGAATATATTATTAATAAATTAAATTACTTTTTATAAATAATCTAACTTAAGGCTAATGTTATATTATTATAAAATTAAAATAAATAATTTAATTAGAAAATAATAAATATAAAAGCTATATTTAGAGAAATAATAATATAGCTATAATAAACCTAAAGTAAGATTATTATAAAAAGAATAGATTAATAAAGCAATAAATTAGCTTATAGAATATCTTTATTAAATAATAATATTTATAATCTTATAATAAAAGTATAATAAATCTAATTAAATTTATAATAAATAAAAATAATAATAATAATAAAGTAATTTAAATAAATATAAAAATAATTTTAATATATTAAAAGCCTAATAGATTAGCAATCTCTTCTTAAAGTTAGTATATATTAAGATTAATATATAGCTAATATATATTATATAATTTAAAGGGAAACCCTAATAAATATATTAAAACCTAATTTATTTAGATTTTAAAAATTAAAATATTAAGCCTAATTATATAATAATATTATATTAAAATTATTATAAATCCCATCCCTAAATAGACCTAATTTATAATCTATTATAATTTATAAAAAGAAAGTAGAAACCTTTATATAGTAATTCTTCCTATAATTTTAATTAAATATTAATCCTCTAGACCCTAAAGAATTAGACTTCCCTTTATAACCCTTTCTAAAGGAGGGCCTAATATAGGCTTAAATTAATACCTAAGAAATAATAAATATATTAAAGAATATCTAATTATAAAAAATTATAAAAAAAAATAATATTTTAGTTAATTTTCTAAAAGTCTATAAAGAATTATTTATAATCTTTTTTATAAAGTTAATAAATATTAATATTATTATAAACTATTTTCTAAATTACTTTTATAATATAAATATATTAATTATCCTAAAGCTAAATAAAATTTTAAAAATATAATATATAATAATTAATAAAAGATTAATATTATTATTTAATATATTAAGAAAGATTATTAAAATAATAATAATAAAATATATTATAATTAAAATAAAATAAAGGGATTTTTTCTAAAGAATTAAATAAATAATAAAAAGAAAAGATTTATAAAATTAATATTAATTATAATTATTAAAGTTATATAAATAATATAAAGCTAAAATAGATTAATATTATTATTATAATTTAATTTTATTAATATATTTAATTTAGTAGATTATATTAAGTTAATTATAATATTATATAAATTAAAATATTTAATTTAAATTTTAAATCAATTAATTAATTATTTTATTATATATATAATATAAATTTAATTTAATAATAAATTATTAATATTATTTAATATTAAAATAAGGGTGTTTTAAAGATTATTATTATTCTTTATATTTTTATTTATTTATTAATATTTATATAAAATATTAAAAATAGCTTTAAAAATTATAATAATTAGTTTTATAAATAATATAAATATTTTAATATTTAAATAAAATATATAGAAGATTTATATTTAATTTAAGGTTGCTTAGAAAATATATAATAATTAGGTAGAGGAAATAAGATAATATTTAAATATAATAAGGCTAAATTTTTTTATTTATAAAAAGATAAGTAATAGACTTAATATATATTTAATTTAAAATTAATATAATAAAATTAATTAAGTTTTACTACTTCTTAAGTCTATATATATATTATAAGCTATTATAGGGATTATATTATAAAAATTAATAAAGAAACTTAAATATTAATATTAGGCTTTATTATTATTATAATAAATATATAGGGAATTTAATTTAAAGCTATTAAAATAATCTATATATAGGTTATTAGATTAATTATAATATATAATATTAATATATATTATAAACCTACCTTACCTAAAGGAAAGTTAATAGGGCTTATAAAGGTGCTTATAATAAAATAAAATTAGGCTTTATATATAATAAAAGGGATGTATAAAGTAATATTAATATAATTATTAAAAAGTAAGCTTAATATAATATTATTAAATCTATATTTAAATTAATATATAATAAGCTTTTATAATTATTTTAAAAATTAAAAAATAGAAATATTAATATATAAAGTATTTATAATAATAATAAAGTAAGTTTATAAAAAAAAAAATAAGTCCCTAAAGATAATTAATATAAAAATAAAAGAAATAGTTAGCCTAATAGCTATTTAATAATATAATTATAATAAATAAAAAGATTATTAAGAAATAAATAAAGGAAAAATAAAAAGCTTATTAAAATTAATATTTTTTAAAATTAAAAGTAAAATAATTATAAAATAGGGTTAAATTAGTAAAAAATCACTCTCTATTTTTTAATAAAAAAATTATAAAGCTTTATAAAAGATTATTAAAATATAAAAGCTTTATATTAATTTAATTATATATTAAATAATTAAAACTTAAGAGCTTTTTATTTTAATAATATATATTTAATATAGAATTATTATAATATTAATATAAAATTAAGAAAATAATAAATTATATTATTATCTTTTACTTAAAATATAAAAAATAATATATTTAAATTATATACTTATTATAAAATTAATATAAATTAAAAAATTAATTATTAAAACCTAAGAATATATATATTATAATTAGGTAATTCCTATAATTAAAAATTATCTTTTATTTTATATTAATATTATAATTTTAATAAAAATATAATAAAGATATAATAAGCTTAAATTAAGAGGGAATGAAATAATATATAAATAAAATCATAAGTTTTTTAACTCCTTTTATAAAATAAAGAAATTAATATATTTAGAAAAACCCTTATAAAAGGGGAAAAAAACTAATCTATATATATAATCCTACCTTAAGCCTAATATTATTATATTGCTTGCCCCTATCTATCCCTATTCCTTTATATAATTAGGATTAATATTATTAGCCTTAAGCCTCTCTTAAGATATCTCCTCCCCCTAAGCTTATTTCTTTACCACTATCTAATTCCTTAGATCTAGCTAATTAGGCTAGAATTAGGCCCACTATAGCTATAAATTATTTAAAAATAATATAAAAATGCTTTTAAATATCTATTAAGCAATTTACTTTATTAATTAACTTAATAAATTAATTAAATATAATCTTTATAATAATAATTATAAAGGTAATATACACTTTAGGCACCTAACTTTTAATATTAATAATTATATCTTTAAGCTTTTAAAGCTTATTTTTTTAAAAATTATAATTAATATTAAAAATTTATTATAAAATAAAATTAGATTTATATTTATCTCTTTTTATTAAAAAATAGCTATTAATATTTATATTAAGGCCCTTATAATAAATAATAAGGGCATATAGATTTTATATTATTTAATATAAATAATATACCTATTAGTTATTATATCTCTAATTTATTAATAATATAAACCTAATATAATACCAAAATAGAAATTTATTAAATTAATTATAATAAAAATTAGCTACTTTATTATAATATATTTATATAATATATATAAAATAAGGAAGGGCCTATATCTAATTTATATAGGTAATAAATAAGTCTTCTATAGGGGTAATACCCTTAATATTTACTTTTTTCTTTTTTATAAATAGATTAATAATATACTAACTAAAAGAAGAGAATTATATATATAAAAAGTCTTTAGTATTATAGCCTTTATTATTATTTAAAGAAATGGAATTAGGCTTATAGTAAAAGTTATTTTAGAATATTAATAGGCTTATAATAAATAAGAAAAGATAAGATATATATTTATTATTATTATTATTATTATTATTACTATCCTTATTATTATCTTAATAGATAAAATTAGATTAATAAAAAGGGGGAGCTAGTAAATAAGATTAAAGATATAATAATAAGCTTATAATAAAAATATAATAAAAATATATTATTATTAAAAATTAAATTAAGCTATTATTCTTTTTATTATTATTAATAATAGAAAACTAGTTAATTAAATTATAAATATATAAATAAATTAGGCTTATTTTAGAAATAAAATATATATAATTAAAGATTAGTTAATTATAATAAATTAATAATAATAAGGAAATATAAAATATAAAGATTTATTTAAAAAATGTTTTATAAAGTAATTAAGTTAATATAGTGAATGTAAATAAAAGATAAAGTAATATATAGAATTTAATAAAAAAAAATAAAAAAAAATAAAAAAATAATAATTAATATCCTAAATAATAATAAACTAATATAATTAATAATACTAGCTATTAACCTATATATTGCTAGGCATAATTATTAAATAAATAAAATCTATATTAAGCTTATTTATAGAAAATTAAGAGAATATAAAGTAAATAAAAAAATAAAGAAATAATATAGAAGGTATTAAACCTAATATAAATATATAGCAAGTATATAGTACTATTATATAAAAGGAGTAATAAACCCTTATTAGCCTACTGACTATAAAATAATATATAATTTTAGCTTTAATTATAAAATAAAACTTAAACCTATAGAGCTAGTATATAGGGCCCGCACCGGGCCCGCTTAGGAAGGATAGAGGTTTTCCTCTAGCTTTAGTTAATATGGTTTTTCTACTATTTATATAATATAGAAGCACTATCTATCTATATAGGTCTATAGAATATTATTAAATAAATAAATAAATATATAATATATTATATATTATATTATATTATATTATATTATATTATATTATATTATATTATATTTATAATAAAATAATATTTAATACCTATTTTAAGTCTTTTAATAAAAAGAAATATTATTTTAATAATATTTAACCTTTTATTATTAAAATTATTAAATTTATTTTTAATTCTTAAGTTATTTTTTTCTTTATTATATTTAATTCTTATAATATAAATTATTATAATAAGAAAAGCTTTTACTTAAAAAAAATAAAAATTATAAAGCTTATATATTATAAGGAAAATAGATCATAGGGTTATAAGCAGCTAGGCATAGAGAAATAAGGTACTAGTAGCTATATTCTAAGACTATAGCTTATAGCTTTAAGGATTTTACTAATATTATATAAATATAAAAGGTTATTATAATAAAACCATAACTAAACCTTAGCAAAGGGTTAGCAACCTATTTACCCTATTATAACTATCCTCCCCTCCTAAAGTGGCAATCTCTACTATAGCATTTGTGGATTGTTTTTAGAGCAAATGCTAATATTATTAATACTAAAGCGCTATTATATCTTTAGCTTTAATTAATAGCTATTTATTAGCTATTTAAATATTAATCTACTATATAATTTATTTATATTAATATTTAAACTACCTTTTGTATATATATAACTATAATTTTACTTACTTATTTTCTTCTTCTTTTAATTATGCTTTTTATTATTTTTTCTTATTTATATTTTTACTTTATTTTCGATTTTTTATTTTTTTATTAATATTTTATTATATTTTTATCTTTTATTATTATTATTCTAATTAAATTATAATGCCTTTATTATTTATAAACTATTATAAAATTAATAAAAAAATAAAAGATTTTTAATATTACAATTATAAAATTAATTATAAGTTTAATAATACCTAAAATAAGTATTATATATAATATAATAAGTAAAACAATATATATAGCCTAATAAATCCCCTTTTATTTTATCCCTTTTTATTTATATTTTATTAAGTTAATAATTATATTATAAATCTTTATAAAAATAACTAGGGATATTTATAATCTTAATGTCCTTTTGGTATTTTTTAAGTAAATTATTAATAAAATTAATATAAATATTAATAATAATAATAAAAAAATAATAAAGAGAAGATTAACTATCTTTTTTTTTTAAATAATTTATATATAAATTGCTAATCTTTTGCTTCCACTTCTAAAGGCATTTAATTATATTAAACTTATCTATTATTTAAAATATAAATTAATTAAGGCTATTAAGGCCCAAAAGATAAAAAATAAAGATCTTAATAACATTATTATTATTAATTTATTATATTTTTAAAAGGCTATTATTATCTATTAATAATATATATTATAATATTAATAATTATTAATATTATAAATTTCTAGTCTAACTTTTAATTATATATATTTAGTCTTTATATATATTTTTATTTTATTTTTATTAATTATTTATTAAATAGGGTATAAATAATTATAAGCTTAATAAAAGAAAATATAAATATAATATCTTTAGGTAATTAATCTAGATTTTGCTATTTAGATAATGGCTATTTATAGGCTCTTCCTAGCCCTTAAGTAGGCTTTTATTATTAATAAGTAGAACCTAAAAACTAGAATAGAGCTTCTAGGGGCTTTTCCTATCTTTTTGCCTATTATTTAAATAGTTTTTTATTTAACTTTTAATATTCCTTTAGGATATTTTATATATATATAATTAAAGCTAGCTAATTATTAATAGATTATTGGTCTTTTGTAGGCTTTTAAAATAGATTAATTATATTATTTTTATTTTCTTATAGCCTATAGGCAGGGCGCTATTTCTTTTTAATTTTATATAATAATCTTTGCTTTTTGCCTTTTATTATATTTTATCTTCCCCTTTATTAAGATTTTATTATCTTTTTATTTATATTTCTTTTATAATTTTATTTTCTAAATAGCTTATTATATATTAATTATATTCCTTTTTATAATCTATTAATTATATTCTATAAGCTAGCTTTTTTATTTAATTAAAAAGTATATTTAGCCTTAAAAGGCTTTTTCCTTTTTATTTCTTTTATTTTCTATTTACCTTTATCTTCTTTTAGGTTTAATATTAATAGCTATTTACTAGCTCCTTATTATAGCTTTTATAGCTCTAGAAGGCTAATATAAAACACATTATATAATTATTTATATTTTTTAAAAAGTATTAGTTTATAAGTTTATTTCCTTATAATCTTTAGAAGTTAAAAAGCTCTATAAAGTAAAATACTAACTTTTATTTTCTTTTTTCTAATCTTAGGTTCTTAATTAATAGCCCTATTAGATTGCCCTTCTTAAGAATTAGTTCTTTATAATATTTATTATAATATTTTACTTACCTTTTAATAGCATTTTGCTAATAATTCCTCATTATCTTTTATAACTCTACTAATTTAGCTATTCTAATTATTATTTTAAAGACCTTACCCTTTATAATATTATTCTTAATATTAATATAAAGCTTTAAATAATATTCTATAAATACTTAAAAAAGCAATATACCTATAATAATATTCCTTATATTATTATATATAAATTAAACTATTTATAATAATACTAACTATATAATCTATACCTTATTAATAAAGTAATATAAATAATATTTTAGGACCTAATTAGTCTATTTCATTTATTTATTAATTTAAGGGTAAAATGCTATTAAAAGCCTCTATTTTATCTTATTATAGAAATAGACTTTTAATTAGAATTTACTTATAAATATAAACCTTTATTAAAGATAATACCTTTTAACATTCTATATTTTAGCTTAACCTCTATATAAATAAAGGAGGCTAAATTAATAGCATTTATTATTATATTAATAGAGAAGAATAGTATAAATTTTATAAATCTATTTATAATAATAAAAATAATATTAATTTTTTCTCTTTTTATATTATTAAAAATAGTTTAATTATAAAATCTATAGATAGTTTATTTATAAATTATTAAAATATTAATAGGGATTTAAAGCATTTATAGAACTAATGCCTTTATATAACCACACCTTAATATATATTATAACCTTAAATATATTCTCTTATATTTTAATTAATATAATATTAGTAGAATTTTCTATAAATAAGTTTAATTATTCTTTCTATTTTAAAATATTTAATTAAAGGGTTATTATAAAATAGCTATAAAAACTTAATCTTAAAGGTAGTTTTCTTTTGAATAAAAATATAGTTTTTATATATTAGGATATCTTTTGGGTTTATTAACTAAATAAGGGATTTTCCCTAATTTTTTAATTATTTTTTATTAATAATTTACTATTTATACTTTAGGTTTTATTTTTATACTTTCTTAATTTAGTCTATTAGGGGCTAGAATATATTAAGATTATATATAGCTTCTTAATATAGAGCCTCTCTTACCTTTTGCCTTAAGATAAATTATTTATAACCAATTTTCTTATAAGTCTAATCTATTTAATAATTACTATATAAAGCATTTTCACTATTATTTTACTAATTATATATTTAGATCTCCTTAATTCTTAAAGATATTTTATTATATATACTATAAATCAGGGTATATTCCTTTCCTAAAGATATTTTATTATATTTAAACTAATTATAAATCTAAAGCCTCTTATTTTATAAAGATATTTTATTATATTTATCTTTTCCTTTGGCCTTATTATAGTTTATTTATTATATAAGCTATTATTATAAAGGAGATAATAAATAAATATTTATAACCTCTTTAGCCTTATATTCTAGCTTTTTTAAAAGGGGATTTATAAAATTGCTTTTATCTATATAATATTTAATTATAAAGTTAAATAGTATTAAATATATATATTATTTTGCCTATTTATTATTTAATTTTAATTATTTTATAAATAATTATAAATTTTAATAATCTAAATAAATTTCTATACGGTTTATTGCCTCTTTAATATAATATTATTAATATTTAAATAATTTAATAATAGCTAATATTTTTTAATTTAATATATTATAATTTAATTTAGTTTTATTAAACTTTTATAATTAAAAGGCAATAGGGTAATATTTCCCTTTATTATTAGATTATAAGATTATTCCTATTATTATAAATTTTAATATATCTATCTTAATTTAAATTGGTATTTATAGATTATAATATTATAATAATAGTGCTTTCTAAAAGGCGGCTTTTAGCTAAATAAATACTAATCTTTTGGTATTTATAAGGGTAATTACCCTAGGCTTTTTGCTATTATAACTTTCTTTTAGGAATATATATAATAGCATTATAAGATATAAATAATTATAAATAAATCTTTAATAAAAGTTATAAAATTCTAAAAAGATTTGGATTTCTTAATAGATTTTTAGCTCTTTTTATAAAATAATTATTTTTATTCTCTTAAGGTTTATTAAAATGCTAATATTTAATAGAATATAGCCTAGAAACTTAATCTTATTTTAGTAAAACTTATATTTTAAGGGTTTAGTATAAAGCTTAGCTTCTTTTAATTACTTTAAGACTTTCTATATATATTATATATATATTTTGTGGCCTTTAGAGAAAATGAGGATATTATCTAGATATATTATATAAATAGTATTTAATAGCCTTTATAATATTTAGTGAATATAATATTAAAAAGTAGCAAAAGTATTAATTAATCCAAAAGATATAATTAAATATTTAAAATGCTTATATTTGGTATAAAAGGCTGTTTTTTATTTGTTTTCTTTTTTAATATAAATATAATAATAAATATTTTAATATTAATTTTTATAAAATAAATAGCTTTTAATATTTAATTTAGGATTTTTAAAATTAAGAATAAAGAATAATAATTTTTCTTTATAATCTTATTAAGCCCTTAATAATTAATATAGAGCTATAAGTTTCTATTCTTCTTAAAGATAAATAAAATAAGAGCTTTAGTTAGGCTTTTAAAAAAGTATATATAATTATTTGCCAGGCTTTTATTAAGATATCCCTATAATTCTATTAATTTAATAAAGAATAGTAAATAAATAGGGCTATATAATAATATTTAATTAAATAGAAGGTTAATAATATAATTTATAATTTTATATTTAGGTAGAATATTTAAATTCTTAATTTTAAAGATATTATTAAAGTTTTATAATTTTATAGGGATAGTATATTTTCCCTAAATATTTGCCTATTTTTTATTAAACAATAGGAAGGGCTTTAGTATAGTTAATATATAATAAATTATAATCGTATTTTAATAATATTTTATAAAGATTAAGGTTTTAAGGATTTTAATTTTCTTAAGATCTTATTTAAATTACTATTATTAATTTAAAAATAAATAAATATATTAATATTTTAAAGTAATTTATAATAATAATATAAAACTTCCTTAAGGATTTAGATCCCTATTAATATTAATATAAAGTTATATAAAGGATTAGGTAATATTAAAAAAGTTAATTATTATAAAGGGGACTTCCTATATATTATAAATAGGGATTTTAAGCCTTCCTATAGCCTTTAAATTAAGCCCCTTAACTTTATTTTATTAAAGGCCTTATTATTATATAAAGATCTTACTAATTAGGTCTATTTTAGTATAAATATTAAAATCTATATATATTTTAATAGGGTTTTACCCTATTATTATTATATTAATATAAAATTAAATAGCTGCCTTAATTTAAATATATATAGCTAGTAATAAGGTAAGTACCCTAACTATTTATTATTTCCCTTTTTCTTTATTAAGAGCTATAAATATTAATCTTATAAATGATTTTTATTATTATAATAAAAATATTATAATTATTAAAAATTATTCTTAATATATAAGCCTTTTTAAATTATAAATAATAGTCTATTATTCTATTAACTATTTTTAGGTAAATTAATATAATTTTATTATAAATTTTTAAAAAAATTATATTAATCTTTTTTTAAAAGATAGTATTTTTACTTATAGGGTATAAAGTCTTAATATTTAATAGCTAAAATTACTATATCTTTATAGATTTTTAGTAAAATTAGATTATAGAGATTAATATAATCTTATAATTAATTTTAAAGTTTAATATAAAAGGATAGTGCCTATTGTTTTTTAGGGGGTGTTTTAAAATATTTCTTTAATAAATTAAAATAAATATAAAAATTAAAAGATAATTACCTATTATATTATTAAGTATTTTCTAATTACCTTATTAATAAAGATTCCCAATTGTTAGGATCCCTAATAAGCACTAAAATCTATTATTTAAAAAACTCCTAATTATCTTTAAAATTTCCTTAATCTTAATTATCTTATTTATTAAGATATTAGTCCTATCTTGCCCTAAATTTATTATTTATATTATTTAATACTAAAAGGATTTTCTTAAAGTTATATTATTTCATTATTTTAATAAATACCTATTATAAATTACTAAATTAATTATTATATTTTCATAAGGTTATTAAGTATAATAAATAGAGAATGTTGCTAATTTAGATTTCTCTATTATTATTTAAATTAAATAAATAAGAAAATTGCTAAATTCTTACTACTAATTCGCTAGGTATAATACTATTAATCTCCTTTAATAAAGCCATTTCTTATTTATATAATTCCTTTAGTATCTTAAGCTATTAAATATAATTATAAATAGCTTATTATTATTAAATTAGGTTTATGCCTTTTTGGCTAAAGTTATTAGAAATAGTAGTAATTTTTTAAATAATATTTTATTAAGTGATATCCTTAAAGATTTTTATTATAATATTAAATGGTGCTTTTAGCATTAGTTTGCCTATATTTTATTATCTATTTAGTACTATTTTATTTATAGATAGCTATAAGGAGAAGCTTTAGAATTATTATAAGGAAAATAGATTATAGGGTTATAAATAACTAAATATAGAGAAATAAGGTATTAATAGCTATATTCTAAGACTAAAGCTTATAGCTTTAAGGATTTTGCTAATATTATATAAATATGAAGGGTTGTTATAATAAAACTATAGCTAAACCTTAGCGAAGGGTCGGCGACCTATTTGCCCTATTATATTATATTTTTAAAGAGAATTTATTTATTTATTATTTATTATTTAAAATTAAAAATGAAAAATATAAATTAAATATATAAAGTATATATATATATTAATTCTTTATTAATTATAATTATTTAATTATTATTATAATTAAAAAGTTTTTATTATTTAGTTTTTAATAATATTATTAATTTAAATATCTTAATATTACTTATAATATAAAAGTAAAAAAACTAAAAAAAAGAAATAAGTTATTTATATATATATATATATATATATTTATTTATTTACTAACTTTATTTAAAGTTTAAATTTCCTTTTAGTCTTAATAAATTAGATTTCTTTAATTTAAATATTTAAAATAAAAAAACTAGAGAAAAGGATATAGTTTTTAAAAAAGAAAAGGCTTTAAATAAAATTATATATTTTCTTATGAAAGATAACCTCTCTTTTTAAATAATAAATATATTTTCCTTTTTAAAAATATTAAAATATTAAAGTTATTTTCCTTAGCTTATAATATTTAATAATAAATAATTAAAATACTTATTAAAGCCTCATATTAACTTATATAAATCCTAATTTTAAATTAAAATATTAGCTAATTAATAAATTAATATCCTCATTTTTATATTTATTTTAAATATATATTAATAATTAAATAAAATTTAATAAATTAATTAAATATAATATTAATATATATATATATAAGGAATTTTTAAATTCCTTATTAATATATTTTAATTTAATTATTTAAAATATATTTAATTATATATATATATATATAACTTTTAAGCTAATTTATTTAATTAATATTACTAAAAATAATATAATTAATAATAATTACTTTATAAATATATATAAAGATATTTATATAAAAAACTATTAATAAATAATTTATAAAAAATATTTAATATATTAATTATATATTAAATATTATTATTTAAAATATATTAAAAGAATTTTTATTTATTAATTTGTTTAAATTAAAATTTATTTAATTATATAAATAATACTAATTTTTAAAAAGAAATAATAAATACCTTAATTTATCATATCCTAAGTCAGCCTAGATCATGTGCATAGGGCCCCCACAATTTCCTTACCAATCAACATTAACTTAACTATAAATTAATTAATAAACTCTTATAAGTTTACCTTAAGTTCACTTAAACCTATTATAAACCATTTTGGATTCACCTTAGATTCATATTATTCACTTAATATATAAATTACAATTATTATTATTAAATAATCTATTTAGCTTTTAATATAATTTCATTATTATAATCTATTTATATATTATTAAATATAATATCTAGTAATATGCCTATTAATGCCCCTAATAACTATATTAAGAGTCTCCTTAATACTCTTTGCTAATATAAACCTATTGCAATTTGGTTTATCACTTAGGAATTAATTAGACTATTATATATTAAAAGCTCTTATTTAGAGTTATTATTATTACTTTAAGTATATTGAAATGCTTCTATTTAAATAAGTATATATTATTTATTAAATAATATTAAACTATTAAAATAGCCCCTATCACTTTATTTAGCTCTACTAGCAATAAGAAAGTTATTATTATTAGAAAGGATAGCAATATTATGGATATTAATAGTGAAGATAAAATAAAGAAGATTACCCCTTCCTTTTATTAAAAAGCAGTTTTAAAACTTAATATAAAAAATAATATATTAAAAAAGTAAATTAATTTACTTAGGATGTAAATAAATAACCTTATTAATATAAGCTAAAATAATAAAGCAAATTTAAATAAGCAAATTAACTAACTCTTTATATAATTATAAGATATTAATATTAAGACCAATATTATTAGAGAAAAAATAATTAAGAATACTATAATGATTATAGATAATATTAATATTATTATTTCCAACATTGGATAAGGAAAAGACCTAGGAGAGGTCTTTAAATCCAATCTGCTTCCTATATATAATAAAGATATAGCAAACCTCTAAAAATTTCTTACCTAACTTAAAGCCTATTATATATACTTCTTATCTTAATTTACTATAGATAAAGATAAGGTATAATATATAATAATATTCCTTAAAGGTAGGGTATTATAATGGTTTAAATTTATTATAAGCAATTATATTAATAATAAACCGGAAGAATGTAATTAAGGCATTAAGAATATTTATAACTATTATGATGTTTTTAAATCAGAACTTAAAGGAGCATTTAGAAATATAGATAAGAAATAAGTAGTAGAAATGGCTATTAATAAGCTTAAATAATGAGGATCTGCCTTAATATATATTGTGGAATTTAGAAACCTAATGTTTTAACTTAATTAAGGAGAAGAAGCCTTTATAATAGTCTATTATAAGGGACTGAAAGATATTGTTAAAGATGCTATAATAGGAAGAAGTAAACCTACTACCTTTAGTAAATTAGTATAATTAGCTATTAAGATTAATAACTAACAATTCAAAAGATATATTAAAAAGGAATAAAGTAATAAAAGCTTATAGAAGCCTAAATAATATGGAAATTATTAATATTCTTTGAACTAAGGATAAAAAAGAAATATATAAACCTTTTATAAAATAGACTTAGGATTAATAGAATTTAGTATTACCCAAAAATGGGATATAACTAAGGTTAAATGTTTTAATTATGATTAATTTGGATATATAGCCTGAGATTATAAGAAATCAAAAAGGGAGAAGCCCTTTAGATAAGTTCCAAAAGGTAGGAAGAATCTAAATATTATTAATAAGTAAGAAGGCGTTTAAATTGTTAAATAGCTTATTATAACCCTCATTATATAAATAGCTAAATAAACAAATTTATATAATAAATTGGATAAATTTGAAAATAAGATTAAAAAAAGAATAACCAATTAATAAATAATAGGAATATCTATTAGGAAAGTTATATATAGAATTATAATAAAATGAGTTTATAAAATTAATAAATATTAGCATAATTGGGGCATAATAATTCTAGATATAATAAGAAAATTGTAAAATAAAGAATACTAAAATATTCCAATTTCTTAATTGAATTTAGAATACCCTAATTATTTAAGAAATCACCCAAAATATATATTTTTCAAACTAAATTTTTTAATTAAAGAAGCTATTAATTTAGGAGAAGTTGCAAAAGGAGGATATAATTGTTTTTACTAAGCGTTTAGCTATTATAATAATAAAACTATAATATTTATTAAAGTACTATTATGTTATTACCCCACTAGGAAGGAAAATGGTAAATGCCCGAAATACTTCTTAAGTGGCTTTAATTATTATAAAAAATACAATAAATACCTTATTATCCTAGAACCTATTAGATAATTTTATATCTAAGAAGGAAGAATAGTTTAAGAAATCCTATATTAATTAAAAGAAAGAAAATAATAAATATAAAAAATACTTATAATTAAAATACTAGAATGTATAGTAATATAGATAATATATTAAGTTTATAAAGAAAAAGGAATAGATTATAAATTATGCCTATTGGAAGTTATAGTAAAAAAATGAATTTTTAGGGAACCTCTAATTAAATAGAAGCTAGTATTAAAAAACTATAAATTAGTCTGCCTTATTAGAAACAGTAAGACTTTAATTATAATATGCTTTAGATATAATATAGAAGGAATATTATTAGAAATAGTATACCTATTTAGTAATAATTTCTATAAAAACGAAATTAAAGTAATTACCATAAAGTACTAAATGGAAATATAAATATAAATACAAAAATATAATAATAGAATAATTAGTATATAATATATAATATTAAGGCCTTATGCTCTAATTATAAATAATAATAATCCCCAATAGATATTAGTTTTATTATTAGAGAAATACTAAAATTTAAAAAATAATATTAAGAAATTAATAATAATATATAAAGAGAAAAGATATATATTAAATATTAACCTTAATAATATTAATAATATCTTTATAATAAAAATTAAAAAATATAATATTATATACTAAAGACTTTAATAAATACCTTATCTTATATAAGAAGAAGTAATATAAACTTGCTATTTAGGATTGCTAATTTAATAAAAAGATATCTACTTAAAGGATTTTATAGATAAAGGACCCTTATAATAATCTAAATAGGATAAATAAATTATTATTATTATAAAAAGATATAATACTTTTAGTATAATTAGTGTGGAATAAGATATATATTTAGGAGAAGAAGAAAATATAATTTGGAAAATTATACTTAAGCTATTTTAAGTAAAGAAGAAAGGAAGCATCTAATTGGGAGAATCTAGTAATAATAAGAAATGAATTACAAGAGAATTAGCTATAACCTGATTGAGTTTAGGACTAGAAGGATGGTATAATAGAATCTATATTTATATTATTTTATATTATAAAGTAGTGGAAAATAATAAAACTCTTAAATAGAGAAAGGATAATAATAGAAAAATAAAAGTAAATAATAATAAATATATTGCTATTTTATAGGTATTATATATCTATTATAAATATATTATATATATAAAGGAAAAAATACTTAATAATACATTCTTAATCCAAGTCCCTAAAGATATAATCTATAAAAAGAGCTAAAAGATTATAAAATAAATAAATAATATTATAATATTAATATAATCTAGTTTGAATAATTAGAATATATATTTTTAGAAGAATATAAAAATAATATTAGCCTAATAGATTGTTTATATAGAGGATGTTAATATTATCTAAAAGTAAAGATTGCAATATAGTATATTAAAAGAGATTATAAAATATAAAGATTTATAAAAAGAAGGTTTTAAAAAATTATTATTTAAATAATTATATTAATTAAGAAAATCTAAGTTTTTAAAAAGAAATTAAAAAATAAGGATTGCCCCCTATAGAAGAATAATAGGAATAGCTAAAGTAGATTTAGGGAAATTAACAAAAGGCTCTAAAGAATATAAAATAATTTAGTATATTATAAATATAATGTAGAATGATATTATAAATATGAATTAAAGGAGAATAGTTAATTATATTGCTAAATAGTAGAGTAAATATAAATGCCATTAGCTTATAGGTGGTTAATAATTTAATATTATTATAAAAGGATAAGGAATATCCTTATGAAATATCTAATATAAAATAAAATGCCTTTTTTTATAAAAATAGATAGATTAATTAATAGATTGATTAACTAAAAGTTATTATTTAAAAAGAAATATAAAGTAAAGAATTTAATATTATAGATTTTAGAGAATATAATATAGTTTTTAAGTATTTATAATTAGATTAATTTAATTTATTAATTAATTAATATATTAATTAGATATAAGCCTTTTAAGGTAATGTGATTAGTAATTAAAAAGATAATTTAATAAAGAATATAAGATCTTAAGGCCCTATTAATAAGGATGGAGGAAGTTAAGCTAAGGAATTAGCAAACTCTCCTATATCCATAGGAATATAATATAAATAAATTAAAGAATTAAAAAATTATATATAAAAGATTATTATATTTTTTAAGAAAATATTTATATAAATAAATAAAGACTTTAAGAAAAGAATTAAGATATTAAATATTAAGGAAGGAAGATTTAAGAATGTTCTACCCTAATATTAGATCTATAAGTAATTTTTTATAAAAGAACTTAAGATAGGATTATTAGAATATAGTTAATAGGATTATAAGATATAATTAAAAGATAGAATAATATTTATATTTTATAAAATCTATAATCTTAATAAAGTATAGCTTTAAATATTTAAGGAATATCTTAATAAAATATTAAGAAAAAAATATATTAAAATATTAAAATTATTAATAAAATATTTAATTATATTTATTTTTAAAAAAAATAATAAACTTTAATTAGTTATAAATTATTATAGGCTTAATAATATAATAGTTATAAATAGAATATTATTACCCCTAATTAAGGAACTAAAGGATTAATTATAAAGCAAAAAGTATTATATTATATTTAATCTTAAAGGAGCTTATAACCTAATCTATATTAAAAAAGGATATAAATAGAAAATTATATTTTAAATAAAGTTTAAATTATATAAATACCTTATTATACCTTTTAGATTTATTAATATATTAATTATATTTTAATAAATAATTAATAATATATTATATAAATAGCTTAATATATTTATAATATACTATTTAGATAATATCCTAATCTTTTTAAATAATAAAGAAAAATATATAAAATATATTTATAAAGTATTATAAATATTATAAAATATAAAGCTTTTAGTTAAATTAAAAAAAAGTTATTTTTATATTATTAAAATAGATTTTTTAAAATATTATATTTTTTATAATAAGATAAGGATAGACTTTAAGAAAATATTAATAATTAAAATTAATTAAAATTAATAATAGTTAAGGAAGTATAAACCTTTTTAGAATTTGCTAATTATTATTAAAAGTTTCTTAAGAATTTTAAAAAAATAATAATATCCCTTATTAAATTAATTAAAAAAGATATTAAATATGAATTTATTATTAGGGCCTAAATTGCCTTT